>CM069066.1:13507742-18307742 GCA_035220775.1 Malus fusca | reverse complement strand
TTTTGAGCTATTTACTTTGTTTTTGTGTTTTATAGTATTTATCTAGTAAATAAAATAAATATTGCACAAGTGAGATTTTAAGTGATAAAATCGTCAAAACTGTCTTGTCCACTAATTTTGGTTAATAAAAATATATATATATATATATAAATATATATATATATATATATATATAAAAGATGTGAACGTGAATGTGCAGCAGGGGATGACAGAAATAATATAATAGGGCAGCATGTTGGAAGAATGGGCAGAAAAGAATAGAAATCTGAAGTGGACAGCTCGGCAAGTGGAGAGCTCGGGCAGGAAATGTGGGGATGTTCTCGGCATTTAAAGGAGGGAGACACGTAGAAGGAGGAGAGGGGGGGATAAGGAAAGAAGGTTTGGAGTTGCGAAGAGGCAAGCAGGGCCGAGGCGCTGCTTTTGCAGCAAGCAGGGAGACAGAGAGAAACAACTGCGAAGGAACTGGAGGAGTTGCTGCCTCTGCAGCTTGGGGACGCAACGTTGCGGAGGGAAGTCGAGAAGAGCAGCGTGAGGAGGCAACGGAGCAGGCAGCGTGAAGACAGGCTGCTTGGCACGGCTTTGGGCAGCAAGGTCAATACGCAGGAGCTGCGAAGGCAGCTTGGAAAACACTCCTCGGGGGGCTGCTGTTTTTGGAGCAGAGGACGTGCAGTGCTTGCATGCTGGTGTACGTGGAGGAGCCTCGGGGGATAGTAAAGGCCTGCGTGAAATGTGAAGGTTTGGTGCGCCTGGCAGAGCAGCAAAAAGTCGCGGGGAGAAGGAGGAAGGCAGGCGCGGGAGAGAGAGGCGCTGTCTTAGGAGCAGGAAGGAACAACGCTGCCTTCCTGGCAGCGAAGGACAGAAGCAGTGGTGTGCTGCCTTGGGCGAGACGCGAGGCAGAGCGCAGGAGGATAGGCGGGGGAAGAAGTCAGCAGGAGTGCTGCCCTCGTGCAGCAGCAGGAATAAAGAAACGAGACGCGCTGGGACAGGGAGACAGTCAGTGCAGCAAGTGCTGCCTTGGCAGCACGTGTAAGGAGCGCAGGAAACGTGGGTGGTCAGCACGGCAGCAATCCTGCCTGGTCAGCACGGCAACAGTGCAGGAAGCGCAACAACACTGCAGTCCTCATTCGGTTTAATCCTCCAACTCACGTTTTATTTCTGTTTTAATTTTTAATAATGTGTAACTAATTTTGTTTTGGCTAGAGATTAATTCGAAACCATGGATATATTTGTAATATGAATTGATTACTTTTGGTTGTGATTTCTGAGTTGTGATTTAATTTGCTTAACTGCTTGATTGATAACTTATTTTTGTATGTCGATTAAGGATGCATACTTAATTTACATGCATGAATTTGATGCTAGAATATAAGTGAATTTCACCTAATCGTTATGAACTTATATTCACAAGTAGTGAAGGTCGCTTATAAACGATCGCGTTAGGTAAATTCTTGGCATAAGTTTCATGCAATTCATAGTAACAAGTGCCTCGTCAATGCTTATGATTTTCATAGAACTTAATGATTCTTGCTTTTATCTCTATTATGCAATTCATGTAGGGAACTTGTGGGAAATGTTTTGGGTTGTCGTATGCAATCATCCAATCCATTAACTTAAGGAAAATCTGAGAATTAATTTAAGCGGACCTAATTAATTTGGGGCGTTGAGAATTTACAATTTATTGAAAGAACAACTGAAAATCAATTTAGGTTGCATATGTGTCATGTGTGGAGAATAATCCTCTAGCCAGTCCGTCATTTATCATTTTACCTTAATTTTATGTTTTTGTCAATTTTGTAATTTATTTAAGTTTAATTTACTTTTCATCAAAATCAATCCCCCATTTTATTTTAAAGTGTTAGATTTATTAGAAGTCATTTTAGTTTGTGTTTTCTTAAGTCTTGAGTTGTTTTGAGTCTTTTGATTTATTTTAGTTTATTTGTTAGTTTTATTTTGAGTTATTCTATTTAAGTGTTTTGAGTCTAGTTTAATATTTTAAATTTTGTTTTTACGTTTTTAATTTAATTTCACTTTGATTAGCATCCCTAGTTAATCCCCGGCCTAGAACGATCCCTACTTATCCATATACTACAACTGTCACAAATAGGGTTTAAATTTGTGCGTTAATTTATTTTCGCATCAAAAGGAAAAGGATTTAAAGGCCTAATTTGTATAGGATAATAACACACAATCCTTGAAGGAAAAGGCTAAGGCTTTTAGGAACCAAGGGGGAAAGGAATAATCAGGTTTCTAGAGGTTCTAGAAAGGTTTGGGGCGTCACTTTTGTAGGACAAAGGATAAGGCCTTCTAGAAAGGTTGTTTTGTGGCTGATTCCTAGAAAAACAAGGGATAAGGTGTGGCACCTTTGTAGGAGAGGATAAGGGCTTCTAGAAACCTATTTTAATGTGTCCTAATATGATAATAACTCCCCCTTGCAGCTGGAATTAAGTTAGGATAGAATTAGGATAGGATAAGATAAGATAGGGTTTGGATAAGATAAGGATAAGATAAGGTAGTTTGGATAATGTTTTGGATAATTCTCCTTCTTTTGAGCTGATTCCTTATCTTTAACTTTCCTTCTTCAAGTAGGAAACCTTGCTTGAGTAGGAATCTTCATTCTTCTAGGAATCCATCTTCAACTAGGAATCCTTGATTGATTAGGACTCCTTCTTGGACTAGGATTTCATCTTCATTTAAGCCCTTTCCTACTTCAACTAGGAAACCTTGTTCAAGTAGGAATCATCATCTTTAAGTCTTCAAATTCGTCCATGCCTTTGGCTCTAAGCATGTGACATCCATTCAAAGCTCCATTTTGCTCCAAAAGGCTCCAAAATGCATCATTTTGTATAATATACCCTTAAAACCTGAAAACACATGGAAATAGCTTAAAAGACTACTTTAACTAAGAAAACATAACGAAAATGCATAAGAACAAGCTAACTAAGGTGCATAAATATGCCCCTATCATAAATCGCCTATAGAATCCTGCATGTCCAAGAAAAGAATGAACCTCTCTAACCGAAGTAGGAGAGGGTAAGTAGCGTACAAGATCTATTTTTGATTTATCAACCTCAATTCCCCTTTCAGAAATGATATGCCCTAAAACTATGCCTTGTTTTACCATAAAGTGACACTTTTCCCAATTTAAAACAAGGTTAGTTTCAACGCATCGTTTTAAGATTAAAGTGAGATTTTCCAAACAACCATCAAACGAATCACCAAAGACGCTAAAATCATCCATGAATACCTCAATAATCTTCTCAACAAAATCTGAAAAGATACTTACCATGCATCGTTGAAAAGTGGCAGGGGCATTGCATAAACCGAATGGCATGCGACGATAAGCAAAAGTACCAAAGGGGCATGTGAAAGTGGTCTTTTCTTGGTCTTCCGGAGCTATGACAATCTGATTATATCCTGAATAACCATCAAGAAAACAATCAAAAGCATGACCGGCTAACCTTTCAAGCATTTGATCAATGAATGGCAACGGGAAGTGGTCCTTCCTTGTGGTGTTGTTTAGCTTCCTATAATCGATGCATACTCTCCAACCTGTTTGGATACGGGTTGGCACAAGCTCATTCTCGGCATTCTTCACCATAGTGACTCCGGACTTCTTTGGAACAACTTGAACCGGTGAAACCCAACGGCTATCCGAAATTGGATAAATCACTCCACAATCGAGAAGTTTGATAATCTCCTTCTTCACTACTTCCATCATTGGAGGGTTGAGTCGGCGCTTGATAGTATTAGAGGGTCGACTCCGGACTTCATAGTTTGTTTGTGTTTATTATAGTGTTTTAAGCTATTTTCGTGTGTTTGTAGGTCCATATGACAAAGTTGGCAAGAAAGTGCAATTTGGAGCATTTTGAGGCAGTTTTGGGCACCAAATGGATAGCTTATGAATGGAGCAAGATGGATGGACGAATTTGAAGTTCAAGAGGCTAGGAATGAGCTGAAAAGAGTGAAGAAATAAATCCAAGTCAAGGAAGATAAGAAATCAGCTCAAAAGAAGGAACATTATCCAAAACCTTATCCAACCTTATCTTATCTTATCCTTGCCTAACCTAACCTTATCTTATCCTATCTTATCCAAATCAATTTGTGCCTTGATTCTAGCTATTTCTAAGGGATAATTATGTATTTAAACTATATATTTCAGATTCTAGAACCCTTATCCTTCTAGAACTCCTAAATTGGTGCTAAAACATCTTTTCTAGAAGCACCTAAAAATCTGGCGTTTTTCCCCTTTTCTAGAAGCTCTAGAACCTGAAATCTCAATCATTTTCCCTCTTGATTTAGGCCAAATGTATCCCTTTCCTTGTAGGAATTAGTGCCGCACCTTATTGACCTAATCCCCTTTGGTTTTCTGATTGATTTAACCCATTCCACTTGGGTTTTGGTTTCACAATCCTTGTCCCATTTTAATTTCAGAAACTTATCCAAATCCTTAGGGATTTTGACATGAATTCCAGCCTATAAATACCAACCCTTGCCACACAAATCATTCACCACCCTCTACTGATGCGTAAAATAACTAAACACACAAATTAAACCCTCTTTTTATCAAATGTAGTAAAGTATGTAAGTAGGGATCGTTCTGGACCGGGGATTAGGAGAGATTGCTAAACACTTGAAAACTGACTTAGAATTATAAAAACAAAGTTAAAACACTAAACTAGACTCAAAGAATGTAAAACTAAAGGTTGAAACACTAAAACAAACCAAAAGACTCAAAACAGCAAACAAACACTCAAAGAATGTTTCCACCCTTGTCGTGGGTGGCTTTTGTTCTTCCTCTTCAATCATCAACTCCTCCACCTCGTTAGAATGTGATTTGGAGTGTTGGGGGTCAGATCCTACGTGCTTTCCACTTCGCAAAGTTATAGCTTTTGCAGATTCGAATCCACCTTTTGGATTGACCACGGTTGAGCTAGGCAACTTGCCTTTCTCTCGAAACTGCCCCATAAACTCGGCAATTTGCCCCACTTGCTTCTCTAACTCGTCCACCTTCTTGTCCCTAGTTTGCATGCCCTGCGCCATAGAAGTTAGTAAATTAAAAATCTGATCATTATCAATAGAAGAACCTGATTTTTGGGCGGGTTGTGCTTGGGGTTGAGTTGGTGCAAACGGCTTTTGATAGAAACCCGGGGGTTGTTGCCTAAATGTGCTTTGTTGTTGGCCTTGTTGGGGTTTTCGCCATTTGAAATTTGGATGATCACGTCAACCGGGATTATAAGTATTAGAAAAGGGGTCATTCCTCGGTTGGTATTGGTTGCCAAATCCCACGGCATTGAGGGTCTCTGATAGGAGCATATTTATTGATAGGAGCATATTTATGCGCCTTAGTTAGCTAGTTCTTATGCATTTCCATGGCGTTTTATTAGTTAAAGTAGTCTTTTAAGCTAGTTTTATGTGTTTTCAGGTTTTAAGGCCAAAGGATGCAAGAAGATGCATTTTGGAGCTTTTTGGAGCAAAATGGAGCTTGGAATGCATGTCACATATTTGGAGTCAAGGTTTGGACGAATTTGAAGACTTGAAGATGACAATTCCTACTTGAACAAGGTTTCCTAGTTGAAATAGGAAAGTGCTTACATGAACGAAGGATTCCTAATTGAAGAAGGATTCCTAATCAACAAAGGATTTCTAATTGAAGATGGATTCCTACTCACATGAGGATTCCTAGAAGAACAAGGATTCCTACTCCAAGAAGGATTCCTACTTGAAATAGGAAAGTTAAGCCAAGGTTTCCTACTTTGGTTTGACCTTTCCTAAATGTTCCTAAGTCTTATCAACTTTGAAGGTTTCCTAAGCATTTTAGGACATCAAATACACCTTCCTTGCACCATATCAACCTTTGCCGCACATCATACACCTTTCCCTTTAAGTTTTAGGACACTTAGACCTTTCCTAAAGCCTTGCCGCACCTTGTTCCTCTTTCCTCTTCCTTGCCGTGCAAGGGGGAGTGCTCTTTCCTATTTCCTTGCCTTAAATCACTTTCCTAATCCATTCTAAATCCTTGCCGCACCCTTTACCTATTTTCCCTTAGTTTTCTGATTTGTTTCCTAATTCTAGAATCCTTAGACTTAATTTCTGATTTCCTAATCAACCGAGGGTTTTAATTTCTGTTTTCCTTTAAATAAACCTCTTTGTTGCAGCCACAAAACATTCCCACACACATCTATTCAACCCCATTCACGCCCAAAACCTGTCCTCACCCCTTGCCGTGCCAAACTTTCACCCAAATCCATATTTTCTGACCCCAAACCTTCCTAGCCGTGCCATACACCTATCCTAGACACTTTTCCACCTTTCTACATCATCCAAAACCATCCATAACCATCTCCATACCTTGTGCCGCAACAAGAAGGAAGAAGGAGTGCCCTTGAATGTGCTTGCTAGTCTATTGCAGATTGCTGGAACTTTTAGGTGTGATCTTTCTTATGTTTTCAATGTTTCAATTCAATAAACTTTGTGTTGTGAGTATGAGGAACTAAACCCCCTTGGTTGGGGGGTGATTCGAAACCATGTACATACTTGCAATATGATTTGATTACATTCAGTTGTTATTTCATAAGTTGTGGATTCAATTCATTCATCTACTTGATTGATAACTTATTTGTGTATGTTGATTGAGAGTGCACGCTTAGTTTTCATGCATGAATATGAGGCTAGATTATGAGGGAGTTTCACCTAATAGTTACAATCTTATAATCACAAGTAGTGAAGGTCGCTTATAAACGATCGCGTTGAATGAATTCTTGGCATTAGTTTCATGCTCATCATAGTAACGAATGCCTCGTCAACACTTATAGTTCTCATTGTACTTCATGATTCTTGATTGTATCTTTATTGTGCTCATCACGTAAGGAACCTTTGAGGAATGCTTTGAATTGTTGTATGCGCTTTCCCATCCAATTCATTAGGAGAACTTGAAGGTTAATTTAAGCGTATCTAATTAACTTGGGGTGTTGAGTTTCATAATTTATTGGAAGAACAGCTGAAAATCGTTTTGTTTGCAAGTGTGTCATGTGTGGAGAAGAACCTCCTAACTAGCCTTTTATCCATCCTTTTCATCCAAAACGTTTTACAATCTGTTTTGTTTTCAATTTTCGTCCAAAACCAAATCCCCCTTTATTTTGAAGTCTCATATTAGTTAGAAAGTGTTTTGATTTGTGTTTTAAGTGTTTTGATTCAAGTTTTCACTCAAATTCGTCAGATTTTGTGTTTGTGCTCAAAACTGCCCAGAAAGTGGTTTTTAGGCAGTTTTGAGTCTTCTAGTTGCTGTTTTGAGTTTTAGGTTTGTTCAAGTGTTTTAACCTTTAGTTTTGCATTCTTTGAGTCTAGTTTAGTGTTTTAAACTTTGTTTTTGAGTCTTTAAGTCAGTTTCCAAGTGTTTAGCAATCCCTCCTAATCCCCGGTTTAAGAACGATCCCTACTTATCCATACTACAATTGTCAACAAGAGGGTTTAATTTGTGTGTTTAGTTAATTTACGCATCAAATTTTGGCGCCGTTGCCGGGGATTAGCAATTTTGCTAATCCCTTGGATTGTTTTTGTTTCTTTTATTTTACTTTGCTTCAGATTTTATTTTAGTTTCTGACCTATTTCGTTTCTTGTTTTTTAGGTACTAGTGCATGACTCGAAGTTCCCAACCTGTTCGTGAGCATATTTTGGACTTTGACGACGATTTTGAGCGAACTTTGAGGAGAAGAAGGAACCAACAAGAGTCTAACCCACCTAGCCCTGAATCTAACCTTGAAGAACCAGTTTTAGAAGAAGAAGAGGAGGGCACGGCAAGGATTTTTGAAGAGGTACCAATCATGGCAGCCGACAATCGAACACTCAAAGAGCTCTCAGCCTCGGGTTTGGATAATGCCGCACCATTGTGTATCCAATATCCCACGGCTGCCCAAGGTAGGACGGAAGAATTTGAATTAAAGTCAAGTTTGCTTCATCATATTCCTAAATACCATGGCTTGTCCATGGAAGATCCTAACAAACATTTGAAAGAATTTGAAGTAGTTTGCTCTAGTATGACTCCCGTCAATGTTGACGGAAATATTTTGAATATGATGGCTTTTCCATTCTCTTTGATGGATAAAGCCAAGGATTGGTTATACGAGTTAGCTCCTGGCACTGTCACATCTTGGGAGAGTATGAAGAGAGCGTTCTTGGAGAAGTTCTTTCCAACTTCTCGCATCATCCTCCTACGCAAAAAGATAAGCGGAATCCAGCAAGAAGAAGGTGAGTCTTTTCCTACATATTATGAACGATTTAAATCACTTGTTGCTTCTTGTCCACAGCATCAGATGAAGGAGGAGTTGCTTTTGCAATACTTCTACGAGGGTCTCCTACCTCTAGAACGTCAAATGCTTGATGCTTCGGCGAGGGGAGCATTGGTGGACAAAACACCCATGGCTGCCAAGATCTTGATCTCTAATCGAGCGTTGAACGCTCAACAATACGAGGGAGTAGGCCAAAGGGGACCCCCACGGCACCAAGTACATGAGGTAAGTTCAACTTCCGATCTTCATTCACAATTGGCTAATCTTACTTCTCTTGTGTCTCAGATGGCCGAGGGCATGAAGATGCAAGGACCAATTGTATGTGGCGTATGTTCCATCCAAGGACATATCTCTGAAAAGTGTCCACAGTTGATTGAAAATGGTGGATGGGAAAGCGCCCATGCAATTGGGTTTCAAGGTCAAAACCAACCAAGAAACGATCCATATTCAAACACATATAATCCCGGTTGGAGAGACCACCCAAATTTCAAGTGGAGGGAGCCCCAACAACCTCAAAACCAAGGAGGCTTTAGGCAACAACCCCCGGGGTTCTTCACCAAGCCATACACACCCAATCAAAACCAACCACAATCTGACCCAAATGCTTCAGGTACGTCCCTAGACAATGATGCACTTCTTAAGATACTAACCAAGTTGACTCATGGGCAGGAAAAGCAAACCCAAGCAATGCAAAGCACGAACATTAGGGTAGATCAATTGGAGAAGCAAATTGGGCAGATTGCGGAGTTTGTTGGGCAGTTTAGAGAACAAGGAAAGCTTCCTAGTTCAACCATTGCGAATCCAAAAGGAGGCTTTGAAACCGCAAATGCAATCATGCTAAGGAGTGGAAAAGAAGTTGGGGCAGGTCCTACACCACCAAAATCAGGTCCCAAAGAGGATGAAACGTTGAAATCG
This sequence comes from Malus fusca, assembly GCA_035220775.1. Classification (NCBI taxonomy): domain Eukaryota; kingdom Viridiplantae; phylum Streptophyta; class Magnoliopsida; order Rosales; family Rosaceae; genus Malus; species Malus fusca. The sequence continues at coordinate 18,298,542 of CM069066.1, read as the reverse complement.
GAAGAGGAGACACCAAGTCCACTCACGGCAAAGGTAGCACCACATTTGCCGCAAGCACCCATGGCCCTTAAGCCATCCAATCCGTCCACCCTAGGTAAGATGAGTCCAAGTTTGGTTAATTCTAACATTATTCCACCCAATGTGCCATTTCCTAGCAGATTTTTGCAATTCAAGAATGAAGAGGAGGAAAAAGATGTTCTAGAGACATTTAGGAAGGTTCAAGTTAACATACCTCTCTTGGATGCAATCAAGCAAATCCCGAAGTACGCCAAGTGTTTGAAGAAGCTTTGTACAACAAAGAAACGTTTTCGGGAGAAAGAAGTGGTACAGGTAAGTGAGAATGTGTCTGCCATGATACAACGTAAACTACCTCCTAAATGCAAAGATCCGGGTAGTTTCACCATTCCTTGTGTCATTGGTAATACTAGGTTCAAATCTGCCATGTTAGACTTAGGTGCATCCATAAATGTTATGCCATATTCAATTTATGCATCTATGAACCTAGGCAAGTTAAAAAATGATGGTGTAATCATACAATTGGCCGATAGATCTAATGCCTATCCAAAGGGAGTTGTGGAAGATGTTTTGGTGCAGGTTAATCATTTGATCTTTCAGGCGGATTTCTATGTTCTTGAGATGGATGAATCGGATCATGCTCCTTCATTGCCCATTCTCCTTGGACGGCCTTTCATGAAAACGGCTCAAACCAAGATTGATGTAGCCAAAGGAGAAGTAACTATGGCATTTGGTGGTGATATGATTTGTTTTAAAATTTCTGAATCCATTGAGACTCCTAACATTGTTCGTTCTTGTTGTGTTATTGATACAATAGAAAAGATAGGGACGGATCATTCAGCCCCTAACACAAAGGTTGCTTCAAGAACCATGCAAGATGAGGGCATTGGAGTGGACCATGAGGACCCCACAGCCACTGCCCTTAAGATACCCAATGTGGCCGAGAACACCATGAGAAAAAAAATTCATGTTGCTGCCACTTCATCCCAACACCAAGGTAAGGCACCTAGTCCAAATCCAATTCCCATTAAAATTAATAGGTGGTTCCCTTCTTTGGTGCAGGTACCCAAGCAAATCCCCGATGGTGGGTACATGAACATGAACCTTAGGCAACACAACGCACCCATCAACAAACATCACTATCCATTTCCGTTCAAGGATGCAATGTACAAGAACTTTGTTGAGCATGTTGTGGAGGAAATCCCACTGCATGCCGTGGGTTCCAAGGAGGCATGATTGTGTTCTTCGTCCGGCTTCAAGACGTTAAAGAAAGCGCTACATGGGAGGCAACCCATGCAATTCAACAAAGGAAGACCAAGGAATCACTCCAATTCCAGATTTGCGTTCCTAAACTCTTCACTTTGTTGTTTATTTCGAATCTGCCTATTTAGTTGTTTTAGTTGCTGCTTGTGTGTTTCCTTTTGTTTAGTGTGGTTTTATGCTTGAAACATTGAGGACAATGTTTGATTTAAGTGTGGGGGGGTAACTAAGTGTTTTAAATGCAAATTCGTGGGATTTTATCACCCTTAACTTGGAGACTTGTTCCTTGCTGTGTTCATGTGTTTTTGAGCAGTTTTAGTATGTTTTAGTGTGTTTTGATGCAAAAATCCGAAAATCACATAAAAATTTGAAAAATTTGTTTTAAAAACCCAAAAAGAGTTGTTTTTGTGTGTTTGTTTGGGTCTTAGGGTACCTTCCAACACAATGATGAGGATTCGGTTTGTAATTACATGGCTGTTAAAGAGAGTAATTAACATGGATGAAAGTTTGATTTACTCTTTGTTTATGCTTGGTTGTGGTTTTAACTTATGAATTCACATGTCATCATAAAGGAAAAATCAGTTTTTGTAACATGCTTGAAGGAAGGAACTCGAATTAACGCTACAACCTTGTGAGACTTGAGCCTAAACGTTTATTTGGAGAGTTAAAATCTGTGCATTCTTTGTTTTCTAAGTCGTTGCATGATCTCATTATTCCTTGCTTGGTTGCTACTTAGAAGGCGTTTCATCATTTAGTTCCAAATGCTAGAACCCATGCCCATTTCATTCAAAGCATGGTATTGATTGCATAACACATATTCAAGATAAAGTTGTGTAGTGACCACCACCTTAGCCAAATGCCGTGTGCCCTATGTCATTGTGTTTTGTAGGTTTTTAACCCCGTTGAGCCTTGTTAGCCTTCATTATTTGTTAACCCATGTTTTCCTCACCTAGCCTAGATTAGGACCATCCATACCCTTGTTCTTAAAGTGATATGATATTAACTAGCACTCAAATTAAACCCTCTTTTTGTCAAATTGTAGCAAAGATGTAAGTAGGGATCGTTCTAGACCGGGGATTAGGAGGGATTACTAAACACTTAGAAACTGACTTAAAAACTCAAAAACAAAGTTTAAAACACTAAACTAGACTCAAAGAATGCAAAACTAAAGGTTAAAACACTTAAACAAACCTAAAAACCAAAACAGCAACTAGAAGGCTCAAAACTGCCTAAAAACCACTTTCTGGGCAGTTTTGAGCACCTACACTAATTTGGACGAAATTTGATGAAAACTTGAATCAAAATACTTAGAAACACAAATCAAAACACTTTCTAACTAATCTAAGACTTCAAATTAAAGGGGGATTTGTTTTGGACGAAAATTGAAAACAAAACAGAAACTTAAAACTAAACAGATTGTAAAACGTTTTTGGATGAAAAGGATGGATAAAAGGCTAGTTAGGAGGTTCTTCTCCACACATGTCACACTTGCAAACAAAACGATTTTCAGTTGTTCTTCGATACACTATGGATACTCAATGCCCCAAATTAACCGTGAATTGCACTAATTAACTTTCAGTTTTTCCACAAGTTATTAGATTGGATGATTGCATACGACAACCCAAAACATTCCCTACAAGTTCCCTACATGAATTGCATAATAGAGATACAAGCAAGAATCATTAAGTTCTATGAAAAACATAAGCATTGACGAAGCATTCGTTACTATGAATTGCATGAAACTTATGCCAAGAATTCATTCAACGCGATCGTTTTCAAGCGACCTTCACTACTTGTGATTATAAGATTGTAACTATTAGGTGAAACTCCCTCATAATCTAGCATCATATTCATGCATGAAAACTAAGCGTGCACTCTCAATCAACATACACAAATAAGTTATCAATCAAATAGATAAACGAATTGAATCCACAACTTATGAAATAACAACTGAATGTAATCGAATCAAATTGCAAGCATGTACATGGTTTCGAATCACCCCCCAACTAAGGGGGGGGTTTAGTTCCTCATACTCACAACACAAAGAGAATAGAATTTAAACATTGAAATCAAAGGAAAAGAAACACCTAGAAATTCCAGCAAATTGAACTTTGAATCACATGAACTCCAAGCTTTCTTCTCCTCCTCCTTGGTGCGGCAAAGGCCTAAAACAGCTTCTAAGGGTCCTATGTGTATGGATGAATGGGTAGGAGATGCCTTGGTGGTGTTAGGATGGATGGGGGGTTGCGGCAAAGGTTTAGAACTAGGGAGAATGGTGTTTAGGGGTTGCGGCAAAGGTGTGGAGAGCTTTGGACGAATTTCTGAATTGTTGAGTGAATGAATGAATAATATGAGGCACCTAGGGGGTTTATATAGGCTTCTAACCCTAGAAAAATCAGATATGGATTTAAATAACCCAAATCCACAAGGAAATAGGCTTAGAAATCAGAATTTGAATGGGAAAAGGGCCTAGGGTGCGGCAAGTTTAATGGGCTAGGGTTAGGGCTTCTAGAATGCCTTGCAAGGCAAGGCAAATAGGTGTTCTAGAAGAGAAAGGTGCGGCTGATTTGGCTTAAGTGGGCTAGGGTTTCTAGAAGGCCTTGTAAGGCAAGGGAATTGGGCCATCTAGAAGCTAGGTGCGGCATGGATCAAGGGGACTTAGGATAGGGCTTCTAGAAACCCTAAATCTGCTAGGAATTGGCCCAAACCCACGGCAAGAAGGAGAAAATATTCTAAAACCCCTCTTCGTGTCTTTCAACGCTTGGGAACCTTCTAAGATTGCTTAAACTCAAGGCCATTTAGGTTTAGGAAAGATCAACCCAAAATGGAAACTTTTAGGCTTAGCTTTCCTACTTCAAGTAGGAAACCTCGTTTGAGTAGGAATCTTCGTTCTTCTAGGAATCCATCTTCAACTAGGAATCCCTCGTTGATTAGGAATCCTTCTTCAATTAGGACTCCTCCTCGGACTAGGAATCCTTCTTGGACTAGGAATCCTCAAATCTTCAAATCTTCAATTTTGTCCAAACCTTGTGTTCCAAGCATGTACTTTTCAATCTAAGCTCACATTTGCTCCAAAATGCTCCAATTTGCATCATTTCATGTAATATGTCCTTGAAACCTGAAAACACATGAAAGTAGCTTAAAAGACTACTTTAAACTAAGAAAACATAACGAAAATGCATAAGAACTAGCTAACTAAGGCGCATAAATATGCTCCTATCAAATTCCCCCACACTTAGCTTTTGCTAGTCCTCGAGCAAAACAAAGAAACAAAACAAAAACACAATCTAAACCTTCCAACATTTTCCTCAGGGATTTCCAATGCACATGACAAGTTAAAAATCATTACTCCCACAGATTTTAGTCATCTTCACACTTAAGCACATACTTAATCATAGTCACCACTTACTAGTTCACATTTAACCATTTAAAACGATGTTTTGAATGTAGTAACATGCCTTAGAGAATTCCCTCAATTCCTTACAAGATATACACTCTATTTTCACTCAGATTTTCTAACTCCACACCCTACACTAGTCATATGTGAGAAGATTGATGTAGAAATGAAAACGAATGCTCACATATATGTATAACAAAGAAAGCAATTTCTAGAGTTAAGAAGCATGTTTAGATATGATCTCATGAATGGAATGCTACTACTTAGATGCGAGAACCAGTGACACCATATGCTCATACCAAATTCAAACTCCACAAATTGAAACACATAACACTCAAGATAGAAGTTAAGGGTTGTAATGGGGCTTGGGGTGTTGGTTAACAAGGAAAGGATAGGGAAAACAAACGTTCTTCAAGCGATAGTAAGCAAAGTAATGAAATTGAGACTTAGAATTCACTTAGATTGCAGAAATTAACTTTAACACACAAGGGGGAGACTTAAACAACTTCTTAGGGTCAAATTCATTGTTTTGGACCCTTACTTCAACAAACAATACTTTGGAACTCTTTTTCACATATTTTCAACTTCTTTCTCATTCTTTTCACAACTTTTCTTTTTTTCTTTCTATTTTCCACGAATTTTCTTTTCTTTTCTTTTTCGTGCCTCATTCAAGACTTTGGCACACCCCTAACAAAATTCACTTCCCCCACACTTGTTTTCTGCAATGCATTGGTTTTAAGGAATTCATATTAAGTCATGCATTACTATGCTTCAAGAACAAAGGTATGGATGGTCCTAATCTAGGCTAGGTGAGGATAATGTGGTTAACAAAGAAAATAGGCTAAACAAGGCTCAACGGGGTTAAAAACCTACAAAACACAATGACATAGGGCACACGGCATTTGGCTAAAGTGGTGGTCACTACACAACTTTATCTTGAATATGTGTTATGCAAATCAATAACATGCTTTGAATGAATTGGGCATGAGTTCTAGTGTTTGGAACTAAATGATGAAACGCCTTCTAAGTAGCAACCAAGCAAAGAATAATGAGATCATGCAACGACTTTAGAGAACAAAGAATGCACAGATTTTAACTCTCCAAATAAACGTTTAGGCTCAAGTCTCACAAGGTTGTAGCGTTAGTTCGAGTTCCTTCCTTCAAGCATGTTACAAAAACTGATTTTTTTCTTTTATGATTGCATGTGAATTCATAAGTTATAACCACAACTAAGCATAAACAAAGAGTAAATCAAACTTTCATCCATGTTAATCACTCTCTTTAACAGCCATGTAATTACAAACCGAATCCTCATCATTGTGTTGGAAGGTACCCTAAGACACAAACAAACACACAAAAACAACTCTTTTTGGGTTTTTAAAACAAATTTTTCAAATTTTTATGTAATTTTCGGATTTTTACTTCAAAACACACTAAAACACATCAAAACTGCTCAAAAACACTTAAAAACAGCAAGGAACAAGTCTCCAAGTTAAGGGTGATAAAATCCCACGAATTTGCATCTAAAACACTTATTTACCCCCCCACACTTAAATCAAACATTGTCCTCAATGTTTCAAGCATAGACTTACACACATAACAACACACAAAACAAAACAGCAACTAACAACCTAACATGGCAGAAAACGAAATAGCAACAAAGAGAAGAGTTTAGGAACGCAAATCTGGAATTGGAGTGATTCCTTGGTCTTCCTTTGTTGAATTGCATGGGTTGCCTCCCAAGTAGCGCTTTCTTTTACGTCTTGCAGCCGGACGGAAAGCCCATTCACTCTCCATGTGTGCCCACGGCACCCAAAGAAATATCTTCCACGGTTTGTTCAACAAAGTTCTCATAATATGGCTTCAAACGGTGTCCGTTCACTTGGAATTCATGACCTGTTTTGAGACTTTGAATCTGGATGGCACCATAAGAAGATACGTTAGTAATAACAAACGGTCCAATCCACTTAGAACGTAACTTACCGGGAAACAAACGTAAACGGGAATTGAACAATAGCACTTTCTGCCCAATGGAGAATGATTTCCCACGGATCATGTTGTCATGGAAAGCTTTGGTCTTTTGCTTGTAAATGCTTGCATTATCGTACGCCTCGTGCCGTATCTCATCAAGCTCATTCAATTGCAATCTCCTTTGACTTCCCGCTTCCTCGAGGTTCATGTTAAACTTCTTGATGGCCCAAAGTGCTTTGTGCTCCAATTCAACAGGAAGATGGCACGCCTTGCCATAAACAAGTCGGAAGGGGGACATCCCAATGGGGGTTTTGTACGCCGTACGATATGCCCAAAGTGCATCGTCAAGTCGTAAACTCCAATCCTTCCTCGTTGGCCCAACGGTCTTCTCTAGGATTTGCTTGATCTCACGGTTGGAAACCTCGGCTTGCCCATTAGTTTGAGGATGATAAGGTGTAGAAACCTTATGGGTGACACTGTATTTCCTCAATAATGCTTCAATGGTCCTATTGCAAAAGTGTGACCCTCCGTCACTAATGATCACTCGTGGCATTCCGAACCTTGCAAAAATGTTAGTTCTAATAAAATCTGCAACCACTTTAGAATCATTAGTCCGGGTGGCCTTTGCTTCCACCCACTTCGACACATAATCAACCGCAAGCAAAATATATGTAAAACCATACGAAGAAGGAAAAGGACCCATAAAATCAATACCCCAAACGTCAAAAATTTCAACATTTAGGATAGAAACCTGCGGCATTTGGTCCTTTGCACTAATACCACCCATTCGTTGGCATTTATCACATGTTAAGCAAAAAGTTTTAGCATCTTTAAAAATACTAGGCCAATAAAATCCACATTGTAACACCTTAAGGGCTGTGCGTTGTGTGCCAAAGTGCCCTCCACAAGCATATGTGTGACAAAAACTCAAAATTGAATGACATTCAGAATCGTGCACACAACGACGTATAATCTGATCGGGGCAAAATTTCCATAAGTACGGATCATCCCACACATAAAACCGTGCATCATGCCTAAGTTTATCAAGTTGGTGCCTAGTGAACTCACTTGGAATACGTTTTGACACCAAAAAATTAACAATATCGGCATACCAAGGTGCACTAACCTTAATGGACAGCAATTGTTCATCGGGGAATGTCTCCAAAATCAGCACCAACTCCTCATTATGCACCATTCGGCTTAGGTGGTCAGCCACCACGTTTTCACTTCCCTTCTTGTCCCGAATCTCTATGTCGAACTCTTGAAGTAGCAATATCCATCGAATTAGCCGTGGCTTGGCCTCCTTTTTGGTGAGCAAGTACTTCAGAGCTGCATGATCAGTGAAAACAATTACTTTAGTTCCAATTAGATATGATCGAAATTTATCTAAAGCAAAAACAACGGCAAGAAGTTCTTTTTCTGTAGTGGAGTAGTTCAATTGTGCATCTATCAACGTCCGGGAGGCATAGTAAATGACATGCGGCCTCTTGTCCTTTCTTTGTCCTAAAACAGCTCCTAAAGCATAGTCGGACGCATCACACATGAGCTCGAAAGGTAGACTCCAATCCGGTGGAACAATGATGGGTGCCGTGGTCAACAACTCCTTGAGTTGGTTGAATGATTCCGTGCACTCCTTAGTGAATTCAAACGCCACTTCTTTTTGTAGGAGTCGGCAAAGAGGTTGTGCTATCTTCGAGAAATCTTTGATAAACCTACGATAGAATCCTGCATGACCAAGAAACGAACGAACCTCTCTAACCGAAGTCGGAGAGGGTAAGTGACGTACAAGATCTATTTTCGACTTATCAACCTCAATACCCTTTTCAGAGATTATATGACCTAAAACGATGCCTTGTTTAACCATAAAATGACACTTTTCCCAATTAAGCACAAGGTTAGTTTCAACACAACGTTTTAGGATCACACTTAGATTATGTAAGCAACTATCAAACGAATCACCAAAGACACTAAAATCATCCATAAACACTTCAATTATCTTCTCTACATAATCAGAAAATATACTCATCATGCATCTTTGAAATGTAGCAGGTGCATTACATAAACCAAAAGGCATGCGACGATATGCAAATGTACCAAACGGGCATGTAAAAGTGGTTTTTTCTTGGTCCTCAGGTGAAATGACAATTTGATTATACCCAGAATAACCATCAAGAAAACAATAGAAAGCATAACCCGCTAACCTCTCAAGCATCTGGTCAATGAACGGCAATGGGAAGTGGTCCTTCCTCGTGGTGGTGTTTAGCTTCCTATAATCAATGCACACCCTCCAACCGGTTTGAATACGTTGAGGGACAAGCTCATTCTCGGCATTAGCTACCACCGTCACTCCGGATTTCTTTGGTACGCATTGAACCGGCGAAACCCACCTACTATCCGAGATTGGATAGATAACCCCACAATCTAGAAGCTTTATGATCTCCTTCTTCACTACTTCCATCATCGGAGGGTTGAGACGGCGTTGAGCCTCTCTAGTTGGTTTGGCCCCCTCCTCAAGAAATATGTGATGCATACAAGTCGTAGGGCTTATACCTTTGATGTCGGCCAATGTCCAACCTAGGGCAGATTTGAACTCCTTCAAAACTCGAAGCAACTTCTCCTCCTCTTGTGCCGTGAGGGAAGAGGAAATGATGGCAGGTAGTGTTTCATTTTCTCCCAAGAAAATGTACTTCAGATGGCTTGGCAAAGGCTTGAGTTCAAGGATAGGTGCCTGAATGATAGATGGAAGCAATTTGTTAGTCGAAATGGGAATGGACTCACGGTTAGTATACTTACCATCAAGCTTAGGTGAGGACTCAAGGGCAGCCACAACTTCAAGTAATTCCTCATTAGGGGGCACGGCATGGGATGAATCTTGTATGCCGTGAGCATGCATGCAATCTGCTCCCTTTGTTTTGAGTTCCATGCCTCGTGTAATGACTTTTTCAAGCGCATCGTCATTCAAATCATCGAGATATCCCTGCGCCAAAGAGTCAATTATATCAATAGAAAAGCATGAATGGTCATCACTAGGGTATCTAATGGAATCAGAAAGATTAAAATTAACAACTTCCCCATCGAATTCCATGGACAAAGTTCCACTATACACATCAATCTTTGTCCGGGCCGTCTTCATGAATGGCCTTCCAAGTAGAATGGGCAGCGAAGGAACATGGTCCGATTCATCCATTTCGAGGACATAGAAATCCGCCGGGAAGACTAAATGATTAACCTGCACAAGAACATCTTCCAAAACTCCCTTTGGATAGGCGTTAGATCTATCGGCCAATTGTATTATTACCCCATCATTTTTCAATGCTCCTAAGTTCATAGATGCATAAATGGAATATGGCATAACATTTATAGAAGCACCTAAATCAAGCATGGCAGATTCAAATCTAGTATTCCCAATAACACAAGGAATGGTTGATCGGATTATATTTATACATATTTTACATCAAATTCTCTCGTCTTTTCTTAGTCAGTTTCTTATATTTTTGAGCCATTTACTTTGTTTTTGTGTTTTATAGTATTTATCTAGTAAATAAAATAAATATTGCATAAGTGTGATTTTTAGTAATAAAATCGTAAAAACTGTTTTGCCCACTATTTTTGGTTAATAAAAATAAGACAGTATTATAAATATATATATATATATATATATATGATGTTAATTGAGTGGGGGCTGACAGAAAGAAAAATATACATAAAAGCATGCAGGAACATGACAAGGGGTCCTCACGGTGGAAGACCAGGTTGGCATGCAGAAATAATAAAATGAAGAAAAGCATGAGGCTGCCAGGCATGCAGTAAGGGATGGGCATGAGGAATATTAGGAAGTCAGTGTGCGCATGCAGCTGAAAAATAAATAATTAAAAGGAAAAGGAGAGCTGCATGTTGCCTTCGCAGCTAAGGATAAGAAATATAAGGGGGACCTCCCTCTGAAGGTAGCGGGGGGAGGGAAATAGGAAAGAAGCTGCAAGGCTGCTGGGCAGCTGCGGAGACAGGAGGCAGCAGGAGAGGCGCGGGAAAGGAACCACAGACGTGAAGCTTGCGAGGAAAGCAAGGAGAGCTGCTGGCGCAGACAGAAGGAGGCGTCAAGGGGGATTAAGCTCCTCGCAGAGAGCTTCGGTGCAGATATTTGGGCAGCGAGCAGCGTGAAGCTCGCGAGAAAGGAGCCGAGGAGCTGCCTTGGTTGCAGCGAGAGACGGGAGTGCTGCCCTGAAGGCAGCAAGAACGTGAAAAAGACACAGCGGGAGGTTAGACGCGAACTGGAGGAGCAGCGGCTGTGGAAATTGCGACGCTGCCACTTGGCAGCGAGCAGGAGGAAGGCCTCGGTGCAGGGAACCAAGGACAGTCAGCGGCCCTCCTGGCAAGTTGCGCAGGGAACAGAAGGCCCCAGGGCAGTGAGAAAGCATCGAGGACAGCTCCTTGGAGTTTTGGGCTGGAGTTTTGCGCAGAAAGAAAGGGAGCAGTGCATGCATGCTTGACAACGTTCTGTGCAGAAGAAGCGCAAGAGATCAGTACGGGACGTGGAAGGAACGAAGTCAGCACGGGGAGTCAGCACGATGCAGTGCTGACTTGGGCAGCACTGAGGAAAATAAATGCACAGATCCTTGCACATTTCTATCGGTTAATTCGTTCCCAAACTCAAGTTTAATTTCTGTTTTAATTTAAATAATGTATAACTAATTTTATTTTGGCTAGAGTTTAATTCAAAACCATGGATATATTTGTAATTTGAATTGATTACCTTCAGTTGTGATTTCTGAGTTGTGATTTAATTTGCTTAACTGTTTGATTGATAACTTATTGTTGTTTGTCGATTAAGGATGCATACTTAATTTACATGCATGAATTTGATGCTAGAATATAAGTGAATTTCACCTAATCGTTATGAACTTATATTCACAAGTAGTAAAGGTTGTTGACCACAATCGTGTTAAGTAAATTCTTGGCATAAGTTTCATGCAATTCATAGTAATGAGTGCCTCGTCAATGCTTATGATTTTCATAGAACGTAATGATTCTTGCTTGTATCTCTATTATGCAATTCATGTAGGGAACTTGTGGGGAATGTTTTGGGTTGTCGTATGCAATCATCCAATCCATTAACTTAAGGAAAATCTGAGAATTAATTTATGCAATTCATGGTTAATTTGGGGCGTTGAGAATTTACAATTTATTGAAAGAACAACTGAAAATCAATTTAGGTTGCATATATAACATGTGTGGAGAATAATCCTCTAGCCAGTCCGTCATTTATCATTTTACCTTAATTTTATGTTTTTGTCAATTTTGTAATTTATTTAAGTTTAATTTACTTTTCATCAAAATCAATCCCCCATTTTATTTTAAAGTGTTAGATTTATTAGAAATCATTTTAGTTTGTGTTTTCTTAAGTCTTGAGTTGTTTTGAGTCTTTTGATTTATTTTAGTTTATTTGTTAGTTTTATTTTGAGTTATTCTATTTAAGTGTTTTGAGTCTAGTTTAGTATTTTAAATTTTGTTTTTACGTTTTTAAATTAATTTTACATTGGGTTAGCATCCCTAGTTAATCCCCGGCCTAGAACGATCCCTACTTATCCATATACTACAATTGTCACAAATAGGGTTTAAATTTGTGCGTTAGTTATTTTCGCATCAAATTTTTGGCGCCGTTGCCGGGGATTAGCAAATTTGCTAATCCTTTGTTTATGTTTTTGTTTGTGTTTTATTTTATTTTATTTGTGTTTTATTTTTATTTTGTTTTATTTTTGGTTTGTTATGTATGTTACTTTTGATATTTGATTTATTTTTCTTTCTTTGAATTGAGGTACAAATGGAGCAAGACTTGGATTCTACTAGCATTCAAGATCTTTTGGCACAACTCACTGCTCAATTAACTCATAATGCCGAACGGACCACAATGCCAAGTGTCCCTACACTTGATGTGCCCTATGGACAACGATATCAAGGTCCTCAATTTTCTGCAAATGAAGATGTTTGGGGATATCAGGGCCATAACCAATCAAGGGGCAACATGTTTTCCAACGCTTACAATTCGGATTGGAGAGACTACTCAGATTACATGTGGGGAGAACCTCAACAATTCCAACAAGGTGGATATTGGCAGCAAGAAGACGCGTTCTATTCAAGACCTATGCAGCCACCACAGCATCCCCCACAACAATTCCAATCGAATCAAAGTATGCCCGTGGATTATAATCAAATGCTTGAAGAATTAATTTCTTCGGTACAGGGTTCACAAAAAGAAGAACAATTGCCGTCATCGGAAGAGTTCTATCAATTGCCATATGAACCACCACAACAATCTCCCCAATCAAATTCAGGTACGTCTTCGGATAATGACATGTTGAATAAGTTACTAACCTCTTTGACCCAGGACGTAGAAAATCGAAACAAGGAGATGCAAAATAAAGCCAACAAGGTGGATGCATTGGAGGAGCAAGTTGGGCAGATTATGGAATTCATGGCACAGATTCGAGATCAAAGTGAACTCTCCAACTCAAACATTGCAAATTCAAAGGCAGAAAGTGAAATCGATGAAGCCATCACTTTGGGAAGTGATATGGAGGATGAAGTTGTTCCAGAACCATCCAAACATAGCCCGAACATGGATGAATTGCCGCTTCAAGAAGAAGATGAGGATGACTACTTGGGCAGTTTAGAAGAATTCTTATCGCAAACCCCTCAAGTCCTTATGTCATCCAACTCAGGTGAGGAGGTTCAAAATTCAATTCATTCTAACATCGTTCCACCAAATGTCATTTTTCCTTGTAGGTTTTTAAATCTCAAGGAAGAAGTGAATGAAAAAGACGTTGTGGAAGATATTCCAGAAAATGAGGTGGCCGGAGAATTTGTTGAACATATCAAAGAGGCTGTGCATGAGACAAACAAGTCCAAAGGAGTTAAGACTGAGGACACGGGACAAGCCACAACCATCATAGTAAACCTGGCTAAGTTCAAAGTCCCGGAAATGTTCAAAAATGTGGTGTTTGTCATTGAGTTTGTATCGGAAAAAGATAGTAAGCCATCTTCTCCATTTTTAATTTTAATTTATACTAACATTTTTCTGATTTTGATGATTCAGGCACCCACTCTTGAATTTAAACCATTGCCGGATCATTTCAAGTACCACCGTCCGTTCAAGGATAAACCCATGCATTTGAATAATGAAGGGAGGCCTAGGAATCACCCACAATCAGATTTGCATTCCTAATCCCTTCTCTTTACTAAATTTATTTTACTGTATTTAGTTCTTTCATTGTTTGTTGGCTCTTGTATGAATTTATTTTACGTTGATTTCTTTTTACGTTGATTTCATTTTGTTTTGTTTAGTTAGTTGTGATTTTTGTTTAGAAAGTTAAACTTAGTCTTTTTACTTTGTTTTACTTATTGTTGTGTTTTCTTAATTAAGTTGTTAAAAATACATAAAAAATAAAAAATAAAAAATAAAAAAAAATAAAAAAAAATAAAAACTTAAAAACATAAACATTCATATAAATAAAAAATAAAAAATAAAATAAAAAAAATAAAAAAAAAAAAAAAAACTTAAATGCATAAATTTTTTTTTTTACAATAACTTGTAATTTAATTTCGTTCATTGGTCATTGGTTGGTGGTGCCTCGGAGGTCGACGGAGCCCCTGAAAGACGAAGCGCCAGAGCTGGATCATTCAGAGCCTCAATACTTGGTGCTGCTCCCGAGGACGAAGGCAACACAAACCTCGGGAGTAACGTCATAAACCGTTGATGATCACTCTGAATCCGCACTTCGGACTCCTGCATCTGATCCAGCTTCCTCTTCATGCTTGTGGAGTAATTGGTTGCAAGCATGTGCAAATCCCTGTTCTCATGCCTAAGCACTCTGACCTCCTGCCGAAGACTAGCCACTTCAGCCATCAACGACTCCACCTGACGGGTTCGTGCAAGAAGGCGCTGGCCCATGTTTGTTACTGAACCTGCGCATCGGACGCTGTAGGCCAAAGAGTCCTGGACAGCTAGTTCGTCGGACCGCCTGGAAAGTATCCTAGTGTCTCTAGGAGTGAGCAGATTTCTGGCCACCACCGATGCGGTTGTTTCGTTCATCATCATGGAATCCCCAACTGTAAGAGGACCATTTGGGGATATGAAGGATGGCTGCCAAATGTTGGTTGGAGAAGATATATCACTATCTTCCCCAACATTCAAGTTAAGGCGACGGTCAGAGGGGCAAGACATATTTGATGGTGTTGAGAATGAAGAGTTGGACTGATCAAGATTAAAAGAAGTGCAAGTGTGAGTGTTTACAGGAGGGAGTGTTTACAGGGGAGCTTAAGTTTGTTGTGGAACAAAAATGAGCGTTCTTATAAGAAGAAGAAATCGTTGAGGCATCACTCAGCAGTCGAAGAGACGCCCTCTCGCAAATCGAAGAGCCGGGCTCCTTTCTCAAAAGCCGGATTCTTTTCTCAAAAGCGGCGTCTCCGTCTCAAAAGTCGGTTCCTTTCTCAAAAGTCGGACGCCGCTCTCTCAAAAGTCGGGCGTCTCTCTCAAAAGCCGGAGTGGTCAGGAATCACGAGGCGTGCAGCTTTTCCAATTTTGTCGTCACTCGTCACGCGCGCTGTCAGCTTTGCGCAAATTACGGGTGACCTTTTCAGAAAGCGCGTAACTTGTACTGTTCATCCATCCACCGGCTGCCGACAGGGGTAAAAGAATAGTTTCGGTTGTGAAGAAAAGACCTATAAACGTCTACCTTCGCATCCATTGCAAAGGCAAACTCTCTCAGCACTTCTTCATCTCCGAAATTTTTCATCTCCGAAAATGCCTTTCCAACAAACCCTCTCGAGTTTCTCTGTGTTTCTCATTCCTTGGGATACCTTTCCAAACAAGTCATCTAGAGCTAGAGTATTTCATATCATGAAGGTTGAAAGCAAGAGTATCTCATATCACGCTTTCTCCCTGTCCTTGTCCTTGTCTTTGTGGCAAGGAGAAAGCGGGCAATCAGCCAGCACTCGGTGTCAATCTTCCAATCTAAGAACCGACTGCCTGGAAATCCTTCCTGATTGCTTACCTAGCATTGCTCTCGAGTGCTCTTCTTCAACCACTGATGTACTTCCGAAGAAGTCGCCACATCTGCCTGGAGAACAGAGAAGGCAAGTGAAAATGATACTTGAAGCATGTGGAGACAAGGTGCTGTTTCATCTTCAAGATCAAGTCTCATTTTCCTTGCTAAGAAGTTCCCCAGCCCAGTTCAAGCATACACCTGTGGAACGATACTTCTTCAAAAGCAAAAGTATCCCATATCATCAGAGTCAGAGGCAAAGATTTC
This sequence comes from Malus fusca, assembly GCA_035220775.1. Taxonomy (NCBI): domain Eukaryota; kingdom Viridiplantae; phylum Streptophyta; class Magnoliopsida; order Rosales; family Rosaceae; genus Malus; species Malus fusca. Next base: position 18,282,594 of record CM069066.1, on the reverse strand, counting down.
TCATGGCATGCTTTTCCTTTACCCTTGCTCTTGGCTACGAGTCAGGGTGAAAGAAAGGAAATCGGTCGGCACTTGGACAGATTGAACAAAGAAGCAGACCACCACCTTTTCCTCGTGCCTACCTGCCATGCAGAAGAACAAAAAGAGAAGAATGTAGCCTGCAGACTCAATCAACCCGGCAGAAGGAGTCTGAGTTGAAACCAAGAGCTCGAGAAGCTTCAACAACACCACCAATCAAGTCTCATTTTCCTTGCTAAGAAGTTCCGAGGCCAGTTCAAGTTCAAAGCTGTGGAAAGTCACCAAGCAGGACCAATGATCACTTTTAGTTTTATTCATTGTCTTTTATTTTCATTTTCAATTTTTCGTTTGTTTTCTTTTATATTTTCTTGCGTGCGTAACTGATTTATTTCTTTTCTTTGCAGGAACTTTTGGTTATTTCCACCCTTGAAGTTGATTGCAGAATTTTAGCTTGGGGGTCATCGCTTGATTTTTCTGCAAATTAGGGAAGTTTTCAGTCCTATTGCTTTATTTTGTTTCTTTATATTTATTTTATTTTTATTTGCATTTTATTATATTTTCTGACATTGGGGACAATGTCTAGTTTAAGTGTGGGGGTAAAGAGTATAAAAATGACCAAATTGAAAATTTTTGTACCTTCGACTTTGAACTAATTTCATTTGTTTCCATGTTATTCCATGTTATTGCCTTGATTTCTTAATTAGTTTTGTTTTGATTAAAAAAAAAAAAAAAAAAAAAAAAAATCGGAAAATTAAAAAAATCCAAAAATATTTCCTTGTTTTCCTTATTGTTTTGAATTAGTTTTTTGTTAGTTTCCCCGACCCAATGATATAATTGGATAAAATTTGAACCATGATCATCAAGAACTTAGTTAACACGTGCTGTGTGAAATTCCTAATTCTCGTGTTAGTTTGTACATATTTGATCATCTTTGAAAAACCAAATGCACATATAGTCTTGTTGATGTGAAATTAAAGCATGATTTAAAGCTCCATATGTGAATTTAGTGACCATATACATCCTATGTGAGTTTTTGAGCCTATTGAAAGTGTGTGCATTTTTCATACACTCCTATTCTTTCATGTGTGATGAACTTATGTGAGATACTTCTCTAGAACTTGCATAACGATCTTTCGAAATATTTGTCATTGATTGCATGAACTTGAAAATGATAGAGGCATTAGGTTTACCACCATGGCCCAAATAACCTTGTTCCCAAAGAAAAATGATATCATTAGATTGCCAATTTGAGCCGTATTTGTGAGCCTTTTATTTCTTATCACCAGATATGTCTACCCTTATGCCTGAAATAATTTTCCTTACCCTTTCGAAGCGAGCAATGCAAGATTGTCTTATGTGAAATGTTTGTGAAGTACTTTGAAGGTGTTTGGCAAAAGAATAAGTGTGGGGGTTTTTCATATTTGTTTCTGTTTGAAAAAAAAAAAAAAAAAAAAAAAAAAAAAAAAGAAAAGAAAAGAAAAGGAAAAGAAAAAGAAAGATTGTATACAAAGAAAATAAAAAGTTTTTAAAGTTTCAGTTTATGGGTGTGGTTGGAGGTGACTTGTAGAATAGCTGGAAATGTTGAGTTCTTATAAATCTAAAGAAAAAATCGCTTGCAATGTAGCTTGGAACTTGTGTTTTCCTATTCTTTCGTTTCAATAACTGATCGGATTATATTTATACATATTTTACATCAAATTCTCTCGTCTTTTCTTAGTTAGTTTCTTATATTTTTGAGCTATTTACTTTGTTTTTGTGTTTTATAGTATTTATCTAGTAAATAAAATAAATATTGTACAAGTGAGATTTTAAGTGATAAAATCGTCAAAACTGCATTGCCCACTATTTTTTATTAATAAAAATAAGATAGTATTATAAATATATATATATATATATATGATGTTAATTGAGTGGGGGCTGACAGAAAGAAAATATACATGAAGCGTGCAGAAATAACAAGGGTAATATAGTGGGAGCTCAGGCCTTGGCGGGCAGAAGGGCAGAAGAATAATTAAAGGATGAGTGTGGGTGCTGCCTGGAAGGCATCTTGGAAAACAGAAAAAAAAGAAAGAATGGAGCACGGCACTAGGTGGAAAGAAGAAGCATGCAGGGAAATAAATAAAAAAAAAGAGTAAAGGAATGTGTGGTGGTGGAACTTTGGATGCGGAAAAGTAAGTCAGAAATGGGAGGACATGGCAGAAAGCAAAAGGGAGTAAAGGATAAAAAAAAATATATATAAGGCAAGTCTCGGCATTTTATGAAGCGGGGGGGGAATAGGAAAGAAAGGCTACAGAGGAGCTGAGCAGCCAGCTTCCTTTGCAGCTGAGAGACGTGAGGCAGCACGGAACTTGAAGGAGCAGCAGCGTGTGAAGCTAGAGGAAGGACAGCTGGCGAGTCGCAGGAGGCTGCCCTAAGCAGCTGCGGAAAGGAAGACAGCGAGACAAGCAGGAAAGGAAGTCAGAGGCTTAGTTGAGGCAGCGAGCAGGAGCAGCAATTCCTGGCAGCGTGACTGGGCAGTTTGGAGGAAGGAGGAGAGGCCTCGGTTGTTGGGTGCTGCTGCTTGGCAGCGAGCTCAGCGGGAGAGCAGTGAGGACACGAAAGCCAGCTGCCTTTGGCAGCTTGGAAAGGAGTAGTGCTGACTTGGGTCAGCACGGAAGTCAGCACAACAGTGCAGGGAGCGCAGCAACCTACAATTTATTCGGTTTAATCCTCCAACTTTATGTTTTATTTTTCTGTTTTAATTTTAAATAATGTATAACTAATTTTATTTTGGCTAGAGTTTAATTCAAAACCATGGATATATTTGTAATTTGAATTGATTACCTTCAGTTGTGATTTCTGAGTTGTGATTTAATTTGCTTAACTGCTTGATTGATAACTTATTTTTGTATGTCGATTAAGGATGCATACTTAATTTACATGCATGAATTTGATGCTAGAATATAAGTGAATTTCACATAATCGTTATGAACTTATATTCACAAGTAGTGAAGGTCGCTTATAAACGATCGCGTTAGGTAAATTCTTGGCATAAGTTTCATGCAATTCATAGTAACAAGTGCCTCGTCAATGCTTATGATTTTCATAAAACTTAATGATTCTTGCTTGTATCTCTATTATGCAATTCATGTAGGGAACTTGTAGGGAATGTTTTGGGTTGTCGTATGCAATCATCCAACCTAATAAAAGTAGGAAAATCTGAAGGTTAATTTAAGCGGACCTAATTAACTTGGGGCGTTGAGAATTTACAATTTATTGAAAGAACAACTGAAAATCAATTTAGGTTGCATATATGTCATGTGTGGAGAAGAACCCTCTAGCCAATCCGTCATTTATCATTTTACCTTAATTTTATGTTTTTGTCAATTTTGTAATTTATTTAAGTTTAATTTACTTTTCATCAAAAATCAATCCCCCATTTATTTTAAAGTGTTAGATTTATTAGAAATCAATTTAGTTTGTATTTTCTTGAGTCTTGAATTATTTTGAGTCTTTTGATTTGTTTTAGATTATTTGTTAGTTTTATTTTGAGTTATTCTAGTTAAGTGTTTTGAGTCTAGTTTAGTGTTTTAAATTTTGTTTTTACGTTTTTAATTTAATTTTACTTTGGTTAGCATCCCTAGTTAATCCCCGGCCTAGAACGATCCCTACTTACATCATTACTACAACTGTCACAAATAGGGTTAAATTTGTGCGTGAGTTTATTTTCGCATCAAATTTTTGGCGCCGTTGCCGGGGATTAGCAAATTTGCTAATCCTTTGTGTTATGTTTTTGTTTGTGTTTTATTTTATTTTATTTTATTTTATTTGTGTTTATTTTATGTTATTTTATTTTTGGTTTGTTATGTCTTTTACTTTTGATATTTGATTTAGTTTTCTTTCTTTGATTTTAGTTACAAATGGAGCAAGACCTGGATTCTACTAGCATTCAAGATCTATTGGCACAGCTCACTGCTCAATTAACTCATAATGCCGAACGGACCACAATGCCAAGTGTCCCTACACTTGATGTGCCCTATGGGCAACGATATCAAGGTCCTCAATTTTCTGCAAATGAAGATGTTTGGGGATATCAAGGCCATAACCAATCAAGGGGCAACATGTTTTCCAATGCTTACAATTCAGATTGGAGAGATTATTCAGATTACATGTGGGGAGAACCTCAACAATTCCAACAAGGTGGATATTGGCAGCAAGAAGACGCGTTCTATTCAAGACCTATGCAGCCACCACAGCATCCCCCACAACAATTCCAATCGAATCAAAGTATGCCCGTGGATTATAATCAAATGCTTGAAGAATTAATTTCTTCGGTACAGGGTTCACAAAAAGAAGAACAATTGCCGCCATCGGAAGAGTTCTATCAGTGGCCATATGAACCGTCACATCCACCACAATCTCCCCAACCAAATTCAGGTACGTCTTCGGATAATGATATGTTGAATAAGTTACTAACCTCTTTGACCCAGGACGTAGAAAATCGAAACATGGAGATGCAAAATAAAGCCAACAAGGTGGATGAGTTGGAGAAGCAAATTGGGCAGATTATGGAGTTCATGGTACAAATTCAAGATCAAAGTGAACTCTCCAACTCCACATTTGCAAATTCAGAGGGAGAAATGGAAATTAATGAAGCCATCACTTTGGGAAGTGATATGGAGGATGAAGTTGTTCCTGAACCATCCAAACAGAGCCCGAACATGGATGAATTGCCAATTCAAGAAGAAGATGAGGATGACTACTTGGGCAGTTTAGAAGAATTCTTATCGCAAACCCCTCAAGTCCTTATGCCATCCAACTCAGGTAAGGAGGTTCTAAGTTCAATTCATTCTAACATCGTTCCACCAAATGTCCTTTTTCCTTGCAGGTTTTTAAATCCCAAGGAAGAAGTGAATGAAAAAAATGTTGTGGAAGTTCTTCCAGAGGTGCAAAATGAGATCCCAATTCTTGGTGCACCAAATCATGTTCCCGATGACGTTGAAACATTCAAAGAGATTTCTACACCAAGAAGAGGGATTCCAGAAAATGAGGTGGCCGGAGAATTTCAAGAATACATCCAAGAGGCTGTGCATGAGACAATCAAGCCTAAAGCAGTTGAGTTTGATGACACGGGACAAGCCACAACCATCATAGTAAACCTGGCCAAGTTCAAAGTCCCGGAAACGTTCAAAGACGTGGTGTTTATAATTGAGTTTGAATGTGACTGTAAGCCATCTTCTCCATTTTTTATTTTAATTTATACTAACTTGTTTTTAATTTTGATGATTCAGGCACCGTCATTAGAACTTAGACCGTTGTCGGATCATTTCAAGTACCACCGTCCGTTCAATGATAAGCCCATGCATTTGAATAATGAAGGGAGGCCTAGGAATCACCCACAATCAGATTTGCATTCCTAATCCCTTCTCCTTACTGAATTTATTTTACTCTATTTAGTTCTTTCATTGTTTGTTGGCTTTTGTGTGAATTTATTTTACGTTGATTTCATTTTGTTTTGTTTATTTAGTTGTGATTTTTGTTTAGAAAGTTAAACTTAGTCTTTTTACTTTGTTTTACTTATTTTACATTGTTATTTAAAAAAAAAATAAAATAAAAAAAAAAAAAAAAAAAAACTTAAAAACATAAACATTCATATAAATAAAAATAAAAAAAAAAAAAAAATTTGCATAAATATTTTACAATAACTTGTAAACTAATTTCGTTCATTGGTCGTTGGTTGGTGGTGCCTCGGAGGTCGACGGAGCCCTAGAAAGACGAAGCGCCAGAGTTGGATCATTCAGAGCCTCAATATTTGGTGCTGCTCCCGAGGACGAAGGCAACATAAACCTCGGGAGTAACGCCATAAACCGTTGATGATCACTCTGAATCCGCACTTCGGACTCCTGCATCTGATCCAGCTTCCTCTTCATGCTTGTGGAGTAATTGGTTGCAAGCATGTGCAAATCCCTGTTCTCATGCCTAAGCACTCTGACCTCCTGCCGAAGACTAGCCACTTCAGCCATCAACGACTCCACCTGACGGGTTCGTGCAAGAAGGCGCTGGCCCATGTTTGATACTGAACCTGCGCATCGGACGCTGTAGGCCATAGAGTCCTGGACAGCTAGTTCGTCGGACCGCCTAGAAAGTATCCTAGTGTCTCTAGGAGTGAGCAGATTTCTGGCCACCACCGATGCGGTTGTTTCATTCATCATCATGGAATCCCCAACTGTAAGAGGACCATTCGGGGATATGAAGGACGGCTGCCAAATGTTGGTTGGAGAAGATATATCACTATCTTCCCCAACATTCAAGTTAAGGCGACGGTCAGAAGGGCAAGACATTTTCTGAAGGTGTTGAGAATGAAGAGTCGGAATGATCAAGATTAAAAGAAGTGCAGGAGGGAGTGTTTACAGGGGGGGCTTAAGTGTGTTGTGGAACAAAAATGAGCGTTCTTATAAGAAGAAGAAATCGTTGAGGCATCACTCAGCAGTCGAAGAGACGCCCTCTCGCAAATCGAAGAGCCGGGCTCCTTTCCCAAAAGCCGGATTCTTTTCTCAAAAGCGGCGTCGCCGTTCTCAAAAGTCGGACTCCGTCTCAAAAGTCGGTTCCTTTCTCAAAAGTCGGACGCCGCTCTCTCAAAAGTCGGGCGTCTTTATCAAAAGTTGGAGCGGTCAGGAATCACGAGGCGAGCTGTTTTTCCAATTTTGTCGTCACTCGTCACGCGCGCTGTCAGCTTTGCGCAAATTACGGGTGGCTTTTTCAGAAAGCGCGTGACCTGTACTGTTCATCCATCCACCGGCTGCCGACAGGGGTAAAGGAATAGTTTCGGTTGTGAAGAATCATCTATAAACGTCTACCTTCGCCATCCAGCAAAGGCACAACCCATCTACACTTCTTCATCTCCGAAATTTTTCATCTCCGAAAATGCCTTTCCAACAAACCCTCTCGAGTTTCTCTGTGTTTCTCATTCCCTGGGATACCTTTGAAAATAAGTCATCTAGAGCTAGAGTATTTCATATCATGAAGGTTGAAAGCAAGAGTATCTCATATCACGCTTTCTCCCTGTCCTTTTCCTTGTCCTTGTGATAAGGAGAAAGCGGGCAATCAGCCAGCACTCGGTGTCAATCTTCCAATCTAAGAACCGACTGCCTGGAAATCCTTCCTGATTGCTTACCTAGCATTGCTTACCTAGCATTGCTCTCGAGTGCTCATCTTCAACCGCTGATGTACTTCCGAAGAAGTCGCCACATCTGCCTGGAGAACAGCCAAGGCAAGTGAAAATGTTACTTGAAGCATGTGGAGACAAGGTGCTGCTTCATCTTCAAGATCAAGTCTCATTTTCCTTGCTAAGAAGTTCCCCAGCCCAGTTCAAGCATACACCTGTGGAACGATACTTCTTCAAAAGCAAAAGTATCCCATATCATCAGAGTCAGAGGCAAAGATTTCTCATGGCATGCTTTTCCTTTACCCTTGCTCTCGGCTACGGGGCAAGGTGAAAGAAAGGCAATCGGTCGGCACTTGGACAGATTGAACAAAGAAGCAGACCACCACCTATTCCTCGTGCCTACCTGCCATGCAGAAGAACAAAAAGAGAAGAATGTAGCCTGCAGACTCAATCAACCCGGCAGAAGGAGTCTGAGTTGAAACCAAGAGCTCGAGAAGCCTCAACAACACCACCAATCAAGTCTCATTTTCCTTGCTAAGAAGTTCCGAGGCCAGTTCAAGTTCAAAGCTGTGGAAAGTCACCAAACAGGACCAATGTTCATTTTATTAGTTTTATTCATTATCTTTTATTTTCATTTTCAATTTTTCGTTTGTTTTCTTTTATATTTTCTTGCGTGCGTAACTGATTTATTTCTTTTCTTTGCAGGAACTTTTGGTTATTTCCACCCTTGAAGTTGATTGCAGAATTTAAGCTTGGGGGTCATCGCTTGATTTTTTTTCTGCAAATTAGGGAAGTTTTCAGTCCTATTACTTTATTTTGTTTCCTTATATTTATTTATTTTATTTTTATTTGCATTTTATTATATTTTCTGACATTGGGGACAATGTCTAGTTTAAGTGTGGGGGTAAAGAGTATGAAAAATGACCAAATTGAAAATTTTTGTACCTTCGACTTTGAACTGGTTTCATTTGTTTCCATGTTATTGCTTTGTGTTTTCTTAATTAAGTTGTTGTTTTAAAAAAAAAAAAAAAAAATTCGGAAAATTTTAAAAAATCCAAAAATATTTCCTTGTTTTCCTTATTGTTTTGAATTAGATTTTTGTTAGTTTCCCGACCCAATGATATAATTGGATAAAATTTGAACCATGATCATCAAGAACTTAGTTAACATGTGTTTTGTGAAATTCCTTATTCTCGTGTTAGTTTGTACATATTTGATCATCTTTGAAAAACCAAATGCACATAGCCTTGTTGATGTGAAATTAAAGCATGATTTAAAGCTCCATATGTGAATTTAGTGACCATATACATCCTATGTGAGTTTTTGAGCCTATTGAAAGTGTGTGCATTTTTCATACACTCCTATTCTTTCATGTGTGATGAACTTATGTGAGATACATCTCTAGAACTTGCATAACGATCTTTCGAAATTTTTGTCATTAATTGCATGAACTTGAAAATGATAGAGGCATTAGGTTTACCACCATGGCCCAAATAACCTTGTTTCCCAAAGAAAAATGATATCATTAGATTGCCAATTTGAGCCGTATTTGTGAGCCTTTTATTTCTTATCACCAGATATGTCTACCCTTATGCCTGAATTAAATATTTTTCCTTACCCTTTCCAAGCGAGCAATGCGAGATTGTCTTATGAGAAATGTTTTTGAAGTACTTTGAAGGTGTTTGGCAAAAGAATAAGTGTGGGGGTTTTTCATATTTGTTTCTGTTTGAAAAAAAAAAAAAAAAAAAAAAAAAAAAAAAAAAAGAAGAAAAGAAAAGAAAAAGAAAGATTGTATACAAAGAAAATAAAAAGTTTTTAAAGTTTCAGTTTATGGGTGTGGTTGGAGATGTCTGAAGAATCGTTGGAGAGCTTGAGTTCTTATAAATCTAAAGAAAATAATTGCTTGCAATGTAGCTTGGAACTTGTGTTGTCCTATTCTTTCGTTTGAATAACCCTATCCCTAAGCCTCATTACATCCAATAAAAGTCCTCTTGATTTAAGTTTTGCAATTATGACTGTGGAGAAGTGATCTTTATGCAAGCTTATGGTAGAACTTTCACATTTGTTTCTTTGAGCGAAACACATTAAAACTAAACACATGTGTGATTGTGAGTATATCCAGTGAGAAGGTTGCTAGTTTGCATATGGTGATTTTAAAAATAAAAATTTGAAATTGCATGAGCATGGCTATCTCACACACTACACTTCAAGGATGTTTCAAAGATTGCTGCTAATATTTGAGTAAGGAAAATGAACTTAAATTGCTTGTTGGTGTTAGCTATGGTTCTTGATGTTTTGTGTTCTCGAATGAATTTCTATGAGGGTCAAATAAGGGGAAACTAATAATTTTCATGTTATTACTTCTTCTGTTTTCTCTGTTTTGCTCGAGGACTAGCAAAAGCTAAGTGTGGGGGTATTTGATCGGATTATATTTATACATATTTTACATCAAATTCTCTCGTCTTTTCTTAGTTAGTTTCTTATATTTTTGAGCTATTTACTTTGTTTTTGTGTTTTATAGTATTTATCTAGTAAATAAAATAAATATTGTACAAGTGAGATTTTAAGTGATAAAATCGTCAAAACTGCATTGCCCACTATTTTTTATTAATAAAAATAAGATAGTATTATAAATATATATATATATATATATATATGATGTTAATTGAGTGGGGGCTGACAGAAAGAAAATATACATGAAGCGTGCAGAAATAACAAGGGTAATATAGTGGGAGCTCAGGCCTTGGCGGGCAGAAGGGCAGAAGAATAATTAAAGGATGAGTGTGGGTGCTGCCTGGAAGGCATCTTGGAAAACAGAAAAAAAAGAAAGAATGGAGCACGGCACTAGGTGGAAAGAAGAAGCATGCAGGGAAATAAATAAAAAAAAAGAGTAAAGGAATGTGTGGTGGTGGAACTTTGGATGCGGAAAAGTAAGTCAGAAATGGGAGGACATGGCAGAAAGCAAAAGGGAGTAAAGGATAAAAAAAAATATATATAAGGCAAGTCTCGGCATTTTATGAAGCGGGGGGGGAATAGGAAAGAAAGGCTACAGAGGAGCTGAGCAGCCAGCTTCCTTTGCAGCTGAGAGACGTGAGGCAGCACGGAACTTGAAGGAGCAGCAGCGTGTGAAGCTAGAGGAAGGACAGCTGGCGAGTCGCAGGAGGCTGCCCTAAGCAGCTGCGGAAAGGAAGACAGCGAGACAAGCAGGAAAGGAAGTCAGAGGCTTAGTTGAGGCAGCGAGCAGGAGCAGCAATTCCTGGCAGCGTGACTGGGCAGTTTGGAGGAAGGAGGAGAGGCCTCGGTTGTTGGGTGCTGCTGCTTGGCAGCGAGCTCAGCGGGAGAGCAGTGAGGACACGAAAGCCAGCTGCCTTTGGCAGCTTGGAAAGGAGTAGTGCTGACTTGGGTCAGCACGGAAGTCAGCACAACAGTGCAGGGAGCGCAGCAACCTACAATTTATTCGGTTTAATCCTCCAACTTTATGTTTTATTTTTCTGTTTTAATTTTAAATAATGTATAACTAATTTTATTTTGGCTAGAGTTTAATTCAAAACCATGGATATATTTGTAATTTGAATTGATTACCTTCAGTTGTGATTTCTGAGTTGTGATTTAATTTGCTTAACTGCTTGATTGATAACTTATTTTTGTATGTCGATTAAGGATGCATACTTAATTTACATGCATGAATTTGATGCTAGAATATAAGTGAATTTCACATAATCGTTATGAACTTATATTCACAAGTAGTGAAGGTCGCTTATAAACGATCGCGTTAGGTAAATTCTTGGCATAAGTTTCATGCAATTCATAGTAACAAGTGCCTCGTCAATGCTTATGATTTTCATAAAACTTAATGATTCTTGCTTGTATCTCTATTATGCAATTCATGTAGGGAACTTGTAGGGAATGTTTTGGGTTGTCGTATGCAATCATCCAACCTAATAAAAGTAGGAAAATCTGAAGGTTAATTTAAGCGGACCTAATTAACTTGGGGCGTTGAGAATTTACAATTTATTGAAAGAACAACTGAAAATCAATTTAGGTTGCATATATGTCATGTGTGGAGAAGAACCCTCTAGCCAATCCGTCATTTATCATTTTACCTTAATTTTATGTTTTTGTCAATTTTGTAATTTATTTAAGTTTAATTTACTTTTCATCAAAAATCAATCCCCCATTTATTTTAAAGTGTTAGATTTATTAGAAATCAATTTAGTTTGTATTTTCTTGAGTCTTGAATTATTTTGAGTCTTTTGATTTGTTTTAGATTATTTGTTAGTTTTATTTTGAGTTATTCTAGTTAAGTGTTTTGAGTCTAGTTTAGTGTTTTAAATTTTGTTTTTACGTTTTTAATTTAATTTTACTTTGGTTAGCATCCCTAGTTAATCCCCGGCCTAGAACGATCCCTACTTACATCATTACTACAACTGTCACAAATAGGGTTAAATTTGTGCGTGAGTTTATTTTCGCATCAATAACTCTCGCCCTAAACCTCATTACATCCAATAAAAGTCCTCTTGATTTAAGTTTTGCAATTATGACTGTGGAGAAGTGATCTTTATGCAAGCTTATGGTAGAATTTTCACATTTGTTTCTTTGAGCGAAACACATTAAAACTAAACACATGTGTGATTGAGTGCATATCCCGTGAGAAGGTCGCTAGTTTGCATATGGTGTTTTTAAAAAAATAAAAATTTGAAATTGCATTAGCATGACTATCTCACACACTACACTTCAAGGATGTTTCAAAGATTACTGCTAATATTTGAATGAGGAAAATGAATTTGGATTAGCTTGTTGGTGTTAGCTATGGTTCTTGATGATTATGTTCTCAAATGAAATTCTATGAGGGTAATATAGGGGAAAACTAATAATTTTCATGTTATTACTTTTTCTGTTTCCTCTGTTTTGCTCGAGGACTAGCAAAAGCTAAGTGTGGGGGTATTTGATCGGATTATATTTATACATATTTTACATCAAATTCTCTCGTCTTTTCTTAGTCAGTTTCTTATATTTTTGAGCCATTTACTTTGTTTTTGTGTTTTATAGTATTTATCTAGTAAATAAAATAAATATTGCATAAGTGTGATTTTTAGTAATAAAATCGTAAAAACTGTTTTGCCCACTATTTTTGGTTAATAAAAATAAGACAGTATTATAAATATATATATATATATATATATATATATATATATGATGTTAATTGAGTGGGGGCTGACAGAAAGAAAAATATACATAAAAGCATGCAGGAACATGACAAGGGGTCCTCACGGTGGAAGACCAGGTTGGCATGCAGAAATAATAAAATGAAGAAAAGCATGAGGCTGCCAGGCATGCAGTAAGGGATGGGCATGAGGAATATTAGGAAGTCAGTGTGCGCATGCAGCTGAAAAATAAATAATTAAAAGGAAAAGGAGAGCTGCACGTTGCCTTCGCAGCTAAGGATAAGAAATATAAGGGGGACCTCCCTCTGAAGGTAGCGGGGGGAGGGAAATAGGAAAGAAGCTGCCTTGGCAGCTGATATCAGAGAAGTCGAGGAGTCAGTAGAGGAAGCACGGGAATCAGAAGCTGCAAGGAAGGAGCTGACGTGAGAACGCTGCCTTTGGCAGTTTGAAGGGAGAGCAGGACAGTTAGGTCAGCGTGCAGCGGAAACGACGAGCTGCCTTGGCAGCGCGCAGGAGAGAAGCAGCAAGGCTGCTGGGCAGCTGCGGAGACAGGAGGCAGCAGGAGAGGCGCGGGAAAGGAACCACAGACGTGAAGCTTGCGAGGAAAGCAAGGAGAGCTGCTGGCGCAGACAGAAGGAGGCGTCAAGGGGGATTAAGCTCCTCGCAGAGAGCTTCGGTGCAGATATTTGGGCAGCGAGCAGCGTGAAGCTCGCGAGAAAGGAGCCGAGGAGCTGCCTTGGTTGCAGCGAGAGACGGGAGTGCTGCCCTGAAGGCAGCAAGAACGTGAAAAAGACACAGCGGGAGGTTAGACGCGAACTGGAGGAGCAGCGGCTGTGGAAATTGCGACGCTGCCACTTGGCAGCGAGCAGGAGGAAGGCCTCGGTGCAGGGAACCAAGGACAGTCAGCGGCCCTCCTGGCAAGTTGCGCAGGGAACAGAAGGCCCCAGGGCAGTGAGAAAGCATCGAGGACAGCTCCTTGGAGTTTTGGGCTGGAGTTTTGCGCAGAAAGAAAGGGAGCAGTGCATGCATGCTTGACAACGTTCTGTGCAGAAGAAGCGCAAGAGATCAGTACGGGACGTGGAAGGAACGAAGTCAGCACGGGGAGTCAGCACGATGCAGTGCTGACTTGGGCAGCACTGAGGAAAATAAATGCACAGATCCTTGCACATTTCTATCGGTTAATTCGTTCCCAAACTCAAGTTTAATTTCTGTTTTAATTTAAATAATGTATAACTAATTTTATTTTGGCTAGAGTTTAATTCAAAACCATGGATATATTTGTAATTTGAATTGATTACCTTCAGTTGTGATTTCTGAGTTGTGATTTAATTTGCTTAACTGTTTGATTGATAACTTATTGTTGTTTGTCGATTAAGGATGCATACTTAATTTACATGCATGAATTTGATGCTAGAATATAAGTGAATTTCACCTAATCGTTATGAACTTATATTCACAAGTAGTAAAGGTTGTTGACCACAATCGTGTTAAGTAAATTCTTGGCATAAGTTTCATGCAATTCATAGTAATGAGTGCCTCGTCAATGCTTATGATTTTCATAGAACGTAATGATTCTTGCTTGTATCTCTATTATGCAATTCATGTAGGGAACTTGTGGGGAATGTTTTGGGTTGTCGTATGCAATCATCCAATCCATTAACTTAAGGAAAATCTGAGAATTAATTTATGCAATTCATGGTTAATTTGGGGCGTTGAGAATTTACAATTTATTGAAAGAACAACTGAAAATCAATTTAGGTTGCATATATAACATGTGTGGAGAATAATCCTCTAGCCAGTCCGTCATTTATCATTTTACCTTAATTTTATGTTTTTGTCAATTTTGTAATTTATTTAAGTTTAATTTACTTTTCATCAAAATCAATCCCCCATTTTATTTTAAAGTGTTAGATTTATTAGAAATCATTTTAGTTTGTGTTTTCTTAAGTCTTGAGTTGTTTTGAGTCTTTTGATTTATTTTAGTTTATTTGTTAGTTTTATTTTGAGTTATTCTATTTAAGTGTTTTGAGTCTAGTTTAGTATTTTAAATTTTGTTTTTACGTTTTTACGTTTTTAAATTAATTTTACATTGGGTTAGCATCCCTAGTTAATCCCCGGCCTAGAACGATCCCTACTTATCCATATACTACAATTGTCACAAATAGGGTTTAAATTTGTGCGTTAGTTATTTTCGCATCAATGGTAAAGCTACTGATAAGCTCATATTTTTATATATTTTTACATCAAATTCACTCGTCTTTTCTTAGTTAGTTCCTCATATTTTTATGCTATTTACTTTGTTTTTGTGTTTTATCGAATTTATCTAGCTAAGAAAATAAAAATAGCATAAGTGTGATTTTATGTAATAAATTCGTGTCAAAACTGTTTAGCTTTTAAATTAAATAAAATATCTATATATATATAATAATAATTCATATAATGGTTTGTTTTATATAAAATAAGAAAATAAGAAGAAATATAATAAATAGGTGGGAGTGCATGATAGAATAAAAAAAATAAATAAAAGAGTGGTAATGGTGCTGGCAGCTTGAGGCACTAACGTGAGCTGCCCTTTTGCAGCTGTAAATATAAAAAAAAGGAAGGAATAAAGGGAGTGGAGCTCCCATCATGCAGCCACTGAGTGAGGAACCAAGAAAAAGAAATAAAAGGCTGCCTTTAGGCAGCTGGCAACGGGGGGTGTGCTGCTTGGGCAGCGTGGGGGACGCGGAAAGGAAGCCTCGGGGAACTGAAGGGCTGCCTTGTGAAGGCAGCTGTACGCAAGGCTAGCGGGCAGGAGGAGCAGGAGTGCTTAGGCATCGTGCAGCAGCAGGAATAAAGGAGACGCTGCCTTGGGCAGCTCGAAGGAAGGAGGTTGCAGACAGAAGGGGAGTACGGGAAAGCAAGGAGTCAGCGTGGAAATAGAAGGTCAGACTGTGGAGTGTAGCTGGAGGCGTGACGCGGGTGCTGAGCTGCTGAGGCAGCTGGCGAGAGCAAGCACAGCTGGCGGAAAGGAGGATAGAAGACACGAGAAGGCGCTGCCTTTGGCAGCATGCGCAGAGAAGAGGAACAGTCGGCCCTTGCGCAGCGACTGGGAAGAGGAACAGTCGGCCCTTGCGCAGCGACTGGGAAGAGGAACAGTCGGCCCTTGCGCAGCGACTGGAAGAGCAAAACAGAAGCACTTATCTTTTGGTTTAATCTCTCCAAACTTATATTTTATTTCTGTTTTAATAATGTGTAACTAATTTTATTTTGGCTAGAGTTTAATTCAAAACCATGATATATTTGTAATTTGAATTGATTACCTTCAGTTGTGATTTCTGAGTTGTGATTTAATTTGCTTAACTGCTTGATTGATAACTTATTTTTGTATGTCGATTAAGGATGCATACTTAATTTACATGCATGAATTTGATGCTAGAATATAAGTGAATTTCACCTAATCGTCATGAACTTATATTCACAAGTAGTGAAGGTCGCTTATAAACGATCGCGTTAGGTAAATTCTTGGCATAAGTTTCATGCAATTCATAGTAACAAGTGCCTCGTCAATGCTTATGATTTTCATAAAACTTAATGATTCTTGCTTGTATCTCTATTATGCAATTCATGTAGGGAACTTGTGGGGAATGTTTTGGGTTGTCGTATGCAATCATCCAATCCATTAACTTAAGGAAAATCTGAGAATTAATTTATGCAATTCATGGTTAATTTGGGGCGTTGAGAATTTACAATTTATTGAAAGAACAACTGAAAATCAATTTAGGTTGCATATATGTCATGTGTGGAGAATAATCCTCTAGCCAGTCCGTCATTTATCATTTTACCTTAATTTTATGTTTTTGTCAATTTTGTAATTTATTTAAGTTTAATTTACTTTTCATCAAAATCAATCCCCCATTTTATTTTAAAGTGTTAGATTTATTAGAAATCATTTTAGTTTGTGTTTTCTTAAGTCTTGAGTTATTTTGAGTCTTTTGATTTGTTTTAGATTATTTGTTAGTTTTATTTTGAGTTATTCTAGTTAAGTGTTTTGAGTCTAGTTTAGTGTTTTAAATTTTGTTTTTACGTTTTTAATTTAATTTTACTTTGGTTAGCATCCCTAGTTAATCCCCGGCCTAGAACGATCCCTACTTATCCATATACTACAACTGTCACAAATAGGGTTTAAATTTGTGCGTTAATTTATTTTCGCATCAAATTTTTGCCCTTGTTTGTTTTCTTGTTTTAGGTACTAGTTTATGACTCGGACTTCTCATCCGGTTCGTGAGCATATCTTGGACTTTGACGACGATTTTGAGAGGACTTTGAGAAGGAATAGGAATCAACAAGATCGTAACCCACCTATTCCTGAACCTGAGTTTGAAGAACATCCACTTGAAGAAGAAGAGGAAGATCCCAACATGGCAGCGGACAATCGAACAATCAAGGAGCTTTCCGCTTCGGGATTGGACAATTCAAGTTAACATACCTTTGTTAGATGCAATCAAGCAAGTTCCGAGGTATGCTAAGTTTTTGAAGGAGTTGTGTACCACGAGGAAGAGGATGTCGACCAAGGAAGTGGTCAAGGTAGGTGAGAATGTGTCCGCCATCTTGCAACGCAAATTACCTCCCAAATGTAAAGATCCAGGTAGCTTTACCATTCCTTGTGTTATTGGGAATACTAGATTTGAATCTGCCATGCTTGATTTAGGTGCTTCTATAAATGTTATGCCATATTCCATTTATGCATCTATGAACTTAGGAGCATTGAAAAATGATGGGGTAATAATACAATTGGCCGATAGATCTAACGCCTATCCAAAGGGAGTTTTGGAAGATGTTCTTGTGCAGGTTAATCATTTAGTCTTCCCGGCGGATTTCTATGTCCTCGAAATGGATGAATCGGACCATGTTCCTTCGCTGCCCATTCTACTTGGAAGGCCATTCATGAAGACGGCCCGGACAAAGATTGATGTGTATAGTGGAACTTTGTCCATGGAATTCGATGGGGAAGTTGTTAATAAGGAAAGAAGGTTTGGAGTTGCGAAGAGGCAAGCAGGGCCGAGGCGCTGCTTTTGCAGCAAGCAGGGAGACAGAGAGAAACAACTGCGAAGGAACTGGAGGAGCAGCGGCTGTGGAAATTGCGACGCTGCCACTTGGCAGCGAGCAGGAGGAAGGCCTCGGTGCTGGAAGAAGGACGCAGGCAGGAGCAGCGAGCAAAAGCTGCGGAGACAGGAGGCAGCAGGAGAGGCGCGGGAAAGGAACCACAGACGTGAAGCTTGCGAGGAAAGCAAGGAGAGCTGCTGGCGCAGACAGGAGGAGGCGTCGAGGGGGATTAAGCTCCTCGCAGAGAGCTTCGGTGCAGATATTTGGGCAGCGAGCAGCGTGAAGCTCGCGAGAAAGGAGCCGAGGAGCTGCCTTGGTTGCAGCGAGAGACGGGAGTGCTGCCCTGAAGGCAGCAAGAACGTGAAAAAGACAGAGAGGGAGGTGTACAGGAATGGAGACAGGAGCTGCGCTGGGCAGCTGGGCAGGAGTTTTTGCGCAGGAAGGCAGCACGGGGGCTGCCCTTGGTATGGAAAGATGGGTCAGACAAACAACAGTGCTGATTTGGGTCAGCACGGAGGTCAGCACAGCAGAAGCACAGTGGACAGCAAGCTGTCAATCTCTCTCGGTTTAATTTTCCTAAACTCACATTTTATTTTATGTTTTAATTTTAATAATGTATAACTAATTTTATTTTGGCTAGAGTTTAATTCAAAACCATGATATATTTGTAATTTGAATTGATTACCTTCAGTTGTGATTTCTGAGTTGTGATTTAATTTGCTTAACTGCTTGATTGATAACTTATTTTTGTATGTCGATTAAGGATGCATACTTAATTTACATGCATGAATTTGATGCTAGAATATAAGTGAATTTCACCTAATCGTCATGAACTTATATTCACAAGTAGTGAAGGTCGCTTATAAACGATCGCGTTAGGTAAATTCTTGGCATAAGTTTCATGCAATTCATAGTAACAAGTGCCTCGTCAATGCTTATGATTTTCATAAAACTTAATGATTCTTGCTTGTATCTCTATTATGCAATTCATGTAGGGAACTTGTGGGGAATGTTTTGGGTTGTCGTATGCAATCATCCAATCCATTAACTTAAGGAAAATCTGAGAATTAATTTATGCAATTCATGGTTAATTTGGGGCGTTGAGAATTTACAATTTATTGAAAGAACAACTGAAAATCAATTTAGGTTGCATATATGTCATGTGTGGAGAATAATCCTCTAGCCAGTCCGTCATTTATCATTTTACCTTAATTTTATGTTTTTGTCAATTTTGTAATTTATTTAAGTTTAATTTACTTTTCATCAAAATCAATCCCCCATTTTATTTTAAAGTGTTAGATTTATTAGAAATCATTTTAGTTTGTGTTTTCTTAAGTCTTGAGTTATTTTGAGTCTTTTGATTTGTTTTAGATTATTTGTTAGTTTTATTTTGAGTTATTCTAGTTAAGTGTTTTGAGTCTAGTTTAGTGTTTTAAATTTTGTTTTTACGTTTTTAATTTAATTTTACTTTGGTTAGCATCCCTAGTTAATCCCCGGCCTAGAACGATCCCTACTTATCCATATACTACAACTGTCACAAATAGGGTTTAAATTTGTGCGTTAATTTATTTTCGCATCAAATTTTTGCCCTTGTTTGTTTTCTTGTTTTAGGTACTAGTTTATGACTCGGAGTTCTCATCCGGTTCGTGAGCATATCTTGGACTTTGACGACGATTTTGAGAGGACTTTGAGAAGGAATAGGAATCAACAAGATCGTAACCCACCTATTCCTGAACCTGAGTTTGAAGAACATCCACTTGAAGAAGAAGAGGAAGATCCCAACATGGCAGCGGACAATCGAACAATCAAGGAGCTTTCCGCTTCGGGATTGGACAATTCAAGTTAACATACCTTTGTTAGATGCAATCAAGCAAGTTCCGAGGTATGCTAAGTTTTTGAAGGAGTTGTGTACCACGAGGAAGAGGATGTCGACCAAGGAAGTGGTCAAGGTAGGTGAGAATGTGTCCGCCATCTTGCAACGCAAATTACCTCCCAAATGTAAAGATCCAGGTAGCTTTACCATTCCTTGTGTTATTGGGAATACTAGATTTGAATCTGCCATGCTTGATTTAGGTGCTTCTATAAATGTTATGCCATATTCCATTTATGCATCTATGAACTTAGGAGCATTGAAAAATGATGGGGTAATAATACAATTGGCCGATAGATCTAACGCCTATCCAAAGGGAGTTTTGGAAGATGTTCTTGTGCAGGTTAATCATTTAGTCTTCCCGGCGGATTTCTATGTCCTCGAAATGGATGAATCGGACCATGTTCCTTCGCTGCCCATTCTACTTGGAAGGCCATTCATGAAGACGGCCCGGACAAAGATTGATGTGTATAGTGGAACTTTGTCCATGGAATTCGATGGGGAAGTTGTTAATAAGGAAAGAAGGTTTGGAGTTGCGAAGAGGCAAGCAGGGCCGAGGCGCTGCTTTTGCAGCAAGCAGGGAGACAGAGAGAAACAACTGCGAAGGAACTGGAGGAGCAGCGGCTGTGGAAATTGCGACGCTGCCACTTGGCAGCGAGCAGGAGGAAGGCCTCGGTGCTGGAAGAAGGACGCAGGCAGGAGCAGCGAGCAAAAGCTGCGGAGACAGGAGGCAGCAGGAGAGGCGCGGGAAAGGAACCACAGACGTGAAGCTTGCGAGGAAAGCAAGGAGAGCTGCTGGCGCAGACAGGAGGAGGCGTCGAGGGGGATTAAGCTCCTCGCAGAGAGCTTCGGTGCAGATATTTGGGCAGCGAGCAGCGTGAAGCTCGCGAGAAAGGAGCCGAGGAGCTGCCTTGGTTGCAGCGAGAGACGGGAGTGCTGCCCTGAAGGCAGCAAGAACGTGAAAAAGACAGAGAGGGAGGTGTACAGGAATGGAGACAGGAGCTGCGCTGGGCAGCTGGGCAGGAGTTTTTGCGCAGGAAGGCAGCACGGGGGCTGCCCTTGGTATGGAAAGATGGGTCAGACAAACAACAGTGCTGATTTGGGTCAGCACGGAGGTCAGCACAGCAGAAGCACAGTGGACAGCAAGCTGTCAATCTCTCTCGGTTTAATTTTCCTAAACTCACATTTTATTTTATGTTTTAATTTTAATAATGTATAACTAATTTTATTTTGGCTAGAGTTTAATTCAAAACCATGATATATTTGTAATTTGAATTGATTACCTTCAGTTGTGATTTCTGAGTTGTGATTTAATTTGCTTAACTGCTTGATTGATAACTTATTTTTGTATGTCGATTAAGGATGCATACTTAATTTACATGCATGAATTTGATGCTAGAATATAAGTGAATTTCACCTAATCGTCATGAACTTATATTCACAAGTAGTGAAGGTCGCTTATAAACGATCGCGTTAGGTAAATTCTTGGCATAAGTTTCATGCAATTCATAGTAACAAGTGCCTCGTCAATGCTTATGATTTTCATAAAACTTAATGATTCTTGCTTGTATCTCTATTATGCAATTCATGTAGGGAACTTGTGGGGAATGTTTTGGGTTGTCGTATGCAATCATCCAATCCATTAACTTAAGGAAAATCTGAGAATTAATTTATGCAATTCATGGTTAATTTGGGGCGTTGAGAATTTACAATTTATTGAAAGAACAACTGAAAATCAATTTAGGTTGCATATATGTCATGTGTGGAGAATAATCCTCTAGCCAGTCCGTCATTTATCATTTTACCTTAATTTTATGTTTTTGTCAATTTTGTAATTTATTTAAGTTTAATTTACTTTTCATCAAAATCAATCCCCCATTTTATTTTAAAGTGTTAGATTTATTAGAAATCATTTTAGTTTGTGTTTTCTTAAGTCTTGAGTTATTTTGAGTCTTTTGATTTGTTTTAGATTATTTGTTAGTTTTATTTTGAGTTATTCTAGTTAAGTGTTTTGAGTCTAGTTTAGTGTTTTAAATTTTGTTTTTACGTTTTTAATTTAATTTTACTTTGGTTAGCATCCCTAGTTAATCCCCGGCCTAGAACGATCCCTACTTATCCATATACTACAACTGTCACAAATAGGGTTTAAATTTGTGCGTTAATTTATTTTCGCATCAGAAGAATTCTTATCGCAAACCCCTCAAGTCCTTATGCCATCCAACCCCGGCCTAGAACGATCCCTACTTATCCATATACTACAACTGTCACAAATAGGGTTTAAATTTGTGCGTTAATTTATTTTCGCATCAAATTTTTGGCGCCGTTGCCGGGGATTAGCAAATTTGCTAATCCTTTGTTTATGTTTTTGTTTGTGTTTTATTTTATTTTATTTTATTTTATTTGTGTTTATTTTATGTTATTTTATTTTTGGTTTGTTGATGCGAAAATAAATTAACGCACAAATTTAAACCCTATTTGTGACAGTTGTAGTAATGATGTAAGTAGGGATCGTTCTAGGCCGGGGATTAACTAGGGATGCTAATCAAAGTAAAATTAAATAAAAACGTAAAAACCAAATTTAAAATATTAAACTAGACTCAAAACACTTAAATAGAATAACTCAAAATAAAACTAACAAATAAACTAAAATAAATCAAAAGACTCAAAACAACGCAAGATTTAAGAAAACACAAACTAAAATGATTTCTAATAAATCTAACACTTTAAAATAAAATGGGGGATTGATTTTGATGAAAAGTAAATTAAACTTAAATAAATTACAAAATTGACAAAAACATAAAATTAAGGTAAAATGATAAATGACGAACTGGCTAGATGATTATTCTCCACACATGCCACATATGCAACCTAAATTGATTTTCAGTTGTTCTTTCAATAAATTGTAAATTCTCAACGCCCCAAGTTAATTAGGTCCGCTTAAATTAACCTTCAGATTTTCCTACTTTTATTAGGTTGGATGATTGCATACGACAACCCAAAACATTCCCTACAAGTTCCCTACATGAATTGCATAATAGAGATACACGCAAGAATCATTAAGTTTTATGAAAATCATAAGCATTGACGAGGCACTTGTTACTATGAATTGCATGAAACTTATGCCAAGAATTTACCTAACGCGATCGTTTATAAGCGACCTTCACTACTTGTGAATATAAGTTCATAACGATTAGGTGAAATTCACTTATATTCTAGCATCAAATTCATGCATGTAAATTAAGTATGCATCCTTAATCGACATACAAAAATAAGTTATCAATCAAGCAGTTAAGCAAATTAAATCACAACTCAGAAATCACAACTGAAGGTAATCAATTCAAATTACAAATATATCCATGGTTTTGAATTAAACTCTAGCCAAAATAAAATTAGTTATACATTATTTAAATTAAAACAGAAATTAAACTTGAGTTTGGGAACGAATTAACCGATAGAAATGTGCAAGGATCTGTGCATTTATTTTCCTCGGTGCTGCCCAAGTCAGCACTGCATCGTGCTGACTCCCCGTGCTGACTTCGTTCCTTCCACGTCCCGTACTGATTTCCCGCGCCTCTCCTGCTGCCTCCTGTCTCCGCAGCTCAGTCCTCTCCCGTTGGCTTCCTGCGTGCGCCACCTGTCTTCGTTTCCTGCTTCCTCGCGCGCACGTCTCCTCCCGTGTCCTCCACCTTACTGACCTCGCTGTCCCGCGTCACTCCAAGCTGCCAGCTCTCGTGCGCGCTGCCTGCTGCGCGAACTGCTCCTTCTCGTGCACTGACTGCTCGAGAGCTCCTTCCTGCCAGCTGCCAAAGGCAGCTCTCGGCTCGCTGGTTCCGCGCGCAGCTCTGGTTCGCTGGTTCCTCGCTGCACCTCGCTGCTCCAATTCTGCGTGCGTTGCTGCCAAGCAGCAAGCCTTCCCGAGGGTTCTCGCGTTCCTTAGCTGCACCAGGCCGACAGTTCTCCACGCTGCTAAGGCAGCTGCCCACGCAACTTCCTCCACGTCCCGAGCTGCCTGTTCTCTGTGCAGCTGCTGCAAGGCAGCAACCTCTCCTCCCTCTATCCTCTGCGAACTTCTTTCTTTTATTCTTTCTGTTTCCTCCTTTGCCAGCTGCCAAAAGCAGCGCATGCTCTATTATATTATTTCTGCCATGCTGCACATTCACGTTCATAAATATATATATATATTTATATATATATATATATAAATATATATATATATATTTATATATATATATATATATAAATATATATATATATTTATATAATATATATAAATATATATATATATTTATAATACTTTCTTGATTATTAACCAATTACAGTGGGCAAGACAGTTTTGACGATTTTATCACTTAAAATCTCACTTGTGCAATATTTATTTTATTTACTAGATAAATACTAAAAAAACATAAAATCAAAGTAAATAGCTCAAAAATATAAGAAACTAACTAAGAAAAGACGAGAGAATTTGATGTAAAATATGTATAAATATAATCCGATCAAATACCCCCACACTTAGCTTTTGCTAGTCCTCGAGCAAAACAGAGAAAACAGAAAAAGTAATAACATGAAAATTATTAGTTTTCCCCTATGTGACCCTCATAGAACTTCATTCGAGAACATAAATAATCAAGAACCATAGCTAACACCAGCAAGCTAATCCAAGTTCATTTTCCTTATTCAAATATTAGCAGTAATATTTGAAACATCCTTGAAGTGTAGTGTGTGAGTTAGCCATGTTAATGCAATTTCAAATTTTTATTTTTTTAAAATCACCATATGCAAACTAGCAACCTTCTCACGGGATTTACACTCAATCACACATGTGTTTAGTTTTAATGTGTTTCTCTCAAAGAAACAAATGTGAAAGTTCTACCATAAGCTTGCATAAAGATCACTTCTC
This sequence comes from Malus fusca, assembly GCA_035220775.1. Classification (NCBI taxonomy): domain Eukaryota; kingdom Viridiplantae; phylum Streptophyta; class Magnoliopsida; order Rosales; family Rosaceae; genus Malus; species Malus fusca. Next base: position 18,258,412 of record CM069066.1, on the reverse strand, counting down.
CACAGTCATAATTGCAAAACTTAAATCAAGAGGACTTTTATTGGATGTAATGAGGCTTAGGGATAGGGTTATTGAAACGAAAGAATAGGAAAACACAAGTTCCAAGCTACATTGCAAGCAATTATTTTCTTTAGATTTATAAGAACTCAAGCTCTCCAACGATTCTTCAGACATCTCCAACCACACCCATAAACTGAAACTTTAAAAACTTTTTATTTTCTTTGTATACAATCTTTCTTTTTCTTTTCCTTTTCTTTTCTTTTTTTTTTTTTTTTTTTTTTTTTTTTTTTTTTTTCAAACAGAAACAAATATGAAAAACCCCCACACTTATTCTTTTGCCAAACACCTTCACAAACATTTCTCATAAGACAATCTCACATTGCTCACTAGCTCGCTTGGAAAGGGTAAGGAAAATTATTTCAGGCATAAAGGTAGACATATCTGGTGATAAGAAATAAAAGGCTCACAAATACGGCTCAAATTGGCAATCTAATGATATCATTTTTCTTTGGGAAACAAGGTTATTTGGGCCATGGTGGTAAACCTAATGCCTCTATCATTTTCAAGTTCATGCAATCAATGACAAAAATTTCGAAAGATCGTTATGCAAGTTCTAGAGATGTATCTCACATAAGTTCATCACACACGAAAGAATAGGAGTGTATGAAAAATGCACACACTTTCAATAGGCTCAAAAACTCACATAGGATGTATATGGTCACTAAATTCACATATGGAGCTTTAAATCATGCTTTAATTTCACATCAACAAGGCTATGTGCATTTGGTTTTTCAAAGATGAACAAAAATGTACAAACTAACACGAGAATAAGGAATTTCACACAACACATGTTAACTAAGTTCTTGATCATCATGGTTCAAATTTTATCCAATTATATCATTGGGTCGGGAAACTAATAAAAAACTAATTCAAAACAATAAGGAAAACAAGGAAATATTTTTGGATTTTTAAAATTTTCCGAATTTTTTTTTTTTTTTTTTTTTTTTTTTTTTAAATAAAACAAAACTAATTAAGAAAACAAAGCAATAACATGGAATAACATGGAAACAAATGAAACCAGTTTAAAGTCGAAGGTACAAAAAATTTTAATTTGGTCATTTTTATACTCTTTACCCCCACACTTAAACTAGACATTGTCCCCAATGTCAGAAAATGTAATAAAATGCAAATAAAAGTAAAATAAATAAATATAAAGAAACAAAATAAAGTAATAGGACTGAAAACTTCCCTAATTTGCAGAAAATCAAGCGATGACCCCCAACCTTTTATTTTGCAATCAACTTCAATGGTGGAAATTGCCAAAAGTTCCTGCAAAGAAAAGAAATAAGTCAGTTAAGCACGCAAGAAAATATAAAATAAAAAAAAAAACAAACGAAAAATTGAAAATTAAAATAAAAGATAATGAATAAAACTAATAAATGAACATTGGTCCTGTTTGGTGACTTTCCACAGCTTTGAATTTGAACTGGCCTCGGAACTTCTTAGCAAGGAAAATGAGACTTGATTGGTGGTGTTGTTGAGGCTTCTCGAGCTCTTGGTTTCAACTCAGACTCCTTCTGCCGGGTTGATTGAGTCTGCAGGCTACATTCTTCTCTTTTTGTTCTTCTGCATGGCAGGTAGGCACGAGGAATAGGTGGTGGTCTGCTTCTTTGTTCAATCTGTCCAAGTGCCGACCGATTGCCTTTCTTTCACCTTGCCCCGTAGCCAAGAGCAAGGGTAAAGGAAAAGCATGCCATGAGAAATCTTTGCCTCTGACTCTGATGATATGGGATACTTTTGCTTTTGAAGAAGTATCGTTCCACAGGTGTATGCTTGAACTGGGCTGGGGAACTTCTTAGCAAGGAAAATGAGACTTGATCTTGAAGATGAAGCAGCACCTTGTCTCCACATGCTTCAAGTATCATTTTCACTTGCCATGTCTGTTCTCCAGGCAGATGTGGCGACTTCTTCGGAAGTACATAAGTGGTTGAAGAAGAGCACTCGAGAGCAATGCTAGGTAAGCAATCAGGAAGGATTTCCAGGCAGTCGGTTCTTAGATTGGAAGATTGACACCGAGTGCTGGCTGATTGCCCGCTTTCTCCTTGCCACAAAGACAAGGACAAGGACAGGAAGAAAGCGTGATATGAGATACTCTTGCTTTCAACCTTCATGATATGAAATACTCTAGCTCTAGATGACTTATTTGCAAAGGTATCCCAGGGAATGAGAAACACAGAGAAACTCGAGAGAGTTTGATGGAAAGGCATTTTCGGAGATGAAAAATTTCGGAGATGAAGAAGTGTTGAGAGAGTTTTCCTTTGCTGTTGAAGGCGAAGGTAGACGTTTATAGGACTTTTCTTCACAACCGAAACTGTTCTTTTACCCCTGTCGGCAGCCGGTGGATGGATGAACAGTACAGGTCACGCGCTTTCTGAAAAAGCCACCCGTAATTCGCGCAAAGCTGACAGCGAGCGTGACGAGTGACGACAAAATTGGAAAAACTGTTCGCCTCGTGATTCCTGACCGCTCCGACTTTTGAGAAAGGAATTGCATGTGACACGTCTGGACAAATCAGGGAGCGGCTCGCCTCGTGATTCCTGACTGCTCTGGCTTTTGAGAGAACGGCGTCCGACTTTTGAGAAAGGAACCGACTTTTGAGACGGAGACGCCGCTTTTGAGAAAAGAATCCGGCTTTTGAGAAAGGAGCCCGGCTCTTCGATTTGCGAGAGGGCGCCTCTTCGACTGCTGAGTGATGCCTCAACGATTTCTTCTTCTTATAAGAACGCTCATTTTTGTTCCACAACACACTTAAGCTCCCCCTGTAAAACTCCCTCCTGTAAACACTCCCTCCTGTAAACACTCCCTCTTGCACTTCTTTTAATCTTGATCATTCTGACTCTTCATTCTCAACACCTTCAGAAAATGTCTTGCCCTTCTGACCGTCGCCTTAACTTGAATGTTGGGGAAGATAGTGATATATCTTCTCCAACCAACATTTGGCAGCCGTCCTTCATATCCCCGAATGGTCCTCTTACAGTTGGGGATTCCATGATGATGAACGAAACAACCGCATCGGTGGTGGCCAGAAATCTGCTCACTCCTAGAGACACTAGGATACTTTCCAGGCGGTCCGACGAACTGGCTGTTCAGGACTCTATGGCCTACAGCGTCCGATGCGCAGGCTCCGTATCAAACATGGGCCAGCGCCTTCTTGCACGAACTCGTCAGGTGGAGTCGTTGATGGCTGAAGTGGCTAGTCTTCGGCAGGAGGTCAGAGTGCTTAGGCATGAGAACAGGGATTTGCACATGCTTGCAACCAATTACTCAACCAGCATGAAGAGGAAGCTGGATCAGATGCAGGAGTCCGAAGTGCGGATTCAGAGTGATCATCAACGGTTTATGGCGTTACTCCCGAGGTTTGTGTTGCCTTCGTCCTCGGGAGCAGCACCAAGTATTGAGGCTCTGAATGATCCAGCTCTGGCGCTTCGTCTTTCAGGGGCTCCGACGACCTCCGAGGCACCACCAACCAATGACCAATGAACGAAATTAAATTACAAGTTATTGTAAAAAAATTTATGCATTTAAGTTTTTTTTTTTTTTTTTTTTATTTTTTTTTATTTATTTTTTATTTTTTATTTTTTATTTTTTTTTTATATAAATGTAAAAATAAGTAAATCAAAGTAAAAAAAAACTAAGTTTAATCTCCTAAACAAAAATCACTACTAAATAAACACAACAAAATAAAATCAACGTAAAATTAAAAAAAAAAAAATCAACGTAAAATAAATTCACACAAGAGCAAACAAACAATGAAAGAACTAAACAAAGTAAAATAAATTCAGTAAAGAGAAGGGATTAGGAATGCAAATCTGATTGTGGGTGATTCCTAGGCCTCCCTTCATTATTCAAATGCATGGGCTTATCATTGAACGGACGGTGGTACTTGAAATGATCCGACAACGGTCTAAGTTCTAATGACGGTGCCTGAATCATCAAAATTAAAAACAAGTTAGTATAAATTAAAATAAAAAATGGAGAAGATGGCTTACTTTCTTTTTCAAACTCAATGACAAACACCACGTCTTTTAACATTTCCGGGACTTTGAACTTGGCCAGGTTTACTATGATGGTTGTGGCTTGTCCCGTGTCATCAAACTCAACTGCTTTGGGCTTGATTGTCTCATGCATAGCCTTTTTGATGTATTCTTGAAATTCTCCGGCCACCTCATTTTCTGGAATAATTCTTCTTGGTGTACAAGTCTCTTTGAACGTTTCAATACCATCGGGAACTTGATTTGGTACACCAAGAATTTGGATATCACTTTGCACCTTGGGAAGATCTTCCACAACATATTTTTCATTCACTTCTTCCTTGGGATTTAAAAACCTGCAAGGAAAAAGGACATTTGGTGGAACGATGTTAGAATGAATTGAACTTAGAACCTCCTCACCTGAGTTGGATGGCATAAGGACTTGAGGGGTTTGCGATAAGAATTCTTCTAAACTGCCCAAGTCGTCATCCTCATCTTCTTCTTGAAGCGGCAATTCATCCATGTTCGGGCTATGTTTGGATGGTTCTGGAACAACTTCATCCTCCATATCACTTCCCAAAGTGATGGCTTCATCGATTTCACTTTCTGCCTTTGAATTTGCAATTTTTAAGTTGGAGAGTTCACTTTGATCTTGAATTTGTACCATGAACTCCATAATCTGCCCAATTTGCTTCTCCAACTCATCCACCTTGTTGGCTTTATTTTGCATCTCCATGTTTCGATTTTCTACGTCCTGGGTCAAAGAGGTTAGTAACTTATTCAACATGTCATTATCCGAAGACGTACCTGAATTTGATTGGGGAGATTGTTGTGGTGGATGTGACGGTTCATATGGCCACTGATAGAACTCTTCCGATGGCGGCAATTGTTCTTCTTTTTGTGAACCCTGTACTGAAGAAATTAATTCTTCAAGCATTTGATTATAATCCACGGGCATACTTTGATTCGATTGGAATTGTTGTGGGGAATGCTGTGGTAGCTGCATAGGTCTTGAATAGAATTCGTCTTGCTGCCAATATCCACTTTGTTGAAAGTGTTGAGGTTCTCCCCACATGTAATCTGAATAATCTCTCCAATCTGAATTGTAAGCATTGGAAAACATGTTGCCCCTTGATTGGTTATGGCCTTGATATCCCCAAATATCTTCATTTGCAGAAAAGTGAGGACCTTGATATCGTTGCCCATAGGGCACATCAAGTGTAGGGACACTTGGCATTGTGGTCCGTTCGGCATTATGAGTTAATTGAGCAGTGAGCTGTGCCAATAGATCTTGAATGCTAGTAGAATCCAGGTCTTGCTCCATTTGTACCTCAATTCAAAGAAAGAAAAATAAATCAAATATCAAAAGTAAGATACACAAACACAAATAAACAATAGCAAAAAAACAAAAATAAAAGGATTAGCAAATTTGCTAATCCCCGGCAACGGCGCCAAAAATTTGATGCGAAAATAAATTAACGCACAAATTTAAACCCTATTTGTGACAGTTGTAGTAATGATGTAAGTAGGGATCGTTCTAGGCCGGGGATTAACTAGGGATGCTAATCAAAGTAAAATTAAATAAAAACGTAAAAACCAAATTTAAAATATTAAACTAGACTCAAAACACTTAAATAGAATAACTCAAAATAAAACTAACAAATAAACTAAAATAAATCAAAAGACTCAAAACAACGCAAGATTTAAGAAAACACAAACTAAAATGATTTCTAATAAATCTAACACTTTAAAATAAAATGGGGGATTGATTTTGATGAAAAGTAAATTAAACTTAAATAAATTACAAAATTGACAAAAACATAAAATTAAGGTAAAATGATAAATGACGAACTGGCTAGATGATTATTCTCCACACATGCCACATATGCAACCTAAATTGATTTTCAGTTGTTCTTTCAATAAATTGTAAATTCTCAACGCCCCAAGTTAATTAGGTCCGCTTAAATTAACCTTCAGATTTTCCTACTTTTATTAGGTTGGATGATTGCATACGACAACCCAAAACATTCCCTACAAGTTCCCTACATGAATTGCATAATAGAGATACAAGCAAGAATCATTAAGTTTTATGAAAATCATAAGCATTGACGAGGCACTTGTTACTATGAATTGCATGAAACTTATGCCAAGAATTTACCTAACGCGATCGTTTATAAGCGACCTTCACTACTTGTGAATATAAGTTCATAACGATTAGGTGAAATTCACTTATATTCTAGCATCAAATTCATGCATGTAAATTAAGTATGCATCCTTAATCGACATACAAAAATAAGTTATCAATCAAGCAGTTAAGCAAATTAAATCACAACTCAGAAATCACAACTGAAGGTAATCAATTCAAATTACAAATATATCCATGGTTTTGAATTAAACTCTAGCCAAAATAAAATTAGTTATACATTATTTAAATTAAAACAGAAATTAAACTTGAGTTTGGGAACGAATTAACCGATAGAAATGTGCAAGGATCTGTGCATTTATTTTCCTCGGTGCTGCCCAAGTCAGCACTGCATCGTGCTGACTCCCCGTGCTGACTTCGTTCCTTCCACGTCCCGTACTGATTTCCCGCGCCTCTCCTGCTGCCTCCTGTCTCCGCAGCTCAGTCCTCTCCCGTTGGCTTCCTGCGTGCGCCACCTGTCTTCGTTTCCTGCTTCCTCGCGCGCACGTCTCCTCCCGTGTCCTCCACCTTACTGACCTCGCTGTCCCGCGTCACTCCAAGCTGCCAGCTCTCGTGCGCGCTGCCTGCTGCGCGAACTGCTCCTTCTCGTGCACTGACTGCTCGAGAGCTCCTTCCTGCCAGCTGCCAAAGGCAGCTCTCGGCTCGCTGGTTCCGCGCGCAGCTCTGGTTCGCTGGTTCCTCGCTGCACCTCGCTGCTCCAATTCTGCGTGCGTTGCTGCCAAGCAGCAAGCCTTCCCGAGGGTTCTCGCGTTCCTTAGCTGCACCAGGCCGACAGTTCTCCACGCTGCTAAGGCAGCTGCCCACGCAACTTCCTCCACGTCCCGAGCTGCCTGTTCTCTGTGCAGCTGCTGCAAGGCAGCAACCTCTCCTCCCTCTATCCTCTGCGAACTTCTTTCTTTTATTCTTTCTGTTTCCTCCTTTGCCAGCTGCCAAAAGCAGCGCATGCTCTATTATATTATTTCTGCCATGCTGCACATTCACGTTCATAAATATATATATATATTTATATATATATATATATAAATATATATATATATATTTATATATATATATATATAAATATATATATATATTTATATAATATATATAAATATATATATATATTTATAATACTTTCTTGATTATTAACCAATTACAGTGGGCAAGACAGTTTTGACGATTTTATCACTTAAAATCTCACTTGTGCAATATTTATTTTATTTACTAGATAAATACTAAAAAAACATAAAATCAAAGTAAATAGCTCAAAAATATAAGAAACTAACTAAGAAAAGACGAGAGAATTTGATGTAAAATATGTATAAATATAATCCGATCATTTGTTATGTCTTTTACTTTTGATATTTGATTTAGTTTTCTTTCTTTGATTTTAGTTACAAATGGAGCAAGACCTGGATTCTACTAGCATTCAAGATCTATTGGCACAGCTCACTGCTCAATTAACTCAGAATGCCGGAAGGACCACAATGCCAAGTGGCCCTACATTTGATATGCCCTATGAGCAAGGATTTCAAACTCATCAATATCCCCAATTTTCTGCAAATGAAGATGTTTGGGGATATCAAGGCTATAACCAATCAAGGGGCAACATGTTTTCCAATGCTTACAATTCAGATTGGAGAGATTATTCAGATTACATGTGGGGAGAACCTCAACAATTCCAACAAGGTGGATATTGGCAGCAAGAAGACGCGTTCTATTCAAGACCTATGCAGCCACCACAGCATCCCCCACAACAATTCCAATCGAATCAAAGTATGCCCGTGGATTATAATCAAATGCTTGAAGAATTAATTTCTTCGGTACAGGGTTCACAAAAAGAAGAACAATTGCCGCCATCGGAAGAGTTCTATCAGTGGCCATATGAACCATCACATCCACCACAACAATCAACCCAGTTCAATTCAGGTACATCCTTGGATAATGATACACTTAATAATTTACTCACCTCTTTGAATCAGGGAGTAGAAAATAAAAACCAGGAAATGCAAGACCGAGTCAGAAGAGTGGACGAATTGGATTTGCATGTTGGGCAGATTATGGAATTCATGGCACAGATTCAAGAGCAAAGAGAACTCTCCAACTCAAACATTGCAAATTCAAAGGCAGAAAGTGAAATCGATGAAGCCATCACTTTGGAAGGTGACATAGAGTATGAAGTTGTCCCAGAACCTTCCACACATAGCCCGGACATGGATGAATTGCCGATTCAAGAAGAAGATGAGGATGACTACTTGGGCAGTTTAGAAGAATTCTTATCGCAAACCCCTCAAGTCCTTATGCCATCCAACTCAGGTGAGGAGGTTCTAAGTTCAATTCATTCTAACATCGTTCCACCAAATGTCCTTTTTCCTTGCAGTTTTTTAAATCCCAAGGAAGAAGTGAATGAAAAAAATGTTGTGGAAGTTCTTCCAGAGGTGCAAAATGAGATCCCAATTCTTGGTGCACCAAATCATGTTCCCGATGACGTTGAAACATTCAAAGAGATTTCTACACCAAGAAGAGGGATTCCAGAAAATGAGGTGGCCGGAGAATTTGTTGAACATATCAAAGAGGCTGTGCATGAGACAAACAAGTCCAAAGGAGTTAAGACTGAGGACACGGGACAAGCCACAACCATCATAGTAAACCTGGCTAAGTTCAAAGTCCCGGAAATGTTCAAAAATGTGGTGTTTGTCATTGAGTTTGTGTCGGAAAAAGATAGTAAGCCATCTTCTCCATTTTTAATTTTAATTTATACTAACTTTTTTCTGATTTTGATGATTCAGGCACCCACTCTTGAATTTAAACCATTGCCGGATCATTTCAAGTACCACCGTCCGTTCAAGGATAAACCCATGCATTTGAATAATGAAGGGAGGCCTAGGAATCACCCACAATCAGATTTGCATTCCTAATCCCTTCTCTTTACTGAATTTATTTTACTGTATTTAGTTCTTTCATTGTTTGTTGGCTCTTGTATGAATTTATTTTACGTTGATTTCTTTTTACGTTGATTTCATTTTGTTTTGTTTAGTTAGTTGTGATTTTTGTTTAGAAAGTTAAACTTAGTCTTTTTACTTTGTTTTACTTATTGTTGTGTTTTCTTAATTAAGTTGTTAAAAATACATAAAAAAATAAAAAAAAAAAAAAACTTAAATGCATAAATTTTTTTTTTTTTTTTTTTTTTTTACAATAACTTGTAATTTAATTTCGTTCATTGGTCATTGGTTGGTGGTGCCTCGGAGGTCGACGGAGCCCCTGAAAGACGAAGCGCCAGAGCTGGATCATTCAGAGCCTCAATACTTGGTGCTGCTCCCGAGGACGAAGGCAACACAAACCTCGGGAGTAACGCCATAAACCGTTGATGATCACTCTGAATCCGCACTTCGGACTCCTGCATCTGATCCAGCTTCCTCTTCATGCTGGTTGAGTAATTGGTTGCAAGCATGTGCAAATCCCTGTTCTCATGCCTAAGCACTCTGACCTCTTGCCGAAGACTAGCCACTTCAGCCATCAACGACTCCACCTGACGGGTTCGTGCAAGAAGGCGCTGGCCCATGTTTGATACGGAGCCTGCGCATCGGACGCTGTATGCCATAGAGTCCTGGACAGCTAGTTCGTCGGACCGCCTAGAAAGTATCCTAGTGTCTCTAGGAGTGAGCAGATTTCTGGCCACCACCGATGCGGTTGTTTCGTTCATCATCATGGAATCCCCAACTGTAAGAGGACCATTTGGGGATATGAAGGATGGCTGCCAAATGTTGGTTGGAGAAGATATATCACTATCTTCCCCAACATTCAAGTTAAGGCGACGGTCAGAAGGGCAAGACATTTTCTGAAGGTGTTGAGAATGAAGAGTCGGACTGATCAAGATTAAAAGAAGTGCAAGTGTGAGTGTTTACAGGAGGGAGTGTTTACAGGGGAGCTTAAGTTTGTTGTGGAACAAAAATGAGCGTTCTTATAAGAAGAAGAAATCAAGAGGCATTACTCAGCAGTCGAAGAGACGCCCTCTCGCAAATCGAAGAGCCGGGCTCCTTTCTCAAAAGCCGGATTCTTTTCTCAAAAGCGGCGTCTCCGTCTCAAAAGTCGGTTCCTTTCTCAAAAGTCGGACGCCGTTCTCTCAAAAGTCGGGCGTCTCTCTCAAAAGCCGGAGCAGTCAGGAATCACGAGGCGAGCCGCTCCCTGATTTGTCCAGACGTGTCACATGCAATTCCTTTCTCAAAAGTCGGGATTGCTCAGAAACCACGAGCCGCTCCCTGATTTTTCCAATTTTGTTGTCACTCGTCACGCGCTGTCAGCTTTGCGCAAATTACGGGCTGCTTTTTCAGAAAGCGCGTGACTTGTACTGTTCATCCATCCACCGGCTGCCGACAGGGGTAAAAGAACAGTTTCGGTTGTGAAGAAAAGTCCAATAAATGTCTACCTTCGCCTTCAACAGCAAAGGCAAACTCTCTCTACACTTCTTCATCTCCGAAATTTTTCATCTCCGAAAATGCCTTTCCAACAAACCCTCTCGAGTTTCTCTGTGTTTTTCAATTTGGTGATTTTTCATACTCTTTAATATATCAATAGAAAAGCATGAATGGTCATCACTAGGGTATCTAATGGAATCAGAAAGATTAAAATTAACAACTTCCCCATCGAATTCCATGGACAAAGTTCCACTATACACATCAATCTTTGTCCGGGCCGTCTTCATGAATGGCCTTCCAAGTAGAATGGGCAGCGAAGGAACATGGTCCGATTCATCCATTTCGAGGACATAGAAATCCGCCGGGAAGACTAAATGATTAACCTGCACAAGAACATCTTCCAAAACTCCCTTTGGATAGGCGTTAGATCTATCGGCCAATTGTATTATTACCCCATCATTTTTCAATGCTCCTAAGTTCATAGATGCATAAATGGAATATGGCATAACATTTATAGAAGCACCTAAATCAAGCATGGCAGATTCAAATCTAGTATTCCCAATAACACAAGGAATGGTAAAGCTACCTGGATCTTTACATTTGGGAGGTAATTTGCGTTGCAAGATGGCGGACACATTCTCACCTACCTTGACCACTTCCTTGGTCGACATCCTCTTCCTCGTGGTACACAACTCCTTCAAAAACTTAGCATACCTCGGAACTTGCTTGATTGCATCTAACAAAGGTATGTTAACTTGAATTGTCCAATCCCGAAGCGGAAAGCTCCTTGATTGTTCGATTGTCCGCTGCCATGTTGGGATCTTCCTCTTCTTCTTCAAGTGGATGTTCTTCAAACTCAGGTTCAGGAATAGGTGGGTTACGATCTTGTTGATTCCTATTCCTTCTCAAAGTCCTCTCAAAATCGTCGTCAAAGTCCAAGATATGCTCACGAACCGGATGAGAACTCCGAGTCATAAACTAGTACCTAAAACAAGAAAACAAACAAGGGCAGTAACTAACATAAAAACACACGAAAATAAACAAAAAGAAATAACAAGGGATTAGCAAAGTTGCTAATCCCCGGCAACGGCGCCAAAAATTTGATGCGAAATATATAAGCACACAAATTAAACCCTCTTTTTATCAATTGTAGCAAAGTATGTAAGTAGGGATCGTTCTAGGCCGGGGATTAGGAGGGATTGCCAAATCACTTGAAACTGACTCAAAACGTAAAAACAAAGTTTAAAACACTAAACTAAACTCAAAGAATGCAAAACTAAACTATAAAACACCAAAACAAACCAAAAGACTCAAAAAAGCAAATAAACACTCAAAACAGCCTTAAAAACACTTTCTGGGCAGTTTTGAACACCTAACACTAAATTGGACGAAATTGGGTTATGACTTGACTCAAGACACTTAAAAACACAAACTAAATTGATTTCTAACTAATATAACACTTCAAAAGAAATGGGGATTGAGTTTTGATGAAAATTGAAAACAAGAACAAACTTTGTAAATTGAACAGATTCTAAAACGAATTTGATAAAAGTGAATGGATGGAAAGCTAGCTAAGGGGTTCTTCTCCACACATGTCACACTTTCATACAAAACGATTTCCAATTGCTTCTCAATAAACCATGAATTCCCAACACCCCAAATTAACCGTGAATTGCACTAATTAACCCTCAGATTTTCCTAAAGTTATCGAATTGGATGAATTGCATAACAAAGCATTCCTCACAAGTTCCCTGCATGAATTGCATAACAAAGATACAAGCAAAGATCATTAAGTTCTATGAAAATCATAAGCGTTGGCGAGGCACTCGTTACTATGAATTGCATGAAACTTATGCCAAGAATTTACTTAACACGATTGTGATCAACAACCTTTACTACTTTTGAATATAAGTTCATAACGATTAGGTGAAATTCCCTTATATCCTAGCATCAAACTTATGCATGAAAATTAAGCGTTCACTCTCAACCAACACACACAAATCAGTTTTAATTCATGTAGATAAGTAAATTGAATTCCCAACTTATGAAAGGCAATTGAAAGTAATCAAATCATATAGCAAGCATAAACATGGTTTCGAATCCCCCCCTAGCCAAGGGGGGGTTTAGTTCCTCATACGTACAGAACAAAGAGTACAGAATTTAAACATTGAAATCAAAAGAAAGAAAACACCTAAACGCTCCAACTATCCTAACTTGAATGGCATGCACGTCCAAGGCTTCTCCTCCTTCCTCTTTGGTGCGGCACAAGGTTTTGGGGACAAGTTTGGATGGTATTTGTATGGAGGAGTGGATGGGAGACGGTATGGTGGTGTGGCTGATTGTGTTTTTGATGTAGTGTAATCTCTAGTGTTCTTCACTTCACTCCCTATTTATAGAAGCTCCAAAGCAAAGAATCACTCAAGTGGCTTCAATAAACAATACAAACAAAGACCAAAATGATGCAAAAACAGCTAGTTTACATGCTCTTTTATCATTGTGTCTTGCCTTTAACAAAAGGCAATCATTCATCTTTTGCTAATTCAACTCCTTTGTAGCTGTCCATGTGCCTTCATTCTTCAATTTCTGATGCATTTGCCTTGTATTCCATCCCTTTTCCACATGTACTAGTTGTTAGACAACGTTCACACACATGTTTTGCATCATTTCATCTTGCAAACATCAACTTTCGGCCACTTTACACCTCTACACACATGCTATGCATCATTCCAGCTTGCAATTATGTTTGTAGTTGCTGAAAATGTGAATACATCTTGTAAAGCAATCCAACAAATGGCATCTTTCACTTCTTTTCCTTTCAAATTGTTCCTTAAGTGTATGTATCTGCACACTTCCACACTTCAACTTTATTATTCAGATTTTTGCATGTGTTGAAACCCTTTTTAAAACACCAAAAACGTCCATCCCACTTGCTCCATATGCATGCAATCCATTTTGGCCCAAAATTGCTCCAAATTGCACCAAAATGCACTTTCTTTCCAACTTTGTTATTAGGACCTACAAACACACGAAAATAGCTTAAAACACTCTTATAAGCAATAACTAACTAAGTAAATGCAAGAAAACATGTTAACTAAGTCGCATAAATATGCTCCTATCAATTTGCTTGATTGCATCCAAAAGGGGAATGTTGACATGCACCTTTCTAAATGTCTCTAGAACATCTTTTTCCTCCTCTTCATTCTTGGCTTGCATGAACCTACTAGGAAAAGGTACATTCGAAGGAATAACATTAGTAGGAACCGAATTGGACACATTCTTACCTTTGTTGGACAGATTGGATGGTGTTGGGGCTATTGGAACTTGCGGCAAGGATGCTTCTATCCTTGCCGTGGGTTGACTTGATTTCTCCTCCTCCATTTGCAACATTTCATCTTCTTTGTGACCTGTTTTTGATGAAGAACCTGCCCCAACCTCCTTGCCACTTCTTAGGGTGATTGCTTTGGCTGTTTCAAACCCTCCCTTTGGATTTGGAATGGTAGAACTAGGAAGCTTTCCTTGGTCTCTAATCTGCTCAACAACTTCAGCAATCTGCCCCATTTGTTTCTCTTGTTGATCCACCCTTTTGTTTTGATTTTCTTGCCCCTGAGTCAAAGTGGAGAGTAGCTTAACAAGTGTATCATTATCCAAAGCATTACCTGAAGTTGTTTGGGCAGGTTGTGGAGGAGCTTGTGTGGGTGCGTATGGCTTGTTGTAGAATCCCGGGGGTTGTTGCCTAAAGCCTCCTTGTTGTTGGGATTGTTGTCGCTCCCTCCATTTGAAGTTTGGATGGTCTCTCCACCCCGGATTATACGTGTTGGAATATGGATCATGTCTTGGCTGATTTTGACCTTGGAATCCAATTGCATTTGCGCTCTCCCATCCACCGTTCTCAATGAGTTGAGGACACTTTTCAGAAACATGTCCTTGAATAGAACATACACCACACACCATTGGTCCTTGAATTTTCATTCCTTCGGCCATCTGAGACACAATGGAAGTAAGATTAGCTAATTGAGATTGAATATCGGATGTGGAACTTACCTCATTTACATGTTGCCATGGGGTATCCCTTTGCCCAATGCCTTCATATTGTTGTGCATTCAATGCACGATTTGCAATGAGTGTCTTGGCTGCCATGGGTGTCTTGTCCACCAAAGCTCCTCCCGCCGAGGCATCTAGCATTTGGCGTTCGATTGGTAGAAGCCCCTTGTAGAAGTATTGAAGAAGTAACTCCTCCTTCATCTGATGCTGTGGACAAGAAGCAACAAGTGATTTAAACCGTTCATAATAAGTTGGAAAAGACTCACCTTGGTTTTGCTGAATTCCACTTATCCTTTTACGTAGAAGAATAACTCGAGAAGTTGGGAAAAACTTCTCTAAAAACGCCCTCTTCATACTCTCCCATGATGTGACAGTTCCGGGAGCGAGTTCATACAACCAATCTTTCGCCTTATCCAAGAGGGAAAAGGGAAAGGCCTTCATCTTCAAAATACTCCCATCAACATTCACGGGAGTCATACTCGAACAAACAACCTCAAACTCTTTCAAATGTTTATTCGGATCTTCCATGGACAACCCATGGAACTTAGGAATATGGTGCAATAGACTAGACTTTAATTCGAACTCGTCAGTCTTGTCTTGGGCAGCCCGTGGATATTGAAGGCATAATGGTGCGGCATTATCCAATCCCGAAGCCAAAAGCTCCTTGATTGTTCGATTGTCGGCTGCCATACCTTGGACTTCTTCAAATAACCCTGTCGTGGCTTCCTCTTAATCTTGTACAACTTCTTCTTCACACACGGGGTCAAGGCTAGGTTGTTGAGTTTTCTTCCTTCTCAAGGTCCGCTCAAAATCGTCGTCAAAGTCTAAAATATGCTCATGAACCGGATGAGATCTCTGAGTCATAAACTAGTACCTAAAACAAGAAAACAAACAAAGTCAGTAACTAACATAAAAGAAAAACATACGAAAAGAAACACAAAGAAATAACAAGGGATTAGCAAAGTTGCTAATTCCCGGCAACGGCGCCAAAATTTGATGCGTAAAATAACTAAACACACAAATTAAACCCTCTTTTTATCAAATGTAGTAAAGTATGTAAGTAGGGATCGTTCTGGACCGGGGATTAGGAGGGATTGCTAAACACTTGAAAACTGACTTAGAAATATAAAAACAAAGTTAAAACACTAAACTAGACTCAAAGAATGTAAAACTAAAGGTTGAAACACTAAAACAAACCAAAAGACTCAAAACAGCAAACAAACACTCAAAACTGCCTTAAAAACACTTTCTGGGCAGTTTTGAACACAAACACAAATTTGGACGAAATCGGGTTACAACTTGAATCAAAACACTTAAAAACACAAACTAAATGGATTTCTAACTAATCTAACACTTTAAAATAAAGGGGGATTTGGTTTTGACGAATTTGAAAACAAGACAAAACTTTGTAATTAAAACAGATTGTAGAACGAATTTGAATGAAACTTATGGATGGAAGGCTAGCTAGGAGGTTCTTCTCCACACATGTCACACTTGCATACAAAACGATTTCCAGTTGCTTTTCGATAAGCTATGAATACTCAACGCCCCAGATTAACCGTGAATTGCACTAATTAACCCTCAGTTTTTCCACAAGTTATTGAGTTGGATGATTGCATACGACAACCCAAAACATTCCCTACAAGTTCCCTACATGAATTGCATAATAAAGATACAAGCAAGAATCATTAAGTTCTATGAAAAACATAAGCATTGACGAGGCACTCGTTACTATGAATTGCTTGAAACTTATGCCAAGAATTTACTTAACGCGATTGTGACTAGCAACCTTCACTACTTGTGAATATAAGTTCATAACGATTAGGTGAAACTCCCTTATATTCTAGCATCAAATTCATGCATGAAAATTAAGCGTTCACTCTCAACCAACATACATAAATCAGTTTTTATACGAACGGATAAGTAAATTGAATTCACAACTTATGAATCACAACTGGATGTAATTAAATCATATTGCAAGCATGAACATGGTTTCGAATCACTCCCTAACTAAGAGGGGTTTAGTTCCTCATACTCACAAAACAAAGATTATTGAATTGAAACATTGAAAGTAAAAGAAAGATTACACGTAAAACGTTCCAGCAATCCTCAATCGAATGACAAGCACGTCCAAAGTTTTCCTCCTTCCTCTTTGCTGCGGCACAAGGGTTGGTGGTGAGTTTTGGGGGTTATGGATGATGTAGAAGGATGGAATGGTGTTTAGGATGGATGTATGGTGCGGCTAGGAGTGTTTTTGGGCAGAAAGTATGGTGTTTGGTGAAGGATAGGTGCGGCTAGGGATGGTGTATGAATTCTGGCGTGAATGAGAGTGAATGGTTGAATGAATGGTTCTTTGTGGCTGTAACAAGGAAGTTTATTTAAAGGATTTAGGAAATTAAAACCCCAGGTTATTTAGGTAATCAGAAATTAAGTCAAAAGCTTCTAGAAATAGGAAATCAAATCAGAAAATTAAAGGAAATTAGCTAAAAGTTGCGGCAAGGACCTAAAACACAAAAGGAATGTGTTTTAATGCAAGGAAAGAGGAAAGAACCCTCTCCCTTGCACGGCAAGGAAGAGGAAAGGGTAAGGGGGGTGCGGCATTGTCCAATAAGGGTTCTAGGGCCTTTGTTTTGTGTCCTAGAATGCATATGAAGTTTTCAAAGTGGCTGGAACATAAGGACTTTTAGAATTAGGAAAGGTCAAACCAAAATAGGAAACCTTGGCTTAACTTTCCTACTTCAAGTAGGAATCCTTGTTCTTCTAGGAATCCTCATGTGAGTAGGAATCCATCTTCAATTAGGAATCCTTCGTTGATTAGGAATCCTAACTTCTTCAAATCTTCAGTTACGTCCACTCCTTTTGCTCCAAGCATGTGATAATCATTCCAAGCTCCATTTTGCTCCAAAAGGCTCCAAAACGCATACTTGGTCCTTAAAATCTGAAAACACACAAAAGTGACTTTAAACACTAAAATAACTAAAGAAACACAACGTAAAAGCACAAGAATAAGCCAATTAAGTCGCATAAATATGCTCCTATCATCTACCATAAATCACCTACATCCATCCACCACAATCCTCTTGTGCCGCACCTAAGGAAGGAGAAGAAGGAGCCATTTGGAGCGTTTCTAGGTGTTTTCCATCTTTTATTTCAATGTTTAATTCAAGTTATCTTTGTTTATTGCGAACATGAGGAACTAATTTCTTTATAGTTAGAGGTGAATTCGAAGCCATGATTATATGTTTTATATGAATTGATTTCATCCAATTATTGTTTCATGAATTGTGGATGTGGTTTACTTATCGGTTTTATTAAGAACTTGTTCTTGTGTGTTAATTAGGTATGCATACTTAGTTGGCATGCATGAATTTGATGCTAGAGTATAAGGAAATTTCACCTAATCGTTATGAACTTATATTCATGAGTAGTAAAAGTCGCTAGTCACGATTGTGTTAAGTAAATCCTAGGCATGAGTAACATGCTGTTCATAGTTATGAATGCCTCGTCAATGCTTATGGTTTCCATTGAACTTAATGATCTTGTTAAGTGTTTCTATCATGCGTATTCCATAGTTAGGGAACTTGATAAAGAATAATTTGGTTGTGATGCGTTATCCATTCAATTCAATGAATCTAGGGAAATCTGAGAATTAATTAGTTCAATACAATTAATTTGGGGCATTGTCATTCATGGTTTATCGAAAGAATAATTGGAAATTGATTCGTATGCATATGTCATGTGTGGAGAAGAAACCCTCTAACTAGCCTTTCAGCATTCTTTTTCATCCAAATTCGTTTTTCTTAAGTTTGTTTTCAAAGTTTCTGTTTTAAATTTCAATTTCGTCAAAATAAAACCCCTTTGTTTTTAAGTCTTGTTTTTAGAGTCGAAATCTGTTTTCGTTTAGTTGTTTGAGTCTTTTAAGTTCTATTTTCGACCAAATCACTTGTTAGGTCTTGAGTCTTTTTTATTGTTTCTTGCTGTTTTGAGTTGGTTTTGAGTCTATAGAGTCTAGTTTAGTGTTTTTGAGTCTTATTTGTGTTGATTAGCATCCCTAGTTAATCCCCGGTCTAGAACGATCCCTACTTGCTTAATACTACAATTGTCATCAATAGGGTTTAATTTGTGTGTCAACTTAATTTTCACATCAAATTTTGGCGCCGTTGCCGGGGATTAGCAAAAATTGCTAATCCCTTGGTTTGCCGTGTGTTTTGGGTTCTTTTACTTTGTTTTCTTATTTTGTTTTGTTTTCTTTGTTTAGGTACTAGTTTATGACTCGGAGTTCTCATCCGGTTCGTGAACATATCTTGGACTTTAACCATGATTTTGAACGAGATTTGAGAAGAAAGAGGAGGCATCCAGAACCTAGTGAACCTAGTTCAAGTTCAGAGGCCGAATCTGAATTTGAAGGAGAAGAAGAAGTCATGGCAGCGGACAATCGGACAATCAAAGAACTTTCAGCCTCGGGGTTGGCCAATGCCGCACCCCTTTGCATTCAATACCCCGTGGCTGCCCAAAGAAAGACCGATGAGTTCGAATTGAAGTCAAGCTTGTTGCACCATATTCCGAAGTACCATGGGCTATCCATGGAAGATCCAAACAAGCATCTTAAAGAGTTTGAAGTAGTATGCTCAAGCATGACACCCATCAACGTAGATGAGAGTATTCTGAAGATGAAAGCTTTTCCATTCTCTCTTTTGGAAAAGGCTAAAGATTGGCTTTATGAATTAGCACCCGGAACGGTCACTTCGTGGGAAAGTATGAAGAGGGCATTTTTAGAAAAGTTCTTCCCCACTTCAAGAGTTATTCTTTTGAGAAAGAGAATTACTGGAATTGAACAAGGCCAAGGCGAATCATTCCCAGCATACTATGAACGTTTCAAGGCTCTAGTTGCATCATGCCCACAACATCAAATGAAGGAAGAGCTTTTGATTCAATATTTCTATGAAGGACTACTTCCACTTGAGAGACAAATGCTTGATGTTTCAGCGGGAGGGGCGTTGGTTGACAAAACACCGGTGGCTGCCAAGACCCTAATTGCCAATCGTGCGTTGAATGCACAACAATACGAAGGACTTGGATGATAGGAGCATATTTATGCGCCTTAGTTAGCTAGTTCTTATGCATTTCCATGGTGTTTTCTTAGTTAAAGTAGTCTTTTAAGCTAGTTTTATGTGTTTTCAGGTTTTAAGGGCAAAGCATATAAAAAGATGCATTTTGGAGCCTTTTGGAGCAAAATGGAGCTTGGAATGAATGTCACATATTTGGAGCCAAAGGTTTGGACGAATTTGAAGACTTGAAGATGATGATTCCTACTTGAACAAGGTTTCCTAGTTGAAGTAGGAAAGTGCTAATTGAAGAAGGATTCCTAATCAATGAGGGATTCCTAGTTGAAGATGGATTCCTAGAAGAATGAAGATTCCTACTCAAACAAGGTTTCCTACTTGAAGTAGGAAAGTTAAACCTAAGTGGCTTGATAGGAGCATATTTATGCGACTCAGTTAACATGTTTTCTTGCATTTACTTAGTTAGTTATTGCTTATAAGAGTGTTTTAAGCTATTTTCGTGTGTTTGTAGGTCCTAATAACAAAGTTGGAAAGAAAGTGCATTTTGGTGCAATTTGGAGCAATTTTGGGCCAAAATGGATTGCATGCATATGGAGCTAGTGGGATGGACGTTTTTGGTGTTTTAAAAAGGGTTTCAACACATGCAAAAATCTGAATAATAAAGTTGAAGTGTGGAAGTGTGCAGATACATACACTTAAGGAACAATTTGAAAGGAAAAGAAGTGAAAGATGCCATTTGTTGGATTGCTTTACCAGATGTATTCACATTTTCAGCAACTACAAACATAATTGCAAGCTGAAATGATGCATAACATGTGTGTAGAGGTGTAAAGTGGCCAAAAGTTGATGTTTGCAAGATGAAATGATGCAAAACATGTGTGTGAAAGTTGTCTAACAGCTAGTACATGTGGAAAAAGGGATGGAATACAAGGCAAATGCATCAGAAATTGAAGAATGAAGGCACATGGACAGCTACAAAGGAGTTGAATTAGCAAAAGAGGAATGATTGCCTTTTGTTAAAGGCAAGACACAATGATAAAAGAGCATGTAAACTAGCTGTTTTTGCATCATTTTGGTCTTTGTTTGTATTGTTTATTGAGGCCACTTGAGTGAGACTTTGCGTTGGAGCTTCTATAAATAGGGAGTGAAGGGAAGAACACTAGAGATTACACTACATCAAAAACACAATCAGCCACACCACCCATTCTCCATCCATTCTTTTAGCCAAACCCATCTACACATTCATACACTACATCAAAAACACAATCAGCCACACCACCATACCATCTCCCATCCACTCCTCCATACAAATACCATCCAAACCTGTCCCCAAAACCTTGTGCCGCAGCAAAGAGGAAGGAGGAGAAGCCTTGGAAGTGCATGCCATTCAAGTTAGGATCGTTGGAGCGTTTAGGTGTTTTCTTTCTTTTGATTTCAATGTTTAAATTCTATACTCTTTGTTTTGTACGTATGAGGAACTAAACCCCCCCTTGGCTAGGGGGGAATTCGAAACCATGTTTATGCTTGCTATATGATTTGATTACTTTCAATTGCGTTTCATAAGTTGTGAATTCAATTTACTTATCTACATGAATTAAAACTGATTTGTGTGTGTTGGTTGAGAGTGCACGCTTAATTTTCATGCATAAGTTTGATGCTAGGATATAAGGGAATTTCACCTAATCGTTATGAACTTATATTCAAAAGTAGTAAAGGTTGTTGATCACAATCGTGTTAAGTAAATTCTTGGCATAAGTTTCATGCAATTCATAGTAACGAGTGCCTCGCCAACGCTTATGATTTTCATAGAACTTAATGATCTTTGCTTGTATCTTTGTTATGCAATTCATGCAGGGAACTTGTGAGGAATGCTTTGGGTTGTCGTATGCAATTCATCCAATTCGATAACTTTAGGAAAATCTGAGGGTTAATTAGTGCAATTCACGGTTAATTTGGGGTGTTGGGAATTCATGGTTTATTGAGAAGCAATTGGAAATCGTTTTGTATGCAAGTGTGACATGTGTGGAGAAGAACCCCTTAGCTAGCTTTCCATCCATTCACTTTTATCAAATTCGTTTTAGAATCTGTTCAATTTACAAAGTTTGTTCTTGTTTTCAATTTTCGTCAAAACTCAATCCCCATTTATTTTGAAGTGTTAGATTAGTTAGAAATCAATTTAGTTTGTGTTTTTAAGTGTCTTGAGTCAAGTCATAACCCAATTTCGTCCAATTTAGTGTTAGGTGTTCAAAACTGCCCAGAAAGTGTTTTTAAGGCAGTTTTGAGTGTTTATTTGGTGTTTTATAGTTTAGTTTTACATTCTTTGAGTTTAGTTTAGTGTTTTAAACTTTGTTTTTACGTTTTGAGTCAGTTTCAAGTGATTTGGCAATCCCTCCTAATCCCCGGCCTAGAACGATCCCTACTTACATACTTTGCTACAATTGATAAAAAGAGGGTTTAATTTGTGTGCTTATATATTTTGCATCATGGCCTTAAGTTCCAGCAACAAAGAAGTAATCCAAGTCAAAGAAGGAAAAGGAATCCAAGAAGAAGAAGGATTGACCAAGACAAGCTTTCCTAATCCTAATGCATAAAGATTTCAGCTACAAAAGGGATATCTTTTCCTATTTGGAGACTTAAAAACCTGATTTCTAGAAGCCTTATCCCTTCCTACAAAGGTGCCACACCTTATCCCTTGTTTTTCTAGAAATCAGCCACAAAACAACCTTTCTAGAAGGCCTTATCCGTTGTCCTACAAAAGTGACGCCCCAAACCTTTCTAGAACTTCTAGAATCCTGATTATTCCTTTCCCCCTTGGTTTCTGAAAGCCTTAGCCTTTTCCTTCAAGGATTGTGTGTTATTATCCTATACAAATTAGGCCTTTAAATCCTTTTCCTTTGCTACATAGGGGCTGCGAATTTCAGCCTATAAATACCATCCTTTGCTGCACCATTTAGTCACCATCCTCTACCATATTTTTCTACATTCAGACATCCTTCAAACACACTCATCCCTCTAGTGCCTGATAGGGGCATATTTATGCACCTTAGTTTGCTTGTTCTTATGCATTTTCGTTATGTTTTCTTAGTTAAAGTAGTCTTTTAAGCTATTTCCATGTGTTTTCAGGTTTTAAGGGTATATTATACAAAAAGATGCATTTTGGAGCCTTTTGGAGCAAAATGGAGCCTTGAATGGATGTCGCATACTTGGAGCCAAAGGCATGGACGAATTTGAAGACTTAAAGATGATGATTCCTACTTGAACAAGGTTTCCTAGTTGAAGTAGGAAAGTGCTTAAATGAAGGATTCCTAAATAAAGTAGGATTCCTAATCAATGGAGGAGTCCTAGTTGAAGATGGATTTCTAGAAGAATGAAGATTCCTACTCAAACAAGGTTTCCTACTTGAAGAAGGAAAGTTAAAGCCAAAGAATCAGCTCAAGTGAAGAAATCTTATCCAAAACATCATCCATAACCTTATCTTAGCTTATCTTATCCAAACAAACCTTATCCTATCCTATCTTATCCTAATCCTAATCTACCTATATTTCAGCTGCAAGGGAGGGTTCCTAACTATATTAGGATGCATAAAATCAGATTTCTAGAAGACCTAATCCTTTCCTACAAAGGTGGCGCCTAGAACCTTTCTAGAAGACCCTTGCCTTGCATGACAATTCAGCCACTTTCCCTCCAATTCTTGCCGTGAATTTTCACCCAATTCCCTTGGGATTTTGGTTTCTAGAAGCCCTTATCCTTTAGGATTGTGTGTTATTTTCCTATGCAACTTAGGCCTTTAAATCCTTTTCCTTTGCTACATAGGGGTTGTGATTTTCAGCCTATAAATACACCCTTTTGCCGCACCATTCAATCACCACCCTCTACCATATTTTCCTACATTCATACATCCCTCAACCACATTCATTCATCTTGTGCCGTGACTATTGCAATGAAAGGAAGGAGAAGGAACAACCTGGTGCCGTGCCTATGCCCTAGCATTGGGAGCGTTGGAGCGTTTCTAGGTGTTTTCTATCTTTGATTTCAATGTTTAATTTAAGTTATCTTTGTGTAATTGCGAGTATAAGGAACTAAACCCCCCTTGGCTAGGGGGGGTTTGAAACCATGTTTATGCTTGCTATATGATTTGATTACTTCTAATTGCGTTTCATAAGTTGTGAATTCAATTTGCTTATCTATATGAATTAAAACTGATTTGTGTGTGTTGGTTGAGAGTGCACGCTTAATTTTTATGCATAAGTTTGATGCTAGGATATAAAGGAGTTTCACCTAATCGTTATGAACTTATATTCAAAAGTAGTAAAGGTTGTTGATCACAATCGTGTTAAGTAAATTCTTGGCATAAGTTTCATGCAGTTCATAGTAACAAGTGCCTCGCCAATGCTTATGATTTTCATAGAACTTAATGATCTTCGCTTGTATCTTTGTTATGC
Organism: Malus fusca; assembly: GCA_035220775.1. NCBI lineage: Eukaryota > Viridiplantae > Streptophyta > Magnoliopsida > Rosales > Rosaceae > Malus > Malus fusca. The sequence goes on along the minus strand of CM069066.1, from coordinate 18,234,238 downwards.
AGTTCATGCAAGGAACTTGTGAGGAATGCTTTGGATTGTCGTATGCAGTTCATCCAATTCAATAACTTTAGGAAAATCTGAGGGTTAATTAGTGCAGTTCACGGTTAATCTGGGGCGTTGGGTATTCATGGTTTATTGAGAAGCAGTTGGAAATCATTTTGTATGCAAGTGTGACATGTGTGGAGAAGAACCCCTTAGCTAGCTTTCCATCCATTCACTTTTTCCAAACTCGTTTTAAAATCTGTTTTGTTTACAAAGTTTTTGTTTTGTTTTCAAAATCGTCAAAACCAAATCCCCCTTTATTTTGAAGTGTCATATTAGTTAGAAATCAATTTAGTTTGTGTTTTTAAGAGTCTTGAGTCAAGTTAAAACTTATTTTCGTCCAAAATTGTGTTTTGTGTTCAAAACTGCCCAGATTGTGTTTTTAAGGCAGTTTTGAGTGTTTTTGTGCTGTTTTGAGTCTTTTTGTTTGTTTTAGTGTTTTAAAGTTTAGTTTTGCATTCTTTGAGTCTAGTTTAGTGTTTTAAACTTGTTTTTACATATTTGAGTCAGTTTTCAAGTGATTTAGCAATCCCTCCTAATCCCCGGCCTAGAACGATCCCTACTTACATTCCTTACTACAATTGATAAAAAGAGGGTTTAATTTGTGTGCTTATATATTTCATATCAAATTTTGGCGCCGTTGCCGGGGATTAGCAAAGTTGCTAATCCTTTGCATATTTATGCGACTTAATTGGCTTGTTCTCGTGCGTTTACGTTGTGTTTCCTTAGTTATTTTAGCGTTTAAAGTCATTTTCGTATGTTTGTAGGTCTTAATAACAACGTTGGCAAGAAAAGTGCATTTTGGTGCATTTTGGACCAAAATTGGGCTGAAATGGATTGCATGCATGAGGATGGACGTTTTGAAGCAGATGTGTGTGCAAGTGTAACAACTAGGATGAAACATGGCAGCACACACATGCAAAGAGGAGCTGGAATCATCCTTCACACAAATGCAGCAACAACCCCTCATCATTACACAACATTTCTGCTACAAAACACATGCAAAGTGGAAGAAAGGCACGGCAAAGGGGAAGGAATTGTGCTTGTTTTGTGGCTGAAATGATGCAAAGAACATGTGTGTGTGCAAGTGTAATAGCTAGGATGATAACATGGCAGAAAACACATGGCAAAGAAAAGAACATGGCAGCAAACACATGGAGCACACGGCATGGGCAGAAAATGTGGGTGTTTGGTGGTTGAAATGATGAAGCATGTGTGTGTAAATGTAAAGGAAAGCATGGCAGAAAATGTGTGTGCTTTGAGGTTGAAATGATGAAGCATGTGTGTGTAAATGTAAAGGGGAAACATGACAACTCACACCCACACAAGCTGCACATGTAAAGGAAATGGAGTGGTCCTCTCTCAAGCCTATAAATACCACCTCCCATACACATGAAAAACACTCCCTTTCATCTCAGAAATTCGTCCAGCCACATTCCACACCATAAAAACCACCCAAAACCTGTCCAAAACCTCTAGTGCCGCAGCTTGCAAGGAAGGAGAAAGAAGAAGAAACCTGGTGCCGTGCCTAAGCCCAAGCCTTGGGAGTGTTGGAGCATTTCTAGGTGTTTTCTATCTTTGTTTTTAATGTCTAAATTTATGCATCTTTGCTTTGTGAGTATGAGGAACCAAACTGATATGATATTAACTAGCACTCAAATTAAACCCTCTTTTTGTCAAATTGTAGCAAAGATGTAAGTAGGGATCGTTCTAGACCGGGGATTAGGAGGGATTGCTAAACACTTGGAAACTGACTTAAAAACTCAAAAACAAAGTTTAAAACACTAAACTAGACTCAAAGAATGCAAAACTAAAGGTTAAAACACTTAAACAAACCTAAAAACCAAAACAGCAAATTAAAGGGGGATTTGTTTTGGACGAAAATTGAAAACAAAACAGAAACTTAAAGTTAAACAGATTGTAAAAACGATTTTGGTGAAATAGATGGTTAAAAGGGCTAGTTAGGAGGTTCTTCTCCACACATGTCACACTTGCAAACAAAACGATTCTCAGTTGTTCTTCCGATAAACTATGAATACTCAACGCCCCAAGTTAACCGTGAATTGCACTAATTAACCCTCAGTTTTTCCACAAGTTATTAAGTTGGATGATTGCATACGACAACCCAAAACACTCCCTACAAGTTCCCTACATGAATTGCATAATAGAGATACAAGCAAGAATCATTACGTTCTATGAAAAACATAAGCATTGACGAAGCATTTGTTACTATGAATTGCATGAAACTTATGCCAAGAATTCATTCAACGCGATCGTTTTCAAGCGATCTTCACTACTTGTGATTATAAGATTGTAACTATTAGGTGAAACTCCCTCATAATCTAGCATCATATTCATGCATGAAAACTAAGTGTGCACTCTCAATCAACATACACAAATAAGTTATCAATCAAATAGATGAACGAATTGAATCCATAACTTATGAAATAACAACGGAATGTAATCGAATCAAATTGCAAGCATGTACATGGTTTCGAATCACCCCCCAACTAAGGGGGTTTAGTTCCTCATACTCACAACACAAAGAGAATAGAATTTAAACATTGAAATCAAAGGAAAAGAAACACCTAGAAATTCCAGCAAATTGAACTTTGAATCACATGAACTCCAAGCTTTCTTCTCCTCCTCCTTGGTGCGGCAAAGGCCTAAAACAGCTTCTAAGGGTCCTATGTGTATGGATGAATGGGTAGGAGATGCCTTGGTGGTGTTAGGATGGATGGGGGGTTGCGGCACAGGTTTAGAACTAGGGAGAATGGTGTTTAGGGGCTGCGGCAAAGGTGTGGAGAGCTTTGGACGAATTTCTGAATTGTTGAGTGAATGAATGTGTATGAGAGGTGATAATTCGGCCAAGGGGTTATAATGAGTATATATAGGCACTTCAAACCCTAGATAAATCAGATATGGACTTAAATAACCCAAATCCACAAGGAAATAGGCTTAGAAATCAGAATTTGAATGGGAAAAGGGCCTAGGGTGCGGCAAGTTTAATGGGCTAGGGTTAGGGCTTCTAGAATGCCTTGCAAGGCAAGGCAAATAGGTGTTCTAGAAGGGAAAGGTGCGGCTGATTTGGCTTAAGTGGGCTAGGGTTTCTAGAAGGCCTTGTAAGGCAAGGGAATTGGGCCATCTAGAAGCTAGGTGCGGCATGGATCAAAGGGACTTAGGATAGGGCTTCTAGAAACCCTAAATCTGCTAGGAATTGGCCCAAACCCACGGCAAGGAGGAGGGAAACTCTAGAACCCTCTAGAAACTTCTAGAAACTTCTTATTTGTGTCCTCCAACACTTAGGAGTCCTTCTAACATTAGGAAACTTGTCTCTCTCCCTCTTGGACTTAGAAAACTTCTCATTCATCACTTTGGAAACCTTTTCCTTCTTGGACTTGGAAATCATCCTTGTAGCTGCAACTTGATGCCATTTGGGGTTTACATTTCCTATTCCAAGTAGGAAACCTTGTTTGAATAAGAATCTTCATTCTTCTAGGAATCCATCTTCAACTAGGAATCCCTCGTTGATTAGGAATCCTTCTTCAATTAGGAATCCTTTGTTGACTAGGATTTCATCTCTTGATTAGGCGCTTTCCTACTTCGACTAGGAAACCTTGTTCAAGCAGGAAACATCATCTTCAAATCTTCAATTTCGTCCATCCTCTTGGCTCCAAACATATGATATTCATTCCAAGCTCTAATTTGCTCCAAAAGGCTCCAAAATGCTTCCTTTTGCACACTTTGCCCTTAAAACCTAAAAACACATAAAACTAGCTTAAAAGACTACTTTACTAAGGAAAAACACTATAAATGCACAAGAACAAGCTAAACTAAGGCGCATAAATATGCTCCTATCAAATTCCCCCACACTTAGCTTTTGCTAGTCCTCGAGCAAAACAAAACGAAACAAAGTAAACAAACGAAACAAAACGAGTAAAACACAACCTAAACCTTCCAACAATCGCCTCAGGGATTTCCAATGCACATGACATGTTAAAAATCATCATTCCCACAGATTTTAGCCATCTTTACACTTAAGCACATACTTAATCATAGTCACCACTTACTAGTTCACATTTAACCATTTAAAACGATGTTTTGAATGTAGTAACATGCCTTAGAGAATTTCCTCAATTCCTTACTAGATATGCACTCTATTTTCACTCCGATTTTCTAACTACACACCCTATACTAGTTATATGTGAGAAGATTGATGTAAATATGAAAACGAATGCTCACATATATGTATAACAAAGAAAGCACTTTCCGGAGTTAATACGCATGTTTTTTTAATATGATCTCATGAATGGAATGCTACTACTTAGATGCGAGAACCAGTGACACCTATATGCTCCTACCAAATTCAAACTCCACAAATTGAAATACACAACACTCAAGATTAAAGTCAAGGGTTGTAACGGGGCTAGGGGAGTTGGCTAACAACGAAAGGATAGGGAAAACAAACGTTCTCAAAGCAATAGTAAGCAAAATAATGAAATTGAACTTTAGAATTCCCATTAGCATGCAAAAATCAACTTTTAAACACAAAGGGAAGTTTTAACAACAATTAGGGCCGAATTCAATGTTTTGGACCCTTTCTTCAACAAACAACACTTAAGGCCTCTTTTTCACATATTTTCAACTTCTTTCTCATTCTTTTCACAACTTTTCTTTTTTTCTTTCTATTTTCCACGAATTTTCTTTTCTTTTCTTTTTCGTGCCTCATTCAAGACTTTGGCACACCCATAACAAAACTCACTTCCCCCACACTTGTTTTCTGCAATGCATTGGTTTTAAGGAATTCATATTAAGTCATGCATTACTATGCTTCAAGAACAAAGGTATGGATGGTCCTAATCTAGGCTAGGTGAGGATAATGTGGTTAACAAAGAAAATAGGCTAAAACAAGGCTCAATGGGGTTAAAACCTACAAATCACAATGACATATGGCACACGGCTTTTTGGCTAAGGTGGTGGTCACTACACAACTTCATCTTGAATATGTGTTATGCAATTCAATGACATGCTTTGAATGAAATGGGCATGAGTTCTAGCATTTGGAACTAAATGATGAAACGCCTTCTAAGTAGCAACCAAGCAAAGAATAATGAGATCATGCAACGACTTTAGAAAACAAAGAATGCACAGATTTTAACTCTCCAAATAAACGTTTAGGCTCAAGTCTCACAAGGTTGTAGCGTTAGTTTGAGTTCCTTCCTTCAAGCATGTTACAAAAACTGATTTTTTTCTTTATGATTGCATGTGAATTCATAAGTTATAACCACAACTAAGCATAAACAAAGAGTACATCAAACTTTCATCCATGTTAATCACTCTCTTTAACAGCCATGTAATTATAAACCGAATCCTCATCATTGTGTTGGAAGGTACCCTAGGACACAAACAAACACACAAAAACAACTCTTTTTGGGTTTTTAAAACAAATTTTTCAAATTTTTATGTAATTTTCGGATTTTTACTTCAAAACACACTAAAACACATCAAAACTGCTCAAAAACACTTAAAAACAGCAAGGAACAAGTCTCCAAGTTAAGGGTGATAAAATCCCACGAATTTGCATCTAAAACACTTAGTTACCCCCCCCCACACTTAAATCAAACATTGTCCTCAATGTTTCAAGCATAAAATCGCACTAAACAAAAAGAACGCACAAACAGCAACTAAAACAACTAAATAGGCAGATTAGAAATAAACAACAAAGAGAAGAGTTTAGGAACGCAAATCTGGAATTGGAGTGATTCCTTGGTCTTCCTTTGTTGAATTGCATGGGTTGCCTCCCAAGTAGCGCTTTCTTTTACGTCTTGCAGCCGGACGAAAAGCCCATTCACTCTCCATGTGTGCCCACGGCACCCAAAGAAATATCTTCCACGGTTTGTTCAACAAAGTTCTCATAATATGGCTTCAAACGGTGTCCGTTCACTTGGAATTCATGACCTGTTTTGAGACTTTGAATCTGGATGGCACCATAAGATGATACGTTAGTAATAACAAACGGTCCAATCCACTTAGAACGTAACTTACCGGGAAACAAACGTAAACGGGAATTGAACAATAGCACTTTCTGCCCAATGGAGAATGATTTCCCACGGATCATGTTGTCATGGAAAGCTTTGGTCTTTTGCTTGTAAATGCTTGCATTATCGTACGCCTCGTGCCGTATCTCATCAAGCTCATTCAATTGCAATCTCCTTTGACTTCCCGCTTCCTCGAGGTTCATGTTAAACTTCTTGATGGCCCAAAGTGCTTTGTGCTCCAATTCAACAGGAAGATGGCACGCCTTGCCATAAACAAGTCGGAAGGGGGACATCCCAATGGGGGTTTTGTACGCCGTACGATATGCCCAAAGTGCATCGTCAAGTCGTAAACTCCAATCCTTCCTCTTTGGCCCAACGGTCTTCTCTAGGATTTGCTTGATCTCACGGTTGGAAACCTCGGCTTGCCCATTAGTTTAAGGATGATAAGGTGTAGAAACCTTATGGGTGACACTGTATTTCCTCAATAATGCTTCAATGGTCCGATTGCAAAAGTGTGACCCTCCGTCACTAATGATCACTCGTGGCATTCCGAACCTTGCAAAAATGTTAGTTCTAATAAAATCTGGAACCACTTTAGAATCATTAGTCCGGGTGGCCTTTGCTTCCACCCACTTCGACACATAATCAACCGCAAGCAAAATATATGTAAAACCATACGAAGAAGGAAAAGGACCCATAAAATCAATACCCCAAACGTCAAAAATTTCAACATTTAGGATAGAAACCTGCGGCATTTGGTCCTTTGCACTAATACCACCCATTCGTTGGCATTTATCACATGTTAAGCAAAAAGTTTTAGCATCTTTAAAAATACTAGGCCAATAAAATCCACATTGTAACACCTTAAGGGCTGTGCGTTGTGTGCCAAAGTGCCCTCCACAAGCATATGTGTGACAAAAACACAAAATTGAATGACATTCAGAATCGTGCACACAACGACGTATAATCCGATCGGGGCAAAATTTCCATAAGTACGGATCATCCCACACATAAAACCGTGCATCATGCCTAAGTTTATCACGTTGGTGCCTAGTGAACTCACTTGGAATACGTTTTGACACCAAAAAATTAACAATATCGGCATACCAAGGTGCACTAACCTTAATGGACAGCAATTGTTCCTCCTCTTCCAATTGCAAAAGTTCATCCTCGTTATGACCTGTTTTTGATGACGAACCTGTCCCAACTTCCTTACCACTTCTTAGGGTGATTGCTTTGGCACTTTCGAACCCTCCCTTCGGATTTGGAATGGTGGAACTAGGGAGTTGTCCGGGATCTCGAAACTTACCTACAAACTCGGCAATCTGCCCAATTTGTTTCTCAAGTTGATCCACCCTTTTATCTTGGTTTTGCATAGCCTTCGCTTGATCTTCCTGCCCATTAGACAACTTAGTTAGTATCTTAAGAAGTGCATCATTGTCAAGAGACGTACTTGAGGCACTTGGGCCGGATTGGGCTTGATTTTGGGGTGGGCCGTATGTTTTGGGAAAGAACCCCGGGGGTTGTTGCCTAAAGCCTCCTTGGTTCTGAGGTTGCTGGGGCTCCCTCCATTTGAAGTTTGGATGGTCTCGCCACCCCGGATTATACGTGTTGGAGTATGGATCATGTCTTGACTGATTTTGGCCGTGAAACCCAATGGCATTCGCACTCTCCCATCCGCCATTCTCGATGAGTTGAGGACACTTTTCGGAGACATGTCCTTGGATAGAACATACACCACACACCACAGGTCCTTGTATCTTCATTCCCTCGGCCATCTGTGAAACAATAGAAGTAAGATTAGCCAATTGTGAATGAAGATCGGAAGTTGAACTTACCTCATGTACTTGGTGCCGTGGGGGTCCTCTTTGGCCTACACCCTCGTACTGTTGAGCGTTCAACGCTCTATTAGCAATCAAGACCTTGGCAGCCATGGGTGTTTTGTCCACCAATGCTCCCCCCGCCGAAGCATCAAGCATTTGACGTTCTAGAGGTAGGAGCCCCTCGTAGAAATATTGCAAAAGCAACTCCTCCTTCATCTGATGCTGTGGACAAGAAGCAACAAGTGATTTAAATCGTTCGTAATATGTAGGAAAAGACTCACCTTCTTCTTGCTGAATTCCGCTTATCTTTTTGCGTAGGAGGATGATGCGAGAAGTTGGAAAGAACTTCTCCAAGAACGCTCTCTTCATACTCTCCCACGATGTGACAGTGCCGGGAGCTAACTCATATAACCAATCCTTGGCTTTATCCATCAAAGAGAATGGAAAAGCCTTCATCTTCAAAATATTTCCGTCAACATTGACGGGAGTCATACTAGAGCAAACTACTTCAAATTCTTTCAAATGTTTGTTAGGATCTTCCATGGACAAGCCATGGTATTTAGGAATATGATGAAGCAAACTTGACTTTAATTCAAACTCGTCCGTCTTACCTTGGGCAGCCGTGGGGTATTGGATGCACAAGGGTGTGGCATTATCCAAACCTGAGGCGGAGAGCTCCTTGAGTGTACGGTTGTCCAACGCCATGCCTTGGACTTCTTCAAATATCCCTGCCGTGGCTTCCTCCTCCTCTTCTTGTACGTTTTCTTCAAGGTCAGATTCGGAATTTGGTGGATGGTGTTCTTGCTGGTTTCTAGCTCTTCTCAACTTCCTCTCAAAATCGTCGTCAAAATCCAAGATGTTCGCACGAATCGTTTGAGAGCTTCTAGTCATACATTAGTACCTAAGAAACAAGAAACAAAATTAGGTCAGAAACTTAAACAAAGTCAGAAACAAAGTGAAATAAAAGAAACAAAAACAATCCAAGGGATTAGCAAAATTGCTAATCCCCGGCAACGGCGCCAAAATTTGATATGATATTAACTAGCACTCAAATTAAACCCTCTTTTTGTCAAATTGTAGCAAAGATGTAAGTAGGGATCGTTCTAGACCGGGGATTAGGAGGGATTGCTAAACACTTGGAAACTGACTTAAAAACTCAAAAACAAAGTTTAAAACACTAAACTAGACTCAAAGAATGCAAAACTAAAGGTTAAAACACTTAAACAAACCTAAAAACCAAAACAGCAACTAGAAGGCTCAAAACTGCCTAAAAACCACTTTCTGGGCAGTTTTGAGCACCTACACTAATTTGGACGAAATTTGATGAAAACTTGAATCAAAATACTTAGAAACACAAATCAAAACACTTTCTAACTAATCTAAGACTTCAAATTAAAGGGGGATTTGTTTTGGACGAAAATTGAAAACAAAACAGAAACTTAAAGTTAAACAGATTGTAAAAACGATTTTGGTGAAATAGATGGTTAAAAGGGCTAGTTAGGAGGTTCTTCTCCACACATGTCACACTTGCAAACAAAACGATTCTCAGTTGTTCTTCCGATAAACTATGAATACTCAACGCCCCAAGTTAACCGTGAATTGCACTAATTAACCCTCAGTTTTTCCACAAGTTATTAAGTTGGATGATTGCATACGACAACCCAAAACACTCCCTACAAGTTCCCTACATGAATTGCATAATAGAGATACAAGCAAGAATCATTACGTTCTATGAAAAACATAAGCATTGACGAAGCATTTGTTACTATGAATTGCATGAAACTTATGCCAAGAATTCATTCAACGCGATCGTTTTCAAGCGATCTTCACTACTTGTGATTATAAGATTGTAACTATTAGGTGAAACTCCCTCATAATCTAGCATCATATTCATGCATGAAAACTAAGTGTGCACTCTCAATCAACATACACAAATAAGTTATCAATCAAATAGATGAACGAATTGAATCCATAACTTATGAAATAACAACTGAATGTAATCGAATCAAATTGCAAGCATGTACATGGTTTCGAATCACCCCCCAACTAAGGGGGTTTAGTTCCTCATACTCACAACACAAAGAGAATAGAATTTAAACATTGAAATCAAAGGAAAAGAAACACCTAGAAATTCCAGCAAATTGAACTTTGAATCACATGAACTCCAAGCTTTCTTCTCCTCCTCCTTGGTGCGGCAAAGGCCTAAAACAGCTTCTAAGGGTCCTATGTGTATGGATGAATGGGTAGGAGATGCCTTGGTGGTGTTAGGATGGATGGGGGGTTGCGGCACAGGTTTAGAACTAGGGAGAATGGTGTTTAGGGGCTGCGGCAAAGGTGTGGAGAGCTTTGGACGAATTTCTGAATTGTTGAGTGAATGAATGTGTATGAGAGGTGATAATTCGGCCAAGGGGTTATAATGAGTATATATAGGCACTTCAAACCCTAGATAAATCAGATATGGACTTAAATAACCCAAATCCACAAGGAAATAGGCTTAGAAATCAGAATTTGAATGGGAAAAGGGCCTAGGGTGCGGCAAGTTTAATGGGCTAGGGTTAGGGCTTCTAGAATGCCTTGCAAGGCAAGGCAAATAGGTGTTCTAGAAGGGAAAGGTGCGGCTGATTTGGCTTAAGTGGGCTAGGGTTTCTAGAAGGCCTTGTAAGGCAAGGGAATTGGGCCATCTAGAAGCTAGGTGCGGCATGGATCAAGGGGACTTAGGATAGGGCTTCTAGAAACCCTAAATCTGCTAGGAATTGGCCCAAACCCACGGCAAGGAGGAGGGAAACTCTAGAACCCTCTAGAAACTTCTAGAAACTTCTTATTTGTGTCCTCCAACACTTAGGAGTCCTTCTAACATTAGGAAACTTGTCTCTCTCCTTCTTGGACTTAGAAAACTTCTCATTCATCACTTTGGAAACCTTTTCCTTCTTGGACTTGGAAATCATCCTTGTAGCTGCAACTTGATGCCATTTGGGGTTTACATTTCCTATTCCAAGTAGGAAACCTTGTTTGAATAAGAATCTTCATTCTTCTAGGAATCCATCTTCAACTAGGAATCCCTCGTTGATTAGGAATCCTTATTCAATTAGGAATCCTTTGTTGACTAGGATTTCATCTCTTGATTAGGCGCTTTCCTACTTCGACTAGGAAACCTTGTTCAAGTAGGAAACATCATCTTCAAATCTTCAATTTCGTCCATCCTCTTGGCTCCAAACATATGATATTCATTCCAAGCTCTAATTTGCTCCAAAAGGCTCCAAAATGCTTCCTTTTGCACACTTTGCCCTTAAAACCTGAAAACACATAAAACTAGCTTAAAAGACTACTTTACTAAGGAAAAACACTATAAATGCACAAGAACAAGCTAAACTAAGGCGCATAAATATGCTCCTATCACAAACCCCTCTTAGTTAGGGGGTGATTCGAAACTATGTTCATGCTTGCAATATGATTTGATTACATCCAGTTGTGATTCATAAGTTGTGAATTCAATTTACTTATTCGTTCGTATAAAAACTGATTTGTGTATGTTGGTTGAGAGTGCACGCTTAATTTTCATGCATGAATTTGACGCTAGAATATAAGGGAGTTTCACCTAATCGTTATGAACTTATATTCACAAGTAGTGAAGGTTGCTAGTCACAATCACGTGAAGTAAATTCTTGGCATAAGTTTCATGCAAATCATAGTAACGAGTGCCTCGTCAATGCTTATGTTTTTCATAGAACTTAATGATTCTTGCTTGTATCTCTATTATGCAATTCATGTAGGGAACTTGTAGGGAATGTTTTGGGTTGTCGTATGCAATCATCCAACCCAATAACTTGTGGAAAAACTGAGGGTTAATTAGTGCAATTCACGGTTAATTTGGGGCGTTGAGTATTCATAGTTTATCGAAAAGCAACTGGAAATCGTTTTGTATGCAAGTGTGACATGTGTGGAGAAGAACCTCCTAGCTAGCCTTCCATCCATAAGTTTCATTCAAATTCATTTACAATCTGTTTTGTTTTACAAAGTTTGTTTTGTTTTCAAATTCGTCAAGAACCAATCTCCCATTTATTTCAAAGTATTAGATTAGTTAGTAATCACTTTAGTTTGTGTTTTTAAGTGTTTTGATTCACCCAAATTTGCCTAAGAATCTGTTTACTTTGTTCATGTCTTAATTTAATTATTTTCGTCCAAAATCGACCCCATCTTATTTCTTTGAGTCATATTAATTAGAACTTGTCTTAGATTATGTTTTTAAGTGTTTTAGTTCATTAGAAAACCAAAATTCGTCCAAGTTTGTGTTTGTGCTCTAAACTGCCCAGAAAGTGTTTTTAAGGCAGTTTTGAGTCTTTGGTTGCTGTTTTGAATTTTTTTTGTTTATCTTAGTATTTTAAAGTATAGTTTTGCATTCTTTGAGTCTAGTTTAGTGTTTTAAACTTTGTTTTTACTTTTTCAAGTCAGTTTCCAAGTGATTTAGCAATCCCTCCTAATCCCCGGCCTAGAACGATCCCTACTTACATACTTTACTACATTTGATAAAAAGAGGGTTTAATTTGTGTGCTTATATATTTCGCATCAGGAATTCAACAAGAAGAAGGTGAGTCTTTTCCTACGTATTATGAACGTTTTAAATCTCTTGTTGCTTCTTGTCCACAGCATCAAATGAAGCAGGAGCTTCTTCTACAATACTTCTACGAGGGACTTCTACCAATCGAACGGCAAATGCTAGATGCCTCGGCGGGAGGAGCTTTGGTGGACAAGACCCCCACGGCAGCAAAGACTTTGATTGCCAATCGAGCGTTGAACGCTCAACAATACGAAGGTGTTGGACAAAGAGGCACCCCACGGCAACACCAAGTGAATGAGGTAAGTGCCATAACCGAACTTCAAAATCAAATGGTTAACCTTACTACTTTGCTTTCTCAGGTTGTGGAAGGGCCAAAAGTTCAAAATGTAAGTGCTTGTGGCGTGTGCTCCATGCAAGGACACTTTACGGACAAGTGCCCACAATTGATAGAGAATGGAGGGTGGGAGACCCTCAATGCCGTGGGTCTTGGGCAGCCATATCAACAAAGAAGTGATCCTTTCTCTAATACCTACAATCCCGGTTGGAGAGATCATCCAAACTTCAAATGGCGAGAACCCCAACAAGGCCAACAACAAAGCGCATTTAGGCAACAACCCCCGGGTTTCTATCAAAAGCCGTTCGCACCCACACAACCTCAAGCACAACCTACCCAAACCAATTCAGGTTCGTCCATTGATAATGATCAGATTTTTCAATTACTAACTTCTATGGCGCAGGGTATGCAAAATAGAGACAAAAGGATGGATGAATAGGAGAAGCAAGTAGGGCAGATTGCGGAGTTCATGGGCCAATTTCGAGAGCAAGGCAGGTTGCCAAGTTCAACTGTTGTCAATCCGAGGGGAGAAGTCGAAACTGCCAAGGCTATCACGCTAAGAAGTGGGAAAGAAGTAGGAACCGAGCCAAAACCATCCCAATCTGCCCCCAAGGAGGACGAGAAGTTGCACTTAGAAGAGGAGGAGCAAGCAAAGGCCACAGCAAGGATTGAGCAATCCTTGCCGCAACCACCCAAGCCATCCAATTCGGCCAATAAGGGTAAGGAAGGTACAATTCAAGTTAATTCTAATGCTATTCCTCCGGATGTACCATTTCCTAGCAGATTTTTGCAAGCCAAGAACGAAGAAGAGGAAAAAGACGTTCTTGAGACGTTTAGAAAGGTGCATGTCAATATCCCTCTCCTCGATGCTATAAAGCAAATCCCGAAGTATGCCAAGTTTTTGAAGAAGCTTTGTACAACAAGGAAACGGATCCGGGAGAAAGAGGTGGTACATGTAAGCGAGAATGTCTCTGCAATGTTGCAGAGGAAGTTGCCACCTAAATGCAAAGATCCGGGTAGCTTCACAATCCCTTGTGTAATTGGTAATACAAGATTTGAGCATGCCATGCTAGATTTAGGTGCATCAATTAATGTCATGCCATATTCTGTTTATGCATCTATGAATCTAGGAAAGCTTAAAAATGATGGCGTTATTATTCAATTAGCCGATCGATCTAATGCATATCCCAAGGGAGTGTTGGAAGATGTTTTGGTGCAGGTAGACCACTTGATTTTTCCTGCAGATTTCTATGTGCTTGATATGGAGGACTTAACCCACTCTCCACCATCACCACTCTTACTTGGATGACCATTCATGAAAACGGCTCAAACCAAGATTGATGTGGCCAAGGGAGCAGTAACTATGGCCTTTGGTGGTGATATGATTAACTTCAAGATTTCTGAATCGGTTGAGAATACTAATGATGTTCGTTCTTGTTGTGCTATTAATGTAATTGAAAATATAGGGCAGGAATGTTCAACACTAGTCAAGAAGAATGGACCACAACCCACCATCGAGGAAGGAATTGGAGTGAACAACAAAGAGTGCACGGCCCCAACCTTGAAATCACCAAATCTGGCCGAGTGCACCCCTTGTGCATCTGTCCATAGTGCTACCACTTCTTTGCCGTACAAAGGTAAGCCACCTATTCCAATTTCGATTCCCATTTCAACTAATAGGTTGTTACCTTGTATGGTGCATGTACCTAATCGAAGTAAACGGGGTGGGAGAGTTCGTGTTGATTTAGAGAAGCAAAACATGACAATAAGAAAGGATCATTATCCCATCCCATTCAAGGACCCAAAGAATGAAGTATTTCGTAGGACAGGTTGTGGAAAAACCCCTCCATGCCGTGGGGTTCCATAAACCTTCAATGGAGCATTGTCCGGCTGCAAGACGTTAAAGAAAGCGCTACTTGGGAGGCAACCCATGCATTCAACAAAGGATGACCTAGGGAGCACTCCAATTCCAGATTTGCGTTCCTAAACCCTTCTCTTTGTTGTTTATTTCGTTTCTGCCATGTTTATTATGTTAGTTGCTGTTTGTTTGTTTACTTGTTATGTGTGTTAGTTTATGCTTGAAACATTGAGGACAATGTTTGATTTAAGTGTGGGGGGGGTAACCAAAGTGTTTTGATGCAAATTCGTAGGGTTTTATCACTCATAACTTACAATTTTGTTCCTTGCTGTTTTTAAGCTGTTTTAGAGTGTTTTGACATAAATATCCGAAAATCCCATAAAAATTTGAAAAATTGTTTTGAAAAACCCAAAAAGAGTTGTTTTTGTGTGTTTGTTTGTGTCTTAGGGTACCTTCCAACACAATGATGAGGATTCCGTTTGTAATTGCATGATTGTTAAAGAGAATTGTAAACATGGATGAAAGTTTGATTTACTCTTTGGTTTATGCTTGGTTGTGGTTATAACTTATGAATTCACATGTAATCATAAAGAAAAAAATTAGTTTTTGTAACATGCTTGAAGGAAGGAACTCAACTAACGCTACAACCTTGTGAGACTTGAGCCTAAACGTTTATTTGGAGAGTTAAAAATATGTGCATTATTGTTTTCTAAAGTCGTTGGATGATCTCATTATTCTTTGCTTGGTTACTACTTAGAAGGCGTTTCATCATTTAGTTCCAAACACTAGAACTCATGCCCATTTCATTCAAAGCATGCTATTGATTTGCATAACACATATTCAAGATGAAGTTGTGTAGTAACCACCACTTAAGCCAAATGGCCGTGTCCCCCATGTTCATATGTTTTGTAGGTTTTAACCCCGTTGAGCCTTGTTAGCCTATATTGTTTGTTAACCCACATTATCCTCACCTAGCCTAGATTAGGACCATCCATACCCTTGTTCTTGAAGCATAGTAAAGCATGACTCAATTGAATTCCTTTTGATCGATGCATTGCAGAAAACAAGTGTGGGGGAATTGATTTGTATGTGTGTGCCAAAGTCTTTAATGAGGCACGGGTGAGAAAAGAAAAAAAGAAAAGAAAATTCGTGGAAAATAGAAAAATAAAAAGAAAAGTTTTGAAAAGTTTGAAAAAGAGTTGAAAAAGATGTGAAAAAGAGTTCTAAAGTGTTGATTTTTGAAGAAAGGGTCCAAAAAATTGAATTTGACCCTAAGTGTTGCATGAATTCTCCCCTTGTGTTTAAAAGTTGATTTCTGCATTCTAAAGGGAATTCTAATTTTCAATTTCATAACTTTGCTTGCTATTGCTTTAAGAACGTTTGTTATCCCTATCTTTCTTTGTTAACCATTACCCTTAGCCCCGTTACAACCCTTGACTTCTATCTTGAGTGTTGTGTGTTTCAATTTGTGGAGTTTGAATTTGGTATGAGCATATGGTGTCACTGGTTTTCGCATCTAAGTAGTAGCATTCCATTCATGAGATCATCTCTAAACATGCTTATTAACTCCGGAAATTGCTTTCTTTGTTATACATATATGTGAGCATTCGTTTTCATATTTACATCAATCCTCTCACATATAACTAGTATAGGGTGTGTAGTCAGAAAAATCTGTGTGAAAATTGAGTGAATATCTAGTAAGGAATTGAGCAAATTCCCTAAGGCATGTTACTACATTCAAAATCATGTTTTAATTGGTTAAATGTGAACTAGTACGTGGTGACTGTGATTAAGTATGTGCTTAAGTGTGAGGATGACTAAAATCTGTGGGAATGATGATTTTTAACATGTCATGTGCATTGGAAATCCCTGAGGCAATCGTTGGAAGGTTTAGGTTGTGTTTTACATGTTTTATTTCGTTTTGTTTACTTTGTTTCGTTTTGTTTTGCTCGAGGACTAGCAAAAGCTAAGTGTGGGGGAATTTGATAGGGGCATATTTATGCACCTTAGTTAGCTTGTTCTTATGCATTTTCGTTATGTTTTCTTAGTTAAAGTAGTCTTTTAAGCTATTTCCATGTGTTTTCAGGTTTTAAGGGTATATTATACAAAAAGATGCATTTTGCAGCCTTTTGGAGCAAAATGGAGCTTTGAATGGATGTCACTTACTTGGAGCCAAAGGCATGGACGAATTTGAAGACTTAAAGATGATGATTCCTACTTGAACAAGGTTTCCTAGTTGAAGTAGGAAAGTGCTTAAATGTTCCTAAATAAAGTAGGATTCCTAATCAATGGAGGAGTCCTAGTTGAAGATGGATTCCTAGAAGAATGAAGATTCCTACTCAAACAAGGTTTCCTACTTGAAGAAGGAAAGTTAAAGCCAAAGAATCAGCTCAAGTGAAGAAATCTTATCCAAAACATCATCCATAACCTTATCTTAGCTTATCTTATCCAAACAAACCTTATCGTATCCTATCTTATCCTAATCCTAATCTACCTATATTTCAGCTGCAAGGGAGGGTTCCTAACTATATTAGGATGCTTAAAATCAGATTTCTAGAAGACCTAATCCTTTCCTACAAAGGTGGCGCCTACAACCTTTCTAGAAGACCCTTGCCTTGCATGACAATTCAGCCACTTTCCCTCCAATTCTTGCCATGAATTTTCACCCAATTCCCTTGGGATTTTGGTTTCTAGAAGCCCTTATCCTTTCCTAGTTTAATGCCGCACCTTATCCTCCCATTCCCTTTGGATTTCTGACTTGTTTTCCTTCTAGGATTGTGTGTTATTTTCCTATGCAACTTAGGCCTTTAAATCCTTTTCCTTTGCTACCTAGGGGTTGTGATTTTCAGCCTATAAATACACCCTTTTGCCGCACCATTCAATCACCACCCTCTACCATATTTTCCTACATTCATACATCCCTCAACCACATTCATTCATCTTGTGCCGTGACTATTGCAAGGAAAGGAAGGAGAAGGAACAACCTGGTGCCGTGCCTATGCCCTAGCATTGGGAGCGTTGGAGCGTTTCTAGGTGTTTTCTATCTTTGATTTCAATGTTTAATTTAAGTTATCTTTGTGTAATTGCGAGTATGAGGAACTAAACCCCCCTTGGCTAGGGGGGATTCGAAACCATGTTTATGCTTGCTATATGATTTGATTACTTCTAATTGTTGGAAGTATGCCCACAAAGCCACTCATTTGATGTAATAGCTTTTTGGAATACTTAATGTATTAAACTTTTATATGTTTAATGAAGGGCAAAGCTTATTGTCAGACACTATTTATTGTATCATGTGTTTATGCAATAAGGGAATCCAAGGGATGTATTTGATCTAAGAGACAAGTGATCTAAGTGAGTTAGATTATCGAGACCATTCTCTTATGTTCATTCCTAAAACGTTCCTAGCCATAGGATTGCCAATTGGGTATTGACAATCCGCTAAGGTTAGTATGTGTTATGTCAACTCAAGCTTGAGTATGACTAGTCTCAAGTCATTTGGTGTTGGACACTAAGACAAACACATAGGTGCTCGAAAGAGTAATCGAGTACACTGAACAACGATCAAAAGAGAGTTCGAACATACATGTCATGTAAGAACTCTAAAGTTGCAATATGCAAAGTAGTCCTTTGACCTGAGGCATCATAAATGTCTAATGGTTAGGTCCTTGATCTTTGATCATGTCAAACGGCATTCCATCGGAGTGTCCACGGTATTGTTGGGGTCAAGCTATCTAGTCATGTAGGCATATGAATGCACAACAAGGGATCTCTAACCTTCCATGGTGGAAGGAGAATACTCTAAGATATGATTCTAAAGTCTTTGGCCAAAGCAAATGAATATGACTTGGGAAGTTTGTTCCAAATCATATTCAAGGGAATCATATAGAAAAGTATCACATTGGATAGTAGACATGAAACAAACTATCACTTAAACAATGTGATTAAGAGTATTGTATTAGAGAAGGACCGTATTGCATTGTAGTTGTAACTGGATAGGTTCTCCAACCAATTCTACTTAGCTTGGGTAACCATGATATGCTGCTAGGTGTCACTCATGGTTTGTGGAAGCCCTAATGATTAGCAAACACTAATCATTAAAGGGAGAATTGAAATGTGGTTTCAATTCACAATCGATCGTTAAGAGTAACAATCGCCCACTGCCTCAATAATTGGAACCTAATGGATCGTACACCGAGTAAGGGCGATAGTGAAGAAATTAAATGAAATGGATATGCAATTAAATTGTTTGATTGAAGAATGGTCAAGATTAATTAATTAGTTAATTAATTTTACGAAAGGTTCGTATTGGGCTTTTAAGTTGGTTTTGGGTTTCGGGGCCCAAAAGTGTTTTGGTCCACAAGGCCCATTATGTTTAAGTTGTATGACAACTAAAACAAAATGGGCAATAAGCCCAATCACAACATATAGGCCGGCCATGGTGAGGAGATGGTGAAAGTTTGCTTAATTGCAAGTTTGCCACTCACCTAAGAAAAATGTTATAAAAGCAACTTTATAGCAATTTTCTCATTAGGGTTTTTCTTGGTGAAATGAGGTGAAACACTTTCTCTCTTTTTACACAAAGAAGGCCGGCCACTTAGAGAGATTAATCTAGCAATCTTTTCTTCTCTAAGTCATCCATTTCATCTTCACACTTAACCCTTGGTGTGGAGACTTAGAGACACCAAATCTTTGGTGTTTTTGGAGATCCTTTCCTTACATCTTCAAGGACCAAAGGAGCACAAAAGGAGAAGGAAATCACAAGCAATATCCAAGGAGCTTGGAGGCGACTTGAAGGCCCTCCACTTGGGTGAATCCCTTGTGTAAACAAGGATGAGCTTCAAGGGTAAAGAAACTCTAAATCTTTACTTCTCTTTAATGTTGTTATAGAGTTTATTGGTTCACCATATACTAGGCTTTGAAAGTCATGGGTTTTATGAATTGTTTTTGAATGCATTCCTACTTTAAAGTGTTAATAGTTTGCATATGTATTCAAATGTTCTTCAATGTTCTTAGCTAGAACTAAAATTTTTCCTTCAAGTGGTATCAGAGCCTAGGCCTAGTTTATGGTGAATCCTTTTGGGTTTTGTGATTTTCATGATTTATGATTTAAATGTTGTAAATGTTACAAGCTTTGTTCTTGCTTTTGAATATATAAATTTTGCTAGAAAATTTAGCATCTCAAATGTTGTAGATGTATTTCATTTAAGCATGAATATTGGAACTAAAATTTGGTGCCATGTATTTTGGGAAATTCGGCCAAATCCAAAGGGTGATTTTTTGGGTTCATGTTTGTCTTGTTAAAATGGTTTTAAGGTGACTTTTGGAACCCCTAAGTACCCTAGGATATTAGCCCTCTTTTGAGTGGTGAAAAATTGAGTTTTGGTGATTGAAAACATTCATGGAGCTATTATGAGCTTTCATGGTGTTCATCGTTTTGTATGCAAGTGTGACATGTGTGGAGAAGAACCCCTTAGCTAGCCTTCCATCCATTCATTTAAACCCAATTTCGTTTTAAAATCTGTTTTGAGTTACAAAGTTTTTGTTTTGTTTTAAATTTCGTCAAAACCAATTCCCCCTTTATTTTGAAGTGTTAGATTAGTGAGAAATCAATTTAGTTTGAGTTTTTAAGTGTCTTGAGTCAAGTAATAACTTAATTTCGTCCAAATTTGTGTTAGGTGTTCAAAACTGCCCAGATTGTGTTTTTAAGGCAGTTTTGAGTGTTTAGGTGCTGTTTGAGTCTTTTGGTTTGTTTTGGTGTTTTATAGTTTAGTTTTGCATTCTTTGAGTCTAGTTTAGTGTTGTAAATTTTGTTTTTACGTTTTTGAGTCAGTTTTTAAGTGATTTAGCAATCCCTCCTAATCCCCGGCCTAGAACGATTCATACTTACGTTCCTTACTACAATTGATAAAAAGAGGGTTTAATTTGTGTGCTTATATATTTTGCATCATTGGACTAAGAGACTTCCCACGGCATCAAGTTAATGAGGTAAGTTCTACGTTCGACATTCAATCTCAGTTAGCTAACCTCACTTCCATTGTGTCTCAGATGGCCGAAGGGATGAAGATACAAGGAAAAAGTGTATGTGGCGTGTGCTCTATGCAAGGGCATCTCAATGATCAATGCCCTCAACTAATTGAGAATGGAGGTTGGGAAAGTGCTAATGCCGTGGGCTATCAAGGCCAAAATCAACAAAGAAGTGACCCACACTCAAACACGTACAATCCGGGATGGAGTGATCACCCTAACTTCAAGTGGAGGGAGCCACAACAACCTCAACAACAATGCCAATTTCTACAGCCCCCTGGGTTCCTCCAAAAGCCATTCGTGCCATCTCAAGCCTATCCACAAGCTACCCAACAAACTTTAGGTTCGTACCTTGATAATACTAAAATTCTTGAGTTATTAACCTCTATGTCGCAAGGATTGTAGAATCAAACCAAAGAGATGCAACTTCAAGCACAAGTAGTGGCGAATCATCAAAAGGAGATGGGTGAGATGAAGAGTCAATTAGGGCAGATTTCTGAGTTTTCGGGGCAGATTAGAGAGCAAGGGAGACTTCCAAGTTCAACCATTGTCAATCCAAAAGGAGGTTTTGAAACTGCCAAGTCTCCAAAGTCTCCAACCATTCAAAAGTCTCCAACCAAGGCCACCAAGAGGATAACAAACTGATGCAAGAAGAAAAGGATGAGGAAGCCACGGCAAGGAAGGAGAAAACAATGCCGCAGCCTCCTATTGCACCTTTGCCGTGTCCTACACCTAAGGTAAGTCATAATTCGGCCCAATCAAGTTCTATTCCACTAAACGTGCCCTTTCCTAGCAGGTTTATGCAAGCCAAGAATGACGAGGAGGAAAAAGACATTCTGGAGACGTTTAGGAAGGTGCATGTCAACATCCCACTCCTCGATGCAATAAAGCAAATCCCGAAATATGCTAAGTTCTTGAAGAAGCTTTGCACAACAAGGAAACGGATTCGGAGAAAGAGGTGGTACACGTAAGTGAAAATGTATCTGCATTGTTGCAAAGAAAGTTACCACCTAAATGCAAAGATCCAGGTAGTTTCACTATCCCTTGTGTTATTGGTAATACGAGGTTTGATCATGCTATGCTAGATTTAGGTGCATCAATCAATGTCATGCCATATTCTGTTTATGCATCGATGAATCTAGGAGAGCTTAAAAATGATGGTATTACTATTCAATTAGCCGATCGATCTAATGCATATCCGAAAGGAGTTTTGGAGGATGTTTTGGTGCAGGTATACCATTTGATTTTTCCTGCAGATTTCTTGATAGGAGCATATTTATGCGACTTAGTTAACATGTTTTCTTGCATTTACTTAGTTAGTTATTGCTTATTATTAGAGTGTTTTAAGCTATTTTCGTGTGTTTGTAGGTCCTAATAACAAAGTTGGAAAGAAAGTGCATTTTGGTGCAATTTGGAGCAATTTTGGGCCAAAATGGATTGCATGCATATGGAGCAAGTGGGATGGACGTTTTTGGTGTTTTAAAAAGGGTTTGAACACATGCAAAAATCTGAATAATAAAGTTGAAGTGTGGAAGTGTGCAGATACATACACTTAAGGAACAATTTGAAAGGAAAAGAAGTGAAAGATGCCATTTGTTGGATTGCTTTACAAGATGTATTCACATTTTCAGCAACTATGATACGTTATTAACTAGCACTCAAATTAAACCCTCTTTTTATCAATTGTAGCAAAGTATGTAAGTAGGGATCGTTCTAGACCGGGGATTAGGAGGGATTGCTAAATCACTTGAAAACTGACTCAAATACGTAAAAACAAGTTTAAACACTAAACTAGACTCAAAGAATGCAAAACTACAGTTTAAAACACTAAGACAAATCAAAAGACTCAAAACAGCAACCAAAACACTCAAAACTGCCTTAAAAACACAATCTGGGCAGTTTTGAACACTAGGGAAGAATTTGGACGAAAATTGGTTTTAACTTGACTCAAGACACAACTAAATGGATTTCTAACTAATATGACACTTGAAACTAAAGGGGGAATTGGTGTTGACGATTTTTAAAACAAAACAAGAACTTTGTAAAACAAAATAGATTTTAAAACGAATTTGGGTTAAATGGATGGATGGAAGGCTAGCTAAGGGGTTCATCTCCACACATGTCATACTTGCACACAAAACGATTTCTAATTGCAATTCAATAAACCATGAATACTCAACACTCCAAGTTAATTAGGTCCGCTTAAATTAACTTTCAGATTTCCCTTATGTCAATGAATTGGACGGAAAAAGCGCATCACAATCAAATTATTCCTCAAAAGTTCTCTATATGAAAGCGCATAATAAAGATACAATCAAAGATCATTATGTTCAATGGAAATCATAAGTATTGACGAGGCACTTGTAACTATGAAAGCGCATGAAACTTATGCCAAGAATTTACTTAACACAATTGTGATCAACAACTTTTACTACTTGTGAATATAAGTTCATAACGATTAGGTGAAATTTCCTTATATTCTAGCATTAGATTTATGCATGACAATTAAGCGTGCACTCTCAACCAACACACACAAATCAGTTTAATTCAAATAGATAAGCAAATTGAATCCACAACTTATGAAACGCAATTAGAAGTAATCAAATCATATAGCAAGCATAAACATGGTTTCGAATCCCCCCTCTAGCCAAGGGGGGTTTAGTTCCTCATACTCACAACGCAAAGATACATAAATTTAGACATTAAAATCCAAAGAAAGAAAACACCTAGAATGCTCCAACTTGGCAGCAAGTGCATCCAAGATTTCTCCTTCCTCCTTGCTGCGGCAGAGAAGTTTAGAACAGGTTTTTGGGGTTATTTGTGGTGTAGAATGGATGGGGAATGGTATGGAAGGGTTTAGGGTTGATGGGTGGTGCGGCTAGGGTTGTTTTTGGGTAGGAATTATGGTGAATGGTGATGGAAGGTTGCAGCAGAGCACAAGGGTGAATTTTTGGCGTGATTTATGAATATGGGAGGTGGTAATTTCGGCCAAGGGAGTTAATGAGTATATATAGGCACCCAAAACCCTAGGGCAATTAGACTAGGGCTTCTAGAAACCAAATCCATCAGAAAATAGGTTAAAGCAATCAGATTTTGAATGGGAAAAGGCCTAGGGTGCGGCTGGATGGATAGGGTAAAGGATGGGCATTCTAGAATGCCTTGCAAGGCAAGGCACAGGGTTTCTAGAAAGGGGAAAGGTGCGGCAGGTTTAGGGGATGTAGATAGGGCTTCTAGAAAGCCCAAAACCAAGAAGAAATAGGCCCTAACCCACGGCAAGGATGAGAAAATTTTCTAGAACCCCTCTTCGTGTCTTTCAATGCTTAGGAACCTTCTAAGATTGCTTAAGGGTTTCTTTTAGGAAATTGGAGAGAACACAAAGCTCTCATTTCTCTCTAAAGAGGCCGACCACCCTAGAGGAAATTATCTAGCAATCTTGCTTCCTCTAGGTCACTCATTTCTTCATCAATCCATCCTTGGTGTGGAGACTTAGAGGTTCTCAATTTTTGGGAACTTGGAGAACCATTTCATCCATCCAAATCCATGGATCTAAGAAGCAAGGAATGAAGGCCCTCTCTTTGGGTGATTAGCCTTTGCTTATGCAAAGAGGAATCTACAAAGGTATATATTTCTCAACTCACTTTGATTTGAGTTGAGTCTTGGTTCACCAATCTACTAGGCTTTGAATTTCATGGTTAATGTTTTGTTTTTAAGTGCATGCAAGCATGATTCCGCCTTTTAATTGTTAATAGCATGCTATAGATGTTGCTTAAATGAACATGTTTTTTACAAAATTTCCTTCAAGTGGTATCAGAGCCTAGGTCTAGTAGTTGGTGAATCCTTTTGGGTTTTGTAGTTCATAGTTTTGATTTAAAAGTTGTCATATGTTACAAGCTTTATTCTTGTTTCTTTGAATGTAAATTTTGCTAGAAAATTTGCCATCTCAAATGTTGTAGATGTAGTTCATATGAGCATGAATATTGGAGGTAAAATTTGGTGCCATGTTTTTGGGAATTTTCGGCCAAATCCAAAGGGTGGATTTTTGGGTTCTTGTTTGACTTGTTAAAAGTGTTTTCAAGTGACTTTTGGAACCCCTATGTTATTTCCCTAAAGTTTAAATGGTTTTGGGATGTTTTTGGATGAAAAATGTTCATGGAAAATTTTGAGTTTTTTCATGAGTGTTCTTCATTGTTCTTGACATTTTTGCCAAGAACAAAAAGTTTGGTGTTTTGATTCAAAGTTTTGATTTATTTCATAAAGTTTATGTTTTATGTTTCAAATGTTTTAATGCATTAGATATTTGTTTAAATGGTGATAGAATTATTGGTGGGTGTGAAAGGATTAATTCCCTTTCACACACACCACTTGCACCACTTGCATGTTTTATGTCAAAACTCACAAATCAACACACACATCACTCACACTCCTCTCCAAAACCGGCCACTCCCTCAATGGGAGTACTTTTGGGGCTTTTATGCAATTACATAAAGTTTTGATACTTTTGTGTATTTGCACTTTGGCCCAAAAGTTTACGTTTTTACGTTTAGGTCCAAAAACGCTAAAGGACAAATTGTTTTGTTCCTTTAATGAAGCTTTTGCATTGTTTAAATTTTGGGTTCTAGTTGTAGTTACATGAAGTAGTGGACTTTTGTGTTTTTACAAAGTGACCCCAAAAGTTTGTGTTTTCGCAATATATCCCAAAAAGTTGAGGTTATTGCATGATGGCCCAAATTAGGTTGAGAACAAAATTGTTTTGTCTCTTTAAATGAGAATTGGATTTTCATTTCATTTAGCTCCATTTAAATCAATTTTATGGATACAAAAACCAAATGAAAATGTTGCATTCAATTTAATTAGTTAAAGTGTTAATTAATTAAAGGGTGATTATGAACCTAAGCCTACGATAATTGAGCTATGTGAAAGGCCGTTTCAAATTTGTTCGAACCATGGGAATGTGTAGATTAATTTTGGTTGTAATTTGATTTGATCAAATGTTGTAAAAGAGCATAAGCTCTTCTTTACTTTAAAGTAATTTATTTTGATCAATTGTTGTAAAAGAGCATAAGCTCTTCTTTACTTTAAAGTACTCCATTCTTGTTTTATTTGATATGCATGAAAATGGAGTAGTTGGGTCCAACGCCCCTAGGAACAACACGCCTTAATGTGATTAAACGCGTAACTAAAATCAATCACCATCTGATAAGCTCATATTTATGCATATTTTACATCAAATTCTCTCGTCTTTTCTTAGTTATTTCCTCATATTTTTGTGCTATTTACTTTGTTTTTGTGTTTTATATAATTTATCTAGCTAAGAAATTAATAATAGCTTAAGTGTATATTTTTAGTAATAAAATCGTCAAAACTGCATTGCCCACTATTTTTGGTTAATAAAAATAAGATAGTATTATAAATATATATATATATATATATATATGATGTTGGTGGAGACAGCAGGAGCACTAGGGAATGGGTGCAGAAAAATAAGAAAAGCTGGCGTGCAAAAAGGTCTCAGCACTGATAAAGGGAAGTGTATTAAACAATGAAGAAGAAGACTGGCAGCAAGGAGGTCTGACAAAAGAAAGAAATATAAAGGGTTTGAAGGGCTGCCTTGGAGAGGGGGAGAGAAGGGGAGAGGTCAGAGAGTGAAAAGGCACGCTGCCTTGGCAGCTCGAGGACGGACGCGAGGGTGGAAGGCGCTGCCTTGAGGCAGCTGGGCAGTGAATGGGAGATTTGGCAGTGTAGTTGCGGTGAAGGGGAGAAGCTGCTGCCTTGCAGCAGAGCTGAGGACGGGCGCTGCCAGTTGCAGCGAGAGAGAAGTCAGCGAGGCAGCAAGTGGAGAGATAAGGAGGTCAGAGAGTGCAGGCACGCTGCCCTTGGCAGTTGGGGAAAGCACAGCGCAAGAAAGAGGGCGAGACAGGGAAAGAGAGGACGGAAGGGTCGAGAGCTGCTGGGCAGCTCTGGGAGGAAGTGCAGCTTGAGGACGCGGAACCAGGAGGAAGGCGCTGCCTTTGCAGCTTGCGAGTAGGGCGAGCGCGCGGGGAGACGCGAGGGGGAGACGCGAGGGGGAGAAAGGCTGCTTTGGCAGCCATTTCGCATCGGAGAAGCGAGGAAACAGCGCGGAAAGGAGGAGACGTGCTGGAGCAGTGGGCCGAGAGTCAGGAGGGAGCGCAGCAGCTTGGCAGCGACAGAGACGTGTGCTGACTTGGGTCAGCACAGAAGTCAGCACCTTTGGACAGTCAGCACGGAAACTTGGCAGCACAGTGGCGCTAAAGCACTCAATTTCTCTCGGTTTAATTTTCCAAACTCAAGTTTATTTCTGTTTTAATTTATAAATAATGTGTAATTAATTTATTTTGGCTAGAGGTTAATTCAAAACCATGGATATATTTGTAATATGAATTGATTACCTTCGGTTGTGATTTCTGAGTTGTGATTTAATTTGCTTAACTGCTTGATTGATAACTTATTTTTGTATGTCGATTAAGGATGCATACTTAATTTACATGCATGAATTTGATGCTAGAATATAAGTGAATTTCACCTAATCGTTATAAACTTATATTCACAAGTAGTAAAGGTTGTTGACCACAATCGTGTTAAGTAAATTCTTGGCATAAGTTTCATGCAATTCATAGTAACAAGTGTCTCGTCAATGCTTATGATTTTCATAGAACTTAATGATTCTTGCTTGTATCTCTATTATGCAATTCATGTAGGGAACTTGTGGGGGGGAACTTGTGGGGAATGTTTTGGGTTGTCGTATGCAATCATCCAATCCATTAACTTAAGGAAAATCTGAGAATTAATTTAAGCGGACCTAATTAATTTGGGGCGTTGAGAATTTACAATTTATTGAAAGAACAACTGAAAATCAATTTAGGTTGCATATGTGTCATGTGTGGAGAATAATCCTCTAGCCAGTCCGTCGCCCATCCTTTCACCTTAATTTCATGTTTTTGTCAATTCTGTAATTTATTTAAGTTTAATTTACTTTTCATCAAAAATCAATCCCCCGTTTATTTTAAAGTGTTAGGTTTGTTAGAAATCAATTTAGTTTGTGTTTTCTTGAGTTTTGAATTATTTTGAGTCTTTTGATTTGTTTTAGTTTATTTGTTAGTTTTATTTTGAGTGATTCTAGTTAAGTGTTTTAATTTTAGTTTAATGTTTTAAATTTTGTTTTTACGTTTTTAATTTAATTTTACTTTGGTTAGCATCCCTAGTTAATCCCCGGCCTAAAACGATCCCTACTTATCCATATACTACAACTGTCACAAATAGGGTTTAAATTTGTGCGTTAATTTATTTTCGCATCACCATCCCTAGTCCGAGATTCAACACTAGGCTCGTGTTGAATCTAAACAAAGGTTCATAGTCATCCTAAGGCCCTAAGGCAACTATATAGTCCATCAAATGAATGCAAACCTTATGTTAGTAGTATCATATACTCTTGCTTTAAAAACCGTTTTATAAGCATAGTGGGAGTATTATATACAACTAAATTCAATCCAATGGACCAATAGTTGTAATAGGACCAAAATTGTTTTCATAAAGATTAAAATGAATATTTATATGTGATGAGACCTAAAACCCTCAACCAAACCATTATTAAGTTGATAAGCGTGAGAGTGCTTTGAACACTCTTTCGTGGCCTTCCACCGTGGTGGGCTCCAATCGTTTATGACTTGTACACCGCCTTCACCCTATCATGGGGGAGTACAAAGTGCATGCTTATACTCAGGAGGAATCCATAAACATATGATGAGGTTAGTGTAGGCAACGAGGATGGCCGACATCGTATCATCGTGAGGCCATTCTTGAACCCCTTCACGAACTAAGCATGGTGGGAATGACTTAACTAAGTGCAATGGAGCCAACATCATATCATTGTGAGGTGACATTCTCTAGAGGCCAAATAAGATGGGTACTTGCAAGAGATGCAAATGAGTAAGTGTACTCTCTCATTATTATTAATGCTAGCCAACATCATATCATTGTGAGGTGGGCTTGGTAATAGTGAGTCTCCCATACCCTACTAAGAGTTTCCTCCAAAACTCTCGAATTCCAATGAGGGATATGGAATTTGCCAAAAATAGTGGGTGGTGCTATTTGATTTAAAGACCCGGATCAAATGGCTTAAAATCAATCAATTTATATTCGTTATGTATTTGTTTACCAATATATTTGCAAACGCTATCCAACACTTGACAAATAAAAACCGAATGTTTTAGTTTCCGGACTTGGTACCACAATCCCAAAGATTGTCTTAAATGGATTGTATATGTACCTAAGTAGTCTCATCCTCAAAATCTTCCTATTGGTAATGTATCATTGGAAGAACATGTTAGATAAGTCTATCATGAAGAGGACAACACAAACAACCAATGCTTATTCCTTCGTTATATGAACAAAGGAACTTACGAAGATTAGCATAATGACTGATCGGATTATATTTATACATATTTTACATCAAATTCTCTCGTCTTTTCTTAGTTAGTTTCTTATATTTTTGAGCTATTTACTTTGTTTTTGTGTTTTTTAGTATTTATCTAGTAAATAAAATAAATATTGCACAAGTGAGATTTTAAGTGATAAAATCGTCAAAACTGTCTTGCCCACTATTTTTGGTTAATAAAAATAAGATAGTATTATAAATATATATATATATATTATATATATATTTATATTTATATGTATATATGATGTTAATTGAGTGGGGTTTTGGCAGAAAGCAACGCATGGGGATCAAATAAAGGAGAAAAGCATAAAAAAAAAGAAACTGACAGGAAATAAAATAGAGGATGGGGCGCACTGCAGAAAGCAGTGGAGGCGTGCGGGGAGACAAGAAAGAATGAGCACGGGGGGAGGTTCTCACGTTTTAAAAGGAGGACAGCATCGCAGAAAGTGGCGGGGGGGAATAGGAAAGAAGTTCTTGACAGAGAGCTGCGATAAGGCAGCTTGCGAGAAACCTTGGGGCAGCAGGGAAGGCTTGCGGGAACAGGAAGCGTGACTGACGAAGGCAGCAGAGCAGGAGAAACGCGCAGGAGAGAAGCAGAGGACAGGTTACGAGGCGTGACGCGACGAAACGGACTGAGGAGCTGCGAGGAAAACTGGCGTGACGCAGGAGGAACTGCGCGGGGGAAGTCAGGAGGTAGCGAGGAGACGGGAGGCAGGTCAGCGCGGGCAGCTGAAGCAGTGAGCTGCGGAGGAGGTTTTGTTTTGCTGCCATTTGGCAGCGTGACTGGGCAGATAGCTAGAGGAACGCAGAGAAGCAGCGAAAAGAAAGAAAGGAACAGCTCCCAGAAAGTCAGAAGCTCTCGGCGAGGGAGGAACAGACGCGGAAAGAAAGACTGCCTCGGGCAGTGCATGCGGGGAGACCGAGAGGGAGTTGCTGCCTTAGGCAGAAGGAGGGGACGCGAAGAAGAAGCTGCCAGGCAGCTGTCGCAAGCAGAGAGTGCGAGAGCAAGGCAGAGGCGCTGCTTTTGCAGCAAGGAAATCGACAGGAGAGAGATGCAGTTGGCGAGAGGAAAGAAGGCGTGCAGGTCAGCACGGCAGCAATCCTGCCTGGTCAGCACGACAACAGTGCAGGGAGCGCAACAACACTGCAGTCCTCATTCGGTTTAATCTTCCAACTCACGTTTTATTCCTGTTTAATTTTAATAATGTGTAACTAATTTTATTTTGGCTAGAGTTTAATTCAAAACCATGGATATATTTGTAATTTAAATTGATTACCTTCAGTTGTGATTTCTGAGTTGTGATTTAATTTGCTTAACTGCTTGATTGATAACTTATTTTTGTTTGTCGATTAAGGATGCATACTTAATTTACATGCATGAATTTGATGCTAGAATATAAGTGAATTTCACCTAATCGTTATGAACTTATATTCACAAGTAGTAAAGGTTGTTGACCACAATCGTGTTAAGTAAATTCTTGGCATAAGTTTCATGCAATTCATAGTAATGAGTGCCTCGTCAATGCTTATGATTTTCATAGAACGTAATGATTCTTGCTTGTATCTCTATTATGCAATTCATGTAGGGAACTCGTGGGGAATGTTTTGGGTTGTCGTATGCAATCATCCAATCCATTAACTTAAGGAAAATCTGAGAATTAATTTATGCAATTCATGGTTAATTTGGGGCGTTGAGAATTTACAATTTATTGAAAGAACAACTGAAAATCAATTTAGGTTGCATATGTGGCATGTGTGGAGAATAATCCTCTAGCCAGTCCGTCATTTATCATTTTACCTTAATTTTATGTTTTTGTCAATTTTGTAATTTATTTAAGTTTAATTTACTTTTCATCAAAATCAATCCCCCATTTTATTTTAAAGTGTTAGATTTATTAGAAATCATTTTAGTTTGTGTTTTCTTAAATCTTGAGTTGTTTTGAGTCTTTTGAATTATTTTAGTTTATTTGTTAGTTTTATTTTGAGTTATTATATTTAAGTGTTTTGAGTCTAGTTTAATATTTTAAATTTTGTTTTTACGTTTTTAATTTAATTTTACTTTGATTAGCATCCCTAGTTAATCCCCGGCCTAGAACGATCCCTACTTACATCATTACTACAACTGTCACAAATAGGGTTTAAATTTGTGCGTTAGTTATTTTCGCATCAAATTTTTGGCGCCGTTGCCGGGGATTAGCAAATTTGCTAATCCTTGTTTATGTTTTTGTTTGTGTTTTATTTTATTTTATTTGTGTTTATTTTATTTTATTTTATCTTGTTTATTTGTGTTTGTGTATTTTAACTTTTGATATTTGATTTATTTTTCTTTCTTTGAATTGAGGTACAAATGGAGCAAGACCTGGATTCTACTAGCATTCAAGATCTATTGGCACAGCTCACTGCTCAATTAACTCATAATGCCGAACGGACCACAATGCCAAGTGTCCCTACACTTGATGTGCCCTATGGGCAACGATATCAAGGTCCTCAATTTTCTGCAAATGAAGATGTTTGGGGATATCAAGGCCATAACCAATCAAGGGGCAACATGTTTTCCAATGCTTACAATTCAGATTGGAGAGATTATTCAGATTACATGTGGGGAGAACCTCAACAATTCCAACAAGGTGGATATTGGCAACAAGAAGACGCGTTCTATTCAAGACCTATGCAGCCACCACAGCATCCCCCACAACAATTCCAATCGAATCAAAGTATGCCCGTGGATTATAATCAAATGCTTGAAGAATTAATTTCTTCGGTACAGGGTTCACAAAAAGAAGAACAATTGCCGCCATCGGAAGAGTTCTATCAGTGGCCATATGAACCGTCACATCCACCACAATCTCCCCAACCAAATTCAGGTACGTCTTCGGATAATGATATGTTGAATAAGTTACTCACCTCTTTGACCCAGGACGTAGAAAATCGAAACATGGAGATGCAAAATAAAGCCAACAAGGTGGATGAGTTGGAGAAGCAAATTGGGCAGATTATGGAGTTCATGGTACAAATTCAAGATCAAAGTGAACTCTCCAACTCCACATTTGCAAATTCAGAGGGAGAAATGGAAATTAATGAAGCCATCACTTTGGGAAGTGATATGGAGGATGAAGTTGTTCTTGAACCATCCAAACAGAGCCCGAACATGGATGAATTGCCAATTCAAGAAGAAGATGAGGATGACGACTTGGGCAGTTTAGAAGAATTCTTGTCGCAAACCCCTCAAGTCCTTATGCCATCCAACTCAGGTGAGGAGGTTCAAAATTCATTTCATTCTAACATCGTTCCACCAAATGTCCTTTTTCCTTGCAGGTTTTTAAATCCCAAGGAAGAAGTGAATGAAAAATACGTTGTGGAAGATCTTCCCAAGGTGCAAAGTGATATCCAAATTCTTGGTGTACCAAATCAAGTTCCCGATGGTATTGAAACGTTCAAAGAGACGTGTACACCAAGAAGAATTTTTCCAGAAAATGAGGTGGCCGAAGAATTTATTGAATACATCCAAGAGGCTGTGCATGAGACAAATGCCAAGGAAGTTGAGTTTGATGATACGGGACAAGCCACAACCATCATAGTAAACCTGGCCAAGTTCAAAGTCCCGGAAACGTTCAAAGACGTGGTGTTTGTAATTGAGTTTGAATGTGACTGTAAGCCATCTTCTCCATTTTTTATTTTTATTTATACTAACTTGTTTTTAATTTTGATGATTCAGGCACCGTCATTAGAACTTAGACCGTTGTCGGATCATTTCAAGTACCACCGTCCGTTCAATGATAAGCCCATGCATTTGAATAATGAAGGGAGGCCTAGGAATCACCCACAATCAGATTTGCATTCCTAATCCCTTCTCTTTACTGCTTTCATTTTGTTTTGTTTATTTAGTTGTGATTTTTGTTTAGAAAGTTAAACTTAGTCTTTTTACTTTGTTTTACTTATTTTACATTGTTATTTAAAAAAAAAAAAAATATACGTTGATTTTTTTTTATTTTACGTTGATTTTATTTTGTTGTGTTTATTTAGTAGTGATTTTTGTTTAGGAGATTAAACTTAGTTTTTTTTACTTTGATTTACTTATTTTTACATTCATATAAATAAAAATAAAAAAATAAAAATAAAAATAAAAAAAAAACTTAAATGCATAAATTTTTTTTACAATAACTTGTAATTTAATTTCGTTCATTGGTCATTGGTTGGTGGTGCCTCGGAGGTCGACGGAGCCCCTGAAAGACGAAGCGCCAGAGCTGGATCATTCAGAGCCTCAATATTTGGTGCTGCTCCCGAGGACGAAGGCAACACAAACCTCGGGAGTAACGCCATAAACCGTTGATGATCACTCTGAATCCGCACTTCGGACTCCTGCATCTGATCCAGCTTCCTCTTCATGCTTGTGGAGTAATTGGTTGCAAGCATGTGCAAATCCCTGTTCTCATGCCTAAGCACTCTGACCTCCTGCCGAAGACTAGCCACTTCAGCCATCAACGACTCCACCTGACGAGTTCGTGCAAGAAGGCGCTGGCCCATGTTTGATACGGAACCTGCGCATCGGACGCTGTAGGCCATAGAGTCCTGGACAGCTAGTTCGTCGGACCGCCTAGAAAGTATCCTAGTGTCTCTAGGAGTGAGCAGATTTCGGGCCACCACCGATGCGGTTGTTTCGTTCATCATCATGGAATCCCCAACTGTAAGAGGACCATTCGGGGATATGAAGGACGGCTGCCAAATGTTGGTTGGAGAAGATATATCACTATCTTCCCCAACATTCAAGTTAAGGCGACGGTCAGAAGGGCAAGACATTTTCTGAAGGTGTTGAGAATGAAGAGTCGAACTGATCAAGATTAAAAGAAAATGCAAGAGGGAGTGTTTGCAGGAGTGAGTGTTTACAGAAGGGAGCTCAAGTGTGTTGTGGAACAAAATTGCGCCTCTATAAAAAGAAGAAATCAAGAGGCATCACTCAGCAGTCGAAGAGACGCCCTCTCGCAAATCGAAGAGCCGGGCTCCTTTCTCAAAAGCCGGATTCTTTTCTCAAAAGCGACGTCGCCGTTCTCAAAAGTCGGACTCCGTCTCAAAAGTCGGTTCATTTCTCAAGAGCCGGGCTCCTTTCTCAAAAGCCGGATTCTTTTCTCAAAAGCGGCGTCGCCGTTCTCAAAAGTCGGTTCCTTTCTCAAAAGTCGGACGCCGCTCTCTCAAAAGTCGGGCGTCTTTATCAAAAGTCGGAGCGGTCAGGAATCACGAGGCGAACAGCTTTTCCAATTTTGTCGTCACTCGTCACGCGCGCTGTCAGCTTTGCGCAAATTACGGGTGGCTTTTTCAGAAAGCGCGTGACCTGTACTGTTCATCCATCCACCGGCTGCCGACAGGGGTAAAAGAACAGTTTCGGTTGTGAAGAAAAATTCTATAAACGTCTACCTTCGCCTTCAACAGCAAAGGCAAACTCTTTCAACACTTCTTCATCTCCGAAATTTTTCATCTCCCAAAATGCCTTTCCAACAAACCCTCTCGAGTTTCTCTGTGTTTCTCATTC
The DNA here is from genome assembly GCA_035220775.1 of Malus fusca. Classification (NCBI taxonomy): domain Eukaryota; kingdom Viridiplantae; phylum Streptophyta; class Magnoliopsida; order Rosales; family Rosaceae; genus Malus; species Malus fusca. Next base: position 18,199,582 of record CM069066.1, on the reverse strand, counting down.
CTTGGGATACCTTTCCAAACAAGTCATCTAGAGCTAGAGTATTTCATATCATGAAGGTTGAAAGCAAGAGTATCTCATATCACGCTTTCTCCCTGTCCTTGTCCTTGTCTTTGTGGCAAGGAGAAAGCGGGCAATCAGCCAGCACTCGGTGTCAATCTTCCAATCTAAGAACCGACTGCCTAGAAATCCTTCCTGATTGCTTACCTAGCATTGCTCTCGAGTGCTCTTCTTCAACCACTGATGTACTTCCGAAGAAGTCGCCACATCTGCCTGGAGAACAGACGTGGCAAGTGAAAATGATACTTGAAGCATGTGGAGACAAGGTGCTGCATCATCTTCAAGATCAAGTCTCATTTTCCTTGCTAAGAAGTTCCCCAGCCCAGTTCACGCATACACCTGTGGAACGATACTTCTTCAAAAGCAAAAGTATCTCATATCATCAGAGTCAGAGGCAAAGATTTCTCATGGCATGCTTTTCCTTTACCCTTGCTCTTGGCTACGGGGCAAGGTGAAAGAAAGGAAATCGGTCGGCACTTGGACAGATTGAACAAAGAAGCAGACCACCACCTATTCCTCGTGCCTACCTGCCATGCAGAAGAACAAAAAGAGAAGAATGTAGCCTGCAGACTCAATCAACCCGGCAGAAGGAGTCTGAGTTGAAACCAAGAGCTCGAGAAGCCTCAACAACACCACCAATCAAGTCTCATTTTCCTTGCTAAGAAGTTCCGAGGCCAGTTCAAGTTCAAAGCTGTGGAAAGTCACCAAACAGGACCAATGTTCATTTATTAGTTTTGTTCATTATCTTTTATTTTCATTTGCAATTTTTCGTTTGTTTTCTTTTATATTTTTTCTTGCGTGCGTAACTGACTTATTTCTTTTCTTTGCAGGAACTTTTGGTTATTTCCACCCTTGAAGTTGATTGCAAAATTTTAGCTTGGGGGGTCATCGCTTGATTTTTTCTGCAAATTAGGGAAGTTTTCAGTCATATTGCTTTATTTTGTTTCTTTATATTTATTTTATTTTTATTTGCATTTTATTATATTTTCTGACATTGGGGACAATGTCTAGTTTAAGTGTGGGGGTAAAGAGTATGAAAAATGACCAAATTGAAAATTTTTTGTACCTTCGACTTTGAACTGGTTTCATTGGTTTCCATGTTATTGCTTTGTGTTTTCTTAACTAAGTTGTTGTTTTTATTAAAAAAAAAATAAAAAATAAAAAATAAAAAAATAAAAAATCGGAAAATTTTAAAAATCCAAAAATATTTCCTTGTTTTCCTTATTGTTTTGAATTAGATTTTTGTTAGTTTCCCGACCCAATGATATAATTGGATTAAATTTGAACCATGATCATCAAGAACTTAGTTAACATGTGTTGTGTGAAATTCCTAATTCTCGTGTTAGTTTGTACATATTTGATCATCCTTGAAAAACCAAATGCACATAGCCTTGTTGATGTGAAATTAAAGCATGATTTTAAGCTCCATATGTGAATTTAGTAACCATATACATCCTATGTGAGTTTTTGAGCCTATTGAAAGTGTGTGCATTTTTCATATACTCCTTTTTTTTTTTATGTGTGATGAACTTATGTGAGATACTTCTCTAGAACTTGCATAACGATCTTTCGAAATTTTTGTCATTGATTGCATGAACTTGAAAATGATAGAGGCATTAGGTTTACCACCATGGCCCAAATAACCTTGTTTCCCAAAGAAAAATGATATCATTAGATTGCCAATTTGAGCCGTATATGTGAACCTTTTATTTCTTATCACCAGATATGTCTACCCTTATGCCTGAAATAAATATTTTTCCTTACCCTTTCCAAGCAAGCAATGCAAGATTGTCTTATGTGAAGTGTTTGTGAAGTACTTTGAAGGTGTTTGGCAAAAGAATAAGTGTGGGGGTTTTTCATATTTGTTTCTGTTTGAAAAAAAAAAAAAAAAAAAAAAAAAAAAAAAAAAAAAAAGAAAAGAAAAGAAAAGGAAAAGAAAAAGAAAGATTGTATACAAAGAAAATAAAAAGTTTTTAAAGTTTCAGTTTATGGGTGTGGTTGGTGACTTGAAGAATAGCTGGAAAGTTTGAGTTCTTATAAATCTAAACAAAAAAGAATCGCTTGCAATGTAGCTTGGAACTTGTGTTTTCCTATTCTTTCGTTTCAATAACTCTCGCCCTAAGCCTCATTACATCCAATAAAAGTCCTCTTGATTTAAGTTTTGCAATTATGACTGTGGAGAAGTGATCTTTATGCAAGCTTATGGTAGAACTTTCACATTTGTTTCTTTGAGCGAAACACATTTAAACTAAACACATGTGTGATTGAGAGTATATCCAGTGAGAAGGTTGCTAGTTTGCATATGGTGTTTTTAAAAATAAAAATTTGAAATTGCATGAGCATGGCTATCCCACACACTACACTTCAAGGATGTTTCAAAGATTACTGCTAATATTTGAATAAGAAAAAAAAAATGAACTTGAATTGCTTGTTGATGTTAGCTATGGCTCTTGATGATTATGTTCTCAAATGAAATTCTATGAGGGTAATATAGGGGAAAACTAATAATTTTCATGTTATTACTTTTTCTGTTTTCTCTGTTTTGCTCGAGGACTAGCAAAAGCTAAGTGTGGGGGTATTTGATCGGATTATATTTATACATATTTTACATCAAATTCTCTCGTCTTTTCTTAGTTAGTTTCTTATATTTTTGAGCTATTTACTTTGTTTTTGTGTTTTTTAGTATTTATCTAGTAAATAAAATAAATATTGCACAAGTGAGATTTTAAGTGATAAAATCGTCAAAACTGTCTTGCCCACTATTTTTGGTTAATAAAAATAAGATAGTATTATAAATATATATATATATATATATTATATATATATATTTATATTTATATATATATATGATGTTAATTGAGTGGGGTTTTGGCAGAAAGCAACGCATGGGGATCAAATAAAGGAGAAAAGCATAAAAAAAAAGAAACTGACAGGAAATAAAATAGAGGATGGGGCGCACTGCAGAAAGCAGTGGAGGCGTGCGGGGAGACAAGAAAGAATGAGCACGGGGGGAGGTTCTCACGTTTTAAAAGGAGGACAGCATCGCAGAAAGTGGCGGGGGGGAATAGGAAAGAAGTTCTTGACAGAGAGCTGCGATAAGGCAGCTTGCGAGAAACCTTGGGGCAGCAGGGAAGGCTTGCGGGAACAGGAAGCGTGACTGACGAAGGCAGCAGAGCAGGAGAAACGCGCAGGAGAGAAGCAGAGGACAGGTTACGAGGCGTGACGCGACGAAACGGACTGAGGAGCTGCGAGGAAAACTGGCGTGACGCAGGAGGAACTGCGCGGGGGAAGTCAGGAGGTAGCGAGGAGACGGGAGGCAGGTCAGCGCGGGCAGCTGAAGCAGTGAGCTGCGGAGGAGGTTTTGTTTTGCTGCCATTTGGCAGCGTGACTGGGCAGATAGCTAGAGGAACGCAGAGAAGCAGCGAAAAGAAAGAAAGGAACAGCTCCCAGAAAGTCAGAAGCTCTCGGCGAGGGAGGAACAGACGCGGAAAGAAAGACTGCCTCGGGCAGTGCATGCGGGGAGACCGAGAGGGAGTTGCTGCCTTAGGCAGAAGGAGGGGACGCGAAGAAGAAGCTGCCAGGCAGCTGTCGCAAGCAGAGAGTGCGAGAGCAAGGCAGAGGCGCTGCTTTTGCAGCAAGGAAATCGACAGGAGAGAGATGCAGTTGGCGAGAGGAAAGAAGGCGTGCAGGTCAGCACGGCAGCAATCCTGCCTGGTCAGCACGACAACAGTGCAGGGAGCGCAACAACACTGCAGTTCTCATTCGGTTTAATCCTCCAACTCACGTTTTATTCCTGTTTAATTTTAATAATGTGTAACTAATTTTATTTTGGCTAGAGTTTAATTCAAAACCATGGATATATTTGTAATTTAAATTGATTACCTTCAGTTGTGATTTCTGAGTTGTGATTTAATTTGCTTAACTGCTTGATTGATAACTTATTTTTGTTTGTCGATTAAGGATGCATACTTAATTTACATGCATGAATTTGATGCTAGAATATAAGTGAATTTCACCTAATCGTTATGAACTTATATTCACAAGTAGTAAAGGTTGTTGACCACAATCGTGTTAAGTAAATTCTTGGCATAAGTTTCATGCAATTCATAGTAATGAGTGCCTGATCGGATTATATTTATACATATTTTACATCAAATTCTCTCGTCTTTTCTTAGTCAGTTTCTTATATTTTTGAGCCATTTACTTTGTTTTTGTGTTTTATAGTATTTATCTAGTAAATAAAATAAATATTGCATAAGTGTGATTTTTAGTAATAAAATCGTAAAAACTGTTTTGCCCACTATTTTTGGTTAATAAAAATAAGACAGTATTATAAATATATATATATATATACATATATATATATATATATATATATATATATATATATATATGATGTTAATTGAGTGGGGGCTGACAGAAAGAAAAATATACATAAAAGCATGCAGGAACATGACAAGGGGTCCTCACGGTGGAAGACCAGGTTGGCATGCAGAAATAATAAAATGAAGAAAAGCATGAGGCTGCCAGGCATGCAGTAAGGGATGGGCATGAGGAATATTAGGAAGTCAGTGTGCGCATGCAGCTGAAAAATAAATAATTAAAAGGAAAAGGAGAGCTGCACGTTGCCTTCGCAGCTAAGGATAAGAAATATAAGGGGGACCTCCCTCTGAAGGTAGCGGGGGGGGGGAATAGGAAAGAAGTGAGGGAGGGGGGTGTGCTGCTTGGGCAGCGTGGGGGACGCGGAAAGGAAGCCTCGGGGAACTGAAGGGCTGCCTTGTGAAGGCAGGTACGCGAGAAGCTGGAACAGCAGGAATTGGAGCAGCACGAGGAACTCGAGGGCCAAAGCAGACACAAACGCTGCCCTTGGCAGCTGGCAGCTGACTGGACAGGCTTGCGCAGGAGGTGAGACGCGGGAGAAGGACGAACGCAGCAAGAAAGGCTGACGCGAGGGAAGATACGGGTCGAGGTCAGAGAGCTGCCTTGTGCAGCTTGTGAGAGAGCGAGCAGCGTGAAGCTCGCGAGAAAGGAGCCGAGGAGCTGCCTTGGTTGCAGCGAGAGACGGGAGTGCTGCCCTGAAGGCAGCAAGAACGTGAAAAAGACAGAGAGGGAGGTGTACAGGAATGGAGACAGGAGCTGCGCTGGGCAGCTGGGCAGCTGGGCAGGAGTTTTTGCGCAGGAAGTCAGCACAAGGACGGAGGTCAGTACGGCCTGGAGGTCAGCACGGCCTGGAGGTCAGCACGGCGAGGTGGACTGTGCAGCAAAATCAGCTCGAACAGATTCACTGCAATCTCTCTCTCGGTTAATTCGTTCCCAAACTCACGTTTTATTTTTATATTTTAATTTTAATAATGTGTAACTAATTTTATTTTGGCTAGAGTTTAATTCAAAACCATGAATATATTTGTAATATGAATTGATTACCTTCAGTTGTGATTTCTGAGTTGTGATTTAATTTGCTTAACTGCTTGATTGATAACTTATTTTTGTATGTCGATTAAGGATGCATACTTAATTTACATGCATGAATTTGATGCTAGAATATAAGTGAATTTCACCTAATCGTTATGAATTTATATTCACAAGTAGTGAAGGTCGCTAATAAACGATCGCGTTAAGTAAATTCTTGGCATAAGTTTCATGCAATTCATAGTAACAAGTGCCTCGTTAATGCTTATGATTTTCATAGAACTTAATGATTCTTGCTTGTATCTCTATTATGCAATTCATGTAGGGAACTTGTAGGGAATGTTTTGGGTTGTCGTATGCAATCATCCAACCTAATAAAAGTAGGAAAATCTGAAGGTTAATTTAAGCGGACCTAATTAACTTGGGGCGTTGAGAATTTACAATTTATTGAAAGAACAACTGAAAATCAATTTAGGTTGCATATGTATCATGTGTGGAGAAGAACCCTCTAGCCAGTCCGTCAATTATCATTTTACCTTAATTTTATGTTTTTGTCAATTCTGTAATTTATTTAAGTTAATTTACTTCTCGTCAAAATCAATCCCCCATTTTATTTTAAAGTGTTAGATTTATTAGATATCATTTTAGTTTGTGTTTTCTTAAGTCTTGAGTTGTTTTGAGTCTTTTGATTTATTTTAGTTTATTTGTTAGTTTTATTTTGAGTTATTCTATTTAAGTGTTTTGAGTCTAGTTTAGTATTTTAAATTTTGTTTTTACGTTTTTAATTTAATTTTACTTTGGTTAGCATCCCTAGTTAATCCCCGGCCTAGAACGATCCCTACTTATCCATATACTACAATTGTCACAAATAGGGTTTAAATTTGTGCGTTAGTTATTTTCGCATCAGTGCCTCGTCAATGCTTATGATTTTCATAGAACGTAATGATTCTTGCTTGTATCTCTATTATGCAATTCATGTAGGGAACTCGTGGGGAATGTTTTGGGTTGTCGTATGCAATCATCCAATCCATTAACTTAAGGAAAATCTGAGAATTAATTTATGCAATTCATGGTTAATTTGGGGCGTTGAGAATTTACAATTTATTGAAAGAACAACTGAAAATCAATTTAGGTTGCATATGTGGCATGTGTGGAGAATAATCCTCTAGCCAGTCCGTCATTTATCATTTTACCTTAATTTTATGTTTTTGTCAATTTTGTAATTTATTTAAGTTTAATTTACTTTCATCAAAATCAATCCCCCATTTTATTTTAAAGTGTTAGATTTATTAGAAATCATTTTAGTTTGTGTTTTCTTAAATCTTGAGTTGTTTTGAGTCTTTTGAATTATTTTAGTTTATTTGTTAGTTTTATTTTGAGTTATTATATTTAAGTGTTTTGAGTCTAGTTTAATATTTTAAATTTTGTTTTTACGTTTTTAATTTAATTTTACTTTGATTAGCATCCCTAGTTAATCCCCGGCCTAGAACGATCCCTACTTACATCATTACTACAACTGTCACAAATAGGGTTTAAATTTGTGCGTTAGTTATTTTCGCATCAATGACAAGGACACTTTTAGTGTTATTAGTTCTTCACTTACAAATCGTTGTATGAAGAAATAATGAGTTGTTTTGAACAACCCTTAGTCAATACAAACACTAGTGCTTGTTTCTTTGATTAATGAACAAAGAACTTGAGAAGAAAGCACAATGGCGTGGATACTTTATGTGCCATGATTCTTCACTTACAAATTGTTGTATGAAGAAATTAGAGTTGCCTTAAACAACTCTTGAAAGTTTGTAATTATGTTTAGAACATAATGGTTGGTTGACAAAAATAGTCCATCAATATGGACTTATGATGATTTTGAATCATTGAGTGTTGAAGTGATGAACCACTTAACGAGACGGAAACTAGGCAAGGACTTCACCTTTGAGTCCCTAATCCAAATGGTTCACTAAGTTTATTGTAAGCTATATAGTGAACAATAATCACACGCTCTCCAAAATGTTTGATGTGTATAACACAATTGAAATAAGTTTCAAGAGAGATAGTGGGAGTTTAGGGACCATGACTATTGTAGTCAAAGGAGAAGTCAAATGAAGAAGATAAAATTAACTCCAAGGGAACAAACTTTCTTTATGAAATGATGGACATTGGAAAGGGTATTTGCAAGAAATGTCTTGCAAGTGTCAAGAACACACCTTTCGAAGGTGTTGTAAATTGTTCTTGAATAGTTCAAAACAGTTGGTTCTTCTACTTGAATGTTTGATTCCGTATTAGTAACTATGTTTTACAATCGTTGTGAAAGTGTTACTAATAAGAAGTAGAAGATATATAAGAGAAGAAAAAAGGTGCTTCACATTCGGAACGTGAATAAAATATAGATCTCTGCGAAAGCAGATGGTACTTACTTCCTCATATGAACTACCAAAGAAATTGGAAAAACCAAAGATTGTCTTTACATTCCAATTTTAAGGAACTAAATTCCGTCACTATGTGAAATGGATAAATGTTTTGTTTGACAAAACATTGTTCTTTATTAATGAATGATTAGATTATTGTAATCTAATTAATTATTATCTCTATAGTAGAGATGATATGGTAGTGTTAACTGTTTAGAATATAATGATGCTTAAAACCCAAAAGGTTGCAAGGTAGTGACTAATCCCAACTAAAGTTGTGATACCTCTAAAACATAAATTACAAGTTAGTCATAGATGGATGCCTTGGATCGTTAGATTCGGATCCAATGCCTTCTTGTTAAAATTGTATAGAGGCAAAATGTTTGATTCTTTATTCTTTTGGAAAGAATAAAGAATCACAAAGTTGTTGAGGTTAATTCACTTAGATGTTAGTGGCACTTGTCCACAACATAATACTACTCATGTTGTATGACAGTCCGAATACTTTGCAAAAGGTTTCAAAGAATTCAAGAAATGTAAGTTGATGAGTAAGACGTCTAAAGTATTTACATCCTTAGATTTGATCCAAGGAATGGTAACACTTTAGAATAGTTTCCTTGAAAGATAACAAGGATAGAAGCATCATAAGATAATGGATTTCTCCATTAGGAGAAGAACGAACTTGAATAAGATTTAGTTCGTTGGACATTATCAATTACCCATATATAGGATATATATATGCTTCTAAGACAATATGATTGTCAATTAGAAGATCTTCCAAAAATTTTCATGACTCCATAGGATGTAGTTGGAAAGAAAGACAAATCTTAATCATGTTAAGATTTGGGGTTGTGTGCTAATAAGCAATATTTGTTTGAAAAATTATCTTGTGGGTATCCTTAAATTAACATTTGGATATCACTTCTATAAACCAACCAACAAATGTTGTTTGTTGAGTAGTTCATTGTAATCCTACAATATGATTTGCCTTAGAGCAAATGAACTAGGAATAGAACTCAAAGAATTGGTTCTTTGAGAGACAAGATGATGATCAACAAATATAACAACCTAGTTCCTATACCACAAGCTCCAAGGTAGTCGAGAAGGATTTATAAACCGTCTCAGTTGAATGGTTTGAACTTTATGACTATGTCATAGAGTTGCACCTCTTAATTCGAAAGAAATAAGAATGAAAATCCTTATGACTACATTGAGTGTATATACGTTATATACTCAAGGAAATGGTAAAGTACCATTTGACCCGAAATAATGAAACCTTCATAGCTAATTGGTAGCTTAAAGTGACTACTGATAGGAGCATATTTATGCTACTTAGTTATGTTGTTTTCTTGCATTTTCGTAGTTAGTTATAACTTATTATAGTGTTTAAGGTCATTTTCGTGCAATTTCAGGTTCATATGGCAAAGTATGCATTTTGAGCCAATTTGGAGCATTTTGGAGCATTTTTGGGCCAAGATTGGATGGTGCAAACATGGAGACATGAGGATGGACGAATTTGATGATTCAAAGGGCTAGAAATCTGCATGTGTGTGTGCAAAGTGTTGGCCTACAACTTCAAACATCATGGCTGCCATGTAATGGCAGAAAATGTGTTTTTTTACTAGCTAAATGGATGAAGAACATGCATTGCAAGTATAAACACCACATGGGCAGCAAGAAGGAAAGAAAACAGCAACACACACACCACATGGGCAGCAAGGAATCAGAAATTAAAGCATGGGCAGCAAGGAATAAGAAATTAAAGCATGGGCAGCAAGGAATCAGCATGGGCAGTGAATAGACAACAAGGAATGGCAGAAATTGGACCACCATGAAGTGGATTTCTGCAAGGATGGCAGATTGTCCATTACTTGATGTTTGCTTGACATTTTCAGCCACTATATAATCCCCATTCAACCATTTATCAAGGGAGTTCAGAAAAACCACACCTCCCACACACATTCCATTCATCACATCCAGCCATACACCCTCCACAATTCAGAAATTCGTCAAACACATCCATCACACTTTGCAGCAGCCTTCCTTCACCTTTCACCATATTTTCTGACCCAAAATCATCCCTAGCCGTACCCCCATCAACCCTAAACCTTCCCATACCATTCCACATCCATTCTACACCACAAATAACCCCAAAAACCTGTTCTAAAGTTCTCTGCCGCAGCAAGGAGGAAGGAGAATTCGTTGATGAGCTTGCTGCCAAGTTGGAGCGTTCTAGGTGTTCTCTTCCTTTGGATTTTAATTTCTAAATTTATGTATCTTTGCTTGTGAGTATGAGGAACTAAACCCCCTTAGTTGGGGGGTGATTCGAAACCATGAATATGCTTGCAATATGATTTGAGTACGTTCAGTTGTTATTTCATAAGTTGTGGTTTCAATTCGTTCATCTACTTGATTGATAACTTATTTGTGTATGTTGATTGAGAGTGCACGCTTAGTTTTCATGCATGAATATGATGCTAGATTATGAGGGAGTTTCACCTAATAGTTACAATCTTATAATCACAAGTAGTGAAGGTCGCTTATAAACGATCGCGTTGAATGAATTCTTGGCATTAGTTTCATGCTCATCATAGTAACGAATGCCTCGTCAACACTTATAGTTCTCATTGTGCTTCATGATTCTTGATTGTATCCTTATTGTGCTCATCACGTAAGGAACCTTTGAGGAATGTTTTGAATTGTTGTATGCGCTTTCCCATCCAATTCATTAACTTAAGGAGAACTTGAAGGTTAATTTAAGCGTATCTAATTAACTTGGGGTGTTGAGTTTCATAATTTATTGGAAGAACAACTGAAAAATCGTTTTGTTTGCAAGTGTGTCATGTGTGGAGAAGAACCTCCTAACTAGCCTTTTATCCATCCTTTTCATCCAAAACGTTTTACAACCTGTTTAGTTTTAAGTTTCTGTTTCGTTTTCAATTTTCGTCCAAAACAAATCCCCCCTTAATTTGAAGTCTTAGATTAGTTAGAAAGTGTTTTGATTTGTGTTTCTAAGTATTTTGATTCAAGTTTTCATCAAATTTCGTCCAAATTAGTGTAGGTGCTCAAAACTGCCCAGAAAGTGGTTTTTAGGCAGTTTTGAGCCTTCTAGTTGCTGTTTTGAATTCTAGGTTTGTTTAAGTGTTTTAAACATTAGTTTTGCATTCTTTGAGTCTAGTTTAGTGTTTTAAACTTTGTTTTTGAGTTTTTAAGTCAGTTTCCAAGTGTTTAGCAATCCCTCCTAATCCCCGGTCTAGAACGATCCCTACTTACATCTTTACTACAATTTGACAAAAGAGGGTTTAATTTGTGTGCTAGTTAATATTACGCATCAACTACACTCAAAGAGAATGGTTGACTTTGAAGGAACCATCTTTGACGTAGTCTTAGTTTCAATTAATTCGAAGAATGCTAGCAACAACTAAATGGTGATTCAATGTTTGGACATAATATGGGTTTCCGAAACCATTATTAAGATAGTCTTGATAATATATATCTAAAACTATGAATCACAAGACATGTAAGTTGTAGAGATCCATCCATCATGAATCTTAAACAATCATGTGATGATACTTTACGGACATTTCACATGTTAAACTAAACTAGTTTAATATCAAGGGCAAAGATTATTGTTTTAAGCCGTCTCATATAAATGTTATATGCTTAAACGATAAAGTCCAAGGAATATGTGATTGGGAGAATGCAATCTAAAGAAGTTAGATTCATGAGACCATTCTTTCATAGACACATCCTAAACGTTCCTGATCATAGGATTGCCAATTGGGCATTGACAGTCCGTTAAGATCAGTACGTACTGTGTCTTCTCTCAGGGAGAGTGACTAGTCTCGAGTCATTGGTGTGTGTGACATCAAGACAAGTACGTAGGTGCTCAATAGAGAATGAGTCCACTGAACACGATCAAGGAAGAGTTCTCATACTCATGTCACATGAGAACTCATGGTTGGGATAATGCAAAGTAGTCCTTTGACCTGAGGCATCATAGTTGTCTTGTGGTTAGGTCCTTGATCTTTGATTATGTCAAACGTCACTCCATTCGTGGGTGTCCACGACATAGTTGGGGTTAAGCCACTTAGCCATGGAGGCAATTAAGTGCGCAACAAGGGATCTCTAACCTTCAAACCTTTTGAGGGAGAATACTCTATGATATGATTAAGAATCTCTGGCCAGAGTGTGAATGAGATTTAGGAAGTCGTTCCAAATCACATTCAAGGTAATCATATAAGCAAACGAATCACATTGGATAGTAGACATGAATAAACTATCAAACCAAACAATGTGGTCAAGAGTATTGTATTAGAGAAAGACCGTATTGCATTTGTAATCCTAAACTGAATAGGTTCTCTACCTCTTCTGATTAGCTTGGGTAACCATGATATGCTGCTAGGTGTCACTCATGGTTTGTGGAAGCCCTAAACGTGTATAATCACTAAAGGGAGAATAGAAAGTAAGTTTCAATTCACAATCGATTAGAAAGAGTTTTAATCGCCCACTGCCTCGCTAAAAGGAACCTAATGGATCGTACACCGTGTAAGGTAAAGATTGAAGAAACAACGGAGATGAGTAAGAATAATTAAATGGTTTAATTATTTATGGCAAGGATTAATTAATATGATTAATTAATCAAACGAATATAGTTCGTTAAAAGACCACGGGTTAGTTTTGGGCCTCAAGGCCTAATGGGCTTCGAACGTCAAGCCCATTGACTTAAGTTGTATGACAACTTAATGACTAAAATTCACAAAGGCCTAAAAAGCCCAATGAAACCCTATGGCCGGCCATTTAGTTAAATGAGTGGGTTTTGGACTTATTTACAAGTTTGCCACTCCAATGAATTAAGGTATAAATATGACTTTATAGCCAAAATTCATTAAGGGTTTCTTTTAGGAAATTGGAGAGAACACAAAGCTCTCCTTTCTCTCTAAAGAGGCCGGCCACCCTAGAGGAAATTATCTAGCAATCTTGCTTCCTCTAGGTCACTCATTTCTTCATCAATCCATCCTTGGTGTGGAGACTTAGAGGTTCTCAATTTTTGGGAACTTGGAGAACCATTTCATCCATCCAAATCCATGGATCTAAGAAGCAAGGAATGAAGGCCCTCTCTTTGGGTGATTAGCCTTTGCTTATGCAAAGAGGAATCTACAAAGGTGTATATTTCTCAACTCACTTTGATTTGAGTTGAGTCTTGGTTCACCAATCTACTAGGCTTTGAATTTCATGGTTAATGTTTTGTTTTTAAGTCCATGCAAGCATAATTCCGCCTTTTAATTGTTAATAGCATGCTATAGATGTTGCTTAAATGAACATGTTTTTCACAAAATTTCCTTCAATAAAACCCTACGAATTTGTATCAAAACACTTTGGTTACCCCCCCACACTTAAATCAAACATTGTCCTCAATGTTTCAAGCATAAACTAACACAAATAACAAACAAACAATAAACAGCAACTAACACATTTAACATGGCAGAAGCGAAACAATCAACAAAGAGAAGGGTTTAGGAACGCAAATCTGGAATTGGAGTGCTTCCTTGGTCTCCTTTGTTGAATGCATGGGTTGCCTCCCAAGTAGCGCTTGCTTTAACGTCTTCCAGCCGGACGAAGAACTCAATTACTCCCCATTGGAACCCACGGCATGCAGGGAGATGTCATCCACGACAAGCTCCTCAAAGTTGTCATAGTATGGCTTCAATCGGTGCCCATTCACCTTGAACTCTTGTCCAGTTTTCAAGCTTTGGATTTGCACTGCACCATGAAAAAAAACATTAGTAACAACAAAAGGGCCAACCCACTTGGAACGTAACTTACCAGGAAATAAACGAAGGCGGGAATTGAATAGCAACACTTTCTGCCCAACTGGGAATGATTTGCCACGAATCATCTTGTCATGGAAAACCTTGGTCTTCTCTTTGTAAATCCGGGCATTCTCATATGCTTCGTTCCGTATTTCCTCAAGCTCATTCAATTGGAGCTTCCTATGCACTCCAGCCGTATCTAACTCCAAATTGAATGTTTTCACGGCCCAATGTTTCCACCGGGAGGTGACATGGCTTGCCATATATTAGCCGAAATGGGGACATGCCAAGGGGTGTTTTGTAAGCCGTACGATAGGCCCACAATGCATCGTTCAAGCGCAAGCTCCAATCCTTCCTTGTAGGCCCCACGGTTTTCTCTAGGATTTGTTTGATCTCTCGATTAGAAACCTCGGCTTGGCCATTTGTTTGAGGATGGTAAGGTGTAGAAACCTTGTGGTTGACATTGTACTTCCTCATCAAAGCCTCAATGGTCCGGTTGCAAAAGTGAGACCCTCCGTCACTAATGATCGCTCGTGGCATGCCAAACCTTGCAAATATGTTAGTTCTAATAAAATCTGCAACCACTTTAGAATCATTAGTCCGGGTGGCCTTTGCTTCCACCCATTTTGAGACATAATCCACGGCAAGTAATATGTAAAGGAAACCATGTGATGAAGGGAATGGGCCCATGAAATCAATGCCCCAAACATCAAAAATTTCAACAGGAAGTATGACATTTTGCGGCATTTGGTCCTTAGCACCTATGTTACCCATTCTTTGACAACGATCACAAGACATACAAAAGGTTCTAGCATCCTTAAATAGAGTCGGCCAATAAAATCCACATTCTAAAACCTTAAGGGCAGTGCGTTGTGTCCTAAAGTGTCCCCCACATGCATAAGTGTGACAGAAAGTTAAAATTGAATTAAACTCCATATCATGCACACACCTACGTATAACCTGATCCGAACAATATTTCCATAAATATGGGTCATCCCACACATAAAACCGTGCATCATGCTTTAACTTATCAGGTTGGTGCCTGGTGAAAGTGCTTGGAATTCGTTTTGACACCAAAAAGTTCACCAAATCGGCATACCAAGGCTCACTAACCTTTATGGACAGCAATTGTTCATCGGGGAATGTCTCGACAATGGGTAGGGACTCCTCATTATGCACCATTCGGCTTAGGTGGTCAGCCACCACGTTTTCACTTCCCTTCTTGTCACGAATCTCTATGTCGAACTCTTGTAGTAGCAACATCCAACGAATTAATTGGGGCTTGGCCTCCTTTTTGGTGAGCAAATACTTCAACGCTGCATGGTTAGTGAAAACAATTACTTTAGTACCAATTAGATATGATCTAAACTTATCTAAAGCAAAAACAACGGCAAGAAGTTCTTTTTCCGTAGTGGAATGGTTCAATTGTGCATCATTCAACGTCCGGGAGGCATAGTAGATGACATGCGGCCTCTTGTCCTTCCTTTGTCCCAAAACAGCCCATAAAGCGTAGTCGGACGCATCACACATAAGCTCGAAAGGTAGGCTCCAATCCGGTGGAACAATGATGGGTGCTGTGGTCAACAACTCCTTGAGTTGGTTGAATGATGTCGTGCACTCCTTGGTGAATTCAAACGCCACTTCTTTTTGTAGGAGACGGCAAAGAGGTTGTGCCACCTTTGAGAAATCTTTGATAAACCTACGATAGAAACCTGCATGGCCAAGAAAAGAACGAACCTCTCTAACCGAAGTCGGAGAGGGTAAGTGACGTACAAGATCTATTTTTGACTTATCAACCTCAATACCTTTTTCAGAGATTATATGACCTAAAACTATGCCTTGTTTAACCATGAAATGACATTTTTCCCAATTAAGAACAAGGTTAGTTTCAACGCAACGTTTTAAGATCAAACTTAAATTATGCAAGCAACCATCAAAAGAATCACCAAAGACGCTAAAATCATCCATGAAAACTTCAATTATTTTCTCTACATAATCCGAAAATATGCTCATCATGCATCTTTGAAATGTGGCAGGTGCATTACATAAACCAAAAGGCATGCGACGATATGCAAATGTACCAAAAGGGCATGTAAAAGTGGTTTTTTCTTGGTCCTCGGGTGCTATCACAATTTGATTATAACCAGAATAACCATCAAGAAAACAATAGAAAGCATAACCCGCTAACCTCTCAAGCATTTGGTCAATGAACGGCAATGGGAAGTGATCCTTCCTTGTGGTGGCGTTTAGCTTCCTATAATCGATGCACACTCTCCAACCGGTTTGAATGCGCGTAGGAACAAGTTCATTCTCGGCATTTGCTACCACCGTCACTCCGGATTTCTTCGGAACGCATTGAACGGGCGAAACCCACTTACTATCTGAGATTGGATAGATAACTCCACAATCTAAAAGCTTGATGACTTCTTTCTTCACAACTTCCATCATAGGAGGGTTGAGTCGGCGTTGAGCCTCTCGAGATGTTTTAGACCCCTCCTCCAGAAGTATGCGATGCATGCACGTAGTCGAGCTAATTCCCTTGATATCGGCCAATGTCCATCCAATTGCCGTTTTGTACTCCTTTAGCACCCTCACCAATTTGTTTTCCTCTTGTGCCGTGAGTGAGGATGAAATGATGACGGGCAACGTCTCATCCTCTCCCAAGAAAACGTACTTCAAGTGACTAGGCAACGGCTTAAGTTCAAGTGTAGGTGGCTGCACAACTGAGGGAAGCATCTTATTAGCCGAAACTGAACTTAAAATAGGGCCAAAAAACTTACCAGTTTGCGATGGCAATGACTCAAGGGCAGCCACCATCTCAATGACATCTTCACTAGGGGGTACGGCAATGGCATCTTCATGGATGCCGTGAGGTTGTTTCTTTGCTCCTTCAATGTTTTCCATGTTCTTTCCTTGTGCAATAACCAATTCAAGTGCATTGTCGTTCAAATTGTCAAAATGGTCCTGCGCCAAAGAGTTAATTACATCAATAGCAAAACATGAATGATTCTCGCTAGGGTACTTCATAGAATCAGAAAGATTGAAATTAATAACTTCCCCATCAAATTCCATCGTCAAAGTGCCATTAAACACATCAATCTTCGTACGAGCAGTTTTCATGAATGGCCTTCCAAGGAGGATGGGCAATGAAGGGGCATGGTCCGATTCATCCATCTCAAGTACGTAGAAATCCGCCGGAAAGATTAAATGATTAACCTGCACTAAAACATCTTCCAAAACTCCCTTTGGATAGGCATTAGATCTATTGGCCAATTGTATGATTACTGTTGGAAATGTGCCCTAAAGCCATTCATATGATGATACTTTACGGATATTTCACATGTTAAACTAATCTAGTTTAACATATAAAAGGCAAACATTATTGTTTGAGGCGTCTCATATAAATGTTATATGCTTAAACGATAAAGTCCAAGGAATATGTGATTGGAAGAATGCAATCTAATGTAGTTAGATTAATGAGACCATTCTTTCGTAGACACATCCTAAACGTTCCTGATCATAGGATTGCCAATTGGGCATTGACAGTCCGATAAGATCAGTACGTGCTATGTCTTCTCTCAGGGAGAGTGACTAGTCTCGAGTCATTGGTGTGTGTGACATCAAGACAAGTACGTAGGTGCTCAATAGAGAATGAGTTCACTGAACACGATCAACGAGGAGTTCTCATACTCATGTCACATGAGAACTCATGTTTGGGATAATGCAAATTAGTCCTTTGACCTGAGGCATCACAGTTGTTGTCTTGTGGTTAAGTCCTTGATCTTTGATTATGTCAAAGTCACCCCATCGGGGTGTCCACGACATCATTGGGGTTAAGCCACTTAGTTATGGAGACAAGTGAATGCGCAACAAGGGATCTCTAACCTTCAATTGGCTTGAGGGAGAATACTCTATGATATGATTAAAATCTCTGGCCAGAGTATGAATGAGATTTGGGAATGCGTTCCAATTCACATTCAAAGTAATCATATAAGCACAAGAATCACATTGGATAGTAGACATGAATAAATAAACTATCAAACCAAACAATGTGGTCAAAAGTATTAGATTAGAGAAAGACCGTATTGCATTTGTAATCCTAAACTGAATAGGTTCTCTACCTCTTCTGATTAGCTTGGGTAGCCATGATATGCTGCTAGGGGTCACTCATGGTTTGTGGAAGCCCTAAACGTGTGTAATCACTAAAGGGAGAATTGAAAGTAAGTTTCAATTCACAATCGATGTAAAATGGTTTTAATCGCCCACTGCCTCGCTAAAAGGAACCTAATGTATCGTACACCAAATAAGGTGGAGATTGAAGAAACAAAGGAGATGAATTAAATGGTTTAATTATTTATGGCAAGGATTAATTAATATGTTAATTAATCAAACGAATAAGTTCGTTAAAGACCTCGGGATAGTTTTGGACCTTAAGGCCCAATGGGCTTCGAACGTCAAAGCCCATTGACTTAAGTTGTATGACAACTTAATGAATAAAGATTCACAAAGGCCCAAAAGCCCATATCCATTTAGTGTTGAATTAGGGTTTTTGGTTCTTTAGGTCATTTAAAGAAGTGACTATATAAAGAACTTTATAACCTAAAATTCATAAGTTGTTGATTTTAGAGAAAATTGGTGAGAACACAAAGCTTCCATTTCTCTCTAAGAGGCCAACCACCTTGGGGGATATTGTCTAGCAATTCTATTTCCTCAAGGTCACTCATTTCCTCTCCAATCCAACCTTGGTGTAGAATCTTTAGAGGTTCTCAATTTTGGGAACTTGGAGAACCTATTCTTCTAACCAAATCCATGGAGCTAAGAAGCAAGGAATGAAGGCCCTATCTCTTGGGTGATTATCCTTTGCATATGCAAAGAGGAATCTACAAAGGTAAATATTTCTCAACTAACAAATTGTTGTTTTTAAGTTGAGTCAAGGTTCACCAATCTACTAGGCTTTGAATTTCATGGTAGATGTTTTGTTTTTGAATGCATGAAAGCATGATTCCGCCTTTAATTGTTAATTGCATGCTATATGATGTTATTCAAATAAACATGTTTTTCACAAAATTTCCTTCAATTACGCCATCATTTTTCAACTCTCCTAGGTTCATAGATGCATAAATTGACTTTATCTTGGGTGTTATCTGTTTCAATATGTGGAGTTTGGGATTGGTATGAGCATATGGTGTCACTGGTTCTCGCGTCTAAGTAGTAGCATTCCATTCATGAGATCATATCTCGCATGTTTAATAACTCCAGAAAATGTTTTTTTTGTTATACATATATGTGAGTGTTCGTCTACATATTTACATCAATCTTCTCACATATAACTAGTGTAGGGTGTGTAGTTAGAAAATCTGTGTGAAAATAGAGAGTATATCCCGTGAGGAATTGAGGGAATTCTCTAAGGCATGTTACTACATTCAAAATGTTGTTTTAATTGATTAAATGTGAGCTAGTGAATGGTGACTATGATTAAGTATGTGCTCGAGGTTAAGGATAACTAAAATCTATGTAAGTAGTGATTTTTAATGTGTCATGTTTCATTGGAAATCCCTGAGACAAACGTTGGAAGGTTTAGGTTATGTTATGTTTTGTTTTGTTTGTTTTGTTTTGCTCGAGGACTAGCAAAAGCTAAGTGTGGGGGAATTTGATAGGAGCATATTTATGCAATTTAGTTAGCTTGTTTTCTTGCATTTTCATAGTTTGTTTGTGTTTATTATAGTGTTTTAAGCTATTTTCGTGTGTTTGTAGGTCCATATGACAAAGTTGGCAAGAAAGTGCAATTTGGAGCATTTTGAGGCAGTTTTGGGCACCAAATGGATAGCTTATGAATGGAGCAAGATGGATGGACGAATTTGAAGTTCAAGAGGCTAGGAATGAGCTGAAAAGAGTGAAGAAATAAATCCAAGTCAAGGAAGATAAGAAATCAGCTCAAAAGAAGGAACATTATCCAAAACCTTATCCAACCTTATCTTATCTTATCCTTGCCTAACCTAACCTTATCTTATCCTATCTTATCCAAATCAATTTGTGCCTTGATTCTAGCTATTTCTAAGGGATAATTATGTATTTAAACTATATATTTCAGATTCTAGAACCCTTATCCTTCTAGAACTCCTAAATTGGTGCTAAAACATCTTTTCTAGAAGCACCTAAAAATCTGGCGTTTTTCCCCTTTTCTAGAAGCTCTAGAACCTGAAATCTCAATCCTTTTCCCTCTTGATTTAGGCCAAATGTATCCCTTTCCTTGAAGGAATTAGTGCCGCACCTTATTGACCTAATCCCCTTTGGTTTTCTGATTGATTTAACCCATTCCACTTGGGTTTTGGTTTCACAATCCTTGTCCCATTTTAATTTCAGAAACTTATCCAAATCCTTAGGGATTTTGACATGAATTCCAGCCTATAAATACCAACCCTTGCCGCACAAATCATTCACCACCCTCTACCATAAATCACCTACATCCATCCACCACACCATCCACCACAATCCTCTTGTGCCGCACCTAAGGAAGGAGAAGAAAGAGCCATTTGGAGCGTTTCTAGGTGTTTTCCATCTTTTATTTCAATGTTTAATTCAAGTTATCTTTGTTTATTTGTGAACATGAGGAACTAATTTCTTTATAGTTAGAGGTGAATTCGGAGCCATGATTATATGTTTTATATGAATTGATTTCATCCAATTATTGTTTCATGAATTGTGGATGTGGTTTACTTATCGGTTTTATTATGAACTTGTTCTTGTGTGTTAATTAGGGATGCATACTTAGTTGGCATGCATGAATTTGATGCTAGAGTATAAGGAAATTTCACCTAATCGTTATGAACTTATATTCATGAGTAGTAAACGTCGCTAGTCACGATTGTGTTAAGTAAATCCTAGGCAAGAGTAACATGCTGTTCATAGTTATGAATGCCTCGTCAATGCTTATGGTTTCCATTGAACTTAATGATCTTGTTAAGTGTTTCTATCATGCGTATTCCATAGTTAGGGAACTTGATAAAGAATCATTTGGTTGTGATGCGTTATCCATTCAATTCAATGAATCTAGGGAAATCTGAGAATTAATTAGTTCAATACAATTAATTTTGGGCATTGTTATTCATGGTTTATTGAAAGAATAATTGGAAATTGATTCGTATGCATATGTCATGTGTGGAGAAGGAACCCTCTAACTAGCCTTTCACCATTCTTTTTCATCCAAATTCGTTTTTCTTAAGTTTGTTTTCAAAGTTTCTGTTTTAAATTTCAATTTCGTCAAAATAAAACCCCTTTGTTTTAAGTCTTGCTTTTAGAGTCGAAATCTGTTTTCTTTTAGTTGTTTGAGTCTTTTAAGTTCTATTTTCGTCCAAATCACTTGTTAGGTCTAGAATTGAGTCTTTTTTATTGTTTCTTGCTGTTTTGAGTGTTTTGAGTTGGTTTTGAGTCTATAGAGTCTAGTTTAGTGTTTTTTAGTCTTATTTGTGTTGATTAGCATCCCTAGTTAATCCCCGGTCTAGAACGATCCCTACTTGCTTAATACTACAATTGTCATCAATAGGGTTTAATTTGTGTGTCAACTTAATTTTCACATCAAATTTTGGCGCCGTTTAGCTTCCAATAATCGATGCATACTCTCCAACCTATTTGGATATGGGTTGGCACAAGCTCATTCTCGGCATTCTTCACCACAGTGACTCCGGACTTCTTTGGAACAACTTGAACCGGTGAAACCCAACGGCTATCCGAAATTGGATAAATCACTCCACAATCGAGAAGTTTGATAATCTCCTTCTTCACTACTTCCATCATTGGAGGGTTGAGTCGGCGTTGAGCCTCTCGAGTTGGTTTAGCCCCCTCCTCAAGAAATATGCGATGCATGCACGTTGTAGGGCTAATCCCCTTAATATCGGCCAATGTCCATCCAATGGCTGTTTTGTGCTCTTTCAACACCCGAATCAATTTCTTCTCCTCTATTGCCGTGAGCGATGAAGAGACAATGACGGGCAACGTCTCTTCATCTCCCAAAAATACGTGCTTTAAATGATCCGGCAACGGCTTAAGCTCAAGAACGGGGGCCTGAATCACAGAAGGTAACAAAGTATTAGTTGAAACAAAAATTGGAATTGGGTTAGAAGGCTTACCACGATGTTGTGGCAATGATTCAAAGGCTGCCACAATCTCGGCCTGTGCTACATTGGGTACGGCCAGATTGGGTTTCAACCCAATTCCTTGTGCAATTGTTGTTTCAAGGGGATCATCCTCCAACGAATCAAGAAATTCTTGCGCCAATGCATCAAATGCATCAATAGAAAAACAAGAATGATCATCTTTAGGAAATTTAATAGCTTCAGAAATGTTAAAATTAATAATCTCCCCATCAAATTCCATTGTTAAAGTCCCCTTGAACACATCGATCTTGGTGCGTTCTATTTTCATGAAGGGTCTCCCAAGTAGGATCGGCAATGGGGTGACATTGGGTGAATCCTCCATCTCTAACACATAGAAATCTGCTGGGAATATCAAGTTATCCACCTGCACCAAGACATCTTCCAAAACACCTTTCGGATATGCATTAGAACGATCGGCTAATTGAATTATAACACCATCGTTTTTAAGCTCGCCTAAGTTCATAGATGCATAAATTGAATAAGGCATGACATTAATTGAAGCTCCTAAGTCTAACATAGCATGTTCAAACTTAGTATTGCCAATAACACAAGGAATTGTAAAACTACCCGGATCTTTGCATTTAGGGGGTAATTTCCTTTGCAAAACAGCGGAGACATTCTCACTTACTTGGACAACCTCCTTGTTCGAAATTCTTCTCCTTGTGGTACAAAGTTCTTTAAAAAACTTAGCATACCTTGGAACTTGCTTAATTGCATCAAGAAGAGGTATATTGACTTGCACTTTCCGAAACGTCTCCAGAATGTCTTTCTCATTCTCTTCCTTCTTTGATTGCCTAAACCTGCTAGGAAAGGGTGCATTTAATGGAATAGAACTAGAAAAACTCGAATTAGGATTTACCTTGGCCGAATTGGATTGTTTGGGGGTGGAAGATGGCTGCGGCAACGGTTGCTCCACCCTTGCCGTGGGTGTGGCTTGTGCTTCCTCCTCAAACAGCAACTTTTCATCCTCTTTTTGACTTGATTGAGATGCTAGGGGGTCGGTTTCCAACTTGCATGCCACTCCTTAATATGATTGCTTTAGCAGTTTCGAATCCTCCTTTCGGATTTGCAATGGTTGAACTAGGGAGTCTACCTTGGTCTCGAAACTGACCTACAAACTCCGCAATCTGCCCAATTTGCTCTCCAAGTGATCCACCCTTTTGTCTTGGTTTTGCATTGCTTTGGTTTGATTCTCTTGCCCCTGAGACAAATTGGTAAGTAACTTAAGAAGTGTATCATTATCCAAGGACGTACCTCAACTTGTTTGGGCAAGTTGTGTTTGGAATTGATTTGGTACGAATGGCTTTTGAAACATCCCAGGTGGTGTTTGCCGAAATCCCCCTTGTTGGGCATGTTGTTGTGGCTCTCTCCATTTGAAATTTGGATGATCTCTCCAACCCGGATTGTAAGTGTTGGAGTATGGATCGTTGCGTGGCTGATTTTGGCTCCCAAAACCCACGGCATTGGCAGATTCCCACCCTCCATTATCAATCAATTGAGGGCATTGGTCATTGAGATGTCCTTGCATAGAACACACACCACAAACACTTGGTCCTTGTAGCTTCATTCCTTTAGCCATCTGAGACACAATGGAAGTGAGGTTAGTTAATTGTGATTGAATGTCGGACATAGAACTTACCTCATTAACTTGCTGCTGTGGAAGGTCTCTTTGTCCAAGGCCTTCGTATTGTTGTGCATTCAATGCTCGATTGACAATTAGGGTCTTTGCGGCAATTGATGTTTTGTCAACCAATGCACCTCCCGCTGAGGCATCAAGCATTTGTCGCTCCATTGCTGAGGCATCAAGCATTTGTCGCTCAATTGGAAGGAGTCCCTCGTAGAAATATTGAAGTAGAAGTTCTTCTTTCATTTGATGTTGAGGACATGAGGCGACAAGAGCCTTAAAACGCTCATAGTATGCGGGAAAGGACTCTCCGTGGCTTTGTTGAATGCCATTAATCTTCTTCCTCAAGAGAATGACTTTCGAAGTGGGGAAGAACTTCTCTAAAAGAGAGAATGGAAAAGCCAATCCTTAGCCTTTTCCAAAAGAGAGAATGGAAAAGCTTTCATCTTTAGAATATTCCCATCGACATTGATGGGTGTCATGCTCGAACAAACCACCTCGAACTCCTTAAGATGCTTGTTTGGATCTTCAATGGATAGCCCATGGTATTTAGGAATGTGATGCAACAAGCTTGACTTCAATTCAAACTCATCGGTCTTGCCTTGAGCAGCCACGGGATATTGAATGCAAAGGGGTATGGCATTGGCTAACCTCGAATCCGAGAGCTCCTTTATTGTACGGTTGTCCGCTGCCATGACTTCTTCTTCTTCCTCTTCTTCAAATTCAGATTCGGCCTCTGAACTTGAACTAGGTTCACTAGGTTCTGGATGCCTTCTTTTTCTTCTTCTCAAATCTCGTTCAAAATCGTCGTTAAAGTCCAAGATATGTTCACGAACCGGTTGAGAATTCTGAGTCATAAACTAGTACCTAAACAAAGAAAACAAAACAAAATCAGAAAACTAGTAAAACACACGGCAAACACAAGGGATTAGCAAGTTTGCTAATCCCCGGCAACGGCGCCAAAATTTGATTTGAAAATTAAGTTGACACACAAATTAAACCCTATTGATGACAATTGTAGTATTTAAGCAAGTAGGGATCGTTCTAGACCGGGGATTAACTAGGGATGCTAATCAACACAAATAAGACTCAAAAACACTAAACTAGACTCTGTAGACTCAAAACTAACTCAAAACACTCAAAACAGCAAGAAACAATTAAAAAGACTCAATTCTAAACCTAATAAGTGATTTGGACGAAAATAGAACTTAAAAGACTCAAAAGACCAAAAGAAAACAAGTTTTGACTCTAAAAACAAGACTTAATGAATGGGGATTTTGTTTTGACGAAATTGAAAGTTAAAACAGAAACTTTGAAAACAAACTTAACAAAAACGATTTTGGATGAAAAAGAATGGTGAAAGGCTAGTGACGGCACCAAGTTTTGATGTTTGGGAGGATTCGTCATCTCTTGAATCCGAAGACGAGTGGCAAACCGTCAGTGAAAAGAAGGTGAAAAAGTTTGCTAAACGTCTTTCTTCCACAAAACGATCAAAAGGAAAATTATGGAGTGGACCACCCTCAAAGGATGGAAAGAAAAAGAAGAAGAATACTCAGAGAAGGCCTAAAGACTTTCAAGATGATGAGTACAAGCAGCCTTTCAGAGCACCAATAACCCTTGGAGACTACCTCCTTCCAAAACTTTTTAAGGGAAGCCCTGAAAAAATTGGAAATTGTCGCATAACCTCATGTGAAATCCACAACGATGACGAGGTAGATGAAATAACTCTACGCTCTGGCCAAATGATCCCGTCTACAGACAAGAAAGAAGGAAAAAAAGTAGTTGATTCAGTCAAACATTCCAGTCATTACCACTGTAGAGCATGCAGTAGAAATTTCAGTCTCAACCACAAAAGCAAGTACCTCTAAGAGACATACAAAAGATGTGCTACAATCCCAAGATGGCAAATATGACATCATCGACCATCTTAAGCGCATTCCATCTCTTCTCAGTGTGTACGATGCTCTGAAAATGTCAAAGGAGCTTAGGGAAGCACTCATTACGGCCTTGACAAATCTTGAAGTATTTGAAACAAACTTCAAATTTGCAGAAGTGGATACAACGTCGCCAAAGTATTGCGCTTGCTGCCTCGCAAGCATCACATTTGATGAAAATGACCTTATACTTGGAAACGAGTATCATAATCGGCCCTTGTACGTCAGTGGACTGGTAGGAGATACATCAATAAATCGGATCTTGCTTGATTGTGGATCAGCAGTAAACCTACTTCCTCTTCGAACACTACGAGCCTTGGGGATGAATGTTCGTCAACTAACACCATCAATGCTAACTATTCAAGGCTTCAATCAAATGGGACAAAAAGCAATGGGAACGATAGCCATACAAATTGAGATAGGAGAGTTGTACTCCGACGCCCTTTTCCATGTAATCGATGCTAACACATCTTACAATGTTTTATTAGGGCGTTCGTGGCTTCATACATATGGTGTTGTTCCTTCTACACTCCATCAGTGCTTCAAGTTTTTGATAAATGGCGAAGTCAAGACAGTTCTAGCGGACACTGACCCATTTAGGGGTGAAGAAGTGAATTATGCAGATGCAAAATTCTACAAACAGTCAAAGGTCACTTTTTCACAACCAACAAAAGATGAAGTAGTGCAGAAGGAATCACAATCACCAATTGTGGAAAAGGAAAAGCCGTCAAGGCTGGTCAAAATTGTGAGTTCTAAAACTCCAAAGTCCCGAAAAGTAGTTCTCAACCGTCCATTAAAAGATCAAAGAGAACCTGAAAATAAGGCAAAGGAACAAATCCAAAATGCATTTGAAGCACTAGTGACCAGCTACACGAAGCCTCTACGCAGAATTAACCAATCAATTCCTAGAGGCAGTTTGATAGTCTCAACAAATCTGCAACGGAATAATGGTCGACATGGTCGCATTGTTTCGTTCAAAAGAAATGAGTCCTCGTCAAAAGTTCCATTAAAGATAAAAGCAAATGGGCATAAAGCTAAAAGGAGTGCTATCAATGTCACAGTGCACCAAGGAAATGGAATGCTCAAAGCATTTGTCTCGGAAACCAAGAATCATGAGTTTGAAGGCTTTACTAATCTCGAGAAAGCAATGTTGACTGAAGAAGAGTCCAACAGCAAGCCACCTCGAGTCTCAGTCTTTCAACGACTTGGTAAAATCACCAATTCTCAGCCTAAGAAATCTCATAAAAGCAAAAAGTGGAGAGTCAAAAGCCAAAAGGTGGAGATAAACCAAGACAAAAATAATGAAGCATAAGAGGAACAAGATGTTGTTCAAGTTAGCATGATCGGTAGCAAAGAAAGAGGTAAGGAGTCTGATAACGAGCCAATTGAGCCTGCTAGGCAATTCCCCACCTGCTTTCCTGTCAAAAAGAAAAATGGGCAAAGTTGTGTTTGCGCAAGTTTCAGAACCCACAACAATGCACCGCCACTTCTAAGTGAAGCCTATGAAATGGATGAAGAATCAAGCACATAAGAGGAGGTTCATAATGTTGCTCAAGTAAACTGCGTCACCATTGAAGATGAAAAAGATGAGAATGGTGATAACTCAACCGAGTTTATTGACAACGCTCAACCGGCACCACCTCAAATAGAAGACGGGGGGCAAAACACTGTGGATGAACTTCGAGAAATCAATCTCGGAACAAATGACGAGCCAAAGCCTATATTTGTAAGTGCCCTACTAACACCGGAAGAATTAGAAGATTACAAATGTCTTCTCCAAGATTACCGCGATGTGTTTGCATGGGGCTATCGAGATATGCCTGGTCTAGACACTAAGGTGGCAGTTCATAGATTGGCTGTATCAAAAGAAAGACGTTATGTTAAACAGGCACCACGACGATTTCGATCTGAGCTTGAAGTACAAATTAAGGCTGAAATTGACAAACTGATAGACGTTGGGTTTATCAGGGAAGTACAGTACCCTACATGGCTCGCCAGTATCGTACCGGTAAAGAAGAAAAATGGACAAATTCGTGTCTGCATAGATTTCAGAGATCTTAATGACGCATGTCCAAAAGACGAGTTCCCGCTTCCAATAACTGAATTATTGGTAGACGCCACAACCGGTTTTGAGGCTTTATCTTTCATGGATGGATTCTCAGGGTACAATCAAATTAAAATGGCACCTGAAGACGAAGAACTTACAGCATTCCGTACTTCGAAAGGAATCTACTGCTACACTGTAATGCCGTTTGGACTCAAAAATGTAGGAGCCACATACCAAAGAGCCATGACAATCATCTTCAGTGATATATTGCCTAGCACCATTGAATGTTATGTGGACGGTCTTGTCATCAAAACAAGAAAAAGGGAACGTTATTTGAACGACTTAAAGAAAGTCTTTGACAGACTCCGAAAACATCAATTAAAGATGAATCCTTTGAAATGCGCATTTGGAGTGACATCCGGAAAATTTCTTGGCTTTGTGGTAAGGTACCGAGGAATCGAAGTCGACCCTTCAAAAATCAAGGCAATCATGGAAATGCCTCATCCTCGAAATCTGCGAGAGCTACGAGGACTACAAGGAAGATTGGCATACATCAGGAGATTCATCTCAAACTTATTTGGGAGATGTCAATCATTCACAAGGCTGATGAAAAAGGATGTGGCTTTCGTGTGGGATGACGCATGTCAAAACGCTCTCAGCAGCATTAAAGAATATCTTTTGAAACCCCCGGTGTTGATGGCTCCAATTAAAGGGAAACCTTTAATTTTGTATATTGCAGCACTTGAACGCTCACTGGGGGCAATGCTTGCACAAAACAATGAAGAAGGAAAAGAAAATGCGCTCTACTATTTAAGTCGAACGCTTGTAGGGGCAGAGCAAAATTACACCCCTATTGAGAAGGTTTGCTTGGCTTTAGTTTTCGCTGTACAAAAACTACGACATTATTTATTGTCACACAGCATTACTTTGATATCTAAAGCGGACCCGCTTAAATACTTGATGTCAAAACCAGTGCCATCCGGTCGTCTTGCAAAATGGTCTTTGCTACTATCGGAATTTGAAATCAAATATGTCTCTCAAAAAGCTATAAAGGGACAAGCACTAGCTGATTTCTTAGCAGCTCATCCTGTTCCCGACAACATGGAGTTACCAAGCGATTTGCCAGATGAAGAAGTATTCTCGACATATGTTTCTCAATGGCAACTTTACTTTGACGGAGCGGCAAGGAAAAAATGTGCGGGGGCAGGTATTATGTTCATCACACGATGTGGAGGCCTAATCCCGTATTCATTTTCGCTCATGGAGTTATGTTCAAACAATGTGGCAGAATACAAGGCACTCATCATTGGACTTGAAATTGCACTCGAACTACATGTTGATTGCCTTCAAGCTTATGGTGATTCACAACTAATCATCAAACAAATGAATGGTCAATATGCTGTGAAAAATGAAAATCTAACCTTGTATCATGAAAGAGCAAAACACTTGGTGTCACAATTCCAAGAAATCAACATTGCTCACATTCCAAGGTCTGAAAATAGCAAAGCCGATGCATTGGCAAAACTGGGGGCATCTTTAACTCTCCATGAGGAACGAGAAGTTAAAATTACAGTGGAGAACGACATTTACTTCCTTCAACACTAGAGCGGATTGAAGAAAACCATGAAGTCAATTGATGTGAAATATATAAGCACACAAATTAAACCCTCTTTTTATCAATTGTAGCAAAATATGTAAGTAGGGATCGTTCTAGGCCGGGGATTAGGAGGGATTGCAAAATCACTTGGAATTGACTCAAAAAACGTAAAAACAAGTTAAAACACTAAACTAGACTCAAAGAATGTAAAACTATAACTTAAAACACCAAAACAAACCAAAAGACTCAAAATAACACAAAAACACCCAAAACTGCCTTAAAACCACTTTCTGGGCAATTTTGGACTCTAAACAAGATTTTGGACGAAAATTGGTTTCAACTTGACTCAAAACACTTAAAAACACAACTAACACACTTTCTAACTAATTTGACACTTGAAAACAAAGGGGGATTTGGTTTTGGACGAATTTAAAAATAAAACAAAACTTTGTAACTAGAACAGATTTTTAAAACGAATTTGATTTAAAACAATGGATGGAAGGCTAGCTAAGGGGTTCATCTCCATACATGTTATACTTGCATACGAAACGATTTCCAATTGCTTTTCAATAAACCATGACTTCTCAACGCCCCAAGTTAATTAGGTCCGCTTAAATTAACCTTCAGATTTTCCTAATGTTATTGAATTGGATGATTGCATACGACAACCCAAAGCATTCCCCACAAGTCCCCTACATGATTGCATAATAGAGATACAAGCAAGAATCATTAAGTTCTATGAAAACCATAAGCATTGACGAAGCACTTGTTACTATGATTGCATGAAACTTATGCCAAGAATTTACTTAACGCGATTGAGATTATCAACCTTTACTACTTGTGAATATAAGTTCATAACGATTAGGTGAAATTCCCTTATATCCTAGCATCAAATTAATGCATGCAAACTAAGTGTCGACCCTTAATCAACATACAAGAATAAGTTTTAATTCACATAGATAAGCAAATTGAAATCACAATTTATGAAACGCAATTAGAAGTAATCAAATCATATCGCAAGCATAAACATGTATTTTGAATCCTTCCTAGCCAAGGGGGGGTTTAGTTCCTCATACTCACAACACAAAGAGAATAGAATTTAAACATTGAAATTAAAGGAAAAGAAACACCTAGAAATTCCAGCAAGTTGAACTTGAATCGCATGAACTCCAAGCTTCCTCCTCCTCCTTGGTGCGGCAAAGGTCTAAAACAGGTTCTAAGGGTCCTATGTGTATGGATTAATGGTTATGGAGAGGTATGGTGGTGTTTAGGAGTGGTGGAGGGTGCGGCAAAGGTGTGTGAAGGGTTTTGGCGAATTTCTGATTTGTGGAGTGAATGCATCAATGAATGAATGGGTTAAGGTGGTTTATATAGGCTTCTAACCCTAGGTAAATCAGGTTTAGGCCTTCTAGAAACCCAAATCCATCAGGAATTGGACTAAAAAAACACATTCCCACTAGGAATAGGTGCGGCATAGGCTTAGGGTCAGATAAGGCTTCTAGAAAGCCTTGCAAGGCAAGGATTTAGGGTCTTCTAGAAGTATATGGGCGGCATATTTCAAGGGAGGATAAGATAGGGCTTCTAGAAAGCCCAAAATCTGATGGGAATTGCTTAGAACTTGTGGCAAGGAAGGGAATACTCTAGAAACTTCTCATTTGTGTCCTACAACACTTAGGAGTCCTTCTAGCATTAGGAAAACATGTCTCAATCCTTCCTTGACTTGGAATTCTTCTCCTTCTTCATCTTGGAAACCTTTTCCTTCTTGGACTTGGAAATCTTCCTTGTAGCTGCAACTTGATGCCATTTGGGGTTTACATTTCCTATTCCAAGTAGGAAACCTTGTTTGAATAGGAATCTTCATTCTTCTAGGAATCCATCTTCAACTAGGAATCCCTCGTTGATTAGGATTCCTTCTTCAATTAGGAATCCTTTGTTGACTAGGATTTCATCTCTTGATTAGGCGCTTTCCTACTTCGACTAGGAAACCTTGTTCAAGTAGGAAACATCATCTTCAAATCTTCAATTTCGTCCATCCTCTTGGCTCCAAACATATGATATTCATTCCAAGCTCTAATTTGCTCCAAAAGGCTCCAAAATGCTTCCTTTTGCACACTTTGCCCTTAAAACCTGAAAACACATAAAACTAGCTTAAAAGACTACTTTACTAAGGAAAAACACTATAAATGCACAAGAACAAGCTAAACTAAGGCGCATAAATATGCTCCTATCATCAATGCGGTTACAGTCCTGGAAGTAGATGAATGTTCAGATTGGCGGCAATCTTTGATTGACTATCTTCAATATGGAAAACTACCAACTGATCCCAGAGGAAGAGTTGATGTACGAAGAAGGGCCAACCGATTTGTGTATTTGAATGACACACTATACAAAAGATCGTTTAACGGAATATTGCTAAGGTGTTTATCAAAAGAAGAAGCGACCTATGCTCTCTCCGAAACTCATGCCGGTATTTGCGGAGCCCATCAATCTGGACCTAAGCTTGCAGCTCAGTTGAAAAGACTTGGGTATTACTGGCCTACAATGGTTCAAGATGCGATGAAACATGTGAAGTCATGTCAGGCATGTCAAATACATGGAGATTTCAAGCACCAAAATCCATTGCCCCTCCATCCTACCATCTTGTCTTGGCCATTCAATGCATGGGGGTTAGATGTGATAGGCATGATAAACCCAAAATCGTCCCTCCAACATCAGTACATCCTAGCAGGCACGGATTATTTCTCAAAGTGGGCTGAGGCAATACCGTTGAAAGAAGTGAAAGCGGAAGATGTTGCAAATTTTATAAAGAAAAACATAATCTATCGCTACGGAGTCCCATCCAAAATAATCTCGGACAACGCTCTCTACTTCAAGTGTAGGGCTATGGTCAATCTTTGCAAAAAGTACAACATTCAACAAGCCTTCTCAGCAAGTTACAACCCAACCGCCAACGGTCAAGCAGAGGCTTTCAACAAAGTGTTGTGCAATATCCTAAAAAAGATGGTGGCAAAGAACAAAAGAGATTGGCATGAACGCCTTCCCGAAGCATTATGGGCCTATAGAACCACCGTCCGTACATCCACCCAATGTACTCCATATAGTCTGGTGTATGGATCGGAAGCTGTGCTACCCTTGGAAATTCAATTACCTTCTTTAAGAGTAGCCACACAACCGACAAATCCTGAGGAAAATGTAAAAATCAGGCTAGCGAAAATTGAAGCACTTGATGAAAAACGACTTGCAGTGCAACAAAGACTTGAAATCTATCAAGCTTAAGTGGCAGGTGCATTCAACAAAATGGTTAAGTTTAGATCGTTCTCTGTTGGAGATTTAGTCTTAACCGTCCGAAGACCCGTCGTCATCACCAGAAAGATGCAAGGAAAATTTGAAGCCAAATGGGAAGGACCGTATGTTGTCACCAAAGTTTTCACCAAAGGTGCCTACGAACTCTCTAACACCAATGGGAAATGCATATACCCATGCGTTAATGGAAAGCTCATTGATGCGTAAATTAACTAAACACACAAATTAAACCCTCTTGTTAACAATTGTAGTATGGATAAGTAGGGATCGTTCTTAAACCGGGGATTAGGAGGGATTGCTAAACACTTGAAAACTGACTTAGAAACGTAAAAACAAAGTTTAAAACACTAAACTAGACTCAAAGAATGTAAAACTAAAGTTTGAAACACTAAAACAAACCAAAAGACTCAAAACAGCAAACAAACACTCAAAACTGCCTTAAAAACACTTTATGGGCAGTTTTGAGCACAAACACAAATTTGGACGAAATTGAGTTATAACTTGAACCAAAACACTTAAAAACACAAACTAAATCACTTTCTAACTAATATGAGACTTCAAAATAAAGGGGGATTTGTTTTGGACGAAAATTGAAAACAAAACAGAAACTTTAAAACAAAACAGATTGTAAAACGTTTTGGATGAAAAGGATGGATAAAAGGCTAGTTAGGAGGTTCTTCTCCACACATGACACACTTGCAAACAAAACGATTTTCAGTTGTTCTTCCAATAAATTATGAAACTCAACACCCCAAGTTAATTAGATACGCTTAAATTAACCTTCAAGTTCTCCTTAAGTTAATGAATTGGATGGGAAAGCGCATACAACAATTCAAAGCATTCCTCAAAGGTTCTGATGCGAAAATAACTTAACGCACAAATTAAACCCTCTTTTGTCAAATTGTAGTAAAGATGTAAGTAGGGATCGTTCTAGACCGGGGATTAGGAGGGATTGCTAAACACTTGGAAACTGACTTAAAAACTCAAAAACAAAGTTTAAAACACTAAACTAGACTCAAAGAATGCAAAACTAATGTTTAAAACACTTAAACAAACCTAGAATTCAAAACAGCAACTAGAAGGCTCAAAACTGCCTAAAAACCACTTTCTGGGCAGTTTTGAGCACCTACACTAATTTGGACGAAATTTGATGAAAACTTGAATCAAAATACTTAAAAACACAAATCAAAACACTTTCTAACTAATTTAAGACTTCAAAATAAAGGGGGATTTGGTTTTGGACGAAAATTGAAAACAAAACAGAAACTTTAAAACAAAACAGATTGTAAAACGTTTTGGATGAAAATGATGGATAAAGGGCTAGTTAGGAGGTTCTTCTCCACACATGTCACACTTGCAAACAAAACGATTTTCAGTTGTTCTTCGATAAACTACGGATACTCAATGCCCCAAATTAACCGTGAATTGCACTAATTAACTTTCAGTTTTTCCACAAGTTATTAGATTGGATGATTGCATACGACAACCCAAAACATTCCTTACAAGTTCCCTATATGAATTGCATAATAGAGATCCAAGCAAGAATCATTAAGTTCTATGAAAAACATAAGCATTGACGAAGCATTCGTTACTATGAATTGCATGAAACTTATGCTAAGAATTCATTCAACGCGATCATTTTCAAGTGACCTTCACTACTTGTGATTATAAGATTGTAACTATTAGGTCAAACTCCCTCATAATCTAGCATCATATTTATGCATGAAAACTAAGCGTGCACTCTCAATCAACATACACAAATAAGTTATCAATCAAGTAGATGAACAAATTGAATCCACAACTTATGAAATAACAACCGAATGTAATCAAATCATATTGCAAGCATGTACATGGTTTCGAATCCCCCCCTAACCAAGGGGGGTTTAGTTCCTCATACTCACAAAGCAAAGATACATAAATTTAGAAATTAAAATCCAAAGGAAGAAAACACCTAGAACGCTCCAACTTGGCAGCAAGCTCATCAACGAATTCTCCTTCCTCCTTGCTGCGGCAGAGAACTTTAGAACAGGTTTTTGGGGTTATTTGTGGTGTAGAATGGATGGGGAATGGTATGGGAAGGTTTAGGGTTGATGGGGGTACGGCTAGGGATGATTTTGGGTCAGAAAATATGGTGAAAGGTGAAGGAAGGCTGCTGCAAAGTGTGATGGATGTGTTTGACGAATTTATGAATTGTGGAGGGTGTATGGCTGGATGGGATGAATGGAATGTGTGTGGGAGGTGTGGTTTTCTGAACTCTATGATAAATGGTTGAATGGGGATTATATAGTGGCTGAAAATGTCAAGCAAACATCAAGTAATGGACAATCTGCCATCCTTGCAGAAATCCACTTCATGGTGGTCCAATTTCTGCCATTCCTTGTTGTCTCTTCACTGCCCATGATGATTCCTTGCTGCCCATAATGATTCCTTGCTGCCCATGATGATTCCTTGCTGCCCATAATGATTCCTTGCTGCCCATGATGATCCCATTCTTCCATGCTTTAATTTCTGATTCCTTGCTGCCCATGTGGTGTGTGTGTTGCTGTTTTAATTATCAAATTCGTCCATCCACATGTCTTCATGTTTGCACCATCCAATCTTGGCCCAAAAATGCTCCAAAATGCTCCAAATTGGCTCAAAATGCATACTTTGCCATATGAACCTGAAATTGCACGAAAATGACCTTAAACACTATAATAAGTTATAACTAACTACGAAAATGCAAGAAAACAACATAACTAAGTAGCATAAATATGCTCCTATCAAATTCCCCCACACTTAGCTTTTGCTAGTCCTCGAGCAAAACAAAATAAACAAAACGAAACAAAGTCAATAAACACACTCTAATCCTTCCAACATTTGCCTCAGGGATTTCCAATGAACATGACATGTTAAAGATCGTTATCCCCACAAATTTGAGTCATCTTTACACAAGCACATACTTAATTTAAGCCACAACTTACAAATTCACAAGTAATCAATTAAAACAATGCTTTGAATGTAGTAACATGCCTTAGAGAATTCCCTCAATTCCTTACAAGATATACACTCTATTTTCACTCAGATTTTCTAACTCCACACCCTACACTAGTCATATGTGAGAAGATTGATGTAGAAATGAAAACGAATGCTCACATATATGTATAACAAAGAAAGCAATTTCTAGAGTTAAGAAGCATGTTGAGATATGATCTCATGAATGGAATGCTACTACTTAGATGCGAGAACCAGTGACACCATATGCTCATACCAAATTCAAACTCCACAAATTGAAACACATAACACTCAAGATAGAAGTTAAGGGTTGTAACGGGGCTTGGGGTATTGGTTAACAAAGAAAGGATAGGGAAAACAAACGTTCTTCAAGCGATAGTAAGCAACGTAATGAAATTGAGACTTAGAATTCACTTGAATGGCAGAAACTAACTTTAAAACACAAGGGAAAGATTTAGACAACTCCTTAGGGCCGAATTCATTGTTTTGGACCCTTACTTCAACAAACAAAACTTTGGAGCTCTTTTTCACAACTTTTCATACTTTTTCGCTTCATTTTTTCTTTTTCCACGAATTCTATTTTCTTTTCTTTTCTTTGAACCCGTGCTTTATGGCACACAAATTCACATAACAAAAACTTCCCCCACACTTGTTTTGTGCCACAAAAGAATTCTAATTGAATCATGCTTTACTATGCTTAAAGAACAAAGGAATGGATAGTCCTAATCTAGGCTAGGTGAGGAAAACATGGGTTAACAAGGAAAAGGCTAAACAAGGCTCAATGGGGTTGGAACCTACAAAACATAATGACATAGGGGATTCACGGCATTTTGGCTAAGGTGGTGGTCACTACACAACTTCATCTTGAATATGTGTTATGCTAATCAATAACATGCTTTGAATGAAATGGGCATGAGTTCTAGCATTTGGAACTAAATGATGAAACGCCTTCTAAGTAGTAACCAAGCAAGGAATATTGAGATCATGCAACGACTTAGAAAACAAAGAATGCACAGATTTTAACTCTCCAAATAAACGTTTAGGCTCAAGTCTCACAAGGTTGTAGCGTTAGTTTGAGTTCCTTCCTTCAAGCATGTTACAAAAACTGATTTTTTTTTTTATGATTGCATGTGAATTCATAAGTTATAACCATAACCAAGCATAAACAAAGAGTAAATCAAACTTTCATCCATGTTAATCACTCTCTTTAACAGTCATGCAATTAAAAACCAAATCCTCATCATTGTGTTGGAAGGTACCCTAAGACACAAACAAACACACAAAAACAACTCTTTTTGGGTTTTTAAAACAAATTTTTCAAATTTTTATGTGATTTTCGGATTTTTACTTCAAACACACCAAAACATACCAAAACTGCTCAAAAACACTTAAAAACAGCGAGGAACAAGTCTCCAAGTTAAGGGTGATAAAATCCCACGAATTTGCATCTAAAACACTTAGTTACCCTCCCACACTTAAATCAAACATTGTCCTCAATGTTTCAAGCATAAAACCACACTAAACAAAAAGAAACACACAAACAGCAAGTAAATAACAAACTGGGCAGATTAGAAACAAGCAACAAAGTGAAGGGTTTTAGGAACGCAAATCTGGAATTGGAGTGATTCCTAGGGCTTCCTTTGTTGAATTGCATGGGTTGCCTCCCAAGTAGCGCTTTCTTTAACGTCGTGAAGCCGGACGAAGAACACAATCATGCCTCATTGGAGCCCACGGCATGGAGTGGGATCCCCTCCACAACCTGCCCCACAAAGTTCTTGTACATTGCATCCTTGAACGGAAATGGATAGTGATGTTTGTTAATGGGTGCGTTGTGTTGCCTAAGGTTCATGTTTATGCGCCCACCATTGGGGATTTGCTTGGGTACCTGCACCAAAGAAGGGAACCACCTCTTACTTTTAATGGGAATTGGATTTGGACTAGGTGCCTTACCTTGGTGTTGTGATGAAGTGGCAGCAACATGAACTTTTTTTCTCATGGTATTCTCGGCCACATTGGGTATCTTAAGGGCAGTGGTCGTGGGGTCCTCATGCTCCACTCCAATTCCCTCATCTTGCATGGTTCTTGAAGCAACCTTTGTGTTAGGGGCTGAATGATCCGTCCCTATCTTTTCTATTGTATCAATAACACAACAAGAACGAACAACGTTAGGAGTCTCAATGGATTCAGAAATTTTAAAACAAATCATATCACCACCAAATGCCATAGTTACTTCTCCTTTGGCTACATCAATCTTAGTTTGAGCCGTTTTCATGAAAGGCCGTCCAAGGAGAATGGGCAATGAAGGAGCATGATCCGATTCATCCATCTCAAGAACATAGAAATCCGCCGGAAAGATCAAATGATTAACCTGCACCAAAACATCTTCCACAACTCCCTTTGGATAGGCATTAGATCTATCGGCCAATTGTATGATTACCCCATCATTTTTTAACTTGCCTAGGTTCATAGATGCATAAATTGAATATGGCATAACATTTATGGATGCACCTAAGTCTAACATGGCAGATTTGAACTTAGTATTACCAATGACACAAGGAATGGTGAAACTACCCGGATCTTTGCATTTAGGAGGTAGTTTACGTTGTAGCATGGCAGACACATTCTCACTTACCTGTACCACTTCTTTCTCCCGAACACGTTTCTTTGTTGTACAAAGCTTCTTCAAACACTTGGCGTACTTCGGGATTTGCTTGATTGCATCCAAGAGAGGTATGTTAACTTGAACCTTTCTAAATGTCTCTAGAACATCTTTTTCCTCCTCTTCGATCTTGGATTGCAAAAATCTGCTAGGAAAGGGTACATTGGGTGGAATAATATTAGTAGGAAACGAATTGGACACATTCTTACCTTTGTTGGACAAATTGGGCAGATTTGGGGTACTAGAAGCTTGCGGCAAAGGTGGAACCACCCTTGCCGTGGGCAAGCTTGCTTCTTCCTCTTCAATTTGCAAGTTTTCATCCTCTTTGAGACCTGATTTTGATGGTGTAGGACCTGTCCCAACTTCTTTTCCACTTCTCAACAATATGGCTTTTGCACTTTCGAACCCGCCCCTTGGATTTGGAATGGTGGAGCTAGGGAGTTGTCCGGGATCTCGAAACTTACCTACAAACTCGGCAATCTGCCCAATTTGTTTCTCAAGTTGATCCACCCTTTTGTCTTGGTTTTGCATAGCTTGGGTGTGATCGTCTTGCCCCTGAGATAATTTGGTTAGTATCTTAAGAAGTGCATCATTATCTAGAGACGTACCTAAAGCATTTGGGGCAGATTGTTGTGGAGCATGTGGGGGTGCATATGGCTTGGTGAAGAACCCCGGGGGTTGTTGCCTAAAGCCTCCTTGTTGTTGAGGTGGTTGGGGCTCCCTCCACTTGAAATTTGGGTGGTCTCTCCAACCGGGATTGTAAGTACTTGAATAAGGATCATTCCTTGGTTGGTTTTGGCCTTGAAACCCAATTGCATTGGCGCTTTCCCATCCACCATTTTCAATCAATTGTGGACACTTTTCAGAAGCATGTCCTTGGATAGAACATACGCCACATACAATTGGTCCTTGCATCTTCATGCCCTCGGCCATCTGAGACACAATGGAAGTAAGATTAGCTAATTGTGAATGAATGTCGGATGTGGAACTTACCTCATGTACTTGTTGTCGTGGGGGTCCTCTTTGACCAACACCCTCGTATTGTTGAGCGTTCAATGCTCTATTAGCAATCAAGATCTTGGCAGCCATGGGTGTTTTGTCCACCAATGCTCCACCCGCCGAGGCATCGAGCATTTGACGTTCAAGTGGTAGGAGGCCCTCATAAAAGTATTGCAAAAGTAATTCCTCCTTCATCTGATGTTGTGGACAAGAAGCAACAAGTGATTTAAAACGTTCATAATATGTAGAAAAAGACTCACCTTCTTCTTGCTGGATTCCGCTTATCTTTTTGCGTAGGAGGATGATGCGAGAAGTTGGAAAGAACTTCTCCAAGAATGCTCTCTTCATACTCTCCCAAGAAGTGACAGTGCCGGGAGCTAACTCGTATAACCAATCCTTGGCTTTATCCATCAAAGAGAATGGAAAAGCCTTCATCTTCAAAATACTTCCGTCAACGTTAACGGGAGTCATACTAGAACAAACTACTTCAAATTCTTTCAAATGTTTGTTAGGATCTTCCATGGACAAGCCATGGTATTTAGGAATATGATGAAGCAAACTTGACTTTAATTCAAATTCTTCCGTCTTACCTTGGGCAGCCGTGGGGTACTGGATACACAAGGGTGCGGCATTATCCAATCCCGAGGCGGAGAGCTCTTTGAGTGTACGGTTGTCCACGGCCATGTCTTGGGCTTCTTCACTCACTTGTGCCGTAGGTTCCTCCTCCTCTTCTGGAACGTTTTCTTCAAGGTCAGGTTCGGGATTGGGTGGGTTGTGTTCTTGCTGATTTCTAGCCCTTCTCAAAGTTCTCTCAAAATCGTCGTCAAAGTCCAAAATATGCTCACGAATAGGTTTGGAACTTCGAGTCATGCACTAGTACCTAAAAACAAAGAAACAAAACAAGATAGCAATCTGTGATAGAAAACAAACGAAAATAACAAATAAACAAAAAGAACGAGGGATTAGCAAAGTTGCTAATCCCCGGCAACGGCGCCAAAATTTGATGCGAAAATAACTTAACGCACAAATTAAACCCTCTTTTGTCAAATTGTAGTAAAGATGTAAGTAGGGATCGTTCTAGACCGGGGATTAGGAGGGATTGCTAAACACTTGGAAACTGACTTAAAAACTCAAAAACAAAGTTTAAAACACTAAACTAGACTCAAAGAATGCAAAACTAATGTTTAAAACACTTAAACAAACCTAGAATTCAAAACAGCAACTAGAAGGCTCAAAACTGCCTAAAAACCACTTTCTGGGCAGTTTTGAGCACCTACACTAATTTGGACGAAATTTGATGAAAACTTGAATCAAAATACTTAAAAACACAAATCAAAACACTTTCTAACTAATTTAAGACTTCAAAATAAAGGGGGATTTGGTTTTGGACGAAAATTGAAAACAAAACAGAAACTTTAAAACAAAACAGATTGTAAAACGTTTTGGATGAAAATGATGGATAAAGGGCTAGTTAGGAGGTTCTTCTCCACACATGTCACACTTGCAAACAAAACGATTTTCAGTTGTTCTTCGATAAACTACGGATACTCAATGCCCCAAATTAACCGTGAATTGCACTAATTAACTTTCAGTTTTTCCACAAGTTATTAGATTGGATGATTGCATACGACAACCCAAAACATTCCTTACAAGTTCCCTATATGAATTGCATAATAGAGATCCAAGCAAGAATCATTAAGTTCTATGAAAAACATAAGCATTGACGAAGCATTCGTTACTATGAATTGCATGAAACTTATGCTAAGAATTCATTCAACGCGATCATTTTCAAGTGACCTTCACTACTTGTGATTATAAGATTGTAACTATTAGGTCAAACTCCCTCATAATCTAGCATCATATTTATGCATGAAAACTAAGCGTGCACTCTCAATCAACATACACAAATAAGTTATCAATCAAGTAGATGAACAAATTGAATCCACAACTTATGAAATAACAACCGAATGTAATCAAATCATATTGCAAGCATGTACATGGTTTCGAATCCCCCCCTAACCAAGGGGGGTTTAGTTCCTCATACTCACAAAGCAAAGATACATAAATTTAGAAATTAAAATCCAAAGGAAGAAAACACCTAGAACGCTCCAACTTGGCAGCAAGCTCATCAACGAATTCTCCTTCCTCCTTGCTGCGGCAGAGAACTTTAGAACAGGTTTTTGGGGTTATTTGTGGTG
Source organism: Malus fusca (assembly GCA_035220775.1). Lineage (NCBI taxonomy): Eukaryota > Viridiplantae > Streptophyta > Magnoliopsida > Rosales > Rosaceae > Malus > Malus fusca. The sequence continues at coordinate 18,158,387 of CM069066.1, read as the reverse complement.
TAGAATGGATGGGGAATGGTATGGGAAGGTTTAGGGTTGATGGGGGTACGGCTAGGGATGATTTTGGGTCAGAAAATATGGTGAAAGGTGAAGGAAGGCTGCTGCAAAGTGTGATGGATGTGTTTGACGAATTTATGAATTGTGGAGGGTGTATGGCTGGATGGGATGAATGGAATGTGTGTGGGAGGTGTGGTTTTCTGAACTCTATGATAAATGGTTGAATGGGGATTATATAGTGGCTGAAAATGTCAAGCAAACATCAAGTAATGGACAATCTGCCATCCTTGCAGAAATCCACTTCATGGTGGTCCAATTTCTGCCATTCCTTGTTGTCTCTTCACTGCCCATGATGATTCCTTGCTGCCCATAATGATTCCTTGCTGCCCATGATGATTCCTTGCTGCCCATAATGATTCCTTGCTGCCCATGATGATCCCATTCTTCCATGCTTTAATTTCTGATTCCTTGCTGCCCATGTGGTGTGTGTGTTGCTGTTTTAATTATCAAATTCGTCCATCCACATGTCTTCATGTTTGCACCATCCAATCTTGGCCCAAAAATGCTCCAAAATGCTCCAAATTGGCTCAAAATGCATACTTTGCCATATGAACCTGAAATTGCACGAAAATGACCTTAAACACTATAATAAGTTATAACTAACTACGAAAATGCAAGAAAACAACATAACTAAGTAGCATAAATATGCTCCTATCAGGTTCCTTACGTGATGAGCACAATAAAGATACAATCAAGAATCATGAAGCACAATGAGAACTATAAGTGTTGACGAGGCATTCGTTACTATGATGAGCATGAAACTAATGCCAAGAATTCATTCAACGCGATCGTTTATAAGCGACCTTCACTACTTGTGATTATAAGATTGTAACTATTAGGTGAAACTCCCTCATAATCTAGCATCATATTCATGCATGAAAACTAAGCGTGCACTCTCAATCAACATACACAAATAAGTTATCAATCAAGTAGATGAACGAATTGAAACCACAACTTATGAAATAACAACTGAATGTAATCAAATCATATTGCAAGCATATACATGGTTTAGAATCACCCCCCCAACTAAGGGGTTTTAGTTCCTCATACTCACAACACAAGGTTTATTGAATTGAAACATTGAAAACATAAGAAAGATCACACCTAAAAGTTCCAGCAATCTGCAATAGACTAGCAAGCACATTCAAGAGCACTCCTTCTTCCTTCTTGCTGCGGCACAAGGTATGGAGATGGTTTGAATGGGTTTTGGATGATGGAGAATGGTGGAAAAGTGTCTAGGATGGGTGTATGGCACGGCTAGGGGGGTTTGGGTTCAGAAAATATGGATTTGGGTGAAGGATGGGCACGGCAAGAGGTGAGAGATGAAATCTGGCGTGAATGGAGTTGTATGGATGTGTGTGGAATGTTTTGTGGCTGCAACAAAGAGGTTTATTTAAAGGAAAACATAAATTAAAACCCTAGGTTGATTAGGAAATCAGAAATTAAGTCTAAGGATTCTAGAATTAGGAAACAAATCAGAAAATAAAAGGAAAGGTCAAGGAAATATGCGGCTAGGGTTTAAAACATATTAGGAATGTGTTTTAATGCTCAAAATCAGGAAAGGACCCTCTCCCTTGCACGGCAAGGAAGAGGAAAGTGTGGAAAGGGTATGTGAGGTGCGGCAAGGGTTGATATGGTGCAAGGGAGGTGTATTTGATGTCCTAAAATGCTTAGGAAGCCTTCAAAGTTGATAAGACTTAGGAACATTTAGGAAAGGTCAAACCGAAGTTGGAAACCTTGGCTTAACTTTCCTATTTCAAGTAGGAATCCTTCTTGGAGTAGGAATCCTTGTTCTTCTAGGAATCCATCTTCAATTAGGAATCCTTCGTTGATTAGGAATCCTTCGTTCATGTAAGCACTTTCCTATTTCAACTAGGAAACCTTGTTCAAGTAGGAATCGTCATCTTCAAGTCTTCAAATTCGTCCAAACCTTGGCTCTAAATATGTGACATGCATTCCAAGCTCCATATTGCTCCAAAAAGCTCCAAAATGCATCTTCTTGCATCCTTTGGCCTTAAAACCTGAAAACACATAAAACTAGCTTAAAAGACTACTTTAACTAAGAAAACACCATGGAAATGCATAAGAACTAGCTAACTAAGGCGCATAAATATGCTCCTATCACTCATGAAGAAGTTCTACGCATAAACAAAGTGAAATGAACTCCGAGAGGGAAACAAATGCAGAGGAAGCAAGTCAAGATAAATCTTTTCCTCTAAACTACGTATGACTTGATCCCTCAAAAAGGGGTACGTAGGCAGCCTATCATTAAAAATGGGTGCAGTCATAAAAAAATGAAAATCAAATCCCGAAAATTAAGGGGTGAACTACGTTCGGCTTGATCCCTTCATAGGGTACGTAGGTAGTCTAGCTTTATTACTAGATACAGCCGTAAAAATCATTTTCCCAAAATCAAGGGATGAACTACGTTTGGCTTGATCCCTTCATAGGGTACGTAGGCAATCTGATCCCCAAAATTAGATGCAGCCATAATTCATCAAAAATTATATTTTTTCAACAAAATTAGCATTTATTTGAACTGCCACATGCTAACATTTTCAGTAATTATCAAGGCCAAAAGCCACTAAAAATGATTTTAAATTGAGAATGGCAAAAGCATTTGTTCAAATAGTCATATGCTAGAATTCTTTTGAACTTTTCCCAAGCAAAAGTTTAAAGACAAAACATAAAGTGATTTTCACTTATGTAGAGTGATAAAAAAAAGGGATGAAGTCCAATACATTGAAAGCAATAATTATCATGCATGCTTGGTTATGAAAAGATAGAAAAACAAGCAGAAAAGGTACATAGCAAAGGCATGAAAATGGGTTTATGGTTCCTTTATCATTATGTTTCAGCTTTTGGAATAAAAAAAAGAGAAGCTTTGCTTTCCCACTTCCCAAAGCAAAGCAAACGGTGGGATTTTTCACAAATTCCATTTCCACCGATTCCCAGCCAAAAAAAATAATAATAATTTAGGAGGATTAACTTTTCATCAACCAAACTTCCGGGGAATCTCTTTTCTTCCTTTCTCTCGGCAAAAAAAGGACCAAAACCTCTAGAATAGGTTGAAACCAAACAGGAGGGGCAGCAACCTTCGTTGCATCACCAAGTCACAAGCAGTGGCAGCAGCAACTATTGATGCGAAATATATAAGCACACAAATTAAACCCTTTTTTTATCAATTGTAGCAAAGTATGTAAGTAGGGATCGTTCTAGACCGGGGATTATTAGGGATTGCTAAATCACTTGAAAACTGACTCAAAACGTAAAAACAAAGTTTAAAACACTAAACTAGACTCAAAGAATGCAAAACTAAACTTTAAAACACCAAAACAAACCAAAAGACTCAAAACAACAAACAAACACTCAAAACTGCCTTAAAAACACTTTCTGGGCAGTTTTGAACACTAAGGAAGAACGTGAACGAAAATTGATTTTAACTTGACTCAAGACACTTAAAAACACAAACTAAATTGATTTCTAACTAATCTAACAACTTAAAATAAATGGGGATTTGGTTTTGACGAATTTTGAAAACAAAACAAAAAGTTTGTAAAACGAACAGATTTTAAAACGAATTTGTTTTAAATGAATGGATGGAAGGCTAGCTAAGGGGTTCTTCTCCACACATGTCACACTCGCATACGAAACGATTTCCAATTGTTTTTCAATAGATTATGAATTCCCAACGCCCCAGATTAACCGTGAATTGCACTAATTAACCCTCAGATTTTCCTAAAGTTATCGAATTGGATGAATTGCATACGACAACCCAAAGCATTCCTCACAAGTTCCCTGCATGAATTGCATAACAAAGATACAAGCAAAGATCATTAAGTTCTATGAAAACCATAAGCATTGGCGAGGCACTCGTTACTATGAATTGCATGAAACTTATGCCAAGAATTTACTTAACACGATTGTGATCAACAACATTTACTACTTGTAAATATAAGTTCATAACGATTAGGTGAAATTCCCTTATATCCTAGCATCAAATTCATGCATGCAAACTAAGTGTCGACCCTCAATCAACATACAAGAATAAGTTTTAATTCACATAGATAAGCAAATTGAAATCACAACTTATGAAACGCAATTGAAGGTAATCAAATTATATAGCAAGCATAAACATGGTTTCGAATCCCCCCTAGCCAAGGGGGGTTTAGTTCCTCATACTCGCAATTACACAAGGATAACTTAAATTAAACATTGAGATCAAAGATAGAAAACACCTAGAAATGCTCCAACGCTCCCAATGCTAAGGCATAGGCACGGCACAAGGTTGTTCCTTCTCCTTCCTTCCTTGCAATAGCCACGGCACAAGAGAGATGAATGTGTTGAGGGATGTATGAATGTAGGAAAATATGGTAGAGGGTGGTGGTTGAATGGTGCGGCAAAGGGTGTATTTATAGGCTGAAAATCACAGCCCCTAGGTAGCAAAGGAAAAGGATTTAAATGCCTAATTTGCATAGGAAAATAACACACAATCCTAGAAGGAAAACAAGTCAGAAATCTAAAGGGAATGGGAGGATAAGGTGCGGCATTAAACTAGGAAAGGATAAGGGCTTCTAGAAACCAAAATCCCAAGGGAAATAGGATATAGGGTGCGGCAAAAGGTGGGTTTCTAGAAGGAAAATACAAGGCAGATTTTTAGGCTTCTAAAAGGGTTCTAGGCGCCACCTTTGTAGGAAAGGATTAGGTCTTCTAGAAATCTGATTTTAAGCATCCTAATATAGTTAGGAACCCTCCCTTTTAGCTGAAATATAGGTAGATTAGGATTATGATAAGATAGGATAGGATAAGGTTTGTTCGGATAAGATAAGGTTATGGATGATGTTTTGGATAAGATTTCTTCACTTGAGCTGATTCTTTGGCTTTAACTTTCCTTCTTCAAGTAGGAAACCTTGTTTGAGTAGGAATCTTCATTCTTCTAGGAATCCATCTTCAACTAGGACTCCTCCATTGATTAGGAATCCTACTTTTTTTAGGAATCCTTCATTTAAACACTTTCCTACTTCAACTAGGAAACCTTGTTCAAGTAGGAATCATCATCTTTAAGTCTTCAAATTCGTCCATGCCTTTGGCTCCAAGTATGTGACATCCATTCAAAGCTCCATTTTGCTCCAAAATGCATCTTTTTATATAATATGCCCTTAAAACCTGAAAACACATAAAACTAGCTTAAAAGACTACTTTAACTAAGGAAAAACAATGTAAGTGCACAAGAACAAGCTAACTAAGGTGCATAAATATGCCCCTATCAACTATCCTTCGTTCCAAACTTCCAACTCGAAAGGAAAAGTTCGAACCAAAAGATACAAAGAACGCTTTGTCTCGTCAGAAATATATGGAGAGCTAAGTATGGTTACCTCTTCTATATATAAAAGTGATAACAAAATTTCCAGTAGTTGAACACGGAGGATGAACAATCAAAGCATGTGATAAATCTCAAAACATACTGGGCGCAATAAACCCATCAATATCAGTCAAAGTTGGTTCAAAAGTCTGCTAAAAAAAAAGAGAAAGGAAAAGCTAAACTTAAATATCCCAAATTACAGAAATGCAAAATAAAAGGAAAACAACTTAATGCCTACTCCGGTTTGCTGCAAAAGTGGAGCAGGGAAGCGATTGAATTCAAAATTCCTTCTTCTGCAGATTTGTTCAATGCTTCAGCACGCACAACATCTGGGAGAAGCCCTTCATTTGCATCAATCCGAGACTGACGAAGTTCTACATCCAATTTCTTCTGTCGCTCAATTGAAGCTTTAAGGTCACTCACACGACGCTTAACAGCAAGTCTTCCAGAATCATATTGTTGACGAAGAACACGAACAACCTCATCTGCTTCTTTAACAGGCAATTCTTCAGCTTCAATTTTCTTAAGCTCCTGAATGGAATTAGTTAACTCTGACTCAAAAGCCTTCTTAGTGGACAAACACTCATCATGTCGACGAAACAAATCATGAATCTGATTACCTTGATCAATAATCCCAGCATTATCAGAAATCTGCGAAGCACATACAAAAACATGGCGAACAGTTTTTACAAACCACTCAAGCTCTGTTCGACCAGATTCCAAAAGATTAATAATGGGACGCAAAACATCAAACACCAGGTTCACTTCCTCACGACAGCCAAGAATTTCTGTAGGTGAGTTACAAGAGGAGAGTCTGACAAAAATATTCTCTGCCTCACCAATAATATATCCTTGCCTAAGATTGCTCACCTCCGAGCCGAATAAAGTATGGATGGATGTTTTCACTTCTTGCAAAGATGAGGGGACAACTCCATCAGACACATAAGTAGCTGACTTCTCACCGTAAGGCTGGTTCATCACCTTTGCATGCAAAGATGGTGCATTCAAATTTTCAGACACCATTTCTGAAATAAAATTATCTGCATCAGCAGCAACTACAGCTTCAATATCTGTACCACTAAGATCATCAGGTTTCTCATAACGAGCACGCTTGAAATTCACATCATGGTTACTCCCTAAAGAGGACCCCGATGAAGAAAACTTCGGGATAGCCTTACATTTCTTGTCAACCATTCCATTCCTGTTCTTAGAAAGGCCTGAACTCTGACCAACTGGATGCAAGCTGGGAGACTTCTCAATTCCCACATCAGAAAGCAAAATTTCTTTTCTCAGACCTGGAGTTATGTCTCTCAGAATTGACACACTAAAAACTGTCTTTTTATTAAGGGGACGTTTATTGAAGATAGCATAAATATCAGCTAAAGAAGTCCTAAGATATGTTGCACAAGAAGTCCTCCACCATTTGCAATACCAATAGGTACAAATCCCTAGATGTGTTGAACATGGAATATAAAAAAGAGATCCGGTGTTCCTTTTAAGAAGCACCGCCTGCGCTTCGAACATAGCCTCAACACTGCAATTTTGTCTACTAGAAACACCAAATGTTAAATTGTCGCTGGAACTCCTTGATCAAAACCAAATTGACGAGCAAACCTGTTGGGAAAATATGGTTCTAACCAAAGGTGTTCACCAATTCTAATAGGAAGCTTTGCAGTGCGAACACAAACCAAAACTTCAAAATAATCATCAGATAGGTTTTCATTATCCATCAAAGAACAACCTTTCTCTTCCACAAAAACAGTTGGGCGATAAATAACAGATTTGTCACTCTGAAAAGTAAACCTGGCTTGAGATATATTAACCTCCCTGGGTTCAACACCCGCATATCTCGCTAATTGGGGATAACCCTTAGGAAAATCACTGTCAGGACGAGAATGGTATAAATATGGAAAATGCTCCCCTAACCAACCGACAATATAGTGAACCGGCATTGAAAGATATGTGAATCCAGGTCCCCTTGGACAAGAAACGATATCCCCAAGGCCACGATAAATATAGCCAAAAACAGTTGGCGCAAGAGAAACTGTAGAGCCCTGTGCCATTAAACAAGCCATGGGAAAAGTCTCGGGTCTCACTTTGCCGCCCTTTAATGGCAAAACAAATCTACAAAGCCAAAATACCAATAATGCAGCCAAGGCTCATTCTTTTGTGACTTCCAGCAAGATTCCTTGGGCTTTAAAGATCTTTTGCTCATTCGGTGACATCCGCTGATTTTTCTCACCATAACCCGCAAAAATATCTGTTTCTGCCCATACAATTTGCACAATGGGGAATGAATTCTCAAAAGTTCAGGAAGAGTAGACGGGTAAGCTTCCTTCTTGCACAGGTCACCATTTGGAGGAATAAACTCTTCGTAAGGAACACCGAGAATTGGTAAACCACCTATCACCTTCAAGTCATATAATGAAATACTCATTTCCCCATTTCCCTGGTGGAAGGTGTTGGTTAAAGGCCCCCATAGCTCACAAAAAGCTTTCCATACATTAGAGGAGTATTTGTAAGGATAACGGGACACTGCCAGAGCACCATAAATATCTGTTTGACACAGCACACTCTCATAAGTTCGTAAAGTAGTCTCTGTCCACTCCAGCACACCAACCTGAAAAGTAGCACAACCTGTGACCTTGACACTCAAACCCCAATATGTCTTCTCTCGGATCATTTTGTGTAAGAGCGGAAAAAAATTAGTATCAACTTTAAACTTGGTGTCTCCATCAGCCTCATTGTTCATTTTCATCAGAGTATAAGCCTGAAATAAATCGCCTTGATGTCGACCAACCTTGATAGCACCATCTTCCGGAATAAAATCAAGATGGCCAGAGCTCACTTTGGAAGGAAGAAACCAAGTGGGAGGATCACTGAAAGAAAAGTTGTAGTTAAGTGAAGCCAACGGAGAAGAACGCCTGTACCCTAGACCCGTGGCAAACTCTTTCCCGGCCTTGTCAACAGCTCGCTGGGTACAAATTTGGCCATCTACATTCATTCCCTGAAATATAAAATAAAGGTTGGTCAGAAGCTCAGTATTCGACATGGTCATATCAAGCCTTATACGCTCAAAACAAAATTCACGCATAAGGCTTGAGGGGGCAATCTGTTGAACAACAAAAATATACAACATAAAAAAATAGAGTCCGCACAAATTGGGTCAGGGTACAAGGCAAAACAAAGATGTAAACCAGCCCAAAAGTTAAGAATGGGCTTTACATACAAACCAAATATCCATAAACAAATAAATAAAAAATAATAAGGAAAATTTCCTACAAAAGGGGGAAGTAATAAACAGGTTCCCTCCTTTCCTGCAACAAAAAAAAAACGTGGGGTCAGTTAAGAGAGAGTGGAAGGAAGTCATGCCCTCAATCTTCTCTCCACGTAACAAGCTTTAGAACCCTCCTATGATGCCTATAAATGGGCATCAGCTGCAACAAGAGAGGACAGACAGAAAAAAGGAAGGGGAAACTCTGCAGAAAATAGAGAAACTTTGAGGGAATACCAAAAGCAACGAAGTGCTGCCAGAAAAGAGAAGGAATTCAATCTTTCATGCTTTCGAAGTCAAGAACCAAAGAAGAATATTCATCACCAGGTATAAAAAACAAAGCCCTGTTAAAATTATTTTTCTCTTGATTTTTGTTATGTTGTACATATATACAAGAAACAGAGAAGGACACGAAGGAAGAAGCAACGCAAAAAAATGGCAGCCGAAGACCACTAGGCAATTGTCCAGGACATTCCCCTTTGCTCGGCAATGGTCCACAACACAAAAAAGGAGAAGGACAAATCATTTTTTCTCTAATCCTTCTTCTAGCCATATTTTGGCTTTTGTCTCTTTGCTCGGATGGAGGTGGAGACTTTAAACGACGCAACTCCCCACTAACTGCAGCAAAAAGAATCTCCAAGGATCCCATGAATTTCTTCGGGGTGGCTTAGACCACCCCGTGAAGTTTTAACCGAGTCTAAATGGTCTATAACCCCTCACCAGACTGACAAGTGCAACTTCAAAATCCCAAGCTCAGTTTCTATAAAGAAAGACAGCAAGAAAGCAACATAGATCGAGATACAACTCAAGGGCTAAGAAATTGTTCTGTTTGGTGCTACTCACGGGTACAAGACATGGAGATATGCACGTGAAGAGGAGGAAGAAGAAAAAGTTGTTTGTTTTGTTTTAACATATGGAGATATACAGGTGGAAGTCATATTTGGATAAAGGAGACAAGGGAACAAAGACAAACGACCATATAAGTACATGTATGTGTTGAAAAATAAACAAAGGAAAAGAAATCAGAAATTTTGATGATGACAAAAGAAAAGTCCTCAACACAACTTTTGACAAAAGACAAATAAAAGGAGGAAGGAGACGTGAAGAAGTTTTCAAGGGTCAAAGTTTCAAAGTTTCAAAGGGTCAAAGTTTCAAAGTTTCAAAGTTGGGACAAAAGGAAAAGGTTCAAAAAGAAAAGGTTCAAGGTTTCAAGCTTCTCTGCTAAATTTCCCAAATTATTTGGGAAACCCATTCACATGGTAACCTTTGTATTAAACACCAAAAAGACTTGGTAGACAAATCAAAACTGCAAAAAGATTTTTGGGAAAAGGCATCACATTGTACAAATGTTAAAGAGAAAATATGGCAAGTATCGAAGGCGCAACATGAATGGGAACACAAAAAGGGTGTCCAAATGCTACTATCAAAGCCAGTCAAGTAAAATCTCTTTGTGGAAACAGAAATGCCAGAGAGTGATAATACATCAAAACCCATTCAAAAGTATAGCAGATACTATGAGCGCATTTCAACAAATTTCTGAATACAAAATCTCACCTTGGGAGCCATAAATCAACACTTGTTTTCAAAGTACTGCAAAATAGTATGTCCAACAACCAAATAGAAGAGTGGTCGTTGCTTGAGATGCCTGCATGAGATAATTGACAATTTCATCGCAGTAAGAGTTTCATTCCACTCCAAATACATAAACAAACCCAGAACATAGAAAACGAAAATGGGATGACTTACCTGATCTCCACCCCTCTTCGTTTTGAGCTTTCGATCCACAAAAAGAAACACAAGCAAAGGGGTAAGAGCAAGAATGCAAGGCAGCAGAAAAAAAATGAAAGCTTTTTGTGACCTGTGAAAAATGGGTTTACGATTTGAGGGGGAAATAATGGAAAATCGAAGTAATTTGAACAAAGAATCCAAACTACAACAAACCTTACCCATTCTCACTTTGAAATCCACGAATACCCAATCCAAATAGAAGTTTGAAATGTGACGAAATCCACGGAACCCAAGTATATCGGGATTGCCTGCCGTTTCGGGACGGAGACCACCGAGTCTGGGAGCTAAGTAAATGAGGGATCTCTAAGGCATTTCACGGTGTATGAATGAAGTCCACCTCACGCGAGGGTTTTCTCACGTGGAGAAGAAGAGAGTTTGTTGAAACAAAGTCCTATTGATGCGTAAATTAACTAAACACACAAATTAAACCCTCTTGTTGACAATTGTAGTATGGATAAGTAGGGATCGTTCTTAAACCGGGGATTAGGAGGGATTGCTAAACACTTGGAAACTGACTTAAAGACTCAAAAAACAAAGTTTAAAACACTAAACTAGACTCAAAGAATGCAAAACTAAAGGTTAAAACACTTAAACAAACCTAAAACTCAAAACAGCAACTAGACGACTCAAAACTGCCTAAAAACCACTTTCTGGGCAGTTTTGAGCACAAACACAAAATCTGACGAATTTGAGTGAAAACTTGAATCAAAACACTTAAAACACAAATCAAAACACTTTCTAACTAATCTAAGACTTCAAAATAAAGGGGGATTTGGTTTTGGACGAAAATTGAAAACAAAACAAAAACTTTAAAACAAAACAGATTGTAAAACGTTTTGGATGAAAAGGATGGATAAAAGGCTAGTTAGGAGGTTCTTCTCCACACATGACACACTTGCAAACAAAACGATTTTCAGTTGTTCTTCCAATAAATTATGAAACTCAACACCCCAAGTTAATTAGATACGCTTAAATTAACCTTCAAGTTCTCCTTATGTTAATGAATTGGATGGGAAAGCGCATACAACAATTCAAAGCATTCCTCAAAGGTTCCTTACGTGATGAGCACAATAAAGATACAATCAAGAATCATGAAGTACAATGAGAACTATAAGTGTTGACGAGGCATTCGTTACTATGATGAGCATGAAACTAATGCCAAGAATTCATTCAACGCGATCGTTTATAAGCGACCTTCACTACTTGTGATTATAAGATTGTAACTATTAGGTGAAACTCCCTCATAATCTAGCATCATATTCATGCATGAAAACTAAGCGTGCACTCTCAATCAACATACACAAATAAGTTATCAATCAAGTAGATGAACGAATTGAATCCACAACTTATGAAATAACAACTGAATGTAATCAAATCATATTGCAAGTATGTACATGGTTTCGAATCACCCCCCAACTAAGGGGGTTTAGTTCCTCATACTCACAACACAAAGATACATAAATTTAGATATTGAAAACAAAGAATGAAAACACCTAGAAACGCTTCAACAATCCAACGTCTTGAATGGCAAGCACGTCCAAGGGTCTCCTTCCTTCTTCTTTGCTGCGGCACAAGGGATGGGTGATGGTTTTTGTGGTGATTTGTGGTGGTGGATGGATATAGGTTGGTTATGGTGAAGGGTGGAATCCCCCAAAAGCTGCTGCAAGGGTCTTTATTTATAGGGCAAGGAAGGGCTACGAATTTGAAGTAGTTTTAGGGAAGGATTTAGCTTTCCAAATCCCCAAGAAAACCTAACAGAAATTAATGAATTTAGGAGAGGAAAATATATGGCAGATTTGAAGGAAAAGAGGTAAATAATTGTGGTAGAGAAATGGAAAGTGAATAGAGGTCAGAAATTTGAAGGAAAAAGGGAAGGTAAGTGCAGGAATTAAAGAGAAAAAGAAGGGAAATTCGGCAAAGATTTTAGGGCAGATTTTAGGAATGTGTTTTGGGTCACAAAATAGGTAAGAACCTCTCCCCTTGTGTGGCAAGGCTTTAGAACAAAGGGGAATGTAATTTTGGGTCAGAAAATAGGTAAGGAGATGAGGTAGGGTGCAGCAAGGATGGAAGAAACAAAAGGGGAATGTGAATTAAAATCAGAAAATAGGAAAGGAGAGGATCCCATGTGCGGCAAGGATTAGGGATAGGTCTAGGTCTCCTAAAATCATATAATTAAGTGTCCTAAATGATTTAGGAACCCCTTTTGTGGCTGGAACATATGTAACTTAGGATTAGGAAAGTGTAGAGCCAAAGATGGAAACCTTCACAAATGGAAACCTCCAAGAATAGAAACTTCCAACTTTAGAAACTTTGGCTTCCAATTTTGAACTCTTCATTCTTCATTTGTCTTGAATCCAATTCTTCAAATCTTCATTCAATCCTAAGCTCATTTGATCTTCAATTTCGTCCATCTTTTTATCACCAAGCATGTGCAATCCATTTGATGCCCAAAACTGCTCCAAAAGGCTCCAAAATACACTTCTTTGCCACTTTAAACCATTGGACCTACAAACACACGAAAATAGCTTAAAATACTAAAATAACTACGAACTAACAACGTAAATGCACAAGAACAAGCTAACTAAGTGGCATAAATATGCTCCTATCACCTATTTGGACTTAGAAAGTCTTAAAGTTACATAAACAAAATAATAATGCAACTTGCTGTCAGATTGGAAAGACACTTGGGTCAAATGGTCCAAAACCCCATAATAAATAGAAGAACAAGAAATGCAACAAGACAGGAAAAGGCGCCATCAAGTTCCATTTATAAAAAAACAAAAAACAAAAAAAGGTGGATGTGACGTGGTCCTTAAAGTCCTTCCAAAGATTGTTTTACTCAATACTAATTAATAGGTCATTTACCTATTAATTATTCAGAAGCCCAAACGGAATGAAGCCGTACCAAAATTAGTGCAATTGATGGCCATGTCCCATTCGAAATTCCTAAGATTACGAATTGAAATAAAGATCTCCATCAAGCAATTAAGTAAGGGAAAGACAAAATAAAACCCCTACTTCACAAAGCCCATTAGCCAAATACGAAGGTCATATATGGGTTCTAAATAAATCCAATTGACTACTCAGTTTGCCAAGTCTGAATACAAGTATGCAAATCCAAATCAAGCATTAAAGAACTACGCCGGTTTGATTCCGTTAAGGATACGTAGGCAGTCTCATATCAAATTTTAGACGCAACTGTGAAGCTGAAACGCAACCGTGAAGCTGAAACAAATCCCTGGTTTATATAAACTAAATTCATTCCTGCTATTTTGATCAAGTAAGTCTACAAGGAGTAAGAGAGATCTTCAAACACGAATTATTAGACTTTCAATTAATACATGTTGCTCATGCAATAAAGCCGAAGAAAAGTGGCCAATAGCACAAAGCCGAAGAAAAGTCTCAGATGGCATGAAGCCGTATCAAGTATCAAATGGCACAAAGCTGCAACAAATCTCAAAAATCACGAAGTTACATATTGCTCCAACGGCTTAAAGTCCTCGCCTGCATGAGCTAAAACTGCACAAGGCATTAATGCTCCTTGCCTGCACGAGCTGAAACTGCACAAGGCATCAAACCTCAACAAATACATGAACTAAGAGTGACTTGATCCCTCAACGAGGGTACGTAGGCAATCTAGGATTCTACCTAGGTGCAGTCACAAAATCAAACAAACACCCAAATCCTCAAGTTATGATTTATTCAAATTAGAATCAAAGGGTATGCCTTTCCAAAAGAAAGGTTGTAATTAATAGGCGCGTAGCCTAGAATGGGTCGAACTCGAATTAATAAAACCCTCTTCGAAAAAATGAACGAGGGTGAAATTATGTCGAGTGAATTATTTGTTTACATATTATGTACAATTTTTGCTCAACACTTTGGGTTGTCGAATGATGTCATCCAATCCAATAACACAAGGAAAACTTGAGAATTAACTAGTGATGTCACGGTTAATTTGGGGCATTGTCATTCATAATTCAATGAAGGAATAACTGGAAATCTAGTCGTTTGCATACTTGTCATGTGTGGAGAAAGAGCCTCTAACTAATCCATCATCCATTTAAAACCCCAAAATTGTTTTCAAATCTGTTTTTACTTTGCAATCTGTTTTGTTAGTTTATTTTCGTCCAAATCAAATCCCCATTTATTTTGAAGTCCTAGATTAGTTAGAAAGTGTTTTGGTTTATGTTTTTAAGTGTTTTGGTACAAGTTAAAACCCAAATTCGTCCAATTTGGTGCTTTGTGCTCAAAACTGCCCAGAAAGTGTTTTTAAGGCAGTTTTGAGTGTTTGTTTGCTGTTTTGAGTCTTTTGGTTTGTTTTAGTGTTTCGAACTTTAGTTTTACATTCTTTGAGTCTAGTTTAGTGTTTTAAACTTTGTTTTTACGTTTCTAAGTCAGTTTTCAAGTGTTTAGCAATCCCTCCTAATCCCCGGTTTAAGAACGATCCCTACTTATCCATACTACAATTGTCAACAAGAGGGTTTAATTAAAACACTTAAAACACAAAATCTGACGAATTTGAGTGAAAACTTGAATCAAAACACTTAAAACACAAATCAAAACACTTTCTAACTAATCTAAGACTTCAAAATAAAGGGGGATTTGGTTTTGGACGAAAATTGAAAACAAAACAAAAACTTTAAAACAAAACAGATTGTAAAACGTTTTGGATGAAAAGGATGGATAAAAGGCTAGTTAGGAGGTTCTTCTCCACACATGACACACTTGCAAACAAAACGATTTTCAGTTGTTCTTCCAATAAATTATGAAACTCAACACCCCAAGTTAATTAGATACGCTTAAATTAACCTTCAATTTCTCCTTATATTAATGAATTGGATGGGAAAGCGCATACAACAATTCAAAGCATTCCTCAAAGGTTCCTTACGTGATGAGCACAATAAAGATACAATCAAGAATCATGAAGTACAATGAGAACTATAAGTGTTGACGAGGCATTCGTTACTATGATGAGCATGAAACTAATGCCAAGAATTCATTCAACGCGATCGTTTATAAGCGACCTTCACTACTTGAGATTATAAGATTGTAACTATTAGGTGAAACTCCCTCATAATCTAGCATCATATTCATGCATGAAAACTAAGCGTGCACTCTCAATCAACATACACAAATAAGTTATCAATCAAGTAGATGAATGAATTGAATCCACAACTTATGAAATAACAACTGAATGTAATCAAATCATATTGCAAGTATGTACATGGTTTCGAATCACCCCCCCCAACCAAGGGGGTTTAGTTCCTCATACTCACAACACAAAGTTTATTGAATTGAAACATTGAAAACATAAGAAAGATCACACCTAAAAGTTCCAGCAATCTGCAATAGACTAGCAAGCACATTCAAGGGCACTCCTTCTTCCTTCTTGTTGCGGCACAAGGTATGGAGATGGTTATGGATGGTTTTGGATGATGTAGAATGGTGGAAAAGTGTCTAGGATTGGTGTATGGCACGGCTAGGAAGGTTTGGGGTCAGAAAATATGGATTTGGGTGAAGGTTGGGCACGGCAAGGGGTGAGGACAGGTTTTGGGCGTGAATGGAGTTGTATGGATGTGTGTGGAATGTTTTATGGCTGCAACAAAGAGGTTTATTTATAGGAAAACAGAAATTAAAACCCTAGGTTGATTAGGAAATCAGAAATTAAGTCTAAGGTTCTAGAATTAAGGAAACAAATCAGAAAACTAAGGGAAAATAGGTAAAGGGTGCGGCAAGGAAATAGGAAAGAGCACTCCCCCTTGCACGGCAAGGAAGAGGAAAGAGGAACAAGGTGCGGCAAGGCTTTAGGAAAGGTCTAAGTGTCCTAAAACTTAAAGGGAAAGGTGTATGATGTGCGGCAAAGGTTGATATGGTGCAAGGAAGGTGTATTTGATGTCCTAAAATGCTTAGGAAACCTTCAAAGTTGATAAGACTTAGGAACATTTAGGAAAGGTCAAACCAAAGTAGGAAACCTTGGCTTAACTTTCCTATTTCAAGTAGGAATCCTTGTTCTTCTAGGAATCCTCATGTGAGTAGGAATCCATCTTCAATTAGAAATCCTTTGTTGATTAGGAATCCTTCTTCAATTAGGAATCCTTCGTTCATGTAAGCACTTTCCTATTTCAACTAGGAAACCTTGTTCAAGTAGGAATTGTCATCTTCAAGTCTTCAAATTCGTCCAAAGCTTGACTCCAAATATGTGACATGCATTCCAAGCTCCATTTTGCTCCAAAAAGCTCCAAAATGCATCTTCTTGCATCCTTTGGCCTTAAAACCTGAAAACACATAAAACTAGCTTAAAAGACTACTTTAACTAGGAAAATGCCATGGAAATGCATAAGAACTAGCTAACTAAGGCGCATAAATATGCTCCTATCAATTTACGCATCAAGAAATAGCTGGAATCAAGGCACAAATTCATTTGGATAAGATAGGATAAGATAAGATAAGGTTGGATAAGGTTTTGGATAATGTTCCTTATTTTGAGCTGATTTCTTATCTTCCTTGACTTGGATTTATTTCTTCACTCTTTTCAGCTCATTCCTAGCCTCTTGAACTTCAAATTCGTCCATCCATCTTGCTCCATTCATAAGCTATCCATTTGGTGCCCAAAACTGCCTCAAAATGCTCCAAATTGCACTTTCTTGCCAACTTTGTCATATGGACCTACAAACACACGAAAATAGCTTAAAACACTATAATAAACACAAACAAACAATGAAAATGCAAGAAAACAAGCTAACTAAGTCGTATAAATATGCTCCTATCAAAAGCCACCCACGGCAAAGGTGGAAACACCTTTGCCGCAAGCCCTAAATGATCCTATGTCGTCCAATCTGTCCAATAGAGGCAAGAACGTGTCAAATTCAGTTCCTACTAATGTTTTTCCTTCGAATGTTCCTTTTCCTAGTAGGTTTAAGCAATCAAAGAAAGAAGAAGTTGAAAAGGACATTGTAGAGACATTTAGAAAAGTTCAAGTCAATATACCCCTTTTGGATGCAATCAAGCAAGTCCCGAGGTACGCCAAGTTTTTAAAGGAACTTTGCACCACTAGGAAGAGGATTTCGACCAAGGAGGTTGTAAAAGTAGGTGAGAATGTCTCCGCTGGTGTGAAAATTATGTTAACACACAAATTAAACCCTATTTGTGACAATTGTAGTAATGATGTAAGTAGGGATCGTTCTAACCGGGGATTAACTAGGGGTACTAATCACTTGAAAACTGAATTAGAAACGTAAAAACAAAGTTCAACACACTAGATTAGACTCAAAGAATGAAAAACTAACGTTTAAAATACTAAAACAAACCAAAAACTCAAAACAGCAACCAAAAGACTCAAAACTGCCTTAAAAACACTTTCTGGGCAGTTTTGAACACAAAGCACCAAATTGGACGAATTTGGGTTTTAACTTGTACCAAAACACTTAAAACATAAACTAACATACTTTCTAACTAATCTCGGACTTCAAAATAAATGGGGATTTGATTTGGACGAAAATAAACTAAATGGACAGATTGTAAAGAAAACAGATTGTAAGACAAAATTGTGATGAATAAATGGATGATGGAATAGCTAAGGGTTTCTTCTCCACACATGAAATATATGTGATCGGATTATATTTATACATATTTTACATCAAATTCTCTCGTCTTTTCTTAGTTAGTTTCTTATATTTTTGAGCTATTTACTTTGTTTTTGTGTTTTTTAGTATTTATCTAGTAAATAAAATAAATATTGCACAAGTGAGATTTTAAGTGATAAAATCGTCAAAACTGTCTTGCCCACTATTTTTGACTAATAAAAATAAGATAGTATTATAAATATATATATATATATATTTATATATATTTATATATTTATATATATTTATATATTTATATATATTTATATATATATACATATATATATATATATAAAAGGTATGATGTTAATTGAGTGGGGTTTTTGGCAGAAAGCAACGCGTGGGAGACAAAAAGAAGGAAGGCAGCTAGGCTGCCATATTTTAGAAAAGAATGAGAAGTCAGAGAAGGGCAGCAGACAACCAGGGATGAAGGAGAAATAATTAAGAAAAGGTTAGAGGACGGGGGACACGGGAGTGGAGCTCCCATCGTGAAGTGGAGGAACTAAATAAATAAGGAGGAATAAGCTGCCCTTTGGCAGCAAGGTCAGAGAAAGAAGTGCTGTTGAGAGGAGGGAACGGAAAGAACTGCGACAGGAAACAGGACGCACAAGGCGCTGCCTTGCGCAGCTAAGGAGTGAGCAAGGTCAGACGCGAGACAGGGGCAGGAAGCCTCGGGGGAGGAAGGCTCGGCTTTTGGGAGGCGTTGACGCGGAGAGGACGGAAAGAAGAGGCTGCCCTTGCAGCCTTGCGCAGGAGACAAGCGCACGGAAATAAAGGAGAGTGCGGGGAGTAGGCTGCCCTTGGGCAGCGGGGGAGAGGAGGAACTGCGCGGGGGAAGTCAGGAGGCAGCGAGGAGACGGGAGGCAGGTCAGCACGAGGGCTGTTGCGTGAGGGAGGTCTCAGGCTTGCTGCCTGGCAGCGAGAGAAGACGTGCAGCGTGAGGAAGCTGGCGCGAGGTGGCGAGGAGAGCTGAGATAGAGAGAGGAGAGCTGGGAAAGTCAGGCCTCTCGGCCCTTGCTTCACAGCAGCAAAACCAAGAGGTCAGGAAGTGCAGAAAGTCAGCACGGGACAGTGCTGCCTTTGGCAGTTTGAGGACAGCAAGAGCAAAGTAGACGCTGCCCTCTCTCTCGGTTAATTCGTTCCTCAAAGTCACGTTTTATTTTTATTCCTGTTTAATTTTAATAATGTGTAACTAATTTTCTGTTTGGCTAGAGTTTAATTCAAAACCATGGATATATTTGTAATTTGAATTGATTATCTTCAGTTGTGATTTCTGAGTTGTGATTTAATTTGCTTAACTGCTTGATTGATAACTTATTTTTGTTTGTCGATTAAGGATGCATACTTAATTTACATGCATGAATTTGATGCTAGAATATAAGTGTTGAGTTTGAATGTGACTGTAAGCCATCTTCTCCATTTTTTATTTTAATTTATACTAACTTGTTTTTAATTTTGATGATTCAGGCACCGTCATTAGAACTTAGACCGTTGTCGGATCATTTCAAGTACCACCGTCCGTTCAATGATAAGCCCATGCATTTGAATAATGAAGGGAGGCCTAGGAATCACCCACAATCAGATTTGCATTCCTAATCCCTTCTCTTTACTGAATTTATTTTACTTTGTTTAGTTCTTTCATTGCTTGTTTGCTCTTGTGTGAATTTATTTTACGTTGATTTTATTTTGTTGTGTTTATTTAGTAGTGATTTTTGTTTAGGAGATTAAACTTAGTTTTTTTTACTTTGATTTACTTATTTTTACATTTATATATAAAAATAAAAAAATAAAAAAATAAAAAAAATAAAAAAACTTAAAAACATAAACATTCATATAAATAAAAATAAAAAAAAAATAAAAAAAAAATAAAAAAAAAAAAACTTAAATGCATAAATTTTTTTACAATAACTTGTAATTTAATTTCGTTCATTGGTCATTGGTTGGTGGTGCCTCGGAGGTCGTCGGAGCCCCTGAAAGACGAAGCGCCAGAGCTGGATCATTCGGAGCCTCAATACTTGGTGCTGCTCCCGAGGACGAAGGCAACACAAACCTCGGGAGTAACGTCATAAACCGTTGATGATCACTCTGAATCCGCACTTCGGACTCCTGCATCTGATCCAGCTTCCTCTTCATGCTTGTGGAGTAATTGGTTGCAAGCATGTGCAAATCCCTGTTCTCATGCCTAAGCACTCTGACCTCCTGCCGAAGACTAGCCACTTCAGCCATCAACGATTCCACCTGACGGGTTCGTGCAAGAAGGCGCTGGCCCATGTTTGATACGGAGCCTGCGCATCGGACGCTGTAGGCCATAGAGTCCTGAACAGCCAGTTCGTCGGACCGCCTAGAAAGTATCCTAGTGTCTCTAGGAGTGAGCAGATTTCTGGCCACCACCGATGCGGTTGTTTCGTTCATCATCATGGAATCCCCAACTGTAAGAGGACCATTTGGGGATATGAAGGATGGCTGCCAAATGTTGGTTGGAGAAGATATATCACTATCTTCCCCAACATTCAAGTTAAGGCGACGGTCAGAAGGGCAAGACATTTTCTGAAGGTGTTGAGAATGAAGAGTCGGAATGATCAAGATTAAAAGAAGTGCAAGTGTGAGTGTTTACAGGAGGGAGTGTTTACAGGGGAGCTTAAGTTTGTTGTGGAACAAAAATGAGCGTTCTTATAAGAAGAAGAAATCGTTGAGGCATCACTCAGCAGTCGAAGAGGCGCCCTCTCGCAAATCGAAGAGCCGGGCTCCTTTCTCAAAAGCCGGATTCTTTTCTCAAAAGCGGCGTCGCCGTTCTCAAAAGTCGGACTCCGTCTCAAAAGTCGGTTCCTTTCTCAAAAGTCGGACGCCGCTCTCTCAAAAGTCGGGCGTCTTTCTCAAAAGTCGGAGCGGTCAGGAATCACGAGGCGAACAGCTTTTCCAATTTTGTCGTCACTCGTCACGCGCGCTGTCAGCTTTGCGCAAATCAGGGGTGGCTTTTTCAGAAAGCGCGTAACCTGTACTGTTCATCCATCCACCGGCTGCCGACAGGGGTAAAAGAATAGTTTCGGTTGTGAAGAAAAGTCCTATAAACGTATACCTTCGCCATCCATTGCAAAGGCAAACTCTCTCAGCACTTCTTCATCTCCGAAATTTTTCATCTCCCAAAATGCCTTTCCATCAAACCCTCTCGAGTTTCTCTGTGTTTCTCATTCCCTGGGATACCTTTACAAATAAATCATCTAGAGCTAGAGTATTTCATATCATGAAGGTTGAAAGCAAGAGTATCTCATATCACGCTTTCTTCCTGTCCTTGTCCTTGTCTTTGTGGCAAGGAGAAAGCGGGCAATCAGCCAGCACTCGGTGTCAATCTTCCAATCTAAGAACCGACTGCCTGGAAATCCTTCCTGATTGCTTACCTAGCATTGCTCTCGAGTGCTCTTCTTCAACCACTGATGTACTTCCGAAGAAGTCGCCACATCTGCCTGGAGAACAGACATGGCAAGTGAAAATGATACTTGAAGCATGTGGAGACAAGGTGCTGCTTCATCTTCAAGATCAAGTCTCATTTTCCTTGCTAAGAAGTTCCCCAGCCCAGTTCAAGCATACACCTGTGGAACGATACTTCTTCAAAAGCAAAAGTATCCCATATCATCAGAGTCAGAGGCAAAGATTTCTCATGGCACGCTTTTCCTTTACCTTTGCTCTTGGCTACGGGGCAAGGTGAAAGAAAGGCAATCGGTCGGCACTTGGACAGATTGAACAAAGAAGCAGACCACCACCTATTCCTCGTGCCTACCTGCCATGCAGAAGAACAAAAAGAGAAGAATGTAGCCTGCAGACTCAATCAACCCGGCAGAAGGAGTCTGAGTTGAAACCAAGAGCTCGAGAAGCTTCAACAACACCACCAATCAAGTCTCATTTTCCTTGCTAAGAAGTTCCGAGGCCAGTTCAAGTTCAAAGCTGTGGAAAGTCACCAAACAGGACCAATGATCACTTTTAGTTTTATTATTATCTTTTATTTTCATTTTTAATTTTCCGTTTGCATTTTCTACATTTTCTTGCTTGCTTAACTGATTTTTTCTTTTCTTTGCAGGAACTTTTGGCTATTTCCACCCTTGAAGTTGATTGCAGAATTTTAGCTTGGGGGTCATCGCTTGATTTTTTCTGCAAATTAGGGAAGTTTTCAGTCCTATTGCTTTATTTTATTTCGTTATATTTATCTACTTTATTTTTATTTGCATATTATTATATTTTCTGACATTGGGGACAATGTCTAGTTTAAGTGTGGGGGTAAAGTATAAAAATGACCAAATTGAAAATTTTTATACCTTCGACTTTGAACTGGTTTCATTTGTTTCCATGTTATTGCTTTGTTTTCTTAATTAGTTTTGTTTTATAAAAAAAAAAAACAAAAAACAAAAAAAAAAAAAAAATTTAAAAAATCCAAAAATATTTTCTTGTTTTCCTTATTGTTTTGAATTATATTTTTGTTAGTTTCCCGACCCAATGATATAATTGGATAAAATTTGAACCATGATCATCAAGAACTTAGTTAACATGTGTTGTGTGAAATTCCTAATTCTCGTGTTAGTTTGTACATATTTGATTATCTTTGAAAAACCAAATGCACATAGCCTTGTTGATGTGAAATTAAAGCATGATTTAAAGCTCCATATGTGAATTTAGTGACCATATACATCCTATGTGAGTTTTTGAGCCTATTGAAAGTGTGTGCATTTTTCATACACTCCTATTTTTTTTATGTGTGATGAACTTATGTGAGATACTTCTCTAGAACTTGCATAACGATCTTTCGAAATTTTTGTCATTGATTGCATGAACTTGAAAATGATAGAGGCATTAGGTTTACCACCATGGCCCAAATAACCTTGTTTCCCAAAGAAAAATAATATCATTAGATTGCCATTTTGAGCCGTATTTGTGAGCCTTTTATTTCTTATCACCAGATATGTCTACCCTTATGCCTGAAATAATTTTCCTTACCCTTTCCAAGCGAGCAATGCAAGATTGTCTTATGTGAAATGTTTGTGAAGTACTTTGAAGGTGTTTGGCAAAAGAATAAGTGTGGGGGTTTTTCATATTTGTTTCTATATAAAAAAAAAAAAAAAAAAAAAAAAAAAAAAAAAGAAAAGAAAAGAAAAGGAAAAGAAAAAGAAAGATTGTATACAAAGAAAATAAAAAGTTTTTAAAGTTTCAGTTTATGGGTGTGGTTGGAGGTGACTTGTAGAATAGCTGGAAATGTTGAGTTCTTATAAATCTAAAGAAAAAAAAATTGCTTGCATTGTAGCTTGGAACTTGTGTTTTCCTATTCTTTCGTTTCAATAACCCTATCCCTAAGCCTCATTACATCCAATAAAAGTCCTCTTGATTTAAGTTTTGCAATTATGACTGTGGAGAAGTGATCTTTATGCAAGCTTATGGTAGAACTTTCACATTCGTTTCTTTGAGCGAAACACATTAAAACTAAACACATGTGCGATTGAGTGTACATCCAGTGAGAAGGTCGCTAGTTTGCATATGGTGATTTTTAAAATAAAAACTTGAAATTGCATTAGCATGGCTATCTCACACACTACACTTCAAGGATGTTTCAAAGATTACTGCTAATATTTGAATAAGGAAAATGAACTTGAATTGCTTGTTGTTGTTAGCTATGGTTCTTGATGATTTATGTTCTCAAATGAAATTCTATGAGGGTAATATAGGGGAAAATTAATAATTTTCATGTTATTACTTTTTCTGTTTTCTCTGTTTTGCTCGAGGACTAGCAAAAGCTAAGTGTGGGGGTATTTGATCGGATTATATTTATACATATTTTACATCAAATTCTCTCGTCTTTTCTTAGTTAGTTTCTTATATTTTTGAGCTATTTACTTTGTTTTTGTGTTTTTTAGTATTTATCTAGTAAATAAAATAAATATTGCACAAGTGAGATTTTAAGTGATAAAATCGTCAAAACTGTCTTGCCCACTATTTTTGACTAATAAAAATAAGATAGTATTATAAATATATATATATATATATATTTATATATATTTATATATTTATATATATTTATATATATATACATATATATATATATATAAAAGGTATGATGTTAATTGAGTGGGGTTTTTGGCAGAAAGCAACGCGTGGGAGACAAAAAGAAGGAAGGCAGCTAGGCTGCCATATTTTAGAAAAGAATGAGAAGTCAGAGAAGGGCAGCAGACAACCAGGGATGAAGGAGAAATAATTAAGAAAAGGTTAGAGGACGGGGGACACGGGAGTGGAGCTCCCATCGTGAAGTGGAGGAACTAAATAAATAAGGAGGAATAAGGAGCACGCAGGGGGGGGAATAGGAAAGAAACCAAGAAAGCTGCTAAGGCAGCTGGTGCCGTGACTGGGCAGAGAGCTGGGAGGGAGCTCTCGGTGAGGCTTAGCAAGTTCGCAGAGGGAGACGTGAGGCTGCTTGGCAGCCTGCGAGAGGCGTGAAGCTTGCGAGAAGCTGCCTTGAGGCAACTGTGCAGCGCAGCAGCGAGGCCTGAGACGTGGGACTTGGGGAGACAGACGAAGGCAGCAAGCTGCCTTGCGAGGGCAGTCAGCACGAGTGCAGTCAGCGCAGGGGAAAGAAGGATTGACGCAAGCTGCCTTTGCAGCACAGCTTGAAGACGCAGACGCGGGGGCCTTCCTGGCGAGGGAGGAACAGAAAGGTGAAGGAGCGAAGCAGCAAAACGCTGCCTTGGCAGCGCACGGAAAGAACTTGGAGTGCAGGGCAGGTGGTAGCTCGAGACGGCATTAGGCAGGGGGAAAACTGCCTTGTGCAGTGGGCTGACGCGAGGAGGAAACGCTGCTGAGGCAGCTGGTGAGAGGGCGACACGGAGAGAGAGCAGATAGCTAGCAGGAACGCAGGGAGCTAGAGGAACGCAGAGAGGCAGCGAGCCACCTTGCTACTTTGGCAGCTGACGTGAAGCTGCTATAAGGCAGCACGAAAACCAGGAAATAAAGAGGAGGTCAGCACGGCAGCAGTGCTGACTTGGGTCAGCACGGGAGCAGAAGCACAGTGGACAGCAAGCTGTCAATCTCTCTCGGTTTAATTTTCCTAAACTCACATTTTATTTCTGTTTTAATTTAAATTATGTATAACTAATTTTATTTTGGCTAGAGTTTAATTCAAAACCATGGATATATTTGTAATTTGAATTGATTACCTTCAGTTGTGATTTCTGAGTTGTGATTTAATTTGTTTAACTGCTTGATTGATAACTTATTTTTGTTTGTCGATTAAGGATGCATACTTAATTTACATGCATGAATTTGATGCTAGAATATAAGTGAATTTCACCTAATCGTTATGAACTTATATTCACAAGTAGTAAAGGTTGTTGACCACAATCGTGTTAAGTAAATTCTTGGCATAAGTTTCATGCAATTCATAGTAATGAGTGCCTCGTCAATGCTTATGATTTTCATAGAACGTAATGATTCTTGCTTGTATCTCTATTATGCAATTCATGTAGGGAACTTGTGGGGAATGTTTTGGGTTGTCGTATGCAATCATCCAATCCATTAACTTAAGGAAAATCTGAGAATTAATTTATGCAATTCATGGTTAATTTGGGGCGTTGAGAATTTACAATTTATTGAAAGAACAACTGAAAATCAATTTAGGTTGCATATGTGGCATGTGTGGAGAATAATCCTCTAGCCAGTTCGTCATTTATCATTTTACCGTAATTTTATGTTTTTGTCAATTTTGTAATTTATTTAAGTTTAATTTACTTTTCATCAAAATCAATCCCCCATTTTATTTTAAAGTGTTAGATTTATTAGAAATCATTTTAGTTTGTGTTTTCGTAAGTCTTGAGTTGTTTTGAGTCTTTTGATTTATTTTAGTTTATTTGTTAGTTTTATTTTGAGTTATTCTAGTTAAGTGTCTTGAGTCTAGTTTAGTGTTTTTAATTTTGTTTTTACGTTTTTAATTTAATTTTACTTTGATTAGCATCCCTAGTTAATCCCCGGCCTAGAACGATCCCTACTTACATCATTACTACAACTGTCACAAATAGGGTTTAAATTTGTGCGTTAGTTATTTTCGCATCAATATGCAACGTAAATCAATTTCCAGTCAATTAGGTCCGCTTAAATTAACCTTCAGATTTCCCTAGAATCATTGAGTTGGATGAATATGCATCGTAAACAAATTATTCCTAACAAGTTCTCTATATGAACAGCATGATAAAGACACAAGTTAGAATCATTACGTTCTTTGGAAATCATAAGCATCGACAAGGCATTTGTAACTATGAAAAGCATGATACTTTTGCCAGGAATCTACTTAACACGATCGTGACTAGCGACCTTCACTACTTGCGAATATAAATTCATAACGATTAGGTGAAATAAATTTATGTCCTAGCACCAAATTCAAGCATGCAAATTAAGCGTGCACTCTCAATCAATCATGCAAGAATAAGTTCTAAATCCAATGGTTAAGCAAATTGTATTCACGACTTATGCAACGATAACTGGAAGTAATCAACTTATTTCACATATATAATCATGGTTTTGAATACACCCTTAGCCAAATTAAAATTAGCCAATCATACTCAAAGCAAAACAAAGATTACATGAATTAGACATTAAAATCCAAAGAAAGAAAACACCTAGAATGCTGCAACTTGGCAGCAAGTGCATCCAAGATTTCTCCTTTCCCTTGCTTGTGGCAGTTTGGTTTGTGGACAGGTTTTGGGTAGTTTTATGGTGTAGAATGGATGGGGAATGGTATGGAAAGGTTTAGGGTGAGTGTGGAGGAGTGTTTGATGGTTGGAGGGTGGTAGAAAACTCGGCAAAGAGGGTGGAAGAAGGTGGAGTGGCTGTTATGTTTTCTGGGCACTAGAATGGTGTTTTTGGGGTGTTTTGCTGCCTAGGGTGTGTATGGACGAATTTTCTGTGATGAGTGATGAATATGGGAGTGTGAACCCTTTGCTAAGGGTGTAAACATGTATATATAGGCCCCAAAAACCTAGAGAATCAGGTTAGGCAATGGATGAAATGCACAGCAAGGAGGGTGAATTTGTGGTGTGCAATGGTCCAAGGATGAAAATGAAGTAATGATGCAAAGTATGGAGGGTAAAATGGAGTGGTATTTCAGCTAGGGAGCATGAATGATTGTGTACATTGCATAGAAATGAAAAGGGGAGGTGAAATGTTTCAGAAATTAGTCAAAGATGCAGCAACATGTGTTGCACACGGCATTGGATCCCAAAGGTGGCTGATGGAGCATCAATTGGTGCATGGAATGGTTGTGAAAGTTGTGTGAAATCTGATGGGTGAAGGGAACAAGAGGTATGCAGCAATTAAGTGTAATAATTGAGTGTATTGAGGCATGAAATCAGAAATATTTTAGGGGACAAGGATGATTAAGCATGCATGGGAATCCAAAGGGAATACAATGGGGTTGCACGGCAAGGAAGGTGTATCCTTTTGTGGCTGAGTTCTTTATCCTTTGTACACTAATTCTTCACATTCTTAGCCTCTTTAAGTCTTCAATTTCGTCCATCCACCTTGCTCTATGCATTTGCTATCCATTCCAACCCCGAAACTGCTCCAAAGGCCTCCAAAATGCATCTTCTTGCATACTTTGTTCCTAGAATCTGAAAACACACAAAAATGACTTTAAACACTAAAATAACTAAGAAAACACAATGTAAATGCGCAAGAACACGTTAACTAAGTCGCATAAATATGCTCCTATCAAATTCCCCCACACTTAGCTTTTGCTAGTCCTGGAGCAAAACAAAATAACTAAACAAAACAAAACCCAACCTAAACCTTCCAACGTTTGCCTCAGGGATTTCCAATGCACATGTCATGTTAAAAATTGTCCTCCCCACAGATTTTAGTTGTCTTCACACTTAGCACATACTTAATCATAGTCACCACTTACTTGTTCACAATTAATCGATTAAAACAATGTTTTTGATGTAGTAACACGCCTTAGAGAATTTACTCAAGTCCTTACAAATTATGCACTCAATTTTCACTCAGATTTTCTAACTACTCACCCTATACTAGTCATATGTGAGAAGATTGATGTAAACATGAAAACGAACGCTCACATATATGTATTACAAAGAAAGCGATTTCTGGAGCATGTTTAGATATGATCTCATGAATGGAATGCTACTACTTAGATGCGAGAACCAGTGATACCATATGCTCATATCAATTTCAAACTCCACATATCGAAACACATAACACTTAAGATTGAAGTTAAAGGTTGTAACGGGGCTTGGGGTGATGGCTAACAAATGAAGGATAAGGATAACAAACGTTCTTAAAGCAATAGCAAGCAAGGTAATGAAATTGAAACTTAGAATTCACTTAGATTGCAGAAATTAACTTTTAGACACGGAGGGAAAATTCAAGCAATATTTAGGGCCGAATTCGATGTTTTGTACCCTTTCTTCAACAATCAACACTTTAAAACTCTTTTTCACATATTTTTCAACTCCTTTTCTTTTCTCTCTTTTTTTTTTTTTCAATGCCGTGCCTATGGCATAATAACTCACACTTCCCCCACACTTGTTTTCTGCCATACATTAATCAAAAGGAATTCAATTTGAATCATGCTTTACGATGCTTCAAGAACAAGGGTATGGATGGTCCTATACTAGGCTAGGAAAGGATAATGTGGGTAACAAAAAAAAAACATAGGCAACATAAGGCTCAACGGGGTTAAACTTAAGCACATAATGAACGGGATAGGCTTTTTGGCTCTTGGCTCACTAAACAACTTCATCTTGAATATGTGTTATGCAAATCAATAACATGCTTTGAATGAAATAGGCATGAGTTCTAGCATTTGGAACTAAATGATGAAACGCCTTGTAAGTAGTAACCAAGCAAAGAATAATGAGATCATGCAACGACTTTAGAAAACAATAATGCACAGATTTTAACTCTCCAAATAAACAATTAGGCTCAAGTCTCACAAGGTTGTAGCGTTAGTTTGAGTTCCTTCCTTCAAGTATGTTACAAAAACTAAATATATTTTTTTTTCTTTTATGATTACATGTGAATTCATACGTTATAACCACAACCAAGCATAAACAAAGAGTAAATCAAACTTTCATCCATGTTTATAACTCTCTTTAACAGTCATGCATTTACAAACCGAATCCTCATCATTGTGTTGGAAGGTACCCTAAGACGCAAATAAGCACACAAAAACAACTTTTTTTGGGTTTTTCAAAACAATTTTTCAAATTTTTATGAAATTTTCGGATTTTTATGTCAAAACACACTGAAACACTCCAAAACAGCTTAAAAACACTTAAAAATAGTAAGGAACAACACTAGAAGTTATGGGTGATAAACTCCCACGAATTTCATGCAAAACAACTTGGTTACCCCCCCACACTTAAATCAAACATTGTCCTCAATGTTTCAGGCATAAACTAACACAAAAACAAGCAAATAAACAAACAACGAATAAACATGACAAGTATGGCAAAGTAAAAATTAGACAGAGTAGAGTTTAAGAACGCAAATCTAGTTTTGGAGATAGATGATCGTGTTATCTTTCCACAGCTTTGATCTCGAACTGGTTTGGAAATCTGAGCGAGAGTGGCACGGTCTGCATTCTTCTCTGCTTGTTTCTTCTGCACGGCAGGCGGGCACGAGGTAGAGGTGATGGTCTGTTTCTTTATTCAATCTGTCCAAGTGCCGACCTCCTGCTCTCTTTCTCCTTGTCCTTAGTTGAGGATGAATCAGCACGTTGTCTCCACATGCTTCGAGGTATCATCTTCACTTCCCTTATAAGTGAGAGACGAAGCGGAAGCATAAGATGATGAAGATGAGTACTCGAGAGCAAGGCTAGGTAAGCAATCAGGAAGGGGTTCCAGGCAGTCGGTGCTGATTGCTCTCTTTCTCCTTGTCCTAAAACAAAAACAAAGACAAGGAGAAGGACAGGGAGAAAGCATGATATGAGATACTCTTGCTTTCAACCTTTATGATATGAAATACTTTTGCTTTGAATGGGTTGTTCGCAGGAGTATCCCAAGGAATGAGGAATACAGAGTGACTCGAGAGGGTTTGTTGGAAAGCCATTTCAGAGAGGATGAAAGGTTTAAGTGAGGCTGAAAGTTGGATGAGGCTGCCTCACTATGAAGTTCAACATTTATAGAATTTTCTTAACGGCTGGTAGAGGCACTGGTCAATTATCCCAGGGTTACCGATACGAGTAAAAGAACAGTGCAACAGTAGATTTCACGTGCTTTCCCACCTCACCATAAATTTTCGACCAGCTGTCTGTGATTTCCGCAAAGCAGATTCCTCATTGATATCTGGAATCGGCGCTTCGAGTTCTGAGCATCGTCGAGTGTAGAGGTTGCATGTGACACGTGCAAACAAATCTCGAAAAGAAGATTGGCCCGTGGTTTCAGGCCCAGCTTTTGAGAAAGCTAGCGCGTCTTTGATTGTTGAATTTGCGTCTTCGATTTCTGAATTGGTGCTTCGACAAACTGCCCGTGATTTCCGCAAAGCAGATGCCTCTCCGATTTCTGAGCTCGCTTCTTTGAGTGCTTATTTTTATAGAGGAGTGCAGTTAGTTTCAGAGTACACTTGAATTTCCGCCTGTAGAACTCCCTTTTGCACTTTTAAGATCCTGATATATCTCATCTTTTCTTTCTTCGAAACCTTTGAAAATTTCTGGCCCCTCTGACTGTCGTTTGGACTTGAACCTTGGTGCAGAGGTAGCCCCACCTTCTCCGGACAACATATGGCGCCCGTCCTTCATATCCCCTACTGGTCCTCTTACCGTTGGGGATTCGGTGATGATGAATGACATGACCGCTGCGGTGGTGGCCCGGAACCTTGTCACCCCTAGAGATAACAGACTGCTTTCCAGACGGTCTGATGAGTTGGTTGTTAAGGAGTCTCTAGCTCTTAGCATGCAGTGTGCGGGTTCTGTGGCCAACATGGCCCAACGCCTATTTGCTCGAACCCGTCAAGTTGAATCGTTGGCGGCTGAAGTAATGAGTCTCAAACATGAGATTAGAGGACTCAAGCATGAGAATAAACAGTTGCACAAGCTCGCAAACAACTATGCCATAAACATGAAGAGGAAGATTGACCAGGTGCAAGATTCTGATGGTCAAATTTTACTTGATCATCGGAGGTTTGTGAGTTTGTTCCAACAGTATTTGCCTTCGTCTTCGGGGGTTGTACCGAGTAGTGAAGCTCCAAATGATCAACCTTTGATACCTCCTTCTTCTGTGGCTCCGCCGACTGCTGAGGTTCTGCCGACTACTGAAACTTTTCCCAAACAGCCTTTGTGAAATATCCTTCTTGTATCTTTCTGTTCCTGTTCATTTTCCATGAATTTTAGTGTTAAAGTACCTTGCACATCTGTCAATGCTTCGAATATAAAACCATACTCAAAATAATTAAGTAAGCAACAAATGATATTGACAATCTAGGCAAAATAAAATAAAAAATGCAGAAAAGAAAAGGTTTTAGAAACGCAAAACGAATTGTGATTCAAAAATCTTCCTTCTTTGAACACATGGGTTGCCTCCCAAGAAGCGCTTGCTTTAATGTCTTTCAGCCGGACGATACTGCCATTTAATTTTGAACAGGCCCGACGGCATGGAGGGGTACATTCTCCACGACATGCTCCTCAAAGGCCTCATAATAGGGTTTCAAATGGTGCCCATTTACCTTGAATTCTTGACCTGTTTTGAAACTACGAACTTGGACTGCACCATGAGGAAAAACATCAGTAATAACAAAGGGTCCAATCCAACGTGAACGTAACTTACCCGGAAATAGACGAAGACGAGAATTAAATAACAACACTTTTTGTCCAACAGAGAAGGACTTGGTGCGAATCATCTTGTCATGAAAGGCCTTCGTCTTTTCCTTGTAAAGTCGAGCATTCTCGTAAGCTTCATTCCGTATTTCCTCAAGTTCATTCAATTGAAGCTTACGATGAATTCCCGCCTCATCTACATCCATGTTGAATTTCCTCACGGCCCAATGAGCCTTGTGCTCCAACTCCACAGGTAAGTGACATGGTTTGCCATACACAAGCCGAAAAGGGGACATTCTAACCTCAAGCTCCAATCTTTTCTTGTTGGCCCAACTGTCTTCTCAAGAATCTGTTTTATCTCCCGATTCGACACCTCGGCTTGCCCGCTTGTTTGAGGATGATAAGGTGTCGAAACCCTATGTGTAACGTTGTACTTCTTGAGCAGTGCCTCGATTGTGAGATTACAAAAATGTGAACCTCCATCACTTATAAGAACTCGAGGCATTCCAAACCTAGCAAAAATGTTAGACTTCACAAATTCTGCAACCACTTTGGAATCGTTAGTCCGGGTGGCTTTTGCTTCCACCCATTTGGAAACATAATCCACCGCCAACAAGATATAGAGAAAACCATGTGATGACGGAAAATGACCCATAAAATCAATTCCCCACACATCAAATATTTCAACAGAAAGTATAGGGTTTTGTGGCATTTGATCCTTAGCACTTATATTACCCATTCTTTGACAACGATCACATGTAAGGCAAAATGTCCTAGCATCCCTAAAAATGGTTGGCCAATAAAACCCACATTCTAAGACTTTAAGGGCAGTGCGTTGGGTGCCAAAATGTCCCCCACATGCATATGAATGACAGAATGTTAAAATAGATTGAAACTCAGATTCATTCACACAACGGCGTACAATCTGATCGGGACAGAATTTCCAAAGGTATGGATCATCCCAAACATAAAACCTAGCATCCTTTTTAAGCTTATCACGTTGATTCCTATTAAGTGTGCTAGGGATATGTTTAGACACCAAAAAGTTCACTAAATCTGCATACCAAGGCTCACTTACCTGGATAGACATTAGTTGCTCATCGGGGAAGGTTTCAGAAATTGGCGATGCTTCCTCATGCACCATTCGACTTAGGTGGTCAGCCACCACATTCTCCACGCCCTTCTTATCTCGAATCTCAATGTCAAACTCTTGTAGAAGCAACATCCATGGAATGAGTCTGGGCTTGGCCTCCTTTTTCGTGAGTAAATACTTGAGAGATGCATGATCAGTAAAAATAATAACTTTAGTACCAAGTAAGTATGATCGGAACTTATCTAATGCAAATACCACAGCAAGTAATTCTTTTTCAGTGGTGGAGTAATTTAATTGAGCATCATTTAGTGTCCTAGAGGCATAATAAATAACATGAGGTTGTTTGTTCTTTCGCTGCCCTAAAACAGCACCAATCGCATAGTCCGAAGCATCGCACATCAACTCGAATGGAAGGCTCCAATCTGGAGGTGTGATAATGGGAGCCGAAGTAAGAGCTTCTTTTAATTGCTTGAATGCCGTGGAGCAT
The DNA here is from genome assembly GCA_035220775.1 of Malus fusca. NCBI lineage: Eukaryota > Viridiplantae > Streptophyta > Magnoliopsida > Rosales > Rosaceae > Malus > Malus fusca. The sequence continues at coordinate 18,124,912 of CM069066.1, read as the reverse complement.
GCATCATCAAACTCGAAAGCCACCTCTTTTTGAAGCAATCGACATAGTGGTTGAGCAATCTTGGAGAAATCCTTTATGAAACGCCTATAAAAACCTGCGTGACCAAGAAACGAACGAACCTCTCTAACCGAAGTTGGAGAGGGTAAGTGACGAACAAGGTCTACCTTAGATTTATCCACTTCAATGCCTTCTTCAGAAATAATATGTCCTAGAACAATACCTTGCTTAACCATGAAGTGACATTTTTCCCAATTAAGCACAAGATTCGTTTCAACACAACGTTTCAAAATTAAGGTCAGATTACTCAAGCAATGATCGAATGAATTACCAAACACGCTAAAATCATCCATGAATATCTCAATAATTTTCTCCACATAATCAGAAAAGATACTCACCATGCATCGTTGAAATGTCGCAGGGGCATTACACAAACCAAATGGCATGCGCCTGTATGCAAAGGTGCCAAAGGGGCACGTGAACGTTGTCTTTTCTTGGTCCTCCGGAGCTATCACAATTTGGTTATATCCGGAATATCCATCAAGAAAGCAATAAAATTGATAGCCGGCTAAACTTTCTAACATTTGGTCCAGGAATGGCAACGGAAAGTGATCCTTCCTTGTCATGGCATTTAACTTCATGTAATCAATACAAACACGCCAACCGGTCACCACACGAGTGGGTACAAGCTCTTGTTCTTCATTCTTCACCACCGTGACTCCGGACTTCTTTGGAACAACCTGCACGGGAGACACCCAACGACTATCAGAAATAGGGTATATAACACCACAGTCAAGCAATTTTATAACCTCCTTCTTTACTACTTCCAACATGGGTGGATTAAGGCGACGTTGAGCCTCCCGAGATGGCTTAACTCCCTCCTCCAAAAGGATGCGATGCATGCACGTGGTGGGACTAATGCCTTTGATATCCGCCAAGGTCCATCCAATGGTAGATTTGTGCTCCTTTAACACCCTTATCAACTTGTCTTCTTCTTGGGCTGTGAGTGAGCTAGATATGATGACGGGTAGTGTTTGATCTTCTCCCAAGAAAACGTACTTCAAGTGACTAGGTAATGGCTTCAACTCAAGTGTAGATGGCTGCACAATGGATGGAAGTAACTTGTTAGCCAAAACCGAATCTAAAATTGAGAGTGGAGACTTACCTGATTGTGAGGGTAATGACTCGAGGGCCGCGACCATTTCAACCACTTCATCATAAGGGGGCACGGCCATAGGTTCAAATTCCATGCCGTGGGTTGCATGGATTCCCCCACACTTGTTTCTTGCTCCTATGCCGTGCACTAAGGCTATTTCAAGTGCATCGTCGTTCATTCGATCCAAATGTACCTGTGCCAAAGAATCAACAATGTCAATAGTGAATGTTCCCATTGGATATTTAATGGTTTCAGAAAGATCAAAACGAATAATGTCTCCATCAAACTCCATGGTTAATGTTCCCATAAACACGTCTATCTTTGTTCTCGCTGTTTTCATGAATGGTTGGCCTAGCAAGATTGGCAATGATGGAGCATGGCTTGAATCCTCCATTTCTAAGACATAAAAATTTGCAGGAAAGATAAGATGATTGACCTGCACTAAAACATCCTCAAGGACTCCCTTGGGATATGCGTTAGAACGATCGGCCAATTGAATTATAACACCATCCTGTTTTAACTCACCAAGGTTCATTGATGCATAAATGGAATATGGCATAACATTAATAGAAGCACCTAAATCTAACATGCATTTTTCAAATCTAGTGTTTCCAATTACGCATGGGATAGTAAAGCTCCCTGGATCCTTACACTTTGGAGGTAACTTCCGTTGCAAAACCGCGGATACATTTTCACTTACTTTCACAACTTCTTTGTTTGAAATTCTTTTCCTAGTTGTGCATAACTCTTTTAAAAATTTTGCGTACCTGGGCACTTGCTTAATAGCATCAAGTAGAGGAATGTTCACTTGGACTTTTCGAAAGGTATCCAAAATGTCCTTTTCGCTTTCTTCTTTCTTCGATTGTGCAAATCTGCGAGGAAACGGAACATTGGGCAAATTAGGGTTCGAACTCACAACATTTGGGACACACTTACCTGAGGTGGATGGATGGGATGTCTTAGATGGCTGCGGCATGGGTGATGATACCCTTGCCGTAGGGTAGGTGTTCTCCTCTTCTTTGAGTTGTATCTTCTCATCTTCCTTGTTTCTCACCTCTTTTCCACTTCGTAGTGTGATAGCCTTTGCAGATTCGAAACCACCCTTTGGATTAACCACCGTAGTGCTTGGTAACTTACCATTTTCACGGAATTGCCCCAAAAATTCGGCCATTTGGCCCATTTGCTTCTTTAGCTCATTAACCTCTTTTGCTTGGTTCTGCATTCCCTGCGCCATGGTGGTTAGTAACTGATATGTTTTATCGTCATTCATAGACGTACCTGGTTGGTTTGGGATGATTGTGCCTGAGGAGGTGGTTGTGGTGCCATTGGCCTTGGAAAGAAACCCGGGGGTTGTCGGAATCCACTTTGTTGGCCATATTGTGGTGCATCTCTCCATCTAAAATTGGGGTGGTCACGCCATCCCGGATTGTATGTATTGGAGAAAGGATCACCCCTTGGTTGGTTTTGATTCCCATAACCCACAGCATTGGCCAATTCCCACCCTCCATTCTCAATTAATTGAGGGCATTGATCAGATTGGTGTCCTTGAATGGAGCATACACCACAAATTGTAGTTCCTTGCGTTTTGGGGCCTTCAACCAACTGCGATAACATAGACGTAAGGTTAGCCATTTGGGATTGTAACTCAGAAATAGAACTTACCTCATTGACATGATGTGGCCGTGGGGTGTCTCTTTGCCCAACACCTTCATATTGTTGTGCATTGAGTGCTCTATTCGCAATGAGAGTTTTGGCATCCCTAGGTGTCTTGTCTACTAGAGCTCCTCCCGCGGATGCATCCAACATTTGTCGTTCAAGTGGTAAAAGACCTTCGTAAAAGTATTGAAGAAGTAGCTCCTCCTTCATCTGATGTTGTGGACAAGAAGCAACAAGTGATTTAAATCGTTCATAATAAGATGGAAAAGAAGAATGACTCGTGATGTCGGAAAGAACTTCTCTAAGAAGGCTCGCTTCATACTCTCCCATGATGTGACGGTTCCGGGAGCCAACTCATACAACCAATCCTTGGCCTTTTCCAACAAAGAAAAGGGAAAAGTTTTCATCTTTAATATGTTGCTATCCACAGTCATCGGTGTCATACTTGAGCATACTACTTCGAACTCCTTTAAGTGCTTATTGGGGTCCTCCATTGATAACCCATGGAACTTGGGTATATGATGTAGCAAACTTGACTTCAACTCAAATTCATCGGTCTTCTCAGGGTCAGCCCTAGGGTATTGGATGCAAAGAGGGGCTGCATTGGCCAAACCCGAGGCAGAAAGCTCCTTGATGGTTCGATTGTCTACTGCCATGGTTGGTACCTCCTCTTCAATTTCAACTTCTTGCTCTTCTAATTCAGGTTCGGGACTAGGAGGAGTAGACTTTTGCAACCTCTTTTTCCTTCTCAAAGTCCTCTCAAAATCACTGTCAAAGTCGAAGATATGCTCACGAACAGGTTGTGAACTGCGGGTCATAAACTAGTACCTACACACAAGAGTAAACAAGGTTAGTAACCAACTCAATAAACTCGGCACAAGTAAGAATTTAAGGTGCCTATACACAGCACAAAAGCAAACACACACACACGGTGCAAAAATTCAAAAACAAAACAGAAAACGAAACAATTTAAACAAGACTCAAGATAAGGGATTAGCAACTTTGCTAATCCCCGGCAACGGCGCCAAAATTTGGGGTGAAAATTATGTTAACACACAAATTAAACCCTATTTGTGACAATTGTAGTAATGATGTAAGTAGGGATCGTTCTAACCAGGGATTAACTAGGGGTACTAATCACTTGAAAACTGAATTAGAAACGTAAAAACAAAGTTCAACACACTAGATTAGACTCAAAGAATGTAAAACTAACGTTTAAACTACTAAAACAAACCAAAAACTCAAAATAGCAACCAAAAGACTCAAAACTGCCTTAAAAACACTTTCTGGGCAGTTTTGAACACAAAGCACCAAATTGGACGAATTTGGGTTTTAACTTGTACCAAAACACTTAAAACATAAACTAACACACTTTCTAACTAATCTCGGACTTCAAAGTAAATGGGGATTTGATTTGGACGAAAATAAACTAAATGGACAGATTGTAAAGAAAACAGATTGTAAGACAAAATTGTGATGAATAAATGGATGATGGAATAGCTAAGGGTTTCTTCTCCACACATGAAATATATGCAACGTAAATCAATTTCCAGTTATCAATTCAATAAGTTATGAACCTCGACACTCCAAGTCAATTAGGTCCGCTTAAATTAACCTTCAGATTTCCCTAGAATCATTGAGTTGGATGAATATGCATCGTAAACAAATTATTCCTAACAAGTTCTCTATATGAACAGCATGATGAAGACACAAGTTAGAATCATTACGTTCTTTGGAAATCATAAGCATCGACAAGGCATTTGTAACTATGAAAAGCATGATACTTTTGCCAGGAATCTACTTAACACGATCGTGACTAGCGACTGATGCGAAATATATAAGCACACAAATTAAACCCTCTTTTTATCAAATGTAGTAAAGTATGTAAGTAGGGATCGTTCTACGCCGGGGATTAGGAGGGATTGCTAAATCACTTGGAAACTGACTTGAAAACGTAAAAACAAAGTTTAAAACACTAAACTAGACTCAAAGAATGCAAAACTATACTTTAAACACTAAAACAAACCAAAAGACTCAAAACAGTACCTAAAGACTCAAAACTGCCTTAAAGACACAATCTGGGCAGTTTTGAACACTAAGGAAGAATTTGAACGAAAATATGTTATAACTTGACTCAAGACACTTAAAAACACAAACTAAATTGATTTCTAACTAATATGACTCAACAAAATAAAGGGGGATTGTTTTAGACGAATTTGAAAACAAAACAAGAACTTTGTAAAACAAAATAGGTTTTAAAACGAGATTGATCAAATTAAATGGATGAGAGCTAAGGGGTTCTTCTCCACACATGTTATACTTGCATACAAAATGATTTCCAATTGCTTTTCGATAAACTATGAATACTCAACGCCCCAAATTAACCGTGAATTGCACTAATTAACCCTCAGTTTTTCCACAAGTTATTGGGTTGGATGATTGCATACGACAACCCAAAACATTCCCTACAAGTTCCCTACATGAATTGCATAATAGAGATACAAGCAAGAATCATTAAGTTCTATGAAAAACATAAGCATTGACGAGGCACTCGTTACTATGAATTGCATGAAACTTATGCCAAGAATTTACTTAACACGATTGTGATCAACAACCTTTACTACTTATGAATATAAGTTCATAACGATTAGGTGAAACTTCCTTATATCCTAGCATCAAACTTATGCATGAAAATTAAGCGTGCACTCTCAACCAACATACACAAATTAGTTTTAATTCATAGAGATAAGTAAATTAAATTCACAATTCATGAAACGCAATTGGAAGTAATCAAATCATATAGCAAGCATAAACATGGTTTTGAATCCCCCCCTAGCCAAGGGGGGTTTAGTTCCTCATACTCGGAATTACATAAAGATAACTCAATTTAAACATTGAAATCAAAGATAGAAAATACTTAGAAACGCTCCAACACTCCCAAGGCTTGGGCATAGGCACGGCACAAGATGTTCCTTCTCTTTCCTTCCTTATAAGCAGCGGCACTAGAGGTTTTGGACGGTTTTGGGTGGTTTTTATGGTGTAGAATGGATGTGAGATGGTATGGTAGTGTTTAGGATAGGTGGAGGGTGCGGCAAAGGTAAGGAATTATGGATGTATGGTGATTTGGGAGTGTAGAATGGTGTGGAATGTGGGTGGACGAATTTCTGAGATCAAAGGGAGTCTTTTTCATGTGTATGGGATGTGGTATTTATAGGCTTGAGAGAGGTGATCGGATTATATTTATACATATTTTACATCAAATTCTCTCGTCTTTTCTTAGTTAGTTTCTTATATTTTTGAGCTATTTACTTTGTTTTTGTGTTTTATAGTATTTATCTAGTAAATAAAATAAATATTGCACAAGTGAGATTTTAAGTGATAAAATCGTCAAAACTGTCTTGTCCACTGTAATTGGTTAATAAAATAAGAAAGTATTATAAATATATATATCTATTTATATATATATATATATATATATGATATTGTGGGAGACAGCTGGCACGCATGGGAGACAACGAGGAAAGGGCAGGAGTCAGTGCATGGCTTTTGTGCAGTCGGACGAAAACTGAAGGACGTGCGAGTGAGTGGAGAGACACGGGGGGCTGTTGGAGTGAATAAAAAAAAAGGCCAGAGCATATGGGAAGGGCCGAGAGGAGATAAGCAAATAAGATAAAAGGGGAGAGCTGTCCTTGGCAGCTTGGGCCTCGGGGGGAAATAGAAAAGAGAAGCTGCCCTTTGGCAGTTGACGCGAGGAGAGGAGCACAGAAAAGAATAAGGCAGCGCAAGCTGCAGAGCTCTCGGTGAGGTTTTGGAGAGTGCAGGAAGAGAGCTGCCTTCCTGGCAGCTAGAAGGCAGCGAGAACGTGCAGGGACGCGAGGAGCTCGCAGGTCTCGCACGGAGGGAGCCACAAGGAGCTGCTTCTCGGCACTTTGAAGGAGAAGCAAGGAGCTCGGTTGGAGGACAGCTGCTTTGGCAGCTTGGAGTGACGCGAGGCAGCAGAGACGCAGGGACGCGGAAATGAGTGCTGCCTTGGCAGCTTAGAGAGAGGGAGTAAGAAGTTAAGCGCTGCCTAGTAGCAGCGGGAGCAAGTTAGCACAGCTTGCAGCAGCGGGAGATCAAGTCACGGAGAAGGTCGCTGCCTTTTGGCAGCTTGGAGTGACGCGAGTTAGCGAGCTTGCGGAAAGAAAGAACACGCAGGGCCTCGTGGGGAAGCAACGCTGCGCAACGAAAGAAGAAAGGCGCTGCTTGGCAGCTGGCAGCAAGACTGACGCGAAGAGTCAGCACGGAGGAGTCAGTACGAGGGAGTCAGCACGGGGGCAGTCAGCACGGAAACAGGAGCTGCTTAGGCAGTTTTGCGCTGAAGGTCAGAGAGCTGGCGAGGACTGTGCAGGAAAGAAGGACAGAAAAACAGAAGAGCTGTCTTTTCTATCGGTTAAATCTTTCCAAACTCAAGTTTAATTTCTGTTTTAATTTAAATAATGTATAACTAATTTTATAATCCACGGGCATACTTTGATTTGATTGGAATTGATGTGGGGGATGCTGTGGTAGCTGCATAGGTCTTGAATAGAATTCGTCTTGCTGCCAATATCCACTTTGTTGAAAGTGTTGAGGTTCATCCCACATATAATCTGAGTAGTCTCTCCAATCCGAATTGTAAGCGTTGGAAAACATGTTGCCCCTTGATTGGTTATGGCCCTGATATCCCCAAACATCTTCATTTGCAGAAAATTGAGGACCTTGATATCGTTGTCCATAGGGCACATCAAGTGTAGGGACACTTGGCATTGTGGTCCGTTCGGCATTATGAGTTAATTGAGCAGTGAGCTGTGCCAATAGATCTTGAATGCTAGTAGAATCCAGGTCTTGCTCCATTTGTAACTAAAATCAAAGAAAGAAAACTAAATCAAATATCAAAAGTAAAAGACATAACAAACCAAAAATAAAATAACATAAAATAAACACAAATAAAATAAAATAAAATAAAATAAAACACAAACAAAAACATAAACAAAGGATTAGCAAATTTGCTAATCCCCGGCAACGGCGCCAAAAATTTGATGCGAAAATAAATTAACGCACAAATTTAAACCCTATTTGTGACAATTGTAGTATATGGATAAGTAGGGATCGTTCTAGGCCGGGGATTAACTAGGGATGCTAACCAAAGTAAAATTAAATTAAAAACGTAAAATCAAAATTTAAAACACTAAAAAACATGTCTCAATCCTCTCTTGACTTGGAATTCTTCTCCTTCTTCAACTTGGAAACCTTTCCTTCTTGGACTTGGAAATCTTCTTTGTAGCTGCAACTTGATGCCATTTGGGGTTTACATTTCCTACTCCAAGTAGGAAACCTTGTTTGAATAGGAATCTTCATTCTTCTAGGAATCCATCTTCAACTAGGAATCCCTCGTTGATTAGGAATCCTTCTTCAATTAGGAATCCTTTGTTGACTAGGATTTCATCTCTTGATTAGGCGCTTTCCTACTTCGACTAGGAAACCTTGTTCAAGTAGGAAACATCATCTTCAAATCTTCAATTTCGTCCATCCTCTTGGCTCCAAGCATATGATGTCCATTCCAAGCTCTAATTTGCTCCAAAAGGCTCCAAAATGCATCATTTTGCATACTTTACCCTTAGAACCTGAAAACACATAAAACTAGCTTAAAAGACTACTTTAACTAAGGAAAAACAATGTAAATGCACAAGAACAAGCTAACTAAGGTGCATAAATATGCTCTTATCAAATTCCCCCACACTTAGCTTTTGCTAGTCCTCGAGCAAAACAAAATGAAACAAAAGAAACAAAAACGAAATAAAACAAGTAAAACATAACCTAAACCTTCCAACGATTGCCTCAGGGATTTCCAATGCACATGACATGTTAAAAATCATCATTCCCACAGATTTTAGCCATTTTTACGCTTAAGCACATACTTAATCATAGTCACTACTCATTAGTTCACAAATAACCAATTCAAACATGATTTTGAATGTAGTAACATGCCTTAGAGAATTTCCTCAATTCCTTACTAGATATGCACTCAATTTTCACACAGATTTTCTGACTACACACCCTATACTAGTTATATGTGAGAAGATAGATGTAAATATGAAAATGAATGCTCACATATATGTATGACAAAGGAAGCACTTTTCGGAGTTAAAAAAACATGGTTATCAATATGATCTCATGAATGGAATGCTACTACTTAGATGCGAGAACCAGTGACACCATATGCTCGTACCAATTTTAAACTCCACAAATTGAAACACATAACACTCAAGATTAAAGTCAAGGGTTGTAACGGGGCTAGGGGAGTTGGCTAACAACGAAGGATAGGGAAAACAAACGTTCTTAAGGCAATAGTAAGTAAAACAATGAAATCGTACTCAGAATTCCCTTTAGCATGCAGAAATTAACTTTTTAAACACAAAGGGAAGTTTCAACAACAATTAGGGCCGAATTCACTGTTTTGGACCCTTCCTTCAACAAACAACACTTAAGAACTCTTTTTCACATCTTTTCAACTCCTTTTCATTCTTTTCACAACTTTTTCTTTTTTCTTTTTATTTTCCACGAAATTTTTTCTTTTTCTTTCTTTGTCGTGCCTCATTCAAGACTTTGGCACACCCACAACAAAACTCACTTCCCCCACACTCGTTTTCTGCCAATAATGACCAAAAGGAATTCATTTGGAGTTATTCATTACTATGCTTTAAGAACAAGGGTATGGATGGTCCTAATCTAGGCTAGGTGAGGATGATGTGGGTTAACGAAGAAAACATAGGCTAAACGAGGCTCAACGGGGTTAAACCTACAAAAACGAATGCATGGAATGAAGGCTTTTTGGCAATGGTGGTAACTACTAACTTCATCTTGAATATGTGTTATGCAATTCAATAACATGTTTTGAATGAAATTGGCATGAGTTCTAGCATTTGGAACTAAATGATGAAACGCCTTCTAAGTAGTAACCAAGCAAAGAATAATGAGATCATGCAACGACTTTAGAAAACAAGAATGCACAGATTTTAACTCTCCAAATAAACGTTTAGGCTCAAGTCTCACAAGGTTGTAGCGTTAGTTTGAGTTACTTCCTTCAAGCATGTTACAAAAACGGATTTTTACTTTATGATTACATGTGAATTCATAAGTTATAACCACAACCAAGCATAAACAAAGAGTAAATCAAACTTTCATCCATGTTAATCATTCTTTTTAACAGTCATGCAATTAAAAACCGAATCCTCATCATTGTGTTGGAAGGTACCCTAAGACATAAACGAACACACAAAACCGACTCTTTTTGGGTTTTTAAAACAAATTTTTCAAAATTTTATGGGATTTTCGGATTTTTGGAACAACCTATACTAAAACACACCAAAACAGCCTAAAAACACCTAAAAACAGCAAGAAACAACATTTGAAATTATGGGTGACAAAACCCTACGAATTTGCATCAAAATACTTTGGTTACCGCCCCACACTTAAATCAAACATTGTCCTCAATGTTTCAAGCATAGACTCACACAAATAACAAACAAACAAACAAAACAACATATAAACAACCTAACATGGCAGAAACGAAATCAACAACAAAGAGAGGAGTTTCGGAACGCAAATCTGGAATTGGAGTGCTTTCTCGGTCTTCCTTTGTTGAATGCATGGGTTGCCTCCCAAGAAGCGCTTTCTTTAACGTCTTGCAGCCGGACGATGCTCCATTGAAGGTTTATGGAACCCCACGGCATGGGGTGGTTTTCCCAAAACTTGTCCTACGAACCACTTCATGCTTTGGGTCCTTGAATGGAGTGGGATAATGATCCTTTCTTATTGTCGTGTTTTGCTTCTCTAAATCAACACGAATTTTCCCACGACGTTGAATTCGATTAGGTACCTGCACCACACGAGGTAACAACCTATTAGTTGAAATGGGAATCGAATTTGGAATAGGTGGCTTACCTTTGTACGTCAAAGAAGTGGTAGCACAATGGATGGATGCACAAGGGTTGCTCGTGGCCAATTGTGGTGCTTCCAAGGTTGGGGCCGTGCACTCTTTGTTGTTCACTCCAATTCCTTCCTCGATGGTGGGTTGTGGTACATGCTTCTTGACTAGTGTTGAACATTCCTGCCCTATATGTTCAATTACATTAATAGCACAACAAGAACGAACATTATTAGTATTCTCAACCGATTCAGAAATCTTAAAGTTAATCATATCACCACCAAAGGCCATAGTTACTGCTCCCTTGGCCACGTCAATCTTGGTTTGAGCCGTTTTCATGAATGGTCGTCCAAGTAAGAGTGGTGATGGTGGAGAGTGGGTTGAGTCCTCCATATCAAGCACGTAGAAATCTGCAGGAAAAATCAAGTGGTCTACCTGCACCAAAACATCTTCCAACACTCCTTTGGGATATGCATTAGATGAAGGAAATTTTGTGAAAAACATGTTCATTTGAATAACATCATATAGCATGCAATTAACAATTAAAGGCGGAATCATGCTTTCATGCATTCAAAAACAAAACATCTACCATGAAATTCAAAGCCTAGTAGATTGGTGAACCTTGACTCAACTTAAAAACAACAATTTGTTAGTTGAGAAATATTTACCTTTGTAGATTCCTCTTTGCATATGCAAAGGATAATCACCCAAGAGATAGGGCCTTCATTCCTTGCTTCTTAGCTCCATGGATTTGGTTAGAAGAATAGGTTCTCCAAGTTCCCAAAATTGAGAACCTCTAAAGATTCTACACCAAGGTTGGATTGGAGAGGAAATGAGTGACCTTGAGGAAATAGAATTGCTAGACAATATCCCCCAAGGTGGTTGGCCTCTTAGAGAGAAATGGAAGCTTTGTGTTCTCACCAATTTTCTATAAAATCAACAACTTATGAATTTATGTTATAAAGTTCTTTATATAGTCACTTCTTTAAATGACCTAAAGAACCAAAAACCCTAATTCATCACCATATGGCCGGCCACTCTAATGAATTTGGGCTTTTGGGCCTTTGTGAATCTTTATTCATTAAGTTGTCATACAACTTAAGTCAATGGGCTTTGACGTTCGAAGCCCATTGGGCCTTAAGGTCCAAAAACTATCCCGAGGTCTTTAACAAACTTATTCGTTTGATTAATTAACATATTAATTAATCCTTGCCATAAATAATTAAACCATTTAATTCATCTCCTTTGTTTCTTCAATCTCCACCTTATTTGGTGTACGATACATTAGGTTCCTTTTAGCGAGGCAGTGGGCGATTAAAACCATTTTACATCGATTGTGAATTGAAACTTACTTTCAATTCTCCCTTTAGTGATTACACACGTTTAGGGCTTCCACAAACCATGAGTGACCCCTAGCAGCATATCATGGCTACCCAAGCTAATCAGAAGAGGTAGAGAACCTATTCAGTTTAGGATTACAAATGCAATACGGTCTTTCTCTAATCTAATACTCTTGACCACATTGTTTGGTTTGATAGTTTATTTATTCATGTCTACTATCCAATGTGATTCATTTGCATTTTATGATTACCTTGAATGTGATTTGGAACGCATTCCCCAATCTCATTCATACTCTGGCCAGAGATTTTAATCATATCATAGAGTATTCTCCCTCAAGCCAATTGAAGGTTAGAGATCCCTTGTTGCGCATTCACTTGTCTCCATGACTAAGTGGCTTAACCCCAATGATGTCGTGGACACCCCGATGGGGTGACTTTGGCATAATCAAAGATCAAGGACTTAACCACAAGACAACAACTGTGATGCCTCAGGTCAAATGACTAATTTGCATTATCCCAAACATGAGTTCTCATGTGACATGAGTATGAGAACTCCTCGTTGATCGTGTTCAGTGAACTCATTCTCTATTGAGCACCTACGTACTTGTCTTGATGTCACACACACCAATGACTCGAGACTAGTCACTCTCCCTGAGAGAAGACATAGCACGTACTGATCTTATCGGACTGTCAATGCCCAATTGGCAATCCTATGATCAGGAACGTTTAGGATGTGTCTACGAAAGAATGGTCTCATTAATCTAACTACATTAGATTGCATTCTTCCAATCACATATTCCTTGGACTTTATCGTTTAAGCATATAACATTTATATGAGACGCCTCAAACAATAATGTTTGCCTTTTATATGTAAACTAGATTAGTTTAACATGTGAAATATCCGTAAAGTATCATCATATGAATGGCTTTAGGGCACATTTCCAACAATCTCCCACTTGCACTAGAGCCAATCAGCTTGGTCATCTGTTATGATTCCTCTTCTGTAGTCATTTCCTAAATGGCTGAATAGTAGGCCTAGGAAATGGATATCTATATGTTATCCATAGAAGCAACCTTGAGAATATCGACGTCACCATTATACATGATTCCCAATCATGTGGTTCAGTCTCTCATATGAGTTCGGATCTTGATGAGACCTTGATTCCCAGGCTTGAGCTATCGCCCCATTAGTGTCGTAGTGTCAGTACACTAGATACACTTTCTGGTTGGAACCGAATAGAGAGTTCATAAGACGCTTTGTAATGATTAACTCCCACTAATCTTTTGTAAACCTAGTAAACAAAAGATTCATTTACATCTATATGAGAAATCAAACAATTTTGATCTTTCTCTCATAAGACGCTTATGGCTCCCACTAGCTTGCTAAGATCCATGATGGTTGGATCTCTACAACTTACATGTTTTGTGATTCATAGTTTTAGACATAAATTATCAAGACTATCTTAATAATGGTTTCGGAAACCTATATCATGTCCAAACATTGAATCACCATTTAGTTGTAGCTAGCAATCTTCGAATTAATTGAAACTAAGACTAAGTCAAAGATGGTTCCTTCAAAGTCAACCATTCTCTTTGATTGTAGTCACCTTAAGCTACCAATTAGCTATGAAGGTTTCATTATTTCGGGTCAAATGGTACTTTACCATTTCTTGAGTATATATCGTATATACACTCAATGTAGTCATAAAGTTCAAACCATTCAACTGAGACGGTTTATAAATCCTTCTTGACTACCTTGGAGCTTGTGGTATAGGAACTAGGTTGTTATATTTGTTGATTATCATCTTGTCTCTCAAAGAACCCATTCTTTTGAGTTCTATTCCTAGTTCATTTGCTCTAAGGCAAATCACATTGTAGGATTACAATGAACTACTCAACAAACAACATTTGTTGGTTGGTTTATAGAAGTGATATCCAAAGGTTAATTTAAGGATATCCACAAGATAATTTTTAAACAAATATTGCTTATTAGCACACAACCCCAAATCTTAACATGATTAAGATTTGTTTTTCTTTCCAACTACATTCTATGGAGTTATGAAAATTTTGGAAGATCTTCTAATTGACAATCATATTGTTTTAGAAGCATATATATCCTATATATGGGTAATTGATAATATCCAACAAACTAAATCTTATTCAAGTTCGTTCTTCTCCTAATGGAGAAAATCATTTATCTTATGATGCTAATTTCCTTGATATCTTTCAAGGAAACTCATCTAAAGTGTTACCTTTCCTTGGATCAAATCTAAGGAGGTAAGTACTTTAGACGTCTTACTCATCAACTTACATTTCTTGAATTCTTTGAAACCTTTTGCAAAGTATTCGGACTTGTGTTTATTCATAATAAACTATAGTCCAACCGAGAGTGATCTTCGGTGAATGTCATACAACATGAGTAGTATTATGTTGTGGACAATTGCCACTATCTTGCAACCTTTTGGGTTTTAAGCATCATTATATTCTAAACAGTTAACGCTACCATATCATCTCTACTATAGAGACAATCAATTAGATTACTATAATCCAATCATTGATTAATAAAGAACAATGTTTTGTCAAACAAAACATTCATCCATCTCTATTATAGTGACGGAATTAAGTTCCTTAAAATTGGAATGTAAAGACAATCTTTGGTTTTTCCAATTTCTTTGGTAGTTTATATGAGGAAGTTAGTACCATCTGCTTTCGCAGAGATCTATATTTTATTCACGTTCCGAATGTGAAGTACTTTCTCTTCTCTCATTAATCTTCTACTTCTTATTAGCCACACTTTTACAACGATTGTAAAACATAGTTACTAATACGGAATCATGCATTCAAGTAGAAGAACCAACTGTTTTGAACTATTCAAGAACAATTTACAACACCTTCGAAATGTGTGTTCTTGACATTTGCAAGACATTTCTTGCAAATACCCCTTCCAATGTCCATCCTTTCATAAAGAAAGTTTGTTCCCTTGGAGTTAATTTTATCTTCTTCATTTGACTTCTCCTTTGACTACAATAGTCATGGTCCCTAAACTCCCACTATCTCTCTTGAAACCTTTTTCAATTGTGTTATACACATCAAACATTTTGGAGAGTGTTTGGTTATTGTTCACTACATAGTTTACAATAAACTTAGTGAACCATTAGGATAGGGACATAAAGGTGAAGTCCTAGCCTAGTTTCCGTCTCGTTAAGTGGTTTATCACTTCAACACTCAATGATTCAAAATCATCATAAGTCCATGTTGATGGACTATTTTTGTCAACCAACCATTATGTTCTAAACATAATTACAAACTTTCAGGAGTTGTTCAAGGCAACTCTTATTTCTTCATACAACAATTTGTAAGTGAAGAATTATGGCACTAAAAGTGTCCTTGTCTTTATGCTAATCTTCTTAAGTTCCTTTGTTCATATAACGAAGGAATAAGCATTGGTTGTTTGTGTTGTCCTCTTCATGATAGACATTTCTAACATGTTCTTCCAATGATACATTATCAATAGGAAGATTGTGAGGATGAGACTTCTTAGGTACATGCACAATCCATTTAAGACAATCTTTGGGATTGTGTTACCAAGTCCGGAAACTAAAACATTCGGATTTTCTTTGTCAAGTTTTGGATAGCGTTTGCAAATATATTGGTAAACAAATACATAACGAATATAAATTGATTGATTTTAAGCCATTTGATTCGGGTCTTTAAATCAAATAGCACCACCCACTATTTTTGGCAAATTCCATATCCCTCATTGGAATTCGAGAGTTTTGGAGGAAACTCTTAGTAGGTTATGGGAGACTCACTATTACCAAGCCCACCTCACAATGATATGATGTTGGCTAGCATTAATAATAATGAGAGAGTACGCTTACTCATTTGCAACTAATGCAAGTACCCATCAATTTGGCCTCTAGAGAATGTTGCCTCACGATGATACGATGTCGGCGCCATTGCACTTAGTTAAGTCATTCCCACCATGCTTAGTGCGTGAAGGGGTTCAAGAATAGCCTCACGATGATACGATGTCGGCCATCCTCGTTGCCTACACTCACCTCATCAAGTATGTATATAGACTCCTCCTGAGTATAAGCATGCACTTTGTACTCCCCCATGATAGGGTGAAGCCGATGTACAAGTCATAAACGATTGGAGCCTACCACGGTGGAAGGCCACGAAAGAGTGTTCTAAGCACTCTCACGCTTTTCAACTTAATAATGGTTTGGTTGAGGGTTTTAGGTCTCATCACATAAACATAAACATATTCATTTTAATCTTTATTAAAACAATTTTGGTCCTATTACAACTATTGGTCCATTTGATTCAATTTAGTTGTATATAATACTCCCACTATATTTATAAAACGGTTTTTTAAAGCAAGAGTATATGATACTACTAACGTAAGGTTTGCATTCATTTGATGGACTATATAGTTGCCTTAGGGCCTTAGGATGATTATGAACCTTTGTTTAGATTCAACACGAGCCTAGTGTTGAATCTCGGACTAGGGATGGAGATTGATTTTAGTTACGCGTTTAATCACATTAAGGCGTGTTGTTCCTAGGGGCGTTGGACCCAACTACTTCATTTTCATGCATATCAAATAAAGCAAGAAAGAAGTACTTCAAAGTAAAAGAGAGCTTATGCTCTTTACAACATTTTGATCGGATTATATTTATACATATTTTACATCAAATTCTCTCGTCTTTTCTTAGTTAGTTTCTTATATTTTTGAGCTATTTACTTTGTTTTTGTGTTTTTTAGTATTTATCTAGTAAATAAAATAAATATTGCACAAGTGAGATTTTAAGTGATAAAATCGTCAAAACTGTCTTGCCCACTATTTTTGGTTAATAAAAATAAGATAGTATTATAAATATATATATATATATTATATATATATTTATATTTATATATATATATGATGTTAATTGAGTGGGGTTTTGGCAGAAAGCAACGCCTGGGGATCAAATAAAGGAGAAAAGCATAAAAAAAAGAAACTGACAGGAATTAAAATAGAGGATGGGGCGCACTGCAGAAAGCAGTGGAGGCGTGCGGGGAGACAAGAAAGAATGGGCAGGAAATGTGGGGATGTGCTCGGCATTTAAAGGAGGGAGACACGTAGAAGGAAGGAGGGGGGGATAAGGAAAGAGGGTTTTGGAGTTGCGAAGAGGCAAGCAGGGCCGAGGCGCTGCTTTTGCAGCAAGCAGGGAGACAGAGAGAAACAGCTGCGAAGGAGCTGGAGGAGTTGCTGCCTCTGCAGCTTGGGGCAGCAACGCTGCACATTGGCGCACGGGAAAGAACAGGCTGCCCTTGCAGCCTTGCGCAGGAGGCAAGAGGAGGTCAGGACAGCGGGAGCTGTGCAGGTTTTGGAGATACAGGCGCTGCCTTTGCAGCGTCAGCACGGAGGAACTTGCGGAAGGCGCGGTGCGCGCGGAAAGAAGTGAGGGAGCAACGCTGCACGCTGGCAGCGAGAAGGAAGAGGGCAGCAGGCTGCCATTCGCAGGACAGCTGGAGAGAAGGCTGCCTTTAGGCAGCTGGCAGCGATAGGGAGACGCGGAAAAACAGTGAGAAGCGGGAGGAGGAACGCAACAGGCAGCGAGAAAGAAAGAGAAGCAAGAGGCAGCACGAGCAGAGGTCAGCACGGCAGCAGTGCTGACTTGGGTCAGCATGGGCAGTCAGCACGGGCAGTCAGCACAGCAGAAGCACAGTGGACAGCAAGCTGTCAATCTCTCTCGGTTTAATTTTCCTAAACTCACATTTTATTTCTGTTTTAATTTTAAATAATGTATAACTAATTTTATTTTGGCTAGAGTTTAATTCAAAACCATGGATATATTTGTAATTTGAATTGATTACCTTCAGTTGTGATTTCTGAGTTGTGATTTAATTTGCTTAACTGCTTGATTGATAACTTATTTTTGTATGTCGATTAAGGATGCATACTTAATTTACATGCATGAATTTGATGCTAGAATATAAGTGAATTTCACCTAATCGTTATGAACTTATATTCACAAGTAGTGAAGGTCGCTTATAAACGATCGCGTTAGGTAAATTCTTGGCATAAGTTTCATGCAATTCATAGTAACAAGTGCCTCGTCAATGCTTATGATTTTCATAAAACTTAATGATTCTTGCTTGTATCTCTATTATGCAATTCATGTAGGGAACTTGTAGGGAATGTTTCGGGTTGTCGTATGCAATCATCCAACCTAATAAAAGTAGGAAAATCTGAAGGTTAATTTAAGCGGACCTAATTAACTTGGGGCGTTGAGAATTTACAATTTATTGAAAGAACAACTGAAAATCAATTTAGGTTGCATATGTGGCATGTGTGGAGAATAATCCTCTAGCCAGTTCGTCATTTATCCATTCACCTTAATTTCATGTTTTTGTCAATTCTGTAATTTATTTAAGTTTAATTTACTTTTTATCAAAAATCAATTCCCCATTTATTTTAAAGTGTTGAATTTGTTAGAAATCAATTTAGTTTGTGTTTTCTTGAATTTTGAATTATTTTGAGTCTTTTGATTTGTTTTAGATTATTTGTTAGTTTTATTTTGAGTTATTCTAGTTAAGTGTTTTGAGTCTAGTTTAGTGTTTTAAATTTTGTTTTTACGTTTTTAATTTAATTTTACTTTGGTTAGCATCCCTAGTTAATCCCCGGCCTAGAACGATCCCTACTTATCCATATACTACAATTGTCACAAATAGGGTTTAAATTTGTGCGTGAATTTATTTTCGCATCAAATTTTTGGCGCCGTTGCCGGGGATTAGCAAATTTGCTAATCCTTTGTTTATGTTTTTGTTTGTGTTTTATTTTATTTTATTTTATTTTTGGTTTGTTATGTCTTTTACTTTTGATATTTGATTTAGTTTTCTTTCTTTGATTTTAGTTACAAATGGAGCAAGACCTGGATTCTACTAGCATTCAAGATCTATTGGCACAGCTCACTGCTCAATTAACTCATAATGCCGAACGGACCACAATGCCAAGTGTCCCTACACTTGATGTGCCCTATGGGCAAGGATATCAAAGTCCTCAATTTTCTGTCAATGAAGATGTTTGGGGATATCAAGGCCATAACCAATCAAGGGGCAACATGTTTTCCAATGCTTACAATTCAGATTGGAGAGATTATTCAGATTACATGTGGGGAGAACCTCAACAATTCCAACAAGGTGGATATTGGCAGCAAGAAGACGCGTTATATTCAAGACCTATGCAGCCACCACAGCATCCCCCACAGCAATTCCAATCAAATCAAAGTATGCCCGTGGATTATAATCAAAGGCTTGATGAATTAATTTCTTTGGTGCAGGGCTCACAAAACGAAGAACAATTACAGCCATCAGAGGAGTACTATCAATGGCCATGTGCACCACCACATCCACCACAACAATCTCCCCAATTCAATTCAGGTACATCCTTGGATAATGATACACTTAATAATTTACTCACCTCTTTGAATCAGGGAGTAGAAAATCAAAACCAGGAGATGCAAGACCGAGTCAGAAGAGTGGACGAATTGGAGGAGCAAGTTGGGCAGATTTTGGAAATCATGGCACAAATTCAAGATCAAAGAGAACTCTCCAACTCCACATTTGCAAATTCAAGGGGAGAAATGGAAATCGATGAAGCCATCACTTTGGGAAGTGATATGGAGGATGAAGTTGTTCCAGAACCATCCAAACATGGCCCGGACATGGATGAATTGCCGCTTCAAGAAGAAGATGAGGATGACGACTTGGGCAGTTTAGAAGAATTCTTATCGCAAACCCCTCAAGTCTTTATGCCGTCCAACTCAGGTGAGGAGGTTCTAAGTTCAATTCATTCTAACATCGTTCCACCAAATGTCCTTTTTCCTTGCAGGTTTTTAAATCCCAAGGAAGAAGTGAATGAAAAATACGTTGTGGAAGATCTTCCCAAGGTGCAAAGTGATATCCAAATTCTTGGTGTACCAAATCAAGTTCCCGATGGTATTGAAACGTTCAAAGAGACTTGTACACCAAGAAGAATTATTCCAGAAAATGAGGTGGCCGGAGAATTTCAAGAATACATCCAAGAGGCTGTGCATGAGACAATCAAGCCTAAAGCAGTTGAGTTTGATGACACGGGACAAGCCACAACCATCATAGTAAACCTGGCCAAGTTCAAAGTCCCGGAAACGTTCAAAGACGTGGTGTTTATAATTGAGTTTGAATGTGACTGTAAGCCATCTTCTCCATTTTTTATTTTAATTTATACTAACTTGTTTTTAATTTTGATGATTCAGGCACCGTCATTAGAACTTAGACCGTTGTCGGATCATTTCAAGTACCACCGTCCGTTCAATGATAAGCCCATGCATTTGAATAATGAAGGGGGGCCTAGGAATCACCCACAATCAGATTTGCATTCCTAATCCCTTCTCTTTACCGAATTTATTTTACTTTGTTTAGTTCTTTCATTGTTTGTTTGCTCTTGTGTGAATTTATTTTACGTTGATTTTTTTTTATTTTTTTTATTTTACGTTGATTTTATTTTGTTGTGTTTATTTAGTAGTGATTTTTGTTTAAGAGATTAAACTTAGTTTTTTTTTTTTACTTTGATATACTTATTTTTACATTTATATAAAATTAAAAAAAAAAAAAAAAAAAAAAACTTAAAAACATAAACATTCATATAAATAAAAATAAAAAAAATAATAATAATAATAATAAAATAAAAAATAAAAAATAAAAAAAATAAAAAAAAAAACTTAATTGCATAAATATTTTACAATAACTTGTAAATTAATCTCGTTCATTGGTCGTTGGTTGGTGGTGCCTCGGAGGTCGACAGAGCCCCTGAAAGACGAAGCGCCAGAGCTGGATCATTCAGAGCCTCAATACTTGGTGCTGCTCCCGAGGACGAAGGCAACACAAACCTCGGGAGTAACGCCATAAACCGTTGATGATCACTCTGAATCCGCACTTCGGACTCCTGCATCTGATCCAGCTTCCTCTTCATGCTGGTTGAGTAATTGGTTGCGAGCATGTGCAAATCCCTGTTCTCATGCCTAAGCACTCTGACCTCCTGCCGAAGACTAGCCACTTCAGCCATCAACGACTCCACCTGACGAGTTCGTGCAAGAAGGCGCTGGCCCATGTTTGATACTGAACCTGCGCATCGGACGCTGTAGGCCATAGAGTCCTGGACAGCCAGTTCGTCGGACCGCCTGGAAAGTATCCTAGTGTCTCTAGGAGTGAGCAGATTTCTGGCCACCACCGATGCGGTTGTTTCATTCATCATCATGGAATCCCCAACTGTAAGAGGACCATTCGGGGATATGAAGGACGGCTGCCAAATGTTGGTTGGAGAAGATATATCACTATCTTCCCCAACATTCAAGTTAAGGCGACGGTCAGAAGGGCAAGACATATTTGAAGGTGTTGAGAATGAAAAGTTGGACTGATCAAGATTAAAAGAAAATGCAAGAGGGAGTGTTTACAGGAGGGAACGTTTACCAGATGAAGTGTTTACAGGGGGAGCTTAAGTGTGTTGTGGAACAAAAATGAGCGTTCTTATAAGAAGAAGAAATCGTTGAGGCATCACTCAGCAGTCGAAGAGGCGCCCTCTCGCAAATCGAAGAGCCGGGCTCCTTTCTCAAGAGCCGGGCTCCTTTCTCAAAAGCCGGATTCTTTTCTCAAAAGCGGCGTCGCCGTTCTCAAAAGTCGGACTCCGTCTCAAAAGTCGGTTCCTTTCTCAAAAGTCGGACGCCGCTCTCTCAAAAGTCGGGCGTCTTTCTCAAAAGTCGGAGCGGTCAGGAATCACGAGGCGAGCCGCTCCCTGATTTGTCCAGACGTGTCACATGCAATTCCTTTCTCAAAAGTCGGGATTGCTCAGAAACCACGAGCCGCTCCCTGATTTTTCCAATTTTGTCGTCACTCGTCACGCGCTGTCAGCTTTGCGCAAATTACGGGCTGCTTTTTCAGAAAGCGCGTGACCTGTACTGTTCATCCATCCACCGGCTGCCGACAGGGGTAAAAGAACAGTTTCGGTTGTGAAGAAAAGTCCTATAAACGTCTACCTTCGCCTTCAACAGCAAAGGCACACTCTCAACACTTCTTCATCTCCGAAATTTTTCATCTCCCAAAATGCCTTTCCAACAAACCCTCTCGAGTTTCTCTGTGTTTCTCATTCCTTGGGATACCTTTACAAATAAATCATCTAGAGCTAGAGTATTTCATATCATGAAGGTTGAAAGCAAGAGTATCTCATATCACGCTTTCTTCCTGTCCTTGTCCTTGTCTTTGTGGCAAGGAGAAAGCGGGCAATCAGCCAGCACTCGGTGTCAATCTTCCAATCTAAGAACCGACTGCCTGGAAATCCTTCCTGATTGCTTACCTAGCATTGCTCTCGAGTGCTCTTCATCAACCACTGATGTACTTCCGAAGAAGTCGCCACATCTGCCTGGAGAACAGAGAAGGCAAGTGAAAATGATACTTGAAGCATGTGGAGACAAGGTGCTGTTTCATCTTCAAGATCAAGTCTCATTTTCCTTGCTAAGAAGTTCCCCAGCCCAGTTCAAGCATACACCTGTGGAACGATACTTCTTCAAAAGCAAAAGTATCCCATATCATCAGAGTCAGAGGCAAAGATTTCTCATGGCATGCTTTTCCTTTACCCTTGCTCTTGCCTGCGAGTCAGGGTGAAAGAAAAGAAATCGGTCGGCACTTGGACAGATTGAACAAAGAAGCAGACCACCACCTCTGCCTCGTGCCTACCTGCCATGCAGAAGAACAAAAAGAGAAGAATGTAGCCTGCAGACTCAATCAACCCGGCAGAAGGAGTCTGAGTTGAAACCAAGAGCTCGAGAAGCTTCAACAACACCACCAATCAAGTCTCATTTTCCTTGCTAAGAAGTTCCGAGGCCAGTTCAAGTTCAAAGCTGTGGAAAGTCACCAAACAGGACCAATGTTCACTTATTAGTTTTATTATTATCTTTTATTTTCATTTTCAATTTTTCGTTTGTTTGTTTTTTTTTTATATTTTCTTGCGTGCTTAACTGATTTATTTCTTTTCTTTGCAGGAACTTTTGGTTATTTCCACCCTTGAAGTTGATTGCAGAATTTTAGCTTGGGGGTCATCGCTTGATTTTGTCTGCAAATTAGGGAAGTTTTCAGTCCTATTGCTTTATTTCGTTTCTTTATATTTATCTACTTTATTTTTATTTGTTATTTGCATTTTATTATATTTTCTGACATTGGGGACAATGTCTAGTTTAAGTGTGGGGGTAAAGAGTATAAAAATGACCAAATTGAAAATTTTTGTACCTTCGACTTTGAACTGGTTTCATTTGTTTCCATGTTATTTTATGTTATTGCTTTGTGTTTTCTTAATTAAGTTTTGTTTTATTTAAAAAAAAAAAAAAAAAAAAAAAAAAAAAAAAAAAAAATCGGAAAATTTAAAAAATCCAAAAACATTTCCTTGTTTTCCTTATTGTTTTGAATTAGAATTAGTTTTTTGTTAGTTTCCCCGACCCAATGATATAATTGAATAAAATTTGAACCATGATCATCAAGAACTTAGTTAACACGTGCTGTGTGAAATTCCTAATTCTCGTGTTAGTTTGTACATATTTGATCATCTTTGAAAAACTAAACGCACATAGCCTTGTTGATGTGAAACTAAAGCATGATTTAAAGCTCCATATGTGAATTTAGTGACCATATACATCCTATGTGAGTTTTTGAGCCTATTGAAAGTGTGTGCATTTTTCATACACTCCTATTCTTTCATGTGTGATGAACTTATGTGAGATACATCTCTAGAACTTGCATAACGATCTTTCGAAATATTTGTCTTTGATTGCATGAACTTGAAAATGATAGAGGCATTAGGTTTACCACCATGGCCCAAATAACCTTGTTTCCCAAAGAAAAATGATATCATTAGATTGCCAATTTGAGCCGTATTTGTGAGCCTTTTATTTCTTATCACCAGATATGTCTACCCTTATGCCTGAAATAAATATTTTTCCTTACCCTTTCCAAGCGAGCAATGCAAGATTGTCTTATGAGAAATGTTTGTGAAGTACTTTGGAGGGTGTTTGGCAAAAGAATAAGTGTGGGGGTTTTTCATATTTGTTTCTGTTTGAAAAAAAAAAAAAAAAAAAAAAAAAAAAAAAAGAAAAAGAAAGATTGTATACAAAGAAAATAAAAAGTTTTAAAGTTTCAGTTTAAGTTTTTGGTTGGAGATGTCTGAAGAATCGTTGGAGAGCTTGAGTTCTTATAAATCTAAAGAAAATAATTGCTTGTAATGTAGCTTGGAACTTTTGTTTTTCCTATTCTTTCGTTTCAATAACCCTATCCCTAAGCCTCATTACATCCAATAAAAGTCCTCTTGATTTAAGTTTTGTAATTATGATTGTGGAGAAGTGATCTTTATGCAAGCTTATGGTAGAACTTTCACATTCGTTTCTTTGAGCGAAACACATTAAAACTAAACACATGTGGGATTGAGTGCATATTCCGTGAGAAGTTTGCTAGTTTGCATATGGTGTTTTTAAAATAAAAATTTGAAATTGCATGAGCATGGCTATCCCACACACTACACTTCAAGGATGTTTCAAAGATTACTGCTAATATTTGAATAAGGAAAAAAATGAACTTGAATTGCTTGTTGATGTTAGCTATGGCTCTTGATGATTATGTTCTCAAATGAAATTCTATGAGGGTAATATAGGGGAAAACTAATAATTTTCATGTTATTACTTTTTCTGTTTTCTCTGTTTTGCTCGAGGACTAGCAAAAGCTAAGTGTGGGGGTATTTGATCGGATTATATTTATACATATTTTACATCAAATTCTCTCGTCTTTTCTTAGTTAGTTTCTTATATTTTTGAGCTATTTACTTTGTTTTTGTGTTTTTTAGTATTTATCTAGTAAATAAAATAAATATTGCACAAGTGAGATTTTAAGTGATAAAATCGTCAAAACTGTCTTGCCCACTATTTTTGGTTAATAAAAATAAGATAGTATTATAAATATATATATATATATTATATATATATTTATATTTATATATATATATGATGTTAATTGAGTGGGGTTTTGGCAGAAAGCAACGTCTGGGGATCAAATAAAGGAGAAAAGCATAAAAAAAAGAAACTGACAGGAATTAAAATAGAGGATGGGGCGCACTGCAGAAAGCAGTGGAGGCGTGCGGGGAGACAAGAAAGAATGGGCAGGAAATGTGGGGATGTGCTCGGCATTTAAAGGAGGGAGACACGTAGAAGGAAGGAGGGGGGGATAAGGAAAGAGGGTTTTGGAGTTGCGAAGAGGCAAGCAGGGCCGAGGCGCTGCTTTTGCAGCAAGCAGGGAGACAGAGAGAAACAGCTGCGAAGGAGCTGGAGGAGTTGCTGCCTCTGCAGCTTGGGGCAGCAACGCTGCACATTGGCGCACGGGAAAGAACAGGCTGCCCTTGCAGCCTTGCGCAGGAGGCAAGAGGAGGTCAGGACAGCGGGAGCTGTGCAGGTTTTGGAGAGACAGGCGCTGCCTTTGCAGCGTCAGCACGGAGAAACTTGCGGAAGGCGCGGTGCGCGCGGAAAGAAGTGAGGGAGCAACGCTGCACGCTGGCAGCGAGAAGGAAGAGGGCAGCAGGCTGCCATTCGCAGGACAGCTGGAGAGAAGGCTGCCTTTAGGCAGCTGGCAGCGATAGGGAGACGCGGAAAAACAGTGAGAAGCGGGAGGAGGAACGCAACAGGCAGCGAGAAAGAAAGAGAAGCAAGAGGCAGCACGAGCAGAGGTCAGCACGGCAGCAGTGCTGACTTGGGTCAGCACGGGCAGTCAGCACGGGCAGTCAGCACAGCAGAAGCACAGTGGACAGCAAGCTGTCAATCTCTCTCGGTTTAATTTTCCTAAACTCACATTTTATTTCTGTTTTAATTTTAAATAATGTATAACTAATTTTATTTTGGCTAGAGTTTAATTCAAAACCATGGATATATTTGTAATTTGAATTGATTACCTTCAGTTGTGATTTCTGAGTTGTGATTTAATTTGCTTAACTGCTTGATTGATAACTTATTTTTGTATGTCGATTAAGGATGCATACTTAATTTACATGCATGAATTTGATGCTAGAATATAAGTGAATTTCACCTAATCGTTATGAACTTATATTCACAAGTAGTGAAGGTCGCTTATAAACGATCGCGTTAGGTAAATTCTTGGCATAAGTTTCATGCAATTCATAGTAACAAGTGCCTCGTCAATGCTTATGATTTTCATAAAACTTAATGATTCTTGCTTGTATCTCTATTATGCAATTCATGTAGGGAACTTGTAGGGAATGTTTCGGGTTGTCGTATGCAATCATCCAACCTAATAAAAGTAGGAAAATCTGAAGGTTAATTTAAGCGGACCTAATTAACTTGGGGCGTTGAGAATTTACAATTTATTGAAAGAACAACTGAAAATCAATTTAGGTTGCATATGTGGCATGTGTGGAGAATAATCCTCTAGCCAGTTCGTCATTTATCCATTCACCTTAATTTCATGTTTTTGTCAATTCTGTAATTTATTTAAGTTTAATTTACTTTTTATCAAAAATCAATTCCCCATTTATTTTAAAGTGTTGAATTTGTTAGAAATCAATTTAGTTTGTGTTTTCTTGAATTTTGAATTATTTTGAGTCTTTTGATTTGTTTTAGATTATTTGTTAGTTTTATTTTGAGTTATTCTAGTTAAGTGTTTTGAGTCTAGTTTAGTGTTTTAAATTTTGTTTTTACGTTTTTAATTTAATTTTACTTTGGTTAGCATCCCTAGTTAATCCCCGGCCTAGAACGATCCCTACTTATCCATATACTACAATTGTCACAAATAGGGTTTAAATTTGTGCGTGAATTTATTTTCGCATCACATTTGCATAATTCAAATTACTTTAAAGTAAAGAAGAGTTTATGCTCTTTTACAACATTTGATCAAATCAAATTACAACCAAAATTAATCTACACATTCCCATGGTTCAAACAAATTTGAAACGGCCTTTCACATAGCTCAATTATCGTAGGCTTAGGTTCATAATCACCCTTTAATTAATCAACACTTTAATTAATTAAATTGAATGCAACATTTTCATTTGGTTTTTGTATCCATAAAATTGATTTAAATGGAGCTAAATGAAATGAAAATCCAATTCTCATTTAAAGAGACAAAACAATTTTTGTTCCCTACTTAATTTGGGCCATCATGCAATAACCACAACTTTTTGGGCTATATTGCGAAACACAAACTTTTGGGGTCACTTTGTAAAAACACAAAAGTCCACTACTTCATGTAATTACAACTAGAACCCAAAAATTTCAACAAATACAAAAAAAACTTCATTAAAGGAGCAAAACAATTTGTCCTTTAACGTTTTTGGGCCTTAACGTAAAAACGTAAACTTTTGGGCCAAAGTGCAAATACACAAAAGTATCAAAACTTTATGTAATTGAATAAAAGACCCAAAAATACCCTATTCTATTAGGGTGGCCGGCCATGATAGAAAAAATATGATTTTTACAAAGTTTTTGTAAGTGGGTTTTGTTAGGTGAGGTAAAGATGAAATATTTTGAATTTATGTTAAACTTTTTAAAAAGTTTGTCTACCATTATAGCCATTAATTGAATTTATGTCAAACTTTTAAAAAAGTTTGTCTACCATTAAAACCATTAATAATACTTTACAAATAATCATCACCCACTAAAATCACCCACTAAAATTAAATCAAAACTTTATGTAAAAACATAAAACATTTTGAATCAAAACTTCAAAACTTTTTGTTCTTGGCAAGAACTTCAAGAACATTGAAGAACACTCATGAAAACTCATAATAGCTCCATGAATGTTTTCACTCACCAAAACTCAAATTTTCATCACTCAAAAGAGGGTTAACATCCTAGGGTACTTAGGGGTTCCAAAAGTCACTTTAAAACCATTTTAACAAGACAAACATGAACCCAAAAAATCACCCCTTGGATTTGGCCGAATTTCCCAAAAAACATGGCACCAAATTTTAGCTCCAAAATTCATGCTCATATGAACTACATCTACAACATTTGAGATGGCAAATTTTCTAACAAAATTTACATTCAAAGAAACAAGAATAAAGCTTGTAACATATTACAACTTTTAAATCAAAAACTATGAACTACAAAACCCAAAATGATTCACCAACTACTAGACCTAGGCTCTTGATACCACTTGAAGGAAATTTTGTGAAAAACATGTTCATTTGAATAACATCATATAGCATGCAATTAACAATTAAA
This sequence comes from Malus fusca, assembly GCA_035220775.1. NCBI lineage: Eukaryota > Viridiplantae > Streptophyta > Magnoliopsida > Rosales > Rosaceae > Malus > Malus fusca. Next base: position 18,096,526 of record CM069066.1, on the reverse strand, counting down.
GGCGGAATCATGCTTTCATGCATTCAAAAACAAAACATCTACCATGAAATTCAAAGCCTAGTAGATTGGTGAACCTTGACTCAACTTAAAAACAACAATTTGTTAGTTGAGAAATATTTACCTTTGTAGATTCCTCTTTGCATATGCAAAGGATAATCACCCAAGAGATAGGGCCTTCATTCCTTGCTTCTTAGCTCCATGGATTTGGTTAGAAGAATAGGTTCTCCAAGTTCCCAAAATTGAGAACCTCTAAAGATTCTACACCAAGGTTGGATTGGAGAGGAAATGAGTGACCTTGAGGAAATAGAATTGCTAGACAATATCCCCCAAGGTGGTTGGCCTCTTAGAGAGAAATGGAAGCTTTGTGTTCTCACCAATTTTCTCTAAAATCAACAACTTATGAATTTATGTTATAAAGTTCTTTATATAGTCACTTCTTTAAATGACCTAAAGAACCAAAAACCCTAATTCATCACCATATGGCCGGCCACTCTAATGGATTTGGGCTTTTGGGCCTTTGTGAATCTTTATTCATTAAGTTGTCATACAACTTAAGTCAATGGGCTTTGACGTTCGAAGCCCATTGGGCCTTAAGGTCCAAAAACTATCCCGAGGTCTTTAACGAACTTATTCGTTTGATTAATTAACATATTAATTAATCCTTGCCATAAATAATTAAACCATTTAATTCATCTCCTTTGTTTCTTCAATCTCCACCTTATTTGGTGTACGATACATTAGGTTCCTTTTAGCGAGGCAGTGGGCGATTAAAACCATTTTACATCGATTGTGAATTGAAACTTACTTTCAATTCTCCCTTTAGTGATTACACACGTTTAGGGCTTCCACAAACCATGAGTGACCCCTAGCAGCATATCATGGCTACCCAAGCTAATCAGAAGAGGTAGAGAACCTATTCAGTTTAGGATTACAAATGCAATACGGTCTTTCTCTAATCTAATACTCTTGACCACATTGTTTGGTTTGATAGTTTATTTATTCATGTCTACTATCCAATGTGATTCATTTGCATTTTATGATTACCTTGAATGTGATTTGGAACGCATTCCCCAATCTCATTCATACTCTGGCCAGAGATTTTAATCATATCATAGAGTATTCTCCCTCAAGCCAATTGAAGGTTAGAGATCCCTTGTTGCGCATTCACTTGTCTCCATGACTAAGTGGCTTAACCCCAATGATGTCGTGGACACCTCGATGGGGTGACTTTGGCATAATCAAAGATCAAGGACTTAACCACAAGACAACAACTGTGATGCCTCAGGTCAAAGGACTAATTTGCATTATCCCAAACATGAGTTCTCATGTGACATGAGTATGAGAACTCCTCGTTGATCGTGTTCAGTGAACTCATTCTCTATTGAGCACCTACGTACTTGTCTTGATGTCACACACACCAATGACTCGAGACTAGTCACTCTCCCTGAGAGAAGACATAGCACGTACTGATCTTATCGGACTGTCAATGCCCAATTGGCAATCCTATGATCAGGAACGTTTAGGATGTGTCTACGAAAGAATGGTCTCATTAATCTAACTACATTAGATTGCATTCTTCCAATCACATATTCCTTGGACTTTATCGTTTAAGCATATAACATTTATATGAGACGCCTCAAACAATAATGTTTGCCTTTTATATGTAAACTAGATTAGTTTAACATGTGAAATATCCGTAAAGTATCATCATATGAATGGCTTTAGGGCACATTTCCAACATTAGATCGATCGGCTAATTGAATAATAACACCATCATTTTTAAGCTTTCCTAGATTCATAGATGCATAAACAGAATATGGCATGACATTTATAGATGCACCTAGATCTAACATAGCATGATCAATCCTCGTATTGCCAATAACACAAGGGATAGTGAAACTACCTGGATCTTTGCATTTAGGTGGTAACTTTCTTTGCAACAATGCAGATACATTCTCACTTACGTGTACCACCTCTTTCTCCCGAATCCGTTTCCTTGTTGTACAAAGCTTCTTCAAAAACTTGGCATACTTCGGGATTTGCTTTATAGCATCAAGGAGTGGGATATTGACATGCACCATCCTAAACATCTCAAGAACGTCTTTTTCCTCTTCTTCGTTCTTGGCTTGCAAAAATCTGCTAGGAAAGGGTACATCCGGAGGAATAACATTACAATTAACTTGAATTGTACCTTCCTTACCCTTATTGGCCGAATTGGATGGCTTGGGTGGTTGCGGCAAGGGTGTTTCTACCCTTGCCGTGCCTTTTGCTTGGTCCTCTTCTTCAAATTGCAACTTCTCGTCCTCCATGGGGGCAGATTTTGATGGTTGTGGCTCAGTTCCTACTTCTTTCCCGCTCCTTAGCATGATGGCCTTGGCAGTTTCGAATCCTCCCCTCGGATTGACAACGGTTGAACTTGGCAACTTGCCTTGCTCTCGAAATTGACCCATGAACTCCGCAATCTGCCCTACTTGCTTCTCCAACTCATCCATCCTTTTGTTTTGGATTTGCCTCTCTTTGTTTTGAGTTTGGACTTCCTGCGTCAAAGTAGTAAGTAATTGAAAAATCTTATCATTATCACTTGAATTACCTGAATTGCTTTGGGCAGGTTGTGCTTGGGCTTGTGGTGGTGCCAACGGCTTTTGATAGAAACCCGGGGGTTGTTGCCTAAATCTGCTTTGTTGTTGGCCTTGTTGGGGGTCTCGCCAATTGAAATTCGGATGATCACGCCAACCGGGATTGTAAGTATTGGAAAACGGATCACCACGTGATTGGTATTGGTTGCCATATCCCACAGCATTAAGTGTCTCCCACCCTCCATTCTCGATCAATTGTGGGCACTTGTCCGTATGGTGGTTTTGCATGGAGCAAACGCCACAAGAAGCTACGGTCTTGACTTTTGGACCTTCCACCACCTGAGAAAGCAACGTAGTAAGGTTAGCCATTTGATTTTGAAGTTCGGTTATGGCACTTACCTCATTGACTTGATGTTGTCGTGGCATGCTTCTTTGTCCAACACCTTCGTATTGTTGAGCGTTCAATGCTCGATTAGCGATCAACATCTTTGCAGCCGTAGGGGTCTTGTCCACTAATGCTCCTCCCGCTGAGGCATCTAGCATTTGACGTTCAATAGGTAGAAGCCCCTCGTAAAAGTATTGTAGAAGTAGTTCCTCCTTCATTTGATGCTGTGGACATGAAGCAACAAGAGATTTAAAACGTTCATAATAAGTAGGAAAGGATTCACCTTCATCTTGTTGAATGCCACTTATCCTTTTGCGTAGGAGGATGACTCGAGAAGTTGGGAAAAACTTCTCCAAGAAAGCTCGTTTCATGCTCTCCCATGATGTGACAGTTCCGGGAGCCAATTCGTACAACCAATCTTTCGCCTTCTCTAGGAGAGAAAAGGGAAAGGCCTTCATCTTCAAGATGCTCTCATCCACGTTCACCGGGGTCATGCTTGAGCAAACGACTTCAAACTCCTTCAAGTGCTTTTCGATAAACTATGAATACTCAACGCCCCAAATTAACCGTGAATTGCACTAATTAACCCTCAGTTTTTCCACAAGTTATTGGGTTGGATGATTGCAGACAACCCAAAACATTCCCTACAAGTTCCCTACATGAATTGCATAATAGAGATACAAGCAAGAATCATTAAGTTCTATGAAAAACATAAGCATTGACGAGGCACTCGTTACTATGAATTGCATGAAACTTATGCCAAGAATTTACTTAACACGATTGTGATCAACAACCTTTACTACTTATGAATATAAGTTCATAACGATTAGGTGAAACTTCCTTATATCCTAGCATCAAACTTATGCATGAAAATTAAGCGTGCACTCTCAACCAACATACACAAATTAGTTTTAATTCATAGAGATAAGTAAATTAAATTCACAATTCATGAAACGCAATTGGAAGTAATCAAATCATATAGCAAGCATAAACATGGTTTTGAATCCCCCCCTAGCCAAGGGGGGTTTAGTTCCTCATACTCGCAATTACATAAAGATAACTCAATTTAAACATTGAAATCAAAGATAGAAAACACTTAGAAACGCTCCAACACTCCCAAGGCTTGGGCATAGGCACGGCACAAGATGTTCCTTCTCTTTCCTTCCTTGCAAGCAGCGGCAGTAGAGGTTTTGGACGGTTTTGGGTGGTTTTTATGGTGTAGAATGGATGTGAGATGGTATGGTAGTGTTTAGGATAGGTGGAGGGTGCGGCAAAGGTAAGGAATTATGGATGTATGGTGATTTGGGAGTGTAGAATGGTGTGGAATGTGGCTGGACGAATTTCTGAGATCAAAGGGAGTCTTTTTCATGTGTATGGGAGGTGGTATTTATAGGCTTGAGAGAGGACCACTCCATTTCCTTTGCATGTGCAGCTTGTGTGGGTGTGAGTTGTCATGTTTCCCCTTTACATTTACACACACATGCTTCATCATTTCAACTTCAAAGCACACACATTTTCTGCCCATGTTTCTCCTTTCCTTTGCATGTGTTGTTGATGCGAAATATATAAGCACACAAATTAAACCCTCTTTTTATCAATTGTAGCAAAGTATGTAAGTAGGGATCGTTCTAGACCGGGGATTAGGAGGGATTGCTAAATCCCTTGAAAACTGACTCAAATACGTAAAAACAAGTTTAAAACACTAAACTAGACTCAAAGAATGCAAAACTAAACTTTAAAACACCAAAACACACCAAAAGACTCAAAACAGCACCAAAACACTCAAAACTGCCTTAAAAACACAATCTGGGCAGTTTTGAACACTAGACACAAACTTGGACGAAAATTGGTTTTAACTTGACCTAAGACACTTAAAAACACAAACTAAGTGATTTCTAACTACTATGACTCAACAAAGAAAAGGGGGATTGATTTTGGACGAATTTAAAAACAAAACAAACTTTGTAAATTAGAACAGATTTTAAAAACGAATTTGGTTTAAAACAATGGATGGAAGGCTAGCTAAGGGGTTCATCTCCACACATATTATACTTGCATACAAAACGATTTCCAATTGCTTTTCAATAAACCATGAATTCTCAATGCCCCGAGTTAATTAGGTCCGCTTAAATTAACCTTCAGATTTTCCTAAGGTTATTGAATTGGATGATTGCATACGACAACCCAAAACATTCCCCACAAGTCCCCTACATGATTGCATAATAGAGACACAAGCAAGAATCATTAAGTTCTATGAAAACCATAAGCATTGACGAAGCACTTGTTACTATGATTGCATGAAACTTATGCCAAGAATTTACTTAACGCGATTGAGATCATCAACCTTTACTACTTGTGAATATAAGTCCATAACGATTAGGTGAAATTTCCTTATATCCTAGCATTCAATTTATGCATGATAATTAAGCGTGCACTCTCAACCAACACACACAAATCAATGTAATTCACATAGATAAGTAAATTGAATTCACAACTTATGAAACGCAATTAGAAGTAATCAAATCATAACGCAAGTATAAACATGTATTTCGAATCCCCCCCTAGCCAAGGGGGGGGTTTAGTTCCTCATACGCACAAAACAAAGAGAATTGAATTTAAACATTGAAAGCAAAGGAAAAGAAACACCTAGAAATTCCAGCGACGCGAACTTGAATTGCATGAACTTCCAAGCTTCCTTCTCCTCCTCCTTGGTGCGGCAAAGGGTCTAGGGACAGGTTTAGGGCCTTAGGTGTATGGATGAATGGTTATGGAGGGATGTAGTAGTGTTTAGGGGATGGGGATGGTGCGGCAAGGCTTAAAAACTAGGGAGAATGGTGTTTAGGGGCTGCGGCAAGGGTGTGGAGAGGCTTAGGCGAATTTCTGAAGTTGTGGAGTGAATGATGAATGAATGAATGGGTTAAGGGGGTTTATATAGGCTTCTAACCCTAGGGGAATCAGATATGGACTTGAATAACCCAAATCCACAAGGAATTAGGTTAAAACTATCAGAAATTCTAAGGGATAAGGGAGAAGGGTGCGGCAGCTAAGGGATAAGGTGATAAGGTTTCTAGAATGCCTTGCAAGGCAAGGAATTAGGGTATCTAGAGCTAGGGTGCGGCACCAATGTAGGGATTTAGGGATAGGGCTTCTAGAAAGCCCCAAAACTGATAGGAATTGTAAGAAACCCACGGCAAGGATGGAGACTTTCTAGAAACTTCTCATTTGTGTCCTACAACACTTAGGAGTCCTCCTTGCATTAGGAAAACATGTCTCAATCCTCTCTTGACTTGGAATTCTTGGGATAGGGCTTCTAGAAAGCCCCAAAACTGATAGGAATTGTAAGAAACCCACGGCAAGGATGGAGACTTTCTAGAAACTTCTCATTTGTGTCCTACAACACTTAGGAGTCCTCCTTGCATTAGGAAAACATGTCTCAATCCTCTCTTGACTTGGAATTCTTCTCCTTCTTCAACTTGGAAACCTTTCCTTCTTGGACTTGGAAATCTTCTTTGTAGCTGCAACTTGATGCCATTTGGGGTTTACATTTCCTACTCCAAGTAGGAAACCTTGTTTGAATAGGAATCTTCATTCTTCTAGGAATCCATCTTCAACTAGGAATCCCTCGTTGATTAGGAATCCTTCTTCAATTAGGAATCCTTTGTTGACTAGGATTTCATCTCTTGATTAGGCGCTTTCCTACTTCGACTAGGAAACCTTGTTCAAGTAGGAAACATCATCTTCAAATCTTCAATTTCGTCCATCCTCTTGGCTCCAAGCATATGATGTCCATTCCAAGCTCTAATTTGCTCCAAAAGGCTCCAAAATGCATCATTTTGCATACTTTACCCTTAGAACCTGAAAACACATAAAACTAGCTTAAAAGACTACTTTAACTAAGGAAAAACAATGTAAATGCACAAGAACAAGCTAACTAAGGTGCATAAATATGCTCTTATCAAATTCCCCCACACTTAGCTTTTGCTAGTCCTCGAGCAAAACAAAATGAAACAAAAGAAACAAAAACGAAATAAAACAAGTAAAACATAACCTAAACCTTCCAACGATTGCCTCAGGGATTTCCAATGCACATGACATGTTAAAAATCATCATTCCCACAGATTTTAGCCATTTTTACGCTTAAGCACATACTTAATCATAGTCACTACTCATTAGTTCACAAATAACCAATTCAAACATGATTTTGAATGTAGTAACATGCCTTAGAGAATTTCCTCAATTCCTTACTAGATATGCACTCAATTTTCACACAGATTTTCTGACTACACACCCTATACTAGTTATATGTGAGAAGATAGATGTAAATATGAAAATGAATGCTCACATATATGTATGACAAAGGAAGCACTTTTCGGAGTTAAAAAAACATGGTTATCAATATGATCTCATGAATGGAATGCTACTACTTAGATGCGAGAACCAGTGACACCATATGCTCGTACCAATTTTAAACTCCACAAATTGAAACACATAACACTCAAGATTAAAGTCTCCTAACTTTGATTCAATTCCAATTTCGACTAACAAGTTGCTTCCATCCATTTTTCAGGCACCCATACTTGATCTCAAGCCTTTGCCAAGCCATTTGAAGTACATTTTCTTGGGAGAAAATGAGACACTACCTGCCATTATTTCTTCATCCCTCACGGCACAAGAGGAGGAGAAGCTAGTACGTGTGTTGAAGGAATTCAAATCTGCCATAGGTTGGACATTGGCCGATATCAAAGGTATAAGCCCTACGACTTGTATGCATCACATATTTCTTGAGGAGGGGGCCAAACCAACTAGAGAGGCTCAACGCCGTCTTAACCCTCCAATGATGGAAGTTGTGAAAAAGGAGATAATCAAACTTCTAGATTGTGGGGTGATTTATCCCATCTCCGATAGTCGTTGGGTTTCACCTATCCAATGTGTGCCTAAGAAATCCGGAGTGACAGTTGTGGAAAATGCCGAGAATGAGCTTGTACCCATGAGGATTCAAACCGGTTGGCGCGTGTGCATTGATTATAGGAAGATAAACGCCACCACAAGGAAGGATCACTTCCCTTTGCCGTTTCTAGACCAAATGTTGGAAAGGTTAGCCGATCATTCCTTTTATTGTTTTCTTGATGGATATTCAGGTTATAACCAAATTGTCATTGCCCCGGATGATCAAGAAAAGACCACATTTACTTGTCCCTTTGGAACGTTTGCATATCGACGCATGCCATTTGGCTTGTGCAATGCCCCTGCCACGTTTCAAAGGTGTATGGTAAGCATATTTTCTGATTATGTTGAAAAGATTATTGAGATATTCATGGATGATTTTAGTGTGTTTGGTGATTCATTTGACAAATGCTTGGATAATCTCACTTTAATTTTGAAACGTTGTGTTGAAACAAACCTTGTGTTGAATTGGGAAAAGTGTCACTTTATGGTTAAACAAGGTATTGTTTTGGGTCATATAATTTCTGAAAAGGGAATTGAAGTTGATAAGTCTAAAGTAGATCTTGTACGTTACTTACCCTCTCCTACTTCGGTTAGAGAGGTTCGTTCGTTTCTTGGTCATGCAGGATTCTATAGAAGATTTATCAAAGACTTTTCCAAGATTGCACAACCCCTTTGCTGCCTCCTCCAAAATGATGTGTCTTTTGAGTTCAACGAGGCATGTGAGAAGGCATTCAAGCATCTCAAGGAGCTACTTACCACGGCACCCATCATCACTCCTCCAGATTGGTCCATTCCATTTGAATTGATGTGTGATGCCTCGGATTATGCCCTTGGGGCTGTTTTGGGTCAAAGAAAAAATAAACATTCCCATGTTATTTATTATGCTTCACGAACTCTAAATGATGCTCAGTTGAATTATTCTACAACCGAAAAAGAACTTTTGGCGGTTGTATTTGCTTTAGATAAATTTAGATCATATCTAATTGGTACTAAAGTAATTGTTTTCACTGATCATTGATGTGAAATATATAAGCACACAAATTAAACCCTCTTTTTATCAATTGTAGCAAAATACGTAAGTAGGGATCGTTCTAGGCCGGGGATTAGGAGGGATTGCAAAATCACTTGGAATTGACTCAAAAAACGTAAAAACAAGTTAAAACACTAAACTAGACTCAAAGAATGTAAAACTATAACTTAAAACACCAAAACAAACCAAAAGACTCAAAATAACACAAAAACACTCAAAACTGCCTTAAAACCACTTTCTGGGCAGTTTTGGACTCTAAACAAGATTTTGGACGAAAATTGGTTTCAACTTGACTCAAAACACTTAAAAACACAACTAACACACTTTCTAACTAATTTGACACTTGAAAACAAAGGGGGATTTGGTTTTGGACGAATTTAAAAATAAAACAAAACTTTGTAACTAGAACAGATTTTTAAAACGAATTTGATTTAAAACAATGGATGGAAGGCTAGCTAAGGGGTTCATCTCCATACATGTTATACTTGCATACGAAACGATTTCCAATTGCTTTTCAATAAACCATGACTTCTCAACGCCCCAAGTTAATTAGGTCCGCTTAAATTAACCTTCAGATTTTCCTAATGTTATTGAATTGGATGATTGCATACGACAACCCAAAGCATTCCCCACAAGTCCCCTACATGATTGCATAATAGAGATACAAGCAAGAATCATTAAGTTCTATGAAAACCATAAGCATTGACGAAGCACTTGTTACTATGATTGCATGAAACTTATGCCAAGAATTTACTTAACGCGATTGAGATCATCAACCTTTACTACTTGTGAATATAAGTTCATAACGATTAGGTGAAATTCCCTTATATCCTAGCATCAAATTAATGCATGCAAACTAAGTGTCGACCCTTAATCAACATACAAGAATAAGTTTTAATTCACATAGATAAGCAAATTGAAATCACAATTTATGAAACGCAATTAGAAGTAATCAAATCATATCGCAAGCATAAACATGTATTTCGAATCCCCCCCTAGCCAAGGGGGGGTTTAGTTCCTCATACTCACAACACAAAGAGAATAGAATTTAAACATTGAAATCAAAGGAAAAGAAACACCTAGAAATTCCAGCAAGTTGAACTTGAATCGCATGAACTCCAAGCTTCCTCCTCCTCCTCCTTGGTGCGGCAAAGGTCTAAAACAGGTTCTAAGGGTCCTATGTGTATGGATTAATGGTTATGGAGGGGTATGGTGGTGTTTAGGAGTGGTGGAGGGTGCGGCAAAGGTGTGTGAAGGGTTTTGGCGAATTTCTGATTTGTGGAGTGAATGAATCAATGAATGAATGGGTCAAGGTGGTTTATATAGGCTTCTAACCCTAGGTAAATCAGGTTTAGGCCTTCTAGAAACCCAAATCCATCAGGAATTGGACTAAAAAAACACATTCCCACTAGGAATAGGTGCGGCATAGGCTTAGGGTCAGATAAGGCTTCTAGAAAGCCTTGCAAGGCAAGGATTTAGGGTCTTCTAGAAGTAAATGGGCGGCATATTTCAAGGGAGGATAAGATAGGGCTTCTAGAAAGCCCAAAATCTGATGGGAATTGCTTAGAACTTGTGGCAAGGAGGGGAATACTCTAGAAACTTCTCATTTGTGTCCTACAACACTTAGGAGTCCTTCTAGCATTAGGAAAACATGTCTCAATCCTTCCTTGACTTGGAATTCTTCTCCTTCTTCATCTTGGAAACCTTTTCCTTCTTGGACTTGGAAATCTTCCTTGTAGCTGCAACTTGATGCCATTTGGGGTTTACATTTCCTATTCCAAGTAGGAAACCTTGTTTGAATAGGAATCTTCATTCTTCTAGGAATCCATCTTCAACTAGGAATCCCTCGTTGATTAGGAATCCTTCTTCAATTAGGAATCCTTTGTTGACTAGGATTTCATCTCTTGATTAGGCGCTTTCCTACTTCGACTAGGAAACCTTGTTCAAGTAGGAAACATCATCTTCAAATCTTCAATTTCGTCCATCCTCTCGGCTCCAAACATATGATATTCATTCCAAGCTCTAATTTGCTCCAAAAGGCTCCAAAATGCTTCCTTTTGCACACTTTGCCCTTAAAACCTGAAAACACATAAAACTAGCTTAAAAGACTACTTTACTAAGGAAAAACACTATAAATGCACAAGAACAAGCTAAACTAAGGCGCATAAATATGCTCCTATCAATCATGCAGCCTTGAAGTATCTTTTCACCAAAAAGGAGGCTAAACCAAGGCTCATTCGTTGGATGCTCCTACTTCAAGAGTTCGATATTGAAATAAGGGACAAGAAAGGTTGTGAAAACGTGGTGGCTGACCACTTGAGCAGATTGGTGCGTGAAGAAGAGTCCCTCCCCATTTCTGAGACGGTTCTGGATGAACAACTTCTGTCCATTAAGGTAAGTACCCCTTGGTATGCCGATTTGGTCAATTTCTTGGTGTCTAAGCAAGTTCCTAACACCCTAAGCAAGGCCCAACATGATAAACTTAGAAAGGAGGCACGGTTTTATGTGTGGGATGACCCGTATTTATGGAAAATCTGTCCAGATCAGATTGTGCGTCGTTGTGTGGTTGAATCTGAATTTCATTCCATTTTGAGTTTTTGCCATTCATATGCATGTGGTGGACACTTTGGCACACAACGCACAGCGCATAAGGTTCTTGAATGTGGTTTTTATTGGCCAACATTGTTTAAAGATGCTAGGACGTTTTGCTTGACGTGTGATAGATGTCAAAGAACGGGAAATTTGGGGCAAAGGGACCAAATGCCGCAAACCCCCATTCTTGTTGTTGAAATTTTTGATGTGTGGGGTATTGATTTTATGGGTCCTTTTCCTACATCTTTTGGCTTTACTTACATATTACTTGTTGTCGATTATGTGTCAAAGTGGGTGGAAGCTAAAGCCACCCGAACTAACGATTCTAGAGTTGTTGCAGATTTTGTTAAATCTAACATTTTCTCTAGATTTGGGATGCCTAGAGTGCTTATAAGTGATGGTGGATCTCACTTTTGCAACCGCACCATTGAGGCATTGTTGAGGAAGTATAATGTGATGCATAAGGTTTCCACACCTTATCACCCCCAAACAAGTGGCCAAGCCGAGGTTTCCAATCGAGAAATCAAACAAATCTTGGAGAAAACCGTTGGGCCAAATAGAAAAGATTGGAGCTTGCGTTTGGAGGATGCGTTGTGGGCGTATAGAACGGCCTACAAGACACCCATAGGTATGTCCCCATTTCGGCTAGTGTATGGCAAGCCATGCCATCTTCCCGTGGAGCTTGAGCACAAGGCACATTGGGCGGTCAAAACCTTCAATATGGACGTAGACATGGCTGGAAATCATAGGAAGCTCCAATTGAATGAGCTTGAGGAGATTAGGCATGATGCTTATGAGAATGCCCGGATTTACAAGGAAAAGACCAAGGCGTTCCATGACAAGATGATTAGAGGCAAAACATTCTCCATAGGGCAGAAAGTGTTGCTATTTAACTCCCGTCTTCGTTTATTTCCCGGTAAGTTACGTTCCAAATGGGTTGGCCCATTTGTTATCACTAATATTTTTGTGCATGGTGCAGTCCAAATCCAAAGTTTGAAAACCGGCCAAGAATTCAAGGTGAATGGACATAGATTGAAGCCGTACTACGAGCACTTTGTGGAGCATGTTGTGGAGGAGATCCCACTGCATGCCGTGGGCTCCAATGGGGCATGATCATGTTCTTCGTCCGGCTGCAAGACGTTAAAGAAAGCGCTACTTGGGAGGCAACCCATGCAATTCAACAAAGGAAGATAAAGGAATCACTCCAATTCCAGATTTGCGTTCCTAAACTCTTCTCTTTGTTGTTTCTTTCGAATCTGCCTATTTAGTTGCTTTACTTGCTGTTTGTGTGTTTCTTTTTGTTTAGTGTGGTTTTATGCTTGAAACATTGAGGACAATGTTTGATTTAAGTGTGGGGGGGGTAACTAAGTGTTTTAGATTCAAATTCGTGGGATTTTATCACCCTTAACTTGGAGACTTGTTCCTTGCTGTTTTTAAGTGTTTTTGAGCAGTTTTGGTGTGTTTTAGTGTGTTTTGATGCAAAAATCCGAAAATCACATAAAAATTTGAAAAATTTGTTTTAAAAAACCAAAAAGAGTTGTTTTTGTGTGTTTGTTTGAGTCTTAGGGTACCTTCCAACACAATGATGAGGATTCGGTTTGTAATTACATGGCTGTTAAAGAGAGTGACTAACATGGATGAAAGTTTGATTTACTCTTTGTTTATGCTTGGTTGTGGTTATAACTTATGAATTCACATGCAATCATAAAAGAAAAAAAATCCGTTTTTGTAACATGCTTGAAGGAAGGAACTCGAATTAACGCTACAACCTTGTGAGACTTGAGCCTAAACGTTTATTTGGAGAGTTAAAATCTGTGCATTCTTTGTTTTCTAAGTCGTTGCATGATCTCATTATTCCTTGCTTGGTTGCTACTTAGGAGGCGTTTCATCATTTAGTTCCAAATGCTAGAACTCATGCCCATTTCATTCAAAGCATGGTATTGATTGCATAACACATATTCAAGATAAAGTTGTGTAGTGACCACCACCTTAGCCAAATGCCGTGTGCCCTATGTCATTGTGTTTTGTAGGTTTTTAACCCCGTTGAGCCTTGTTAGCCTTCATTATTTGTTAACCCATGTTTTCCTCACCTAGCATAGATTAGGACCATCCATACCCTTGTTCTTAAAGCATAGTAAAGCATGATTCAAATTGAATTCCTTTTGATTTATGTTGGCAGAAAACAAGTGTGGGGGAAGTATTTCTTTTGTGATTTTGTGTGCCATAGGCACGTGTGGAAAGAAAAGAAAAGAAAAAAATTCGTGGAAAAAGAAAAAATGAAGAAAAAAGTGTGAAAAGTATGAAAAAAAGAGTTGAAAAGATGAGAAAAAGAGTTCCAAAGTATTGTTTGTTGAAGTAAGGGTCCAAAACAATGAATTCGGCCCTAAGGAGTTGTCTAAATCTTTCCCTTGTGTTTTAAAGTTAATTTCTGCAATCTAAGTGAATTTTAAGTCTCAATTTCACTACTTTGCTTACTAATGCTTGAAGAACGTTTGTTTTCCCTATCCTTTCTTTGTTAACCAATACCCCAAGCCCCGTTACAACCCTTAACTTCTATCTTGAGTGTTATGTGTTTCAATTTGTGGAGTTTGAATTTGGTATGAGCATATGGTGTCACTGGTTCTCGCATCTAAGTAGTAGCATTCCATTCATGAGATCATATCTAAACATGCTTCTTAACTCTAGAAAGAGCGTTCTTTGTGATACATATATGTGAGCATTCGTTTTCATATCTACATCAATCTTCTCACATATGACTAGTGTAGGGTGTGTAGTTAGAAAATCTAAGTGAAAATAGAGTGTATATCTTGTAAGGAATTGAGGGAATTCTCTAAGGTGATAAGCTCATATTTTTATATATTTTTACATCAAATTCACTCGTCTTTTCTTAGTTAGTTTCTTGTATTTTTGAGCTATTTACTTTATTTTCGTGTTTTATGTGATTTGGCTAGCAAAGAAATTAATAATAGCTTAAGTGTATATTTTTAGTAATAAAATCGTAAAAACTGCTTTGCCCACTATTTTTGGTTAATAAAAATAAGATAGTAATAATAAATAAATATATATATATATATATATATATATATATATATATATATATATGATGTTGAGGGAGCATGCAGACATGAAAGTAAGATTAGGAAGGGAATAAAGGGTGGATTAAAAATAAGAAAAGAAAGCAGCAGTGGGGACGGAAAGCATGCAGAAAAATATAGAGGGTCCTGGGGGGTGGAGGTTTGAGAAATATAAATAAAAGGGATGGTGGAAAGAAAAAAGGGAGTTTGTCGTGAAGAATAAATAATAGGGGGGAGCTGTTTTTATTTTAGAATAAAAGGAGGGCTGTGAAACATGCACGTGGGTGATGCACTGGAGAAAGACGTGGAAGCTGACTTGGGACAGCTCGGCCTTGCGTGGAGAGCAGGAACTTTAGGAGAAGAATAATGTGGGGAAGAAGCTGTCAAAAGAAAGGATATAAAAAAAGAAAGCATGCTGTTTTTGGGAGCTGTCAAGCAGCTGCTTGAGGCAGCGGGAATAAAAAAATAAAAGAGAGCTGCCATAAATGAAGGAATAAAAAGACAGCTTGAAGACGCAGACGCGGGGGGGGCCTTCCTGGCGAGGGAGGAACAGAAAGCAATAGGAGTCAGCGTGGAAATAGGAGGTCAGCACTGAGGTCGCTGCCTTTGGCAGCGTGTAGGGATAAGGAAAGAAGGAAGTCAGTACGAGAAAGTCTCGGGGGCGAATTGGAAGGCAGGACAGCTGCCTTAGGCAGCGCAAGAAACTGAGAGAAGCAGCGAGAGGGAGAGACTGACGCGTAGGAGAGGAGCACGGGACAGCTGGCATCACAGGGAAGAGACAGCTGCCTTGTAAGCAGCGGGGGAATAAGAGCTGCCTTCGGCAACGGCGCCTAGTGCATGCAGGGCAGTCGCGCGGAAACCAACAGGGAAGAAGAAAAACAGCGTGAGAACGCACAGAAAATTAAGCAGAAGCTGCCCCTCGGGACGCTGAAGCACTCTCCTCTCCCGGTTTAGTCTTTCCAAACTTATGTTTTATTTTCTGTTTTAATTTAAATAATGTATAACTAATTTTATTTTGGCTAGAGGTTAATTCAAAGCCATGAATATATTTGTAATATGAATTGATTACCTTCAGTTGTGATTTCTGAGTTGTGAATTTAATTTGCTTAACTGCTTGATTGATAACTTATTTTTGTATGTCGATTAAGGATGCATACTTAATTTACATGCATGAATTTGATGCTAGAATATAAGTGAATTTCACCTAATCGTTATGAACTTATATTCACAAGTAGTGAAGGTCGCTTATAAACGATCGCGTTAGGTAAATTCTTGGCATAAGTTTCATGCAATTCATAGTAACAAGTGCCTCGTCAATGCTTATGATTTTCATAAAACTTAATGATTCTTGCTTGTATCTCTATTATGCAATTCATGTAGGGAACTTGTAGGGAATGTTTTGGGTTGTCGTATGCAATCATCCAACCTAATAAAAGTAGGAAAATCTGAAGGTTAATTTAAGCGGACCTAATTAACTTGGGGCGTTGAGAATTTACAATTTATTGAAAGAACAACTGAAAATCAATTTAGGTTGCATATGTGGCATGTGTGGAGAATAATCCTCTAGCCAGTCCGTCATTTATCATTTTACCTTAATTTTATGTTTTTGTCAATTTTGTAATTTATTTAAGTTTAATTTACTTTTCATCAAAATCAATCCCCCATTTTATTTTAAAGTGTTAGATTTATTAGAAATCATTTTAGTTTGTGTTTTCTTAAGTCTTGAGTTGTATTGAGTCTTTTGATTTATTTAGTTTATTTGTTAGTTTTATTTTGAGTTATTCTATTTAAGTGTCTTGAGTCTAGTTTAGTGTTTTAAATTTTGTTTTTACGTTTTTAATTTAATTTTACTTGGGTTAGCATCCCTAGTTAATCCCCGGCCTAGAACGATCCCTACTTACATCATTACTACAACTGTCACAAATAGGGTTTAAATTTGTGCGTGAATTAATTTTCGCACCAAAATTTTTGGCGCCGTTGCCGGGGATTAGCAAATTTGCTAATCCTTTTATTTTTGTTTTTGCTTATGTTTATTTGTGTTTGTGTATGTTACTTTTGATATTTGATTTATTTTTCTTTCTTTGAATTGAGGTACAAATGGAGCAAGACCTGGATTCTACTAGCATTCAAGATCTATTGGCACAGCTCACTGCTCAATTAACTCATAAAGCCGAACGGACCACAATGCCAAGTGGCCCTACATTTGATATGCCCTATGAGCAAGGATTTCAAACTCATCAATATCCCCAATTTTCTGCAAATGAAGATGTTTGGGGATATCAAGGCTACAACCAATCAAGGGGCAACATGTTTTCCAACGCTTATAATTCGGATTGGAGAAGTAATTCAGAGTATATGTGGGATGAACCTCAACAATTTCAACAAGGTGGATATTGGCAGCAAGACGAGTTTTATTCAAGACCTATGCAGCCACCACAGCATCCCCCACAGCAATTTCAATCGAATTCAAGTATGCCCATTAATTATAATGAAATTCTTGATGGACTCATTTCTTTGGCGCAGGGTTCACAAAATCAAGCTGAGGAGACTCACCAAGCAGAATATTGGCAGCCATCGGAGGAGTACTATCAATGGCCATATGCACCACCACATCCACCACAACAATCTCCCCAACCAAATTCAGGTACGTCCTCGGATAATGACATCTTGAATAAGTTACTAACCTCTTTGACCCAGGACGTAGAAAATCGAAACATGGAGATGCAAAATAAAGCCAACAAGGTGGATGAGTTGGAGAAGCAAATTGGGCAGATTATGGAGTTCATGGTACAAATTCAAGATCAAAGTGAACTCTCCAACTCCACATTTGCAAATTCAGAGGGAGAAATGGAAATTAATGAAGCCATCACTTTGGGAAGTGATATGGAGGATGAAGTTGTTCCTGAACCATCCAAACAGAGCCCGAACATGGATGAATTGCCAATTCAAGAAGAAGATGAGGATGACGACTTGGGCAGTTTAGAAGAATTCTTATCGCAAACCCCCCAAGTCCTTATGTCATCCAACTCAGGTGAGGAGGTTCTAAGTTCAATTCATTCTGACATCGTTCCACCAAATGTCCTTTTTCCTTGCAGGTTTTTAAATCCCAAGGAAGAAGTGAATGAAAAATATGTTGTGGAAGATCTTCCCAAGGTGCAATGTGATATCCAAATTCTTGGTGTACCAAATCAAGTTCCCGATGGTATTGAAACGTTCAAAGAGACTTGTACACCAAGAAGAATTATTCCAGAAAATGAGGTGGCCGGAGAATTTCAAGAATACATCCAAGAGGCTGTGCATGAGACAATCAAGCCTAAAGCAGTTGAGTTTGATGACACGGGACAAGCCACAACCATCATAGTAAACCTGGCCAAGTTCAAAGTCCCGGAAACGTTCAAAGACGTGGTGTTTATAATTGAGTTTGAATGTGACTGTAAGCCATCTTCTCCATTTTTTATTTTAATTTATACTAACTTGTTTTTAATTTTGATGATTCAGGCACCGTCATTAGAACTTAGACCGTTGTCGGATCATTTCAAGTACCACCGTCCGTTCAATGATAAGCCCATGCATTTGAATAATGAAGGGAGGCCTAGGAATCACCCACAATCAGATTTGCATTCCTAATCCCTTCTCTTTACTGAATTTATTTTACTGTATTTAGTTCTTTCATTGTTTGTTGGCTCTTGTATGAATTTATTTTACGTTGATTTCTTTTTACGTTGATTTCATTTTGTTTTGTTTAGTTAGTTGTGATTTTTGTTTAGAAAGTTAAACTTAGTCGTTTTACTTTGTTTTACTTATTGTTGTGTTTTCTTATTTAAGTTGTTAAAAATACATAAAAAAAAAAAAAAATAAAAAAAAAATAAAAAAAAAAAAAAAAAACTTAAAAACATAAACATTCATATAAATAAAAAAAAAAAAAAAAAAAAAACTTAAATGCATAAATTTTTTTTACAATAACTTGTAATTTAATTTCGTTCATTGGTCATTGGTTGGTGGTGCCTCGGAGGTCGACGGAGCCCCTGAAAGACGAAGCGCCAGAGCTGGATCATTCAGAGCCTCAATACTTGGTGCTGCTCCCGAGGACGAAGGCAACACAAACCTCGGGAGTAACGCCATAAACCGTTGATGATCACTCTGAATCCGCACTTCGGACTCCTGCATCTGATCCAGCTTCCTCTTCATGCTTGTGGAGTAATTGGTTGCAAGCATGTGCAAATCCCTGTTCTCATGCCTAAGCACTCTGACCTCCTGCCGAAGACTAGCCACTTCAGCCATCAACGACTCCACCTGACGAGTTCGTGCAAGAAGGCGCTGGCCCATGTTTGATACGGAGCCTGCGCATCGGACGCTGTAGGCCATAGAATCCTGGACAGCTAGTTCGTCGGACCGCCTAGAAAGTATCCTAGTGTCTCTAGGAGTGAGCAGATTTCTGGCCACCACCGATGCGGTTGTTTCATTCATCATCATGGAATCCCCAACTGTAAGAGGACCATTTGGGGATATGAAGGACGGCTGCCAAATGTTGGTTGGAGAAGATATATCACTATCTTCCCCAACATTCAAGTTAAGGCGACGGTCAGAAGGGCAAGACATTTTCTGAAGGTGTTGAGAATGAAGACTCGGACTGATCAAGATTAAAAGAAGTGCAAGTGTGAGTGTTTACAGGAGGGAGTGTTTACAGGGGAGCTTAAGTTTGTTGTGGAACAAAAATGAGTGTTCTTATAAGAAGAAGAAATCAAGAGGCATCACTCAGCAGTCGAAGAGACGCCCTCTCGCAAATCGAAGAGCCGGGCTCCTTTCTCAAAAGCCGGATTCTTTTCTCAAAAGCGGCGTCTCCGTCTCAAAAGTCGGTTCCTTTCTCAAAAGTCGGACGCCGTTCTCTCAAAAGTCGGGCGTCTCTCTCAAAAGCCGGAGCAGTCAGGAATCACGAGGCGAGCCGCTCCCTGATTTGTCCAGACGTGTCACATGCAATTCCTTTCTCAAAAGTCGGGATTGCTCAGAAACCACGAGCCGCTCCCTGATTTTTCCAATTTTGTCGTCACTCGTCACGCGCTGTCAACTTTGCGCAAATTACGGGCTGCTTTTTCAGAAAGCGCGTGACCTGTACTGTTCATCCATCCACCGGCTGCCGACAGGGTAAAGGAATAGTTTCGGTTGTGAAGAAAAATTCTATAAACGTCTACCTTCGCCTTCAACAGCAAAGGCACACTCTCAACACTTCTTCATCTCTGAAATTTTTCATCTCCCAAAATGCGTTTCCAACAAACCCTCTCGAGTTTCTCTGTGTTTCTCATTCCCTGGGATACCTTTGCAAATAAGTCATCTAGAGCTAGAGTATTTCATATCATGAAGGTTGAAAGCAAGAGTATCTCATATCACGCTTTCTTCCTGTCCTTGTCCTTGTCTTTGTGGCAAGGAGAAAGCGGGCAATCAGCCAGCACTCGGTGTCAATCTTCCAATCTAAGAACCGACTGCCTGGAAATCCTTCCTGATTGCTTACCTAGCATTGCTCTCGAGTGCTCTTCTTCAACCACTGATGTACTTCCGAAGAAGTCGCCACATCTGCCTGGAGAACAGACGTGGCAAGTGAAAATGATACTTGAAGCATGTGGAGACAAGGTGCTGCTTCATCTTCAAGATCAAGTCTCATTTTCCTTGCTAAGAAGTTCCCCAGCCCAGTTCAAGCATACACCTGTGGAACGATACTTCTTCAAAAGCAAAAGTATCCCATATCATCAGAGTCAGAGGCAAAGATTTCTCATGGCATGCTTTTCCTTTACCCTTGCTCTTGGCTACGGGGCAAGGTGAAAGAAAGGCAATCGGTCGGCACTTGGACAGATTGAACAAAGAAGCAGACCACCACCTATTCCTCGTGCCTACCTGCCATGCAGAAGAACAAAAAGAGAAGAATGTAGCCTGCAGACTCAATCAACCCGGCAGAAGGAGTCTGAGTTGAAACCAAGAGCTCGAGAAGCTTCAACAACACCACCAATCAAGTCTCATTTTCCTTGCTAAGAAGTTCCGAGGCCAGTTCAAGTTCAAAGCTGTGGAAAGTCACCAAACAGGACCAATGATCACTTTTAGTTTTATTCATTGTCTTTTATTTTCATTTTTAATTTTTCGTTTGCATTTTCTATATTTTCTTGCGTGCTTAACTGAATTATTTCTTTTCTTTGCAGGAACTTTTGGTTATTTCCACCCTTGAAGTTGATTGCAGAATTTTAGCTTGGGGTCATCGCTTGATTTTCTGCAAATTAGGGAAGTTTTCAGTCTTATTGCTTTATTTTGTTTCTTTATATTTATTTATTTTATTTTTATTTGCATTTTATTATATTTTCTGACATTGGGGACAATGTCTAGTTTAAGTGTGGGGGTAAAGAGTATAAAAATGACCAAATTGAAAATTTTTGTACCTTCGACTTTGAACTGGTTTCATTTGTTTCCATGTTATTTCATGTTATTGCTTTGTGTTTTCTTAATTAAGTTGTTGTTTTAAAAAAAATAAAAAAAAATAAAAAAAAAAAAAAATCGGAAAATTTAAAAAATCCAAAAATATTTCCTTGTTTTCCTTATTGATTTGAATTAGATTTTTTGTTAGTTTCCCGACCCAATGATATAATTGGATCAAATTTGAATCATGATTATCAAGAACTTAGTTAACATGTGTTGTGTGAAATTCCTTATTCTCGTGTTAGTTTGTACATATTTGATCATCTTTGAAAAACCCAATGCACATAGCCTTGTTGATGTGAAATTAAAGCATGATTTTAAAGCTCCATATGTGAATTTAGTGACCATATACATCCTATGTGAGTTTTTGAGCCTATTGAAAGTGTGTGCATTTTTCATACACTCCTATTTTTTCATGTGTGATGAACTTATGTGAGATACTTCTCTAGAACTTGCATAACGATCTTTCGAAATATTTGTCATTGATTGCATGAACTTGAAAATGATAGAGGCATTAGGTTTACCACCATGGCCCAAATAACCTTGTTTCCCAAAGAAAAATGATATCATTAGATTGCCAATTTGAGCCGTATTTGTGAGCCTTTTATTTCTTATCACCAGATATGTCTACCCTTATGCCTGAAATAAATATTTTTCCTTACCCTTTCCAAGTGAGCAATGCGAGATTGTCTTATGAGAAATGTTTGTGAAGTACTTTGGAGGGTGTTTGGCAAAAGAATAAGTGTGGGGGTTTTTCATATTTGTTTCTGTTTGAAAAAAAAAAAAACAAAAAAAAAAAAAAAAAAAAAAAAAAAGAAAAGAAAAGAAAAGGAAAAGAAAAAGAAAGATTGTATACAAAGAAAATAAAAAGTTTTTAAAGTTTCAGTTTAAGGTTGTGGTTGGAGATGTCTGAAGAATCGTTGGAGAGCTTGAGTTCTTATAAATCTAAAGAAAATAATTGCTTGCAATATAGCTTGGAACTTGTGTTTTCCTATTCTTTCGTTTCAATAACCCTATCCCGAAGCCTCATTACATCCAATAAAAGTCCTCTTGATTTAAGTTTTGCAATTATGACTGTGGAGAAGTGATCTTTATGCAAGCTTATGGTAGAACTTTCACATTTGATTCTTTGAGAGAAACACATTAAAACTAAACACATGTGTGATTGAGTGTATATCCAGTGAGAATGTCGCTAATTTGCATATGGTGATTTTAAAATAAAAATTTGAAATTGCATTAACATGACTATCTCACACACTACACTTCAAGGATGTTTCAAAGATTACTGCTAATATTTGAGTAATGAAAATGAACTTGAATTGCTTATTGGTGTTAGCTATGGTTCTTGATGATTGTGTTCTCAAATGAAGCTCTATGAGGGTCATATAGGGGGAAACTAATAATTTTCATGTTATTACTTTTTCTGTTTTTGTTTGTTTTGCTCGAGGACTAGCAAAAGCTAAGTGTGGGGGTATTTGATAAGCTCATATTTTTATATATTTTTACATCAAATTCACTCGTCTTTTCTTAGTTAGTTTCTTGTATTTTTGAGCTATTTACTTTATTTTCGTGTTTTATGTGATTTGGCTAGCAAAGAAATTAATAATAGCTTAAGTGTATATTTTTAGTAATAAAATCGTAAAAACTGCTTTGCCCACTATTTTTGGTTAATAAAAATAAGATAGTAATAATAAATAAATATATAT
This sequence comes from Malus fusca, assembly GCA_035220775.1. Taxonomy (NCBI): domain Eukaryota; kingdom Viridiplantae; phylum Streptophyta; class Magnoliopsida; order Rosales; family Rosaceae; genus Malus; species Malus fusca. Next base: position 18,073,760 of record CM069066.1, on the reverse strand, counting down.
ATATATATATATATATATATATATATATATGATGTTGAGGGAGCATGCAGACATGAAAGTAAGATTAGGAAGGGAATAAAGGGTGGATTAAAAATAAGAAAAGAAAGCAGCAGTGGGGACGGAAAGCATGCAGAAAAATATAGAGGGTCCTGGGGGGTGGAGGTTTGAGAAATATAAATAAAAGGGATGGTGGAAAGAAAAAAGGGAGTTTGTCGTGAAGAATAAATAATAGGGGGGAGCTGTTTTTATTTTAGAATAAAAGGAGGGCTGTGAAACATGCACGTGGGTGATGCACTGGAGAAAGACGTGGAAGCTGACTTGGGACAGCTCGGCCTTGCGTGGAGAGCAGGAACTTTAGGAGAAGAATAATGTGGGGAAGAAGCTGTCAAAAGAAAGGATATAAAAAAAGAAAGCATGCTGTTTTTGGGAGCTGTCAAGCAGCTGCTTGAGGCAGCGGGAATAAAAAAATAAAAGAGAGCTGCCATAAATGAAGGAATAAAAAGACAGCTTGAAGACGCAGACGCGGGGGGGCCTTCCTGGCGAGGGAGGAACAGAAAGCAATAGGAGTCAGCGTGGAAATAGGAGGTCAGCACTGAGGTCGCTGCCTTTGGCAGCGTGTAGGGATAAGGAAAGAAGGAAGTCAGTACGAGAAAGTCTCGGGGGCGAATTGGAAGGCAGGACAGCTGCCTTAGGCAGCGCAAGAAACTGAGAGAAGCAGCGAGAGGGAGAGACTGACGCGTAGGAGAGGAGCACGGGACAGCTGGCATCACAGGGAAGAGACAGCTGCCTTGTAAGCAGCGGGGGAATAAGAGCTGCCTTCGGCAACGGCGCCTAGTGCATGCAGGGCAGTCGCGCGGAAACCAACAGGGAAGAAGAAAAACAGCGTGAGAACGCACAGAAAATTAAGCAGAAGCTGCCCCTCGGGACGCTGAAGCACTCTCCTCTCCCGGTTTAGTCTTTCCAAACTTATGTTTTATTTTCTGTTTTAATTTAAATAATGTATAACTAATTTTATTTTGGCTAGAGGTTAATTCAAAGCCATGAATATATTTGTAATATGAATTGATTACCTTCAGTTGTGATTTCTGAGTTGTGAATTTAATTTGCTTAACTGCTTGATTGATAACTTATTTTTGTATGTCGATTAAGGATGCATACTTAATTTACATGCATGAATTTGATGCTAGAATATAAGTGAATTTCACCTAATCGTTATGAACTTATATTCACAAGTAGTGAAGGTCGCTTATAAACGATCGCGTTAGGTAAATTCTTGGCATAAGTTTCATGCAATTCATAGTAACAAGTGCCTCGTCAATGCTTATGATTTTCATAAAACTTAATGATTCTTGCTTGTATCTCTATTATGCAATTCATGTAGGGAACTTGTAGGGAATGTTTTGGGTTGTCGTATGCAATCATCCAACCTAATAAAAGTAGGAAAATCTGAAGGTTAATTTAAGCGGACCTAATTAACTTGGGGCGTTGAGAATTTACAATTTATTGAAAGAACAACTGAAAATCAATTTAGGTTGCATATGTGGCATGTGTGGAGAATAATCCTCTAGCCAGTCCGTCATTTATCATTTTACCTTAATTTTATGTTTTTGTCAATTTTGTAATTTATTTAAGTTTAATTTACTTTTCATCAAAATCAATCCCCCATTTTATTTTAAAGTGTTAGATTTATTAGAAATCATTTTAGTTTGTGTTTTCTTAAGTCTTGAGTTGTATTGAGTCTTTTGATTTATTTAGTTTATTTGTTAGTTTTATTTTGAGTTATTCTATTTAAGTGTCTTGAGTCTAGTTTAGTGTTTTAAATTTTGTTTTTACGTTTTTAATTTAATTTTACTTGGGTTAGCATCCCTAGTTAATCCCCGGCCTAGAACGATCCCTACTTACATCATTACTACAACTGTCACAAATAGGGTTTAAATTTGTGCGTGAATTAATTTTCGCACCAAAATTTTTGAAATTTGGTGTGAGAATTACTTGACACACAAATTAAACCCTCTTTTGTCAAATTGTAGTAAAGATGTAAGTAGGGATCGTTCTAGACCGGGGATTAGGAGGGATTGATAAACACTTGGAACTGACTTAAAAACTCAAAAACAAAGTTTAAAACACTAAACTAGACTCAAAGAATGGAAAACTAAAGTTTAAAACACTTAAACAAACCTAGAACTCAAAACAGCAACTAGAAGGCTCAAAACTGCCTAAAAACCACTTTCTGGGCAGTTTTGAGCACCTACTCTAATTTGGACGAAATTTGATGAAAACTTGAATCAAAACACTTAGAAACACAAATCAAAACACTTTCTAACTAATCTAAGACTTCAAAATAAAGGGGGATTTGTTTTGGACGAAAATTGAAAACAAAACAGAAACTTAAAACTAAACAGATTGTAAAACGTTTTTGGATGAAAATGATGGATAAAAGGCTAGTTAGGAGGTTCTTCTCCACACATGACACACTTGCAAACAAAACGATTTTAAGTTGTTCTTCCAATAAATTATGAAACTCAACACCCCAAGTTAATTAGATACGCTTAAATTAACCTTCAAGTTCTCCTTAAGTTAATGAATTGGATGGGAAAGCGCATACAACAATTCAAAGCATTCCTCAAAGGTTCCTTACGTGATGAGCACAATAAGGATACAATCAAGAATCATGAAGCACAATGAGAACTATAAGTGTTGACGAGGCATTCGTTACTATGATGAGCATGAAACTAATGCCAAGAATTCATTCAACGCGATCGTTTATAAGCGACCTTCACTACTTGTGATTATAAGATTGTAACTATTAGGTGAAACTCCCTCATAATCTAGCATCATATTCATGCATGAAAACTAAGCGTGCACTCTCAATCAACATACACAAATAAGTTATCAATCAAGTAGATGAACGAATTGAAACCACAACTTATGAAATAACAACTGAACGTAATCAAATCATATTGCAAGCATATTCATGGTTTCGAATCACCCCCCAACTAAGGGGGTTTAGTTCCTCATACTCACAAGCAAAGATACATAAATTTAGAAATTAAAAACCAAAGGAAGAAAACACCTAGAACGCTCCAACTTGGCAGCAAGCTCATCAACGAATTCTCCTTCCTCCTTGCTGCGGCAGAGAACTTTAGAACAGGTTTTGGGGTTATTTGTGGTGTAGAATGGATGTGGAATGGTATGGGAAGGTTTAGGGTTGATGGGAGTATGGCTAGGGATGATTTTGGGTCAGAAAATATGGTGAAAGGTGAAGGAAGGCTGCTGCAAAGTGTGATGGATGTGTTTGACGAATTTATGAATTGTGGAGGGTGTATGGCTGGATGGGATGAATGGAATGTGTGTGGGAGGTGTGTTTTTCTGAACTCCCTTGATAAATGGTTGAATGGGGATTATATAGTGGCTGAAAATGTCAAGCAAACATCAAGTAATGGACAATCTGCCATCCTTGCAGAAATCCACTTCATGGTGGTCCAATTTCTGCCATTCCTTGTTGTCTATTCACTGCCCATGCTGATTCCTTGCTGCCCATGCTTTAATTTCTTATTCCTTGCTGCCCATGCTTTAATTTCTGATTCCTTGCTGCCCATATGGTGTGTGTGTTGCTGTTTTCTTTCCTTCTTGCTGCCCATGTGGTGTTTATACTTGCAATGCATGTTCTTCATCCATTTAGCTAGTAAAAAAAAACATTTTCTGCCATTACATGGCAGCCATGATGTTTGAAGTTGTAGGCCAACACTTTGCACACACACATGCAGATTTCTAGCCCTTTGAATCATCAAATTCGTCCTTCCTCATGTCTCCATGTTTGCACCATCCAATCTTGGCCCAAAAATGCTCCAAAATGCTCCAAATTGGCTCAAAATGCATACTTTGCCATATGAACCTGAAATTGCACGAAAATGACCTTAAACACTATAATAAGTTATAACTAACTACGAAAATGCAAGAAAACAACATAACTAAGTAGCATAAATATGCTCATATCAAATTCCCCCACACTTAGCTTTTGCTAGTCCTCGAGCAAAACAAAATAAACAAAACGAAACAAAGTCAATAAACACACTCTAATCCTTCCAACATTTGCCTCAGGGATTTCCAATGAACATGACATGTTAAAGATCGTTATCCCCACAAATTTGAGTCATCTTTACACAAGCACATACTTAATTTAAGCCACAACTTACAAATTCACAAGTAATCAATTAAAACAATGCTTTGAATGAAGTAACATGCCTTAGAGAATTCCCTCAATTCCTTACAAGATATACACTCTATTTTCACTCAGATTTTCTAACTCCACACCCTACACTAGTCATATGTGAGAAGATTGATGTAGATATGAAAACGAATGCTCACATATATATTTTACAAAGAATGCAATTTCTAGAGTTAAGAAGCATGTTTTGATATGATCTCATGAATGGAATGCTACTACTTAGATGCGAGAACCAGTGACACCATATGCTCATACCAAATTCAAACTCCACAAATTGAAACACATAACACTCAAGATAGAAGTTAAGGGTTGTAACGGGGCTTGGGGTATTGGTTAACAAAGAAAGGATAGGGAAAACAAACGTTCTTCAAGCGATAGTAAGCAACGTAATGAAATTGAGACTTAGAATTCACTTGAATGGCAGAAACTAACTTTAAAACACAAGGGAAGGATTTAGACAACTCCTTAGGGCCGAATTCATTGTTTTGGACCCTTACTTCAACAAACAAAACTTTGGAGCTCTTTTTCACAACTTTTCATACTTTTTCGCTTCATTTTTTCTTTTTCCACGAATTCTATTTTCTTTTCTTTTCTTTGAACCCGTGCTTTATGGCACACAAATTCACATAACAAAAACTTCCCCCACACTTGTTTTCTGCCACAAAAGAATTCTAATTGAATCATGCTTTACTATGCTTAAAGAACAAAGGAATGGATAGTCCTAATCTAGGCTAGGTGAGGAAAACATGGGTTAACAAGGAAAAGGCTAAACAAGGCTCAATGGGGTTGGAACCTACAAAACATAATGACATAGGGGATTCACGGCATTTTGGCTAAGGTGGTGGTCACTACACAACTTCATCTTGAATATGTGTTATGCAAATCAATAACATGCTTTGAATGAAATGGGCATGAGTTCTAGCATTTGGAACTAAATGATGACACGCCTTCTAAGTAGTAACCAAGCAAGGAATATTGAGATCATGCAACGACTTAGAAAACAAAGAATGCACAGATTTTAACTCTCCAAATAAACGTTTAGGCTCAAGTCTCACAAGGTTGTAGCGTTAGTTTGAGTTCCTTCCTTCAAGCATGTTACAAAAACTGATTTTTTCTTTATGATTGCATGTGAATTCATAAGTTATAACCACAACTAAGCATAAACAAAGAGTAAATCAAACTTTCATCCATGTTAATCACTCTCTTTAACAGCCATGTAATTATAAACCGAATCCTCATCATTGTGTTGGAAGGTACCCTAGGACACAAACAAACACACAAAAACAACTCTTTTTGGGTTTTTAAAACAAATTTTTCAAATTTTTATGTGATTTTCGGATTTTTGCATCAAAACACACTAAAACACACCAAAACTGCTCAAAAACACTTCAAAACAGCAAGGAACAAGTCTCCAAGTTAAGGGTGATATAATCCCACGAATTTGCATCTAAAACACTTAGTTACCCCCCCACACTTAAATCAAACATTGTCCTCAATGTTTCAAGCATAAAATCACACCAAACAAAAGGACACACAAAAACAGTAACTAAAACAACTAAATAGGCAGATTCGAAAGAAACAACAAAGAGAAGAGTTTAGGAACGCAAATCTGGAATTGGAGTGATTCCTTGGTCTTCCTTTGTTAAATTGCATGGGTTGCCTCCCAAGTAGCGCTTTATTTAACGTCTTGAAGCCGGACGATACTTCTTCTTTAAGCTCCCCTAGGTCCCATAGCATGAAATTGATCCTTGAACGGAAGGTGATACGTGAAGTGATCCGGCAATGGTTTAAATTCGAGAATGGGTGCCTGAATCATTAACAACATGTAAGTATAAAACGTAATGGAAATTGGAGAAGATGACTTACTTGCTTTGTCCGACACAAACTCAATTACAAACACCGCATCTTTGAAGGTTGCAGGGATATTGGACTTGGCCAGATTGAATGTGATGGTTGGGCCTTGTCCCGTGTCATAAAATGCAACTTCTTTGGCATTGGTTGTTTCAACTACATCCTCTTTGATGAATTCTTGATACTCCTCAACCACTTTTTCCTCGTGAATTGTTGGAAAGGTGTCCAAGATGTCTTTCTTCCCCTCATCTTTCATGGATTGCATGAACCTGCCAGGGAAAGGTGCATTTGGGGGAACAAAGTTAGAAATAATTAAATTTGGAACAACCTTACTTGAATGGGGTGGTGTAGGAATATTGGGAGGTTGCGGCAAGGGTTGTTCTTCCCTTGCCGTGCCTTGTGCATCCTCCTCCTCTTCGAACAGTAGCAATTCATCCATGGGCTCATCTTCAAACATTTGTTCTTGAATTTGTTCAATGCATTCTGCATTCTGCCTAAATTGATTGTTCCACTCAGCCAACTCTTTTGCTTGATAGAAATCCTCAATTGGTTGCCAAAATGCGTCTTGTTGAAATGGTTGAGCTTCCCTGCCCTGCTCCAAAGAATTCAGTTGTTGAATAACTTCCTTATAATAATTTGATATACCTGAATTTGGATGTGAAGATTGAGGGGGAGGCTGTGGTGGTGCATATGAATCCTCATATGGTTGCCAATATGTTTCTTGTTGAACTTGTTGAGCTTCCCACCACATAGAGTTTGAATGATCACTCCAATCGCTTTGTGGATATTGATTGGCTTGGTATCCTTGCCTATAAGACGCACTAAATGTAGGGACATTTTGCATTGTGGTCCTTTCAGCAAACTGCGACAATTGAGAAGTAAGATTTGCCAATTGAGCTTGAATGTTAGCAAAATCCATGTCTTACTTCTCAAGCACCTAAAATCAAAGAAAAAGAACTAAAGCAAATATCAAAAGTAACATCAACCAAAGAAAATAAAACTAAGTTAGAAACTAAAACAAAAACAAACTAAACAAAAAGAAAAGAACCAAGGGATTAGCAAAGTTGCTAATCCCCGGCAACGGCGCCAAAATTTGGTGTGAGAATTACTTGACACACAAATTAAACCCTCTTTTGTCAAATTGTAGTAAAGATGTAAGTAGGGATCGTTCTAGACCGGGGATTAGGAGGGATTGATAAACACTTGGAACTGACTTAAAAACTCAAAAACAAAGTTTAAAACACTAAACTAGACTCAAAGAATGGAAAACTAAAGTTTAAAACACTTAAACAAACCTAGAACTCAAAACAGCAACTAGAAGGCTCAAAACTGCCTAAAAACCACTTTCTGGGCAGTTTTGAGCACCTACTCTAATTTGGACGAAATTTGATGAAAACTTGAATCAAAACACTTAGAAACACAAATCAAAACACTTTCTAACTAATCTAAGACTTCAAAATAAAGGGGGATTTGTTTTGGACGAAAATTGAAAACAAAACAGAAACTTAAAACTAAACAGATTGTAAAACGTTTTTGGATGAAAATGATGGATAAAAGGCTAGTTAGGAGGTTCTTCTCCACACATGACACACTTGCAAACAAAACGATTTTAAGTTGTTCTTCCAATAAATTATGAAACTCAACACCCCAAGTTAATTAGATACGCTTAAATTAACCTTCAAGTTCTCCTTAAGTTAATGAATTGGATGGGAAAGCGCATACAACAATTCAAAGCATTCCTCAAAGGTTCCTTACGTGATGAGCACAATAAGGATACAATCAAGAATCATGAAGCACAATGAGAACTATAAGTGTTGACGAGGCATTCGTTACTATGATGAGCATGAAACTAATGCCAAGAATTCATTCAACGCGATCGTTTATAAGCGACCTTCACTACTTGTGATTATAAGATTGTAACTATTAGGTGAAACTCCCTCATAATCTAGCATCATATTCATGCATGAAAACTAAGCGTGCACTCTCAATCAACATACACAAATAAGTTATCAATCAAGTAGATGAACGAATTGAAACCACAACTTATGAAATAACAACTGAACGTAATCAAATCATATTGCAAGCATATTCATGGTTTCGAATCACCCCCCAACTAAGGGGGTTTAGTTCCTCATACTCACAAGCAAAGATACATAAATTTAGAAATTAAAAACCAAAGGAAGAAAACACCTAGAACGCTCCAACTTGGCAGCAAGCTCATCAACGAATTCTCCTTCCTCCTTGCTGCGGCAGAGAACTTTAGAACAGGTTTTGGGGTTATTTGTGGTGTAGAATGGATGTGGAATGGTATGGGAAGGTTTAGGGTTGATGGGAGTATGGCTAGGGATGATTTTGGGTCAGAAAATATGGTGAAAGGTGAAGGAAGGCTGCTGCAAAGTGTGATGGATGTGTTTGACGAATTTATGAATTGTGGAGGGTGTATGGCTGGATGGGATGAATGGAATGTGTGTGGGAGGTGTGTTTTTCTGAACTCCCTTGATAAATGGTTGAATGGGGATTATATAGTGGCTGAAAATGTCAAGCAAACATCAAGTAATGGACAATCTGCCATCCTTGCAGAAATCCACTTCATGGTGGTCCAATTTCTGCCATTCCTTGTTGTCTATTCACTGCCCATGCTGATTCCTTGCTGCCCATGCTTTAATTTCTTATTCCTTGCTGCCCATGCTTTAATTTCTGATTCCTTGCTGCCCATATGGTGTGTGTGTTGCTGTTTTCTTTCCTTCTTGCTGCCCATGTGGTGTTTATACTTGCAATGCATGTTCTTCATCCATTTAGCTAGTAAAAAAAAACATTTTCTGCCATTACATGGCAGCCATGATGTTTGAAGTTGTAGGCCAACACTTTGCACACACACATGCAGATTTCTAGCCCTTTGAATCATCAAATTCGTCCTTCCTCATGTCTCCATGTTTGCACCATCCAATCTTGGCCCAAAAATGCTCCAAAATGCTCCAAATTGGCTCAAAATGCATACTTTGCCATATGAACCTGAAATTGCACGAAAATGACCTTAAACACTATAATAAGTTATAACTAACTACGAAAATGCAAGAAAACAACATAACTAAGTAGCATAAATATGCTCATATCATAAGGCATGTTACTACATTCAAAGCATTGTTTTAATTGATTACTTGTGAACTAGTAAGTAGTGGCTTTAATTAAGTATGTGCATATGAGTAAAGAGAACTCAAATCTGTGGGGATAACAATCTTTAACATGTCATGTGCATTGGAAATCCCTGAGGCAACGTTGGAAGGTTTAGGTTGTGTTTTAGTTGTTTTGTTTTGTTTTATTTCTTTGTTTTGCTCGAGGACTAGCAAAAGCTAAGTGTGGGGGAATTTGATAGGAGCATATTTATGCGCCTTAGTTAGCTAGTTCTTATGCATTTCCATGGCGTTTTCCTAGTTAAAGTAGTCTTTTAAGCTAGTTTTATGTGTTTTTCAGGTTTTAAGGCCAAAGGATGCAAGAAGATGCATTTTGGAGCTTTTTGGAGCAAAATGGAGCTTGGAATGCATGTCACATATTTGGAGTCAAGGTTTGGACGAATTTGAAGACTTGAAGATGACAATTCCTACTTGAACAAGGTTTCCTAGTTGAAATAGGAAAGTGCTTACATGAACGAAGGATTCCTAATTGAAGAAGGATTCCTAATCAACAAAGGATTTCTAATTGAAGATGGATTCCTACTCACATGAGGATTCCTAGAAGAACAAGGATTCCTACTCCAAGAAGGATTCCTACTTGAAATAGGAAAGATAAGCCAAGGTTTCCTACTTTGGTTTGACCTTTCCTAAATGTTCCTAAGTCTTATCAACTTTGAAGGTTTCCTAAGCATTTTAGGACATCAAATACACCTTCCTTGCACCATATCAACCTTTGCCGCACATCATACACCTTTCCCTTTAAGTTTTAGGACACTTAGACCTTTCCTAAAGCCTTGCCGCACCTTGTTCCTCTTTCCTCTTCCTTGCCGTGCAAGGGGGAGTGCTCTTTCCCATTTCCTTGCCTTAAATCACTTTCCTAATCCATTCTAAATCCTGGCCGCACCCTTTTACCTATTTTCCCTTAGTTTTCTGATTTGTTTCCTAATTCTAGAATCCTTAGACTTAATTTCTGATTTCCTAATCAACCTAGGGTTTTAATTTCTGTTTTCCTTTAAATAAACCTCTTTGTTGCAGCCACAAAACATTCCACACACATCCATACAACTCCATTCACGCCAGAAATCTGTCCTCACCCCTTGCCGTGCCAAACCTTCACCCAAATCCATATTTTATGATCCCAAACCCCCCTAGCCGTGCCATACACCTATCCTAAACACTTTTCCACCATTCTACATCATCCAAAACCATCCATAACCATCTCCATACCTTATGCCGCAACAAGAAGGAAGAAGGAGTGCTCTTGAATGTGCTTGCTAGTCTATTGCAGATTGCTGGAACTTTTAGGTGTGATCTTTCTTATGTTTTCAATGTTTCAATTCAATAAACTTTGTGTTGTGAGTATGAGGAACTAAACCCCCTTAGTTGGGGGGTGATTCGAAACCATGTACATACTTGCAATATGATTTGATTACATTCAGTTGTTATTTCATGAGTTGTGGTTTCAATTCGTTCATCTACTTGATTGATAACTTATTTGTGTATGTTGATTGAGAGTGCACGCTTAGTTTTCATGCATGAATATGATGCTAGATTATGAGGGAGTTTCACCTAATAGTTACAATCTTATAATCACAAGTAGTGAAGGTCGCTTATAAACGATCGCGTTGAATGAATTCTTGGCATTAGTTTCATGCTCATCATAGTAACGAATGCCTCGTCAACACTTATAGTTCTCATTGTGCTTCATGATTCTTGATTGTATCTTTATTGTGCTCATCACGTAAGGAACCTTTGAGGAATGCTTTGAATTGTTGTATGCGCTTTCCCATCCAATTCATTAACTTGGAGAACTTGAAGGTTAATTTAAGCGTATCTAATTAACTTGGGGTGTTGAGTTTCACAATTTGTTGGAAGAACAACTGAAAATCGTTTTGTTTGCAAGTGTGTCATGTGTGGAGAAGAACCTCCTAACTAGCTTTTTATCCATCCTTTTCATCCAAAACGTTTTACAATCTGTTTTGTTTTAAAGTTTCTGTTTTGTTTTCAATTTTCGTCCAAAACAAATCCCCCTTTATTTTGAAGTCTCATATTAGTTAGAAAGTGATTTAGTTTGTGTTTTTAAGTGTTTTGGTTCAAGTTATAACTCAATTTCGTCCAAATTTGTGTTTGTGCTCAAAACTGCCCAGAAAGTGTTTTTAAGGCAGTTTTGAGTGTTTGTTTGCTGTTTTGAGTCTTTTGGTTTGCTTTAGTGTTTCAAACTTTAGTTTTACATTCTTTGAGTCTAGTTTAGTGTTTTAAACTTTGTTTTTACGTTTCTAAGTCAGTTTTCAAGTGTTTAGCAATCCCTCCTAATCCCCGGTTTAAGAACGATCCCTACTTATCCATACTACAATTGTCAACAAGAGGGTTTAATTTGTGTGTTTAGTTAATTTACGCATCATCTGCACAGGCAGTTTTGACGAATTTGTTGGCTGTCCATGCCGTGTGTTTCCTTGCATTCCCATGTGTGTGTGCTGCCATCTAGTCATCATTTCCACATGTACAAGCTGTCACACTTGCACACACACATGCTCTTCATTATTTCAGCCACAATTCAACTTATTTCCTGCCCATGCCGTGCCTTTCTTTCCCATGTCTGTGCTGCCATGCTTTCTTTTTGCACGTGTGCTTCTTTGCATGTGTTTTCTCCCTCTCTTGCCTTGAGTTTGCATGTGTATGAGTTGTCATTGTTTATCCTTGCAATTACTGATAGGAGCATATTTACGCGACTTAGTTGGCTTGTTCTTATGCATTTATGTTGTTTTTCTTTAGTTATTTTAGTGTTTAAAGTCATTTTCGTGTAATTTCAGGTTTAGAGACAAAGTATGCAAAGAAGTGCAAAATGGAGCATTTTAGGGCAAAATTGAGCTGGAATGTTGTGTATGCTAATGGAGCACAAGGAATGGACGAGTTTAAAGGTCAAAGGAGCTTAAGAAATGAAGAAATGAAAGTGAAGAACAAAGAATTCGGAATTGGAAACCAAAGTTTCTAAAGTTGGAAGTTTCTATTCTTGGAGGTTTCCATTTTTGAGAGTTTCTATCCTTGGCTTTGGGCTTTTAGATGACCTATCCTTTCCCCCTAACCCTAGCCGCACCTTAGGCCTTATTCCCACTAAAAATCTGATTGTTTTAACCTAATTCCTTGTGGATTTTCACCCTTTGCCGCACCTAAACCCTAGCCCATTGCCTAACCTAATTTCTCTAGGGTTTGTGGTGCCTATATATATGTGTTTTAATTCTATGCCGAGGGGACCATCTCCCATTCACATCATTCACGTCAGAAACAAAGAGGCTCTCTTTGCCGCACCTTTCCACCACCATATTCCATATTTTCTGCCCAAAATCATCCCTAGCCGCGCCACCCATCAACCCTAAACACCATCGCACATCCCCCATCCATTCTACGCCATCCATAACCCCAAAGAACCTGTCCAAAGTCCAAGTGCCGCAGCAAGGAGGAAGGAAGATTCGTGGATGCACTTGCTGCCAAGTTGGAGCGTTCTAGGTGTTTTCTTTCTTTGGATTTTAATTTCTAAATTTATGTATCTTTGCTTTGCGAGTATGAGGAACTAAACCCCCCTTGGCTAGGGGGGGATTCGAAATACATGTTTATGCTTGCGTTATGATTTGATTACTTCTAATTGCGTTTCATAAGTTGTGAATTCAATTTACTTATCTATGTGAATTACATTGATTTGTGTGTGTTGGTTGAGAGTGCACGCTTAATTATCATGCATAAATTGAATGCTAGGATATAAGGAAATTTCACCTAATCGTTATGGACTTATATTCACAAGTAGTAAAGGTTGATGATCTTAATCGCGTTAAGTAAATTCTTGGCATAAGTTTCATGCAATCATAGTAACAAGTGCTTCGTCAATGCTTATGGTTTTCATAGAACTTAATGATTCTTGCTTGTATCTCTATTATGCAATCATGTAGGGGACTTGTGGGGAATGCTTTGGGTTGTCGTATGCAATCATCCAATTCAATAACGTTAGGAAAATCTGAAGGTTAATTTAAGCGGACCTAATTAACTTGGGGCGTTGAGAATTCATGGTTTATTGAAATGCAATTGGAAATCGTTTTGAATGCAAGTATAACATGTGTGGAGATGAACCCCTTAGCTAGCCTTCCATCCATTGTTTTAAGCCAAATTCGTTTTAAAATCTGTTTTGATTTACAAGTTTATGTTTTGTTTTTAATTTCGTCAAAACCAAATTCCCCTTTGTTTTCAAGTGTCAAATTAGTTAGGAAGTGTGTTAGTTTGTGTTTTTAAGTGTTTTGAGTCAAGTTAAAACCTATTTTCGTCAAAATCTTGTTTAGAGTCCAAAACTGCCCAGAAAGTGGTTTTAAGGCAGTTTTGAGTGTTTTTGTGTTATTTTGAGTCTTTTGGTTTGTTTTGGTGTTTTAAAGTTTAGTTTTGCATTCTTTGAGTCTAGTTTAGTGTTTTTACGTTTTTGAGTCAATTCCAAGTGATTTTGCAATCCCTCCTAATCCCCGGTCTAGAACGATCCCTACTTACATACTTTGCTACAATTGATAAAAAGAGGGTTTAATTTGTGTGCTTATATATTTCGCATCAAATTTTTGGCGCCGTTGCCGGGGATTAGCAACTTTGCTAATCCCTTGGATTGTTATTTTCGTTTTTCTTTTTAGATCAGATTCTTATGTTGTTTTGTTTCTTGTTTTAGGTACTTGTTTATGACTCGGAGTTCTATTCCGGTTCACGAACATATTTTAGACTTTGACGACGATTTTGAGCGTGAGTTGAGACAAAAGAGGAAGAACCCGGAACCTAGTGAATCAAGTGCAAGTTCCGAGTCCGTTTCTGAATTTGAAGAGGAAGTGGAAGACATCGCAGCGGACAACCGAACGATCAAGGAGCTTTCCGCTTCGGGATTGGATAATGCCGCACCTCTATGTATCCAATACCCTAGGGCGGCTCCGGACAAGACTGCCGAGTTCGAATTGAAGTCAAGCTTGTTACATCACATTCCGAAGTACCATGGGCTGTCCATGGAAGATCCGAACAAGCACTTGAAGGAGTTTGAAGTCGTTTGCTCAAGCATGACCCCGGTGAACGTGGATGAGAGCATCTTGAAGATCAGGGCCTTTCCCTTTTCTCTCCTAGAGAAGGCGAAAGATTGGTTGTACGAATTGGCTCCCGGAACTGTCACATCATGGGAGAGCATGAAACGAGCTTTCTTGGAGAAGTTTTTCCCAACTTCTCGAGTCATCCTCCTACGCAAAAGGATAAGTGGCATTCAACAAGATGAAGGTGAATCCTTTCCTACTTATTATGAACGTTTTAAATCTCTTGTTGCTTCATGTCCACAGCATCAAATGAAGGAGGAACTACTTCTACAATACTTCTACGAGGGACTTCTACCAATTGAACGTCAAATGCTAGATGCCTCAGCGGGAGGAGCATTGGTGGACAAGACCCCTACGGCTGCAAAGATGTTGATTGCTAATCGAGCGTTGAACGCTCAACAATACGAAGGTGTTGGACAAAGGAGCATCCCACGGCAACACCAAGTGAATGAGGTAAGTGCCATAACCGAACTTCAAAATCAAATGGCTAACCTTACTACTTTGCTTTCTCAGGTTGTGGAAGGGCCAAAAGTTCAAAATGTAAGTGTGTGTGGCGTGTGTTCCATGCAAGGACACCCTACTGATGCGAAAATAAATTAACGCACAAATTTAAACCCTATTTGTGACAGTTGTAGTAATGATGTAAGTAGGGATCGTTCTAGGCCGGGGATTAACTAGGGATGCTAACCAAAGTAAAATTAAATTAAAAACGTAAAAACAAAATTTAAAACACTAAACTAGACTCAAAACACTTAACTAGAATAACTCAAAATAAAACTAACAAATAATCTAAAACAAATCAAAATACTCAAAATAATTCAAGATTTTAGAAAACACAAACTAAATTTATTTCTAATAAATCTAACACTTTAAAATAAACGGGGGATTGATTTTTGATGAAATTGAAATTAAAACAAATAAATTACAGAATTGACAAAAACATGAAATTAAGGTAAAATGATAAATGACGGACTGGCTAGAGGATTATTCTCCACACATGCCACATATGCAACCTAAATTGATTTTCAGTTGTTCTTTCAATAAATTGTAAATTCTCAACGCCCCAAGTTAATTAGGTCCGCTTAAATTAACCTTCAGATTTTCCTACTTTTATTAGGTTGGATGATTGCATACGACAACCCAAAACATTCCCTACAAGTTCCCTACATGAATTGCATAATAGAGATACAAGCAAGAATCATTAAGTTTTATGAAAATCATAAGCATTGACGAGGCACTTGTTACTATGAATTGCATGAAACTTATGCCAAGAATTTACCTAACGCGATCGTTTATAAGCGACCTTCACTACTTGTGAATATAAGTTCATAACGATTAGGTGAAATTCACTTATATTCTAGCATCAAATTCATGCATGTAAATTAAGTATGCATCCTTAATCGACATACAAAAATAAGTTATCAATCAAGCAGTTAAGCAAATTAAATCACAACTCAGAAATCACAACTGAAGGTAATCAATTCAAATTACAAATATATCCATGGTTTTGAATTAAACTCTAGCCAAAATAAAATTAGTTATACATTATTTAAATTAAAACAGAAATTAAAACGTGAGTTTAGGAAAATTAAACCGAATGAGATTGACAGCTTGCTGTCCACTGTGCTTCTGCTGTGCTGAACCCAAATTCCACGCTGCCTCATGTCCAGTGCTGACCTCTGTGCTGACCTGCTTACTGACCTGCTTAGCTGCGCAAAGCAGCCCACGTGTCTCGCTCCTGTCCGTCTTCCTCCTGCCTTCCTGGTAGCGCCTCCTTCCTTCTTCGCGCTACGTGCAGCCCTTATTTCCGTGCGCTTCTCTCCCTTCTCACTTTCACAGCTACCCCCAGGCAGCACGCTGGCTGCGTCCGCGTCTTTCTCTCGCCAGCTACCTGCTTCTGGTCACTGTCTTCCGGTCTCCCCCCACGTCGAGACTTTCTGCTTCTATGCCAGCTGCCTAAAGGCAGCTTCCTGACATGCTTATTCTTTCCTTTCTTTCAGACCTCCTCAGCTGCCAAAGGCAGCGACCTCCCCCCTCCTGTGCGCTGCAAGGCAGCCTTCCTAGCAAGCTGCCCGAGGACTCTCCCTTCAGCGCTGCCAAAAGGCAGCTTCTTTCCTTAGCCTTTCTTTCCTATTTCCCCCCCTCGTGTTTCCTACGTCGTCTCCTCTTTTTAAAACCTTTCCCCGCCTGACTCCACTTGCTGCCATCCTTATATTTTTTTTTATCCTCAGCTGCCCATTATTTCCTGCTTTTGCTGACTGCCATGCTGCTAAGCACAGCTCCTTTGTTTTCTTTTTCTCAGTGCCTTAAGTGCTCTCCCCACCTATCTTTGCATTTCTTTATTAAATTCTTTCTGCCATCCTACACGTTCACATCTTATATATATATATATATATATATATTTATATACATATATATATTTATATATATATATTTATAATACTATCTTATTTTTATTAACCAAAAATAGTGGGCAAAGCAGTTTTTACGATTTTATTACTAAAAATCACACTTATGCTAATTTTATTTTCTTAGCTAGATAAATTCGATAAAACACCAAAACCAAGTAAATAGTACAAAAATATGAGGAAATAACTAAGAAAAGACGAGAGAATTTGATGTAAAATATGTATAAATATGAGCTTATCAAATACCCCCACACTTAGCTTTTGCTAGTCCTCGAGCAAAACAACGAAAACAGAAAAAGTAATAACATGAAAATTATTAGTTTCCCCCTATGTGACCCTCATAGAATTTCATTCGAGAACACAAATCATCAAGAACCATAGCTAACACCAAACAAACTAATCCAAGTTCATCTTCCTTATTCAAATATTAGCAGTAATCTTTGAAACATCCTTGAAGTGTAGTGTGTGAGATAGCCATGCTCATGCAATTTCAAATTTTTATTTTTAAAAACACCATATGCAAACTAGCGACCTTCTCACGGGATATGCACTCAATCACACATGTGTTTAGTTTTAATGTGTTTCTCTCAAAGAAACAAATGTGAAAGTTCTACCATAAGCTTGCATAAAGATCACTTCTCCACAGTCATAATTGCAAAACTTAAATCAAGAGGACTTTTATTGGATGTAATGAGGCTTCGGGATAGGGTTATTGAAACGAAAGAATAGGAAAAACAAAAGTTCCAAGCTACATTACAAGCAATTCTTTTGATTTATAAGAACTCAACATTTCCCGCTATTCTACAAGTCACCTCCAACCACACCCATAAACTGAAACTTTAAAAACTTTTTATTTTCTTTGTATACAATCTTTCTTTTTCTTTTCCTTTTCTTTTCTTTTCTTTTTCTTTTTTTTTTTTTTTTTTTTTTTTTTTTTTTTTTTTAAATTCACACAGAAACAAATATGAAAAACCCCCACACTTATTCTTTTGCCAAACACCTTCAAAGTACTTCACAAACATTCACATAAGACAATCTTGCATTGCTCGCTTGGAAAGGGTAAGGAAAAATATTTATTTCAGGCATAAGGGTAGACATATCTGGTGATAAGAAATAAAAGGCTCAACAAACACGGCTCAAATTGGTAATCTAATGATATTATTTTTCTTTGGGAAATA
The DNA here is from genome assembly GCA_035220775.1 of Malus fusca. Taxonomy (NCBI): domain Eukaryota; kingdom Viridiplantae; phylum Streptophyta; class Magnoliopsida; order Rosales; family Rosaceae; genus Malus; species Malus fusca. The sequence continues at coordinate 18,055,829 of CM069066.1, read as the reverse complement.
GGGTTATTTGGGCCATGGTGGTAAACCTAATGCCTCTATCATTTTCAAGTTCATGCAATCAATGACAAATATTTCGAAAGATCATTATGCAAGTTCTAGAGAAGTATCTCACATAAGTTCATCACACATGAAAGAATAGGAGTGTATGAAAAATGCACACACTTTCAATAGGCTCAAAAACTCACATAGGATGTATATAGTCACTAAATTCACATATGGAGCTTTAAATCATGCTTTAGTTTCACATCAACAAGGCTATGTGCATTTGGTTTTTCAAAGATGATCAAATATGTACAAACTAACACGAGAATAAGGAATTTCACACAACACATGTTAACTAAGTTCTTGATGATCATGGTTCAAATTTTATCCAATTATATCATTGGGTCGGGAAACTAACAAAAATCTAATTCAAAATAATAAGGAAAACAAGGAAATATTTTTGGATTTTTTTTAAATTTTCTGATTTTTTTTTTGTTTTTTTTTTTGTTTTTTTTTTTTATAAAACAAAACTAATTAAGAAAACAAAGCAATAACATGGAAACAAATGAAACCAGTTCAAAGTCGAAGGTATAAAAATTTTCAATTTGGTCATTTTTATACTCTTTACCCCCACACTTAAACTAGACATTGTCCCCAATGTCAGAAATTATAATAAAATGCAAATAACAAATAAAAATAAAGTAGATAAATATAAAGAAACGAAATAAAGCAATAGGACTGAAAACTTCCCTAATTTGCAGAAAAAATCAAGCGATGACCCCCAAGCTAAAATTCTGCAATCAACTTCAAGGGTGGAAATAACCAAAAGTTCCTGCAAAGAAAAGAAATAAATCAGTTAAGCACACAAGAAAATGTAGAAAATGCAAACGAAAAATTGAAAATGAAAATAAAAAGACAATGAAAAAAAAACTAATAAAGTGATCATTGGTCCTGTTTGGTGACTTTCCACAGCTTTGAACTTGAACTGGCCTCGGAACTTCTTAGCAAGGAAAATGAGACTTGATTGGTGGTGTTGTTGAAGCTTCTCGAGCTCTTGGTTTCAACTCAGACTCCTTCTGCCGGGTTGATTGAGTCTGCAGGCTACATTCTTCTCTTTTTGTTCTTCTGCATGGCAGGTAGGCACGAGGCAGAGGTGGTGGTCTGCTTCTTTGTTCAATCTGTCCAAGTGCCGACCGATTGCCTTTCTTTCACCTTGCCTCGCAGGCAAGAGCAAGGGTAAAGGAAAAGCATGCCATGAGAAATCTTTGCCTCTGACTCTGATGATATGGGATACTTTTGCTTTTGAAGAAGTATCGTTCCACAGGTGTATGCTTGAACTGGGCTGGGGAACTTCTTAGCAAGGAAAATGAGACTTGATCTTGAAGATGAAGCAGCACCTTGTCTCCACATGCTTCAAGTATCATTTTCACTTGCCATGTCTGTTCTCCAGGCAGATGTGGCGACTTCTTCGGAAGTACATAAGTGGTTGAAGAAGAGCACTCGAGAGCAATGCTAGGTAAGCAATCAGGAAGGATTTCCAGGCAGTCGGTTCTTAGATTGGAAGATTGACACCGAGTGCTGGCTGATTGCCCGCTTTCTCCTTGCCACAAAGACAAGGACAAGGACAGGGAGAAAGCGTGATATGAGATACTCTTGCTTTCAACCTTCATGATATGAAATACTCTAGCTCTAGATGACTTATTTGCAAAGGTATCCCAGGGAATGAGAAACACAGAGAAACTCGAGAGGGTTTGTTGGAAAGGCATTTTGGGAGATGAAAAATTTCGGAGATGAAGAAGTGCTGAGAGAGTTTGCCTTTGCAATGGATGGCGAAGGTATACGTTTATAGGACTTTTCTTCACAACCGAAACTATTCTTTTACCCCTGTCGGCAGCCGGTGGATGGATGAACAGTACAGGTCACGCGCTTTCTGAAAAAGCAACCCGTAATTTGCGCAAAGCTGACAGCGCGCGTGACGAGTGACGACAAAATTGGAAAAACAGCTCGCCTCGTGATTCCTGACCGCTCCGACTTTTGATAAAGACGCCCGACTTTTGAGAGAGCGGCGTCTGACTTTTGAGAAAGGAACCGACTTTTGAGACGGAGTCCGACTTTTGAGAACGGCGACGCCGCTTTTGAGAAAAGAATCCGGCTTTTGAGAAAGGAGCCCGGCTCTTCGATTTGCGAGAGGGCGCCTCTTCGACTGCTGAGTGATGCCTCTTGATTTCTTCTTCTTATAAGAACGCTCATTTTTGTTCCACAACAAACTTACGCTCCCTTCTGTCAACACTTCCTCCTGTAAAACTCCCTCCTGTAAACACTCCCTCTTGCACTTCTTTTAATCTTGATCATTCCGACTCTTCATTCTCAACACCTTCAGAAAATGTCTTGCCCTTCTGACCGTCGCCTTAACTTGAATGTTGGGGAAGATAGTGATATATCTTCTCCAACCAACATTTGGCAGCCATCCTTTATATCCCCGAATGGTCCTCTTACAGTTGGGGATTCCATGATGATGAACGAAACAACCGCATCGGTGGTGGCCAGAAATCTGCTCACTCCTAGAGACACTAGGATACTTTCCAGGCGGTCCGACGAACTGGCTGTTCAGGACTCTATGGCCTACAGCGTCCGATGCGCAGGCTCAGTATCAAACATGGGCCAGCGCCTTCTTGCACGAACTCGTCAGGTGGAGTCGTTGATGGCTGAAGTGGCTAGTCTTCGGCAGGAGGTCAGAGTGCTTAGGCATGAGAACAGGGATTTGCACATGCTTGCAACCAATTACTCCACAAGCATGAAGAGGAAGCTGGATCAGATGCAGGAGTCCGAAGTGCGGATTCAGAGTGATCATCAACGGTTTATGGCGTTACTCCCGAGGTTTGTGTTGCCTTCGTCCTCGGGAGCAGCACCAAGTATTGAGGCTCTGAATGATCCAGCTCTGGCGCTTCGTCTTTCAGGGGCTCCGTCGACCTCCGAGGCACCACCAACCAATGACCAATGAACGAAATTAAATTACAAGTTATTGTAAAAAATTTATGCATTTAAGTTTTTTTTTTTTTTTTTTTTTTTTTTTATTTTTTTTTATTTTATTTTTTATTTTTTATTTTTATATGAATGTTTATGTTTTTAAGTTTTTTTTTTTTTTTTTTTTTTTTTTTTTTTTTTTTTTTTTTTATATATAAATGTAAAAATAAGTAAATCAAAGTAAAAAAACTAAGTTTAATCTCCTAAACAAAAATCACTACTAAATAAACACAACAAAATAAAATTAACGTAAAATAAAATAAAAAAAATCAACGTAAAATAAATTCACACAAGAGCAAACAAATAATGAAAGAACTAAACAAAGTAAAATAAATTCAGTAAAGAGAAGGGATTAGGAATGCAAATCTGATTGTGGGTGATTCCTAGGCCTCCCTTCATTATTCAAATGCATGGGCTTATCATTGAACGGACGGTGGTACTTGAAATGATCCGACAACGGTCTAAGTTCTAATGACGGTGCCTGAATCATCAAAATTAGAAACAAGTTAGTATAAATTAAAATTAAAAATGGAGAAGATGGCTTACAGTCACATTCAAACTCAATTATAAACACCACGTCTTTGAACGTTTCCGGGACTTTGAACTTGGCCAGGTTTACTATGATGGTTGTGGCTTGTCCCGTGTCATCAAACTCAACTGCTTTGGGCTCGATTGTCTCATGCACAGCCTCTTGGATGTATTCTTGAAATTCTCCGGCCACCTCATTTTCTGGAATCCCTCTTCTTGGTGTACAAGTTTCTTTGATTGTTTCAACATCATCGGGAACATGATTTTGGGCACCAAAAATTTGGATCTCATTTTGCACCTCTGGAAGATCTTCCACAACGTATTTTTCATTCACTTCTTCCTTGGGATTTAAAAACCTGCAAGGAAAAATGACATTTGGTGGAACGATGTTAGAATGAATTGAACTTAGAACCTCCTCACCTGAGTTGGACGGCATAAAGACTTGAGGGGTTTGCGATAAGAATTCTTCTAAACTGCCCAAGTCGTCATCCTCATCTTCTTCTTGAATCGGCAATTCATCCATGTCCGGGCTATGTTTGGAAGGTTCTGGGACAACTTCATACTCCATGTCACCTTCCAAAGTATTGACTTCATCGATTTCACTTTCTGCCTTTGAATTTGCAATGTTTGAGTTGGAGAGTTCACTTTGATCTCGAATCTGTGCCATGAATTCCATAATCTGCCCAACTTGCTCCTCCAATTCGTCCACTCTTCTGACTCGGTCTTGCATCTCCTGGTTTTGATTTTCTACTCCCTGATTCAAAGAGGTGAGTAAATTATTAAGTGTATCATTATCCAAGGATGTACCTGAATTGAATTGGGGAGATTGTTGTGGTGGATGTGGTGGTGCACATGGCCATTGATAGAACTCTTCCGATGGCGGCAATTGTTCTTCTTTTTGTGAACCCTGTACCGAAGAAATTAATTCTTCAAGCATTTGATTATAATCCACGGGCATACTTTGATTCGATTGGAATTGTTGTGGGGGATACTGTGGTGGCTGCATAGGTCTTGAATAGAACGCGTCTTCTTGCTGCCAATATCCACCTTGTTGGAATTGTTGAGGTTCTCCCCACATGTAATCTGAATAATCTCTCCAATCTGAATTGTAAGCATTGGAAAACATGTTGCCCCTTGATTGGTTATGGCCTTGATATCCCCAAACATCTTCATTTGCAGAAAAGTGATGACCTTGATATCGTTGCCCATAGGGCACATCAAGTGTAGGGACACTTGGCATTGTGGTCCGTTCGGCATTATGAGTTAATTGAGCAGTGAGCTGTGCCAATAGATCTTGAATGCTAGTAGAATCCAGGTCTTGCTCCATTTGTACCTCAATTCAAAGAAAGAAAAATAAATCAAATATCAAAAGTAACAAACACAAACACAAATAAACATAAGCAAAAACAAAAATAAAAGGATTAGCAAATTTGCTAATCCCCGGCAACGGCGCCAAAAATTTGATGCGAAAATAAATTAACGCACAAATTTAAACCCTATTTGTGACAGTTGTAGTAATGATGTAAGTAGGGATCGTTCTAGGCCGGGGATTAACTAGGGATGCTAACCAAAGTAAAATTAAATTAAAAACGTAAAAACAAAATTTAAAACACTAAACTAGACTCAAAACACTTAACTAGAATAACTCAAAATAAAACTAACAAATAATCTAAAACAAATCAAAATACTCAAAATAATTCAAGATTTTAGAAAACACAAACTAAATTTATTTCTAATAAATCTAACACTTTAAAATAAACGGGGGATTGATTTTTGATGAAATTGAAATTAAAACAAATAAATTACAGAATTGACAAAAACATGAAATTAAGGTAAAATGATAAATGACGGACTGGCTAGAGGATTATTCTCCACACATGCCACATATGCAACCTAAATTGATTTTCAGTTGTTCTTTCAATAAATTGTAAATTCTCAACGCCCCAAGTTAATTAGGTCCGCTTAAATTAACCTTCAGATTTTCCTACTTTTATTAGGTTGGATGATTGCATACGACAACCCAAAACATTCCCTACAAGTTCCCTACATGAATTGCATAATAGAGATACAAGCAAGAATCATTAAGTTTTATGAAAATCATAAGCATTGACGAGGCACTTGTTACTATGAATTGCATGAAACTTATGCCAAGAATTTACCTAACGCGATCGTTTATAAGCGACCTTCACTACTTGTGAATATAAGTTCATAACGATTAGGTGAAATTCACTTATATTCTAGCATCAAATTCATGCATGTAAATTAAGTATGCATCCTTAATCGACATACAAAAATAAGTTATCAATCAAGCAGTTAAGCAAATTAAATCACAACTCAGAAATCACAACTGAAGGTAATCAATTCAAATTACAAATATATCCATGGTTTTGAATTAAACTCTAGCCAAAATAAAATTAGTTATACATTATTTAAATTAAAACAGAAATTAAAACGTGAGTTTAGGAAAATTAAACCGAATGAGATTGACAGCTTGCTGTCCACTGTGCTTCTGCTGTGCTGAACCCAAATTCCACGCTGCCTCATGTCCAGTGCTGACCTCTGTGCTGACCTGCTTACTGACCTGCTTAGCTGCGCAAAGCAGCCCACGTGTCTCGCTCCTGTCCGTCTTCCTCCTGCCTTCCTGGTAGCGCCTCCTTCCTTCTTCGCGCTACGTGCAGCCCTTATTTCCGTGCGCTTCTCTCCCTTCTCACTTTCACAGCTACCCCCAGGCAGCACGCTGGCTGCGTCCGCGTCTTTCTCTCGCCAGCTACCTGCTTCTGGTCACTGTCTTCCGGTCTCCCCCCACGTCGAGACTTTCTGCTTCTATGCCAGCTGCCTAAAGGCAGCTTCCTGACATGCTTATTCTTTCCTTTCTTTCAGACCTCCTCAGCTGCCAAAGGCAGCGACCTCCCCCCTCCTGTGCGCTGCAAGGCAGCCTTCCTAGCAAGCTGCCCGAGGACTCTCCCTTCAGCGCTGCCAAAAGGCAGCTTCTTTCCTTAGCCTTTCTTTCCTATTTCCCCCCCTCGTGTTTCCTACGTCGTCTCCTCTTTTTAAAACCTTTCCCCGCCTGACTCCACTTGCTGCCATCCTTATATTTTTTTTTATCCTCAGCTGCCCATTATTTCCTGCTTTTGCTGACTGCCATGCTGCTAAGCACAGCTCCTTTGTTTTCTTTTTCTCAGTGCCTTAAGTGCTCTCCCCACCTATCTTTGCATTTCTTTATTAAATTCTTTCTGCCATCCTACACGTTCACATCTTATATATATATATATATATATATATTTATATACATATATATATTTATATATATATATTTATAATACTATCTTATTTTTATTAACCAAAAATAGTGGGCAAAGCAGTTTTTACGATTTTATTACTAAAAATCACACTTATGCTAATTTTATTTTCTTAGCTAGATAAATTCGATAAAACACCAAAACCAAGTAAATAGTACAAAAATATGAGGAAATAACTAAGAAAAGACGAGAGAATTTGATGTAAAATATGTATAAATATGAGCTTATCACCTACGGACAAGTGCCCACAATTGATTGAGAACGGAGGGTGGGAGACCCTCAATGCCGTGGGTTTTGGGCAGCAATACCAACAAAGGAGTGATCCCTTTTCTAATACCTACAATCCCGGTTGGCGTGATCATCCAAATTTCAAATGGCGAGAACCCCAACAAGGCCAACAACAAAGCACATTTAGGCAACAACCCCCTGGTTTCTATCAAAAGCCGTTCGCACCCACACAACCTCAAGCACAACCTACCCAAACCAATTCAGGTTCGTCCATTGATAATGATCAGATTTTTCAATTACTAACTTCTATGGCGCAGGGTATGCAAAATAGAGACAAAAGGATGGATGAGTTGGAGAAGCAAGTAGGGCAGATTGCGGAGTTCATGGGTCAATTTCGAGAGCAAGGCAAGTTGCCAAGTTCAACTGTTGTCAATCCGAGGGGAGGAGTCGAAATCGCCAAGGCTATCACGCTAAGAAGTGGGAAAGGAGTAGGAACCGAGCCAAAACCATCCAAATCTGCCCCCAAGGAGGACGAGAAGTTGCAAATAGAAGAGGAGGAGCAAGCAAAGGCCACGGCAAGGATTGAGCAATCCTTGCCGCAACCACCCAAGCCATCCATTTTGGCCAATAAGGGTAAGGAATGTACAATTCAAGTTAATTCTAATGTTATTCCTCCGGATGTACCCTTTCCTAGCAGATTTTTGCAAACCAAGAACGAAGAAGAGGAAAAAGACGTTCTTGAGACGTTTAGAAAGATGCATGTCAATATCCCTCTCCTCGATGCTATAAAGCAAATCCCGAAGTATGCCAAGTTTTTGAAGAAGCTTTGTACAACAAGGAAACGGATTCGGGAGAAAGAGGTGGTACATGTAAGCGAGAATGTCTCTGCAATGTTGCAGAGGAAGTTGCCACCTAAATGCAAAGATCCGGGTAGTTTCACAATCCCTTGTGTAATTGGTAATACAAGATTTGAGCATGCTATGCTAGATTTAGGTGCATCAATTAATGTCATGCCATATTCTGTTTATGCATCTATGAATCTAGGAAAGCTTAAAAATGATGGCGTTATTATTCAATTAGCCGATCGATCTAATGCATATCCTAAGGGAGTGTTGGAAGATGTTTTGGTGCAGGTAGACCACTTGATTTTTCCTGCAGATTTCTATGTGCTTGATATGGAGGACTCAACCCACTCTCCACCATCACCACTCTTACTTCGACGACCATTCATGAAAACGGCTCAAACCAAGATTGACGTGGCCAAGGGAGCAGTAACTATGGCCTTTGGTGGTGATATGATTAACTTTAAGATTTCTGAATCGGTTGAGAATATTAATGATGTACGTTCTTGTTGTGCTATTAATGTAATTGAAAATATAGGGCAGGAATGTTCACCACTAGTCAAGAAGTATGTACCACAACCCACCATCGAGGAAGGAATTGGAGTGAACAATAAAGAGTGCACAACCCCAACCTTGAAATCACCAAATCTGGCCGAGTGCACCCCTTGTGCATCTGTCCATAGTGCTACCACTTCTTTGCCGTACAAAGGTAAGCCACCTATTCCAATTTTGATTCCCATTACAACTAATAGGTCGTTACCTTGTATGGTGCAGGTACCTAATCGAAGTCAACGGGGTGGGAGAGTTCGTGTTGATTTAGAGAAGCAAAACATGACAATAAGAAAGGATCATTATCCCATCCCATTCAAGGACCCAAAGAATGAAGTATTTCGTCGGACAGGTTGTGGAAAAACCCCTCCATGCCGAGGCTTCCATAAACCTTCAATGGAGCATCGTCCGGCTGCAAGACGTTAAAGCAAGCGCTACTTGGGAGGCAACCCATGCATTCAACAAAGGAAGGCCTAGAGAGCACTCCAATTCCAGATTTGCGTTCCTAAACCCTTCTCTTTGTTTTTCTTTCGTTTCTGCCATGTTAGATTGTTTAGTTGCTGTTTTTTTTTGTTTGTTGGTTATTTGTGTTAGTTTATGCTTGAAACATTGAGGACAATGTTTGATTTAAGTGTGGGGGGGTAACCAAAGTGTTTTGATGCAAATTTGTAGGGTTTTCTCACTCATAACTTCCAACGTTGTTTCTTGCTGTTTTTAAGTGTTTTTAAGCTGTTTTGGTGTGTTTTAGTGTGTTTTGACTTAAAAATCCGAAAATCCCATAAAAATTTGAAAATTTGTTTTGAAAAACCCAAAAAGAGTTGTTTTTGTGTGTTTGTTTGTGTCTTAGGGTACCTTCCAACACAATGATGAGGATTCGGTTTGTAAATGCATGACTGTAAAAAGAATTGTAAACATGGATGAAAGTTTGCATTACTCTTTGGTTTATGCTTGGTTGTGGTTATAACTTATGAATTCACATGTAATCATAAAGAAAAAAAATCAGTTTTTGTAACATGCTTGAAGGAAGGAACTCAAACAAACGCTACAACCTTGTGAGACTTGAGCCTAAATGTTTATTTGGAGAGTTAAAATCTGTGCATTCTTGTTTTCTAAAGTCGTTGCATGATCTCATTATTCTTTGCTTGGTTACTACTTAGAAGGCGTTTCATCAATTAGTTCCAAATACTAGAACTCATGCCTATTTCATTCAAAGCATGTTATTGATCTGCATAACACGTATTCAAGATAAAGTTGTGTAGTGACCACCACTTAGCCAAATTGCCGTGTCCCCCATGTTCATTTGTTTTATAGGTTTTAACCCCATTGAGCCTTGTTGAGCCATTTTCTTTGTTAGCCACATTATCCTCACCTAGCCTAGATTAGGACCATCCATACCCTTGTTCTTGAAGCATAGTAAAGCATGACTCAAAATGAATTCCTTTGGGCAGAAAACAAGTGTGGGGGAAGTGTTTCTCATGTGAATTAGTGTGCCATGGGCACGGGTAGAAAGAAAAGAAAAGAAAAAAATTTGTGAAAAAAAAGAAAAGTGTGAAAAGTATGAAAAAAGAGTTGAAAAGATGAGAAAAAGAGTTCTAAAGTGCTATTTGTTGAAGAAAGGGTCCAAAAAGTTGAATTTGACCCTAAGAGTTGTTTAAATCTTCCCATGATGTCTAAAAGTGATTTCTGCAATCTAAGTGAATTCTAAGTTCAATTTCATTACTTTGCTTGCTATTGCTTTAAGAACGTTTGTTATCCCTATCTTTCTTTGTTAACCAACTCCCCTAGCCCCGTTACAACCCTTGACTTTAATCTTGAGTGTTATGTGTTTCAATTTGTGGAGTTTAAAATTGGTATGAGCATATGGTGTCACTGGTTCTCGCATCTAAGTAGTAGCATTCCATTCATGAGATCATATCTAAATGCTTAGTAACCCCAGAAAATGCTTCCTTTGTTATATATATATGTGAGCGTTCGTTTTTATGTCTACATCAATCTTCTCACATATAACTAGTATAGGGTGTGTAGTTAGAAAATCTGAGTGAAAATTGAGTGCATATCTTGTAAGAAATTGAGCGAATTCTCTAAGGCATGTTACTACATTCAAAATCATGTTTTAATTGGTTAAATGTGAACGAGTACGTGGTGACTATGATTAAGTATGTGCTTAAGTGTGAAGATGACTAAAATCTGTGGGAGTGATGATCTTTAACATGTCATGTGCATTGGAAATCCCTGAGGCAATTGTTGGAAGGTTTAGATTGTGTTTTTCTTTTGTTTCTTTGTTTTGCTCGAGGACTAGCAAAAGCTAAGTGTGGGGGAATTTGATAGGAGCATATTTATGCGACTTAGTTGGCTTGTTCTTATGCATTTGTGTTGTTTTTCTTTAGTTATTTTAGTGTTTAAAGTCATTTTCGTGTAATTTCAGGTTTAGAGACAAAGTATGCAAAGAAGTGCAAAATGGAGCATTTTAGAGCAAAATTGAGCTGGAATGTTGTGTATGCTAATGGAGCACAAGGAATGGACGAGTTTAAAGGTCAAAGGAGCTTAAGAAATGAAGAAATGAAAGTGAAGAACAAAGAATTCGGAATTGGAAACCAAAGTTTCTAAAGTTGGAAGTTTCTATTCTTGGAGGTTTCCATTTTTGAGAGTTTCTATCCTTGGCTTTGGGCTTTTAGATGACCTATCCTTTCCCCCTAACCCTAGCCGCACTGTCACAGCCCGTCCCGTGAATTATATATTTGGGGCGTGAAATGACTATTTTACCCTTGACGGGTACTAAGGTACGTGTGTATGTGACGTTATTTTGGTTCAAATATTAATCAAATTGGGAGAAATATATATTAATAAGTTAGATATATATTGAAAGTTGATTTTGTATTGTGTGGTTAGGGACTTAAGAAAGGTTTTGGATGGTGTGGATTAGTTTGGACCACACAAGACCTCTCTCTCTCTCCTTCCCCCGCACACTCTCTCTCTCCTCCCTTGCGATCTCTCACTCTCAGTCTCTCTCTCTCTACAAAAGTGCGGTCAACACCCAAAACCACCCCAAACATCACGGATCGACGGACTCAAGACCACATTTGGACTCCTGAGGACACCACGAGCACGTTGATACCATTTTCAGGTAACATTTCCTTCGAAAACCCTAGTTTCCAAAGTCCCCGTGATGGTGCACTGTTCATGCACACGTAAATCCTTATGTTTTTGGGAATTTGAAGCTTGTAGGAAGCTTGGTGAAGTCCCAAGGAAGCTCGGAGTGCTTCGTTTGAAGGATTTGGACGTCGGGATCACGTGGTTCATCTTTGGCCGGTTTTCTTCGAATTTTTCCGGTGAGATTTCTTGGTTTTTAGAGCTTTAAAGTAGTATAGCGTGAAACTACATGTTGAGGGCTTCATTTTGATATAAAATACGAAGAAAATGGTTGAGAAACGAAGGAGAACAAGGCATTTGAAAAATGCCCAGTTTTCCGGCCACCGGAAAAACCAGTCCGGCGAGCTCGCGAGGAAGAAGGTGCGCGTGGGCGAGCGTGTGCCCGTGCTTGCTCTGGCGCGTGGGGGCGCGTGACACATCAAAAAATTATTTTAAAAATATGTCGACGTCCGTGACGTCGAGTAGATCACTGTGGTATATTCATATACCCAATTTGAGCACCGTATGAGAAAGTTATTAAGAATTGTTGGTTAGGTGCTTTAAATAACGTTTTATAGTTTTCGCAATAGGTGAAAATGTGATTTGACGATCCGACCGTTGGATCGTCACCAAACTTTGATGCGTTGTAATACGTAATATTTGAGGATTATAGGAACTGACGGATTGGGAATCTGATTTACGGATCTTCCGGAATTGGAGTTGTAAGTCCATAATATAGAATGTTAACCGTCACTTGGTTTAGTAATTGACGGAGATCCGACCGTTGGATGGTAATGAAATTTTAGGATGTTGTTCTAGGGTTATATTGTGGACCTCTGAAAGTTATGGATTGGAAATCTGAGTTGCAGATCTTCCGGATCGAACTGCGTAGTGACGTGTTTTATATAAGTTATATTCTATCGATATGAATTCTGAGGTTGGATTTGATTATTGTTCTAGGCGCCGATCGCCATGACGCCTTGATGTGTTGTGCTAAGGAGTTGTAGGGCGAACTCCAGGTGAGTGGGCAGTTTTGTTTTCGTATTACCTTTATACTATTGATTTTTCCCAGAAAATGCATTTATTTGAAAATATGTTTTTCAAATGCCATGCATAGAATTATTTGAAGAAAATATGAATTGTTATATGAATTATATGATTGATATATGATGCATACATGTGCATGGTGCTGTGGAGGCACAGGTAAGTCAGGTGAGTTCATTATTCATTGAATTGTTTGATGTTGAGACGTTTTAAGCTCATAACCTGCACCCTAGGTGTTAGTGCTTATATTATTCACCACACCGCACGCTCGCCTTGGATCCAAGTAGGTGGATGTCGTACAGACCATGTGAGGGTTCCGACATGCTAGTCGTATAGATCACTAGGCGTGATTCTGACTAGTGGGTGACCTTAGTTATGCGCGCTGATGATTGATGAGAGAAGCACTAGAGCGCATTTTTACACCTTTCATCGTACAGACTACCTTACGTAGTTCCGAGTGATGTGCAGAGTAGAGCCGTATAGGTCACTGTGGTGACTCCGGCTGAGTGGGATATTGAGCTATAGAATTAATCGTATAGGACCAACTGCAGGGTCTCCGATTGATTCCTTATTTCACCTGATTTATATTTTGATTCATGGCATGGCATATTTTTTCTTGAAAAATGTTAAAGACTTGGGATTTGAGTTTTGAGATTTCATATGGTTTTATATATACTATTTTCTGGGAAAGTATACAGGTTTTACGGTGAGGGGTTAGAAATGTTTTAAATGAAATGTTTTCGAAAAACTTTGTTTTACTGACCCACTCAATTTTGTTTTGCGCCCCTCCAGGTTCCAGTTAGCAGAGCTTTGGTGGCCACGAGGAATCCAACGGTGTTCTGACAGAATTCACAAAAAGTAAGACTCACCCTCGGGTGTTTTATATTAGTAACTGTACTCTTTAAAGCTTCCGAACTGTGTAAATGGTTACGTCACTCTCACGTGACGGCCAGCATGCCCTCCTCCGGGACGGGGTGTGTCACGCACCTTAGGCCTTATTCCCACTAAAAATCTGATTGTTTTAACCTAATTCCTTGTGGATTTTCACCCTTTGCCGCACCTAAACCCTAGCCCATTGCCTAACCTAATTTCTCTAGGGTTTGTGGTGCCTATATATATGTGTTTTCATTCTATGCCGAGGGGACCATCTCCCATTCACATCATTCACGTCAGAAACAAAGAGGCTCTCTTTGCCGCACCTTTCCACCACCATATTCCATATTTTCTGCCCAAAATCATCCCTAGCCGCGCCACCCATCAACCCTAAACACCATCGCACATCCCCCATCCATTCTACGCCATCCATAACCCCAAAGAACCTGTCCAAAGTCCAAGTGCCGCAGCAAGGAGGAAGGAAGATTCGTGGATGCACTTGCTGCCAAGTTGGAGCGTTCTAGGTGTTTTCTTTCTTTGGATTTTAGTTTCTAAATTTATGTATCTTTGCTTTGCGAGTATGAGGAACTAAACCCCCCTTGGCTAGGGGGGGATTCGAAATACATGTTTATGCTTGCGTTATGATTTGATTACTTCTAATTGCGTTTCATAAGTTGTGAATTCAATTTACTTATCTATGTGAATTACATTGATTTGTGTGTGTTGGTTGAGAGTGCACGCTTAATTATCATGCATAAATTGAATGCTAGGATATAAGGAAATTTCACCTAATCGTTATGGACTTATATTCACAAGTAGTAAAGGTTGATGATCTTAATCGCGTTAAGTAAATTCTTGGCATAAGTTTCATGCAATCATAGTAACAAGTGCTTCGTCAATGCTTATGGTTTTCATAGAACTTAATGATTCTTGCTTGTATCTCTATTATGCAATCATGTAGGGGACTTGTGGGGAATGCTTTGAGTTGTCGTATGCAATCATCCAATTCAATAACGTTAGGAAAATCTGAAGGTTAATTTAAGCGGACCTAATTAACTTGGGGCGTTGAGAATTCATGGTTTATTGAAATGCAATTGGAAATCGTTTTGAATGCAAGTATAACATGTGTGGAGATGAACCCCTTAGCTAGCCTTCCATCCATTGTTTTAAGCCAAATTCGTTTTAAAATCTGTTTTGATTTACAAGTTTATGTTTTGTTTTTAATTTCGTCAAAACCAAATTCCCCTTTGTTTTCAAGTGTCAAATTAGTTAGGAAGTGTGTTAGTTTGTGTTTTTAAGTGTTTTGAGTCAAGTTAAAACCTATTTTCGTCAAAATCTTGTTTAGAGTCCAAAACTGCCCAGAAAGTGGTTTTAAGGCAGTTTTGAGTGTTTTTGTGTTATTTTGAGTCTTTTGGTTTGTTTTGGTGTTTTAAAGTTTAGTTTTGCATTCTTTGAGTCTAGTTTAGTGTTTTTACGTTTTTGAGTCAATTCCAAGTGATTTTGCAATCCCTCCTAATCCCCGGTCTAGAACGATCCCTACTTACATACTTTGCTACAATTGATAAAAAGAGGGTTTAATTTGTGTGCTTATATATTTCGCATCAAATTTTTGGCGCCGTTGCCGGGGATTAGCAACTTTGCTAATCCCTTGGATTGTTATTTTTGTTTTTCTTATTAGATCAGATTCTTATGTTGTTTTGTTTCTTGTTTTAGGTACTTGTTTATGACTCGGAGTTCTATTCCGGTTCACGAACATATTTTAGACTTTGACGACGATTTTGAGCGTGAGTTGAGACAAAAGAGGAAGAACCCGGAACCTAGTGAATCAAGTGCAAGTTCTGAGTCCGTTTCTGAATTTGAAGAGGAAGTGGAAGACATCGCAGCGGACAACCGAACGATCAAGGAGCTTTCCGCTTCGGGATTGGATAATGCCGCACCTCTATGTATCCAATACCCTAGGGCGGCTCCGGACAAGACTGCCGAGTTCGAATTGAAGTCAAGCTTGTTACATCACATTCCGAAGTACCATGGGCTGTCCATGGAAGATCCGAACAAGCACTTGAAGGAGTTTGGGGTGGCTGTTATGTTTTCTGGGCACTAGAATGGTGTTTTTGGGGTGTTTTGCTGCCTAGGGTGTGTATGGACGAATTTTCTGTGATGAGTGATGAATATGGGAGTGTGAACCCTTTGCTAAGGTGTAAACATGTATATATAGGCCCCAAAAACCTAGAGAATCAGGTTAGGCAATGGATGAAATGCACAGCAAGGAGGGTGAATTTGTGGTGTGCAATGGTCCAAGGATGAAAATGAAGTAATGATGCAAAGTATGGAGGGTAAAATGGAGTGGTATTTCAGCTAGGGAGCATGAATGATTGTGTACATTGCATAGAAATGAAAAGGGGAGGTAAAATGTTTCAAAAATTAGTCAAAGATGCAGCAAGATGTGTTGCACACGGCATTGGATCCCAAAGGTGGCTGATGGAGCATCAATTGGTGCATGGAATGGTTGTGAAAGTTGTGTGAAATCTGATGGGTGAAAGGAACAAGAGGTATGCAGCAATTAAGTGTAATAATTGAGTGTATTGAGGCATGAAATCAGAAATATTTTAGGGGACAAGGATGATTAAGCATGCATGGGAATCCAAAGGGAGTACAATGGGGTTGCACGGCAAGGAAGGTGTATCCTTTTGTGGCTGAGTTCTTTATCCTTTGTACACTAATTCTTCACATTCTTAGCCTCTTTAAGTCTTCAATTTCGTCCATCCACCTTGCTCTATGCATTTGCTATCCATTCCAACCCCGAAACTGCTCCAAAGGCCTCCAAAATGCATCTTCTTGCATACTTTGTTCCTAGAATCTGAAAACACACAAAAATGACTTTAAACACTAAAATAACTAAGAAAACACAATGTAAATGCGCAAGAACACGTTAACTAAGTCGCATAAATATGCTCCTATCATCCGTCATCTTGCAATGCAAACTGCCCCCTAAATGCAAAGATCCGGGTAGTTTTACAATTCCTTGTGTCATTGGTAATACTAGGTTTGAATCTGCCATGTTAGACTTAGGTGCATCTATAAATGTCATGCCATATTCAATTTATGCATCTATGAACCTAGGAGAGTTGAAGAATGATGGTGTAATCATACAATTGGCCGATAGATAGCCTATCCAAAGGGAGTTTTGGAAGATGTTTTAGTGCAGGTTAATCATTTGATCTTTCCGGCAGATTTCTATGTACTTGAGATGGATGAATCGGACCATGCCCCTTCATTGCCCATCCTCCTTGGAAGGCCATTCATGAAAACTGCTTGTACGAAGATTGATGTGTTTAATTTTAATCTTTCTGATTCTATGAAGTATCCTAGTGAGAATCATTCATGTTTTGCTATTGATGTAATTGACTATTTGGCGCAGGGCCATTTTGACAAATTGAAGGACGATGCACTTGAATTGGTCATTGCACAAGGAATGGACATACAAAACATTGAAACAGCCACCAAGGAAACCCACGGCATGCATGAGGATTCCATTGTCGTGCCCCCTAGTGAAGATGTCGTTGAGATAGTGGCTGCCCTTGAGTCATTGCCATCACAATCTGGTAAGTTTATGAACCTATTTTAAATTCAGTTTCGGCTAATAAGATGCTTCCCTCAGTTGTGCAGCCACCTATACTTGAACTTAAGCCGTTGCCTAGTCACTTGAAGTACATTTTCTTGGGAGAGGATGAGACGTTGCCCGTCATCATCTCATCCTCACTCATGGCACAAGAGGAAAACAAATTGGTGAGGGTGTTAAAGGAGTACAAGACGGCAATTGGATGGACATTGGCCGACATCAAGGGAATTAGCCCTACTACGTGCATGCATCACATACTTTTGAAGAAGGGGTCTAAAACATCTCGAGAGGCTCAACACCGACTCAACCCTCCCATGATGGAAGTTGTGAAGAAAGAAGTCATCAAGCTTTTAGATTGTGGAGTTATCTATCTAATCTCGAATAGTAGGTGGGTTTCGCCCGTTCAATGCGTTCCGAAGAAATCCGAAGTGACGGTGGTACCTAATGCCGAGAATGAGCTTGTTCCGACTCGCATTCAAACTGGTTGGAGGGTGTGTATCGACTATAGAAAGCTAAACGCCACTACAAGGAAGGATCACTTCCCATTGCCTTTCATTGATCAAATGCTTGAGAGGTTAGCCGGTTATGCTTTCTATTGTTTTCTTGATGGTTATTCTGTTTATAATCAAATTGTCATAGCACCCGAGGACCAAGAGAAAACCACTTTTACATGTCCTTTTGGTACATTTGCATATATTCGCATGCCTTTTGGTTTATGTAATGCACCGGCCACATTTCAAAGATGCATGATGAGCATATTTTATGATTATGTTGAGAAAATAATTGAAGTTTTTATGGATGATTTTAGCATCTTTGGTGATTTTTTTTATGGGTGCTTGCATAATCTAGGTTTAGTCTTAAAACGTTGCGTTGAAACTAACCTTGTTCTTAATTGGGAAAAATGTCATTTCATGGTTAAACAAGGCATAGTTTTAGGACATATTATCTCTGAAAACGGTATTGAGGTTGATAAGTCAAAGATAGATCTTGTGCGTCACTTACCCTCTCCTACTTCGGTTAGAGAGGTCGTTCTTTCCTTGGCCATGCAGGTTTCTATCGTAGGTTCATCAAGGATTTCTCAAAGGTGGCACAACCTCTTTGCCGACTCCTACAAAAAGAAGTGGCGTTTGACTTCAATGAGGAGTGCACGGCATCATTCAAGCAACTCAAGGAGTTGTTGACCACGGCACCAATCATTGTCCCACCAGATTGGAGCCTACCTTTTGAGCTTATGTGTGATGCGTCCGATTACGCTTTAGGGGCTGTTTTAGGACAAAGGAAGGACAAGAGTCCGCACGTCATCTACTATGCCTCACGGACATTGAATGACGCCCAGTTGAACTATTCCACTACGGAAAAAGAACTTCTCGCCGTTGTTTTTGCTTTAGATAAGTTTAGATCATATCTACTTGGTACTAAAGTAATTGTTTTCACTGACCATGCAGCGTTGAAGTACTTGCTCACCAAAAAGGAGGCCAAGCCACGGCTAATTCGTTGGATGTTGCTACTTCAAGAGTTTGACATTGAGATTCGTGACAAGAAGGGAAGTGAAAACGTGGTGGCTGACCACCTAAGCCGAATGGTGCATAATGAAGAGTCCCTACCCATTGTTGAGACATTCCCCGATGAACAATTGCTGTCCATAAAGGTTAGTGAGCCTTAGTATGCCGATTTGGTGAACTTTTTAGTGTCAAAACAAATTCCAAGCACTTTCACTAGGCACCAACGTGATAAGTTAAAGCATGATGCACGGTTTTATGTGTGGGATGATCCATATTTATGGAAATATTGTTCGGATCAGGTTATACGTCGGTGTGTGCATGATATGGAGTTTAATTCAATTTTAACTTTCTGTCACACTTATGCATGTGGGGGACACTTTGGGACACAACGCACTGCCCTTAAGGTTTTAGAATGTGGATTTTATTGGCCGACTCTATTTAAAGATGCTAGAACCTTTTGTATGTCTTGTGATCGTTGCCAAAGAATGGGTAACATAGGTGCTAAGGACCAAATGCCGCAAAATGTCATACTTCCTGTTGAAAATTTTGATGTTTGGGGCATTGATTTCATGGGCCCATTTCCTTCATCACATGGTTTCCTTTACATATTACTTGCCGTGGATTATGCCTCCAAATTGGTGGAAGCAACGGCCATCCGGACTAATGATTCTAAAGTGGTTGCATATTTTATTAGAACTAACATATTTGCAAGGTTTGGCATGCCACGAGTGATCATTAGTGATTGAGGGTCTCACTTTTGCAACCGGATCATTGAGGCGTTGATGAGGAAGTACAATGTCAACCATAAGGTTTCTACACCTTACCATCCTCAAACAAATGGCCAAGCCGAGGTTTCTAACCGAGAGATCAAACAAATCCTAGAGAAAACAGTGGGGCCTACAAGAAAGGATTGGAGCTTGCGTTTGAACGATGCATTGTGGGCCTATCGTACGGCTTAACAACACCCCTTGGCATGTCCCAATTTCGGCTAATATATGGCAAGCCATGTCACCTCCTGGTGGAACTAGAGCACAAGGCACATTAGGCCGTGAAAACATTCAATTTGGAGTTAGATGCGGCTGGAGTGCATAGGAAGCTCCAATTGAATGAGCTTGAGGAAATAAGGAACGAAGCATATGAGAATGCCCGGATTTACAAAGAGAAGACCAAGGCTTTCCATGACAAGATGATTCGTGGCAAATCATTCTCAGTTGGGCAGAAAGTGTTGCTATTCAATTCCCGCCTTCGTTTATTTCCTGGTAAGTTACGTTCCAAGTGGGTTGGCCCATTTGTTGTTACTAATGTTTTTGTTCATGGTGCAGTGCAAATCCAAAGCTTGAAAACTAGACAAGAGTTCAAGGTGAATGGGCACCGATTGAAACCATACTATGACAACTTTGAGGAGCATGTCGTGGGCTCCAATGGGGAGTGAATGAGTTCTTCGTCCAGTTGTACGACGTTAAAGCAAGCGCTACTTGGGAGGCAACCCATGCATTCAACAAAGGAAGACCAAAGAATCACAACAATTCCAGATTTGCGTTCCTAAACCCTTCTCTTTATTGATTGTTTCGTTTCTGCCATGTTAGATTGTTTACCTGCTGTTTTGTGTGTTTATTCGTTATTTGTGTTAGTTTATGCTTGAAACATTGAGGACAATGTTTGATTTAAGTGTGGGGGGGGGTAACCAAAGCGTTTTGATGCAAATTCGTGGGATTCATCACCCATAACTTCCATAGTTGTTCCTTGCTGTTTTTAAGTGTTTTTAAGCTGTTTTGGTGTGTTTTAGTGTGTTTGGGCTTAAAAATCCGAAAATCCCATAAAAATTTGAAAAAAATGTTTTGAAAAACCCAAAAAGAGTCGTTTTAAAGTTGTTTTGTGTGTGTGTTTGTGTCTTAGGGTACCTTCCAACACAATGATGAGGATTCGGTTTGTAATTGCATGATTGTTAAAGATAATCATAAACATGGATGAAAGTTTGATGTACTCTTTGGTTTATGCTTGGTTGTGGTTATAACTTATGAATTCACATGCAATCATAAAGGAAAAATTAGTTTTTGTAACATGCTTGAAGGAAGGAACTCAAATTAACGCTACAGCCTTGTGAGACTTGAGCCTAAACATTTATTTGGAGAGTTAATAATCTGTGCATTGTTGTTTTCTAAAGTCGTTGCATGATCTCATTATTCTTTGCTTGGTTGCTACTTAGAAGGCGTTTCATCATTTAGTTCCAAATGCTAGAACTCATGCCCATTTCATTCAAAGCATGCTATTGAATTGCATAACACATATTCAAGATGAAGTTGTGTAGTGACCACCACTTAAGCCAAATTGCCGTGTCCCCCATGTTCATTTGTTTTGTAGGTTTTAAACCCCGTTGAGCCTTGTGTAGCCTATGTTCTTTGTTAACCCACATTATCCTCACCTAGCCTAGATTAGGACCATCCATACCCTTGTTCTTGAAGCATAGTAAAGCATGACTTAATTGAATTCCTTTTGATCGATGCATTGCAGAAAACAAGTGTGGGGGAATTGATTCTTATGTGTGTGTGTGCCAAAGTCTTTAATGAGGCACGGGTTAGAAAAGGAAAAGAAAAGAAATTTCGTGGAAAATAGAAAGAAAAAAAGAAAAGTTGTGAAAAGTGATGCGTAAAATAACTAAACACACAAATTAAACCCTCTTTTTGACAATTGTAGTATGGATAAGTAGGGATTGTTCTTAAACCGGGGATTAGGAGGGATTGCTAAAACGCTCTAAACTGACTCAAATCTGTAAAATAAAGTTTAAAACACTAAACTAGACTCAAAGAATTCAAAACTAAACTCTAAAACACTAAAACAAACCAAAAGACTCAAAACAGCAAACAAACACTCAAAACTGCTTTAAAACACTTTCTGGGCAGTTTTGGGATTCTAACACAAACTTGGACGAAATTTGGTTTTCTAATGACCTAAAACACTTAAAAACATATTCTAAGACAAGTTCTAATTAATATGACTCAAAGAAATAAGGTGGGTTTGATTTTGGACGAAAATAAATAAAACAAAGCAAGAACAATGCAAACAGATTCTTAGACAAAATTAAGTGAATTGATGATATATGGGGTAACTAGAGGGTTCTTCTCCACACATGATACACTTGCATTCAACTTTGATTTCCAATTGCTTCTTTCAATAAACTATGAATCTCAACGCCCTAGGTTAACTGTGATAGCACTTTTTTAACCTTCAAGTCTTCCTAAAGTTAGTGAATTGGATGGGAATGCACATGCAACAACTCAAAACATTCTCTAAAAGTCCCTTACGTGAAAAGCACAATAAAGGTACAATCAAAGATCATTAAGCTTCATGAAAACTATAAGCATTGACAAGGCAATTGTTACTATGAAAAGCATGAAACGTTTGCCAAGAATTCACTTAACACGATCGTTTATAAGCGACCTCCACTACTTGCAAATATAAGGTTGTAACTATTAGGTGAAACTTCCTAATATTTTAGCTTCAAATTCCTGCATGAAAACTAAGTTGGCCACCTTAATCAACACACAAAAATAATTCATCAATCAAACGGTTAAGCAAATTGCATTCACAATTCATGAAATAACAATTAGACGTAATCAATTCATCTTGCAAGCATAATCATGGTATTGAATAACCCCCAAGCCAAAAAGGCTTAGTTCCTCATGTTCACAAAACAAAGGAAAACAGATTTATACATTGTAAATATAAGAAAGAGAACACCTAAATATTCCAACGATTCAATGTTGAACGGCTAGAACCTTCAAGCACTTCTTCTTCCTCTCCTTTGATGCGGCACAAAGGTTGGGGGTGAATTTAGGGAGTTATGGATGATGTAGAAGGATGGAAATAAGGTTAGGATGTATGTAGGGGTCGCCTAGGGTAGTTTCTGGGAAAAAATATGAGGAATGGTGAAGTATGGATGTGGTAGAGAGTGGTGGTTGATTTCTGGCGTGAATGGTGAATGAATGGATGTTTCGTGGCTGCAAAAGAAAGTTATTTAAAGGATTTCAGGAATTAAAACCCTAGGTTATTTAGGTAATCAGAAATTAAGTCTAAGGCTTCTAGAAATAGGAAACACAATCAGAAAATTAAAGGAAAAGGCAAGGTATATGCGGCAAGGGTTTAAAATAGATTAGGAAAGTGTTTGAATGCAAAGAATCAGGAAACAACCCTCTCCCTTGCACGGCAAGGAAGAGAATGGGCAAGGTGTGTGCGGCAAAAGGTGATATTATGCAAGGAATGTGTGTTTGATGTCCTAGAGTGCTTAGGAAACCTTCAAAGTTGATAACACTTAGGGACACTTAGGAAAGGTCAAACCAAAGTAGGAAACCTTGGCTTAACTTTCCTACTTCAAGTAGGAATCCTTGTTGGAGTAGGAATCCTTGTTCTTCTAGGAATCCTCCATTGATTAGGAATCCTTCGTTGATTAGGAATCCTAACTTCTTCAAATCTTCAATTACGTCCATTCCTTTTGCTCCAATCATGTGATAATCATTCCAAGCCCGATTTTGCTCCAAAAAGCTCCAAAATGCATCTTCTTGCATCCTTTGGCCTTAGAATCTGAAAACACACAAAGGTGACTTTAAACACTAAAATAACTAAGGAAACACAACGTAAATGCACGAGAACAAGCCAATTAAGTCGCATAAATATGCTCCTATCAAAAAGTTTGAAAAAGAGTTGAAAAGGATGTGAAAAAGAGTTCTAAAGTGTTGATTGTTGAAGAAAGGGTCCAAAAAGTTGAATTTGACCCTAAGTGTTGCATGAATCTTCCCCTCGTGTTTAAAAGTTGATTTCTGCATTCTAAAGTGAATTCTAAGTTTCGATTTCATTCCTTTGCTTGCTATTGCTTTAAGAATGTTTGTTATCCATATCCGTTTTTTGTTAACCATTACCCTTAGCCCCGTTACAACCCTTGACTTCCATCTTGAGCGTTGTGTGTTTCAATTTGTGGAGTTTAAAATTGGTATGAGCATATGGTGTCACTGGATCTCGCATCTAAGTAGTAGGCATTCCGTTTATGAGATCATATTTGTATACATGTTAGTAACTCCAGAAATTGCTTTCTTTGTTCTACATATATGTGAGCGTTCATTTTCATATTTACATCAATCTTCTCACATATAACTAGTATAGGGTGTGTAGTTAGAAAATCTGAGTGAAAATTGAGTGCATATCTTGTAAGGAATTGAGAAAATTATCTAAGGCATGTTACTACATTTAAAACATCATTTTAATTGGTTAATTGTGAGCTAGTAAGTAGTGACTATGATTAAGTATGTACTCAAGTGTAAGAATGACTAAAATCTGTGGGAATGATGATTTTTAACATGTCATGTGCATTGGAAATCCCTGAGGCAAACGTTGGAAGGATTAGGTTGTGTTTTGTTGATTTTGTTTCATTCGTTTTTCTTTTGTTTCTTTGATTTACTAGGAGCATATTTATGCGCCTTAGTTAGCTAGTTCTTGTGCATTTAAGTTGTTTTTCCTTAGTTAAAGTAGTCTTTTAGGCTAGTTTTATGTAATTTCAGGTTTTAAGGGCAAAGTATACAAAAAGATGCATTTTGGAGCCTTTTGGAGCAAAATGGAGCTTGGATTGGACATCACATACTTGGAGCCAAAGGCATGGACGAATTTGAAGACTTGAAGATGATGATTCCTACTTGAACAAGGTTTCCTAGTTGAAGTAGGAAAGTGCTTAAATGAAGGATTCCTAAATGAAGTAGGATTCCTAATCAATGGAGGAGTCCTAGTTGAAGATGGATTCCTAGAAGAATGAAGATTCCTACTCAATCAAGGTTTCCTACTTGAAGTAGGAAAGTTAAACCTAAGTAGCCTTGAGTTCAGCAACAAATTAGTTTTCCAAGTCAAAGAAGGAAAAGGAATCCAAAAAGAAGAATGATTGATCAAGACAAGCTTTCCTATTCCTAATGGGCAAAGGTTTCAGCTACAAAGAGGAGTCCTAAACACTTTAAGACACCTTAGCCTTATCCTAGAGGAGTGCCGCACCAATTTCAGCAAGGAGATCTATTTTCCTTGCCTTGCAAGGCTTTCTAGAAGCCTTATCCATTGTTTCCCTTTGCTGCCGCAACTATTGGACTTTTTTCCCTTTCAATTCTGATTTCTAAGCTTTTTTCCTTGTGGATTTGGGTTATCCAAGTCCATATCTGATTACCCTAGGGTTTTAAGTGCCTATATATACTCTCATTCATCCCTTGGCCGAATTACCACCTCCCATATACATCATTCACGCCAGAAACACATCCATGCTCTTTGCCGCACCTTTCCACCACCATATTCCATAATTCTTGCCAAAAACCACCCCTTGCCGCACCACCCATCCATTCCACACCATTCATAACCCCAAAAACCTGTCCACAAGCTTTGTGCCGCAGGAAGGAGGAATGAGGACTTCGTGGATGCACTTGCTGTCCAAGTTGAAGCATCTAGGTGTTTTCTTTCTTTGGATTTCAATGTTTAAATTTATTTATCTTTGCTTTGTGCGTATGAGGAACTAAACCCCCCTTGGCTAGGGGGGGATTCGGAACCATGTTCATGCTTGCTATATGATTTGATTACTTCTAATTGCGTTTCATAAGTTGTGAATTCAATTTAATTATCTATATGAATTAAAACTGATTTGTGTGTGTTGGTTGAGAGTGCACGCTTGATTTTCATGCAGAAGTTTGATGCTAGGATATAAGGGAATTTCACCTAATCGTTATGAACTTATATTCGCAAGTAGTAAAGGTTGTTGATCACAATCGTGTTAAGTAAATTCTTGGCATAAGTATCATGCGCTTTCATAGTTACGAGTGCCTCGTCAATACTTATGATTTCCATTGAACGTAATGATCTTTGATTGTATCTCTATTATGCGCTTTCATGTAGGGAGCTTTTGAGGAATAATTTGATTGCGATGCGCTTTTTCCGTCCAATTCATTGACATATGGGAAATCTGAAAGTTAATTTAAGCGGACCTAATTAACTTGGAGTATTGAGTATTCATAGTTTATTGAAAAGCAATTGGGAATCGTTTTGTATGCAAGTGTGACATGTGTGGAGAAGAACCCCTTAGCTAGCTTTCCATCCATTCACTTTAGCCAAATTCGTTTTAAATTCTGTTTAAGTTACAAAGTTTTTGTTTTGTTTTCAAATTCGTTTAAAACCAATCCCCCTTTATAGTTTTGAGTCATCTTAGTTACAAATCAATTTAGTTTGTGTTTTTAAGTGTCTTGAGTCAAGTTATAACCTATTTTCGTCCAAATTTGTATTTAGTGTTCAAAACTGCCCAGATTGTGTTTTTAAGGCAGTTTTGAGTGTTTTTTGTGCTGTTTTGAGTATTTTGGTTTGTTTTAGTGTTTTAAAGTCTAGTTTTGCATTCTTTGAGTCGAGTAGGAAACCTTGTTTGAGTATGAATCTTCGTTCTTCTAGGAATCCATCTTCAACTAGGAATCCCTCGTTGATTAGGAATCCTTCTTCAGTTAGGACTCCTCCTCGGACTAGGAATCCTTCTTGGACTAGGAATCCTCAAATCTTCAAATCTTCAATTTCGTCCAAACCTTGTGTTCCAAGCATGTACTTTCCAATCTAAGCTCCATTTTGCTCCAAAAGCCTCCAATTTGCATCCTTTTATGTATTATGCCCTTAAAACCTGAAAACATATGAAACTAGCTTAAAAGACTACTTTAAGCTAAGAAAACAAAACATATGAACCTTGCTATTGCTTTAAGAACGTTTGTTATCCCTATCTTTCCTTTGTTAACCATTACCCCAAGCCCCGTTACAACCCTTGACTTCTATCTTAAGTGTTATGTGTTTCAATTTGTGGAGTTTGAATATGGTATGAGCATATGGTGTCACTGGTTCTCGCATCTAAGTAGTAGCATTCCATTCATGAGATCATATCTAAACATGCTTAATAACTCCAGAAATTGCTTTCTTTGTAACACATATACGTGAGTGTTCGTTTTCATGTTTACATCAATCTTCTCACATATAACTAGTGTAGGGTGTGTAGTCAGAAAATGTGTGAAAATAGAGAGTATCTTGTAAGGAATTGAGCAAATTCTCTGAGGCATGTTACTACATTCAAAAAATCATTTTAATTGGTTAAATGTGAACTAGTAAGTGGTGACTGTTATTAAGTATGTGCTCAAGTGTGAAGATAACTAAAATCTGTGGGAATAATGATTTTTAACATGTCATGTGCATTGGAAATCCCTGAGGCAAATGTTGAAAGGATTAGAATGTGTTTTGTTTGTTTGTTTCGTTTTGCTCGAGGACTAGCAAAAGCTAAGTGTGGGGGAATTTGATAGGAGCATATTTATGCGACTTAGTTAACATGTTTTCTTGCATTTACTTAGTTAGTTATTGCTTATAAGAGTGTTTGAAGCTATTTTCGTGTGTTTGTAGGTCCTAATAACAAAGTTGGAAAGAAAGTGCATTTTGGTGCAATTTGGAGCAATTTTGGGCCAAAATGGATTGCATGCATATGGAGCAAGTGGGATGGACGTTTTTGGTGTTTTAAAAAGGGTTTGAACACATGCAAAAATATGAATAATAAAGTTGAAGTGTGGAAGTTGATAGGAGCATATTTATGCTACTTAGTTATGTTGTTTTCTTGCATTTTCGTAGTTAGTTATAACTTATTATAGTGTTTAAGGTCATTTTCGTGCAATTTCAGGTTCATATGGCAAAGTATGCATTTTGAGCCAATTTGGAGCATTTTGGAGCATTTTTGGGCCAAGATTGGATGGTGCAAACATGGAGACATGAGGATGGACGAATTTGATGATTCAAAGGGCTAGAAAACTGCATGTGTGTGTGCAAAGTGTTGGCCTACAACTTCAAACATCATGGCTGCCATGTAATGGCAGAAAATGTGTTTTTTACTAGCTAAATGGATGAAGCATTGCAAGTATAAACACCACATGGGCAGCAAGAAGGAAAGAAAACAGCAACACACACACCACATGGGCAGCAAGGAATCAGAAATTAAAGCATGGGCAGCAAGGAATAAGAAATTAAAGCATGGGCAGCAAGGAATCAGCATGGGCAGTGAATAGACAACAAGGAATGGCAGAAATTGGACCACCATGAAGTGGATTTCTGCAAGGATGGCAGATTGTCCATTACTTAATGTTTGCTTGACATTTTCAGCCACTATATAACCCCCCTTGGTTAGGAGTTCAGAAAAACACACCTCCCACACACATTCCATTCATCCCATCCAGCCATACACCCTCCACAATTCATAAATTCGTCAAACACATCCATCACACTTTGCAGCAGCCTTCCTTCACCTTTCACCATATTTTCTGACCCAAAATCATCCCTAGCCATACCCCCATCAACCCTAAACCTTCCCATACCATTCCACATCCATTCTACACCACAAATAACCCCAAAACATGTTCTAAAGTTCTCTGCCGCAGCAAGGAGGAAGGAGAATTCGTTGATGAGCTTGCTGCCAAGTTGGAGCGTTCTAGGTGTTTTCTTCCTTTGGTTTTTAATTTCTAAATTTATGTATCTTTGCTTGTGAGTATGAGGAACTAAACCCCCTTAGTTGGGGGGTGATTCGAAACCATGAATATGCTTGCAATATGATTTGATTACGTTCAGTTGTTATTTCATAAGTTGTGGTTTCAATTCGTTCATCTACTTGATTGATAACTTATTTGTGTATGTTGATTGAGAGTGCACGCTTAGTTTTCATGCATGAATATGATGCTAGATTATGAGGGAGTTTCACCTAATAGTTACAATCTTATAATCACAAGTAGTGAAGGTCGCTTATAAACGATCGCGTTGAATGAATTCTTGGCATTAGTTTCATGCTCATCATAGTAACGAATGCCTCGTCAACACTTATAGTTCTCATTGTGCTTCATGATTCTTGATTGTATCCTTATTGTGCTCATCACGTAAGGAACCTTTGAGGAATGCTTTGAATTGTTGTATGCGCTTTCCCATCCAATTCATTAACTTAAGGAGAACTTGAAGGTTAATTTAAGCGTATCTAATTAACTTGGGGTGTTGAGTTTCATAATTTATTGGAAGAACAACTGAAAATCGTTTTGTTTGCAAGTGTGTCATGTGTGGAGAAGAACCTCCTAACTAGCCTTTTATCCATCCTTTTCATCCAAAAACGTTTTACAATCTGTTTAGTTTTAAGTTTCTGTTTTGTTTTCAATTTTCGTCCAAAACAAATCCCCCTTTATTTTGAAGTCTTAGATTAGTTAGAAAGTGTTTTGATTTGTGTTTCTAAGTGTTTTGATTCAAGTTTTCATCAAATTTCGTCCAAATTAGAGTAGGTGCTCAAAACTGCCCAGAAAGTGGTTTTTAGGCAGTTTTGAGCCTTCTAGTTGCTGTTTTGAGTTCTAGGTTTGTTTAAGTGTTTTAAACTTTAGTTTTGCATTCTTTGAGTCTAGTTTAGTGTTTTAAACTTTGTTTTTGAGTTTTTAAGTCAGTTCCAAGTGTTTAGCAATCCCTCCTAATCCCCGGTCTAGAACGATCCCTACTTACATCTTTACTACAATTTGACAAAAGAGGGTTTAATTTGTGTGCTAGTTAATATTACGCATCAAATTTTGGCGCCGTTGCCGGGGATTAGCAACTTTGCTAATCCCTCGTTCTTTTTGTTTATTTGTTATTTTCGTTTGTTTTCTATCACAGATTGCTATCTTGTTTTGTTTCTTTGTTTTTAGGTACTAGTGCATGACTCGAAGTTCCAAACCTATTCGTGAGCATATTTTGGACTTTGACGACGATTTTGAGAGGACTTTGAGAAGGGCTAGAAATCAGCAAGAACACAACCCACCCAATCCCGAACCTGACCTTGAAGAAAACGTTCCAGAAGAGGAGGAGGAACCTACGGCACAAGTGAGTGAAGAAGCCCAAGACATGGCCGTGGACAACCGTACACTCAAAGAGCTCTCCGCCTCGGGATTGGATAATGCCGCACCCTTGTGCATCCAATATCCCACGGCTGCCCAAGGTAAGACCGAAGAATTTGAATTAAAGTCAAGTTTGCTTCATCATATTCCTAAATACCATGGCTTGTCCATGGAAGATCCTAACAAACATTTGAAAGAATTTGAAGTTGTTTGCTCAAGTATGACTCCCGTTAACGTTGACGGAAGTATTTTGAAGATGAAGGCTTTTCCATTCTCTTTAGTGGATAAAGCCAAGGATTGGTTGTACGAATTGGCTCCCGGAACTGTCACATCGTGGGAGAGTATGAAGAGAGCGTTCTTGGAGAAGTTCTTTCCAACTTCTCGCATCATCCTCCTACGCAAAAAGATAAGCGGAATCCAGCAAGAAGAAGGTGAGTCTTTTCCTACATATTATGAACGTTTTAAATCACTTGTTGCTTCTTGTCCACAACATCAGATGAAGGAGGAATTACTTTTGCAATACTTTTATGAGGGCCTCCTACCACTTGAACGTCAAATGCTCGATGCCTCGGCGGGTGGAGCATTGGTGGACAAAACACCCATGGCTGCCAAGATCTTGATTGCTAATAGAGCATTGAACGCTCAACAATACGAGGGTGTTGGTCAAAGAGGACCCCCACGGCAACAAGTACATGAGGTAAGTCCCACATCCGACATTCATTCACAATTAGCTAATCTTACTTCCATTGTGTCTCAGATGGCCGAGGGCATGAAGATGCAAGGACCAATTGTATGTGGCGTATGTTCTATCCAAGGACATGCTTCTGAAAAGTGTCCACAATTGATTGAAAATGGTGGATGGGAAAACGCCAATGCAATTGGGTTTCAAGGCCAAAACCAACCAAGGAATGATCCTTATTCAAGTACTTACAATCCCGGTTGGAGAGACCACCCAAATTTCAAGTGGAGGGAGCCCCAACCACCTCAACAACAAGGAGGCTTTAGGCAACAACCCCCGGGGTTCTTCACCAAGCCATATGCACCCCCACATGCTCCACAACAATCTGCCCCAAATGCTTTAGGTACGCCTCTAGATAATGATGCACTTCTTAAGATACTAACCAAATTATCTCAGGGGCAAGACGATCACACCCAAGCTATGCAAAACCAAGACAAAAGGGTGGATCAACTTGAGAAACAAATTGGGCAGATTGCCGAGTTTGTAGGTAAGTTTCGAGATCCCGGACAACTCCCTAGCTCCACCATTCCAAATCCAAGGGGCGGGTTCGAAAGTGCAAAAGCCATATTGTTGAGAAGTGGAAAAGAAGTTGGGACAGGTCCTACACCATCAAAATCAGGTGTCAAAGAGGATGAAAACTTGCAAATTGAAGAGGAAGAAGCAAGCTTGCCCACGGCAAAGGTGGTTCCACCTTTGCCGCAAGCTTCTAGTACCCCAAATCTGCCCAATTTGTCCAACAAAGGTAAGAATGTGTCCAATTCGTTTCCTACTAATGTTATTCCACCCAATGTACCCTTTCCTAGCAGATTTTTGCAATCCAAGATCGAAGAGGAGGAAAAAGATGTTCTAGAGACATTTAGAAAGGTGCATGTCAACATTCCCCTCATTGATGCCATAAAGCAAATCCCGAAGTATGCCAAGTGTTTAAAGAAGCTTTGTACAACAAAGAAACGTGTCCGGGAGAAAGAAATGGTACATGTAAGCGAGAATGTCTCCGCAATGTTGCAAAGAAAACTACCCCCCAAATGCAAAGATCCGGGGAGTTTTACAATTCCGTGTGTCATTGGTAATACCCGTTTCAAATCTGCCATGCTAGATTTAGGTGCATCAATTAATGTCATGCCATATTCTGTTTATGCATCTATGAATCTAGGAGCACTTAAACATGATGGGGTAATCATACAATTAGCCGATAGATCTAACGCTTATCCAAAGGGAGTTTTGGAAGACGTTTTAGTGCAGGTTGATCATTTAGTCTTTCCGGCGGATTTCTATGTCCTCGAAATGGATGAATCAGACCATGCCCCTTCATTGCCCATCCTCCTTGGAAGGCCATTCATGAAAACGGCTCAAACAAAGATCGATGTGGCCAAAGGATTAGTAACTATGGCATTTGGTGGTGACATGATTAGTTTTAAAATTTCTGAATCCATTGAGACTCCTAATGTTGTTCATTCTTGTTGTGCCATTGGTAAAATTGAAAAGATAGGACCGGACCGTTTAGCACCAAGCACAAAGGATGCATCAAGAACCATGCAAGACGAGGGAATTGGAGTGGAGAACAAGGACCATACGGCCACTGCCCTCAAAGTGCTCACATTGGCTGAAAGAACCATGGGGAAGAATGTTCACATTGCTGCCACTTCATCACAACACATAGGTAAGCCACCTAATCCAAATCCAATTCCCATTAAAGTTGATAGGTGGTTCCCTTCTTTGGTGCAGGTACCCAAGCAAATCCCCAATGGTGGGCGCATAAACATGAACCTTAGGCAACACAACGCACCCATCAACAAACATCACTATCCATTTCCGTTCAAGGATGCAATGTACAAGAACTTTGTGGGGCAGGTTGTGGAGGAGATCCCACTCCATGCCGTGGGCTCCAATGAGGCATGATTGTGTTCTTCGTCCGGCTTCACGACGTTAAAGAAAGCGCTACTTGGGAGGCAACCCATGCAATTCAACAAAGGAAGCCCTAGGAATCACTCCAATTCCAGATTTGCGTTCCTAAAACCCTTCACTTTGTTGCTTGTTTCTAATCTGCCCAGTTGTTATTTACTTGCTGTTTGTGTATTTCTTTTTGTTTAGTGTGGTTTTATGCTTGAAACATTGAGGACAATGTTTGATTTAAGTGTGGGGGGGGGGGGGGTAACTAAGTGTTTTAGATGCAAATTCGTGGGATTTTATCACCCTTAACTTGGAGACTTGTTCCTTGCTGTTTTTAAGTGTTTTTGAGCAGTTTTAGTGTGTTTTGAAGTAAAAATCCGAAAATCACATAAAAATTTGAAAAATTTGTTTTAAAAACCCAAAAAGAGTTGTTTTTGTGTGTTTGTTTGTGTCTTAGGGTACCTTCCAACACAATGATGAGGGTTCGGTTTGTAATTACATGGCTGTTAAAGAGAGTGATTAACATGGATGAAAGTTTGATTTACTCTTTGTTTATGCTTGGTTGTGGTTATAACTTATGAATTCACATGCAAGCATAAAAGAAAAAAAAAAAAAATCAGTTGTTGTAACATGCTTGAAGGAAGGAACTCAAACTAACACTACAACCTTGTGAGACTTGAGCCTAAACGTTTATTTGGAGAGTTAAAATCTGTGCATTATTGTTTTCTAAGTCGTTGCATGATCTCATTATTCCTTGCTTGGTAACTACTTAGAAGGCGTTTCATCATTTAGTTCCAAATGCTAGAACTCATGCCCATTTCATTCAAAGCATGTTATTGATTTGCATAACACATATTCAAGATGAAGTTGTGTAGTGACCACCACCTTAGCCAAAATGCCGTGAATCCCCTATGTCATTATGTTTTGTAGGTTTCAACCCCATTGAGCCTTGTTTAGCCTTTTCTTTGTTAACCCATGTTTTCCTCACCTAGCCTAGATTAGGACTATCCATTCCTTTGTTCTTTAAGCATAGTAAAGCATGATTCAATTAGAATTCCTTTTGATTTATGTTGGCAGAAAACAAGTGTGGGGGAAGTGTTTTTCATGAGGAATTGTGTGCCATAGGCACGGCAAAGAAAAGAAAAGAAAAGAAAAAATTCGTGGAAAGAGAAAAGAAAAAAAATTTGAAAAAAAACATGAAGAAAAAGTATGAGAAGTATGAAAAAAAGAGTTGAAAAGTTGAGAAAAAGAGTTCCAAAGTCTTGTTTGTTGAAGTAAGGGTCCAAAACAATGAATTTGACCCTAAGGAGTTGTTTAAGTCTCCCCCTTGTGTGTTAAAGTTAATTTCTGCAATCTAAGTGAATTCTAAGTCTCAATTTCATTACTTTGCTTACTATCGCTTGAAGAACGTTTGTTTTCCCTATCCTTCCTTGTTAACCAACACCCCAAGCCCCATTACAACCCTTAACTTCTATCTTGAGTGTTATGTGTTTCAATTTGTGGAGTTTGAATTTGGTATGAGCATATGGTGTCACTGGTTCTCGCATCTAAGTAGTAGCATTCCATTCATGAGATCATATCTAAACATGCTTCTTAACTCTAGAAATTGCATTCTTCGTAAAATATATATGTGAGCATTCGTTTTCATATCTACATCAATCTTCTCACATATGACTAGTGTAGGGTGTGGAGTTAGAAAATCTGAGTGAAAATAGAGTGTATATCTTGTAAGGAATTGAAGGAATTCTCTAAGGCATGTTACTTCATTCAAAGCATTGTTTTAATTGATTACTTGTGAATTTGTAAGTTGTGGCTTAAATTAAGTATGTGCTTGTGTAAAGATGACTCAAATTTCTGGGGATAACGATCTTTAACATGTCATGTTCATTGGAAATCCCTGAGGCAAATGTTGGAAGGATTAGAGTGTGTTTATTGACTTTGTTTCG
Source organism: Malus fusca (assembly GCA_035220775.1). Lineage (NCBI taxonomy): Eukaryota > Viridiplantae > Streptophyta > Magnoliopsida > Rosales > Rosaceae > Malus > Malus fusca. The sequence goes on along the minus strand of CM069066.1, from coordinate 18,021,719 downwards.
TTTTGTTTATTTTGTTTTGCTCGAGGACTAGCAAAAGCTAAGTCTGGGGGAATTTGATAGGAGCATATTTATGCTACTTAGTTATGTTGTTTTCTTGCATTTTCGTAGTTAGTTATAACTTATTATAGTGTTTAAGGTCATTTTCGTGCAATTTCAGGTTCATATGGCAAAGTATGCATTTTGAGCCAATTTGGAGCATTTTGGAGCATTTTTGGGCCAAGATTGGATGGTGCAAACATGGAGACATGAGGATGGACGAATTTGATGATTCAAAGGGCTAGAAAACTGCATGTGTGTGTGCAAAGTGTTGGCCTACAACTTCAAACATCATGGCTGCCATGTAATGGCAGAAAATGTGTTTTTTACTAGCTAAATGGATGAAGCATTGCAAGTATAAACACCACATGGGCAGCAAGAAGGAAAGAAAACAGCAACACACACACCACATGGGCAGCAAGGAATCAGAAATTAAAGCATGGGCAGCAAGGAATAAGAAATTAAAGCATGGGCAGCAAGGAATCAGCATGGGCAGTGAATAGACAACAAGGAATGGCAGAAATTGGACCACCATGAAGTGGATTTCTGCAAGGATGGCAGATTGTCCATTACTTAATGTTTGCTTGACATTTTCAGCCACTATATAACCCCCCTTGGTTAGGAGTTCAGAAAAACACACCTCCCACACACATTCCATTCATCCCATCCAGCCATACACCCTCCACAATTCATAAATTCGTCAAACACATCCATCACACTTTGCAGCAGCCTTCCTTCACCTTTCACCATATTTTCTGACCCAAAATCATCCCTAGCCATACCCCCATCAACCCTAAACCTTCCCATACCATTCCACATCCATTCTACACCACAAATAACCCCAAAACCTGTTCTAAAGTTCTCTGCCGCAGCAAGGAGGAAGGAGAATTCGTTGATGAGCTTGCTGCCAAGTTGGAGCGTTCTAGGTGTTTTCTTCCTTTGGTCTTTAATTTCTAAATTTATGTATCTTTGCTTGTGAGTATGAGGAACTAAACCCCCTTAGTTGGGGGGTGATTCGAAACCATGAATATGCTTGCAATATGATTTGATTACGTTCAGTTGTTATTTCATAAGTTGTGGTTTCAATTCGTTCATCTACTTGATTGATAACTTATTTGTGTATGTTGATTGAGAGTGCACGCTTAGTTTTCATGCATGAATATGATGCTAGATTATGAGGGAGTTTCACCTAATAGTTACAATCTTATAATCACAAGTAGTGAAGGTCGCTTATAAACGATCGCGTTGAATGAATTCTTGGCATTAGTTTCATGCTCATCATAGTAACGAATGCCTCGTCAACACTTATAGTTCTCATTGTGCTTCATGATTCTTGATTGTATCCTTATTGTGCTCATCACGTAAGGAACCTTTGAGGAATGCTTTGAATTGTTGTATGCGCTTTCCCATCCAATTGATTAACTTAAGGAGAACTTGAAGGTTAATTTAAGCGTATCTAATTAACTTGGGGTGTTGAGTTTCATAATTTATTGGAAGAACAACTGAAAATCGTTTTGTTTGCAAGTGTGTCATGTGTGGAGAAGAACCTCCTAACTAGCCTTTTATCCATCCTTTTCATCCAAAAACGTTTTACAATCTGTTTAGTTTTAAGTTTCTGTTTTGTTTTCAATTTTCGTCCAAAACAAATCCCCCTTTATTTTGAAGTCTTAGATTAGTTAGAAAGTGTTTTGATTTGTGTTTCTAAGTGTTTTGATTCAAGTTTTCATCAAATTTCGTCCAAATTAGAGTAGGTGCTCAAAACTGCCCAGAAAGTGGTTTTTAGGCAGTTTTGAGCCTTCTAGTTGCTGTTTTGAGTTCTAGGTTTGTTTAAGTGTTTTAAACTTTAGTTTTGCATTCTTTGAGTCTAGTTTAGTGTTTTAAACTTTGTTTTTGAGTTTTTAAGTCAGTTCCAAGTGTTTAGCAATCCCTCCTAATCCCCGGTCTAGAACGATCCCTACTTACATCTTTACTACAATTTGACAAAAGAGGGTTTAATTTGTGTGCTAGTTAATATTACGCATCAGAAGTGTGCAGATACATACACTTAAGGAACAATTTGAAAGGAAAAGAAGTGAAAGATGCCATTTGTTGGATTGCTTTACAAGATGTATTCACATTTTCAGCAACTACAAACATAATTGCAAGCTGAAATGATGCATAGCATGTGTGTAGAGGTGTAAAGTGGCCGAAAGTTGATGTTTGCAAGATGAAATGATGCAAAACATGTGTGTGAAAGTTGTCTAACAGCTAGTACATGTGGAAAAGGGATGGAATACAAGGCAAATGCATCAGAAATTGAAGAATGAAGGCACATGGACAGCTACAAAGGAGTTGAATTAGCAAAAGAGGAATGATTGCCTTTTGTTAAAGGCAAGACACAATGATAAAAGAGCATGTAAACTAGCTGTTTTTGCATCATTTTGGCCTTTCTTTGTATTGTTTATTGAAGCCACTTGAGTGATTCTTTGCTTTGGAGCTTCTATAAATAGGGAGTGAAGGGAAGAACACTAGAGATTACACTACATCAAAAACACAATCAGCCACACCACCCATTCTCCATCCATTCTTTTAGCCAAACCCATCTACACATTCATACACTACATCAAAAACACAATCAGCCACACCACCATACCATCTCCCATCCACTCCTCCATACAAATACCATCCAAACCTGTCCCCAAAACCTTATGCCGCACCAAAGAGGAAGGAGGAGAAGCCTTGGACGTGCATGCCATTCAAGTTAGGATCGTTGGAGCGTTTAGGTGTTTTCTTTCTTTTGATTTCAATGTTTAAATTCTATACTCTTTGTTTTGTACGTATGAGGAACTAAACCCCACCTTGGCTAGGGGGGGATTCGAAACCATGTTTATGCTTGCTATATGATTTGATTACTTTCAACTGCGTTTCATAAGTTGTGAATTCAATTTACTTATCTACATGAATTAAAACTGATTTGTGTGTGTTGGTTGAGAGTGCACGCTTAATTTTCATGCATAAGTTTGATGCTATAAGGGGATTTCACCTAATCGTTATGAACTTATATTCAAAAGTAGTAAAGGTTGTTGATCACAATCGTGTTAAGTAAATTCTTGGCATAAGTTTCATGCAATTCATAGTAACGAGTGCCTCGCCAATGCTTATGATTTTCATAGAACTTAATGATCTTTGCTTGTATCTTTGTTATGCAATTCATGCTGGGAACTTGTGAGGAATGCTTTGGGTTGTCGTATGCAATTCATCCAATTCGATAACTTTAGGAAAATCTGAGGGTTAATTAGTGCAATTCACGGTTAATTTGGGGCGTTGGGAATTCATGGTTTATTGAGAAGCAATTGGAAATCGTTTTGTATGCAAGTGTGACATGTGTGGAGAAGAACCCCTTAGCTAGCTTTCCATCCATTCACTTTTATCAAATTCGTTTTAGAATCTGTTCAATTTACAAAGTTTGTTCTTGTTTTCAATTTTCGTCAAAATTCAATCCCCATTTATTTTGAAGTGTTAGATTAGTTAGAAATCAATTTAGTTTGTGTTTTTAAGTGTCTTGAATCAAGTCATAACCCAATTTCGTCCAATTTAGTGTTAGGTGTTCAAAACTGCCCAGAAAGTGTTTTTAAGGCAGTTTTGAGTGTTTATTTGCTGTTTTAAGTCTTTTGGTTTGTTTTGGTGTTTTATAGTTTAGTTTTGCATTCTTTGAGTCTAGTTTAGTGTTTTAAACTTTGTTTTTACGCTTTGAGTCAGTTTCAAGTGATTTGGCAATCCCTCCTAATCCCCGGCCTAGAACGATCCCTACTTACATACTTTGCTACAATTGATAAAAAGAGGGTTTAATTTGTGTGCTTATATATTTCGCATCAAATTTTTGGCGCCGTTGCCGGGGATTAGCAACTTTGCTAATCCCTTGTTATTTCTTTTTGTTTATTTTCGTGTGTTTTTATGTTAGTTACTGCCCTTGTTTGTTTTCTCATCTGGTTCGTGAGCATATCTTGGACTTTGACGACGATTTTGAGAGGACTTTGAGAAGGAATAGGAATCAACAAGATCGTAACCCACCTATTCCTGAACCTGAGTTTGAAGAACATCCACTTGAAGAAGAAGAGGAAGATCCCAACATGGCAGCGGACAATCGAACAATCAAGGAGCTTTCCGCTTCAAGATTGGACAATGCCGCTCCTCTATGCATCCAATACCCCATGGCTGCCCTAGGGAAGACGGATGAGTTCGAATTGAAGTCAAGTTTGCTACACCACATTCCGAAGTACCATGGGTTGTCCATGGAGGATCCTAACAAGCACTTGAAAGAGTTCGAGGTGGTGTGTTCAAGCATGACTCCAATCAATGTTGACGGGAGCATATTGAAGATGAAGGCTTTTGAAGGAAATTTTGTGAAAAACATGTTTATTTGAGCAACATCAATAGCATGCAATTAACAAATTAAAGGCGGAATCATGCTTACATGCACTCAAAACAAAACATCAACCATGAAATTCAAAGCCTAGTAGATTGGTGAACCTTGACTCAACTTTAAAACAACATTTGTTAGTTGAGAAATATTTACCTTTGTAGATTCCTCTTTGCATATGCAAAGGATAATCACCCAAGAGATAGGGCCTTCATTCCTTGCTTCTTAGCTCCATGGATTTGGTTGAAAGAATTGGATTCTCCAAGTTCCCAAAATAGAGAACCTCTAAAGATTCTACACCAAGGTTAGATTGAAGAAGAAATGAGTGACCTTGGAGTAGTAGGATTGCTAGATTCACCCTCCAAGGTGGTTGGCCTCTTAGAGAGAAAATGAGAGACATTTCTATCTAATTCTCCCAAAAGAAACCCTTATTGAATTTTGGCTATAAAGTCCTTTATATAGTCCCTTCAAATAAGTGACCTAAAGAACCAAAAGCCCATTCTCTCTAACATGGCCGGCCATATGGGTTCATTGGGTTAATTGGGCCTTTGTGAATCATTATTCATTAAGTTGTCATACAACTTAAGTCAATGGGCTTGACGTTCGAAGCCCATTGGGCCTTAAGGTCCAAAACTATCCCGAGGTCTTTAACGAACTTATTCGTTTGATTAATTAACATATTAATTAATCCTTGCCATAAATAATTAAACCATTTAATTATTCTTACTCATCTCCTTTGTTTCTTCAATCTTTACCTTACACGGTGTACGATCCATTAGGTTCCTTTTAGCGAGGCAGTGGGCGATTAAAACCATTTTACATCGATTGTGAATTGAAACTTACTTTCAATTCTCCCTTTAGTGATTACACACGTTTAGGGCTTCCACAAACCATGAGTGACACCTAGCAGCATATCATGGTTACCCAAGCTAATCAGAAGAGGTAGAGAACCTATTCAGTTAAGGATTACAAATGCAATACGGTCTTTCTCTAATCTAATACTCTTGACCACATTGTTTGGTTTGATAGTTTATTTATTCATGTCTACTATCCAATGTGATTCGTTTGCTTATATGATTACCTTGAATGTGATTTGGAACGCATTCCCTAATCTCATTCATACTCTGGCCAGAGATTTTAATCATATCATAGAGTATTCTCCCTCAAACCATTTGAAGGTTAGAGATTCCTTGTTGCACATTCACTTGTCTCCATAACTAAGTGGCTTAACCCCAATGATGTCGTGGACACCCCGATGGGGTGACTTTGACATAATCAAAGATCAAGGACTTAACCACAAGACAACTGTGATGCCTCAGGTCAAAGGACTAATTTGCATTATCCCAACCATGAGTTCTCATGTGACATGAGTATGAGAACTCCTCGTTGATCGTGTTCAGTGGACTCATTCTCTATTGAGCACCTACGTACTTGTCTTGATGTCACACACACCAATGACTCGAGACTAGTCACTCTCCCTGAGAGAAGGCACAGTACGTACTGATCTTATCGGACTGTCAATGCCCAATTGGCAATCCTATGATCAGGAACGTTTAGGATGTGTCTACGAAAGAATGGTCTCATTAATCTAACTTCATTAGATTGCATTCTCCCAATCACATATTCCTTGGACTTTATCGTTTAAGCATATAACATTTATATGAGACGGCTCAAACAATAATCTTTGCCCTTTATATGTAAACTAGATTAGTTTAACATGTGAAATGTCCGTAAAGTATCATCATATGATTGGCTTTAGGGCACATTTCTAACAGTTTTTCCCTTTTCTCTCATGGAAAAGGCGAAAGATTGGTTGTATGAATTAGCTCCCGGAACGGTCACATTTTGGGAGAGCATGAAACGGGCTTTCTTGGAGAAGTTTTTCCCAACTTCTCGAGTCAACCTCCTACGAAAAAGGATAAGTGGAATTCAACAAGATGAAGGTGAATCTTTTCCTACTTACTATGAACGTTTTAAATCTCTTGTTGCTTCATGTCCACATCATCAGATGAATGAGGAACTTCTTCTACAATACTTCTACGAGGGGCTACTACCAATCGAACATCAAATGCTAGATGCCTCGGCGGGAGGAGCCTTGGTGGACAAGACCCCCACGGCAGCCAAGATATTAATCTCCAATCGAGCGTTGAATGCCCAACAATATGAAGGTGTTGGACAAAGGAGCAACCCACGGCAACACCAAGTGAATGAGGTAAGTGCCATAACCGAACTTCAAAATCAAATGGCTAACCTTACTACTTTGCTTTCTCAGGTGGTGGAAGGTCCAAAAGTGCAAAACGTGGCAGCTTGTGGCGTATGCTCCATGCAAGGACACCTTACGGACAAGTGCCCACAATTGATAGAGAATGGAGGTTGGGAGACCCTCAATGCCGTGGGATTTGGCAACCAATACCAACCGAGGAATGACCCATTTTCTAATACTTACAATCCCGGTTGGCGTGATCATCCAAATTTCAAATGGCGAGAACCCCAACAAGGCCAACAACAAAGCACATTTAGGCAACAACCCCCGGGTTTCTATCAAAAGTCGTTTGCACCAACTCAACCCCAAGCACAACCCGCCCAAAAATCAGGTTCTTCTATTGATAATGATCAGATTTTTAATTTACTAACTTCTATGGCGCAGGGCATGCAAACTAGGGACAAGAAGGTGGACGAGTTAGAGAAGCAAGTGGGGCAAATTGCCGAGTTTATGGGGCAGTTTCGAGAGCAAGGCAAGTTGCCTAGCTCAACCGTGGTCAATCCAAAAGGTGGATTCGAATCTGCAAAAGCTATAACTTTACGAAGTGGGAAGCACGTAGGATCTGACCCCCAACACTCCAAATCACATTCTAACGAGGTGGAGGAGTTGATGATTGAAGAGGAAGAACAAAAGCCACCCACGGTGATAGGAGCATTTTTATGCGACTTAATTGGCTTGTTCTCATGCATTTATGTTGTTTTTCCTTAGTTAGTTTAGTATTTAAAGTCATTTTCGTGCAATTCCAGGTTTTATTGTCAAAGTATGCAAAAATGAGCATTTTGGAGCATTTTGGAGCATTTAAAGTCTTTTTCGTGCAATTCCTGCAATCTAAGTGAATTTTAAGTCTCAATTTCACTACTTTGCTTACTAATGCTTGAAGAACGTTTGTTTTCCCTATCCTTTCTTTGTTAACCAATACCCCAAGCCCCGTTACAACCCTTAATTTCTATCTTGAGTGTTGTGTATTTCAATTTGTGGAGTTTGAATTTGGTATGAGCATATGGTGTCACTGGTTCTCGCATCTAAGTAGTAGCATTCCATTCATGAGATCATATCTAAACATGCTTATTAACTCCAGAAATTGCGTTCTTTGTGATACATATATGTGAGTGTTCGTTTTCATGTCTACATCAATCTTCTCACATATAACTAGTATAGGGTGTGTAGTTAGAAAATCTGAGTGAAAATTGAGTGCATACCTTGTAAGGAATTGAGCGAATTCTCTAAGGCATGTTACTACATTCAAAACATCGTTTTAATTGGTTAATTGTGAACAAGTAAGTAGTGACTATGATTAAGTATGTGCTTAAATGTAAATTGACTCAAATCTGTGGGGATAATGATTTTTAACATGTCATGTTCATTGGAAATCCCTGAGACAATTGTTGGAAGGTTTAGGTTGTGTTTTGTTTGTTTTGTTTCGTTTTATTTCTTTGTTTTCCTCGAGGACTAGCAAAAGCTAAGTGTGGGGGAATTTGATAGGAGCATTTTTATGCGACTTAATTGGCTTGTTCTCATGCATTTATGTTGTTTTTCCTTAGTTAGTTTAGTATTTAAAGTCATTTTCGTGCAATTCCAGGTTTTATTGTCAAAGTATGCAAAAATGAGCATTTTGGAGCTTTTAGGAGCAAAATTGGGCTTGGAATGAAGTGCATATGCATGGAGCAAGGAGTTTGGACGAAATTCAAGATCAAATGAGTCTAGGAAGGTGCTAGAAGATATAAGAAATCAGCTTGGAAGCTTGGAAGACAAAGAAAAACACAAATTGAAGCATTCCTACAAAGATGGCGCCATGTCCCCTTCTTGTCCCCTCCTTGTCTCCCGTGTTGCAACAATTCTCCTTGTTATGTTTCCTTATCCTTAAATCTTGTAAACACATTTCCTTTTCCCTTTAGGACAACCCAAAACCCTTTCCCTTAGTTCCTAGGACTTTGCCGTGCCTTTCCCATCTCCCATCCTTCCTTGCCGCACAAGGAATCCACTTCCCCTACAGTTTTAGGACATCAAACCTTTCCCTAAACCTTTCCTACATCACAGCCGCATTCCCTTGACCTTTCCTCTTCCTTGCCGTGCAAGGGAGAGTGAATCTTTCCTATTTTTTGAAGTTAAACACATTCCTTTTGTGTTTCATACCCTAGCCGCACCTTTTAGCTAATTTCCCTTAAGTTTCTGATTTTGTTTCCTAATTCTAAAAGCCTTAGACTTAATTTCTGTTACCTAAATAAGTTAGGGTTTTTAATTCCTGAAATCCCTTTAAATAAACTCTCTTTGGCAGCCACAAATTAGCTATTCACGTCAGAAACCATTCCACACACTTAAACACATCCATACTTCACCATTCACCCTAGTTTCTGCAAAAAAAGATCCCTAGCCGCCCCATACACTCATCCTAACCCTAAATCCATACTTCTACACCATCCATAATCCCCAAAAACCCAACCACTTGTGCGTTGCAGCAAGGAGAAAGAAGGAAGGACTCTTGGATGCTCAAGCTTCATCGTTGGTGCATTCTAGGTGTAATTCGTTTTATGATTTCAATGTTTAATTTCTTTTCCTTTCGTTTTGCTATGAACATGAGTGGCTAAACCCCTATTGGTTAGGGGTGATTTCGAAGCCATGACTATGTGTGCAATTTGATTTGATAAATTCCAGTTATGAGTTCTTGAATCGTGAATGCAATTGGCTTAACTGTGCGAGTAATAACTTATTTGTGTTTGTTAATTAGGGGTCGACACTTAATTGGCTTGCATGAATATGATGCTAGAATATAAGGTTGTTTCATGATGCGAAAATAAATTCACACACAAATTTAAACCCTATTTGTGACAATTGTAGTATATGGATAAGTAGGGATCGTTCTAGGCCGGGGATTAACTAGGGATGCTAATCAAAGTAAAATTAAATTAAAAACGTAAAAACAAAATTTAAAATATTAAACTAGACTCAAAACACTTAAATAGAATAACTCAAAATAAAACTAACAAATAAACTAAAATAAATCAAAAGACTCAAAACAATTCAAAATTCAAGAAAACACAAACTAAAATGATTTCTAATAAATCTAACACTTTAAAATAAAATGGGGGATTGATTTTGATGAAAAGTAAATTAAACTTAAATAAATTACAAAATTGACAAAAACATAAAATTAAGGTAAAATGATAAATGACGGACTGGCTAGAGGATTATTCTCCACACATGCCACATATGCAACCTAAATTGATTTTCAGTTGTTCTTTCAATAAATTGTAAATTCTCAACGCCCCAAGTTAATTAGGTCCGCTTAAATTAACCTTCAGATTTTCCTACTTTTATTAGGTTGGATGATTGCATACGACAACCCAAAACATTCCCTACAAGTTCCCTACATGAATTGCATAATAGAGATACAAGCAAGAATCATTAAGTTTTATGAAAATCATAAGCATTGACGAGGCACTTGTTACTATGAATTGCATGAAACTTATGCCAAGAATTTACCTAACGCGATCGTTTATAAGCGACCTTCACTACTTGTAAATATAAGTTCATAACGATTAGGTGAAATTCACTTATATTCTAGCATCAAATTCATGCATGTAAATTAAGTATGCATCCTTAATCGACATACAAAAATAAGTTATCAATCAAGCAGTTAAGCAAATTAAATCACAACTCAGAAATCACAACTGAAGGTAATCAATTTAAATTACAAATATATCCATGGTTTTGAATTAAACTCTAGCCAAAATAAAATTAGTTATACATTATTTAAATTAAAACAGAAATTAAACTTGAGTTTGGAAAGATTTAACCGATAGAAAAGACAGCTCTTCTGTTTTTCTGTCCTTCTTTCCTGCACAGTCCTCGCCAGCTCTCTGACCTTCAGCGCAAAACTGCCTAAGCAGCTCCTGTTTCCGTGCTGACTGCCCCCGTGCTGACTTCCCCCGTACTGACTCCTCCGTGCTGACTCTTCGCGTCAGTCTTGCTGCCAGCTGCCAAGCAGCGCCTTTCTTCTTTCGTTGCGCAGCGTTGCTTCCAGCTGCCAACGCAAGGCAGCGTCCCCCCCCCGCGTTTCCTTTGAGTCAGTCAGCGCAAGGCGGACTCCTGCGAGCTGTCTCCTTGCAGCTCCTCGTTCCTTCTCGAACTTTCCTCTCGCTGCACGTCTCTCGCGCCTGGCAGCTTCTCTCCCTTTGCTGCCGAGGCAGCACCTAATCTCTGCCCGCGTTTTCTTTCCGCTGCACAAGCTGCCACGTCGCCGAGGCCTTTCTTCTATTTCCCCGAGACCCTCCACTCTTGTTTCCTGCTTTCTCGCAGCTGCCTTATGGCAGCTCCCCTTCTTTCCAAGCTGCCAAAGCAGCAACATCTTGTCTCTCTCCCCTCACGGTTTTCTTTCCCCCACACGCTGCTCCAAGGCAGCTCTTATATATCTCACCAACTTCTTCCTAGCTGCCCGAGGCTCCCCACTGACAGCTCCCTTATTCCCTAGTGCCTCATTCTTTTCTTATCCCCCCTCCTCCTTGTCTCCCACTGCTCTATTAAATTATTTCTGCCATCCCCCTGCACATTCACGTTCACATCTTATATATATATATATAAATATATATAAATATATAAATATATATAAATATATATAAATATATATAAATATATATATATATAAATATATATAAATATATATTTATAATACTATCTTATTTTTATTAGCCAAAAATAGTGGGCAAGACAGTTTTGACGATTTTATCACTTAAAATCTCACTTGTGCAATATTTATTTTATTTACTAGATAAATACTAAAAAACACAAAAAAACATAGTAAATAGCTCAAAAATATAAGAAACTAACTAAGAAAAGACGAGAGAATTTGATGTAAAATATGTATAAATATGAGCTTATCAAATACCCCCACACTTAGCTTTTGCTAGTCCTCGAGCAAAACAACGAAAACAGAAAAAGTAATAACATGAAAATTATTAGTTTCCCCCTATTTGACCCTCATAGAATTTCATTCGAGAACATAAATTATCAAGAACCATAGCTAACACCAACGAGCTAATCCAAGTTCATTTTCCTTATTCAAATATTAGCAGCAATCTTTGAAACATCCTTGAAGTGTAGTGTGTGAGATAGCCATGCTAATGCAATTTCAAATTTTTATTTTAAAAACACCATATGCAAACTAGCGACCTTCTCACGGGATTTACACTCAATCACACATGTGTTTAGTTTTAATGTGTTTCTCTCAAAGAATCAAATGTGAAAGTTCTACCATAAGCTTGCATAAAGATCACTTCTCCACAGTCATAATTGCAAAACTTAAATCAAGAGGACTTTTATTGGATGTAATGAGGCTTAGGGATAGGGTTATTGAAACGAAAGAATAGGAAAAACAAAAGTTCCAAGCTACATTACAAGCAATTCTTTTGATTTATAAGAACTCAACATTTCCCGCTATTCTACAAGTCACCTCCAACCACACCCATAAACTGAAACTTTAAAAACTTTTTATTTTCTTTGTATACAATCTTTCTTTTTCTTTTCCTTTTCTTTTCTTTCTTTCTTTTTTTTTTTTTTTTTTTTTTTTTTTTCAAACAGAAACAAATATGAAAAACCCCCACACTTATTCTTTTGCCAAACACCCTCCAAAGTACTTCACAAACATTTCTCATAAGACAATCTCGCATTGCTCGCTTGGAAAGGGTAAGGAAAAATATTTATTTCAGGCATAAGGGTAGACATATCTGGTGATAAGAAATAAAAGGCTCACAAATACGGCTCAAATTGGCAATCTAATGATATCATTTTTCTTTGGGAAACAAGGTTATTTGGGCCATGGTGGTAAACCTAATGCCTCTATCATTTTCAAGTTCATGCAATCAATGACAAATATTTCGAAAGATCATTATGCAAGTTCTAGAGAAGTATCTCACATAAGTTCATCACACATAAAAAAAAATAGGAGTGTATGAAAAATGCACACACTTTCAATAGGCTCAAAAACTCACATAGGATGTATATGGTCACTAAATTCACATATGGAGCTTTAAATCATGCTTAGTTTCACATCAACAAGGCTATGTGCATTTGGTTTTTCAAAGATGATCAAATATGTACAAACTAACACAGAATTTGGAATTTCACACAACACATGTTAACTAAGTTCTTGATGATCATGGTTCAAATTTTATTCAATTATATCATTGGGTCGGGGAAACTAATAAAAAACTAATTCAAAACAATAAGGAAAACAAGGAAATATTTTTGGATTTTTTTTTAAATTTTCCGATTTTTTTTTTTTTTTTTTTTTTTTTTTTTTTTTTTTTTTTATCAAAACAAAACTAATTAAGAAAACAAAGCAATAACATGGAAACAAATGAAACCAGTTCAAAGTCGAAGGTATAAAAATTTTCAATTTGGTATAAAAATTTTCAATTTGGTCATTTTTATAATCTTTACCCCCACACTTAAACTAGACATTGTCCCCAATGTCAGAAAATATAATAAAATGCAAATAAAAATAAAATAAATATAAAGAAACAAAATAAAGCAATAGGACTGAAAACTTCCCTAATTTGCAGAAAATCAAGCGATGACCCCCAAGCTAAAATTCTGCAATCAACTTCAAGGGTGGAAATAACCAAAAGTTCCTGCAAAGAAAAGAAATAAATCAGTTACGCACGCAAGAAAATATAAAAGAAAACAAACGAAAAATTGAAAATGAAAATAAAAGATAATGAATAAAACTAATAAAAGAACATTGGTCCTGTTTGGTGACTTTCCACAGCTTTGAACTTGAACTGGCCTCGGAACTTCTTAGCAAGGAAAATGAGACTTGATTGGTGGTGTTGTTGAAGCTTCTCGAGCTCTTGGTTTCAACTCAGACTCCTTCTGCCGGGTTGATTGAGTCTGCAGGCTACATTCTTCTCTTTTTGTTCTTCTGCATGGCAGGTAGGCACGAGGTAGAGGTGGTGGTCTGCTTCTTTGTTCAATCTGTCCAAGTGCCGACCGATTGCCTTTCTTTCACCTTGCCCCGTAGCCAAGAGCAAGGGTAAAGGAAAAGCGTGCCATGAGATATCTTTGCCTCTGACTCTGATGATATGGGATACTTTTGCTTTTGAAGAAGTATCGTTCCACAGGTGTATGCGTGAACTGGGCTGGGGAACTTCTTAGCAAGGAAAATGAGACTTGATCTTGAAGATGAAGCAGCACCTTGTCTCCACATGCTTCAAGTATCATTTTCACTTGCCATGTCTGTTCTCCAGGCAGATGTGGCGACTTCTTCGGAAGTACATCAGTGGTTGAAGAAGAGCACTCGAGAGCAATGCTAGGTAAGCAATCAGGAAGGATTTCCAGGCAGTCGGTTCTTAGATTGGAAGATTGACACCGAGTGCTGGCTGATTGCCCGCTTTCTCCTTGCCACAAAGACAAGGACAAGGACAGGAAGAAAGCGTGATATGAGATACTCTTGCTTTCAACCTTCATGATATGAAATACTCTAGCTCTAGATGACTTATTTGCAAAGGTATCCCAGGGAATGAGAAACACAGAGAAACTCGAGAGGGTTTGTTGGAAAGGCATTTTCGGAGATGAAAAATTTCGGAGATGAAGAAGTGTTGAGAGAGTTTGCCTTTGCAATGGATGCGAAGGTAGACGTTTATAGGTCTTTTCTTCACAACCGAAACTATTCCTTTACCCCTGTCGGCAGCCGGTGGATGGATGAACAGTACAGGTCACGCGCTTTCTGAAAAAGCAGCCCGTAATTTGCGCAAAGCTGACAGCGCGTGACGAGTGACGACAAAATTGGAAAAATCAGGGAGCGGCTCGTGGTTTCTGAGCAATCCCGACTTTTGAGAAAGGAATTGCATGTGACACGTCTGGACAAATCAGGGAGCGGCTCGCCTCGTGATTCCTGACTGCTCCGGCTTTTGAGAGAGACGCCCGACTTTTGAGAGAACGGCGTCCGACTTTTGAGAAAGGAACCGACTTTTGAGAAAAGAGTCCGGCTTTTGAGAAAGGAGCCCGGCTCTTCGATTTGCGAGAGGGCGTCTCTTCGACTGCTGAGGGATGCCTCAACGATTTCTTCTTCTTATAAGAACGCTCATTTTTGTTCCACAACACACTTAAGCTCCCCCTGTAAAACTCCCTCCTGTAAACACTCACATTTGCACTTCTTTTAATCTTGATCAGTCCGACTCTTCATTCTCAACACCTTCAAATATGTCTTGCCCCTCTGACCGTCGCCTTAACTTGAATGTTGGGGAAGATAGTGATATATCTTCTCCAACCAACATTTGGCAGCCGTCCTTCATATCCCCGAATGGTCCTCTTACAGTTGGGGATTCCATGATGATGAACGAAACAACCGCATCGGTGGTGGCCAGAAATCTGCTCACTCCTAGAGACACTAGGATACTTTCAAGGCGGTCCGACGAACTAGCTGTTCAGGACTCTATGGCCTACAGCGTCCGATGCGCAGGTTCAGTATCAAACATGGGCCAGCGCCTTCTTGCACGAACTCGTCAGGTGGAGTCGTTGATGGCTGAAGTGGCTAGTCTTCGGCAAGAGGTCAGAGTGCTTAGGCATGAGAACAGGGATTTGCACATGCTTGCAACCAATTACTCCACAAGCATGAAGAGGAAGCTGGATCAGATGCAGGAGTCCGAAGTGCGGATTCAGAGTGATCATCAACGGTTTATGGCGTTACTCCCGAGGTTTGTGTTGCCTTCGTCCTCGGGAGCAGCACCAAGTATTGAGGCTCTGAATGATCCAGCTCTGGCGCTTCGTCTTTCAGGGGCTCCGTCGACCTCCGAGGCACCACCTACCAACGACCAATGAACGAAATTAGTTTTACATTATTGTAAAATATTTATGCTTTAAGTTTATTTAATTATAAATATAAATAAAAGTATTTTTGTTTTGTTTTGTTTTTTTGTTTTTTGTTTTTTTTTTTTTTTTCATTTTTTTTTTTTTTTTCATTTTTTTTTATTTTATATAAATGTAAAATAAGTAAACCAAAGTAAAAAAAAAAAAAAAAAAAAAAAAAAAAAAAAAAAAAAAAAAAACTAAGTTTAATCTCCCAAACAAAAATCACAACTAAATAAACAAAACAAAAATCACAACTAAATAACAAAACATAATGAAAGCAGTAAATAGAAGGGATTAGGAATGCAAATCTGATTGTGGGTGATTCCTAGGCCTCCCTTCATTATTCAAATGCATGAGTTTATCCTTGAACGGACGGTGGTACTTGAAATGATCCGACAACGGTCTAAGTTCTAATGACGGTGCCTGAATCAACAAAATCAGATTGTTAGTAAAACATAAAATTAAAATTGGAGAAGATGGCTTACTTTCACATTCAAACTCAATCACAAAGACCACGTCTTGGAACATTTCCGGGACTTTGAACTTAGCCAGATTTATTATGATGGTTGTGGCTTGTCCCGTGTCATCAAACTCAACTGCTTTGGGCTTGATTGTCTCATGCACAGCCTCTTGGATGTATTCTTGAAATTCTCCGGCCACCTCCTTTTCTGGAATATCTTCCACAACGTCTTTTTCATTCACTTCTTCCTTGGGATTTAAAAACCTGCAAGGAAAAAGGACATTTGGTGGAACGATGTTAGAATGAATTGAACTTAGAACCTCCTCACCTGAGTTGGACGGCATAAAGACTTGAGGGGTTTGCGATAAGAATTCTTCTAAACTGCCCAAGTCGTCATCCTCATCTTCTTCTTGAATCGGCAATTCATCCATGTCCGGGCTATGTTTGGAAGGTTCTGGGACAACTTCATACTCCATGTCACCTTCCAAAGTATTGACTTCATCGATTTCACTTTCTGCCTTTGAATTTGCAATGTTTGAGTTGGAGAGTTCACTTTGATCTCGAATCTGTGCCATGAATTCCATAATCTGCCCAATTTGCTCCTCCAATGCATCCACCTTGTTGGCTTTAATTTGCATCTCCATGTTTCGATTTTCTACGTCCTGGGTCAAAGAGGTTAGTAACTTATTCAAGATGTCATTATCCGAGGACGTACCTGAATTTGGTTGGGGAGATTGTTGTGGTGGATGTGGTGGTGCACATGGCCATTGATAGTACTCCTCTGATGGCTGTAATTGTTCTTCGTTTTGTGAGCCCTGCACCAAAGAAATTAATTCATCAAGCCTTTGATTATAATCCACGGGCATACTTTGATTTGATTGGAATTGCTGTGGGGGATGCTGTGGTAGCTGCATAAGTCTTGAATAGAATTCGTCTTGCTGCCAATATCCACTTTGTTGAAAGTGTTGAGGTTCATCCCACATATAATCTGAGTAGTCTCTCCAATCCGAATTGTAAGCGTTGGAAAACATGTTGCCCCTTGATTGGTTATGGCCCTGATATCCCCAAACATCTTCATTTGCAGAAAATTGAGGACCTTGATATCGTTGTCCATAGGGCACATCAAGTGTAGGGACACTTGGCATTGTGGTCCGTTCGGCATTATGAGTTAATTGAGCAGTGAGCTGTGCCAATAGATCTTGAATGCTAGTAGAATCCAGGTCTTGCTCCATTTGTAACTAAAATCAAAGAAAGAAAACTAAATCAAATATCAAAAGTAAAAGACATAACAAACCAAAAATAAAATAACATAAAATAAACACAAATAAAATAAAATAAAATAAAATAAAACACAAACAAAAACATAAACAAAGGATTAGCAAATTTGCTAATCCCCGGCAACGGCGCCAAAAATTTGATGCGAAAATAAATTCACACACAAATTTAAACCCTATTTGTGACAATTGTAGTATATGGATAAGTAGGGATCGTTCTAGGCCGGGGATTAACTAGGGATGCTAATCAAAGTAAAATTAAATTAAAAACGTAAAAACAAAATTTAAAATATTAAACTAGACTCAAAACACTTAAATAGAATAACTCAAAATAAAACTAACAAATAAACTAAAATAAATCAAAAGACTCAAAACAATTCAAAATTCAAGAAAACACAAACTAAAATGATTTCTAATAAATCTAACACTTTAAAATAAAATGGGGGATTGATTTTGATGAAAAGTAAATTAAACTTAAATAAATTACAAAATTGACAAAAACATAAAATTAAGGTAAAATGATAAATGACGGACTGGCTAGAGGATTATTCTCCACACATGCCACATATGCAACCTAAATTGATTTTCAGTTGTTCTTTCAATACATTGTAAATTCTCAACGCCCCAAGTTAATTAGGTCCGCTTAAATTAACCTTCAGATTTTCCTACTTTTATTAGGTTGGATGATTGCATACGACAACCCAAAACATTCCCTACAAGTTCCCTACATGAATTGCATAATAGAGATACAAGCAAGAATCATTAAGTTTTATGAAAATCATAAGCATTGACGAGGCACTTGTTACTATGAATTGCATGAAACTTATGCCAAGAATTTACCTAACGCGATCGTTTATAAGCGACCTTCACTACTTGTAAATATAAGTTCATAACGATTAGGTGAAATTCACTTATATTCTAGCATCAAATTCATGCATGTAAATTAAGTATGCATCCTTAATCGACATACAAAAATAAGTTATCAATCAAGCAGTTAAGCAAATTAAATCACAACTCAGAAATCACAACTGAAGGTAATCAATTTAAATTACAAATATATCCATGGTTTTGAATTAAACTCTAGCCAAAATAAAATTAGTTATACATTATTTAAATTAAAACAGAAATTAAACTTGAGTTTGGAAAGATTTAACCGATAGAAAAGACAGCTCTTCTGTTTTTCTGTCCTTCTTTCCTGCACAGTCCTCGCCAGCTCTCTGACCTTCAGCGCAAAACTGCCTAAGCAGCTCCTGTTTCCGTGCTGACTGCCCCCGTGCTGACTTCCCCCGTACTGACTCCTCCGTGCTGACTCTTCGCGTCAGTCTTGCTGCCAGCTGCCAAGCAGCGCCTTTCTTCTTTCGTTGCGCAGCGTTGCTTCCAGCTGCCAACGCAAGGCAGCGTCCCCCCCCCCCGCGTTTCCTTTGAGTCAGTCAGCGCAAGGCGGACTCCTGCGAGCTGTCTCCTTGCAGCTCCTCGTTCCTTCTCGAACTTTCCTCTCGCTGCACGTCTCTCGCGCCTGGCAGCTTCTCTCCCTTTGCTGCCGAGGCAGCACCTAATCTCTGCCCGCGTTTTCTTTCCGCTGCACAAGCTGCCACGTCGCCGAGGCCTTTCTTCTATTTCCCCGAGACCCTCCACTCTTGTTTCCTGCTTTCTCGCAGCTGCCTTATGGCAGCTCCCCCTTCTTTCCAAGCTGCCAAAGCAGCAACATCTTGTCTCTCTCCCCTCACGGTTTTCTTTCCCCCACACGCTGCTCCAAGGCAGCTCTTATATATCTCACCAACTTCTTCCTAGCTGCCCGAGGCTCCCCACTGACAGCTCCCTTATTCCCTAGTGCCTCATTCTTTTCTTATCCCCCCTCCTCCTTGTCTCCCACTGCTCTATTAAATTATTTCTGCCATCCCCCTGCACATTCACGTTCACATCTTATATATATATATATAAATATATATAAATATATATAAATATATATAAATATATATTTATAATACTATCTTATTTTTATTAGCCAAAAATAGTGGGCAAGACAGTTTTGACGATTTTATCACTTAAAATCTCACTTGTGCAATATTTATTTTATTTACTAGATAAATACTAAAAAACACAAAAAAACATAGTAAATAGCTCAAAAATATAAGAAACTAACTAAGAAAAGACGAGAGAATTTGATGTAAAATATGTATAAATATGAGCTTATCATTTCACATAATCGTCACACACTTATATTCATATGTAGTGAAGGTCGCTAGTCACGATCGCGTTAAGTTCAATTCCTAGCATGAGTGACATGATGTCATAGTTGCAAGTGCTTTGTCAATGCTTATAGTTTTCATTGAACGTAATGATCTTTGATTGTATCTTTATTATGATGTCATGTAGGGAACTTTTGAGGAATGCTTCGGGTTGTCGAATGATGTCATCCAATCCGATAACACAAGGAAAACTTGAGAATTAACTAGTGATGTCACGGTTAATTTGGGGCATTGTCATTCATAATTCAATGAAGGAATAACTGGAAATCGAGTCGTTTGCATACTTGTCATGTGTGGAGAAAGAGCCTCTAACTAATCCATCATCCATTTAAAACCCCAAAATCGTTTTCAAATCTGTTTTTACTTTGCAATCTGTTTTGTTAGTTTATTTTCGTCCAAATCAAATCCCTATTTATTTTGAAGTCCTAGATTAGTTAGAAAGTGTTTTGGTTTATGTTTTTAAGTGTTTTGATACAAGTTAAAACCCAAATTCGTCCAATTTGGTGCTTTGTGCTCAAAACTGCCCAGAAAGTGTTTTTAAGGCAGTTTTGAGTCTTTTGGTTGCTGTTTTGAGTTTTTGGTTTGTTTTAGTGTTTTAAAACTTTAGTTTTGCATTCTTTGAGTCTAATTTAGTGTTCTAAACTTTGTTTTTACGTTTCTAAGTCAGTTTTCAAGTGTTTAGCAATCCCTCCTAATCCCCGGTCCAGAACGATCCCTACTTACATACTTTACTACAATTGTCAAAAGAGGGTTTAATTTGTGTGTTTAGTTATTTTACGCATCAAATTTTTGGCGCCGTTGCCGGGGATTAGCAATTTTGCTAATCCCTTGGATTGTTTTTTTTGTTTCTTTTATTTCACTTTGTCTCTGATTTTGTTTAAGTTTCTGACCTAATTTTGTTTCTTGTTTCTTAGGTACTAGTTTATGACTAGAAGTTCTCAAACGGTTCGTGCGAACATCTTGGACTTTGACGACGACTTTGAGAGGAATTTGAGAAGAGCTAGAAACCAGCAAGAACACATTCCATCCAATTCCGAATCTGACCTTGAAGAAAACATACAAGAAGAGGAGGAGGCCACGGCAGGGATATTTGAAGAAGATCAAGGCATGGCGGTGGACAACCGTACACTCAAAGAGCTTTCGGCCTCGGGATTGGATAATGCCGCACCCTTGTGCATCCAATACCCCACGGCTGCCCAAGGTAAGACGGAAGAGTTTGAATTAAAGTCTAGTTTGCTTCATCATATTCCTAAATACCATGGCTTGTCCATGGAAGATCCTAACAAACATTTGAAAGAATTTGAAGTAGTTTGTTCTAGTATGACTCCCGTTACCGTTGACGGAAGTATTTTGAAGATGAAGGCTTTTCCATTCTCTTTGATGGATAAAGCCAAGGATTGGTTATACGAGTTAGCTCCCGGCACTGTCACTTCTTGGGTGAGTCTTTTCCTACATATTATGAACGATTTAAATCACTTGTTGCTTCTTGTCCACAGCATCAGATGAAGGAGGAGTTGCTTTTGCAATACTTCTACGAGGGACTCCTACCTCTAGAACGTCAAATGCTTGATGCTTCAGCAGGGGGAGCATTGGTGGACAAAACACCCATGGCTGCCAAGATCTTGATCTCTAATCAAGCGTTGAACGCTCAACAATACGAGGGAGTAGGCCAAATGGGACCCCCACGGCACCAAGTACATGAGGTAAGTTCAACCTCCGATCTTCATTCACAATTGGCTAATCTTACTTCTCTTGTGTCTCAGATGGCCGAGGGCATGAAGATGCAAGGACCAATTGTATGTGGCGTCTGTTCCATCCAAGGACATGTCTCTGAAAAGTGTCCACAGTTGATTGAAAATGGTGGATGGGAAAGCGGCCATGCAATTGGGTTTCAAGGTCAAAACCAACCGAGGAACGATCCATATTCAAACACATATAATCCCGGTTGGAGAGACCACCCAAATTTCAAGTGGAGGGAGCCCCAACAACCTCAAAACCAAGGAGGCTTTAGGCAACAACCCCCGGGGTTCTTTCCCAAAACCTACGGTCCACCCCAAAATCAAGCCCAATCCGGCCCAAGTGCCTCAGGTAAGTCTCTTGACAATGATGCACTTCTTAAGATACTAACTAAGTTGTCTAATGGGCAGGAAGATCAAGCTAAGGCTATGCAAAACCAAGACAAAAGGGTGGATCAACTTGAGAAACAAATTTGGCAGATTGCCGAGTTTGTAGGAAAGTTTCGAGATCCCGGACAACTCCCTAGTTCCACCATTCCAAATCCCAAGGGAGGATTCGAAAGTGCAAAGGCAATACTTTTGAGAAGTGGAAAAGAGGTTGGGGCAGGTTCTACACCATCACAAACAGGTCCCAAAAGTGATGTAAATGTGCAAACTGAAGAGGAGGAATCAAGCATGCCCACGGCAAAGGTGGTTCCACCTTTGCCGCAAGCTCCTAGTGCCCCAATTCTGTCCAATTCATCCAACAAGGGTAAGAATGTGTCAAATTCGGTTCATACTAATGTTTTTCCTTTGAATGTTCCTTTTCCTAGTAGGTTTATGCAAACGAAGAAGGAGGAAGCCGAAAAGGATATCCTTGAGACATTTAGGAAAGTTCAAGTAAACATACCTTTGTTGGATGCAATCAAGCAAGTCCCGAGGTACGCCAAGTTTTTGAAGGAGTTGTGTACCACTAGGAAGAGGATGTCGACTAAGGAAGTGGTAAAGGTAGGTGAGAATGTGTCCGCCATCTTACAACGCAAACTACCTCCCAAATGCAAGGATCCGGGTAGTTTTACCATTCCTTGTGTCATTGGTAATACTAGATTTGAATCTGCCATGCTTGATTTAGGTGCTTCTATAAATGTTATGCCATATTCCATTTATGCATCTATGAACTTAGGAGCATTGAAAAATGATGGGGTAATAATACAATTGGCCGATAGATCTAACGCCTATCCAAAGGGAGTTTTGGAAGATGTTCTTGTGCAGGTTAATCATTTAGTCTTCCCAGCGGATTTCTACGTCCTCGAAATGGATGAATCGGACCATGCTCCTTCGCTGCCCATTCTACTCGGAAGGCCATTCATGAAGACGGCCCGGACAAAGATTGACGTGTATAGTGGAACTTTGTCCATGGAATTCGATGGGGAAGTTGTTAATTTTAATCTTTCTGATTCCATTAAATACCCTAGTGAGGACCATTCATGTTTCTCTATTGATATAATTGACTCTTTGGCGCAGGGATATTTCGAAGATTTGAATGACGATGCGCTTGAAAAAATCATTACACGAGGCATGGAACTCACAACCAAGGGGGCAGATTTTAGTGTAACCCACGGCATACATGGACTAGGCCATGCCGTGCCTCCTAGTAATGAAATTTTTGAGTTGGTTGCTGCCCTTGAGTCATTACCTAAGCATGGTGGTAAGTCTCCTAACTTTGATTCAATTCCAATTTCGACTAACAAGTTGCTTCCATCCATTGTTCAGGCACCCATACTTGATCTCAAACCCCTACCAAGCCATTTGAAGTACATTTTCTTGGGGGGAAATGAGACACTACCTGCCATTATCTCTTCATCCCTCACGGCACAAGAGGAGGAGAAGCTAGTGCGTGTGTTGAAGGAATTCAAATCTGCCCTAGGTTGGACATTGGCCGATATCAAAGGTATAAGCCCTACGACTTGTATGCATCACATATTTCTTGAGGAGGGGGCCAAACCAACTAGAGAGGCTCAACGCCGTCTTAACCCTCCAATGATGGAAGTTGTGAAAAAGGAGATAATTAAACTTGTAGATTGTGGGGTGATTTATCCCATCTCCGATAGTCGTTGGGTTTCACCTATCCAATGTGTGCCTAAGAAATCCGGAGTGACGGTTGTGGAAAATGCCGAGAATGAGCTTGTACCCATGAGGATTCAAACCGGTTGGCGTGTGTGCATTGATTATAGGAAGATAAACGCCACCACAAGGAAGGATCACTTCCCTTTGCCGTTTCTAGACCAAATGTTGGAAAGGTTAGCCGGTCATTCCTTTTATTGTTTTCTTGATGGATATTCAGGTTATAACCAAATTGTCATTGCCCCGGATGATCAAGAAAAGACCACTTTTACTTGTCCCTTTGGAACGTTTGCATATCGACGCATGCCATTTGGCTTGTGCAATGCTCCTGCCACGTTTCAAAGGTGTATGGTAAGCATATTTTCTGATTATGTTGAAAAGATTATTGAGATATTCATGGATGATTTTAGTGTGTTTGGTGATTCATTTGACAAATGCTTGGATAATCTCACTTTAATCTTGAAACGTTGTGTTGAAACAAACCTTGTGTTGAATTGGGAAAAGTGTCACTTTATGGTTAAACAAGGTATTGTTTTGGGTCATATAATCTCTGAAAAAGGAATTGAAGTTGATAAGTCTAAAGTAGATCTTGTACGTTACTTACCCTCTCCTACTTCGGTTAGAGAGGTTCGTTCGTTTCTTGGTCATGTGATAGGAGCATATTTATGCTACTTAGTTATGTTGTTTTCTTGCATTTTCGTAGTTAGTTATAACTTATTATAGTGTTTAAGGTCATTTTCGTGCAATTTCAGGTTCATATGGCAAAGTATGCAAAAAGAGGCATTTTGGAACATTTTGGAGCATTTTTGGACCAAGATTGGATGGTGCAAACATGAAGACATGTGGATGGACGAATTTGATAATTAAAACAGCAACACACACACCACATGGGCAGCAAGGAATCAGAAATTAAAGCATGGAAGAATGGGATCATCATGGGCAGCAAGGAATCATTATGGGCAGCAAGGAATCATCATGGGCAGCAAGGAATCATTATGGGCAGCAAGGAATCATCATGGGCAGCAAGGAATCATTATGGGCAGCAAGGAATCATCATGGGCACCAAGGAATCATTATGGGCACCAAGGAATCATCATGGGCAGTGAAGAGACAACAAGGAATGGCAGAAATTGGACCACCATGAAGTGGATTTCTGCAAGGATGGCAGATTGTCCATTACTTGATGTTTGCTTGACATTTTCAGCCACTATATAATCCCCATTCAACCATTTATCAAGGAGTTCAGAAAACCACACCTCCCACACACATTCCATTCATCCCATCCAGCCATACACCCTCCACAATTCATAAATTCGTCAAACACATCCATCACACTTTGCAGCAGCCTTCCTTCACCTTTCACCATATTTTCTGACCCAAAATCATCCCTAGCCGTACCCCCATCAACCCTAAACCTTCCCATACCATTCCCCATCCATTCTACACCACAAATAACCCCAAAAACCTGTTCTAAGGTTCTCTGCCGCAGAAAGGAGGAAGGAGAATTCGTTGATGAGCTTGCTGCCAAGTTGGAGCGTTCTAGGTGTTTTCTTCCTTTGGATTTTAATTTCTAAATTTATGTATCTTTGCTTTGTGAGTATGAGGAACTAAACCCCCTTAGTTGGGGGGTAATTCGAAACCATGTACATGCTTGCAGTATGACTTGATTAAATTCAGTTGTTAGTTCATAAATTGTGGATTCAATTCGTTCATCTATTTGATTGATAACTTATTTGTGTATGTTGATTGAGAGTGCACGCTTAGTTTTCATGCATGAATATGACGCTAGATTATGAGGGAGTTTCACCTAATAGTTACAATCTTATAATCACAAGTAGTGAAGGTCGCTTGAAAACGATCGCGTTGAATGAATTCTTGGCATAAGTTTCATGCAATTCATAGTAACGAATGCTTCGTCAATGCTTATGTTTTTCATAGAACTTAATGATTCTTGCTTGGATCTCTATTATGCAATTCATGTAGGGAACTTGTAGGGAATGTTTTGGGTTGTCGTATGCAATCATCCAGTCTAATAACTTGTGGAAAAACTGAAAGTTAATTAGTGCAATTCACGGTTAATTTGGGGCATTGAGTATCCATAGTTTATCGAAGAACAACTGAAAATCGTTTTGTTTGCAAGTGTGACATGTGTGGAGAAGAACCTCCTAACTAGCCCTTTATCCATCCTTTTCATCCAAAACGTTTTACAACCTGTTTAGTTTTAAGTTTCTGTTTTGTTTTCAATTTTCGTCCAAAACAAATCCCCCCTTAATTTGAAGTCTTAGATTAGTTAGAAAGTGTTTTGATTTGTGTTTCTAAGTATTTTGATTCAAGTTTTCATCAAATTTCGTCCAAATTAGTGTAGGTGCTCAAAACTGCCCAGAAAGTGGGTTTTAGGCAGTTTTGAGCCTTCTAGTTGCTGTTTTGAGTTCTAGGTTTGTTTAAGTGTTTTAAACTTTAGTTTTGCATTCTTTGAGTCTAGTTTAGTGTTTTAAACTTTGTTTTTGAGTTTTTAAGTCAGTTTCCAAGTGTTTAGCAATCCCTCCTAATCCCCGGTCTAGAACGATCCCTACTTACATCTTTACTACAATTTGACAAAAGAGGGTTTAATTTGAGTGCTAGTTAATATCATATCAAATTTTGGCGCCGTTGCCGGGGATTAGCAATTTTGCTAATCCCTTGGATTGTTTTTGTTTATTTCATTTTACTTTGTTTCTGATTTTGTTTAAGTTTCTGAGCTAACTTTGTTTCTTGTTTCTTAGGTACTAGTGTATGACTAGAAGCTCTCAAACGATTCGTGCGAACATCTTGGATTTTGACGACGACTTTGAGAGGAAATTGAGAAGAGCTAGAAATCAGCAAGAACACCATCCACCCAATTCCGAATCTGACCTTGAAGAAAACGTACAAGAAGAGGAGGAAGCCACGGCAGGGATATTTGAAGAAGTCCAAGGCATGGCGGTGGACAACCGTACACTCAAAGAGCTTTCCGCCTCAGGTTTGGATAATGCCGCACCCTTGTGCATCCAATACCCCACGGCTGCCCAAGGTAAGACGGAAGAATTTGAATTAAAGTCAAGTTTGCTTCATCATATTCCTAAATACCATGGCTTGTCCATGGAAGATCCTAACAAACATTTGAAAGAATTTGAAGTAGTTTGTTCTAGTATGACTCCCGTTAACGTTGACGGAAGTATTTTGAAGATGAAGGCTTTTCCATTCTCTTTGATGGATAAAGCCAAGGATTGGTTATACGAGTTAGCTCCCGGCACTGTCACTTCTTGGGAGAGTATGAAGAGAGCGTTCTTGGAGAAGTTCTTCCCAACTTCTCGCATCATCCTCCTACGCAAAAAGATAAGCGGAATTCAGCAAGAAGAAGGTGAGTCTTTTCCTACATATTATGAACGATTTAAATCACTTGTTGCTTCTTGTCCACAACATCAGATGAAGGAGGAGTTGCTTTTGCAATACTTCTACGAGGGTCTCCTACCTCTAGAACGTCAAATGCTTGATGCTTCGGCGGGGGGAGCATTGGTGGACAAAACACCCATGGCTGCCAAGATCTTGATCTCTAATCGAGCATTGAACGCTCAACAATATGAGGGAGTAGGCCAAAGGGGACCCCCACGGCACCAAGTACATGAGGTAAGTACAACTTCCGAGCTTCACTCACAATTGGCTAATCTTACTTCTCTTGTATCTCAGATGGCCGAGGGCATGAAGATGCAAGGACCAATTGTATGTGGCGTATGTTCCATCCAAGGACATGTCTCTGAAAAATGTCCACAGTTGATTGAAAATGGTGGATGGGAAAGCGCCCATGCAATTGGGTTTCAAGGTCAAAACCAACCAAGGAACGATCCATACTCAAACACATATAATCCCGGTTGGAGAGACCACCCAAATTTCAAGTGGAGGGAGCCCCAACAACCTCAAAACCAAGGAGGCTTTAGGCAACAACCCCCGGGGTTCTTTCCCAAAACATACGGCCCACCCCAAAATCAAGCCCAATCCGGCCCAAGTGCCTCAGGTACGTCTCTTGACAATGATGCACTTCTTAAGATACTAACTAAGTTGTCTAATGGGCAGGAAGATCAAGCGAAGGCTATGCAAAACCAAGATAAAAGGGTGGATCAACTTGAGAAACAAATTGGGCAGATTGCCGAGTTTGTAGGTAAGTTTCGAGATCCCGGACAACTCCCTAGTTCCACCATTCCAAATCCGAAGGGAGGATTCGAAAGTGCCAAAGCAATCACCCTAAGAAGTGGTAAGGAAGTTGGGGCAGGTTCTTCATCAAAAACAGGTCATAACGAGGATGAACTTTTGCAATTGGAAGAGGAGGAACCACCTTTGCCGCAAGTCCCTAATGTCCCAAATCGGCCCAATTCATCCCACAAAGGTAAGAATGTGTCCAATTCAGTTCATACTAATGTTTTCCCTTCAAATGTGCCTTTTCCTAGTAGGTTCATGCAAACGAAGAAAGAAGAGGCAGAAAAGGATATCCTTGAAACCTTTAGGAAAGTTCAAGTTAACATACCTTTGTTAGATGCAATCAAGCAAGTTCCGAGGTATGCTAAGTTCTTGAAGGAGTTGTGTACCACGAGGAAGAGGATGTCGACCAAGGAAGTGGTCAAGGTAGGTGAGAATGTGTCCGCCATCTTGCAACGCAAATTACCTCCCAAATGTAAAGATCCAGGTAGCTTTACCATTCCTTGTGTTATTGGGAATACTAGATTTGAATCTGCCATGCTTGATTTAGGTGCTTCTATAAATGTTATGCCATATTCCATTTATGCATCTATGAACTTAGGAGCATTGAAAAATGATGGGGTAATAATACAATTGGCCGATAGATCTAACGCCTATCCAAAGGGAGTTTTGGAAGATGTTCTTGTGCAGGTTAATCATTTAGTCTTCCCGGCGGATTTCTATGTCCTTGAAATGGATGAGTCGGACCATGCTCCTTCGCTGCCCATTCTTCTTGGAAGGCCATTCATGAAGACGGCCCGGACGAAGATTGGCGTGTATAGTGGAACTTTGTCCATGGAATTCGATGGGGAAGTTGTCAATTTTAATCTTTCTGAGTCCATTAAATACCTTAGTGATGACCATTCATGCTTTTCTATTGATATAATTGACTCTTTGGCGCAGGGATATCTCGATGATTTGAATGACGATGCGCTTGAAAAAGTCATTACACAAGGCATGGAACTCAAAACAAAGGGAGCAGATTGCATGCATGCCCACGGCATACAAGATTCATCCCATGCCGTGCCCCCTAATGAGGAATTACTTGAAGTTGTGGCTGCCCTTGAGTCCTCACCTAAGCTTGATGGTAAGTATACTAACCGTGAGTCCATTCCCATTTCGACTAACAAATTGCTTCCATCTATCATTCAGGCACCTATCCTTGAACTCAAGCCTTTGCCAAGCCATCTGAAGTACATTTTCTTGGGCGAAAATGAAACACTACCTGCCATCATTTCCTCCTCCCTCACGGTACAAGAGGAGGAGAAGTTGCTTCGAGTTTTGAAGGAGTTCAAATCTGCCCTAGGTTGGACATTGGCCGACATCAAAGGTATAAGCCCTACGACTTGTATGCATCACATATTTCTTGAGGAGGGGGCCAAACCAACTAGAGAGGCTCAACGCCGTCTCAACCCTCCGATGATGGAAGTAGTGAAGAAGGAGATCATAAAGCTTCTAGATTGTGGGGTTATCTATCCAATCTCGGATAGTAGGTGGGTTTCGCCGGTTCAATGCGTACCAAAGAAATCCGGAGTGACGGTGGTAGCTAATGCCGAGAATGAGCTTGTCCCTCAACGTATTCAAACCGGTTGGAGGGTGTGCATTGACTATAGGAAGCTAAACACCACCACGAGGAAGGACCACTTCCCATTGCCGTTCATTGACCAAATGCTTGAGAGGTTAGCGGGTTATGCTTTCTATTGTTTTCTTGATGGTTATTCTGGGTATAATCAAATTGTCATTTCACCTGAGGACCAAGAAAAAACCACTTTTACATGCCCGTTTGGTACATTTGCATATCGTCGCATGCCTTTTGGTTTATGTAATGCACCTGCTACATTTCAAAGATGCATGATGAGTATATTTTCTGATTATGTAGAGAAGATAATTGAAGTGTTTATGGATGATTTTAGCGTCTTTGGTGATTCGTTTGATAGTTGCTTACATAATCTAAGTGTGATCCTAAAACGTTGTGTTGAAACTAACCTTGTGCTTAATTGGGAAAAGTGTCATTTTATGGTTAAACAAGGCATCGTTTTAGGTCATATAATCTCTGAAAAGGGTATTGAGGTTGATAAGTCAAAAATAGATCTTGTACGTCACTTACCCTCTCCGACTTCGGTTAGAGAGGTTCGTTCGTTTCTTGGTCATGCAGGATTCTATCGTAGGTTTATCAAAGATTTCTCGAAGATAGCACAACCTCTTTGCCGACTCCTACAAAAAGAAGTGGCGTTTGAATTCACTAAGGAGTGCACGACATCATTCAACCAACTCAAGGAGTTGTTAACCACGGCACCCATCATTGTTCCACCGGATTGGAGTCTACCTTTCGAGCTCATGTGTGATGCGTCCGACTATGCTTTAGGAGCTGTTTTAGGACAAAGAAAGGACAAGAGGCCGCATGTCATTTACTACGCCTCCCGGACGTTGAACGATGCACAATTGAACTACTCCACTACAGAAAAAGAACTCCTTGCTGTTGTCTTTGCTTTAGATAAATTTCGATCCTATCTAATTGGAACTAAAGTAATTGTTTTCACTGATCATGCAGCTCTGAAGTACTTGCTCACCAAAAACGAGGCCAAGCCACGGCTAATTCGATGGATATTGCTACTTCAAGAGTTCGACATAGAGATTCGGGACAAGAAGGGAAGTGAAAACGTGGTGGCTGACCACCTAAGCCGAATGGTGCATAATGAGGAGTCTTTGCCGATTTCGGAGACATTCCCCGATGAACAATTGCTGTCCATTAAGGTTAGTGCACCTTGGTATGCCGATATTGTTAATTTTTTGGTGTCAAAACGTATTCCAAGTGAGTTCACTAGGCACCATTGTGATAAACTTAGGCATGATGCACGATTTTATGTGTGGGATGATCCGTACTTATGGAAATTTTGCTCCGATCAGATTATACGTCGTTGTGTGCATGATTCTGAATGTCATTCAATTTTGAGTTTTTGTCACACATATGCATGTGGAGGGCACTTTGGCACACAACGCACAGCCCTTAAGGTGTTACAATGTGGATTTTATTGGCCTAGTATTTTTAAAGATGCTAAAACTTTTTGCTTAACATGTGATAAATGTCAACGAATGGGTGGTATTAGTGCAAAGGACCAAATGCCGCAGGTTTCTATCCTAAATGTTGAAATTTTTGATGTTTGGGGTATTGATTTTATGGGTCCTTTCCCTTCTTCGTATGGTTTTACATATATTTTGCTTGCGGTTGATTATGTGTCGAAGTGGGTGGAAGCAAAGGCCACCCGGACTAATGATTCTAAAGTGGTTGCAGATTTTATTAGAACTAACATTTTTGCAAGGTTCGGAATGCCACGAGTGATCATTAGTGACGGAGGGTCACACTTTTGCAATCGGACCATTGAAGCGTTATTAAGGAAATACAGTGTCACCCATAAGGTTTCTACACCTTATCATCCTCAAACTAATGGGCAAGCCGAGGTTTCCAACCGTGAGATCAAGCAAATCCTAGAGAAGACCATTGGGCCAACAAGGAAGGATTGGAGTTTACGACTTGATGATGCACTTTGGGCGTATCGTACGGCGTACAAAACCCCCATTGGGATGTCCCCCTTCCGACTTGTCTATGGCAAGGCGTGCCATCTTCCTGTTGAATTGGAGCACAAAGCACTTTGGGCCATCAAGAAGTTTAACATGAACCTCGAGGAAGCAGGAAGTCAAAGGAGATTGCAATTGAATGAGCTCGATGAGATACGGCACGAGGCGTACGATAATATAAGCATTTACAAGCAAAAGACCAAAGCTTTCCATGACAACATGATCCGTGGGAAATCATTCTCAATTGGGCAGAAAGTGTTATTGTTCAATTCCCGTTTACGTTTGTTTCCCGGTAAGTTACGTTCAAAGTGGATTGGACCATTTGTTATTACTAACGTATCGTCTTATGGTGCAGTTAGAATTCAAAGTCCCAAAACAGGTCATGAATTCCAAGTGAACGGACATCGCTTGAAGCTTTATTATGAGAACTTTGTTGAAAAAACCGTAGATGACATCTCCCTAGATGCCGTGGGCACCAATGGGGCATGATTGTGTTCTTCGTCCGGCTGCAAGACGTTAAAGAAAGCGCTACTTGGGAGGCAACCCATGCAATTCAACAAAGGAAGCCCTAGGAAGCACTCCAATTCCAGATTTGCGTTCCTAAAACCCTTCACTTTGTTGCTTGTTTCTAATCTGCCCAGTTTTGCATTTTAGTTGCTGTTTGAGTGTTTAATTTTGTTTGGTGTGATTTTATGCTTGAAACATTGAGGACAATGTTTGATTTAAGTGTGGGGGGGGTAACTAAGTGTTTTTTTTTATGCAAATTCGTGGGATTTTATCACCCTTAACTTGGAGACTTGTTCCTTGCTGTTTTTAAGTGTTTTTGATTAGTTTTGGTGTGTTTTAGTGTGTTTTGATGCAAAAATCCGAAAATCACATAAAAATTTGAAAAATTTGTTTTAAAAACCCAAAAAGAGTTGTTTTTGTGTGTTTGTTTGTGTCCTAGGGTACCTTCCAACACAATGATGAGGATTCGGTTTATAATTACATGGCTGTTAAAGAGAGTGATTAACATGGATGAAAGTTTGATTTACTCTTTGTTTATGCTTAGTTGTGGTTATAACTTATGAATTCACATGCAATCATAAAGAAAAAATCAGTTTTTGTAACATGCTTGAAGGAAGGAACTCAAACTAACGCTACAACCTTGTGAGACTTGAGCCTAAACGTTTATTTGGAGAGTTAAAATCTGTGCATTCTTTGTTTTCTAAAGTCGTTGCATGATCTCATTATTCTTTGCTTGGTTGCTACTTAGAAGGCGTTTCATCATTTAGTTCCAAATGCTAGAACTCATGCCCATTTCATTCAAAGCATGTCATTGAATTGCATAACACATATTCAAGATAAAGTTGTGTAGTGACCACCACCATAGCCAAAAAGCCGTAAATCCCCTCTGTCATTGTGATTTGTAGGTTTTTAACCACATTGAGCCTTGTTAGCCTTTTCTTTGTTAACCCACATTACCCTCACCTAGCCTAGATTAGGACTATCCATACCCTTGTTCTTGAAGCATAGTAAAACATGATTCAAATTGAATTCCTTTTGATTTATGTTGGCAGAAAACAAGTGTGGGGGAAGTGTTTTTCATGAGGAATTGTGTGCCATAGGCACGGCAAAGAAGAGAAAAGAAAAAAATTTGAAAAAAAAAAAAAACATGAAGAAAAAGTATGAGAAGTATGAAAAAAAAAAAGGGTTGAAAAGTTGAGAAAAAGAGTTCCAAAGTCTTGTTTGTTGAAGTAAGGGTCCAAAACAATGAGTTTGACCCTAAGGAGTTGTTTAAGTCTCCCCCTTGTGTGTTAAAGTTAATTTCTGCAATCTAAGTGAATTCGAAGTCTCAATTTCATTACTTTGCTTACTATCGCTTGAAGAACGTTTGTTTTCCCTATCCTTCCTTGTTAACCAACACCCCAAGCCCCATTACAACCCTTAACTTCTATCTTGAGTGTTATGTGTTTCAATTTGTGGAGTTTGAATTTGGTATGAGCATATGGTGTTACTGGTTCTCGCATCTAAGTAGTAGCATTCCATTCATGAGATCATATCTAAACATGCTTCTTAACTCTAGAAATTGCGTTCTTTGTGACACATATATGTGGGCATTCGTTTCATATCTACATCAATCTTCTCACATATGACTAGTGTAGGGTGTGGAGTTAGAAAATCTGAGTGAAAATAGAGTGTATATCTTGTAAGGAATTGAGGGAATTCTCTAAGGCATGTTACTACATTCAAAGCATTGTTTTAATTGATTACTTGTGAACTAGTAAGTTGTGGCTTAAATTAAGTATGTGCTTGTGTAAAGATGACTCAAATTTGTGGGGATAACAATCTTTAACATGTCATGTTCATTGGAAATCCCTGAGGCAAATGTTGGAAGGATTAGAGTGTGTTTATTTACTTTGTTTCGTTTTGTTTATTTCGTTTTGCTCGAGGACTAGCAAAAAACTAAGTGTGGGGGAATTTGATAGGAGCATATTTATGCTACTTAGTTATGTTGTTTTCTTGCATTTTCGTAGTTAGTTATAACTTATTATAGTGTTTAAGGTCATTTTCGTGCAATTTCAGGTTCATATGGCAAAGTATGCAAAAAGAGGCATTTTGGAACATTTTGGAGCATTTTTGGACCAAGATTGGATGGTGCAAACATGAAGACATGTGGATGGACGAATTTGATAATTAAAACAGCAACACACACACCACATGGGCAGCAAGGAATCAGAAATTAAAGCATGGAAGAATGGGATCATCATGGGCAGCAAGGAATCATTATGGGCAGCAAGGAATCATCATGGGCAGCAAGGAATCATTATGGGCAGCAAGGAATCATCATGGGCACCAAGGAATCATTATGGGCACCAAGGAATCATCATGGGCAGTGAAGAGACAACAAGGAATGGCAGAAATTGGACCACCATGAAGTGGATTTCTGCAAGGATGGCAGATTGTCCATTACTTGATGTTTGCTTGACATTTTCAGCCACTATATAATCCCCATTCAACCATTTATCAAGGAGTTCAGAAAACCACACCTCCCACACACATTCCATTCATCCCATCCAGCCATACACCCTCCACAATTCATAAATTCGTCAAACACATCCATCACACTTTGCAGCAGCCTTCCTTCACCTTTCACCATATTTTCTGACCCAAAATCATCCCTAGCCGTACCCCCATCAACCCTAAACCTTCCCATACCATTCCCCATCCATTCTACACCACAAATAACCCCAAAAACCTGTTCTAAGGTTCTCTGCCGCAGAAAGGAGGAAGGAGAATTCGTTGATGAGCTTGCTGCCAAGTTGGAGCGTTCTAGGTGTTTTCTTCCTTTGGATTTTAATTTCTAAATTTATGTATCTTTGCTTTGTGAGTATGAGGAACTAAACCCCCTTAGTTGGGGGGTAATTCGAAACCATGTACATGCTTGCAGTATGACTTGATTAAATTCAGTTGTTAGTTCATAAATTGTGGATTCAATTCGTTCATCTATTTGATTGATAACTTATTTGTGTATGTTGATTGAGAGTGCACGCTTAGTTTTCATGCATGAATATGACGCTAGATTATGAGGGAGTTTCACCTAATAGTTACAATCTTATAATCACAAGTAGTGAAGGTCGCTTGAAAACGATCGCGTTGAATGAATTCTTGGCATAAGTTTCATGCAATTCATAGTAACGAATGCTTCGTCAATGCTTATGTTTTTCATAGAACTTAATGATTCTTGCTTGGATCTCTATTATGCAATTCATGTAGGGAACTTGTAGGGAATGTTTTGGGTTGTCGTATGCAATCATCCAGTCTAATAACTTGTGGAAAAACTGAAAGTTAATTAGTGCAATTCACGGTTAATTTGGGGCATTGAGTATCCATAGTTTATCGAAGAACAACTGAAAATCGTTTTGTTTGCAAGTGTGACATGTGTGGAGAAGAACCTCCTAACTAGCCCTTTATCCATCCTTTTCATCCAAAACGTTTTACAACCTGTTTAGTTTTAAGTTTCTGTTTTGTTTTCAATTTTCGTCCAAAACAAATCCCCCCTTAATTTGAAGTCTTAGATTAGTTAGAAAGTGTTTTGATTTGTGTTTCTAAGTATTTTGATTCAAGTTTTCATCAAATTTCGTCCAAATTAGTGTAGGTGCTCAAAACTGCCCAGAAAGTGGGTTTTAGGCAGTTTTGAGCCTTCTAGTTGCTGTTTTGA
The DNA here is from genome assembly GCA_035220775.1 of Malus fusca. Taxonomy (NCBI): domain Eukaryota; kingdom Viridiplantae; phylum Streptophyta; class Magnoliopsida; order Rosales; family Rosaceae; genus Malus; species Malus fusca. The sequence goes on along the minus strand of CM069066.1, from coordinate 17,986,330 downwards.
GTTCTAGGTTTGTTTAAGTGTTTTAAACTTTAGTTTTGCATTCTTTGAGTCTAGTTTAGTGTTTTAAACTTTGTTTTTGAGTTTTTAAGTCAGTTTCCAAGTGTTTAGCAATCCCTCCTAATCCCCGGTCTAGAACGATCCCTACTTACATCTTTACTACAATTTGACAAAAGAGGGTTTAATTTGAGTGCTAGTTAATATCATATCATCATGCAGGATTCTATAGAAGATTTATCAAAGACTTTTCCAAGATTGCACAACCCCTATGCCGCCTCCTCCAAAAGGATGTGTGTTTTGAGTTCAACGAGGCATGTGATAAGGCATTCAAGCATCTCAAGGACCTCCTCACCACGGCACCCATCATAACTCCCCCGGATTGGTCCATTCCCTTTGAATTGATGTGTGATGCATCGGATTATGCACTTGGAGCTGTTTTGGGTCAAAGAAAAAATAAACATTCCCATGTTATTTATTATGCTTCACGCACTCTAAATGATGCTCAATTGAATTATTCTACAACCGAAAAAGAACTTTTGGCGGTTGTATTTGCTTTAGATAAATTTAGATCATATCTAATTGGTACTAAAGTAATTGTTTCACTGACCATGCAGCCTTGAAGTATCTTTTCACCAAAAAGGAGGCTAAACCAAGGCTCATTCGTTGGATGCTCCTACTTCAAGAGTTCGATATTGAAATTAGGGACAAGAAAGGTTGTGAAAACGTGGTGGCTGACCACTTGAGCAGATTGGTGCGTGAAGAAGAGTCCCTCCCCATTTCTGAGACGTTTCCGGATGAACAACTTCTGTCCATTGAGGTAAGTACCCCTTGGTATGCCGATTTAGTCAATTTCTTGGTGTCTAAGCAAGTTCCCAACACTCTAAGCAAGGTTCAACGTGATAAATTGAAACATGATGCACGATTTTATGTATGGGATGATCCATATCTATGGAAATATTGCCCAAATCAGATTGTTAGAAGATGTGTGCCAAATTCTGATTTTAATTCAATTCTAGCATTTTGTCATTCTTATGCATGTGGAGGCCATTTTGGCACCCAAAGAACAGCCCTCAAAGTGTTAGAATCTGGTTTTTATTGGCCTACCTTGTTCAAAGATGCTAGAATGTTTTGCTTAACATGTGATAGATGTCAAAGAACAGGTTCCATTGGTGCAAAAGACCAAATGCCGCAAGCACCCATCTTCAATGTTGAAATTTTTGATGTTTGGGGTATTGATTTCATGGGTCCTTTTCCTTCTTCGTTTGGTTTCACTTATATTTTACTTGTGGTTGATTATGTTTCTAAATGGGTAGAAGCAAAAGCTACCCGTACTAACGATTCTAGAGTGGTTTCAGATTTTATCAAGACTAACATTTTCTCTAGATTTGGGATGCCGCGAGTGTTTATAAGTGATGGGGGCTCACATTTCTGCAATCGGACCATTGAGGCACTCTTTAAGAAGTACAATGTCAAGCATAAGGTTTCAACACCTTATCACCCTCAAACAAGTGGCCAAGCCGAAGTCTCGAATAGAGAAATCAAGCAAATCTTGGAGAAGACCGTGGGGCCTAACCGGAAAGATTGGAGCATGCGTTTAGACGATGCATTATGGGCGTATCGCACTGCCTACAAGACACCCCTAGGGATGTCTCCATTTCGGCTAGTTTATGGCAAGCCTTGTCACTTACCCGTGGAACTAGAACACAAGGCGCATTGGGCCGTGAAAACATTCAATTTGGATTTAGATGCTGCTGGAATGCATCGAAAGCTCCAATTGAATGAGCTTGAGGAGCTAAGGAATGAAGCATATGAGAATGCCCGAATCTACAAAGAGAAAACAAAGGCGTTTCATGACAAGATGATTAGGGGCAAAACCTTTTCAATTGGGCAGAAAGTTTTACTTTTTAATTCTCGCTTACGTTTATTTCCTGGTAAGTTACGTTCTAAGTGGATTGGACCTTTTGTTGTCACTAATGTTTTTCCACATGGTGCAGTTCAAGTCCAAAGCTTAAGGAATGGAGTGGAATTCAAGGTTAACGGACATCGATTAAAGCCATACTATGAGAGTGCAGTGGGGCAGGTTGTGGAAGAGATCCCACTCCATGCCGTGGGCTCCAATGGGGCATGATTTTGTTCTTCGTCCGGCTTCACGACGTTAAAGAAAGCGCTACTTGGGAGGCAACCCATGCAATTCAACAAAGGAAGACCAAGGAATCACTCAAATTCCAGATTTGCGTTCCTAAACTCTTCCCTTTGTTGTTTCTTTCGAATCTGCCTATTTAGTTGTTTTAGTTGCTGTTTGTGTGTTTCCTTTTGTTTGGTGTGATTTTATGCTTGAAACATTGAGGACAATGTTTGATTTAAGTGTGGGGGGGTAACCAAAGTATTTTGATGCAAATTCGTGGGATTTTTAAGTGTTTTTAAGCTGTTTTGGTGTGTTTTAGTGTGTTTTGACTTAAAAATCCGAAAATCATATAAAAATTTGCAAAAAGTGTTTTGAAAAGCCTAAAAAGAGTGTTTTGAGTTGTTTTTGTGTGTTTGTTTGGGTCTTAGGGTACCTTCCAACACAATGATGAGGATTCGGTTTGTAATTACATGGCTGTTAAAGAGAGTGATTAACATGGATGAAAGTTTGATTTACTCATTGTTTATGCTTGGTTGTGGTTATAACTTATGAATTCACATGTAATCATAAAGGAAAAATCAGTTTTTGTAACATGCTTGAAGGAAGGAACTCAAACTAACGCTACAACCTTGTGAGACTTGAGCCTAAACGTTTATTTGGAGAGTAAAATCTGTGCATTATTGTTTTCTAAAGTCGTTGCATGATCTCATTATTCCTTGCTTGGTTGCTACTTAGAAGGCGTTTCATCATTTAGTTCCAAATGCTAGAACTCATGCCCATTTCATTCAAAGCATGTCATTGAATTGCATAACACATATTCAAGATAAAGTTGTGTAGTGACCACCACCATAGCCAAAAAGCCGTAAATCCCCTCTGTTATTATGTTTTGTAGGTTTTTAACCCCGTTGAGCCTTGTTTAGCCTATTCTTTGTTAACCCATGTTTTCCTCACTTAGCCTAGATTAGGACCATCCATACCCTTGTTCTTAAAGCATAGTAAAGCATGATTCAAATTGAATTCCTTTTGATTTATGTTGGCAGAAAACAAGTGTGGGGGAAGTATTTCTTTTGTGATTTTGTGTGCCATAGGCACATGTGGAAAGAAAAGAAAAGAAAAAATTCGTGGAAAAAGAAAAAAATGAAGAAAAAAGTGAGAAAAGTATGAAAAAAAAGAGTTGAAAAGATGTGAAAAAGAGTTCCAAAGTATTGTTTGTTGAAGTAAGGGTCCAAAACAATGAATTCGGCCCTAAGGAGTTGTCTAAATTTTTCCCTTGTGTTTTAAAGTTAATTCCTGCAATCTAAGTGAATTTTAAGTCTCAATTTCACTACTTTGCTTACTAATGCTTGAAGAACGTTTGTTTTCCCTATCCTTTCTTTGTTAACCAATACCCCAAGCCCCGTTACAACCCTTAACTTCTATCTTGAGTGTTGTGTATTTCAATTTGTGGAGTTTGAATTTGGTATGAGCATATGGTGTCACTGGTTCTCGCATCTAAGTAGTAGCATTCCATTCATGAGATCATATCTAAACATGCTTATTAACTCCAGAAATTGCGTTCTTTGTGATACATATATGTGAGTGTTCGTTTTCATGTCTACATCAATCTTCTCACATATAACTAGTATAGGGTGTGTAGTTAGAAAATCTGAGTGAAAATTGAGTGCATACCTTGTAAGGAATTGAGCGAATTCTCTAAGGCATGTTACTACATTCAAAACATCGTTTTAATTGGTTAATTGTGAACAAGTAAGTAGTGACTATGATTAAGTATGTGCTTAAATGTAAATTGACTCAAATCTGTGGGGATAATGATTTTTAACATGTCATGTTCATTGGAAATCCCTGAGACAATTGTTGGAAGGTTTAGGTTGTGTTTTGTTTGTTTTGTTTCGTTTTATTTCTTTGTTTTCCTCGAGGACTAGCAAAAGCTAAGTGTGGGGGAATTTGATAGGAGCATTTTTATGCGACTTAATTGGCTTGTTCTCATGCATTTATGTTGTTTTTCCTTAGTTAGTTTAGTATTTAAAGTCATTTTCGTGCAATTCCAGGTTTTATTGTCAAAGTATGCAAAAATGAGCATTTTGGAGCTTTTAGGAGCAAAATTGGGCTTGGAATGAAGTGCATATGCATGGAGCAAGGAGTTTGGACGAAATTCAAGATCAAATGAGTCTAGGAAGGTGCTAGAAGATATAAGAAATCAGCTTGGAAGCTTGGAAGACAAAGAAAAACACAAATTGAAGCATTCCTACAAAGATGGCGCCATGTCCCCTTCTTGTCCCCTCCTTGTCTCCCGTGTTGCAACAATTCTCCTTGTTATGTTTCCTTATCCTTAAACCTTGTAAACACATTTCCTTTTCCCTTTAGGACAACCCAAAACCCTTTCCCTTAGTTCCTAGGACTTTGCCGTGCCTTTCCCATCTCCCATCCTTCCTTGCCGCACAAGGAATCCACTTCCCCTACAGTTTTAGGACATCAAACCTTTCCCTAAACCTTTCCTACATCACAGCCGCATTCCCTTGACCTTTCCTCTTCCTTGCCGTGCAAGGGAGAGTGAATCTTTCCTATTTTTTGAAGTTAAACACATTCCTTTTGTTTTTCATACCCTAGCCGCACCTTTTAGCTAATTTCCCTTAAGTTTCTGATTTTGTTTCCTAATTCTAAAAGCCTTAGACTTAATTTCTGTTACCTAAATAAGTTAGGGTTTTTAATTCCTGAAATCCCTTTAAATAAACTCTCTTTGGCAGCCACAAATTAGCTATTCACGTCAGAAACCATTCCACACACTTAAACACATCCATACTTCACCATTCACCCTAGTTTCTGCAAAAAAAGATCCCTAGCCGCCCCATACACTCATCCTAACCCTAAATCCATACTTCTACACCATCCATAATCCCCAAAAACCCAACCACTTGTGCGTTGCAGCAAGGAGAAAGAAGGAAGGACTCTTGGATGCTCAAGCTTCATCGTTGGTGCATTATAGGTGTAATTCGTTTTATGATTTCAATGTTTAATTTCTTTTCCTTTCGTTTTGCTATGAACATGAGTGGCTAAACCCCTATTGGTTAGGGGTGATTTCGAAGCCATGACTATGTGTGCAATTTGATTTGATAAATTCCAGTTATGAGTTCTTGAATCGTGAATGCAATTGGCTTAACTGTGCGAGTAATAACTTATTTGTGTTTGTTAATTAGGGGTCGACACTTAATTGGCTTGCATGAATATGATGCTAGAATATAAGGTTGTTTCACATAATCGTCACACACTTATATTCAAATGTAGTGAAGGTCGCTAGTCACGATCGCGTTAAGTTCAATTCCTAGCATGAGTGACATGATGTCATAGTTGCAAGTGCTTTGTCAATGCTTATAGTTTTCATTGAACGTAATGATCTTTTATTGTATCTTTATTATGATGTCATGTAGGGAACTTTTGAGGAATGCTTCGGGTTGTCGAATGATGTCATCCAATCCGATAACACAAGGAAAACTTGAGAATTAACTAGTGATGTCACGGTTAATTTGGGGCATTGTCATTCATAATTCAATGAAGGAATAACTGGAAATCGAGTCGTTTGCATACTTGTCATGTGTGGAGAAAGAGCCTCTAACTAATCCATCATCCATTTAAAACCCCAAAATCGTTTTCAAATCTGTTTTTACTTTGCAATCTGTTTTGTTAGTTTATTTTCGTCCAAATCAAATCCCCATTTATTTTGAAGTCCTAGATTAGTTAGAAAGTGTTTTGGTTTATGTTTTTAAGTGTTTTGATACAAGTTAAAACCCAAATTCGTCCAATTTGGTGCTTTGTGCTCAAAACTGCCCAGAAAGTGTTTTTAAGGCAGTTTTGAGTCTTTTGGTTGCTGTTTTGAGTTTTTGGTTTGTTTTAGTGTTTTAAAACTTTAGTTTTGCATTCTTTGAGTCTAATTTAGTGTTCTAAACTTTGTTTTTACGTTTCTAAGTCAGTTTTCAAGTGTTTAGCAATCCCTCCTAATCCCCGGTCCAGAACGATCCCTACTTACATACTTTACTACAATTGTCAAAAGAGGGTTTAATTTGTGTGTTTAGTTATTTTACGCATCACACGGCAAGGGTTGAAACACCTTTGCCGCAAGCCAAGGCCACGGCAAGGAAGGAAGCACCCTTGCCGCAGCCTCCTACATCCCATAATCAATCCAATCCGTCCAACTCAGGTAAGAAAGTTCCAATTCCAATTAATTCTAACGTTATTCCTCCAAATGTACCCTTCCCTAGCAGATTTTTGCAAGACAAGAACGAAGAAGAGGAAAAAGATGTTCTGGAGACGTTTAGAAAAGTGCATGTCAATATCCCACTCCTTGATGCTATTAAGCAAATTCCAAAGTATGCCAAGTGTTTGAAGAAGCTTTGTACAACAAGGAAGCGTATTCGGGAGAAAGAAGTGGTACATGTAAGCGAAAATGTCTCTGCAATGTTGCAAAGAAAGCTGCCACCTAAATGCAAAGATCTGGGTAGTTTCACAATTCCGTGTGTAATTGGTAATACAAGATTTGAGCATGCTATGCTAGATTTAGGTGCATCAATTAATGTCATGCCATATTCTGTTTATGCATCAATGAATCTAGGAGAACTTAAAAATGATGGTGTGATTATTCAATTAGTCGATCGATCTAATGCATATCCAAAAGGAGTGTTGGAAGATGTTTTGGTGCAGGTAGACCACTTAATTTTTCCTGCAGATTTCTATGTGCTTGATATGGAGGATTCAGGACACTCTTCACCATCACCGCTCTTACTTGGACGACCTTTCATGAAAACGGCTCAAACCAAGATTGACGTGGCCAAGGGAGCAGTAACCATGGCATTCGGTGGTGATATGATTAACTTTAAGGTTTCTGAATCTGTTGAGAAGACTAATGATGTTCGTTCTTGTTGTGTTATTGATTTAATTGAAAATATAGGGCAAGAATGTTCAACAATAATCAAGAGGGATGTTTCTCGCACCACAATCAATGAGGGACTTGGATTAAAGAACAAGGAGCACGTCCCAACCTCCAAATCACCAAATCTGCCCGAGAATACCCATTGTGCATTTGTTCAATGTGCTGCCACTTCAGTGCAGCACATGGGTAAGCCATCTTCTCCACTTTCAATTCCCATTTCGAATAATAGGTTGTTACCTTGTTTGGTGCAGGTACCTAGGTGCATTCAAAGTGGTGGGAGAGTTCATTTAGGGAAGCAAAGCACAAAAATCAGGAATGATCATTATCCCCTTCCATTCAAAGATCTAAAGCATGAAGTGGTTCGTAGGGCAGGTTGGAGAGGAAGCATCCTTGGATGCCGTGGGCTGATGTGTTAATTGACTTGACACACAAATTAAACCCTATGGATGACAATTGTAGTATATGAGCAAATAGGGATCGTTCTAACCGGGGATTAACTAGGGATGCTAATCACTGTAAAACTGACTCAAGGACATAAAAATATACTGTAGAACACTAAACTAGACTCAATTAATGCAAAACTAAGGTTTAAAACACCTAAACAAACTAAAAACTCAAAACAGCAACTAAAAGGCTCAATACTGCTTTAAAACCACTTTCTGGGCAGTTTTGAGTACCTAACACTAGTTTGGACGAATTTGGACTATGACTTGACTCAAAACACTTAAAAACACAACTAAATGGATTTCTAACTAATCTAGCACTTTGAAATAAATGGGGGAATGATTTTGACGAAATTAAAACTTTAAAACTCAACCTTTAAAAACAAATGTAAAGCAAAACAGATTGTGATTAAATAGAATGGTGAGAAGCTAGTTAGAGGGTTCCTTATCCACACATGCACATATGCATACAACTCAATCTCCAATTACTCTTCCAACAAACCATAAATGACAATGCCCCAAATTAACTAGATTGCACCAATTAATTCTCAGATTTCCCTAGATTCATTGAATTGAATGGAATACGCATTACAACCAAATTATTCTTATCAAGGACCCTAACTATGGAATACGCATGATAGAGACACATATCAAAGATCATTAAGTTCAATGGACATCATAAGCATTGACGAGGCATTCATAACTATGGGATACGCATGTTACTCTTGCCTAGGATTTACTTAACGCAATCGTGACTAGCGACTTTCACTACTTATGAATATAAGTTAATAACGATTAGGTGAAATTCCCTTATATCCTAGTATCAAGTTTAGGCATGCAAATTAAGTGTCGACCCTCAACCCACATACATAAACAAGTTATCAATCAAATAGATAAGTAAATCACATTCACAATTTCTGAAATCATAATTGGAAGAAATCAAATCATATAAAACATATGTCCATGGCTTCAAATTCACCTCTAACTAAAAAGAAATTAGTTCCTCATGTTTAACATAATTGAAAAGCAAGTCAAATTAAACATGAAAACAGAAACAAAGAAAGAAAGAACTCCAAACACTCCACTAATGGCAGATTGCATGTGCAAGGCTTCTCCCTCCTTTGGACTGCACGGCACTACTTCTTCCTCCTCCAATGGTGGCTGCACAAGGTGATGATGGTGGTGGGAAGGCACGGCAAGGGTGAATTGTGGCAGAAATATGGGAGTTTGGGGGTGGAAGGTTGCGGCAAGGAGAGAACTAGGGTTTTTTGGCGTGAATGAATGATATCGGGGATGGTTTTGGGTGATGGACGAATTTCTGAGTATGGAGAGGGTGTTCTCTGGCCAAGGGAGGTAAAACACATATATATAGGCAGCCAAACCCTAAAGAAATCAGGTTAGACAAATGGGCTAGGGTTTAGGTGCGGCTAGGGTTAGGAAATCCACCAAAAACTAGGGTTTCTAGAACATTAGGTGCGGCATGGGCTTAGGGTAAGTAATCAGATTTTTTTCATGTGAGCAAGGCCTAGGTGCGGCTGATTAAGTGGGCTAGGGTTAGGGTTAGGTGCGGCATAGGTCCAAGAGGCAAAGATGGGTCATCCAAAAGCCCAAAGCCGAGAATAGAAACTCTCGAAATTGGAAACCTCCAAGAATAGAAACTTCCAACTTAAGAAACTTTGGTTTCCAATTCCGAATTCTTAGTTCATCACTTTCATTTCTTCATTCTTAAGCTCCTTTGACCTTCAAACTCGTCCATTCCTCATGCTCCATTTGCATACACCACATTCCAGCTCACTTTTTGCTCCAAAAGCTCCAAATTGCATCATTTCGTGTAATATGTCCTTTAACCCTGAAAACACATGAAAGTAGCTTAAAAGACTACTTTGACGAAGAAAACATAACAAAAATGCACAAGAACTAGCTAACTAAGGCGCATAAATATACTCCTATCAAATTCCCCCACACTTAGCTTTTGCTAGTCCTCGAGCAAAACAAACAAAAGAAAGAAAACAAAATGAAACAAACTACCCAAAACAAAACCTAAACCTTCCAACGTTTGCCTCAGGGATTTCCAATGCACATGACAAGTTAAAGATTGTTATCCCCACAGATTTGAGTCATCTTTACACAAGCATATACTTAATTACAGCCACCACGTACTAGTTCACATTTAACCAATTAAAACATGATTTTGAATGTAGTAACATGCCTTAGAGAATTTGCTCAATTCCTTACTAGATATGCACTCAATTTTCACACAGATTTTCTGACTACACACCCTATACTAGTTATATGTGAGAAGATTGATGTAGATATGAAAACGAATGCTCACATATATGTTTCACAAAGAACGCAATTTCTAGAGTTAAGAAGCATGTTTAGATATGATCTCATGAATGGAATGCTACTACTTAGATGCGAGAACCAGTGACACCATATGCTCATACCAAATTCAAACTCCACAAATTGAAACACATAACACTCAAGATAGAAGTTAAGGGTTGTAATGGGGCTTGGGGTGTTGGCTAACAACGAAAGGATAGGGAAAACAAACGTTCTTTAAGCGATAGTAAGCAAAGTAATGAAATTGAGACTTAGAATTCACTTAGATTGCAGAAATTAACTTTAACACACAAGGGGGAGACTTAAACAACTCCTTAGGGTCAAATTCATTGTTTTGGACCCTTACTTCAACAAACAATACTTTGGAACTCTTTTCCTCAACTTTTCAACTCTTTTTTCATACTTTCATATTTTTTTTTTCTTTTTTTCACGAATTTTTTTTTTTTTTTTTCTTTTCTTTTCTTTTCTTTGCCGTGCCTATGGCACACAATTCCTCATGAAAAATACTTCCCCCACACTTGTTTTCTGCTAACATAAATCACAAGGAATTCAATTCGAATCATGCTTTACTATGCTTTAAGAACAAGGGTAAGGATAGTCCTAATCTAAGCTAGGTAAGGATAATGTGGGTTAACAAACAACAAAGGCTAAACAAGGCTCAACGGGGTTAAACTTAAACATAAAATGATATGGGATACACGGCAGTTTGGCTAAGGTGGTGGTAACTACACAACTTTATCTTGAATATGTGTTATGCAAATCAATAACATGCTTTGAATGAAATGGGAATGAGTTCTAGCATTTGGAACTAAATGATGAAACGCCTTCTAAGTAGCAACCAAGCAAAGAATAATGAGATCATGCAACGACTTTAGAAAACAAAGAATGCACATATTTTAACTCTCCAAATAAACGTTTAAGCTCAAGTCTCACAAGGTTGTAGCGTTTGTTTGAGTTCCTTCCTTCAAGCATGTTACAAAAACTAATTATTATTTTTTTTTTTTTTTTTTTTATGATTGCATGTGAATTCATAAGTTATAACCACAACCAAGCATAAACAAAGAGTAAATCAAACTTTCCTCCATGTTAATCATTCTCTTTAACAGTCATGCAATTACAAACCGAATCCTCATCATTGTGTTGGAAGGTACCCTAAGACACAAACAAACACACAAAAACAACTCTTTTTGGTTTTTTCAAAACAATTTTTAAAATTTTTATGGGATTTTCGGATTTTATGTCAAAACACACTAAAATGCATCAAAACAGCCTAAAAACACCTAAAAACAGCAAGAAACAACATTGGAAATTATGGGTGAGAAAACCCTACGAATTTGCATCAAAACACTTTGGTTACCCCCCCACACTTAATTCAAACATTGTCCTCAATGTTTCAAAGCATAAACTAACATAAATAACACAAAGTCGAACAAAACCGCAACTAAACAATCTAACAAGGCAGAAATGAAATAATCAACAAAGAGAAGGGTTAGGAACGCAAATCTGGAATTGGAGTGCTCTCTAAGTCTTCCTTTGTTGCATGAATGGGTTGCCTCCCAAGTAGCGCTTGCTTTAACGTCTTCCAGCCGGACGGTACCTCCGTTTAAGCTTGACTAGGTTCCACGGCATGGAGGGGTACCTCCTCCACGACATGCTCCTCAAACGTCTCGTAATAGGGCTTCAATCGATGCCCATTCACTTTGAATTCTTGCTGCGTCCTTAAACTTTTGATTTGCACTGCACCGTGAGGGAAAACATTAGTGACAATAAAAGGACCAACCCATTTGGAACGCAACTTACCCGGAAACAACCGAAGACGAGAATTGAACAACAACACTTTCTGCCCAATAGCGAACGTCTTGGCACGAATCTTCTTGTCATGGAATGCCTTCGTTTTCTCCTTGTAAATCCGGGCATTCTCATATGCTTCATTTCGGATTTCATCAAGCTCACACAATTGAAGCTTCCTACGTAAACCTGCGGCAGCAAGGTCCATATTGAACGTTTTGACGGCCCAATGTGCACGATGCTCTAACTCGACGGGAAGATGGCATGGCTTCCCATAGATGAGCCGAAAAGGTGACATCCCAATGGGGGTTTTTTAGGCAGTGCGATACGCCCACAATGCATCGTTTAAGCGCAAACTCCAATCCTTCCTTGTAGGACCCACGGTCTTCTCAAGAATCTGCTTGATTTCCCTATTCGAAACCTCGGCTTGCCCGCTCGTTTGAGGATGATAAGGTGTGGCCACCTTATGCTTGACATTGTATTTCTTGAGCAACGCCTCGATAGTTCGATTACAAAAATGGGAACCGCCATCACTGATTAGCACTCGTGGCATTCCAAACCTTGCAAAAATGTTAGTTTTCACAAAATCTGCCACCACTCGAGAATCATTAGTTCGGGTGGCTTTTGCTTCCACCCATTTCGACACATAATCCACAGCAAGCAATATATAAAGAAATCCATGTGACGAAGGAAAGGGACCCATAAAATCAATACCCCAAACATCAAAAATTTCAACACTAAAAATGGGGGTTTGCGGCATTTGTTGTTTAGGACCAATATTGCCCGTTCTTTGGCATCTATCACAAGACATGCAAAATGTTCTAGCATCCCTAAAGATGGTAGGCCAATAGAAACCACATTCTAACACCTTAAGTGCTGTTCTTTGAGTGCCAAAGTGTCCCCCACAAGCATAAGTGTGACAAAAGGTTAGAATAACATTAAACTCAGAATCGTGCACACACCTACGTATAACTTGGTCAGGGCAATATTTCCATAAATACGGGTCATCCCACACATAAAACCGTGCCTCTTTCTTCAATTTATCACCTTGGTGTTTAAGTAATTCACTAGGAACATGTTTAGACACCAAATAATTCACCAAATCAGCATACCACGGTTCACTTACCTTGACGGACATCAGTTGCTCATCTGGGAATGTTTCTATGATAGGCACGGCATCCTCCTCATGCACCATACGGCTCAAGTGGTCAGCCACCACGTTTTCACTTCCCTTTTTGTCCCGGATTTCGATATCGAACTCTTGGAGAAGAAGCATCCAACGAATGAGTCGTGGTTTGGCCTCCTTCTTAGTGAACAAATACTTCAATGCTGCATGGTCAGTATAAATAATAACTTTAGTACCAAGCAAATAAGAACGGAATTTATCTAAAGCAAATACAACAGCAAGAAGTTCTTTTTCCGTGGTAGAATAATTCAATTGTGCATCATTTAAAGTCCGAGAGGCATAATAGATAACATGCGGCCTCTTGTCCTTCCTTTGCCCCAAAACAGCTCCTAATGCATAATCGGAAGCATCGCACATAAGCTCAAAAGGAAGGCTCCAATCTGGTGGAACTATGATAGGGGCCGAAGTTAGCATTTCCTTGAGGTGATTGAACGCCTTCTCACACTCCTCGTTGAAGTCAAATGCCACATCTTTCTGGAGGAGACGGCACAGAGGGTTTGAGATCTTGGATAAGTCCTTGATAAATCGCCTATAAAATCCTGCATGACCAAGAAACGAACGAACCTCTCGAACCGAAGTAGGAGAGGGTAAGTAGCGTACAAGATCTATTTTCGATTTATCCACTTCAATTCCTCTTTCTGACACAATATGCCCTAGAACTATGCCTTGTCTAACCATAAAGTGACATTTTTCCCAATTAAGCACAAGGTTAGTTTCTACACATCGTTTCAAAATTAGTGTGAGATTTTCCAAACAACCATCAAATGAATCACCAAACACACTGAAATCATCCATAAATACCTCAATAATCTTTTCCACAAAATCTGAAAAGATACTTACCATACACCTTTGAAACGTGGCCGGAGCATTGCATAACCCAAAAGGCATGCGACGATAAGCAAAAGTACCAAAGGGGCATGTAAAAGTTGTCTTTTCTTGGTCATCCGGCGCTATCACAATCTGATTATATCCAGAATAACCATCAAGGAAACAATAAAAAGAATGACCGGCTAACCTTTCAAGCATCTGATCAATGAACGGCAAAGGGAAATGGTCCTTCCTTGTGGTGGCGTTGAGCTTCCTATAATCAATGCACACTCGCCAACCTGTTTGGATACGGGTTGGCACAAGCTCATTCTCGGCATTCTTCACCACTGTCACTCCGGACTTCTTTGGAACACATTGCACCGGTGACACCCAACGACTATCAGAGATCGGATAAATCACTCCACAATCAAGAAGTTTGATAATCTCCTTTTTCACAACTTCCATCATTGGAGGATTGAGACGGCGCTGAGCCTCTCGAGTTGGTTTAGCCCCCTCCTCTAGAAGTATGCGATGCATGCACGTAGTCGGGCTAATTCCCCTAATATCGGCCAAAGTCCACCCAATGGCTGTCTTGTGATCTTTCAACACTCGGATCAACTTCTCCTCTTCTATAGTCGTGAGTGATGAGGAGACAATGACGGGCAATGTCTCGTTGTCTCCCAGAAAGACGTATTTTAAATGATCGGGCAACGGTTTAAGCTCAAGTACGGGTGCCTGAATCACTGAGGGTAACAACTTATTAGTGGAAACTGGAATTGAAATTGGGTTAGAAGGCTTACCATGGTGTTGAGGTAGTGACTCAAGGGCAGCCACTATCTCGGCCTCCTCCACACTTCTAGGCACGGCAAAACCAGATTTTTGCCCAATTCCTTGTGCAATTGTCGTTTCAAGGGTATCCCTCTCCAAACAATCGAGAAAATCCTGCGCCAAATCATCAATTATATCAATAGAAAAGCAAGAATGATCGTCCTTAGGAAATTTAATACTTTCAGAAAGATTGAAATCAATGACTTCCCCATCAAATTCCATCGTTAATGTTCCTTTAAACACATCTATCTTGGTGCGGGCTGTTTTCATGAAGGGCCTCCCTAAGAGAATCGGCAATGGGGTGGACTGGGGTGAATCCTCCATGTCAAGCACGTAGAAATCCGCTGGAAAAATCAAGTTACCAACCTGCACCAAAACATCTTCCAAAACACCCTTTGGATATGCATTAGAACGATCGGCTAGTTGAATTATCACACCATCATTTTTAAGCTCACCTAAGTTCATAGATGCATAAATAGAATATGGCATAACATTAATCGAAGCCCCTAAGTCTAACATGCATTGTTCAAACTTAGTATTACCAATAACGCACGGAATTGTAAAACTACCCGGATCTTTGCATTTAGGGGGTAATTTCCTTTGTAACACAGCAGAGACATTTTCACTTACTTGAACCACCTCTCTGTTCGAAATCCTTCTCCTTGTTGTACAAAGTTCTTTTAAAAACTTAGCATACCTCGGGACTTGCTTAATCACATCAAGGAGCGGGATATTGACTTGAACCTTCCGAAAGGTCTCTAGAATGTCCTTCTCAGCTTCTTCCTTCTTTGATTGCCTAAACCTGCCAGGAAAGGGCACATTTAGTGGAATAGAACTAGAAAAAGTCGAATTGGGACTTACCTTGGTGGTTGGGGACGGTTTAGGAGGACTAGGTGGTGGTGGCAAGGTTTGGTCATCCTTGGCCGTGGGCTTTGTTCCCTGTGCTTCCTCTTTCAGCAACTTGTCCTCCTCGTCTTGACTTGATTTGGATATATTTGAGTCCGCTCCAACCTGTTTACCACTTCTCAACATAATGGCCTTAGCGGTTTCAAATCCTCCCTTCGGGTTTACAACTGTTGAACTAGGCAATCTGCCTTGTTCTCTAATTTGCCCCATGAATTCGGCAATTTGACCCATTTGCTTCTCCAAATTATCCACCCGTTTGTCTTGGATTTGTCTCTCCTTATTTTGAGTTTGTACTTCCTGCGTCAAAGTAGTAAGTAACTTAACAACTTGATCATTATCCAAAGACATACCTGAGTTTGTTGGGGCAGATTGCACTTGGTTTTGATTGGGGACGAATGGCTTTGTATAAAAGCCCGGTGGTTGCTGCCTAAATCCTCCTTGTTGTTGGGGTTGTTGATGATCCCGCCATTTGAAATTTGGATGGTCCCTCCACCCCGGATTGTAGGTACTAGAGTATGGATCATGGCGTGGTTGATTTTGGTTCCCAAAACCCACGGCATTGGCAGATTCCCAACCCCCATTCTCAATCAATTGAGGGCATTGATCTTGAGCATGTCCTTGCATAGAGCACACGCCACACACACTTGGTCCATGAATCTTCATTCCCTCGGCCAACTGATAAGCTCATATTTATACATATTTTACATCAAATTCTCTCGTCTTTTCTTAGTTAGTTTCTTATATTTTTGTGCTATTTACTTTGTTTTTGTGTTTTATCGAATTTATCTAGCTAAGAAAATAAAAATAACATAAGTGTGATTTTATGTAATAAATTCGTGTCAAAACTGTTTAGCTTTTAAATTAAATAAAATATAGATATATATTTATATATATAATATAATAATTGTTTGTTTTGTAGAATAAGGGAGAGTGGAGCTTTGAAGCAGAAAAGGAAATAAAAGGGGAGACAGGAGCTTGAACCAGGGGGGGGGGAATAGGAAAGAAGTTCTTGACAGAGAGCTGCCAGAAGGCAGCTTGCGAGAAACCTGGGCTGCGCAGAGGGAGGAACAAGGCTGCACGTGGGTTGTTGGCAGCTGCTTGCTGGCAGCGAAGAAGAGCAAGAAGCAGCAACGCACGCAGGGAGAAGAGAGAAGCAGCGCGGAACAGCAGAAGCTGCGTGGGCAGCTGCTGGTGCAGCGGGAGACGCAAAACAGGCGCTGCCCTGGAGCAGCGAGAGAGGTTAGGAGACGGAGGGAAGCAGCGCAAGAAAAGCTGGGGTGAGTACGGGAAAGAGAAGGCACGGAAAGAAAGAAGAGGGGGACTGAGACGCAGGGGAAGAGCTGCCTTGGGGCAGCTTGTGAGAAAAGTCAGCAGAGGAGCAGAAGACGCTGCCCTTGGCAGCTGGCGAAGGAGCAGCAGGAAGGAAGGCAGCAGCTGGAGGGAACGTGGGAGGCTGTACCAGAGAGACAGCACGGGGCGCACGGAAAGAGACACGAAGAAGTGACGCTGCCCTTGGCAGCCACTGTGCTGAATTAGAGGGGAAGGCTTGACGTGCTGGGAGGGTTTTTGTGAGGACGTGCGTACGGGCAGTGTGAGAAAAGTCAGCGGAGAAGGGAGGCAGCTGTTTGGGCTGCTGGCGTGCAGCTGGCTCGTCAGCACAGCAGGTGGCGCACGGGATTGAAGCTGGCAGACGTGGACAGTGAGGGCAGAAAGCAAACTGCATTTCTCTCGGTTAAATCTTTCCCAAACTCACGTTTTATTTTTATTTCTGTTTTAAAAATGTGTAACTAATTTTGTTTTGGCTAGAGGTTAATTCAAAACCATGGATATATTTGTAATTTGAATTGATTACCTTCAGTTGTGATTTCTGAGTTGTGATTTAATTTGTTTAACTGCTTGATTGATAACTTATTTTTGTATGTCGATTAAGGATGCATACTTAATTTACATGCATGAATTTGATGCTAGAATATAATTGAATTTCACCTAATCGTTATGAACTTATATTCACAAGTAGTGAAGGTCGCTTATAAACGATCGCGTTAGGTAAATTCTTGGCATAAGTTTCATGCAATTCATAGTAACAAGTGCCTCGTCAATGCTTATGATTTTCATAAAACTTAATGATTCTTGCTTGTATCTCTATTATGCAATTCATGTAGGGAACTTGTAGGGAATGTTTTGGGTTGTCGTATGCAATCATCCAACCTAATAAAAGTAGGAAAATCTGAAGGTTAATTTAAGCGGACCTAATTAACTTGGGGCGTTGAGAATTTACAATTTATTGAAAGAACAACTGAAAATCAATTTAGGCTGCATATGTGTCATGTGTGGAGAATAATCCTCTAGCCAGTCAGTCATTTATCATTTTACCTTAATTTTATGTTTTTGTCAATTTTGTAATTCATTTAAGTTTAATTTACTTTTCATCAAAATCAATCCCCCATTTTATTTTAAAGTGTTAGATTTATTAGAAATCATTTTAGTTTGTGTTTTCTTAAATCTTGAGTTGTTTTGAGTCTTTTGATTTATTTTAGTTTATTTGTTAGTTTTATTTTGAGTTATTCTATTTAAGTGTTTTGAGTCTAGTTTAATATTTTAAATTTTGTTTTTACGTTTTTAATTTAATTTTACTTTGATTAGCATCCCTAGTTAATCCCCGGCCTAGAACGATCCCTACTTACATCATTACTACAACTGTCACAAATAGGGTTTAAATTTGTGCGTGAATTTATTTTCGCACCACCAACTGAGAAACAATAGAAGTAAGGTTAGCTAATTGGGATTGAATTTCGGGCATAGAACTTACCTCATTCACTTGTGGCCGTGGGGGGTCTCTTTGTCCAACACCTTCGTATTGTTGTGCATTATGTGCTCGATTGGCAATTAGAACTTTTGCAGCCCCCGGAGTTTTATCCACCAACGCACCTCCCGCCGAGGCATCAAGCATTTGGCGTTCCATGGGAAGGAGTCCTTCGTAGAAGTATTGAATGAGCAGCTCCTCCTTCATTTGATGCTGTGGACAAGAAGCAACAAGTGATTTAAAACGTTCATAATAAGAAGGAAACGATTCACCTTGATTTTGTTGGATGCCACTAATCCGTTTCCTCAAGAGAATGACTCTTGAAGTTGGGAAAAACTTCTCCAAGAAAGCTCTTTTCATACTATCCCAAGATGTAACCGTTCCGGGTGCTAACTCGTAAAGCCAATCCTTCGCCTTTTCCAAAAGTGAGAATGGAAAAGCCTTCATCATCAAAATGTTCCCGTCGACATTTATGGGTGTCATGCTCGAACAAACAACCTCGAACTCCTTGAGATGCTTGTTGGGATCTTCCATGGAAAGCCCATGGTATTTCGGAATGTGGTGCAACAAGCTTGACTTCAACTCGAATTCATCGGTCTTGCCTTGGGCAGCCGCGGGGTATTGAATGCATAATGGTGCGGCATTTGTCAACCCCGAGGCCGAAAGCTCTTTAATGGTCCGATTGTCCGCTGCCATAACTTCTTCTTCCACTTCTTCAAACTCAGATTCGGCCTCTGAACTTGAACTAGGTTCACTAGGTTCGGGATGCCTCCTCTTTCTTCTCAAATCACGTTCAAAATCGTCGTTAAAGTCCAAGATATGTGCATGTACACTTTGAGAACTCCGCGTCATGCACTAGTACCTAAACCAAGAAAACAAAACAAAATAAGAAAACTAGGTAAATTACACTAAAAACACACGGTAAAAACACAAGGGATTAGCAATTTTGCTAATCCCCGGCAACGGCGCCAAAATTTGATGTGAAAATTGACTTGACACACAAATTAAACCCTATGGATGACAATTGTAGTATATGAGCAAATAGGGATCGTTCTAACCGGGGATTAACTAGGGATGCTAATCACTGTAAAACTGACTCAAGAACATAAAAATATACTGTAGAACACTGAACTAGACTCAATTAATGCAAAACTAAGGTTTAAAACACCTAAACAAACTAAAAACTCAAAACAGCAACTAAAAGGCTCAAAACTGCTTTAAAACCACTTTCTGGGCAGTTTTGAGTACCTAACACTAGTTTGGACGAATTTGGACTATGACTTGACTCAAAACACTTAAAAACACAACTAAATGGATTTCTAACTAATCTAACACTTTGAAATAAATGGGGGAATGATTTTGACGAAATTAAAACTTTAAAACTCAACCTTTAAAAACAAATGTAAAGCAAAACAGATTGTGATTAAATAGAATGGTGAGAAGCTAGTTAGAGGGTTCCTTATCCACACATGCACATATGCATACAACTCAATCTCCAATTACTCTTCCAACAAACCATAAATGACAATGCCCCAAATTAACTAGATTGCACCAATTAATTCTCAGATTTCCCTAGATTCATTGAATTGAATGGAATACGCATTACAACCAAATTATTCTTATCAAGGACCCTAACTATGGAATACGCATGATAGAGACACATATCAAAGATCATTAAGTTCAATGGACATCATAAGCATTGACGAGGCATTCATAACTATGGGATACGCATGTTACTCTTGCCTAGGATTTACTTAACGCAATCGTGACTAGCGACTTTCACTACTTATGAATATAAGTTAATAACGATTAGGTGAAATTCCCTTATATCCTAGTATCAAGTTTAGGCATGCAAATTAAGTGTCGACCCTCAACCCACATACATAAACAAGTTATCAATCAAATAGATAAGTAAATCACATTCACAATTTCTGAAATCATAATTGGAAGAAATCAAATCATATAAAACATATGTCCATGGCTTCAAATTCACCTCTAACTAAAAAGAAATTAGTTCCTCATGTTTAACATAATTGAAAAGCAAGTCAAATTAAACATGAAAACAGAAACAAAGAAAGAAAGAACTCCAAACACTCCACTAATGGCAGATTGCATGTGCAAGGCTTCTCCCTCCTTTGGACTGCACGGCACTACTTCTTCCTCCTCCAATGGTGGCTGCACAAGGTGATGATGGTGGTGGGAAGGCACGGCAAGGGTGAATTGTGGCAGAAATATGGGAGTTTGGGGGTGGAAGGTTGCGGCAAGGAGAGAACTAGGGTTTTTTGGCGTGAATGAATGATATCGGGGATGGTTTTGGGTGATGGACGAATTTCTGAGTATGGAGAGGGTGTTCTCTGGCCAAGGGAGGTAAAACACATATATATAGGCAGCCAAACCCTAAAGAAATCAGGTTAGACAAATGGGCTAAGGTTTAGGTGCGGCTAGGGTTAGGAAATCCACCAAAAACTAGGGTTTCTAGAACATTAGGTGCGGCATGGGCTTAGGGTAAGTAATCAGATTTTTTTCATGTGAGCAAGGCCTAGGTGCGGCTGATTAAGTGGGCTAGGGTTAGGGTTAGGTGCGGCATAGGTCCAAGAGGCAAAGATGGGTCATCCAAAAGCCCAAAGCCGAGAATAGAAACTCCCGAAATTGGAAACCTCCAAGAATAGAAACTTCCAACTTAAGAAACTTTGGTTTCCAATTCCGAATTCTTAGTTCATCACTTTCATTTCTTCATTCTTAAGCTCCTTTGACCTTCAAACTCGTCCATTCCTCATGCTCCATTTGCATACACCACATTCCAGCTCACTTTTTGCTCCAAAAGCTCCAAATTGCATCATTTCGTGTAATATGTCCTTTAACCCTGAAAACACATGAAAGTAGCTTAAAAGACTACTTTGACGAAGAAAACATAACAAAAATGCATAAGAACTAGCTAACTAAGGCGCATAAATATACTCCTATCAAATTCCCCCACACTTAGCTTTTGCTAGTCCTCGAGCAAAACAAACAAAAGAAAGAAAACAAAATGAAACAAACTACCCAAAACAAAACCTAAACCTTCCAACGTTTGCCTCAGGGATTTCCAATGCACATGACAAGTTAAAGATTGTTATCCCCACAGATTTGAGTCATCTTTACACAAGCATATACTTAATTACAGCCACCACGTACTAGTTCACATTTAACCAATTAAAACATGATTTTGAATGTAGTAACATGCCTTAGAGAATTTGCTCAATTCCTTACTAGATATGCACTCAATTTTCACACAGATTTTCTGACTACACACCCTATACTAGTTATATGTGAGAAGATTGATGTAGATATGAAAACGAATGCTCACATATATGTTTCACAAAGAACGCAATTTCTAGAGTTAAGAAGCATGTTTAGATATGATCTCATGAATGGAATGCTACTACTTAGATGCGAGAACCAGTGACACCATATGCTCATACCAAATTCAAACTCCACAAATTGAAACACATAACACTCAAGATAGAAGTTAAGGGTTGTAATGGGGCTTGGGGTGTTGGCTAACAACGAAAGGATAGGGAAAACAAACGTTCTTTAAGCGATAGTAAGCAAAGTAATGAAATTGAGACTTAGAATTCACTTAGATTGCAGAAATTAACTTTAACACACAAGGGGGAGACTTAAACAACTCCTTAGGGTCAAATTCATTGTTTTGGACCCTTACTTCAACAAACAATACTTTGGAACTCTTTTCCTCAACTTTTCAACTCTTTTTTCATACTTTCATATTTTTTTTTTCTTTTTTTCACTAATTTTTTTTTTTTTTTTTCTTTTCTTTTCTTTTCTTTGCCGTGCCTATGGCACACAATTCCTCATGAAAAATACTTCCCCCACACTTGTTTTCTGCTAACATAGATCACAAGGAATTCAATTCGAATCATGCTTTACTATGCATCCGAACTTCGGAGCCTCAACACTTGGTGAAGCGCCAGATGACGAAGGCAGAAATTGCCGCTGGAGTAAGGCCACAAACCGTTGATGATCACTTTGAATCCGAACTTCGGACTCCTGCAGCTGGTCAAGCTTCCTCTTTATACTTGTTGAGTAATTAGTTGCGAGCATGTGCAGCTCTTTATTCTCATGCCTAAGCACTCTGACCTCTTGCCGAAGACTAGCCACTTCAGCCATCAACGACTCAACCTAACGAGATCGAGCAAGAAGGCGCTGGCCCATGTTTGATACTGAGCCTGCACATCGGACGCTGTAGGCCAGAGAGTCCTGAACAGCCAGTTCGTCGGACCGCCTGGAAAGTATCGTAGTGTCTCTAGGAGTGAGAAGATTTCTGGCCACCACCGAAGCAGTTGTATCATTCATCATCATGGAATCTCCAACTGTAAGAGGACCATTTGGGGATACGAAGGACGGCTGCCAAATGTTGTTTGGATAAGACATATCAATATCTTCCCCAACATTCAAGTTAAGGCAAGACATTTTTGAAGGTGTGAAGAAAAAGAAGAGGTCGGACAAATCAAGTTCTTAGAAGTGCAGGTAGGGAGCTTTTACAGGCGGAAAATTCAAGTGTGCTTTGGAATGTGATGTGTGCCTCTCTTTAAAAATCAACACTCGATAGAGCTTCAGAAATTGAAGAGGCAAGTTCAGAAATCGAAGAGGCAAGCTCAAAGATCGAAGAGACGTCTGCTTTCTCAAAAGCTGGGCTGCTCAGAAACCACGGGCCGATCTCAAATATCGGAGAGGCATCTGCTTTTCCAGACGTGTCAACATCTGTCACATGCAGAGTAAGCTTTGAGGAAATCACGAGCAGTTTGTCGAATCGTCGATTCCAAATATCGAAGAGGCACTTGTTTTTCCACACGTGTCAGCGCTTGTCACATGCAGAGTCAGCTTTGCGGAAATCACGAGCAGTTTGTCGAAGCGCCGATTCCAACCATCTGCTTTTCCAGACGTGTCAACATCTGTCACATGCAGAGTCAGCTTTGAGGAAATCACGGGCAGTTTGTCGAAGCGCCGATTCCAGATATCGAAGAGGTGCCAGTCTTTTTCAGCCTCGTCAGCACCTGTCACACGCAAACTCAGCTTTGCAGAAATCACGGGCAGTTTGTCGAAGCGCCGATTCCAGATATCGAAGAGGCATCAGCTTTATCCAGACGTGTCAGCATCTGTCACATGCACACTCAACCTTGCAGAAATTACGAGCAATCTGTCGAAGATTTCTGGTGAAGTAGAAAGCACGTGAAGTTTACTGTTCAATCATCCAACGGGTGCCAACAAGAGTGAAAGAATAGTACCGGTTATTAATTCCTATAAATGTCGTCCTTCACCCTCCATAACAAGGCAGACATACATAATCCTTCTTCATCTCCGAAAATGCATTCCCAATGAAGCCTCTCGAGTTACTCTGTGTTTCTCATCCCTTGGGGTACCTCTGCAAACAAGTCATCAAGAGCAAAAGTATTTCATATCATAAAGGTTGAAAGCAAGAGTATCTCATATCATGCTTTCTCCCTGTCCTTTTCCTTGTCTTTGTGACAAGGAGAAAGCGAGCAATCAACCAGCACTTGGTGTCAATCTTCCAATCTAAGAACCGACTGCCTGGAACTCCTTCCTGATTGCTTACCTAGCATTGCTCTCGAGTGCTCATCTTCAACTGCTGATGTACTTCCGAAGAAGATGCCACATATGCCTGGAGAACAGATAAGGCAAGTGAAAATGATACCTTGAAGCATGTGGAGACAACGTGCTAATTCATCATCAAGATCAAGTCTCATTTTCCTTGCTAAGAAGTTCCCCAACCCAGTTCAAGAATACACTTGTGGAAAGATACTTCTTCAAAAGCAAAAGTATCTCATATCATCAGAGTGAAAGGCAAAGATATCTCATGGCATGTTTTTCCTTTACCCTTGCTCTTGCCTGCGAGACAAGGAGAAAGAAAGCAATCGGTCGGCACTTGGACAGATTGAACAAAGAAACAGACCATCACCTCTACCTCGTGCCTACCTGCCGTGCAGAAGAAACAAGCAGAGAAGAATGCTGCCTGCAGACTCAATCAACCCAGCAGAAGGAGTCTGAGTTGAAACCAAGAGCTCGAGAAGCTTCAACAACATATGGACGCATCAGTCGCCAAAGAGCAAAGCCTCGTCGTACAAGGCCATCAAATCACCACCACCAATCAAGTCTCATTTTCCTTGCTAAGAAGTTCCCTAGCCCAGTTCGAGATCAAAGCTGTGGAAAGTCAACAAGATCATCTCTCCATAACCAGATTTGCGTTCTTAAACTCTACTCTGTCTGGTTTTTACTTTGCCATACTTGTCATGTTTATTCGTTGTTTGTTTGTTTGCTTGTTTTTGTGTGAGTTTATGCCTGAAACATTGAGGACAATGTTTGATTTAAGTGTGGGTGGGTAACCAAGTTGTTTTGCATGAAATTCGTGGGAGTTTATCACCCATTACTTATAGTGTTGTTCCTTGCTGTTTTTAAGTGTTTTTATGCTGTTTTGGAGTGTTTTAGTGTGTTTTGACATAAAAATTTGAAAAATTGTTTTGAAAAACCCAAAAATTTTTTCATGGGTCGAAAAAAAAAAAAAAGTTGTGAAAATGTATGAAAAAGAGTTCTAAAGTGTTGTTTGTTGAAGAAAGGGTCCAAAACATTGAATTCGGCCCTAAGTGTTGCTTAAATCTTCCATTTGTGTTAAAAGTTGATTTCTGCATTCTAAAGTGAATTCTAAGTTTCGATTTCATTACTTTGCTTTGATGTGAAAATTATGTTAACACACAAATTAAACCCTATTTGTGACAATTGTAGTAATGATGTAAGTAGGGATCGTTCTAACCGGGGATTAACTAGGGGTGCTAATCTTCTTCGATTTGTATCTTCTCATCTTCCGTGTTTCTCACTTCTTTTCCACTTCGTAGTGTGACAGCCTTTGCAGATTCAAAACCACCCTTGGGATTGACCACCGTAGTGCTTGGTAACTTACCATTTTCACGGAATTGCCCAAAAAATTCGGCCATTTGCTTCTTTAGCTCATTAACCTCCTTTGCTTGGTTATGCATTCCTTGCGCCATGGTGGTTAGTAACTGATATGTTTTATCGTCATTCATAGACGTACCTGGGTTGGTTTGGGATGATTGTGCTTGAGGAGGTGGTTGTGGTGCCATTGGCCTTGGAAAGAACCCCGGGGGTTGTCGGAATCCACTTTGTTGGCCATATTGTGGTGCATCTCTCCACCTGAAATTGGGGAGGTCACGCCATCCCTGATTGTATGTATTGGAGAAAGGATCACCCCTTGGTTGGTTTTGATTCCCATAACCCACAGCATTGGCAGATTCCCACCCTCCATTCTCAATTAATTGAGGGCATTGATCAGATTGGTGTCCTTGAATGGAGCATACACCACAGATTGTAGTTCCTTGCGTTTTGGGGCCTTCAACCAACTGCGATAACATAGACGTAAGGTTATCCATTTGGGATTGTAACTCAGAAATAGAACTTACCTCATTTACATGATGTGGCCGTAGGGTGTCTCTTTGCCCAACACCTTCATATTGTTGTGCATTGAGTGCTCGATTCGCAATGAGAGTTTTGGCATCCCTAGGTGTCTTGTCCACTAGAGCTCCTCCCGCGGATGCATCCAACATTTGCCGTTCAAGTGGTAAAAGACCTTCGTAAAAGTATTGAAGAAGTAGCTCCTCCTTCATCTGATGCTGTGGACAAGAAGCAACAAATGATTTAAAACGTTCATAATAAGTTGGAAAAGACTCACCCCTGGCCTTTGCTGAATTCCATGATGTAACAGTTCCGGGAGCCAACTCATACAACCAATCCTTCGCCTTCTCCAACAAAGAAAAGGGAAAAGCCTTCATCTTTAATATGTTGCTGTCCACGTTCACCGGTGTCATACTTGAGCATACTACTTCGAACTCCTTTAAATGCTTATTGGGGTCCTCCATTGAAAACCCATGGAACTTGGGTATATGATGTAGCAAACTTGACTTCAACTCAAATTCATCGGTCTTCTCAGGGGCTGCCCTAGGGTATTGGATGCAAAGAGGGGCTGCATTGGCCAATCCCGAGGCAGAAAGCTCCTTGATGGTTCGATTGTCGGCTGCCATGGTTGGTACTTCCTTTTCAAATCTTGTCGTGGCCTCTTCTTCAACCTCAACTTCTTGCTCTTCTAATTCAAGTTCGGGACTAGGAGGATTAGACTCTTGAACTTTCTTTTTCCTTCTCAAAGTCCTCTCAAAATCACCGTCAAAGTTGAAGATATGCTCACGAACAGGTTGTGAGCTACGGGTCATAAACTAGTACCTGCACACAAGAGCAAACAAGGTTAGTAACCAACTTAATATACTCGGCACAAGTAAGGAAATAAGGTGCCTATACACGGCACAAAAACAAAACACACACACACGGTGCAAAATTTAAAACAAAACAGAAACTAAACAATTTAAACAAGACTCAAGACAAGGGATTAGCAACTTTGCTAATCCCCGGCAACGGCGCCAAAATTTGATGTGAAAATTATGTTAACACACAAATTAAACCCTATTTGTGACAATTGTAGTAATGATGTAAGTAGGTATCGTTCTAACCGGGGATTAACTAGGGGTGCTAATTGATCGGATTATATTTATACATATTTTACATCAAATTCTCTCGTCTTTTCTTAGTTAGTTTCTTATATTTTTGAGCTATTTACTTTGATTTTATGTTTTTTTAGTATTTATCTAGTAAATAAAATAAATATTGCACAAGTGAGATTTTAAGTGATAAAATCGTCAAAACTGTCTTGCCCACTGTAATTGGTTAATAATCAAGAAAGTATTATAAATATATATATATATTTATATATATATATATATATAAATATATATATATATATTTATGAACGTGAATGTGCAGCATGGCAGAAATAATATAATAGAGCATGCGCTGCTTTTGGCAGCTGGCAAAGGAGGAAACAGAAAGAATAAAAGAAATAAGATCAGGAGGAGCAGCACACGAGGAGGGAGACAAGGTGCTGCCTTAAAGGCAGCGGGAGCGCGGAAGTCAGGGGGTGTGAGACGCGAGGGAGATCTCGGGGTGGGGGAAGGCAGTGTGTGAACCAAGGAGCTGAAGGACGGAAAGGAGCCTCGGAAACTGAAGGAGACGGAAACTTGGGGGAACGCTGCCTGCAGGCAGCGAGAGGGAGAAGAATAATAAGGCAGCAGAGCTGCCTGGTCAGCTGACGAGACCAAGGCACGGAAATATTTGGCGAGCTGCCTTCCTGGCAGCTAGGAGAGGAGGTCAGTCACTGGCGCACGCAGAAAATCAACAAAGAACGTGGGCAGCAAGTCAGGCCTCGGCAGAACTGGAGAAAAGAGAGTTTTGGGGAGAAAGGGCAGTCAGCCCTTCTGTGCTGAATGGGCTGGATGCGTCGAGAGGAAGGTGAAAGCCTCGGGGCTGTCCAGGGCAGTGAAATACGCAGGAGCTGTGCTTCCTGGCGCACGTGAAGACTGAGAAGCATGCTTGGCTGCTGTGCAGCACGCAGGAAACCGAAGGCGTGCATGCATGCAAGGGGGAGCTGCTGTGGCATTTGCAGCGGTGAAACAAAACAAGTCAGGACTTGGGGGCTTTGGCGTGGGACTGTGCAGGAAGCTCTGAAGCACTCTATTCTTTCGGTTTAATCTTTCCAAACTTCTCTTTTATTTTCTGTTTTAATTTTAATAATGTGTAACTAATTTTATTTTGGCTAGAGTTTAATTCAAAACCATGGATATTTGTAATTTGAATTGATTACCTTCAGTTGTGATTTCTGAGTTGTGATTTAATTTGCTTAACTGCTTGATTGATAACTTATTTTTGTATGTCGATTAAGGATGCATACTTAATTTACATGCATAAATTTGATGCTAGAATATAAGTGAATTTCACCTAATCGTTATGAACTTATATTCACAAGTAGTGAAGGTCGCTTATAAACGATCGCGTTAGGTAAATTCTTGGCATAAGTTTCATGCAATTCATAGTAACAAGTGTCTCGTCAATGCTTATGATTTTCATAAAACTTAATGATTCTTGCTTGTATCTCTATTATGCAATTCACGTAGGGAACTTGTAGGGAATGTTTTGGGTTGTCGTATGCAATCATCCAACCTAATAAAAGTAGGAAAATCTGAGAATTAATTTAAGCGGACCTAATTAATTTGGGGCGTTGAGAATTTACAATTTATTGAAAGAACAACTGAAAATCAATTTAGGTTGCATATGTGTCATGTGTGGAGAAGAACCCTCTAGCCAGTCCGTCATTTATCATTTTACCTTAATTTTATGTTTTTGTCAATTTTGTAATTTATTTAAGTTTAATTTACTTTTCATCAAAATCAATCCCCCATTTTATTTTAAAGTGTTAGATTTATTAGAAATCATTTTAGTTTGTGTTTTCTTAAGTCTTGAGTTGTTTTGAGTCTTTTGATTTATTTTAGTTTATTTGTTAGTTTTATTTTGAGTTATTATATTTAAGTGTTTTGAGTCTAGTTTAGTATTTTAGATTTTGTTTTTACGTTTTTAATTTAATCTTACTTTGATTAGCATCCCTAGTTAATCCCCGGCCTAGAACGATCCCTACTTACATCATTACTACAACTGTCACAAATAGGGTTTAAATTTGTGCGTTAATTTATTTTCGCATCAAATTTTTGGCGCCGTTGCCGGGGATTAGCAAATTTGCTAATCCTTTTATTTTTGTTTTTGCTTATGTTTATTTGTGTTTGTGTATGTCACTTTTGATATTTGATTTAGTTTTCTTTCTTTGATTTTAGTACAAATGGAGCAAGACCTGGATTCTACTAGCATTCAAGATCTATTGGCACAGCTCACTGCTCAATTAACTCATAATGCCGAACGGACCACAACGCCAAGTGGCCCTACATTTGATATGCCCTATGAGCAAGGATTTCAAACTCATCAATATCCCCAATTTTCTGCAAATGAAGATGTTTGGGGATATCAAGGCTATAACCAATCAAGGGGCAACATGTTTTCCAACGCTTATAATTCGGATTGGAGAGATTATTCAGATTACATGTGGGGAGAACCTCAACAATTCCAACAAGGTGGATATTGGCAGCAAGAAGACGCGTTCTATTCAAGACCTATGCAGCCACCACAGTATCCCCCACAACAATTCCAATTGAATCAAAGTATGCCCGTGGATTACAATCAAATGCTTGAAGAATTAATTTCTTCGGTACATGGTTCACAAAAAGAAGAACAATTGCCGCCATCGGAAGAGTTCTATCAGTGGCCATATGAACCATCACATCCACCACAACAATCAACCCAGTTCAATTCAGGTACATCCTTGGATAATGATACACTTAATAATTTACTCACCTCTTTGAATCAGGGAGTAGAAAATAAAAACCAGGAAATGCAAGACCGAGTCAGAAGAGTGGACGAATTGGATTTGCATGTTGGGCAGATTATGGAATTCATGGCACAGATTCAAGAGCAAAGAGAACTCTCCAACTCAAACATTGCAAATTCAAAGGCAGAAAGTGAAATCGATGAAGCCATCACTTTGGAAGGTGACATAGAGTATGAAGTTATCCCAGAACCTTCCACACATAGCCCGGACATGGATGAATTGCCGATTCAAGAAGAAGATGAGGATGACTACTTGGGCAGTTTAGAAGAATTCTTATCGCAAACCCCTCAAGTCCTTATGCCATCCAACTCAGGTGAGGAGGTTCTAAGTTCAATTCATTCTAACATCGTTCCACCAAATGTCCTTTTTCCTTGCAGTTTTTTAAATCCCAAGGAAGAAGTGAATGAAAAAAATGTTGTGGAAGTTCTTCCAGAGGTGCAAAATGAGATCCCAATTCTTGGTGCACCAAATCATGTTCCCGATGACGTTGAAACATTCAAAGAGATTTCTACACCAAGAAGAGGGATTCCAGAAAATGAGGTGGCCGGAGAATTTGTTGAACATATCAAAGAGGCTGTGCATGAGACAAACAAGTCCAAAGGAGTTAAGACTGAGGACACGGGACAAGCCACAACCATCATAGTAAACCTGGCTAAGTTCAAAGTCCCGGAAATGTTCAAAAATGTGGTGTTTGTCATTGAGTTTGTGTCGGAAAAAGATAGTAAGCCATCTTCTCCATTTTTAATTTTAATTTATACTAACTTTTTTCTGATTTTGATGATTCAGGCACCCACTCTTGAATTTAAACCATTGCCGGATCATTTCAAGTACCACCGTCCGTTCAAGGATAAACCCATGCATTTGAATAATGAAGGGAGGCCTAGGAATCACCCACAATCAGATTTGCATTCCTAATCCCTTCTCTTTACTGAATTTATTTTACTGTATTTAGTTCTTTCATTGTTTGTTGGCTCTTGTATGAATTTATTTTACGTTGATTTCTTTTTACGTTGATTTCATTTTGTTTTGTTTAGTTAGTTGTGATTTTTGTTTAGAAAGTTAAACTTAGTCTTTTTACTTTGTTTTACTTATTGTTGTGTTTTCTTAATTAAGTTGTTAAAAATACATAAAAAATAAAAAAAATAAAAAAAAATAAATAAATAAATAAATAAATAAAAAAAAAAAACTTAAAAACATAAACATTCATATAAAAAAAAAAAAAAAAAAAAAAAAAATATATAAAAAAAAAAAAAAAAACTTAAATGCATAAATTTTTTTTACAATAACTTGTAATTTAATTTCGTTCATTGGTCATTGGTTGGTGGTGCCTCGGAGGTCGACGGAGCCCCTGAAAGACGAAGCGCCAGAGCTGGATCATTCAGAGCCTCAATACTTGGTGCTGCTCCCGAGGACGAAGGCAACACAAACCTCGGGAGTAACGCCATAAACCGTTGATGATCACTCTGAATCCGCACTTCGGACTCCTGCATCTGATCCAGCTTCCTCTTCATGCTGGTTGAGTAATTGGTTGCAAGCATGTGCAAATCCCTGTTCTCATGCCTAAGCACTCTGACCTCCTGCCGAAGACTAGCCACTTCAGCCATCAACGACTCCACCTGACGGGTTCGTGCAAGAAGGCGCTGGCCCATGTTTGATACTGAGCCTGCGCATCGGACGCTGTAGGCCATAGAGTCCTGGACAGCTAGTTCGTCGGACCGCCTAGAAAGTATCCTAGTGTCTCTAGGAGTGAGCAGATTTCGGGCCACCACCGATGCGGTTGTTTCGTTCATCATCATGGAATCCCCAACTGTAAGAGGACCATTCGGGGATATGAAGGACGGCTGCCAAATGTTGGTTGGAGAAGATATATCACTATCTTCCCCAACATTCAAGTTAAGGCGACGGTCAGAAGGGCAAGACATTTTCTGAAGGTGTTGAGAATGAAGAGTCGGAATGATCAAGATTAAAAGAAAATGCAAGTGGAAGTGTTTACAGGAGGGAACGTTTACCAGATGAAGTGTTTACAGGGGGAGCTTAAGTGTGTTGTGGAACAAAAATGAGCGTTCTTATAAGAAGAAGAAATCGTTGAGGCATCACTCAGCAGTCGAAGAGACGCCCTCTCGCAAATCGAAGAGCCGGGCTCCTTTCTGAAGAGCCGGGCTCCTTTCTCAAAAGCCGGACTCTTTTCTCAAAAGCGGCGTCTTCGTCTCAAAAGTCGGACGCCGTTCTCAAAAGTCGGGCGTCTCTCTCAAAAGTCGGAGCAGTCAGGAATCACGAGGCGAGCCGCTCTCTGATTTGTCCAGACGTGTCACATGCAATTCCTTTCTCAAAAGTCGGGATTGCTCAGAAACCACGAGCCGCCCCCTGATTTGTCCAATTTTGTCGTCACTCGTCACGCGCTGTCAGCTTTGCGCAAATTACGGGCTGCTTTTTCAGAAAGCGCGTGACCTGTACTGTTCATCCATCCACCGGCTGCCGACAGGGGTAAAAGAACAGTTTCGGTTGTGAAGAAAAATTCTATAAACGTCTACCTTCGCCTTCAACAGCAAAGGCAAACTCTTTCAACACTTCTTCATCTCCGAAATTTTTCATCTCCCAAAATGCCTTTCCAACAAACCCTCTCGAGTTCTCTGTGTTTCTCATTCCCTGGGATACCTTTGCAAATAAGTCATCTAGAGCTAGAGTATTTCATATCATGAAGGTTGAAAGCAAGAGTATCTCATATCACGCTTTCTCCCTGTCCTTGTCCTTGTCTTTGTGGCAAGGAGAAAGCGGGCAATCAGCCAGCACTCGGTGTCAATCTTCCAATCTAAGAACCGACTGCCTGGAAATCCTTCCTGATTGCTTACCTAGCATTGCTCTCGAGTGCTCTTCTTCAACCACTTATGTACTTCCGAAGAAGTCGCCACATCTGCCTGGAGAACAGACATGGCAAGTGAAAATGATACTTGAAGCATGTGGAGACAAGGTGCTGCTTCATCTTCAAGATCAAGTCTCATTTTCCTTGCTAAGAAGTTCCCCAGCCCAGTTCACGCATACACCTGTGGAACGATACTTCTTCAAAAGCAAAAGTATCCCATATCATCAGAGTCAGAGGCAAAGATTTCTCATGGCATGCTTTTCCTTTACCCTTGCTCTTGGCTACGGGGCAAGGTGAAAGAAAGGCAATCGGTCGGCACTTGGACAGATTGAACAAAGAAGCAGACCACCACCTATTCCTCGTGCCTACCTGCCATGCAGAAGAACAAAAAGAGAAGAATGTAGCCTGCAGACTCAATCAACTCGGCAGAAGGAGTCTGAGTTGAAACCAAGAGCTCGAGAGGCTTCAACAACACCACCAATCAAGTCTCATTTTCCTTGCTAAGAAGTTCCGAGGCCAGTTCAAGTTCAAAGCTGTGGAAAGTCACCAAACAGGACCAATGTTCTTTTATTAGTTTTATTATTATCTTTTATTTTCATTTTCAATTTTTCGTTTGTTTGTTTTTCTTGCGTGCTTAACTGACTTATTTCTTTTCTTTGCAGGAACTTTTGGTTATTTCCACCCTTGAAGTTGATTGCAAAATTTTAGCTTGGGGGGTCATCGCTTGATTTTCTGCAAATTAGGGAAGTTTTCAGTCCTATTGCTTTATTTTGTTTCTTTATATTTATCTATGTTTATTTTATTTTTATTTGCATTTTATTACATTTTCTGACATTGGGGACAATGTCTAGTTTAAGTGTGGGGGTAAAGAGTAAAAATGACCAAATTGAAAATTTTTATACCTTCGACTTTGAACTGGTTTCATTTGTTTCCATGTTATTGCTTTGTTTTCTTAATTAGTTTTGTTTTATAAAAAAAAAAAAAAAAAAAAAAAAAAAATCGGAAAATTTAAAAAAAAATCCAAAAATATTTCCTTGTTTTCCTTATTGTTTTGAATTAGTTTTTTTGTTAGTTTCCCGACCCAATGATATAATTGGATAAAATTTGAATCATGATTATCAAGAACTTAGTTAACATGTGTTGTGTGAAATTCCTTATTCTCGTGTTAGTTCTGTACATATTTGATTATCCTTGAAAAACTAAATGCACATAGCCTTGTTAATGTGAAACTAAAGCATGATTTAAAGCTCCATATGTGAATTTAGTGACCATATACATCCTATGTGAGTTTTTGAGCCTATTGAAAGTGTGTGCATTTTTCATACACTCCTATTCTTTCATGTGTGATGAACTTATGTGAGATACTTCTCTAGAACTTGCATAACGATCTTTCGAAATTTTTGTCATTGATTGCATGAACTTGAAAATGATAGAGGCATTAGGTTTACCACCATGGCCCAAATAACCTTGTTTCCCAAAGAAAAAATGATATCATTAGATTGCCAATTTGAGCCGTGTTTGTGAGCCTTTTATTTCTTATCACCAGATATGTCTACCCTTATGCCTGAAATAATTTTCCTTACCCTTTCCAAGCGAGCTAGTGAGCAATGTGAGATTGTCTTATGAGAAATGTTTGTGAAGTACTTTGAAGGTGTTTGGCAAAAGAATAAGTGTGGGGGTTTTTCATATTTGTTTCTGTTTGAAAAAAAAAAAAAAAAAAAAAAAAAAAAAAAAAAAAAAGAAAAGAAAAGAAAAGGAAAAGAAAAAGAAAGATTGTATACAAAGAAAATAAAAAGTTTTTAAAGTTTCAGTTTATGGGTGTGGTTGGAGATGTCTGAAGAATCGTTGGAGAGCTTGAGTTCTTATAAATCTAAAGAAAATAATTGCTTGCAATGTAGCTTGGAACTTGTGTTTTCCTATTCTTTCGTTTCAATAACCCTATCCCTAAGCCTCATTACATCCAATAAAAGTCCTCTTGATTTAAGTTTTGCAATTATGACTGTGGAGAAGTGATCTTTATGCAAGCTTATGGTAGAACTTTCACATTTGTTTCTTTGAGAGAAACACATTAAAACTAAACACATGTGTGATTGAGTGTAAATCCCGTGAGAAGGTCGCTAGTTTGCATATGGTGATTTTAAAAATAAAAATTCGAAATTGCATTAACATGGCTATCTCACACACTACACTTCAAGGATGTTTCAAAGATTGCTGCTAATATTTGAATAAGGAAAATGAACTTGGATTAGCTTGCTGGTGTTAGCTATGGTTCTTGATTATTTATGTTCTCGAATGAAGTTCTATGAGGGTCACATAGGGGAAAACTAATAATTTTCATGTTATTACTTTTTCTGTTTTCTCTGTTTTGCTCGAGGACTAGCAAAAGCTAAGTGTGGGGGTATTTGATCGGATTATATTTATACATATTTTACATCAAATTCTCTCGTCTTTTCTTAGTTAGTTTCTTATATTTTTGAGCTATTTACTTTGATTTTATGTTTTTTTAGTATTTATCTAGTAAATAAAATAAATATTGCACAAGTGAGATTTTAAGTGATAAAATCGTCAAAACTGTCTTGCCCACTGTAATTGGTTAATAATCAAGAAAGTATTATAAATATATATATATATTTATATATATTATATAAATATATATATATATTTATATATATATATATATATATAAATATATATATATATTTATGAACGTGAATGTGCAGCATGGCAGAAATAATATAATAGAGCATGCGCTGCTTTTGGCAGCTGGCAAAGGAGGAAACAGAAAGAATAAAAGAAATAAGATCAGGAGGAGCAGCACACGAGGAGGGAGACAAGGTGCTGCCTTAAAGGCAGCGGGAGCGCGGAAGTCAGGGGGTGTGAGACGCGAGGGAGATCTCGGGGTGGGGGAAGGCAGTGTGTGAACCAAGGAGCTGAAGGACGGAAAGGAGCCTCGGAAACTGAAGGAGACGGAAACTTGGGGGAACGCTGCCTGCAGGCAGCGAGAGGGAGAAGAATAATAAGGCAGCAGAGCTGCCTGGTCAGCTGACGAGACCAAGGCACGGAAATATTTGGCGAGCTGCCTTCCTGGCAGCTAGGAGAGGAGGTCAGTCACTGGCGCACGCAGAAAATCAACAAAGAACGTGGGCAGCAAGTCAGGCCTCGGCAGAACTGGAGAAAAGAGAGTTTTGGGGAGAAAGGGCAGTCAGCCCTTCTGTGCTGAATGGGCTGGATGCGTCGAGAGGAAGGTGAAAGCCTCGGGGCTGTCCAGGGCAGTGAAATACGCAGGAGCTGTGCTTCCTGGCGCACGTGAAGACTGAGAAGCATGCTTGGCTGCTGTGCAGCACGCAGGAAACCGAAGGCGTGCATGCATGCAAGGGGGAGCTGCTGTGGCATTTGCAGCGGTGAAACAAAACAAGTCAGGACTTGGGGGCTTTGGCGTGGGACTGTGCAGGAAGCTCTGAAGCACTCTATTCTTTCGGTTTAATCTTTCCAAACTTCTCTTTTATTTTCTGTTTTAATTTTAATAATGTGTAACTAATTTTATTTTGGCTAGAGTTTAATTCAAAACCATGGATATTTGTAATTTGAATTGATTACCTTCAGTTGTGATTTCTGAGTTGTGATTTAATTTGCTTAACTGCTTGATTGATAACTTATTTTTGTATGTCGATTAAGGATGCATACTTAATTTACATGCATAAATTTGATGCTAGAATATAAGTGAATTTCACCTAATCGTTATGAACTTATATTCACAAGTAGTGAAGGTCGCTTATAAACGATCGCGTTAGGTAAATTCTTGGCATAAGTTTCATGCAATTCATAGTAACAAGTGTCTCGTCAATGCTTATGATTTTCATAAAACTTAATGATTCTTGCTTGTATCTCTATTATGCAATTCACGTAGGGAACTTGTAGGGAATGTTTTGGGTTGTCGTATGCAATCATCCAACCTAATAAAAGTAGGAAAATCTGAGAATTAATTTAAGCGGACCTAATTAATTTGGGGCGTTGAGAATTTACAATTTATTGAAAGAACAACTGAAAATCAATTTAGGTTGCATATGTGTCATGTGTGGAGAAGAACCCTCTAGCCAGTCCGTCATTTATCATTTTACCTTAATTTTATGTTTTTGTCAATTTTGTAATTTATTTAAGTTTAATTTACTTTTCATCAAAATCAATCCCCCATTTTATTTTAAAGTGTTAGATTTATTAGAAATCATTTTAGTTTGTGTTTTCTTAAGTCTTGAGTTGTTTTGAGTCTTTTGATTTATTTTAGTTTATTTGTTAGTTTTATTTTGAGTTATTATATTTAAGTGTTTTGAGTCTAGTTTAGTATTTTAGATTTTGTTTTTACGTTTTTAATTTAATCTTACTTTGATTAGCATCCCTAGTTAATCCCCGGCCTAGAACGATCCCTACTTACATCATTACTACAACTGTCACAAATAGGGTTTAAATTTGTGCGTTAATTTATTTTCGCATCACTAATCACTTGAAAACTGATTTAGAAACGTAAAAACGAAGTTTAAAACACTAGATTAGACTCAAAGAATGCAAAACTAACGTTTAAAATACTAAAACAAACCAAAAACTCAAAACAGCAACCAAAAGACTCAAAACTGCCTTAAAAACACTTTCTGGGCAGTTTTGAGCACAAGCACCAAATTGGACGAATCTGGGTTTTAACTTGTATCGAAACACTTAAAAACATAAACCAACACACTTTCTAACTAATCTAGGACTTCAAAATAAATGGGGATTTGATTTGGACGAAAATAAACTAAATGGACAGATTGTAAGACAAAGTTATGATGAATCAATGGATGATGGAATAGCTAAGGGGTTCTTCTCCACACATGAAATACATGCAACCTAAATCAATTTCCAGTTATCAATTTAATAAGTTATGAACCTCAACACTCCAAGTTAATTAGGTCCGCTTAAATTAACCTTCAGATTTCCCTAGAATCATTGAATTGGATGAATATGCATCGCAAACAAATTATTCCTAACAAGTTCTCTATATGAACAGCATGATAAAGACACAAGTTAGATTCATTACGTTCTTTGGAAATCATAAGCATTGACAAGGCATTCGTAACTATGAAAAGCATGATACTCTTGCTAGGAATCTACTTAACACGATCGTGACTAGCGACCTTCACTACTTACGAATATAAATTCATAACGATTAGGTGAAACAAACTTATATCCTAGCATCAAATTCAAGCATGCAAATTAAGCGTGCACTCTCAATCAACATACAAGAATAAGTTCTAAATCAAACGGTTAAGCAAATTGTATTCACGACTTATGCAACGATAACTGGAAGTAATCAACTTATTTCACATATATGATCATGGTTTTGAATCCACCCTTAGCCAAAACGAATTTAGCCAATCATACTTAAAGCAAAACAAAGATTACATGAATTAGACATTGAAATATAAGATAGAAAACACCTAAAATCGTTCAACAACTCAGAATGAAGAGCCAAACAATTGTAGTGAATCTGTCCGCTTTCCTTGCTTGCGGCAGATTGGGTTGTGATACTTCCTGGGCTGTTTTGATGATGTAGAATGGATTTTTGGGGGGTGTAGAGGCACGGCAAGGGGTGTAGGGTTAGTGTGGATGAGTGGTTGATGGGTGGAAGGTGGTGGAGAGCTCGGCAAGAATGGTGGATGGGTGCGGCAAATTGTAGACTAGGGTTTCTGGAATGTAGAATGAATATGGCAGATGGTAATTCGGCCAAGAGGTTATGATGTGTATATATAGGCATCCAAAACCCTAGGGCAATCAGATTAGGGCCTCTAAAACCCAAATCCATCAGAAATTAGGTTAAAACAATCAGATTTTTAATGGGAAAAGGCCTAGGGTACTGATAAGCTCATATTTATACATATTTTACATCAAATTCTCTCGTCTTTTCTTGGTTAGTTTCTTATATTTTTGAGTTATTTACTTTGTTTTTGTGTTTTATCGAATTTATCTAGCAAAGAAATTAATAATAGAATAAGTGTGATATTAAGTAATAAATTCGTTTTTTTTTACCTTGCCCACTTATTTTATTATTGTAACTTAAGAAAACATTTTGGCAGAGCAAATAAAAGGTGACTGAATGAGTTATATATCTATATATATATATATATATATATATATATATATAGATATAAAAGGTATGGCAGGAACTTAGGCGTGGGGAGTGAAGGAATATAATAAAAACACAAAGTGCATGCAGAAAATGTGAAAGTCTCAGTGGGCAGAGCACAGAAAGAGTGGAGGGCACACTGGCATTAGGAAATAATAAGGAAAAGGTGTGGAGCACTTCGTGGGGGTGCATGAAAGACCAGAAAATAAAAAAAAGGAAGAAAGCTACCTTTAGGCAGCTGGAGGGAAATAATAAAAGGATAGAGGACTGACGAGAACTCTAGGGGGGATAAGGAAAGAAGAAGTCAGCGGGCAGGGAGGAAGCCTCGGGGCTGCCCTTGGCGTGAGAACAGAAAAGAAGGCAGCATGCTGCCTTGAGCTTAGCTAAAGAAGTAAAGGCCTTGCTGGCGTGCTGAGGAAAGAGGAGGTCTCGGTCTGAGGGCAGCTGCCTGAAGCAGCACGCTGCCTTGGGATTTGGAGGGAGCCGATTTGCACAGGGAGAAGGAGAAAGTCAGCGCAGAAGAGAGGAACAGCGCAGAGGCGTGCGGATAAGGAGCCTTGGGGCAGGTGACTGCCTGCGAGTGCAGGGCAGGTGGTAGCTCGAGACGGCATTAGGCAGGGGGAAAACTGCCTTGTGCAGTGGGCTGACGCGAGGAGGAAACGCTGCTGAGGCAGCTGGTGAGAGGGCGACACGGAGAGAGAGCAGATAGCTAGCAGGAACGCAGGGAGCTAGAGGAACGCAGAGAAGTCAGCACGACAGCTGCCTTGCGCAGCTTAAGGACTGACGGTGAAACGCAGGACAGGCGGAAAAGGTGGCTGCCCTTTGCAGCGTGAGGTCTCGAGCGTGCCAGTTGCAGCGAGAGATAAAACAGCGAGAGGGGCAGCACGGATTGGAGGGGCAACACGAGCAGGAGGTCAGCACGATGCAGTGCTGACTTGGGCAGCACGGAGGATATAATGCACAGTGGCGCATCACTCTATTTCTCTCGGTTTAATCCTCCAACTTATATTTTATTTTATGTTTTAATTTTAATAATGTGTAACTAATTTTATTTTGGTTAGAGGTTAATTCAAAGCCATGATTATATTTGTAATTTGAATTGATTACTTTCAGTTGTGATTTCTAAGTTGTGATTTAATTTGCTTAACTGCTTGATTGATAACTTATTTTTGTATGTCGATTAAGGATGCATACTTAATTTACATGCATGAATTTGATGCTAGAATATAAGTAAATTTCACCTAATCGTTATGAACTTATATTCACAAGTAGTGAAGGTCGCTTATAAACGATCGCGTTAGGTAAATTCTTGGCATAAGTTTCATGCAATTCATAGTAACAAGTGCCTCGTCAATGCTTATGATTTTTATAAAACTTAATGATTCTTGCTTGTATCTCTATTATGCAATTCATGTAGGGAACTTGTAGGGAATGTTTTGGGTTGTCGTATGCAATCATCCAACCTAATAAAAGTAGGAAAATCTGAAGGTTAATTTAAGCGGACCTAATTAACTTGGGGCGTTGAGAATTTACAATTTATTGAAAGAACAACTGAAAATCAATTTAGGTTGCATATGTGGCATGTGTGGAGAATAATCCTCTAGCCAGTCCGTCATTTATCATTTTACCTTAATTTTATGTTTTTGTCAATTTTGTAATTTATTTAAGTTTAATTTACTTTTCATCAAAATCAATCCCCCATTTTATTTTAAAGTGTTAGATTTATTAGAAATCATTTTAGTTTGTGTTTTCTTAAATCTTGAGTTGTTTTGAGTCTTTTGATTTATTTTAGTTTATTTGTTAGTTTTATTTTGAGTTATTCTATTTAAGTGTTTTGAGTCTAGTTTAATATTTTAAATTTTGTTTTTACGTTTTTAATTTAATTTTACTTTGATTAGCATCCCTAGTTAATCCCCGGCCTAGAACGATCCCTACTTATCCATATACTACAACTGTCACAAATAGGGTTTAAATTTGTGCGTTAATTTATTTTCGCATCAAATTTTTGGCGCCGTTGCCGGGGATTAGCAAATTTGCTAATCCTTGTTTATGTTTTTGTTTGTGTTTTATTTTATTTTATTTGTGTTTATTTTATTTTATTTTATCTTGTTTATTTGTGTTTGTGTATGTTACTTTTGATTTTTGATTTATTTTTCTTTCTTTGAATTGAGGTACAAATGGAGCAAGACCTGGATTCTACTAGCATTCAAGATCTATTGGCACAGCTCACTGCTCAATTAACTCATAATGCCGAACGGACCACAATGCCAAGTGTCCCTACACTTGATGTGCCCTATGGGCAACGATATCAAGGTCCTCAATTTTCTGCAAATGAAGATGTTTGGGGATATCAGGGCCATAACCAATCAAGGGGCAACATGTTTTCCAACGCTTACAATTCGGATTGGAGAGACTACTCATATTATATGTGGGATGAACCTCAACACTTTCAACAAAGTGGATATTGGCAGCAAGACGAATTCTATTCAAGACCTATGCAGCTACCACAGCATCCCCCACAGCAATTCCAATCAAATCAAAGTATGCCCGTGGATTATAATCAAAGGCTTGATGAATTAATTTCTTTGGTGCAGGGCTCACAAAACGAAGAACAATTACAGCCATCAGAGGAGTACTATCAATGGCCATGTGCACCACCACATCCACCACAACAATCTCCCCAATTCAATTCAGGTACATCCTTGGATAATGATACACTTAATAATTTACTCACCTCTTTGAATCAGGGAGTAGAAAATCAAAACCAGGAGATGCAAGACCGAGTCAGAAGAGTGGACGAATTGGAGGAGCAAGTTGGGCAGATTTTGGAAATCATGGCACAAATTCAAGATCAAAGAGAACTCTCCAACTCCACATTTGCAAATTCAAGGGGAGAAATGGAAATCGATGAAGCCATCACTTTGGGAAGTGATATGGAGGATGAAGTTGTTCCAGAACCATCCAAACATGGCCCGGACATGGATGAATTGCCGCTTCAAGAAGGAGATGAGGATGACGACTTGGGCAGTTTAGAAGAATTCTTGTCGCAAACCCCTCAAGTCCTTATGTCATCCAACTCAGGTGAGGAGGTTCTAAGTTCATTTCATTCTAACATCGTTCCACCAAATGTCCTTTTTCCTTGCAGGTTTTTAAATCCCAAGGAAGAAGTGAATGAAAAATACGTTGTGGAAGATCTTCCAGAGGTGCAAAATGAGATCCAAATTTTTGGTGCACAAAATCATGTTCCCGATGGTATTGAAACGTTCAAAGAGACTTGTACACCAAGAATAATTATTCCAGAAAATGAGGTGGCCGGAGAATCTGTTGATCATATCAGAGAGGCTGTGCATGAGACAATCAAGCCCAAAGGAGTTAAGACTGAGGACACGGGACAAGCCACAACCATCATAGTAAACCTGGCTAAGTTCAAAGTCCCGGAAATGTTCAAAAATGTGGTGTTTGTCATTGAGTTTGAACGAGAATGTAAGCCATCTTCTCCATTTTTAATTTTAATTTATACTAACTTTTTTCTGATTTTGATGATTCAGGCACCCACTCTTGAACTTAGACCGTTGTCGGATCATTTCAAGTACCACCGTCCGTTCAATGATAAGCCCATGCATTTGAATAATGAAGGGAGGCCTAGGAATCACCCACAATCAGATTTGCATTCCTAATCCCTTCTCCTTACTGAATTTATTTTACTCTATTTAGTTCTTTCATTGTTTGTTGGTTTTTGTGTGAATTTATTTTACGTTGATTTTTTTTTTTTTTTTTTTTACGTTGATTTCATTTTGTTTTGTTTATTTAGTTGTGATTTTTGTTTAGAAAGTTAAACTTAGTCTTTTTACTTTGTTTTACTTATTTTACATTGTTATTTAAAAAAAAAAAAAAAAAAAAAAAAAAAAAACACAAAAATACTTATATTTATAGATATAATTAAATAAACTTTAAAGCATAAATAGTTTACAATAAATTAAACTAATAGCTTTCATTGGTCGTTGGTTGGTGGTGCCTCGGAGGTCGACGGAGCCCCTGAAAGACGAAGCGCCAGAGCTGGATCATTCAGAGCCTCAATACTTGGTGCTGCTCCCGAGGACGAAGGCAACACAAACCTCGGGAGTAACGCCATAAACCGTTGATGATCACTCTGAATCCGCACTTCGGACTCCTGCATCTGATCCAGCTTCCTCTTCATGCTTGTGGAGTAATTGGTTGCAAGCATGTGCAAATCCCTGTTCTCATGCCTAAGCACTCTGACCTCCTGCCGAAGACTAGCCACTTCAGCCATCAACGATTCCACCTGACGGGTTCGTGCAAGAAGGCGCTGGCCCATGTTTGATACTGAGCCTGCGCATCGGACGCTGTAGGCCATAGAGTCCTGAACAGCTAGTTCGTCGGACCGCCTTGAAAGTATCCTAGTGTCTCTAGGAGTGAGCAGATTTCTGGCCACCACCGATGCAGTTGTTTCGTTCATCATCATGGAATCCCCAACTGTAAGAGGACCATTTGGGGATATGAAGGATGGCTGCCAAATGTTGGTTGGAGAAGATATATCACTATCTTCCCCAACATTCAAGTTAAGGCGACGG
This sequence comes from Malus fusca, assembly GCA_035220775.1. NCBI lineage: Eukaryota > Viridiplantae > Streptophyta > Magnoliopsida > Rosales > Rosaceae > Malus > Malus fusca. The sequence goes on along the minus strand of CM069066.1, from coordinate 17,943,173 downwards.
TCAGAGGGGCAAGACATATTTGAAGGTGTTGAGAATGAAGAGTCGGACTGATCAAGATTAAAAGAAATGCAAGGATGAAGTGTTTACAGGAGGGAGTGTTTACAGGGGGAGCTTAAGTGTGTTGTGGAACAAAAAAATGAGCGTTCTTATAAGAAGAAGAAATCGTTGAGGCATCACTCAGCAGTCGAAGAGGCGCCCTCTCGCAAATCGAAGAGCCGGGCTCCTTTCTCAAAAGCCGGATTCTTTTCTCAAAAGCGGCGTCTCCGTCTCAAAAGTCGGTTCCTCTCTCAAAAGTCGGATTGCTCAGAAACCACGAGCCGCTCCCTGATTTGTCCAGACGTGTCACATGCAATTCCTTTCTCAAAAGTCGGGATTGCTCAGAAACCACGAGCCGCTCCCTGATTTGTCCAGACGTGTCACATGCAATTCCTTTCTCAAAAGTCGGGATTGCTCAGAAACCACGAGCCGCTCCCTGATTTTTCCAATTTTGTCGTCACTCGTCACGCGCTGTCAGCTTTGCGCAAATTACGGGCTGCTTTTTCAGAAAGCGCGTGACCTGTACTGTTCATCCATCCACCGGCTGCCGACAGGGTAAAGGAATAGTTTCGGTTGTGAAGAAAAATTCTATAAACGTCTACCTTCGCCTTCAACAGCAAAGGCACACTCTCAACACTTCTTCATCTCCGAAATTTTTCATCTCCGAAAATGCCTTTCCAACAAACCCTCTCGAGTTTCTCTGTGTTTCTCATTCCCTGGGATACCTTTGCAAATAAGTCATCTAGAGCTAGAGTATTTCATATCATGAAGGTTGAAAGCAAGAGTATCTCATATCACGCTTTCTCCCTGTCCTTGTCCTTGTCTTTGTGGCAAGGAGAAAGCGGGCAATCAGCCAGCACTCGGTGTCAATCTTCCAATCTAAGAACCGACTGCCTGGAAATCCTTCCTGATTGCTTACCTAGCATTGCTCTCGAGTGCTCTTCATCAACCACTGATGTACTTCCGAAGAAGTCGCCACATCTGCCTGGAGAACAGAGAAGGCAAGTGAAAATGATACTTGAAGCATGTGGAGACAAGGTGCTGTTTCATCTTCAAGATCAAGTCTCATTTTCCTTGCTAAGAAGTTCCCCAGCCCAGTTCAAGCATACACCTGTGGAACGATACTTCTTCAAAAGCAAAAGTATCCCATATCATCAGAGTCAGAGGCAAAGATTTCTCATGGCATGCTTTTCCTTTACCCTTGCTCTTGGCTACGGGGCAAGGTGAAAGAAAGGCAATCGGTCGGCACTTGGACAGATTGAACAAAGAAGCAGACCACCACCTCTACCTCGTGCCTACCTGCCATGCAGAAGAACAAAAAGAGAAGAATGTAGCCTGCAGACTCAATCAACCCGGCAGAAGGAGTCTGAGTTGAAACCAAGAGCTCGAGAAGCTTCAACAACACCACCAATCAAGTCTCATTTTCCTTGCTAAGAAGTTCCGAGGCCAGTTCAAGTTCAAAGCTGTGGAAAGTCACCAAACAGGACCAATGATCACTTATTAGTTTTATTCATTGTCTTTTATTTTCATTTTTAATTTTTCGTTTGCATTTTCTACATTTTCTTGCGTGCTTAACTGATTTATTTCTTTTCTTTGCAGGAACTTTTGGTTATCTCCACCCTTGAAGTTGATTGCAGAATTTTAGCTTGGGGGGTCATCGCTTGATTTTTTCTGCAAATTAGGGAAGTTTTCAGTCCTATTGCTTTATTTTGTTTCTTTATATATATTTATTTTATTTTTATTTGCATTTTATTATATTTTCTGACATTGGGGACAATGTCTAGTTTAAGTGTGGGGGTAAAGAGTATGAAAAATGACCAAATTGAAAATTTTTGTACCTTCGACTTTGAACTGGTTTCATTTGTTTCCATGTTATTGCTTTGTTTTCTTAATTAGTTTTGTTTTATTTTAAAAAAAAAAAAAAAAAAAAAAAAAATTCGGAAAATTTTAAAAATCCAAAAATATTTCCTTGTTTTCCTTATTGTTTTGAATTAGTTTTTTATTAGTTTCCCCGACCCAATGATATAATTGAATAAAATTTGAACCATGATCATCAAGAACTTAGTTAACATGTGTTGTGTGAAATTCCAAATTCTGTGTTAGTTTGTACATATTTGATCATCCTTGAAAAACTAAATGCACATAGCCTTGTTAATGTGAAACTAAAGCATGATTTAAAGCTCCATATGTGAATTTAGTGACCATATACATCCTATGTGAGTTTTTGAGCCTATTGAAAGTGTGTGCATTTTTCATACACTCCTATTCTTTCATATGTGATGAACTTATGTGAGATACTTCTCTAGAACTTGCATAACGATCTTTCGAAATTTTTGTCATTGATTGCATGAACTTGAAAATGATAGAGGCATTAGGTTTACCACCATGGCCCAAATAACCTTGTTTCCCAAAGAAAAATGATATCATTAGATTGCCAATTTGTGCCGTATATGTGAACCTTTTATTTCTTATCACCAGATATGTCTACCCTTATGCCTGAAATAAATATTTTTCCTTACCCTTTCCAAGCGAGAAATGCAAGATTATCTTATGTGAATGTTTGTGAAGTACTTTGAGGGTGTTTGGCAAAAGAATAAGTGTGGGGGTTTTTCATATTTGTTTCTGTTAAAAAAAAAAAAAAAAAAAAAAAAAAAAAAAAAAAAAGGGAAAAGAAAAAGAAAGATTGTATACAAAGAAAATAAAAAGTTTTTAAAGTTTCAGTTTTTGGGTGTGGTTGGAAATGTCAGAAGAATCGTTGGAGAGCTTGAGTTCTTATACATCTAAAGAAAAGAATTGCTTGCATTGTAGCTTGGAACTTGTGTTTTCCTATTCTTTCGTTTCAATAACCCTATCTCGAAGCCTCATTACATCCAATAAAAGTCCTCTTGATTTAAGTTTTGCAATTATGACTGTGGAGAAGTGATTTTTATGCAAGCTTATGGTAGAACTTTCACATTTGTTTCTTTGAGCGAAACACATTAAAACTAAACACATGTGTGATTGAGTGCATATCCCGTGAGAAGGTCGCTAGTTTGCATATGGTGTTTTTAAAAATAAAAATTTGAAATTGCATTAGCATGGCTATCTCACACACTACACTTCAAGGATGATTCAAAGATTACTGCTAATATTTGAATAAGGAAAAATGAACTTGAATTGCTTGTTGATGTTAGCTATGGTTCTTGATGATTATGTTCTCAAATGAAATTCTATGAGGGTAATATAGGGGAAAACTAATAATTTTCATGTTATTACTTTTTCTGTTTTCTCTGTTTTGCTCGAGGACTAGCAAAAGCTAAGTGTGGGGGTATTTGATAAGCTCATATTTATACATATTTTACAGCAAATTCTCTCGTCTTTTCTTGGTTAGTTTCTTATATTTTTGAGTTATTTACTTTGTTTTTGTGTTTTATCGAATTTATCTAGCAAAGAAATTAATAATAGAATAAGTGTGATATTAAGTAATAAATTCGTTTTTTTTTACCTTGCCCACTTATTTTATTATTGTAACTTAAGAAAACATTTTGGCAGAGCAAATAAAAGGTGACTGAATGAGTTATATATCTATATATATATATAGATATAAAAGGTATGGCAGGAACTTAGGCGTGGGGAGTGAAGGAATATAATAAAAACACAAAGTGCATGCAGAAAATGTGAAAGTCTCAGTGGGCAGAGCACAGAAAGAGTGGAGGGCACACTGGCATTAGGAAATAATAAGGAAAAGGTGTGGAGCACTTCGTGGGGGTGCATGAAAGACCAGAAAATAAAAAAAAGGAAGAAAGCTACCTTTAGGCAGCTGGAGGGAAATAATAAAAGGATAGAGGACTGACGAGAACTCTAGGGGGGGATAAGGAAAGAAGAAGTCAGCGGGCAGGGAGGAAGCCTCGGGGCTGCCCTTGGCGTGAGAACAGAAAAGAAGGCAGCATGCTGCCTTGAGCTTAGCTAAAGAAGTAAAGGCCTTGCTGGCGTGCTGAGGAAAGAGGAGGTCTCGGTCTGAGGGCAGCTGCCTGAAGCAGCACGCTGCCTGAAGCAGCACGCTGCCTTGGGATTTGGAGGGAGCCGATTTGCACAGGGAGAAGGAGAAAGTCAGCGCAGAAGAGAGGAACAGCGCAGAGGCGTGCGGATAAGGAGCCTTGGGGCAGGTGACTGCCTGCGAGTGCAGGGCAGGTGGTAGCTCGAGACGACATTAGGCAGGGGGAAAACTGCCTTGTGCAGTGGGCTGACGCGAGGAGGAAACGCTGCTGAGGCAGCTGGTGAGAGGGCGACACGGAGAGAGAGCAGATAGCTAGTAGGAACGCAGGGAGCTAGAGGAACGCAGAGAAGTCAGCACGACAGCTGCCTTGCGCAGCTTAAGGACTGACGGTGAAACGCAGGACAGGCGGAAAAGGTGGCTGCCCTTTGCAGCGTGAGGTCTCGAGCGTGCCAGTTGCAGCGAGAGATAAAACAGCGAGAGGGGCAGCACGGATTGGAGGGGCAGCACGAGCAGGAGGTCAGCACGAGCAGGAGGTCAGCACGATGCAGTGCTGACTTGGGCAGCACGGAGGATATAATGCACAGTGGCGCATCACTCTATTTCTCTCGGTTTAATCCTCCAACTTATATTTTATTTTATGTTTTAATTTTAATAATGTGTAACTAATTTTATTTTGGTTAGAGGTTAATTCAAAGCCATGATTATATTTGTAATTTGAATTGATTACTTTCAGTTGTGATTTCTAAGTTGTGATTTAATTTGCTTAACTGCTTGATTGATAACTTATTTTTGTATGTCGATTAAGGATGCATACTTAATTTACATGCATGAATTTGATGCTAGAATATAAGTAAATTTCACCTAATCGTTATGAACTTATATTCACAAGTAGTGAAGGTCGCTTATAAACGATCGCGTTAGGTAAATTCTTGGCATAAGTTTCATGCAATTCATAGTAACAAGTGCCTCGTCAATGCTTATGATTTTTATAAAACTTAATGATTCTTGCTTGTATCTCTATTATGCAATTCATGTAGGGAACTTGTAGGGAATGTTTTGGGTTGTCGTATGCAATCATCCAACCTAATAAAAGTAGGAAAATCTGAAGGTTAATTTAAGCGGACCTAATTAACTTGGGGCGTTGAGAATTTACAATTTATTGAAAGAACAACTGAAAATCAATTTAGGTTGCATATGTGGCATGTGTGGAGAATAATCCTCTAGCCAGTCCGTCATTTATCATTTTACCTTAATTTTATGTTTTTGTCAATTTTGTAATTTATTTAAGTTTAATTTACTTTTCATCAAAATCAATCCCCCATTTTATTTTAAAGTGTTAGATTTATTAGAAATCATTTTAGTTTGTGTTTTCTTAAATCTTGAGTTGTTTTGAGTCTTTTGATTTATTTTAGTTTATTTGTTAGTTTTATTTTGAGTTATTCTATTTAAGTGTTTTGAGTCTAGTTTAATATTTTAAATTTTGTTTTTACGTTTTTAATTTAATTTTACTTTGATTAGCATCCCTAGTTAATCCCCGGCCTAGAACGATCCCTACTTATCCATATACTACAACTGTCACAAATAGGGTTTAAATTTGTGCGTTAATTTATTTTCGCATCAGGTGCGGCTGGTTTGCTAGGGTAAAGGGTGGGCCTTCTAGAATGCCTTGCAAGGCAAGGAAATCAAATTTCTAGAAAGCCCAAAACCAAGAGGAAATAAGGTCCAACCCACGGCAAGGATGAGAGAATGTTCTAGAACCCTTCTTTGTGTCTTCCAACGCTTAGGAACCTTCTAAGATTGCTTAAACTCAAGGCCATTTAAGTTTAGGAAAGATCAACCCAAAATGGAAACTTTTAGGATTAGCTTTCCTACTTCAAGTAGGAAACCTTGTTTGAGTATGAATCTTCGTTCTTCTAGGAATCCATCTTCAACTAGGAATCCCTCGTTGATTAGGAATCCTTCTTCAGTTAGGACTCCTCCTCGGACTAGGAATCCTTCTTGGACTAAGAATCGTCAAATCTTCAAATCTTCAATTTCGTCCAAACCTTGTGTTCCAAGCATGTACTTTCCAATCTAAGCTCCATTTTGCTCCAAAAGGCTCCAATTTGCATCCTTGTATGTAATATGCCCTTAAAACCTGAAAACATATGAAACTAGCTTAAAAGACTACTTTAAGCTAAGAAAACAAAACATATGAACCTTGCTATTGCTTTAAGAACGTTTGTTATCCCTATCTTTCCTTTGTTAACCATTACCCCAAGCCCCGTTACAACCCTTGACTTCTATCTTGAGTGTTATGTGTTTCAATTTGTGGAGTTTGAATTTGGTATGAGCATATGGTGTCACTGGTTCTCGCATCTAAGTAGTAGCATTCCATTCATGAGATCATATCTAAACATGCTTAATAACTCCAGAAATTGCTTTCTTTGTAACACATATACGTGAGTGTTCGTTTCCATGTTTACATCAATCTTCTCACATATAACTAGTGTAAGGTGTGTAGTCAGAAAATGTGTGAAAATAGAGAGTATCTTGTAAGGAATTGAGCAAATTCTCTGAGGCATGTTACTACATTCAAAACATCATTTTAATTGGTTAAATGTGAACTAGTAAGTGGTGACTGTTATTAAGTATGTGCTCAAGTGTGAAGATAACTAAAATCTGTGGGAATAATGATTTTTAACATGTCATGTGCATTGAAAATCCCTGAGGCAAATGTTGAAAGGATTAGAATGTGTTTTGTTTACTTTGTTTTGTTTGTTTGTTTCGTTTTGCTCGAGGACTAGCAAAAGCTAAGTGTGGGGGAATTTGATAGGAGCATATTTATGCGACTTAGTTAACATGTTTTCTTGCATTTACTTAGTTAGTTATTGCTTATAAGAGTGTTTGAAGCTATTTTCGTGTGTTTGTAGGTCCTACTAACAAAGTTGGAAAGAAAGTGCATTTTGGTGCAATTTGGAGCAATTTTGGGCCAAAATGGATTGCATGCATATGGAGCAAGTGGGATGGACGTTTTTGGTGTTTTAAAAAGGGTTTCAACACATGCAAAAATCTGAATAATAAAGTTGAAGTGTGGAAGTGTGCAGATACATACACTTAAGGAACAATTTGAAAGGAAAAGAAGTGAAAGATGCCATTTGTTGGATTGCTTTACAAGATGTATTCACATTTTCAGCAACTACAAACATAATTGCAAGCTGAAATGATGCATAGCATGTGTGTAGAGGTGTAAAGTGGCCGAAAGTTGATGTTTGCAAGATGAAATGATGCAAAACATGTGTGTGAAAGTTGTCTAACAGCTAGTACATGTGGAAAAGGGATGGAATACAAGGCAAATGCATCAGAAATTGAAGAATGAAGGCACATGGACAGCTACAAAGGAGTTGAATTAGCAAAAGAGGAATGATTGCCTTTTGTTAAAGGCAAGACACAATGATAAAAGAGCATGTAAACTAGCTGTTTTTGCATCATTTTGGCCTTTGTTTGTATTGTTTATTGAAGCCACTTGAGTGATTCTTTGCTTTGGAGCTTCTATAAATAGGGAGTGAAGGGAAGAACACTAGAGATTACACTACATCAAAAACACAATCAGCCACACCACCCATTCTCCATCCATTCTTTTAGCCAAACCCATCTACACATTCATACACTACATAAAAAACACAATCAGCCACACCACCATATAACCCAAGTGTTTTAGATGCAAATTCGTGGGATTTTATCACCCTTAACTTGAAGACTTGTTCCTTGCTGTTTTTAAGCCTTTTTAAGCTATTTTGGTGTGTTTTAGTGTGTTTTGATTCAAAAATCCGAAAATCCCATAAAAAAATTTGAAAAATTTGTATCTAAAACACTTTGGTTACCCCCCCACACTTAAATCAAACATTGTCCTCAATGTTTCAAGCATAGACTCACACACATAACAAACACACAAAACAAAACAGCAACTAACAACCTAACATGGCAGAAAACGAATAGCAACAAAGAGAAGGGTTTAGGAACGCAATTCTGGAATTGGAGTGCTTTCTCGGTCTTCCTTCGTTGAATGCATGGGTTGCCTCCCAAGTAGCGCTTGCTTTAACGTCGTACAGCCTGACGAAACGCCTCATTACTCCAGATTAGGGCCCACGGCATCCAAGGAGATGTCCTCCACGGTTTTCTCCACAAAGTGCTCATAGTAGGGTTTCAAGCGATGCCCGTTCACCTTGAATTCTTGTCCCGTTCTCAAGCTTTGGATTTGGACTGCACCATGAACAAAAACATTAGTAATAACAAACGGTCCAATCCACTTAGAACGTAACTTACCGGGAAACAGACGTAAACGGGAATTGAACAATAGCACTTTCTGCCCAATTGAGAATGATTTCCCACGGATCATGTTGTCATGGAAAGTTTTGGTCTTTTGCTTGTAAATGCTAGCATTATCGTACGCCTCGTGCCGTATCTCATCAAGCTCATTCAATTGCAACTTCCGTTGACTTCCCGCTTCATCGAGGTTCATGTTGAACTTCTTGATGGCCCAAAGTGCTTTGTGCTCCAATTCAACGGGAAGATGGCACGCCTTGCCATAGACAAGTCGGAAGGGGGACATCCCAATAGAGGTCTTGTACGCCGTACGATACGCCCAAAGTGCATCATCTAACCGTGAGCTCCAATCCTTCCTTGTTGGCCCAACGGTTTTCTCAAGTATTTGCTTGATCTCTCGGTTGGAAACCTCGGCTTGGCCATTCGTTTGAGGATGGTAAGGTGTAGAAACCTTATGTGTGACATTGTATTTCCTCAATAACGCTTCAATCGTCCGATTGCAAAAGTGTGACCCTCCATCACTAATGATCACTCGTGGCATTCCAAACCTTGCAAAAATGTTAGTTCTAATAGAATCATTAGTCCGGGTGGCCTTGGCTTCCACCCATTTCGACACATAATCAACCGCAAGCAAAATATACATGAAACCATACGATGAAGGAAAGGGACCCATAAAATCAATACCCCAAACATCAAAAATTTCAACATTTAGGATAGAAACCTGCGGCATTTGATCTTTTGCACTAATTCCACCCATTCTTTGGCATTTATCACATTTTAAACAAAAGTTTCTAGCATCCTTAAAAATACTAGGCCAATAAAAACCACATTGTAACACCTTGAGGGCTGTGCGTTGTGTGCCAAAGTGCCCTCCACATGCATATGTGTGACAAAAACTCAAAATTGAATAACATTCAGAATCGTGCACACAACGACGTATAATCTGATCGGGGCAAAATTTCCATAAGTACGGATCATACCACACATAAAACCGTGCATCATGCCTAAGTTTATCACGTTGGTGCCTAGTGAACTCACTTGGAATACGTTTTGACACCAAAAAATTAACAATATCGGCATACCAAGGTGCACTAACCTTAATGGACAGCAATTGTTCATCGGGGAATGTCTCCAAAATCGGCAAAGACTCCTCATTATGCACCATTCGGCTTAGGTGGTCAGCCACAACGTTTTCGCTTCCCTTCTTGTCCCGAATCTCTATGTCGAACTCTTGAAGTAGCAACATCCATCGAATTAGCCGTGGCTTGGCCTCCTTTTTGGTGAGCAAGTACTTCAAAGCTGCATGATCAGTGAAGACAATTACTTTAGTACCAATTAGATATGAACGAAATTTATCTAAAGCAAAGACAACGGCAAGAAGTTCTTTTTCCGTAGTAGAGTAGTTCAATTGTGCATCATTCAACGTCCGTGAGGCATAGTAGATGACATGCGGCCTCTTGTCCTTCCTTTGTCCCAAAACAGCTCCTAAAGCATAGTCGGACGCATCGCACATGAGCTCGAAAGGTAGGCTCCAATCCGGTGGAACAATGATGGGTGCCGTGGTCAACAACTCCTTGAGTTGAGTAAATGATGCCGCACACTCCTTGTTGAAGTCAAACGCCACGTCTTTTTGTAGGAGACGGCAAAGAGGTTGTGCAACCTTTGAGAAGTCCTTGATAAACCTACGATAAAAACCTGCATGGCCAAGAAAAGAACGAACCTCTCTAACCGAAGTCGGAGAGGGTAAGTGACGTACAAGATCTATTTTCGACTTATCAACCTCAATACCGTTTTCAGAGACTATATGACCTAAAACTATGCCTTGCTTAACCATGAAATGGCATTTTTCCCAATTAAGAACAAGGTTAGTTTCAACGCAACGTTTTAAGATTAAACTAAGATTATGCAAGCAACCATCAAAAGAATCACCAAACACGCTAAAATCATCCATAAACACTTCAATCATTTTCTCAACATAATCAGAAAATATGCTCATCATGCATCTTTGAAATGTAGCAGGTGCATTACATAAACCAAAAGGCATGCGACGATATGCAAAAGTACCAAAGGGGCATGTAAAAGTGGTTTTTTCTTGATCTTCGGGAGTTATGACAATTTGATTATAACCAGAATAACCATCAAGAAAACAATAGAAAGCATAACCGGCTAACCTCTCAAGCATTTGGTCAATGAACGGCAATGGCAAGTGATCCTTCCTCGTAGCGGCGTTTCGCTTCCTATAATCAATGTACACCCTCCACCCGGTTTGAATGCGTTGAGGAACAAGTTCATTCTCGGCATTTGCAACCACAGTCACTCCAGATTTCTTCGGAACGCATTGAACAGGTGAGACCCACTTACTATCCGAGATTGGATAGATTACTCCACAATCCAAAAGCTTGATTACCTCTTTCTTCACAACTTCCATCATTGGAGGGTTGAGACGGCGTTGAGCCTCTCGAGATGTTTTGGACCCCTCCTCTAGAAGTATGCGATGCATGCACGTGGTCGGGCTAATTCCTTTTATGTCGGCCAAGGTCCATCCAATCGCCGTTTTGTACTCCTTAAGCACTCGCACCAATTTGCTCTCTTCTTGTGCCGTGAGTGAGGATGAAATAATGACGGGCAATGTGTCATCCTCACCCAAGAAAACGTACTTCAAGTGACTAGGCAACGGTTTAAGTTCAAGTGTAGGTGGCTGCACAACTGAGGGAAGCATTTTATTAGCCGAAACTGAACTTAGAATAGGGTTCGAATACTTACTTGATTGTGTTGGCAATGACTCGAGGGCAGCCACCATTTCAATGATATCCACACTAGGGGGTACGGCAAAGAACTCCTCATGCATGCCGTGGGGTGTTTTGGTGGTTGCCTCAATGTTTTGCATGTCTTTTCCTTGTGCAATGACCAATTCAAGTGCATCGTCCTTCAAATTGTCCAAATGGTCCTGCGCCAAAGAGTTAATTACATCAATAGCAAAACATGAATGATTCTCACTAGGATACTTCATAGAATCAGAGAGATTGAAATTAATAACTTCCCCATCGAATTCCATCGTCAAAATGCCATTATAGACGTCAATCTTCGTACGAGCAGTTTTCATGAATGGCCGTCCAAGGAGAATGGGCAATGAAGGGGCATGGTCCGATTCATCCATCTCAAGTACATAGAAATCCGCCGGAAAGATCAAATGATTAACCTGCACTAAGACATCTTCCAACACTCCCTTTGGATAGGCATTAGATCTATCGGCTAATTGTATAATCACACCATCATTTTTCAACTCTCCTAGGTTCATAGATGCATAAATTGAATATGGCATGACATTTATGGATGCACCTAAGTCTAACATGGCAGATTCAAACCTAGAATTACCAATAACGCACGGAATTGTAAAACTACCCGGATCTTTGCATTTGTGGGGCAGTTTGCGTTGCAAGATGGCTGAGACGTTTTCTCCTACTTTGACCACCTCCTTGGTCGAAATTCTCCTCCTATTGGTGCAAAGTTCCTTCAAGAATTTGGCGTACCTCGGGACTTGCTTGATTGCATCCAAAAGGGGGATATTGACTTGAACTTTCCGAAACGTCTCCAGAATTTCCTTTTCCGCTTCTTCTTTCTTTGTTTGCTTAAACCTACTAGGAAAAGGAACATCCAAAGGGAAAACATTAGTAGGAACTGAACTTGACACGTTTTTACCTTTGTTGGCCGAATTGGACACATTGGGAACACTTGGAACTTGCGGCAATGTTGGTTCTTTCTTGGCCGTGAGTGGCCTTTGCTCTTCTTCTTCAATTCTCAACTCTTCCTCCTCGTTGGAGCGCGATTTGGATGGATTGAGGTCAGATCCGACTTGCTTTCCACTTCGCAAATGCATAGCCTTTGCAGATTCGAATCCACCCTTCGGATTGACCACCGTTGAGCTTGGCAACCTTCCTTGCTCACGAAATTGCCCCATGAACTCGGCAATTTGTCCCACTTGTTTCTCTAAGTTGTCCACCCTCTTGTCTTGGATTTGCCTCTCTTTGTTTTGAGTTTGGACTTCCTGCGTCAAAGTAGTGAGTATTTGAAAAATCTTATCATTATCATTTGAATTACCTGAATTACTTTGGGCAGGTTGTGCTTGGGCTTGTGGTTGTGCCAACGGCTTTTGATAGAAACCCGGGGGTTGTTGCCTAAATCCGCTTTGTTGCTGGCCTTGTTGGGGGTCTCGCCATTTAAAATTCGGATGATCACGCCAACCGGGATTGTAAGTATTGGAAAATGGATCACCACGTGATTGGTATTGATTGCCATATCCCACGGCATTGAGTGTTTCCCACCCTCCATTCTCGATCAATTGTGGGCACTTGTCCGTATGGTGGCTTTGCATGGAGCATACGCCACAAGGAGCTACGGTTTTGACTTTTGGACCTTCCACCACCTGAGAAAGCAACGTAGTAAGGTTAGCCATTTGATTTTGAAGTTCGGTTATGGCACTTACCTCATTCACTTGTTGATGCCGTGGGGTAGTCCTTTGTCCGACTCCTTTGTATTGTTGAGCGTTCAACGCTCGGTTGGCAATCAACATCTTTGCAGCCGTAGGGGTTGATAGGAGCATATTTATGCGCCTTAGTTAGCTAGTTCTTATGCATTTTCGTTATGTTTTCTTAGTTTAAAGTAGTCTTTTAAGCTAGTTTCATGTGTTTTCATGTTTAAAGGGCACATTACATAAAATGATGCATTTTGGAGCTTTTTGGAGCAAATGTGAGCTTAGATTGAAAAGTACATGCTTGGAGCACAAGGAATGGACAAGTTTGAATGTCAAAGGAGCTTAAGAAATGAAGAAATGAAAGTGAAGAACAAAGAATTCAGATTTGGAAACCAAAGTTTCTAAAGTTGGAAGTTTCTATTCTTGGCTTTGGGCTTTTAGATGACCTAAACCCTAATTCCTTGTGGACCCTAACCCTAGCCGCACCTAGGCCTCTAGAATATCTGATTTCCTTGCCTTGCAAGGCATTCTAGAAGGCCCATCTCTAAACCCTAACCCTAGCCGCACCTTAGGCCTTATTCCCACTAAAAATCTGATTGTTTTAACCTAATTTCTGGTGGATTTGGGCTTCTAGAAACCCTAATCTGATTACCCTAGGGTTTTGGATGCCTATATATACTCATTATAACCCCTAGATCAGATCATCATCTCCCATACACAATCATTCACGCCAGAAATCTGCCCTTGATTTCTGCCGCACCTTCCCATCACCAAAGTCCCAAAATTCTGCCCAAAATCATCCCTAGCCGTACCCCCATCAACCCTAAACCTTCCCATACCATTCCCCATCCATTCTACAGCACAAATAACCCCAAAAACCTGTTCTAAAGTTCTCTGCCGCAGCAAGGAGGAAGGAGAATTCGTTGATGAGCTTGCTGCCAAGTTGGAGCGTTCTAGGTGTTTTCTTTCTTTGGATTTTAATTTCATGTATCTTTGCTTTGTGAGTATGAGGAACTAAACCCCCTTAGTTGGGGGGTAATTCGAAACCATGTACATGCTTGCAGTATGATTTGATTAAATTCAGTTGTTATTTCATAAGTTGTGGATTCAATTCGTTCATCTATTTGATTGATAACTTATTTGTGTATGTTAATTGAGAGTGCACGCTTAGTTTTCATGCATGAATATGATGCTAGATTATGAGGGAGTTTCACCTAATAGTTACAATCTTATAATGACAAGTAGTGAAGGTCGCTTGAAAACGATCGCGTTGAATGAATTCTTGGCATAAGTTTCATGCAATTCATAGTAACGAATGCTTCGTCAATGCTTATGTTTTTCATAGAACTTAATGATTCTTGCTTGTATCTCTATTATGCAATTCATGTAGGGAACTTGTAGGGAATGTTTTGGGCTGTCGTATGCAATCATCCAATCTAATAACTTGTGGAAAAACTGAAAGTTAATTAGTGCAATTCACGGTTAATTTGGGGCATTGAGTATCCATAGTTTATCGAAGAACAACTGAAAATCGTTTTGTTTGCAAGTGTGACATGTGTGGAGAAGAACCTCCTAACTAGCCTTTTATCCATCCTTTTCATCCAAAAACGTTTTACAATCTGTTTAGTTTTAAGTTTCTGTTTTGTTTTCAATTTTCGTCCAAAACAAATCCCCCTTTATTTTGAAGTCTTAGATTAGTTAGAAAGTGTTTTGATTTGTGTTTCTAAGTGTTTTGATTCAAGTTTTCACCCAAATTCGTCCAAGTTCTTGTTAGGTTCTCAAAACTGCCCAGAAAGTGGTTTTTAGGCAGTTGTGAGTCATTAGGTTGCTGTTTTAAGTTTTAGGTTTGTTTAAGTGTTTTAACCTTTAGTTTTGCATTCTTTGAGTCTAGTTTAGTGTTTTAAACTTTGTTTTTGAGTCTTTAAGTCAGTTTCCAAGTGTTTAGCAATCCCTCCTAATCCCCGGTCTAGAACGATCCCTACTTACATCTTTACTACAACTTGACAAAAAGAGGGTTAATTTGTGTGCTAGTAAATATCGCATCAAATTTTGGCGCCGTTGCCGGGGATTAGCAACTTTGCTAATCCCTTGGTTCTTTTCTTTTCGTTTAGTTTGTTTTTATTTTGGTTTTTGTTTCTGACTTAGTTTTGTTTTCCTTGTTTTGTGTTACTTTTGATATTTGATTTAGTTCTCTTTCTTTGATTTTAGGTACTAGAGAAGTAAGACATGGATTGTGCTAGCATTCAAGCTCAATTGGCAAATCTTACTTCTCAATTGTCCCAGATTGCCGGAAGGACCACAATGCAAAGTGTCCCTACATTTGGTGTGTCCTATAGGCAAGGATATCAAACTCATCAACATCCTCAATTCACTGTGAACGAAGATGCGTGGGGTTATCAAGGCTATGATCAACCAAGCAACAACATGTTTTCCAACACTTACAATTCGGCTTGGAGAGATCATTCAAATTATATGTGGGGGGAACCTCAACAATTCCAACAAGATGGATATTGGCAGCAAGAGGAGGAGTTCTATTCAAGCCCTATGCAATATGCTCAATCAAACTCAGGTTGGTCAATAGATTATAATCAAATTCTGAATGAATTAAATTGTTTGGTGCAGGGCTCACAAAATCAAGCCAAGGAGGCTCAACACGATGCATATTGGCAGCCATATGAGGAGTTCTACACCACGCCTATGCAGCCACCACCGCATACCCCACAACAATTCCAATCAAATTCAAGTATGTCCATGGGTAGTGATCAAATTCTTCAATTACTAACCTCTTTGACGCAGGACCAACAAAATCAAGACAAAAAGTTGGATAAATTGAAGAGTCAAATGGGAGAGATTATGGAATTCATGGTACAAATTCAAGAGCAAAGTGAACTCTCCAACTCAACTGTTGAAAATTCGAAGGAAGATTTTGAAGTCCATGATGCTATCACTTTGGGAAGTGCTATGGAGGTTGTAGCTGACCTAAAAACGTCCAAACATAGCCTAGAAGTGGATGAGGAGCTGCTGATTGAGGAGGAGGAAGCAAACATACACACGGCAAGGGTAGAACAACCCTTGCCGCAACCCCTTATGCCCTCTAACCCACCCACCACAAGTAAGGACGTCCCAATTTCATTTCATTCTAATGTTATTCCTCCGAATGTCCCTTTTCCTCGCAGGTTTTTGATTCCCAAGAAAGAAGAGAGTGAACAAGACATCGTGGAAGCCTTCCCAAAGGTGCAAAATGATATTCCAATTCTTGGTGCAACAAAGCAAGTTCTAGATTGTGTTCAATTGTTCAAAGGACTTTGTACACCAAGAAGAATGATTCAAGAGAAAGTAGTGGCCGGAGAACATCAAGAATTCATCAAAGAGGACGTATTTGAAACAACAAAGCCCAAAGAAGTCGAGTTTGATGACACGGGACAAATCACAATCATTTAAAATTCGGATGATCACGCCAACCGGGATTGTAAGTATTGGAAAATGGATCACCACGTGATTGGTATTGATTGCCATATCCCACGGCATTGAGTGTTTCCCACCCTCCATTCTCGATCAATTGTGGGCACTTGTCCGTATGGTGGCTTTGCATGGAGCATACGCCACAAGGAGCTACGGTTTTGACTTTTGGACCTTCCACCACCTGAGAAAGCAACGTAGTAAGGTTAGCCATTTGATTTTGAAGTTCGGTTATGGCACTTACCTCATTCACTTGTTGATGCCGTGGGGTAGTCCTTTGTCCGACTCCTTTGTATTGTTGAGCGTTCAACGCTCGGTTGGCAATCAACATCTTTGCAGCCGTAGGGGTCTTGTCCACCAATGCTCCTCCCGCTGAGGCATCTAGCATTTGACGTTCAATTGGTAGAAGTCCTTCGTAGAAGTATTGTAGCAAAAGTTCCTCTTTCATTTGATGCTGTGGACACGAAGCAACAAGAGATTTAAATCGTTCATAGTAAGTAGGAAAAGATTCACCTTCGTCTTGTTGAATGCCACTTATCCTTTTGCGTAGGAGGATGACTCGAGAAGTTGGGAAAAACTTCTCCAAGAAAGCTCTTTTCATGCTCTCCCATGATGTGACCGTTCCGGGAGCCAATTCGTATAACCAATCTTTCGCCTTCTCTAGGCGAGAAAAGGGAAAGGCCTTCATCTTCAAGATGTTTTCATCCACGTTCACCGGGGTCATGTTCGAGCAAACGACTTCAAACTCCTTTAGATGCTTGTTCGGATCTTCCATGGATAGCCCATGGTACTTTGGAATGTGATGCAACAAGCTTGACTTCAATTCGAACTCGGCAGTCTTGTCGGGAGCCGCCCTAGGGTATTGGATACAAAGAGGTGCGGCATTATCCAATCCCGAGGCGGAAAGCTCTTTAATTGTGCGGTTGTCCGCTGCCATTTCTTGTACTTCCTCTTCAAATTCAGAAACGGACTCGGAACTTGCACTTGATTCACTAGGTTCCGGGTTCTTCCTCTTTCGTCTCAATTCACGCTCAAAATCGTCGTCAAAGTCTAGAATATGTTCGTGAATCGGATTAGAACTCCGAGTCATAAACAAGTACCTAAAACAAGAAACAAAATAACATAAGAATCTGATCTAATAAGAAAAACGAAAATAACAATCCAAGGGTTTAGCAAAGTTGCTAATCCCCGGCAACGGCGCCAAAAATTTGATGCGAAATATATAAGCACACAAATTAAACCCTCTTTTTATCAATTGTAACAAAGTATGTAAGTAGGGATCGTTCTAGACCGGGGATTAGGAGGGATTGCAAAATCACTTGGAATTGACTCAAAAACGTAAAAACAAGTTTAAAACACTAAACTAGACTCAAAGAATGCAAAACTAAACTTTAAAACACCAAAACAAACCAAAAGACTCAAAATAACACAAAAACACTCAAAACTGCCTTAAAACCACTTTCTGGGCAGTTTTGGACTCTAAACAAGATTTTGACGAAAATAGGTTTTAACTTGACTCAAAACACTTAAAAACACAAACTAACACACTTCCTAACTAATTTGACACTTGAAAACAAAGGGGGATTTGGTTTTGACGAAATTAAAAACAAAACATAAACTTGTAAATCAAAACAGATTTTAAAACGAATTTGGCTTAAAACAATGGATGGAAAGCTAGCTAAGGGGTTCATCTCCACACATGTTATACTTGCATACAAAACGATTTCCAATTGCTTTTCAATAAACCATGAATTCTCAACGCCCCAAGTTAATTAGGTCCGCTTAAATTAACCTTCAGATTTCTCTAACGTTATTGAATTGGATGATTGCATACGACAACCCAAAGCATTCCCACAAGTCCCCTACATGATTGCATAATTGATGCGAAAATAACTAACGCACAAATTTAAACCCTATTTGTGATAGTTGTAGTAATGATGTAAGTAGGGATCGTTCTAGGCCGGGGATTAACTAGGGATGCTAATCAAAGTGAAATTAAATTAAAAACGTAAAAACAAAATTTAAAATATTAAACTAGACTCAAAACACTTAACTAGAATAACTCAAAATAAAATTAACAAATAAACTAAAATAAATCAAAAGACTCAAAACAACTCAAGACTTAAGAAAACACAAACTAAAATGATTTCTAATAAATCTAACACTTTAAAATAAAATGGGGGATTGATTTTGATGAAAAGTAAATTAAACTTAAATAAATTACAAAATTGACAAAAACATAAAATTAAGGTAAAATGATAAATGACGGACTGGCTAGAGGGTTCTTCTCCACACATGACACATATGCAACCTAAATTGATTTTCAGTTGTTCTTTCAATAAATTGTAAATTCTCAACGCCCCAAGTTAATTAGGTCCGCTTAAATTAACCTTCAGATTTTCCTACTTTTATTAGGTTGGATGATTGCATACGACAACCCAAAACATTCCCTACAAGTTCCCTACATGAATTGCATAATAGAGATACAAGCAAGAATCATTAAGTTTTATGAAAATCATAAGCATTGACGAGGCACTTGTTACTATGAATTGCATGAAACTTATGCCAAGAATTTACCTAACGCGATCGTTTATAAGCGACCTTCACTACTTGTGAATATAAGTTCATAACGATTATGTGAAATTCACTTATATTCTAGCATCAAATTCATGCATGTAAATTAAGTATGCATCCTTAATCGACATACAAAAATAAGTTATCAATCAAGCAGTTAAGCAAATTAAATCACAACTCAAGAAATCACAACCGAAGGTAATCAATTCAAATTACAAATATATCCATGGTTTTGAATTAAACTCTAGCCAAAATAAAATTAGTTATACATTATTTAAATTAAAACAGAAAATAAAATCTGAGTTTGAAGAACGAATTAACCCGAAGAGAAAAGACAGCTCTTCTTTCTCTGCATCTCTGTCCTCACTGCTGCCAAATGGTAGCTGTGCTGACCGCAGTTCTGACCTCCTGATTGTGCTGCCTTCGTTCCTTCCACGTCCTCAGCTGCCCAAGCAGCTGCGTCACCTTGTCTCCTCTCCTGGGAAGGGCAGCCCTCCCCGTTTATTTATTTCTCTCCGAGAGCTTCCCACCGTCTGCCAGCTGCCCTCAAGGCAGCCTTCCTCTTTCTTCTTCTCGCCCAGCTCTCCCCTCAGCAGCTCACGCTGCTCTTCAGTTCCGAGGCAGCCTTCTGCGCGTCTCTGTCTCTCTTTCCCCGCTGTCAAAGGACAGCTGCTTCTAAAAAAATGCCGAGCCCCTTTCCAAATAACCCCACGCTGACAGCTCCGTGTTCCGTGGCTGCCAATTGGCAGCTACCAATTTTCTTCTTTCCTTTCCCCCCCCCTCCTTTTTTCACTCCGTGCTCAAGGCAGCTACCACACTTATATCTCGCTTCTTTTCCCCCAGGTCTGACCTCCTGCGAGCTGTCACTCTGCACAGTCTCGCTGCTCGCATCCGCTGCCTGCTTCTTGTGCTTCTTCTCAGTGTGTCGCTGCCCCAAGGCAGCTTGCTGTGCTGCTCTCTCCTCCTCCCTCGCAGCTCTCGCCGTGCTTCCTCTACCGAGGCCTCCAAGCTGCAGCGCCTCCTGCTTCCTCGCAAGCTGCACCGCTGCTCCTCGCTTCACTCGCTGCCCTGCTTAGCTGCGCCAGGCAGCACTGCAGTCCGGTGCGCAGCCTTCCTGCTTCACCTCCAGTCCTCCTCCAAATTCCCCCGAGGCTCCTCCACGTACTTGCGCGCAAACGTCACCTTCCACGCTTCTGTCTCTGCCAAGTTGCTGCGCGAAGAGCGCCTGGCTTCCTCTCCCGCCTCTCCTTGCGAGCTTTTCGCTGCCGGGGAAGGCAGCGCCTCCTGCTTCTCGTTGATCTCAGCTGCAAAAGCAGCCTTCTTTCCTCATTCCCCCCTCTGCTCCACCTCGCGTACAGCTGATTCTTTATATCCCCACTTCCTTCTTCACATGCTTTCACGTGGTCCCTTCTTCACATGCTGACTGCATTTTCTTTTTCTTTCCGCCAGCTGCACTCCACTTTACATTTCTTTATCCTTCACTCTGCCCACTTGCAGCCTTGCTGCCCATTCACATTCACATCTTATATATATATATATATATATATATATATATATATATTTATATATATATATTTATATATATATATATATATTTATAATACTATCTTATTTTTATTAACCAAAAAATAGTGGGCAAAGCAGTTTTTACGATTTTATTACTAAAAATCACACTTATGTTAATTTTATTTTCTTAGTTAGATAAATTCGATAAAACACCAAAACAAAGTAAATAGTACAAAAATATGAGGAAATAACTAAGAAAAGACAAGAGAATTTGATGTAAAATATGTATAAATATGAGCTTATCAAATACCCCCACACTTAGCTTTTGCTAGTCCTCGAGCAAAACAAACGAAAAACAGAAAAAATAATAACATGAAAACTATTAGTTTCCCCCTATATGACTCTCATAGAACTTCATTTGAGAACACAATCATCAAGAACCATAGCAACAAGCAATTCAAGTTCATTTTCCTTATTCAAATATTAGCAGTAATCTTTGAAACATCCTTGAAGTGTAGTGTGTGAGATAGCCATGCTAATGCAATTTCAAATTTTTATTTTAAAATCACCATATGCAAACTAGCAACCTTCTCACTGGATATACGCTCAATCACACATGTGTTTAGTTTTAAATGTGTTTCGCTCAAAGAAACAAATGTGAAAGTTCTACCATAAGCTTGCATAAAGATCACTTCTCCACAATCATAATTGCAAAACTTAAATCAAGAGGACTTTTATTGGATGTAATGAGGCTTAGGGCGAGAGTTATTGAAACGAAAGAATAGGAAAACACAAGTTCCAAGCTACATTGCAAGCGATTTTTTTCTTTAGATTTATAAGAACTCAACATTTCCCGCTATTCTACAAGTCACCTCCAACCACACCCATAAACAGAAACTTTAAAAACTTTTTATTTTCTTGTATACAATCTTTCTTTTTCTTTTCCTTTTCTTTTCTTTTCTTCTTTTTTTTTTTTTTTTTTTTTTTTTTTTTTTTTTTTTTTTCAAACAGAAACAAATATGAAAAACCCCCACACTTATTCTTTTGCCAAACACCCTCAAAGTACTTCACAAACATTCACATAAGATAATCTTGCATTGCTCAATAGCTCGCTTGGAAAGGGTAAGGAAAAAAATATTTATTTCAGGCATAAGGGTAGACATATCTGGTGATAAGAAATAAAAGGCTCACAAATACGGCTCAAATTGGCAATCTAATGATATCATTTTTCTTTGGGAAACAAGGATATTTGGGCCATGGTGGTAAACCTAATGCCTCTATCATTTTCAAGTTCATGCAATCAATGACAAATATTTCGAAAGATCGTTATGCAAGTTCTAGAGAAGTATCTCACATAAGTTCATCACACATGAAAAAATAGGAGTGTATGAAAAATGCACACACTTTCAATAGGCTCAAAAACTCACATAGGATGTATATGGTCACTAAATTCACATATGGAGCTTTAAATCATGCTTTAGTTTCACATCAACAAGGCTATGTGCATTTGGTTTTTCAAAGATGATCAAATATGTACAAACTAACACAGAATTTGGAATTTCACACAACACATGTTAACTAAGTTCTTGATGATCATGGTTCAAATTTTATTCAATTATATCATTGGGTCGGGGAAACTAATAAAAAATCTAATTCAAAACAATAAGGAAAACAAGGAAATATTTTTGGATTTTTAAAATTTTCCGATTTTTTTTTTTTTTTTTTTTTTTTTTTTTAATAAAACAAAACTAATTAAGAAAACAAAGCAATAACATGGAAACAAATGAAACCAGTTCAAAGTCGAAGGTACAAAAATTTTCAATTTGGTCATTTTTCATACTCTTTACCCCCACACTTAAACTAGACATTGTCCCCAATGTCAGAAAATATAATAAAATGCAAATAAAAATAAAAATAAAATAAATAAATACAAAGAAAGAAAATAAAGCAATAGGACTGAAAACTTCCCTAATTTGCAGAAAAAATCAAGCGATGACCCCCCAAGCTAAAATTTTGCAATCAACTTCAAGGGTGGAAATAGCCAAAAGTTCCTGCAAAGAAAAGAAATAAAACAGTTAAGCACGCAAGAAAATGTAGAAAATGCAAACGAAAAATTGAAAATGAAAATAAAAGACAATGAATAAAACTAAAAGTGATCATTGGTCCTGTTTGGTGACTTTCCACAGCTTTGAACTTGAACTGGCCTCGGAACTTCTTAGCAAGGAAAATGAGACTTGATTGGTGGTGTTGTTGAAGCTTCTCGAGCTCTTGGTTTCAACTCAGACTCCTTCTGCCGGGTTGATTGAGTCTGCAGGCTACATTCTTCTCTTTTTGTTCTTCTGCATGGCAGGTAGGCACGAGGAATAGGTGGTGGTCTGCTTCTTTGTTCAATCTGTCCAAGTGCCGACCGATTGCCTTTCTTTCACCTTGCCCCGTAGCCAAGAGCAAGGGTAAAGGAAAAGCATGCCATGAGAAATCTTTGCCTCTGACTCTGATGATATGGGATACTTTTGCTTTTGAAGAAGTATCGTTCCACAGGTGTATGCTTGAACTGGGCTGGGGAACTTCTTAGCAAGGAAAATGAGACTTGATCTTGAAGATGAAGCAGCACCTTGTCTCCACATGCTTCAAGTATCATTTTCACTTGCCATGTCTGTTCTCCAGGCAGATGTGGCGACTTCTTCGGAAGTACATCAGTGGTTGAAGAAGAGCACTCGAGAGCAATGCTAGGTAAGCAATCAGGAAGGATTTCCAGGCAGTCGGTTCTTAGATTGGAAGATTGACACCGAGTGCTGGCTGATTGCCCGCTTTCTCCTTGCCACAAAGACAAGGACAAGGACAGGGAGAAAGCGTGATATGAGATACTCTTGCTTTCAACCTTCATGATATGAAATACTCTAGCTCTAGATGACTTATTTGCAAAGGTATCCCAGGGAATGAGAAACACAGAGAAACTCGAGAGGGTTTGTTGGAAAGGCATTTTGGGAGATGAAAAATTTCGGAGATGAAGAAGTGTTGAGAGTGTGCCTTTGCTGTTGAAGGCGAAGGTAGACGTTTATAGAATTTTTCTTCACAACCGAAACTGTTCTTTTACCCCTGTCGGCAGCCGGTGGATGGATGAACAGTACAGGTCACGCACTTTCTGAAAAAGTCACCCGTAATTTGCGCAAAGCTGACAGCGCGCGTGACGAGTGACGACAAAATTGGAAAAACTGTTCGCCTCGTGATTCCTGACCGCTCCGGCTTTTGAGAGAGACGCCCGACTTTTGAGAGAACGGCGTCCGACTTTTGAGAAAGGAACCGACTTTTGAGACGGAGACGCCGCTTTTGAGAAAAGAGTCCGGCTTTTGAGAAAGGAGCCCGGCTCTTCGATTTGCGAGGGGGCGCCTCTTCGACTGCTGAGTGATGCCTCTTGATTTCTTCTTCTTATAAGAACGCTCATTTTTGTTCCACAACACACTTAAGCTCCCCTGTAAACACTCCCTCCTGTAAACACTCCCTCTTGCATTTTCTTTAATCTTGATCAGTTCGACTCTTCATTCTCAACACCTTCAAATATGTCTTGCCCTTCTGACCGTCGCCTTAACTTGAATGTTGGGGAAGATAGTGATATATCTTCTCCAACCAACATTTGGCAGCCATCCTTCATATCCCCAAATGGTCCTCTTACAGTTGGGGATTCCATGATGATGAACGAAACAACCGCATCGGTGGTGGCCAGAAATCTGCTCACTCCTAGAGACACTAGGATACTTTCCAGGCGGTCCGACGAACTGGCTGTTCAGGACTCTATGGCCTACAGCGTCCGATGCGCAGGTTCAGTATCAAACATGGGCCAGCGCCTTCTTGCACGAACCCGTCAGGTGGAATCGTTGATGGCTGAAGTGGCTAGTCTTCGGCAGGAGGTCAGAGTGCTTAGGCATGAGAACAGGGATTTGCACATGCTTGCAACCAATTACTCAACCAGCATGAAGAGGAAGCTGGATCAGATGCAGGAGTCCGAAGTGCGGATTCAGAGTGATCATCAACGGTTTATGGCGTTACTCCCGAGGTTTGTGTTGCCTTCGTCCTCGGGAGCAGCACCAAGTATTGAGGCTCTGAATGATCCAGCTCTGGCGCTTCGTCTTTCAGGGGCTCCGTCGACCTCCGAGGCACCACCAACCAATGACCAATGAACAAAATTAAATTACAAGTTATTGTAAAAAATTTATGCATTTAAGTTTTTTTTTTTTTTTTTTTATATTTTTTTTTTTTTTTTTTTTTTTATTTATATGAATGTTTATGTTTTTAAGTTTTTTTTTTTTTGATTTTTTTTTTTTATATATAAATGTAAAAATAAGTAAATCAAAGTAAAAAAACTAAGTTTAATCTCCTAAACAAAAATCACTACTAAATAAACACAACAAAATAAAATCAACGTAAAATAAAATAAAATAAATCAACGTAAAATAAATTCACACAAGAGCAAACAAATAATGAAAGAACTAAACAAAGTAAAATAAATTCAGTAAAGAGAAGGGATTAGGAATGCAAATCTGATTGTGGGTGATTCCTAGGCCTCCCTTCATTATTCAAATGCATGGGCTTATCATTGAACGGACGGTGGTACTTGAAATGATCCGACAACGGTCTAAGTTCTAATGACGGTGCCTGAATCATCAAAATTAGAAACAAGTTAGTATAAATTAAAATTAAAAATGGAGAAGATGGCTTACAGTCACATTCAAACTCAATTATAAACACCACGTCTTTGAACGTTTCCGGGACTTTGAACTTGGCCAGGTTTACTATGATGGTTGTGGCTTGTCCCGTGTCATCAAACTCAACTGCTTTAGGCTTGATTGTCTCATGCACATCCTCTTGGATGTATTCTTGAAATTCTCCGGCCACCTCATTTTCTGGAATAATTCTTCTTGGTGTACAAGTCTCTTTGAATGTTTCAATACCATCGGGAACTTGATTTGGTACACCAAGAATTTGGATATCACATTGCACCTTGGGAAGATCTTCCACAACATATTTTTCATTCACTTCTTCCTTGGGATTTAAAAACCTGCAAGGAAAAAGGACATTTGGTGGAACGATGTCAGAATGAATTGAACTTAGAACCTCCTCACCTAAGTTGGATGGCATAAGGACTTGGGGGGTTTGCGATAAGAATTCTTCTAAACTGCCCAAGTCGTCATCCTCATCTTCTTCTTGAATTGGCAATTCATCCATGTTCGGGCTCTGTTTGGATGGTTCAGGAACAACTTCATCCTCCATATCACTTCCCAAAGTGATGGCTTCATTAATTTCCATTTCTCCCTCTGAATTTGCAAATGTGGAGTTGGAGAGTTCACTTTGATCTTGAATTTGTACCATGAACTCCATAATCTGCCCAATTTGCTTCTCCAACTCATCCACCTTGTTGGCTTTATTTTGCATCTCCATGTTTCGATTTTCTACGTCCTGGGTCAAAGAGGTTAGTAACTTATTCAACATGTCATTATCCGAAGACGTACCTGAATTTGATTGGGGAGATTGTTGTGGTGGATATGACGGTTCATATGGCCACTGATAGAACTCTTCCGATGGTGGCAATTGTTCTTCTTTTTGTGAACCCTGTACTGAAGAAATTAATTCTTCAAGCATTTGATTATAATCCACGGGCATACTTTGATTCGATTGGAATTGTTGTGGGGAATGCTGTGGTGGCTGCATAGATCTTGAATAGAACGCGTCTTCTTGCTGCCAATATCCACCTTGTTGGAATTGTTGAGGTTCTCCCCACATGTACTCTGAGTAGTCTCTCCAATCCGAATTGTAAGCGTTGGAAAACATGTTGCCCCTTGATTGGTTATAGCCTTGATATCCCCAAACATCTTCATTTGCAGAAAATTGGGGATATTGATGAGTTTGAAAACCTTGCTCATAGGGCATATCAAATGTAGGGCCACTTGGCATTGTGGTCCGTTCGGCATTATGAGTTAATTGAGCAGTGAGCTGTGCCAATAGATCTTGAATGCTAGTAGAATCCAGGTCTTGCTCCATTTGTAACTAAAATCAAAGAAAGAAAACTAAATCAAATATCAAAAGTAAAAGACATAATAAACCAAAAATAAAATAACATAAAATAAACACAAATAAAATAAAATAAAATAAAATAAAACACAAACAAAAACATAAACAAAGGATTAGCAAATTTGCTAATCCCCGGCAACGGCGCCAAAAATTTGATGCGAAAATAACTAACGCACAAATTTAAACCCTATTTGTGATAGTTGTAGTAATGATGTAAGTAGGGATCGTTCTAGGCCGGGGATTAACTAGGGATGCTAATCAAAGTGAAATTAAATTAAAAACGTAAAAACAAAATTTAAAATATTAAACTAGACTCAAAACACTTAACTAGAATAACTCAAAATAAAATTAACAAATAAACTAAAATAAATCAAAAGACTCAAAACAACTCAAGACTTAAGAAAACACAAACTAAAATGATTTCTAATAAATCTAACACTTTAAAATAAAATGGGGGATTGATTTTGATGAAAAGTAAATTAAACTTAAATAAATTACAAAATTGACAAAAACATAAAATTAAGGTAAAATGATAAATGACGGACTGGCTAGAGGGTTCTTCTCCACACATGACACATATGCAACCTAAATTGATTTTCAGTTGTTCTTTCAATAAATTGTAAATTCTCAACGCCCCAAGTTAATTAGGTCCGCTTAAATTAACCTTCAGATTTTCCTACTTTTATTAGGTTGGATGATTGCATACGACAACCCAAAACATTCCCTACAAGTTCCCTACATGAATTGCATAATAGAGATACAAGCAAGAATCATTAAGTTTTATGAAAATCATAAGCATTGACGAGGCACTTGTTACTATGAATTGCATGAAACTTATGCCAAGAATTTACCTAACGCGATCGTTTATAAGCGACCTTCACTACTTGTGAATATAAGTTCATAACGATTATGTGAAATTCACTTATATTCTAGCATCAAATTCATGCATGTAAATTAAGTATGCATCCTTAATCGACATACAAAAATAAGTTATCAATCAAGCAGTTAAGCAAATTAAATCACAACTCAGAAATCACAACCGAAGGTAATCAATTCAAATTACAAATATATCCATGGTTTTGAATTAAACTCTAGCCAAAATAAAATTAGTTATACATTATTTAAATTAAAACAGAAAATAAAATCTGAGTTTGAAGAACGAATTAACCCGAGAGAAAAGACAGCTCTTCTTTCTCTGCATCTCTGTCCTCACTGCTGCCAAATGGTAGCTGTGCTGACCGCAGTTCTGACCTCCTGATTGTGCTGCCTTCGTTCCTTCCACGTCCTCTCAGCTGCCCAAGCAGCTGCGTCACCTTGTCTCCTCTCCTGGGAAGGCAGCCCTCCCCGTTTATTTATTTCTCTCCGAGAGCTTCCCACCGTCTGCCAGCTGCCCTCAAGGCAGCCTTCCTCTTTCTTCTTCTCGCCCAGCTCTCCCCTCAGCAGCTCACGCTGCTCTTCCAGTTCCGAGGCAGCCTTCTGCGCGTCTCTGTCTCTCTTTCCCCGCTGTCAAAGGACAGCTGCTTCTAAAAAAATGCCGAGCCCCTTTCCAAATAACCCCACGCTGACAGCTCCGTGTTCCGTGGCTGCCAATTGGCAGCTACCAATTTTCTTCTTTCCTTTCCCCCCCCTCCTTTTTTCACTCCGTGCTCAAGGCAGCTACCACACTTATATCTCGCTTCTTTTCCCCCAGGTCTGACCTCCTGCGAGCTGTCACTCTGCACAGTCTCGCTGCTCGCATCCGCTGCCTGCTTCTTGTGCTTCTCTCAGTGTGTCGCTGCCCCAAGGCAGCTTGCTGTGCTGCTCTCTCCTCCTCCCTCGCAGCTCTCGCCGTGCTTCCTCTACCGAGGCCTCCAAGCTGCAGCGCCTCCTGCTTCCTCGCAAGCTGCACCGCTGCTCCTCGCTTCACTCGCTGCCCTGCTTAGCTGCGCCAGGCAGCACTGCAGTCCGTGCGCAGCCTTCCTGCTTCACCTCCAGTCCTCCTCCAAATTCCCCCGAGGCTCCTCCACGTACTTGCTGCGCAAACGTCACCTTCCCACGCTTCTGTCTCTGCCAAGTTGCTGCGCGAGAGCGCCTGGCTTCCTCTCCCGCCTCTCCTTGCGAGCTTTTCGCTGCCGGGAAGGCAGCGCCTCCTGCTTCTCGTTGATCTCAGCTGCAAAAGCAGCCTTCTTTCCTCATTCCCCCCTCTGCTCCACCTCGCGTACAGCTGATTCTTTATATCCCCACTTCCTTCTTCACATGCTTTCACGTGGTCCCTTCTTCACATGCTGACTGCATTTTCTTTTTCTTTCCGCCAGCTGCACTCCACTTTACATTTCTTTATCCTTCACTCTGCCCACTTGCAGCCTTGCTGCCCATTCACATTCACATCTTATATATATATATATATATATATATATATATATATTTATATATATATATTTATATATATATATATATATTTATAATACTATCTTATTTTTATTAACCAAAAATAGTGGGCAAAGCAGTTTTTACGATTTTATTACTAAAAATCACACTTATGTTAATTTTATTTTCTTAGTTAGATAAATTCGATAAAACACCAAAACAAAGTAAATAGTACAAAAATATGAGGAAATAACTAAGAAAAGACAAGAGAATTTGATGTAAAATATGTATAAATATGAGCTTATCAATAATAGAGACACAAGCAAGAATCATTAAGTTCTATGAAAACCATAAGCATTGACGAAGCACTTGTTACTATGATTGCATGAAACTTATGCCAAGAATTTACTTAACTCGATTGAGATCATCAACCTTTACTACTTGTGAATATAATTCCGTAACGATTAGGTGAAACTTCCTTATACCCTAGCATTCAATTTATGCATGATAATTAAGCGTGCACTCTCAACCAACACACACAATTCATTGTAATTCACACAGATAAGTAAATTGAATTCACAACTTATGAAACGCAATTAGAAGTAATCAAATCATATAGCAAGCATAATCATGTGTTTTGAATCCCCCCCTAGCCAAGGGGGGGTTTAGTTCCTCATACTCACAACACAAAGAGAATAGAATTTAAACATTGAAATCAAAGGAAAAGAAACACCTAGAAATTCCAGCTAGTTGAACTTGAATCGCATGAACTCCAAGCTTCCTTCTCCTCCTCCTTGGTACGGCAAGGGCCTAAAACAGGTTCTAAGGGTCCTATGTGTATGGATTAATGGTGGTGGATGGCTGTAGTAGTGTTTAGGTATGGTGGGGGGTGCGGCACAAACTTAAAACTAGGGAGAATGGTGTTTAGGGGCTGCGGCAAGGGTGTGGGGAGGCTTAGGCGAATTTCTGAAGTTGTGGAGTGAATGATCCATGAATGAATGGGTTAAGGGGGTTTATATAGGCTTCTAACCCTAGGTAAATCAGGTTTAAGGCCTTCTAGAAAGCCAAATCCATCAGGAAATAGGTTAAACAATCAGATTTTGCAAGGGAAAAGGGGTCCTAGGTGCGGCAGGTTTGTAGGGATATGGATAGGCCTTCTAGAATGCCTTGCAAGGCAAGGAACTAGGGTATCTAGAAGCTAGGGTGCGGCATTATTATAGGGATTAGGGATAGGGCTTCTAGAAGCCCAAATCTGGTGGGAATTAGCCCAAACCCACGGCAAGGAGGATGAATCTTCTAGAATCTGCTCATTTGTGTCCTTCAATACTTAGGAGTCCTTCTAGCATTAGGAAAACATGTCCTTCACCTTCCTTGACTTGGAATTCTTCTCCTTCTTCATCTTGGAAACCTTTTCCTTCTTGGACTTGGAAATCTTCCTTGTAGCTGCAACTTGATGCCATTTGGGGTTTACATTTCCTACTCCAAGTAGGAAACCTTGTTTGAATAGGCATCTTCATTCTTCTAGGAATCCATCTTCAACTAGGAATCCTTTGTTGACTAGGATTTCATCTCTTGATTAGGCGCTTTCCTACTTCGACTAGGAAACCTTGTTCAAGTAGGAAACATCATCTTCAAATCTTCAATTTCGTCCATCCTCTTGGCTCCAAGCATATGATGTCCATTCCAAGTTCTAATTTGCTCCAAAAGGCTCCAAAATGCTTCCTTTTGCTTATTTTGCCCTTAGAACCTGAAAACACATAAAACTAGCTTAAAAGACTACTATACTAAGGAAAAACACTATAAATGCACAAGAACAAGCTAAACTAAGGTGCATAAATATGCTCATATCACCATACCATCTCCCATCCACTCCTCCATACAAATACCATCCAAACCTGTCCCCAAAACCTTATGCCGCACCAAAGAGGAAGGAGGAGAAGCCTTGGACGTGCATGCCATTCAAGTTAGGATCGTTGGAGCGTTTAGGTGTTTTCTTTCTTTTGATTTCAATGTTTAAATTCTATACTCTTTGTTTTGTACGTATGAGGAACTAAACCCCACCTTGGCTAGGGGGGGATTCGAAACCATGTTTATGCTTGCTATATGATTTGATTACTTTCAATTGCGTTTCATAAGTTGTGAATTCAATTTACTTATCTACATGAATTAAAACTGATTTGTGTGTGTTGGTTGAGAGTGCACGCTTAATTTTCATGCATAAGTTTGATGCTAGGATATAAGGGAATTTCACCTAATCGTTATGAACTTATATTCAAAAGTAGTAAAGGTTGTTGATCACAATCGTGTTAAGTAAATTCTTGGCATAAGTTTCATGCAATTCATAGTAACGAGTGCCTCACCAATGCTTATGATTTTCATAGAACTTAATGATCTTTGCTTGTATCTTTGTTGTGCAATTCATGCAGGGAACTTGTGAGGAATGCTTTGGGTTGTCGTATGCAATTTTACGGTTAATTTGGGGCGTTGGGAATTCATGGTTTATTGAGAAGCAATTGGAAATCGTTTTGTATGCAAGTATGACATGTGTGGAGAAGAACCCCTTAGCTAGCTTTCCATCCATTCACTTTTATCAAATTCGTTTTAGAATCTGTTCAATTTACAAAGTTTGTTCTTGTTTTCAATTTTCTTCAAAATTCAATCCCCATTTATTTTGAAGTGTTAGATTAGTTAGAAATCAATTTAGTTTGTGTTTTTAAGTGTCTTGAGTCAAGTCATAAGACAACCCAAAGCATTCTCCACAAGTTCCCTGCATGAATTGCATAACAAAGATACAAGCAAAGATCATTAAGTTCTATGAAAATCATAAGCATTGGCGAGGCACTCGTTACTATGAATTGCATGAAACTTATGCCAAGAACTTACTTCACACGATTGTGATCAACAACCTTTACTACTTTTGAATATAAGTTCATAACGATTAGGTGAAATTCCCTTATATCCTAGCATCAAACTTATGCATGAAAATTAAGCGTGCACTCTCAACCAACACACACAAATCAGTTTTAATTCATGTAGATAAGTAAATTGAATTCACAACTTATGAAACGCAATTAGAAGTAATCAAATTATATAGCAAGCATGAACATGGTTTCGAATCCCCCCCTAGCCAAGGGGGGTTTAGTTCCTCATACGCACAAAGCAAAGATAAATAAATTTAAACATTGAAATCCAAAGAAAGAAAACACCTAGACGCTCCAACGATCCAATCTTGAACAGCAAGCACGCCTATGGACTGTCCTCCTTCCTCTTTGCTGTGGCACAAGACTTAGGGACAGGTTTTGGGGGGTATTTGTATGGGGGAATGGATATGGATGGGTGAGGGGGTGCGGCAAAGGTGTTTAGGTCAGGAATTATGGAGTATGGTGGTGGAAAGCTGCGGCAAAGAGCAAGGAATGATTTCTGGCGTGAATTGATGTATATGGGAGGTGGTCATTCGTCCATGATGCGAAAATTAACTTAACACACAAATTAAACCCTCTTGTTGTCAATTGTAGTAAAGAATGTAAGTAGGGATCGTTCTAGGCCGGGGATTAGGAGGGATTGCTAAAACACTTGAAACTGACTTAAAAACGTAAAATTAAGTTTAAAACACCAAACTAGACTCAAAAGATGCAATACAAACTAAAAAGACTCAAAACTAGTTTAAAAGACTCAAAACAGCTTAAAACAATGAATTAGACTCTAAACTGACTCTAGGGATGGTTTTGGACGAAATTAGGTTCTAACTTGACTCAAGACACTTAAAAACACAAATCAAAACAGATTTTGACTAATAAAACACTTTAAAGTAAAGGGGGATTTGATTTTGACGAATTTGAAAAACAAAACAAACAGATTGTAAACTAAAACAGATTTTGGACGAATTTGGGTAAACTATGGATGATGGGCTAGCTAGAGGGTTCTTCTCCACACATGATTGATGCGAAATATATAAGCACACAAATTAAACCATCTTTTTTATCAATTGTAGTAAAGTATGAAGTAGGGATCGTTCTAGGCCGGGGATTAGGAGGGATTGCTAAATCACTTGAAAACTGACTCAAAAACGTAAAAACAAAGTTTAAAACACTAAACTCGACTCAAAGAATGGAAAACTAGACTTTAAAACACTAAAACAAACCAAAAGACTCAAAACAGCACAAAAAACACTCAAAACTGCCTTAAAAAAACACTTTCTAGGCAGTTTTGAACACAAACACAAATATGGACGAAAATAGGTTATAACTTGACTCAAGACACTTAAAAACACAAACTAAATTGATTTCTAACTAATCTAACACTTTAAAATAAATGGGGATTTGGTTTTGACGAATTTGAAAACAAAACAAAAACTTTGTAAAACAAAACAGATTTTAAAACGAATTTGGTTAAAGTGAATGGATGGAAAGCTAGCTAAGGGGTTCTTCTCCACACATGTCACACTTGCATACAAAACGATTCCCAATTGCTTTTCAATAAACTATGAATACTCAATACTCCAAGTTAATTAGGTCCGCTTAAATTAACTTTCAGATTTCCCTTATGTCAATGAATTGGACGGAAAAAGCGCATCGCAATCAAATTATTCCTCAAAAGCTCCCTACATGAAAGCGCATAATAGAGATACAATCAAAGATCATTATGTTCAATGGAAATCATAAGTATTGACGAGGCACTCGTAACTATGAAAGCGCATGATACTTATGCCAAGAATTTACTTAACACGATTGTGATCAACAACCTTTACTACTTGCGAATATAAGTTCATAACGATTAGGTGAAATTCCCTTATATCCTAGCATCAAACTTATGCATGAAAATTAAGCGTGCACTCTCAACCAACACACACAAATTAGTTTTAATTCATATAGATAAGTAAATTGAATTCACAACTTATGAAACGCAATTAGAAGTAATCAAATCATATAGCAAGCATGAACATGGTTTCGAATCCCCCCCTAGCCAAGGGGGGTTTAGTTCCTCATACTCGCAAAGCAAAGATACATAAATTTAGACATTAAAATCCAAAGAAAGAAAACACCTAGATGATCCAATTTGGACAGCAGGTGCATCCACGAGTCTTCCTTCCTCCTTGCTGCGGCACTTGGACTTTGGACAGGTTCTTTGGGTTATTAAATGGTGTAGAATGGATGGGGGATGTATGGTGGTGTTTAGGATGGATGGGTGGTGCGGCAAGGGTTGATTTTTCGCAGAAATTTGGGAGAATGGTGGTGGAAGGCTGCGGCAAAGGTAGGGGATGAGTTTCTGACGTGAATGGTTGTGTATGAGAGGTGGTAATTCAGCCCAGGGGTGAATGAGAGTATATATAGGCACTTAAAACCCTACGGTAATCAGATATGGACTTGGATAACCCAAATCCACAAGGAAAAAGGCTTAGAAAATCAAAATCCAATAGGAAACAGGTTAAAAGGTGCGGCAGGTTTAATGGGAAAAGGATTGGCCTTCTAGAATGCCTTGCAAAGCAAGGCAAAAAGGTTCTAGATCAGGTATAGGTGCGGCATGGATTAAGGAATAAGGATAGGGCTTCAAGAAAGCCCAAAACCAAGAGGAAATAGGCCCTAACCCACGGCAAGGATGAGGAAATATTCTAAAACCCTTCTTTGTGTCTTCCAACGCTTAGGAACCTTCTAATGTTGCTGAAACATAAGGCCAACTAGGTTTAGGAAAGATCAACCCAAAATAGAAACTTTTAGGCTTAACTTTCGTACTTCAAGTAGGAAACCTTGTTTGAGTAGGAATCTTCATTCTTTTAGGAATCCATCTTCAACTAGGAATCCCTCGTTGATTAGGAATCCTTCTTCAATTAGGACTCCCTCGTTGATTAGGAATCCTTCTTCAATTAGGACTCCTTCTTGGACTAGGAATCCTCAAATCTTCAAATCTTCAATTTCGCCCAAACCTTTTGTTCCAAGCATGTGCTATTCCCTCTAAGCTCACTTTTGCTCCAAAAAGCTCCAATTTGCATCTTTTTATGTAATATGCCCTTAAAACCTGAAAACACATGGAAATAGCTTAAAAGACTACTTTAACTAAGAAAACATAACGAAAACGCATAAGAACTAGCTAACTAAGGCGCATAAATATGCTCCTATCAAGTTCCCCCACACTTAGCTTTTGCTAGTCCTCGAACAAAACAAAGAAATAGAAGAAAAACAAAACGAAACAAAACAAACAAACAAAACCTAAACCTTCCAACATTTGCCTCAGGGATTTCCAATACACATGACATATTAAAAATCATCATTCCCACAGATTTTAGTCATCTTCACACTTAAGCACATACTTAATCATAGTCACCACATACTAGTTCACATTTAACCAATTAAAACGATGTTTTGAATGTAGTAACATGCCTTAGAGAATTTGCTCAATTCCTTACATGATATGCACTCTATTTTCACTCAGATTTTCTAACTACACACCCTACACTAGTGATATGTGAGAAGATTGATGTAAATATGAAAATGAACGCTCACATATATATATATAACAAAGAAAGCAATTTCCGGAGTTAATAACATGTATATAAATATGATCTCATGAATGGAATGCTACTACTTAGATGTAAGAACCAGTGACACCATATATGCTCATACTAATTTTAAACTCCACAAATTGAAACACACAACACTCAAGATTAAAGTCAAGGGTTGTAACGGGGCTTGGGGTATTGGCTAACAAAGAAGGGATAAGGAAAACAAACGTTCTAAAAACAATAGTACGCAAAGTATTGAAATCGAAACTTAGAATTCACTTTAGAATGCAGAAATCAACTTTTAAACACAAGGGGAAGATTCGTGCAACACTTAGGGTCTAATTCAATGTTTTGGACCATTTCTTCAACAATCAACACTTCAGAACTCTTTTTCATACTTTTCACAACTTTTCTTTTTTTCTTTCTATTTTCCACGAATTTTTCTTCTTTTTCTTTTCAAACCCGTGCCTCAATAAAGACTTTGGCGCACATACACATAAGACTCAATTCCCCCACACTTGTTTTCCGCCATACATTAATCAAAAGGAATTCATTTTGAGTCATGCTTTACTATGCTTTAAGAACAAGGGTATGGATGGTCCTAATCTAGGCTAGGTGAGGATGATGTGGGTTATCAAACAATATAGGCTACACAAGGCTCAACGGGGTTAAAACCTACAAAACAATTGAACATGGGGGACACGGCAATTTGGCTTAAGTGGTGGTTACTACACAATTTCATCTTGAATATGTGTTATGCAATTCAATAGCATGCTTTGAATGAAATGGGCATGAGTTCTAGTGTTTGGACTAAATGATGAAACGCCTTCTAAGTAGCAACCAAGCAAAGAATAATGAGATCATGCAACGACTTTAGAAAACAACAATCACAGATTATTAACTCTCTAAATAAACGTTTAGGCTCAAGTCTCATGATCGGATTATATTTATACATATTTTACATCAAATTCTCTCGTCTTTTCTTAGTTAGTTTCTTATATTTTTGAGCTATTTACTTTGTTTTTGTGTTTTTTAGTATTTATCTAGTAAATAAAATAAATATTGCACAAGTGAGATTTTAAGTGATAAAATCGTCAAAACTGTCTTGCCCACTATTTTTGGCTAATAAAAATAAGATAGTAATATAAATATATATATATATATATATATATATTTATATATATTTATATATATATATATTTATATATATTTATATATATATATATATATATATATATATATATATATATATATATATATAAAGATGTGAACGTGAATGTGCAGTGGGATGGCAGAAATAATTTAATAGAGCACGCGTGGGAGACAAGGAGGAAAGGCAGACAAAAAGAAGGAAGGCAGCTAGGCTGCCATTTTTGCAGAAAAGAATAAGAAGTCAGTTTTGGCGGAAGGAGTGTGGACAGAGGGGGGAGAAGGAAAGAAATCACGACAGGAGGGTGACGTGCTGCCTTGTGCAGCTGGAGAAAGACAGAGGAGCGGCCCTCCTGGCAGCTCGCGGGGAGACGGATAGAAACTGCAAAGCTTGGAGAAAACGAGCGGCCTGGGGGGATTGCTGCTTTAGGCAGCTGGTGGGAGGCCTCGGTTCTTGGGTGCTGCGGGCAGCAGCGAGCTCAAGGCAGCTCGGGACCAGAGGAAAGCGAGGTCTCGGAGGGAAGGAAAAAGCCAGCTGCCTTGTGGCAGCTGAGAAAGAGAACCAAACGCAGCGCACAGGAATTAGGTGGCGCTGCCAGTTGCAGCGAGAAGACAGGACGAGGAAGTTTGGTGCTGCTTGGCAGCGAGCGCGAGAGATACGACAGAGGACTGTGGAAGGAGGAAACGGAGAGAAGCGTCAAGCAGGCGACGCAGGAGACGACGCGAGGCGCTGGAAGCTGCCTTGGTTGCAGCGTGAGACGCGGGAGAGGGACGCACGTTGCTGCCATGCAGCTGAAATAGGAAGAATCATGCAGGGGCTTGCGCGAGGCAGCGAGCAGGAAAGGGTCAACACGGTAGCAATCCTGCCTGGTCAGCACGGCAACAGTGCAGCGAGCGCAACAACACTGCAGTCCTCATTCGGTTTAATCCTCCAACTCACGTTTTATTCCTGTTTAATTTTAATAATGTGTAACTAATTTTATTTTGGCTAGAGTTTAATTCAAAACCATGGATATATTTGTAATTTGAATTGATTACCTTCAGTTGTGATTTCTGAGTTGTGATTTAATTTGCTTAACTGCTTGATTGATAACTTATTTTTGTATGTCGATTAAGGATGCATACTTAATTTACATGCATGAATTTGGTGCTAGAATATAAGTGAATTTCACCTAATCGTTATGAACTTATATTCACAAGTAGTGAAGGTCGCTTATAAACGATCGCGTTAGGTAAATTCTTGGCATAAGTTTCATGCAATTCATAGTAACAAGTGCCTCGTCAATGCTTATGATTTTCATAAAACTTAATGATTCTTGCTTGTATCTCTATTATGCAATTCATGTAGGGAACTTGTAGGGAATGTTTTGGGTTGTCGTATGCAATCATCCAACCTAATAAAAGTAGGAAAATCTGAAGGTTAATTTAAGCGGACCTAATTAACTTGGGGCGTTGAGAATTTACAATTTATTGAAAGAACAACTGAAAATCAATTTAGGTTGCATATATATCATGTGTGGAGAATAATCCTCTAGCCAGTCCGTCATTTATCATTTTACCTTAATTTTATGTTTTTATCAATTCTGTAATTTATAGTGTTAGATTTATTAGAAATCATTTTAGTTTGTGTTTTCCGAAGTTTTGAGTTGTTTTGAGTCTTTTGATTTATTTTAGTTTATTTGTTAGTTTTATTGTGAGTTATTCTATTTAAGTGTTTTGAGTCTAGTTTAGTATTTTAGATTTTGTTTTTACGTTTTTAAATTAATTTTACATTGGTTAGCATCCCTAGTTAATCCCCGGCCTAGAACGATCCCTACTTATCCATATACTACAACTGTCACAAATAGGGTTTAAATTTGTGCGTGAATTTATTTTCGCATCAAATTTTTGGCGCCGTTGCCGGGGATTAGCAAATTTGCTAATCCTTTTATTTTTGTTTTTGCTTATGTTTATTTGTGTTTGTGTATGTTACTTTTGATATTTGATTTATTTTTCTTTCTTTGAATTGAGGTACAAATGGAGCAAGACCTGGATTCTACTAGCATTCAAGATCTATTGGCACAGCTCACTGCTCAATTAACTCATAATGCCGAACGGACCACAATGCCAAGTGTCCCTACACTTGATGTGCCCTATGGGCAAGGATATCAAAGTCCTCAATTTTCTGTCAATGAAGATGTTTGGGGATATCAAGGCCATAACCAATCAAGGGGCAACATGTTTTCCAATGCTTACAATTCAGATTGGAGAGATTATTCAGATTACATGTGGGGAGAACCTCAACAATTCCAACAAGGTGGATATTGGCAGCAAGAAGACGCGTTCTATTCAAGATCTATGCAGCCACCACAGCATCCCCCACAACAATTCCAATCGAATCAAAGTATGCCCGTGGATTATAATCAAATGCTTGAAGAATTAATTTCTTCAGTACAGGGTTCACAAAAAGAAGAACAATTGCCGCCATCGGAAGAGTTCTATCAGTGGCCATATGAACCGTCACATCCACCACAACAATCTCCCCAATCAAATTCAGGTACGTCTTCGGATAATGACATGTTGAATAAGTTACTAACCTCTTTGACCCAGGACGTAGAAAATCGAAACAAGGAGATGCAAAATAAAGCCAACAAGGTGGATGCATTGGAGGAGCAAATTGGGCAGATTATGGAATTCATGGCACAGATTCGAGATCAAAGTGAACTCTCCAACTCAAACATTGCAAATTCAAAGGCAGAAAGTGAAATCGATGAAGTCAATACTTTGGAAGGTGACATGGAGTATGAAGTTGTCCCAGAACCTTCCAAACATAGCCCGGACATGGATGAATTGCCGATTCAAGAAGAAGATGAGGATGACGACTTGGGCAGTTTAGAAGAATTCTTATCGCAAACCCCTCAAGTCTTTATGCCGTCCAACTCAGGTGAGGAGGTTCTAAGTTCAATTCATTCTAACATCGTTCCACCAAATGTCTTTTTTCCTTGCAGTTTTTTAAATCCCAAGGAAGAAGTGAATGAAAAAAATGTTGTGGAAGTTCTTCCAGAGGTGCAAAATGAGATCCCAATTCTTGGTGCACCAAATCATGTTCCCGATGACGTTGAAACATTCAAAGAGATTTCTACACCAAGAAGAGGGATTCCAGAAAATGAGGTGGGACAAGCCACAACCATCATAGTAAACCTGGCTAAGTTCAAAGTCCAGGAAATGTTCAAAAATGTGGTGTTTGTCATTGAGTTTGTGTCGGAAAAAGATAGTAAGCCATCTTCTCCATTTTTAATTTTAATTTATACTAACATTTTTCTGATTTTGATGATTCAGGCACCCACTCTTGAATTTAAACCATTGCCGGATCATTTCAAGTACCACCGTCCGTTCAAGGATAAACCCATGCATTTGAATAATGAAGGGAGGCCTAGGAATCACCCACAATCAGATTTGCATTCCTAATCCCTTCTCTTTACTGAATTTATTTTACTGTATTTAGTTCTTTCATTGTTTGTTGGCTCTTGTATGAATTTATTTTACGTTGATTTCTTTTTACGTTGATTTCATTTTGTTTTGTTTAGTTAGTTGTGATTTTTGTTTAGAAAGTTAAACTTAGTCTTTTTACTTTGTTTTACTTATTGTTGTGTTTTCTTAATTAAGTTGTTAAAAATACATAAAAAATAAAAAATAAAAAAATAAAAAAAAATAAAAAAAAAATAAAAAACTTAAAAACATAAACATTCATATAAATAAAAATAAAAAAAATAAAAAAAATAAAAAAAATAAAAAAAAAAAAAACTTAAATGCATAAATTTTTTTTACAATAACTTGTAATTTAATTTCGTTCATTGGTCATTGGTTGGTGGTGCCTCGGAGGTCGTCGGAGCCCCTGAAAGACGAAGCGCCAGAGTTGGATCATTCAGAGCCTCAATATTTGGTGCTGCTCCCGAGGACGAAGGCAACATAAACCTCGAGAGTAACGCCATAAACCGTTGATGATCACTCTGAATCCGCACTTCGGACTCCTGCATCTGATCCAGCTTCCTCTTCATGCTTGTGGAGTAATTGGTTGCGAGCATGTGCAAATCCCTGTTCTCATGCCTAAGCACTCTGACCTCCTGCCGAAGACTAGCCACTTCAGCCATCAACGACTCCACCTGACGGGTTCGTGCAAGAAGGCGCTGGCCCATGTTTGATACTGAACCTGCGCATCGGACGCTGTAGGCCATAGAGTCCTGAACAGCCAGTTCGTCGGACCGCCTGGAAAGTATCCTAGTGTCTCTAGGAGTGAGCAGATTTCTGGCCACCACCGATGCGGTTGTTTCGTTCATCATCATGGAATCCCCAACTGTAAGAGGACCATTTGGGGATATGAAGGACGGCTGCCAAATGTTGGTTGGAGAAGATATATCACTATCTTCCCCAACATTCAAGTTAAGGCGACGGTCAGAAGGGCAAGACATTTTCTGAAGGTGTTGAGAATGAAAAGTCGGAATGATCAAGATTGAAAGAAAATGCAAGAGGGAGTGTTTACAGGAGGGAACGTTTACCAGATTGAGTGTTTACAGGGGGAGCTTAAGTGTGTTGTGGAACAAAAATGAGCGTTCTTATAAGAAGAAGAAATCGTTGAGGCATCACTCAGTAGTCGAAGAGGCGCCCCCTCGCAAATCGAAGAGCCGGGCTTCTTTCTCAAAAGCCGGATTCTTTTCTCAAAAGCGGCGTCTCCGTCTCAAAAGTCGGTTCCTTTCTCAAAAGTCGGACGCCGTTCTCTCAAAAGTCGGGCGTCTCTCTCAAAAGTCGGAGCGGTCAGGAATCACGAGGCGAACAGTTTTTCCAATTTTGTCGTCACTCGTCACGCGCGCTGTCAGCTTTGCGCAAATTACGGGTGACTTTTTCAGAAAGCGCGTGACCTGTACTGTTCATCCATCCACCGGCTGCCGACAGGGGTAAAGGAATAGTTTCGGTTGTGAAGAAAAATTCTATAAACGTCTACCTTCGCCTTCAACAGCAAAGGCAAACTCTCTCAACACTTCTTCATCTCCGAAATTTTTCATCTCCGAAAATGCCTTTCCATCAAACCCTCTCGAGTTTCTCTGTGTTTCTCATTCCCTGGGATACCTTTACAAACAAGTCATCTAGAGCTAGAGTATTTCATATCATGAAGGTTGAAAGCAAGAGTATCTCATATCACGCCTTCTCCATGTCCTTGTCCTTGTCTTTGTGATAAGGAGAAAGCGGGCAATCAGCCAGCACTCGGTGTCAATCTTCCAATCTAAGAACCGACTGCCTGGAAATCCTTCCTGATTGCTTACCTAGCATTGCTTACCTAGCATTGCTCTCGAGTGCTCATCTTCAACCGCTTATGTACTTCCGAAGAAGACGCCACATCTGCCTGGAGAACAGATAAGGCAAGTGAAAATGTTACTTGAAGCATGTGGAGACAAGGTGCTGCTTCATCTTCAAGATCAAGTCTCATTTTCCTTGCTAAGAAGTTCCCCAGCCCAGTTCAAGCATACACCTGTGGAACGATACTTCTTCAAAAGCAAAAGTATCCCATATCATCAGAGTCAGAGGCAAAGATTTCTCATGGCATGCTTTTCCTTTACCCTTGCTCTTGGCTACGGGGCAAGGTGAAAGAAAGGCAATCGGTCGGCACTTGGACAGATTGAACAAAGAAGCAGACCACCACCTCTACCTCGTGCCTACCTGCCATGCAGAAGAACAAAAAGAGAAGAATGTAGCCTGCAGACTCAATCAACCCGGCAGAAGGAGTCCGAGTTGAAACCAAGAGCTCGAGAAGCCTCAACAACACCACCAATCAAGTCTCATTTTCCTTGCTAAGAAGTTCCGAGGCCAGTTTAAGTTCAAAGCTGTGGAAAGTCACCAAACAGGACCAATGATCATTTTTTTTAGTTTTATTCATTGTCTTTTTCATTTTTAATTTTTCGTTTGCATTTTTTTACATTTTCTTGCGTGCTTAACTGATTTATTTCTTTTCTTTGCAGGAACTTTTGGCTATTTCCACCCTTGAAGTTGATTGCAAAAATTTTAGCTTGGGGGGTCATCGCTCGATTTTCTGCAAATCAGGGAAGTTTTCAGTCCTATTGCTTTATTTTGTTTCTTTATATTTATCTACTTTATTTTTATTTGTTATTTGCATTTTATTATATTTTCTGACATTGGGGACAATGTCTAGTTTAAGTGTGGGGGTAAAGAGTATGAAAAATGACCAAATTGAAAATTTTTGTACCTTCGACTTTGAACTGGTTTCATTTGTTTCCATGTTATTGCTTTGTTTTCTTAATTAGTTTTGTTTTATTAAAAAAAAAAAAAAAAAAAAAAAAAAAATTCGAAAAATTTTAAAAATCCAAAAATATTTCCTTGTTTTCCTTATTGTTTTGAATTAGTTTTTTGTTAGTTTCCCGACCCAATGATATAATTGGATAAAATTTGAACCATGATGATCAAGAACTTAGTTAACGTGTGTTGTGTGAAATTCCTAATTCTTGTGTTAGTTTGTACATTTTTGATCATCTTTGAAAAACTAAACGCACATAGCCTTGTTGATGTGAAATTAAAGCATGATTTAAAACTCCATATGTGAATTTAGTGACCATATACATCCTATGTGAGTTTTTGAGCCTATTGAAAGTGTGTGCATTTTTCATACACTCCTATTTTTTTTATGTGTGATGAACTTATGTGAGATAATTCTCTAGAACTTGCATAACGATCTTTCGAAATATTTGTCATTAATTGCATGAACTTGAAAATGATAGAGGCATTATGTTTACCACCATGGCCCAAATAACCTTGTTTCCCAAAGAAAAATGATATCATTAGATTGCCAATTTGAGCTGTATTTGTGAGCCTTTTATTTCTTATCACCAGATATGTCTACCCTTATGCCTGAAATAAATATTTTTCCTTACCCTTTCCAAGCGAGCAATGCGAGATTGTCTTATGAGAAATGTTTGTGAAGTACTTTGGAGGGTGTTTGGCAAAAGAATAAGTGTGGGGGTTTTTCATATTTGTTTCTGTTTGAAAAAAAAAAAAAAAAAAAAAAAAAAAAAAAAAAGAGAAAAGGAAAAGAAAAAGAAAGATTGTATACAAAGAAAATAAAAAGTTTTTAAAGTTTCAGTTTATGGGTGTGGTTGGAGGTGACTTGTAGAATAGCGGGAAATGTTGAGTTCTTATAAATCTAAACAAAAGAATTGCTTGCAATGTAGCTTGGAACTTGTGTTTTCCTATTCTTTCGTTTCAATAACCCTATCCCGAAGCCTCATTACATCCAATAAAAGTCCTCTTGATTTAAGTTTTGCAATTATGACTGTGGAGATGTGATCTTTATGCAAGCTTATGGTAGAACTTTCACATTTGTTTCTTTGAGCGAAACACATTTAAACTAAACACATGTGTGATTGAGAGTATATCCAGTGAGAAGGTTGCTAGTTTGCATATGGTGTTTTTAAAAATAAAAATTTGAAATTGCATTAGCATGGCTATCTCACACACTACACTTCAAGGATG
Source organism: Malus fusca (assembly GCA_035220775.1). Classification (NCBI taxonomy): domain Eukaryota; kingdom Viridiplantae; phylum Streptophyta; class Magnoliopsida; order Rosales; family Rosaceae; genus Malus; species Malus fusca. The sequence continues at coordinate 17,899,277 of CM069066.1, read as the reverse complement.
TTTCAAAGATTATTGCTAATATTTGAATAAGGAAGATGAACTTGAATTGCTTGTTGTTGTTAGCTATGGTTCTTGATGATTATGTTCTCAAATGAAATTCTATGAGGGTAATATAGGGGAAAACTAATAATTTTCATGTTATTACTTTTTCTGTTTTCTCTGTTTTGCTCGAGGACTAGCAAAAGCTAAGTGTGGGGGTATTTGATCGGATTATATTTATACATATTTTACATCAAATTCTCTCGTCTTTTCTTAGTTAGTTTCTTATATTTTTGAGCTATTTACTTTGTTTTTGTGTTTTTTAGTATTTATCTAGTAAATAAAATAAATATTGCACAAGTGAGATTTTAAGTGATAAAATCGTCAAAACTGTCTTGCCCACTATTTTTGGCTAATAAAAATAAGATAGTATTATAAATATATATTTATATATATTTATATATATATATATATATATTTATATATATTTATATATATATATATATATATTTATATATATTTATATTTATATATATATATATATAAAAGATGTGAACGTGAATGTGCAGTGGGATGGCAGAAATAATTTAATAGAGCACGCGTGGGAGACAAGGAGGAAAGGCAGACAAAAAGAAGGAAGGCAGCTAGGCTGCCATTTTTGCAGAAAAGAATAAGAAGTCAGTTTTGGCGGAAGGAGTGTGGACAGAGGGGGGAGAAGGAAAGAAATCACGACAGGAGGGTGACGTGCTGCCTTGTGCAGCTGGAGAAAGACAGAGGAGCGGCCCTCCTGGCAGCTCGCGAGGAGACGGATAGAAACTGCAAAGCTTGGAGAAAACGAGCGGCCTGGGGGGATTGCTGCTTTAGGCAGCTGGTGGGAGGCCTCGGTTCTTGGGTGCTGCGGGCAGCAGCGAGCTCAAGGCAGCTCGGGACCAGAGGAAAGCGAGGTCTCGGAGGGAAGGAAAAAGCCAGCTGCCTTGTGGCAGCTGAGAAAGAGAACCAAACGCAGCGCACAGGAATTAGGTGGCGCTGCCAGTTGCAGCGAGAAGACAGGACGAGGAAGTTTGGTGCTGCTTGGCAGCGAGCGCGAGAGATACGACAGAGGACTGTGGAAGGAGGAAACGGAGAGAAGCGTCAAGCAGGCGACGCAGGAGACGACGCGAGGCGCTGGAAGCTGCCTTGGTTGCAGCGTGAGACGCGGGAGAGGGACGCACGTTGCTGCCATGCAGCTGAAATAGGAAGAATCATGCAGGGGCTTGCGCGAGGCAGCGAGCAGGAAAGGGTCAACACGGCAGCAATCCTGCCTGGTCAGCACGGCAACAGTGCAGCGAGCGCAACAACACTGCAGTCCTCATTCGGTTTAATCCTCCAACTCACGTTTTATTCCTGTTTAATTTTAATAATGTGTAACTAATTTTATTTTGGCTAGAGTTTAATTCAAAACCATGGATATATTTGTAATTTGAATTGATTACCTTCAGTTGTGATTTCTGAGTTGTGATTTAATTTGCTTAACTGCTTGATTGATAACTTATTTTTGTATGTCGATTAAGGATGCATACTTAATTTACATGCATGAATTTGGTGCTAGAATATAAGTGAATTTCACCTAATCGTTATGAACTTATATTCACAAGTAGTGAAGGTCGCTTATAAACGATCGCGTTAGGTAAATTCTTGGCATAAGTTTCATGCAATTCATAGTAACAAGTGCCTCGTCAATGCTTATGATTTTCATAAAACTTAATGATTCTTGCTTGTATCTCTATTATGCAATTCATGTAGGGAACTTGTAGGGAATGTTTTGGGTTGTCGTATGCAATCATCCAACCTAATAAAAGTAGGAAAATCTGAAGGTTAATTTAAGCGGACCTAATTAACTTGGGGCATTGAGAATTTACAATTTATTGAAAGAACAACTGAAAATCAATTTAGGTTGCATATATATCATGTGTGGAGAATAATCCTCTAGCCAGTCCGTCATTTATCATTTTACCTTAATTTTATGTTTTTATCAATTCTGTAATTTATTTAAGTTAATTTACTTCTCATCAAAATCAATCCCCCATTTCATTTTAAAGTGTTAGATTTATTAGAAATCATTTTAGTTTGTGTTTTCCGAAGTTTTGAGTTGTTTTGAGTCTTTTGATTTATTTTAGTTTATTTGTTAGTTTTATTGTGAGTTATTCTATTTAAGTGTTTTGAGTCTAGTTTAGTATTTTAGATTTTGTTTTTACGTTTTTAAATTAATTTTACATTGGTTAGCATCCCTAGTTAATCCCCGGCCTAGAACGATCCCTACTTATCCATATACTACAACTGTCACAAATAGGGTTTAAATTTGTGCGTGAATTTATTTTCGCATCATCTCACAAGGTTGTAGCGTTAATTTGAGTTCCTTCCTTCAAGCATGTTACAAAAACTAATTTTTTCCTTTATGATTACATGTGAATTCATAAGTTATAACCACAACCAAGCATAAACCAAAGAGTACATCAAACTTTCATCCATGTTTATGACTATCTTTAACAATCATGCAATTACAAACCGAATCCTCATCATTGTGTTGGAAGGTACCCTAAGACACAAACAAATACACAAAAACAACTTTAAAACGACTCTTTTTGGGTTTTTCAAAACAATTTTTTCAAATTTTTATGGGATTTTCGGATTTTTATGTCAAAACACACTAAAACACACCAAAACAGCTTAAAACACTTGAAAACAGCATGGAACAACTTTGGAATTATGGGTGATAAAGCCCTACGAATTTGCAACAAAACACTTTGGTTACCCCCCCACACTTAAATCAAACATTGTCCTCAATGTTTCAAGCATAAACTACCACAAATAACAAGTAAACAAACACCCATCAACTAACATAATAAACATGGCAGAAACGAAATAAACAACAAAGAGAAGGGTTTAGGAACGCAAATCTGGAATTGGAGTGATTCCTTGGTCTTCCTTTGTTGCATGCATGGGTTGCCTCCCAAGTAGCGCTTTCTTTAACGTCGTGCAGCCGGACGATGCTCCATTGAAGCATCATGGAACCCTACGGCAGGGAGGGGTGTTTTTACTGCCTGTCCCATGAACCACTTCATGCTTTAGATCTTTGAATGGAAGAGGATAATGATCCTTCCTGATTTTGATGTTTTGCTTCCCTAAATCAGTATGAACTCTTCCACCACATCGAATTCGATTAGGTATCTGCACCATACAAGGTAACAACCTATTAGTTGAAATGGGAATCGAAATTGGAATGGTTGGCTTACCTATGTACGGCAAAGAAGTGGCATCATAATGAACAGATGCACAAGGGGTGCTTTCGGTCAGATTTAGTGATTTCAAGGTTGGGGCCGTGCACCCCTTGTTGTTCACTCCAATTCCTTCCTCGATGGTGGTTCGAGGTACATTCTTCTTGATTAGTGTTGAACATTCCTGCCCTATATTTTCAATTACATTAATGGCACAACAAGAACGAACAACATTAGGAGTCTCAATAAATTCAGAAACTTTAAAACTAATCATGTCACCACCAAATGCCATAGTGACTTCTCCTTTGGCCACATCAATCTTGGTTTGAGCCGTTTTCATGAAAGGTCGTCCAAGTAAGAGTGGTGATGCGAAATATATAAGCACACAAATTAAACCCTCTTTTTATCAATTGTAGCAAAGTATGTAAGTAGGGATCGTTCTAGGCCGGGGATTATGAGGGATTGCCAAATCACTTGAAACTGACTCAGAACGTAAAAACAAAGTTTAAAACACTAAACTAGACTCAAAGAATGCAAAACTAAACTATAAAACACCAAAACAAACCAAAAGACTCAAAACAGCAAATAAACACTCAAAACTGCCTTAAAAACACTTTCTGGGCAGTTTTGAACACCTAACACTAAATTGGACGAAATTGGGTTATGACTTGACTCAAGACACTTAAAAACACAAACTAAATTGATTTCTAACTAATCTAACACTTCAAAGTAAATGGGGATTGAGTTTTGACGAAAATTGAAAACAAGAACAAACTTTGTAAATTGAACAGATTCTAAAACGAATTTGATAAAAGTGAATGGATGGAAAACTAGCTAAGGGGTTCTTCTCCACACATGTCACACTTGCATACAAAACGATTTCCAATTGCTTCTCAATAAACCATGAATTCCCAACACCTCAAATTAACCGTGAATTGCACTAATTAGCCCTCAGATTTTCCTAAAGTTATCGAATTGGATGAATTGCATACGACAACCCAAAGCATTCCTCACAAGTTCCCTGCATGAATTGCATAACAAAGATACAAGCAAAGATCATTAAGTTCTATGAAAATCATAAGCGTTGGCGAGGCACTCGTTACTATGAATTGCATGAAACTTATGCCAAGAATTTACTTAACACGATTGTGATCAACAACCTTTACTACTTTTGAATATAAGTTCATAACGATTAGGTGAAATTCCCTTATATCCTAGCATCAAACTTATGCATGAAAATTAAGCGTGCACTCTCAACCAACACACACAAATCAGTTTTAATTCATGTAGATAAGTAAATTGAATTCCCAACTTATGAAACGCAATTGAAAGTAATCAAATCATATATAGCAAGCATAAACATGGTTTCGAATCCCCCCCTAGCCAAGGGGGGGTTTAGTTCCTCATACGTACAAAACAAAGAGTATAGAATTTAAACATTGAAATCAAAAGAAAGAAAACACCTAAACGCTCCAACGATCCTAACTTGAATGGCATGCACGTCCAAGGCTTCTCCTCCTTCCTCTTTGGTGCGGCACAAAGTTTTGGGGACAGGTTTGGATGGTATTTGTATGGAGGAGTGGATGGGAGATGGTATGGTGGTGTGGCTGATTGTGTTTTTGATGTAGTGTAATCTCCAGTGTTCTTCCCTTCACTCCCTATTTATAGAAGCTCCAAAGCAAAGACTCACTCAAGTGGCTTCAATAAACAATACAAACAAAGACCAAAATGATGCAAAAACAGCTAGTTTACATGCTCTTTTATCATTGTGTCTTGCCTTTAACAAAAGGCAATCATTCCTCTTTTGCTAATTCAACTCCTTTGTAGCTGTCCATGTGCCTTCATTCTTCAATTTCTGATGCATTTGCCTTGTATTCTTGCCAAAAACATCCATCCCACTTGGTCCATAAGCATGCAATCCATTTTGGCCCAAAATTGCTCCAAATTGCACCAAAATGCACTTTCTTTCCAACTTTGTTATTAGGACCTACAAACACACGAAAATAGCTTAAAACACTCTTATAAGCAATAACTAACTAAGTAAATGCAAGAAAACATGTTAACTAAGTCACATAAATATGCTCATACCAAATTCAAACTCCACAAATTGAAACACATAACACTCAAGATAGAAGTCAAGGGTTGTAACGGGGCTTGGGGTAATGGTTAACAAAGGAAAGATAGGGATAACAAACGTTCTTAAAGCAATAGCAAGCAAAGTAATGAAATCGAAACTTAGAATTCACTTTAGAATGCAGAAATCAACTTTTAACACAAATGGAAGATTTAAGCAACACTTAGGGCCGAATTCAATGCCCTTTCTTCAACAAACAACACTTTAGAACTCTTTTTCATACATTTTCACAACTTTTTTTTTTTTTTTTGACCCGTGCCTTATTAAGGACTTTGGCACACACACACACAAGAATCACTTCCCCCACACTTGTTTTCTGCAATACATTAATCAAAATGAATTCATTTTGAGTCATACTTTACTATGCTTCAAGAACAAGGGTATGGATGGTTCTAATCTAGGCTAGGTGAAGATAGTGTGGGTTAACAAAGAACGTAGGCTAAACAAGGCTCAACGGGGTTAAACTTAAACATATAATGTATGGGATAGGCTTTTTGGCTTTTGGCTCACTAAACAACTTCATCTTGAATATGTGTTATGCAAATCAATAACATGCTTTGAATGAAATAGGCATGAGTTCTAGCATTTGGAACTAAATGATGAAACGCCTTCTAAGTAGCAACCAAGCAAAGAATAATGAGATCATGCAACGACTTTAGAAAACAGCAACGACTTTAGAAAACAAAAAAAAATTGCACAGATTAATAACTCTCCAAATAAACGTTTAGTCTCAAGTCTCACAAGGTTGGAGCGTTCATTTGAGTTCCTTCTTTCAAGCATGTTACAAAAACTGATTTTTCCTTTATGATTGCATGTGAATTCATAAATTAGAACCACAACCAAGCATACACCAAAGAGTAAATCAAATTTTCATCCATGTTTATAACTCTCGTTAACAGTCATGTAATTAAAAACCAAATCCTCATCATTGTGTTGGAAGGTACCCTAAGACACAAACAAACACACAAAAACAACTCTTTTTGGGTTTTTCAAAACAATTTTTTCAAATTTTTATGAGATTTTCGGATTTTTATGTCAAAACACACTAAAACACTCCAAAACAGCATAAAAACATTTAAAAACAGCAAGGAACAACACTAGAAGTAATGGGTGATAAACTCCCACGAATTTCATGCAAAACAACTTGGTTACCCCCCCCCCCACACTTAAATCAAACATTGTCCTCAATGTTTCAGGCATAAACTCACACAAAAACAAGCAAACAAACAAACAAACAACGAATAAACATGACAAGTATGGCAAAGTAAAAACCAGACAGAGTAGAGTTTAAGAACGCAAATCTGGTTATGGAGAGATGATCTTGTTGACTTTCCACAGCTTTGATCTCGAACTGGGCTAGGGAACTTCTTAGCAAGGAAAATCAGACTTGATTGGTGGTGGTGATTTGATGGCCTTGGACGACGAGGCTTTGCTCTTTGGCGACTGATGCGTCCATATGTTGTTGAAGCTTCTCGAGCTCTTGGTTTCAACTCAGACTCCTTCTGCTGGGTTGATTGAGTCTGTAGGCAGCCTTCTTCTCTGCTTGTTTCTTCTGCACGGCAGGTAGGCACGAGGTAGAGGTGATGGTCTGTTTCTTTGTTCAATCTGTCCAAGTGTCGACCGATGGCTTTCTTTCTCCTTGTCTCGCAGGCAAGAGCAAGGGTAAAGGAAAAGCATGCCATGAGATATCTTTGCCTTTGACTCTGATGATATGAGATACTTTTGCTTTTGAAGAAGTATCTTTCCACAAGTGTATTCTTGAACTGGGCTGGGGAACTTCTTAGCAAGGAAAATGAGACTTGATCTTGATGATGAATTAGCACGTTGTCTCCACATGCTTCAAGGTATCATTTTCACTTGCCTTATCTGTTCTCCAGGCAGATGTGGCATCTTCTTCGGAAGTACATCAGCAGTTGAAGATGAGCACTCGAGAGCAATGCTAGGTAAGCAATCAGGAAGGAGTTCCAGGCAGTCGGTTCTTAGATCGGAAGATTGACACCAAGTGCTGGTTGATTGCTCGCTTTCTCCTTGTCACAAAGACAAGGAAAAGGACAAGGAGAAAGCATGATATGAGATACTCTTGCTTTCAACCTTCATGATATGAAATACTTTTGCTCTTGATGACTTGTTTGCAGAGGTACCCCAAGGGATGAGAAACACAGAGTAACTCGAGAGGCTTCGTTGGGAATGCATTTTCGGAGATGAAGAAGGATTATGTATGTCTGCCTTGCTATGGAGGGTGAAGGACGACATTTATAGGAATTAATAACCGGTACTATTCTTTCACTCTTGTCGGCACCCGTTGGATGATTGAACAGTAAACTTCATGTGCTTTCTACTTCACGAGAAATCTTCGACAGATTGCTCGTAATTTCTGCAAGGTTGAGTGTGCATGTGACAGATGCTGACACGTCTGGATAAAGCTGATGCCTCTTCGATATCTGGAATCGGCGATTCGATAAACTGCCCGTGATTTCCGCAAAGCTGAGTTTGCGTGTGACAGGTGCTGACAAGGCTGAAAAGGACTGGGACCTCTTCGATATCTGGAATCGGCGCTTCGACAAACTGCCCGTGATTTCCGCAAAGCTTACTCTGCATGTGACAGATGTTGACACGTCTGGAAAAGCAGATGGTTGGAATCGGCGCTTCGACAAACTGCCAGTGATTTCCGTAAAGCTTACTCTGCATTTGACAGGCGCTGACACGTCTGGAAAAAAAAGTGCCTCTTCGATATCTGAAATCGGCGCTTCGACAAACTGCCCGTGATTTCCGCAAAGCTGACTCTGCATGTGACAGATGTTGACACGTTTGGAAAAACAGATGCCTCTCCGATATCTGAGATCGGCCCATGGTTTCTGAGCAGCCCAGCTTTTGAGAAAGCAGACGTCTCTTCGATCTCTGAGCTTGCCTCTTCGATTTCTGAACTTGCCTCTTCAATTTCTAAAGCTCTGTCGAGTGCTGATTTTTAAAGAGAGGCACGCATCACATTCCAAAGCACACTTGAATTTTCCGCCTGTAAAAGCTCCCTACCTGCACTTCTAAGAACTTGATTTGTCCGACCTCTTCTTTTTCTTCACACCTTCAAAAATGTCTTGCCCTTCTGACCGTCGCCTTAACTTGAATGTTGGGGAAGATATTGATATGTCTTCTCCAAACAACATTTGGCAGCCGTCCTTCGTATCCCCAAATGGTCCTCCTACAGTTGGAGATTCCATGATGATGAATGATACAACCGCTTCGGTGGTGGCTAGAAATCTTCTCACTCCTAAAGACACTAGGATACTTTCATGGCGGTCCGACGAACTGGCTGTTCAGGACTCTCTGGCCTACAGCGTCCGATGTGCAGGCTCAGTATCAAACATGGGCCAGCGCCTTCTTGCTCGATCTCGTCAGGTTGAGTCGTTGATGGCTGAAGTGGCTAGTCTTCGGCAAGAGGTCAGAGTGCTTAGGCATGAGAATAAAGAGTTGCACATGCTCGCAACTAATTACTCAACAAGTATGAAGAGGAAGCTTGACCAGCTGCAGGAGTCCGAAGTTCGGATTCAGAGTGATCATCAACGGTTTGTGGCCTTACTCCAGCGGTAACTTCTGCCTTCGTCATCTGGCGCTTCACCAAGTGTTGAGGCTCCGGAAAATCAAACTCTGGCGCTTCGACTTTCTGGAGGTCCGTCGAATGCTGAGGCACCACCTAACCAATGAAGGCTCATTCCTGCTTGTTTGCACTTGCTTGTATTTTCTACCTTTCTACCTAATGTTCGTTTTCCATGAAAATTAATGTGAAAATACCTTGCATATCTATCAATGTTTCAAAAATAAACCCACACCCAAAAATAATTAAATCAACAACAAATAAAAAGGACAATCATGGCAAAATAAAAATGCAAAAAAAAAAAGGGAAGGTTTTTAGAAACGCAAAACTGATTGTGAAGCGATTCATAGATTTTCCTTATTTGAATACATGGGCTGCCTCCCAAGTAGCGCTTGCTTCAACGTCGTACAGCCGGACGAAGACCTCATTCACTCCTCATTAGGGCCCACGGCATCCAAGGATGCTTCCTCTCAAACCTGCCCTACGAACCACTTCATGCTTTACATCTTTGAATGGAAGGGGATAATGATCCTTCCTGATTTTTGTGCTTTGTTTCCCTAAATGAACTATCCCACCACTTTGAATGCACCTAGGTACCTGTACCAAACAAGGTAACAACCTATTATTCGAAATGGGAATTGAAAGTGGAGAATATGGCTTACCCATGTGCTGCACTGAAGTGGCAGCACATTGAACAAATGCACAATGAGTATTCTCGGCCATATTTGGTGATTTGGAGGTTGGGACGTGCTCCTGGTGCTTTAATTCAAGTCCCTCCTTGATTGTGGTGCGAGAAACATTCCTCTTGATTATTGTTGAACATTTATGCCCTATATTTTCAATTACATCAATAGCACAACAAGAACGAACATCATTAGTCTTCTCAACAGATTCAGAAATCTTAAAGTTAATCATATCACCACCGAATGCCATAGTTACTGCTCCCTTGGCCACGTCAATCTTGGTTTGAGCCGTTTTCATGAAAGGTCGTCCAAGTAAGAGCGGTGATGGTGAAGAGTGTCCTGAATCCTCCATATCAAGCACATAGAAATCTGCAGGAAAAATTAAGTGATCTAACTGCACCAAAACATCTTCCAACACTCCTTTTGGATATGCATTAGATCGATCGGCTAATTGAATAATCACACCATCATTTTTAAGTTCTCCTAGATTCATAGATGCATAAACAGAATATGGCATGACATTAATTGATGCACCTAAATCTAGCATAGCATGCTCAAATCTTGTATTACCAATTACACACGGAATTGTGAAACTACCCGGATATTTGCATTTAGGTGGCAGCTTTCTTTGCAAAATTGCAGAGACATTTTCGCTTACATGTATCACTTCTTTCTCCCGAATACGCTTCCTTGTTGTACAAAGCTTCTTCAAACACTTGGCATACTTTGGAATTTGCTTAATAGCATCAAGGAGTGGGATGTTGACATGCACTTTTCGAAACGTCTCCAGAACATCTTTTTCCTCCTCTTCGTTCTTGGCTTGCAAAAATCTGCTAGGGAAGGGTACATTTGGAGGAATAAAGTTAGAATTAATTGGAATTGGAACTTTCTTACCTGAGTTGGACGGATTGGATTGATAATGGGATGTAGGAGGCTGCGGCAAGGGTGCTTCCTTCCTTGCCGTGGCCTTGGCTTGCGGCAAAGGTGTTTCCACCCTTGCCGTGGGTGGCTTTTGTTCTTCCTCTTCAATCATCCACTCCTCCACCTCGTTAGAACGTGATTTGGAGTGTTGGGGGTCAGATCGTACGTGCTTCCCACTTCGCAAAGTTATAGCTTTTGCAGATTCGAATCCACTGATAGGAGCATATTTATGCGACTTAGTTGGCTTGTTCTTATGCATTTATGTTGTTTTTCTTTAGTTATTTTAGTGTTTAAAGTCATTTTCGTGTAATTTCAGGTTTAGAGACAAAGTATGCAAAGAAGTACGAAATGGAGCATTTTAGAACAAAATTGAGCTGGAATGTTGTGTATGCCTATGGAGCACAAGGAATGGACGAGTTTGAAGGTCAAAGGAGCTTAAGAAATGAAGAAATGAAAGTGAAGAACAAAGAATTCAGAATTGGAAACCAAAGTTTCTAAAGTTGGAAGTTTCTATTCTTGGAGGTTTCCATTTTTTAGAGTTTCTATTCTTGGCTTTGGGCTTTTAGATGACCTATCCGTACCCTCTTAGACTTGGGCCGCACCTAAACCCTAGCCCATTGCCTAACCTGATTTTTCTAGGCTTTGTGCCGCACCTAATGTTCTAGAAGCCTAAAAATCTGCATAAAACCCTAGTTATTTTCTCCCTTGGATGGGCCAAGCCTTTTATCTCCAAAACCCTAACCCTTTCCCATCAGATTTTGTGGAAACCCTAGCCTATAAATAGATGTTTTAAAGCCTAAATTCGTCACCACCCTTTATATAAATTCAGAAACACCTTTGCCGCAACCCTAGACATCATTCTACCATCATTCATCATAGAAATTCGTCCATACACACCCTACACCCCTTGCCGTTCCTCTACACCCCCCAAAATCCGTTCTACATCATCAAAACAGCCCAGAAACCATCAACACCCAATCTCCCGCAAGCAAGGAAGGGGACAGATTCACTACGATTGTTTGGCTCTTCATTCTGAGTTGTTGAACGATTTTAGGTGTTTTCTATCTTATATTTCAATGTCTAATTCATGTAATCTTCGTTTTGCTTTGAGTATGATTGGCTAAATTCGTTTTGGCTAAGGGTGGATTCAAAACCATGTTTATATATGTGAAATAAGTTGATTACTTCCAGTTATCGTTGCATAAGTCGTGAATACAATTTGCTTAACCGTTTGATTTAGAACTTATTCTTGTATGTTGATTGAGAGTGCACGCTTAATTTGCATGCTTGAATTTGGTGCTAGGATATGAGTTTGTTTCACCTAATCGTTATGAATTTATATTCGTAAGTAGTGAAGGTCGCTAGTCACGATCGTGTTAAGTAGATTCCTGGCAAGAGTATCATGCTTTTCATAGTTACGAATGCCTTGTCGATGCTTATGATTTCCAAAGAACGTAATGATTCTAACTTGTGTCTTTATCATGCTGTTCATATAGAGAACTTGTTAGGAATAATTTGTTTGCGATGCATATTCATCCAATTCAATGATTCTAGGGAAATCTGAAGGTTAATTTAAGCGGACCTAATTAACTTGGAGTGTCGAGGTTCATAACTTATTAAATTGATAACTGGAAATCGATTTAGGTTGCATATATTTCATGTGTGGAGAAGAACCCCTTAGCTATTCCATCATCCATTGATTCATCACAATTTTGTCTTACAATCTGTTTTCTTTACAATCTGTCCATTTAGTTTATTTTCGTCCAAATCAAATCCCCATTTATTTTGAAGTCCTAGATTAGTTAGAAAGTGTGTTGGTTTATGTTTTTTAAGTGTTGTGGTACAAGTTAAAACCCAAATTCGTCCAATTTGGTGCTTTGTGTTCAAAACTGCCCAGAAAGTGTTTTTAAGGCAGTTTTGAGTCTTTTGGTTGCTGTTTTGAGTTTTTGGTTTGTTTTAGTATTTTAAACGTTAGTTTTGCATTCTTTGAGTCTAATCTAGTGTTTTAAACTTTGTTTTTACGTTTCTAATTCAGTTTTCAAGTGATTAGTACCCCTAGTTAATCCCCGGTTAGAACGATCCCTACTTACTTCATTACTACAATTGTCACAAATAGGGTTTAATTTGTGTGTCAACATAATTTTCACATCAAATTTTGGCGCCGTTGCCGGGGATTAGCAAAGTTGCTAATCCCTTGTCTTGAGTCTTGTTTAAATTGTTTAGTTTCTGTTTTGTTTTAAATTTTTCACCGTGTGTGTGTGTTTTGTTTTTGTGCCGTGTATAGGCACCTTATTTCCTTACTTGTGCCGAGTATATTAAGTTGGTTACTAACCTTGTTTGCTCTTGTGTGCAGGTACTAGTTTATGACCCGTAGCTCACAACCTGTTCGTGAGCATATCTTCGACTTTGACGGTGATTTTGAGAAGGAAAAAGAAAGTTCAAGAGTCTAATCCTCCTAGTCCCGAACCTGAATTAGAAGAGCAAGAAGTTGAGGTTGAAGAGGAGGCCACGACAAGATTTGAAGAGGAAGTACCAACCATGGCAGCCGACAATCGAACCATCAAGGAGCTTTCTGCCTCGGGTTTGGCCAATGCAGCCCCTCTTTGCATCCAATACCCTAGGGCAGCCCCTGAGAAGACCGATGAATTTGAGTTGAAGTCAAGTTTGCTACATCATATACCCAAGTTCCATGGGTTATCAATGGAGGACCCCAATAAGCATTTAAAGGAGTTCGAAGTAGTATGCTCAAGTATGACACCGGTGAACGTGGACAGCAACATATTAAAGATGAAGGCTTTTCCCTTTTCTTTGTTGGAGAAGGCCAAGGATTGGTTGTATGAGTTGGCTCCCGGCACTGTCACATCATGGGAGAGTATGCAGCGAGCTTTCTTAGAGAAGTTCTTCCCGACATCACGAGTCATTCTTCTTCGCAAGAAGATTAGTGGAATTCAGCAAAGCCCAGGTGAATCTTTTCCATCTTATGATGAACGATTTAAATCACTTGTTGCTTCTTGTCCACAGCATCAGATGAAGGAGGAGCTACTTCTTCAATACTTTTACGAAGGTCTTTTACCACTTGAACGGCAAATGTTGGATGCATCCGCGGGAGGAGCTCTAGTGGACAAGACACCTAGGGATGCCAAAACTCTGATTGCTAATCGAGCACTCAATGCACAACAATATGAAGGTGTTGGGCAAAGAGACACCACACGGCCACGTCATGTAAATGAGGTAAGTTCTATTTCCGAGTTACAATCCCAAATGGCTAACCTTACGTCTATGTTATCGCAGTTGGTTGAAGGCCCCAAAACGCAAGGAACTACAATCTGTGGTGTATGCTCCATTCAAGGACACCAATCTGATCAATGCCCTCAATTAATTGAGAATGGATGGTGGGAATCGGCCAATGTTGTGGGTTATGGGAATCAAAACCAACCAAGGGGTGATCCTTTCTCCAATACATACAATCCGGGATGGCGTGACCACCCCAATTTCAGATGGAGAGATGCACCACAATATGGCCAACAAAGTGGATTCCGACAACCCCCGGGTTTCTTTCCAAGGCCAATGGCACCACAACCACCTCCTCAGGCACAATCATCCCAAACCAACCCAGGTACGTCTATGAATGACGATAAAACATATCAGTTACTAACCACCATGGCGCAGGGAATGCAGAACCAAGCAAAGGAGGTTAATGAGCTAAAGAAGCAAATGGGCCAAATGGCAGAATTTTTGGGGCAATTCCGTGAAAATGGTAAGTTACCAAGCACTACGGTGGTCAATCCAAAGGGTGGTTTCGAATCTGCAAAGGCTATCACACTACGAAGTGGAAAAGAGGTGAGAAACAAGGAAGATGAGAAGATACAACTCGAAGAAGAGGAGAACACCTACCCCACGGCAAGGTGATAGGAGCATATTTATGCTACTTAATTGGCTTGTTCTCGTGCATTTAAGTTGTGTTTACTTAGCTATTTTAGTGTTTAAAGTCTCTTTTGTGTGTTTGCAGGTTCTAAGGTCAAAGTGTGCAAAAAGAAGCAAAATGGAGCCTTTTGGAGCAAAAGGAATGGATGAATTGAAGTCTTGAAGAAAGTTGGTTTCCTAATCCAAGAAGGATTCCTAATCAACAAAGGATTCCTAATTGAAGAAGGATTCCTAATCAACAAAGGATTCCTAATTGAAGAAGGATTCCTACTCATTTGAGGATTCCTAGAAGAACAAGGATTCCTACTCCAACAAGGATTCCTACTTGAAGTAGGAAAGTTAAGCCAAGGTTTCCTATTTTGGTTGACCTTCCCTATTCCTAAATGTCCTTAATTTCCAGCCACTTTGAATACCTTTTTAAGCACTTTGGAACACCAAACAAAGGCCCTAAACCACTCTAGGACCTTTGCCGCACCTCCCTCATCCTTTCCTCTTCCTTGCCGTGCAAGGGAGAGAGTTTCTTTCCCAAAATCTGACTTAAAACACATTCCTTTTGTGTTTTAAGTAATTGCCGCAACTTTTGGTGGGTTTCCTTTAAGTTTCTGATTTTATTTCCTAATTCTAGAATCCTTGGACTTAATTTCTGATTTCCTAATCAACCTAGGGTTTTAATTTCTGTTTTCCTTTAAATAAACCTCTTTGGTTGCAGCCAAAAAACATTCCACACACATCCATACAACTCCATTCACGCCAGAAACCTGTCCTCCCATCTTGCCGTGCCCATCCTTCACCCAAATCCATATTTTCTAACCCCAAACCCCCCTAGCCGTGCCATACACCTATCCTAGACACTTTTCCACCATTCTACATCATCCAAAACCATCCATAACCATCTCCATACCTTGTGCCGCAGCAAGAAGGAAGAAGGAGTGCCCTTGAATGTGCTTGCTAGTCTATTGCAGATTGCTGGAACTTTTAGGTGTGATCTTTCTTATGTTTTCAATGTTTCAATTCAATAAACTTTGTGTTGTGAGTATGAGGAACTAAACCCCCTTGGTTGGGGGGTGATTCGAAACCATGTACATACTTGCAATATGATTTGATTACATTCAGTTGTTATTTCATAAGTTGTGGATTCAATTCGTTCATCTACTTGATTGATAACTTATTTGTGTATGTTGATTGAGAGTGCACGCTTAGTTTTCATGCATGAATATGATGCTAGATTATGAGGGAGTTTCACCTAATAGTTACAATCTTATAATCACAAGTAGTGAAGGTCGCTTATAAACGATCGCGTTGAATGAATTCTT
Organism: Malus fusca; assembly: GCA_035220775.1. NCBI lineage: Eukaryota > Viridiplantae > Streptophyta > Magnoliopsida > Rosales > Rosaceae > Malus > Malus fusca. The sequence continues at coordinate 17,883,480 of CM069066.1, read as the reverse complement.
GGCATTAGTTTCATGCTCATCATAGTAACGAATGCCTCGTCAACACTTATAGTTCTCATTGTGCTTCATCATTCTTGATTGTATCTTTATTGTGCTCATCACGTAAGGAACCTTTGAGGAATGCTTTGAATTGTTGTATGCGCTTTCCCATCCAATTCATTAACTTAAGGAGAACTTGAAGGAATGCTTTGAATTGTTGTTTGCAAGTGTGTCATGTGTGGAGAAGAACCTCCTAACTAGCCTTTTATCCATCCTTTTCATCCAAAACGTTTTACAATCTGTTTTGTTTTAAAGTTTCTGTTTTGTTTTCAATTTTCGTCCAAAACAAATCCCCCTTTATTTTGAAGTCTCATATTAGTTAGAAAGTGATTTAGTTTGTGTTTTTAAGTGTTTTGGTTCAAGTTATAACTCAATTTGGTCCAAATTTGTGTTTGTGCTCAAAACTGCCCAGAAAGTGTTTTTAAGGCAGTTTTGAGTCTTTTGGTTTGTTTTAGTATTTCAAACTTTAGTTTTACATTCTTTGAGTCTAGTTTAGTGTTTTAAACTTTGTTTTTACGTTTCTAAGTCAATTTTCAAGTGTTTAGCAATCCCTCCTAATCCCCGGTTTAAGAACGATCCCTACTTATCCATACTACAATTGTCAACAAGAGGGTTTAATTTGTGTGTTTAGTTAATTTACCATCAAATTTTGGCGCCGTTGCCGGGGATTAGCAATTTTGCTAATCCCTTGGATTGTTTTTGTTTCTTTTATTTTACTTTGCTTCAGATTTTATTTTAGTTTCTGACCTATTTTGTTTCTTGTTTTTTTTTTAGGTACTAGTGCATGACTCGAAGTTCCCAACCTGTTCGTGAGCATATTTTGGACTTTGACGACGATTTTGAGCGAACTTTGAGAAGAAGAGCTAGAAACCAGCAAGAACACATACCACCCAACTCCGAATCTGACCTTGAAGAAAACATACAAGAAGAGGAGGTGGAACCTACGGCACAAGGAGGTGAAGAAGTTCAAGGCATGGCCATGGACAACCGTACACTCAAGGAGCTTTCCGCCTCGGGTTTGGATAATGCCGCACCATTGTGTATCCAATATCCCACGGCTGCCCAAGGTAAGACGGAAGAGTTTGAATTAAAGTCAAGTTTGCTTCATCATATTCCTAAATACCATGGCTTGTCCATGGAAGATCCTAACAAACATTTGAAAGAATTTGAAGTAGTTTGCTCTAGTATGACTCCCGTCAATGTTGACGGAAATATTTTGAAGATGAAGGCTTTTCCATTCTCTTTGATGGATAAAGCCAAGGATTGGTTATACGAGTTAGCTCCTGGCACTGTCACATCTTGGGAGAGTATGAAGAGAGCGTTCTTGGAGAAGTTCTTTCCAACTTCTCGCATCATCCTCCTACGCAAAAAGATAAGCGGAATCCAGCAAGAAGAAGGTGAGTCTTTTCCTACATATTATGAACGATTTAAATCACTTGTTGCTTCTTGTCCACAACATCAGATGAAGGAAGAGTTGCTTTTGCAATACTTCTACGAGGGTCTCCTACCTCTAGAACGTCAAATGCTTGATGCTTCGGCGGGGGGAGCATTGGTGGACAAAACACCCATGGCTGCCAAGATCTTGATCTCTAATCGAGCGTTGAACGCTCAACAATACGAGGGAGTAGGCCAAAGGGGACCCCCACGGCACCAAGTACATGAGGTAAGTTCAACTTCCGATCTTCATTCACAATTGGCTAATCTTACTTCTCTTGTGTCTCAGATGGCCGAGGGCATGAAGATGCAAGGACCAATTGTATGTGGCGTATGTTCCATCCAAGGACATGTCTCTGAAAAGTGTCCACAGTTGATTGAAAATGGTGGATGGGAAAGCGCCCATGCAATTGGGTTTCAAGGTCAAAACCAACCAAGGAACGATCCATATTCAAACACATATAATCCCGGTTGGAGAGACCACCCAAATTTCAAGTGGAGGGAGCCCCAACAATCTCAAAACCAAGGAGGCTTTAGGCAACAACCCCCGGGGTTCTTTCCCAAAACCTACGGCCCACCCCAAAATCAAGCCCAATCCGGGCCAAGTGCCTCAGGTACGTCTCTTGACAATGATGCACTTCTTAAGATACTAACTAAGTTGTCTAATGGACAGGAAGATCAAGCTAAAGCTATGCAAAACCAAGACAAAAGGGTGGATCAACTTGAGAAACAAATTGGGCAGATTGCCGAGTTTGTAGGTAAGTTTCGAGATCCCGGACAACTCCCTAGCTCCACCATTCCAAATCCAAGGGGCGGGTCCGAAAGCGCAAATGCAATCATGCTAAGGAGTGGAAAAGAAGTTGGGGCAGATCCTACACCACCAAAATCAGGTCCCAAAGAGGATGAAACGTTGAAATCGGAAGAGGAGACACCAAGTCCACTCACGGCAAAGGTAGCACCACCTTTGCCGCAAGCACCCATGGCCCCTAAGCCATCCAATCCGTCCACCCTAGGTAAGATGAGTCCAAGTTTGGTTAATTCTAACATTATTCCGCCCAATGTGCCCTTTCCTAGCAGATTTTTGCAATTCAAGAATGAAGAGGAGGAAAAAGATGTTCTAGAGACATTTAGGAAGGTTCAAGTTAACATACCTCTCTTGGATGCAATCAAGCAAATCCCGAAGTACGCCAAGTGTTTGAAGAAGCTTTGTACAACAAAGAAATGTTTTCAGGAGAAAGAAGTGGTCCAGGTAAGTGAGAATGTGTCTGCCATGATACAATGTAAACTACCTCCTAAATGCAAAGATCCGGGTAGTTTCACCATTCCTTGTGTCATTGATGCGTAATATTAACTAGCACACAAATTAAACCCTCTTTTGTCAAATTGTAGTAAAGATGTAAGTAGGGATCGTTCTAAACCGGGGATTAGGAGGGATTGCTAAACACTTGAAAACTGACTCAATAACATAAAAACAAAGTTTAAAACACTAAACTAGACTCAAAGAATGTAAAACTAAAAGTTAGAACACTAAAACAAACCTAAAACTCAAAACAGCAACTAGAAGACTCAAAACTGCCTAAAAACCACTTTCTGGGCAGTTTTGAGCACAAACACAAAATCTGACGAATTTGAGTGAAAACTTGAATCAAAACACTTAAAAACACAAATCAAAACACTTTCTAACTAATTTAAGACTTCAAAATAAAGTGGGATTTGGTTTTGGACGAAAATTGAAAACAAAACAGAAACTTTAAAACAAAACAGATTGTAAAACGTTTTTGGATGAAAAGGATGGATAAAAGGCTAGTTAGGAGGTTCTTCTCCACACATGACACACTTGCAAACAAAACGATTTTTCAGTTGTTCTTCCAATAAATTATGAAACTCAACACCCCAAGTTAATTAGATACGCTTAAATTAACCTTCAAGTTCTCCTTAAGTTAATGAATTGGATGGGAAAGCGCATACAACAATTCAAAACATTCCTCAAAGGGTCCTTACGTGATGAGCACAATAAGGATACAATCAAGAATCATGAAGCACAATGAGAACTATAAGTGTTGACGAGACATTCGTTACTATGATGAGCATGAAACTAATGCCAAGAATTCATTCAACGCGATCGTTTATAAGCGACCTTCACTACTTGTGATTATAAGATTGTAACTATTAGGTGAAACTCCCTCATAATCTAGCATCATATTCATGCATGAAAACTAAGCGTGCACTCTCAATCAACATACACAAATAAGTTATCAATCAAGTAGATGAACGAATTGAAACCACAACTTATGAAATAACAACTGAACGTACTCAAATCATATTGCAAGCATATTCATGGTTTCGAATCACCCTCTAGCCAAAACAAAATTAGTTACACATTATTTATAAATTAAAACAGAAATTAAACTTGAGTTTGGAACGAATTAACCGAGAGAGAAGAGTGCCCTTGGTTTCCTGCACAGTCCCGAGCTGCATGCACATCCCTGGTTTCCTGTTGCTGACTGCCCAAGGCAGTCACCTGTTCCTAGCTGCCAGGAAGGCAGCTCCTTCCTCTCGCGCTGACTTCCTCCTTCTTCTGGTCAGTGCTGACTTCTCCTCGCTACCCTCCGCGTGCGACCTGTACTGACTTCTCCTCTGCCCGCGTGTCCTGCTTCTCTCGCTGCACGTCTCGCTGCACAAGGGCAGCACCTTCCAATCCCGTGCTGTTTCTCTCTGTCTCACTCCTCCCAGCCTGTCACACTGTTGCGCTGTCACTGCCTAAGGCAGCATGCGTGTCCTGACTTCCACGCTGCCAGGCAGCAGAGCAGCTCCCTCTCGCCGGCTACCTCCTCCTCAGCTCGCTGCTCTCCCTGCAAGCTGCCCACGGGCCGCCTCCTTCTCTCCTCGTCAGACCCCTCTCTGACCTCTCGCCCCTGGAGTCCCGTACTCCCCACGTCTTCCTTCCTCTCCGCGTCAACGCCTCGCAAGCTGCCAAGGCAGCTTGCCTTCCTCCGTTGAAATCTCTCGCGCTGACCTCCCTCGCCTGCACAAACTGCTCGTCGAGAGCTGCTTCAGCGTCTCTCACGCTGACAGCTCCTGTCTCTTGCTCGCAAGCTGCACAAGGCAGCTGTCTTTCCTCCACGCCTTCCTTCCACTGACTTCTCTCCCTGTCAGTCTCCTATATTTCTGCCATCCCCTCCCACTTCTTTCCTCTCACTGCCTCCAGGCAGCGTCCCCCCCCACTTCTTCTGCGCTGACTACCCCAAGGTTTTTATTCCTCCCTTTCTGCGATGCTTTCCCCAGCTGCCAAGGGCAGCGTGCCTGCACTCTCTGACCTCCTCTCCCCACGTTTCCCTGCAGCCCACTACTATATTCTGTCCGTTATTCCCTGTTTCACGCAGCTGCCAAAGCTCTTGCCAGCTTGGCCAGCTTGCATCGCACTGAAGATATATATATATTTTTATATATATATATATTTATATATATATATATATATATAAATAGATATATATATATTTATAATACTTTCTTATTTTATTAACCAATTATAGTGGGCAAGACAGTTTTGACGATTTTATCACTTAAAATCTCACTTGTGCAATATTTATTTTATTTACTAGATAAATACTATAAAACACAAAAACAAAGTAAATAGCTCAAAAATATAAGAAACTAACTAAGAAAAGACGAGAGAATTTGATGTAAAATATGTATAAATATAATCCGATCAAATACCCCCACACTTAGCTTTTGCTAGTCCTCGAGCAAAACAGAGAAAACAGAAAAAGTAATAACATGAAAATTATTAGTTTTCCCCTATATGACCCTCATAGAACTTCATTCGAGAACATAAATTATCAAGAACCATAGCTAACACCAACAAGCTAATCCAAGTTCATTTTCCTAATTCAAATATTAGCAGTAATCTTTGAAACATCCTTGAAGTGTAGTGTGTGAGATAGCCATGTTAATGCAATTTCAAATTTTTATTTTAAAAACACCATATGCAAACTAGCAAACTTCTCACGGAATATGCACTCAATCACACATGTGTTTAGTTTTAATGTGTTTCGCTCAAAGAAACAAATGTGAAAGTTCTACCATAAGCTTGCATAAAGATCACTTCTCCACAGTCATAATTGCAAAACTTAAATCAAGAGGACTTTTATTGGATGTAATGAGGCTTAGGGATAAGGTTATTGAAACGAAAGAATAGGAAAACACAAGTTCCAAGCTACATTGCAAGCAATTATTTTCTTTAGATTTATAAGAACTCAAGCTTTCCAGCTATTCTTCCAGTCACCTCCAACCACAAACTTAAACTGAAACTTTAAAAACTTTTTATTTTCTTTGTATACAATCTTTTTTTTTTTTTTTCTTTTTCTTTTCTTCTTTTCTTTTTTTTTTTTTTTTTTTTATTTTTATTTTTTTATTACAAACATGAAATACCCCCACACTTATTCTTTTGCCAAACACCTTCAAAGTACTTCACAAACGTTTCTCATAAGACAATCTTGCATTGCTCGCTTGGAAAGGGTAAGGAAAAATATTTATTTCAGGCATAAGGGTAGACATATCTGGTGATAAGAAATAAAAGGTTCACATATACGGCACAAATTGGCAATCTAATGATATCATTTTTCTTTGGGAAACAAGGTTATTTGGGCCATGGTGGTAAACCTAATGCCTCTATCATTTTCAAGTTCATGCAATCAATGACAAAAATTTCGAAAGATCGTTATGCAAGTTCTAGAGAAGTATCTCACATAAGTTCATCACACATGAAAGAATAGGAGTGTATGAAAAATGCACACACTTTCAATAGGCTCAAAAACTCACATAGGATGTATATGGTCACTAAATTCACATATGGAGCTTTAAATCATGCTTTAGTTTCACATTAACAAGGCTATGTGCATTTAGTTTTTCAAGGATAATCAAATATGTACAAAACTAACACAAGAATAAGGAATTTCACAAAACACATGTTAACTAAGTTCTTGATGATCATGGTTCAAACTTTATCCGATTATATCATTGGGTCGGGGAACTAACAAAAATCTAATTCAAAACAATAAGGAAAACAAGAAAATATTTTTGGATTTTTTAATTTTTTTTTTTTTTTTTTTTTTTTTTTTTTTTAATAAAACAACAACTTAATTAAGAAAACACAAAGCAATAACATGGAAACAAATGAAACCAGTTCAAAGTCGAAGGTACAAAAATTTTCAATTTGGTCATTTTTATACTCTTTACCCCCACACTTAAACTAGACATTGTCCCCAATGTCAGAAAATATAATAAAATGCAAATAAAAATAAAATAAATAAATATAAAGAAACAAAATAAAGCAATAAGACTGAAAACTTCCCTAATTTGCAGAAAATCAAGCGATGACCCCCAAGCTAAAATTCTGCAATCAACTTCAAGGGTGGAAATAACCAAAAGTTCCTGCAAAGAAAAGAAATAATTCAGTTAAGCACGCAAGAAAATATAGAAAATGCAAACGAAAAATTAAAAATGAAAATAAAAGACAATGAATAAAACTAAAAGTGATCATTGGTCCTGTTTGGTGACTTTCCACAGCTTTGAACTTGAACTGGCCTCGGGAACTTCTTAGCAAGGAAAATGAGACTTGATTGGTGGTGTTGTTGAAGCTTCTCGAGCTCTTGGTTTCAACTCGGACTCCTTCTGCCGGGTTGATTGAGTCTGCAGGCTACATTCTTCTCTTTTTGTTCTTCTGCATGGCAGGTAGGCACGAGGAAGAGGTGGTGGTCTGCTTCTTTGTTCAATCTGTCCAAGTGCAGACCGATTTCCTTTCTTTCACCCTGACTCGTAGCCAAGAGCAAGGGTAAAGGAAAAGCATGCCATGAGAAATCTTTGCCTCTGACTCTGATGATATGGGATACTTTTGCTTTTGAAGAAGTATCGTTCCACAGGTGTATGCTTGAACTGGGCTGGGGAACTTCTTAGCAAGGAAAATGAGACTTGATCTTGAAGATGAAGCAGCACCTTGTCTCCACATGCTTCAAGTAACATTTTCACTTGCCTTGGCTGTTCTCCAGGCAGATGTGGCGTCTTCTTCGGAAGTACATCAGCGGTTGAAGATGAGCACTCGAGAGCAATGCTAGGTAAGCAATGCTAGGTAAGCAATCAGGAAGGATTTCCAGGCAGTCGGTTCTTAGATTGGAAGATTGACACCGAATGCTGGCTGATTGCCCGCTTTCTCCTTATCACAAAGACAAGGAAAAGGACAGGGAGAAAGCGTGATATGAGATACTCTTGCTTTCAACCTTCATGATATGAAATACTCTAGCTCTTGATGACTTATTTGCAAAGGTATCCCAGGGAATGAGAAACACAGAGTAACTCGAGAGGGTTTGTTGGAAAGGCATTTTCGGAGATGAAAAATTTCGGAGATGAAGAAGTGCTGAGGGGGTGTGCCTTTGCTGTGGAAGGCGAAGGTAGAAACTTATAGGAATGATTCTTCACAACCGAAACTGTTCCTTTACCCCTGTCGGCAGCCGGTGGATGGATGAACAGTACAAGTTACGCGCTTTCTGACAAAGCAGCCCGTAATTTGCGCAAAGCTGACAGCGCGCGTGACGAGTGACGACAAAACTGGAAAAGCTTTTCGCCTCGTGATTCCTGACCGCTCCGACTTTTGAGAAAGGCGCCCGACTTTTGAGAACGGCGTCCGACTTTTGAGACGGAGACGCTGCTTTTGAGAAAAGAATCCGGCTTTTGAGAAAGGAGCCCGGCTCTTCGATTTGCGAGAGGATGCCTCTTCGACTTCTGAGGAGCGCCTCTTGATTTCTTCTTTTTATAGAGGCGCAATGTTCGTTCCACAACACACTTGAGCTCCCTCCTGTAAACACTTCCTCCTGTAAACACTCCCTCCTGTAAACACTCCCTCCGAGTACTTTTTTTTTTTTACTCTTGATCAGTTCGACCTCTTCATTCTCAACACCTTCAGAAAATGTCTTGCCCTTCTGACCGTCGCCTTAACTTGAATGTTGGGGAAGATAGTGATATGTCTTCTCCAACCAACATTTGGCAGCCGTCCTTCATATCCCCAACAGTTGGGGATTCCATGATGATGAACGAAACAACCGCATCGGTGGTGGCCAGAAATCTGCTCACTCCTAGAGACACTAGGATACTTTCTAGGCGGTCCGACGAACTGGCTGTTCAGGACTCTATGGCCTACAGCGTCCGATGCGCAGGCTCAGTATCAAACATGGGCCAGCGCCTTCTTGCACGAACTCGTCAGGTGGAGTCGTTGATGGCTGAAGTGGCTAGTCTTCGGCAAGAAGTCAGAGTGCTTAGGCATGAGAACAGGGATTTGCACATGCTCGCAACCAATTACTCCACAAGCATGAAGAGGAAGCTTGATCAGCTGCAGGAGTCCGAAGTGCGGATTCAGAGTGATCATCAACGGTTTATGACGTTACTCCCGAGGTTTATGTTGCCTTCGTCCTCGGGAGCAGCACCAAGTATTGAGGCTCCGAATGATCCAACTCTGGCGCTTCGTCTTTCAGGGGCTCCGTCGACATCAGAGGCACCACCAACCAACGACCAATGAACGAAATTAGTTTACAAGTTATTGTAAAATATTTATGTATTTAAGTTTAAATATAACTATAAGTATTTTTGTGTTTTTTTTTTTTTTATGGATGTAATGTTTATTATTATTATTTTTTTTTAAGTCAAGAAAAAAAAAATAAAAAAAAAATAAAAATATCAATGTAAACATATGTAAATCAAATTAAAAAGACTATTTTTAATCTCTCAAACAAATATCACAACTAAATAAACAAAACAAAATGAAAGCAGTAAAGAGAAGGGATTAGGAATGCAAATCTGATTGTGGGTGATTCCTAGGCCTCCCTTCATTATTCAAATGCATGGGTTTATCCTTGAACGGATGGTGGTACTTGAAATGATCCAACAACGGTCTAAGTTCTAATGACGGTGCCTGAATCATCAAAATTAGAAACAAGTTAGTATAAATTAAAATTAAAAATGGAGAAGATGGCTTACATTCTTGTTCAAACTCAATTACAAACACCACGTCTTTGAACGTTTCAGGGACTTTGAACTTTGCCAAATTTATTATAATGGTTGTGGCTTGTCCCGTGTCCTCAATCTTGACTCCTTTGGGCTTGATTGTCGCATGCACAGCCTCTTTGATGTATTCAACAAATTCTCCGGCCACCTCATTTTCTGGAATAATTCTTCTTGGTGTACAAGTCTCTTTGAACGTTTCAATACCATCGGGAACTTGATTTGGTACACCAAGAATTTGGATATCACTTTGCACCTTGGGAAGATCTTCCACAACGTATTTTTCATTCACTTCTTCCTTGGGATTTAAAAACCTGCAAGGAAAAAGGACATTTGGTGGAACGATGTTAGAATGAAATGAACTTAGAACCTCCTCACCTGAGTTGGATGGCATAAGGACTTGAGGGGTTTGCGATAAGAATTCTTCTAAACTGCCCAAGTAGTCATCCTCATCTTCTTCTTGAAGCGGCAATTCATCCATGTTCGGGCTATGTTTGGATGGTTCTAGAACAACTTCATCCTCCATATCACTTCCCAAAGTGATAGCTTCATCGATTTCACTTTCTGCCTTTGAATTTTCAAGAGTTGAGTTGGAGACCTCACTTTGCTCTTGAATCTGTGCCATGAATTCCATAATCTGCCCAACATGCATATCCAATTCGTCCACTCTTCTGACTCGGTCTTGCATCTCCTGGTTTTGATTTTCTACTCCCTGATTCAAAGAGGTGAGTAAATTATTAAGTGTATCATTATCCAAGGATGTACCTGAATTGAATTGGGTTGATTGTTGTGGTGGATGTGACGGTTCATATGGCCACTGATAGAACTCTTCCGATGGCGGCAATTGTTCTTCTTTTTGTGAACCATGTACCGAAGAAATTAATTCTTCAAGCATTTGATTATAATCCACGGGCATACTTTGATTCGATTGGAATTGTTGTGGGGGATGCTGTGGTGGCTGCATAGGTCTTGAATAGAACGCGTCTTCTTGCTGCCAATATCCACCTTGTTGGAATTGTTGAGGTTCTCCCCACATGTAATCTGAATAATCTCTCCAATCTGAATTGTAAGCATTGGAAAACATGTTGCCCCTTGATTGGTTAAAATATCCCCAAACATCTTCATTTGCAGAAAATTGAGGACCTTGATATCGTTGCCCATAGGGCACATCAAGTGTAGGGACACTTGGCATTGTGGTCCGTTCGGCATTATGAGTTAATTGAGCAGTGAGCTGTGCCAATAGATCTTGAATGCTAGTAGAATCCAGGTCTTGCTCCATTTGAAACTAAAATCAAAGAAAGAAAACTAAATCAAATATCAAAAGTAACATACACAAACACAAATAAACATAAGCAAAAACAAAAATAAAAGGATTAGCAAATTTGCTAATCCCCGGCAACGGCGCCAAAATTTGATGCGTAATATTAACTAGCACACAAATTAAACCCTCTTTTGTCAAATTGTAGTAAAGATGTAAGTAGGGATCGTTCTAAACCGGGGATTAGGAGGGATTGCTAAACACTTGAAAACTGACTCAATAACATAAAAACAAAGTTTAAAACACTAAACTAGACTCAAAGAATGTAAAACTAAAAGTTAGAACACTAAAACAAACCTAAAACTCAAAACAGCAACTAGAAGACTCAAAACTGCCTAAAAACCACTTTCTGGGCAGTTTTGAGCACAAACACAAAATCTGACGAATTTGAGTGCAAACTTGAATCAAAACACTTAAAAACACAAATCAAAACACTTTCTAACTAATTTAAGACTTCAAAATAAAGGGGGATTTGGTTTTGGACGAAAATTGAAAACAAAACAGAAACTTTAAAACAAAACAGATTGTAAAACGTTTTTGGATGAAAAGGATGGATAAAAGGCTAGTTAGGAGGTTCTTCTCCACACATGACACACTTGCAAACAAAACGATTTTTCAGTTGTTCTTCCAATAAATTATGAAACTCAACACCCCAAGTTAATTAGATACGCTTAAATTAACCTTCAAGTTCTCCTTAAGTTAATGAATTGGATGGGAAAGCGCATACAACAATTCAAAACATTCCTCAAAGGGTCCTTACGTGATGAGCACAATAAGGATACAATCAAGAATCATGAAGCACAATGAGAACTATAAGTGTTGACGAGGCATTCGTTACTATGATGAGCATGAAACTAATGCCAAGAATTCATTCAACGCGATCGTTTATAAGCGACCTTCACTACTTGTGATTATAAGATTGTAACTATTAGGTGAAACTCCCTCATAATCTAGCATCATATTCATGCATGAAAACTAAGCGTGCACTCTCAATCAACATACACAAATAAGTTATCAATCAAGGAGATGAACGAATTGAAACCACAACTTATGAAATAACAACTGAACGTACTCAAATCATATTGCAAGCATATTAATGGTTTCGAATCACCCTCTAGCCAAAACAAAATTAGTTACACATTATTTATAAATTAAAACAGAAATTAAACTTGAGTTTGGAACGAATTAACCGAGAGAGAAGAGTTCCCTTGGTTTCCTGCACAGTCCCGAGCTGCATGCACATCCCTGGTTTCCTGTTGCTGACTGCCCAAGGCAGTCACCTGTTCCTAGCTGCCAGGAAGGCAGCTCCTTCCTCTCGCGCTGACTTCCTCCTTCTTCTGGTCAGTGCTGACTTCTCCTCGCTGCCCTCCGCGTGCGACCTGTACTGACTTCTCCTCTGCCCGCGTGTCCTGCTTCTCTCGCTGCACGTCTCGCTGCACAAGGGCAGCACCTTCCAATCCCGTGCTGTTTCTCTCTGTCTCACTCCTCCCAGCCTGTCACACTGTTGCGCTGTCACTGCCTAAGGCAGCATGCGTGTCCTGACTTCCACGCTGCCAGGCAGCAGAGCAGCTCCCTCTCGCCGGCTACCTCCTCCTCAGCTCGCTGCTCTCCCTGCAAGCTGCCCACGGGCCGCCTCCTTCTCTCCTCGTCAGACCCCTCTCTGACCTCTCGCCCCTGGAGTCCCGTACTCCCCACGTCTTCCTTCCTCTCCGCGTCAACGCCTCGCAAGCTGCCAAGGCAGCTTGCCTTCCTCCGTTGAAATCTCTCGCGCTGACCTCCCTCGCCTGCACAAACTGCTCGTCGAGAGCTGCTTCAGCGTCTCTCACGCTGACAGCTCCTGTCTCTTGCTCGCAAGCTGCACAAGGCAGCTGTCTTTCCTCCACGCCTTCCTTCCACTGACTTCTCTCCCTGTCAGTCTCCTATATTTCTGCCATCCCCTCCCACTTCTTTCCTCTCACTGCCTCCAGGCAGCGTCCCCCCCCACTTCTTCTGCGCTGACTACCCCAAGGTTTTTATTCCTCCCTTTCTGCGATGCTTTCCCCAGCTGCCAAGGGCAGCGTGCCTGCACTCTCTGACCTCCTCTCCCCACGTTTCCCTGCAGCCCACTACTATATTCTGTCCGTTATTCCCTGTTTCACGCAGCTGCCAAAGCTCTTGCCAGCTTGGCCAGCTTGCATCGCACTGAAGATATATATATATTTTTATATATATATATATATTTATATATATATATATATAAATAGATATATATATATTTATAATACTTTCTTATTTTATTAACCAATTATAGTGGGCAAGACAGTTTTGACGATTTTATCACTTAAAATCTCACTTGTGCAATATTTATTTTATTTACTAGATAAATACTATAAAACACAAAAACAAAGTAAATAGCTCAAAAATATAAGAAACTAACTAAGAAAAGACGAGAGAATTTGATGTAAAATATGTATAAATATAATCCGATCAAATACCCCCACACTTAGCTTTTGCTAGTCCTCGAGCAAAACAGAGAAAACAGAAAAAGTAATAACATGAAAATTATTAGTTTTCCCCTATATGACCCTCATAGAACTTCATTCGAGAACATAAATTATCAAGAACCATAGCTAACACCAACAAGCTAATCCAAGTTCATTTTCCTAATTCAAATATTAGCAGTAATCTTTGAAACATCCTTGAAGTGTAGTGTGTGAGATAGCCATGTTAATGCAATTTCAAATTTTTATTTTAAAAACACCATATGCAAACTAGCAAACTTCTCACGGAATATGCACTCAATCACACATGTGTTTAGTTTTAATGTGTTTCGCTCAAAGAAACAAATGTGAAAGTTCTACCATAAGCTTGCATAAAGATCACTTCTCCACAGTCATAATTGCAAAACTTAAATCAAGAGGACTTTTATTGGATGTACTGAAGATATATATATATATATTTATAATACTTTCTTATTTTATTAACCAATTATAGTGGGCAAGACAGTTTTGACGATTTTATCACTTAAAATCTCACTTGTGCAATATTTATTTTATTTACTAGATAAATACTATAAAACACAAAAACAAAGTAAATAGCTCAAAAATATAAGAAACTAACTAAGAAACGACGAGAGAATTTGATGTAAAATATGTATAAATATAATCCGATCAGTCATTGGTAATACTAGGTTCAAATCTGCCATGTTAGACTTAGGTGCATCCATAAATGTTATGCCATATTCAATTTATGCATCTATGAACCTAGGCAAGTTAAAAAATGATGGTGTAATCATACAATTGGCCGATAGATCTAATGCCTATCCAAAGGGAGTTGTGGAAGATGTTTTGGTGCAGGTTAATCATTTGATCTTTCCGGCGGATTTCTATGTTCTTGAGATGGATGAATCGGATCATGCTCCTTCATTGCCCATTCTCCTTGGACGGCCTTTCATGAAAACGGCTCAAACCAAGATTGATGTAGCCAAAGGAGAAGTAACTATGGCATTTGGTGGTGATATGATTTGTTTTAAAATTTCTGAATCCATTGAGACTCCTAACATTGTTCGTTCTTGTTGTGTTATTGATACAATAGAAAAGATAGGGACGGATCATTCAGCCCCTACCACCAAGGTTGCTTCAAGAACCATGCAAGATGAGGGCATTGTAGTAGAGCATGAGGACCCCACGGCCACTGCCCTTAAGATACCCAATGTGGCCGAGAACACCATGAGGAAAAAAATTCATGTTGCTGCCACTTCATCCCAACACCAAGGTAAGGCACCTAGTCCAAATCCAATTCCCATTAAAATTAATAGGTGGTTCCCTTCTTTGGTGCAGGTACCCAAGCAAATTCCCAATGGTGGGCGCATAAACATGAACCTTAGGCAACACAACGCACCCATCAACAAACATCACTATCCATTTCCGTTCAAGGATGCAATGTACAAGAACTTTGTGGGGCAGGTTGTGGAGGAGATCCCACTCCATGCCGTGGGCTCCAATGGGGCATGATTGTGTTCTTCGTCCGGCTGCAAGACGTAAAAGAAAGCGCTACTTGGGAGGCAACCCATGCAATTCAACAAAGGAAGCCCTAGGAATCACTCCAATTCCATATTTGCGTTCCTAAAACTCTTCACTTTGTTGCTTGTTTCTAATCTGCCCAGTTTGTTATTTACTTGCTGTTTGTGTGTTTCTTTTTGTTTAGTGTGGTTTTATGCTTGAAACATTGAGGACAATGTTTGATTTAAGTGTGGGGGGGTAACTAAGTGTTTTAGATGCAAATTCGTGGGATTTTATCACCCTTAATTTGGAGACTTGTTCCTTGCTGTTTTTAAGTGTTTTTGAGCAGTTTTGGTGTGTTTTAGTGTGTTTTGATGCAAAAATCCGAAAATCACATAAAAATTTGAAAAATTTGTTTTAAAAACCCAAAAAGAGTTGTTTTTGTGTGTTTGTTGGTGTCTTAGGGTACCTTCCAACACAATGATGAGGATTCGGTTTGTAATTACATGGCTGTTAAAGAGAGTGATTAACATGGATGAAAGTTTGATTTACTCTTTGTTTATGCTTGGTTGTGGTTATAACTTATGAATTCACATGTAATCATAAAGGAAAAATCAGTTTTTGTAACATGCTTGAAGGAAGGAACTCAAATTAACGCTACAACCTTGTGAGACTTGAGCCTAAAACGTTTATTTGGAGAGTAAAATCTGTGCATTATTGTTTTCTAAAGTCGTTGCATGATCTCATTATTCCTTGCTTGGTTGCTATTTAGAAGGCGTTTCATCTTGGGAGAAGATCAAACACTACCCGTCATCATATCTAGCTCACTCACGGCCCAAGAAGAAGACAAATTGATAAGGGTGTTAAAAGAGCACAAATCTGCCATTGGATGGACCTTGGCGGATATCAAAGGCATTAGTCCCACCACGTGCATGCATCGCATCCTTTTGGAGGAGGGAGCCAAGCCATCTCGGGAGGCTCAACGTCGCCTTAATCCACCTATGTTGGAAGTAGTCAAAAAGGAGGTTATAAAATTGCTTGATTGTGGTGTTATATATCCTATTTCTGATAGTCGTTGGGTGTCACCCGTGCAGGTTGTTCCAAAGAAGTCCGGAGTCACGGTGGTGAAGAATGAAGAACAAGAGCTTGTACCCACTCGTGTTGTGACCGGTTGGCGTGTTTGTATTGATTACAGGAAGTTAAATGCCATGACAAGGAAGGATCACTTTCCATTGCCATTCTTGGACCAAATGTTAGAAAGGTTAGCCGGTTATAAATTTTATTGCTTTCTTGATGGATATTCCGGATATAACCAAATTGTGATAGCTCCGGAGGACCAAGAAAAGACAACGTTCACGTGCCCATTTGGCACCTTTGCATATAGGCGCATGCCATTTGGTTTGTGCAATGCCCCTGCGACATTTCAACGTTGCATGGTAAGTATATTTTCTGATTATGTGGAGAAGATTATTGAGATATTCATGGATGATTTTAGCGTGTTTGGTAATTCATTCGATCATTGCTTGAATAATCTGACCTTAATTTTGAAACGTTATGTTGAAACGAATCTTGTGCTTAATTGGGAAAAATGTCACTTCATGGTTAAGCAAGGTATTGTTCTAGGACATATTATTTCTGAAAAAGGCATTGAAGTAGATAAATCTAAGGTAGACCTTGTTCGTCACTTACCCTCTCCAACTTCGGTTAGAGAGGTTCGTTCGTTTCTTGGTCACGCAGGTTTTTATAGGCGTTTCATAAAGGATTTCTCCAAGATTGCACAACCACTATGCCGATTGCTTCAAAAAGAGGTGGCTTTCGAGCTTGATGATGCATGCTCCACGGCATTCAAGCACTTAAAGGAAGCTCTCACTTCGGCCCCCATTATCACACCTCCAGATTGGAGCCTTCCATTCGAGTTGATGTGCGATGCTTCGGACTATGCGATTGGTGCTGTTTTGGGGCAGCGAAAGAACAAACAACCTCATGTTATTTATTATGCATCTAGGACACTAAATGATGCTCAATTAAATTACTCAACCACTGAAAAAGAATTACTTGCTGTGGTATTTGCATTAGATAAGTTCCGATCATACTTACTTGGTACTAAAGTTATTATCTTTATGCAGCTCTCAAGTATTTGCTCACGAAAAAGGAGGCCAAGCCTAGACTAATTCGATGGATGTTGCTTCTACAAGAGTTTGACATTGAGATTCGGGATAAGAAGGGCGTGTAGAATGTGGTGGCTGACCACCTAAGTCGAATGGTGCATGAGGAAGCATCGCCAATTTCTGAAACCTTCCCCGATGAGCAACTAATGTCTATCCAGGTAAGTGAGCCTTGGTATGCAGATTTAGTGAACTTTTTGGTGTCTAAACATATCCCTAGCACACTTAATAGGAATCAACGTGATAAGCTTAAAAAGGATGCTAGGTTTTATGTTTGGGATGATCCATACCTTTGGAAATTTTGTCCCGATCAGATTGTACGCCGGTGTGTGAATGAATCTGAGTTTCAATCTATTTTAACATTCTGTCATTCATATGCATGTGGGGGACATTTTGGCACCCAACGCACTGCCCTTAAAGTCTTAGAATGTGGGTTTTATTGGCCAACCATTTTTAGGGATGCTAGGACATTTTGCCTTACATGTGATCGTTGTCAACGAATGGGTAATATAAGTGCTAAGGATCAAATGCCACAAAACCCTATACTTTATGTTGAAATTTTTGATGTGTGGGGAATTGATTTTATGGGTCCTTTTCCTTCCTCACATGGTTTTCTCTATATCTTGTTGGCGGTGGATTATGTTTCCAAATGGGTGGAAGCAAAAGCCACCCGGACTAACGATTCCAAAGTGGTTGCAGATTTTGTGAAGTCTAACATTTTGCTAGGTTTGGAATGCCTCGAGTCCTTATAAGTGATGGAGGTTCACATTTTTGTAATCGCACAATCGAGGCACTGCTCAAGAAGTACAACGTTACACATAGGGTTTCTGATGCGTAAATTAACTAAACACACAAATTAAACCCTCTTGTTGACAATTGTAGTATGGATAAGTAGGGATCGTTCTTAAACCGGGGATTAGGAGGGATTGCTAAACACTTGAAAACTGACTTAGAAACGTAAAAACAAAGTTTAAAACACTAAACTAGACTCAAAGAATGTAAAACTAAAGTTTGAAACACTAAAACAAACCAAAAGACTCAAAACAGCAAACAAACACTCAAAACTGCCTTAAAAACACTTTCTGGGCAGTTTTGAGCACAAACACAAATTTGGACGAAATTGAGTTATAACTTGAACCAAAACACTTAAAAACACAAACTAAATCACTTTCTAACTAATATGAGACTTCAAAATAAAGGGGGATTTGTTTTGGACGAAAATTGAAAACAAAACAGAAACTTTAAAACAAAACAGTTTGTAAAACGTTTTGGATGAAAAGGATGGATAAAAGGCTAGTTAGGATGTTCTTCTCCACACATGACACACTTGCAAACAAAACGATTTTCAGTTGTTCTTCCAATAAATTATGAAACTCAACACCCCAAGTTAATTAGATACGCTTAAATTAACCTTCAAGTTCTTCTTAAGTTAATGAATTGGATGGGAAAGCGCATACAACAATTCAAAGCATTCCTCAAAGGTTCCTTACGTGATGAGCACAATAAAGATACAATCAAGAATCATGAAGCACAATGAGAACTATAAGTGTTGACGAGGCATTCGTTACTATGATGAGCATGAAACTAATGCCAAGAATTCATTCAACGCGATCGTTTATAAGTGACCTTCACTACTTGTGATTATAAGATTGTAACTATTAGGTGAAACTCCCTCATAATCTAGCATCATATTCATGCATGAAAACTAAGCGTGCACTCTCAATCAACATACACAAATAAGTTATCAATCAAGTAGATGAACGAATTGAAACCACAA
Organism: Malus fusca; assembly: GCA_035220775.1. Classification (NCBI taxonomy): domain Eukaryota; kingdom Viridiplantae; phylum Streptophyta; class Magnoliopsida; order Rosales; family Rosaceae; genus Malus; species Malus fusca. The sequence goes on along the minus strand of CM069066.1, from coordinate 17,864,718 downwards.
TTTATGAAATAACAACTGAATGTAATCAAATCATATTGCAAGCATATACATGGTTTCGAATCACCCCCCCAACTAAGGGGTTTTAGTTCCTCATACTCACAACACAAGGTTTATTGAATTGAAACATTGAAAACATAAGAAAGATCACACCTAAAAGTTCCAGCAATCTGCAATAGACTAGCAAGCACATTCAAGAGCACTCCTTCTTCCTTCTTGCTGCGGCACAAGGTATGGAGATGGTTTGAATGGGTTTTGGATGATGGAGAATGGTGGAAAAGTGTCTAGGATGGGTGTATGGCACGGCTAGGGGGGGTTTGGGTTCAGAAAATATGGATTTGGGTGAAGGATGGGCACGGCAAGAGGTGAAAGATGAAATCTGGCGTGAATGGAGTTGTATGGATGTGTGTGGAATTTTTTGTGGCTGCAACCAAGAGGTTTATTTAAAGGAAAACAGAAATTAAAACCCTAGGTTGATTAGGAAATCAGAAATTAAGTCTAAGGATTCTAGAATTAGGAAACAAATCAGAAAATTAAAGGAAAGGCAAGGGAATATGCGGCTAGGGTTTGAGAGAGATTAGGAAAGTGTTTTAAAGCTTAGAATCAGGAAATAACCCTCTCCCTTGCACGGCAAGGAAGAGGAAATACCAAGGGGGGTGCGGCAAGGGTTCAAAAGGTGCAAGGGATGTGTATTTGATGTCCTAAAATGCTTAGGAAGCCTTCAAAGTTTATAAGACTTAGGAACATTTAGGAAAGGTCAAACCAAAGTAGGAAACCTTGGCTTAACTTTCCTATTTCAAGTAGGAATCCTTGTTGGAGTAGGAATCCTTGTTCTTCTAGGAATCCTCATGTGAGTAGGAATCCATCTTCAATTAGGAATCCTTCGTTGATTAGGAATCCTTCGTTCATGTAAGCACTTTCCTATTTCAACTAGGAAACCTTGTTCAAGTAGGAATCGTCATCTTCAAGTCTTCAAATTCGTCCAAACCTTGGCTCCAAATATGTGACATGCATTCCAAGCTCCATATTGCTCCAAAAAGCTCCAAAATGCATCTTCTTGCATCCTTTGGCCTTAAAACCTGAAAACACATAAAACTAGCTTAAAAGACTACTTAAACTAAGAAAACACCATGGAAATGCATAAGAACTAGCTAACTAAGGCGCATAAATATGCTCCTATCAGTTTCGACACCCTATCATCCTCAAACAAGCGGGCAAGCCGAGGTGTTGAATCGGGAGATAAAGCAGATTCTTGAGAAGACAGTTGGGCCAACAAGAAAAGATTGGAGCTTGAGGTTAGATGATGCATTGTGGGCTTATAGGACCGCCTACAAAACACCCATAGGAATGTCTCCCTTTCGGCTTGTGGTAAACCATGTCACTTACCTGTGGAGTTGGAGCACAAGGCTCATTGGGCCGTGAGAAAGTTCAACATGGATGTAGATGAGGCGGGACTTCATCGTAAGCTACAATTGAATGAACTTGAGGAAATCCGGAATGAAGCTTACGAGAATGCTCGCCTTTACAAGGAAAAGACGAAGGCCTTTCATGACAAGATGATTCGCACCAAGTCCTTTGCTGTTGGACAAAAAGTGTTGTTGTTTAATTCTCGGCTTCGTCTATTTCCGGGTAAGTTACGTTCACGTTGGATTGGACCCTTTGTTATTACTGATGTTTTTCCTCATGGTGCAGTCCAAGTTCGTAGTTTCAAAACAGGTCAAGAATTCAAGGTGAATGGGCATCGCTTGAAGCCATACTACGAGAGCTTTGTAGAACATGATGTGGAGGAGACAACCCATTATGCCGTGGGTTCCCATGAAGGTTGATCAATGTGGCATCGTCCGGCTGCACTACGTTAAAGCAAGCGCTACTTGGGAGGCAACCCATGCATTCGACAAAGGAAGACCTAGAGAGCACTCCAATTCCAGATTTGCGTTCCTAAACCCTTCTCTTTGTCGTTATTTCGTTTCTGCCATGATTAGATTGTTTAGTTGCTGTTTTCTTTGCTTGTTGGTTATTTGTGTTAGTTATGCTTGAAACATTGAGGACAATGTTTGCTTTAAGTGTGGGGGGGGTAACCAAAGTGTTTTGATACAAATTCGTAGGGTTTTATCACCCATAATTTCAAATGTTGTTCCTTGCTGTTTTTAGGTGTTTTTAGGATGTTTTGGTGTGTTTTAGTATATGTTGTTCTAAAAATCCGAAAATCCCAGAAAAAATTGAAAAATTGTTTTGAAAACCCAAAAAGATTTGTTTTTAAGTTGCTTTTTGTGTGTTTGTTTGTGTCTTAGGGTACCTTCCAACACAATGATGAGGATTCGGTTTGTAATTGCATGGCTGTTAAAGAGAATGATTAACATGGATGAAAGTTTGATTTACTCTTTGTTTATGCTTGGCTGTGGTTATAACTTATGAATTCACATGTAATCATAAAGGAAAAAAATTAGTTTTGTAACATGCTTGAAGGAAGGAACTCAAACAAACGCTACAACCTTGTGAGACTTGAGCCTAAACGTTTATTTGGAGAGTTAAAATCTGTGCATTGTTGTTTTCTAAAGTCGTTGCATGATCTCATTATTCTTTGCTTGGTTATTACTTAGAAGGCGTTTCATCATTTAGTTCCAAATGCTAGAACTCATGCCAATTTCATTCAAAACATGTTATTGAATTGCATAACACATATTCAAGATGAAGTTAGTAGTTACCACCATAGCCAAAAAGCCTTCATTCCATGCATTTGTTTATGTAGGATTAACCCCGTTGAGCCTTGTTTAGCCTATGTTGTTTGTTAACCCACATTATCCTCGCCTAGCCTAGTTTAGGACCATCCATACCCTTGTTCGTAAAGCATAGTTAAGCATGATTCAAATTGAATTCCTTTTGATTAATGTATGGCAAAAAACAAGTGTGGGGGAAGTGTGAATTAGTGTGCCATAGGCACGGCATGAAAGAAAAGAAAAAAGAGGAAAAAAAAAAAAAAAAAAAAAAAGAGAAAAGTTGTGAAAAGAATGAAAAAAAGAGTTGAAAAAAAAAAAGGATGTGAAAAAGAGTTCTAAGATATGTTTGTTGAAGAAAGGGTCCAAAACATCGAATTCGGCCCTAAATATTGCTTGAATCTTCCCTTCGTGTCTAAAAGTTGATTTATGCAATCTAAGTGAATTCTAAGCTTCAATTTCATTACTTTGCTTGCTATTGCTTTAAGAACGTTTGTTATCCTTATCCTTCATTTGTTAGCCAACACCCCAAGCCCCGTTACAACCTTTGACTTCAATCTTGAGTGTTGTGTTTCAATTTGTGGAGCTTAAAATTGCTATGAGCATATGGTGTCACTGGTTCTCGTATCTAAGTAGTAGCATTCCATTCATGAGATCATATTGAAAAACATGCTTATTAACTCCGGAAATTGCTTTCTTTGTTATACATATATGTGAGCATTCGTTTTCATATTTACATCAATCTTCTCACATATAACTAGTATAGGGTGTGTAGTCAGAAAATCTGTGTGAAAATTGAGTGCATATCTAGTAAGGAATTGAGCAAATTCTCTAAGGCATGTTACTACATTCAAAATCATGTTTTAATTGGTTAAATGTGAACGAGTACGTGGTGACTATGATTAAGTATGTGCTTAAGTGTGAAGATGACTAAAATCTTTGGGAGTGATGATTTTTAACATGTCATGTGCATTGGAAATCCCTGAGGCAATTGTTGGAAGGTTTAGATTGTGTTTTTGTTTTGTTTTGCTCGAGGACTAGCAAAAGCTAAGTGTGGGGGAATTTGATAGGAGCATATTTATGCGACTTAGTTGGCTTGTTCTTATGCATTTATGTTGTTTTTCTTTAGTTATTTTAGTGTTTAAAGTCATTTTCGTGCAATTTCAGGTTTAGAGACAAAGTATGCAAAGAAGTGCGAAATGGAGCATTTTAGAACAAAATTGAGCTGGAATGTTGTGTATGCCTATGGAGCACAAGGAATGGACGAGTTTGAAGGTCAAAGGAGCTTAAGAAATGAAGAAATGAAAGTGAAGAACAAAGAATTCAGAATTGGAAACCAAAGTTTCTAAAGTTGGAAGTTTCTATTCTTGGAGGTTTCCATTTTTGAGAGTTTCTATTCTTGGCTTTGGGCTTTTAGATGACCTATCCGTACCCTCTTAGACTTGGGCCGCACCTAAACCCTAGCCCATTGCCTAACCTGATTTTTCTAGGGTTTGTGCCGCACCTAATGTTCTAGAAGCCTAAAAATCTGCATAAAACCCTAGTTATTTTCTCCCTTGGATGGGCCAAGCCTTTTATCTCCAAAACCCTAACCCTTTCCCATCAGATTTTGTAGAAACCCTAGCCTATAAATAGATGTTTTAAAGCCTAAATTCGTCACCACCCTTTATACAATTCAGAAACACCTTTGCTGCAACCCTAGACATCATTCTACCATCATTCATCATAGAAATTCGTCCATACACACCCTACACCCCTTGCCGTGCCTCTACACCCCCCAAAATCCGTTCTACATCATCAAAACAGCCCAGAAACCATCAACACCCAATCTGCCGCAAGCAAGGAAGGGGACAGATTCACTACGATTGTTTGGCTCTTCATTCTGAGTTGTTGAACGATTTTAGGTGTTTTCTATCTTATATTTCAATGTCTAATTCATGTAATCTTCGTTTTGCTTTGAGTATGATTGGCTAAATTCGTTTTGGCTAAGGGTGGATTCAAAACCATGTTTATATATGTGAAATAAGTTGATTACTTCCAGTTATCGTTGCATAAGTCGTGAATACAATTTGCTTAACCGTTTGATTTAGAACTTATTCTTGTATGTTGATTGAGAGTGCACGCTTAATTTGCATGCTTGAATTTGATGCTAGGATATGAGTTTGTTTCACCTAATCGTTATGAATTTATATTCGTAAGTAGTGAAGGTCGCTAGTCACGATCGTGTTAAGTAGATTCCTGGCAAGAGTATCATGCTTTTCATAGTTACGAATGCCTTGTCGATGCTTATGATTTCCAAAGAACGTAACGATTCTAACTTGTGTCTTTATCATGCTGTTCATATAGAGAACTTGTTAGGAATAATTTGTTTGCGATGCATATTCATCCAATTCAATGATTCTAGGGAAATCTGAAGGTTAATTTAAGCGGACCTAATTAACTTGGAGTGTCGAGGTTCATAACTTATTAAATTGATAACTGGAAATTGATTTAGGTTGCATGTATTTCATGTGTGGAGAAGAACCCCTTAGCTATTCCATCATCCATTGATTCATCATAACTTTGTCTTACAATCTGTTTTCTTTACAATCTGTCCATTTAGTTTATTTTCGTCCAAATAAAATCCCCATTTATTTTGAAGTCCTAGATTAGTTAGAAAGTGTGTTGGTTTATGTTTTTAAGTGTTTCGATACAAGTTAAAACCCAGATTCGTCCAATTTGGTGCTTGTGCTCAAAACTGCCCAGAAAGTGTTTTTAAGGCAGTTTTGAGTCTTTTGGTTGCTGTTTTGAGTTTTTGGTTTGTTTTAGTATTTTAAACGTTAGTTTTGCATTCTTTGAGTCTAATCTAGTGTTTTAAACTTTGTTTTTACGTTTCTAATTCAGTTTTCAAGTGATTAGTACCCCTAGTTAATCCCCGGTTAGAACGATCCCTACTTACTTCATTACTACAATTGTCACAAATAGGGTTTAATTTGTGTGTCAACATAATTTTCACATCATCCACCTTTTGGATTGACCACGGTTGAGTTAGGCAACTTGCCTTGCTCTCGAAACTGCCCCATAAACTCGGCAATTTGCCCCACTTGCTTCTCTAACTCGTCCAACTTCTTGTCCCTAGTTTGCATGCCCTGCGCCATAGAAGTTAGTAAATTAAAAATCTGATCATTATCAATAGAAGAACCTGATTTTTGGGCGGGTTGTGCTTGGGGTTGAGTTGGTGCAAACGGCTTTTGATAGAAACCCGGGGGTTGTTGCCTAAATGTGCTTTGTTGTTGGCCTTGTTGGGGTTCTCGCCATTTGGAGTGTTTTAGTGTGTTTTGACATAAAAATCCGAAAATCTCATAAAAATTTGAAAATTTGTTTTGAAAAACCCAAAAAGAGTTGTTTTTGTGTGTTTGTTTGTGTCTTAGGGTACCTTCTGGTGCGAAAATAAATTAACGCACAAATTTAAACCCTATTTGTGACAGTTGTAGTAATGATGTAAGTAGGGATCGTTCTAGGCCGGGGATTAACTAGGGATGCTAATCAAAGTAAAATTAAATTAAAAACGTAAAAACTAAATTTAAAATATTAAACTAGACTCAAAACAGTTAAATATAATAACTCAAAATAAAACTAACAAATAAACTAAAATAAATCAAAAGACTCAAAACAACTCAAGATTTAAGAAAACACAAACTAAAATGATTTCTAATAAATCTAACACTTTAAAATAAAATGGGGGATTGATTTTGACGAGAAGTAAATTAACTTAAATAAATTACAGAATTGACAAAAACATAAAATTAAGGTAAAATGATAAATGACGGACTGGCTAGAGGATTATTCTCCACACATGACACATATGCAACCTAAATTGATTTTCAGTTGTTCTTTCAATAAATTGTAAATTCTCAACGCCCCAAACTAATTAGGTCCGCTTAAATTAATTCTCAGATTTTCCTTAAGTTAATGGATTGGATGATTGCATACGACAACCCAAAACATTCCCTACAAGTTCCCTACATGAATTGCATAATAGAGATACAAGCAAGAATCATTAAGTTTTATGAAAATCATAAGCATTGACGAGGCACATGTTACTATGAATTGCATGAAACTTATGCCAAGAATTTACCTAACGCGATCGTTTATAAGCGACCTTCACTACTTGTGAATATAAGTTCATAACGATTAGGTGAAATTCACTTATATTCTAGCATCAAATTCATGCATGTAAATTAAGTATGCATCCTTAATCGACATACAAAAATAAGTTATCAATCAAGCAGTTAAGCAAATTAAATCACAACTGAAGGTAATCAATTCAAATTACAAATATAACCATGGTTTTGAATTAAACTCTAGCAAAAATAAAATTAGTTACACATTATTAAAATTAAAACAGAAATAAAACTTGAGTTTGGAACGAATTAACCGAGAAAAATGCAGCCTGATGTCCGTCTCCTCAGTGGCTGCCTGGTTACTTCCGTCGTGGCTCGCTGCCCTAAGGCAGCTCCTGCGTTCCATTCCCAAGTTCCACGCTGCCAAGGCTTCACCACGCTGCCTTTCTCCAGTTCCGCACACCTCTCCCTTCTCTATGCAGTTCTTTCCGCGCCCACCTCCTGACCGCCTGACAGCTTCTTCATGTCAGTCCTCACTGTCTCACGTCTCTCCCACGCTGCCAAACTCAGCACAGTTTCCTTTCCGCCTGCTTCTGCCCGAGGCAGCACTGCCTCCTGCTGACCTCCTTTCCGTGCCTTCCTTCCGCGCGTCTGGCAGCTCCCTTACGTCTCGCTCCTTCTTTGCTGCCCGTGGAGAGCTGCTCCACGCCTCTTCCGTCCCCCCTCGTGGCTGCCTTAGCAGCCTCTCTAACTTCTGCTTCTCACCCCCCCTAGTCGATCCTTTAGCTGCGCAAGGCAACTTCCTTTCCCTCGCGTTCCCGCGTCCCCCCTCCTGCACCGTTCCACTCAACCCTCTTTATTATTCCCCCCATCTTCTGTCTTCGTGACCTCTCCGCTGTCCTGCACCCTCCAATTCTTTTATATTTAACACCCTTTTATTTGCTGCCTTTCCTCGTCGTCTCCCACGAGTGCAAGCTGTGTCCCCCCTAAAGCTGCCAATGGCAACTTCCCTTTTAATTATTTATTTCCTGTCAGCCCCCACTCAATTAACATCATATAAATATATATATATATATATATATATATTTATAATACTATCTTATTTTTATTAACCAAAAATAGTGGGTAATGCCGTTTTGACGATTTTATTTAATTTAAAAGCTAAACAGTTTTGACACGAATTTATTACATAAAATCACACTTATGCTATTTTTATTTTCTTAGCTAGATAAATTCGATAAAACACAAAAACAAAGTAAATAGCACAAAAACACAAGAAACTAACTAACAAAAGACAAGAGAATTTGATGTAAAATATATATATATATGAGCTTATCAAATACCCCCACACTTAGCTTTTGCTAGTCCTCGAGCAAAACAGAGAAAACAGAAAAAGTAATAACATGAAAATTATCAGTTTCCCCCTATATGACCCTCATAGAATTTCATTTGAGAACACAATCATCAAGAACCATAGCTAACACCAATAAGCAATTCAAGTTCATTTTCCTTATTCAAATATTAGCAGCAATCTTTGAAACATCCTTGAAGTGTAGTGTGTGAGATAGCCATGCTAATGCAATTTCAAATTTTTATTTTTTTAAAAACACCATATGCAAACTAGCGACCTTCTCACGGGATATGCACTCAATCACACATGTGTTTAGTTTTAATGTGTTTCGCTCAAAGAAACGAATGTGAAAGTTCTACCATAAGCTTGCATAAAGATCACTTCTCCACAGTCATAATTGCAAAACTTAAATCAAGAGGACTTTTATTGGATGTAATGAGGCTTAGGGATAGGGTTATTGAAACGAAAGAATAGGAAAACACAAGTTCCAAGCTACATTGCAAGCAATTATTTTCTTTAGATTTATAAGAACTCAAGCTCTCCAACGATTCTTCAGACATCTCCAACCACACCCATAAACTGAAACTTTAAAAACTTTTTATTTTCTTTGTATACAATCTTTCTTTTTCTTTTCATTTTCTTTTCTCTTTTTTTTTTTTTTTTTTTTTTTTTTTTTTTTTTTTTTTTGGAGTAGACACAAATATGAAAAACCCCCACACTTATTCTTTTGCCAAACACCTTCAAAGTACTTCACAAACATTTCACATAAGACAATCTTGCATTGCTCGCTTGGAAAGGGTAAGGAAAAATATTTATTTCAGGCATAAGGGTAGACATATCTGGTGATAAGAAATAAAAGGCTCACAAATACGGCTCAAATTGGCAATCTAATGATATCATTTTTCTTTGGGAAACAAGGTTATTTGGGCCATGGTGGTAAACCTAATGCCTCTATCATTTTCAAGTTCATGCAATCAATGACAAAAATTTCGAAAGATCGTTATGCAAGTTCTAGAGAAGTATCTCACATAAGTTCATCACACATGAAAGAATAGGAGTGTATGAAAAATGCACACACTTTCAATAGGCTCAAAAACTCACATAGGATGTATATGGTCACTAAATTCACATATGGAGCTTTAAATCATGCTTTAGTTTCACATCAACAAGGCTATGTGCATTTGGTTTTTTCAAAGATGAACAAAAATGTACAAACTAACACGAGAATAAAGAATTTCACACAACACATGTTAACTAAGTTCTTGATGATCATGATTCAAATTTGATCCAATTATATCACTGGGTCGGGAAACTAACAAAAAACTAATTCAAAACAAGAAGGAAAACAAGGAAATATTTTTGGATTTTTAAAATTTTCAAATATTTTTTTTTTTTTTTTTAAAACAAAATTAATTAAGAAAACAAAGCAATAACATGGAAACACATGAAATAAGTTCAAAGTCGAAGGTACAAAAAATTTCAATTTGGTCATTTTTATACTCTTTACCCCCACACTTAAACTAGACATTGTCCCCAATGTCAGAAAATATAATAGAATGCAAATAAAAATAAAAATAAAATAAATAAATACAAAGAAACAAAATAAAGCAATAGGACTGAAAACTTCCCTAATTTGCAGAAAAAAAATCAAGCGATGACCCCCAAGCTTAAATTCTGCAATCAACCTCAATGGTGGAAATAACCAAAAGTTCCTGCAAAGAAAAGAAATAATTCAGTTAAGTAACACAAGAAAATGTAAAAGAAAACAAACGAAAAATTGAAAATGAAAATAAAAGATAATGAATAAAACTAATAAAAGAACATTGGTCCTATTTGGTGACTTTCCACAGCTTTGAACTTGAACTGGCCTCGGAACTTCTTAGCAAGGAAAATGAGACTTGATTGGTGGTGTTGTTGAAGCTTCTCGAGCTCTTGGTTTCAACTCAGACTCCTTCTGCCGGGTTGATTGAGTCTGCAGGCTACATTCTTCTCTTTTTGTTCTTCTGCATGGCAGGTAGGCACGAGGAATAGGTGGTGGTCTGCTTCTTTGTTCAATCTGTCCAAGTGCCGACCGATTGCCTTTCTTTCACCTTGCCCCGTAGCCAAGAGCAAGGGTAAAGGAAAAGCATGCCATGAGAAATCTTTGCCTCTGACTCTGATGATATGGGATACTTTTGCTTTTGAAGAAGTATCGTTCCACAGGTGTATGCTTGAACTGGGCTGGGGAACTTCTTAGCAAGGAAAATGAGACTTGATCTTGAAGATGAAGCAGCACCTTGTCTCCACATGCTTCAAGTATCATTTTCACTTGCCATGTCTGTTCTCCAGGCAGATGTGGCGACTTCTTCGGAAGTACATCAGTGGTTGATGAAGAGCACTCGAGAGCAATGCTAGGTAAGCAATCAGGAAGGATTTCCAGGCAGTCGGTTCTTAGATTGGAAGATTGACACCGAGTGCTGGCTGATTGCCCGCTTTCTCCTTGCCACAAAGACAAGGACAAGGACAGGGAGAAAGCGTGATATGAGATACTCTTGCTTTCAACCTTCATGATATGAAATACTCTAGCTCTAGATGACTTATTTTCAAAGGTATCCCAGGGAATGAGAAACACAGAGAAACTCGAGAGGGTTTGTTGGAAAGGCATTTTGGGAGATGAAAAATTTCGGAGATGAAGAAGTGCTGAGAGAGTTTGCCTTTGCAATGGATGGCGAAGGTATACGTTTATAGGACTTTTCTTCACAACCGAAACTATTCTTTTACCCCTGTCGGCAGCCGGTGGATGGATGAACAGTACAGGTTACGCGCTTTCTGAAAAAGCCACCCGTAATTTGCGCAAAGCTGACAGCGCGCGTGACGAGTGACGACAAAATTGGAAAAGCTGTTCGCCTCGTGATTCCTGACCGCTCCGACTTTTGATAAAGACGCCCGACTTTTGAGAGAGCGGCGTCCGACTTTTGAGAAAGGAACCGACTTTTGAGACGGAGTCCGACTTTTGAGAAAGGAGCCCGGCTCTTCGATTTGCGAGAGGGCGCCTCTTCGACTGCTGAGTGATGCCTCAACGATTTCTTCTTCTTATAAGAATGCTCATTTTTGTTCCACAAACACACTTAAGCTCCCCCTGTAAACACTTCCTCCTGCAAACACTCCCTCTTGCATTTTCTTTAATCTTGATCAGTTCGACTCTTCATTCTCAACACCTTCAAATATGTCTTGCCCTTCTGACCGTCGCCTTAACTTGAATGTTGGGGAAGATAGTGATATATATTCTCCAACCAACATTTGGCAGCCATCCTTCATATCCCCAAATGGTCCTCTTACAGTTGGGGATTCCATGATGATGAACGAAACAACCGCATCGGTGGTGGCCAGAAATCTGCTCACTCCTAGAGACACTAGGATACTTTCCAGGCGGTCCGACGAACTGGCTGTTCAGGACTCTATGGCCTACAGCGTCCGATGCGCAGGCTCCGTATCAAACATGGGCCAGCGCCTTCTTGCACGAACTCGTCAGGTGGAGTCGTTGATGGCTGAAGTGGCTAGTCTTCGGCAGGAGGTCAGAGTGCTTAGGCATGAGAACAGGGATTTGCACATGCTTGCAACCAATTACTCAACCAGCATGAAGAGGAAGCTGGATCAGATGCAGGAGTCCGAAGTGCGGATTCAGAGTGATCATCAACGGTTTATGGCGTTACTCCCGAGGTTTGTGTTGCCTTCGTCCTCGGGAGCAGCACCAAGTATTGAGGCTCTGAATGATCCAGCTCTGGCGCTTCGTCTTTCAGGGGCTCCGTCGACCTCCGAGGCACCACCTACCAACGACCAATGAAAGCTATTAGTTTTACATTATTGTAAAATATTTATGCTTTAAGTTTATTTAATTATAAATATAAATAAAAGTATTTTTGTTTTGTTTTGTTTTTGTTTTTGTTTTTTTTTTTTTTGTTTTTTTTTTTTTTTCATTTTTTTTTTTTCATTTTTTATTTTATATAAATGTAAAATAAGTAAATCAAAGTAAAAAAAACTAAGTTTAATCTCCTAAACAAAAATCACAACTAAATAAACAAAACAAAAATCACAACTAAATAACAAAACATAATGAAATCAACGTAAAAAAAAAAATCAACGTAAAATAAATTCACACAAGAGCAAACAAACAATGAAAGAACTAAACAAAGTAAAATAAATTCAGTAAAGAGAAGGGATTAGGAATGCAAATCTGATTGTGGGTGATTCCTAGGCCTCCCTTCATTATTCAAATGCATGGGCTTATCATTAAACGGACGGTGGTACTTGAAATGATCCGACAACGGTCTAAGTTCTAATGACGGTGCCTGAATCATCAAAATTAGAAACAAGTTAGTATAAATTAAAATTAAAAATGGAGAAGATGGCTTACTTTCACGTTCAAACTCAATGACAAACACCACGTTTTTTAACGTTTCAGGGACTTTGAACTTGGCCAAATTTACTATGATGGTTGTGGCTTGTCCCGTGTCCTCAGTCTTAACTCCTTTGGGCTTGATTGTCTCATGCACAGCCTCTTTGATATGATCAACAGATTCTCCGGCCACCTCATTTTCTGGAATCCCTCTTCGTGGTGTAGAAATCTCTTTGAATGTTTCAACGTCATCGGGAACATGATTTGGTGCACCAAGAGTTTGGATATCACTTTTCACCTCTGGAAGAGCTTCCACAACGTCTTTTTCATTCACTTCTTCCTTGGGATTTAAAAACCTGCAAGGAAAAAGGACATTTGGTGGAACGATGTTAGAATGAATTGAACTTAGAACCTCCTCACCTGAGTTGGATGACATAAGGACTTGGGGGGTTTGCGATAAGAATTCTTCTAAACTGCCCAAGTCGTCATCCTCATCTTCTTCTTGAATTGGCAATTCATCCATGTTCGGGCTCTGTTTGGATGGTTCTGGGACAACTTCATCCTCCATGTCACCTTGATCTCGAATCTGTGCCATGAATTCCATAATCTGCCCAATTTGCTCCTCCAATGCATCCACCTTGTTGGCTTTATTTTGCATCTCCTTGTTTCGATTTTCTACGTCCTGGGTCAAAGAGGTTAGTAACTTATTCAACATGTCATTATCCGAAGACGTACCTGAATTTGATTGGGGAGATTGTTGTGGTGGATGTGACGGTTCATATGGCCACTGATAGAACTCTTCCGATGGCGGCAATTGTTCTTCTTTTTGTGAACCCTGTACTGAAGAAATTAATTCTTCAAGCATTTGATTATAATCCACGGGCATACTTTGATTCGATTGGAATTGTTGTGGGGGATGCTGTGGTGGCTGCATAGATCTTGAATAGAACGCGTCTTCTTGCTGCCAATATCCACCTTGTTGGAATTGTTGAGGTTCTCCCCACATGTAATCTGAATAATCTCTCCAATCTGAATTGTAAGCATTGGAAAACATGTTGCCTCTTGATTGGTTATGGCCTTGATATCCCCAAACATCTTCATTTGCAGAAAATTGAGGACCTTGATATCGTTGCCCATAGGGCACATCAAGTGTAGGGACACTTGGCATTGTGGTCCGTTCGGCATTATGAGTTAATTGAGCAGTGAGCTGTGCCAATAGATCTTGAATGCTAGTAGAATCCAGGTCTTGCTCCATTTGTACCTCAATTCAAAGAAAGAAAAATAAATCAAATATCAAAAGTAACATACACAAACACAAATAAACATAAGCAAAAACAAAAATAAAAGGATTAGCAAATTTGCTAATCCCCGGCAACGGCGCCAAAAATTTGGTGCGAAAATAAATTAACGCACAAATTTAAACCCTATTTGTGACAGTTGTAGTAATGATGTAAGTAGGGATCGTTCTAGGCCGGGGATTAACTAGGGATGCTAATCAAAGTAAAATTAAATTAAAAACGTAAAAACTAAATTTAAAATATTAAACTAGACTCAAAACAGTTAAATATAATAACTCAAAATAAAACTAACAAATAAACTAAAATAAATCAAAAGACTCAAAACAACTCAAGATTTAAGAAAACACAAACTAAAATGATTTCTAATAAATCTAACACTTTAAAATAAAATGGGGGATTGATTTTGACGAGAAGTAAATTAACTTAAATAAATTACAGAATTGACAAAAACATAAAATTAAGGTAAAATGATAAATGACGGACTGGCTAGAGGATTATTCTCCACACATGACACATATGCAACCTAAATTGATTTTCAGTTGTTCTTTCAATAAATTGTAAATTCTCAACGCCCCAAACTAATTAGGTCCGCTTAAATTAATTCTCAGATTTTCCTTAAGTTAATGGATTGGATGATTGCATACGACAACCCAAAACATTCCCTACAAGTTCCCTACATGAATTGCATAATAGAGATACAAGCAAGAATCATTAAGTTTTATGAAAATCATAAGCATTGACGAGGCACATGTTACTATGAATTGCATGAAACTTATGCCAAGAATTTACCTAACGCGATCGTTTATAAGCGACCTTCACTACTTGTGAATATAAGTTCATAACGATTAGGTGAAATTCACTTATATTCTAGCATCAAATTCATGCATGTAAATTAAGTATGCATCCTTAATCGACATACAAAAATAAGTTATCAATCAAGCAGTTAAGCAAATTAAATCACAACTCAGAAATCACAACTGAAGGTAATCAATTCAAATTACAAATATAACCATGGTTTTGAATTAAACTCTAGCCAAAATAAAATTAGTTACACATTATTAAAATTAAAACAGAAATAAAACTTGAGTTTGGAACGAATTAACCGAGAAAAATGCAGCCTGATGTCCGTCTCCTCAGTGGCTGCCTGGTTACTTCCGTCGTGGCTCGCTGCCCTAAGGCAGCTCATGCGTTCCCTTCCCAAGTTCCACGCTGCCAAGGCTTCACCACGCTGCCTTTCTCCAGTTCCGCACACCTCTCCCTTCTCTATGCAGTTCTTTCCGCGCCCACCTCCTGACCGCCTGACAGCTTCTTCATGTCAGTCCTCACTGTCTCACGTCTCTCCCACGCTGCCAAACTCAGCACAGTTTCCTTTCCGCCTGCTTCTGCCCGAGGCAGCACTGCCTCCTGCTGACCTCCTTTCCGTGCCTTCCTTCCGCGCGTCTGGCAGCTCCCTTACGTCAAGTTAAGGCAGACGCGCGGAAGGAAGGCGCGTAAGGCAAGCTGTGTCCCCCCTAAAGCTGCCAATGGCAACTTCCCTTTTAATTATTTATTTCCTGTCAGCCCCCACTCAATTAACATCATATAAATATATATATATATATATATATATATATATTTATAATACTATCTTATTTTTATTAACCAAAAATAGTGGGTAATGCCGTTTTGACGATTTTATTTAATTTAAAAGCTAAACAGTTTTGACACGAATTTATTACATAAAATCACACTTATGCTATTTTTATTTTCTTAGCTAGATAAATTCGATAAAACACAAAAACAAAGTAAATAGCACAAAAATACAAGAAACTAACTAACAAAAGACAAGAGAATTTGATGTAAAATATATATATATATGAGCTTATCACCTTCCAACACAATGATGAGGATTTGGTTTTTAATTACATGACTGTTAAAGAGAGTTATAAACATGGATGAAAATTTGATTTACTCTTTGGTGTATGCTTGGTTGTGGTTATAATTTATGAATTCACATGCAATCATAAAGGAAAAATCAGTTTTTGTAACATGCTTGAAAGAAGGAACTCAAATGAACGCTCTGATGCGAAAATTAACTAACGCACAAATTTAAACCCTATTTGTGACGATTGTAGTAATGATGTAAGTAGGGTATCGTTCTAGGCCGGGGATTAACTAGGGATGCTAACCAAAGTAAAATTAAATTAAAAACGTAAAAACAAAATTTAAAACACTAAACTAGACTCAAAACACTTAAATAGAATCACTCAAAATAAAACTAACAAATAAACTAAAACAAATCAAAAGACTCAAAATAATTCAAAACTCAAGAAAACATAAACTAAATTAATTTCTAACAAATCTAACACTTTAAAATAACCGGGGGATTGATTTTTGATGAAAAGTAAATTAAACTTAAATAAATTACAGAATTGACAAAAGCATGAAATTAAGGTGAATTGATAAATGACGGACTGGCTAGAGGATTATTCTCCACACATGACACATATGCAACCTAAATTGATTTTCAGTTGTTCTTTCAATAAATTGTAAATTCTCAACGCCCCAAGTTAATTAGGTCCGCTTAAATTAACCTTCAGATTTTCCTTAAGTTAATGGATTGGATGATTGCATACGACAACCCAAAACATTCCCTACAAGTTCCCTACATGAATTGCATAATAGAGATACAAGCAAGAATCATTAAGTTTTATGAAAATCATAAGCATTGACGAGGCACTTGTTACTATGAATTGCATGAAACTTATGCCAAGAATTTACCTAACGCGATCGTTTATAAGCGACCTTCACTACTTGTGAATATAAGTTCATAACGATTAGGTGAAATTCACTTATATTCTAGCATCAAATTCATGCATGTAAATTAAGTATGCATCCTTAATCGACATACAAAAATAAGTTATCAATCAAGCAGTTAAGCAAATTAAATCACAACTCAGAAATCACAACTGAAGGTAATCAATTCAAATTACAAATATATCCATGGTTTTGAATTAAACTCTAGCCAAAATAAAATTAGTTACACATTATTAAAATTAAACAGGAATAAAACTTGAGTTTGGAGGATTAAACCGAGCGAGGAGAGTGCGAGCTGACTTTGCGTGTTACTGCCTTATTTGGCAGCTTGCTGCTGCCTTTGTTCCTTTCTGTCTGACGTGCTGACCTCCTGCCCTTCCATGTTGCTGCCCGAGGCAGCACTCAGTCCTCCGGACTGCCCTTCTTCCACAAAGCCCGCGTGTCCACGTCGCTGGCGTCTCCGCTGCTGACTCCCCGCTGCTGACCTGCTGCGCTCCTGCTGACTTCTTCCCCCGCGCAAGGCACGCTGCCTCACGTCTCTCTCCTGCACGTCCCAAGTTTCCTGTTTCTTTGCTGCCCGTTTCTCACCAACTGCCAAGGGAACTTCCTGCACGTCTGTCCTTTCCTCGCGAGCTACAAAGGCAGCGCATGCTGTTGCGTCCGTCCTCCCCTGTGCCTGCTGCTCCTCCAGTTCCCTACTGCCCGTAGAGAGAGCAGCTCCCTCACGTTTTCCTGCAAGCTTTCTGCACAGTCAGCCTTCCTTCCGCAGCTCCTCAAGGCAGCGGCTTCTCTCTCTCGCGTCTCGCTTCTGCTGTTTTCGTCACCTAGGCAGCTGCTCGTGGAGAGCAGCTCCACTCGTTCCCCCCCGAGGACTTCCCAAGCCTTCCTCTGTATTATTTCTGTTCCTCTCGCTGCCTCCAGGCAGTGTCCCCCCACTCTGTTTCCTACGTCGTCTCCTCTTTTTAAAACCTTCCCCCCATGACTCCACTTGCTGCCATCCTTATATTTTTTTTATCCTCAGCTGCCCATTATTTCCTGCTTTTGCTGACTGCCATGCTGCTAAGCACAGCTCCTTTGTTTTCTTTTTCTCAGTGCCTTAAGTGCTCTCCCCACCTATCTTTGCATTTCTTTATTAAATTCTTTCTGCCATCCTGCACGTTCACATCTTATATATATATATATATTTATATATATATATTTATAATACTATCTTATTTTTATTAACCAAAAATAGTGGGCAATGCAGTTTTAACGATTTTATTACTAAAATTATACACTTAAGCTATTATTAATTTCTTAGCTAGATAAATTCGATAAAACACAAAAATAAAGTAAATAGCTCAAGAATACAAGAAACTAACTAAGAAAAGACAAGAGAATTTGATGTAAAATATGTATAAATATGATCCGATCACGCTCCAACCTTGTGAGACTTGAGCCTAAACGTTTATTTGGAGAGTTACTAATCTGTGCAATTTTTTTTTTGTTTTCTAAAGTCGTTGCATGATCTCATTATTCTTTGCTTGGTTGCTACTTAGAAGGCGTTTCATCATTTAGTTCCAAATGCTATAACTCATGCCTATTTCATTCAAAGCATGTTATTGATTTGCATAACACATATTCAAGATGAAGTTGTTTAGTGAGCCAAAAGCCAAAAAGGCTATCCCATACATTATATGTTTAAGTTTAACCCCGTTGAGCCTTGTTTAGCCTACGTTCTTTGTTAACCCACACTATCTTCACCTAGCCTAGATTAGGACCATCCATACCTTTGTTCTTGAAGCAGAGTAAAGTATGACTCAAAATGAATTCCTTTTGATTAATGTATTGCAGAAAACAAGTGTGGGGGAAGTGATTCTTGTGTGTGTGTGTGCCAAAGTCCTTAATAAGGCACGGGTCGAAAAAAAAAAAAAAAAAAAAAAAAGAAAAGTTGTGAAAATGTATGAAAAAGAGTTCTAAAGTGTTGTTTGTTGAAGAAAGGGTCCAAAACATTGAATTCGGCCCTAAGTGTTGCTTAAATCTTCCATTTGTGTTAAAAGTTGATTTCTGCATTCTAAAGTGAATTCTAAGTTTCGATTTCATTACTTTGCTTGATATTGCTTTAAGAACGTTTGTTATCCCTATCTTTCCTTTGTTGACCATTACCCCAATCCCCGTTACAACCCTTGATTCTATCTTGAGTGTTATGTGTTTCAATTTGTGGAGTTTGAATTTGCTATGAGCATATGGTGTCACTGGTTCTCGCATCTAAGTAGTAGCATTCCATTCATGAGATCATATCTAAACATGCTTAATAACTCCAGAAATTGCTTTCTTTGTAACACATATATGTGAGTGTTCGTTTTCATGTTTACATCAATCTTCTCACATATAACTAGTGTAGGGTGTGTAGTCAGAAAAAGTGTGAAAATAGAGAGTATCTTGTAAGGAATTGAGTAAATTCTCTAAGGCATGTTACTACATTCAAAACATCATTTTAATTGGTTAAATGTGAACTAGTAAGTGTTGACTGTGATTAAGTATGTGCTCAAGTGTGAAGATAACTAAAATATGTGGGAATAATGATTTTTAACATGTCATGTGCATTGGAAATCCCTAAGGCAAATGTTGGAAGGATTAGAATGTGTTTTGTTTACTTTGTTTTGTTTGTTTGTTTCGTTTTGCTCGAGGACTAGCAAAAGCTAAGTGTGGGGGAATTTGATAGGAGCATATTTATGCGACTTAGTTAACATGTTTTCTTGCATTTACTTAGTTATTTATTGCTTGTAAGAGTGTTTTAAGCCATTTTCGTGTGTTTGTAGGTCCTAATAACAAAGTTGGAAAGAAAGTGCATTTTGGTGCAATTTGGAGCAATTTTGGGCCAAAATGGATTGCATGCATATGGAGCAAGTGGGATGGACATTTTTGGTGTTTTAAAAAGGGTTTCAACACATACAAAAATCTGAATAATAAAGTTGAAGTGTGGAAGTGTGCAGATACATACACTTAAGGAACAATTTGAAAGGAAAAGAAGTGAAAGATGCCATTTGTTGGATTGCTTTACAAGATGTATTCACATTTTCAGCAACTACAAACATAATTGCAAGCTGAAATGATGCATAGCATGTGTGTAGAGGTGTAAAGTGGCCGAAAGTTGATGTTTGCAAGATGAAATGATTCAAAACATGTGTGTGAAAGTTGTCTAACCGCTAGTACATGTGGAAAAGGGATGGAATACAAGGCAAATGCATCAGAAATTGAAGAATGAAGGCACATGGACAGCTACAAAGGAGTTGAATTAGCAAAAGAGGAATGATTGCCTTTTGTTAAAGGCAAGACACAATGATAAAAGAGCATGTAAACTAGCTGTTTTTGCATCAATTTGGTCTTTGTTTGTATTGTTTATTGAAGCCACTTGAGTGATTCTTTGCTTTCGAGCTTCTATAAATAGGGAGTGAAGGGAAGAACACTAGAGAGGACACTACATCAAAAACACAATCAGCCACACCACCCATTCTCCATCCATTCTTTTAGCCAAACCCATCTACACATTCATACACTACGTCACAAACACATTTTCAACCATCTTTCTCTCTTTTGCCACACCCCTCATTCATCCTAAACACCACCATACCATCTCCCATCCACTCCTCCATACAAATACCATCCAAACCTGTCCCTAAAACCTTGTGCCACACCAAAGAGGAAGGAGGAGAAGCCTTGGACGTGCATGCCATTCAAGTTAGGATCGTTGGAGCGTTTAGGTGTTTTCTTTCTTTTGATTTCAATGTTTAAATTCTATACTCTTTGTTTTGTACGTATGAGGAACTAAACCCCCCCTTGGCCAGGGGGGATTCGAAACCATGTTTATGCTTGCTATATGATTTGATTACTTTCAATTGCGTTTCATAAGTGGTGAATTCAATTTACTTATCTACATGAATTAAAACTGATTTGTGTGTGTTGGTTGAGAGTGCACGCTTAATTTTCATGCATAAGTTTGATGCTAGGATATAAGGGAATTTCACCTAATCGTTATGAACTTATATTCAAAAGTAGTAAAGGTTGTTGATCACAATCGTGTTAAGTAAATTCTTGGCATAAGTTTCATGCAATTCATAGTAACGAGTGCCTCGCCAATGCTTATGATTTTCATAGAACTTAATGATCTTTGCTTGTATCTTTGTTATGCAATTCATGCAGGGAACTTGTGAGGAATGCTTTGGGTTGTCGTATGCAATTCATCCAATTCGATAACTTTAGGAAAATCTGAGGGTTAATTAGTGCAATTCACGGTTAATTTGGGGCGTTGGGAATTCATGGTTTATTGAGAAGCAATTGGAAATCGTTTTGTATGCAAGTGTGACATGTGTGGAGAAGAACCCCTTAGCTAGCTTTCCATCCATTCACTTTTATCAAATTCGTTTTAGAATCTGTTCAATTTACAAAGTTTGTTCTTGTTTTCAATTTTCGTCAAAACTCAATCCCCATTTATTTGAAGTGTTAGATTAGTTAGAAATCAATTTAGTTTGTGTTTTTAAGTGTCTTGAGTCAAGTCGTCCAATTTAGTGTTAGGTGTTCAA
Organism: Malus fusca; assembly: GCA_035220775.1. Taxonomy (NCBI): domain Eukaryota; kingdom Viridiplantae; phylum Streptophyta; class Magnoliopsida; order Rosales; family Rosaceae; genus Malus; species Malus fusca. The sequence goes on along the minus strand of CM069066.1, from coordinate 17,843,522 downwards.
AACTGCCCAGAAAGTGTTTTTAAGGCAGTTTTGAGTGTTTATTTGCTGTTTTGAGTCCTTTGGTTTGTTTGGTATTTTATAGTTTAGTTTTGCATTCTTTGAGTCTAGTTTAGTGTTTTAAACTTTGTTTTTACGTTTTGAGTCAGTTTCAAGTGATTTGGCAATCCCTCCTAATCCCCGGCCTAGAACGATTGATGCGAAAATAAATTCACGCACAAATTTAAACCCTATTTGTGACAATTGTAGTATATGGATAAGTAGGGATCGTTCTAGGCCGGGGATTAACTAGGGATGCTAATCAAAGTAAAATTAAATTAAAAACGTAAAAACAAAATTTAAAATATTAAACTAGACTCAAAACACTTAAATAGAATAACTCAAAATAAAACTAACAAATAAACTAAAATAAATCAAAAGACTCAAAACAATTCAAAATTCAAGAAAACACAAACTAAATTAATTTCTAATAAATCTAACACTTTAAAATAAAATGGGGGATTGATTTTGATGAAAAGTAAATTAAACTTAAATAAATTACAAAATTGACAAAAACATAAAATTAAGGTAAAATGATAAATGACGGACTGGCTAGAGGATTATTCTCCACACATGTCACATATGCAACCTAAATTGATTTTCAGTTGTTCTTTCAATAAATTGTAAATTCTCAACGCCCCAAATTAACCATGAATTGCATAAATTAATTCTCAGATTTTCCTTAAGTTAATGGATTGGATGATTGCATACGACAACCCAAAACATTCCCCACAAGTTCCCTACATGAATTGCATAATAGAGATACAAGCAAGAATCATTACGTTCTATGAAAATCATAAGCATTGACGAGGCACTCATTACTATGAATTGCATGAAACTTATGCCAAGAATTTACCTAACGCGATCGTTTATAAGCGACCTTCACTACTTGTGAATATAAGTTCATAACGATTAGGTGAAATTCACTTATATTCTAGCATCAAATTCATGCATGTAAATTAAGTATGCATCCTTAATCGACATACAAAAATAAGTTATCAATCAAGCAGTTAAGCAAATTAAATCACAACTCAGAAATCACAATTGAAGGTAATCAATTCAAATTACAAATATATCCATGGTTTTGAATTAAACTCTAGCCAAAATAAAATTAGTTACACATTATTAAAATTAAACAGGAATAAAACGTGAGTTGGAGGATTAAACCGAATGAGGACTGCAGTGTTGTTGCGCTCCCTGCACTGTTGCCGTGCTGACCAGGCAGGATTGCTGCCGTGCTGACCTCTCTGCATTTGGTTTTCGTTTCATGCAAGCTGTCAAAGGACAGCTCGCTGCTATCTCTCTCAAGCTGCCTCCGCAGCTTTTGCTCTTGCTCCTGCCTGCGTCCTTCTTCCAGCACCGAGGCCTTCCTCCTGCTCGCTGCCAAGTGGCAGCGTCGCAATTTCCACAGCCGCTGCTCCTCCAGTTCGTGTCTAACCTCCCGCTGTGTCTTTTTCACGTTCTTGCTGCCTCCGCAGCTTTCCCGTCTCTCGCTGCAACCAAGGCAGCTCCTCGGCTCTTTCCTCGCAAGCTTCACGTCTGTGGTTCCTTTCCCGCGCCTCTCCTGCTGCCTCCTGTCTCCGCAGCTGCCCAGCAGCCTTGCTGCTTCTCTCCTGCGCGCTCCCAAAGCAGCTGGCTTTGCTGCTCTCTTTATCTCGACCTCGCTGCCCCGCGTCACTCCCAGTACCTCCCACACTGCACAATTGTTTTTCTTATTTAAGTCTTCCTTTCTTCTTCTTTTATTCAATTTCTTGATAGTGTGCACTCCACTTCTCTCTTTCTCCTCACTGATATCCTCTCTTTTTGCCTATTTTATTCCTTCTTTTCCCCCTACCACGTTTCAAGTGGTTCTATTCTTTTTGTTTCCTATTTATTTCACCAACCCACCAAAGCAGCTTTCCACTAGCTGCAAATGCATTCCCACTTTTCTTGGTTTTTCTTGGCCACGTTCCCACCATTTTATTTTCTTTTTCTGCTCCACAGCTCCACTCTCCCTTATTCTACAAAACAAACAATTATTATATTATATATATATATATATCTATATTTTATTTAATTTAAAAGCTAAACAGTTTTGACACGAATTTATTACATAAAATCACACTTATGTTATTTTTATTTTCTTAGCTAGATAAATTCGATAAAACACAAAAACAAAGTAAATAGCACAAAAATATAAGAAACTAACTAAGAAAAGACGAGAGAATTTGATGTAAAATATGTATAAATATGAGCTTATCAAATACCCCCACACTTAGCTTTTGCTAGTCCTCGAGCAAAACAGACGAAAACAGAAAAAGTAATAACATGAAAATTATTAGTTTTCCCCTATATGACCCTCATAGAATTTCATTTGAGAACACAATCATCAAGAACCATAGCTAACACCAATAAGCAATTCATTTTCCTTACTCAAATATTAGCAGTAATCTTTGAATCATCCTTGAAGTGCAGTGTGTGAGATAGCCATGCTAATGCAATTTCAAAATTTTTATTTTTAGAATCACCATATGCAAACTAGCGACCTTCTCACGGGATATGCACTCAATCACACATGTGTTTAGTTTTAATGTGTTTCGCTCAAAGAAACAAATGTGAAAGTTCTACCATAAGCTTGCATAAAGATCACTTCTCCACAGTCATAATTGCAAAACTTAAATCAAGAGGACTTTTATTGGATGTAATGAGGCTTAGGGATAGGGTTATTGAAACGAAAGAATAGGAAAACACAAGTTCCAAGCTACATTGCAAGCAATTATTTTCTTTACATTTATAAGAACTCAAGCTCTCCAACGATTCTTCCAGTCACCTCCAACCACAAACTTAAACTGAAACTTTAAAAACTTTTTATTTTCTTTGTATACAATCTTTTTTTTCTTTTTCTTTTCTTCTTTTCTTTTTTTTTTTTTTTTTTTTTTTTTTTTTTTTTTTTTTTAAATACAAACATGAAATACCCCCACACTTATTCTTTTGCCAAACACCTTCAAAGTACTTCACAAACGTTTCTCATAAGACAATCTTGCATTGCTTGCTTGGAAAGGGTAAGGAAAAATATTTATTTCAGGCATAAGGGTAGACATATCTGGTGATAAGAAATAAAAGGCTCACAAATACGGCTCAAATTGGTAATCTAATGATATCATTTTTCTTTGGGAAACAAAGTTATTTGGGCCATGGTGGTAAACCTAATGCCTCTATCATTTTCAAGTTCATGCAATCAATGACAAATATTTCGAAAGATCGTTATGCAAGTTCTAGAGAATTATCTCACATAAGTTCATCACACATAAAAGAATAGGAGTGTATGAAAAATGCACACACTTTCAATAGGCTCAAAAACTCACATAGGATGTATATGGTCACTAAATTCACATATGGAGCTTAAAATCATGCTTTAGTTTCACATCAACAAGGCTATGTGCGTTTAGTTTTTCAAAGATGATCAAATATGTACAAACTAACACGAGAATTAGGAATTTCACACAACACATGTTAACTAAGTTCTTGATGATCATGGTTCAAATTTTATCCAATTATATCATTGGGTCGGGAAACTAACAAAAATCTAATTCAAATCATTAAGGAAAACAAGGAAATATTTTTGGATTTTTTAAATTTTCCGAATTTTTTTTTTTTTTTTTTTTTTAAATAAAACAAAACTAATTAAGAAAACAAAGCAATAACATGGAAACAAATGAAACCAGTTCAAAGTCGAAGGTACAAAAATTTTCAATTTGGTCATTTTTATACTCTTTACCCCCACACTTAAACTAGACATTGTCCCCAATGTCAGAAAATATAATAAAATGCAAATAAAAATAAAATAAATAAATATAAAGAAACAAAATAAAGCAATAGGACTGAAAACTTCCCTAATTTGCAGAAAATCAAGCGATGACCCCCAAGCTAAAATTCTGCAATCAATTTCAAGGGTGGAAATAACCAAAAGTTCCTGCAAAGAAAAGAAATAAGTCAGTTAAGCACGCAAGAAAATATAAAAAACAAATAAACGAAAAATTGAAAATGAAAATAAAAGATAATAAATAAAAATAAAAAGTGATCATTGGTCCTGTTTGGTGACTTTCCACAGCTTTGAACTTGAACTGGCCTCGGAACTTCTTAGCAAGGAAAATGAGACTTGATTGGTGGTGTTGTTGAGGCTTCTCGAGCTCTTGGTTTCAACTCAGACTCCTTCTGCCGGGTTGATTGAGTCTGCAGGCTACATTCTTCTCTTTTTGTTCTTCTGCATGGCAGGTAGGCACGAGGAATAGGTGGTGGTTTGCTTCTTTGTTCAATCTGTCCAAGTGCCGACCGATTGCCTTTCTTTCACCTTGCCCCGTAGCCAAAAGCAAGGGTAAAGGAAAAGCATGCCATGAGAAATCTTTGCCTCTGACTCTGATGATATGGGATACTTTTGCTTTTGAAGAAGTATCGTTCCACAGGTGTATGCTTGAACTAGGCTGGGGAACTTCTTAGCAAGGAAAATGAGACTTGTTCTTGAAGATGAAGCAGCACCTTGTCTCCACATGCTTCAAGTAACATTTTCACTTGCCTTGGCTGTTCTCCAGGCAGATGTGGCGACTTCTTCGGAAGTACATCAGCGGTTGAAGATGAGCACTCGAGAGCAATGCTAGGTAAGCAATCAGGAAGGATTTCCAGGCAGTCGGTTCTTAGATCGGAAGATTGACACCGAATGCTGGCTGATTGCCCGCTTTCTCCTTGCCACAAAGACAAGGACAAGGACAGGGAGAAAGCGTGATATGAGATACTCTTGCTTTCAACCTTCATGATATGAAATACTCTAGCTCTAGATGATTTATTTGCAAAGGTATCCCAGGGAATGAGAAACACAGAGAAACTCGAGAGGGTTTGTTGGAAAGGCATTTTCGGAGATGAAAAATTTCGGAGATGAAGAAGTGTTGAGAGAGTTTGCCTTTGCTGTTGAAGGCAAAGGTAGACGTTTATAGGACTTTTCTTCACAACCGAAACTATTCTTTTACCCCTGTCGGCAGCCGGTGGATGGATGAACAGTACAGGTCACGCGCTTTCTGAAAAAGCCACCCGTAATTTGCGCAAAGCTGACAGCGCGTGACGAGTGACGACAAAATTGGACAAATCAGGGGGCGGCTCGTGGTTTCTGAGCAATCCCGACTTTTGAGAAAGGAATTGCATGTGACACGTCTGGACAAATCAGGGAGCGGCTCGCCTCGTGATTCCTGACCGCTCCGACTTTTGAGAAAGACGCCCGACTTTTGAGAGAGCGGCGTCCGACTTTTGAGAAAGGAACCGACTTTTGAGAACGGCGACGCCGCTTTTGAGAAAAGAATCCGGCTATTCGATTTGCGAGAGGGCGCCTCTTCGACTGCTGAGTGATGCCTCAACGATTTCTTCTTCTTATAAGAACGCTCATTTTTGTTCCACAACACACTTAAGCTCCCCCTGTAAACACTCCCTCCTGTAAACACTTCCTCCTTGCATTTCTTTTAATCTTGATCAGTCCGACTCTTCATTCTCAACACCTTCAAATATGTCTTGCCCTTCTGACCGTCGCCTTAACTTGAATGTTGGGGAAGACAGTGATATATCTTCTCCAACCAACATTTGGCAGCCATCATTCATATCCCCAAATGGTCCTCTTACAGTTGGGGATTCCATGATGATGAACGAAACAACCGCATCGGTGGTGGCCAGAAATCTGCTCACTCCTAGAGACACTAGGATACTTTCCAGGCGGTCCGACGAACTGGCTGTTCAGGACTCTATGGCCTACAGCGTCCGATGCGCAGGCTCCGTATCAAACATGGGCCAGCGCCTTCTTGCACGAACCCGTCAGGTGGAGTCGTTGATGGCTGAAGTGGCTAGTCTTCGGCAGGAGGTCAGAGTGCTTAGGCATGAGAACAGGGATTTGCACATGCTTGCAACCAATTACTCAACCAGCATGAAGAGGAAGCTGGATCAGATGCAGGAGTCCGAAGTGCGGATTCAGAGTGATCATCAACGGTTTATGGCGTTACTCCCGAGGTTTGTGTTGCCTTCGTCCTCGGGAGCAGCACCAAGTATTGAGGCTCCGAATGATCCAGCTCTGGCGCTTCGTCTTTCAGGGGCTCCGACGACCTCCGAGGCACCACCAACCAATGAACGAAATTAAATTACAAGTTATTGTAAAAAAAATTATGCATTTAAGTTTTTTTTTTTTTTTTTTTTTTATTTTTATTTTTATTTTTTATTTATATGAATGTTTATGTTTTTAAGTTTTTTATTTTTTTTATTTATTTATTTTTTTATTTTTTTATTTTTTTATTTTTTTATTTTTAACAACTTAATTAAGAAAACACAACAATAAGTAAAACAAAGTAAAAAGACTAAGTTTAACTTTCTAAACAAAAATCACAACTAACTAAACAAAACAAAATGAAATCAACGTAAAAAGAAATCAACGTAAAATAAATTCATACAAGAGCCAACAAATAATGAAAGAACTAAATACAGTAAAATAAATTCAGTAGAGAGAAGGGATTAGGAATGCAAATCTGATTGTGGGTGATTCCTAGGCCTCCCTTCATTATTCAAATGCATGGGCTTATCATTGAACGGACGGTGGTACTTGAAATGATCCGACAACGGTCTAAGTTCTAATGACGGTGCCTGAATCATCAAAATTAAAAACAAGTTAGTATAAATTAAAATAAAAAATAGAGAAGATGGCTTACAGTCACATTCAAACTCAATTATAAACACCACGTCTTGGAACGTTTCAGGGACTTTGAATTTGGCCAGATTTACTATGATGGTTGTGGCCTGTCCCGTGTCCTCAGTCTTAACTCCTTTAGGCTTGATTGTCTCATGCACAGCCTCTTGGATGTATTCTTGAAATTCTCCGGCCACCTCATTTTCTGGAATATCTTCCACAACGTCTTTTTCATTCACTTCTTCCTTGGGATTTAAAAACCTGCAAGGAAAAAGGACATTTGGTGGAACGATGTTAGAATGAAATGAACTTAGAACCTCCTCACCTGAGTTGGATGGCATAAGGACTTGAGGAGTTTGCGATAAGAATTCTTCTAAACTGCCCAAGTCGTCATCCTCATCTTCTTTTTGAATTGGCAATTCATCCATGTTCGGGCTCTGTTTGGATGGTTCAGGAACAACTTCATCCTCCATATCACTTTGATCTCGAATCTGTGCCATGAATTCCATAATCTGCCCAACCTGCTCCTCCAATGCATCCACCTTGTTGGCTTTATTTTGCATCTCCATGTTTCGATTTTCTACGTCCTGGGTCAAAGAGGTTAGTAACTTATTCAAAATGTCATTATCCGAGGACGTACCTGAATTTGGTTGGGGAGATTGTGGTGGAGGCTGTGGTGGTTCATATGGCCATTGATAGTACTCCTCCGATGGCGGCAATTGTTCTTCTTTTTGTGAACCCTGTACCGAAGAAATTAATTCTTCAAGCATTTGATTATAATCCACGGGCATACTTTGATTCGATTGGAATTGTTGTGGGGTATGCTGTGGTGGCTGCATAGGTCTTGAATAGAACTCATCTTGCTGCCAATATCCACCTTGTTGAAATTGTTGAGGTTCATCCCACATATACTCTGAATTACTTCTCCAATCCGAATTATAAGTGTTGGAAAACATGTTGCCCCTTGATTGGTTATAGCCTTGATATCCCCAAACATCTTCATTTGCAGAAAATTGGGGATATTGATGAGTTTGAAATCCTTGCTCATAGGGCATATCAAATGTAGGGACACTTGGCATTGTGGTCCGTTCGGCATTATGATTTAACTGAGCAGTGAGCTGTGCCAATAGATCTTGAATGCTAGTAGAATCCAGGTCTTGCTCCATTTGTAACTAAAATCAAAGAAAGAAAACTAAATCAAATATCAAAAGTAAAAGACATAACAAACCAAAAATAAAATAACATAAAATAAACACAAATAAAATAAAATAAAATAAAATAAAACACAAACAAAAACATAAACAAAGGATTAGCAAATTTGCTAATCCCCGGCAACGGCGCCAAAAATTTGATGCGAAAATAAATTCACGCACAAATTTAAACCCTATTTGTGACAATTGTAGTATATGGATAAGTAGGGATCGTTCTAGGCCGGGGATTAACTAGGGATGCTAATCAAAGTAAAATTAAATTAAAAACGTAAAAACAAAATTTAAAATATTAAACTAGACTCAAAACACTTAAATAGAATAACTCAAAATAAAACTAACAAATAAACTAAAATAAATCAAAAGACTCAAAACAATTCAAAATTCAAGAAAACACAAACTAAATTAATTTCTAATAAATCTAACACTTTAAAATAAAATGGGGGATTGATTTTGATGAAAAGTAAATTAAACTTAAATAAATTACAAAATTGACAAAAACATAAAATTAAGGTAAAATGATAAATGACGGACTGGCTAGAGGATTATTCTCCACACATGTCACATATGCAACCTAAATTGATTTTCAGTTGTTCTTTCAATAAATTGTAAATTCTCAACGCCCCAAATTAACCATGAATTGCATAAATTAATTCTCAGATTTTCCTTAAGTTAATGGATTGGATGATTGCATACGACAACCCAAAACATTCCCCACAAGTTCCCTACATGAATTGCATAATAGAGATACAAGCAAGAATCATTACGTTCTATGAAAATCATAAGCATTGACGAGGCACTCATTACTATGAATTGCATGAAACTTATGCCAAGAATTTACCTAACGCGATCGTTTATAAGCGACCTTCACTACTTGTGAATATAAGTTCATAACGATTAGGTGAAATTCACTTATATTCTAGCATCAAATTCATGCATGTAAATTAAGTATGCATCCTTAATCGACATACAAAAATAAGTTATCAATCAAGCAGTTAAGCAAATTAAATCACAACTCAGAAATCACAATTGAAGGTAATCAATTCAAATTACAAATATATCCATGGTTTTGAATTAAACTCTAGCCAAAATAAAATTAGTTACACATTATTAAAATTAAACAGGAATAAAACGTGAGTTGGAGGATTAAACCGAATGAGGACTGCAGTGTTGTTGCGCTCCCTGCACTGTTGCCGTGCTGACCAGGCAGGATTGCTGCCGTGCTGACCTCTCTGCATTTGGTTTTCGTTTCATGCAAGCTGTCAAAGGACAGCTCGCTGCTATCTCTCTCAAGCTGCCTCCGCAGCTTTTGCTCTTGCTCCTGCCTGCGTCCTTCTTCCAGCACCGAGGCCTTCCTCCTGCTCGCTGCCAAGTGGCAGCGTCGCAATTTCCACAGCCGCTGCTCCTCCAGTTCGTGTCTAACCTCCCGCTGTGTCTTTTTCACGTTCTTGCTGCCTCCGCAGCTTTCCCGTCTCTCGCTGCAACCAAGGCAGCTCCTCGGCTCTTTCCTCGCAAGCTTCACGTCTGTGGTTCCTTTCCCGCGCCTCTCCTGCTGCCTCCTGTCTCCGCAGCTGCCCAGCAGCCTTGCTGCTTCTCTCCTGCGCGCTCCCAAAGCAGCTGGCTTTGCTGCTCTCTTTATCTCGACCTCGCTGCCCCGCGTCACTCCCAGTACCTCCCACACTGCACAATTGTTTTTCTTATTTAAGTCTTCCTTTCTTCTTCTTTTATTCAATTTCTTGATAGTGTGCACTCCACTTCTCTCTTTCTCCTCACTGATATCCTCTCTTTTTGCCTATTTTATTCCTTCTTTTCCCCCTACCACGTTTCAAGTGGTTCTATTCTTTTTGTTTCCTATTTATTTCACCAACCCACCAAAGCAGCTTTCCACTAGCTGCAAATGCATTCCCACTTTTCTTGGTTTTTCTTGGCCACGTTCCCACCATTTTATTTTCTTTTTCTGCTCCACAGCTCCACTCTCCCTTATTCTACAAAACAAACAATTATTATATTATATATATATATATATCTATATTTTATTTAATTTAAAAGCTAAACAGTTTTGACACGAATTTATTACATAAAATCACACTTATGTTATTTTTATTTTCTTAGCTAGATAAATTCGATAAAACACAAAAACAAAGTAAATAGCACAAAAATATAAGAAACTAACTAAGAAAAGACGAGAGAATTTGATGTAAAATATGTATAAATATGAGCTTATCAACGATCCCTACTTACATACTTTGCTACAATTGATAAAAAGAGGGTTTAATTTGTGTGCTTATATATTTCGCATCAATTATGCAAACAACCATCAAATGAATCACCAAAAACGCTGAAATCATCCATAAAAACTTCAATAATTTTCTCAACATAATCAGAAAATATGCTCATCATGCATCTTTGAAATGTGGCAGGTGCATTACATAAACCAAATCGCATGCGACGATAAGCAAATGTACCAAAGGGGCATGTGAAAGTGGTTTTTTCTTGGTCCTCGGGTGCTATGACAATTTGATTATAACCAGAATAACCATCAAGAAAACAATAGAAAGCATAACCCGCTAACCTCTCCAGCATTTGATCAATGAATGGCAAAGGGAAGTGGTCCTTCCTAGTGGTGGCGTTGATCTTCCTGTAATCGATACACACCCTCCAACCTGTTTGGATTCGAGTAGGCACAAGCTCATTTTCGGCATTTGTCACCACAGTTACTCCGGATTTCTTTGGAACACATTGAACGGGCGAAACCCAACGACTATCGGAAATAGGATAAATCACTCCACAATCTAAAAGCTTGATTATTTCCTTCTTCACAACTTCCATCATCGGAGGGTTGAGTCGGCGTTGAGCCTCTCGAGATGTTTTAGACCCCTCCTCCAAAAATATGCGATGCATGCAAGTGGTGGGACTGATTCCTTTTATGTCGGCCAATGTCCCCCCAATTGCTGTTTTGTACTCCCTTAGCACCCTTACCAACTTGTCCTCCTCTTGTGCCGTGAGTGTGCTTGAGATGATGACGGGCAATGTCTCATCATCGCCCAAGAAAACGTACTTTAAATGGCTTGGCAATGGCTTAAGTTCAAGTGTAGGTGGCTGCACAACTGAGGGAAGTAACTTATTAGCCAAAACTGAAATGGAAATTGGGTCCAAAAACTTACCAGAGTGTAGTGGCAATGATTCGAGGGCAGCCACCATCTCCATCACGTCTTCATTAGGTGGTACGGCAAGGGAAAAATCATTCATGCCGTGGGGGTGCATGGTTACTGCTTCATTGCTTTGAATGTCCATTCCTCGTGCAATGACCAATTCAAGTGCATCGTCATTCAATTGTTCAAAATGGTCATGCGCCAAAGAAGCAAATACATCAATAGAAAAACATGAGTGATCCTCACTAGGATACTTGATAGAATCAGAAAGATTGAAATTGATAACTTCCCCATCAAATTCCATCGTCAAAGTTCCATTAAACACATCACTCTTAGTACGGGCAGTTTTCATGAATGGCCGTCCAAGGAGGATGGGCAATGTAGGGGAATGGTTCGACTCGTCCATTTCAAGCACGTAGAAATCTGCCGGAAAGATTAAGTGATTGACCTGCACTAAAACATCTTCCAAAACTCCCTTTGGATAGGCATTAGATCGATCGGCCAATTGTATAATCACACCATCATTTTTCAATTCGCCTAAGTGCATAGATGCATAGATTGAATAAGGCATGACATTTATAGATGCACCTAAGTCAAACATGGCAGATTTAAAACGAGTATTACCAATTACACAAGGAATGGTAAAACTACCCGGATCCTTGCATTTAGTGGGCAGTTTACGTTTTAAAACAGCTGAGACATTTTCACTTACCTTGACAACCTCCTTGCTCGAAATTCTCTTCCTAGTTGTGCAAAGTTCTTTTAAAAACTTGGCATACCTTGGAACTTGCTTAATTACATCCAAAAGTGGTATATTAACTTGAACTTTTCTAAACGTTTCCAAAATATCCTTTTCAGCCTCCTCCTTCTTTGATTGCATAAACCTACGAGGAAAGGGTACATTTGGAGGAACAACGTTAGAATTAATCAAAATTGGAACTTCCTTGATGCGAAATATATAAGCACACAAATTAAACCCTCTTTTTATCAATTGTAGCAAAGTATGTAAGTAGGGATCGTTCTAGGCCGGGGATTAGGAGGGATTGCCAAATCACTTGAAACTGACTCAAAACGTAAAACCAAAGTTTAAAACACTAAACTAGACTCAAAGAATGCAAAACTAAACTATAAAACACCAAAACAAACCAAAAGACTCAAAACAGCAAATAAACACTCAAAACTGCCTTAAAAACACTTTCTGGGCAGTTTTGAACACCTAACACTAAATTGGACGAAATTGGGTTATGACTTGACTCAAGACACTTAAAAACACAAACTAAATTGATTTCTAACTAATCTAACACTTCAAAGTAAATGGGGATTGAGTTTTGACGAAAATTGAAAACAAGAACAAACTTTGTAAATTGAACAGATTCTAAAACGAATTTGATATAAGTGAATGGATGGAAAGCTAGCTAAGGGGTTCTTCTCCACACATGTCACACTTGCATACAAAACGATTTCCAATTGCCTCTCAATAAATCATGAATTCCCAACGCCCCAAATTAACCGTGAATTGCACTAATTAACCCTCAGATTTTCCTAAAGTTATCGAATTGGATGAATTGCATACGACAACCCAAAGCATTCCTCACAAGTTCCCTGCATGAATTGCATAACAAAGATACAAGCAAAGATCATTAAGTTCTATGAAAATCATAAGCATTGGCGAGGCACTCGTTACTATGAATTGCATGAAACTTATGCCAAGAATTTACTTAACACGATTGTGATCAACAACCTTTACTACTTTTGAATATAAGTTCATAACGATTAGGTGAAATTCCCTTATATCCTAGCATTAAACTTATGCATGAAAATTAAGCGTGCACTCTCAACCAACACACACAAATCAGTTTTAATTCATGTAGATAAGTAAATTGAATTCACAACTTATGAAACGCAATTGAAAGTAATCAAATCATGTAGCAAGCATAAACATGGTTTCGAATTCCCCCCCTAGCTAAGGGGGGTTTAGTTTCCCATACTTACAAAGCAAAGATAAACAAATTTAGACATTAAAAATAAAATAAAGAAAACACCTAAACGCTCCAACGATCCAAGTTGGACAACAAGCACATCCAAGCACTTTCCTTCCCTTCCTTTGCTACGGCACAAGGTGTTGGTGAGTGTTGAAGGTTTGTTTGTATGGAGGAATGGATGTGAGGATGAATGGTGTGGCTGATTGTGTTTTTGGTGTAGTGTCATCTCCCTAGTTATGGTGAAGGGTGGATGTATTTATAGGCTAGGGAGAGGAGTGTATGGAGTTGTAATGAGTGGATGTAATGGGTGCAGTGGGTGGATGTTTGGTAATGAGTGGATGTAATGGGTGTAGTGGATGAGTGTTTGGTAATGAGTGGATGTAATGGGTGTAGTGGGTGGATGTTTTGTAATGAGTGGATGTAATGGGTGTAGTGGATGGATGTTTGTAGTTGTAAGTCAACACACTTGCACACACACATGCTGATTTCTAGCCATCTAATCTTCAAAAACGTCCATCCTCATGTCTCCATGCTTGCACTATCCAATCTTGGCCCGAAAATGCTCCAAAATGCACTTTCTTGCCAACTTTGTTATTATGACCTACAAACACACGAAAATAGCTTAAAATACATAATTAACAAAGAAATAACAACACAAATGCACAAGAACAAGCTAACTAAGTTGTATAAATATGCTCCTATCATTCCTTACCTTTGTTGGCCGAATTGGATGGTTTAGGAGCATTTGAGGCCTGCGGCAAAGGTGTTTCCACCCTTTCCGTGGGCCTGCTTTGCTCCTTCTCTTCAATTATCAACTCTTCAACCTCATTGGAACGTGATTTGGAAGGTTGGGGGTCAGATCCACCTTGTTTTCCACTTCGCAAACTCATGGCTTTTGCAGATTCGAATCCTCCCTTCGGGTTGACAACGGTTGAACTAGGCAACTTACCTTGCTCTCTGAATTGTCCTACAAACTCCGCAATCTGCCCAATTTGCTTCTCCATTTGGTCCACCCTTTTGTCTTGGTTTTGCATTGCTTTGGCTTGATTTTCTTGCCCCTGAGACAAATTGGTGAGTAACTTAAGAAGTGTCTCATTATCTAAAGATGTACCTGAGGTGTTTTGGGCAGGTTGTTGTGGGGCTTGTGTTGGTGCGTATTGCTTGGTATAGAAGCCCGGAGGTTGCTGCCTAAAGCCTCCTTGTTGTTAGGGTTGTTGGGGCTCCCTCCACCTGAAATTTGGATGGTCTCTCCAACCTGGATTGTACGTATTAGAAAATGGATCGTTCCTTGGCTGGTTTTGGCCTTGAAATCCAATTGCATTGGCGCTTTCCCATCCACCATTTTCAATCAATTGAGGGCACTTTTCAGAGGCATGTCATTGGATAGAACACACACCACATACACTTGGTTCTTTCATCCTCATTCCTTCGGCCATCTGAGACATAATGGAAGTAAGATTAGCTAATTGCGATTGAATGTCGGATGTGGAACTTACTTCATTCACTTGCTGCCGCGGGGTGTCCCTTTGACCAACGCCTTCATATTGTTGAGCATTCAATGCTCGGTTAGCAATTAAGGTCTTCGCAGCCATGGGTGTTTTGTCCACCAAAGCTCATCCCGCTGAGGCGTCTAGCATTTGGCGTTTAATTGGTAGAAGCCCTTCGTAGAAATATTGAAGAAGAAGCTCCTCCTTCATCTGATGCTGTGGACATGAAGCAACAAGGGTTTTAAAACGCTCATAGTAAGTGGGAAATGATTCACCTTGGTTTTGCTGAATGCCACTAATCCTTTTGCGTAGTAGAATGACTCGAGAAGTTGGGAAAAACTTCTCCAAAAATGCCCGTTTCATACTCTCCCATGATGTGACAGTTCCAGGGGCTAGCTCATCCAACCAATCTTTAGCCTTTTCTAAGAGAGAAAAGGGAAAAACCTTCATTTTCAGAATGCTCCCATCAACATTCACAGGGGTCATGCTCGAGCAAACAACCTCAAACTCCTTCAAGTGTTTATTAGGATCTTCCATGGACATCCCGTGGAACTTAGGAATGTGATGCAACAAACTTGATTTCAATTCGAACTCGTCCGTCTTTCCTAAGGCAGCCATGGGGTATTGGATGCATAGGGGAGCGGCATTGTCCAATCCCGAAGCGGAAAGCTCCTTGATTGTTCGATTGTCCGCTGCCATGTTGGGATCTTCCTCTTCTTCTTCAAGTGGATTTTCTTCAAACTCAGGTTTAGGAATAAGTGGGTTACGATCTTGCTGATTCCTATTCCTTCTCAAAGTCCTCTCAAAATCGTCGTCAAAGTCCAAGATATGCTCACGAACCGGATGAGAACTCCGAGTCATAAACTAGTACCTAAAACAAGAAAACAAACAAGGTCATTAACTAACATAAAAACACACGAAAATAAACAAAAAGAAATAACAAGGGATTAGCAAAGTTGCTAATCCTCGGCAAAGGCGCCAAAAATTTGATGCAAAAATTAACTTAACACACAAATTAAACCCTCTTGTTGACAATTGTAGTATGGATAAGTAGGGATCGTTCTAAACCGGGGATTAGGAGGGATTGCTAATCTACTCTAAACTAACTCAAAAACACAAAAATAAACTTGAAAACACTTAACTAGACTCTAATGACTCAAAACAAACTTAAAAGACTCAAAACAGCTAAAAACAACTAAATAGACTCAAACTAGACACTAGGAATGAATTTGGACGAAAATTGGTTTTACCTTGACTCAAAACACTTAAAAACACAAACTAAAACAGTTTCTAAATAATATGACTCAACAAAGTAAAGGGGGATTTGGTTTTGACGAATTTGAAACAAACAAACAAATTGTAAAACTAACAGATTGTAAAACGAATTTTGAAAAATAAGATGGTTGATGGATTACCTAGAGGTCCATTCTTCACACATGACACACTTGTACATGAATCAATTTCCAATTGCTTTTCAATAAATTATGAAGCTCAACACCCCAGATTAACCGTGATGCACTAATTAACCCTTAGATTTTCCTTTACTCATTGAATTGGATGAATGCATGCGACAACCCAAATCATTCTCCAAATGTCCCCTACATGAATGCATAATAGAGATACAATCAGAGATCATTACGTTCCATGAAAATCATAAGTGTTGACAAGACATTCGTAACTATGAATGCATGATACGTTTGCCAAGAATTCAATTAACGCGATTGTGACTAGCAACCTTCACTACTCATGAATATAAATTTGTAACGATTAGGTGAAACTCATTTATATTCTAGCATCAAATTCATGCATGAAAACTAAGTATGCATCCTTAATCATCATACAAGAATCAGTTTTGAAGAAAACAGTTAATTGAATTGCATTCACAACTTATCAAATCACAATTGGAAGAAATCAATTCATATCTCAAGGATGTTCATGGCTTCGAACTTCCCCCTAGCTAAGTAGGGGTTTAGCCACTCATAGTTACAGCAAAATAAGAGAATAATAAAGTAGACATTGAAAACAAGAACGAAGTACACCTAAAACGCTCAAATCCTCAAGCTTGAAGCGTCAAAAGCCCTTCTTCTTCCCCACCTTGCTGCGGCACAAGTGACTATGGATGTTTATGGCTAAATGAATGGGTACGAGATGTGTAAAGGTTGAATGGGGCTGCGGCAAGGAAAGGAGAATGGTTGGAATTAGGTATGGGAGTGAATGGATGTGTAGAATGGTGAATTCTCAATGAAATGCATGGCAATGGTATTTATAGGGAAATGATGGATTAGGTGAGTTAGGTGAGTGCACATTCCATTCAATTTAGGTGGGTTAGATGAGTGCACCAACAACTCAAATTTTGGTAGGTTAAATGAGTGCACCATCCATTCAATTTCTGGTAGGTTAAATAAGTGGATGTGTTGGGTGATTATAATGAGTGGATGTAGTGGTAGGTGAATGTGTGGGGTAGTTGAAATGAGTGGATGTGTTGGGTGATTATAATGAGTGGATGTAGTGGTAGGTGAATGTGTGGGGTGGTTGAAATGAGTGGATGTGTTGGGTGAAATGAGTGGATGTAGTGGTAGGTGAATGTGTTGGGTGAAATGAGTGTGCTAAAATGGTTATTTATAGGGAGAGGATGATGCACAAACTTCAAATTTCGTCAATTCCTTTTGCTCCAAGCATATGATATCCATTTCATGCCCAAAAATGCTCCAAAATGCACTTCTTTGCCACATTAACCCTTTGGACCTACAAACACACGAAAATAGCTTAAAATACTAAAATAACTACAAACTAACAACATAAATGCCAAGAAACAAGCTAACTAAGTCGCATAAATATGCTCCTATCAAAAACCTGAAAACACATAAAACTAGCTTGTTTGTGTTTATTATACTGTTTTAAGTTATTTTCGTGTGTTTGTAGGTCCATATGACAAAGTTGGCAAGAAAATGCAATTTGGAGCATTTTGAGGCAGTTTTGGGCACCAAATGGATAGCTTATGAATGGAGCAAGATGGATGGACGAATTTGAAGTTCAAGAGGCTAGGAATGAGCTGAAAAGAGTGAAGAAATAAATCCAAGTCATGGAAGATAAGAAATCAGCTCAAAAGAAGGAACATTATCCAAAACCTTATCCAATCTTATCTTATCTTATCCTTGCCTAACCTAACCTTATCTTATCCTATCTTATCCAAATCAATTTGTGCCTTAATTCCAGCTATTTCTAAGGGATAATTATGCATTTAAACTATATATTTCAGATTCTAGAACCCTTATCCTTCTAGAACCCCTAAATTGGTGCTAAAACATCTTTTCTAGAAGCACCTAAAAATCTGGCGCCTCCCCCTCTTCTAGAAGCTCTAGAACCTGAAATCTCAATCCTTTTCCCTCTTGATTTAGGCCAAATATATCCCTCTCCTTGCAGGAATTAGTGCCACACCTTTCTAACCTAATCCCCTTTGGTTTTCTGATTGATTTAACCCATTCCATTGGGTTTTGGTTATTTAATCCTTGTTCTACTTTAATTTCAGAAACTTATCCAAATCCTTAGGGATTTTGACATGTATTCCATCCTCTAAATACCAGCCCTTGCCGCACAAATCAGTCACCACCCTGTACCATATAATTCTACATTCATACATCCCTCAAACACATTCACCCCTCATTGTGTCGTGAGTATTGCAAGGAAGGAGAAGGAGCTACCTGGTGCCGAGCCTATGCCCAAGCTTTTGGGAGTGCTGGAGCGGTTCTAGGTGTTTTCCATCTTTTACTTTCAATGTTTACTTTAAGTTATCTTTGTTTATTTACGAACATGAGGAACTAATTTCTTTATAGTTAGAGGTGAATTCGAAGCCATGATTATATGTTTTATATGAATTGATTTCATCCAGTTATTGTTTCATGAATCGTGGATGTGGTTTACTTATCTGTTTTATTAAGAACTTGTTCTTGTGTGTTAATTGGGGATGCATACTTAGTTTGCATGCATGAATTTGATGCTAGAGTATAAGGGAATTTCACCTAATCGTTATGAACTTATATTCATGAGTAGTAAAAGTCGTTAGTCACGATTGTGTTAAGTAAATCCTAGGCAAGAGTAACATGCTTTTCATAGTTATGAATGTCTCGTCAATGCTTATGGTTTCCATTGAACTTAATGATCTTTGTTAAGTGTTTCTATCATGCATATTCCATAGTTAGGGAACCTGATAAAGAATACTTTGGTTGTGATGCGTTATCCATTCAATTCAATGAATCTAGGGAAATATGAGAATTAGTTAGTTCAATACAATTAATTTGGGGCATTGTCATTCATGGTTTGTCAAAAGAATAATTGGAAATCGATTCGTATGAATATGTCATGTGTGGAGAAGGAACCCTCTAACTAGCCTTTCACCATTCTATTTCATTCAAATTCGTTTTTCTTAACTTTGTTTTCAAAGTTTCTGTTCTAAATTTCAATTTCGTCAAAATAAAACCCCTTTGTTTTAAGTCTTGTTTTTAGAGTCAAAATCTGTTTTCTTTTAGTTGTTTGAGTCTTTTAAGTTCTATTTTCGTCCAAATCACTTGTTAGGTCTAGAATTGAGTCTTTTTGGTTGTTTGTTGCTGTTTTGAGTCTATAGAGTCTAGTTTAGTGTTTTTGAGTCTTATTTGTGTTGATTAGCATCCCTAATTAATCCCTGGTCTAGAACGATTCCTACTTGCTTAATACTACAATTGTCATCAATAGGGTTTAATTTGTGTGTCAACTTAATTTTCACATCAATAGGCCTTATAAAGCAATAAGGTGCATTTTGATGCATTTTGGAGCAATTTTGGGCTTGGAATGGATAGCACATGTATGGAGCAAGGTGGATGGACAAAATTGAAGACTAAAGAGGCTAGGAATGTGTTAAAGAGAAAGAAGAATTAATGTAAAAAGGACAAAGAGCTCAGCCACAAAGGGGTGTCACTCCACCATTCACCTTTCCATCATTGTCATGCACCACCATTGCACTCCCTTTGGATTCCTATGCCGTGCATCATCATCCATGTTCCCTCCATTGACTCATTTGTTGCATCATTCCACTTCCTTTCCTTTGTCTACCATGTGCACAATATCCTTTCACCTCCTTGCACTCATTGATTCACCACTTACTCACCTTTCCACCCATGCCATGCATAATCACCCTTGTCCCCTTCATGCACCAAATTTCTTGCACTCATTTCATTGAATCATTGCACTCAATTGCTACACCATTCCTTGTTCCCTTCATTACTTCAGATTTCATGCATCATTACATTGAATCATTGCACTCAATTGCTACACCATTCCTTGTTCCCTCCATCATTTCAGATTCATGCATCATTACATTGAATCATTGCACTCAATTGCTACACCATTCCTTGTTCCCTCCATCATTTCAGATTTCATGCATCATTACATTGAATCATTGCACTCAATTGCTACACCATTCCTTGTTCCCTCCACCATTTCAGATTTCATGCATCATTGCACTCAATTGCTACACCACTCCATGTTCCCTTCCATTGCCATGCACTTCCTCTATAAAAGGAAGTGTGTGTAACATAAATTGAGTTAGTTTTTGCTTGATCATTCATCCCCATTTCAATACAACCTTCATCCAAACACATCCATTCATCTTCACATCCATTCCTCCATAAAAACAAACCTTCAAACACTCACCAACACCTTGTGCCGTAGCAAAGGAAGGGAAGGAAAGTGCTTGGACGTGCTTGCTATCCAACTTGGATCGTTGGAGTGTTTAGGTGTTTTCTTTCTTTTGTTTACAATGTTTAAATTCATTTTCTTTAGTTTTGTTGTGAACATGAGTGGCTAAAACCCTCTTAGCTAGGGGTGATTTCAAAGCCATGATTATGTGTGTAATATGATTTGATAAATTCCAGTTATGAACTCTTGAATCGTGAATGCAATTGGCTTAACTATTTGATTGATAACTTATTTGTATTTGTTGATTAAGGGTCGACACTTAATTGGCATGCATAAATCCGATGCTAGAATATAAGAAAGTTTCACATAATCGTTACAAACTTATATTCATAAGTAGTGGAGGTGGCTTATAAATGATCGTGTTAAGTTTAAATCTAGCATGAGTGACATGATGTCATAGTTGCAAGTGCTTTGTCAATGCTTATGATTTTCATTAAACGTAATGATCTTTGATTGTATCTCTATTATGATGTCATGTAGGGAACTTTTGAAGAATGTTTTGGGTTGTCGAATGATGTCATCCAATCCAATAAAACAAGGAAAATCTGAGGGTTAACTAGTGATGTCACAGTTAATTTGGGGCATTGTCGTTCATAATTCAATGAAGTAGTAACTGGAAATCGAGTTGTTTGCATACATGTCATGTGTGGAGAAAAAGCCTCTAGCTATCCCATCCATCATCTTATTTCTCAAATTTGTTTTACAATCTGTCTAGTTTTTCATACTTGTTTGCTTGTTTCAACTTCATCCAAATCAAAACCCCCCTTTTTAGTTTCTTGTTTCAAAGTGTTTCAAATCTGTTTTGTTTGTGTTTTTTATTGTTTTAGGTGAGGCCAAAACCCAATTTTCGTTCAAAGTTGTGTTTAGAGTCACAAACTGCCCAAGAAGTGTTTTAGGCAGTTTTGAGTGTTTTAAGTTGTTTTAAGTCTTTTGAACCTGTTTTGAGTCCTTTGAGTCTATTCAAACGTTTTTAACTTTGTTTTTATATTTTTGAGTCAGTTTAGAGTCAATTAGCAATCCCTCCTAATCCCCGGCCTAGAACGATCCCTACTTATACTTATACTATAATTGTTGATGCGAAATATATAAGCACACAAATTAAACCCTCTTTTTATCAATTGTAGCAAAGTATGTAAGTAGGGATCGTTCTAGGCCGGGGATTATGAGGGATTGCCAAATCACTTGAAACTGACTCAAAACATAAAAGCAAAGTTTAAAACACTAAACTAGACTCAAAGAATGCAAAACTAAACAATAAAACACTAAAACAAACCAAAAGACTCAAAACAGCAAATAAACACTCAAAACTGCCTTAAAAACACTTTCTGGGTAGTTTTGAACACCTAACACTAAATTGGACGAAATTGGGTTATGACTTGACTCAAGACACTTAAAAACACAAACTAAATTGATTTCTAACTAATCTAACACTTCAAAGTAAATGGGGATTGAGTTTTGACGAAAATTGAAAACAAGAACAAACTTTGTAAATTGAACAGATTCTAAAACGAATTTGATAAAAGTGAATGGATGGAAAGCTAGCTAAGGGGCTCTTCTCCACACATGTCACACTTGCATACAAAACGATTTCCAATTGCTTCTCAATAAACCATGAATTCCCAACACCCCAAATTAACAGTGAATTGCACTAATTAACCCTCAGATTTTCCTAAAGTTATCGAATTGGATGAATTGCATACGACAACCCAAAGCATTCCTCACAAGTTCCGTGCATGAATTGCATAACAAAGATACAAGCAAAGATCATTAAGTTCTATGAAAATCATAAGCATTGGCGAGGCACTCGTTACTGTGAATTGCATGAAACTTATGCCAAGAATTTACTTAACACGATTGTGATCAACAACCTTTACTACTTTTGAATATAAGTTCATAACGATTAGGTGAAATTCCCTTATATCCTAGCATCAAACTTATGCATGAAAATTAAGCGTGCACTCTCAACCAACACACACAAATCAGTTTTAATTCATGTAGATAAGTAAATTGAATTCACAACTTATGAAACGCAATTGAAAGTAATCAAATCCCCCCCTAGCCAAGGGGGGGGGTTTAGTTCCTCATACGTACAAAACAAAGAGTATAGAATTTAAACATTGAAATCAAAAGAAAGAAAACACCTAAACGCTCCAACGATCCTAACTTGAATGGCATGCACGTCCAAGGCTTCTCCTCCGTCCTCTTTGCTGCGGCACAAGGTTTTGGGGACAGGTTTGGATGGTATTTGTATGGAGGAGTGGATGGGAGATGGTATGGTGGTGTTTAGGATGGATGGGGGGTGTGGCAAAAGAGAGAAAGATGGCTGAAAATGTGTTTGTGACGTAGTGTATGAATGTGCAGATGGGTTTGGCTAAAAGAATGGATGGAGAATGGGTGGTGTGGCTGATTGTGTTTTTGATGTAGTATATTCTCTAGTGTTCTTCCCTTCACTCCCTATTTATAGAAGCTCCAAAGCAAAGACTCACTCAAGTGGCTTCAATAAACAATACAAACAAAGACCAAAATAATGCAAAAACAGCTAGTTTACATGCTCTTTTATCATTGTGTCTTGCCTTTAACAAAAGGCAATCATTCCTCTTTTGCTAATTCAACTCCTTTGTAGCTGTCCATGTGCCTTCATTCTTCAATTTCTGATGCATTTGCCTTGTATTCCATCCCTTTTCCACATGTACTAGCTGTTAGACAACTTTCACACACATGTTTTGCATCATTTCATCTTGCAAACATCAACTTTTGGCCACTTTACACCTCTACACACATGCTATGCATCATTTCAGCTTGCAATTATGTTTGTAGTTGCTGAAAATGTGAATACATCTTGTAAACCAATCCAACAAATGGCATCTTTCACTTCTTTTCCTTTCAAATTGTTCCTTAAGTGTATGTATCTGCACACTTCCACACTTCAACTTTATTATTCAGATTTTTTCATTTGTTGAAACCCTTTTTAAAACACCAAAACCGTCCATCCTGATAAGCTCATATTTATACATATTTTACATCAAATTCTCTCGTCTTTTCTTAGTTATTTCCTCATATTTTTGTACTATTTACTTGGTTTTGGTGTTTTATCGAATTTATCTAGCTAAGAAAATAAAATTAGCATAAGTGTGATTTTTAGTAATAAAATCGTAAAAACTGCTTTGCCCACTATTTTTGGTTAATAAAAATAAGATAGTATTATAAATATATATATATAAATATATATATGTATATAAATATATATATATATATATATATATAAGATGTGAACGTGTAGGATGGCAGAAAGAATTTAATAAAGAAATGCAAAGATAGGTGGGGAGAGCACTTAAGGCACTGAGAAAAAGAAAACAAAGGAGCTGTGCTTAGCAGCATGGCAGTCAGCAAAAGCAGGAAATAATGGGCAGCTGAGGATAAAAAAAAATATAAGGATGGCAGCAAGTGGAGTCAGGCGGGGAAAGGTTTTAAAAAGAGGAGACGACGTAGGAAACACGAGGGGGGGAAATAGGAAAGAAAGGCTAAGGAAAGAAGCTGCCTTTTGGCAGCGCTGAAGGGAGAGTCCTCGGGCAGCTTGCTAGGAAGGCTGCCTTGCAGCAGCGTGGGGGAGATCAAGTACGGAAGGAAGGTCTCGGAGTGGACAAGGAAGCAGCTGCCTAAGGCGCGGAACCGGAGAGGAGCAGGTTGCGGAGGAAACTGAACGTGCTGCCTTGTGCAGCTTGCGCATGCAGGAGGGCAGGAGACGCGCAAGTCAGCGCACAGGAGGGGGGAGGTCGCTGCCTTTGGCAGCTGAGGAGGTCTGAAAGAAAGGAAAGAATAAGCATGTCAGGAAGCTGCCTTTAGGCAGCTGGCATAGAAGCAGAAAGTCTCGACGTGGGGGGAGACCGGAAGACAGTGACCAGAAGCAGGTAGCTGGCGAGAGAAAGACGCGGACGCAGCCAGCGTGCTGCCTGGGGGTAGCTGTGAAAGTGAGAAGGGAGAGAAGCGCACGGAAATAAGGGCTGCACGTAGCGCGAAGAAGGAAGGAGGCGCTACCAGGAAGGCAGGAGGAAGACGGACAGGAGCGAGACACGTGGGCTGCTTTGCGCAGCTAAGCAGGTCAGTAAGCAGGTCAGCACAGAGGTCAGCACTGGACATGAGGCAGCGTGGAATTTGGGTTCAGCACAGCAGAAGCACAGTGGACAGCAAGCTGTCAATCTCATTCGGTTTAATTTTCCTAAACTCACGTTTTAATTTCTGTTTTAATTTAAATAATGTATAACTAATTTTATTTTGGCTAGAGTTTAATTCAAAACCATGGATATATTTGTAATTTGAATTGATTACCTTCAGTTGTGATTTCTGAGTTGTGATTTAATTTGCTTAACTGCTTGATTGATAACTTATTTTTGTATGTCGATTAAGGATGCATACTTAATTTACATGCATGAATTTGATGCTAGAATATAAGTGAATTTCACCTAATCGTTATGAACTTATATTCACAAGTAGTGAAGGTCGCTTATAAACGATCGCGTTAGGTAAATTCTTGGCATAAGTTTCATGCAATTCATAGTAACAAGTGCCTCGTCAATGCTTATGATTTTCATAAAACTTAATGATTCTTGCTTGTATCTCTATTATGCAATTCATGTAGGGAACTTGTAGGGAATGTTTTGGGTTGTCGTATGCAATCATCCAACCTAATAAAAGTAGGAAAATCTGAAGGTTAATTTAAGCGGACCTAATTAACTTGGGGCGTTGAGAATTTACAATTTATTGAAAGAACAACTGAAAATCAATTTAGGTTGCATATGTGGCATGTGTGGAGAATAATCCTCTAGCCAGTCCGTCATTTATCATTTTACCTTAATTTCATGTTTTTGTCAATTCTGTAATTTATTTGTTTTAATTTCAATTTCATCAAAAATCAATCCCCCGTTTATTTTAAAGTGTTAGATTTATTAGAAATAAATTTAGTTTGTGTTTTCTAAAATCTTGAATTATTTTGAGTATTTTGATTTGTTTTAGATTATTTGTTAGTTTTATTTTGAGTTATTCTAGTTAAGTGTTTTGAGTCTAGTTTAGTGTTTTAAATTTTGTTTTTACGTTTTTAATTTAATTTTACTTTGGTTAGCATCCCTAGTTAATCCCCGGCCTAGAACGATCCCTACTTACATCATTACTACAACTGTCACAAATAGGGTTTAAATTTGTGCGTTAATTTATTTTCGCATCAAATTTTTGGCGCCGTTGCCGGGGATTAGCAACTTTGCTAATCCCTTGGTTCTTTTATTTTTGTTTAGTTCGTTTTTGTTTTAGTTTCTAACTTAGTTTTATTTTTTTTTGTTGATGTTACTTTTGATATTTGCTTTAGTTCTTTTTCTTTGATTTTAGGTGCTTGAGAAGTAAGACATGGATTTTGCTAGCATTCAAGCTCAATTGGCAAATCTTACTTCTCAATTGTCGCAATTTGCTGAAAGGACCACAATGCAAAATGTCCCTACATTTAGTGCGTCTTATAGGCAAGGATACCAAGCCAATCAATATCCACAAAGCGATTGGAGTGATCATTCAAACTCTATGTGGTGGAAAGCTCAACAAGTTCAACAAGAAACATATTGGCAACCATATGAGGATTCATATGCACCACCACAGCCTCCCCCTCAATCTTCACATCCAAATTCAGGTATATCAAATTATTATAAGGAAGTTATTCAACAACTGAATTCTTTGGAGCAGGGCAGGGAAGCTCAACCATTTCAACAAGACGCATTTTGGCAACCAATTGAGGATTTCTATCAAGCAAAAGAGTTGGCTGAGTGGAACAATCAATTTAGGCAGAATGCAGAATGCATTGAACAAATTCAAGAACAAATGGTTGAAGATGAGCCCATGGATGAATTGCTACTGTTCGAAGAGGAGGAGGATGCACAAGGCACGGCAAGGGAAGAACAACCCTTGCCGCAACCTCCCAATATTCCTACACCACCCCATTCAAGTAAGGTGCCGAATCAAATCCAAATTGGAGGGAGAATTTACACGGACTCTAGAAAGCTCAATGCCATAATTAGGAAGGATCACTATCCCCCTCCATTCATAGATCCAATGCATGGAAGTTTTGTGGAGCATGTCGTGGAAGATGTACTTGTGTTCTTGTCGCAACACACAGGTAAGCCACCTCCTCAAATTTCAAGTTTGTTTTATACTAACAAGTTGTTGAGTTCAATGATCCAGGCACCCATTTTAGAATTTAAAGCATTACCGGATCATTTCAAGTATCACGTTCCATTTAAAGATCACCTCCATGCCGTGGGTCCTATTCAAGCTTGATTGGAGGTATCGTCCGGCTGTACGACGTTAAAGCAAGCGCTACTTGGGAGGCAACCCATGCATGCAACAAATGAAGACCTAGAGAGCGCTCCAACAACCAGATTTGCGTTCCTAACCCCTTCTCTTTGCTGCACTTATTTCATTCACGCCATGTTAGATTGTTTAGTTGCTGTTTTGTTGTTTGGTTGCTATTTGTGTTAATCTATGCTTGAAACATTGAGGACAATGTTTGATTTAAGTGTGGGGGTAACCAAAGTGTTTTGATGCAAATTCGTAGGGTTTTCTCACTCATAATTTCTAATGTTGTTTTTCACTGTTTTTAAGCCTTTTTAAGCTGTTTTGGTGTATTTTAGTGTGTTTTGAGTCAAAAAATCCGAAAATCCCATAAAAATTTGAAAATTTGTTTATAAACCCAAAAAAGAGTTGTTTTTGTGTGTTTGTTTGTGTCTTAGGGTACCTTCCAACACAATAATGAGGATTCGGTTTGTAATTGCATGACTGTTAAAGAAAGTGATTAACATGGATGAAAGTTTGATTTACTCTTTGTTTATGCTTGGTTGTGGTTATAACTTATGAATTCACATGCAATCATAAAGGAAAAATCAGTTTTTGTAACATGCTTGAAGGAAGGAACTCAAACTAACGCTACAACCTTGTGAGACTTGAGTCTAAACGCTTATTTGGAGAGTTAAAATCTGTGCATTCTTTGTTTTCTAAAGTCGTTGCATGATCTCACTATTATTTGCTTGGTTGCTACTTAGAAGGCGTTTCATCATTTAGTTCCAAATGCTAGAACTCATGCCCATTTCATTCAAAGCATGTCACTGAATTGCATAACACATATTCAAGATAAAGTTGTGTAGTGACCACCACCTTAGCCAAAAAGCCATGAATCCCTATGTCATTATGTTTTGTAGGTGTTAACCCCATTGAGCCTTGTTTAGCCTTTTCTTTGTTAACCCACATTACCCTCACCTAGCCTAGATTAGGACTACCCATACCCTCGTTCTTAAAGTATAGTAAGCATGATTCAAATTGAATTCCTTTGTGGCAGAAACCAAGTGTGGGGGAAGTTTTTATTTTGTCAATTGTGTGCCATAGGCACGGGTAGAAAGAAAAAAATAAAGAAAAAAAAAAAAGTATGAAAAAAAAAAAAAAAAAAAGAGTTGTGAAAAAGTGTTCCAAAGTATTGTTTGTTGAAGTAAGGGTCCAAAACAATGAATTCGACCCTAAGGAGTTGTCTAAGTCTTCCCCTTGTGTTTTAAAGTTAATTTCTGCATTCTAAGTGAATTCTAGGTCTCAATTTCACTACTTTGCTTACTATCGCTTAAAGAACGTTTGTTTTCCCTATCCTTTTTACTTTGTTAACCAATACCCCAAACCCCGTTACAACCCTTAACTTCTATCTTGAGTGTTATGTGTTTCAATTTGTGGAGTTTGAATTTGGTATGAGCATATGGTGTCACTGGTTCTCGCATCTAAGTAGTAGCATTCCATTCATGAGATCATATCTAAACATGCTTGTTAACTCCGGAAATTGCGTTCTTTGTGATACATATATGTGAGCATTCGTTTTTATATCTACATCAATTCTCTCACATATAACTAGTATAGGGTGTGTAGTTAGAAAATCTGAGTGAAAATAGAGTGCATTTCTTGTAAGGATTGAGGGAATTCTCTAAGGCATATTACTACATTCAAAGCATTGTTTTAATTGATTACTTGTGAACTAGTAAGTTGTGGCTTAAATTAAGTATGTGCTTGTGTAAAGATGACTCAAATTTGTGGGGATAACAATCTTTAATATGTCATGTTCATTGGAAATCCCTGAGGCAAATGTTGGAAGGATTAGAGTGTGTTTATTTACTTTGTTTCGTTTTGTTTATTTCGTTTTGCTCGAGGACTAGCAAAAAACTAAGTGTGGGGGAATTTGATAGGAGCATATTTATGCTACTTAGTTATGTTGTTTTCTTGCATTTTCGTAGTTAGTTATAACTTATTATAGTGTTTAAGGTCATTTTCGTGCAATTTCAGGTTCATATGGCAAAGTATGCATTTTGAGCCAATTTGGAGCATTTTGGAGCATTTTTGGGCCAAGATTGGATGGTGCAAACATGGAGACATGAGGATGGACGAATTTGATGATTCAAAGGGCTAGAAATCTGCATGTGTGTGTGCAAAGTGTTGGCCTACAACTTCAAACATCATGGCTGCCATGTAATGGCAGAAAATGTGTTTTTTACTAGCTAAATGGATGAAGAACATGCATTGCAAGTATAAACACCACATGGGCAGCAAGAAGGAAAGAAAACAGCAACACACACACCACATGGGCAGCAAGGAATCTGAAATTAAAGAATGGGCAGCAAGGAATAAGAAATTAAAGCATGGGCAGCAAGGAATCAGCATGGGCAGTGAATAGACAACAAGGAATGGCAGAAATTGGACCACCATGAAGTGGATTTCTGCAAGGATGGCAGATTGTCCATTACTTGATGTTTGCTTGACATTTTCAGCCACTATATAATCCCCATTCAACCATTTATCAAGGGAGTTCAGAAAAAACACACCTCCCACACACATTCCATTCATCCCATCCAGCCATACACCCTCCACAATTCAGAAATTCGTCAAACACATCCATCACACTTTGCAGCAGCCTTCCTTCACCTTTCACCATATTTTCTGATCCAAAATCATCCCTAGCCGTACCCCCATCAACCCTAAACCTTCCCATACCATTCCACATCCATTCTACACCACAAATAACCCCAAAAACCTGTTCTAAAGTTCTCTGCCGCAGCAAGGAGGAAGGAGAATTCGTTGATGAGCTTGCTGCCAAGTTGGAGCGTTCTAGGTGTTTTCTTCCTTTGGATTTTAATTTCTAAATTTATGTATCTTTGCTTGTGAGTATGAGGAACTAAACCCCCCTTAGTTGGGGGGTGATTCGAAACCATGAATATGCTTGCAATATGATTTGATTACGTTCAGTTGTTATTTCATAAGTTGTGGTTTCAATTCGTTCATCTACTTGATTGATAACTTATTTGTGTATGTTGATTAAGAGTGCACGCTTAGTTTTCATGCATGAATATGATGCTAGATTATGAGGGAGTTTCACCTAATAGTTACAATCTTATAATCACAAGTAGTGAAGGTCGCTTATAAACGATCGCGTTGAATGAATTCTTGGCATTAGTTTCATGCCCATCATAGTAACGAATGCCTCGTCAACACTTATAGTTCTCATTGTGCTTCATGATTCTTGATTGTATCCTTATTGTGCTCATCACGTAAGGAACCTTTGAGGAATGTTTTGAATTGTTGTATGCGCTTTCCCATCCAATTCATTAACTTAAGGAGAACTTGAAGGTTAATTTAAGCGTATCTAATTAACTTGGGGTGTTGAGTTTCATAATTTATTGGAAGAACAACTGAAAAAATCGTTTTGTTTGCAAGTGTGTCATGTGTGGAGAAGAACCTCCTAACTAGCCTTTTATCCATCCTTTTCATCCAAAAACGTTTTACAATCTGTTTTGTTTTAAAGTTTCTGTTTTGTTTTCAATTTTCGTCCAAAACCAAATCCCCCTTTATTTTGAAGTCTTAGATTAGTTAGAAAGTGTTTTGATTTGTGTTTTTAAGTGTTTTGATTCAAGTTTTCACTCAAATTCGTCAGATTTTGTGTTTGTGCTCAAAACTGCCCAGAAAGTGGTTTTTAGGCAGTTTTGAGTCTTCTAGTTGCTGTTTTGAGTTTTAGGTTTGTTTTAGTGTTTTAAACTTTAGTTTTGCATTCTTTGAGTCTAGTTTAGTGTTTTATACTTTGTTTTTATGTTATTGAGTCAGTTTTCAAGTGTTTAGCAATCCCTCCTAATCCCCGGTTTAGAACGATCCCTACTTACATCTTTACTACAATTTGACAAAAGAGGGTTTAATTTGTGTGTCAAGTAATTTTCGCATCAAATTTTGAAAAATTTGATGCGAAAATAAATTAACGCACAAATTTAAACCCTATTTGTGACAGTTGTAGTAATGATGTAAGTAGGGATCGTTCTAGGCCGGGGATTAACTAGGGATGCTAACCAAAGTAAAATTAAATTAAAAACGTAAAAACAAAATTTAAAACACTAAACTAGACTCAAAACACTTAACTAGAATAACTCAAAATAAAACTAACAAATAATCTAAAACAAATCAAAATACTCAAAATAATTCAAGATTTTAGAAAACACAAACTAAATTTATTTCTAATAAATCTAACACTTTAAAATAAACGGGGGATTGATTTTTGATGAAATTGAAATTAAAACAAATAAATTACAGAATTGACAAAAACATGAAATTAAGGTAAAATGATAAATGACGGACTGGCTAGAGGATTATTCTCCACACATGCCACATATGCAACCTAAATTGATTTTCAGTTGTTCTTTCAATAAATTGTAAATTCTCAACGCCCCAAGTTAATTAGGTCCGCTTAAATTAACCTTCAGATTTTCCTACTTTTATTAGGTTGGATGATTGCATACGACAACCCAAAACATTCCCTACAAGTTCCCTACATGAATTGCATAATAGAGATACAAGCAAGAATCATTAAGTTTTATGAAAATCATAAGCATTGACGAGGCACTTGTTACTATGAATTGCATGAAACTTATGCCAAGAATTTACCTAACGCGATCGTTTATAAGCGACCTTCACTACTTGTGAATATAAGTTCATAACGATTAGGTGAAATTCACTTATATTCTAGCATCAAATTCATGCATGTAAATTAAGTATGCATCCTTAATCGACATACAAAAATAAGTTATCAATCAAGCAGTTAAGCAAATTAAATCACAACTCAGAAATCACAACTGAAGGTAATCAATTCAAATTACAAATATATCCATGGTTTTGAATTAAACTCTAGCCAAAATAAAATTAGTTATACATTATTTAAATTAAAACAGAAATTAAAACGTGAGTTTAGGAAAATTAAACCGAATGAGATTGACAGCTTGCTGTCCACTGTGCTTCTGCTGTGCTGAACCCAAATTCCACGCTGCCTCATGTCCAGTGCTGACCTCTGTGCTGACCTGCTTACTGACCTGCTTAGCTGCGCAAAGCAGCCCACGTGTCTCGCTCCTGTCCGTCTTCCTCCTGCCTTCCTGGTAGCGCCTCCTTCCTTCTTCGCGCTACGTGCAGCCCTTATTTCCGTGCGCTTCTCTCCCTTCTCACTTTCACAGCTACCCCCAGGCAGCACGCTGGCTGCGTCCGCGTCTTTCTCTCGCCAGCTACCTGCTTCTGGTCACTGTCTTCCGGTCTCCCCCCACGTCGAGACTTTCTGCTTCTATGCCAGCTGCCTAAAGGCAGCTTCCTGACATGCTTATTCTTTCCTTTCTTTCAGACCTCCTCAGCTGCCAAAGGCAGCGACCTCCCCCCTCCTGTGCGCTGACTTGCGCGTCTCCTGCCCTCCTGCATGCGCAAGCTGCACAAGGCAGCACGTTCAGTTTCCTCCGCAACCTGCTCCTCTCCGGTTCCGCGCCTTAGGCAGCTGCTTCCTTGTCCACTCCGAGACCTTCCTTCCGTACTTGATCTCCCCCACGCTGCTGCAAGGCAGCCTTCCTAGCAAGCTGCCCGAGGACTCTCCCTTCAGCGCTGCCAAAAGGCAGCTTCTTTCCTTAGCCTTTCTTTCCTATTTCCCCCCCTCGTGTTTCCTACGTCGTCTCCTCTTTTTAAAACCTTTCCCCGCCTGACTCCACTTGCTGCCATCCTTATATTTTTTTTTATCCTCAGCTGCCCATTATTTCCTGCTTTTGCTGACTGCCATGCTGCTAAGCACAGCTCCTTTGTTTTCTTTTTCTCAGTGCCTTAAGTGCTCTCCCCACCTATCTTTGCATTTCTTTATTAAATTCTTTCTGCCATCCTACACGTTCACATCTTATATATATATATATATATATATATATTTATATACATATATATATTTATATATATATATTTATAATACTATCTTATTTTTATTAACCAAAAATAGTGGGCAAAGCAGTTTTTACGATTTTATTACTAAAAATCACACTTATGCTAATTTTATTTTCTTAGCTAGATAAATTCGATAAAACACCAAAACCAAGTAAATAGTACAAAAATATGAGGAAATAACTAAGAAAAGACGAGAGAATTTGATGTAAAATATGTATAAATATGAGCTTATCAAATACCCCCACACTTAGCTTTTGCTAGTCCTCGAGCAAAACAACGAAAACAGAAAAAGTAATAACATGAAAATTATTAGTTTCCCCCTATGTGACCCTCATAGAATTTCATTCGAGAACACAAATCATCAAGAACCATAGCTAACACCAAACAAACTAATCCAAGTTCATCTTCCTTATTCAAATATTAGCAGTAATCTTTGAAACATCCTTGAAGTGTAGTGTGTGAGATAGCCATGCTCATGCAATTTCAAATTTTTATTTTTAAAAACACCATATGCAAACTAGCGACCTTCTCACGGGATATGCACTCAATCACACATGTGTTTAGTTTTAATGTGTTTCTCTCAAAGAAACAAATGTGAAAGTTCTACCATAAGCTTGCATAAAGATCACTTCTCCACAGTCATAATTGCAAAACTTAAATCAAGAGGACTTTTATTGGATGTAATGAGGCTTCGGGATAGGGTTATTGAAACGAAAGAATAGGAAAAACAAAAGTTCCAAGCTACATTACAAGCAATTCTTTTGATTTATAAGAACTCAACATTTCCCGCTATTCTACAAGTCACCTCCAACCACACCCATAAACTGAAACTTTAAAAACTTTTTATTTTCTTTGTATACAATCTTTCTTTTTCTTTTCCTTTTCTTTTCTTTTCTTTTTCTTTTTTTTTTTTTTTTTTTTTTTTTTTTTTTTTTTAAATTCACACAGAAACAAATATGAAAAACCCCCACACTTATTCTTTTGCCAAACACCTTCAAAGTACTTCACAAACATTCACATAAGACAATCTTGCATTGCTCGCTTGGAAAGGGTAAGGAAAAATATTTATTTCAGGCATAAGGGTAGACATATCTGGTGATAAGAAATAAAAGGCTCAACAAACACGGCTCAAATTGGTAATCTAATGATATTATTTTTCTTTGGGAAATAGGGTTATTTGGGCCATGGTGGTAAACCTAATGCCTCTATCATTTTCAAGTTCATGCAATCAATGACAAATATTTCGAAAGATCATTATGCAAGTTCTAGAGAAGTATCTCACATAAGTTCATCACACATGAAAGAATAGGAGTGTATGAAAAATGCACACACTTTCAATAGGCTCAAAAACTCACATAGGATGTATATAGTCACTAAATTCACATATGGAGCTTTAAATCATGCTTTAGTTTCACATCAACAAGGCTATGTGCATTTGGTTTTTCAAAGATGATCAAATATGTACAAACTAACACGAGAATAAGGAATTTCACACAACACATGTTAACTAAGTTCTTGATGATCATGGTTCAAATTTTATCCAATTATATCATTGGGTCGGGAAACTAACAAAAATCTAATTCAAAATAATAAGGAAAACAAGGAAATATTTTTGGATTTTTTTTAAATTTTCTGATTTTTTTTTTGTTTTTTTTTTTGTTTTTTTTTTTTATAAAACAAAACTAATTAAGAAAACAAAGCAATAACATGGAAACAAATGAAACCAGTTCAAAGTCGAAGGTATAAAAATTTTCAATTTGGTCATTTTTATACTCTTTACCCCCACACTTAAACTAGACATTGTCCCCAATGTCAGAAATTATAATAAAATGCAAATAACAAATAAAAATAAAGTAGATAAATATAAAGAAACGAAATAAAGCAATAGGACTGAAAACTTCCCTAATTTGCAGAAAAAATCAAGCGATGACCCCCAAGCTAAAATTCTGCAATCAACTTCAAGGGTGGAAATAACCAAAAGTTCCTGCAAAGAAAAGAAATAAATCAGTTAAGCACACAAGAAAATGTAGAAAATGCAAACGAAAAATTGAAAATGAAAATAAAAAGACAATGAAAAAAAAACTAATAAAGTGATCATTGGTCCTGTTTGGTGACTTTCCACAGCTTTGAACTTGAACTGGCCTCGGAACTTCTTAGCAAGGAAAATGAGACTTGATTGGTGGTGTTGTTGAAGCTTCTCGAGCTCTTGGTTTCAACTCAGACTCCTTCTGCCGGGTTGATTGAGTCTGCAGGCTACATTCTTCTCTTTTTGTTCTTCTGCATGGCAGGTAGGCACGAGGCAGAGGTGGTGGTCTGCTTCTTTGTTCAATCTGTCCAAGTGCCGACCGATTGCCTTTCTTTCACCTTGCCTCGCAGGCAAGAGCAAGGGTAAAGGAAAAGCATGCCATGAGAAATCTTTGCCTCTGACTCTGATGATATGGGATACTTTTGCTTTTGAAGAAGTATCGTTCCACAGGTGTATGCTTGAACTGGGCTGGGGAACTTCTTAGCAAGGAA
This sequence comes from Malus fusca, assembly GCA_035220775.1. Classification (NCBI taxonomy): domain Eukaryota; kingdom Viridiplantae; phylum Streptophyta; class Magnoliopsida; order Rosales; family Rosaceae; genus Malus; species Malus fusca. The sequence continues at coordinate 17,808,443 of CM069066.1, read as the reverse complement.
AATGAGACTTGATCTTGAAGATGAAGCAGCACCTTGTCTCCACATGCTTCAAGTATCATTTTCACTTGCCATGTCTGTTCTCCAGGCAGATGTGGCGACTTCTTCGGAAGTACATAAGTGGTTGAAGAAGAGCACTCGAGAGCAATGCTAGGTAAGCAATCAGGAAGGATTTCCAGGCAGTCGGTTCTTAGATTGGAAGATTGACACCGAGTGCTGGCTGATTGCCCGCTTTCTCCTTGCCACAAAGACAAGGACAAGGACAGGGAGAAAGCGTGATATGAGATACTCTTGCTTTCAACCTTCATGATATGAAATACTCTAGCTCTAGATGACTTATTTGCAAAGGTATCCCAGGGAATGAGAAACACAGAGAAACTCGAGAGGGTTTGTTGGAAAGGCATTTTGGGAGATGAAAAATTTCGGAGATGAAGAAGTGCTGAGAGAGTTTGCCTTTGCAATGGATGGCGAAGGTATACGTTTATAGGACTTTTCTTCACAACCGAAACTATTCTTTTACCCCTGTCGGCAGCCGGTGGATGGATGAACAGTACAGGTCACGCGCTTTCTGAAAAAGCAACCCGTAATTTGCGCAAAGCTGACAGCGCGCGTGACGAGTGACGACAAAATTGGAAAAACAGCTCGCCTCGTGATTCCTGACCGCTCCGACTTTTGATAAAGACGCCCGACTTTTGAGAGAGCGGCGTCTGACTTTTGAGAAAGGAACCGACTTTTGAGACGGAGTCCGACTTTTGAGAACGGCGACGCCGCTTTTGAGAAAAGAATCCGGCTTTTGAGAAAGGAGCCCGGCTCTTCGATTTGCGAGAGGGCGCCTCTTCGACTGCTGAGTGATGCCTCTTGATTTCTTCTTCTTATAAGAACGCTCATTTTTGTTCCACAACAAACTTACGCTCCCTTCTGTCAACACTTCCTCCTGTAAAACTCCCTCCTGTAAACACTCCCTCTTGCACTTCTTTTAATCTTGATCATTCCGACTCTTCATTCTCAACACCTTCAGAAAATGTCTTGCCCTTCTGACCGTCGCCTTAACTTGAATGTTGGGGAAGATAGTGATATATCTTCTCCAACCAACATTTGGCAGCCATCCTTTATATCCCCGAATGGTCCTCTTACAGTTGGGGATTCCATGATGATGAACGAAACAACCGCATCGGTGGTGGCCAGAAATCTGCTCACTCCTAGAGACACTAGGATACTTTCCAGGCGGTCCGACGAACTGGCTGTTCAGGACTCTATGGCCTACAGCGTCCGATGCGCAGGCTCAGTATCAAACATGGGCCAGCGCCTTCTTGCACGAACTCGTCAGGTGGAGTCGTTGATGGCTGAAGTGGCTAGTCTTCGGCAGGAGGTCAGAGTGCTTAGGCATGAGAACAGGGATTTGCACATGCTTGCAACCAATTACTCCACAAGCATGAAGAGGAAGCTGGATCAGATGCAGGAGTCCGAAGTGCGGATTCAGAGTGATCATCAACGGTTTATGGCGTTACTCCCGAGGTTTGTGTTGCCTTCGTCCTCGGGAGCAGCACCAAGTATTGAGGCTCTGAATGATCCAGCTCTGGCGCTTCGTCTTTCAGGGGCTCCGTCGACCTCCGAGGCACCACCAACCAATGACCAATGAACGAAATTAAATTACAAGTTATTGTAAAAAATTTATGCATTTAAGTTTTTTTTTTTTTTTATTTTTTTTTTATTTTTTTTTATTTTATTTTTTATTTTTTATTTTTATATGAATGTTTATGTTTTTAAGTTTTTTTTTTTTTTTTTTTTTTTTTTTTTTTTTTTTTTTATATATAAATGTAAAAATAAGTAAATCAAAGTAAAAAAACTAAGTTTAATCTCCTAAACAAAAATCACTACTAAATAAACACAACAAAATAAAATTAACGTAAAATAAAATAAAAAAAATCAACGTAAAATAAATTCACACAAGAGCAAACAAATAATGAAAGAACTAAACAAAGTAAAATAAATTCAGTAAAGAGAAGGGATTAGGAATGCAAATCTGATTGTGGGTGATTCCTAGGCCTCCCTTCATTATTCAAATGCATGGGCTTATCATTGAACGGACGGTGGTACTTGAAATGATCCGACAACGGTCTAAGTTCTAATGACGGTGCCTGAATCATCAAAATTAGAAACAAGTTAGTATAAATTAAAATTAAAAATGGAGAAGATGGCTTACAGTCACATTCAAACTCAATTATAAACACCACGTCTTTGAACGTTTCCGGGACTTTGAACTTGGCCAGGTTTACTATGATGGTTGTGGCTTGTCCCGTGTCATCAAACTCAACTGCTTTGGGCTCGATTGTCTCATGCACAGCCTCTTGGATGTATTCTTGAAATTCTCCGGCCACCTCATTTTCTGGAATCCCTCTTCTTGGTGTACAAGTTTCTTTGATTGTTTCAACATCATCGGGAACATGATTTTGGGCACCAAAAATTTGGATCTCATTTTGCACCTCTGGAAGATCTTCCACAACGTATTTTTCATTCACTTCTTCCTTGGGATTTAAAAACCTGCAAGGAAAAATGACATTTGGTGGAACGATGTTAGAATGAATTGAACTTAGAACCTCCTCACCTGAGTTGGACGGCATAAAGACTTGAGGGGTTTGCGATAAGAATTCTTCTAAACTGCCCAAGTCGTCATCCTCATCTTCTTCTTGAATCGGCAATTCATCCATGTCCGGGCTATGTTTGGAAGGTTCTGGGACAACTTCATACTCCATGTCACCTTCCAAAGTATTGACTTCATCGATTTCACTTTCTGCCTTTGAATTTGCAATGTTTGAGTTGGAGAGTTCACTTTGATCTCGAATCTGTGCCATGAATTCCATAATCTGCCCAACTTGCTCCTCCAATTCGTCCACTCTTCTGACTCGGTCTTGCATCTCCTGGTTTTGATTTTCTACTCCCTGATTCAAAGAGGTGAGTAAATTATTAAGTGTATCATTATCCAAGGATGTACCTGAATTGAATTGGGGAGATTGTTGTGGTGGATGTGGTGGTGCACATGGCCATTGATAGAACTCTTCCGATGGCGGCAATTGTTCTTCTTTTTGTGAACCCTGTACCGAAGAAATTAATTCTTCAAGCATTTGATTATAATCCACGGGCATACTTTGATTCGATTGGAATTGTTGTGGGGGATACTGTGGTGGCTGCATAGGTCTTGAATAGAACGCGTCTTCTTGCTGCCAATATCCACCTTGTTGGAATTGTTGAGGTTCTCCCCACATGTAATCTGAATAATCTCTCCAATCTGAATTGTAAGCATTGGAAAACATGTTGCCCCTTGATTGGTTATGGCCTTGATATCCCCAAACATCTTCATTTGCAGAAAAGTGATGACCTTGATATCGTTGCCCATAGGGCACATCAAGTGTAGGGACACTTGGCATTGTGGTCCGTTCGGCATTATGAGTTAATTGAGCTTGAATGCTAGCAAAATCCATGTCTTACTTCTCAAGCACCTAAAATCAAAGAAAAAGAACTAAAGCAAATATCAAAAGTAACATCAACAAAAAAAAATAAAACTAAGTTAGAAACTAAAACAAAAACGAACTAAACAAAAATAAAAGAACCAAGGGATTAGCAAAGTTGCTAATCCCCGGCAACGGCGCCAAAATTTGATGCGAAAATTACTTGACACACAAATTAAACCCTCTTTTGTCAAATTGTAGTAAAGATGTAAGTAGGGATCGTTCTAAACCGGGGATTAGGAGGGATTGCTAAACACTTGAAAACTGACTCAATAACATAAAAACAAAGTATAAAACACTAAACTAGACTCAAAGAATGCAAAACTAAAGTTTAAAACACTAAAACAAACCTAAAACTCAAAACAGCAACTAGAAGACTCAAAACTGCCTAAAAACCACTTTCTGGGCAGTTTTGAGCACAAACACAAAATCTGACGAATTTGAGTGAAAACTTGAATCAAAACACTTAAAAACACAAATCAAAACACTTTCTAACTAATCTAAGACTTCAAAATAAAGGGGGATTTGGTTTTGGACGAAAATTGAAAACAAAACAGAAACTTTAAAACAAAACAGATTGTAAAACGTTTTTGGATGAAAAGGATGGATAAAAGGCTAGTTAGGAGGTTCTTCTCCACACATGACACACTTGCAAACAAAACGATTTTTTCAGTTGTTCTTCCAATAAATTATGAAACTCAACACCCCAAGTTAATTAGATACGCTTAAATTAACCTTCAAGTTCTCCTTAAGTTAATGAATTGGATGGGAAAGCGCATACAACAATTCAAAACATTCCTCAAAGGTTCCTTACGTGATGAGCACAATAAGGATACAATCAAGAATCATGAAGCACAATGAGAACTATAAGTGTTGACGAGGCATTCGTTACTATGATGGGCATGAAACTAATGCCAAGAATTCATTCAACGCGATCGTTTATAAGCGACCTTCACTACTTGTGATTATAAGATTGTAACTATTAGGTGAAACTCCCTCATAATCTAGCATCATATTCATGCATGAAAACTAAGCGTGCACTCTTAATCAACATACACAAATAAGTTATCAATCAAGTAGATGAACGAATTGAAACCACAACTTATGAAATAACAACTGAACGTAATCAAATCATATTGCAAGCATATTCATGGTTTCGAATCACCCCCCAACTAAGGGGGGTTTAGTTCCTCATACTCACAAGCAAAGATACATAAATTTAGAAATTAAAATCCAAAGGAAGAAAACACCTAGAACGCTCCAACTTGGCAGCAAGCTCATCAACGAATTCTCCTTCCTCCTTGCTGCGGCAGAGAACTTTAGAACAGGTTTTTGGGGTTATTTGTGGTGTAGAATGGATGTGGAATGGTATGGGAAGGTTTAGGGTTGATGGGGGTACGGCTAGGGATGATTTTGGATCAGAAAATATGGTGAAAGGTGAAGGAAGGCTGCTGCAAAGTGTGATGGATGTGTTTGACGAATTTCTGAATTGTGGAGGGTGTATGGCTGGATGGGATGAATGGAATGTGTGTGGGAGGTGTGTTTTTTCTGAACTCCCTTGATAAATGGTTGAATGGGGATTATATAGTGGCTGAAAATGTCAAGCAAACATCAAGTAATGGACAATCTGCCATCCTTGCAGAAATCCACTTCATGGTGGTCCAATTTCTGCCATTCCTTGTTGTCTATTCACTGCCCATGCTGATTCCTTGCTGCCCATTCTTTAATTTCAGATTCCTTGCTGCCCATGTGGTGTGTGTGTTGCTGTTTTCTTTCCTTCTTGCTGCCCATGTGGTGTTTATACTTGCAATGCATGTTCTTCATCCATTTAGCTAGTAAAAAACACATTTTCTGCCATTACATGGCAGCCATGATGTTTGAAGTTGTAGGCCAACACTTTGCACACACACATGCAGATTTCTAGCCCTTTGAATCATCAAATTCGTCCATCCTCATGTCTCCATGTTTGCACCATCCAATCTTGGCCCAAAAATGCTCCAAAATGCTCCAAATTGGCTCAAAATGCATACTTTGCCATATGAACCTGAAATTGCACGAAAATGACCTTAAACACTATAATAAGTTATAACTAACTACGAAAATGCAAGAAAACAACATAACTAAGTAGCATAAATATGCTCCTATCACATCCCACTTGCTCCATATGCATGCGATCCATTTTGGCCCAAAATTGCTCCAAATTGCACCAAAATGCACTTTCTTTCCAACTTTGTTATTAGGACCTACAAACACACGAAAATAGCTTAAAACACTCTTATAAGCAATAACTAACTAAGTAAATGCAAGTAAACATGTTAACTAAGTCGCATAAATATGCTCCTATCAATTGTCAAATGAGGGTTAAATTTGTGTGTTAAGTTAATTTTCGCATCAAGTTTTTGGCGCCGTTGCCGGGGATTAGCAACTTTGCTAATCCCCCGTTGTTTCTTTTTCGTGTCTTTTGTTTTAATTACTGACTTTGTTTCTGTTTGTGTCTTTTATTTTTATTTTTGATATTTGATTTAGTTTTGTTTCCTTGATTTCAGGTACAAGAGAAGTAAGACATGGATTTTGCTACCATTCAAGCTCAATTGGCGCAACTTACATCTCAATTGTCACAATATGCCGAAAGGACCACAATGCAAAGTGTCCCTACATGTGGTGTGTCCTATGGGCAAGGATATCCAACTCATCAATGTTCTCAATTAGCTGCCAATGAAGATGCTTGGGGTTATCAAGGCCATAGCCAATCATGGGACAACATGTTTTCCAACGCTTACAATTCGGATTGGAGAGATTATTCAGATTACATGTGGGGAGAACCTCAACAATTCTAACAAGATGGATATTGGCAGCAATCTGAGGAGTTTTATTTAACACCTATGCAGCCACCACAACTTCCCCTACAACAATTCCAATCAAATTCAAGTATGTCCACGGATAGTGATCAAATTCTTCAATTACGAACCTCTTTAGTGCAGGGGCAGCAAAATCAAAATGAATCAATGCTCAATCAAGCTAAGGAGATGAGCGAATTGAAAAATCAACTTGGAGAGATTATGGAGTTCACAGCACAAATTCAAGAGCAAAGTGAACTCTCCAACTAAACTATTGAAAATTTGAAGGAAGATTTTGAAATCCATGATGCTATCACTTTGGGAAGTACTATGGAGGTTGGAGGTGAACCTAAGACGTCCAAACCAAGCCAAAACATGGATGAACAGCTGTTGCTTGAAGAAGAGGAGAATAATGATAGGAGCATATTTATGCGACTTAGTTAGCTTGTTTTCTCGCATTTTCATAGTTTGTTTGTGTTTATTATAGTGTTTAAGCTATTTTCGTGTGTTTGTAGGTCCATATGACAAAGTTAGCAAGAAAGTGCAATTTGAAGCATTTTGAGGCAGTTTTGGGCACCAAATGGATAGCTTATGAATGGAGCCAGATGGATGGACGAATTTGAAGTTAAAGAGGCTAGGAATGTGCTGAAAAGAGTGAAGAAATAAATCCAAGTCAAGGAAGATAAGAAATCAGCTCAAAAGAAGGAACATTATCCAAAACCTTATCCAACCTTATCTTATTCTTGCCTAACCTAACCTTATCTTATCCTATCTTATCCAAATCAATTTGTGCCTTAATCCCATCTATTTCTAAGGGATAATTATGCATTTAAACTATATATTTCAGATTCTATAACCTTTATCCTTCTAGAACCCCTAAATTGGTGCTAAAACATATTTTCTAGAAGCACCTAAAAATCTGGCGCCTAGACCCTTTCTAGAAGCCCTAGAACCTGCAATCCTTTTCCCTTAGGATTGTGCAATCCTTTTCCCTTCAGATTTTGGTGAACCCTAGTCCTTTTCCTTCATGAATTGTGCCAAATACACATTCCTTTCCTTCAGAAATTCGTGGGTTTCCCTAGCCCTATAAATACAAACCTTTGTACAGCAATTAAACCACCACCCTCTACCATAAATCACCTACATCCATCCACCACACCATCCACCATAATCCTCTTGTGCCGCAGCTAAGGAAGGAGAAAAATGAGCCATCTGGAGTGTTTCTAGGTGTATTCTTTCTTTGTTTTCAATGTTTAATTCAAGTTATCTTTGTTTAATTGCGAACATGAGGAACTAATTTCTTTATAGTTAGAGGGGAATTCGAAACAATGATTATACTTGCAATATGAATTGATTACTTTCAATTGCGATTTGATAAATTGTGAATGCAATTTGCTTAACTATTTATGTAAAACTTATTCTTGTATGTTGATTGAGGGTCGACACTTAGTTTGCATGCATGAATTTGATGCTAGAATATAAGGGATTTTCACCTAATCGTTATGAACTTATATTCACAAGTAGTGAAGGTTGCTAGTCACAATCGCGTTAAGTAAATTCTTGGCATAAGTTTCATGCAATTCATAGTTACAAGTGCCTCGTCAATGCTTATGATTTTCATAGAACTTAATGATCTTTGCTTGTATCTTGATGCGTAAATTAACTAAACACACAAATTAAACCCTCTTGTTGACAATTGTAGTATGGATAAGTAGGGATCGTTCTTAAACCGGGGATTAGGAGGGATTGCTAAACACTTGAAAATTGACTTAGAAACGTAAAAACAAAGTTTAAAACACTAAACTAGACTCAAAGAATGTAAAACTAAAGTTTGAAATACTAAAACAAACCAAAAGACTCAAAACAGCAAACAAACACTCAAAACTGCCTTAAAAACACTTTCTGGGCAGTTTTGAGCACAAACACAAATTTGGATGAAATTGAGTTATAACTTGAACCAAAACACTTAAAAACACAAACTAAATCACTTTCTAACCAATATGAGACTTCAAAATAAAGGGGGATTTGTTTTGGACGAAAATTGAAAACAAAACAGAAACTTTAAAACAAAACAGATTGTAAAACGTTTTGGATGAAAAGGATGGATAAAAGGCTAGTTAGGAGGTTCTTCTCCACACATGACACACTTGCAAACAAAACGATTTTCAGTTGTTCTTCCAATAAATTGTGAAACTCAACCCCCCAAGTTAATTAGATACGCTTAAATTAACCTTCAAGTTCTCCTTAAGTTAATGAATTGGATGGGAAATCGCATACAACAATTCAAAGCATTCCTCAAAGGTTCCTTACGTGATGAGCACAATAAAGATACAATCAAGAATCATGAAGCACAATGAGAACTATAAGTGTTGACGAGGCATTCAATACTATGATGAGCATGAAACTAATGCCAAGAATTCATTCAACGCGATCGTTTATAAGCGACCTTCACTACTTGTGATTATAAGATTGTAACTATTAGGTGAAACTCCCTCATAATCTAGCATCATATTCATGCATGAAAACTAAGCGTGCACTCTCAATCAACATACACAAATAAGTTATCAATCAAGTAGATGAACGAATTGAAACCACAACTCATGAAATAACAACTGAATGTAATCAAATCATATTGCAAGTATGTACATGGTTTCGAATCACCCCCCAACTAAGGGGGTTTAGTTCCTCATACTCACAACACAAGATTTATTGAATTGAAACATTGAAAACATAAGAAAGATCACACCTAAAAATTCCAACGATTCGATGTTGAACAGCTAGAACCTTCAAGTAGTTCTTCTTCCTCTCCTTTGCTGCGGCACAGGGACTTTGGGCAGGTTTTTGGGTTATTGAATGATGTAGAATGGATGAGGGACGTATGGAAGTGTTTAGGGTTGATGGGTGGTGCGGCTAGGGTGGTTTTGGGTCAGAAAGTATGGTGAATGGTGAAGGAATGGGGCTGTTGAAGATGGTGGATGATTTCTGGCGTGAATGGGGTTGAATGGATGTGTGTGGAATGTTTTGTGGCTGCAACAAAGAGGTTTATTTAAAGGAAAACAGAAATTAAAACCCTAGGTTGATTAGGAAATCAGAAATTAAGTCTAAGGATTCTAGAATTAGGAAACAAATCAGAAAATTAAAGGAAAGGCAAGGGAATATGCGGCTAGGGTTTGAGAGAGATTAGGAAAGTGTTTTAAAGCTTAGAATCAGGAAATAACCCTCTCCCTTGCACGGCAAGGAAGAGGAAATACCAAGGGGGGTGCGGCAAGGGTTCAAAAGGTGCAAGGGATGTGTATTTGATGTCCTAAAATGCTTAGGAAGCCTTCAAAGTTTATAAGACTTAGGAACATGAAAGGTCAAACCAAAGTAGGAAACCTTGGCTTAACTTTCCTATTTCAAGTAGGAATCCTTCTTGGAGTAGGAATCCTTGTTCTTCTAGGAATCCTCATGTGAGTAGGAATCCATCTTCAATTAGAAATCCTTTGTTGATTAGGAATCCTTCTTCAATTAGGAATCCTTCGTTCATGTAAGCACTTTCCTATTTCAATTAGGAAACCTTGTTCAAGTAGGAATTGTCATCTTCAAGTCTTCAAATTCGTCCAAACCTTGACTCCAAATATGTGACATGCATTCCAAGCTCCATTTTGCTCCAAAAAGCTCCAAAATGCATCTTCTTGCATCCTTTGGCCTTAAAACCTGAAAACACATAAAACTAGCTTAAAAGACTACTTTAACTAGGAAAACGCCATGGAAATGCATAAGAACTAGCTAACTAAGGCGCATAAATATGCTCCTATCAAATTCCCCCACACTTAGCTTTTGCTAGTCCTCGAGCAAAACAAAGAAATAAAACAAAACAAAACAACTAAAACACAACCTAAACCTTCCAACGTTGCCTCAGGGATTTCCAATGCACATGACATGTTAAAGATTGTTATCCCCACAGATTTGAGTTCTCTTTACTCATATGCACATACTTAATTAAAGCCACTACTTACTAGTTCACAAGTAATCAATTAAAACAATACTTTGAATGTAGTAACATGCCTTAGAGAATTCCCTCACTTCCTTACAAGATATACACTCTATTTTCACTCAGATTTTCTAACTCCACACCCTACACTAGTCATATGTGAGAAGATTGATGTAGATATGAAAACGAATGCTCACATATATGTTTCACAAAGAACGCAATTTCTAGAGTTAAGAAGCATGTTTAGATATGATCTCATGAATGGAATGCTACTACTTAGATGCGAGAACCAGTGACACCATATGCTCATACCAAATTCAAACTCCACAAATTGAAACACATAACACTCAAGATAGAAGTTAAGGGTTGTAACGGGGCTTGGGGTATTGGTTAACAAAGAAAGGATAGGGAAAACAAACGTTCTTCAAGCATTAGTAAGCAAAGTAGTGAAATTGAGACTTAAAATTCACTTAGATTGCAGAAATTAACTTTAAAACACAAGGGAAAGATTTAGACAACTCCTTAGGGCCGAATTCATTGTTTTGGACCCTTACTTCAACAAACAATACTTTGGAACTCTTTTTCACATATTTTCAACTCTTTTTTTCATACTTTTCACACTTTTTTCTTCATTTTTTCTTTTTCCACGAATTTTTTTCTTTTCTTTCCACACGTGCCTATGGCACACAAAATCACAAAAGAAATACTTCCCCCACACTTGTTTTCTGCCAACATAAATCAAAAGGAATTCAATTTGAATCATGCTTTACTATGCTTTAAGAACAAGGGTATGGATGGTCCTAATCTAGGCTAGGTGAGGAAAACATGGGTTAACAAATAATGAAGGCTAACAAGGCTCAACGGGGTTAAAAACCTACAAAACACAATGACATAGGGCACACGGCATTTGGCTAAGGTGGTGGTCACTACACAACTTTATCTTGAATATGTGTTATGCAATCAATACCATGCTTTGAATGAAATGGGCATGAGTTCTAGCATTTGGAACTAAATGATGAAACGCCTTCTAAGTAGCAACCAAGCAAGGAATAATGAGATCATGCAACGACTTAGAAAACAAAGAATGCACAGATTTTAACTCTCCAAATAAACGTTTAGGCTCAAGTCTCACAAGGTTGTAGCGTTAATTTGAGTTCCTTCCTTCAAGCATGTTACAAAAACGGATTTTTTTCTTTTATGATTGCATGTGAATTCATAAGTTATAACCACAACAAAGCATAAACAAAGAGTAAATCAAACTTTCATCCATGTTAATCACTCTCTTTAACAGCCATGTAATTACAAACCGAATCCTCATCATTGTGTTGGAAGGTACCCTAAGACTCAAACAAACACACAAAAACAACTCTTTTTGGTTTTTTAAAACAAATTTTTCAAATTTTTATGTGATTTTCGGATTTTTGCATCAAAACACACTAAAACACACCAAAACTGCTCAAAAACACTTAAAAACAGCAAGGAACAAGTCTCCAAGTTAAGGGTGATAAAATCCCACGAATTTGCATTTAAAACACTTAGTTACCCCCCCACACTTAAATCAAACATTGTCCTCAATGTTTCAAGCATAAAACCACACTAAACAAAAAGAAACACACAAACAGCAACTAAAACAACTAAATAGGCAGATTCGAAATAAACAACAAAGTGAAGAGTTTAGGAACGCAAATCTGGAATTGGAGTGATTCCTTGGTCTTCCTTTGTTGAATTGCATGGGTTGCCTCCCATGTAGCGCTTTCTTTAACGTCTTGAAGCCGGACGAAGAACACAATCATGCCCCATTGGAGCCCACGGCATGGAGTGGGATTTCCTCCACAACATGCTCAACAAAGTTCTCGTAGTAGGGCTTCAATCTATGTCCATTCACCTTGAATTCTTGGCCGGTTTTCAAACTTTGGATTTGGACTGCACCATGCACAAAAACATTAGTGATAACAAATGGGCCAACCCACTTAGAACGTAACTTACCGGGGAATAGACGAAGACGGGAGTTAAATAGCAACACTTTCTGCCCTATGGAGAATGTTTTGCCTCTAATCATCTTGTCATGGAACGCCTTGGTCTTCTCCTTGTAAATCCGGGCATTCTCATAAGCATCATGCCTAATCTCCTCAAGCTCATTCAATTGGAGCTTCCTATGATTTCCAGCCATGTCCACGTCCATATTGAAGGTTTTGACCGCCCAATGTGCCTTGTGCTCAAGCTCCACGGGAAGATGGCATGGCTTGCCATACACTAGCCGAAATGGGGACATACCTATGGGTGTCTTGTAGGCCGTTCTATACGCCCACAACGCATCCTCCAAACGCAAGCTCCAATCTTTTCTATTTGGCCCAACGGTTTTCTCCAAGATTTGTTTGATTTCTCGATTGGAAACCTCGGCTTGGCCACTTGTTTGGGGGTGATAAGGTGTGGATACCTTATGCATCACATTATACTTCCTCAACAATGCCTCAATGGTGCGGTTGCAAAAGTGAGATCCACCGTCACTTATAAGCACTCTAGGCATCCCAAATCTAGAGAAAATGTTAGATTTAACAAAATCTGCAACAACTCTAGAATCGTTAGTTCGGGTGGCTTTAGCTTCCACCCACTTTGACACATAATCGACAGCAAGTAATATGTAAGTAAAGCCAAAAGATGTAGGAAAAGGACCCATAAAATCAATACCCCACACATCAAAAATTTCAACAACAAGAATGGGGGTTTGCGGCATTTGGTCCCTTTGCCACAAATTTCCCGTTCTTTGACATCTATCACACGTCAAGCAAAACGTCCTAGCATCTTTAAACAATGTAGGCCAATAAAAACCACATTCAAGAACCTTATGCGCTGTGCGTTGTGTGCCAAAGTGTCCACCACATGCATATGAATGGCAAAAACTCAAAATGGAATGAAATTCAGATTCAACCACACAACGACGCACAATCTGATCTGGACAGATTTTCCATAAATACGGGTCATCCCACACATAAAACCGTGCCTCCTTTCTAAGTTTATCATGTTGGGCCTTGCTTAGGGTGTTAGGAACTTGCTTAGACACCAAGAAATTGACCAAATCGGCATACCAAGGGGTACTTACCTTAATGGACAGAAGTTGTTCATCCGGAAACGTCTCAGAAATGGGGAGGGACTCTTCTTCATGCACCAATCTGCTCAAGTGGTCAGCCACCACGTTTTCACAACCTTTCTTGTCCCTTATTTCAATATCGAACTCTTGAAGTAAGAGCATCCAACGAATGAGCCTTGGTTTAGCCTCCTTTTTGGTGAAAAGATACTTCAAGGCTGCATGATCAGTGAAAACAATTACTTTAGTACCAATTAGATATGATCTAAATTTATCTAAAGCAAATACAACCGCCAAAAGTTCTTTTTCGGTTGTAGAATAATTCAACTTTGCATCATTTAGAGTGCGTGAAGCATAATAAATAACATGGGAATGTTTATTTTTTCTTTGACCCAAAACAGCCCCAAGGGCATAATCCGAGGCATCACACATCAATTCAAATGGAATGGACCAATCTGGAGGAGTGATGATGGGTGCCGTGGTAAGTAGCTCCTTGAGATGCTTGAATGCCTTCTCACATGCCTCGTTGAACTCAAAAGACACATCCTTTTGGAGGAGGCAGCAAAGGGGTTGTGCAATCTTGGAAAAGTCCTTGATAAATCTTCTATAGAATCCTGCATGACCAAGAAACGAACGAACCTCTCTAACCGAAGTAGGAGAGGGTAAGTAACGTACAAGATCTACTTTAGACTTATCAACTTCAATTCCTTTTTCAGAAATTATATGACCTAAAACAATACCTTGTTTAACCATAAAGTGACACTTTTCCCAATTCAACACAAGGTTTGTTTCAACACAACGTTTCAAAATTAAAGTGAGATTATCCAAGCATTTGTCAAATGAATCACCAAACACACTAAAATCATCCATGAATATCTCAATAATCTTTTCAACATAATCAGAAAATATGCTTACCATACACCTTTGAAACGTGGCAGGGGCATTGTGGTGCGAAAATAACTAACGCACAAATTTAAACCCTATTTGTGACAGTTGTAGTAATGATGTAAGTAGGGATCGTTCTAGGCCGGGGATTAACTAGGGATGCTAATCAAAGTAAAATTAAATTAAAAACGTAAAAACAAAATTTAAAATATTAAACTAGACTCAAAACACTTAAATAGAATAACTCAAAATAAAACTAACAAATAAACTAAAATAAATCAAAAGACTCAAAACAACACAAGATTTAAGAAAACACAAACTAAAATGATTTCTAATAAATCTAACACTTTAAAATAAAATGGGGGATTGATTTTTGATGAAAAGTAAATTAAACTTAAATAAATTACAGAATTGACAAAAACATAAAATTAAGGTAAAATGATAAATGACGAACTGGCTAGAGGATTATTCTCCACACATGCCACATATGCAACCTAAATTGATTTTCAGTTGTTCTTTCAATAAATTGTAAATTCTCAACGCCCCAAATTAATTAGGTCCGCTTAAATTAATTCTCAGATTTTCCACAAGTTATTGGGTTGGATGATTGCATACGACAATCCCAAAACATTTCCTACAAGTTCCCTACATGAATTGCATAATAGAGATACAAGCAAGAATCATTAAGTTTTATGAAAATCATAAGCATTGACGAGGCACTTGTTACTATGAATTGCATGAAACTTATGCCAAGAATTTACTTAACACGATTGTGGTCAACAACCTTTACTACTTGTGAATATAAGTTCATAACGATTAGGTGAAATTTACTTATATTCTAGCATCAAATTCATGCATGTAAATTAAGTATGCATCCTTAATCGACAAACAAAAATAAGTTATCAATCAAGCAGTTAAGCAAATTAAATCACAACTCAGAAATCACAACTGAAGGTAATCAATTCATATTACAAATATATCCATGGTTTTGAATTAACCTCTAGCCAAAATAAATTAATTACACATTATTCATAAATTAAAGTAAAAATAAAACGTGAGTTTGGAAAGATTTAACCGAGAGAGAAGGAAGTGAAGCTTTGCTCTCTGCCTCTGTGCTTCTGCCCTCTGTTTGCACTGCCTCAAGGCAGCGCCTCCTGTCCAGTCCGCTGCTTTTCCTTCGTGCTGACCTGCGAGCTCCTCCTCAGGCTTTCCTTCGTTGCTGACTTTTCTCGCCTCGCTGGCAAAAACTGTCTCGGCCAGTCCTCTGCACGCCAGCTGCCCACTGCCCAGACAGCTCCCTTCCACGCGTCAGCACCGTCTCTCTGCGCTGCCAAAGGACAGCTCGCTGTCCTTTCAAATTCCTGCTTCGCGTTCAGTGGCTGCCAATTGGCAGCTACCAATCTTCTTATTTTCCCCCCTTCTCCTCGCTGTCCCGTACTCACCCCTGACTTGCTGCCCTGTTTCCTGCTTGCCTTCTGCTGCCAGGAAGGCAGCTCTCCACCTCTTTTTCTTATTTTTTTCTGACTTGTTTTCAGCTGCCTTGGGCAGCTTCCCAGTTTTCTTTCCGCGTCCCTCCCTCGCCAGGAAGGCCCCCGCGTCTGCGTCTTCCAGCTGTGCTGCAAAGGCAGCAACTCCGTTTTCTTCCTCGAGCTCTGCAGCTTGCGCTGCCTTATTCTTTTCTGTGCTCCCCCTACCTGCGTGCTCCTTATTCCTCCTTATTTATTTAGTTCCTCCACTTCACGATGGGAGCTCCACTCCCGTGTCCCCCGTCCTCTAACCTTTTCTTAATTATTTCTCCTTCATCCCTGGTTGTCTGCTGCCCTTCTCTGACTTCTCATTCTTTTCTAAAATATGGCAGCCTAGCTGCCTTCCTTCTTTTTGTCTCCCACGCGTTGCTTTCTGCCAAAAACCCCACTCAATTAACATCATACCATATATTTATATATATATATATATATGTATATATATATAAATATATATAAATATATAAATATATATAAATATATATATATATATTTATAATACTATCTTATTTTTATTAGTCAAAAATAGTGGGCAAGACAGTTTTGACGATTTTATCACTTAAAATCTCACTTGTGCAATATTTATTTTATTTACTAGATAAATACTAAAAAACACAAAAACAAAGTAAATAGCTCAAAAATATAAGAAACTAACTAAGAAAAGACGAGAGAATTTGATGTAAAATATGTATAAATATAATCCGATCAAATACCCCCACACTTAGCTTTTGCTAGTCCTCGAGCAAAACAGAGAAAACAGAAAAAGTAATAACATGAAAATTATTAGTTTTCCCCTATATTACCCTCATAGAATTTCATTTGAGAACATAAATCATCAAGAACCATAGCTAACAACAACAAGCAATTCAAGTTCATTTTCCTTATTCAAATATTAGCAGTAATCTTTGAAACATCCTTGAAGTGTAGTGTGTGAGATAGCCATGCTAATGCAATTTCAAGTTTTTATTTTAAAAATCACCATATGCAAACTAGCGACCTTCTCACTGGATGTACACTCAATCGCACATGTGTTTAGTTTTAATGTGTTTCGCTCAAAGAAACAAATGTGAAAGTTCTACCATAAGCTTGCATAAAGATCACTTCTCCACAGTCATAATTGCAAAACTTAAATCAAGAGGACTTTTATTGGATGTAATGAGGCTTAGGGATAGGGTTATTGAAACGAAAGAATAGGAAAACACAAGTTCCAAGCTACAATGCAAGCAATTATTTTCTTTAGATTTATAAGAACTCAAACTCTCCAACGATTCTTCAGACATCTCTAACCACACCCATAAACTGAAACTTTAAAAACTTTTTATTTTCTTTGTATACAATCTTTCTTTTTCTTTTCTTTTTTTTTTTTTTTTTTTTTTTTTTTTTCAAACAGAAACAAATATGAAAAACCCCCACACTTATTCTTTTGCCAAACACCTTCAAAGTACTTCACAAACATTTCACATAAGACAATCTTGCATTGCTCGCTTGGAAAGGGTAAGGAAAATTATTTCAGGCATAAGGGTAGACATATCTGGTGATAAGAAATAAAAGGCTCACAAATACGGCTCAAAATGGCAATCTAATGATATTATTTTTCTTTGGGAAACAAGGTTATTTGGGCCATGGTGGTAAACCTAATGCCTCTATCATTTTCAAGTTCATGCAATCAATGACAAAAATTTCGAAAGATCGTTATGCAAGTTCTAGAGAAGTATCTCACATAAGTTCATCACACATGAAAAAAATAGGAGTGTATGAAAAATGCATACACTTTCAATAGGCTCAAAAACTCACATAGGATGTATATGGTCACTAAATTCACATATGGAGCTTTAAATCATGCTTTAATTTCACATCAACAAGGCTATGTGAATGGTTTTTCAAGGATGATCAAATATGTACAAACTAACACGAGAATTAGGAATTTCACACAACACATGTTAACTAAGTTCTTGATGATCATGGTTCAAATTTATCCAATTATATCATTGGGTCGGGAAACTAACAAAAAACTAATTCAAAACAATAAGGAAAACAAGGAAATATTTTTGGATTTTTTTAAATTTTCCGATTTTTTTGTTTTTTTTTGTTTTTTTTTGTTTGTTTTTTTTTTTTTTATAAAACAAAACTAATTAAGAAAACAAAGCAATAACATGGAACAAATGAAACCAGTTCAAAGTCGAAGGTATAAAAATTTTCAATTTGGTCATTTTTATACTTTACCCCCACACTTAAACTAGACATTGTCCCCAATGTCAGAAAATATAATAAAATGCAAATAAAAATAAAGTAGATAATATAACGAAATAAAATAAAGCAATAGGACTGAAAACTTCCCTAATTTGCAGAAAATCAAGCGATGACCCCCAAGCTAAAATTCTGCAATCAACTTCAAGGGTGGAAATAACCAAAAGTTCCTGCAAAGAAAAGAAATAATTCAGTTAAGCACGCAAGAAAATATAGAAAATGCAAACGAAAAATTAAAAATGAAAATAAAAGACAATGAATAAAACTAAAAGTGATCATTGGTCCTGTTTGGTGACTTTCCACAGCTTTGAACTTGAACTGGCTTCAGGAACTTCTTAGCAAGGAAAATGAGACTTGATTGGTGGTGTTGTTGAAGCTTCTCGAGCTCTTGGTTTCAACTCAGACTCCTTCTGCCGGGTTGATTGAGTCTGCAGGCTACATTCTTCTCTTTTTGTTCTTCTGCATGGCAGGTAGGCACGAGGAATAGGTGGTGGTTTGCTTCTTTGTTCAATCTGTCCAAGTGCCGACCGATTGCCTTTCTTTCACCTTGCCCCGTAGCCAAGAGCAAGGGTAAAGGAAAAGCATGCCATGAGAAATCTTTGCCTCTGACTCTGATGATATGGGATACTTTTGCTTTTGAAGAAGTATCGTTCCACATGTGTATGCTTGAACTGGGCTGGGGAACTTCTTAGCAAGGAAAATGAGACTTGATCTTGAAGATGAAGCAGCACCTTGTCTCCACATGCTTCAAGTATCATTTTCACTTGCCATGTCTGTTCTCCAGGCAGATGTGGCGACTTCTTCGGAAGTACATAAGTGGTTGAAGAAGAGCACTCGAGAGCAATGCTAGGTAAGCAATCAGGAAGGATTTCCAGGCAGTCGGTTCTTAGATTGGAAGATTGACACCGAGTGCTGGCTGATTGCCCGCTTTCTCCTTGCCACAAAGACAAGGACAAGGACAGGAAGAAAGCGTGATATGAGATACTCTTGCTTTCAACCTTCATGATATGAAATACTCTAGCTCTAGATGATTTATTTGGAAAGGTATCCCAAGGAATGAGAAACACAGAGAAACTCGAGAGGGTTTGTTGGAAAGGCATTTTCGGAGATGAAAAATTTCGGAGATGAAGAAGTGCTGAGAGAGTTTGCCTTTGCAATGGATGCGAAGGTAGACGTTTATAGGTCTTTACTTCACAACCGAAACTGTTCTTTTACCCCTGTCGGCAGCCGGTGGATGGATGAACAGTACAGGTCACGCGCTTTCTGAAAAAGTCACCCGTAATTTGCGCAAAGCTGACAGCGCGCGTGACGAGTGACGACAAAATTGGAAAAGCTGTTCGCCTCGTGATTCCTGACCGCTCCGACTTTTGATAAAGACGCCCGACTTTTGAGAGAGCGGCGTCCGACTTTTGAGAAAGGAACCGACTTTTGAGACGGAGTCCGACTTTTGAGAACGGCGACGCCGCTTTTGAGAAAAGAATCCGGCTTTTGAGAAAGGAGTCCGGCTCTTCGATTTGCGAGAGGGCGTCTCTTCGACTGCTGAGTGATGCCTCAACGATTTCTTCTTCTTATAAGAACGCTCATTTTTGTTCCACAACAAACTTAAGCTCCCCTGTAAACACTCCCTCCTGCAAACACTTCCTCCTTGCATTTCTTTTAATCTTGATCAGTCCAACTCTTCATTCTCAACACCATCAAATATGTCTTGCCCCTCTGACCGTCGCCTTAACTTGAATGTTGGGGAAGATAGTGATATATCTTCTCCAACCAACATTTGGCAGCCGTCCTTCATATCCCCGAATGGTCCTCTTACAGTTGGGGATTCCATGATGATGAACGAAACAACCGCATCGGTGGTGGCCAGAAATCTGCTCACTCCTAGAGACACTAGGATACTTTCTAGGCGGTCCGACGAACTAGCTGTCCAGGACTCTTTGGCTTACAGCGTCCGATGCGCAGGCTCAGTATCAAACATGGGCCAGCGCCTTCTTGCACGAACCCGTCAGGTGGAGTCGTTGATGGCTGAAGTGGCTAGTCTTCGGCAGGAGGTCAGAGTGCTTAGGCATGAGAACAGGGATTTGCACATGCTTGCAACCAATTACTCCACAAGCATGAAGAGGAAGCTGGATCAGATGCAGGAGTCCGAAGTGCGGATTCAGAGTGATCATCAACGGTTTATGACGTTACTCCCGAGGTTTGTGTTGCCTTCGTCCTCGGGAGCAGCACCAAGTATTGAGGCTCTGAATGATCCAGCTCTGGCGCTTCGTCTTTCAGGGGCTCCGTCGACCTCCGAGGCACCACCAACCAATGACCAATGAACGAAATTAAATTACAAGTTATTGTAAAAAAATTTATGCATTTAAGTTTTTTTTTTTTTTTTTTTTTTTTTTTTTTTTTTTTTTATTTATATGAATGTTTATGTTTTTAAGTTTTTTTTTTTTTTTTTTTTTTTTTAAAGCAAGAAAAAAAATAAAAATAAAAATATCAATGTAAAAATATGTAAATCAAATTAAAAAGACTATTTTTAATCTCTCAAACAAAAATCACAACTAAATAAACAAAACAAAATAAAATCAACGTAAAATAAAATAAAATAAAAAAAATCAACGTAAAATAAATTCACACAATAGCAAACAAACAATGAAAGAACTAAACAAAGTAAAATAAATTCAGTAAAGAGAAGGGATTAGGAATGCAAATCTGATTGTGGGTGATTCCTAGGCCTCCCTTCATTATTCAAATGCATGGGCTTATCATTGAACGGACGGTGGTACTTGAAATGATCCGACAACGGTTTAAATTCAAGAGTGGGTGCCTGAATCATCAAAATTAAAAACAAGTTAGTATAAATTAAAATAAAAAATGGAGAAGATGGCTTACTATCTTTTTCCGACACAAACTCAATGACAAACACCACATTTTTGAACATTTCCGGGACTTTGAACTTGGCCAGGTTTACTATGATGGTTGTGGCTTGTCCCGTGTCATCAAACTCAACTTCCTTGGCATTTGTCTCATGCACAGCATCTTGGATGTATTCAATAAATTCTCCGGCCACCTCATTTTCTGGAATAATTCTTCTTGGTGTACACGTCTCTTTGAACGTTTCAATACCATCGGGAACTTGATTTGGTACACCAAGAATTTGGATATCACTTTGCACCTTGGGAAGATCTTCCACAACGTATTTTTCATTCACTTCTTCCTTGGGATTTAAAAACCTGCAAGAAAAAAGGACATTTGGTGGAACGATGTTAGAATGAAATGAACTTAGAACCTCCTCACCTGAGTTGGACGGCATAAGGACTTGGGGGGTTTGCGATAAGAATTCTTCTAAACTGCCCAAGTCGTCATCCTCAACTTCTTCTTGAATTGGCAATTCATCCATGTTCGGGCTCTGTTTGGATGGTTCAGGAACAACTTCATCCTCCATATCACTTCCCAAAGTGATGGCTTCATTAATTTCCATTTCTCCCTCTGAATTTGCAAATGTGGAGTTGGAGAGTTCACTTTGATCTTGAATTTGTACCATGAACTCCATAATCTGCCCAATTTGCTTCTCCAACTCATCCACCTTGTTGGCTTTATTTTGCATCTCCATGTTTCGATTTTCTACGTCCTGGGTCAAAGAGGTTAGTAACTTATTCAACATGTCATTATCCGAAGACGTACCTGAATTTGATTGGGGAGATTGTTGTGGTGGATGTGACGGTTCATATGGCCACTGATAGAACTCTTCCGATGGCGGCAATTGTTCTTCTTTTTGTGAACCCTGTACTGAAGAAATTAATTCTTCAAGCATTTGATTATAATCCACGGGCATACTTTGATTCGATTGGAATTGTTGTGGGGGATGCTGTGGTGGCTGCATAGATCTTGAATAGAACGCGTCTTCTTGCTGCCAATATCCACCTTGTTGGAATTGTTGAGGTTCTCCCCACATGTACTCTGAATTACTTCTCCAATCCGAATTATAAGCGTTGGAAAACATGTTGCCCCTTGATTGGTTATAGCCTTGATATCCCCAAACATCTTCATTTGCAGAAAATTGGGGATATTGATGAGTTTGAAATCCTTGCTCATAGGGCATATCAAATGTAGGGACACTTGGCATTGTGGTCCGTTCGGCATTATGATTTAACTGAGCAGTGAGCTGTGCCAATAGATCTTGAATGCTAGTAGAATCCAGGTCTTGCTCCATTTGTAACTAAAATCAAAGAAAACTAAATCAAATATCAAAAGTAAAAGACATAAACACAAATAAACATAAGCAAAAACAAAAATAAAAGGATTAGCAAATTTGCTATTCCCCGGCAACGGCGCCAAAAATTTGATGCGAAAATAACTAACGCACAAATTTAAACCCTATTTGTGACAGTTGTAGTAATGATGTAAGTAGGGATCGTTCTAGGCCGGGGATTAACTAGGGATGCTAATCAAAGTAAAATTAAATTAAAAACGTAAAAACAAAATTTAAAATATTAAACTAGACTCAAAACACTTAAATAGAATAACTCAAAATAAAACTAACAAATAAACTAAAATAAATCAAAAGACTCAAAACAACACAAGATTTAAGAAAACACAAACTAAAATGATTTCTAATAAATCTAACACTTTAAAATAAAATGGGGGATTGATTTTTGATGAAAAGTAAATTAAACTTAAATAAATTACAGAATTGACAAAAACATAAAATTAAGGTAAAATGATAAATGACGAACTGGCTAGAGGATTATTCTCCACACATGCCACATATGCAACCTAAATTGATTTTCAGTTGTTCTTTCAATAAATTGTAAATTCTCAACGCCCCAAATTAATTAGGTCCGCTTAAATTAATTCTCAGATTTTCCACAAGTTATTGGGTTGGATGATTGCATACGACAATCCCAAAACATTTCCTACAAGTTCCCTACATGAATTGCATAATAGAGATACAAGCAAGAATCATTAAGTTTTATGAAAATCATAAGCATTGACGAGGCACTTGTTACTATGAATTGCATGAAACTTATGCCAAGAATTTACTTAACACGATTGTGGTCAACAACCTTTACTACTTGTGAATATAAGTTCATAACGATTAGGTGAAATTTACTTATATTCTAGCATCAAATTCATGCATGTAAATTAAGTATGCATCCTTAATCGACAAACAAAAATAAGTTATCAATCAAGCAGTTAAGCAAATTAAATCACAACTCAGAAATCACAACTGAAGGTAATCAATTCATATTACAAATATATCCATGGTTTTGAATTAACCTCTAGCCAAAATAAATTAATTACACATTATTCATAAATTAAAGTAAAAATAAAACGTGAGTTTGGAAAGATTTAACCGAGAGAGAAGGAAGTGAAGCTTTGCTCTCTGCCTCTGTGCTTCTGCCCTCTGTTTGCACTGCCTCAAGGCAGCGCCTCCTGTCCAGTCCGCTGCTTTTCCTTCGTGCTGACCTGCGAGCTCCTCCTCAGGCTTTCCTTCGTTGCTGACTTTTCTCGCCTCGCTGGCAAAAACTGTCTCGGCCAGTCCTCTGCACGCCAGCTGCCCACTGCCCAGACAGCTCCCTTCCACGCGTCAGCACCGTCTCTCTGCGCTGCCAAAGGACAGCTCGCTGTCCTTTCAAATTCCTGCTTCGCGTTCAGTGGCTGCCAATTGGCAGCTACCAATCTTCTTATTTTCCCCCCTTCTCCTCGCTGTCCCGTACTCACCCCTGACTTGCTGCCCTGTTTCCTGCTTGCCTTCTGCTGCCAGGAAGGCAGCTCTCCACCTCTTTTTCTTATTTTTTTCTGACTTGTTTTCAGCTGCCTTGGGCAGCTTCCCAGTTTTCTTTCCGCGTCCCTCCCTCGCCAGGAAGGCCCCCGCGTCTGCGTCTTCCAGCTGTGCTGCAAAGGCAGCAACTCCGTTTTCTTCCTCGAGCTCTGCAGCTTGCGCTGCCTTATTCTTTTCTGTGCTCCCCCTACCTGCGTGCTCCTTATTCCTCCTTATTTATTTAGTTCCTCCACTTCACGATGGGAGCTCCACTCCCGTGTCCCCCGTCCTCTAACCTTTTCTTAATTATTTCTCCTTCATCCCTGGTTGTCTGCTGCCCTTCTCTGACTTCTCATTCTTTTCTAAAATATGGCAGCCTAGCTGCCTTCCTTCTTTTTGTCTCCCACGCGTTGCTTTCTGCCAAAAACCCCACTCAATTAACATCATACCATATATTTATATATATATATATATATGTATATATATATAAATATATATAAATATATAAATATATATAAATATATATATATATATTTATAATACTATCTTATTTTTATTAGTCAAAAATAGTGGGCAAGACAGTTTTGACGATTTTATCACTTAAAATCTCACTTGTGCAATATTTATTTTATTTACTAGATAAATACTAAAAAACACAAAAACAAAGTAAATAGCTCAAAAATATAAGAAACTAACTAAGAAAAGACGAGAGAATTTGATGTAAAATATGTATAAATATAATCCGATCACATTGCACAAGCCAAATGGCATGCGTCGATATGCAAACGTTCCAAAGGGACAAGTAAAAGTGGTATTTTCTTGATCATCCGGGGCAATGACAATTTGGTTATAACCTGAATATCCATCAAGAAAACAATAAAAGGAATGACCGGCTAACCTTTCCAACATTTGGTCTAGAAACGGCAAAGGGAAGTGATCCTTCCTTGTGGTGGCGTTTATCTTCCTATAATCAATGCACACGCGCCAACCGGTTTGAATCCTCATGGGTACAAGCTCATTCTCGGCATTTTCCACAACTGTCACTCCGGATTTCTTAGGCACACATTGGATAGGTGAAACCCAACGACTATCGGAGATGGGATAAATCACCCCACAATCTAGAAGTTTGATTATCTCCTTTTTCACAACTTCCATCATTGGAGGGTTAAGACGGCGTTGAGCCTCTCTAGTTGGTTTGGCCCCCTCCTCAAGAAATATGTGATGCATACAAGTCGTAGGGCTTATACCTTTGATATCGGCCAATGTCCAACCTAGGGCAGATTTGAATTCCTTCAACACACGTACTAGCTTCTCCTCCTCTTGTGCCGTGAGGGATGAAGAAATAATGGCAGGTAGTGTCTCATTTTCTCCCAAGAAAATGTACTTCAAATGGCTTGGCAAAGGCTTGAGATCAAGTATGGGTGCCTGAACAATGGATGGAAGCAACTTGTTAGTCGAAATTGGAATTGAATCAAAGTTAGGAGACTTACCACCATGCTTAGGTAATGACTCAAGGGCAGCGACCATCTCAAAAATTTCATCACTAGGAGGCACGGCATGGCCTAGTCCATGTGTGCCGTGGGTTACACTAAAATCTCCCCCCTTGGTTGTGAGTTCCATGCCTCGTGTAATGACTTTTTCAAGCGTATCGTCATTCAATTCGTCGAAATATCCCTGCGCCAAAGAGTCAATTATATCAATAGAGAAACATGAATGGTCCTCACTAGGGTATTTAATGGAATCAGAAAGATTAAAATTAACAACTTCCCCATGATGCGTAAATTTAACTAGCACACAAATTAAACCCTCTTTTGTCAAATTGTAGTAAAGATGTAAGTAGGGATCGTTCTAAACCGGGGATTAGGAGGGATTGCTAAACACTTGAAAACTGACTCAATAACATAAAAACAAAGTATAAAACACTAAACTAGACTCAAAGAATGCAAAACTAAAGTTTAAAACACTAAAACAAACCTAAAACTCAAAACAGCAACTAGAAGACTCAAAACTGCCTAAAAACCACTTTCTGGGCAGTTTTGAGCACAAACACAAAATCTGACGAATTTGAGTGAAAACTTGAATCAAAACACTTAAAAACACAAATCAAAACACTTTCTAACTAATCTAAGACTTCAAAATAAAGGGGGATTTGGTTTTGGACGAAAATTGAAAACAAAACAGAAACTTTAAAACAAAACAGATTGTACAACGTTTTTGGATGAAAAGGATGGATAAAAGGCTAGTTAGGAGGTTCTTCTCCACACATGACACACTTGCAAACAAAACGATTTTTCAGTTGTTCTTCCAATAAATTATGAAACTCAACACCCCAAGTTAATTAGATACGCTTAAATTAACCTTCAAGTTCTCCTTAAGTTAATGAATTGGATGGGAAAGCACATACAACAATTCAAAACATTCCTCAAAGGTTCCTTACGTGATGAGCACAATAAGGATACAATCAAGAATCATGAAGCACAATGAGAACTATAAGTGTTGACGAGGCATTCGTTACTATGATGAGCATGAAACTAATGCCAAGAATTCATTCAACGCGATCGTTTATAAGCGACCTTCACTACTTGTGATTATAAGATTGTAACTATTAGGTGAAACTCCCTCATAATCTAGCATCATATTCATGCATGAAAACTAAGCGTGCACTCTCAATCAACATACACAAATAAGTTATCAATCAAGTAGATGAACGAATTGAAACCACAACTTATGAAATAACAACTGAACGTAATCAAATCATATTGCAAGCATATTCATGGTTTCGAATCACCCCCCCAACTAAGGGGGGTTTAGTTCCTCATACTCACAAGCAAAGATACATAAATTTAGAAATTAAAATCCAAAGGAAGAAAACACCTAGAACGCTCCAACTTGGCAGCAAGCTCATCAACGAATTCTCCTTCCTCCTTGCTGCGGCAGAGAACTTTAGAACAGGTTTTTGGGGTTATTTGTGGTGTAGAATGGATGTGGAATGGTATGGGAAGGTTTAGGGTTGATGGGGGTACGGCTAGGGATGATTTTGGGTCAGAAAATATGGTGAAAGGTGAAGGAAGGTTGCTGCAAAGTGTGATGGATGTGTTTGACGAATTTATGAATTGTGGAGGGTGTATGGCTGGATGGGATGAATGGAATGTGTGTGGGAGGTGTGTTTTTCTGAACTCCTTGATAAATGGTTGAATGGGGATTATATAGTGGCTGAAAATGTCAAGCAAACATCAAGTAATGGACAATCTGCCATCCTTGCAGAAATCCACTTCATGGTGGTCCAATTTCTGCCATTCCTTGTTGTCTATTCACTGCCCATGCTGATTCCTTGCTGCCCATGCTTTAATTTCTTATTCCTTGCTGCCCATGTGGTGTGTGTGTTGCTGTTTTCTTTCCTTCTTGCTGCCCATGTGGTGTTTATACTTGCAATGCATGTTCTTCATTCATTTAGCTAGTAAAAAACACATTTTCTGCCATTACATGGCAGCCATGATGTTTGAAGTTGTAGGCCAACACTTTGCACACACACATGCAGATTTCTAGCCCTTTGAATCATCAAATTCGTCCATCCTCATGTCTCCATGTTTGCACCATCCAATCTTGGCCCAAAAATGCTCCAAAATGCTCCAAATTGGCTCAAAATGCATACTTTGCCATATGAACCTGAAATTGCACGAAAATGACCTTAAACACTATAATAAGTTATAACTAACTACGAAAATGCAAGAAAACAACATAACTAAGTAGCATAAATATGCTCCTATCACCCCATCGAATTCCATGGACAAAGTTCCACTATACACGTCAATCTTTGTCCGGGCCGTCTTCATGAATGGCCTTCCAAGTAGAATGGGCAGCGTAGGAGCATGGTCCGATTCATCCATTTCGAGGACATAGAAATCCGCCGGGAAGACTAAATGATTAACCTGCACAAGAACATCTTCCAAAACTCCCTTTGGATAGGCGTTAGATCTATCGGCCAATTGTATTATTACCCCATCATTTTTCAATGCTCCTAAGTTCATAGATGCATATATGGAATATGGCATAACATTTATAGAAGCACCTAAATCAAGCATGGCAGATTCAAATCTAGTGTTACCAATGACACAAGGAATGGTAAAACTACCCGGATCCTTGCATTTGGGAGGTAGTTTGCGTTGCAAGATGGCGGACACATTCTCACCTACCTTTACCACTTCCTTAGTCGACATCCTCTTCCTAGTGGTACACAACTCCTTCAAAAACTTGGCGTACCTCGGGACTTGCTTGATTGCATCCAACAAAGGTATGTTTACTTGAACTTTCCTAAATGTCTCAAGGATGTCCTTTTCAGCTTCCTCCTTTTTCGTTTGCATAAACCTACTAGGAAAAGGAACATTCGAAGGAAATACATTAGTATGAACCGAATTTGACACATTCTTACCCTTATTGGATGATTTGGACAGATTTGGGGCACTAGGAGCTTGCGGCAAAGGTGGAACCACCTTTGCCGTGGGCAAGCTTGCTTCCTCCTCTTCAATTTGCAAGTTTTCATCCTCTTTGAGACCTGATTTTGATGGTGTAGGACCTGTCCCAACTTCTTTTCCACTTCTCAACAATATGGCTTTTGCACTTTCGAACCCGCCCCTTGGATTTGGAATGGTGGAGCTAGGGAGTTGTCCGGGATCTCGAAACTTACCTACAAACTCGGCAATCTGCCCAATTTGTTTCTCAAGTTGATCTACCCTTTTGTCTTGGTTTTGCATAGCTTTAGCTTGATCTTCCTGCCCATTAGACAACTTAGTTAGTATCTTAAGAAGTGCATCATTGTCAAGAGACGTACCTGAGGCACTTGGGCCGGATTGGGCTTGATTTTGGGGTGGGCCGTAAGTTTTGGGAAAGAACCCCGGGGGTTGTTGCCTAAAGCCTCCTTGGTTTTGAGGTTGTTGGGGCTCCCTCCACTTGAAATTTGGGTGGTCTCTCCAACCGGGATTGTATGTATTTGAATAAGGATCATTCCTTGGTTGGTTTTGACCTTGAAACCCAATTGCATTGGCGCTTTCCCATCCACCATTTTCAATCAACTGTGGACACTTTTCAGAGATATGTCCTTGGATGGAACATACGCCACATACAATTGGTCCTTGCATCTTCATGCCCTCGGCCATCTGAGACACAATAGAAGTAAGGTTAGCCAATTGTGAATGAATGTCGGGAGTCGAACTTACCTCATGGACTTGATGCCGTGGGGGTCCCCTTTGGCATACTCCTTCATATTGTTGAGCGTTCAACGCTCGATTAGCAATCAAGATCTTGGCAGCCATGGGCGTTTTGTCCACCAATGCTCCCCCTGCCGGAGCATCAAGCATTTGACGTTCTAGAGGTAGGAGACCCTCGTAGAAGTATTGCAAAAGCAACTCCTCCTTCATCTGATGCTGTGGACAAGAAGCAACAAGTGATTTAAATCGTTCATAAT
Source organism: Malus fusca (assembly GCA_035220775.1). Taxonomy (NCBI): domain Eukaryota; kingdom Viridiplantae; phylum Streptophyta; class Magnoliopsida; order Rosales; family Rosaceae; genus Malus; species Malus fusca. Next base: position 17,779,177 of record CM069066.1, on the reverse strand, counting down.
ATGTAGGAAAAGACTCACCTTCTTCTTGCTGGATTCCGCTTATCTTTTTGCGTAGGAGGATGATGCGAGAAGTTGGAAAGAACTTCTCCAAGAATGCTCTCTTCATACTCTCCCAAGATGTGACAGTGCCAGGAGCTAACTCGTATAACCAATCCTTGGCTTTATCCATTAAAGAGAATGGAAAAGCCTTCATCTTCAAAATACTTCCGTCAACATTGACGGGAGTCATACTAGAGCAAACTACTTCAAATTCCTTCAAATGTTTGTTAGGATCTTCCATGGACAAGCCATGGTATTTAGGAATATGATGAAGCAAACTTGACTCTAATTCAAATTCTTCCGTCTTACCTTGGGCAGCCGTGGGATATTGGATACACAATGGTGCGGCATTATCCAAACCCGAGGCTGAGAGCTCTTTGAGTGTTCGATTGTCGGCTGCCATGATTGGTACCTCTTCAAAAATCCTTGCCGTGCCCTCCTCTTCTTCTTCTAAAACTGGTTCTTCAAGGTTAGATTCAGGGCTAGGTGGGTTAGACTCTTGTTGGTTCCTTCTTCTCCTCAAAGTTCGCTCAAAATCGTCGTCAAAGTCCAAAATATGCCCACGAACAGGTTGGGAACTTCGAGTCATGCACTAGTACCTAAAAAAACAATCCAAGGGATTAGCAAAGTAAAATAAAATCTGAAGCAAAGTAAAATAAAAGAAACAAAAACAATCCAAGGGATTAGCAAAATTGCTAATCCCCGGCAACGGCGCCAAAATTTGATGCGTAAATTAACTAAACACACAAATTAAACCCTCTTGTTGACAATTGTAGTATGGATAAGTAGGGATCGTTCTTAAACCGGGGATTAGGAGGGATTGCTAAACACTTGAAAATTGACTTAGAAACGTAAAAACAAAGTTTAAAACACTAAACTAGACTCAAAGAATGTAAAACTAAAGTTTGAAATACTAAAACAAACCAAAAGACTCAAAACAGCAAACAAACACTCAAAACTGCCTTAAAAACACTTTCTGGGCAGTTTTGAGCACAAACACAAATTTGGATGAAATTGAGTTATAACTTGAACCAAAACACTTAAAAACACAAACTAAATCACTTTCTAACCAATATGAGACTTCAAAATAAAGGGGGATTTGTTTTGGACGAAAATTGAAAACAAAACAGAAACTTTAAAACAAAACAGATTGTACAACGTTTTGGATGAAAAGGATGGATAAAAGGCTAGTTAGGAGGTTCTTCTCCACACATGACACACTTGCAAACAAAACGATTTTCAGTTGTTCTTCCAATAAATTGTGAAACTCAACCCCCCAAGTTAATTAGATACGCTTAAATTAACCTTCAAGTTCTCCTTAAGTTAATGAATTGGATGGGAAATCGCATACAACAATTCAAAGCATTCCTCAAAGGTTCCTTACGTGATGAGCACAATAAAGATACAATCAAGAATCATGAAGCACAATGAGAACTATAAGTGTTGACGAGGCATTCGTTACTATGATGAGCATGAAACTAATGCCAAGAATTCATTCAACGCGATCGTTTATAAGCGACCTTCACTACTTGTGATTATAAGATTGTAACTATTAGGTGAAACTCCCTCATAATCTAGCATCATATTCATGCATGAAAACTAAGCGTGCACTCTCAATCAACATACACAAATAAGTTATCAATCAAGTAGATGAACGAATTGAAACCACAACTCATGAAATAACAACTGAATGTAATCAAATCATATTGCAAGTATGTACATGGTTTCGAATCACCCCCCAACTAAGGGGGTTTAGTTCCTCATACTCACAACACAAGATTTATTGAATTGAAACATTGAAAACATAAGAAAGATCACACCTAAAAATTCCAACGATTCGATGTTGAACAGCTAGAACCTTCAAGTAGTTCTTCTTCCTCTCCTTTGCTGCGGCACAGGGACTTTGGGCAGGTTTTTGGGTTATTGAATGATGTAGAATGGATGAGGGACGTATGGAAGTGTTTAGGGTTGATGGGTGGTGCGGCTAGGGTGGTTTTGGGTCAGAAAGTATGGTGAATGGTGAAGGAATGGGGCTGTTGAAGATGGTGGATGATTTCTGGCGTGAATGGGGTTGAATGGATGTGTGTGGAATGTTTTGTGGCTGCAACAAAGAGGTTTATTTAAAGGAAAACAGAAATTAAAACCCTAGGTTGATTAGGAAATCAGAAATTAAGTCTAAGGATTCTAGAATTAGGAAACAAATCAGAAAATTAAAGGAAAGGCAAGGGAATATGCGGCTAGGGTTTGAGAGAGATTAGGAAAGTGTTTTAAAGCTTAGAATCAGGAAATAACCCTCTCCCTTGCACGGCAAGGAAGAGGAAATACCAAGGGGGGTGCGGCAAGGGTTCAAAAGGTGCAAGGGATGTGTATTTGATGTCCTAAAATGCTTAGGAAGCCTTCAAAGTTTATAAGACTTAGGAACATGAAAGGTCAAACCAAAGTAGGAAACCTTGGCTTAACTTTCCTATTTCAAGTAGGAATCCTTCTTGGAGTAGGAATCCTTGTTCTTCTAGGAATCCTCATGTGAGTAGGAATCCATCTTCAATTAGAAATCCTTTGTTGATTAGGAATCCTTCTTCAATTAGGAATCCTTCGTTCATGTAAGCACTTTCCTATTTCAACTAGGAAACCTTGTTCAAGTAGGAATTGTCATCTTCAAGTCTTCAAATTCGTCCAAACCTTGACTCCAAATATGTGACATGCATTCCAAGCTCCATTTTGCTCCAAAAAGCTCCAAAATGCATCTTCTTGCATCCTTTGGCCTTAAAACCTGAAAACACATAAAACTAGCTTAAAAGACTACTTTAACTAGGAAAACGCCATGGAAATGCATAAGAACTAGCTAACTAAGGCGCATAAATATGCTCCTATCATATCTCTATTATGCAATTCATGTAGGGAACTTGTGGGGAATGCTTTGGATTGTTGTATGCAATCATCCAATTCAATGAAATTAGGAAAATTTGAGGGTTAATTAGTGCAATTCACGGTTAATCTGGGACGTTGAGGTTCATGGTTTATTGAAAAGCAATTGGAGATTGATTTGTATGCAAGTGTGTCATGTGTGGAGAAGAACCTTCTAGCTAGACCATCACCCATCCAATTTCCCAATTTCGTCCAAAATCTATTTTAGTCTTTAATTTGTTTGTTTACTTTATTTTCGTCCAAAACCCAATCCCCCTTTACTTTGAAGTGTTAGATTAGTTAAAATCTGTTTTGGTTTGTGTTTTTAAGTGTCTTGAGTCAAGTTAAAACCAATTTTCGTCCAAATAACTCCCTAGAGTCAGTTTTGAGTCTTTTAAGTTTGTTTTGAGTCTTGTGAGTCTTGTTATGTGTTTTTAAGTTTATTTTTGTGTTTTTAAGTTTATTTGTGTGTGTTAAGTTAATTTTTGCATCAAATTTTGGCGCCGTTGCCGGGGATTAGCAACTTTGCTACTCCCCCGTTGTTTCTTTTTGTTTCTTTTTCGTGTCTTTTGTTTTAGTTACTGACTTTGTTCTTTTCGTGTCTTTTGTTTTTAGTTCTGTTTTGTTTTGTTTATTTTACTTTTGGTATTTGATTTAGTTCTCTTTCTTTGATTTAAGGTACTAGAGAAGTAAGACATGGATTTTGCTAGCATTCAAGCTCAATTGGCAAATCTTACTTCTCAATTGTTGCAGTATGCCGAAAGGACCACAATGCAAAGTGCCCCTACATTTGGTGCATCTTATAGGCAAGGATACCAAGCCAATCAATATCCACAAAGCAATTGGAGTGATCATTCAAACTCTTTGTGGTGGGAAGCTCAAGAAGTTCAACACGAAGCATATTGGCAGCCATATGAGGAGTTATATTCAAGACCTATGCAGCCACCACAACCTCATATACAATTGCTCAATCAAACTCAGGTTCGTCAATAGATTATAATCAAATTCTTAATGAATTAAATTCTTTGGTGCAGGGCTCACAAAATCAAGCCAATGAGGCTCAACAAGATGCATATTGGCAGCCATATGAGGAGTTCTACACCGCGACTATGCAGCCACCGCCGCATCCCCCACAACAATTCCAATCAAATTCAAGTATGTCCATGGATAGTGATCAAATTCTTCAATTACTAACCTCTTTGACGCAGGACCAACAAAATCAAGACAAGATGTTGGGTGAATTGAAGAATCAAATAGGAGAGATTATGGAGTTCATGGCACAAATTCAAGAGCAAAGTGAACTCTCGAACTCAACTATTGAAAATTTGAAGGAAGATTTTGAAATCCATGATGCTATCACTTTGGGAAGTGCTATGGAGGTTGGAGCTGACCTAAAAACGTCCAAACATAGCCTAGAAGTGGATGAAGAGCTGCTGATTGAGGAAGAGGAAGAAGACATACACACGGCAAGGGTAGAACAACCCTTGCCGCAGCCCCCTAAGCCCTCTAAACCACCCACCACAAGTAAGGACGTCCCAATTTCATTTCATTCTAATGTTATTCCTCCGAATGCACCTTTTCCTTGCAGGTTTTTGATTCCCAAGAAAGAAGAGAATGAAAAAGACATCGTGGAATGATGCGAAAATAAATTCACGCACAAATTTAAACCCTATTTGTGACAGTTGTAGTAATGATGTAAGTAGGGATCGTTCTAGGCCGGGGATTAACTAGGGATGCTAATCAAAGTAAAATTAAATTAAAAACGTAGAAACAAAATTTAAAATATTAAACTAGACTCAAAACACTTAAATAGAATAACTCAAAATAAAACTAACAAATAAACTAAAATAAATCAAAAGACTCAAAACAACTCAAGATTTAAGAAAACACAAACTAAAATGATTTCTAATAAATCTAACACTTTAAAATAAAATGGGGGATTGATTTTGATGAAAAGTAAATTAAACTTAAATAAATTACAAAATTGACAAAAACATAAAATTAAGGTAAAATGATAAATGACGGACTGGCTAGAGGATTATTCTCCACACATGACATATATGCAACCTAAATTGATTTTCAGTTGTTCTTTCAATAAATTGTAAATTCTCAACGCCCCAAATTAACCATGAATTGCATAAATTAATTCTCAGATTTTCCTTAAGTTAATGGATTGGATGATTGCATACGACAACCCAAAACATTCCCCACAAGTTCCCTACATGAATTGCATAATAGAGATACAAGCAAGAATCATTACGTTCTATGAAAATCATAAGCATTGACGAGGCACTCATTACTATGAATTGCATGAAACTTATGCCAAGAATTTACTTAACACGATTGTGGTCAACAACCTTTACTACTTGTGAATATAAGTTCATAACGATTAGGTGAAATTCACTTATATTCTAGCATCAAATTCATGCATGTAAATTAAGTATGCATCCTTAATCGACAAACAAAAATAAGTTATCAATCAAGCAGTTAAACAAATTAAATCACAACTCAGAAATCACAACTGAAGGTAATCAATTCAAATTACAAATATATCCATGGTTTTGAATTAAACTCTAGCCAAACTAAAATTAGTTACACATTATTATTAAATTAAAACAGAAAATAAAACGTGAGTTTAGGAAAAATAAACCGAATGAGGACTGCAGTGTTGTTGCGCTCCCTGCACTGTTGCCGTGCTGACCAGGCAGGATTGCTTCGCGCTGACCTGCTTCCTCACACCGAGAGCCCCCGCATTTTATTCTTTTCTCCAGTTTTGCCGAGGCCTGACTTCCTGTCGCAGTTCCTATTCTCCCCCGCTGCCAAGCATGGATGCACTGCCAGGAAGCCTTCCCTCGCAAAGACTGTCTTCACACTGACTCCTTTGGTTTCTGTCCTGCACTCGCCAGCTGCCAGGCAGCGCCAGCTCCCTACGTTGCCTTCGTCCTCGGCCCAGTTGCTTCTCTGTTCCTTCGCTGCCAGGCCTCCTAAGCTGCGCAAGGCAGCTGTCGTGCTGCCCGTCTCCCCCTCCTTCCGCGCAAGACTCCTCTCAAGCTGCCAGCTCGCTGCCAAGTGGCAGCGTCGCAATTTCCACAGCCGCTGCTCCTCCAGTTCGCGTCTAACCTCCCGCTGTGTCTTTTTCACGTTCTTGCTGCCTTCAGGGTAGCACTCTCGTCTCTCGCTGCAACCAAGGCAGCTCCTTTCTCCTTTCTCGCGAGCTTCACGCTGCTCGCTGCCTGTCTCCGCAGCTGCCCAGCAGCCTTGCTGCTTCTCTCCTGCGCGCTGCCAAAGCAGCTGGCTTTGCTGCTATCTCTCTCAAGCTGCTTCCGCAGCTTTTGCCGTGCTTCCTCTACCGAGGCCTCCAAGCTGCAGCGCCTCCTGCTTCCTCGTTGATCTCAGCTGCAAAAGCAGCCTTGTTCCTCCCTCTGCGCAGCCCAGGTTTTTCGCCAGCTGCCTTATGGCAGCTCCCTGTACTTCTTTCCTCTTTCCCCCCTCTCTAAGCTCTCCTCAGTCCCCCTTCCTTTATTCTTTCTGCACGCTGACATGCTGCCCACTTCTTTCCTCCACTTGCTGTTTTTATTTTTCTTTTATGGCAGCCCTCATGCTGCCACTTCTCATTTCTTTATTCTTTATTCATTTCTGTTCTTGCCAGCTGATCGGATCATATTTATATATATTTTTACTTCGAATTCACTCGTCTTTTCTTAGTTAGTTCCTTATGTTTTTGAGCTATTTACGTTATTTTTGTGTTTATAGGATTTGTTATGAAGAGAAAATAATAATAGCTTAAGTGTATTTTTTTAGTAATAAAATCGTCAAAACTGCATTGCCCATTATTTTTGGTTAATAAAAATAATATAGAATTATAAATATATATATATATATATATATGATGATGAATGATGGAAGGCTGCCTTGGCAGCACGCGGAAATATATATAAGGAAGCAGCCACTGGGCTCGGCATTGGGAGAAACGAGCTGCAACTTGCAGCTGGGAGAGTCAGGAGCACGGCAGGTGAGTTGACGCGTGGAAGGGAGAAGCCCTTGGCAGCGTGAGGAGCTTGCGACAGGAAACAGCGCGCGGGAGAGGTCAGGAAGTGCAGAAAGTCAGCACGGGACAGTGCTGCCTTTGGCAGTTTGAGGAAGACAGCAAGAGCAAAGTAGACGATGCCCTTTCTCTCGGTTTAATCCTCCAACTCACGTTTTATTCCTGTTTAATTTTAATAATGTGTAACTAATTTTATTTTGGCTAGAGTTTAATTCAAAACCATGGATATATTTGTAATATGAATTGATTACCTTCAGTTGTGATTTCTGAGTTGTGATTTAATTTGCTTAACTGCTTGATTGATAACTTATTTTTGTATGTCGATTAAGGATGCATACTTAATTTACATGCATGAATTTGATGCTAGAATATAAGTGAATTTCACCTAATCGTTATGAATTTATATTCACAAGTAGTGAAGGTCGCTAATAAACGATCGCGTTAAGTAAATTCTTGGCATAAGTTTCATGCAATTCATAGTAACAAGTGCCTCGTCAATGCTTATGATTTTCATAAAACTTAATGATTCTTGCTTGTATCTCTATTATGCAATTCATGTAGGGAACTTGTAAGGAATGTTTTGGGTTGTCGTATGCAATCATCCAACCTAATAAAAGTAGGAAAATCTGAAGGTTAATTTAAGCGGACCTAATTAACTTGGGGCGTTGAGAATTTACAATTTATTGAAAGAACAACTGAAAATCAATTTAGGTTGCATATGTGGCATGTGTGGAGAATAATCCTCTAGCCAGTCCGTCATTTATCATTTTACCTTAATTTTATGTTTTTGTCAATTTTGTAATTTGTTTAAGTTTAATTTACTTTTCATCAAAATCAATCCCCCATTTTATTTTAAAGTGTTAGATTTGTTAGAAATAAATTTAGTTTGTGATTTCTAAATTCTTGAATTATTTTGAGTCTTTTGATTTATTTTAGTTTATTTGTTAGTTTTATTTTGAGTGATTCTAGTTAAGTGTTTTGAGTCTAGTTTAGTGTTTTTAATTTTGTTTTTACGTTTTTAATTTAATTTTACTTGGGTTAGCATCCCTAGTTAATCCCCGGTCTAGAACGATCCCTACTTATCCATATACTACAACTGTCACAAATAGGGTTTAAATTTGTGCGTTAATTTATTTTCGCATCAAATTTTTGGCGCCGTTGCCGGGGATTAGCAAATTTGCTAATCCTTTTATTTTTGTTTTTGCTTATGTTTATTTGTGTTTATGTCTTTTACTTTTGATATTTGATTTAGTTTTCTTTGATTTTAGGTACAAATGGAGCAAGACCTGGATTCTACTAGCATTCAAGATCTATTGGCACAGCTCACTGCTCAATTAACTCATAATGCCGAACGGACCACAATGCCAAGTGTCCCTACACTTGATGTGCCCTATGGGCAAGGATATCAAAGTCCTCAATTTTCTGTCAATGAAGATGTTTGGGGATATCAGGGCCATAACCAATCAAGGGGCAACATGTTTTCCAACGCTTACAATTCGGATTGGAGAGACTACTCAGATTATATGTGGGATGAACCTCAACACTTTCAACAAAGTGGATATTGGCAACAAGATGAGGAGTTTTATTCAAGATCTATGCAGCCACCACAACATCCCCCACAGCAATTCCAATCAAATCAAAGTATGCCCGTGGATTATAATCAAAGGCTTGATGAATTAATTTCTTTGGTGCAGGGCTCACAAAACGAAGAACAATTACAGCCATCGGAAGAGTTCTATCAGTGGCCATATGAACCGTCACAGCCTCCACCACAATCTCCCCAACCAAATTCAGGTACGTCCTCGGATAATGACATTTTGAATAAGTTACTAACCTCTTTGACCCAGGACGTAGAAAATCGAAACATGGAGATGCAAAATAAAGCCAACAAGGTGGATGCATTGGAGGAGCAAGTTGGGCAGATTATGGAATTCATGGCACAGATTCGAGATCAAGGTAACATGGAGGATGAAGTTGTTCCTGAACCATCCAAACAGAGCCCGAACATGGATGAATTGCCAATTCCAGAAGAAGATGAGGATGACGACTTGGGCAGTTTAGAAGAATTCTTATCGCAAACCCCCCAAGTCCTTATGTCATCCAACTCAGGTGAGGAGGTTCAAAATTCAATTCATTCTAACATCGTTCCACCAAATGTCCTTTTTCCTTGCAGGTTTTTAAATCTCAAGGAAGAAGTGAATGAAAAAGACGTTGTGGAAGATATTCCAGAAAAGGAGGTGGTCGAAGAATTTGTTGAATACATCCAAGAGGCTGTGCATGAGACAAATGCCAAGGAAGTTGAGTTTGATAACAGGGGCCATGTCACAATCATCACATGCAATCTGGCTAAGTGCAAAGTCCCTGAAACATTCCAAGATGTGGTGTTTGTGATTGAGTTTGTGTCGGAAAAAGATAGTAAGCCATCTTCTCCATTTTTAATTTTAATTTATACTAACTTGTTTCTAATTTTGATGATTCAGGCACCCACTCTTGAATTTAAACCATTGCCGGATCATTTCAAGTACCACCGTCCGTTTAATGATAAGCCCATGCATTTGAATAATGAAGGGAGGCCTAGGAATCACCCACAATCAGATTTGCATTCCTAATCCCTTCTCTTTACTGAATTTATTTTACTGTATTTAGTTCTTTCATTGTTTGTTGGCTCTTGTATGAATTTATTTTACGTTGATTTCTTTTTACGTTGATTTTATTTTGTTTTGTTTATTTAGTTGTGATTTTTGTTTAGAAAGTTAAACATAGTCTTTTTACTTTGTTTTACTTATTGTTGTGTTTTCTTAATTAAGTTGTTAAAAATACATAAAAAAAAAAAATAAAAAAAAAAAATAAAAAAAAAAATAAAAAAAAAAACTTAAAAACATAAACATTCATATAATAATAATAAAAAATAAAAAAAAAAAAAAAAAAAAACTTAAATGCATAAATTTTTTTTACAATAACTTGTAATTTAATTTCGTTCATTGGTCATTGGTTGGTGGTGCCTCGGAGGTCGACGGAGCCCCTGAAAGACGAAGCGCCAGAGCTGGATCATTCAGAGCCTCAATACTTGGTGCTGCTCCCGAGGACGAAGGCAACACAAACCTCGGGAGTAACGCCATAAACCGTTGATGATCACTCTGAATCCGCACTTCGGACTCCTGCATCTGATCCAGCTTCCTCTTCATGCTGGTTGAGTAATTGGTTGCAAGCATGTGCAAATCCCTGTTCTCATGCCTAAGCACTCTGACCTCTTGCCGAAGACTAGCCACTTCAGCCATCAACGACTCCACCTGACGGGTTCGTGCAAGAAGGCGCTGGCCCATGTTTGATACGGAGCCTGCGCATCGGACGCTGTATGCCATAGAGTCCTGGACAGCTAGTTCGTCGGACCGCCTAGAAAGTATCCTAGTGTCTCTAGGAGTGAGCAGATTTCTGGCCACCACCGATGCGGTTGTTTCGTTCATCATCATGGAATCCCCAACTGTAAGAGGACCATTTGGGGATATGAAGGATGGCTGCCAAATGTTGGTTGGAGAAGATATATCACTATCTTCCCCAACATTCAAGTTAAGGCGACGGTCAGAGGGGCAAGACATATTTGAAGGTGTTGAGAATGAAGAGTCGGACTGATCAAGATTAAAAGAAATGCAAGGATGAAGTGTTTACAGGATAGAGTGTTTACAGGGGGAGCTTAAGTGTGTTGTGGAACAAAAAAATGAGCGTTCTTATAAGAAGAAGAAATCGTTGAGGCATCACTCAGCAGTCGAATAGGCGCCCTCTCGCAAATCGAAGAGCCGGGCTCCTTTCTCAAAAGCCGGATTCTTTTCTCAAAAGCGGCGTCGCCGTTCTCAAAAGTCGGTTCCTTTCTCAAAAGTCGGACGCCGCTCTCTCAAAAGTCGGAGCGGTCAGGAATCACGAGGCGAGCCGCTCCCTGATTTGTCCAGACGTGTCACATGCAATTCCTTTCTCAAAAGTCGGGATTGCTCAGAAACCACGAGCCGCTCCCTGATTTTTCCAATTTTGTCGTCACTCGTCACGCGCTGTCAGCTTTGCGCAAATTACGGGCTGTTTTTTTCAGAAAGCGCGTGACCTGTACTGTTCATCCATCCACCGGCTGCCGACAGGGTAAAGGAATAGTTTCGGTTGTGAAGAAAAATTCTATAAACGTCTACCTTCGCCTTCAACAGCAAAGGCACACTCTCAACACTTCTTCATCTCCGAAATTTTTCATCTCCCAAAATGCCTTTCCAACAAACCCTCTCGAGTTTCTCTGTGTTTCTCATTCCCTGGGATACCTTTGCAAATAAGTCATCTAGAGCTAGAGTATTTCATATCATGAAGGTTGAAAGCAAGAGTATCTCATATCACGCTTTCTCCCTGTCCTTGTCCTTGTCTTTGTGGCAAGGAGAAAGCGGGCAATCAGCCAGCACTCGGTGTCAATCTTCCAATCTAAGAACCGACTGCCTGGAAATCCTTCCTGATTGCTTACCTAGCATTGCTCTCGAGTGCTCTTCATCAACCACTGATGTACTTCCGAAGAAGTCGCCACATCTGCCTGGAGAACAGAGAAGGCAAGTGAAAATGATACTTGAAGCATGTGGAGACAAGGTGTTGTTTCATCTTCAAGATCAAGTCTCATTTTCCTTGCTAAGAAGTTCCCCAGCCCAGTTCAAGCATACACCTGTGGAACGATACTTCTTCAAAAGCAAAAGTATCCCATATCATCAGAGTCAGAGGCAAAGATTTCTCATGGCATGCTTTTCCTTTACCCTTGCTCTTGGCTACGGGGCAAGGTGAAAGAAAGGCAATCGGTCGGCACTTGGACAGATTGAACAAAGAAGCAGACCACCACCTATTCCTCGTGCCTACCTGCCATGTAGAAGAACAAAAAGAGAAGAATGTAGCCTGCAGACTCAATCAACTCGGCAGAAGGAGTCTGAGTTGAAACCAAGAGCTCGAGAAGCTTCAACAACACCACCAATCAAGTCTCATTTTCCTTGCTAAGAAGTTCCCGAGGCCAGTTCAAGTTCAAAGCTGTGGAAAGTCACCAAACAGGACCAATGATCACTTTTTAGTTTTATTATTATCTTTTATTTTCATTTTCAATTTTTCGTTTGTTTGTTTTTTCTTGTGTGCTTAACTGACTTATTTCTTTTCTTTGCAGGAACTTTTGGTTATTTCCACCCTTGAAGTTGATTGCAGAATTTTAGCTCGGGGGGTCATCGCTTGATTTTCTGCAAATTAGGGAAGTTTTCAGTCCTATTGCTTTATTTTGTTTCTTTATATTTATCTATGTTATTTTTATTTTTATTTGCATTTTATTATATTTTCTGACATTGGGGACAATGTCTAGTTTAAGTGTGGGGGTAAAGAGTATAAAAATGACCAAATTGAAAATTTTTGTACCTTCAACTTTGAACTGGTTTCATTTGTTTCCATGTTATTGCTTTGTGTTTTCTTAATTAAGTTGTTGTTTTTTAAAAAAAAAAAAAAAAAAAAAAAATTTCGAAAAATTTAAAAATCCAAAAATATTTCCTTGTTTTCCTTATTGTTTTGAATTAGATTTTTGTTAGTTTCCCGACCCAATGATATAATTGGATAAAATTTGAACCATGATCATCAAGAACTTAGTTAACATGTGTTTTGTGAAATTCCTTATTCTCGTGTTAGTTTGTACATATTTGATCATCTTTGAAAAACCAAATGCACATAGCCTTGTTGATGTGAAATTAAAGCATGATTTAAAGCTCCATATGTGAATTTAGTGACCATATACATCCTATGTGAGTTTTTGAGCCTATTGAAAGTGTGTGCATTTTTCATACACTCCTATTCTTTCATGTGTGATGAACTTATGTGAGATACATCTCTAGAACTTGCATAACGATCTTTCGAAATTTTTGTCATTGATTGCATGAACTTGAAAATGATAGAGGCATTAGGTTTACCACCATGGCCCAAATAACCTTGTTTCCCAAAGAAAAATGATATCATTAGATTGCCAATTTGAGCCGTATTTGTGAGCCTTTTCTTTCTTATCACCAGATATGTCTACCCTTATGCCTGAAATAAATATTTTTCCTTACCCTTTCCAAGCGAGCTAGTGAGCAATGTGAGATTGTCTTATGAGAAATGTTTGTGAAGTACTTTGAAGGTGTTTGGCAAAAGAATAAGTGTAGGGGTTTTTCATATTTGTTTTTGTTTGAAAAAAAAAAAAAAAAAAAAAAAAAAAAAAAAAAAAGAAAAGGAAAAGAAAAAGAAAGATTGTATACAAAGAAAATAAAAAGTTTTTAAAGTTTCAGTTTAAGGTTGTGGTTTGAGATGTCTGAAGAATCGTTGGAGAGCTTGAGTTCTTATAAATCTAAAGAAAATAATTGCTTGCAATATAGCTTGGAACTTGTGTTTTCCTATTCTTTTGTTTCAATAACCCTATCCCGAAGCCTCATTACATCCAATAAAAGTCCTCTTGATTTAAGTTTTGCAATTATGACTGTGGAGAAGTGATCTTTATGCAAGCTTATGGTAGAACTTTCACATTCGTTTCTTTGAGTGAAACACATTAAAACTAAACACATGTGTGATTGAGTGCATATTCCGTGAGAAGGTCGCTAGTTTGCATATGGTGATTTTAAAAATAAAAATTTTGAAATTGCATTAGCATGGCTATCTCACACACTACACTTCAAGGATGTTTCAAAGATTGCTGCTAATATTTGAATAAGGAAAATGAACTTGAATTGCTTATTGGTGTTAGCTATGGTTCTTGATGATTGTGTTCTCAAATGAAATTCTATGAGGGTCATATAGGGGGAAATAATATTTTCATGTTATTACTTTTTCTGTTTTCGTTTGTTTTGCTCGAGGACTAGCAAAAGTTAAGTGTGGGGGTATTTGATCGGATCATATTTATATATATTTTTACTTCGAATTCACTCGTCTTTTCTTAGTTAGTTCCTTATGTTTTTGAGCTATTTACGTTATTTTTGTGTTTATAGGATTTGTTATGCAGAGAAAATAATAATAGCTTAAGTGTATTTTTTTAGTAATAAAATCGTCAAAACTGCATTGCCCATTATTTTTGGTTAATAAAAATAATATAGAATTATAAATATATATATATATATATATGATGATGAATGATGGAAGGCTGCCTTGGCAGCACGCGGAAATATATATAAGGAAGCAGCCACTGGGCTCGGCATTGGGAGAAACGAGCTGCAACTTGCAGCTGGGAGAGTCAGGAGCACGGCAGGTGAGTTGACGCGTGGAAGGGAGAAGCCCTTGGCAGCGTGAGGAGCTTGCGACAGGAAACAGCGCGCGGGAGAGGTCAGGAAGTGCAGAAAGTCAGCACGGGACAGTGCTGCCTTTGGCAGTTTGAGGAAGACAGCAAGAGCAAAGTAGACGATGCCCTTTCTCTCGGTTTAATCCTCCAACTCACGTTTTATTCCTGTTTAATTTTAATAATGTGTAACTAATTTTATTTTGGCTAGAGTTTAATTCAAAACCATGGATATATTTGTAATATGAATTGATTACCTTCAGTTGTGATTTCTGAGTTGTGATTTAATTTGCTTAACTGCTTGATTGATAACTTATTTTTGTATGTCGATTAAGGATGCATACTTAATTTACATGCATGAATTTGATGCTAGAATATAAGTGAATTTCACCTAATCGTTATGAATTTATATTCACAAGTAGTGAAGGTCGCTAATAAACGATCGCGTTAAGTAAATTCTTGGCATAAGTTTCATGCAATTCATAGTAACAAGTGCCTCGTCAATGCTTATGATTTTCATAAAACTTAATGATTCTTGCTTGTATCTCTATTATGCAATTCATGTAGGGAACTTGTAAGGAATGTTTTGGGTTGTCGTATGCAATCATCCAACCTAATAAAAGTAGGAAAATCTGAAGGTTAATTTAAGCGGACCTAATTAACTTGGGGCGTTGAGAATTTACAATTTATTGAAAGAACAACTGAAAATCAATTTAGGTTGCATATGTGGCATGTGTGGAGAATAATCCTCTAGCCAGTCCGTCATTTATCATTTTACCTTAATTTTATGTTTTTGTCAATTTTGTAATTTGTTTAAGTTTAATTTACTTTTCATCAAAATCAATCCCCCATTTTATTTTAAAGTGTTAGATTTGTTAGAAATAAATTTAGTTTGTGATTTCTAAATTCTTGAATTATTTTGAGTCTTTTGATTTATTTTAGTTTATTTGTTAGTTTTATTTTGAGTGATTCTAGTTAAGTGTTTTGAGTCTAGTTTAGTGTTTTTAATTTTGTTTTTACGTTTTTAATTTAATTTTACTTGGGTTAGCATCTCTAGTTAATCCCCGGTCTAGAACGATCCCTACTTATCCATATACTACAACTGTCACAAATAGGGTTTAAATTTGTGCGTTAATTTATTTTCGCATCACCAGCTGCACCAGGCAGCTGTTATGCTCCCCACGCGTTGCTTTCTGCCAAAAACCCCACTCAATTAACATCATATATATATATATATATATATATATATATATATATATATATATATATATAATACTATCCTATTTTTATTAACCAAAAATAGTGGGCAAGACAGTTTTAACGATTTTATCACTTAAAATCTCACTTGTGCAAAATTTATTTTATTTACTAGATAAATACTATAAAACACAAAAACAAAGTAAATAGCTCAAAAATATAAGAAACTAACTAAGAAAAGACGAGAGAATTTGATGTAAAATATGTATAAATATAATCCGATCATGGAAGCCTTCCCAAAAGTGCAAAGTGAAATTCCAATTCTTGGTGTAACAAATCAAAGTCTAGATTGTGTTGAATTATTCAAAGGACTTTGTACACCAAGAAGAATGATTCAAGAGAAAGAAGTGGCTGGAGAATGTCAAGAATTCATCAAAGAAGACGTATTTGAAACAACAAAGCCCAAAGAATTGGAATTTTGTGACACGGGACAAGTGCCAACCATCACATTCAATCTGGCCAAGTCCAATGTCCCTGAAACTTTCAAAGAAGTGGTGTTCGTCCTTGAGTTCTTATCGGAGCGAAAAAGTAAGTCATCTTCTCCAATTTCCATTACGTTTTATTGATGCGAATTAACTTAGCACACAAATTAAATCCTCTTGTTGTCAAATTGTAGTATAAATGCAAGTAGGGATCGTTCTAAACCAGGGATTAGGAGGGCTTGTAAAACCTCTAAACTGACTTAAAAACATATAAACAAAGTTAAAAACACTAAACTAGACTCAAAGAACTTAAAATAAACTCAAAGGACTCAAAACAAGCTAAAAACGCTCAAATCTGCCTAAAAACACAAACTGGGCAGATTTGGACTCTAACACACTTTTGGGACACCTAAAAACACAAATCAAAACAGATTTTGACTAATAAAACACTTTAAAGTAAAGGGGGTTTTGGTTTTGACAAATTTGAAAACAAAACAAGTAAATTATAGAACTAATGAAATCTGCACGAATTTGAGTAGATTGAATGGATGGAAGGCTAGCTAGGAGGTTCTTCTCCACACATGACACACTTGCACATAAACCAATTTTCAGTTGTTTTTTCGATCAATCATGAAACTCAACACCCCAGGTTACTTAAGTCCGCTTAAATTAACCTTCAAGTTCTCCTTAAATTATTGAATTGGATGGGAAAGCGCATACAACAATTCAAGCATTCTTCAAAAGTTCTTTACGTGAACAGCACAATAAAGATACAATCAAATATCATTAAGCATTATGAAAACTATAAGTATTGACGAGGCATTCGTTACTATGATGAGCATGAAACTCCTGCCAAGAATTTATTTAACGCGATCGTTTATAAGCGACCTCCACTACTTGTGAATATAAGTTTGTAACTATTAGGTGAAACTCCCTTATACTCTAGCATCATATTCATGCATGCAAACTAAGTGTGCACTCTTAATAAACATACACGAATAAGTTATCAATCAAGCAGTTAAACAAATTGAATTCACAACTTATGAAATCACAACTGAAGGTAATCAAATCATATTGCGAGCATGAACATGGTTTCGAATTCCCCCTAACTAAATAGGGGTTTAGCTACTCATAATTGCAACAAAATCAGAAAATAACAAAGTAGACATTGAAAGCAAGAACGAAGTACACCTAAAACGCTCCAATCTTCAAGCTTGAAACACCAAGGACCTTCTTTTTCACCACCTTGTTGCGGCACAAGTGTCTAAGGATGTGTATGGATATATGGAAGGGAATGGCTGAATCTGTTTGATTTAGGTTGGATGGAGGTGAATGGTTAATTATGGTGGTGGATGGATATATGTGAGTTATGGTGAAGGGTGGATTGTATTGATGGAAAAATCTCCCTAGTTATGGTGAAGGGTAGATGTATTTATAGGCTAGGGAGAGGAGTGTATGGAGTTGTAATGAGTGGATGTAATGGGTGTAGTGGGTGAGTGTTGTGGTAATGAGTGGATGTAATGGGTGTAGTGGGTGAGTGTTTGGTAATGAGTGGATGTAATGGGTGTAGTGGATGGATGTTTGGTAATGAGTGGATGTAATGGGTGTAGTGGGTGGATGTAATGGGTGTAGTGGATGGATGTTTGTAGTTGAGTGGATGTAATGGGTGTAGTGCATGGATGTTTGTAGTTGTAGGTCAACACACTTGCAGACACACATGCTGATTTCTAGCCTTCTAATCTTCAAAAACGTCTATCCTCATGTCTCCATGCTTGCACTATCCAATATTGGCTTAAAAATGCTCCAAAATGCACTTTCTTGCCAACTTTGTTATTAGGACCTATAAACACACGAAAATAGCTTAAAATACATAATTAACATAGACATAACAACATAAATGCACAAGAACAAGCTAACTAAGTCGCATAAATATGCTCCTATCATTTATACTTACATGTTGTTAATGATTCAGGCACCCACTCTCGAATTCAAACCATTGCCTGATCACTTCAAGTATCACCTTCCATTCAAAGATCAATTCCATGCCATGGGACCTAGGGGAGCTTGAATGGAAGTCTCGTCCGGCTGCACGACGTTAAAGCAAGCGCTACTTGGGAGGCAACCCATGCATTCAACAAAGGAAGACCTAGGAATCACTCCAATTCCAGATTTGCGTTCCTAAAACCCTTCTCTTTGTTGTTATTTCGTTTCTGCCATGTTGAGTTGTTTAGTTGCTGTTTGTTGGTTTATGTGTTTTTTTTTTTGTGTGAGTGTATGCTTGAAACATTGAGGACAATGTTTGATTTAAGTGTGGGGGGGTAAATAAGTGTTTTAATGCAAATTCGTGGGGTTTTATCACCCATAACTTCCAATGTTGTTCCTTGCTGTTTTTAAGTGGTTTTAAGCTGTTTTAGAGTGTTTTAGTGTGTTTTGACATAAAAATCCGAAAGTCTCATAAAAATTTGAAAAATTGTTTTGAAAAACCCAAAAAGAGTTGTTTTTGTGTGTTTGTTTGTGTCTTAGGGTACCTTCCAACACAATGATGAGGATTTGGTTTTTAATTGCATGAATGTTAAAGAAAGTTACAAACATGGATGGAAATTTGATATGTGATAGGAGCATATTTATGCGACTTAGTTGGCTTGTTCTTATGCATTTATGTTGTTTTTCTTTAGTTATTTTAGTGTTTAAAGTCATTTTCGTGCAATTTCAGGTTTAGAGACAAAGTATGCAAAGAAGTGCGAAATGGAGCATTTTAGAGCAAAATTGAGCTGGAATGGAGTGTATGCTTATGGAGCACAAGGAATGGACGAGTTTGAAGGTCAAAGGAGCTTAAGAAATGAAAGTGAAGAAAAAGAATTCAGAATTGGAGGTTTCTATTCTTGGAGGTTTCCATTTTTGAGAGTTTCTATTCTTGGCTTTGGGCTTTTAGATGACCTATCCTTACCCTCTTAGACTTGGGCCGCACCTTCCTTGCCTAATCCCCCTTGGATTCTGACTTGTTAGGCCCTTTCCTTGTGGATTTGGGTTATACAAATCCCTTTCTAAAACTAAGTGGGCCAAAACCCTAATTCCTTGTGGATTTTCACCCTTTGCCGCACCTAAACCCTAGCCCATTGCCTAACCTGATTTTTCTAGGGTTTGTGCCGCACCTAATGTTCTAGAAGCCTAAAAATCTGCATAAAACCCTAGTTATTTTCTCCCTTGGATGGGTGATGCGAAATATATAAGCACACAAATTAAACCCTCTTTTTATCAATTGTAGCAAAGTATGTAAGTAGGGATCGTTCTAGGCCGGGGATTAGGAGGGATTGCCAAATCACTTGAAACTGACTCAAAACGTAAAAACAAAGTTTAAAACACTAAACTAAACTCAAAGAATGCAAACCTAAACTATAAAACACCAAAACAAACCAAAAGACTCAAAACTGCCTTAAAAACACTTTCTGGGCAGTTTTGAACACCTAACACTAAATTGGACGAAATTGGGTTATGACTTGACTCAAGACACTTAAAAACACAAACTAAATTGATTTCTAACTAATCTAACTTCAAAATAAATGGGGATTGAGTTTTGACGAAAATTGAAAACAAGAACAAACTTTGTAAATTGAACAGATTCTAAAACGAATTTGATAAAAGTGAATGGATGGAAAGCTAGCTAAGGGGTTCTTCTCCACACATGTGACACTTGCATACAAAACGATTTCCAATTGCTTCTCAATAAACCATGAATTCCCAACGCCCCAAATTAACCGTGAATTGCACTAATTAACCCTCAGATTTTCCTAAAGTTATCGAATTGGATGAATTGCATACGACAACCCAAAGCATTCCTCACAAGTTCCCTGCATGAATTGCATAACAAAGATACAAGCAAAGATCATTAAGTTCTATGAAAATCATAAGCATTGGCGAGGCACTCGTTACTATGAATTGCATGAAACTTATGCCAAAAATTTACTTAACACGATTGTGATCAACAACCTTTACTACTTTTGAATATAAGTTCATAACGATTAGGTGAAATTCCCTTATATCCTAGCATTAAACTTATGCATGAAAATTAAGCGTGCACTCTCAACCAACACACACAAATCAGTTTTAATTCATGTAGATAAGTAAATTGAATTCACAACTTATGAAACGCAATTGAAAGTAATCAAATCATATAGCAAGCATAAACATGGTTTCGAATTCCCCCTAGCTAAGGGGGGTTTAGTTTCTCATACTTACAAAGCAAAGATAAACAAATTTAGACATTAAAAATAAAAGAAAGAAAACACCTAAACGCTCCAACGATCCAAGTTGGACAGCAAGCACATCCAAGCACTTTCCTTCCCTTCCTTTGCTACGGCACAAGGTGTTGGTGAGTGTTAAAGGTTTGTTTGTATGGAGGAATGGATGTGAGGATGAATGGTGTGGCTGATTGTGTTTTTGGTGTAGTGTAATCTCCCTAGTTATGGTGAAGGGTGGATGTATTTATAGGCTATGGAGAGGAGTGTATGGAGTTGTAATGAGTGGATGTAATGGGTGTAGTGGGTGAGTGTTGTGGTAATGAGTGGATGTAATGGGTGTAGTGGGTGGATGTAATGGGTGTAGTGGATGAGTGTTTGGTAATGAGTGGATGTAATGGGTGTAGTGGGTGAGTGTTGTGGTAATGAGTGGATGTAATGGGTGTAGTGGGTGAGTGTTGTGGTAATGAGTGGATGTAATGGGTGTAGTGGGTAGATGTTTGGTAATGAGTGGATGTAATGGGTGTAGTGGATGGATGTTTGTAGTTGTAGGTCAACACACTTGCACACACACATGCTGATTTCTAGCCTTCAAATCTTCAAAAACGTCCATCCTCATGTCTCCATGCTTGCACTATCCAATCTTGGCTCAAAAATGCTCAAAAATGCTCCAAAATGCACTTTCTTGCCAACTTTGTTATTATGACCTACAAACACACGAAAATAGCTTAAAATACATAATTAACTAAGAAATAACAACACAAATGCACAAGAACAAGCTAACTAAGTCGAATAAATATGTTCCTATCAATGGGCCAAGCCGTTTATCTCCATAACCCTAACCCTTTCCCATCAGATTTTGTGGAAACCCTAGCCTATAAATAGATGTTTTAAAGCCTAAATTCGTCACCACCCTTCATACAATTCAGAAACACCTTTGCCGCAACCCTATACATCATTCTACCATCATTCATCATAGAAATTCGTCCATACACACCCTAGGCAGCAAAACACCCCAAAAACACCATTCTAGCGCCCAGAAAATAGAAGCAGCCACTCCACCTTCTTCCACCCTCTTTGCCGAGTTCTCCATCACCTTCCAACCATCAAACACTCTTCCACACTCACCCTACACCCCTTGCCGTGCCTCTACACCCCCCAAAATCCATTCTACATCATCAAAACAGCCCAGAAACCATCAACACCCAATCTGCCGCAAGCAAGGAAGGGGACAGATTCACTACGATTGTTTGGCTCTTCATTCTGAGTTGTTGAACGATTTTAGGTGTTTTCTATCTTATATTTCAATGTCTAATTCATGTAATCTTCGTTTTGCTTTGAGTATGATTGGCTAAATTCGTTTTGGCTAAGGGTGGATTCAAAACCATGTTTATATATGTGAAATAAGTTGATTACTTTCAGTTATCGTTGTATAAGTCGTGAATACAATTTACTCAACCGTTTGATTTAGAACTTATTCTTGTATGTTGATTGAGAGTGCACGCTTAATTTGCATGCTTGAATTTGATGCTAGGATATAAGTTTGTTTCACCTAATCGTTATGAATTTATATTCGTAAGTAGTGAAGGTCGCTAGTCACGATCGTGTTAAGTAGATTCCTGGCAAGAGTATCATGCTTTTCATAGTTACGAATGCCTTGTCGATGCTTATGATTTCCAAAGAACGTAATGATTCTAACTTGTGTCTTTATCATGATGTTCATATAGAGAACTTGTTAGGAATAATTTGTTTGCGATGCATATTCATCCAATTCAATGATTCTAGGGAAATCTGAAGGTTAATTTAAGCGGACCTAATTAACTTGGAGTGTCGAGGTTCATAACTTGTTAAATTGATAACTGGAAATCGATTTAGGTTGCATATATTTCATATGTGGAGAAGAACCCCTTAGCTATTCCATCATCCATTGATTCATCACAATTTTGTCTTATAATCTGTTTTCTTTACAATCTGTCCATTTAGTTATTTTCGTCCAAATCAAATCCCCATTTATTTTGAAGTCCTAGATTAGTTAGAAAGTATGTTGGTTTATGTTTTTAAAGTGTTTTGGTACAAGTTAAAACCCAAATTCGTCCAATTTGGTGCTTTGTGTTCAAAACTGCCCAGAAAGTGTTTTTAAGGCAGTTTTGAGTCTTTTGGTTGCTGTTTTGAGTTTTTGGTTTGTTTTAGTATTTTAAACGTTAGTTTTGCATTCTTTGAGTCTAATCCAGTGTTTTAAACTTTGTTTTTACGTTTCTAATTCAGTTTTCAAGTGATTAGTACCCCTAGTTAATCCCCGGTTAGAACGATCCCTACTTACATCATTACTACAATTGTCACAAATAGGGTTTAATTTGTGTGTCAATATAATTTTCACATCAATATGCTCTTTGGTTTATGCTTAGTTGTAGTTATAGTTTACGAATTCACATGTAATCATAAAGGAAAAATCAGTTTTTGTAACATGCTTGAAGGAAGGAACTCAAACTAACGCTACAACCCTGAGAGACTTGAGCCTAAACTTTGTTTGGAGAGTTATTAATCTGTGCATTCTTGTTTTCTAAAGTCGTTGCATGATCTCATTATTCTTTGCTTGGTTGCTACTTAGAATGCGTTTCATCACTTTAGTTGCAAATCCTAGAACTCATGCCCGTTTCATTCAAAGCTTGTAATTGAGTGCATAATGATGCGAAATATATAAGCATACAAATTAAACCCTCTTTTTATCAATTGTAGCAAAGTATGTAAGTAGGGATTGTTCTAGGCCGGGGATTAGGAGGGATTGCTAAATCACTTGAAAACTGACTCAAAAACGTAAAAACAAAGTTTAAAACACTAAACTCGACTCAAAGAATGCAAAACTAAACTTTAAAACACTAAAACAAACCAAAAGACTCAAAACAGCACCAAAACACTAAAAACTGCGTTAAAAACACAATCTGGGCAGTTTTGAACACAAAACACAATTTTGGACGAAAATAGGTTATAACTTGACTCAAGACACAAACTAAATTGATTACTAACTAATCTAACACTTCAAATAAATGGGGATTGAGTTTTGACGAAATTTGAAAACAAAAACAAAACTTTGTAAATTGAACAGATTCTAAAACGAATTTGATAAAAGTGAATGGATGGAAAGCTAGCAAAGGGGTTCTTCTCCACACATGTCACACTTGCATACGAAACGATTTCCAATTGCTTTTAAAAAGATTATGAATTCCCAACGCCCCAGATTAACCGTGAATTGCACTAATTAACCCTCAGATTTCCCTAAAGTTATCGAATTGGATGAATTGTATACGACAACCCAAAGCATTCCTCACAAGTTCCCTGCATGAATTGCATAACAAAGATACAAGCAAAGATCATTAAGTTCTGTGAAAATCATAAGCATTGGCGAGGCACTTGTTACTATGAATTGCATGAAACTTATGCCAAGAATTTACTTAACACGATTGTGATCAACAACCTTTACTACTTTTGAATATAAGTTCATAACGATTAGGTGAAATTCCCTTACATCCTAGCATCAAATTCATGCATGCAAACTAAGTGTCGACCCTCAATCAACATACAAGAATAAGTTTTAATTCACATAGATAAGCAAATTGAAATCACAACTTATGAAACGCAATTGAAGGTAATCAAATTATATAGCAAGCATAAACATGGTTTCGAATCCCCCCCTAGCCAAGGGGGCGTTTAGTTCCTCATACGCACAAAGCAAAGATAAATAAGTTTAAACATTGAAATCCAAAGAAAGAGAACACCTAAAACGCTCCAACTTGGCAGCAGGTGCATCCACGATTCCTCCTTCCTCCTTGCTGCGGCACAGAGACTTTGGACAGGTTTTTGGGTTATTAAATGGTGTAGAATGGATGGGGGATGTATGGTGGTGTTTAGGGTGGATGGTTGGTGCGGCTAGGGATGATTTTGGGCAGAAATTATGGAATATGGTGGTGGAAAGGTGCGACAAAGAGAGGCTCTTTGTTTCTGACGTGAATGATGTATATGAGAGGTGGTAATTCAGCCAAGGGGTTAATATGAGTATATATAGGCACTTAAAACCCTAGGGGAATCAGATATGGACTTGTAGAATCCAAATCCACAAGGAAAAAAGGTTTAAACAATCAAAATCCTCAAGGGAATAGGTCACAAGGTGCGGCTGGATGATAAGGTTTCTAGAAAGCCTTGCAAGGCAAGGAAAATAGGTCTTCTAGAAGGGATAGCACGACAAGGGATGTGTATGAATGGATAAGGCTTCTAGAAACCCTAAAGCACAAGGGAAGGCACGGCAAGGGATGGTTCCTTGCTGAATTGGTGTGACATCCTTCTAGAACAAAGGATTAAGGTGTCCTAAAGTGTGTAGGATTCCTCATTGTAGCTGAAACCTTTGCACATTAGGAATAGGAAAGCTTGTCTTGATCAATCCTTCTTCTTCTTGGATTCCTTTTCCTTCTTGGACTTGGAAAACTTCTTTGTTGCTGAAACTTGAGGCCATTGAGGTTCAACTTTCCTATTTCAAGTAGGAAACCTTGTTTGAGTAGGAATCTTCAATTTTCTAGGAATCCATCTTCAACTAGGAATCCCTCGTTGATTAGGAATCCTTCTTTAATTAGGAATCCTTTGTTGACTTGGATTTCATCTTCAATTAGGCACTTTCCTACTTCAACTAGGAAACCTTGTTCAAGTAGGAATCATCATCTTCAAATCTTCAATTTCGTCCATTCTTTTGGCTCCAAGTATGTAATGTCCAATCCAAGCTCCATTTTGCTCCAAAAGGCTCCAAACTGCATCTTTTTGTATACTTTGCCCTTAAAACCTGAAATTACATAAAACTAGCTTAAAAGACTACTTTAACTAAGGAAAAACAACTTAAATGCACAAGAACTAGCTAACTAAGGCGCATAAATATGCTCCTATCACATAACATATAACAAGATGAAGTTGTTTAGTAGTTACCACCAGAGCCAAAAAGCCTTCATCCCATGCATTTGTTTTGTAGGTTTAACCCATTTGAGCCTTATTTAGCCTATTTTCTTTGTTAGCCACATTATCCTTACCTAGCCTAGATTAGGACTACCCATACCCTTGTTTTTAAAGGATGGTGAAGCACTCGAGAGCAATGCTAGGTAAGCAATCAGGAAGGAGTTCCAGGCAGTCGGTTCTTAGATCGGAAGATTGACACCAAGTGCTGGCTGATTGCTCGCTTTCTCCTTGTCACAAAGACAAGGAAAATGACAGGGAGAAAGCATGATATGAGATACTCTTGCTTTCAACCTTCATGATATGAAATACTTTTGCTCTTGATGACTTGTTTGCAGAGGCACCCCAAGGGATGAGAAACACAGAGTAACTCGAGAGGTTTCGTTGGGAATGCATTTTCGGAGATGAAGAAGGATTATGTATGTCTGCCTTGCTATGGAGGGTGAAGGACGACATTTATAGGAATTAATAACCGGTACTATTCTTTCATTGTATCTTTATTATGATGTCATGTAGGGAACTTTTGAGGAATGCTTTGGGTTGTCGAATGATGTCATCCAATCCCATAACACAAGGAAAACTTGAGAATTAACTAGTGATGTCACGGTTAATTTGGGGCATTGTCATTCATAATTCTGATCGGATTATATTTATACATATTTTACATCAAATTCTCTCGTCTTTTCTTAGTTAGTTTCTTATATTTTTGAGCTAGTTACTTTGTTTTTGTGTTTTTTAGTATTTATCTAGTAAATAAAATAAATTTTGCACAAGTGAGATTTTAAGTGATAAAATCGTCAAAACTGTCTTGCCCACTATTTTTGGTTAATAAAAATAGGATAGTATTATACATATATATATATATATATATGATGTTAATTGAGTGGGGTTTTTGGCAGAAAGCAACGCGTGGGGAGCATAACAGCTGCCTGGTGCAGCTGGCAAGAACAGAAATGAATAAAGAATAAAGAAATGAGAAGTGGCAGCATGAGGGCTGCCATAAAAGAAAAATAAAAACAGCAAGTGGAGGAAAGAAGTGGGCAGCATGTCAGCATGCGGAAAGAATAAAGGAAGCGGGACTGAGGAGAGCTTAGAGGGGGGAGGTCAGGACAGCGGGCAGTAGGAAGTGAAGTAGGTGAGACGCAGGAAAGCAAGGCAGCTGGCGTGCTGCCTTTGCAGCGCAGGAACCAGGTGGCGAGAGTAGGAGCAGGAGTGCTGCCCTCGTGCAGCAGCAGGAATAAAGGAGACGCTGCCTTGGGCAGCTCGAAGGAAGGAGGTTGCAACAGAAGGGGAGTACGGGAGCAGGTGAGCAGGTGAGAAGGGGAGTGCTGTCTTGGTGTCAGCACATTGGCGCACGGAAGGCGGGAGCTGCGAGAGGTCAGGAAGCCTCGGGGGAACGAGAGGGAGAGACGAGAGGGAGAGACGTGCTGCGAGGTGGGCGCTGACGTGGAAGCCATGAGAGCTGCCTTGGGGCAGCTGGCGAGAAAAGCTGCCTTGGCAGCACGTGTAAGGGCTTGCGAGAGAAGACGCAGTCAGCACGGGAAGACAGCTCGCAGGTCAGTGCAGCTCGCAGTCAGCACGGGCAGTCAGCACAGCAGAAGCACAGTGGCACTGAAGCACTCTCCTCTCTCGGTTTAATTTTCCTAAACTCACATTTTAATTTCTGTTTAATTTTAATAATGTATAACTAATTTTATTTTGGCTAGAGTTTAATTCAAAACCATGGATATATTTGTAATATGAATTGATTACCTTCAGTTGTGATTTCTGAGTTGTGATTAAATTTGCTTAACTGCTTGATTGATAACTTATTTTTGTATGTCGATTAAGGATGCATACTTAATTTACATGCATGAATTTGATGCTAGAATATAAGTGAATTTCACCTAATCGTTATGAACTTATATTCACAAGTAGTGAAGGTCGCTTATAAACGATCGCGTTAGGTAAATTCTTGGCATAAGTTTCATGCAATTCATAGTAACAAGTGCCTCGTCAATGCTTATGATTTTCATAAAACTTAATGATTCTTGCTTGTTTCTCTATTATGCAATTCATGTAGGGAACTTGTAGGGAATGTTTTGGGTTGTCGTATGCAATCATCCAACCTAATAAAAGTAGGAAAATCTGAAGGTTAATTTAAGCGGACCTAATTAACTTGGGGCGTTGAGAATTTACAATTTATTGAAAGAACAACTGAAAATCAATTTAGGTTGCATATATGTCATGTGTGGAGAAGAACCCTCTAGCCAGTCCGTCATTTATCATTTTACCTTAATTTCATGTTTTTGTCAATTTTGTAATTTATTTAAGTTAATTTCCTTCTCGTCAAAATCAATCCCCCGTTTATTTTAAAGTGTTAGATTTATTAGAAATCATTTTAGTTTGTGTTTTCTTAAATCTTGAGTTGTTTTGAGTCTTTTGATTTATTTTAGTTTATTTGTTAGTTTTATTTTGAGTTATTCTATT
Organism: Malus fusca; assembly: GCA_035220775.1. Lineage (NCBI taxonomy): Eukaryota > Viridiplantae > Streptophyta > Magnoliopsida > Rosales > Rosaceae > Malus > Malus fusca. Next base: position 17,751,538 of record CM069066.1, on the reverse strand, counting down.
TAAGTGTCTTGAGTCTAGTTTAGTGTTTTAAATTTTGTTTTTACGTTTTTAATTTAATTTTATTTTGGTTAGCATCCCTAGTTAATCCCCGGCCTAGAACGATCCCTACTTATCCATATACTACAACTGTCACAAATAGGGTTTAAATTTGTGCGTGAATTTATTTTCGCATCAAATTTTTGGCGCCGTTGCCGGGGATTAGCAAATTTGCTAATCCTTTGTTTATGTTTTTGTTTGTGTTTTATTTTATTTTATTTTATTTTATTTGTGTTTATTTTATGTTATTTTATTTTTGGTTTGTTATGTCTTTTACTTTTGATATTTGATTTAGTTTTCTTTCTTTGATTTTAGTTACAAATGGAGCAAGACCTGGATTCTACTAGCATTCAAGATCTATTGGCACAGCTCACTGCTCAATTAACTCATAATGCCGAACGGACCACAATGCCAAGTGTCCCTACACTTGATGTGCCCTATGGACAACGATATCAAGGTCCTCAATTTTCTGCAAATGAAGATGTTTGGGGATATCAGGGCCATAATCATTCAAGGGGCAACATGTTTTCCAATGCTTACAATTCAGATTGGAGAGATTATTCAGATTACATGTGGGGAGAACCTCAACAATTCCAACAAGGTGGATATTGGCAGCAAGAAGACGCGTTCTATTCAAGATCTATGCAGCCACCACAGCATCCCCCACAACAATTCCAATCAAATCAAAGTATGCCCGTGGATTATAATCAAAGGCTTGATGAATTAATTTCTTTGGTGCAGGGCTCACAAAACGAAGAACAATTACAGCCATCAGAGGAGTACTATAAATGGCCATGTGCACCACCACATCCACCACAACAATCTCCCCAATTCAATTCAGGTACATCCTTGGATAATGATACACTTAATAATTTACTCACCTCTTTGAATCAGGGAGTAGAAAATCAAAACCAGGAGATGCAAGACCGAGTCAGAAGAGTGGACGAATTGGAGGAGCAAGTTGGGCAGATTTTGGAAATCATGGCACAAATTCAAGATCAAAGAGAACTCTCCAACTCCACATTTGCAAATTCAAGGGGAGAAATGGAAATCGATGAAGCCATCACTTTGGGAAGTGATATGAAGGATGAAGTTGTTCCAGAACCATCCAAACATGGCCCGGACATGGATGAATTGCCGCTTCAAGAAGAAGATGAGGATGACGACTTGGGCAGTTTAGAAGAATTCTTATCGCAAACCCCTCAAGTCTTTATGCCGTCCAACTCAGGTGAGGAGGTTCTAAGTTCAATTCATTCTGACATCGTTCCACCAAATGTCCTTTTTCCTTGCAGGTTTTTAAATCCCAAGGAAGAAGTGAATGAAAAATATGTTGTGGAAGATCTTCCCAAGGTGCAATGTGATATCCAAATTCTTGGTGTACCAAATCAAGTTCCCGATGGTATTGAAACGTTCAAAGAGACTTGTACACCAAGAAGAATTATTCCAGAAAATGAGGTGGCCGGAGAATTTCAAGAATACATCCAAGAGGCTGTGCATGAGACAATCAAGCCTAAAGCAGTTGAGTTTGATGACACGGGACAAGCCACAACCATCATAGTAAACCTGGCCAAGTTCAAAGTCCCGGAAACGTTCAAAGACGTGGTGTTTATAATTGAGTTTGAATGTGACTGTAAGCCATCTTCTCCATTTTTTATTTTAATTTATACTAACTTGTTTTTAATTTTGATGATTCAGGCACCGTCATTAGAACTTAGACCGTTGTCGGATCATTTCAAGTACCACCGTCCGTTCAATGATAAGCCCATGCATTTGAATAATGAAGGGAGGCCTAGGAATCACCCACAATCAGATTTGCATTCCTAATCCCTTCTCTTTACTGAATTTATTTTACTTTGTTTAGTTCTTTCATTGTTTGTTTGCTCTTGTGTGAATTTATTTTACGTTGATTTCTTTTTTATTTTACGTTGATTTCATTTTGTTTTGTTTAGTTAGTTGTGATTTTTGTTTAGAAAGTTAAACTTAGTCTTTTTACTTTGTTTTACTTATTGTTGTGTTTTCTTAATTAAGTTGTTAAAAATACATAAAAAAAAAATAAAAAATAAAAATAAATAAATAAATAAAATAAAAAAACTTAAAAACATAAACATTCATATAAATAAAAAATAAAAATAAAAAAAATAAAAAATAAAAATAAAAAAAATAAAAAAAAAATAAAGAAAAAAAAAAAAAACTTAAATGCATAAATTTTTTTTACAATAACTTGTAATTTAATTTCGTTCATTGGTCATTGGTTGGTGGTGCCTCGGAGGTCGACGGAGCCCCTGAAAGACGAAGCGCCAGAGCTGGATCATTCAGAGCCTCAATACTTGGTGCTGCTCCCGAGGACGAAGGCAACACAAACCTCAGGAGTAACGCCATAAACCGTTGATGATCACTCTGAATCCGCACTTCGGACTCCTGCATCTGATCCAGCTTCCTCTTCATGCTGGTTGAGTAATTGGTTGCAAGCATGTGCAAATCCCTGTTCTCATGCCTAAGCACTCTGACCTCCTGCCGAAGACTAGCCACTTCAGCCATCAACGACTCCACCTGACGGGTTCGTGCAAGAAGGCGCTGGCCCATGTTTGATACGGAGCCTGCGCATCGGACGCTGTATGCCATAGAGTCCTGGACAGCTAGTTCGTCGGACCGCCTAGAAAGTATCCTAGTGTCTCTAGGAGTGAGCAGATTTCTGGCCACCACCGATGCGGTTGTTTCGTTCATCATCATGGAATCCCCAACTGTAAGAGGACCATTCGGGGATATGAAGGACGGCTGCCAAATGTTGGTTGGAGAAGATATATCACTATCTTCCCCAACATTCAAGTTAAGGCGACGGTCAGAAGGGCAAGACATTTTCTGAAGGTGTTGAGAATGAAGAGTCGGACTGATCAAGATTAAAAGAAGTGCAAGTGTGAGTGTTTACAGGAGGGAGTGTTTACAGGGGAGCTTAAGTGTGTTGTGGAACAAAAATGAGCGTTCTTATAAGAAGAAGAAATCGTTGAGGCATCACTCAGCAGTCGAAGAGGCGCCCTCTCGCAAATCGAAAAGCCGGATTCTTTTCTCAAAAGCGGCGTCTCCGTCTCAAAAGTCGGTTCCTTTCTCAAAAGTCGGACGCCGCTCTCTCAAAAGTCGGGCGTCTTTCTCAAAAGTCGGAGCGGTCAGGAATCACGAGGCGAGCCGCTCCCTGATTTGTCCAGACGTGTCACATGCAATTCCTTTCTCAAAAGTCGGGATTGCTCAGAAACCACGAGTCGCTCCCTGATTTTTCCAATTTTGTCGTCACTCGTCACGCGCTGTCAGCTTTGCGCAAATTACGGGCTGCTTTTTCAGAAAACGCGTGACCTGTACTGTTCATCCATCCACCGGCTGCCGACAGGGTAAAGGAATAGTTTCGGTTGTGAAGAAAAATTCTATAAACGTCTACCTTCGCCTTCAACAGCAAAGGCACACTCTCAACACTTCTTCATCTCCGAAATTTTTCATCTCCCAAAATGCCTTTCCAACAAACCCTCTCGAGTTTCTCTGTGTTTCTCATTCCCTGGGATACCTTTGCAAATAAGTCATCTAGAGCTAGAGTATTTCATATCATGAAGGTTGAAAGCAAGAGTATCTCATATCACGCTTTCTCCCTGTCCTTGTCCTTGTCTTTGTGGCAAGGAGAAAGCGGGCAATCAGCCAGCACTCGGTGTCAATCTTCCAATCTAAGAACCGACTGCCTGGAAATCCTTCCTGATTGCTTACCTAGCATTGCTCTCGAGTGCTCTTCTTCAACCACTGATGTACTTCCGAAGAAGTCGCCACATCTGCCTGGAGAACAGACATGGCAAGTGAAAATGATACTTGAAGCATGTGGAGACAAGGTGCTGCTTCATCTTCAAGATCAAGTCTCATTTTCCTTGCTAAGAAGTTCCCCAGCCCAGTTCAAGCATACACCTGTGGAACGATACTTCTTCAAAAGCAAAAGTATCCCATATCATCAGAGTCAGAGGCAAAGATTTCTCATGGCATGCTTTTCCTTTACCCTTGCTCTTGGCTACGGGGCAAGGTGAAAGAAAGGCAATCGGTCGGCACTTGGACAGATTGAACAAAGAAGCAGACCACCACCTATTCCTCGTGCCTACCTGCCATGCAGAAGAACAAAAAGAGAAGAATGTAGCCTGCAGACTCAATCAACCCGGCAGAAGGAGTCCGAGTTGAAACCAAGAGCTCGAGAAGCTTCAACAACATCACCAATCAAGTCTCATTTTCCTTGCTAAGAAGTTCCCGATGCCAGTTCAAGTTCAAAGCTGTGGAAAGTCACCAAACAGGACCAATGATCACTTTTAGTTTTATTCATTGTCTTTTATTTTCATTTTCAATTTTTCGTTTATTTTGTTTGTTATATTTTCTTGCGTGCTTAACTGATTTATTTCTTTTCTTTGCAGGAACTTTTGGTTATTTTCACCCTTGAAGTTGATTGCAGAATTTTAGCTTGGGGGTCATCGCTTGATTTTTTCTGCAAATTAGGGAAGTTTTCAGTCCTATTGCTTTATTTTGTTTCTTTATATTTATTTTATTTTTATTTGCATTTTATTACATTTTCTGACATTGGGGACAATGTCTAGTTTAAGTGTGGGGGTAAAGAGTTTAAAAATGACCAAATTGAAAATTTTTATACCTTCGACTTTGAACTGGTTTCATTTGTTTCCATGTTATTGCTTTGTGTTTTCTTAATTAAGTTGTTGTTTTATTAAAAAAAAAAAAAAAAAAAAAAAAAAAAAAATCGGAAAATTTAAAAAATTCCAAAAATATTTCCTTGTTTTCCTTATTGTTTTGAATTAGATTTTTGTTAGTTTCCCGACCCAATGATATAATTGAATAAAATTTGAACCATGATCATCAAGAACTTAGTTAACATGTGTTGTGTGAAATTCCTAATTCTCGTGTTAGTTTGTACATATTTGATCATCTTTGAAAAACCAAATGCACATAGCCTTGTTGATGTGAAATTAAAGCATGATTTAAAGCTCCATATGTGAATTTAGTGACCATATACATCCTATGTGAGTTTTTGAGCCTATTGAAAGTGTGTGCATTTTTCATACACTCCTATTCTTTCATGTGTGATGAACTTATGTGAGATACTTCTCTAGAACTTGCATAACGATCTTTCGAAATTTTTGTCATTGATTGCATGAACTTGAAAATGATAGAGGCATTAGGTTTACCACCATGGCCCAAATAACCTTGTTTCCCAAAGAAAAATGATATCATTAGATTGCCAATTTGAGCCGTATTTGTGAGCCTTTTATTTCTTATCACCAGATATGTCTACCCTTATGCCTGAAATAAATATTTTTCCTTACCCTTTCCAAGCGAGCAATGCAAGATTATCTTATGTGAATGTTTGTGAAGTACTTTGGAGGGTGTTTGGCAAAAGAATAAGTGTGGGGGTTTTTCATATTTGTTTCTGTTTGAAAAAAAAAAAAAAAAAAAAAAAAAAGAAGAAGAAAATGAAAAGAAAAAGAAAGATTGTATACAAAGAAAATAAAAAGTTTTTAAAGTTTCAGTTTATGGGTGTGGTTGGAGGTGACTTGTAGAATAGCGGGAAATGTTGAGTTCTTATAAATCAAAAGAATTGCTTGTAATGTAGCTTGGAACTTTTGTTTTTCCTATTCTTTCGTTTCAATAACCCTATCCCGAAGCCTCATTACATCCAATAAAAGTCCTCTTGATTTAAGTTTTGCAATTATGACTGTGGAGAAGTGATCTTTATGCAAGCTTATGGTAGAACTTTCACATTCGTTTCTTTGAGTGAAACACATTAAAACTAAACACATGTGTGATTGAGTGCATATTCCGTGAGAAGGTCGCTAGTTTGCATATGGTGATTTTAAAAATAAAAATTTTGAAATTGCATTAGCATGGCTATCTCACACACTACACTTCAAGGATGTTTCAAAGATTGCTGCTAATATTTGAATTAGGAAGATGAACTTGGATTAGTTCCTTGATGTTAGCTATGGTTCTTGTTGATTTGTGTTCTCGAATGAAATTCTATGAGGGTCACATAGGAGAACCTAATAATTTTCATGTTATTACTTTTTCTGTTTTCTCTGTTTTGCTCGAGGACTAGCAAAAGAATAAGTGTGGGCGTATTTGATCGGATTATATTTATACATATTTTACATCAAATTCTCTCGTCTTTTCTTAGTTAGTTTCTTATATTTTTGAGCTAGTTACTTTGTTTTTGTGTTTTTTAGTATTTATCTAGTAAATAAAATAAATTTTGCACAAGTGAGATTTTAAGTGATAAAATCGTCAAAACTGTCTTGCCCACTATTTTTGGTTAATAAAAATAGGATAGTATTATACATATATATATATATATATATATGATGTTAATTGAGTGGGGTTTTTGGCAGAAAGCAACGCGTGGGGAGCATAACAGCTGCCTGGTGCAGCTGGCAAGAACAGAAATGAATAAAGAATAAAGAAATGAGAAGTGGCAGCATGAGGGCTGCCATAAAAGAAAAATAAAAACAGCAAGTGGAGGAAAGAAGTGGGCAGCATGTCAGCATGCGGAAAGAATAAAGGAAGCGGGACTGAGGAGAGCTTAGAGGGGGGAGGTCAGGATAGCGGGCAGTAGGAAGTGAAGTAGGTGAGACGCAGGAAAGCAAGGCAGCTGGCGTGCTGCCTTTGCAGCGCAGGAACCAGGTGGCGAGAGTAGGAGCAGGAGTGCTGCCCTCGTGCAGCAGCAGGAATAAAGGAGACGCTGCCTTGGGCAGCTCGAAGGAAGGAGGTTGCAACAGAAGGGGAGTACGGGAGCAGGTGAGCAGGTGAGAAGGGGAGTGCTGTCTTGGTGTCAGCACATTGGCGCACGGAAGGCGGGAGCTGCGAGAGGTCAGGAAGCCTCGGGGGAACGAGAGGGAGAGACGAGAGGGAGAGACGTGCTGCGAGGTGGGCGCTGACGTGGAAGCCATGAGAGCTGCCTTGGGGCAGCTGGCGAGAAAAGCTGCCTTGGCAGCACGTGTAAGGGCTTGCGAGAGAAGACGCAGTCAGCACGGGAAGACAGCTCGCAGGTCAGTGCAGCTCGCAGTCAGCACGGGCAGTCAGCACAGCAGAAGCACAGTGGCACTGAAGCACTCTCCTCTCTCGGTTTAATTTTCCTAAACTCACATTTTAATTTCTGTTTAATTTTAATAATGTATAACTAATTTTATTTTGGCTAGAGTTTAATTCAAAACCATGGATATATTTGTAATATGAATTGATTACCTTCAGTTGTGATTTCTGAGTTGTGATTAAATTTGCTTAACTGCTTGATTGATAACTTATTTTTGTATGTCGATTAAGGATGCATACTTAATTTACATGCATGAATTTGATGCTAGAATATAAGTGAATTTCACCTAATCGTTATGAACTTATATTCACAAGTAGTGAAGGTCGCTTATAAACGATCGCGTTAGGTAAATTCTTGGCATAAGTTTCATGCAATTCATAGTAACAAGTGCCTCGTCAATGCTTATGATTTTCATAAAACTTAATGATTCTTGCTTGTTTCTCTATTATGCAATTCATGTAGGGAACTTGTAGGGAATGTTTTGGGTTGTCGTATGCAATCATCCAACCTAATAAAAGTAGGAAAATCTGAAGGTTAATTTAAGCGGACCTAATTAACTTGGGGCGTTGAGAATTTACAATTTATTGAAAGAACAACTGAAAATCAATTTAGGTTGCATATATGTCATGTGTGGAGAAGAACCCTCTAGCCAGTCCGTCATTTATCATTTTACCTTAATTTCATGTTTTTGTCAATTTTGTAATTTATTTAAGTTAATTTCCTTCTCGTCAAAATCAATCCCCCGTTTATTTTAAAGTGTTAGATTTATTAGAAATCATTTTAGTTTGTGTTTTCTTAAATCTTGAGTTGTTTTGAGTCTTTTGATTTATTTTAGTTTATTTGTTAGTTTTATTTTGAGTTATTCTATTTAAGTGTCTTGAGTCTAGTTTAGTGTTTTAAATTTTGTTTTTACGTTTTTAATTTAATTTTATTTTGGTTAGCATCCCTAGTTAATCCCCGGCCTAGAACGATCCCTACTTATCCATATACTACAACTGTCACAAATAGGGTTTAAATTTGTGCGTGAATTTATTTTCGCATCAAATTCAATGAAGGAATAACTGGAAATCGAGTCGTTTGCATACTTGTCATGTGTGGAGAAAGAGCCTCTAACTAATCCATCATCCATTTAAAACCCCAAAATCGTTTTCAAATCTGTTTTTCCTTTGCAATCTGTTTTGTTAGTTTATTTTCGTCCAAATCAAATCCCCATTTATTTTGAAGTCCTAGATTAGTTAGAAAGTGTTTTGGTTTATGTTTTTAAGTGTTTTGGTACAAGTTAAAACCCAAATTCGTCCAATTTGGTGCTTTGTGCTCAAAACTGCCCAGAAAGTGTTTTTAAAGCAGTTTTGAGTCTTTTGGTTGCTGTTTTGAGTTTTTGGTTTGTTTTAGTGTTTTAAACTTTAGTTTTGCATTCTTTGAGTCTAATCTAGTGTTTTAAACTTCGTTTTTACGTTTCTATGTCAGTTTAGAGGTTTTAGCAAGCCCTCCTAATCCCCGGTCCAGAACGATCCCTACTTACATACTTTACTACAATTGTCAAAAGAGGGTTTAATTTGTGTGTTTAGTTATTTTACGCATCAAAAGGTGTTTCCACCTTTGCCGTGGGCGGTTTTTGTTCTTCCTCTTCAATCATCAACTCCTCCACCTCGTTAGAACGTGATTTGGAGTGTTGGGGGTCAGATCCTACGTGCTTCCCACTTCGCAAAGTTATAGCTTTTGCAGATTCGAATCCAACTTTTGGATTGACCACGGTTGAGCTAGGCAACTTGCCTTGCTCTCGAAACTGCCCCATAAACTCGGCAATTTGCCCCACTTGCTTCTCCAACTCGTCCACCTTCTTGTCCCTAGTTTGCATGCCCTGCGCCATAGAAGTTAGTAAATTAAAAATCTGATCATTATCAATAGAAGAACCTGATTTTTGGGCGGGTTGTGCTTAGGGTTAAGTTGGGGCAAACGACTTTTGATAAAAACCCGGGGGTTGTTGCCTAAATGTGCTTTGTTGTTGGCCTTGTTGGGGTTCTCGCCATTTGAAATTTGGATGATCACGCCAACCGGGATTGTAAGTATTAGAAAAGGGGTCATTCCTCGGTCGGTATTGGTTGCCAAATCCCACGGCATTGAGGGTCCCCAACCTCCATTCTCTATCAATTGTGGGCACTTGTCCGTAAGGTGTCCTTGCATGGAGCATATGCCACAAGCTGCCACGTTTTGCACTTTTGGACCTTCCACCACCTGAGAAAGCAAAGTAGTAAGGTTAGCCATTTGATTTTGAAGTTCGGTTATGGCACTTACCTCATTCACTTGGTGTTGCCGTGGATTGCTCTTTGTCCAACACCTTTGTATTGTTGGGCATTCAACGCTCGATTGGAGATTAATGTCTTGGCTGCCGTGGGGGTCTTGTCCACCAAGGCTCCTCCCGCCGAGGCATTTAGCATTTGACGTTCGATTGGTAGTAGCCCCTCGTAGAAGTATTGTAGAAGAAGTTCCTCCTTCATCTGATGCTGTGGACATGAAGCAACAAGAGATTTAAAACGTTCATAGTAAGTAGGAAAAGATTCACCTTCATCTTGTTGAATTCCACTTATCCTTTTTCGTAGGAGGATGACTCGAGAAGTTGGGAAAAACTTCTCCAAGAAAGCCCGTTTCATGCTCTCCCAAGATGTGACTGTTCTGGGAGCTAATTCATACAACCAATCTTTCACCTTTTCCATGAGAGAAAAGGAAAAGCCTTCATCTTAAATATGCTCCCGTCAACATTGATTAGAGTCATGCTTGAACACACCACCTCGAACTCTTTCAAGTGCTTGTTAGGATCCTCCATGGACAACCCATGGTACTTCGGAATGTGGTGTAGCAAACTTGACTTCAACTCGAATTCCTCGGTCTTTCCTTTGGCAGCCGCGGGATATTGAATACATAGAGGTGCGGCATTGTCTAATCCCGAAGCCGAAAGCTCCTTGATTGTACGATTGTCATGTGCCATGGCTTCCTCTACTTTACCCACTGTTGCCGTGGCTTCCTCTTCTTCAAACTCAACTTCGGCTTCTGAATTTGAACTTGATTCACTAGGTTTTGGATTCTTCCTTTTTCGTCTCAATTCTCGCTCAAAATCGTCGTCAAAGTCCAAGATGTGTTCACGAATCGGATGAGAACTCCGAGTCATAAACTAGTACCTAAAAACAAGAAAACAAAACAAGGTCAGAATCTGGAATTAATTAAAATAAACTGAAATAAAACAATCCAAGGGATTATTGCTAATCCCCGGCAACGGCGCCAAAAATTTGATGCGAAATATATAAGCACACAAATTAAACCCTCTTTTTATCAATTGTAGCAAAGTATGTAAGTAGGGATCGTTCTAGGCCGGGGATTGGGAGGGATTGCCAAATCACTTGAAACTGACTCAAAACGTAAAAACAAAGTTTAAAACACTAAACTAGACTCAAAGAATGCAAAACTAAACTATAAAACACCAAAACAAACCAAAAGACTCAAAACAGCAAATAAACACTCAAAACTGCCTTAAAAACACTTGCAACTAACACTAAATTGGACGAAATTGGGTTATGACTTGACTCAAGACACTTAAAAACACAAACTAAATTGATTTCTAACTAATCTAACACTTCAAAATAAATGGGGATTGAGTTTTGACGAAAATTGAAAACAAGAACAAACTTTGTAAATTGAACAGAATCTAAAATGAATTTGATAAAAGTGAATGGATGGAAAGCTAGCTAAGGGGTTCTTCTCCACACATGTCACACTTGCATACAAAACGCTTGCCAATTGCTTCTCAATAAACCATGAATTCCCAACGCCCCAAATTGACCGTGGATTGCACTAATTAACCCTCAGATTTTCCTAAAGTTATCGAATTGGATGAATTGCATACGACAACCCAAAGCATTCCTCACAAGTTCCCTGCATGAATTGCATAACAAAGATACCAGCAAAGATCATTAAGTTCTATGAAAATCATAAGCATTGGCGAGGCATGATAGGAGCATATTTATGCGACATAATTGGATTGTTCTCGTGCATTTACGTTGTGTTTCTTTAGTTATTTTAGTGTTTAAATTCACTTTTGTGTGTTTTCAGATTCTAAGGACAAAGTATGTAAGAAGGTGCATTTTGGAGCCTTTTGGAGCAAAATAGAGCTTGGAATGATTATCACATGCTCGGAGCAAAAGGAATGGACGTAATTGAAGAATTGAAGATTTGAAGAAGTTAGGATTCCTAATAAACGAAGGATTCCTAATTGAAGATGGATTCCTACTCACATGAGGATTCCTACTCCAACAAGGATTCCTACTTGAATTAGGAAAGTTAAGCCAAGTTTTCCTACTTTGGTTTGATCTTTCCTAAGTGTCCATAAGTTTCAGCAAGTTTGAAGGTCTCCTAAGCATTCTAGGACATCAAATACACATCCCTTGCACATTGTGAACCCTTGCCGCACCCCCTTGACATTTCCTCTTCCTTGCCGTGCAAGGGAGAGGGTTGTTTCCTGATTTTATGCATTAAAACACATTCCTAATGTGTTTTAGGACCTTGCTGCATATCCCCTTGCCTTTCCTTTAATTTTCTGATTTGATTTCCTATTTCTAGAAGCTTTTGACTTAATTTCTGATTACCTAAATAACCTAGGGTTTTAATTTCCTAAACCCTTTAAATAAACTTCCTTGTTGCAGCCACAAAGAACCATTGAACCACCCATTCACGCCAGAAATCATCCACCACTCTTAGACACATCCATACTTCACCATTCACCATTCTTTCTGCCCAAAAACACTTCTAGCCGCACCATACTACCGTCCTAAACACCATTCCATACTTTTACACCATCAATAACCCCCAAAACTCACCACCAACCCTTGTGCCGCAGCAAAGAGGAAGGAGGAAAGCCTTGGACGTGCTTGTCATTCGATTGGGGATTGCTGGAACGTTTTAGGTGTAATCTTTCTTTTGTTTTCAATGTTTCAATTCAATAATCTTTGTTTTGTGAGTATGAGGAACTAAACCCTTTTAGTTAGGGGGTGATTCGAAACCATGTTCATGCTTGCAATATGATTTGATTACATCCAGTTGTGTTTTATAAGTTGTGCATTCAATTTACTTATCCGTTCGTATAAAAACTGATTTGTGTATGTTGGTTGAGAGTGCACGCTTGATTTTCATGCATGAATTTGATGCTAGAATATAAGGGAGTTTCACCTAATCGTTATGAACTTATATTCACAAGTAGTGAAGGTTGCTAGTCACAATCGCGTTAAGTAAATTCTTGGCATAAGTTTCATGCAATTCATAGTAACGAGTGCCTCGTCAATGCTTATGTTTTTCATAGAACTTAATGATTCTTGCTTGTATCTCTATTATGCAATTCATGTAGGGAATGTTTTGGGTTGTCGTATGCAATCATCCAACTTAATAACTTGTGGAAAAACTGATGGTTAATTAGTGCAATTCACGGTTAGTCTGGGGCGTTGAGTATTCATAGCTTATTGAAGAGCAACTGGAAATCGTTTTGTATGCAAGTGTGACATGTGTAGAGAAGAACCTCCTAGCTAGCTTTCCATCCATAAGTTTCATTCAAATTCGTTCTACAATCTGTTTTAATTACAAAGTTTTGGCTTGTTTTCAATTTCGTCAAAACTAAATCCCCCTTTATTTTAAAGTGTTAGATTAGTTAGAAATCCATTTAGTTTATGTTTTGATTCAAGTTGTAACCCAAATTCGTCCAAATTTGTGTTTGTGTTCAAAACTGCCCAGAAAGTGTTTTTAAGGCAGTTTTGAGTGTTTGTTTGCTGTTTTGAGTCTTTTGGTTTGTTTTAGTGTTTCAAACTTTAGTTTTACATTCTTTGAGTCTAGTTTAGTGTTTTAAACTTTGTTTTTACGATTTTAAGTCCGTTTTCAAGTGTTTAGCAATCCCTCCTAATCCCCGGTTTAGAACGATCCCTACTTACATACTTTGCTACAATTGATAAAAAGAGGGTTTAATTTGTGTGTTAAGTTAATTTTCGCATCAAGGCACTCGTTACTATGAATTGCATAAAACTTATGCCAAGAATTTACTTAACACGATTGTGATCAACAACCTTTACTACTTTTGAATATAAGTTCATAACGATTAGGTGAAATTCCCTTATATCCTAGCATCAAACTTATGCATGAAAATCAAGCGTGCACTCTCAACCAACACACACAAATCAGTTTTAATTCATGTAGATAAGTAAATTGAATTCACAACTTATGAAACGCAATTGAAAGTAATCAAATCATATAGCAAGCATAAACATGATTTCGAATCCCCCCTAGCCAAGGGGGGGTTTAGTTCCTCATACGTACAAAACAAAGAGTATAGAATTTAAACATTGAAATCAAAAGAAAGAAAACACCTAAACGCTCCAATGATCCTAACTTGAATGGCATGCACGTCCAAGGCTTCTCCTCCTTCCTCTTTGCTGCGGCACAAGGTTTGGGGACAGGTTTGGATGGTATTTGTATGGAGGAATGGATGGGAGATGGTATGGTGGTGTTTAGGATGGATGGGGGGTGTGGCAAAAGAGAGAAAGATGGCTGAAAATGTGTTTGTGATGTAGTGTATGAATGTGTAGATGGGTTTGGCTAAAAGAATGGATGGAGAATGGGTGGTGTTGCTGATTGTGTTTTTCATGTAGTGTAAAATCTAGTGTTCTTCCCTTCACTCCCTATTTATAGAAGCTCCAAAGCAAAGAATCACTCAAGTGGCTTCAATAAACAATACAAACAAAGACCAAAATGATGCAAAAACAGCTAGTTTACATGCTCTTTTATCATTGTGTCTTGCCTTTAACAAAAGGCAATCATTCCTCTTTTGCTAATTCAACTCCTTTGTAGCTGTCCATGTCCCTTCATTCTTCAATTTCTGATGCATTTGCCTTGTATTCCATCCCTTTTCCACATGTACTAGCTGTTAGACAACTTTCACACACATGTTTTGCATCATTTCATCTTGCAAACATCAACTTTCGGCCACTTTACACCTCTACACACATGCTATGCATCATTTCAGCTTGCAATTATGTTTGTAGTTGCTGAAAATGTGAATACATCTTGTAAAGCAATCCAACAAATGGCATCTTTCACTTCTTTTCCTTTCAAATTGTTCCTTAAGTGTATGTATCTGCACACTTCCACACTTCAACTTCATTATTCAGATTTTTGCATGTGTTGAAACCCTTTTTAAAACACCAAAAACGTCCATCCCACTTGCTCCATATGCATGCAATCCATTTTGGCCCAAAATTGCTCCAAATTGCACCAAAATGCACTTTCTTTCCAACTTTGTTATTAGGACCTACAAACACACGAAAATAGCTTAAAACACTCTTATAAGCAATAACTAACTAAGTAAATGCAAGAAAACATGTTAACTAAGTCGCATAAATTTGCAAACATAGACGCACACAAAAACAAGCAAATAACATAACTAGCAAATATGACAAATATGGCAAAGTAAAAGCAATAAAGAGTAGGGTTTAGGAACGCAAATCTGGTTGTGATGCCGGAGCTTCCTAGGTCTTCTTTATTTGCATGGGTTGCCTCCCAAGAAGCGCTTGCTTTAACGTCTTCCAGCCGGACGATACCTCCATTTAAGCTCCATTGTAGTCCACGGCATGGAGGGGTACATTCTCCATCACATGCTCCTCAAAGGCTTCATAATAGGGCTTCAAACGATGCCCATTCACCTTGAATTCTTGTTGCGTCTTCAAACTTTGTATTTGGACTGCACCATGAGAAAAAACATTAGTAACAACAAAAGGACCAATCCATTTAGAACGCAACTTACCTGGAAACAAACGAAGACGGGGAATTGAAGAGTAGCACTTTTTGCCCTATAGAGAACGTCTTGCTACGAATCATCTTGTCATGGAATGCCTTCGTCTTCTCCTTGTAAATACGAGCATTCTCATAAGCTTCATTCCTAATTTCCTCAAGCTCATTCAATTGAAGCTTTCTATGAAGACATGCGGCATCAATGTCCATATTAAAAGTTTTTACGGCCCAATGTGCACGATGCTCTAACTCAACGGGAAGGTGACATGGTTTCCCATAGATAAGCCGAAATGGTGACATCCCAATTGGTGTTTTGTAGGCAGTACGATACGCCCACAATGCATCATTCAAACGCAAGCTCCAATCCTTCCTTGTTGGCCCAACGGTCTTCTCCAAAATCTGCTTGATTTCCCGATTCGAAACCTCGGCTTGCCCACTTGTTTGAGGATGATAAGGGGTCAAAATCTTATGCGTGACATTATACTTTTTGAGCAATGATAGGAGCATATTTATGCGACTTAGTTAGCTTGTTTCTTGGCATTTATGTGGTTAGTTCATAGTTATTTTAGTATTTTAAGCTATTTTCGTGTGTTTGTAGGTCCAAAGGGTTAAAGTAGCAAGAAAGTGCATTTTGGAGCCTTTTGGAGCAGTTTTGGGCATCAAATGGATTGCACATGCTTGGAGCTAAGAAGATGGACGAAATTGAAGATCAAATGAGCGTAGATTTGAATGAAGATGTGAAGAATTGGATTCAAGACAAATAAAGAATGAAGAGTTCAAAATTGGAAGCCAAAGTTTCTAAAGTTGGAAGTTTATATTCTTGGAGGTTTCCATTCTTGATAGTTTCTATTCTTGGCTTGGAAGTTTCCTAATCTTTCCTCATCTATGTTCCAGCCACAAAGGGATTCCAAAACATGTTAGGGCACTTAATTGGTTGTTCTAGAAGCCCTAAACCTTCCCTAAAGTTCTTGCCGCACAAGAGCATCCTTTCTTTCCTATTTTCTGATCTTAAAACCACATTCCCTTTTCTTCAAGCGACCAGCTGCACCTTTCCCCTCTTTCTTACCTATTTTCTGACCCAAAATTACATTCCCCTTTGTTCTAAAGCCTTGCCATGCAAGGGGAGAGGTTTCTTACCTATTTTGTGCCTCAAAACACATTCCTAAATCTGCCCTATAATCTTTGCCGAATTTCCCTTCCTTTTCTCTTTAATTCCTGCACCTTTCTTGCCTATTTTCCATTGATTTCTGACTTTTAATTATAGGACAAAATAGATAAGTTATTTCTTTCCCTAAAACTCATAAAAACCGTGCCCTAGCCCTATATAAAAGCCCTTGGCCGCAAACTCTTCTTCTGTCTTCTCTTTTCTGACCAACCACCACTCCACCCTTCACCATAACTCACCTATATCCATCCACCACCACTAAAAACCATCACCCATACCTTGTGTTGCAGCAAAGAGGAAGGAGGAAAGCCCTTGGACGTGCTTGCCATTCAAGACGTTGGATTGTTGGAGCGTTTCTAGGTGTAATCTTTCTTTTGTTTTCAATGTATAATCTTGTTATTCTGTGTTGCGATTATGAGGAACTAAACCCTATTAGTTAAGGGGTGATTCGAAACCATGTTCATGCTTGGAATATGAATTGATTACTTTTGGTTGTGATTTCATAAGTGTTGAATTCAATTCGTTTAACTGCTTGATTGATAACTTATTCGTGTATGTTTGTTACGAGTGCACGCTTAGTTTTCATGCATGAATATGATGCTAGAATATAAGGGAGTTTCACCTAATAGTTACAAACTTATATTCACAAGTAGTGGAGGTCGCTTATAAACGATCGTGTTAAATGAATTCTTGGCATAAGTTTCATGCTCATCATAGTAACGAGTGCCTCGTCAATACTTATAGTTCTCATGTTGCTTAATGATCTTTGATTGTATCTTTATTGTGCTTTTCACGTAAAGGACTTTTGAAGAATGTGTTGAGTGTATGCGTGATGCAAAAAATAACTAAACACAAAAATTAAACCCTCTTTTGACAATTGTAGTAAAGTATGTAAGTAGGGATCGTTCTAGACCGGGGATTAGGAGGGATTGCTAAACACTTGAAAACTGACTTAGAAACGTAAAAACAAAGTTTAAAACACTAAATTAGACTCAAAGAATGCAAAACTAAAGTTTTAAAACACTAAAACAAACCAAAAACTCAAAACAGCAACCAAAAGACTCAAAACTGCCTTAAAAACACTTTCTGGGCAGTTTTGAGCACAAAGCACCAAATTGGACGAATTTGGGTTTTAACTTGTACCAAAACACTTAAAAACATAAACCAAAACACTTTCTAACTAATTTAGGACTTCAAAATAAATGGGGATTTGATTTGGACGAAAATAAACTTAACAAAACAGATTGCAAAGTAAAAACAGATTTGAAAACGATTTTGGGGTTTTAAATGGATGATGGATTAGTTAGAGGCTCTTTCTCCACACATGACAAGTATGCAAACGACTCGATTTCCAGTTATTCCTTCATTGAATTATGAATGACAATGCCCCAAATTAACCGTGACATCACTAGTTAATTCTCAAGTTTTCCTTGTGTTATCGGATTGGATGACATCATTCGACAACCCGAAGCATTCCTCAAAAGTTCCCTACATGACATCATAATAAAGATACAATCAAAGATCATTACGTTCAATGAAAACTATAAGCATTGACAAAGAACTTGCAACTATGACATCATGTCACTCATGCTAGGAATTGAACTTAACGCGATCGTGACTAGCGACCTTCACTACATATGAATATAAGTGTGTGACGATTATGTGAAACAACCTTATATTCTAGCATCATATTCATGCAAGCCAATTAAGTGTCGACCCCTAATTAACAAACACAAATAAGTTATTACTCGCACAGTTAAGCCAATTACATTCACGATTCAAGAATTCATAACTGGAATTTATCAAATCAAATTGCACACATAGTCATGGCTTCGAAATCACCCCTAACCAATAGGGGTTTAGCCACTCATGTTCATAGCAAAACGAAAGGAAAAGAAATTAAACATTGAAATCATAAAACGAATTACACCTAGAATGCACCAACGATGAAGCTTGAGCATCCAAGAGTCCTTCCTTCTTTCTCCTTGCTGCAACGAACAAGTGGTTGGGTTTTGGGGATTATGGATGGTGTAGAAGTATGGATTGAGGGTTAGGATGAGTGTATGGGGCGGCTAGGGATGTTTTTAGGCAGAAACTAGGGTGAATGGTGAAGTATGGATGTGTTTAGGAGTGGTGGATGATTTCTGGCGTGAATGGCTTGTTTGTGGCTGCCAAAGAGAGTTTATTTAAAGGGATTTCAGGAACTAAAAAACCCTAACTTATTTAGGTAAACAGAAATTAAGTCTAAGGTTTCTAGAATTAGGAAACAAAATCAGAAACTTAAGGGAAATTAGCTAAAAGGTGCGGCTAGGGTATGAAACACAAAAGGAATGTGATTAAATTCAGAAAATAGGAAAGATTCACTCTCCCTTGCACGGCAAGGAAGAGGAAAGGTCAAGGGAATGCGGCTATGAT
Organism: Malus fusca; assembly: GCA_035220775.1. Lineage (NCBI taxonomy): Eukaryota > Viridiplantae > Streptophyta > Magnoliopsida > Rosales > Rosaceae > Malus > Malus fusca. The sequence goes on along the minus strand of CM069066.1, from coordinate 17,732,996 downwards.
GTAGGAAAGGTTTTGGGAAAGGTTTGATGTCCTAAAACTAAAGGGGAAGTGGATTCCTTGTGCGGCAAGGTAAGGAACTTGGTGGGAAAGGTGCGGCTGAATCCTAAGGACTAAGGGAAAGGGTTTTTCAAAGTCCTAAGGGGAAAAGGAAAGGTTTTTACATGGTTTAAGGATAGGGAAACATAGCAAGGGGATTTGTTGCAACAAGGGAGACAAGGAGGGAACACAAAGGGGACAAGGCGCCACCTTTGTAGGGATGCTTCAATTTCTGTCTTTCTTTGTCTTCCAAGCTTCCAAACTGATTTCTTATGTCTTCTAACACCTTTCTAGCCTCATTTGATCTTCAATTTCGTCCATTCTCCTTGCTCCATGCATATGCAATCCATTCCAAGCCCATTTTTGCTTCTAAAAGCTCCAAAATGCACCTTTTTGCATACTTTGACCATAAAACCTGAAATTGCACGAAAATAACTTTAAACACTAAACTATCTAAGGAAAAACAACATAAATGCATGAGAACAAGCCAATTAAGTCGCATAAAAATGCAACTATCAATGCGCTTTCCCATCCAATTCAATAACTTAAGGAGAACTTGAAGGTTAATTTAAGCGGACCTAATTAACCTGGGGTGTTGAGTTTCATAGTTTATCGAAAGAACAACTGAAAATTGGTTTATGTGCAAGTGTGTCATGTGTGGAGAAGAACCCTCTAGCTAGCCCATTATCCATAGTTTTATTCAAATTCGTTCAAACTTTGCTTAGTTTAAATCTGTTTTGTTTTGTTTCCAAATTCGTCAAAATCAAATCCCCCTTTACTTTGTTGAGTCATATTAGTTAGAAAGTGGTTTAGTTTGTGTTTTTAAGTGTTTTGATTCAAGTTATAACCCAAATTCGTCCAAAATTTGTGTTAGAGTCCAAAACTGCCCAGATTGTGTTTTTAAGGCAGTTTTGAGTGTTTTTGTGCTGTTTTGAGTCTTTTGGTTTGTTTTTAGTGTTTTAAGGTTTAGTTTTGCATTCTTTGAGTCTAGTTTAGTGTTTTAAACTTCGTTTTACGTTTTTAAGTCAGTTTAGAGGTTTTAGCAAGCCCTCCTAATCCCCGGTCCAGAACGATCCCTACTTATACATATACTACAATTGTCAAAAGAGGGTTTAATTTGTGTGTTTAGTTATTTTACGCATTAAATTTTGGCGCCGTTGCAGGGGATTAGCAACTTTGCTAATCCCCCGTTGTTTATTTTGCGTGTCTTTTGTTTTAGTTGCTGACTTTGTTTCTGTTTGTGTCTTTTATTTTTACTTTTGATATTTGATTTAGTTTTGTTTCTTTGATTTCAGGTACTAGAGATGTAAGACATGGATTTTGCTAACATTCAAGCTCAATTGGCGAATCTTACTTCTCAATTGTCACAGATTGCTGGAAGGACCACAATGCAAAGTGTCCCTACATGTGGTGTGTCCTATGGGCAAGGATATCAAACTCATGAATGTTCTCAATTCACTGCAAATGAAGATGCTCATCAATGCCATAGCCAATCATGGGACAACATGTTTTCCAACGCTTACAATTCGGATTTGAGAGATTATTCAGATTACATGTGGGGAGAACCTCAACAATTCCAACATGGTGGATATTGGAAGCAAGAAGAGTTCTATCAATGGCCATATGCACCATTGATGTGAAAATTATGTTGACACACAAATTAAACCCTATTGATGACAATTGTAGTAATGATGCAAGTAGGGATCGTTCTAGACCGGGGATTAACTAGGGATGCTAATCAACACAAATAAGACTCAAAAACACTAAACTAGACTCTATAGACTCGAAACTAACTTAAAACACTAAAAACAGCAAGAAACAATCAAAAAGACTCAATTCTAGACCTAACAAGTGATTTGGACGAAAATATAACTTCAAAGACTCAAAAGACTTAAAAGAAACACGTTTTGACTCTAAAACAAGATTTAAAAGCAAGGGGGTTGATTTGGACGAATTTAACTTTTAAAACAAAAACTTTGAAAACAAACTTGACAAAAACGATTTGATGTAGATTAAGATGATGAAAGGCTAGTTAGAAGGTTCCTTCTCCACACATGAAACATATGCATACGACTCGATTTCCAATTACTCTTTCAACCAACCATGAATGACAATGCCCCAAATTAACTAGATTGCACCAATTAACTCTCAGATTTCCCTAGATTCATTGAATTGAATGGAATACGCATTACAACCAAATTATTCTTATCAAGGACCCTAACTATGGAATACGCATGATAGAGACACATATCAAAGATCATTAAGTTCAATGGAAATCATAAACATTGACGAGGCATTCATAACTATGGGATACGCATGTTACTCTTGCCAAGGATTTACTTAACACAATCATGACTAGCGACTTTTACTACTTATGAATATAAGTTAATAACGATTAGGTGAAATTCCCTTATACTCTAGCATCAAATTCATGCATGCAAACTAAGTGTCGACCCTCAATCAACATACATAAACATGTTATCAATCAAATAGATAAGTAAACCACATTCACGATTTATGAAATCATAACTGGAGGAAATCAAGTCATATAAAACAAATGATCATGGCTTTGAATTCCCCTCTAACTATAAAGAAATTAGTTCCTCATGTTCGCAAATAAACAAAGATAAATAAATTTAAACATTGACATAAAGATAGAAAACACCTAGAAACGCTCCGACAATCCAACGTCTTGAATGGCATCCACGGCTCCAAGAGTTCTTCCTTCTTCTCCTTGCAAACTCACGGCACAATGAGGTATATTTGGGTGAATGGTGTAATGAAATTCTGGTAGAGGGTGGTGAATGAAGGGTGCGGCAAAGGCTTGTTATTATAGGCTGAAAATCCCATCTCCTAGGTAGCAAAGGACAAGGTTTTAAAGGCCTAATCTACATAGGATAATAACATACAATCCTATAAGGAAAACAAGTCAAAAACCCAAAGGGAGTGGGAGATAAGGTGCGGCACCAATCTAGGAGAGAATAAGGCTTCTAGAAATCTGAAATTCCAAGGGAAATAAGGTATAGGGTGCGGCACAAAGCTAGGGTTCTAGAAAGACAATGCAAGGCAGATTTTTAGGCTTCTAGAAAGGTTCTAGGCGCCATTTTTGTAGGATAAGATTAGGTCTTCTAGAAATCTGATTTTCAGCATCCTAATCTAGTTAGAAACCCTCCTAAGTGGCTGAAATGTGGATAGTTTAGGATTAGGATAAGATAGGATAGGATAAGGTTTGTTTGGATAAGATAAGCTAAGATAAGGTTATGGATGAGATTTTGGATAAGATTCCTTCTCTTGAGCTGATTCTTTGGCTTTAACTCTTTTTCTTCATGTAGGAATACTTGCTTGAGTAGGAAACTTCATTCGTCTAGGAATCCATCTTCAATTAGGACTCCTATATTGATTAGGAATCCTTCATTTAAGCCCTTTCCTACATCAACTAGGAAACTTTGTATCTCCAATTCTTCAACTTTGAAACGCCTTCCTAGCTTCATCAATCCCTCAAATTCGTCCATCCTATGTGCTTCATGTGCATGAACTCCATTTTAGCCCAATTTCGCTCCAAAATGCTCCAAATTGCATCCTTTTGCTCACTTTGTCTCTAAAACCTGAAAACACATGAAAATAGCTTAAAAGACTAACTTAACTAAGAAAACACAACATAAATGCATAAGAACTAACTAACTAATGCGCATAAATATGCTCCTATCAACCATCACAGCCACCACAACAATATGCCCAATTCAATTCAGGTACGTCTTTGGATAATGATACGTTTAATAAGTTACTCACCTCTTTGTACTGGTGTGAGAATTACTTGACACACAAATTAAACCCTCTTTTGTCAAATTGTAGTAAAGATGTAAGTAGGGATCGTTCTAGACCGGGGATTAGGAGGGATTGCTAAACACTTGGAAACTGACTTAAAAACTCAAAAACAAAGTTTAAAACACTAAACTAGACTCAAAGAATGCAAAACTAATGTTTAAAACACTTAAACAAACCTAGAATTCAAAACAGCAACTAGAAGGCTCAAAACTGCCTAAAAACCACTTTCTGGGCAGTTTTGAGCACCTACACTAATTTGGACGAAATTTGATGAAAACTTGAATCAAAATACTTAGAAACACAAATCAAAACACTTTCTAACTAATCTAAGACTTCAAATTAAGGGGGGATTTGTTTTGGACGAAAATTGAAAACAAAACAGAAACTTAAAACTAAACAGGTTGTAAAACGTTTTGGATGAAAAGGATGGATAAAGGGCTAGTTAGGAGGTTCTTCTCCACACATGTCACACTTGCAAACAAAACGATTTTCAGTTGTTCTTCGATAAACTATGGATACTCAATGCCCCAAATTAACCGTGAATTGCACCAATTAACTTTCAGTTTTTCCACAAGTTATTAGATTGGATGATTGCATACGACAACCCAAAACATTCCCTACAAGTTCTCTACATGAATTGCATAATAGAGATCCAAGCAAGAATCATTAAGTTCTATGAAAAACATAAGCATTGACGAAGCATTCGTTACTATGAATTGCATGAAACTTATGCCAAGAATTCATTCAACGCGATCGTTTTCAAGCGACCTTCACTACTTGTGATTATAAGATTGTAACTATTAGGTGAAACTCCCTCATAATCTAGCATCATATTCATGCATGAAAACTAAGCGTGCACTCTCAATCAACATACACAAATAAGTTATCAATCAAATAGATGAACGAATTGAATCCACAATTTATGAACTAACAACTGAATTTAATCAAGTCATACTGCAAGCATGTACATGGTTTCGAATTACCCCCCAACTAAGGGGGTTTAGTTCCTCATACTCACAAAGCAAAGATACATAAATTTAGAAATTAAAATCCAAAGGAAGAAAACACCTAGAACGCTCCAACTTGGCAGCAAGCTCATCAACGAATTCTCCTTCCTCCTTGTTGCGGCAGAGAACTTTAGAACAGGTTTTTGGGGTTATTTGTGGTGTAGAATGGATGTGGAATGGTATGGGAAGGTTTGGGGTTGATGGGGGTACGGCTAGGGATGATTTTGGGTCAGAAAATATGGTGAAAGGTGAAGGAAGGCTGCTGCAAAGTGTGATGGATGTGTTTGACGAATTTATGAATTGTGGAGGGGTGTATGGCTGGATGGGATGAATGGAATGTGTGTGGGAGGTGTGGTTTTCTGAACTCCTAACCAAGGGGGGTTATATAGTGGCTGAAAATGTCAAGCAAACATTAAGTAATGGACAATCTGCCATCCTTGCAGAAATCCACTTCATGGTGGTCCAATTTCTGCCATTCCTTGTTGTCTATTCACTGCCCATGCTGATTCCTTGCTGCCCATGCTTTAATTTCTTATTCCTTGTTGCCCATGCTTTAATTTCTGATTCCTTGCTGCCCATGTGGTGTGTGTGTTGCTGTTTTCTTTCCTTCTTGCTGCCCATGTGGTGTTTATACTTGCAATGCATGTTCTTCATCCATTTAGCTAGTAAAAAACACATTTTCTGCCATTACATGGCATCCATGATGTTTGAAGTTGTAGGCCAACACTTTGCACACACACATGCAGATTTCTAGCCCTTTGAATCATCAAATTCGTCCATCCTCATGTCTCCATGTTTGCACCATCCAATCTTGGCCCAAAAATGCTCCAAATTGGTTCAAAATGCATACCTTGCCATATGAACCTGAAATTGCACGAAAATGACCTTAAACACTATAATAAGTTATAACTAACTACGAAAATGCAAGAAAACAACATAACTAAGTAGCATAAATATGCTCCTATCATGTACCAGGAAGTAGAAAATCGAAACAAAGAGATGCAAAATCAAGCCACGAAGACGGGCAAATTGGAGGAGCAAATTGGGCAGATTATGGAGTTCATGGTACAAATTCAAGAACACAGTGAATTCTCCAACGCAAACATGGTAAATTCAATCGAAGATTTTGCAATTGCTGAGGCTATCACTTTGGGAAGTGAAATGGAGGATGAAGTTATCCCTGAACCATCCAAACATAGCCCGAAAGTGGATGAATTGCTGCTGCAAGAATAAGAGGAGGATGACGACATGGGCAGTTTAGAAGAACTCTTGCCGCAAGCCCCTCAAGTCCCTATGCCGTCCAACTTAGGTGAGGTGGTTCCTAATTCAATTCATTCTAACATTATTCCACCAAATGTCCCTTTTCTTCGCAGGTTTTTAATGCCCAAGAAAGATGAGAGTGAAAAAAACATTCTGGAAGCCATTCCAAAGGTGCAAAGTGATATCCCAATTCTTGGCACACCAAATCAAGTTCCAGATTGTGTTTTTAAGGCAGTTTTGAGTGTTTTTGTGCTGTTTTGAGTCTTTTGGTTTGTTTTAGTGTATTAAGGTTTAGTTTTGCATTCTTTGAGTCTAGTTTATTGTTTTAAACTTCGTTTTACGTTTTTAAGTCAGTTTAGAGGTTTTAGCAAGCCCTCCTAATCCCCGGTCCAGAACGATCCCTACTTATACATATACTACAATTGTCAAAAGAGGGTTTAATTTGTGTGTTTAGTTATTTTACGCATCAAGCAACGCCTCAATGGTTCGATTACAGAAATGAGGTCCTCCATCACTAATGAGTACTCTTGGCATTCCAAACCTTGCAAATATGTTAGTTCTAATAAAATCTGCAACCACTTTAGAATCATTAGTACGGGTGGCTTTTGCTTCCACCCATTTCGACGCATAATCAACCGCAAGTAAAATATAATTGAAACCATGAGATGAAGGAAAAGGTCCCATAAAATCAGTGCCCCAAACATCAAAAATTTCGACACTAAAGATGGGAGTTTGCGGCATTTGTTCTTTGGGACATATATTGCCCAATCTTTCACATCTATCACAAGTCATGCAAAACGTTCTAGCATCTTTAAAGATTGTAGGCCAATAAAAACCACATTCTAACACTTTGAGTGCTGTCCTTTGGGTGCCAAAATGTCCCCCACATGCATAAGTGTGACAAAAGGTTAAAATTGAATTAAACTCAGAATGATGCACACACCTATGTAGAATCTAATCAGGGCAATATTTCCATAAATAAGGATCATCCGAAACATAAAAATGTGCATCTTTTTTCAATTTATCACCTTGTTTCTTGTTTAGGGTGCTTGGAACTTGTTTAGTGACCAAATAGTTAACTAAATCGGCATACCATGGCACACTTACCTCAATGGACAGCAACTGCTCATCAGGGAATGTCTCTGGGATAGGCACGACATCCTCCTCATGCACCAAACGGCTCAAGTGGTCAGCCACCACATTTTCACTTCCCTTCTTGTCCCTGATTTCCACGTCAAACTCTTGGATAAGTAACATCCACCGAATAAGCCTTGGTTTGGCCTCCTTCTTCGTGAGCAAATACTTCAAAGCTGCATGGTCAGTGTAAATAATAACTTTAGTACCAAGTAAATATGAACGAAACTTATCTAAAGCAAAGACAACGGCAAGAAGTTCTTTTTCCGTTGTAGAGTAGTTCAATTGAGCGTCGTTCAAGGTCCTTGAGGCATAGTAGATAACGTGTGGCTGCTTGTCCTTCCTTTGTCCCAATCACCGGAAGCATCACACATAAGCTCGAAATGACGGCTCCAATCTGGTGGCATAATGATGGGGGCTGAAGTTAGCATCTCTTTGAGGTGTTCGAACGACTTTTCACACTCTTCGTTGAACTCAAAGGGCACATCCTTTTGGAGAAGTCGGCATAGGGGTGTGGAAATCTTTGAAAAATCCTTGATAAATCGCCTATAGAATCCTGCATGTCCAAGAAAAGAACGAACCTCTCTAACCGAAGTAGGAGAGGGTAAGTAGCGTACAAGATCTATTTTTGATTTATCAACCTCAATTCCCCTTTCAGAAATGATATGCCTTAAAACTATGCCTCGTTTTACCATAAAGTGACACTTTTCCCAATTTAAAACAAGGTTAGTTTCAACGCATCGTTTTAAGATTAAAGTGAGATTTTCCAAACAACCATCAAACGAATCACCAAAGACGCTAAAATCATCCATGAATACCTCAATAATCTTCTCAACAAAATCTGAAAAGATACTTACCATGCATCGTTGAAAAGTGGCAGGGGCATTGCATAAACCGAATGGCATGCGACGATAAGCAAAAGTACCAAAGGGGCATGCGACTGATTTTTCCTTTATGATTGCATGTGAATTCATAAGTTATAACCACAACCAAGCATAACCAAAGAGTAAATCAAACTTTCATCCATGTTAATCACTCTCTTTAACAGTCATGCAATTAAAAACCAAATCCTCATCATTGTGTTGGAAGGTACCCTAAGACACAAACAAACACACAAAAACAACTCTTTTTGGGTTTTTAAAACAAATTTTTCAAATTTTTATGTGATTTTCGGATTTTTACTTCAAAACACCCTAAAACACACCAAAACAGCTTAAAAACACTTAAAAACAGTAAGGAACAAGTCTATAAGTAAAGGGTGATAAAATCCCACGAATTTGCATCAAAAACACTTATTTACCCCCCCCCCCCACACTTAAATGAAACATTGTCCTCAATGTTTCAAGCATAAACTCACACAAAACACAAAGAAACACACAAACAGCAAGTAAATAACAAAACTGGGCATATTAGAAACAAGCAATAAAGTGAAGGGTTTTAGAAACTCAAATCTGGTTGTTAGAGCAATTCCTAGGTCCCACGACATTGTCCTCAATCTTCCTTATTTGAATGCTTCTCTTTAAGCTCCCCTAGGTCCCACGGCATGGATTTGATCTTTGAATGGACGATGATACTTGAAATGAACCGGCATTGGTTTAGATTCTAGTGTAGGTACCTGATTCATCAAAATCAGCAAGTTAGTAGAAAACGTATGTGAAATTCGAGAAGATGTCTTACCTTTTTGCTCCGATAAAAACTCAAGGACGAACACCACATCTTTGAAAGTTTCAGGGACTTTCAATTTGGCCAGATTTACTACGATGGTTGTGATTTGTCCCGTGTCATCAAACTCAACTTCTTTGGGCTTTGTTGTTTCAAATACGTCCTCTTCGATGAATTCTTGATATTCTCCAGCCACTACTTTCTCTTGAATCATTCTTCTTGGTGCACAAAGTCCTTCGAACAATTCATCACAATCTAGAACTTGCTTTGTTGCACCAAGGATTGGAATATCATTTTGCACCTTCGGAAGAGCTTCCACAATGTCTTTTTCACTCTCTTCTTGCTCGGGAATCAAAAACCTACGAGGAAAGGGGACATTGGGTGGAATAATGTTAGAATTAACGAAAATTGGAACGTCCTTACTTGTGGTGGATAGTGGTGGAGCATTGGGAGGCTGCGGCAAGGGTAGTGGAGCAAGGGTAGGCTGCGGCAAGGGTGGTTCTTTCCTTGCCGTGGCCTTGTCATCCTCTTCTTCTTCGAACAGCATCTCTTCATCCATGTTTTGGATTGATTTGGACGTTTTTAGGCTTGTTCCAACCTTCATGCCACTTTCCAAAGTGATAGCTGATGTGAAATATATAAGCACACAAATTAAACCCTCTTTTTATCAATTGTAGCAAAGTATGTAAGTAGGGATCGTTCTAGACCGGGGATTAGGAGGGATTGCTAAATCACTTGAAAACTGACTCAAATACGTAAAAACAAGTTTAAAACACTAAACTAGACTCAAAGAATGCAAAACTAAACTTTAAAACACCAAAACAAACCAAAAGACTCAAAACAGCACCAAAACCCTCAAAACTGCCTTAAAAACACAATCTGGGCAGTTTTGATCACTAGACACAAACTTGGACCAAAATTGGTTTTAACTTGACCTAAGACACTTAAAAACACAAACTAAAGTGATTTCTAACTACTATGACTCAACAAAGAAAAGGGGATTGATTTTGGACGAATTTAAAAACAAAACAAACTTTGTAAATTAGAACAGATTTTAAAAACGAATTTGATTGAATTGGATGGATGGAAGGCTAGCTAAGGGGTTCATCTCCACACATGTTATACTTGCATATAAAACGATTTCCAATTGCTTTTCAATAAACCATGAATTCTCAACGCCCCAAGTTAATTAGGCCCGCTTAAATTAACCTTCAGATTTTCCTAACGTTATTGAATTGGATGATTGCATACGACAACCCAAAACATTCCCCACAAGTCCCCTACATGATTGCATAATAGAGATACAAGCAAGAATCATTAAGTTCTATGAAAACCATAAGCATTGACGAAGCACTTGTTACTATGATTGCATGAAACTTATGCCAAGAATTTACTTAACGCGATTGAGATCATCAACCTTTACTACTTGTGAATATAAGTTCATAACGATTAGGTGAAATTCCCTTATATCCTAGCATCAAATTAATGCATGCAAACTAAGTGTCGACCCTTAATCAACATACAAGAATAAGTTTTAATTCACATAGATAAGCAAATTGAAATCACAATTTATGAAACGCAATTAGAAGTAATCAAATCATATCGCAAGCATAAACATGTATTTCGAATCCCCCCCTAGCCAAGGGGGGGTTTAGTTCCTCATACTCACAACACAAAGAGAATAGAATTTAAACATTGAAATCAAAGGAAAAGAAACACCTAGAAATTCCAGCAAGTTGAACTTGAATCGCATGAACTCCAAGCTTCCTCCTCCTCCTCCTTGGTGCGGCAAAGGTCTAAAACAGGTTCTAAGGGTCCTATGTGTATGGATTAATGGTTATGGAGGGGTATGGTGGTGTTTAGGAGTGGTGGAGGGTGCGGCAAAGGTGTGTGAAGGGTTTTGGCGAATTTCTGATTTGTGGAGTGAATGAATGAATGAATGAATGGGTTAAGGTGGTTTATATAGGCTTCTAACCCTAGGTAAATCAGGTTTAGGCCTTCTAGAAACCCAAATCCATCAGGAATTGGACTAAAAAAACACATTCCCACTAGGAATAGGTGCGGCATAGGCTTAGGGTCAGATAAGGCTTCTAGAAAGCCTTGCAAGGCAAGGATTTAGGGTCTTCTAGAAGTAAATGGGCGGCATATTTCAAGGGAGGATAAGATAGGGCTTCTAGAAAGCCCAAAATCTGATGGGAATTGCTTAGAACTTGTGGCAAGGAGGGGAATACTCTAGAAACTTCTCATTTGTGTCCTACAACACTTAGGAGTCCTTCTAGCATTAGGAAAACATGTCTCAATCCTTCCTTGACTTGGAATTCTTCTCCTTCTTCATCTTGGAAACCTTTTCCTTCTTGGACTTGGAAATCTTCCTTGTAGCTGCAACTTGATGCCATTTGGGGTTTACATTTCCTATTCCAAGTAGGAAACCTTGTTTGAATAGGAATCTTCATTCTTCTAGGAATCCATCTTCAACTAGGAATCCCTCGTTGATTAGGAATCCTTCTTCAATTAGGAATCCTTTGTTGACTAGGATTTCATCTCTTGATTAGGCGCTTTCCTACTTCGACTAGGAAACCTTGTTCAAGTAGGAAACATCATCTTCAAATCTTCAATTTCGTCCATCCTCTTGGCTCCAAACATATGATATTCATTCCAAGCTCTAATTTGCTCCAAAAGGCTCCAAAATGCTTCCTTTTGCACACTTTGCCCTTAAAACCTGAAAACACATAAAACTAGCTTAAAAGACTACTTTACTAAGGAAAAACACTATAAATGCACAAGAACAAGCTAAACTAAGGCGCATAAATATGCTCCTATCAAATTCCCCCACACTTAGCTTTTGCTAGTCCTCGAGCAAAACAAAACGAAACAAAGTAAACAAACGAAACAAAACGAGTAAAACACAACCTAAACCTTCCAACAATCGCCTCATGGATTTCCAATGCACATGACATGTTAAAAATCATCATTCCCACAGATTTTAGCCATCTTTACACTTAAGCACATACTTAATCATAGTCACTACTTATTAGTTCCCATTTAACCAATTAAAACGATGTTTAAATGTAGTAACATGCCTTAGAGAATTTCCTCAATTCCTTACTAGATATGCACTCTATTTTCACTCCGATTTTCTAACTACACACCCTACACTAGTTATATGTGAGAAGATTGATGTAAATATGAAAACGAATGCTCACATATATGTTTCACAAAGAACGCAATTTCTAGAGTTAAGAAGCATGTTTAGATATGATCTCATGAATGGAATGCTACTACTTAGATGCGAGAACCAGTGACACCTATATGCTCCTACCAAATTCAAACTCCACAAATTGAAATACACAACACTCAAGATTAAAGTCAAGGGTTGTAACGGGGCTAGGGAAGTTGGCTAACAACGAAAGGATAGGGAAAACAAACGTTCTCAAAGCAATAGTAAGCAAAATAATGAAATTGAACTTTAGAATTCCCATTAGCATGCAAAAATCAACTTTTAAACACAAAGGGAAGTTTTAACAACAATTAGGGCCGAATTCAATGTTTTGGACCCTTTCTTCAACAAACAACACTTAAGGCCTCTTTTTCACATATTTTCAACTTCTTTCTCATTCTTTTCACAACTTTTCTTTTTTTCTTTCTATTTTCCACGAATTTTCTTTTCTTTTCTTTTTCGTGCCTCATTCAAGACTTTGGCACACCCATAACAAAACTCACTTCCCCCACACTTGTTTTCTGCAATGCATTGGTTTTAAGGAATTCATATTAAGTCATGCATTACTATGCTTCAAGAACAAAGGTATGGATGGTCCTAATCTAGGCTAGGTGAGGATAATGTGGTTAACAAAGAAAATAGGCTAAAACAAGGCTCAACGGGGTTAAAAACCTACAAAACACAATGACATAGGGCACACGGCATTTGGCTAAAGTGGTGGTCACTACACAACTTTATCTTGAATATGTGTTATGCAAATCAATAACATGCTTTGAATGAATTGGGCATGAGTTCTAGTGTTTGGAACTAAATGATGAAACGCCTTCTAAGTAGTAACCAAGCAACGAATAATGAGATCATGCAACAACTTTAGAAAACAACAATGCACAGATTATTAACTCTCCAAATAAACGTTTAGGCTCAAGTCTCACAAGGTTGTAGCGTTAGTTTGAGTTCCTTCCTTCAAGCATGTTACAAAAACTGATTTTTTTCTTTATGATTACATGTGAATTCATAAGTTATAACCACAACCAAGCATAAACAAAGAGTAAATCAAACTTTCATCCATGTTAATCATTCTCTTTAACAGCCATGCAATTACAAACCGAATCCTCATCATTGTGTTGGAAGGTACCCTAAGACACAAACAAACACACAAAAACAACTCTGTTTGGGTTTTTAAAACAATTTTTCAAATTTTTATGGGATTTTCGGATTTTTGAATCAAAACACACTAAAACAGCTTAAAAACACTTAAAAACAGCAAGGAACAACATTTAGAAGTTATGAGTGATAAACCCTACGAATTTGCATCAAAACACTTTGGTTACCCCCACACTTAAATCAAACATTGTCCTCAATGTTTCAAGCATAGACTCACACACATAACAACACACAAAACAACACAGCAACTAACAACCTAACATGGCAGAAAACGAAATAGCAACAAAGAGAAGGGTTTAGGAACGCAAATCTGGAATTGGAGTGCTTTCTCGGTCTTCCTTTGTTGAATGCATGGGTTGCCTCCCAAGTAGCGCTTTCTTTAACGTCTTGCAGCCGGACGTTACTCCATTGAAGCTTCATGGAACCCCACGGCATGGAGGGGTTTTTTCACAACCCGTCCTACGAAATACTTTATGCTTTGGTTCCTTGAATGGGATGGGATAATGATCCTTTCTTATTGTCGTGTTTTGCTTCCCTAAATCAACACGAACTCTCCCACCACATTGTTTTCGATTAGGTACCTGCACCATACAAGGTAATAACCTATTAGTTGAAATGGGAATCGAAATTGGAATAGGTGGCTTACCTTTGTACGGCAAAGAAGTGGTAGCCCAATGGACGGATGCACAAGGGTTGCTTATGGCCAATTGTGGTGCTTCCAAGGTTGGAGCCGTGCACTCCTTGTGCTCTACTCCAAGTTCCTTCTCGGTGGTAATTCGAGAAACATCCTTCTTGACCTTTGTTGAACATTCTGTCCCTATGTGTTTAATTACATTAATGGCATAACAAGAACGAACATCATTAGTATTCTCAATCGATTCAGGAATCTTAAAGTTAATCATATCACCACCAAAGGCCATAGTTACTGCTCCCTTGGCCACGTCAATCTTGGTTTGAGCCGTTTTCATGAATGGTCGTCCAAGTAAGAGTGGTGATGGTGGAGAGTGGGTTGAGTCCTCCATATCAAGCACATAAAAATCTGCAGGAAAAATCAAGTGGTCTACCTGCACCAAAACATCTTCCAACACTCCCTTGGGATATGCATTAGATCGATCGGCTAATTGAATAATAACGCCATCATTTTTAAGCTTTCCTAGATTCATAGATGCATAAACAGAATATGGCATGACATTAATTGATGCACCTAAATCTAGCATAGCATGCTCAAATCTTGTATTACCAATTACGCAAGGGATTGTGAAACTACCCGGATCTTTGCATTTAGGTGGTAGCTTCCTTTGCAACATTGCAGAGACATTCTCGCTTACATGTACCACCTCCTTCTCCCGAATCCGTTTCCTTGTTGTACAAAGCTTCTTCAAAAACTTGGCATACTTCGGGATTTGCTTTATAGCATCGAGGAGAGGGATATTGACATGCACCTTCCGAAACGTCTCAAGAACATCTTTTTCCTCTTCTTCGTTCTTGGTTTGCAAAAACCTGCTAGGAAAGGGTACATCCGGAGGAATGACATTAGAATTAATTGGAATAGAACCTTTCCTACCTATGGTGGATGGATTGGATGCATTGGATGGGTGCGGCAAGGAATTTTCAATCCTTGCCGTGGCTTTTGCTTGCTCTTCCTCTTCAATTTGAAACTTCTCATCCTCCTCGGGGGCAGATTTGGATCGTGTTGGCTCGGTTCCCACTTCTTTCCCATTTCTTAGCGTAATGGCCTTGGCTTGATTTTGTGAGCCCTGCACCAAAGAATTTAATTCATTAAGAATTTGATTATAATCTATTGACGAACCTGAGTTTGATTGAGCATATTGCATAGGTCTCGAATAGAACTCCTCATATGGTTGCCAATATCCTTCGTGTTGAGCTTGTTGAGATTCCCACCACATAGAAGTTGAATGATCACTCCAATCTCTTTGTGGACATTGATTGGCTTGATATCCTTGCCCATAAGACGCACCAAATGTAGGGACACTTTGCATTGTGGTTCTTCCGGCAATCTGTGACAATTGAGAAGTAAGATTTGCCAATTGAGCTTGAATGCTAGCAAAATCCATGTCTTACTTCTCTCGTACCTAAAATCAAAGAAAGAAAACTAAATCAAATATCAAAAATAACACAAAACAAGGAAAACAAAACTAAGTCAGAAACTAAAAAAAAAAAACAAACTAAACGAAAAGAAAAGAACCAAGGGATTAGCAAAGTTGCTAATCCCCGGCAACGGCGCCAAAATTTGATGCGTAAAATAACTAAACACACAAATTAAACCCTCTTGTTGTCAAATTGTAGTAAAGATGCAAGTAGGGATCGTTCTGGACCGGGGATTAGGAGGGCTTGCTAAAACCTCTAAACTGACTTAGAAACACAAAAATAAACTTAAAAACACTTAACAAGACTCACAAGACTCAAATCAAACTTAAAAGACTCAAAACAGCACAAAACAATGAAATTGACTCAAATCTGCCACCTAGAGTAAATTTGGACGAAAATTGGTTTTAACTTGACTCAAGACACTTAAAAACACAAACCAAAACAGATTTTAACTAATCTAACACTTCAAAGTAAAGGGGATTGGGTTTTTGGACGAAAATAAGCAAAACAAAACAGAAACTTAAAACTAAACATATTTTGGACGAAATTAAGATGAATGGATGGATGATGGATTAGCTAGAAGGTCCTTCTCCACACATGACACACTTGCACATAAACCAATTTTCAGTTGTTCTTTCGATAAATCATGAAACTCAACACCCCAGGTTAATTAGGTCCGCTTAAATTAACCTTCAAGTTCTCCTTAAGTTAATGAATTGGATGGGAAAGCGCATACAACAATTCAAAGCATTCTTCAAAAGTCCTTTACGTGAAAAGCACAATAAAGATACAATCAAAGATCATTAAGCATCATGAAAACTATAAGTATTGACGAGGCATTCGTTACTATGATGAGCATGAAACTAGTGCCAAGAATTCATTTAACGCGATCGTTTATAAGCGACCTCCACTACTTGTGAATATAAGTTTGTAACTATTAGGTGAAACTCCCTTATACTCTAGCATCATATTCATGCATGCAAACTAAGTAGGCCTCCTTAATCAACATACACGAATAAGTTATCAATCAAGCAGTTAAACAAATTGAATTCACAACTTATGAAATCACAACTGAAGGTAATCAATTCATATTGCAAATATAACCATGGTTTCGAAATTCCCCCTAGCCAAGAGGGGTTTAGTTCCTCATACTCGCAAAACAAAGATACATAAATTTAGATATTGAAAACAAAGAATGAAAACACCTAGAAACGCTCCAACAATCCAACGTCTTGAATGGCAAGCACGTCCAAGGGTCTCCTTCCTTCTTCTTTGCTGCGGCACAAGGGATGGGTGATGGTTTTTGTGGTGATTTGTGGTGGTGGATGGATATAGGTTGGTTATGGTGAAGGGTGGAATCCCCCAAAAGCTGCTGCAAGGGTCTTTATTTATAGGGCAAGGAAGGGCTACGAATTTGAAGTAGTTTTAGGGAAGGATTTAGCTTTCCAAATCCCCAAGAAAACCTAACAGAAATTAATGAATTTAGGAGAGGAAAATATATGGCAGATTTGAAGGAAAAGAGGTAAATAATTGTGGCAGAGAAAAGGAAAGTGAATAGAGGTCAGAAATTTGAAGGAAAAAGGGAAGGTAAGTGCAGGAATTAAAGAGAAAAAGAAGGGAAATTCGGCAAAGATTTTAGGGCAGATTTTAGGAATGTGTTTTGGGTCACAAAATAGGTAAGAACCTCTCCCCTTGTGTGGCAAGGCTTTAGAACAAAGGGGAATGTAATTTTGGGTCAGAAAATAGGTAAGGAGATGAGGTAGGGTGCAGCAAGGATGGAAGAAACAAAAGGGGAATGTGAATTAAAATCAGAAAATAGGAAAGGAGAGGATCCCATGTGCGGCAAGGATTAGGGATAGGTCTAGGTCTCCTAAAATCATATAATTAAGTGTCCTAAATGATTTAGGAACCCCTTTTGTGGCTGGAACATATGTAACTTAGGATTAGGAAAGTGTAGAGCCAAAGATGGAAACCTTCACAAATGGAAACCTCCAAGAATAGAAACTTCCAACTTTAGAAACTTTGGCTTCCAATTTTGAACTCTTCATTCTTCATTTGTCTTGAATCCAATTCTTCACATCTTCATTCAATCCTAAGCTCATTTGATCTTCAATTTCGTCCATCTTTTTAGCTCCAAGCATGTGCAATCCATTTGATGCCCAAAACTGCTCCAAAAGGCTCCAAAATACACTTCTTTGCCACTTTAAACCATTGGACCTACAAACACACGAAAATAGCTTAAAATACTAAAATAACTACGAACTAACAACGTAAATGCACAAGAACAAGCTAACTAAGTGGCATAAATATGCTCCTATCAACAAGATCTATTTTTGATTTATCAACCTCAATTCCCCTTTCAGAAATGATATGCCTTAAAACTATGCCTCGTTTTACCATAAAGTGACACTTTTCCCAATTTAAAACAAGGTTAGTTTCAACGCATCGTTTTAAGATTAAAGTGAGATTTTCCAAACAACCATCAAACGAATCACCAAAGACGCTAAAATCATCCATGAATACCTCAATAATCTTCTCAACAAAATCTGAAAAGATACTTACCATGCATCGTTGAAAAGTGGCAGGGGCATTGCATAAACCGAATGGCATGCGACGATAAGCAAAAGTACCAAAGGGGCATGTGAAAGTGGTCTTTTCTTGGTCTTCCGGAGCTATGACAATCTGATTATATCCTGAATAACCATCAAGAAAACAATAAAAAGCATGACCGGCTAACCTTTCAAGCATTTGATCAATGAATGGCAACGGGAAGTGGTCCTTCCTTGTGGTGTTGTTTAGCTTCCTATAATCGATGCATACTCTCCAACCTGTTTGGATACGGGTTGGCACAAGCTCATTCTCGGCATTCTTCACCACAGCGACTCCAGACTTCTTTGGAACAACTTGAACCGGTGAAACCCAACGGCTATCCGAAATTGGATAAATCACTCCACAATCGAGAAGTTTGATAATCTCCTTCTTCACTACTTCCATCATTGGAGGGTTGAGTCGGCGCTGAGCCTCTTGAGTTGGTTTAGCCCCCTCCTCAAGAAATATGTGATGCATGCACGTTGTAGGGCTAATCCCCTTAATATCGGCCAATGTCCATCCAATGGTTGTTTTGTGCTCTTTCAACACCCGAATCAATTTCTCCTCCTCTATTGCCGTGAGTGATGAAGAGACAATGACGGGCAACATCTCTTCATCTCCCAAAAATACGTACTTTAAATGATCCGGCAACGGCTTAAGCTCAAGAACGGGGGCCTGAATCACAGAAGGTAACAAAGTATTAGTTGAAACGAAAATTGGAATTGGGTTAGACGGATTACCACGATGTTATGGCAATGATTCAAAGGCTGCCACAATCTCGGCCTGTGCTACATTGGGTACGGCCAGATTGGGTTTCAACCCAATTCCTTGTGCAATTGTTGTTTCAAGGGGATCATCCTCCAACGAATCAAGAAATTCCTGCGCCAATGCATCAAATGCATCAATAGAAAAACAAGAATGATCATCTTTAGGAAATTTAATAGCTTCAGAAATGTTAAAATTAATAATCTCCCCATCAAATTCCATTGTTAAAGTCCCCTTGAACACATCGATCTTGGTGCGTGCTGTTTTCATGAAGGGTTTCCCAAGTAGGATCGGCAATGGGGTGACATTGGGTGAATCCTCCATCTCTAACACATAGAAATCTGCTGGGAATATCAAGTTATCCACCTGCACCAAGACATCTTCCAAAACACCTTTCGGATATGCATTAGAACGATTGGCTAATTGAATTATAACGCCATCGTTTTTAAGCTCGCCTAAGTTCATAGATGCATAAATTGAATAAGGCATGACATTAATTGAAGCTCCTAAGTCTAACATAGCATGTTCAAACTTAGTATTGCCAATAATACAAGGAATTGTAAAACTACCCGGATCTTTGCATTTAGGCTGTAATTTCCTTTGCAAAACAGCGGAGACATTATCACTTACTTGGACAACCTCTTTGTTCGAAATTCTTCTCCTTGTGGTACAAAGTTCTTTCAAACACTTAGCATACCTTGGAACTTGCTTAATTGCATTAAGAAGAGGTATATTGACTTGCACTTTCCGAAACGTCTCCAGAATGTCTTTCTCGTTCTCTTCCTTATTTGATTGCCTAAACCTGCTAGGAAAGGGTGCATTTAATGGAATAGAACTAGAAAAACTCGAATTAGGATTTACCTTGGCCGAATTGGATGGTTTGGGGGTGGAAGATGGCTGCGGCAAGGGTTGCTCCACCCTTGTCGTGGGTGTGGCTTGTGCTTCCTCCTCAAACAGCAACTTTTCATCCTTTTTTTTACTTGATTGAGATACTAGGGGGTCGGTTCCAACTTGCTTGCCACTCCTTAATATGATTGCTTTGGCAGTTTTGAATCCTCCCTTTGGATTTGCAATGGTTGAACTAGGCAATCTGCTCAATTTGCTTCTCCAAGTGATCCACCCTTTTGTCTTGGTTTTGCATTGCTTTGGTTTGATTCTCTTGCCCCTAAGACAAATTGGTAAGTAACTTAAGAAGTGTATCATTATCGAAGGACGTACCTGAACTTGTTTGGGCAAGTTGTGTTTGGAATTGATTTGGTTCGAATGGCTTTTGAAACATCCCATGTGGTGTTTGCCGAAATCCCCCTTGTTGGGCATGTTGTTGTGGCTCTCTCCATTTGAAATTTGGATGATCTCTCCAACCCGGATTGTAAGTGTTGGAGTATGGATCGTTACGTGGCTGATTTTGGCTCCCAAAACCCACGGCATTGGCAGATTCCCACCCTCCATTATCAATCAATTGAGGGCATTGGTCATTGAGATGTCCTTGCATAGAACACACACCATAAACACTTGGTCCTTGTAGCTTCATTCCTTCGGCCATCTGAGACACAATGGAAGTGAGGTTAGTTAATTGTGATTGAATGTTGGACATAGAACTTACCTCATTAACTTGCTGCCGTGGAAGGTCTCTTTGTCCAAGGCCTTCATATTGTTGTGCATTCAATGCTCGATTGGCAATTAGGGTCTTTGCGGCAATTGGTGTTTTGTCAACCAATGCACCTCCCTCTGAGGCATCAAGCATTTGTCGCTCAATTGGGAGGAGTCCCTCGTAGAAATATTGAAGTAGAAGTTCTTCTTTCATTTGATGTTGAGGACACGAGGTGACAAGAGCCTTAAAACGCTCATAGTATGCGGGAAAGGACTCTCCTTGGCTTTGTTGAATGCCACTAATCTTCTTCCTCAAGAGAATGACTCTCGAAGTGGGGAAGAACTTCTCTAAAAACGCCATCTTCATGCTTTCCCAAGACGTGACCGTTCCGAGTGCCAATTCATATAGCCAATCCTTAGCCTTTTCCAAAAGAGAGAATGGAAAAGCTTTCATCTTTAGAATATTCCCATCGACATAAATGGGTGTCATGCTCGAACAAACCACCTCGAACTCCTTAAGATGCTTGTTTGGATCTTCCATGGATAGCCCATGGTATTTAGGAATGTGATGCAACAAGCTTGACTTCAATTCAAACTCATCGGTCTTGCCTTGGGCAGCCATGGGATATTGAATGCAAAGGGGTGTGGCATTGGCTAACCCCGAGGCCGAGAGCTCCTTTATTGTACAGTTGTCCGCTGCCATGACTTCTTCTTCTTCCTCTTCTTCAAATTCAGATTCGGCCTCTGAACTTGAACTAGGTTCACTAGGTTCTGGATGCCTCCTTTTTCTTCTTCTCAAATCTCGTTCAAAATCGTCGTTAAAGTCCAAGATATGTTCACGAACCGGTTGAGAATTCCGAGTCATAAACTAGTACCTAAACAAAGAAAACAAAACAAAATCAGAAAACTGGTAAAACACACGGCAAACACAAGGGATTAGCAAGTTTGCTAATCCCAGGCAACGGCGCCAAAATTTGATGTGAAAATTAAGTTGACACACAAATTAAACCCTACTGATGACAATTGTAGTATTTAAGCAAGTAGGGATCGTTCTAGACCGGGGATTAACTAATGATGCTAATCAACACAAATAAGACTCACTAAACTAGACTCTATAGACTCAAAACTAACTCAAAACACTCAAAACAGCAAGAAACAATCAAAAAGACTCAATTCTAAACCTAATAAGTGATTTGGACGAAAATAGAAGTTAAAAGACTCAAAAGACCAAAAGAAAACAAGTTTTGACTCTAAAAACAAGAACTTAAATCCTTTTCCTTTGCTACCTAGGGGCTGTGATTTTCAGCCTATAAATACAACCCTATGCCGCACCATTCACTTACCACCCTCTACCATATTTTACTACATTCATACATCTCTCAATTACATTCATCCTCTAGTGCCGCAACTTGCAAGGAAGGAGAAAGAAGGAACAACCTTGTGCCGTGCCTTTGCCCAAGCCTTGGGAGTTTTGGAGCGTTTCTAGGTGTTTTCTATCTTTGATTTCAATGTTTAATTTAAGTTATCTTTGTGTAATTGCGATTATGAGGAACTAAACCCCCCTTGGCTAGGGGGGGATTCAAAACCATGTTTATGCTTGCTATATGATTTGATTACTTCTAATTGCGTTTCATAAGTTGTGAATTCAATTTACTTATCTATATGAACAAAAACTGATTTGTGTATGTTGGTTAAGAGGGCCCGCTTAGTTTGCATGCATGAATTTGATGCTAGGATATAAGGGAATTTCACTTAATTGTTATGAATTCACAAGTAGTAAAGGTTGATGATCTCAATCGCGTTAAGTAAATTCTTGGCATAAGTTTCATGCAATCATAGTAACAAGTGCTTCATCAATGCTTATGGTTTTCATAGAACTTAATGATTCTTGCTTGTATCTCTATTATGCAATCATGTAGGGGACTTGTGGGGAATGCTTTGGCTTGTCGTATGCAATCATCCAATTCAATAACGTTAGGAAAATCTGAAGGTTAATTTAAGCGGACCTAATTAACTTGGGGCGTTGAGAATTCATGGTTTATTGAAAGGCAATTGGAAATCGTTTTGAATGCAAGTATACCATGTGTGGAGATGAACCCCTTAGCTAGCCTTCCATCCATTGTTTTAAGCCAAATTCGTTTTAAAATCTGTTTTGATTTACAAGTTTATGTTTTGTTTTCAATTTCGTCAAAACCAAATCCCCCTTTGTTTTCAAGTGTCAAATTAGTTAGAAAGTGTGTTAGTTTGTGTTTTTAAGTGTTTTGAGTCAAGTTAAAACCTATTTTCGTCAAAGTCTTGTTTAGAGTCCAAAACTGCCCAGAAAGTGGTTTTAAGGCAGTTTTGAGTGTTTTTGTGTTATTTTGAGTCTTTTGGTTTGTTTTGGTGTTTTAAGTTATAGTTTTACATTCTTTGAGTCTAGTTTAGTGTTTTAAACTTGTTTTTACATTTTTGAGTCAATTCCAAGTGATTTTGCAATCCCTCCTAATCCCCGGCCTAGAACGATCCCTACTTACGTATTTTGCTACAATTGATAAAAAGAGGGTTTAATTTGTGTGCTTATATATTTCGCATCAAAGTTCCAATTAAATGAACTTGATGAGCTAAGGCATGAAGCGTACGAGAATGCTAGCATTTACAAGGAGAAGACCAAAGCTTTCCATGATAAGATGATTCGAGTCAAAACATTCTCCATCGGGCAGAAAGTGCTATTGTTCAATTCCCGTTTACGTTTGTTTCCCGGTAAGCTACGTTCTAAGTGGATTGGACCATTTGTTATTACTAATGTTTTTGTTCATGGTGCAGTCCAAATCCAAAGCTTGAAAACGGGACACGAATTCAAGGTGAATGGGCATCGTTTGAAGCCCTATTATGAGAACTTTGAGGAGCATGCCATGGATGACATCTCCCTGCATGCCGTGGGCTCCAATGGGGAGTGAATGTGCTCTGCGTCTGGCCGTACGACGTTAAAGCAAGCGCTACTTGGGAGGCAACCCATGCATCAACAAAGGAAGACCGAGGAATCACTCCAATTCCATATTTGCGTTCCTCAAACCCTTCTCTTTGTTGTTGTTTCGTTTCTGCCATGTTAGTTGTTTAGTTGCTGTTTTGTTTGTTTACTTGTTATTTGTGTTAGTTTATGCTTGAAACATTGATAACAATGTTTGATTTAAGTGTGGGGGGGGGGGGGGGTAACCAAAGTATTTTGATGCAAATTCGTGGGGTTTTATCACCCATAACTTCCAATGTTGTTCCTTGCTGTTTTTAAGCTGTTTTAGAGTGTTTTAGTGTGTTTTGACATAAAAATCCGAAAATCTCATAAAAATTTGAAAAATTGTTTTGAAAAACCCAAAAAGAGTTGTTTTGATTTGTTTGTTTGTGTCTTAGGGTACCTTCCAACACAATGATGAGGATTCGGTTTGTAATTGCATGATTGTTAAAGATAGTCATAAACATGGATGAAAGTTTGATGTACTCTTTGGTTTATACTTGGTTGTGGTTATTGATGCGTAAATTAACTAAACACACAAATTAAACCCTCTTGTTGACAATTGTAGTATGGATAAGTAGGGATCGTTCTTAAACCGGGGATTAGGAGGGATTGCTAAACACTTGAAAACTGACTTAGAAACGTAAAAACAAAGTTTAAAACACTAAACTAGACTCAAAGAATGTAAAACTAAAGTTTGAAACACTAAAACAAACCAAAAGACTCAAAACAGCAAACAAACACTCAAAACTGCCTTAAAAACACTTTCTGGGCAGTTTTGAGCACAAACACAAATTTGGACGAAATTGAGTTATAACTTGAACCAAAACACTTAAAAACACAAACTAAATCACTTTCTAACTAATATGAGACTTCAAAATAAAGGGGGATTTGTTTTGGACGAAAATTGAAAACAAAACAGAAACTTTAAAACAAAACAGATTGTAAAACGTTTAGGATGAAAAGGATGGATAAAAGGCTAGTTAGGAGGTTCTTCTCCACACATGACACACTTGCAAACAAAACGATTTTCAGTTGTTCTTCCAATAAATTATGAAACTCAACACCCCAAGTTAATTAGATACACTTAAATTAACCTTCAAGTTCTCCTTAAGTTAATGAATTGGATGGGAAAGCGCATACAACAATTCAAAGCATTCCTCAAAGGTTCCTTACGTGATGAGCACAATAAAGATACAATCAAGAATCATGAAGCACAATGAGAACTATAAGTGTTGACGAGGCATTCGTTACTATGATGAGCATGAAACTAATGCCAAGAATTCATTCAACGCGATCGTTTATAAGCGACCTTCACTACTTGTGATTATAAGATTGTAACTATTAGGTGAAACTCCCTCATAATCTAGCATCATATTCATGCATGAAAACTAAGCGTGCACTCTCAATCAACATACACAAATAAGTTATCAATTAAGTAGATGAACGAATTGAAACCACAACTTATGAAATAACAACTGAATGTAATCAAATCATATTGCAAGCATATACATGGTTTCGAATCACCCCCCAACTAAGGGGTTTTAGTTCCTCATACTCACAACACGAGGTTTATTGAATTGAAACATTGAAAACATAAGAAAGATCACACCTAAAAGTTCCAGCAATCTGCAATAGACTAGCAAGCACATTCAAGAGCACTCCTTCTTCCTTCTTGCTGCGGCACAAGGTATGGAGATGGTTTGAATGGGTTTTGGATGATGGAGAATGGTGGAAAAGTGTCTAGGATGGGTGTATGGCACGGCTAGGGGGGTTTGGGTTCAGAAAATATGGATTTGGGTGAAGGATGGGCACGGCAAGAGGTGAGAGATGAAATCTGGCGTGCCCATCCCATCCTTCACCCAAATCCATATTTTCTGACCCCAAACCCCCCTAGCCGTGCCATACACCCATCCTAGACACTTTTCCACCATTCTACCTCATCCAAAACCATCCCAAACCATCTCTATACCTTACGCCGCAGCAAGAGGGAAGAAGGACTGCTCTTGAATGTGCTTGCTAGTCTATTGCAGATTGCTGGAACTTTTAGGTGTGATCTTTCTTATGTTTTCAATGTTTCAATTCAATAAACCTCGTGTTGTGAGTATGAGGAACTAAACCCCCTTAGTTGGGGGGTGATTCGAAACCATGTATATGCTTGCAATATGATTTGATTACATTCAGTTGTTATTTCATAAGTTGTGGTTTCAATTCGTTCATCTACTTAATTGATAACTTATTTGTGTATGTTGATTGAGAGTGCACGCTTAGTTTTCATGCATGAATATGATGCTAGATTATGAGGGAGTTTCACCTAATAGTTACAATCTTATAATCACAAGTAGTGAAGGTCGCTTATAAACGATCGCGTTGAATGAATTCTTGGCATTAGTTTCATGCTCATCATAGTAACGAATGCCTCGTCAACACTTATAGTTCTCATTGTGCTTCATGATTCTTGATTGTATCTTTATTGTGCTCATCACGTAAGGAACCTTTGAGGAATGCTTTGAATTTTTGTATGCGCTTTCCCATCCAATTCATTAACTTAAGGAGAACTTGAAGGTTAATTTAAGTGTATCTAATTAACTTGGGGTGTTGAGTTTCATAATTTATTGGAAGAACAACTGAAAATCGTTTTGTTTGCAAGTGTGTCATGTGTGGAGAAGAACCTCCTAACTAGCCTTTTATCCATCCTTTTCATCCAAAACGTTTTACAATCTGTTTTGTTTTAAAGTTTCTGTTTTGTTTTCAATTTTCGTCCAAAACAAATCCCCCTTTATTTTGAAGTCTCATATTAGTTAGAAAGTGATTTAGTTTGTGTTTTTAAGTGTTTTGGTTCAAGTTATAACTCAATTTCGTCCAAATTTGTGTTTGGGCTCAAAACTGCCCAGAAAGTGTTTTTAAGGCAGTTTTGAGTGTTTGTTTGCTGTTTTGAGTCTTTTGGTTTGTTTTAGTGTTTCAAACTTGAGTTTTACATTCTTTGAGTCTAGTTTAGTGTTTTAAACTTTATTTTTACGTTTCTAAGTCAGTTTTCAAGTGTTTAGCAATCCCTCCTAATCCCCGGTTTAAGAACAATCCCTACTTATCCATACTACAATTGTCAACAAGAGGGTTTAATTTGTGTGTTTAGGAATCCTTCGTTGATTAGGAATCCTTCGTTCATGTAAGCACTTTCCTATTTCAACTAGGAAACCTTGTTCAAGTAGGAATCGTCATCTTCAAGTCTTCAAATTCGTCCAAACCTTGGCTCCAAATATGTGACATGCATTCCAAGCTCCATATTGCTCCAAAAAGCTCCAAAATGCATCTTCTTGCATCCTTTGGCCTTAAAACCTGAAAACACATAAAACTAGCTTAAAAGACTACTTAAACTAAGAAAACACCATGGAAATGCATAAGAACTAGCTAACTAAGGCGCATAAATATGCTCCTATCAGTTATAACTTATGAATTCACATGTAATCATAAAAGAAAAAAAATCAGTTTTTGTAACATGCTTGAAGGAAGGAACTCGAATTAACGCTACAACCTTGTGAGACTTGAGCCTAAACGTTTATTTGGAGAGTTAATAATCTATGCATTGTTGTTTTCTTAAGTCCTTGCATGATCTCATTATCCTTTGCTTGGTTGCTACTTAGAAGGCGTTTCATCATTTAGTTCCAAACACTAGAACTTATACCCAATTCATTCAAAGCATGTTATTGATTTGCTTAACACATATTCAAGATAAAGGTTGTGTAGTGACCACCATAGCCAAATGGCCACATCTCCCTATTTCATTGTGTTTTGTATGTTTTAACTCCGTTGAGCCTTGTTTAGCCTATATTGTTTGTTAACCCACATTATCCTCACCTAGCTTAGATTAGGACCATCCATACCCTTGTTCTTGAAGCATAGTAAAGCATGACTCAATTGAATTCCTTTCGATCGATGCATTGTAGAAAACAAGTGTGGGGGAATTTATTTGTATGTGTGTGCCAAAGTCTTTAATGAGGCACAGGTTAGAAAAGAAAAAGAAAGAATTTCGTGGAAAATAGCAAGAAAAAAAGAAAAGTTGTGAAAAGTATGAAAAAGAGTTGAAAAAGATGTGAAAAAGAGTTCTAAAGTGTTGATTGTTGAAGAAAGGGTCCAAAACATTGAATTTGACCCTAAGTATTGCATGAATCCTACCTTGTGTTTAAAAGTTGATTTCTGCGCTCTAAAGTGAATTCTAAGTTTCGATTTCATTGCTTTGCTTGCTATTGCTTTAAGAACGTTTGTTATCCCTATCTTTCTTTGTTAGCCAGTACCCTAAGCCCCGTTACAACCCTTGACTTCTATCTTGAGTGTTGTGTGTTTCAATTTGTGGAGTTTGAAATTGGTATGAGCATATGGTGTCATTGGTTCTCGCATCTAAGTAGTAGCATTCCATTCATGAGATCATATTTATATACATGTTATTAACTCCGGAAATTGCTTTCTTTGTTATACATATATGTGAGCGTTCGTTTTCATATTTACATCAATCTTTTCACATATAATTAGTATAGGGTGTGTAGTCAGAAAATCTGTGTGAAAAAAGTGGGTGCATATCTAGTAAGGAATTGAGCAAATTCTCTAAGGCATGTTACTACATTCAAAATCATGTTTTAATTGGTTAAATGTGAACTAGTACGTGGTGACTATGATTAAGTATGTGTTTAAGTGTGAAGATGACTAAAATCTGTGGGAATGATGATTTTTAACATGTCATGTGCATTGGAAATCTCTGAGGCAATCGTTGGAAGGTTTAGATTGTGTTTTACATGTTTTATTTTGTTTTGTTTACTTTGTTTCGTTTTGTTTTGCTCGAGGACTAGCAAAAGCTAAGTGTGGGGGAATTTGATAGGGGCATATTTATGCACCTTAGTTAGCTTGTTCTTATGCATTTTCGTTATGTTTTCTTAGTTAAAGTAGTCTTTTAAGCTATTTCCATGTGTTTTCAGGTTTTAAGGATATATTATACAAAAAGATGCATTTTGGAGCCTTTTGGAGCAAAATGGAGCTTTGAATGGATGTCACATACTTATAGCCAAAGGCATGGACGAATTTGAAGACTTAAAGATGATTCCTACTCAAGCAAGGTTTCCTACTTGAAGAAGGAAAGTTAAAGATAAGGAATCAGCTCAAAAGAAGGAGAATTATCCAAAACATTATCCAAACTACCTTATCTTATCCTTATCTTATCCAAACCCTATCTTATCTTATCCTATCCTAATTCTATTAGGACACATTAAAATAGGTTTCTAGAAGCCCTTATCCTCTCCTACATGTGTGGAGAAGAACCCCTTAGCTAGCCTTCCATCCATTGTTTTAAGCCAAATTCGTTTTAAAATCTGTTTTGATTTACAAGTTTATGTTTTGTTTTCAATTTCGTCAAAACCAAATCCCCCTTTGTTTTCAAGTGTCAAATTAGTTAGAAAGTGTGTTAGTTTGTGTTTTTAAGTGTTTTGAGTCAAGTTAAAACCTATTTTCGTCAAAATCTTGTTTAGAGTTCAAAACTGCCCAGAAAGTGGTTTTAAGGCAGTTTTGAGTGTTTTTGTGTTATTTTGAGTCTTTTGGTTTGTTTTGGTGTTTTAAGTTATAGTTTTACATTCTTTGAGTCTAGTTTAATGTTTTAAACTTGTTTTTACGTTTTTGAGTCAATTCCAAGTGATTTTGCAATCCCTCCTAATCCCCGGCCTAGAACGATCCCTACTTACGTATTTTGCTACAATTGATAAAAAGAGGGTTTAATTTGTGTGCTTATATATTTCGCATCAAAGGTTTAGGTTGTGTTTTGTTTATTTCGTTTCGTTTCTCTTTTGTTTCTTTGTTTTGCTTGAGGACTAGCAAAAGCTAAGCGTGGGGGAATTTGATAGGAGCATATTTATTGATGCGAAATATATTAAGCACACAAATTAAACCCTCTTTTGATAATTGTAGTAAAGTATGTAAGTAGGGATCGTTCTAGACCGGGGATTAGGAGGGATTGCTAACCACTTGCAAACTGACTCGAAAACGTAAAAACAAAGTTTAAGACACTAAACTAGACTCAAAGAATGCAAAACAAAACTTAAAAACACTAAAACAAAGCAAAGGAACCAAAACAGCAAATAAACACTCAAAACTGCCTTAGAAGCACAATCTGGGCAGTTTTGAGCACTAACACAAATTTGGACGAATTTATGTTATAACTTGACTCAAAACACTTAAAAACATAAACTAAAACACTTTCTAACTAATTTGACTCAATAAAGTAAAGGGGGTTTTGATTTTGGACGAAAATAACTTGCAAAACAGAGAAGACAGATTGTAACTAAAACAGGTTGTAAAAACGATTTTGGATAAAACTATGGATGGAAAGCTAGCTAGAGGGTTCTTCTCCACACATGTCACACTTGCACATAAACCAATTTCCGGTTGTTCACTCGATAAGTCATAAAACTCAACACCCCAGGTTAATTAGGTCCGCTTAAATTAACCTTCAAGTTCTCCTTAAGTTATTGAATCGGATGGGAAAGTGCATACACAATTCAACACATTCTTCAAAAGTCCTTTACGTGAAAAGCACAATAAAGATACAATCAAAGATCATTAAACAATATGAGAACTATAAGTATTGACGAGGCATTCGTTACTATGATGAGCATGAAACTAGTGCCAAGAATTCATTTAACGCGATCGTTTATAAGCGACCTCCACTACTTGTGAATATAAGGTTGTAACTATTAGGTGAAACTTCCTTATATTCTAGCGTCATATTCATGCATGAAAACTAAGCGTGCACTCTCAATCAACATACACAAACAAGTTATTGATGCGAAAATAACTTAACGCACAAATTTAAACCCTATTTGTGACAGTTGTAGTAATGATGTAAGTAGGGATCGTTCTAGGCCGGGGATTAACTAGGGATGCTAACCAAAGTAAAATTAAATTAAAAACGTAAAAACAAAATTAAAAACACTAAACTAGACTCAAGACACTTAACTAGAATAACTCAAAATAAAACTAACAAATAAACTAAAATAAATCAAAAGACTCAAAACAACTCAAGACTTACGAAAACACAAACTAAAATGATTTCTAATAAATCTAACACTTTAAAATAAAATGGGGGATTGATTTTGATGAAAAGTAAATTAAACTTAAATAAATTACAAAATTGACAAAAACATAAAATTAAGGTAAAATGATAAATGACGGACTGGCTAGAGGATTATTCTCCACACATGCCACATATGCAACCTAAATTGATTTTCAGTTGTTCTTTCAATAAATTGTAAATTCTCAACGCCCCAAATTAATTAGGTCCGCTTAAATTAACCTTCAGATTTTCCTTAAGTTAATGGATTGGATGATTGCATACGACAACCCAAAACATTCCCCACAAGTTCCCTACATGAATTGCATAATAGAGATACAAGCAAGAATCATTAAGTTCTATGAAAATCATAAGCATTGACGAGGCACTTGTTACTATGAATTGCATGAAACTTATGCCAAGAATTTACCTAACGCGATCGTTTATAAGCGACCTTCACTACTTGTGAATATAAGTTCATAACGATTAGGTGAAATTCACTTATATTCTAGCATCAAATTCATGCATGTAAATTAAGTATGCATCCTTAATCGACATACAAAAATAAGTTATCAATCAAGCAGTTAAGCAAATTAAATCACAACTCATAAATCACAACTGAAGGTAATCAATTTAAATTACAAATATATCCATGGTTTTGAATTAAACTCTAGCCAAAATAAAATTAGTTATACATTATTTAAATTAAAACAGAGATAAAACATAAAGTTTGAGGAACGAATTAACCGATAGAAAAGACAGCTCTTCTGTTTTTCTGTCCTTCTTTCCTGCACAGTCCTCGCCAGCTCTCTGACCTTCAGCGCAAAACTGCCTAAGCAGCTCCTGTTTCCGTGCTGACTGCCCCCGTGCTGACTCCCCCGTACTGACTCCTCCGTGCTGACTCTTCGCGTCCTGCGTCTGACTCTCTCTCCACCTGTCTCCTCTACCAGGCAGCTTTCCTGCTGCCTCCTGATTTTCTTTCTCAGCTGCCACAAGGCAGCTGGCTTCACATGACTCCCTCGCAAATGCTGCCTGTCTGCTGGCTGTGCAGCAAGGAAGGTTTCCCCCGCAAGTTCAACTTGAAGTTCTCTGCCCAAGGCGCTGCCACGAGCAGCTGTCCTTCCTTCACACGCTGCTGCTTCTCTCCTAAGCTGCCAATGGCAGCACTCCACACTGCCTTCCTGCTTTTCTCGCCAGCTGCCCCAAGGCAGCTCAGCCTTCTCTCGTCACTCCCCCTGTCCGCGTCTCTCTCCTGTCTAACCTCTTGCTTTCTGCCTTTTTTTCTTTTCTGTTCTCCCCCTTTGCCAGCTGCCAAAAGCAGCGCATGCTCTATTATATTATTTCTGCCATGCTGCACATTCACGTTCATAAATATATATATATATTTATATATATATATATATATATATACATATATATATATATATATATATATATACATATATATATATATATAAATATATATATATATTTATATAATATATATAAATATATATATATATTTATAATACTTTCTTGATTATTAACCAATTACAGTGGGCAAGACAGTTTTGACGATTTTATCACTTAAAATCTCACTTGTGCAATATTTATTTTATTTACTAGATAAATACTAAAAAAACATAAAATCAAAGTAAATAGCTCAAAAATATAAGAAACTAACTAAGAAAAGACGAGAGAATTTGATGTAAAATATGTATAAATATAATCCGATCAAATACCCCCACACTTAGCTTTTGCTAGTCCTCGAGCAAAACAGAGAAAACAGAAAAAGTAATAACATGAAAATTATTAGTTTTCCCCTATGTGACCCTCATAGAACTTCATTCGAGAACATAAATAATCAAGAACCATAGCTAACACCAGCAAGCTAATCCAAGTTCATTTTCCTTATTCAAATATTAGCAGTAATCTTTGAAACATCCTTGAAGTGTAGTGTGTGAGTTAGCCATGTTAATGCAATTTCAAATTTTTATTTTTTTAAAATCACCATATGCAAACTAGCAACCTTCTCACGGGATTTACACTCAATCACACATGTGTTTAGTTTTAATGTGTTTCTCTCAAAGAAACAAATGTGAAAGTTCTACCATAAGCTTGCATAAAGATCACTTCTCCACAGTCATAATTGCAAAACTTAAATCAAGAGGACTTTTATTGGATGTAATGAGGCTTAGGGATAGGGTTATTGAAACGAAAGAATAGGAAAACACAAGTTCCAAGCTACATTGCAAGCAATTATTTTCTTTAGATTTATAAGAACTCAAGCTCTCCAACGATTCTTCAGACATCTCCAACCACACCCATAAACTGAAACTTTAAAAACTTTTTATTTTCTTTGTATACAATCTTTCTTTTTCTTTTCCTTTTCTTTTCTTTTTTTTTTTTTTTTTTTTTTTTTTTTTCAAACAGAAACAAATATGAAAAACCCCCACACTTATTCTTTTGCCAAACACCTTCAAAGTACTTCACAAACATTTCTCATAAGACAATCTCACATTGCTCACTAGCTCGCTTGGAAAGGGTAAGGAAAATTATTTCAGGCATAAGGGTAGACATATCTGGTGATAAGAAATAAAAGGCTCACAAACACGGCTCAAATTGGCAATCTAATGATATCATTTTTTCTTTGGGAAACAAGGTTATTTGGGCCATGGTGGTAAACCTAATACCTCTATCATTTTCAAGTTCATGCAATCAATGACAAAAATTTCGAAAGATCGTTATGCAAGTTCTAGAGAAGTATCTCACATAAGTTCATCACACATGAAAGAATAGGAGTGTATGAAAAATGCACACACTTTCAATAGGCTCAAAAACTCACATAGGATGTATATGGTCACTAAATTCACATATGGAGCTTTAAATCATGCTTTAGTTTCACATTAACAAGGCTATGTGCATTTAGTTTTTCAAGGATAATCAAATATGTACAGAACTAACACGAGAATAAGGAATTTCACACAACACATGTTAACTAAGTTCTTGATAATCATGATTCAAATTTTATCCAATTATATCATTGGGTCGGGAAACTAACAAAAATCTAATTCAAAACAATAAGGAAAACAAGGAAATATTTTTGGATTTTTTTTTAAATTTTCCGATTTTTTTTTTTTTTTTTTTTTTTTTTTTTTTTTTTGTTTTTTTGTTTTTTTGTTTTTTTTTTGTTTTTTTTTTTTTTTATAAAACAAAACTAATTAAGAAAACAAAGCAATAACATGGAAACAAATGAAACCAGTTCAAAGTCGAAGGTATAAAAATTTTCAATTTGGTCATTTTTACTCTTTACCCCCACACTTAAACTAGACATTGTCCCCAATGTCAGAAAATGTAATAAAATGCAAATAAAAATAAAATAAATAAATACAAAGAAACAAAATAAAGTAATAGGACTGAAAACTTCCCTAATTTGCAGAAAATCAAGCGATGACCCCCCAAGCTAAAATTTTGCAATCAACTTCAAGGGTGGAAATAACCAAAAGTTCCTGCAAAGAAAAGAAATAAGTCAGTTAAGCACGCAAGAAAAACAAACAAACGAAAAATTGAAAATGAAAATAAAAGATAATAATAAAACTAATAAAAGAACATTGGTCCTGTTTGGTGACTTTCCACAGCTTTGAACTTGAACTGGCCTCGGAACTTCTTAGCAAGGAAAATGAGACTTGATTGGTGGTGGTGTTGAAGCTTCTCGAGCTCTTGGTTTCAACTCAGACTCCTTCTGCCGGGTTGATTGAGTCTGCAGGCTACATTCTTCTCTTTTTGTTCTTCTGCATGGCAGGTAGGCACGAGGAATAGGTGGTGGTCTGCTTCTTTGTTCAATCTGTCCAAGTGCCGACCGATTGCCTTTCTTTCACCTTGCCCCGTAGCCAAGAGCAAGGGTAAAGGAAAAGCATGCCATGAGAAATCTTTGCCTCTGACTCTGATGATATGGGATACTTTTGCTTTTGAAGAAGTATCGTTCCACAGATGTATGCTTGAACTGGGCTGGGGAACTTCTTAGCAAGGAAAATGAGACTTGATCTTGAAGATGAAGCAGCACCTTGTCTCCACATGCTTCAAGTAACATTTTCACTTGCCTTGGCTGTTCTCCAGGCAGATGTGGCGACTTCTTCGGAAGTACATCAGTGGTTGAAGAAGAGCACTCGAGAGCAATGCTAGGTAAGCAATCAGGAAGGATTTCCAGGCAGTCGGTTCTTAGATTGGAAGATTGACACCGAGTGCTGGCTGATTGCCCGCTTTCTCCTTGCCCCAAAGACAAGGAAAAGGACAGGGAGAAAGATACATAAATTTGTGTGTCAAGTAATTCTCACATCAAAATTTGATGCGTAATATTAACTAGCACACAAATTAAACCCTCTTTTGTCAAATTGTAGTAAAGATGTAAGTAGGGATCGTTCTAGACCGGGGATTAGGAGGGATTGCTAAACACTTGGAACTGACTTAAAAACTCAAAAACAAAGTTTAAAACACTAAACTAGACTCAAAGAATGCAAAACTAAAGTTTAAAACACTTAAACAAACCTAGAACTCAAAACAGCAACTAGAAGGCTCAAAACTGCCTAAAAACCACTTTCTGGGCAGTTTTGAGCACCTACACTAATTTGGACGAAATTTGATGAAAACTTGAATCAAAACACTTAGAAACACAAATCAAAACACTTTCTAACTAATCTAAGACTTCAAAATAAAGGGGGATTTGTTTTGGACGAAAATTGAAAACAAAACAGAAACTTAAAACTAAACAGGTTGTAAAACGTTTTGGATGAAAAGGATGGATAAAGGGCTAGTTAGGAGGTTCTTCTCCACACATGTCACACTTGCAAACGAAACGATTTTCAGTTGTTCTTCGATAAAGTATGGATACTCAATGCCCCAAATTAACCGTGAATTGCACTAATTAACTTTCAGTTTTTCCACAAGTTATTAGACTGGATGATTGCATACGACAACCCAAAACATTCCCTACAAGTTCCCTACATGAATTGCATAATAGAGATCCAAGCAAGAATCATTAAGTTCTATGAAAAACATAAGCATTGACGAAGCATTCGTTACTATGAATTGCATGAAACTTATGCTAAGAATTCATTCAACGCGATCATTTTCAAGTGACCTTCACTACTTGTGATTATAAGATTGTAACTATTAGGTGAAACTCCCTCATAATCTAGCATCATATTTATGCATGAAAACTAAGCGTGCACTCTCAATCAACATACACAAATAAGTTATCAATCAAGTAGATGAACAAATTGAATCCACAACTTATGAAATAACAACCGAATGTAATCAAATCATATTGCAAGCATGTACATGGTTTCGAATCCCCCCCTAACCAAGGGGGGTTTAGTTCCTCATACTCACAAAGCAAAGATACATAAATTTAGAAATTAAAATCCAAAGGAAGAAAACACCTAGAACGCTCCAACTTGGCAGCAAGCTCATCAACGAATTCTCCTTCCTCCTTGCTGCGGCAGAGAACTTTAGAACAGGTTTTTGGGGTTATTTGTGGTGTAGAATGGATGGGGAATGGTATGGGAAGGTTTAGGGTTGATGGGGGTACGGCTAGGGATGATTTTGGGTCAGAAAATATGGTGAAAGGTGAAGGAAGGCTGCTGCAAAGTGTGATGGATGTGTTTGACGAATTTATGAATTGTGGAGGGTGTATGGCTGGATGGGATGAATGGAATGTGTGTGGGAGGTGTATGGTTTTCTGAACTCCATGATAAATGGTTGAATGGGGATTATATAGTGGCTGAAAATGTCAAGCAAACATCAAGTAATGGACAATCTGCCATCCTTGCAGAAATCCACTTCATGGTGGTCCAATTTCTGCCATTCCTTGTTGTCTATTCACTGCCCATGCTGATTCCTTGCTGCCCATGCTTATTCCTTGTTGCCCATGCTTTAATTTCTGATTCCTTGTTGCCCATGCTTTAATTTCTGATTCCTTGCTGCCCATGTGGTGTGTGTGTTGCTGTTTTCTTTCCTTCTTGCTGCCCATGTGGTGTTTATACTTGCAATGCATGTTCTCCATCCATTTAGCTAGTAAAAAAAACACATTTTCTGCCATTACATGGCAGCCATGATGTTTGAAGTTGTAGGCCAACACTTTGCACACACACATGCAGATTTCTAGCCCTTTGAATCATCAAATTCGTCCATCCTCATGTCTCCATGTTTGCACCATCCAATCTTGGCCCAAAAATGCTCCAAAATGCTCCAAATTGGCTCAAAATGCATACTTTGCCATATGAACCTGAAATTGCACGAAAATGACCTTAAACACTATAATAAGTTATAACTAACTACGAAAATGCAAGAAAACAACATAACTAAGTAGCATAAATATGCTCCTATCAAATTCCCCCACACTTAGCTTTTGCTAGTCCTCGAGCAAAACAAAATAAACAAAACGAAACAAAGTCAATAAACACACTCTAATCCTTCCAACATTTGCCTCAGGGATTTCCAATGAACATGACATGTTAAAGATCGTTATCCCCACAAATTTGAGTCATCTTTACACAAGCACATACTTAATTTAAGCCACAACTTACAAATTCACAAGTAATCAATTAAAACAATGCTTTGAATGAAGTAACATGCCTTAGAGAATTCCCTCAATTCCTTACAAGATATACACTCTATTTTCACTCAGATTTTCTAACTTCACACCCTACACTAGTCATATGTGAGAAGATTGATGTAGATATGAAAACGAATGCTCACATATATATTTTACAAAGAATGCAATTTCTAGAGTTAAGAAGCATGTTTTGATATGATCTCATGAATGGAATGCTACTACTTAGATGCGAGAACCAGTGACACCATATGCTCATACCAAATTCAAACTCCACAAATTGAAACACATAACACTCAAGATAGAAGTTAAGGGTTGTAACGGGGCTTGGGGTATTGGTTAACAAAGAAAGGATAGGGAAAACAAACGTTCTTCAAGCGATAGTAAGCAACGTAATGAAATTGAGACTTAGAATTCACTTGAATGGCAGAAACTAACTTTAAAACACAAGGGAAAGATTTAGACAACTCCTTAGGGCCGAATTCATTGTTTTGGACCCTTACTTCAACAAACAAAACTTTGGAGCTCTTTTTCACAACTTTTCATACTTTTTCGCTTCATTTTTTCTTTTTCCACGAATTCTATTTTCTTTTCTTTTCTTTGAACCCGTGCTTTATGGCACACAAATTCACATAACAAAAACTTCCCCCACACTTGTTTTCTGCCACAAAAGAATTCTAATTGAATCATGCTTTACTATGCTTAAAGAACAAAGGAATGGATAGTCCTAATCTAGGCTAGGTGAGGAAAACATGGGTTAACAAGGAAAAGGCTAAACAAGGCTCAATGGGGTTGGAACCTACAAAACATAATGACATAGGGGATTCACGGCATTTTGGCTAAGGTGGTGGTCACTACACAACTTCATCTTGAATATGTGTTATGCAAATCAATAACATGCTTTGAATGAAATGGGCATGAGTTCTAGCATTTGGAACTAAATGATGAAACGCCTTCTAAGTAGTAACCAAGCAAGGAATATTGAGATCATGCAACGACTTAGAAAACAAAGAATGCACAGATTTTAACTCTCCAAATAAACGTTTAGGCTCAAGTCTCACAAGGTTGTAGCGTTAGTTTGAGTTCCTTCCTTCAAGCATGTTACAAAAACTGATTTTTTCTTTATGATTGCATGTGAATTCATAAGTTATAACCACAACTAAGCATAAACAAAGAGTAAATCAAACTTTCATCCATGTTAATCACTCTCTTTAACAGCCATGTAATTATAAACCGAATCCTCATCATTGTGTTGGAAGGTACCCTAGGACACAAACAAACACACAAAAACAACTCTTTTTGGGTTTTTAAAACAAATTTTTCAAATTTTTATGTGATTTTCGGATTTTTGCATCAAAACACACTAAAACACACCAAAACTGCTCAAAAACACTTAAAAACAGCAAGGAACAAGTCTCCAAGTTAAGGGTGATATAATCCCACGAATTTGCATCTAAAACACTTAGTTACCCCCCCACACTTAAATCAAACATTGTCCTCAATGTTTCAAGCATAAAATCACACCAAACAAAAGGACACACAAAAACAGTAACTAAAACAACTAAATAGGCAGATTCGAAAGAAACAACAAAGAGAAGAGTTTAGGAACGCAAATCTGGAATTGGAGTGATTCCTTGGTCTTCCTTTGTTAAATTGCATGGGTTGCCTCCCAAGTAGCGCTTTCTTTAACGTCTTGAAGTCGGACGATACTTCTTCTTTAAGCTCCCCTAGGTCCCATAGCATGAAATTGATCCTTGAACGGAAGGTGATACGTGAAGTGATCCGGCAATGGTTTAAATTCGAGAATGGGTGCCTGAATCATTAACAACATGTAAGTATAAAACGTAATGGAAATTGGAGAAGATGACTTACTTGCTTTGTCCGACACAAACTCAATTACAAACACCGCATCTTTGAAGGGTGCAGGGATATTGGACTTGGCCAGATTGAATGTGATGGTTGGGCCTTGTCCCGTGTCATAAAATGCAACTTCTTTGGCATTGGTTGTTTCAACTACATCCTCTTTGATGAATTCTTGATACTCCTCAACCACTTTTTCCTCGTGAATTGTTGGAAAGGTGTCCAAGATGTCTTTCTTCCCCTCATCTTTCATGGATTGCATGAACCTGCCAGGGAAAGGTGCATTTGGGGGAACAAAGTTAGAAATAATTAAATTTGGAACAACCTTACTTGAATGGGGTGGTGTAGGAATATTGGGAGGTTGCGGCAATGGTTGTTCTTCCCTTGCCGTGCCTTGTGCATCCTCCTCCTCTTCGAACAGTAGCAATTCATCCATGGGCTCATCTTCAACCATTTGTTCTTGAATTTGTTCAATGCATTCTGCATTCTGCCTAAATTGATTGTTCCACTCAGCCAACTCTTTTGCTTGATAGAAATCCTCAATTGGTTGCCAAAATGCGTCTTGTTGAAATGGTTGAGCTTCCCTGCCCTGCTCCAAAGAATTCAGTTGTTGAATAACTTCCTTATAATAATTTGATATACCTGAATTTGGATGTGAAGATTGAGGGGGAGGCTGTGGTGGTGCATATGAATCCTCATATGGTTGCCAATATGTTTCTTGTTGAACTTGTTGAGCTTCCCACCACATAGAGTTTGAATGATCACTCCAATCGCTTTGTGGATATTGATTGGCTTGGTATCCTTGCCTATAAGACGCACTAAATGTAGGGACATTTTGCATTGTGGTCCTTTCAGCAAACTGCGACAATTGAGAAGTAAGATTTGCCAATTGAGCTTGAATGCTAGCAAAATCCATGTCTTACTTCTCAAGCACCTAAAATCAAAGAAAAAGAACTAAAGCAAATATCAAAAGTAACATCAACCAAAGAAAATAAAACTAAGTTAGAAACTAAAACAAAAACAAACTAAACAAAAAGAAAAGAACCAAGGGATTAGCAAAGTTGCTAATCCCCGGCAACGGCGCCAAAATTTGGTGTGAGATATTAACTAGCACACAAATTAAACCCTCTTTTGTCAAATTGTAGTAAAGATGTAAGTAGGGATCGTTCTAGACCGGGGATTAGGAGGGATTGCTAAACACTTGGAACTGACTTAAAAACTCAAAAACAAAGTTTAAAACACTAAACTAGACTCAAAGAATGCAAAACTAAAGTTTAAAACACTTAAACAAACCTAGAACTCAAAACAGCAACTAGAAGGCTCAAAACTGCCTAAAAACCACTTTCTGGGCAGTTTTGAGCACCTACACTAATTTGGACGAAATTTGATGAAAACTTGAATCAAAACACTTAGAAACACAAATCAAAACACTTTCTAACTAATCTAAGACTTCAAAATAAAGGGGGATTTGTTTTGGACGAAAATTGAAAACAAAACAGAAACTTAAAACTAAACAGGTTGTAAAACGTTTTGGATGAAAAGGATGGATAAAGGGCTAGTTAGGAGGTTCTTCTCCACACATGTCACACTTGCAAACGAAACGATTTTCAGTTGTTCTTCGATAAAGTATGGATACTCAATGCCCCAAATTAACCGTGAATTGCACTAATTAACTTTCAGTTTTTCCACAAGTTATTAGACTGGATGATTGCATACGACAACCCAAAACATTCCCTACAAGTTCCCTACATGAATTGCATAATAGAGATCCAAGCAAGAATCATTAAGTTCTATGAAAAACATAAGCATTGACGAAGCATTCGTTACTATGAATTGCATGAAACTTATGCTAAGAATTCATTCAACGCGATCATTTTCAAGTGACCTTCACTACTTGTGATTATAAGATTGTAACTATTAGGTGAAACTCCCTCATAATCTAGCATCATATTTATGCATGAAAACTAAGCGTGCACTCTCAATCAACATACACAAATAAGTTATCAATCAAGTAGATGAACAAATTGAATCCACAACTTATGAAATAACAACCGAATGTAATCAAATCATATTGCAAGCATGTACATGGTTTCGAATCCCCCCCTAACCAAGGGGGGTTTAGTTCCTCATACTCACAAAGCAAAGATACATAAATTTAGAAATTAAAATCCAAAGGAAGAAAACACCTAGAACGCTCCAACTTGGCAGCAAGCTCATCAACGAATTCTCCTTCCTCCTTGCTGCGGCAGAGAACTTTAGAACAGGTTTTTGGGGTTATTTGTGGTGTAGAATGGATGGGGAATGGTATGGGAAGGTTTAGGGTTGATGGGGGTACGGCTAGGGATGATTTTGGGTCAGAAAATATGGTGAAAGGTGAAGGAAGGCTGCTGCAAAGTGTGATGGATGTGTTTGACGAATTTATGAATTGTGGAGGGTGTATGGCTGGATGGGATGAATGGAATGTGTGTGGGAGGTGTATGGTTTTCTGAACTCCATGATAAATGGTTGAATGGGGATTATATAGTGGCTGAAAATGTCAAGCAAACATCAAGTAATGGACAATCTGCCATCCTTGCAGAAATCCACTTCATGGTGGTCCAATTTCTGCCATTCCTTGTTGTCTATTCACTGCCCATGCTGATTCCTTGCTGCCCATGCTTATTCCTTGTTGCCCATGCTTTAATTTCTGATTCCTTGTTGCCCATGCTTTAATTTCTGATTCCTTGCTGCCCATGTGGTGTGTGTGTTGCTGTTTTCTTTCCTTCTTGCTGCCCATGTGGTGTTTATACTTGCAATGCATGTTCTCCATCCATTTAGCTAGTAAAAAAAACACATTTTCTGCCATTACATGGCAGCCATGATGTTTGAAGTTGTAGGCCAACACTTTGCACACACACATGCAGATTTCTAGCCCTTTGAATCATCAAATTCGTCCATCCTCATGTCTCCATGTTTGCACCATCCAATCTTGGCCCAAAAATGCTCCAAAATGCTCCAAATTGGCTCAAAATGCATACTTTGCCATATGAACCTGAAATTGCACGAAAATGACCTTAAACACTATAATAAGTTATAACTAACTACGAAAATGCAAGAAAACAACATAACTAAGTAGCATAAATATGCTCCTATCAAATTCCCCCACACTTAGCTTTTGCTAGTCCTCGAGCAAAACAAAATAAACAAAACGAAACAAAGTCAATAAACACACTCTAATCCTTCCAACATTTGCCTCAGGGATTTCCAATGAACATGACATGTTAAAGATCGTTATCCCCACAAATTTGAGTCATCTTTACACAAGCACATACTTAATTTAAGCCACAACTTACAAATTCACAAGTAATCAATTAAAACAATGCTTTGAATGAAGTAACATGCCTTAGAGAATTCCCTCAATTCCTTACAAGATATACACTCTATTTTCACTCAGATTTTCTAACTTCACACCCTACACTAGTCATATGTGAGAAGATTGATGTAGATATGAAAACGAATGCTCACATATATATTTTACAAAGAATGCAATTTCTAGAGTTAAGAAGCATGTTTTGATATGATCTCATGAATGGAATGCTACTACTTAGATGCGAGAACCAGTGACACCATATGCTCATACCAAATTCAAACTCCACAAATTGAAACACATAACACTCAAGATAGAAGTTAAGGGTTGTAACGGGGCTTGGGGTATTGGTTAACAAAGAAAGGATAGGGAAAACAAACGTTCTTCAAGCGATAGTAAGCAACGTAATGAAATTGAGACTTAGAATTCACTTGAATGGCAGAAACTAACTTTAAAACACAAGGGAAAGATTTAGACAACTCCTTAGGGCCGAATTCATTGTTTTGGACCCTTACTTCAACAAACAAAACTTTGGAGCTCTTTTTCACAACTTTTCATACTTTTTCGCTTCATTTTTTCTTTTTCCACGAATTCTATTTTCTTTTCTTTTCTTTGAACCCGTGCTTTATGGCACACAAATTCACATAACAAAAACTTCCCCCACACTTGTTTTCTGCCACAAAAGAATTCTAATTGAATCATGCTTTACTATGCTTAAAGAACAAAGGAATGGATAGTCCTAATCTAGGCTAGGTGAGGAAAACATGGGTTAACAAGGAAAAGGCTAAACAAGGCTCAATGGGGTTGGAACCTACAAAACATAATGACATAGGGGATTCACGGCATTTTGGCTAAGGTGGTGGTCACTACACAACTTCATCTTGAATATGTGTTATGCAAATCAATAACATGCTTTGAATGAAATGGGCATGAGTTCTAGCATTTGGAACTAAATGATGAAACGCCTTCTAAGTAGTAACCAAGCAAGGAATATTGAGATCATGCAACGACTTAGAAAACAAAGAATGCACAGATTTTAACTCTCCAAATAAACGTTTAGGCTCAAGTCTCACAAGGTTGTAGCGTTAGTTTGAGTTCCTTCCTTCAAGCATGTTACAAAAACTGATTTTTTCTTTATGATTGCATGTGAATTCATAAGTTATAACCACAACTAAGCATAAACAAAGAGTAAATCAAACTTTCATCCATGTTAATCACTCTCTTTAAGAGCCATGTAATTATAAACCGAATCCTCATCATTGTGTTGGAAGGTACCCTAGGACACAAACAAACACACAAAAACAACTCTTTTTGGGTTTTTAAAACAAATTTTTCAAATTTTTATGTGATTTTCGGATTTTTGCATCAAAACACACTAAAACACACCAAAACTGCTCAAAAACACTTAAAAACAGCAAGGAACAAGTCTCCAAGTTAAGGGTGATATAATCCCACGAATTTGCATCTAAAACACTTAGTTACCCCCCCACACTTAAATCAAACATTGTCCTCAATG
Organism: Malus fusca; assembly: GCA_035220775.1. Classification (NCBI taxonomy): domain Eukaryota; kingdom Viridiplantae; phylum Streptophyta; class Magnoliopsida; order Rosales; family Rosaceae; genus Malus; species Malus fusca. The sequence continues at coordinate 17,689,254 of CM069066.1, read as the reverse complement.
TTTCAAGCATAAAATCACACCAAACAAAAGGACACACAAAAACAGTAACTAAAACAACTAAATAGGCAGATTCGAAAGAAACAACAAAGAGAAGAGTTTAGGAACGCAAATCTGGAATTGGAGTGATTCCTTGGTCTTCCTTTGTTAAATTGCATGGGTTGCCTCCCAAGTAGCGCTTTCTTTAACGTCTTGAAGTCGGACGATACTTCTTCTTTAAGCTCCCCTAGGTCCCATAGCATGAAATTGATCCTTGAACGGAAGGTGATACGTGAAGTGATCCGGCAATGGTTTAAATTCGAGAATGGGTGCCTGAATCATTAACAACATGTAAGTATAAAACGTAATGGAAATTGGAGAAGATGACTTACTTGCTTTGTCCGACACAAACTCAATTACAAACACCGCATCTTTGAAGGGTGCAGGGATATTGGACTTGGCCAGATTGAATGTGATGGTTGGGCCTTGTCCCGTGTCATAAAATGCAACTTCTTTGGCATTGGTTGTTTCAACTACATCCTCTTTGATGAATTCTTGATACTCCTCAACCACTTTTTCCTCGTGAATTGTTGGAAAGGTGTCCAAGATGTCTTTCTTCCCCTCATCTTTCATGGATTGCATGAACCTGCCAGGGAAAGGTGCATTTGGGGGAACAAAGTTAGAAATAATTAAATTTGGAACAACCTTACTTGAATGGGGTGGTGTAGGAATATTGGGAGGTTGCGGCAATGGTTGTTCTTCCCTTGCCGTGCCTTGTGCATCCTCCTCCTCTTCGAACAGTAGCAATTCATCCATGGGCTCATCTTCAACCATTTGTTCTTGAATTTGTTCAATGCATTCTGCATTCTGCCTAAATTGATTGTTCCACTCAGCCAACTCTTTTGCTTGATAGAAATCCTCAATTGGTTGCCAAAATGCGTCTTGTTGAAATGGTTGAGCTTCCCTGCCCTGCTCCAAAGAATTCAGTTGTTGAATAACTTCCTTATAATAATTTGATATACCTGAATTTGGATGTGAAGATTGAGGGGGAGGCTGTGGTGGTGCATATGAATCCTCATATGGTTGCCAATATGTTTCTTGTTGAACTTGTTGAGCTTCCCACCACATAGAGTTTGAATGATCACTCCAATCGCTTTGTGGATATTGATTGGCTTGGTATCCTTGCCTATAAGACGCACTAAATGTAGGGACATTTTGCATTGTGGTCCTTTCAGCAAACTGCGACAATTGATTTTCAGTTGTTCTTTCAATAAATTGTAAATTCTCAACGCCCCAAATTAATTAGGTCCGCTTAAATTAACCTTCAGATTTTCCTTAAGTTAATGGATTGGATGATTGCATACGACAACCCAAAACATTCCCCACAAGTTCCCTACATGAATTGCATAATAGAGATACAAGCAAGAATCATTAAGTTCTATGAAAATCATAAGCATTGACGAGGCACTTGTTACTATGAATTGCATGAAACTTATGCCAAGAATTTACCTAACGCGATCGTTTATAAGCGACCTTCACTACTTGTGAATATAAGTTCATAACGATTAGGTGAAATTCACTTATATTCTAGCATCAAATTCATGCATGTAAATTAAGTATGCATCCTTAATCGACATACAAAAATAAGTTATCAATCAAGCAGTTAAGCAAATTAAATCACAACTCATAAATCACAACTGAAGGTAATCAATTTAAATTACAAATATATCCATGGTTTTGAATTAAACTCTAGCCAAAATAAAATTAGTTATACATTATTTAAATTAAAACAGAGATAAAACATAAAGTTTGAGGAACGAATTAACCGATAGAAAAGACAGCTCTTCTGTTTTTCTGTCCTTCTTTCCTGCACAGTCCTCGCCAGCTCTCTGACCTTCAGCGCAAAACTGCCTAAGCAGCTCCTGTTTCCGTGCTGACTGCCCCCGTGCTGACTCCCCCGTACTGACTCCTCCGTGCTGACTCTTCGCGTCCTGCGTCTGACTCTCTCTCCACCTGTCTCCTCTACCAGGCAGCTTTCCTGCTGCCTCCTGATTTTCTTTCTCAGCTGCCACAAGGCAGCTGGCTTCACATGACTCCCTCGCAAATGCTGCCTGTCTGCTGGCTGTGCAGCAAGGAAGGTTTCCCCCGCAAGTTCAACTTGAAGTTCTCTGCCCAAGGCGCTGCCACGAGCAGCTGTCCTTCCTTCACACGCTGCTGCTTCTCTCCTAAGCTGCCAATGGCAGCACTCCACACTGCCTTCCTGCTTTTCTCGCCAGCTGCCCCAAGGCAGCTCAGCCTTCTCTCGTCACTCCCCCTGTCCGCGTCTCTCTCCTGTCTAACCTCTTGCTTTCTGCCTTTTTTTCTTTTCTGTTCTCCCCCTTTGCCAGCTGCCAAAAGCAGCGCATGCTCTATTATATTATTTCTGCCATGCTGCACATTCACGTTCATAAATATATATATATATTTATATATATATATATATATATATATATACATATATATATATATATATATACATATATATATATATATAAATATATATATATATTTATATAATATATATAAATATATATATATATTTATAATACTTTCTTGATTATTAACCAATTACAGTGGGCAAGACAGTTTTGACGATTTTATCACTTAAAATCTCACTTGTGCAATATTTATTTTATTTACTAGATAAATACTAAAAAAACATAAAATCAAAGTAAATAGCTCAAAAATATAAGAAACTAACTAAGAAAAGACGAGAGAATTTGATGTAAAATATGTATAAATATAATCCGATCAGTTATCAATCAAGCAGTTAAACGAATTGAATCCACAACTTATGAAATCACAACCAAAAGTAATCAATTCATATTGCAAGTATGAACATAGTTTCGAATCACCCCCTAACTAAGAGGGGTTTAGTTCCTCATAATCGCAAAGCAAAGAATAACAAGTTTAGACATTGAAAACAAAAGAAAGAAAACACCTAAACGCTCCAGTGATCCAAATTGAACATCAAGACGTCCAAGAACTTTCCTTCCCTTTCTTGATTGCGGCACAAGGTTTGGTGATGGGTTTTGGGGGTTATGGATGGTGTAGAAGGATGGAATTGTGCTTAGGATGGATGTATGGTGCAGCAAGGGATGTTTGGGGTCAGAAATTATGGTGTTTGGTGAAGGAAAGGTGCAGCAAAAGTGGGTGTATTGTTTTAGGCGTGAATGGTAAAAAATGGTTTCTTTGTGGCTGAAACAAGAGAGTTTATTTATAGGATGGGAAAGTCCTAATCCCTAATTAATTTAGAATGACATAATTTCAGCCCAAGACAAAAGGTGTGGCAGATTTTAGGGAAAAGGAAATCAGATTTTAGGGAAAAGGGGATCAGATTTTAGGGAAAAGACATGGCATGTTTTAGGGAAAAGGTATGGCATGTTTTAGGGAAAAGGTAATCAGATTTTAGGGAAAAGGTGTGGAGATTTGAATTAATTTTTCTTCCTCTCTTTGGCTGATTCTTAGCATGCTTTGGTCTTCAATTTCGTCCATCTACATTGCTCCAAGCTTATGCTATTCATTTCATGCCCAAAACTGCTCCAAAAGGCTCCAAAATGCATCTTCTTGCATACTTTGTCCTTAGAATCTGAAAACACACGAAAATGACTTTAAACACTAAAATAACTAAGGAAACACAACGTAAATGCCAAGAAACAAGCTAACTAAGTCGCTTAAATATGCTCCTATTCCCCGGCCTAGAAACAAGTTAGTGTTTTAACTTTGTTTTTACGTTTTTGAGTCAGTTTTTAAGTGATTTAGCAATCCCTCCTAATCCCCGGCCTAGAACGATCCCTACTTACTTTGCTACAACTGCTGATGTACTTCCGAAGAAGATGCCACATCTGCCTGGAGAACAGATAAGGCAAGTGAAAATGATACCTTGAAGCATGTGGAGACAACGTGCTAATTCATCTTCAAGATCAAGTATCATTTTCCTTGCTAAGAAGTTCCCCAGCCCAGTTCAAGAATAAACCTGTGGAAAGATACTTCTTCAAAAGCAAAAGTATCTCATATCATCAGAGTCGCATGCAAAGATATCTCATGGCATGCTTTTCCTTTACCCTTGCTCTTGCCTGCGAGACAAGGAGAAAGAAAGCAATCGGTCGACACTTGGACAGATTGAACAAAGAAACAGACCATCACCTCTACCTCGTGCCTACCTGCCGTGCAGAAGAAACAAGCAGAGAAGAATGCTGTCTGCACACTCAATCAACCCAACAGAAGGAGTATGAGTTGAAACCAAGAGCTCGAGAAGCTTCAACAACATATGGACGCATCAGTCGCCAAAGAGCAAAGCCTCGCCGTACAAGGCCATCAAATCACCACCACCAAGGAATTCTCCTCTTCCTTCCAATCCAGTTCAAGATCAAAGTTGTGGAAAGTCAACAAGCATGACAAAATACGTGCCGATTCATTCACTACGGAAGTCAACAAGATCATCTACCTCCATAACCAGATTTGCATTCCTAAACTCTACTCTTTCTTGTTTTTACTTTGCCATACTTGTCATGCTTTATTAATTATGTTGTTTGCTTGTTTGAGTGTAAGTCTATGTTAGAAACATTGAGGACAATGTTTGATTTAAGTGTGGGGGGTAACCAAGTTGTTTTGCATAAAATTCGTAGGAGTTTATCACCCATTACTTCTAAGTGTTGTTCCTTGATTTTTTTTAAGTGTTTTTAAGCTGTTTTGGAGTGTTTTAGTGTGTTTTGACATAAAAATCTGAAAATCTCATAAAAATTTGAAAAATTGTTTTGAAAAACCCAAAAAGAGTTGTTTTTGTGTGTTTGTTTGTGTCTTAGGGTACCTTCCAACACAATGATGAGGATTTGGTTTTTAATTACTGATGTGAAAATTAACTTGACACACAAATTAAAACCTCTTTTTATCAATTGTAGTAAGGAATGTAAGTAGGGATCGTTCTAGGCCGGGGATTAGGAGGGATTGCTAAATCACTTGAAAACTGACTCAAAAACGTAAAAACAAAGTTTAAAACACTAAACTAGACTCAAAGAATGCAAAACTAAACTTTAAAACACTAAAATGAACCAAAAGACTCAAAACAGCACCAAAACACTCAAAACTGCCTTAAAAACACAATCTGGGCAGTTTTGAACACTAAACACAAATTTGGACGAAAATAAGTTTTAACTTGAGACTCAAAACAGCACCAAAACACACAAAACTGCCTTAAAAACACAATCTGGGCAGTTTTGAACACTAAACACAAATTTGGACGAAAATAAGTTTTAACTTGACTCAAGACTCTTAAAAACGCAAACTAAATTGATTTCTAATTAATATGACACTTCAAAATAATGGGGGAATTGGTTTTGACGAATTTGAAAACAAAACAAAACAGATTTTAAAACGAATTTGGTTAAAGTGAATGGATGGAAGGCTAGCTAAGGGGTTCATCTCCACACATGTCACACTTCCATACGAAACGATTTCCAATTGCTTTTCAAAAGATTATGAATTCCCAACGCCCCAAATTAACCGTGAACTGCACTAATTAACCCTCAGATTTTCCTTAAGTTATTGAATTGGATGAACTGCATACGACAACCCAAAACATTCCTCACAAGTTCCTTGCATGAACTGCATAACAAAGATACAAGCAAAGATCATTAAGTTCTATGAAAATCATAAGCATTGGCGAGGCACTTGTTACTATGAACTGCATGAAACTTATGCCAAGAATTTACTTAACACGATTGTGATCAACAACCTTTACTACTTTTGAATATAAGTTCATAACGATTAGGTGAAATTCCCTTATATCCTAGCATCAAATTCATGCATGCAAACTAAGTGTCGACCCTCAATCAACATACAAGAATAAGTTTTAATTCACATAGATAAGCAAATTGAAATCACAACTTATGAAATGCAATTGAAGGTAATCAAATTATATAGCAAGCATAAACATGGTTTCGAATCCCCCCTAGCCAAGGGGGGGTTTAGTTCCTCATACGCACAAAGCAAAGATAAATAAATTTAAACATTGAAAAAAAAAGAAAGAGAACACCTAAAACGCTCCAACTTGGCAGCAGGTACATCCACGATTCCTCCTTCCTCCTTGATGCAGCACAGAGACTTTGGACAGGTTTTTGGGTTATTAAATGGTGTAGAATGGATGGGGGATGTATGGTGGTGTTTAGGATTGATGGGTGGTGCGGCAAGGGATGTTTATGGGCAGGAAATATGGAATATGGTGGTGGAAAGGTGCGGCAAAGAAAGGCTCTTTGTTTCTGACGTGAATGATGTATATGAGAGGTGGTGTTTCAGCCAAGGGGTTAACATGAGTATATATAGGCACTTAAAACCCTAGGGGAATCAGATATGGACTTGTAGAATCCAAATCCACAAGGAAAAAAGGTTTAAACAATCAAAATCCTCAAAGGAATAGGTCACAAGGTGCGGCTAGATGATAAGGTTTCTAGAAAGCCTTGCAAGGCAAGGAAAATAGGTCTTCTAGAAGGGATAGCACGGCAAGGGATGTGTATGAATGGATAAGGCTTCTAGAAACCCTAAAGTACAAGGGAAGGCACGGCAAGGGATGGTTCCTTGCTGAAATTGGTGTGACATCCTTCTAGAACAAGGATTAAGGTGTCCTAAAGTGTGTAGGATTCCTCATTGTAGCTGAAACCTTTGCACATTAGGAATAGGAATGCTTGTCTTGATCAATCCTTCTTCTTCTTGGATTCCTTTTCCTTCTTGAACTTGGAAAACTTCTTTGTTGTTGAAACTTGAGGCCAATGAGGTTCAATTTTCCTATTTCAAGTAGGAAACCTTGTTTGAGTAGGAATCTTCATTCTTCTAGGAATCCATCTTCAACTAGGAATCCTTCGTTGATTAGGAATCCTTCTTCAATTAGGAATCCTTTGTTGACTTGGATTTTATCTTCACTTAGGCACTTTCCTACTTCAACTAGGAAACCTTGTTCAAGCAGGAATCATCATCTTCAAATCTTCAATTTCGTCCATTCTTTTAGCTCCAAGTATGTGATGTCCAATCCAAGCTCAATTGTGTTCCAAAAGGCTCCAAAATGCATCTTTTTGTATACTTTTCCCTTAAAACCTAAAAACACATAAAACTAGCTTAAAAGACTACTTAACTAAGGAAAAACAACTTAAATGCACAAGAACTAGCTAACTAAGGCGCATAAATATGCTCCTATCAATTACATGACTGTTAAAGAGAGTTATAAACATGGATGAAAATTTGATTTACTCTTTGGTGTATGCTTGGTTGTGGTTATAATTTATGAATTCACATGCAATCATAAAGGAAAAATCAGTTTTTGTAACATGCTTGAAGGAAGGAACTCAAATGAACGCTACAACCTTGTGAGACTTGATCCTAAACGTTTATTTGGAGAGTTAATAATCTGTGCACCATTGTTTTCTAAAGTCGTTGCATGATCTCATTATTCTTTGCTTGGTTGCTACTTAGAAGGCGTTTCATCATTTAGTTCCAAATGTTAGAACTCATGCCTATTTCATTCAAAGCATGCTATTGATTTGCATAACACATATTCAAGATGAAGTTGTGTAGTGACCACCAAAGACAAATTGCCGTGCCCCTATTTCATTATGTGTTTAAGTTTAACCCCGTTGAACCTTGTTAAGCTATGTTCTTTGTTAACCCACACTATCCTTACCTAGCCTAGTTTTAGGACCATCCATACCCTTATTCTTGAAGTATAGTAAAGCATGACTTAAAATGAACTCCTTTTTTATCAATGTATTGCAGAAAGCAAGTGTGGGGGAAGTGATTCTTATGTGTGTGTGTGTGTGTGCCAAAGTCCTTAATAAGGCACAGGTAGAAAAGAAAAAAAAGAATTGAAAAAAGTATGAAAAAGAGCTCTAAAGTGTTGTTTGTTAAAGAAAGGGTTCAAAACATTGAATTCGGCCCTAAGTGTTGCATGAATCTTCCCTTTTGTATTTAAAAGTTGATTCTGCATTCTAAAGTGATTTCCAAGTGTCTATTTCATTGCTTTGCTTGCTCTTGCTTTAAGAACATTTGGTAGCCCTATCCTTTGTTTGTTAGCCATTACCCCCAAGCCCTGTTACAACCCTTGACTTCAATCTTGAGTGTTGTGTGTTTCAATTTGTGGAGTTCGAAATTGGTATGAGCATATGGTGTCACTGGTTCTCGCATCTAAGTAGTAGCATTCCATTCATGAGATCATATTTAAACATGCTTAATAACTCCAGAAAATTGCTTTTTTTTGTTATAACATATGTGAGTCCTAGTCTTTCATGTTTACATCAATCTTCTCAGATATACTAGTGTAGGGTGTGTAGTCAGAAAATGTGTGTGAAAATAGAGAGTATCTTGTAAGGAATTGAGCAAATTCTCTAAGGCATGTTACTACATTCAAAACATCGTTTTAATTGGTTAATTGTGAACTAGTAAGTGGTGACTGTGATTAAGTGTGTGCTCAAGTGTAAAGATGACCAAAATTCGTGGGAATGATGATTTTTAACATGTCATGTTTCATTAAAAATCCCTGAGGCAAATGTTGGAAGGTCTAGGTTGTGTGTTGTTTGTTTCGTTTGTTTTGTTTTGCTCGAGGACTAGCAAAAGCTAAGTGTGGGGGAATTTGATAGGAGCATATTTATACGACTGAGTTAGCTTGTTCTCATGCATTTATGTTGTTATTTCTTAGTTAATTATGTATTTTAAGCTATTTTCGTGTGTTTGCAGGTCCATAGGCCTTATAAAACAATAAGGTGCATTTTGGAGCAGTTTTGGGCTTGGAATGGATAGCAAATGCATGGAGCAAGGTGGATGGACAAAATTGAAGACTAAAGAGGCTAGGAATGTGTTAAAGAGAAAGAAGAATTAATGTAAAAAGGACAAAGAGCTCAGCCACAAAGGGGTGTCACTCCACCATTCACCTTTCCATCATTGCCGTGCACCACCATTGCACACCCTTTGGATTCCTATGCCGTGCATCATCATCCATGTTCCCTCCATTGACTCATTTGTTGCATCATTCCACTTCCTTTCCTTTGTCTACCATGTGCACAATATCCTTTCACCTCCTTGCACTCATTGATTCACCACTTACTCACCTTTCCACCCATGCCATGCATAATCACCCTTGTCCCCTTCATTATTTCAGATTTCATGCATCATTACGTTGAATCATTGCACTCAATTGCTACACCATTCCTTGTTCCCTTCATTATTGATGCGAAATATATAAGCACACAAATTAAACCCTCTTTTTATCAATTGTAGCAAAGTATGTAAGTAGGGATCGTTCTAAACCAGGGATTATGAGGGATTGCTAAACACTTGAAAACTGACTTAAAATCGTAAAAACAAAGTTTAAAACACTAAACTAGACTCAAATAATGTAAAACTAAAGTTTGAAACACTAAAACAAACCAAAAGACTCAAAACAGCAAACAAACACTCAAAACTGCCTTAAAAACACTTTCTGGGCAGTTTTGAACACAAACACAAATTTGGACGAATTTGGGTTACAACTTGAATCAAAACACTTAAAAAGACAAACTAAATGGATTTCTAACTAATTTAACACTTTAAAATAAAGGGGGATTTAGTTTTGACAAAATTGAAAACAAGACAAAACTTTGTAATTAAAACAGATTGTAAAACGAATTTGAATGAAACTTATGGATGGAAAGCTAGCTAGGAGGTTCTTCTCTACACATGTCACACTTGCATACAAAATGATTTCCAGTTGCTTTTCGATAAGCTATGAATACTCAACGCCCCAGATTAACCGTGAATTGCACTAATTAACCCTCAGTTTTTCTACAAGTTATTAAGTTGGATGATTGCATACGACAACCCAAAACATTCCCTACAAGTTCCCTACATGATTTGCATAATAGATATACAAGCAAGAATCATTAAGCTCTATGAAAAACATAAGCATTGACGAGGCACTCGTTACTATGAATTGCATGAAACTTATGCCAAGAATTTACTTAACGCGATTGTGACTAGCAACCTTCACTACTTGTGAATATAAGTTCATAACGATTAGGTGAAATGATGCGAAATATATAAGCACACAAATTAAACCCTCTTTTTATCAATTGTAGCAAAGTATGTAAGTAGGGATCGTTCTAGACCGGGGATTAGGAGGGATTGCTAAATCACTTGAAAACTGACTCAAATACGTAAAAACAAGTTTATAACACTAAACTAGACTCAAAGAATGCAAAACTAAACTTTAAAACACCAAAACAAACCAAAAGACTCAAAACAGCACCAAAACCCTCAAAACTGCCTTAAAAACACAATCTGGGCAGTTTTGAACACTAGACACAAACTTGGACGAAAATTGGTTTTAACTTGACCTAAGACACTTAAAAACACAAACTAAAGTGATTTCTAACTACTATGACTCAACAAAGAAAAGGGGGATTGATTTTGGACGAATTTAAAAACCAAACAAACTTTGTAAATTAGAACAGATTTTAAAAACGAATTTGATTGAATTGGATGGATGGAAGGCTAGCTAAGGGGTTCATCTCCACACATGTTATACTTGCATATAAAACGATTTCCAATTGCTTATCAATAAACCATGAATTCTCAACGCCCCAAGTTAATTAGGTCCACTTAAATTAACCTTCAGATTTTCCTAACGTTATTGAATTGGATGATTGCATACGACAACCCAAAGCATTCCCCACAAGTCCCCTACATGATTGCATAATAGAGATACAAGCAAGAATCATTAAGTTCTATGAAAACCATGAGCATTGACGAAGCACTTGTTACTATGATTGCATGAAACTTATGCCAAGAATTTACTTAACGCGATTGAGATCATCAACCTTTACTACTTGTGAATATAAGTCCATAACGATTAGGTGAAATTTCCTTATATCCTAGCATTCAATTTATGCATGATAATTAAGCGTGCACTCTCAACCAACACACACAAATCAATGTAATTCACATAGATAAGTAAATTGAATTCACAACTTATGAAACGCAATTAGAAGTAATCAAATCATAACGCAAGCATAAACATGTATTTCGAATCCCCCCCTAGCCAAGGGGGGTTTAGTTCCTCATACGCACAAAACAAAGAGAATTGAATTTAAACATTGAAATTAAAGGAAAAGAAACACCTAGAAATTCCAGCGACGCGAACTTGAATTGCATGAACTTCCAAGCTTCCTTCTCCTCCTCCTTGGTGCGGCAAAGGACTTTAGGGACAGGTTTGGGACTTATATGTATGGGAGGATGAGTATGGACTAAGGTAGAAGTGTTTAGGGGATGGGGATGGTGCGGCAAGGCTTAAAAACTAGGGAGAAAGGTGTTGGACGAATTTCTGGAGTGAATTGTGAATTGTGGTGAGTGGTCTCAATGAATGGGTGCGGCACCATGTATTTATAAGGTCCTAAAAGTCTAGCAAATCAGATTAGGACTTGGAGAATTAAATCCCATCAGGAAAGGGCTAAAAACAATCAGATTTTGGGTAGGAAAGATCCTCCTAGGTGCGGCAGGAATGGATTAGAAGGATAAGGCTTCTAGATGGCCTTGCAAGGCAAGGAAATCAGGTTTCTAGAAGGCCTAGGGTGCGGCACTAAGGGATAAGGATAAGGTTTAGGTGTCCTCAATGGATAAGGTGCCCTAAATGGATAAGGACTCCTCATTTCACTTGGAAACTTTGCCTATTAGGATTAGGAAACCATGTCTTTGTCTTTCCTTCTTCATCTTGGAATCCCTTTTCCTTCTTGGACTTGGAAAACTTCTTTGTTGCTTCTCTTGAGACCATTTGGATTTTGACTTTCCTACTCCAAGTAGGAAACCTTGTTTGAGTAGGAATCTTCATTCTTCTAGGAATCCATCTTCAACTAGGAATCCCTCGTTGATTAGGAATCCTTCTTCAATTAGGAATCCTTCTTTGACTAGGATTTCATCTTTTAATGAGGCGCTTTCCTACTTCGACTAGGAAACCTTGTTCAAGTAGGAAACATCATCTTCAAATCTTCAATTTCGTCCATCCTCTTGGTTCCAAGCATATGATGTCCATTCCAAGCTCTAATTTGCTCCAAAATGCTCCAAAATGCATCCTTTTGCATACTTTGCCCTTAGAACCTGAGAATACATAAAACTAGCTCAAAAGACTACTTTAACTAAGGAAAACCAATGTAAATGCACAAGAACAAGCTAACTAAGGTGCATAAATATGCTCCTATCAAATTCCCCCACACTTAGCTTTTGCTAGTCCTCGAGCAAAACAAAACGAAACAAAAGAAACAAAAACGAAATAAAACAAGTACAACTTAACCTAAACCTTCCAACAATTGCCTCAGGGATTTCCAATGCACACGACATGTTAAAGATCATCATTCCCACAGTTTTTAGCCATCTTTACACTTAAGCACATACTTAATCATAGTCACTACTTACTAGTTCACATTTAACCAATTAAAACAATGTTTTGAATGTAGTAACATGCCTTAGAGAATCCCTCAATTCCTTACTAGATATGCACTCTATTTTCACTCAGATTTTCTAACTACACACCCTACACTAGTTATATGTGAGAAGATAGATGTAAATATGAAAACGAATGCTCACATATATGTATGACAAAGGAAGCACTTTTCGGAGTTAAAAACATGTTTATAAATATGATCTCATGAATGGAATGCTACTACTTAGATGCGAGAACCAGTGACACCATATGCTCGTACCAATTTTAAACTCCACAAATTGAAACACATAACACTCAAGATTAAAGTCAAGGGTTGTAACGGGGCTAGGGGAGTTGGCTAACAAAGAAGGGTAAAGGATAAACAAACGTTCTTAAAACAATAGTAAGCAAAGCAATGAAATTGACACTTAGAATTCACTTTAGAGTGCAGAAAACAACTTTAAACACAAAGGAGAATACGCATGCATACTTAGGGTCAAATGCAACTTTTTGGACCCTTTTTTCAACAACCAAAAACTTAGAGCTCATTTTATGCTCTTCCAACTCTTTTTCATACTTTTCACAACTTTTTCTTTTTTTCTTTCTATTTTGCACGAATTTTTCTTTTGTTCTTTTTTTTTTTTTCTTTTCTCCTAACCCGTGCCTCAATATGAATTTTGGCACATACCCATATCAAGAATCCTTCCCCCACACTTATTTTTCTGCCATACCACGATCAAAGGAATTCATCATGCGTCATGCTTAACTACGTTCTAAGAACAAGGGTATGGATAATCCTAATCTAGGCTAGGTAAGGATACTGTGGGTTAACAAACAACATAGGCTAAACGAGGCTCAACGGGGTTAAACCTACAAAAACGAATGCATGGAATGAAGGCTTTTTGGCAATGGTGGTAACTACTAACTTCATCTTGAATATGTGTTATGCAATTCAATAACATGTTTTGAATGAAATTGGCATGAGTTCTAGCATTTGGAACTATAAATGATGAAACGCCTTCTAAGTAGTAACCAAGCAAAGAATAATGAGATCATGCAACGACTTTTAGAAAACAAAGAATGCACAGATTTTAACTCTCCAAATAAACGTTTAGGCTCAAGTCTCACAAGGTTGTAGCGTTAGTTTGAGTTACTTCCTTCAAGCATGTTACAAAAACGGATTTTTACTTTATGATTACATGTGAATTCATAAGTTATAACCACAACCAAGCATAAATCAAAGAGTAAATCAAACTTTTATCCATGTTTATAACTCTCTTTAACCGTCATGCAATTACAAACCGAATCCTCATCATTATGTTGGAAGGTACCCTAAGACACAAACAAACACACAAAAACAACTCTTTTTGGGTTTTTAAAACAAATTTTTCAAATTTTTATGGGATTTTCGGATTTTTGACTCCAAACACAATAAAACACACCAAAATAGCTTAAAAAGGCTTAAAAACAGCAAGAAACAGCATTTGAAATTATGAGTGAGAAAACCCTACGAATTTGCATCAAAACACTTTGGTTACCCCCCCACACTTAAATCAAACATTGTCCTCAATGTTTCAAGCATAGACTCACACAAATAACAAACAAACACACAAAACAGCAACTAAACAACCTAACATGGCAGAAACGAAATAGCAACAAAGAGAAGGGTTTAGGAACGCAAATCTGGAATTGGAGTGCTTTCTCGGTCTTCCTTTGTTGAATGCATGGGTTGCCTCCCAAGTAGCGCTTGCTTTAACGTCGTACAGCCGGACGATGCTCCATTGAAGGTTTATGGAACCCCACGGCATGGAGGGGTGCAACTACAATCTGTCCGACGAACCACTTCATGCTTTGGGTCCTTGAATGGAGTGGGATAATGATCCTTTCTTATTGTCGTGTTTTGCTTTTCTACATCAACACGAATTCTCCCACGACGTTGAATTCGATTAGGTACCTGCACCACACGAGGTAACAACCTATTAGTTGAAATGGGAATCGAATTTGGAATAGGTGGCTTACCTTTGTACGGCAAAGAAGTGGTAGCTGATGCGAAAATAAATTCACGCACAAATTTAAACCCTATTTGTGACAATTGTAGTAATGATGTAAGTAGGGATCGTTCTAGGCCGGGGATTAACTAGGGATGCTAACCCAAGTAAAATTAATTTAAAAACGTAAAAACAAAATTTAAAATACTAAACTAGACTCAAAACACATAAATAGAATAACTCAAAATAAAACTAACAAATAAACTAAAATAAATCAAAAGACTCAAAATAATTCAAAACTCAAGAAAACACAAACTAAATTAATTTCTAACAAACCTAACACTTAAAATAAATGGGGGATTGATTTTTTTATGAAACGTAAATTAAACTTAAATAAATTACAGAATTGACAAAAACATAAAATTAAGGTAAAATGATAAATGACGGACTGGCTAGAGGATTATTCTCCACACATGCCACATATGCAACCTAAATTGATTTTCAGTTGTTCTTTCAATAAATTGTAAATTCTCAACGCCCCAAGTTAATTAGGTCCGCTTAAATTAACCTTCAGATTTTCCTACTTTTATTAGGTTGGATGATTGCATACGACAACCCAAAACATTCCCTACAAGTTCCCTACATGAATTGCATAATAGAGATACAAGCAAGAATCATTAAGTTTTATGAAAATCATAAGCATTGACGAGGCACTTGTTACTATGAATTGCATGAAACTTATGCCAAGAATTTACCTAACGCGATCGTTTATAAGCGACCTTCACTACTTGTGAATATAAGTTCATAACGATTAGGTGAAATTCACTTATATTCTAGCATCAAATTCATGCATGTAAATTAAGTATGCATCCTTAATCGACATACAAAAATAAGTTATCAATCAAGCAGTTAAGCAAATTAAATCACAACTCAGAAATCACAACTGAAGGTAATCAATTCAAATTACAAATATATCCATGGTTTTGAATTAAACTCTAGCCAAAATAAAATTAGTTACACATTATTAAAATTAAACAGGAATAAAACTTGAGTTTAGGAACGAATTAACCGAGAGAAATGGGGCTTGCTGTCCACTGCGTTGACTGCCGTCCTTCCTCGCTAGCTGACCAGGCAGCTTTGGTTCCTCTCGCTGCCTCAAGGGCTGTCTCCTGCTGCGACAGCTGCCAAGGCCCCCAGTTCTTCCCGTGCCTCCCCTTCAATTTCTGCGTCTCCACGTGTCTCGCCTTTCTGCTTCTGTGCTGCCAGGAAGGCAGCACCGCCTCAAGCTCCCTCGGTCTCCCCCTGCGCGTTTTAACTTCTTCTTTCCCTGCTTACTGCCCGAGGCAGTCACGCGTACAGCTGTCTCCTCTTGACACGCTGGTCTTTCTTGCGTCAATCCCCTGCGTCTGCGTTTTCAAGCTGTGCTGCAAAGGCAGCTTGCGTCAATCCTCTTTGCTTTCCGTGCTCTTTCCTTCACCCTCCTCCTTGTTTATTTCTTTCCTCACGCTGCCTCCAGGCAGCGTCCCCCCCAGTTCTCGTCAGTCCCTGTGCCCGAGACACCTTTTCTCGCCAGCTCCCCACGTTCCTCCAGCTGTGCTCTTCTTTCCGTGCGCTGCCAAGGCAGCGTTTTGCTGCTTCTCTCCCCTCTCAGTCCCGTTCCAAGTCTTTCCTTTCCCCCCCCTCACTTTTCCACCTCCCCCCAATTTCTTTTATTCATGCTGCCAACAAGGCAGCAACTCCCATCATCAGCTGCCCACTTCCCACCTTCAGTCGGCCTTTTTATTATTCTTCACACTAACCTAATATATTTTCACTCACCTTGCCCTTTTCCCTCGGTTTCTTATTATTCCCTCACATCTCACTGACTCTCTCCAATCTTTTGCTGCCCTTTATATTTTCTATATTCTCCCCACTGACATTTCTTCTTTATGCCGAGGCTCTCCCTTTATATTTTTATATTTCTTTCTTTGGTTTCCAGCTGCCAAAGGGCAGCACCTTCACTCTTTCCTATTATTTATTTCTGTCACTCCATTTTGTCTGCAAAAATATTTTCTTAAGTTAATAAAATAAGTGAGCAAGGTAGAAATGACGAATTTATTACTTAAAATCACACTTGTGCTATTTTTATTTTCTTAGCTAGATAAATTCTATAAAACACCAAAACAAAGTAAATAGCACAAAAATATGAGGAACTAACTAAGAAAAGACGAGTGAATTCGAAGTAATAATATATATAAATATGATCCGATCAAATACCCCCACACTTAACTTTTGCTAGTCCTCGAGCAAAACAAAGAAAACAAGAACAAGAAGTAACAAGAAAAACATTAGCTTCCCCCTAATTTGACCCTCGTAGAATTTCATTTGAGAACACAATCATCAAGAACCATAGCTAACACCAACATGCTAATCCAAGTTCATTTTCCTTATTCAAATATTAGCAGTAATCTTTGAAACATCCTTGAAGTGTAGTGTGTGAGATAGCCATGTTAATGCAATTTCAAATTTTTATTTTTTTAAAATCACCATATGCAAACTAGCAACCTTCTCACGGGATTTTCACTCAATCACACATGTGTTTAGTTTTAATGTGTTTCTCTCAAAGAAACAAATGTGAAAGTTCTACCATAAGCTTGCATAAAGATCACTTCTCCACAATCATAACTGCAAAACTTAAATCAAGAGGACTTTTATTGGATGTAATGAGGCTTAGGGATAGGGTTATTGAAACGAAAGAATAGGAAAAACACAAGTTCCAAGCTACATTGCAAGCAATTCTTTGATTTAGATTTATAAGAAACTCAAACTTCCCAGCTATTCTTCTAGTCACCTCCAACCACAACCTTAAACTGAAACTTTAAACACTCCATTTTTTTTTTTTTCTTCGTAAACAACTTTCTTTTTTTTTTTTTTTTTTTTTTTTTTTTTTTTTAATCAACAAATATGAAAAACCCCCACACTTATTCTTTTGCCAAACACCCTCCAAATACTTCACAAACACTTCTCATAAGACAATTTCACATTGCTCATTAGCTCGCTTGGAAAGGGTAAGGAAAAATATTTATTTCAGGCATAAGGGTAGACATATATGGTGATAAGAAATAAAAGGCTCAAAAATACGGCTCAAATTGGCAATCTAATGATATCATTTTTCTTTGGGAAACAAGGTTATTTGGGCCATGGTGGTAAACCTAATGCCTCTATCATTTTCAAGTTCATGCAATCAATGACAAATATTTCGAAAGATCGTTATGCAAGTTCTAGAGAAATATTTCACATAAGTTCATCACACATAAAAAAAATAGGAGTGTATGAAAAATGCACACACTTTCAATAGGCTCAAAAACTCACATAGGATGTATATGGTCACTAAATTCACATATGGAGCTTAAAATCATGCTTTAATTTCACATCAACAAGGCTATGTGCATTTGGTTTTTCAAAGATGATCAAATATGTACAAAACTAACACAAGAATAAGGAATTTCACAAAACACATGTTAACTAAGTTCTTGATGATCATGGTTCAAACTTTATCCGATTATATCATTGGGTCGGGGAACTAACAAAAATCTAATTCAAAACAATAAGGAAAACAAGAAAATATTTTTGGATTTTTTAAATTTTCTGATTTTTTTTTTTTTTTTTAAAAACAACAACTTAATTAAGAAAACACAAAGCAATAACATGGAAACAAATGAAACCAGTTCAAAGTCGAAGGTACAAAATTTTTTCAATTTGGTCATTTTTATACTCTTTACCCCCCACACTTAAACTAGACATTGTCCCCAATGTCAGAAAATATAATAAAATGCAATTAAAAATAAAATAAATAAATATAAAGAAACAAAATAAAACAATAGGACTGAAAACTTCCCTAATTTGCAGAAAATCAAGCGATGACCCCCAAGCTAAAATTCTGCAATCAACTTCAAGGGTGGAAATAACCAAAAGTTCCTGCAAAGAAAAGAAATAATTCAGTTAAGCACGCAAGAAAAAATAGAAAATGCAAACGAAAAATTAAAAATGAAAATAAAAGACAATGAATAAAACTAAAAAGTGATCATTGGTCCTGTTTGGTGACTTTCCACAGCTTTGAACTCGAACTGGCCTCGGAACTTCTTAGCAAGGAAAATGAGACTTGATTGGTGGTGGTGTTGAAGCTTCTCGAGCCCTTGGTTTCAACTCGGACTTCTTCTGCCGGGTTGATTGAGTCTGCAGGCTACATTCTTATCTTTTTGTTCTTCTGCATGGCAGGTAGGCACGAGGCAGAGGTGGTGGTCTGCTTCTTTGTTCAATCTGTCCAAGTGCCGACCGATTTCCTTTCTTTCACCTTGTCCCGTAGCCAAGAGCAAGGGTAAAGGAAAAGCATGCCATGAGAAATCTTTGCCTCTGACTCTGATGATATGGGATACTTTTGCTTTTGAAGAAGTATCGTTCCACAAGTGTATGCTTGAACTGGGCTGGGGAACTTCTTAGCAAGGAAAATGAGACTTGATCTTGAAGATGAAGCAGCACCTTGTCTCCACATGCTTCAAGTATCATTTTCACTTGCCTTATCTGTTCTCCAGGCAGATGTGGCGTCTTCTTCGGAAGTACATCAGCGGTTGAAGATGAGCACTCGAGAGCAATGCTAGGTAAGCAATGCTAGGTAAGCAATCAGGAAGGATTTCCAGGCAGTCGGTTCTTAGATTGGAAGATTGACACCGAGTGCTGGCTGATTGCCCGCTTTCTCCTTATCACAAAGACAAGGACAAGGACAGGGAGAAAGCGTGATATGAGATACTCTTGCTTTCAACCTTCATGATATGAAATACTCTAGCTCTAGATGACTTATTTGCAAAGGTATCCCAGGGAATGAGAAACACAGAGAAACTCGAGAGGGTTTGATGGAAAGGCATTTTCGGAGATGAAAAATTTCGGAGATGAAGAAGTGTTGAGAGAGTTTGCCTTTGCTGTTGAAGGCGAAGGTAGACGTTTATAGAATTTGTCTTCACAACCGAAACTATTCCTTTACCCTGTCGGCAGCCGGTGGATGGATGAACAGTACAAGTTACGCGCTTTCTGAAAAAGCCACCCGTAATTTGCGCAAAGCTGACAGCGCGCGTGACGAGTGACGACAAAATTGGAAAAGTTGTTCGCCTCGTGATTCCTGACCGCTCCGACTTTTGAGAAAGATGCCCGACTTTTGAGAGAGCGGCGTCCGACTTTTGAGAAAGGAACCGACTTTTGAGACGGAGTCCGACTTTTGAGAACGGCGACGCCGCTTTTGAGAAAAGAATCCGGCTTTTGAGAAAGGAGCCCGCTCTTCGATTTGCGAGAGGGCGCCTCTTCGACTGCTGAGTGATGCCTCAACGATTTCTTCTTCTTATAAGAACGCTCATTTTTGTTCCACAACACACTTAAGCTCCCCCTGTAAACACTCCCTCCTGTAAACACTTCCTCCATCACTTCTTTTAATCTTGATCATTCCGACTCTTCATTCTCAACACCTTCAGAAAATGTCTTGCCCTTCTGACCGTCGTCTTAACTTGAATGTTGGGGAAGATAGTGATATATCTTCTCCAACCAACATTTGGCAGCCATCCTTCATATCCCCAAATGGTCCTCTTACAGTTGGGGATTCCATGATGATGAACGAAACAACCGCATCGGTGGTGGCCAGAAATCTGCTCACTCCTAGAGACACTAGGATACTTTCTAGGCGGTCCAACGAACTGGCTGTTCAGGACTCTATGGCCTACAGCGTCCGATGCGCAGGCTCAGTATCAAACATGGGCCAGCGCCTTCTTGCACGAACCCGTCAGGTGGAGTCGTTGATGGCTGAAGTGGCTAGTCTTCGGCAGGAGGTCAGAGTGCTTAGGCATGAGAACAGGGATTTGCACATGCTTGCAACCAATTACTCAACAAGCATGAAGAGGAAGCTTGATCAGCTGCAGGAGTCCGAAGTGCGGATTCAGAGTGATCATCAACGGTTTATGACGTTACTCCCGAGGTTTGTGTTGCCTTCGTCCTCGGGAGCAGCACCAAGTATTGAGGCTCTGAATGATCCAGCTCTGGCGCTTCGTCTTTCAGGGGCTCCGTCGACCTCCGAGGCACCACCAACCAACGACCAATGAACGAAATTAGTTTACAAGTTATTGTAAAATATTTATGCAATTTTGTTTTTTTTTTTTTTTATTTTTTTTATTTTTTTGTATTTTTATTTATATGAATGTTTATGTTTTTTTTTTTTTTTTAACGCAAGAAAAAAAAATAAAAATAAAAATATCAATGTAAAAATATGTAAATCAAATTAAAAAGACTATTTTTAATCTCTCAAACAAATATCACAACTAAATAAACAAAACAAAATGAAAGCAGTAAAGAGAAGGGATTAGGAATGCAAATCTGATTGTGGGTGATTCCTAGGCCTCCCTTCATTATTCAAATGCATGGGCTTATCATTGAACGGACGATGGTACTTGAAATGATCCGACAACGGTCTAAGTTCTAATGACGGTGCCTGAATCATCAAAATTAGAAACAAGTTAGTATAAATTAAAATTAAAAATGGAGAAGATGGCTTACTTTCACGTTCAAACTCAATGACAAACACTACGTCTTTAAACGTTTCAGGGACTTTGAATTTGGCCAGATTTACTATGATGGTTGTGGCTTGTCCCGTGTCATCAAACTCAACTGCTTTGGGCTTGATTGTCTCATGCACAGCCTCCTGGATGTATTCTTGAAATTCTTCGGCCACCTCATTTTCTGGAATAATTCTTCTTGGTGTGCAAGTCTCTTTGAACGTTTCAATACCATCGGGAACTTGATTTGGTACACCAAGAATTTGGATATCACTTTGCACCTTGGGAAGATCTTCCACAACGTATTTTTCATTCACTTCTTCCTTGGGATTTAAAAACCTGCAAGGAAAAAGGACATTTGGTGGAACGATGTTAGAATGAAATGAACTTAGAACCTCCTCACCTGAGTTGGATGGCATAAGGACTTGAGGGGTTTGCGATAATAATTCTTCTAAACTGCCCAAGTAGTCATCCTCATCTTCTTCTTGAATTGGCAATTCATCCATGTTCGGGCTCTGTTTGGATGGTTCAGGAACAACTTCATCCTCCATGTCACCTTGATCTCGAATCTGTGCCATGAATTCCATAATCTGCCCAACATGCATATCCAATTCGTCCACTCTTCTGACTCGGTCTTGCATCTCCTTGTTTCGATTTTCTATGTCCTGGGTCAAAGAGGTTAGTAACTTATTCAACATGTCATTATCCGAAGACGTACCTGAATTTGATTGGGGAGATTGTTGTGGTGGTTCATATGGCCATTGATAGAACTCTTCCGATGGCGGAAATTGTTCTTCTTTTTGTGAACCCTGTACCGAAGAAATTAATTCTTCAAGCATTTGATTATAATCCACGGGCATACTTTGATTCGATTGGAATTGTTGTGGGGGATGCTGTGGTGGCTGCATAGGTCTTGAATAAAACTCGTCTTGCTGCCAATATCCACCTTGTTGAAATTGTTGAGGTTCATCCCACATATACTCTGAATTACTTCTCCAATCCGAATTATAAGTGTTGGAAAACATGTTGCCCCTTGATTGGTTATAGCCTTGATATCCCCAAACATCTTCATTTGCAGAAAATTGGGGATATTGATGAGTTTGAAATCCTTGCTCATAGGGCACATCAAGTGTAGGGACACTTGGCATTGTGGTCCGTTCGGCATTATGAGTTAATTGAGCAGTGAGCTGTGCCAATAGATCTTGAATGCTAGTAGAATCCAGGTCTTGCTCCATTTGTACCTCAATTCAAAGAAAGAAAAATAAATCAAATATCAAAAGTAAGATACACAAACACAAATAAACAAGATAAAATAAAATAAAATAAACACAAATAAAATAAAATAAAACACAAACAAAAACATAAACAAGGATTAGCAAATTTGCTAATCCCCGGCAACGGCGCCAAAAATTTGATGCGAAAATAAATTCACGCACAAATTTAAACCCTATTTGTGACAATTGTAGTAATGATGTAAGTAGGGATCGTTCTAGGCCGGGGATTAACTAGGGATGCTAACCAAAGTAAAATTAAATTAAAAACGTAAAAACAAAATTTAAAACACTAAACTAGACTCAAAACACTTAACTAGAATAACTCAAAATAAAACTAACAAATAATCTAAAACAAATCAAAAGACTCAAAATAATTCAAAATTCAAGAAAACACAAACTAAATTGATTTCTAACAAATTCAACACTTTAAAATAAATGGGGGATTGATTTTTTGATGAAAAGTAAATTAAACTTAAATAAATTACAAAATTGACAAAAACATAAAATTAAGGTAAAATGATAAATGACGGACTGGCTAGAGGATTATTCTCCACACATGCCACATATGCAACCTAAATTGATTTTCAGTTGTTCTTTCAATAAATTGTAAATTCTCAACGCCCCAAGTTAATTAGGTCCGCTTAAATTAACCTTCAGATTTTCCTTAAGTTAATGGATTGGATGATTGCATACGACAACCCAAAACATTCCCTACAAGTTCCCTACATGAATTGCATAATAGAGATACAAGCAAGAATCATTAAGTTTTATGAAAATCATAAGCATTGACGAGGCACTTGTTACTATGAATTGCATGAAACTTATGCCAAGAATTTACCTAACGCGATCGTTTATAAGCGACCTTCACTACTTGTGAATATAAGTTCATAACGATTAGGTGAAATTCACTTATATTCTAGCATCAAATTCATGCATGTAAATTAAGTATGCATCCTTAATCGACATACAAAAATAAGTTATCAATCAAGCAGTTAAGCAAATTAAATCACAACTCAGAAATCACAACTGAAGGTAATCAATTCAAATTAAAAATATATCCATGGTTTTGAATTAAACTCTAGCCAAAATAAAATTAGTTACACATTATTAAAATTAAACAGGAATAAAACTTGAGTTTAGGAACGAATTAACCGAGAGAAATGGGGCTTGCTGTCCACTGCGTTGACTGCCGTCCTTCCTCGCTAGCTGACCAGGCAGCTTTGGTTCCTCTCGCTGCCTCAAGGGCTGTCTCCTGCTGCGACAGCTGCCAAGGCCCCCAGTTCTTCCCGTGCCTCCCCTTCAATTTCTGCGTCTCCACGTGTCTCGCCTTTCTGCTTCTGTGCTGCCAGGAAGGCAGCACCGCCTCAAGCTCCCTCGGTCTCCCCCTGCGCGTTTTAACTTCTTCTTTCCCTGCTTACTGCCCGAGGCAGTCACGCGTACAGCTGTCTCCTCTTGACACGCTGGTCTTTCTTGCGTCAATCCCCTGCGTCTGCGTTTTCAAGCTGTGCTGCAAAGGCAGCTTGCGTCAATCCTCTTTGCTTTCCGTGCTCTTTCCTTCACCCTCCTCCTTGTTTATTTCTTTCCTCACGCTGCCTCCAGGCAGCGTCCCCCCCAGTTCTCGTCAGTCCCTGTGCCCGAGACACCTTTTCTCGCCAGCTCCCCACGTTCCTCCAGCTGTGCTCTTCTTTCCGTGCGCTGCCAAGGCAGCGTTTTGCTGCTTCTCTCCCCTCTCAGTCCCGTTCCAAGTCTTTCCTTTCCCCCCCCCCTCACTTTTCCACCTCCCCCCAATTTCTTTTATTCATGCTGCCAACAAGGCAGCAACTCCCATCATCAGCTGCCCACTTCCCACCTTCAGTCGGCCTTTTTATTATTCTTCACACTAACCTAATATATTTTCACTCACCTTGCCCTTTTCCCTCGGTTTCTTATTATTCCCTCACATCTCACTGACTCTCTCCAATCTTTTGCTGCCCTTTATATTTTCTATATTCTCCCCACTGACATTTCTTCTTTATGCCGAGGCTCTCCCTTTATATTTTTATATTTCTTTCTTTGGTTTCCAGCTGCCAAAGGGCAGCACCTTCACTCTTTCCTATTATTTATTTCTGTCACTCCATTTTGTCTGCCAAAATATTTTCTTAAGTTAATAAAATAAGTGAGCAAGGTAGAAATGACGAATTTATTACTTAAAATCACACTTGTGCTATTTTTATTTTCTTAGCTAGATAAATTCTATAAAACACCAAAACAAAGTAAATAGCACAAAAATATGAGGAACTAACTAAGAAAAGACGAGTGAATTCGAAGTAATAATATATATAAATATGATCCGATCAGTAGCACAATGGATGGATGCACAAGGGTTGCTCGTGGCCAATTGTGGTGCTTCCAAGGTTGGAGCCGTGCACTCCTTGTGCTCTACTCCAAGTTCCTTCTCGGTGGTAGTTCGAGAAACATCCTTCTTGATCTTTGTTGAACATTCTTTCCCTATGTGTTTAATTACATTAATAGCACAACAAGAACGAACATTATTAGTATTCTCAACCGATTCAGAAATCTTAAAGTTAATCATATCACCACCAAAGGCCATAGTTACTGCTCCCTTGGCCACGTCAATCTTGGTTTGAGCCGTTTTCATGAATGGTCGTCCAAGTAAGAGTGGTGATGGTGGAGAGTGGGTTGAGTCCTCCATATCAAGCACGTAGAAATCTGCAGGAAAAATCAAGTGGTCTACCTGCACCAAAACATCTTCCAACACTCCCTTGGGATATGCATTAGATCGATCGGCCAATTGAATAATAACGCCATCATTTTTAAGCTTTCCTAGATTCATAGATGCATAAACAGAATATGGCATGACATTAATTGATGCACCTAAATCTAGCATAGCATGCTCAAATCTTGTATTACCAATTACACAAGGGATTGTGAAACTACCCGGATCTTTAAATTTAGGTGGCAACTTCCTTTGCAGCATTGCAGATACATTCTCGCTTACATGTACCACCTCTTTCTCCCGAATCCGTTTCCTTGTTGTACATAGCTTCTTCAAAAACTTGGCATACTTCGGGATTTGCTTTATAGCATCGAGGAGAGGGATATTGACATTCACCTTTCTAAACGTCTCAAGAACGTCTTTTTCCTCTTCTTCATTCTTGGCTTGCAAAAATCTGCTAGGAAAGGGTACATCCGGAGGAATAACATTAGAATTAACTTGAATTGGACCTTCCTTACCTATGGTGGCCGAATTGGAATGCTTGGGTGGTTGCGGCAAGGGTGTTTCTACCCTTGCCGTGGCCTTTGCTTGGTCATCCTCCTCAATTTGCAACTTCTCGTCCTCCTTGGGGGCAAATTTTGATGGTTGTGGCTCAGTTCCTACTTCTTTCCCGCTCCTTAGCGTGATGGCCTTGGCAGTTTCGAATCCTCCTCTCGGATTGACAACGGTTGAACTTGGCAACCTTCCTTGCTCACGAAATTGCCCCATGAACTCGGCAATTTGTCCCACTTGCTTCTCCAAGTTGTCCACCCTCTTGTCTTGGATTTGCCTCTCTTTGTTTTGAGTTTGGACTTCCTGCGTCAAAGTAGTAAGTAATTGAAAAATCTTATCATTATCACTTGAATTACCTGAATTGCTTTGGGCAGGTTGTGCTTGGGCTTGTGGTGGTGCCAACGGCTTTTGATAGAAACCCGGGGGTTGTTGCCTAAATCCGCTTTGTTGTTGGCCTTGTTGGGGGTCTCGCCATTTGAAATTCGGATGATCACACCAACCGGGATTGTAAGTATTGGAAAACGGATCACCACGTGATTGGTATTGGTTGCCATATCCCACGGCATTGAGTGTCTCCCACCCTCCATTCTCGATCAATTGTGGGCACTTGTCCGTAGGGTGTCCTTGCATGGAGCATACGCCACAAGAAGCTACGGTTTTGACTTTTGGACCTTCAACCACCTGAGAAAGCAACGTAGTAAGGTTAGCCATTTGATTTTGAAGTTCGGTTATGGCACTTACCTCATTGACTTGATGTTGCCGTGGCATGCTCCTTTGTCCAACACCTTCGTATTGTTGAGCGTTCAACGCTCGATTAGCAATCAACATCTTTGCAGCCGTAGGGGTCTTGTCAACCAATGCTCATCCCGCTGAGGCATCTAGCATTTGACGTTCAATAGGTAGAAGTCCCTCGTAGAAGTATTGTAGAAGTAGTTCCTCCTTCATTTGATGCTGTGGACATGAAGCAACAAGAGATTTAAAACGTTCATAATATGTAGGAAACGACTCACCTTCATCTTGTTGAATGCCACTTATCCTTTTGCGTAGGAGGATGACTCGAGAAGTTGGGAAAAACTTCTCCAAGAAAGCTCGTTTCATGCTCTCCCATGATGTAACAGTACCGGGAGCCAATTCGTACAACCAATCTTTCGCCTTCTCTAGGAGAGAAAAGGGAAAGGCCTTCATCTTCAAGATGCTCTCATCCACGTTCACCGGAGTCATGCTTGAGCAAACGACTTCAAACTCCTTCAAATGCTTGTTCGGATCTTCCATGGACAGCCCATGGTACTTCGGAATGTGATGTAACAAGCTTGACTTCAATTCGAACTCGGCATTTTTGTCCGGAGCCGCCCTAGGGTATTGGATACATAGAGGTGCGGCATTATCCACCCACTTTGACACATAATCAACAGCAAGTAATATGTAAGTAAAGCCAAAAGTTGTAGGAAAAGGACCCATAAAATCAATACCCCACACATCAAAAATTTCAACAACAAGAATGGGGGTTTGCGGCATTTGGTCCCTTTGCCCCAAATTTCCCGTTCTTTGACATCTATCACATGTCAAGCAAAACGTCCTAGCATCTTTAAACAGTGTAGGCCAATAAAAACCACATTCAAGAATCTTATGCGCTGTGCGTTGTGTGCCAAAGTGTCCACCACATGCATATGAATGGCAAAAACTCAAAATGGAATGAAATTCAGATTCAATCACACAACGACACACAATCTAATCCGGACAGATTTTCCACAAGTATGGGTCATCCCACACATAAAACCGTGCCTCCTTTCTAAGTTTATCGCTTTGGGCTTTGCTTAGGGTGTTTGGAACTTGCTTAGACACCAAGAAATTGACCAAATCGGCATACCAAGGGGTACTTACCTTAATGGACAGAAGTTGTTCATCCGGAAACGTCTCAGAAATGGGGAGGGACTCTTCTTCACGCACTAATCTGCTCAAGTGGTCAGCCACCACGTTTTCACAACCTTTCTTGTCCCTAATTTCAATATCGAACTCTTGAAGTAGGAGCATCCAACGAATGAGCCATGGTTTAGCCTCCTTTTTGGTGAAAAGATACTTCAAGGCTGCATGGTCAGTGAAAACAATTACTTTAGTACCAATTAGATATGATCTAAATTTATCTAAAGCAAATACAACCGCCAAAAGTTCTTTTTCGGTTGTAGAATAATTCAATTGAGCATCATTTAGAGTGCGTGAAGCATAATAAATAACGTGGGAATGTTTATTTTTTCTTTGACCCAAAACAGCCCCAAGTGCATAATCCGAGGCATCACACATCAATTCAAATGGAATGGACCAATCCGGAGGAGTGATGATGGGTGCCGTGGTAAGTAGCTCATTGAGATGCTTGAATGCCTTCTCACATGCCTCATTGAACTCAAAAGACACATCCTTTTGGAGAAGGCGGCATAGGGGTTGTGCAATCTTGGAAAAGTCTTTGATAAATCTTCAATAGAATCCTGCATGACCAAGAAACGAACGAACCTCTCTAACCGAAGTAGGAGAGGGTAAGTAACGTACAAGATCTACTTTAGACTTATCAACTTCAATTCCTTTTTCAGAAATTATATGACCTAAAACAATACATTGTTTAACCATAAAGTGACACTTTTCCCAATTCAACACAAGGTTTGTTTCAACACAACGTTTCAAGATTAAAGTGAGATTATCCAAACAATTATCAAATGAATCACCAAAAACACTAAAGTCATCCATGAATATCTCAGTGATCCTCTCAACATAATCAGAAAATATGCTTACCATACACCTTTGAAACGTGGCAGGAGCATTGCACAAGCCAAATGGCATGCGTCGATATGCAAACGTTCCAAAGGGACAGGTAAAAGTGGTATTTTCTTGATCATCCGGGGCAATGACAATTTGGTTATAACCTGAGTATCCATCAAGAAAACAATAAAAAGAATGACCGGCTAACCTTTCCAACATTTGGTCTAGAAATGGCAAAGGGAAGTGATCCTTCCTTGTGGTGGCGTTTATCTTCCTATAATCAATGCACACACGCCAACCAGTTTGAATCCTCATGGGTACTAGCTCATTCTCGACATTTTCCACAACTGTCACTCCGGATTTCTTAGGCACGCATTGGATAGGTGAAACCCAACGACTATCGGAGATGGGATAAATCACCCCACAATCTAGAAGTTTAATTATCTCCTTTTTCACAACTTCCATCATTGGAGGGTTAAGACGGCGTTGAGCCTCTCTAGTTGGTTTGGCCCCCTCCTCAAGAAATATGTGATGCATACAAGTCGTAGGGCTTATACCTTTGATATCGGCCAATGTCCAACCTAGGGCAGATTTGAATTCCTTCAACACACGCACTAGCTTCTCCTCCTCTTGTGCCGTGAGGGATGAAGAGATAATGGCAGGAAGTGTCTCATGTTCTCCCAAGAAAATGTACTTCAAATGGCTTGGTAAGGGTTTGAGATCAAGTATGGGTGCCTGAACAATGGATGGAAGCAACTTGTTAGTCGAAATTGGAATTGAATCAAAGTTAGGAGACTTACCACCATGCTTAGGTAATGACTCAAGGGCAGCGACCACTTCAAAAATTTCATCACTAGGGGGCACGGTATGGCCTAGTCCATGTGTGCCGTGGGTTACACTAAAATCTGCCCCCTTGGTTGTGAGTTCCATGCCTCGTGTAATGACTTTTTCAAGCGTATCGTCATTCAATTCTTCGAAATATCCCTGCGCCAAAGAGTCAATTATATCAATAGAGAAACATGAATGGTCCTCACTAGGGTATTTAATGGAATCAGAAAGATTAAAATTAACAACTTCCCCATCGAATTCCATGGAAAAAGTTCCACTATACACGTCAATCTTTGTCCGGGCCGTCTTCATGAATGGCCTTCCAAGTAGAATGGGCAGCGAAGGAGCATGGTCCGATTCATCCATTTCGAGGACATAGAAATCCGCCGGAAAGACTAAATGATTAACCTGCACAAGAACATCTTCCAAAACTCCCTTTGGATAGGCGTTAGATCTATCGGCTAATTGTATTATTACCCCATCATTTTTCAATGCTCCTAAGTTCATAGATGCATAAATGGAATATGGCATAACATTTATAGAAGCACCTAAATCAAGCATGGCAGATTCAAATCTAGTGTTACCAATGACACAAGGAATGGTAAAACTACCCGGATCCTTGCATTTGGGAGGTAGTTTGCGTTGCAAGATGGCGGACACATTTTAACCTACCTTTACCACTTCCTTAGTCGACATCCTCTTCCTAGTGGTACACAACTCCTTCAAAAACTTGGCGTACCTCGGGACTTGCTTGATTGCATCCAACAAAGGTATGTTTACTTGAACTTTCCTAAATGTCTCAAGGATGTCCTTTTCGGCTTCCTCCTTCTTCGTTTGCATAAACCTACTAGGAAAAGGAACATTCGAAGGAAAAACATTAGTATGAACCGAATTTGACACATTCTTACCCTTGTTGGATGATTTGGACAGATTTGGGGCACTAGGAGCTTGCGGCAAAGGTGGAACCACCTTTGCCGTGAGCAAGCTTGCTTCTTCCTCTTCAATTTGCAAGTTTTCATCCTCTTTGAGACCTGATTTTGATGGTGTAGGACCTGTCCCAACTTCTTTTCCACTTCTCAACAATATGGCTTTTGCACTTTCGAACCCGCCCCTTGGATTTGGAATGGTGGAGCTAGGGAGTTTGCCGGGATCTTGAAACTTACCTACAAACTCGGCAATCTGCCCAATTTGTTTCTCAAGTTGATCCACCCTTTTGTCTTGGTTTTGCATAGCTTTAGCTTGATCTTCCTGCCCATTAGACAACTTAGTTAGTATCTTAAGAAGTGCATCATTGTCAAGAGACGTACCTGAGGCACTTGGCCCGGATTGGGCTTGATTTTGGGGTGGGCCGTAGGTTTTGGGAAAGAACCCCGGGGGTTGTTGCCTAAAGCCTCCTTGGTTTTGAGGTTGTTGGGGCTCCCTCCACTTGAAATTTGGGTGGTCTCTCCAACCGGGATTATATGTGTTTGAATATGGATCGTTCCTTGGTTGGTTTTGACCTTGAAACCCAATTGCATGGGCGCTTTCCCATCCACCATTTTCAATCAACTGTGGACACTTTTCAGAGACATGTCCTTGGATGGAACATACGCCACATACAATTGGTCCTTGCATCTTCATGCCCTCGGCCATCTGAGACACAAGAGAAGTAAGATTAGCCAATTGTGAATGAAGATCGGAAGTTGAACTTACCTCATGCACTTGGTGCCGTGGGGGTCCCCTTTGGCCTACTCCCTCGTATTGTTGAGCGTTCAACGCTCGATTAGAGATCAAGATCTTGGCAGCCATGGGTGTTTTGTCCACCAATGCTCCCCCCGCCGAAGCATCAAGCATTTGACGTTCTAGAGGTAGGAGACCCTCGTAGAAGTATTGCAAAAGCAACTCTTCCTTCATCTGATGCTGTGGACAAGAAGCAACAAGTGATTTAAATCGTTCATAATATGTAGGAAAAGACTCACCTTCTTCTTGCTGAATTCCGCTTATCTTTTTGCGTAGGAGGATGATGCGAGAAGTTGGAAAGAACTTCTCCAAGAATGCTCTCTTCATACTCTCCCAAGAAGTGACAGTGCCGGGAGCTAACTCGTATAACCAATCCTTGACTTTATCCATCAAAGAGAATGGAAAAGCCTTCATCTTCAAAATACTTCCGTCAACATTGACGGGAGTCATACTAGAGCAAACTACTTCAAATTCTTTCAAATGTTTGTTAGGATCTTCCATGGACAAGCCATGGTATTTAGGAATATGATGAAGCAAACTTGACTTTAATTCAAATTCTTCCGTCTTACCTTGGGCAGCCGTGGGATATTGGATACACAATGGTGCGGCATTATCCAAACCCGAGGCGGAAAGCTCCTTGAGTGTACGGTTGTCCATGGCCACGCCTTGAACTTCTTCACCTCCTTGTACCGTAGGTTCCACCTCCTCTTCTTGTATGTTTTCTTCAAGGTCAGATTCGGAATTGGGTGGAATGTGTTCTTGCTGGATTCTAGCTCTTCTCAAATTCCTCTCAAAGTCGTCGTCAAAGTCCAAGATGTTCGCACGAACCGCTTGAGAACTTCTAGTCATAAACTAGTACCTAAGAAACAAGAAACAAAATTAGGTCAGAAACTTAAACAAAATCAGAGACAAAGTGAAATAAAAGAAACAAAAAAAAAAAAACAATCCAAGGGATTAGCAAAATTGCTAATCCCCGGCAACGGCACCAAAATTTGATGCGTAAATTAACTAAACACACAAATTAAACCCTCTTGTTGACAATTGTAGTATGGATAAGTAGGGATCGTTCTTAAACCGGGGATTAGGAGGGATTGCTAAACACTTGAAAATTGACTTAGAAACGTAAAAACAAAGTTTAAAACACTAAACTAGACTCAAAGAATGTAAAACTAAAGTTTGAAATACTAAAACAAACCAAAAGACTTAAAACAGCAAACAAACACTCAAAACTGCCTTAAAAACACTTTCTGGGCAGTTTTGAGCACAAACACAAATTTGGACGAAATTGAGTTATAACTTGAACCAAAACACTTGAAAACACAAACTAAATCACTTTCTAACTAATATGAGACTTCAAAATAAAGGGGGATTTGTTTTGGACGAAAATTGAAAACAAAACAGATTGTAAAAC
The DNA here is from genome assembly GCA_035220775.1 of Malus fusca. Lineage (NCBI taxonomy): Eukaryota > Viridiplantae > Streptophyta > Magnoliopsida > Rosales > Rosaceae > Malus > Malus fusca. The sequence continues at coordinate 17,657,004 of CM069066.1, read as the reverse complement.
GTTTTGGATGAAAAGGATGGATAAAAGGCTAGTTAGGAGGTTCTTCTCCACACATGACACACTTGCAAACAAAACGATTTTCAGTTGTTCTTCCAATAAATTATGAAACTCAACACCCCAAGTTAATTAGATACGCTTAAATTAACCTTCAAGTTCTCCTTAAGTTAATGAATTGGATGGGAAAGCGCATACAACAATTCAAAGCATTCCTCAAAGGTTCCTTACGTGATGAGCACAATAAAGATACAATCAAGAATCATGAAGCACAATGAGAACTATAAGTGTTGACGAGGCATTCGTTACTATGATGAGCATGAAACTAATGCCAAGAATTCATTCAACGCGATCGTTTATAAGCGACCTTCACTACTTGTGATTATAAGATTGTAACTATTAGGTGAAACTCCCTCATAATCTAGCATCATATTCATGCATGAAAACTAAGCGTGCACTCTCAATCAACATACACAAATAAGTTATCAATCAAGTAGATGAACGAATTGAAACCACAACTGAATGTAATCAAATCATATTGCAAGTATGTACATGGTTTCGAATCACCCCCCAACTAAGGGGGTTTAGTTCCTCATACTCACAACACAAAGTTTATTGAATTGAAACATTGAAAACATAAGAAAGATCACACCTAAAAGTTCCAGCAATCTGCAATAGACTAGCAAGCACATTCAAGAGCACTCCTTCTTCCTTCTTGCTGCGGCATAAGGTATGGAGATGATTATGGATGGTTTTGGATGATGTAGAATGGTGGAAAAGTGTCTAGGATAGGTGTATGGCTCGGCTAGGGGGGTTTGGGATCAGAAAATATGGATTTGGGTGAAGGTTTGGCACGGCAAGGGGTGAGGACAGATTTCTGGCGTGAATGGAGTTGTATGGATGTGTGTGGAATGTCTTGTGGCTGCAACAAAGAGGTTTATTTAAAGGAAAACAGAAATTAAAACCCTAGGTTGATTAGGAAATCAGAAATTAAGTCTAAGGATTCTAGAATTAGGAAACAAATCAGAAAATTAAAGGAAAGGCAAGGGAATATGCGGCTAGGGTTTGAGAGAGATTAGGAAAGTGTTTTAAAGCTTAGAATCAGGAAATAACCCTCTCCCTTGCACGGCAAGGAAGAGGAAATACCAAGGGGGGTGCCGCAAGGGTTCAAAAGGTGCAAGGGATGTGTATTTGATGTCCTAAAATGCTTAGGAAGCCTTCAAAGTTGATAAGACTTAGGAACATTTAGGAAAGATCAAACCAAAGTAGGAAACCTTGGCTTAACTTTCCTATTTCAAGTAGGAATCCTTCTTGGAGTAGGAATCCTTGTTCTTCTAGGAATCCTCATGTGAGTAGGAATCCATCTTCAATTAGGAATCCTTCGTTCATGTAAGCACTTTTCCTATTTCAACTAGGAAACCTTGTTCAAGTAGGAATCATCATCTTCAAGTCTTCAAATTCGTCCAAACCTTGGCTCCAAATATGTGACATGCATTCCAAGCTCCATTTTGCTCCAAAAAGCATCTTCTTGCATCCTTTGGCCTTAAAACCTGAAAACACATAAAACTAGCTTAAAAGACTACTTTAACTAAGAAAACACCATGGAAATGCATAAGAACTAGCTAACTAAAGCGCATAAATATGCTCCTATCATCTACATCCCCTAAACCTGCCGCACCTTTCCCCTTTCTAGAAACCCTTTGCCTTGCCTTGCAAGGCATTCTAGAAGGCCCATCCTTTACCCTATCCATCCAGCCGCACCCTAGGCCTTTTCCCATTCAAAATCTGATTGCTTTAACCTATTTTCTGATGGATTTGGTTTCTAGAAGCCCTAATCTGATTGCCCTAGGGTTTTGGGTGCCTATATATACTCATTAACTCCCTTGGCCGAAATCACCACCTCCCATATTCATAAATCACGCCAGAAATTCACCCTTGTGCTCTGCTGCAACCTTCCATCACCATTCACCATATTTCCTACCCAAAAACAACCCTAGCCGCACCACCCATCAACCCTAAACCCTTCCATACCATTCCCCATCCATTCTACACCACAAATAACCCCAAAAACCTGTTATAAACTTCTCTGCCGCAACAAGGAGGAAGGAGAAATCTTGGATGCACTTGCTGCCAAGTTGGAGCATTCTAGGTGTTTTCTTTCTTTGGATTTTAATGTCTAAATTTATGTATCTTTGCGTTGTGAGTATGAGGAACTAAACCCCCCTTGGCTAGGGGGGGGATTCGAAACCATGTTTATGCTTGCTATATGATTTGATTACTTCTAATTGCGTTTCATAAGTTGTGGATTCAATTTGCTTATCTATTTGAATTAAACTGATTTGTGTGTTTGGTTGAGAGTGCACGCTTAATTGTCATGCATAAATCTAATGCTAGATTATAAGGAAATTTCACCTAATCGTTATGAACTTATATTCACAAGTAGTAAAAGTTGTTGATCACAATTGTGTTAAGTAAATTCTTGGCATAAGTTTCATACGCTTTCATAGTTACAAGTGCCTCGTCAATACTTATGATTTCCATTGAACATAATGATCTTTGATTGTATCTTTATTCTGCGCTTTCATATAGAGAACTTTTGAGGAATAATTTGATTGTGATGCGTTTTTTTTCCGTCCAATTCACTGACATAAGGGAAATCTGAAAGTTAATTTAAGCGGACCTAATTAACTTGGAGTGTTGAGTATTCATGGTTTATTGAATTGCAATTAGAAATCGTTTTGTGTGCAAGTATGACATGTGTGGAGATAAACCCCTTAGCTAACCTTCCATCCATCCATATAACCCAAATTCGTTTTAAAATCTGTTTTGTTTTACAAAGTTCTTGTTTTGTTTTAAAAATCGTCAACACCAATTCCCCCTTTAGTTTCAAGTGTCATATTAGTTAGAAATCCATTTAGTTGTGTCTTGAGTCAAGTTAAAACCAATTTTCGTCCAAATTCTTCCCTAGTGTTCAAAACTGCCCAGATTGTGTTTTTAAGGCAGTTTTGAGTGTTTTGGTTGCTGTTTTGAGTCTTTTGATTTGTCTTAGTGTTTTAAACTGTAGTTTTGCATTCTTTGAGTCTAGTTTAGTGTTTAAACTTGTTTTTACGTATTTGAGTCAGTTTTCAAGTGATTTAGCAATCCCTCCTAATCCCCGGTCTAGAACGATCCCTACTTACATACTTTGCTACAATTGATAAAAAGAGGGTTTAATTTGAGTGCTAGTTAATAACGTATCAAGCACGTACTTAATCATAGTCACCACTTACTAGTTCACATTTAACCAATTAAAACGATGTTTTGAATGTAGTAACATGCCTTAGAGAATTTGCTCAATTCCTTACAAGATATGCACTCAATTTTCACTCCGATTTTCTAACTACACACCCTATACTAATTATATGTGAGAAGATTGATGTAGATATGAAACGAACGCTCACATATACATATAACAAAGAACGCAATTTCTGTAGTTAATAAGCATGTTTAGATATGATCTCATGAATGGAATGCTACTACTTAGATGCGAGAACCAGTGACACCATATGCTCATACCAAATTCAAACTCCACAAATTGAAACACATAACACTCAAGATTGAAGTCAAGGGTTGTAACGGGGCTTAGGGTAGTGGTTAACAAAAGAAGGATAGGGATAACAAACGTTCTTAAAGCAATAGCAAGCAAAGTAATGAAAACGAAACTTAGAATTCACTTAGATTGCAAAAATCAACTTTTAAACACGAAGGGAAGATTCAAGCAATACTTAGGGCCGAATTCAATGTTTTGGACCCTTTCTTCAACAAACAACACTTTAGAACTCTTTTTCACATATTTTTCAACTCTTTTTCATTCTTTTCACAACTTTTCTTTTTTTTCTTTCTATTTTCCACAAATTTTCTGTTCTTTATTTTTTTTTTCTTTCAATGCCGTGCCTATGGCACACTAACTCACATGAAAAACACTTCCCCCACACTTGTTTTCTGCCATACATTAATCAAAAGGAATTCAATTTGAATCATGCTTTACTATGCTTCAAGAACAAGGGTATGGATGGTCCTAATCTAGGCTAGGTGAGGATAGTGTGGGTTAACAAAGAACATAGGCTACACAAGGCTCAACGGGGTTAACTTAAACATAGAATGAAATGGGGTACACGGCAATTTGGCTTTGGTGGTGGTCACTACACAACTTCATCTTGAATATGTGTTATGCAAATCAATAGCATGCTTTGAATGAAATGGGCATGAGTTCCAGCATTTGGAACTAAATGATGAAACGCCTTCTAAGTAATAACCAAGCAAAGAATAATGAGATCATGCAACGACTTTAGAAAACAAGAGTGCACAGATTTTAACTCTCCAAATAAACGTTTTAGGCTCAAGTCTCACAAGGTTGTAGCGTTAATTTGAGTTCCTTCCTTCAAGCATGTTACAAAAACCAATTTTTCATTTGTGATTGTATGTGAATTCATAAGTTATAACCACAAGTAATTCAAACTTTCATCCATGTTTATCACTTTCTTTAACAATCATGTAATTACAAACCGAATCCTCATCATTGTGTTGGAAGGTACCCTAAGACACACACAGACACACTAAAACAACTTAAAATCAACTCTTTTTGGGTTTTCAAAACAATTTTTTCAAATTTTTATGGGATTTTCGGAGTTATATGTCAAAACACACTAAAACACACCAAAACTGCTTACAAGTAAACTGGGCAGATTAGAAAGAATCAACAAAAAGAAGGGTTTGAGGAACGCAAATCTGGAATTGGAGTGATTCCGAGGGCTTCCTTTGTTGAATGCATGGGTTGCCTCCCACGTAGCGCTTGCTTTAACGTCGTACAGCCGTACGAAGAACGCATTCATGTCTCATTGGAGCCCATGGCAGCCAAGGAGAAGTCATCCACGGTTTGTTCAACAAAGTTCTCATAATAGGGCTTCAAACGGTGTCCGTTCACTTGGAATTCATGACCTGTTTTGAGACTTTGAATCTGGATGGCACCATAAGAAGATACGTTAGTAATAACGAACGGTCCAATCCACTTAGAACGTAACTTACCGGGAAATGATGCGAAATATATAAGCACACAAATTAAACCCTCTTGTTGACAATTGTAGTATGGATAAGTAGGGATCGTTCTTAAACCGGGGATTAGGAGGGATTGCTAAAACACTTCTAAACTGACTCAAATAACTAAAAACAAGTTAAAAACACTTAACAAGACTCAAAGAATGCAAAACTAAATTTTAAAACACTAAAACAAACCAAAAGACTCAAAAACACTCAAAACTGCTTTAAAAACACTTTCTGGGCAGTTTTGAACTCTAACACTAATTTGGACGAAATTGAGTTATAACTTGAACCAAAACACTTAAAAACACAAACTAAATTACTTTCTAACTAATATGACTCAGTGAAGTAAAGGGGGTTTTGATTTTGGACGAAATTAAACTTGCAAAACAGATTGTAAATTGAAAACAGATTCTAGACGAATTTGGATAAAACTATGGATGATGGGCTAGCTAGAGGGTTCTTCTCCACACATGACACACTTGCACATAAACCAATTTTCAGTTGTTCTTTCGATAAATCATGAAACTCAACACCCCAGGTTAATTAGGTCCGCTTAAATTAACCTTCAAGTTCTCCTTAAGTTATTGAATTGGATGGGAAAGCGCATACAACAACTCAACACATTCTTCAAAAGTCCTTTACGTGAAAAGCACAATAAAGATACAATCAAAGATCATTAAGCAACATGAGAACTATAAGTATTGACGAGGCACTCGTTACTATGATGAGCATGAAACTTATGCCAAGAATTCATTTAACGCGATCGTTTATAAGCGACCTCCACTACTTGTGAATATAAGTTTGTAACTATTAGGTGAAACTCCCTTATATTCTAGCATCATATTCATGCATGAAAACTAAGCGTTCACTCTTAACAAACATACACGAATAAGTTATCAATCAAGCAGTTAAACGAATTGAATTCACAACTTATGAAATCACAACCAAAAGTAATCAATTCATATTGCAAGCATGAACATGGTTTCGAATCACCCCCTAACTAATAGGGTTTAGTTCCTCATAATCGCAACACAAAGAATAAGAAGATTATACATTGAAAACAAAAGAAAGATTACACCTAGAAACGCTCAAACGATCCAACGTCTTGAATGGCAAGCACGTCCAAGGGCTTTCCTCCTTCCTCTTTGCTGCGACACAAGGCATGGGTGATGGTTTTAGTGGTGGTGGATGGATATAGGTGAGTTATGGTGAAGGGTGGAGTCCTTAGAATGGTTAGAAAGGGGTTTTATTTATAGGGGAAGGAATGGCTACGAATTTATTAAATTTGGAATCTGAAATCAATCGAAAATAGGCAAGTAAGGAGCAGGAATTAAAGAGAAAAGGAAGGGAAATTCGGCAAAGATTATAGGGCAGATTTAGGAATGTGTTTTGAGGCACAAAATAGGTAAGAACCCTCTCCCCTTGCATGGCAAGGCTTTAGAATAAAGGGGAATGTATTTTTGGGTCAGAAAATAGGTAAGAAAGAAGGGAAAGGTGCGGCTGGTTGCTTGAAGAAAAGGGAATGTGGTTTTAAGATCAGAAAATAGGAAAGAAAGGATGCTCTTGTGCGGCAAGAACTTTAGGGAAGGTTTAGGGCTTCTAGAACAACCAATTAAGTGCCCTAACATGTTTTGGAATCCCTTTGTGGCTGGAGCATAGATGAGGAAAGATTAGGAAACTTCCAAGCCAAGAATAGAAACTTTCAAGAATAGAAACCTCCAAGAATAGAAACTTCGAACTTTAGAAACTTTGGCTTCCAATTCTGAACTCTTTGTTCTTCATTTTCATTTCTTCATTTCTTTCATCTCATTATTCATTCCTAGCCTCCTTTGATCTTCAATTTCGTCCATCTACTTAGCTCCAAGCATATGCTATTAGGGTTTAGGGTTTAGGGTGCCCAAAAATGCTCCAAAATGCACTTTCTTGCTACTTTAGCCCTTTGGACCTACAAACACACGAAAATGGCTTGAAATACTAAATTAACTAAGAAATAACAACATAATTGCATAAGAACAAGCTAACTAAGTCTCATAAATATGCTCCTATCAGGAAACAAACGTAAACGAGAATTAAATAGCAACACTTTCTGCCCAATTGAGAATGTTTTCCCCTAATCATCTTGTCATGAATTGCTTTGGTCTTCTCTTTGTAAATTCGGGCATTCTCATAAGCATCATGCCGAATCTCGTCAAGCTCGTTCAATTGAAGCTTTCTATGATTGCCAGCCGTGTCCACATCCATATTGAAGGTTTTGACCGCCCAATGTGCCTTGTGTTCAAGCTCCACGGGCAGATGGCATGGCTTGCCATAGACTAGCTGAAATGGGGACATGCCAATGGGTGTTTTGTAAGCCGTTCGATATGCCCACAATGCATCATCTAGCCGTAAGCTCCAATCCTTCCTTGTAGGCCCAACGGTCTTCTCAAGAATTTGTTTGATCTCACGGTTAGAAACCTCGGCTTGGCCATTTGTTTGAGGGTGGTAAGGTGTGGAAACCTTATAGTTGACATTGTACTTCCTCAACAATGCCTCAATGGTCCGGCTGCAAAAGTGAGACCCCCCATCACTAATGATCACCCGTGGCATTCCAAACCTTGCAAATATGTTAGTTCTAATAAAATCTGCAACCACTTTAGAATCATTAGTCCGGGTGGCTTTTGCTTCCACCCACTTTGACACATAATCAACCGCAAGTAAAATATACATGAAACCATACGAAGAAGGAAAGGGACCCATGAAATCAATACCCCACACATCAAAAATTTCAACATTTAGGATAGAAACCTGCGGCATTTGGTCCTTGGCACTTATATTTCCGGTTCTTTGGCATTTATCACATGTTAAACAAAAAGTTCTAGCATCCTTAAAGATACTAGGCCAATAGAATCCACATTGTAACACTTTATGGGCTGTTCTTTGTGTGCCAAAATGGCCACCACATGCATATGTATGACAAAAGCTTAAAATTGAATGAAACTCCGAATTATGCACACATCGACGGACAATCTGATCAGGGCAGATTTTCCACAAATATGGGTCGTCTCAAACATAAAAACGTGCATCATATCTTAACTTTTTACGTTGGGTCTTGGTTAGGGTGTTAGGAACTTGCTTAGACACCAAGAAATTTACCAAATCAGCATACCAAGGGGTACTTACCTCAATGGACAGAAGTTGCTCATCTGGAAACGTCTCTAAAATGGGAATGGGCTCCTCTTCACGCACCATTCTACTTAGGTGGTCAGCCACCACGTTTTCACACCCCTTATTGTCCCTAATTTCAATATCGAACTCTTGAAGTAAGAGCATCCAACGAATGAGCCTCGGTTTGGCCTCCTTTTTGGTGAGAAGATACTTCAAGGCTGCATGGTCAGTGAAAACAATTACTTTCGTACCAATTGGATATGATCTAAACTTATCTAAAGCAAATATAACCGCCAAAAGTTCTTTCTCAGTGGTGGAATAATTCAATTGAGCATCATTTAAAGTGCGTGAAGCATAATAAATAACATGGGGCTGCTTGTTTTTCCTTTGGCCCAAAACAGCGCCAAGTGCATAATCCGAGGCATCACACATTAGCTCAAAGGGAATGGACCAATCTGGTGGAGTGATGATTGGTGCCGTGGTGAGGAGGTCTTTGAGATGGTTGAATGCTTTCTCACACGCCTCGTTGAACTCAAAAGTCACTTCCTTTTGTAGGAGACGGCATAGGGGCTGTGCAATCTTGGAAAAGTCTTTGATAAATCGTCTATAAAATCCTGCATGACCAAGAAAAGAACGAACCTCTCATACCGAAGTAGGAGAGGGTAAGTAGCGTACAAGATCTATTTTAGACTTATCAACTTCAATTCCTTTTTCATATATGATTATGGCCCAAAACAATACCTTGTTTAACCATAAAATGGCATTTCTCCCAATTTAACTGATGTGAAAATTGACTTGACACACAAATTAAACCCTATGGATGACAATTGTAGTATATGAACAAATAGGGATCGTTCTAACCGGGGATTAACTAGGGATGCTAATCACTGTAAAACTGACTCAAGAACATAAAAATATACTGTAGAACACTAAACTAGACTCAATTAATGCAAAACTAAGGTTTAAAACACCTAAACAAACTAAAAACTCAAAACAGCAACTAAAAGGCTCAAAACTGCTTTAAAACCACTTTCTGGGCAGTTTTGAGTACCTAACACTAGTTTGGACGAATTTGGACTATGACTTGACTCAAAACACTTAAAAACACAACTAAATGGATTTCTAACTAATCTAACACTTTGAAATAAATGGGGGAATGATTTTGACGAAATTAAAACTTTAAAACTCAACCTTTAAAAACAAATGTAAAGCAAAACAGATTGTGATTAAATAGAATGGTGAGAAGCTAGTTAGAGGGTTCCTTATCCACACATGCACATATGCATACAACTCAATCTCCAATTACTCTTCCAACAAACCATAAATGACAATGCCCCAAATTAACTAGATTGCACCAATTAATTCTCAGATTTCCCTAGATTCATTGAATTGAATGGAATACGCATTACAACCAAATTATTCTTATCAAGGACCCTAACTATGGAATACGCATGATAGAGACACATATCAAAGATCATTAAGTTCAATGGACATCATAAGCATTGACGAGGCATTCATAACTATGGGATACGCATGTTACTCTTGCCTAGGATTTACTTAACGCAATCGTGACTAGCGACTTTCACTACTTATGAATATAAGTTAATAACGATTAGGTGAAATTCCCTTATATCCTAGTATCAAGTTTAGGCATGCAAATTAAGTGTCGACCCTCAACCCACATACATAAACAAGTTATCAATCAAATAGATAAGTAAATCACATTCACAATTTCTGAAATCATAATTGGAAGAAATCAAATCATATAAAACATATGTCCATGGCTTCAAATTCACCTCTAACTAAAAAGAAATTAGTTCCTCATGTTTAACATAATTGAAAAGCAAGTCAAATTAAACATGAAAACAGAAACAAAGAAAGAAAGAACTCCAAACACTCCACTAATGGCAGATTGCATGTGCAAGGCTTCTCCCTCCTTTGGACTGCACGGCACTACTTCTTCCTCCTCCAATGGTGGCTGCACAAGGTGATGGTGGTGGGAAGGCATGGCAAGGGTGAATTGTGGCAGAAATATGGGAGTTTGGGGGTGGAAGGTTGCGGCAAGGAGAGAACTAGGGTTTTTTGGCGTGAATGAATGATATCGGGGATGGTTTTGGGTGATGGACGAATTTCTGAGTATGGAGAGGGTGTTCTTCGGCCAAGGGAGGTAAAACACATATATATAGGCAGCCAAACCCTAAAGAAATCAGGTTAGACAAATGGGCTAGGGTTTAGGTGCGGCTAGGGTTAGGAAATCCACCAAAAACTAGGGTTTCTAGAACATTAGGTGCGGCATGGGCTTAGGGTAAGTAATCAGATTTTTTTCATGTGAGCAAGGCCTAGGTGCGGCTGATTAAGTGGGCTAGGCTTAGGGTTAGGTGCGGCATAGGTCCAAGAGGCAAAGATGGGTCATCCAAAAGCCCAAAGCCGAGAATAGAAACTCTCAAAATTGGAAACCTCCAAGAATAGAAACTTCCAACTTAAGAAACTTTGGTTTCCAATTCCGAATTCTTAGTTCATCACTTTCATTTCTTCATTCTTAAGCTCCTTTGACCTTCAAACTCGTCCATTCCTCATGCTCCATTTGCATACACCACATTCCAGCTCACTTTTTGCTCAAAAAGCTCCAAATTGCATCATTTCGTGTAATATGTCCTTTAACCCTGAAAACACATGAAAGTTGCTTAAAAGACTACTTTGACGAAGAAAACATAACAAAAATGCATAAGAACTAGCTAACTAAGGCTCATAAATATACTCCTATCATTAACACAAGGTTTGTTTCAACACAACGTTTCAAGATTAAGGTGAGATTATCCAAGCAATGATCAAATGAACTACCAAACACACTAAAATCATCCATGAAATCTCAATAATCCTTTCAACATAATCAGAAAATATGCTAACCATACACCTTTGAAACGTGGCAGGAGCATTGCACAAACCGAATGGCATGCGTCGATATGCAAACGTTCCAAAGGGACAAGTAAAAGTGGTCTTTTCTTGATCATCCGGGGCAATAACAATTTGATTATAACCAGAGTATCCATCAAGAAAACAATAAAAGGAATGACCCGCTAACCTTTCAAGCATTTGATCTAGGAACGGCAATGGGAAGTGATCCTTCCTTGTGGTGGCGTTTATCTTCCTATAATCAATGCATACGCGCCAACCGGTTTGAATGCGAGTAGGTACAAGCTCATTCTCGGCATTTGCCACAACCGTCACTCCAGATTTCTTAGGCACACATTGGATAGGTGAAACCCACCTACTATCCGAGATTGGATAGATTACGCCACAATCTAGAAGTTTGATTATCTCCTTTTTCACAACTTCCATCATCGGAGGGTTGAGACGGCGTTGAGCCTCTCTAGTTGGTTTGGCCCCCTCCTCAAGAAATATGTGATGCATGCATGTTGTAGGACTTATACCTTTGATGTCGGCCAAGGTCCAACCTAGGGCAGATTTGAACTCCTTCAACACACGCACTAGTTTCTCCTCTTCTTGTGCCGTGAGGAATGAGGAAATGATGGCAGGTAGGGTCTCGTTTTCTCCCAAGAAAATGTACTTCAAATGGCTTGGTAATGGTTTGAGTTCAAGGACAGGTGCTTGAATTATTGATGGAAGCAACTTGTTATTCGAAATGGGAATTGACTCACGATTAGAAAACTTACCATCATGCCTAGGCAACGACTCTAGGGCAGCAACCAACTCAATGATTTCCTCACTAGGAGGCACGACATTGAGTGTTTCATTTGTGCCGTGGGTTAGCATAGGATTTATTATAGGAGCATTTTTATGCGACTTAATTGGCTTGTTCTCATGCATTTATGTTGTTTTTCCTTAGTTAGTTTAGTGTTTAAAGTCATTTTTGTGCAATTTCAGGTTTTATGGTCTAAGTATTCTAAAAGGTGCATTTTGGAGCTTTTAGGAGCAAAAATGGGCTTGGAATGGGTTGCATATGCATGGAGCAAGGAGGATGGACGAAATTGAAGATCAAATGAGGCTAGAAAGGTGTTAGAAGACATAAGAAATAAGTTTGGAAGCTTGGAAGACAAAGAAAGACACAAATTGAAGCATCCCTACAAAGGTGGCGCCTTGTCCCCTTTGTGTTCCCTCCTTGTCTCCCTTGTTGCAACAAATCCCCTTGCTATGTTTCCCTATCCTTAAACCATGTAAAAACCTTTCCTTTTTCCCCTTAGGACTTTGAAAAACCCTTTCCCTTAGTCCTTAGGATTCAGCCGCACCTTTCCCACCAATTTCCTTGCCTTGCCGCACAAGGAATCACCTTTCCCTTTAGTTTTAGGACACTTACCCCTTTCCTAAGCCTTTGCCTCACCTTTTGAGAAGAATCCCTGACCTTTACTCTTCCTTGCCGTGCAAGGGAGAGCATTCTTTCCTATTTCCTTGCATTCAAATCAGATTCCCTTGCCTTTTTCCTCATTGCCGCACCCTTTAACCTATTTCCCTTAGTATTTTTGTTCTAATTTCCTATTTCCTTTAAGTTTTAGTTTAATTTCTAATTACCTAATTTATTTTGGAGCCTTGTTCTATAAATACCAAGCTTTGCCGCAGCCTTAGGGTGACCATTCACCAATTCACACAACCTTACACAATTCTACAAACTTTCAACCATCACTACATCTTTGTCGTGCCCATCCTTCACCCAATTCCATAACTTCTGACCCTAAAACACATCCCTGATAGGAGCATATTTATGCGCCTTAGTTTAGCTTGTTCTTGTGCATTTATAGTGTTTTTCCTTAGTAAAGTAGTATTTTAAGCTAGTTTTATGTGTTTTCAGGTTTTAAGGGCAAAGTGTGCAAAAGGAAGCCTTTTGGAGCCTTTTGGAGCAAATTAGAGCTTGGAATGAATATCATATGTTTGGAGCCAAGAGGATGGACGAAATTGAAGATTTGAAGATGATGCTTCCTACTTGAACAAGGTTTCCTAGTATCAAGTTTAGGCATGCAAATTAAGTGTCGACCCTCAACCCACATACATAAACAAGTTATCAATCAAATAGATAAGTAAATCACATTCACAATTTCTGAAATCATAATTGGAAGAAATCAAATCATATAAAACATATGTCCATGGCTTCAAATTCACCTCTAACTAAAAAGAAATTAGTTCCTCATGTTTAACATAATTGAAAAGCAAGTCAAATTAAACATGAAAACAGAAACAAAGAAAGAAAGAACTCCAAACACTCCACTAATGGCAGATTGCATGTGCAAGGCTTCTCCCTTTGGACTGCACGGCACTACTTCTTCCTCCTCCAATGGTGGCTGCACAAGGTGATGATGGTGGTGGGAAGGCACGGCAAGGGTGAATTGTGGCAGAAATATGGGAGTTTGGGGGTGGAAGGTTGCGGCAAGGAGAGAACTAGGGTTTTTTGGCGTGAATGAATGATATCGGGGATGGTTTTGGGTGATGGACGAATTTCTGAGTATGGAGAGGGTGTTCTTCGGCCAAGGGAGGTAAAACACATATATATAGGCAGCCAAACCCTAAAGAAATCAGGTTAGACAAATGGGCTAGGGTTTAGGTGCGGCTAGGGTTAGGAAATCCACCAAAAACTAGGGTTTCTAGAACATTAGGTGCGGCATGGGCTTAGGGTAAGTAATCAGATTTTTTTCATGTGAGCAAGGCCTAGGTGCGGCTGATTAAGTTGGCTAGGGTTAGGGTTAGGTGCGGCATAGGTCCAAGAGGCAAAGATGGGTCATCCAAAAGCCCAAAGCCGAGAATAGAAACTCTCGAAATTGGAAACCTCCAAGAATAGAAACTTCCAACTTAAGAAACTTTGGTTTCCAATTCCGAATTCTTAGTTCATCACTTTCATTTCTTCATTCTTAAGCTCCTTTGACCTTCAAACTCGTCCATTCCTCATGCTCCATTTGCATACACCACATTCCAGCTCACTTTTTGCTCCAAAAGCTCCAAATTGCATCATTTCGTGTAATATGTCCTTTAACCCTGAAAACACATGAAAGTAGCTTAAAAGACTACTTTGACGAAGAAAACATAACAAAAATGCATAAGAACTAGCTAACTAAGGCGCATAAATATACTCCTATCAAATTCCCCCACACTTAGCTTTTGCTAGTCCTCGAGCAAAACAAACAAAAGAAAGAAAACAAAATGAAACAAACTACCCAAAACAAAACCTAAACCTTCCAACGTTTGCCTCAGGGATTTCCAATGCACATGACAAGTTAAAGATTGTTATCCCCACAGATTTGAGTCATCTTTACACAAGCATATACTTAATTACAGCCACCACGTACTAGTTCACATTTAACCAATTAAAACATGATTTTGAATGTAGTAACATGCCTTAGAGAATTTGCTCAATTCCTTACTAGATATGCACTCAATTTTCACACATATTTTCTGACTACACACCCTATACTAGTTATATGTGAGAAGATTGATGTAGATATGAAAACGAATGCTCACATATATGTTTCACAAAGAACGCAATTTCTAGAGTTAAGAAGCATGTTTAGATATGATCTCATGAATGGAATGCTACTACTTAGATGCGAGAACCAGTGACATCATATGCTCATACCAAATTCAAACTCCACAAATTGAAACACATAACACTCAAGATAGAAGTTAAGGGTTGTAATGGGGCTTGGGGTGTTGGCTAACAACGAAAGGATAGGGAAAACAAACGTTCTTTAAGCGATAGTAAGCAAAGTAATGAAATTGAGACTTAGAATTCACTTAGATTGCAGAAATTAACTTTAACACACAAGGGGGAGACTTAAACAACTCCTTAGGGTCAAATTCATTGTTTTGGACCCTTACTTCAACAAACAATACTTTGGAACTCTTTTCCTCAACTTTTCAACTCTTTTTTCATACTTTCATATTTTTTTTTTTTTTTTTTTTTTTTTTTTTCTTTTCTTTTCTTTGCCGTGCCTATGGCACACAATTCCTCATGAAAAATACTTCCCCCACACTTGTTTTCTGCTAACATAGATCACAAGGAATTCAATTCGAATCATGCTTTACTATGCTTTAAGAACAAGGGTAAGGATAGTCCTAATCTAAGCTAGGTAAGGATAATGTGGGTTAACAAACAACAAAGGCTAAACAAGGCTCAACGGGGTTAAACTTAAACATAAAATGATATGGGATACACTGCAGTTTGGCTAAGGTGGTGGTAACTACACAACTTTATCTTGAATATGTGTTATGCAAATCAATAACATGCTTTGAATGAAATGGGAATGAGTTCTAGCATTTGGAACTAAATGATGAAACGCCTTCTAAGTAGCAACCAAGCAAAGAATAATGAGATCATGCAACGACTTTAGAAAACAAAGAATGCACAAATTTTAACTCTCCAAATAAAGTCTCACAAGGTTGTAGCGTTTGTTTGAGTTCCTTCCTTCAAGCATGTTACAAAAACTAATTTTTTTTTATTATTTTTTATTATTTTTTTTTTTTATGATTGCATGTGAATTCATAAGTTATAACCACAACCAAGCATAAACAAAGAGTAAATCAAACTTTCCTCCATGTTAATCATTCTCTTTAACAGTCATGCAATTACAAACCGAATCCTCATCATTGTGTTGGAAGGTACCCTAAGACACAAACAAACACACAAAAACAACTCTTTTTGGTTTTTTCAAAACAATTTTTAAAATTTTTATGGGATTTTCGGATTTTATGTCAAAACACACTAAAATGCATCAAAACAGCCTAAAAACACCTAAAAACAGCAAGAAACAACATTGGAAATTGTGGGTGAGAAAACCCTACGAATTTGCATCAAAACACTTTGGTTACCCCCCCACACTTAATTCAAACATTGTCCTCAATGTTTCAAAGCATAAACTAACATAAATAACACAAAGTCAAACAAAACAGCAACTAAACAATCTAACATGGCAGAACTGAAATAATCAACAAAGAGTTAGGAACGCAAATCTGGAATTGGAGTGCTCTCTAAGTCTTCCTTTGTTGCATGAATGGGTTGCCTCCCAAGTAGCGCTTGCTTTAACGTCTTCCAGCCGGACGGTACCTCCGTTTAAGCTTGACTAGGTTCCACGGCATGGAGGGGTACCTCCTCCACGACATGCTCCTCAAACGTCCCGTAATAGGGCTTCAATCGATGCCCATTCACTTTGAATTCTTGCTGCGTCCTTAAACTTTTGATTTGCACTGCACCGTGAGGGAAAACATTAGTGACAATAAAAGGACCAACCCATTTGGAACGCAACTTACCCGGAAACAACCGAAGGCGAGAATTGAACAACAACACTTTCTGCCCAATAGCGAACGTCTTGGCACGAATCATCTTGTCATGGAATGCCTTCGTTTTCTCCTTGTAAATCCGGGCATTCTCATATGCTTCATTTCGGATTTCATCAAGCTCACACAATTGAAGCTTCCTACGTAAACCTGCGGCAGCAAGGTCCATATTGAACGTTTTGACGGCCCAATGTGCACGATGCTCTAACTCGACGGGAAGATGGCATGGCTTCCCATAGATGAGCCGAAAAGGTGACATCCCAATGGGGGTTTTGTAGGCAGTGCGATACGCCCACAATGCATCGTTTAAGCGCAAACTCCAATCCTTCCTTGTAGGACCCACGGTCTTCTCAAGAATCTGCTTGATTTCCCTATTCGAAACCTCGGCTTGCCCGCTCGTTTGAGGATGATAAGGTGTGGCCACCTTATGCTTGACATTGTATTTCTTGAGCAACGCCTCGATAGTTCGATTACAAAAATGGGAACCGCCATCACTGATTAGCACTCGTGGCATTCCAAACCTTGCAAAAATGTTAGTTTTCACAAAATCTGCCACCACTCGAGAATCATTAGTTCGGGTGGCTTTTGCTTCCACCCATTTCGACACATAATCCACAGCAAGCAATATATAAAGAAATCCATGTGACGAAGGAAAGGGACCCATAAAATCAATACCCCAAACATCAAAAATTTCAACACTAAAAATGGGGGTTTGCGGCATTTGTTGTTTAGGACCAATATTGCCCGTTCTTTGGCATCTATCACAAGACATGCAAAATGTTCTAGCATCCCTAAAGATGGTAGGCCAATAGAAACCACATTCTAACACCTTAAGTGCTGTTCTTTGAGTGCCAAAGTGTCCCCCACAAGCATAAGTGTGACAAAAGGTTAGAATAGCATTAAACTCAGAATCGTGCACACACCTACGTATAACTTGGTCAGGGCAATATTTCCATAAATACGGGTCATCCCACACATAAAACCGTGCCTCTTTCTTCAATTTATCACCTTGGTGTTTAAGTAATTCACTAGGAACATGTTTAGACACCAAATAATTCACCAAATCAGCATACCACGGTTCACTTACCTTGACGGACATCAGTTGCTCATCTGGGAATGTTTCTATGATAGGCACGGCATCCTCCTCATGCACCATACGGCTCAAGTGGTCAGCCACCACGTTTTCACTTCCCTTCTTGTCCAGGATTTCGATATCGAACTCTTGGAGAAGAAGCATCCAACGAATGAGTCGTGGTTTGGCCTCCTTCTTAGTGAACAAATACTTCAATGCTGCATGGTCAGTATAAATAATAACTTTAGTACCAAGCAAATAAGAACGGAATTTATCTAAAGCAAATACAACAGCAAGAAGTTCTTTTTCCGTGGTAGAATAATTCAATTGTGCATCATTTAAAGTCCGAGAGGCATAATAGATAACATGCGGCCTCTTGTCCTTCCTTTGCCCCAAAACAGCTCCTAATGCATAATCGGAAGCATCGCACATAAGCTCAAAAGGAAGGCTCCAATCTGGTGGAACTATGATAGGGGCCGAAGTTAGCATTTCCTTGAGGTGATTGAACGCCTTCTCACACTCCTCGTTGAAGTCAAATGCCACATCTTTCTGGAGGAGACGGCACAGAGGGTTTGAGATCTTGGAGAAGTCCTTGATAAATCGCCTATAAAATCCTGCATGACCAAGAAACGAACGAACCTCTCGAACCAAAGTAGGAGAGGGTAAGTAGCGTACAAGATCTATTTTCGATTTATCCACTTCAATTCCTCTTTCTGACACAATATGCCCTAGAACTATGCCTTGTCTAACCATAAAGTGACATTTTTCCCAATTAAGCACAAGGTTAGTTTCTACACATCGTTTCAAAATTAGTGTGAGATTTTCCAAACAACCATCAAATGAATCACCAAACACACTGAAATCATCCATAAATACCTCAATAATCTTTTCCACAAAATCTGAAAAGATACTTACCATACACCTTTGAAACGTGGCCGGAGCATTGCATAACCCAAAAGGCATGCGACGATAAGCAAAAGTACCAAAGGGGCATGTAAAAGTTGTCTTTTCTTGGTCATCCGGCGCTATCACAATCTGATATATCCAGAATAACCATCAAGGAAACAATAAAAAGAATGACCGGCTAACCTTTCAAGCATCTGATCAATGAACGGCAAAGGGAAATGGTCTTTCCTTGTGGTGGCGTTGAGCTTCCTATAATCAATGCACACTCGCCAACCTGTTTGGATACGGGTTGGCACAAGCTCATTCTCGGCATTCTTCACCACTGTCACTCCGGACTTCTTTGGAACACATTGCACCGGTGACACCCAACGACTATCAGAGATCAGATAAATCACTCCACAATCAAGAAGTTTGATAATTTCCTTTTTCATAACTTCCATCATTGGAGGGTTGAGACGGCGCTGAGCCTCTCGAGTTGGTTTAGCCCCCTCCTCTAGAAGTATGCGATGCATGCACGTAGTCGGGCTAATTCCCCTAATATCGGCCAAAGTCCACCCAATGGCTGTCTTGTGATCTTTCAACACTCGGATCAACTTCTCCTTTTCTATAGTTGTGAGTGATGAGGAGACAATGACGGGCAATGTCTCGTTGTCTCCCAGAAAGACGTACTTTAAATGATCGGGCAACGGTTTAAGCTCAAGTACGGGTGCCTGAATCACTGAGGGTAACAACTTATTAGTGGAAACTGGAATTGAAATTGGGTTAGAAGGCTTACCATGGTGTTGAGGTAGTGACTCAAGGGCAGCCACTATCTCGGCCTCCTCCACACTTCTAGGCACGGCAAAACCAGATTTTTGCCCAATTCCTTGTGCAATTGTCGTTTCAAGGGTATCCCTCTCCAAACAATCGAGAAAATCATGCGCCAAATCATCAATTATATCAATAGAAAAGCAAGAATGATCGTCCTTAGGAAATTTAATACTTTCAGAAAGATTGAAATCAATGACTTCCCCATCAAATTCCATCGTTAATGTTCCTTTAAACACATCTATCTTGGTGCGGGCTGTTTTCATGAAGGGCCTCCCTAAGAGAATCGGCAATGGGGTGGAATGGGGTGAA
Organism: Malus fusca; assembly: GCA_035220775.1. NCBI lineage: Eukaryota > Viridiplantae > Streptophyta > Magnoliopsida > Rosales > Rosaceae > Malus > Malus fusca. Next base: position 17,637,416 of record CM069066.1, on the reverse strand, counting down.
TCCTCCATGTCAAGCACGTAGAAATCCGCTGGAAAAATCAAGTTACCAACCTGCACCAAAACATCTTCCAAAACACCCTTTGGATATGCATTAGAACGATTGGCTAATTGAATTATCACACCATCATTTTTAAGCTCACCTAAGTTCATCGATGCATAAATAGAGTATGGCATAACATTAATCGAAGCCCCTAAGTCTAACATGCATTGTTCAAACTTAGTATTACCAATAACGCACGGAATTGTAAAACTACCCGGATCTTTGCATTTAGGGGGTAATTTCCTTTGTAACACAGCAAAGACATTTTCACTTACTTGAACCACCTCTCTGTTCGAAATCCTTCTCCTTGTTGTACAAAGTTCTTTTAAAAACTTAGCATACCTCGGGACTTGCTTAATCGCATCAAGGAACGGGATATTGACTTGAACTTTCCGAAAGGTCTCTAGAATGTCTTTCTCAGCTTCTTCTTTCTTTGATTGCCTAAACCTGCCAGGAAAGGGCACATTTAGTGGAATATAACTAGAAAAAGTCGAATTGGGACTTACCTTGGTGGTTGGGGACGGTTTAGGAGGACTAGGTGGTGGTGGCAAGGTTTGGTCATCCTTGGCCGTGGGCTTTGCTCCCTGTGCTTCCTCTTTCAGCAACTTGTCCTCCTCGTCTTGACTTGATTTGGATGTATTTGAGTCCGCTCCAACCTGTTTACCACTTCTCAACATAATGGCCTTAGCGGTTTCAAATCCTCCCTTCGGGTTTACAACTGTTGAACTAGGCAATCTGCCTTGTTCTCTAATTTGCCCCATGAATTCGGCAATTTGACCCATTTGCTTCTCCAAATTATCCACCCGTTTGTCTTGGATTTGTCTCTCCTTATTTTGAGTTTGTACTTCCTGCGTCAAAGTAGTAAGTAACTTAACAACTTGATCATTATCCAAAGACATACCTGAGTTTGTTGGGGCAGATTGCACTTGGTTTTGATTGGGGACGAATGGCTTTGTATAAAAGCCCGGTGGTTGCTGCCTAAATCCTCCTTGTTGTTGGGGTTGTTGATGATCCCGCCATTTGAAATTTGGATGGTCCCTCCACCCCGGATTGTAGGTGATCGGATTATATTTATACATATTTTACATCAAATTCTCTCGTCTTTTCTTAGTTAGTTTCTTATATTTTTGAGCTATTTACTTTGTTTTTGTGTTTTATAGTATTTATCTAGTAAATATAATAAATATTGCACAAGTGAGATTTTAAGTGATAAAATCGTCAAAACTGTCTTATCCACTAATTTTGGTTAATAAAAATAGGATAGTATTATAAATATATATATATATAAAAATAAATATATATATATATAAATATATATATATATATATATATATATATATATATATATATAAGATGTGAACGTGAATGTGCAGCAGGGGATGGCAGAAATAATATAATAGGGCAGCATGTTGGAAGAATGGGCAGAAAAGAATAGAAATCTGAAGTGGACAGCTCGGCAAGTGGAGAGCTCGGGCAGGAAATGTGGGGATGTTCTCGGCATTTAAAGGAGGGAGACACGTAGAAGGATATAGGGGGGGATAAGGAAAGAAGGTTTGGAGTTGCGAAGAGGCAAGCAGGGCCGAGGCGCTGCTTTTGCAGCAAGCAGGGAGACAGAGAGAAACAACTGCGAAGGAGCTGGAGGAGTTGCTGCCTCTGCAGCTTGGGGACGCAACGTTGCGGAGGGAAGTCGAGAAGAGCAGCGGGAGGAGGACCGAGAGCAGCTGCCTTAGCAGCGTGAGAAGAAAGGTCAGTGGGACTGGCGCTGCTTGGGCAGCGTGGGGGTCACGGAGTAACGGACGAAGGCAGCGCAGGAAGCGCAACCAGTGAGAGCCACCTGGTGCTGCTTGGGCAGCTGGCGGTCAGCACAGAAACAAGGGGAGCTCGCAGTCAACCAGCGACAACGTGGGACTTTGGACGCGAGGGAGAGCTGACCTGGGGCAGCTGCAAGTCTTGGCAGCAGCGAGAGAGGTTAGGAGACGAGAGGGAGACACGTGAAGTAAGGCAAGCTGCCTTGGCAGCGCTGAAGTCAACAGGAAGCAGGGAACTTGAAGCTGCGAGAGGAACGGGGGGGAAGCGCTGCCTTTTGGCAGCTGGCGCAGAGAAGTGAGAAAGGAGCAAGCTGGCGAGCACAGCAGCTCACGCAGCAGGCAGCTGGAAAGAAAACCAAACGCTGGAGGTCAGCACGGCATCAGTGCTGACTTGGGTCAGCACGGAGGTCAGCACAGCAAAGTCAGCTCGAACAGATTCACTGCAATCTCTCTCTCGGTTAATTCGTTCCTAAACTCAAGTTTTATTCCTGTTTAATTTTAATAATGTGTAACTAATTTTATTTTGGCTAGAGTTTAATTCAAAACCATGGATATATTTGTAATTTGAATTGATTACCTTCAGTTGTGATTTCTGAGTTGTGATTTAATTTGCTTAACTGCTTGATTGATAACTTATTTTTGTATGTCGATTAAGGATGTGGAGACAAGGTGCTGCTTCATCTTCAAGATCAAGTCTCATTTTCCTTGCTAAGAAGTTCCCCAGCCCAGTTCAAGCATACACCTGTGGAACGATACTTCTTCAAAAGCAAAAGTATCCCATATCATCAGAGTCAGAGGCAAAGATTTCTCATGGCATGCTTTTCCTTTACCCTTGCTCTTGGCTACGGGGCAAGGTGAAAGAAAGGCAATCGGTCGGCACTTGGACAGATTGAACAAAGAAGCAGACCACCACCTATTCCTCGTGCCTACCTGCCATGCAGAAGAACAAAAAGAGAAGAATGTAGCCTGCAGACTCAATCAACCCGGCAGAAGGAGTCTGAGTTGAAACCAAGAGCTCGAGAAGCTTCAACAACACCACCAATCAAGTCTCATTTTCCTTGCTAAGAAGTTCTGAGGCCAGTTCGAGTTCAAAGCTGTGGAAAGTCACCAAACAGGACCAATGATCACTTATTAGTTTTATTCATTGTCTTTTTATTTTCATTTTCAATTTTTCGTTTAGTTTGTTTGTTATATTTTCTTGCTTGCTAAACTGAATTATTTCTTTTCTTTGCAGGAACTTTTGACAATTTCCACCCTTGAAGTTGATTGCAAAATGGAAGCTTGGGGGTCATCGCTTGATTTTCTGCAAATTAGGGAAGTTTTCAGTCCTATTGCTTTATTTTGTTGCTTTATTTTTTATTTTTATTTTTATTTGCATTTTATTATATTTTCTGACATTGGGGACAATGTCTAGTTTAAGTGTGGGGGGTAAAGAGTATAAAAATGACCAAATTGAAAATTTTTGTACCTTCGACTTTGAACTGGTTTCATTTGTTTCCATGTTATTGCTTTGTTTTCTTAATTAGTTTTGTTTTATTTAAAAAAAAAAAAAAAAAAAAAAAAAAAAAAAAAATCGGAAAATTTAAAAAAAATCCAAAAATATTTCCTTGTTTTCATTATTGTTTTGAATTATATTTTTGTTAGTTTCCCGACCCAATGATATAATTGGATAAAATTTTGAACCATGATCATCAAGAACTTAGTTAACATGTGTTGTGTGAAATTCCTAATTCTCGTGTTAGTTTGTACATTTTTGTTCATCTTTGAAAAAAACCAAATGCACATAGCCTTGTTGATGTGAAACTAAAGCATGATTTAAAGCTCCATATGTGAATTTAGTGACCATATACATCCTATGTGAGTTTTTGAGCCTATTGAAAGTGTGTGCATTTTTCATACACTCCTATTCTTTCATGTGTGATGAACTTATGTGAGATACTTCTCTAGAACTTGCATAACGATCTTTCGAAATTTTTGTCATTGATTGCATGAACTTGAAAATGATAGAGGCATTAGGTTTACCACAATGGCCCAAATAACCTTGTTTCCCAAAGAAAAATGATATCATTAGATTGCCAATTTGAGCCGTATTTGTGAGCCTTTTATTTCTTATCACCAGATATGTCTACCCTTATGCCTGAAATAATTTTCCTTACCCTTTCCAAGCGAGCAATGCAAGATTGTCTTATGTGAAATGTTTGTGAAGTACTTTGAAGGTGTTTGGCAAAAGAATAAGTGTGGGGGTTTTTCATATTTGTTTCTATATATAAAAAAAAAAAAAAAAAAAAAAAAAAAAAAAGAAAAGAAAAGAAAAGGAAAAGAAAAAGAAAGATTGTATACAAAGAAAATAAAAAGTTTTTAAAGTTTCAGTTTATGGGTGTGGTTGGAGGTGACTTGTAGAATAGCTGGAAATGTTGAGTTCTTATAAATCTAAAGAAAAAAAAAATTGCTTGCATTGTAGCTTGGAACTTGTGTTTTCCTATTCTTTCGTTTCAATAACCCTATCCCTAAGCCTCATTACATCCAATAAAAGTCCTCTTGATTTAAGTTTTGCAATTATGACTGTGGAGAAGTGATCTTTATGCAAGCTTATGGTAGAAATTTCACATTTGTTTCTTTGAGCGAAACACTTTAAAACTAAACACATGTGTGATTGAGCGTATATCCAGTGAGAAGGTCGCTAGTTTGCATATGGTGATTTTAAAATAAAAATTTGAAATTGCATTAGCATGGCTATCTCACACACTACACTTCAAGGATGTTTCAAAGATTACTGCTAATATTTGAGTAAGGAAAATGAACTTAAATTGCTTGTTGGTGTTAGCTATGGTTATTGATGATTTGTGTTCTCGAATGAAATTCTATGAGGGTCATATAGGGGGAAACTAATAATTTTCATGTTATTACTTTTTCTGTTTTCTCTGTTTTGCTCGAGGACTAGCAAAAGCTAAGTGTGGGGGTATTTGATCGGATTATATTTATACATATTTTACATCAAATTCTCTCGTCTTTTCTTAGTTAGTTTCTTATATTTTTGAGCTATTTACTTTGTTTTTGTGTTTTATAGTATTTATCTAGTAAATATAATAAATATTGCACAAGTGAGATTTTAAGTGATAAAATCGTCAAAACTGTCTTGTCCACTAATTTTGGTTAATAAAAATAAGATAGTATTATAAATATATATATATATATATAAATATATATATATATATAAAAATATATATATATATATAAAAATATATATATATATATATATATATATATATATAAGATGTGAACGTGAATGTGCAGCAGGGGATGGCAGAAATAATATAATAGGGCAGCATGTTGGAAGAATGGGCAGAAAAGAATAGAAATCTGAAGTGGACAGCTCGGCAAGTGGAGAGCTCGGGCAGGAAATGTGGGGATGTTCTCGGCATTTAAAGGAGGGAGACACGTAGAAGGATATAGGGGGGGATAAGGAAAGAAGGTTTGGAGTTGCGAAGAGGCAAGCAGGGCCGAGGCGCTGCTTTTGCAGCAAGCAGGGAGACAGAGAGAAACAACTGCGAATGAGCTGGAGGAGTTGCTGCCTCTGCAGCTTGGGGACGCAACGTTGCGGAGGGAAGTCGAGAAGAGCAGCGGGAGGAGGACCGAGAGCAGCTGCCTTAGCAGCGTGAGAAGAAAGGTCAGTGGGACTGGCGCTGCTTGGGCAGCGTGGGGGTCACGGAGTAACGGACGAAGGCAGCGCAGGAAGCGCAACCAGTGAGAGCCACCTGGTGCTGCTTGGGCAGCTGGCGGTCAGCACAGAAACAAGGGGAGCTCGCAGTCAACCAGCGACAACGTGGGACTTTGGACGCGAGGGAGAGCTGACCTGGGGCAGCTGCAAGTCTTGGCAGCAGCGAGAGAGGTTAGGAGACGAGAGGGAGACACGTGAAGTAAGGCAAGCTGCCTTGGCAGCGCTGAAGTCAACAGGAAGCAGGGAACTTGAAGCTGCGAGAGGAACGGGGGGGAAGCGCTGCCTTTTGGCAGCTGGCGCAGAGAAGTGAGAAAGGAGCAAGCTGGCGAGCACAGCAGCTCACGCAGCAGGCAGCTGGAAAGAAAACCAAACGCTGGAGGTCAGCACGGCATCAGTGCTGACTTGGGTCAGCACGGAGGTCAGCACAGCAAAGTCAGCTCGAACAGATTCACTGCAATCTCTCTCTCGGTTAATTCGTTCCTAAACTCAAGTTTTATTCCTGTTTAATTTTAATAATGTGTAACTAATTTTATTTTGGCTAGAGTTTAATTCAAAACCATGGATATATTTGTAATTTGAATTGATTACCTTCAGTTGTGATTTCTGAGTTGTGATTTAATTTGCTTAACTGCTTGATTGATAACTTATTTTTGTATGTCGATTAAGGATGCATACTTAATTTACATGCATGAATTTGATGCTAGAATATAAGTGAATTTCACCTAATCGTTATGAACTTATATTCACAAGTAGTGAAGGTCGCTTATAAACGATCGCGTTAGGTAAATTCTTGGCATAAGTTTCATGCAATTCATAGTAACAAGTGCCTCGTCAATGCTTATGATTTTCATAAAACTTAATGATTCTTGCTTGTATCTCTATTATGCAATTCATGTAGGGAACTTGTAGGGAATGTTTTGGGTTGTCGTATGCAATCATCCAACCTAATAAAAGTAGGAAAATCTGAAGGTTAATTTAAGCGGACCTAATTAACTTGGGGCGTTGAGAATTTACAATTTATTGAAAGAACAACTGAAAATCAATTTAGGTTGCATATGTGGCATGTGTGGAGAATAATCCTCTAGCCAGTCCGTCATTTATCATTTTACCTTAATTTTATGTTTTTGTCAATTTTGTAATTTATTTAAGTTTAATTTACTTTTCATCAAAATCAATCCCCCGTTTATTTTAAGGTGTTAGATTTATTAGAAATCAATTTAGTTTGTATTTTCTTGAGTCTTGAATTATTTTGTGTCTTTTTAGATTATTTGTTAGTTTTATTTTGAGTTATTCTAGTTAAGTGTTTTGAGTCTAGTTTAGTGTTTTAAATTTTGTTTTTACGTTTTTAATTTAATTTTACTTTGGTTAGCATCCCTAGTTAATCCCCGGCCTAGAACGATCCCTACTTACATCATTACTACAACTGTCACAAATAGGGTTTAAATTTGTGCGTTAATTTATTTTCGCATCAGTAGGTATTAGAGTATGGATCATGGCGTGGTTGATTTTGGTTCCCAAAACCCACGGCATTGGCAGATTCCCAACCCCCATTCTCAACCAATTGAGGGCATTGATCTTGGGCATGTCCTTGCATAGAGCACACGCCACACACACTTGGTCCATGAATCTTCATTCCCTCGGCCAACTGAGATTGAATTTCGGGCATAGAACTTACCTCATTCACTTGTGGCCGTGGGGGGTCTCTTTGTCCAACACCTTCGTATTGTTGTGCATTATGTGCTCGTTGGCAATTAGAACTTTTGCAGCCCCCGGAGTTTTATCCACCAACGCACCTCCCGCAGAGGCATCAAGCATTTGGCGTTCCATGGGAAGGAGTCCTTCGTAGAAGTATTGAATGAGCAGCTCCTCCTTCATTTGATGCTGTGGACAAGAAGCAACAAGTGATTTAAAACGTTCATAATAAGAAGGAAACGATTCAACTTGATTTTGTTGGATGCCACTAATCCGTTTCCTCAAGAGAATGACTCTTGAAGTGGGGAAAAACTTCTCCAAGAAAGCTCTTTTCATACTATCCCAAGATGTAACCGTTCCGGGTGCTAACTCGTAAAGCCAATCCTTCGCCTTTTCCAAAAGTGAGAATGGAAAAGCCTTCATCATCAAAATGTTCCCGTCGACATTTATGGGTGTCATGCTTGAACAAACAACCTCGAACTCCTTGAGATGCTTGTTGGGATCTTCCATGGAAAGCCCATGGTATTTCGGAATGTGGTGCTACAAGCTTGACTTCAACTCGAATTCATCGGTCTTGCCTTGGGCAGCCGCGGGGTATTGAATGCATAATGGTGCGGCATTGGCCAACCCCGAGGCCGAAAGCTCTTTAATGGTCCGATTGTCCGCTGCCATAACTTCTTCTTCTACTTCTTCAAACTCAGATTCGGCCTCTGAACTTGAACTAGGTTCACTAGGTTCGGGATGCCTCCTCTTTCTTCTCAAATCACGTTCAAAATCGTCGTTAAAGTCCAAGATATGTGCATGTACAGTTTGAGAACTCCGCGTCATGCACTAGTACCTAAACCAAGAAAACAAAACAAAATAAGAAAACTAGGTAAATTACACTAAAAACACACGGTAAAAACACAAGGGATTAGCAATTTTGCTAATCCCCGGCAACGGCGCCAAAATTTGATGTGAAAATTGACTTGACACACAAATTAAACCCTATGGATGACAATTGTAGTATATGAGCAAATAGGGATCGTTCTAACCGGGGATTAACTAGGGATGCTAATCACTGTAAAACTGACTCAAGAACATAAAAATATACTGTAGAACACTAAACTAGACTCAATTAATGCAAAACTAAGGTTTAAAACACCTAAACAAACTAAAAACTCAAAACAGCAACTAAAAGGCTCAAAACTGCTTTAAAACCACTTTCTGGGCAGTTTTGAGTACCTAACACTAGTTTGGACGAATTTGGACTATGACTTGACTCAAAACACTTAAAAACACAACTAAATGGATTTCTAACTAATCTAACACTTTGAAATAAATGGGGGAATGATTTTGACGAAATTAAAACTTTAAAACTCAACCTTTAAAAACAAATGTAAAGCAAAACAGATTGTGATTAAATAGAATGGTGAGAAGCTAGTTAGAGGGTTCCTTATCCACACATGCACATATGCATACAACTCAATCTCCAATTACTCTTCCAACAAACCATAAATGACAATGCCCCAAATTAACTAGATTGCACCAATTAATTCTCAGATTTCCCTAGATTCATTGAATTGAATGGAATACGCATTACAACCAAATTATTCTTATCAAGGACCCTAACTATGGAATACGCATGATAGAGACACATATCAAAGGTCATTAAGTTCAATGGACATCATAAGCATTGACGAGGCATTCATAACTATGGGATACGCATGTTACTCTTGCCTAGGATTTACTTAACGCAATCGTGACTAGCGACTTTCACTACTTATGAATATAAGTTAATAACGATTAGGTGAAATTCCCTTATATCCTAGTATCAAGTTTAGGCATGCAAATTAAGTGTCGACCCTCAACCCACATACATAAACAAGTTATCAATCAAATAGATAAGTAAATCACATTCACAATTTCTGAAATCATAATTGGAAGAAATCAAATCATATAAAACATATGTCCATGGCTTCAAATTCACCTCTAACTAAAAAGAAATTAGTTCCTCATGTTTAACATAATTGAAAAGCAAGTCAAATTAAACATGAAAACAGAAACAAAGAAAGAAAGAACTCCAAACACTCCACTAATGGCAGATTGCATGTGCAAGGCTTCTCCCTCCTTTGGACTGCACGGCACTACTTCTTCCTCCTCCAATGGTGGCTGCACAAGGTGATGGTGGTGGGAAGGCATGGCAAGGGTGAATTGTGGCAGAAATATGGGAGTTTGGGGGTGGAAGGTTGCGGCAAGGAGAGAACTAGGGTTTTTTGGCGTGAATGAATGATATCGGGGATGGTTTTGGGTGATGGACGAATTTCTGAGTATGGAGAGGGTGTTCTTCGGCCAAGGGAGGTAAAACACATATATATAGGCAGCCAAACCCTAAAGAAATCAGGTTAGACAAATGGGCTAGGGTTTAGGTGCGGCTAGGGTTAGGAAATCCACCAAAAACTAGGGTTTCTAGAACATTAGGTGCGGCATGGGCTTAGGGTAAGTAATCAGATTTTTTTCATGTGAGCAAGGCCTAGGTGCGGCTGATTAAGTGGGCTAGGCTTAGGGTTAGGTGCGGCATAGGTCCAAGAGGCAAAGATGGGTCATCCAAAAGCCCAAAGCCGAGAATAGAAACTCTCGAAATTGGAAACCTCCAAGAATAGAAACTTCCAACTTAAGAAACTTTGGTTTCCAATTCCGAATTCTTAGTTCATCACTTTCATTTCTTCATTCTTAAGCTCCTTTGACCTTCAAACTCGTCCATTCCTCATGCTCCATTTGCATACACCACATTCCAGCTCACTTTTTGCTCAAAAAGCTCCAAATTGCATCATTTCGTGTAATATGTCCTTTAACCCTGAAAACACATGAAAGTAGCTTAAAAGACTACTTTGACGAAGAAAACATAACAAAAATGCATAAGAACTAGCTAACTAAGGCTCATAAATATACTCTTATCATTAACACAAGGTTTGTTTCAACACAACGTTTCAAGATTAAGGTGAGATTATCCAAGCAATGATCAAATGAACTACCAAACACACTAAAATCATCCATGAAATCTCAATAATCCTTTCAACATAATCAGAAAATATGCTAACCATACACCTTTGAAACGTGGCAGGAGCATTGCACAAACCGAATGGCATGCGTCGATATGCAAACGTTCCAAAGGGACAAGTAAAAGTGGTCTTTTCTTGATCATCCGGGGCAATAACAATTTGATTATAACCAGAGTATCCATCAAGAAAACAATAAAAGGAATGACCCGCTAACCTTTCAAGCATTTGATCTAGGAACGGCAATGGGAAGTGATCCTTCCTTGTGGTGGCGTTTATCTTCCTATAATCAATGCATACGCGCCAACCGGTTTGAATGCGAGTAGGTACAAGCTCATTCTCGGCATTTGCCACAACCGTCACTCCAGATTTCTTAGGCACACATTGGATAGGTGAAACCCACCTACTATCCGAGATTGGATAGATTACGCCACAATCTAGAAGTTTGATTATCTCCTTTTTCACAACTTCCATCATCGGAGGGTTGAGACGGCGTTGAGCCTCTCTAGTTGGTTTGGCCCCCTCCTCAAGAAATATGTGATGCATGCATGTTGTAGGACTTATACCTTTGATGTCGGCCAAGGTCCAACCTAGGGCAGATTTGAACTCCTTCAACACACGCACTAGTTTCTCCTCTTCTTGTGCCGTGAGGAATGAGGAAATGATGGCAGGTAGGGTCTCGTTTTCTCCCAAGAAAATGTACTTCAAATGGCTTGGTAATGGTTTGAGTTCAAGGACAGGTGCTTGAATTATTGATGGAAGCAACTTGTTATTCGAAATGGGAATTGACTCACGATTAGAAAACTTACCATCATGCCTAGGCAACGACTCTAGGGCAGCAACCAACTCAATGATTTCCTCACTAGGAGGCACGACATTGAGTGTTTCATTTGTGCCGTGGGTTAGCATAGGATTTATTATAGGAGCATTTTTATGCGACTTAATTGGCTTGTTCTCATGCATTTATGTTGTTTTTCCTTAGTTAGTTTAGTGTTTAAAGTCATTTTTGTGCAATTTCAGGTTTTATGGTCTAAGTATTCTAAAAGGTGCATTTTGGAGCTTTTAGGAGCAAAAATGGGCTTGGAATGGGTTGCATATGCATGGAGCAAGGAGGATGGACGAAATTGAAGATCAAATGAGGCTAGAAAGGTGTTAGAAGACATAAGAAATAAGTTTGGAAGCTTGGAAGACAAAGAAAGACACAAATTGAAGCATCCCTACAAAGGTGGCGCCTTGTCCCCTTTGTGTTCCCTCCTTGTCTCCCTTGTTGCAACAAATCCCCTTGCTATGTTTCCCTATCCTTAAACCATGTAAAAACCTTTCCTTTTTCCCCTTAGGACTTTGAAAAACCCTTACCCTTAGTCCTTAGGATTCAGCCGCACCTTTCCCACCAATTTCCTTGCCTTGCCGCACAAGGAATCACCTTTCCCTTTAGTTTTAGGACACTTACCCCTTTCCTAAGTGATAGGAGCATATTTATGCTACTTAGTTATGTTGTTTTCTTGCATTTTCGTAGTTAGTTATAACTTATTATAGTGTTTAAGGTCATTTTCGTGCAATTTCAGGTTCATATGGCAAAGTATGCATTTTGAGCCAATTTGGAGCATTTTGGAGCATTTTTGGGCCAAGATTGGATGGTGCAAACATGAAGACATGTGGATGGACGAATTTGATAATTAAAACAGCAACACACACACCACATGGGCAGCAAGGAATCAGAAATTAAAGCATGGAAGAATGGGATCATTATGGGCAGCAAGGAATCATCATGGGCAGCAAGGAATCAGAAATTAAAGCATGGAAGAATGGGATCATCATGGGCAGCAAGGAATCATTATGGGCAGCAAGGAATCATCATGGGCAGTGAAGAGACAACAAGGAATGGCAGAAATTGGACCACCATGAAGTGGATTTCTGCAAGGATGGCAGATTGTCCATTACTTGATGTTTGCTTGACATTTTCAGCCACTATATAATCCCCATTCAACCATTTATCATGAGTTAAGAAAACCACACCTCCCACACACATTCCATTCATCCCATCCAGCCATACACCCTCCACAATTCATAAATTCGTCAAACACATCCATCACACTTTGCAGCAGCCTTCCTTCACCTTTCACCATATTTTCTGACCCAAAATCATCCCTAGCCGTACCCCCATCAACCCTAAACCTTCCCATACCATTCCCCATCCATTCTACACCACAAATAACCCCAAAAACCTGTTCTAAAGTTCTCTGCCGCAGCAAGGAGGAAGGAGAATTCGTTGATGAGCTTGCTGCCAAGTTGGAGCGTTCTAGGTGTTTTCTTCCTTTGGTTTTTAATTTCTAAATTTATGTATCTTTGCTTGTGAGTATGAGGAACTAAACCCCCTTAGTTGGGGGGTGATTTGAAACCATGAATATGCTTGCAATATGATTTGATTACGTTCAGTTGTTATTTCATAAGTTGTGGTTTCAATTCGTTCATCTACTTGATTGATAACTTATTTGTGTATGTTGATTGAGAGTGCACGCTTAGTTTTCATGCATGAATATGATACTAGATTATGAGGGAGTTTCACCTAATAGTTACAATCTTATAATCACAAGTAGTGAAGGTCGCTTATAAACGATCGCGTTGAATGAATTCTTGGCAATAGTTTCATGCTCATCATAGGAACGAATGCCTCGTCAACACTTATAGTTCTCATTGTGCTTCATGATTCTTGATTGTATCTTTATTGTGCTCATCACGTAAGGAACCTTTGAGGAATGCTTTGAATTGTTGTATGCGCTTTCCCATCCAATTCATTAACTTAAGGAGAACTTGAAGGTTAATTTAAGCGTATCTAATTAACTTGGGGTGTTGAGTTTCATAATTTATTGGAAGAACAACTGAAAAATCGTTTTGTTTGCAAGTGTGTCATGTGTGGAGAAGAACCTCCTAACTAGCCTTTTATCCATCCTTTTCATCCAAAAACGTTTTACAATCTGTTTAGTTTTAAGTTTCTGTTTTGTTTTCAATTTTCGTCCAAAACAAATCCCCCTTTATTTTGAAGTCTTAGATTAGTTAGAAAGTGTTTTGATTTGTGTTTCTAAGTGTTTTGATTCAAGTTTTCATCAAATTTCGTCCAAATTAGAGTAGGTGCTCAAAACTGCCCAGAAAGTAGTTTTTAGGCAGTTTTGAGCCTTCTAGTTGCTGTTTTGAGTTCTAGGTTTGTTTAAGTGTTTTAAACTTTAGTTTTGCATTCTTTGAGTCTAGTTTAGTGTTTTAAACTTTGTTTTTGAGTTTTTAAGTCAGTTCCAAGTGTTTAGCAATCCCTCCTAATCCCCGGTCTAGAACGATCCCTACTTACATCTTTACTACAATTTGACAAAAGAGGGTTTAATTTGTGTGTCAAGTAATTCTCACACCACTAAGCCTTTGCCTCACCTTTTGAGAAGAATCCCTGACCTTTACTCTTCCTTGCCGTGCAAGGGAGAGCATTCTTTCCTATTTCCTTGCATTCAAATCAGATTCCCTTGCCTTTTTCCTCATTGCCGCACCCTTTAACCTATTTCCCTTAGTATTTTTGTTCTAATTTCCTATTTCCTTTAAGTTTTAGTTTAATTTCTAATTACCTAATTTATTTTGGAGCCTTGTTCTATAAATACCAAGCTTTGCCGCAGCCTTAGGGTGACCATTCACCAATTCACACAACCTTACACAATTCTACAAACTTTCAACCATCACTACATCTTTGTCGTGCCCATCCTTCACCCAATTCCATAACTTCTGACCCTAAAACACATCCCTGATAGGAGCATATTTATGCGCCTTAGTTTAGCTTGTTCTTGTGCATTTATAGTGTTTTTCCTTAGTAAAGTAGTCTTTTAAGCTAGTTTTATGTGTTTTCAGGTTTTAAGGGCAAAGTGTGCAAAAGGAAGCCTTTTGGAGCCTTTTGGAGCAAATTAGAGCTTGGAATGAATATCATATGTTTGGAGCCAAGAGGATGGACGAAATTGAAGATTTGAAGATGATGCTTCCTACTTGAACAAGGTTTCCTAGTCGAAGTAGGAAAGCGCTTAATCAAGAGATGAAATCCTAGTCAACAAAGGATTCCTAATTGAAGAAGGAATCCTAATCAACGAGGGATTCCTAGTTGAAGATGGATTCCTAGAAGAATGAAGATTCCTATTCAAACAAGGTTTCCTACTTGGAATAGGAAATGTAAACCCCAAATGGCATCAAGTTGCAGCTACAAGGAAGATTTCCAAGTCCAAGAAGGAAAAGGTTTCCAAGATGAAGAAGGAGAAGAATTCCAAGTCAAGGAAGGATTGAGACATGTTTTCCTAATGCTAGAAGGACTCATAAGTGTTGTAGGACACAAATGAGAAGTTTCTAGAGTATTCTCCTCCTTGCCACAAGTTCTAAGCAATTCCCATCAGATTTTGGGCTTTCTAGAAGCCCCATCTTATCCTCCCTTGAAATATGCCGCCCATTTACTTCTAGAAGACCCTAAATCCTTGCCTTGCAAGGCTTTCTAGAAGCCTTATCTGACCCTAAGCCTATGCCGCACCTATTCCTAGTGGGAATGTGTTTTTTTAGTCCAATTCCTGATGAATTTGGGTTTCTAGAAGGCCTAAACCTGATTTACCTAGGGTTAGAAGCCTATATAAACCACCTTAACCCATTCATTCATTCATTCATTCACTCCACAAATCAGAAATTCGCCAAAACCCTTCACACACCTTTGCCGCACCCTCCACCACTCCTAAACACCACCATACCCCTCCATAACCATTAATCCATACACATAGGACCCTTAGAACCTGTTTTAGACCTTTGCCGCACCAAGGAGGAGGAGGAAGCTTGGAGTTCATGCGATTCAAGTTCAACTTGCTGGAATTTCTAGGTGTTTCTTTTCCTTTGATTTCAATGTTTAAATTCTATTCTCTTTGTGTTGTGAGTATGAGGAACTAAACCCCCCCTTGGCTAGGGGGGGATTCGAAATACATGTTTATGCTTGCGATATGATTTGATTACTTCTAATTGCGTTTCATAAATTGTGATTTCAATTTGCTTATCTATGTGAATTAAAACTTATTCTTGTATGTTGATTAAGGGTCGACACTTAGTTTGCATGCATTAATTTGATGCTAGGATATAAGGGAATTTCACCTAATCGTTATGAACTTATATTCACAAGTAGTAAAGGTTGATGATCTCAATCGCGTTAAGTAAATTCTTGGCATAAGTTTCATGCAATCATAGTAACAAGTGCTTCGTCAATGCTTATGGTTTTCATAGAACTTAATGATTCTTGCTTGTATCTCTATTATGCAATCATGTAGGGGACTTGTGGGGAATGCTTTGGGTTGTCGTATGCAATCATCCAATTCAATAACATTAGGAAAATCTGAAGGTTAATTTAAGCGGACCTAATTAACTTGGGGCGTTGAGAAGTCATGGTTTATTGAAAAGCAATTGGAAATCGTTTCGTATGCAAGTATAACATGTATGGAGATGAACCCCTTAGCTAGCCTTCCATCCATTGTTTTAAATCAAATTCGTTTTAAAAATCTGTTCTAGTTACAAAGTTCTGTTTTGTTTTCAATTTTCGTCCAAAACAAATCCCCCTTTATTTTGAAGTCTTAGATTAGTTAGAAAGTGTGTTAGTTGTGTTTTTAAGTGTTTTGAGTCAAGTTGAAACCAATTTTCGTCCAAAATCTTGTTTAGAGTCCAAAACTGCCCAGAAAGTGGTTTTAAGGCAGTTTTGGGTGTTTTTGTGTTATTTTGAGTCTTTTGGTTTGTTTTGGTGTTTTAAGTTATAGTTTTACATTCTTTGAGTCTAGTTTAGTGTTTTAACTTGTTTTTACGTTTTTTGAGTCAATTCCAAGTGATTTTGCAATCCCTCCTAATCCCCGGCCTAGAACGATCCCTACTTACATATTTTGCTACAATTGATAAAAAGAGGGTTTAATTTGTGTGCTTATATATTTCGCATCAAATTTTTGGCGCCGTTGCCGGGGATTAGCAACTTGGCTAATCCCTTGGATTGTTAGTTTCGTTTTTTCTTATTAGATCAGATTCTTATGTTGTTTTGTTTCTTGTTTTAGGTACTTGTTTATGACTCGGAGTTCTAATCCGGTTCAGAAACATATTTTAGACTTTGACGACGATTTTGAGCGTGAGTTGAGACGAAAAAGGAAGAACCCGGAACCTAGTGAATCAAGTGCAAGTTCCGAGTCCGTTTCTGAATTTGAAGAGGAAGTGGAAGACATGGCAACGGACAACCGAACGATCAAGGAGCTTTCCGCTTCGGGATTGGATAATGCCGCACCTCTATGTATCCAATACCCTAGGGCGGCTCCCGACAAGACTGCCGAGTTCGAATTGAAGTCAAGCTTGTTGCATCACATTCCAAAGTACCATGGGCTATCCGTGGAAGATCCGAACAAGCATCTAAAGGAGTTTGAAGTCGTTTGCTCGAGCATGACCCCGGTGAACGTGGATGAAAGCATCTTGAAGATGAAGGCCTTTCCCTTTTCTCTCCTAGAGAAGGCGAAAGATTGGTTATACGAATTGGCTCCCGGAACGGTCACATCATGGGAGAGCATGAAAAGAGCTTTCTTGGAGAAGTTTTTCCCAACTTCTCGAGTCATCCTCCTACGCAAAAGGATAAGTGGCATTCAACAAGACGAAAGTGAATCTTTTCCTACTTACTATGAACGATTTAAATCTCTTGTTGCTTCGTGTCCACAACATCAAATGAAGGAGGAACGTTTGCTACAATACTTCTACGAAGGACTTCTACCAATTGAACGTCAAATGCTAGATGCCTCAGCGGGAGGAGCATTGGTGGACAAGACCCCTACGGCTGCAAAGATGTTGATTGCCAACCGAGCATTGAACGCTCAACAATACGAAGGAGTCGGACAAAGGACTACCCCACGGCATCAACAAGTGAATGAGGTAAGTGCCATAACCGAACTTCAAAATCAAATGGCTAACCTTACTACGTTGCTTTCTCAGGTGGTGGAAGGTCCAAAAGTTAAAACCGTAGCTCCTTGTGGCGTATGCTCCATGCAAAGCCACCATACGGACAAGTGCCCACAATTGATCGAGAATGGAGGGTGGGAAACACTCAATGCCGTGGGATATGGCAATCAATACCAATCACGTGGTGATCCATTTTCCAATACTTACAATCCCGGTTGGCATGATCATCCGAATTTTAAATGGCGAAACCCCCAACAAGGCCAGCAACAAAGCGGATTTAGGCAACAACCACCGGGGTTCTATCAAAAGCCGTTGGCACCACCACAAGCCCAAGCACAACCTGCCCAAAGCAATGTAGGTAATTCAAGTGATAATGATAAGATTTTTCAATTACTTACTACTTTGACGCAGGAAGTCCAAACTCAAAACAAAGAGAGGCAAATCCAAGACAGGAGGGTGGACAACTTGGAGAAGCAAGTGGGACAAATTGCCGAGTTCATGGGGCAGTTTCGTGAGCAAGGGAAGTTGCCTAGCTCAACCGTGGTGAATCCAAAGGGTGGATTCGAAACTGCCAAGGCCATTACGCTAAGAAATGGGAAAGAAGTGGGAACCGAGCCAACACGATCCAAATCTGCCCCCGAGGAGGATGAGAAGTTTCAAATTGAAGAGGAAGAGCAAGCAAAAGCCACGGCAAGGATTGAAAATTCTTTGCCGCACCCATCCAATGCATCCAATCCATCCACCATAGGTAGGAAAGGTTCTATTCCAATTAATTCTAATGTCATTCCTCCTGATGTACCCTTTCCTAGCAGGTTTTTGCAAACCAAGAACGAAGAAGAGGAAAAAGATGTTCTTGAGACGTTTCGGAAGGTGCATGTCAATATCCCTCTCCTCGATGCTATAAAGCAAATCCCGAAGTATGCCAAGTTTTTGAAGAAGCTTTGTACAACAAGGAAACGGATTCGGGAGAAGGAGGTGGTACATGTAAGCGAGAATGTCTCTGCAATGTTGCAAAGGAAGCTACCACCTAAATGCAAAGATCCGGGTAGTTTCACAATCCCTTGCGTAATTGGTAATATAAGATTTGAGCATGCTATGCTAGATTTAGGTGCATCAATTAATGTCATGCCATATTCTGTTTATGCATCTATGAATCTAGGAAAGCTTAAAAATGATGGCGTTATTATTCAATTAGCCGATCGATCTAATGCATATCCCAAGGGAGTGTTGGAAGATGTTTTGGTGCAGGTAGACCACTTGATTTTTCCTGCACATTTTTATGTGCTTGATATGGAGGACTCAACCCACTCTCCACCATCACCACTCTTACTTGGACGACCATTCATGAAAACGGCTCAAACCAAGATTGACGTGGCCAAGGGAGCAGTAACTATGGCCTTTGGTGGTGATATGATTAACTTTAAGATTCCTGAATCGATTGAGAATACTAATGATATTCGTTCTTGTTATGCCATTAATGTAATTAAACACATAGGGACAGAATGTTCAACAAAGGTCAAGAAGGATGTTTCTCGAATTACCACCGAGAAGGAACTTGGAGTAGAGCACAAGGAGTGCACGGCTCCAACCCTTGAAGCACCACAATTGGCCATGAGCAACCCTTGTGCATCCGTCCATTGGGCTACCACTTCTTTGGCGTACAAAGGTAAGCCACCTATTCCAATTTCGATTCCCATTTCAACTAATAGGTTGTTACCTTGTATGGTGCAGGTACCTAATCGAAAACAATGTGGTGGGAGAGTTCGTGTTGATTTAGGGAAGCAAAATACGACAATAAGAAAGGATCATTATCCCATCCCATTCAAGGAACCAAAGCATAAAGTATTTCGTAGGACGGGTTGTGAAAAAACCCCTCCATGCCGTGGGGTTCCATGAAGCTTCAATGGAGTAACGTCCGGCTGCAAGACGTTAAAGAAAGCGCTACTTGGGAGGCAACCCATGCATTCAACAAAGGAAGACCGAGAAAGCACTCCAATTCCAGATTTGCGTTCCTAAACCCTTCTCTTTGTTGCTATTTCGTTTTCTGCCATGTTAGGTTGTTAGTTGCTGTTTTGTTTTGTGTGTTGTTATGTGTGTGAGTCTATGCTTGAAACATTGAGGACAATGTTTGATTTAAGTGTGGGGGGGGTAAATAAGTATTTTAGATGCAAATTCGTGGGATTTTATCACCCTTAACTTAAAGACTTGTTCCTTGCTGTTTTTAAGCCTTTTTAAGCTATTTTGGTGTGTTTTAGTGTGTTTTGATTCAAAAATCCGAAAATCCCATAAAATTTTGAAAAAATTTGTTTTAAAAACCCAAAAAGAGTTGTTTTTGTGTGTTGTTTGTGTCTTAGGGTACCTTCCAACACAATGATGAGGATTCGGTTTGTAATTACATGGCTGTTAAAAAGAGTTGTAAACATGGATGAAAGTTTGATTCACTCTTTGGTTTATGCTTGGTTGTGGTTATAACTTATGAATTCACATGTAATCATAAAGAAAAAAATCAGTTTTTGTAACATGCTTGAAGGAAGGAACTCAAACTAACGCTACAACCTTGTGAGACTTGAGCCTAAACGTTTATTTGGAGAGTTAATAATCCGTGCATTGTTGTTTTCTAAAGTTGTTGCATGATCTCATTATTCGTTGCTTGGTTACTACTTAGAAGGCGTTTCATCATTTAGTTCCAAACACTAGAACTCATGCCCAATTCATTCAAAGCATGTTATTGATTTGCATAACACATATTCAAGATAAAGTTGTGTAGTGACCACCACTTTAGCCAAATGCCGTGTGCCCTATGTCATTGTGTTTTGTAGGTTTTTAACCCCGTTGAGCCTTGTTTTAGCCTATTTTCTTTGTTAACCACATTATCCTCACCTAGCCTAGATTAGGACCATCCATACCTTTGTTCTTGAAGCATAGTAATGCATGACTTAATATGAATTCCTTAAAACCAATGCATTGCAGAAAACAAGTGTGGGGGAAGTGAGTTTTGTTATGGGTGTGCCAAAGTCTTGAATGAGGCACGAAAAAGAAAAGAAAAGAAAATTCGTGGAAAATAGAAAGAAAAAAAGAAAAGTTGTGAAAAGAATGAGAAAGAAGTTGAAAATATGTGAAAAAGAGGCCTTAAGTGTTGTTTGTTGAAGAAAGGGTCCAAAACATTGAATTCGGCCCTAATTGTTGTTAAAACTTCCCTTTGTGTTTAAAAGTTGATTTTTTGCATGCTAATGGGAATTCAAAAGTTCAATTTCATTATTTTGCTTACTATTGCTTTGAGAACGTTTGTTTTCCCTATCCTTTCGTTGTTAGCCAACTCCCCTAGCCCCGTTACAACCCTTGACTTTAATCTTGAGTGTTGTGTATTTCAATTTGTGGAGTTTGAATTTGGTAGGAGCATATAGGTGTCACTGGTTCTCGCATCTAAGTAGTAGCATTCCATTCATGAGATCATATCTAAACATGCTTCTTAACTCTAGAAATTGTGTTCTTTGTGAAACATATATGTGAGCATTCGTTTTCATATTTATATCAATCTTCTCACATATAACTAGTGTAGGGTGTGTAGTTAGAAAATCGGAGTGAAAATAGAGTGCATATCTAGTAAGGAATTGAGGAAATTCTCTAAGGCATGTTACTACATTTAAACATCGTTTTAATTGGTTAAATGGGAACTAATAAGTAGTGACTATGATTAAGTATGTGCTTAAGTGTAAAGATGGGTAAAATCTGTGGGAATGATGATTTTTAACATGTCATGTGCATTGGAAATCCCTGAGGCGATTGTTGGAAGGTTTAGGTTGTGTTTTACTCGTTTTGTTTCGTTTGTTTACTTTGTTTCGTTTTGTTTTGCTCGAGGACTAGCAAAAGCTAAGTGTGGGGGAATTTGATAGGAGCATATTTATGCGCCTTAGTTTAGCTTGTTCTTGTGCATTTATAGTGTTTTTCCTTAGTAAAGTAGTCTTTTAAGCTAGTTTTATGTGTTTTCAGGTTTTAAGGGCAAAGTGTGCAAAAGGAAGCATTTTGGAGCCTTTTGGAGCAAATTAGAGCTTGGAATGAATATCATATGTTTGGAGCCAAGAGGATGGACGAAATTGAAGATTTGAAGATGATGCTTCCTACTTGAACAAGGTTTCCTAGTCGAAGTAGGAAAGCGCCTAATCAAGAGATGAAATCCTAGTCAACAAAGGATTCCTAATTGAAGAAGGAATCCTAATCAACGAGGGATTCCTAGTTGAAGATGGATTCCTAGAAGAATGAAGATTCCTATTCAAACAAGGTTTCCTACTTGGAATAGGAAATGTAAACCCCAAATGGCATCAAGTTGCAGCTACAAGGAAGATTTCCAAGTCCAAGAAGGAAAAGGTTTCCAAGATGAAGAAGGAGAAGAATTCCAAGTCAAGGAAGGATTGATACATGTTTTCCTAATGCTAGAAGGACTCCTAAGTGTTGTAGGACACAAATGAGAAGTTTCTAGAGTATTCCCCTCCTTGCCACAAGTTCTAAGCAATTCCCATCAGATTTTGGGCTTTCTAGAAGCCCTATCTTATCCTCCCTTGAAATATGCCGCCCATTTACTTCTAGAAGACCCTAAATCCTTGCCTTGCAAGGCTTTCTAGAAGCCTTATCTGACCCTAAGCCTATGCCGCACCTATTCCTAGTGGGAATGTGTTTTTTTAGTCCAATTCCTGATGAATTTGGGTTTCTAGAAGGCCTAAACCTGATTTACCTAGGGTTAGAAGCCTATATAAACCACCTTAACCCATTCATTCATTCATTCATTCACTCCACAAATCAGAAATTCGCCAAAACCCTTCACACACCTTTGCCGCACCCTCCACCACTCCTAAACACCACCATACCCCTCCATAACCATTAATCCATACACATAGGACCCTTAGAACCTGTTTTAGACCTTTGCCGCACCAAGGAGGAGGAGGAAGCTTGGAGTTCATGCGATTCAAGTTCAACTTGCTGGAATTTCTAGGTGTTTCTTTTCCTTTGATTTCAATGTTTAAATTCTATTCTCTTTGTGTTGTGAGTATGAGGAACTAAACCCCCCCTTGGCTAGGGGGGGGATTCGAAATACATGTTTATGCTTGCGATATGATTTGATTACTTCTAATTGCGTTTCATAAATTGTGATTTCAATTTGCTTATCTATGTGAATTAAAACTTATTCTTGTATGTTGATTAAGGGTCGACACTTAGTTTGCATGCATTAATTTGATGCTAGGATATAAGGGAATTTCACCTAATCGTTATGAACTTATATTCACAAGTAGTAAAGGTTGATGATCTCAATCGCGTTAAGTAAATTCTTGGCATAAGTTTCATGCAATCATAGTAACAAGTGCTTCGTCAATGCTTATGGTTTTCATAGAACTTAATGATTCTTGCTTGTATCTCTATTATGCAATCATGTAGGGGACTTGTGGGGAATGCTTTGGGTTGTCGTATGCAATCATCCAATTCAATAACATTAGGAAAATCTGAAGGTTAATTTAAGCGGACCTAATTAACTTGGGGCGTTGAGAAGTCATGGTTTATTGAAAAGCAATTGGAAATCGTTTCGTATGCAAGTATAACATGTATGGAGATGAACCCCTTAGCTAGCCTTCCATCCATTGTTTTAAATCAAATTCGTTTTAAAAATCTGTTCTAGTTACAAAGTTCTGTTTTGTTTTCAATTTTCGTCCAAAACAAATCCCCCTTTATTTTGAAGTCTTAGATTAGTTAGAAAGTGTGTTAGTTGTGTTTTTAAGTGTTTTGAGTCAAGTTGAAACCAATTTTCGTCCAAAATCTTGTTTAGAGTCCAAAACTGCCCAGAAAGTGGTTTTAAGGCAGTTTTGGGTGTTTTTGTGTTATTTTGAGTCTTTTGGTTTGTTTTGGTGTTTTAAGTTATAGTTTTACATTCTTTGAGTCTAGTTTAGTGTTTTAACTTGTTTTTACGTTTTTTGAGTCAATTCCAAGTGATTTTGCAATCCCTCCTAATCCCCGGCCTAGAACGATCCCTACTTACATATTTTGCTACAATTGATAAAAAGAGGGTTTAATTTGTGTGCTTATATATTTCGCATCAATCCCAAACACTTCACCCACCTTTGTGCCGTAGCAAGGAGAAAGAAGGAAGGACTCTTGGATGCTCAAGCTTCATCGTTGGTGCATTCTAGGTGTAATTCGTTTTATGATTTCAATGTTTAATTTCTTTTCCTTTCGTTTTGCTATGAACATGAGTGGCTAAACCCCTATTGGTTAGGGGTGATTTCGAAGCCATGACTATGTGTGCGATTTGATTTGATAAATTCCAGTTATGAGTTATTGAATCGTGAATGCAATTGGCTTAACTGTGCGAGTAATAACTTATTTGTGTTTGTTAATTAGGGGTCGACACTTAATTGGCTTGCATGAATATGATGCTAGAATATAAGGTTGTTTCACATAATCGTCACACACTTATATTCATATGTAGTGAAGGTCGCTAGTCACGATCGCGTTAAGTCCAATTCCTAGCATGAGTAACATGATGTCATAGTTGCAAGTGCTTTGTCAATGCTTATAGTTTTCATTGAACGTAATGATCTTTGATTGTATCTTTATTATGATGTCATGTAGGGAACTTTTGAGGAATGCTTTGGGTTGTCGAATGATGTCATCCAATCTAATAACACAAGGAAAACTTGAGAATTAACTAGTGATGTCACGGTTAATTTGGGGCATTGTCATTCATAATTCAATGAAGGAATAACTGGAAATCGAGTCGTTTGCATACTTGTCATGTGTGGAGAAAGAGCCTCTAACTAATCCATCATCCATTTAAAACCCCAAAATCGTTTTCAAATCTGTTTTTACTTTGCAATCTGTTTTGTTAGTTTATTTTCGTCCAAATCAAATACCCATTTATTTTGAAGTCCTAGATTAGTTAGAAAGTGTTTTGGTTTATGTTTTTAAGTGTTTTGGTACAAGTTAAAACCCAAATTCGTCCAATTTGGTGCTTTGTGCTCAAAACTGCCCAGAAAGTGTTTTTAAGGCAGTTTTGAGTGTTTGTTTGCTGTTTTGAGTCTTTTGGTTTGTTTTAGTGTTTCAAACTTTAGTTTTACATTCTTTGAGTCTAGTTTAGTGTTTTAAACTTTGTTTTTACGTTTCTAAGTCAGTTTTCAAGTGTTTAGCAATCCCTCCTAATCCCCGGTTTAAGAACGATCCTTACTTATCCATACTACAATTGTCAACAAGAGGGTTTAATTTGTGTGTTTAGTTAATTTACGCATCAATTTGCACCCTTGGTTTTGAGTTCCATGCCTCTTGTAATGACTTTTTCAAGCGCATCGTCATTCAAATCTTCAAGATATCCCTGCGCCAAAGAGTCAATTATATCAATAGAGAAACATGAATGGTCCTCACTAGGGTACTTAATAGAATCAGAAAGATTGAAATTAACAACTTCCCCATCAAATTCCATGGACAAAGTTCCATTATCTTAGTCCGGGCCGTTTTCATGAATGGCCTTCCAAGGAGGATGGGCAATGAAGGTGCATGGTCCGATTCATCCATTTTGAGCACATAGAAATCCGCCGGAAATATTAAGTGATTAACCTGCACAAGAACATCTTCCAAAACTCCCTTTGGATAGGCATTAGATCTATTGGCCAATTGTATGATTACTCCATCATGTTTCAACTCACCTAAGTTCATAGATTCATAAATTGAATATGGCATAACATTTATTGAAGCACCTAAGTCTAACATGGCAGATTCAAAGCGAGTATTACCAATGACACAAGGAATTGTAAAACTACCCGGATCTTTGCATTTGGGAGGTAGTTTGCGTTGCAAGATGGCAGAGACATTTTCACCTACCTTTACAACTTCCTTGGTTGAAATCCTCTTCCTAGTGGTGCACAACTCCTTTAAAAACTTGGCATATCTCGGGACTTGCTTGATTGCATCCAAAAGGGGTATGTTAACTTGAACTTTCCTAAATGTCTCAAGGATGTCCTTTTCAGCTTCTTCCTTCTTTGTTTGCATGAACCTACTAGGAAAAGGAACATTCGAAGGAAAGACATTAGTAGAAACCGAATTTGACACATTCTTACCTTTGTTGGACAAATTGGACAATTTAGGAGCACTAGAAGCTTGCGGCAAAGGTGTCTCCACCTTTGTGATAGGAGCATATTTATGCGCCTTAGTTAGCTAGTTCTTATGCATTTTCGTTATGTTTTCTTAGTTTAAAGTAGTCTTTTAAGCTAATTTCATGTGTTTTCAGGTTTAAAGGGCACATTACATAAAATGATGCATTTTGGAGCTTTTTGGAGCAAATGTGAGCTTAGATTGAAAAGTACATGCTTGGAACACAAGGTTTGGACAAAATTGAAGATTTGAAGATTTGAAGATTCCTAGTCCAAGAAGGATTCCTAGTCCGAGGAGGAGTCCTAATTGAAAAAGGATTCCTAATCAACAAGGGATTCCTAGTTGAAGATGGATTCCTAGAAGAACGAAGATTCCTACTCAAACGAGGTTTCCTACTTGAAGTAGGAAAGCTAAGCCTAAAAGTTTCCATTTTGGGTTGATCTTTCCTAAACCTAAATGGCCTTGAGTTTAAGCAATCTTAGAAGGTTCCTAAGCGTTGAAAGACACGAAGAGGGGTTCTAGAATATTTTCTCATCCTTGCCGTGGGTTAGGGCCTATTTCTTCTTGGTTTTGGGCTTTCTAGAAGCCTTATCTACATTCCCTAACCCTAGGCCTTTTCCCATTCAAATTCTGATTTCTAAGCCTATTTCCTTGTGGATTTGGGTTATTTAAGTCCATATCTGATTTATCTAGGGTTTTAAGTGCCTATATATACTCATTATAACCCCTTGGCCGAATTACCACCTCTCACATTCATAAATCACGCCAGAAATCCATTCCACACCTTTGCCGTAGCCTTCCACCACCATACTCCCAATTTTCTGCCAAAAACAACCCCTTGCCGCACCACCCATCAACCCTAAACCTTTCCATACCATTCCCCATCCATTCAACACCATAAATATCACTTAGAACCTGTTCTAAACTTCTCTGCCGCAGCAAGGAGGAAGGAGAAATCGTTGATGAGCTTGCTGCCAAGTTGGAGCGTTCTAGGTGTTTTCTTTCTTTGGATTTTAATTTCTAAATTTATGTATCTTTGCTTTGCGAGTATGAGGAACTAAACCCCCCTTGGCTAGGGGGGGATTCGAAACCATGTTTATGCTTGCTATATGATTTGATTACTTCTAATTGCGTTTCATAAGTTGTGATTTCAATTTGCTTATCTATGTGAATTAAAACTTATTATTGTATGTTGATTGAGGGTCGACACTTAGTTGCATGCATGAATTTGATGCTAGGATATAAGGGAATTTCACCTAATCGTTATGAACTTATATTCACAAGTAGTAAAGGTTGTTGATCACAATCGTGTTAAGTAAATTCTTGGCATAAGTTTCATGCAATTCATAGTAACAAGTGCCTCGCCAATGCTTATGATTTTCGTAGAACTTAATGATTCTTGCTTGTATCTCTATTATGCAATTCATGTAGGGAACTTGTAAGGAATGCTTTGGGTTGTCGTATGCAATTCATCCAATTCAATAACTTAAGGGAAATCTGAGGGTTAATTAGTGCAATTCACGGTTAATCTGGGGTGTTGGGAATTCATGGTTTATTGAGAAGCAATTGGAAATCGTTTCATCCATTCACTTTTATCAATTTCGTTTTAGAATCTGTCCAATTTACAAAGTTTTGTTTTTGTTTTCAAATTTCGTCAAATCTCAATCCCCCTTTATTTTGTTGAGTCATATTAGTTAGAAATCAATTTAGTTTGTGTTTTTAAGAGTCTTGAGTCAAGTAATAACTTAATTTCGTCCAAGTTAGTGTTTTGTGCTCAAAACTGCCCAGAAAGTGGTTTTAATGCAGTTTTGAGTGTTTGGTTGCTGTTTTGAGTCTTTTGGTTTGTTTTGGTGTTTTATAGTTTAGTTTTGCATTCTTTGAGTCTAGTTTAGTGTTATAAACTTGTTTTTACGTTTTTGAGTCAGTTTTCAAGTGATTTAGCAATCCCTCCTAATCCCCGGCCTAGAACGATCCCTACTTACATACTTTACTACAATTGATAAAAAGAGGGTTTAATTTGAGTGCCAGTTAATATCATATCACTTTGCCGTGGGTGGGCTTGATTCCTCCTCTTCCATTTGCAAAATTTCATCCTCTTTATGACCTGTTTTGATTAAGAACCTGCCCCGACCTCCTTACCACTTCTTAGGGTGATTGCTTTGGCTGATTCAAACCCTCCCTTTGGATTTGGAATGGTAGAACTCGGAAGCTTTCCTTGGTCTCTAATCTGCCCAACAACTTCAGCAATCTGCCCCATTTGTTTCTCTAGTTGATCCACCCTTTTGTTTTGATTTTCTTGCCCCTGAGTCAAAGTGGAGAGTAGCTTAACAAGTGTATCATTATCCAAAGCATTACCTGAAGTTGTTTGGGCAGGTTGTGGAGGAGCTTGTGTGGGTGCGTATGGCTTGTTGTAGAATCCCGGGGGTTGTTGCCTAAAGCCTCCTCGTTGTTGGAATTGTTGTGGCTCCCTCCATTTGAAGTTTGGATGGTCTCTCCACCCCGGATTATACGTGTTGGAATATGGATCATGTCTTGGCTGATTTTGACCTTGGAATCCAATTGCATTTGCGCTCTCCCATCCACCATTCTCAATGAGTTGAGGACACTTTTCAGAAACATGTCCTTGAATAGAACATACACCACACACCATTGGTCCTTGAATTTTCATTCCTTCGGCCATCTGAGACACAATGGAAGTAAGATTAGCTAATTGAGATTGAATATCGGATGTGGAACTTACCTCATTTACATGTTGCCGTGGGGTATCCCTTTGCCCAATGCCTTCATATTGTTGTGCATTCAATGCACGATTTGCAATGAGTGTCTTGGCTGCCATGGGTGTCTTGTCCACCAAAGCTCCTCCCGCCGAGGCATCTAGCATTTGGCGTTCGATTGGCAGGAGCCCCTCATATAAGTATTGAAGAAGTAACTCCTCCTTCATCTGATGCTGTGGACAAGAAGCAACAAGTGATTTAAACCGTTCATAATAAGTTGGAAAAGACTCACCTTGGTTTTGCTGAATTCCACTTATCCTTTTACGTAGAAGAATAACTCGAGAAGTTGGGAAAAACTTCTCCAAAAACGCCCTCTTCATACTCTCCCATGATGTGACAGTTCCGGGAGCGAGTTCATACAACCAATCTTTCGCCTTATCCAAGAGGGAAAAGGGAAAGGCCTTCATCTTCAAAATACTCCCATCAACATTCACGGGAGTCATACTCGAACAAACAACTTCAAACTCTTTCAAATGTTTATTTGGATCTTCCATGGACAACCCATGGAATTTAGGAATATGGTGCAATAGACTAGACTTTAATTCGAACTCGTCAGTTTTGTCTTGGGCAGCCCGTGGATATTGAATGCATAATGGTGCGGCATTATCCAATCCCGAAGCCGAAAGCTCCTTGATTGTTCGATTGTCTGCTGCCATACCTTGGACTTCTTCAAATATCCCTGCCGTGGCTTCCTCTTGATCTTGTACAACTTCTTCTTCACACACGGGGTCAAGGCTAGGTTGTTGAGTTTTCTTCCTTCTCAAAGTCCGCTCAAAATCATCGTCAAAGTCTAAAATATGCTCATGAACCGGATGAGATATCTGAGTCATAAACTAGTACCTAAAACAAGAAAACAAACAAAGTCAGTAACTAACATAAAAGAAAAACATACGAAAAGAAACACAAAGAAATAACAAGGGATTAGCAAAGTTCCTAATCCCCGGCAACGGCGCCAAAAATTTGATGCTAAATATATAAGCACACAAATTAAACCCTCTTTTTATCAATTGTAGCAAAGTATGTAAGTAGGGATCGTTCTAAACCGGGGATTAGGAGGGATTGCTAAACACTTGAAAACTGACTTAAAATCGTAAAAAAAAAGTTTAAAACACTAAACTAGACTCAAAGAATGTAAAACTAAAGTTTGAAACACTAAAATAAACCAAAAGGCTCAAAACAGCAAACAAACACTCAAAACTGCCTTAAAAACACTTTCTGGGCAGTTTTGAACACAAACACAAATTTGGACGAATTTGGGTTACAACTTGAATCAAAACACTTAAAAACACAAACTAAATGGATTTCTAACTAATTTAACACTTTAAAATAAAGGGGGATTTAGTTTTGACAAAATTGAAAACAAGACAAAACTTTGTAATTAAAACAGATTGTAAAACGAATTTGAATGAAACTTATGGATGGAAAGCTAGCTAGGAGGTTCTTCTCTACACATGTCACACTTGCATACAAAATGATTTCCAGTTGCTTTTCGATAAGCTATGAATACTCAACGCCCCAGATTAACCGTGAATTGCACTTATTAACCCTCAGTTTTTCTACAAGTTATTAAGTTGGATGATTGCATACGACAACCCAAAACATTCCCTACAAGTTCCCTACATGATTTGCATAATAGAGATACAAGCAAGAATCATTAAGCTCTATGAAAAACATAAGCATTGACGAGGCACTCGTTACTATGAATTGCATGAAACTTATGCCAAGAATTTACTTAACGCGATTGTGACTAGCAACCTTCACTACTTGTGAATATAAGTTCATAACGATTAGGTGAAACTCCCTTATATTCTAGCATCAAATTCATGCATGAAAATTAAGCGTGCACTCTCAACCAACATACACAAATCAGTTTTTATATGAACAGATAAGTAAATTGAATTCATAACTTATAAAACACAGATGTAATCAAATCATATTGCAAGCATGAACATGGTTTCGAATCACCTCCTAACTAAAAGGGTTTAGTTCCTCATATTCACAAAACAAAGATTATTGAATTGAAACTGAAAACAAAAGAAAGATTACACCTAAAACGTTCCAGCAATCCTCAATCGAATGACAAGCACGTCCAAGGCTTTCCTCCTTCCTCTTTGCTGCGGCACAAGGGTTGGTGGTGAGTTTTGGGAATTATGGATGGTGTAGAAGGGTGGAATGGTGTTTAGGATGGATGTATGGTGCGTCTATGAGTGTTTGGGGTCAGAAACTATGGAGAATGGTGAAGGATGGGGGTGGCAAGGATGAGTGAATGATTTCTGGCCGGAATGGGAATGAATGGTGGTTTTTGGCTGCAACAAGGAAGTTTATTTAAAAGGGTTTAGGAAATTAAAACCCTAGGTTATTTAGGTAATCAGAAATCAAGTCCAAAGCTTCTAGAAATAGGAAATCAAATCAGAAAATTAAAGGAAAGGCAAGGGGATATGAGGCAAGGTCCTAAAACACATTAGGAATGTGTTTTAATGCATAAAATCAGGAAAGCACCCTCTCCCTTGCACGGCAAGGAAGAGGAAATGTCAAGGGGGTGCGGCAAGGGTTCACAATGTGCAAGGGATGTGTATTTGATGTCCTAGAATGCTTAGGAGTCCTTCAAAATTGCTGAAACTTATGGACACTTAGGAAAGATCAAACCAAAGTAGGAAACCTTGGCTTAACTTTCCTATTTCAAGTAGGAATCCTTCTTGGAGTAGGAATCCTCATGTGAGTAGGAATCCATCGTTGATTAGGAATCCTTCGTTGATTAGGAATCCTAACTTCTTCAAATCTTCAATTATGTCTATTCCTTTTGCTCCAAGCATCTGATAATCATTTCAAGTTCCATTTTGCTCCAAAAGGCTCCAAAATACATACTTGGTCCTTAGAATCTGAAAACACACAAAAGTGACTTTAAACACTAAAATAACTAAAGAAACACAACGTAAATGCACAAGAACAAGCTAAATAAGTCGCATAAATATGCTCCTATCAATTATTTCAGATTTCATGCATCATTACATTGAATCATTGCACTCAATTGCTACACCATTCCTTGCTCCCTCCATCATTTCAGATTTCATGCATCATTACATTGAATCATTGCACTCAATTGCTAAACCATTCCTTGGTCCCTCTATCATTTCAGATTCATGCATCATTACATTGAATCATTGCACTCAATTGCTACACCATTCCCTGTTCCCTCCATCATTTCAGATTTCATTCATCATTACATTGAATCATTGCACCAATTGCTACACCATTCCTTGTTCCCTCCATTATTTCAGATTTCATGCATTATTGCACTCAATTACTACACCACTCCATGTTCCCTTCCATTGCCATGCACTTCCTCTATAAAAGGAAGTGTGTGTACCATAAATTGAGTTAGTTTTTGCTTGATCGTTCATCCCCATTTCAATACAACCTTCATCCAAACACATCCATTCATCTTCACATCCATTCCTCCATAAAAACAAACCTTCAAACACTCACCAACACCTTGTGCCGTAGCAAAGGAAGGGAAGGAAAGTGCTTGGACGTGCTTGTTGTCTAACTTGGATCGTTGGAATGCTTAGGTGTTTTCTTTCTTTTGTTTACAATGTTTAAATTCATTTTCATTGGTTTTGTTGTGAACATGAGTGGCTAAACCCCTCTTAGCTAGGGGTGATTTCAAAGCCATGATTATGTGTGTAATATGATTTGATAAATTCCAGTTATGAACTCTTGAATCGTGAATGCAATTGGCTTAACTATTTGATTGATAACTTATTTGTATTTGTTGATTAAGGGTCGACACTTAATTGGCATGCATAAATCCGATGCTAGAATATAAGAAAGTTTCACATAATCGTTACAAACTTATATTCATAAGTAGTGGCGGTCGCTTATAAATGATCGCATTAAGTTTAATTCTAGCATGAGTGACATGATGTCATAGTTGCAAGTGCTTTGTCAATGCTTATGATTTTCATTAAACGTAATGATCTTTGATTGTATCTCTATTATGATGTCATGTAGGGAACTTTTGAAGAATGTTTTGGGTTGTCGAATGATGTCATCCAATCCAATAAAACAAGGAAAATCTGAGCGTTAACTAGTGATGTCACAGTTAATTTGGGGCATTGTCGTTCATAATTCAATGAAGTTGTAACTGGAAATCGAGTTGTTTGCATACATGTCATGTGTGGAGAAAAAGCCTCTAGCTATCCCATCCATCATCTTATTTCTCAAATTTGTTTTACAATCTGTCTTGTTTTTTATACTTGTTTGTTTGTTTCAACTTCATCCA
Source organism: Malus fusca (assembly GCA_035220775.1). Taxonomy (NCBI): domain Eukaryota; kingdom Viridiplantae; phylum Streptophyta; class Magnoliopsida; order Rosales; family Rosaceae; genus Malus; species Malus fusca. The sequence goes on along the minus strand of CM069066.1, from coordinate 17,604,972 downwards.
AATCAAAACCCCCCTTTTTAGTTTCTTGTTTCAAAGTGTTTCAAATCTGTTTTCTTTGTGTTTTTTATTGTTTTAGGTGAAACCAAAACCCAATTTTCGTTCAAAGTTGTGTTTAGAGTCACAAACTGACCAACAAGTGTTTTTAGGCAGTTTTGAGTGTTTTTAAGTGGTTTTAAGTCTTTTGAACCTGTTTTGAGTCCCTTGAGTCTATTCAAACGTTTTTAACTTTGTTTTTATGTTTTTGAGTCAGTTTAGAGTCAATTAGCAATCCCTCCTAATCCCCGGCCTAGAACGATCCCTACTTATACTTATACTACAATTGTCAAAAGAGGGTTAAATTTGTGTGTTTAGTAAATTCCTGGCATAAGTATCATGCGCTTTCATAGTTACGAATGCTTTGTCAACACTTATGATTTCCATAGAACTTAATGATCTTTGATTGTTTCTCTATTATGCGCTTTCATGTAGGGAACTTTTAAGGAATAATTTGATTGCAATGCGCTATTTCCATTCAATTCAATGACTTAAGGGAAATCTGAGGGTTAATTTAAGCGTACCTAATTAACTTGGGGTGTTGAGGTTCATGGTTCATTGAAAAAGCAACTGGAAATTGTTTTGTATGCAAGTATGTCATGTGTGGAGAAAAACCTCTGCCTAGTTTTAGTTCTTTCTTTGTTTTATTTAATTTTCGTCCAAAACCAAATCCCCCTTTACTTTAGAGTGTCTAACTAGTTAGAATATGTTTTAGATTGTGTTTTTAAGTGTTTTGAGTCAAGGAAAACCTAAAATTCGTCCAAATTTGTGTTTAGAGTTCAAAACTGCCCAGATTGTGTTTTTAGGCAGTTTTGAGTGTTTTTAGCTTATTTTGAGTCTTGTGAACTTGTGTTGAGTCTTTTGAGTCTAGTTAAGTGTTTTAAAGCTTAGTTTTATCTATTTGAGTCAGTTTAGAGTGTTTAGCAATCCCTCATAATCCCTGGTTTAAGAACGAGCCCTACTTACATATATACTACAATTGTCAATAAGAGGTTTTAATTTGCATGTTGGATTATTTCACATCAGGTTCACTAAACAACTTCATCTTGTTATTTGTTATGCAAATCAATGTTATGCTTTGAATGAAACGGATATGAGTTCTAGTATTTGGAACTAAGTGATAAAACGCCCTCTAAGGAATAATGAGATCATGCAACGACTTTAGAAAACAGAAACATCACAGATTAATAACTCTCCAAAGAACGTTTTAGGCTCAAGTCTCTCAGGGATGTAGCGTTAGTTTGAGTTCCTTCCTTCAAGAATGTTACAAAAACTAATTTTTCCTTTATGAATACATGTGAATTCGTAAACTATAACTATAACCAAGCATAGACCAAAGAGTATATCAAACTTCCATCCATGTTTGTAACTTTCTTTAACAGTCATGCAATTAAAAACCAAATCCTCATCATTGTGTTGGAAGGTACCCTAAGACACAACAAACACACAAAAACAACTCTTTTTGGTATTTTTCATAAACGTTTTTCATTTTTTTGTCTTTCTTTTTCTGTTATATGACACAAAAACATTTCAAAACACACTAAAAACACTTAAAAACAGTGAGTAACAACATTAGAAGTGATAGGTGAATAAATCCCACGAAAATCATGCAAAAACAGCTTGTTTACCCCCCCCACACTTAAACCAAACATTGTCCTCAATGTTTCAAGCATAGACTCACACAAAAGCAAACAAACAAACAACTAACAAAGCATGGAAAAAGAAAACAGTAAAGAGAAGGGTTTAGGAACGCAAATCTGGTTTTGGAGTGAGAAGTCCATCGTTCCTAGTTGAATGGATGGGTTGCCGCCCAAGAAGCGCTTGCTTTAATGTCTTAGCCGGACGAAGGCTCCTCTTTTCAAACTCCCCTAGGTTCCATGACATGGAATTGATCTTTGAATGGGAGGTGATACTTGAAATGATCTGGCAATGGTTTAAATTCTAGAGTGGGTGCTTGAATCATTAACAACATGTAAGTATAAAACGAAAATGAAATTCGGGGAGGTGGCTTACATTATCCCGACCTAGCCTAGAATAGGACTATCCATACCCTTGTTCTTAAAGTATAGTGGAGCATGACTTAGAGGGAGTTCCTTTTGATCAAACATATTGCAGAAATCAAGTGTGGGGGAAGGCGGGTAGAAAGAATAAAAAAAAAAAGAGAGAGAAAACGTTGATAGGAGCATATTTATGCGCCTTAGTTTAGCTTGTTCTTGTGCATTTATAGTGTTTTTCCTTAGTAAAGTAGTCTTTTAAGCTAGTTTTATGTGTTTTCAGGTTTTAAGGGCAAAGTGTGCAAAAGGAAGCATTTTGGAGCCTTTTGGAGCAAATTAGAGCTTGGAATGAATATCATATGTTTGGAGCCAAGAGGATGGACGAAATTGAAGATTTGAAGATGATGTTTCCTACTTGAACAAGGTTTCCTAGTCGAAGTAGGAAAGCGCCTAATCAAGAGATGAAATCCTAGTCAACAAAGGATTCCTAATTGAAGAAGGAATCCTAATCAACGAGGGATTCCTAGTTGAAGATGGATTCCTAGAAGAATGAAGATTCCTATTCAAACAAGGTTTCCTACTTGGAATAGGAAATGTAAACCCCAAATGGCATCAAGTTGCAGCTACAAGGAAGATTTCCAAGTCCAAGAAGGAAAAGGTTTCCAAGATGAAGAAGGAGAAGAATTCCAAGTCAAGGAAGGATTGAGACATGTTTTCCTAATGCTAGAAGGACTCCTAAGTGTTGTAGGACACAAATGAGAAGTTTCTAGAGTATTCCCCTCCTTGCCACAAGTTCTAAGCAATTCCCATCAGATTTTGGGCTTTCTAGAAGCCCTATCTTATCCTCCCTTGAAATATGCCGCCCATTTACTTCTAGAAGACCCTAAATCCTTGCCTTGCAAGGCTTTCTAGAAGCCTTATCTGACCCTAAGCCTATGCCGCACCTATTCCTAGTGGGAATGTGTTTTTTTAGTCCAATTCCTGATGGATTTGGGTTTCTAGAAGGCCTAAACCTGATTTACCTAGGGTTAGAAGCCTATATAAACCACCTTAACCCATTCATTCATTCATTCATTCACTCCACAAATCAGAAATTCGCCAAAACCCTTCACACACCTTTGCCGCACCCTCCACCACTCCTAAATACCACCATACCCCTCCATAACCATTAATCCATACACATAGGACCCTTAGAATCTGTTTTAGACCTTTGCCGCACCAAGGAGGAGGAGGAAGCTTGGAGTTCATGCGATTCAAGTTCAACTTGCTGGAATTTCTAGGTGTTTCTTTTCCTTTGATTTCAATGTTTAAATTCTATTCTCTTTGTGTTGTGAGTATGAGGAACTAAACCCCCCCTTGGCTAGGGGGGGATTCGAAATACATGTTTATGCTTGCGATATGATTTGATTACTTCTAATTGCGTTTCATAAATTGTGATTTCAATTTGCTTATCTATGTGAATTAAAACTTATTCTTGTATGTTGATTAAGGGTCGACACTTAGTTTGCATGCATTAATTTGATGCTAGGATATAAGGGAATTTCACCTAATCGTTATGAACTTATATTCACAAGTAGTAAAGGTTGATGATCTCAATCGCGTTAAGTAAATTCTTGGCATAAGTTTCATGCAATCATAGTAACAAGTGCTTCGTCAATGCTTATGGTTTTCATAGAACTTAATGATTCTTGCTTGTATCTCTATTATGCAATCATGTAGGGGACTTGTGGGGAATGCTTTGGGTTGTCGTATGCAATCATCCAATTCAATAACATTAGGAAAATCTGAAGGTTAATTTAAGCGGACCTAATTAACTTGGGGCGTTGAGAAGTCATGGTTTATTGAAAAGCAATTGGAAATCGTTTCGTATGCAAGTATAACATGTATGGAGATGAACCGCTTAGCTAGCCTTCCATCCATTGTTTTAAATCAAATTCGTTTTAAAAATCTGTTCTAGTTACAAAGTTTTGTTTTATTTTTAAATTCGTCCAAAACCAAATCCCCCTTTGTTTTCAAGTGTCAAATTAGTTAGAAAGTGTGTTAGTTGTGTTTTTAAGTGTTTTGAGTCAAGTTGAAACCAATTTTCGTCCAAAATCTTGTTTAGAGTCCAAAACTGCCCAGAAAGTGGTTTTAAGGCAGTTTTGAGTGTTTTTGTGTTATTTTGAGTCTTTTGGTTTGTTTTGGTGTTTTAAGTTATAGTTTTACATTCTTTGAGTCTAGTTTAGTGTTTTAAACTTGTTTTTACGTTTTTGAGTCAATTCCAAGTGATTTTGCAATCCCTCCTAATCCCCGGTCGAGAACGATCCCTACTTACATACTTTGCTACAATTGATAAAAAGAGGGTTTAATTTGTGTGCTTATATATTTCGCACCAAACGTGAAAAAGAAGAAAAGTGGAAAAAGAAAGAAAAAAATTGTGAAATAAGTGAGAAAGAACTCACAAGTATTGGTTGTTGAAGAAAGGGTCCAAAAAGTTTGAATATGACCCTAAGTTGTACGAAATCCCCTTAGTGTTTCAAGTTATTTGCTGCATTCAAAAGTGAATTCTAAGTGTCAATTTCATTACTTTGCTTACTATTGCTTTAAGAACCTTTGTTTATCCTTAACCTTTCTTTGTAAGCCAATACCCTTAGCCCCGTTACAACCCTTAGACTTCAATCTTAGTTGTTGTGTGTTTCAATCTGTGGAGTTTGGGATTGGTATGAGGATATGGTATCCCTGGTTCTCGCGTCTAAGTAGTGGCATTCCATTCATGAGACCATATATATGTACAAGCATTAATAATTCCAGAAAGTGCTTTCTTTGATTATAACATATGTGAGCGTTAGTTTTCATGTTTACATCAATCTTCTCACATATACCTAGTATAGGGAGTGTAGTCAGAAAATCTGTGTGAAAATAGAGTGTATATCCGGTGAGGAATTGAGGGAATTCTCCAAGGCATGTTACTACATTAAAAAACATTGTTTTAATTGATTAAATGGGAGCTAGTGAGTGATTACTGTGATTAAGTATGCGCTTGAGGGTAGGGATGACTAGAATCTATGTGAGTAGTGATTTTTAATGTGTCATGTTTCATTGAAAATCCCTGAGGCAAACATTGGAAGGTTTAGGTTATGTTTTGTATTTTTTGTTTCCTTTGTTTTGCTCGAGGACTAGCAAAAGCTAAGTGTGGGGGCATATTTATGCGACTTAGTTAGCTTGTTTTCTTGCATTTTGATAGGAGCATATTTATGCGACTTAGTTAGCTTGTTCTTGTGCATTTATGTTGTTATTTCTTAGTTGATTTAGTATTTCAAGCCATTTTCGTGTGGTTGTAGGTACAAAGGGTTAAAGAGGCAAAGAAGTGCATTTTGGTGCCTTTTGGAGCAGTTTTGGGCATGGAATGGATATCACATGCATGGAGCAAAGTGGTTGGACGAAATTAAAGATCTAAAGAAGCTAGGAAGGTGCCAAGGAAAGGAAGAAAATAAATTGAGGACCAAGGAAGACAAGGAAACTATTAAGAATGAGGAAAGACTAGTCAAACTTGCCTTATCTTGTCGTTACCTTTCCTAATCCTAAATTACCAAAGATTTAGTCACACGAAGGGTTCCTAAATACTTTGGGACATTTCATTACATATTCTACAAGTCCTAAACCTGCCCTAAAAGTCCAAGCCATACCATCCTTCACCATTTATCTTCCTTGCCGTGTAAGGGAGCCATTCCTTTCCTATTTTATGCCATAAATCACTCCATGCTGTGCACATTGATGCGAAAATAAATTAACGCACAAATTTAAACCCTATTTGTGACAGTTGTAGTAATGATGTAAGTAGGGTATCGTTCTAGGCCGGGGATTAACTAGGGATGCTAACCAAAATAAAATTAAATTAAAAACGTAAAAACAAAATTTAAAACACTAAACTAGACTCAAGACACTTAAATAGAATAACTCAAAATAAAACTAACAAATAAACTAAAATAAATCAAAAGACTCAAAACAACTCAAGACTTCAGAAAACACAAACTAAAATGATTTCTAATAAATCTAACACTTTAAAATAAAATGGGGGATTGATTTTGACGAGAAGTAAATTAACTTAAATAAATTACAGAATTGATAAAAACATAAAATTAAGGTAAAATGATAAATGACGGACTGGCTAGAGGGTTCTTCTCCACACATGACACATATGCAACCTAAATTGATTTTCAGTTGTTCTTTCAATAAATTGTAAATTCTCAACGCCCCAAGTTAATTAGGTCCGCTTAAATTAACCTTCAGATTTTCCTACTTTTATTAGGTTGGATGATTGCATACGACAACCCAAAACATTCCCTACAAGTTCCCTACATGAATTGCATAATAGAGATACAAGCAAGAATCATTAAGTTTTATGAAAATCATAAGCATTGACGAGGCACTTGTTACTATGAATTGCATGAAACTTATGCCAAGAATTTACCTAACGCGATCGTTTATAAGCGACCTTCACTACTTGTGAATATAAGTTCATAACGATTAGGTGAAATTCACTTATATTCTAGCACCAAATTCATGCATGTAAATTAAGTATGCATCCTTAATCGACATACAAAAATAAGTTATCAATCAAGCAGTTAAGCAAATTAAATCACAACTCAGAAATCACAACTGAAGGTAATCAATTCAAATTACAAATATAACCATGGTTTTGAATTAAACTTTAGCCAAAATAAAATTAGTTACACATTATTAAAATTAAACAGGAATAAAACTCCCCGCAAGGCTTCCTCAGCTTTCACGTCTTGCTTTCCGTGCTGCTGCCAGGAAGGCAGTTCCGCGTGTCCTCCTTTCCAAGTTGCTGCAAAGGCAGCAGAACCTGCTCCCTCTCTCTTGTGCTGCCACGGGGCTGCCAGCTCAGTTTTCTTTCTGCTCACCTCACCTTCTCTCTACTGACTTCTCAGCTCCTGCCCTTCTCTCGCTGAAGGTCAAGCTGCGAGCTCCACGTGACTGCCTGCTGACCTGCTGACTCCTCTGTGCTGCACAAACGTCACCTTCGCAGCTGCTCGTGGAGAGCAGCTCCACTCGTTCCCCCCCCAAACTCACGCTGACTACCCCAAGGTTTTTATTCCTCCCTCCAATCCCGAGGTCTCTTGATAAGCTCATATTTATACATATTTTACATCAAATTCTCTCGTCTTTTCTTAGTTATTTTCTCATATTTTTGTGCTATTTACTTTGTTTTTGTGTTTTGTCGAATTTATCTAGCTAAGAAAATAAAATTAGCACAAGTGTGATTTTAAGTAATAAATTCGTAAAAATTATTTTTCTCACTTATTTGATTTCAATTTCCAGTATTTTGTTTTCACAAAAATATAAAAGTTAAAAATTGAAATGATTATCATATAGTACAAAGGATTTGATGCCATCGTGAACGTGAGGTGTGTGGAGCTAGTGAGGCGCAAAAGGCAGGCGTGGGATTAGAAAAAGAAAAGGAGGTAGCTGGTGGGGGGAGGAAGGAAGAAAAGAATTAAATAAAAACAATAAAAGGTGAGTTGGAAAGCATGCAGAAATAAAAGAAAAAAATAGGAAATAGTGGGAGATTGGAGCTTTGCAGAAAACAATTAAGAAAAGAGAACGTGGGCAGGTGGAAGACTTTGGGGACGTGGAGTGGGCTGTTGTAGTCAGGGAGAGGGAAAGAAATATAAAACTAAGGAGGAAGGTCTCGGGGTGAGGGGGAAGCCAGCTGCCTTGTGGCAGCTGAGAAAGAAAATCAGGAGGCAGCAGGAAAGCTGCCTGGTAGAGGAGACAGGCGCGGAGGCTGCGCTGGAGGGGCAGCAAGACGTGCAGGCAGGGCGTGGAAATCAGGAGACAGAAGGCTTGCGCAGGAAGGCAGTTGGAGCAGCAGCTGCTTGGACACTGTTAGCAGGTCAGCGCAGGAGAGAAAAGCCAGTCAGGAGGGCAGCAACGCTGCACGTTGGCGAGCCGCGGGAAAGAAACCAGCTGTGTTTGGCAGTTGGCAGCGAGGAACAGCGAAGGCAGCTGCGAGCGAGGAGTTGACGCGAGGGGGTCGACAGCGAGGACAGGCTGCTGCCTTGCAGCAGAGCGCAGAATGGAAGGCGCTGCCCTTGGCAGCTGGCAGCAAGACTGACGCGAAGAGGAAGCAACGGAGGAGTCAGCACGGAGGAGTCAGTACGAGGGAGTGCGTGGAAACCAGGGGGAGTTGCTGCCTTAGGCAGCATGGGAACTAGGGAGTGCGTGGAAACCAGGGGGAGCACGCTGCCATAGTGCAGCGAGAAGGCAGCGAGGAGACGGGAGTCAGCAGGTCAGCTGGCAGCCCCGTGGCAGCGCAAGAGGGCATTTGGGGCAAGGACGCAAAGAAGCAGGCTGCTGCTTTGCAGCAGGGAAGGCAGGCTGCTTGGAAGTGGTCTGGGCATCGCAGGTGAGCACGGAAAAGCTGGGCAGCTGGGCAGCTGGGCAGGAGTTTTGCGCAGGAAGGCAGCACGGGGGCTGCTCTTGGTATGGAAAGATGGGTCAGACAAACAACAGTGCTGATTTGGGTCAGCACGGAGGTCAGCACAGCAGAAGCACAGTGGACAGCAAGCTGTCAATCTCTCTCGGTTAAATCTTTCCAAACTCAAGTTTAATTTCTGTTTTAATTTTAATAATGTGTAACTAATTTTGTTTTGGCTAGAGTTTAATTCAAAACCATGAATATATTTGTAATTTGAATTGATTACCTTCAGTTGTGATTTCTGAGTTGTGATTTAATTTGTTTAACTGCTTGATTGATAACTTATTTTTGTATGTCGATTAAGGATGCATACTTAATTTACATGCATGAATTTGATGCTAGAATATAAGTGAATTTCACCTAATCGTTATGAACTTATATTCACAAGTAGTGAAGGTCGCTTATAAACGATCGCGTTAGGTAAATTCTTGGCATAAGTTTCATGCAATTCATAGTAACAAGTGCCTCGTCAATGCTTATGATTTTCATAAAACTTAATGATTCTTGCTTGTATCTCTATTATGCAATTCATGTAGGGAACTTGTAGGGAATGTTTTGGGTTGTCGTATGCAATCATCCAACCTAATAAAAGTAGGAAAATCTGAAGGTTAATTTAAGCGGACCTAATTAACTTGGGGCGTTGAGAATTTACAATTTATTGAAAGAACAACTGAAAATCAATTTAGGTTGCATATGTGGCATGTGTGGAGAATAATCCTCTAGCCATTCCGTCATTTATCATTTTACCTTAATTTTATGTTTTTGTCAATTTTGTAATTTATTTAAGTTTAATTTACTTTTCACCAAAATCAATCCCCCATTTTATTTTAAAGTGTTAGATTTATTAGAAATCATTTTAGTTTGTGTTTTCTTAAGTCTTGAGTTGTTTTGAGTCTTTTGATTTATTTTAGTTTATTTGTTAGTTTTATTTTGAGTTATTCTATTTAAGTGTTTTGAGTCTAGTTTAGTATTTTAAATTTCGTTTTTACGTTTTTAATTTAATTTTACTTTGGTTAGCATCCCTAGTTAATCCCCGGCCTAGAACGATCCCTACTTATCCATATACTACAACTGTCACAAATAGGGTTTAAATTTGTGCGTGAATTTATTTTCGCATCAAATTTTTGGCGCCGTTGCCGGGGATTAGCAAATTTGCTAATCCTTTGTTTATGTTTTTGTTTGTGTTTTATTTTATTTTATTTGTGTTTTATTTTTATTTTGTTTTATTTTTGGTTTGTTATGTATGTTACTTTTGATATTTGATTTATTTTTCTTTCTTTGAATTGAGGTACAAATGGAGCAAGACTTGGATTCTACTAGCATTCAAGATCTTTTGGCACAACTCACTGCTCAATTAACTCATAATGCCGAACGGACCACAATGCCAAGTGTCCCTACACTTGATGTGCCCTATGGACAACGATATCAAGGTCCTCAATTTTCTGCAAATGAAGATGTTTGGGGATATCAGGGCCATAACCAATCAAGGGGCAACATGTTTTCCAACGCTTATAATTCGGATTGGAGAAGTTATTCAGATTACATGTGGGGAGAACCTCAACAATTCCAACAAGGTGGATATTGGCAGCAAGAAGACGCGTTCTATTCAAGACCTATGCAGCCACCACAGTATCCCCCACAACAATTCCAATCGAATCAAAGTATGCCCGTGGATTACAATCAAATGCTTGAAGAATTAATTTCTTCAGTACAGGGTTCACAAAAAGAAGAACAATTGCCGCCATCGGAAGAGTTCTATCAGTGGCCATATGAACCGTCACATCCACCACAACAATCTCCCCAATCAAATTCAGGTACGTCTTCGGATAATGACATGTTGAATAAGTTACTAACCTCTTTGACCCAGGACGTAGAAAATCGAAACAAGGAGATGCAAAATAAAGCCAACAAGGTGGATGCATTGGAGGAGCAAGTTGGGCAGATTATGGAATTCATGGCACAGATTCGAGATCAAGGTGACCGGGAGGATGAAGCTGTCCCAGAACCATCCAAACACAGCCCGAACATGGATGAATTGCCAATTCAAGAAGAAGATGAGGATGACGACTTGGGCAGTTTAGAAGAATTCTTATCGCAAACCCCCCAAGTCCTTATGTCATCCAACTCAGGTGAGGAGGTTCTAAGTTCAATTCATTCTGACATCGTTCCACCAAATGTCCTTTTTCCTTGCAGGTTTTTAAATCCCAAGGAAGAAGTGAATGAAAAATATGTTGTGGAAGATCTTCCCAAGGTGCAATGTGATATCCAAATTCTTGGTGTACCAAATCAAGTTCCCGATGGTATTGAAACGTTCAAAGAGACTTGTACACCAAGAAGAATTATTCCAGAAAATGAGGTGGCCGGAGAATTTCAAGAATACATCAAAGAGGCTGTGCATGAGACAATCAAGCCTAAAGCAGTTGAGTTTGATGACACGGGACAAGCCACAACCATCATAGTAAACCTGGCCAAGTTCAAAGTCCCGGAAACGTTCAAAGACGTGGTGTTTATAATTGAGTTTGAATGTGACTGTAAGCCATCTTCTCCATTTTTTATTTTAATTTATACTAACTTTTTTCTGATTTTGATGATTCAGGCACCCACTCTTGAATTTAAACCATTGCCGGATCATTTCAAGTACCACCGTCCGTTCAAGGATAAACCCATGCATTTGAATAATGAAGGGAGGCCTAGGAATCACCCACAATCAGATTTGCATTCCTAATCCCTTCTCTCTACTGAATTTATTTTACTGTATTTAGTTCTTTCATTGTTTGTTGGCTCTTGTATGAATTTATTTTACGTTGATTTCTTTTTACGTTGATTTCATTTTGTTTTGTTTAGTTAGTTGTGATTTTTGTCTAGAAAGTTAAATTTAGTCTTTTTACTTTGTTTTACTTATTGTTGTGTTTTCTTAATTAAGTTGTTAAAAATACATAAAATAAAAAATAAAATAAAAAATAAAAATAAAAAATAAAAAAAAAATAAAAAACTTAAAAACATAAACATTCATATAAATAAAAAAATAAAAAAAAATAAAAAAAATAAAAAATAAAAAAAAAAAAACTTAAATGCATAAATTTTTTTTTTACAATAACTTGTAATTTAATTTCGTTCATTGGTCATTGGTTGGTGGTGCCTCGGAGGTCGACGGAGCCCCTGAAAGACGAAGCGCCAGAGCTGGATCATTCAGAGCCTCAATACTTGGTGCTGCTACCGAGGACGAAGGCAACACAAACCTCGGGAGTAACGCCATAAACCGTTGATGATCACTCTGAATCCGCACTTCGGACTCCTGCATCTGATCCAGCTTCCTCTTCATGCTGGTTGAGTAATTGGTTGCAAGCATGTGCAAATCCCTGTTCTCATGCCTAAGCACTCTGACCTCCTGCCGAAGACTAGCCACTTCAGCCATCAACGACTCCACCTGACGAGTTCGTGCAAGAAGGCGCTGGCCCATGTTTGATACTGAACCTGCGCATCGGACGCTGTAGGCCATAGAGTCCTGGACAGCTAGTTCGTCGGACCGCCTAGAAAGTATCCTAGTGTCTCTAGGAGTGAGCAGATTTCTGGCCACCACCGATGCGGTTGTTTCATTCATCATCATGGAATCCCCAACTGTAAGAGGACCATTCGGGGATATGAAGGACGGCTGCCAAATGTTGGTTGGAGAAGATATATCACTATCTTCCCCAACATTCAAGTTAAGGCGACGGTCAGAAGGGCAAGACATTTTCTGAAGGTGTTGAGAATGAAGAGTCGGAATGATCAAGATTAAAAGAAGTGCAAGAGGGAGTGTTTACAGGAGGGAGTTTTACAGGAGGGAGTTTTACAGGGGGAGCTTAAGTGTGTTGTGGAACAAAAATGAGCGTTCTTATAAGAAGAAGAAATCGTTGAGGCATCCCTCAGCAATCGAAGAGGCGCCCTCTCGCAAATCGAAGAGCCGGGCTCCTTTCTCAAAAGCCGGATTCTTTTCTCAAAAGCGGCGTCGCCGTTCTCAAAAGTCTGACTCCGTCTCAAAAGTCGGTTCCTTTCTCAAAAGTCGGACGCCGCTCTCTCAAAAGTCGGGCGTCTTTCTCAAAAGTCGGAGCGGTCAGGAATCACGAGGCGAGCTACTTTTCCAGATTTGTCGTCACTCGTCACGCGCTGTCAGCTTTGCGCAAATTACGGGCTGCTTTTTCAGAAAGCGCGTGACCTGTACTGTTCATCCATCCACCGGCTGCCGACAGGGTAAAGGAATAGTTTCGGTTGTGAAGAAAAATTCTATAAACGTCTACCTTCGCCTTCAACAGCAAAGGCACACTCTCAACACTTCTTCATCTCCGAAATTTTTCATCTCCCAAAATGCCTTTCCAACAAACCCTCTCGAGTTTCTCTGTGTTTTTCATTCCCTGGGATACCTTTGCAAATAAGTCATCTAGAGCTAGAGTATTTCATATCATGAAGGTTGAAAGCAAGAGTATCTCATATCACGCTTTCTCCCTGTCCTTGTCCTTGTCTTTGTGGCAAGGAGAAAGCGGGCAATCAGCCAGCACTCGGTGTCAATCTTCCAATCTAAGAACCGACTGCCTGGAAATCCTTCCTGATTGCTTACCTAGCATTGCTCTCGAGTGCTCTTCTTCAACCACTGATGTACTTCCGAAGAAGTCGCCACATCTGCCTGGAGAACAGACATGGCAAGTGAAAATGATACTTGAAGCATGTGGAGACAAGGTGCTGCTTCATCTTCAAGATCAAGTCTCATTTTCCTTGCTAAGAAGTTCCCCAGCCCAGTTCAAGCATACACCTGTGGAACGATACTTCTTCAAAAGCAAAAGTATCCCATATCATCAGAGTCAGAGGCAAAGATTTCTCATGGCATGCTTTTCCTTTACCCTTGCTCTTGGCTACGGGGCAAGGTGAAAGAAAGGCAATCGGTCGGCACTTGGACAGATTGAACAAAGAAGCAGACCACCACCTATTCCTCGTGCCTACCTGCCATGCAGAAGAACAAAAAGAGAAGAATGTAGCCTGCAGACTCAATCAACCCAGCAGAAGGAGTCTGAGTTGAAACCAAGAGCTCGAGAAGCTTCAACAACACCACCAATCAAGTCTCATTTTCCTTGCTAAGAAGTTCCGAGGCCAGTTCAAGTTCAAAGCTGTGGAAAGTCACCAAACAGGACCAATGTTCATTTATTAGTTTTGTTCATTATCTTTTATTTTCATTTGCAATTTTTCGTTTGTTTTCTTTTATATTTTTTCTTGCGTGCGTAACTGGATTATTTCTTTTCTTTGCAGGAACTTTTGTTTATTTCCACCCTTGAAGTTGATTGCAGAATTTTAGCTTGGGGGTCATCGCTTGATTTTCTGCAAATTAGGGAAGTTTTCAGTCTTATTGCTTTATTTTGTTTCTTTATATTTATTTATTTTATTTTTATTTGCATTTTATTATATTTTCTGACATTGGGGACAATGTCTAGTTTAAGTGTGGGGGTAAAGAGTATAAAAATGACCAAATTAAAAATTTTTGTACCTTCGACTTTGAACTGGTTTCATTTGTTTCCATGTTATTGCTTTGTGTTTTCTTAATTAAGTTGTTGTTTTATTAAAAAAAAAAAAAAAAAAAAAAAAAAAAAAAAAAAAAATTGAAAAATTTAAAAAAATTCAAAAAAAATTTCCTTGTTTTCCTTATTGTTTTGAATTAGATTTTTGTTAGTTTCCCGACCCAATGATATAATTGGATAAAATTTGAACCATGATCATCAAGAACTTAGTTAACATGTGTTTTGTGAAATTCCTAATTCTCGTGTTAGTTTGTACATATTTGATCATCTTTGAAAAACCAAATGCACATAGCCTTGTTGATGTGAAATTAAAGCATGATTTTAAGCTCCATATGTGAATTTAGTGACCATATACATCCTATGTGAGTTTTTGAGCCTATTGAAAGTGTGTGCATTTTTCATACACTCCTATTCTTTCATGTGTGATGAACTTATGTGAGATACTTCTCTAGAACTTGCATAACGATCTTTCGAAATATTTGTCATTGATTGCATGAACTTGAAAATGATAGAGGCATTAGGTTTACCACCATGGCCCAAATAACCTTGTTTCCCAAAGAAAAATGATATCATTAGATTGCCAATTTGAGCCGTGTTTGTTGAGCCTTTTATTTCTTATCACCAGATATGTCTACCCTTATGCCTGAAATAAATATTTTTCCTTACCCTTTCCAAGCGAGCAATGCGAGATTGTCTTATGAGAAATGTTTGTGAAGTACTTTGGAGGGTGTTTGGCAAAAGAATAAGTGTGGGGGTTTTTCATATTTGTTTCTGTTTGAAAAAAAAAAAAAAAAAAAAAAAAAAAAAAGAAAGAAAAGAAAAGGAAAAGAAAAAGAAAGATTGTATACAAAGAAAATAAAAAGTTTTTAAAGTTTCAGTTTATGGGTGTGGTTGGAGGTGACTTGTAGAATAGCTGGAAATGTTGAGTTCTTATAAATCTAAAGAAAAAATCGCTTGCAATGTAGCTTGGAACTTGTGTTTTCCTATTCTTTCGTTTCAATAACTCTCGCCCTAAGCCTCATTACATCCAATAAAAGTCCTCTTGATTTAAGTTTTGCAATTATGACTGTGGAGAAGTGATCTTTATGCAAGCTTATGGTAGAACTTTCACATTTGTTTCTTTGAGCGAAACACATTTAAAACTAAACACATGTGTGATTGAGCGTATATCCAGTGAGAAGGTCGATAGTTTACATATGGTGATTTTAAAATAAAAATTTGAAATTGCATTAGCATGGCTATCTCACACACTACACTTCAAGGATGTTTCAAAGATTACTGCTAATAGTTGAATTAGGAAAATGAACTTGGATTAGCTTGTTTGATGTTAGCTATGGTTCTTGATGATTGTGTTCTCAAATGAAATTATATGAGGGTCACATAGGGGGAAGCTAATATTTTCATGTTATTACTTTTTCTGTTTTCGTTTGTTTTGCTCGAGGACTAGCAAAAGTTAAGTGTGGGGGTATTTGATAAGCTCATATTTATACATATTTTACATCAAATTCTCTCGTCTTTTCTTAGTTATTTTCTCATATTTTTGTGCTATTTACTTTGTTTTTGTGTTTTGTCGAATTTATCTAGCTAAGAAAATAAAATTAGCACAAGTGTGATTTTAAGTAATAAATTCGTAAAAATTATTTTTCTCACTTATTTGATTTCAATTTCCAGTATTTTGTTTTCACAAAAATATAAAAGTTAAAAATTGAAATGATTATCATATAGTACAAAGGATTTGATGCCATCGTGAACGTGAGGTGTGTGGAGCTAGTGAGGCGCAAAAGGCAGGCGTGGGATTAGAAAAAGAAAAGGAGGTAGCTGGTGGGGGGAGGAAGGAAGAAAAGAATTAAATAAAAACAATAAAAGGTGAGTTGGAAAGCATGCAGAAATAAAAGAAAAAAATAGGAAATAGTGGGAGATTGGAGCTTTGCAGAAAACAATTAAGAAAAGAGAACGTGGGCAGGTGGAAGACTTTGGGGACGTGCAGTGGGCTGTTGTAGTCAGGGAGAGGGAAAGAAATATAAAACTAAGGAGGAAGGTCTCGGGGTGAGGGGGAAGCCAGCTGCCTTGTGGCAGCTGAGAAAGAAAATCAGGAGGCAGCAGGAAAGCTGCCTGGTAGAGGAGACAGGCGCGGAGGCTGCGCTGGAGGGGCAGCAAGACGTGCAGGCAGGGCGTGGAAATCAGGAGACAGAAGGCTTGCGCAGGAAGGCAGTTGGAGCAGCAGCTGCTTGGACACTGTTAGCAGGTCAGCGCAGGAGAGAAAAGCCAGTCAGGAGGGCAGCAACGCTGCACGTTGGCGAGCCGCGGGAAAGAAACCAGCTGTGTTTGGCAGTTGGCAGCGAGGAACAGCGAAGGCAGCTGCGAGCGAGGAGTTGACGCGAGGGGGTCGACAGCGAGGACAGGCTGCTGCCTTGCAGCAGAGCGCAGAATGGAAGGCGCTGCCCTTGGCAGCTGGCAGCAAGACTGACGCGAAGAGGAAGCAACGGAGGAGTCAGCACGGAGGAGTCAGTACGAGGGAGTGCGTGGAAACCAGGGGGAGTTGCTGCCTTAGGCAGCATGGGAACTAGGGAGTGCGTGGAAACCAGGGGGAGCACGCTGCCATAGTGCAGCGAGAAGGCAGCGAGGAGACGGGAGTCAGCAGGTCAGCTGGCAGCCCCGTGGCAGCGCAAGAGGGCATTTGGGGCAAGGACGCAAAGAAGCAGGCTGCTGCTTTGCAGCAGGGAAGGCAGGCTGCTTGGAAGTGGTCTGGGCATCGCAGGTGAGCACGGAAAAGCTGGGCAGCTGGGCAGCTGGGCAGGAGTTTTGCGCAGGAAGGCAGCACGGGGGCTGCTCTTGGTATGGAAAGATGGGTCAGACAAACAACAGTGCTGATTTGGGTCAGCACGGAGGTCAGCACAGCAGAAGCACAGTGGACAGCAAGCTGTCAATCTCTCTCGGTTAAATCTTTCCAAACTCAAGTTTAATTTCTGTTTTAATTTTAATAATGTGTAACTAATTTTGTTTTGGCTAGAGTTTAATTCAAAACCATGAATATATTTGTAATTTGAATTGATTACCTTCAGTTGTGATTTCTGAGTTGTGATTTAATTTGTTTAACTGCTTGATTGATAACTTATTTTTGTATGTCGATTAAGGATGCATACTTAATTTACATGCATGAATTTGATGCTAGAATATAAGTGAATTTCACCTAATCGTTATGAACTTATATTCACAAGTAGTGAAGGTCGCTTATAAACGATCGCGTTAGGTAAATTCTTGGCATAAGTTTCATGCAATTCATAGTAACAAGTGCCTCGTCAATGCTTATGATTTTCATAAAACTTAATGATTCTTGCTTGTATCTCTATTATGCAATTCATGTAGGGAACTTGTAGGGAATGTTTTGGGTTGTCGTATGCAATCATCCAACCTAATAAAAGTAGGAAAATCTGAAGGTTAATTTAAGCGGACCTAATTAACTTGGGGCGTTGAGAATTTACAATTTATTGAAAGAACAACTGAAAATCAATTTAGGTTGCATATGTGGCATGTGTGGAGAATAATCCTCTAGCCATTCCGTCATTTATCATTTTACCTTAATTTTATGTTTTTGTCAATTTTGTAATTTATTTAAGTTTAATTTACTTTTCACCAAAATCAATCCCCCATTTTATTTTAAAGTGTTAGATTTATTAGAAATCATTTTAGTTTGTGTTTTCTTAAGTCTTGAGTTGTTTTGAGTCTTTTGATTTATTTTAGTTTATTTGTTAGTTTTATTTTGAGTTATTCTATTTAAGTGTTTTGAGTCTAGTTTAGTATTTTAAATTTCGTTTTTACGTTTTTAATTTAATTTTACTTTGGTTAGCATCCCTAGTTAATCCCCGGCCTAGAACGATCCCTACTTATCCATATACTACAACTGTCACAAATAGGGTTTAAATTTGTGCGTGAATTTATTTTCGCATCATCTCTCTCCTTGCAGCTCATTTGATTCCCACTAACCTCCAGTATTTTCTTATTCCCACGCCAGCTTTCACTTAAACTCCTTTACTATTTTTTAAAAACCCCATAAAGCCTTGTCTAATGCCGTGCTTTCCTTCTTTTTTTCTATTTTATTTCCTGCCAACCTTCCCACGTCTCCTGACTTCCTTTTTAGCTCAATGCGCCCAGCACTCCTTAATTTTATATTTCTTCTTATTTTCTTATTTTATATAAAACAACCATGATATGAATTATTATTATTATATATATATAGATATTTTATTTAATTTAAAAGCTAAACAGTTTTGACACGAATTTATTACATAAAATCACACTTATGCTATTTTTATTTTCTTAGCTAGATAAATTCGATAAAACACAAAAACAAAGTAAATAGCATAAAAATATGAGGAAATAACTAAGAAAAGACAAGAGAATTTGATGTAAAATATATATAAATATGAGCTTATCAAATACCCCCACACTTAGCTTTTGCTAGTCCTCGAGCAAAACAAACGAAAACAGAAAAAGTAATAACATGAAAATATTAGCTTCCCCCTATGTGACCCTCATAGAATTTCATTCGAGAACACAAATCATCAAGAACCATAGCTAACACCAACAAGCTAATCCAAGTTCATTTTCCTTATTCAAATATTAGCAGTAATCTTTGAAACATCCTTGAAGTGTAGTGTGTGAGATAGCCATGCTAATGCAATTTCAAAATTTATATTTTTTTAAAATCACCATATGCAAACTAGCGACCTTCTCACGGGATTTACACTCAATCACACATGTGTTTAGTTTTAATGTGTTTCGCTCAAAGAATCAAATGTGAAATTTCTACCATAAGCTTGCATAAAGATCACTTCTCTACAGTCATAATTGCAAAATTTAAATCAAGAGGACTTTTATTGGATGTAATGAGGCTTCGGGATAGGGTTATTGAAACGAAAGAATAGGAAAACACAAGTTCCAAGCTACATTGCAAGCAATTCTTTTGTTTAGATTTATAAGAACTCAAACTTTCCAGCTATTCTTCAAGTCACCAACCACACCCAAAAACTGAAACTTTAAAAACTTTTTATTTTCTTTGTATACAATCTTTCTTTTTCTTTTTTCTTTTCTTTTTTTTTTTTTTTTTTTTTTTTTTTTTTTTTAAATTACAAACATGAAATACCCCCACACTTATTCTTTTGCCAAACACCTTCAAAGTACTTCACAAACATTTCTCATAAGACAATCTCGCATTGCTCGCTTGGAAAGGGTAAGGAAAAATATTTATTTCAGGCATAAGGGTAGACATATCTGGTGATAAGAAATAAAAGACTCACAAATACGGCTCAAATTGGCAATCTAATGATATCATTTTTCTTTGGGAAACAAGGTTATTTGGGCCATGGTGGTAAACCTAATGCCTCTATCATTTTGAAATTCATGCAATTAATGACAAATATTTCGAAAGATCGTTATGCAAGTTCTAGAGAAGTATCTCACATAAGTTCATCACACATGAAAAAAAATAGGAGTGTATGAAAAATGCACACGCTTTCAATAGGCTCAAAAACTCACATAGGATGTATATAGTCACTAAATTCACATATGGAGCTTTAAATCATGCTTAGTTTCACATCAACAAGGCTATGTGCATTTGGTTTTTCAAAGATGATCAAATATGTACAAACTAACACAGAATTTGGAATTTCACACAACACATGTTAACTAAGTTCTTGATGATCATGGTTCAAATTTTATTCAATTATATCATTGGGTCGGGGAAACTAACAAAAAATTAATTCAAAACAATAAGGAACACAAGGAAATATTTTTGGATTTTTTAAATTTTCCGATTTTTATTTTTTATTTTTTTATTTTTTATTTTATTTTTTTTAAAAAAAAAAAAAAAAAAACAACAACTTAATTAAGAAAACACAAAGCAATAACATGGAAACAAATGAAACCAGTTCAAAGTTGAAGGTACACAAATTTTCAATTTGGTCATTTTTATACTCTTTACCCCCACACTTAAACTAGACATTGTCCCCAATGTCAGAAAATATAATAAAATGCAAATAAAAATGAAAAGGATAAATATAAAGAAACAAAATAAAGCAATATGACTGAAAACTTCCCTAATTTGCAGAAAAATCAAGCGATGACCCCCCAAGCTAAAATTATGCAATCAACTTCAAGGGTGGAAATAACCAAAAGTTCCTGCAAAGAAAAGAAATAAGTCAGTTAAGCACGCAAGAAAAAACAAACAAACGAAAAATTGAAAATGAAAATAAAAGATAATAATAAAACTAAAAAGTGATCATTGGTCCTGTTTGGTGACTTTCCACAGCTTTGAACTTGAACTGGCCTCGGAACTTCTTAGCAAGGAAAATGAGACTTGATTGGTGGTGTTGTTGAAGCTTCTCGAGCTCTTGGTTTCAACTCGGACTCCTTCTGCCGGGTTGATTGAGTCTGCAGGCTACATTCTTCTCTTTTTGTTCTTCTGCATGGCAGGTAGGCACGAGGAATAGGTGGTGGTCTGCTTCTTTGTTCAATCTGTCCAAGTGCCGACCGATTTCCTTTCTTTCACCTTGACTCGTAGCCAAGAGCAAGGGTAAAGCTGTTCGCCTCGTGATTCCTGACCGCTCCGACTTTTGAGAGAGACGCCCGACTTTTGAGAGAACGGCGTCCGACTTTTGAGAAAGGAACCGACTTTTGAGAAAGGAACCGACTTTTGAGACGGAGTCCGACTTTTGAGAAAGGAGCCCGGCTCTTCGATTTGCGAGAGGGCGTCTCTTCGACTGCTGAGTAATGCCTCAACGATTTCTTCTTCTTATAAGAACGCTCATTTTTGTTCCACAACACACTTAAGCTCCCCTGTAAACACTCCCTCCTGTAAACACTCACACTTGCACTTCTTTTTATCTTGATCAGTTCGACTCTTCATTCTCAACACCTTCAGAAAATGTCTTGCCCTTCTGACCGTCGCCTTAACTTGAATGTTGGGGAAGATAGTGATATATCTTCTCCAACCAACATTTGGCAGCCGTCCTTCATATCCCCGAATGGTCCTCTTACAGTTGGGGATTCCATGATGATGAACGAAACAACCGCATCGGTGGTGGCCAGAAATCTGCTCACTCCTAGAGACACTAGGATACTTTCCAGGCGGTCCGACGAACTAGCTGTCCAGACTCTTTGGCCTACAGCGTCCGATGCGCAGGTTCAGTATCAAACATGGGCCAGCGCCTTCTTGCACGAACTCGTCAGGTGGAGTCGTTGATGGCTGAAGTGGCTAGTCTTCGGCAGGAGGTCAGAGTGCTTAGGCATGAGAACAGGGATTTGCACATGCTCGCCACCAATTACTCAACCAGCATGAAGAGGAAGCTAGATCAGCTGCAGGAGTCCGAAGTGCGGATTCAGAGTGATCATCAACGTTTTATGACGTTACTCCCGAGGTTTATGTTGCCTTCGTCCTCGGGAGCAGCACCAAGTATTGAGGCTCCGAATGATCCAGCTCTGGCGCTTCGTCTTTCAGGGGCTCTGTCGACCTCCGAGGCACCACCAACCAACGACCAATGAACGAGATTAATTTACAAGTTATTGTAAAATATTTATGCAATTAAGTTTTTTTTTTTTTTTTATTATTATTTTTTTTTTTATTTATATTATTTTTTTTGTATTTTTATTTATATGAATGTTTATGTTTTTTTTTAAAGCAAGAAAAAAAATAAAAATATCAATGTAAAAATATGTAAATCAAATTAAAAAGACTATTTTTAATCTCTCAAACAAATATCACAACTAAATAAACAAAACAAAATGAAAGCAGTAAAGAGAAGGGATTAGGAATGCAAATCTGATTGTGGGTGATTCCTAGGCCTCCCTTCATTATTCAAATGCATGGGCTTATCATTGAACGGACGGTGGTACTTGAAATGATCCGACAACGGTCTAAGTTCTAATGACGGTGCCTGAATCATCAAAATTAGAAACAAGTTAGTATAAATTAAAATTAAAAATGGAGAAGATGGCTTACATTCTCGATCAAACTCAATCACAAACACCACATCTTGGAATGTTTCAGGGACTTTGCACTTAGCCAGATTGCATGTGATGATTGTGACATGGCCCCTGTTATCAAACTCAACTTCCTTGGCATTTGTCTCATGCACAGCCTCTTGGATGTATTCTTGAAATTCTCCGGCCACCTCATTTTCTGGAATAATTCTTCTTGGTGTACAAGTCTCTTTGAACGTTTCAATACCATCGGGAACTTGATTTGGTACACCAAGAATTTGGATATCACTTTGCACCTTGAGACGATCTTCCACAACATATTTTTCATTCACTTCTTCCTTGGGATTTAAAAACCTGCAAGGAAAAAGGACATTTGGTGGAACGATGTTAGAATGAATTGAACTTAGAACCTCCTCACCTGAGTTGGATGGCATAAGGACTTGAGGGGTTTGCGATAAGAATTCTTCTAAACTGCCCAAGTCGTCATCCTCATCTTCTTCTTGAAGCGGCAATTCATCCATGTTCGGGCTATGTTTGGATGGTTCTGGAACAACTTCATCCTCCATATCACTTCCCAAAGTGATGGCTTCATCGATTTCCATTTCTCCCCTTGAATTTGCAAATGTGGAGTTGGAGAGTTCTCTTTGATCTTGAATTTGTGCCATGATTTCCAAAATCTGCCCAACTTGCTCCTCCAATTCGTCCACTCTTCTGACTCGGTCTTGCATCTCCTGGTTTTGATTTTCTACTCCCTGATTCAAAGAGGTGAGTAAATTATTAAGTGTATCATTATCCAAGGATGTACCTGAATTGAATTGGGAAGATTGTTGTGGTGGATGTGGTGGTGCACATGGCCATTGATAGTACTCCTCTGATGGCTGTAATTGTTCTTCGTTTTGTGAGCCCTGCACCAAAGAAATTAATTCACGGGCATACTTTGATTTGATTGGAATTGCTGTGGGGGATGCTGTGGTAGCTGCATAGGTCTTGAATAGAATTCGTCTTGCTGCCAATATCCACTTTGTTGAAAGTATTGAGGTTCATCCCACATATAATCTGAGTAGTCTCTCCAATCCGAATTGTAAGCGTTGGAAAACATGTTGCCCCTTGATTGGTTATGGCCCTGATATCCCCAAACATCTTCATTTGCAGAAAATTGAGGACCTTGATATCGTTGTCCATAGGGCACATCAAGTGTAGGGACACTTGGCATTGTGGTCCGTTCGGCATTATGAGTTAATTGAGCAGTGAGCTGTGCCAATAGATCTTGAATGCTAGTAGAATCCAGGTCTTGCTCCATTTGTACCTCAATTCAAAGAAAGAAAAATAAATCAAATATCAAAAGTAACATACACAAACACAAATAAACATAAGCAAAAACAAAAATAAAAGGATTAGCAAATTTGCTAATCCCCGGCAACGGCGCCAAAAATTTGATGCGAAAATAAATTAACGCACAAATTTAAACCCTATTTGTGACAGTTGTAGTAATGATGTAAGTAGGGTATCGTTCTAGGCCGGGGATTAACTAGGGATGCTAACCAAAATAAAATTAAATTAAAAACGTAAAAACAAAATTTAAAACACTAAACTAGACTCAAGACACTTAAATAGAATAACTCAAAATAAAACTAACAAATAAACTAAAATAAATCAAAAGACTCAAAACAACTCAAGACTTCAGAAAACACAAACTAAAATGATTTCTAATAAATCTAACACTTTAAAATAAAATGGGGGATTGATTTTGACGAGAAGTAAATTAACTTAAATAAATTACAGAATTGATAAAAACATAAAATTAAGGTAAAATTATAAATGACGGACTGGCTAGAGGGTTCTTCTCCACACATGACACATATGCAACCTAAATTGATTTTCAGTTGTTCTTTCAATAAATTGTAAATTCTCAACGCCCCAAGTTAATTAGGTCCGCTTAAATTAACCTTCAGATTTTCCTACTTTTATTAGGTTGGATGATTGCATACGACAACCCAAAACATTCCCTACAAGTTCCCTACATGAATTGCATAATAGAGATACAAGCAAGAATCATTAAGTTTTATGAAAATCATAAGCATTGACGAGGCACTTGTTACTATGAATTGCATGAAACTTATGCCAAGAATTTACCTAACGCGATCGTTTATAAGCGACCTTCACTACTTGTGAATATAAGTTCATAACGATTAGGTGAAATTCACTTATATTCTAGCACCAAATTCATGCATGTAAATTAAGTATGCATCCTTAATCGACATACAAAAATAAGTTATCAATCAAGCAGTTAAGCAAATTAAATCACAACTCAGAAATCACAACTGAAGGTAATCAATTCAAATTACAAATATAACCATGGTTTTGAATTAAACTCTAGCCAAAATAAAATTAGTTACACATTATTAAAATTAAACAGGAATAAAACTTGAGTTTAGGAACGAATTAACCGAGAGAGAAGAGTGCTTTAGTGCCACTGTGCTTCTGTTTGCTACTGTCCACGTGCCGTGCTCCCAGTTCTGACCTCCTGTTCCTCCTTGCTTTTCGTCTCTCCACGCACCTGCCTTCCGTGTTGCTGCCCGAGGCCCTCCTGTTTTTCCGCACTGTCTCACGTCTCTCTGCTTGCAGCTCCACACGTCTCCTGCTTGCGCGCCAGCTGCCTCGGCCTGCACAGCTCTCCCGTTCCTCCTCGCTGCTTCACACGCTGCCAAGTGGCAGCCTTGCTGCTTGTTTCTGCACTGCCAGGCAGCACGCCAGCTGCCCGTTCGTCTCTCCCTCTCGTCTTCCTCGCGTCAGGCCACCTGCCTTCCTCGTCTCTCCTGCTGACCTGTTTTTCCTTTCCCCGAGAGCCCCCCGCAAGGCTTCCTCAGGTTTCACGTCTTGCTTTCCGTGCTGCTGCCAGGAAGGCAGTTCCGCGTGTCCTCCTTTCCAAGTTGCTGCAAAGGCAGCAGAACCTGCTCCCTCTCTCTTGTGCTGCCACGGGGCTGCCAGCTCAGTTTTCTTTCTGCTCACCTCACCTTCTCTCTACTGACTTCTCAGCTCCTGCCCTTCTCTCGCTGAAGGTCAAGCTGCGAGCTCCACGTGACTGCCTGCTGACCTGCTGACTCCTCTGTGCTGCGCAAACGTCACCTTCGCAGCTGCTCATGGAGAGCAGCTCCACTCGTTCCCCCCCCAAACTCACGCTGACTACCCCAAGGTTTTTATTCCTCCCTCCAATCCCGAGGTCTCTCTCCTTGCAGCTCCTTTGATTCCCACTAACCTCCAGTATTTTCTTATTCCCACGCCAGCTTTCACTTAAACTCTTTTACTATTTTTTAAAAACCCCATAAAGCCTTGTCTAATGCCGTGCTTTCCTTCTTTTTTTCTATTTTATTTCCTGCCAACCTTCCCACGTCTCCTGACTTCCTTTTTAGCTCAATGCGCCCAGCACTCCTTAATTTTATATTTCTTCTTATTTTCTTATTTTATATAAAACAACCATGATATGAATTATTATTATTATATATATATAGATATTTTATTTAATTTAAAAGCTAAACAGTTTTGACACGAATTTATTACATAAAATCACACTTATGCTATTTTTATTTTCTTAGCTAGATAAATTCGATAAAACACAAAAACAAAGTAAATAGCATAAAAATATGAGGAAATAACTAAGAAAAGACAAGAGAATTTGATGTAAAATATATATAAATATGAGCTTATCACACATTCATCCATGTTCCCTCCTTGCACTCATTGATTCACCACTTACTCACCTTTCCACCCATGCCATGCATAATCACCCTTGTCCACTTCATGCACCAGATTTCTTGCACTCATTTCATGCACCATTACACTCATTATCCACCCATGCCGTGCACCACCCTTGTCTCCTTCATTATTTCTGATTTCATGCATCAAAACATTGAATCATTGCACTCAATTGCTGCACATTTCTTGTCCCCTTCACCCATCAGATTTCATACAACTTTTACCTCCACTACATGCACTCATTGATGCACCATTCCACCTCCCTTTCCTTTCTCTACCATGTGCACAATCATTCATGTTCCCTAGCTGCAACACCACTCCATTTTACCCCCCATGCTTTGCATCATCACTTCACTTTCACCTTTGAATCATTTCAAACACCACTCAATGCACTCATTGTTGCAACACCACTCCATTTTACCCCCCATGCTTTGCATCATTACTTCATTTTCACCCTTGAATCATTGCACACACCACCAATTTCCCTCCATTGCCGTGCACTTCCTCTATAAAAGGAAGTGTGTGTGGCAGCCATATAGTTAGTTTTTGGCTTGATCATTCATCCCCATTTCAATACAACCTTCATCAAACACATCCATTCATCTTCACATCTCCATACAAACAAACCTTCAAACACTCACCAACACCTTGTGCCGTAGCAAAGGAAGGGAAGGAAAGTGCTTGGACGTGTTTGCTGTCCAACTTGGATCGTTGAAGCGTTTAGGTGTTTTCTTTCTTTTGTTTCTAATGTTTAAATTCATTTCCCTTCGTTTTGTTGTAAATATGAGTGGATAAACCCCTCTTGGCTAGGGGTGATTTCAAAGCCATGATTATGTGTGCAATATAATTTGATAAATTCCAGTTATGAACTCTTGAATCGTGAATGCAATTGGCTTAACTATTTGATTGATAACTTATTTGTATTTGTTAATTAAGGGTCGACACTTAATTGGCATGCATAAATCCGTTGCTAGAATATAAGGAAGTTTCGTATAATCGTTACAAACTTATATTCACATGTAGTGAAGGTCGCTTATAAACGATCGCGTTAAGTTCAATTCCTAGCATAAGTGACATGATGTCATAGTTGCAAGTGCTTTGTCAATGCTTATGATTGTCATTAAACGTAATGATCTTTGATTGTATCTCTATTATGATGTCATGTAGGGAACTTTTGAAGAATGTTTTGGGTTGTCGAATGATGTCATCCAATCCAATAAAATAAGGAAAATCTGAGAGTTAACTAGTGATGTCACGGTTAATTTGGAGCATTGTCATTCATAATTCAATGAAGTAGTAACTGGAAATCAAGTTATTTGCATACATGTCATGTGTGGAGAAAAAGCCTCTAGCTATCCCATCCATCATCTTATTTCTCAAATTTGTTTTACAATCTGTCTAGTTTTTCATACTTGTTTGTTTGTTTGTTTCAACTTCATCCAAATCAAAACCCCCCTTTTAGTTTCTTGTTTCAAGTGTTTCAAATCTGTTTTAGTTTGTGTTTTTAAGTGTTTTGATTCAAGTAAAAATCAATTTTCGTCCAAAGTCATTCCTAATGTCTAGTTTAAGTTTATTTGGTTGTTTTAAGCTGTTTTGAGTATTTTAAGTTTGCCTTGAGTCTTGTGAGTCTTGTTAAGTGTTTTTAAATTTAGTTTTATGTTTTTGAGTCAGTTTAGAGGTTATTAGCAAGCCCTCATAATCCCCGGTCCAGAACGATCCCTACTTATACTTGTATTACAATTGTCAAAAGAGGGTTAAATTTGTGTGTTAAGATAATTTTCGCACCAAGTTTTTGGCGCCGTTGCCGGGGATTAGCAACTTTGCTAATCCCTTGTTATTTCTTTTTGTTTATTTTCATGTGTTTTTGTTCCTAGTTGCTGATTTTACTTGTTTTCTTGTTTTAGGTGGTTTATGACTCGAAGTTCTCAACCTGTTCATAAGCACATCTTTAACTTTGACGACAATTTTGAACGAACTTTGAGACGAGCAAGGAATCAACAAGAACCCCAACCACTGGCCACGGCTCAGATTTTTGAAGTAGCACAAGACATGGCAGCGGACAATCGAACAATCAAGGAGCTTTCTGCTTCGGGATTGGACAATGCCGCACCACTTTGCATTCAATACCCCGTGGCTGCCCAAGGAAAGACCGATGAGTTCGAACTAAAGTCTAGCTTATTGCACCATATTCCTAAGTTCCATGGGTTGTCCATGGAAGATCTTAATAAACATTTGAAGGAGTTTGAAGTTGTTTGCTCAAGCATGACCCCGGTGAATGTTGATGGAAGCATTCTGAAAATGAAGGCTTTTCCCTTTTCTCTCTTGGAAAAAGGCTAAAGATTGGTTGTATGAGCTAGCCCCCGGAACTGTCACATCATGGGAGAGTATGAAACGGGCATTTTTGGAGAAGTTTTTCCTAACTTCTCAAGTCATTCTACTGCGCAAAAGGATTAGTGGCATTCAGCAAAACCAAGGTGAATCCTTTCCCACTTACTATAAGCGTTTTAAAACCCTTGTTGCTTCATGTCCACAACACAAGATGAAGGATGAGCTTCTTCTTCAATATTTCTACGAAGGGCTTCTACCAATTGAACGCCAAATGCTAGACGCCTCAGCGGAAGGAGCTTTGGTGGACAAAACACCCATGGCTGCCAAGACCTCAATTGCTAACCGAGCATTGAATGCTCAACAATATGAAGGCGTTGGTCAAAGAGACAACCCACGGCAGCAACAAGTTAATGAGGTAAGTGCTATTTCCGAACTTCAAAATCAAATGGCTAATCTTACTACTCTTCTTTCACATGTGGTTGAAAAACCAAAAGAACAAAGTGTAGCTGCTTGTGGCGTGTTCTCAATGAATGGACATCTCACGGATAAGTGCCCTCAATTGATCGAGAACGGAGGGTGGGAATCTGCCAACGCCGTGGGTTTTGGAGTCAAAACCAACCAAGGAATGATCCGTTCTCGAATACATACAATCCAGGTTGGAGAGATCATCCAAATTTCAAATGGAGGGAGCCCCAACAAACCCAACAACAAAGTGCATTCAGACAGCAACCTCCGGGCTTCTATCAAAGGCTGTATGCACCCGCACAACCCCAAACACAACCTGCCCAAAATAACTCAGGTTCGTCTTTTGATAATTCTCAAGTTATTCAGTTACTAACTACGTTGGCGAAGGGTCAGGAAAATCAAGCCAAAGATATGCACAATTACGCCAAGGAAGTGCAAAATCAAGCTCGAGAGGTGACTGAATTGAAGAGACAAATGGGACAAATGGCTGAGTTCATGGGGCAATTTAGTAGAGAACAAGGTAAGTTACCTAGTTTGACGGATGTGAATCCAAAGGGAGGCTTCAAATCTGCCAAAGCCATCACCTTGCGAAGTGGAAAAAAAGTTGGATCTGATCCTAACACATCTAAATCCAATCAAAAGGAGGACGAAAAGATGCAATCTGAGGAGAAGGAACAAGGCCTGCCCTCGGCAAGGATTGAGCAATCTTTGCCGCAGCCACCTACACACCCTAATTCGACCACCAAAGGTAAGTTGGGTTAAAATTCCATGACTTCTAATTCCATTCCACCCAATGCACCATTTCCTCGCAGGTTTATGCAATCAAAGAAGGATGAGAGTGACAAAGACATCCTTGACACATTCAGAAAGGTGCAAGTCAACATTCCACTTCTAGATGCAATTAAACAAGTCCCCAAGTATGCTAAGTTCCTGAAGGAGCTGTGCACTACAAGGAAGAGGGCTTCGAACAAATAGGTGGTAAGGGTAAGTGAGAATGTCTCAGCTGTGTTGCAACGAAAATTACCTCCTAAGTGCAAAGATCCCGGCAGTTTTTCAATTCCTTGTGTTATAGGAAATACTCGCTTTGAATCTGCCATGTTAGATCTAGGTGCATCAATAAATGTCATGCCTAATTCAATATATGCATCTATAAACTTGGGAGAATTAAAAAATGATGGAGTGATCATTCAATTGGCCGATAGATCTAATGCGTATCCAAAAGGTGTTTGGGAGGATGTTTTAGTGCAGGTGAATCACCTAGTCTTTCCGGCGGACTTCTACGTGCTTGAAATGGAAGAATCAAACCATTCCCCTCAATTACCAATCTTACTTGGCCGACCATTCATGAAGACTGCCCATACAAAGATAGATGTATTCAAGGGAACATTGACCATGGAATTTGATGGGGAAGTTATTGATTTCAATATTTCTGATGCTATGAGATATCCTCATGATGGTCACTCTTGTTTCTCTATTGATGTGATTGACTCTTAGGCGCAGGAATTCCTTGATGATTTGAGTGAAGATGCACTTGAAAAGACTCACGCAAAGCATTGGACTAAAAAACAAAGGGTTAGCACTTAGGCATGCACACGGCAGCAACAAGGAACATCTTGCCGTTCCTATTCAAGAAGAATTGGTGGAGATGGTTACTGCCCTAGAGTCAAATCCAAGGCATATTGGTAAGTCTCCTAACCTAATTTCAATTCCCATTTCGACTAACAAGTTGCTTCCTTCTGTAATCCAGCCACCTTCCCTAGAGCTTAAACCATTGCCTAGCCATTTGAAATATGTGTTTTTGGGAGAACAAGAGACGCTGCCCTTCATCATCTCTTCTTCACTCACTGCACCAAAGGAGGACAAGTTGGTGAGGGTGCTTCGGGAAAACAAAACTGCCATTGGGTGGACATTGGCCGATAGCAAGGGAATTAGCCCTACCACTTGCATGCATCGAATCCTCTTCGAAGAATGATCCAAACCATCTAGAGAAGCACGACGCCGACTCAATCCACCCATGATGGACGTTGTGAAGAAGGAAATCATCAAGCCATTGGGTCTCGCCGGTCCAAGTTGTTCCTAAGAAGTCCGGAGTCACTGTGGTAAAAAATGAAGATAATGAGCTTGTGCCCACCCGAATCCAAACCGGATTGAGAGTTTGTATTGACTATCGAAAGCTCAACGCTACAACAAGAAAAGATCACTTTCCGCTGCCCTTTATTGATCAAATGCTGGAAAGGTTAGCCGGTCATTCATTTTATTGTTTTCTTGATGGCTATTCGGGGTATAATCAGATTGTGATAGCTCTTGATGACCAAGAAAAGACTACCTTCACATGTCCCTTTGGTACCTTTGCTTATCGACGAATGCCATTTGGGCTATGCAACGCACCAGCCACATTCCAAAGGTGTATGGTAAGTATTTTCTCAGAATTTGTGGAAAAGATCATTGAAGTGTTTATGGATGACTTTAGTGTTTTTTGTGACTCATTTGATGCATGCTTGAATAATCTTACTCTGATCTTACAACGATGCATCGAAACTAATCTTGTCTTGAATTGGGAAAAGTGTCATTTTATGGTAAAACAAGGTATAGTTTTGGGGCATATCATATCAGAAAAAGGGATTGAGGTTGATAAATCTAAAATAGATCTTGTACGTCACTTACCCTCTCCCACTTCGGTGAGGGAGGTTCCTTCTTTTCTTGGCCATGCAGGATTTTATAGGAGATTCATCAAGGATTTCTCAAAAATCGCCCAACCCCTTTGCCGTTTACTCCAAAAGGAAGTAGCCTTCGAGTTCAACAAGGAGTGTGAGACCGCTTTCAAAACCCTCAAGGACATGTTGACTTCGGCCCCCATCATCATGCCACCAGATTGGAGCCTTCCATTTGAGCTAATGTGTGATGCATCCGATTATGCCATTGGTGCTGTTTTAGGCCAAAGGAGGAACAAACAGCCCCACGTCATCCACTACGCTTCCCGGACACTAAATGATGCTCAATTGAATTATTCTACCACTGAGAAAGAACTTCTTGCAGTTGTATTTGCTTTAGATAAATTTCGTTCATACTTACTCGGCACTAAAGTGATTGTATATTCTGATCATGCAGCGTTGAAGTACCTCCTCACCAAGAAGGAGGCCAAACCAAGGCTGATTCGTTGGATGCTCCTACTTCAAGAGTTCAACATTGAAATAAGAGACAAAAAGGGGAGTGAAAACGTGGTGGCTAATCACCTCAGCCGTTTGGTGCACGAGGAGGACTCCTTACCCATTCTAGAGACCTTCCCTGACGAGCAATTGCTGTCCCTAGAGGTAAGTGAGCCCTGGTATGCTGATTTGGTCATAAAACAAGTTCCTAGCACTCTAGATAAATACAAGCGTGATAAACTCATAAATGATGCACAATTTTATGTGTGGGATGATCCATATTTGTGGAAGTATTGTCCTGACCAGATTATTCGTAGATGTGTGCACAATTATGAGTTTAATTCGATTCTTGCATTCTGCCATACTTATGCATTTGGGGGTCATTTTGGCACCCAAAGGACAGCCCTTAAGGTTTTAGAGAGTGGTTTCTATTGGCCTACATTGTTTAAGGATGCTAGAACATTTTGTATAATTTGTGATAGATGCCAAAGAATAGGTACAATAGGTGCCAAGGACCAAATGCCGCAAACCCCCATCTTTAATGTGAAGATCTTTGATGTATGGGGTATGGATTTCATGGGACCCTTTCCGCCTTCATATGGTTTTACTTATATTTTGCTAGCCGTTGATTTGCTAGCCGTTGGCATGCCGAGGGTGTTCATAAGCGATGGAGGCTCCCACTTTTGCAATCGCACCATTAAGGCGCTGTTTAAAAAGTACAATGTGAAGCATCGGGATTCCACGCCATACCACCCTCAAACAAGTGGCCAAGCCGAAGTCTCGAATAGAGAAATCAAGCAAATCTTGGAGAAGACTGTTGGGCTAGAAAGGGGATTTGTTGCAACAAGGGAGACAAGGAGGGAACACAAAGGGGACAAGGCGCCACCTTTGTAAGGATGCTTCAATTTGTGTCTTTCTTTGTCTTCCAAGCTTCCAAACTGATTTCTTATGTCTTCTAACACCTTTCTAGCCTCATTTGATCTTCAATTTCGTCCATCCTCCTTGCTCCATGCATATGCAATCCATTCCAAGCCCATTTTTGCTCCTAAAAGCTCCAAAATGCACCTTTTTGCATATTTTGACCATAAAACCTGAAATTGCACGAAAATGACTTTAAACACTAAACTAACTAAGGAAAAACAACATAAATGCATGAGAACAAGCCAATTTAAGTCGCATAAAAATGCTCCTTATTTGATGCGTAAAATAACTAAACACACAAATTAAACCCTGTTTTGACAATTGTAGTAAAGTATGTAAGTAGGGATCTTTCTGGACCGGGGATTAGGAGGGATTGCTAAACACTTGAAAACTGACTTAGAAACGTAAAAACAAAGTTTAAAACACTAAACTAGACTCAAAGAATGTAAAACTAAAGTTTAAAACACTAAAACGAACCAAAAACTCAAAACAGCAACCAAAAGACTCAAAACTGCCTTAAAAACACTTTCTGGGCAGTTTTGAGCAAAAAGCACCAAATTGGACGAATTTGGGTTTTAACTTGTACCAAAACACTTAAAAACATAAACCAAAACACTTTCTAACTAATCTAGGACTTCAAAATAAATGGGGATTTGATTTGGACGAAAATAAACTAACAAAACAGATTGCAAAGTAAAAACAGATTTGAAAACGATTTTGGGGTTTTAAATGGATGATGGATTAGTTAGAGGTTCTTTCTCCACACATGACAAGTATGCAAACGACTCGATTTCCAGCTATTCCTTCATTGAATTATGAATGACAATGCCCCAAATTAACCGTGACATCACTACTTAATTCTCAAGTTTTCCTTGTGTTATTGGATTGGATGACATCATTCGACAACCCAAAGCATTCCTCAAAAGTTCCCTACATGACATCATAATAAAGATACAATCAAAGATCATTACGTTCAATGAAAACTATAAGCATTGACAAAGCACTTGCAACTATGACATCATGTCACTCATGCTAGGAATTGGACTTAACGCGATCGTGACTAGCGACCTTCACTACATATGAATATAAGTGTGTGACGATTATGTGAAACAACCTTATATTCTAGCATCATATTCATGCAAGCCAATTAAGTGTCGACCCCTAATTAACAAACACAAATAAGTTATTACTCGCACAGTTAAGCCAATTGCATTCACGATTCAATAACTCATAACTGGAATTTATCAAATCAAATTACACACATAGTCATGGCTTCGAAATCACCCCTAACCAATAGGGGTTTAGCCACTCATGTTCATAGCAAAACGAAAGGAAAAGAAATTAAACATTGAAATCATAAAACGAATTACACCTAGAATGCACCAACAATGAAGCTTGAGCATCCAAGAGTCCTTCCTTCTTTCTCCTTGCTACGGCACAAGGGTGGGTGAAGTGTTTGGGATGTGTTTTAGGGTCAGAAGTTATGGAATTGGGTGAAGGATGGGTACGGCAAAGGTGGAGTGATGGCTGAAAGTTTGTAGAATTGTGTAAGGTTGTGTGAATTGGTGAATGGTAACCCTAAGGCTGCGGCAAAGCTTGGTATTTATAGAACAAGGCTCCAAAATAAATTAGGTAATCAGAAATTAAACTAAAACTTAAAGGAAATAGGAAATTAGAACCAAAATACTAAGGGAAATAGGTTAAAGGGTGCGGCAAAGGCTTAGGAAAGGGGTAAGTGTCCTAAAACTAAAGGGAAAGGTGATTCCTTGTGCGGCAAGGCAAGGAAATTGGTGGGAAAGGTGCGGCTGAATCCTAAGGACTAAGGGAAAGGGTTTTTCAAAGTCCTAAGGGGAAAAGGAAAGGTTTTTACATGGTTTAAGGATAGGGAAACATAGCAAGGGGATTTGTTGCAACAAGGGAGACAAGGAGGGAACACAAAGGGGACAAGGCGCCACCTTTGTAGGGATGCTTCAATTTGTGTCTTTCTTTGTCTTCCAAGCTTCCAAACTGATTTCTTATGTCTTCTAACACCTTTCTAGCCTCATTTGATCTTCAATTTCGTCCATACTCCTTGCTCCATGCATATGCAATCCATTCCAAGCCCATTTTTGCTCCTAAAAGCTCCAAAATGCACATTTTTGCATACTTTGACCATAAAACCTGAAATTGCACGAAAATGACTTTAAACACTAAACTAACTAAGGAAAAACAACATAAATGCATGAGAACAAGCCAATTAAGTCGCATAAAAATAGAAGTAAGATTAGCCAATTGTGAATGAAGATCAGAAGTTGAACTTACCTCATGTACTTGGTGCCGTGGGGGTCCTCTTTGGCCTACACCCTCGTACTGTTGAGCGTTCAACGCTCTATTAGCAATCAAGACCTTGGCAGCCATGGGTGTTTTGTCCACCAATGCTCCCCCCGCCGAAGCATCAAGCATTTGACGTTCTAGAGGTAGGAGCCCCTCGTAGAAATATTGCAAAAGCAACTCCTCCTTCATCTGATGCTGTGGACAAGAAGCAACAAGTGATTTAAATCGTTCATAATATGTAGGAAAAGACTCACCTTCTTCTTGCTGAATTCCGCTTATCTTTTTGCGTAGGAGGATGATGCGAGAAGTTGGAAAGAACTTCTCCAAGAACGCTCTCTTCATACTCTCCCACGATGTGACAGTGCCGGGAGCTAACTCATATAACCAATCCTTGGCTTTATCCATCAAAGAGAATGGAAAAGCCTTCATCTTCAAAATATTTCCGTCAACATTGACGGGAGTCATACTAGAGCAAACTACTTCAAATTCTTTCAAATGTTTGTTAGGATCTTCCATGGACAAGCCATGGTATTTAGGAATATGATGAAGCAAACTTGACTTTAATTCAAACTCATCCGTCTTACCTTGGGCAGCCCTGGGGTATTGAATGCACAAGGGTGTGGCATTATCCAAACCTGAGGCGGAGAGCTCCTTGAGTGTACGGTTGTCCACCGCCATGCCTTGGACGTCTTCAAATATCCTTGCCGTGGCTTCCTCCTCCTCTTCTTGTACATTTTCTTCAAGGTCAGATTCGGAATTTGGTGGATGGTGTTCTTGCTGGTTTCTAGCTCTTCTCAACTTCCTCTCAAAATCGTCGTCAAAATCCAAGATGTTCGCACGAATCGTTTGAGAGCTTCTAGTCATACATTAGTACCTAAGAAACAAGAAACAAAATTAGGTCAGAAACTTAAACAAAGTCAGAAACAAAGTGAAATAAAAGAAACAAAAACAATCCAAGGGATTAGCAAAATTGCTAATCCCCGGCAACGGCGCCAAAATTTGATATGATATTAACTAGCACTCAAATTAAACCCTCTTTTTGTCAAATTGTAGCAAAGATGTAAGTAGGGATCGTTCTAGACCGGGGATTAGGAGGGATTGCTAAACACCTGGAAACTGACTTAAAAACTCAAAAACAAAGTTTAAAACACTAAACTAGACTCAAAGAATGCAAAACTAAAGGTTAAAACACTTAAACAAACCTAAAAACCAAAACAGCAACTAGAAGGCTCAAAACTGCCTAAAAACCACTTTCTGGGCAGTTTTGAGCACCTACACTAATTTGGACGAAATTTGATGAAAACTTGAATCAAAACACTTAGAAACACAAATCAAAACACTTTCTAACTAATCTAAGACTTCAAAATAAAGGGGAATTTGTTTTGGACGAAAATTGAAAACAAAACAGAAACTTAAAGTTAAACAGATTGTAAAAACGATTTTGGTGAAATAGATGGTTAAAAGGTCTAGTTAGGAGGTTCTTCTCCACACATGTCACACTTGCAAACAAAACGATTCTCAGTTGTTCTTCCGATAAACTATGAATACTCAACGCCCCAAGTTAACCGTGAATTGCACTAATTAACCCTCAGTTTTTCCACAAGTTATTAAGTTGGATGATTGCATACGACAACCCAAAACACTCCCTACAAGTTCCCTACATGAATTGCATAATAGAGAAACAAGCAAGAATCATTAAGTTCTATGAAAAACATAAGCATTGACGAAGCATTTGTTACTATGAATTGCATGAAACTTATGCTAAGAATTCATTCAACGCGATCGTTTTCAAGCGATCTTCACTACTTGTGATTATAAGATTGTAACTATTAGGTGAAACTCCCTCATAATCTAGCATCATATTCATGCATGAAAACTAAGTGTGCACTCTCAATCAACATACACAAATAAGTTATCAATCAAATAGATGAACGAATTGAATCCATAACTTATGAAATAACAACTGAATGTAATCGAATCAAATTGCAAGCATGTACATGGTTTCGAATCACCCCCCAACTAAGGGGGGGGGGGTTTAGTTCCTCATACTCACAACACAAAGAGAATAGAATTTAAACATTGAAATCAAAGGAAAAGAAACACCTAGAAATTCCAGCAAATTGAACTTTGAATCACATGAACTCCAAGCTTTCTTCTCCTCCTCCTTGGTGCGGCAAAGGCCTAAAACAGCTTCTAAGGGTCCTATGTGTATGGATGAATGGGTAGGAGATGCCTTGGTGGTGTTAGGATGGATGGGGGGGTTGCGGCAAAGGTTTTAGAACTAGGGAGAATGGTGTTTAGGGGCTGCGGCAAAGGTGTGGAGAGCTTTGGACGAATTTCTGAATTGTTGAGTGAATGAATGAATAATATGAGGCACCTAGGGGGTTTATATAGGCTTCTAACCCTAGGTAAATCAGATATGGATTTAAATAACCCAAATCCACAAGGAAATAGGCTTAGAAATCAGAATTTGAATGGGAAAAGAGCCTAGGGTGCGGCAAGTTTAATGGGCTAGGGTTAGGGCTTCTAGAATGCCTTGCAAGGCAAGGCAAATAGGTGTTCTAGAAGGGAAAGGTGCGGCTGATTTGGCTTAAGTGGGGTAGGGTTTCTAGAAGGCCTTGTAAGGCAAGGGAATTGGGCCATCTAGAAGCTAGGTGCGGCATGGATCAAGGGGACTTAGGATAGGGCTTCTAGAAACCCTAAATCTGCTAGGAATTGGCCCAAACCCACGGCAAGGAGGAGGGAAACTCTAGAACCCTCTAGAAACTTCTAGAAACTTCTTATTTGTGTCCTCCAACACTTAGGAGTCCTTCTAACATTAGGAAACTTGTCTCTCTCCTTCTTGGACTTAGAAAACTTCTCATTCATCACTTTGGAAACCTTTTCCTTCTTGGACTTGGAAATCATCCTTGTAGCTGCAACTTGATGCCATTTGGGGTTTACATTTCCTATTCCAAGTAGGAAACTTTGTTTGAATAGGAATCTTCATTCTTCTAGGAATCCATTGTTGACTAGGATTTCATCTCTTGATTAGGCGCTTTCCTACTTCGACTAGGAAACCTTGTTCAAGTAGGAAACATCATCTTCAAATCTTCAATTTCGTCCATCCTCTTGGCTCCAAACATATGATATTCATTCCAAGCTCTAATTTGCTCCAAAAGGCTCCAAAATGCTTCCTTTTGCACACTTTGCCCTTAAAACCTGAAAACACATAAAACTAGCTTAAAAGACTACTTTACTAAGGAAAAACACTATAAATGCACAAGAACAAGCTAAACTAAGGTGCATAAATATGCTCCTATCATCCTATCAAATTCCCCCACACTTAGCTTTTGCTAGTCCTCGAGCAAAACAAAGAAATAAAACGAAACAAAACAAGCAAAACACAACCTAAACCTTCCAATGTTTGCCTCAGGGATTTCCAAAGCACATGACATGTTAAAGATCATCATTCCCACATATTTGAGTCAATTTAACACTTACGCACATACTTAATCATAGTCACTACTTACTAGTTCACATTTAATAAATTAAAACAATGTTGTGAATGTAGTAACATGCCTTAGAGAATTCCCTCAATTCCTTACAAGATATGCACTCTATTTTCACTCAGATTTTCTAACTACACACCCTATACTAGTTATATGTGAGAAGATTGATGTAGATATGAAAACGAATGCTCACATATATGTATAACAAAGAACGCAATTTCTGGAGTTAATAAGCATGTTTAGATATGATCTCATGAATGAAATGCTACTACTTAGATGCGAGAACCAGTGACACCATATGCTCATACCAAATTCAAACTCCACAAATTGAAATACATAACACTCAAGATAGAAGTTAAGGGTTGTAACGGGGCTTGAGGTACTGGTTAACAAAGAAAGGACAGGGAAAACAAACGTTCTTAAAGCAATAGCAAGCAAAGTAATGAAATTGAACTTAGAATTTACTTAGATTGCAGAAATCACTTTTAGACATCATGGGAAGATTTAAACAACTCTTAGGGTCAAATTCAACTTTTTGGACCCTTTCTTCCACAAATAACACTTTAGAACTCTTTTTCTCATCTTTTCAACTTTTTTTTCATACTTTTCACACTTTTTTTTTTCTTTCTTTCTTTTCACTAATTCACATGAGAAACACTTCCCCCACACTTGTTTTCTGCCATACATTAATCAAAATGAATTCAATTTGAATCATGCTTTACTATGCTTCAAGAACAAGGGTATGGATGGTCCTAATCTAGGCTAGGTGAGGAAAACGTGGGTTAACAAAGAATGTAGGCTAACAAGGCTCAATGGGGTTAACTTAAACATATAATGAAGTAGGATACATGGCAATTTGGCTTTGGTGGTGGTCACTACACAACTTCATCTTGAATATGTGTAACATGCTTTGAATGAAATGGGCATGAGTTCTAGCATTTGGAACTAAATGATGAAACGCCTTCTAAGTAGTAACCAAGCAAGGAATAATGAGATCATGCAACGACTTTAGAAAACAATAATGCATAGATTTTAACTCTCCAAATAAACGTTTAGGCTCAAGTCTCACAAGGTTGTAGCGTTAATTTGAGTTCCGTCCTTCAAGCATGTTACAAAAACTGATTTTTTTCTTTTGTGATTGCATGTGAATTCATAAATTATAACCACAACCAAGCATAAACCAAAGAGTAAATCAAACTTTCATCCATGTTTATAACTCTTTTTAACAGTCATGCAATTAAAAATCAAATCCTCATCATTGTGTTGGAAGGTACCCTAAGACACAAACAAACACACAAAAACAACTTGAAAACAACTCTTTTTGGGTTTTTTTAAAACAATTTTTTCAAATTTTTATGTGATTTTCGGATTTTTACCTCAAAACACACTAAAACACAGCAAAACTGCTTAAAACCACTTAAAAACAGCAAGGAACACGTCTTTAAGTAAAGGGTGATAAAATCCCACGAATTGGCATGAAAAACACTTAGTTACGCCCCTTAAATCAAACATTGTCCTTAATGTTTGAAGCATAAAATCACACCAAACAAAAGGTAACACGCAAACAGCAACTAAAACAACTAAATAGGCAGATTCGAAATAAACAACAAAGTGAAGAGTTTAGGAACGCAAATCTGGAATTGGAGTGATTCCTTGGTCTTCCTTTGTTGAATTGCATGGATTTCCTCCCAAGTAGAGCTTTCTTTAACGTCTTGAAGCCGGACGAAGAACACAATCATGCCCCATTGGAGCCCACGGCATGGAGTGGGATCTCCTCCACAACCTGCCCAACAAAGTTCTCATACATTGCATCCTTGAACGGAAATGGATAGTGATGTTTGCTGATGGGTGCGTTGTGTTTCCTATGGTTCATGGAAATGGGCCCACCATCGGGGATTTGCTTGGGTACCTGCACCAAAGAAGGCAACCACCTATCAACTTTAATGGGAATTGGATTTGGATTAGGTGGCTTACCTATGTGTTGTGATGAAGTGGCAGCAATGTGAACATTCTTCCCCATGGTGCTTTGATGCGTAAATTAACTAAACACACAAATTAAACCCTCTTGTTGACAATTGTAGTATGGATAAGTAGGGATCGTTCTTAAACCGGGGATTAGGAGGGATTGCTAAACACTTGAAAACTGACTTAGAAACGTAAAAACAAAGTTTAAAACACTAAACTAGACTCAAAGAATGTAAAACTAAAGTTTGAAATACTAAAACAAACCAAAAGAGTCAAAACAGCAAACAAACACTCAAAACTGCCTTAAAAACACTTTCTGGGCAGTTTTGAGCACAAACACAAATTTGGACGAAATTGAGTTATAACTTGAACCAAAACACTTAAAAACACAAACTAAATCACTTTCTAACTAATATGAGACTTCAAAATAAAGGGGGATTTGTTTTGGACGAAAATTGAAAACAAAACAGAAACTTTAAAACAAAACAGTTTGTAAAACGTTTTGGATGAAAAGGATGGATAAAAGGCTAGTTAGGAGGTTCTTCCAATAAATTATGAAACTCAACACCCCAAGTTAATTAGATACGCTTAGGGTGTTGGGTTGTAATGGGGCTTGGGGTGTTGGTTAACAAGGAAAGGATAGGGAAAACAAACGTTCTTCAAGCAATAGTAAGCAAAGCAATGAAATTGAGACTTAGAATTCACTTAGATTGCAGAAATTAACTTTAAAACACAAGGGGAAGACTTAAACAACTCCTTAGGGCCGAATTCATTGTTTTGGACCCTTACTTCAACAAACAATACTTTGGAACTCTTTTTCTCAACTTTTCAACTCTTTTTTCAAACTTTTCATATTTTTTCTTCAATTTTTTCTTTTTCCACGAATTTTTTTTTTCTTTTCTTTTCTTTGCCATGCCTATGGCACACAATTCCTCATGAAAAATACTTCCCCCACACTTGTTTTCTGCTAACATAGATCAAAAGGAATTCAATTCGAATCATGCTTTACTATGCTTTAAGAACAAGGGTATGGATGGTCCTAAACTAGGCTAGGTGAGGAAAACATGGGTTAACAAATAATAAAGGCTAACAAGGCTCAACGGGGTTAAAAACCTACAAAACATAATGACATAGGGCACACGACATTTGGCTAAGGTGCTGGTCACTACACAACTTCATCTTGAATATGTGTTATGCAAATCAATAACATGCTTTGAATGAAATGGGCATGAGTTCTAGCATTTGGAACTAAATGATGAACGCCTTCTAAGTAGCAACCAAGCAAAGAATAATGAGATCATGCAACGACTTTAGAAAACAAAGAATGCACAGATTTTAACTCTCCAAATAAACGTTTAGGCTCAAGTCTTACAAGGTTGTAGCGTTAGTTTGAGTCCCTTCCTTCAAGCATGTTACGAAAACTAATTTTTTCTTTTATGATTGCATGTGAATTCATAAGTTATAACCACAACCAAGCATAAACAAAGAGTAAATCAAACTTTCATCCATGTTAATCACTCTCTTTAACAGCCATGTAATTACAAACCGAATCCTCATCATTGTGTTGGAAGGTACCCTAAGACACAAACAAACACACAAAAACAACTCTTTTTGGGTTTTTAAAACAAATTTTTCAAATTTTTATGTGATTTTCGGATTTTTGCATCAGAACATACTAAAACACACCAAAACTGCTCAAAAACACTTAAAAACAGCAAGGAACAAGTCTCCAAGTTAAGGGTGATAAAATCCCACGAATTTGCATCTAAAACACTTAGTTACCCCCCCCCCCCACACTTAAATCAAACATTGTCCTCAATGTTTCAAGCATAAAACCACACTAAACAAAAAGAAACACACAAACAGCAACTAAAACAACTAAATAGGCAGATTCGAAAGAAACAACAAAGAGAAGAGTTTAGGAACGCAAATCTGGAATTGGAGTGATTCCTTGGTCTTCCTTTTTTGAATTGCATGGGTTGCCTCCCAAGTAGCGCTTTCTTTAACGTCTTGAAGCCGGACGAAGAACACAATCATGCCTCATTGGAACCCACGGCATCGAGTGGGATTTCTTCCACAACATGCTCAACAAAGTTCTCGTAGTAGGGCTTCAATCTATGTCCATTCACCTTGAATTCTTGGCCGGTTTTCAAACTTTGTATTTGGACTGCACCATGCACAAAAACATTAGTGATAACAAATGGGCCAACCCACTTAGAACGTAACTTACCGGGAAATAGACGAAGACGGGAGTTAAATAGCAACACTTTCTGCCCTATGGAGAATGTTTTGCCTCTAATCATCTTGTCATGGAACGCCTTGGTCTTCTCCTTGTAAATCCGGGCATTCTCATAAGCATCATGCCTAATCTCCTCAAGCTCATTCAATTGGAGCTTCCTATGATTTCCAGCCATGTCCACGTCCATATTGAAGGTTTTGACCGCCCAATGTGCCTTGTGCTCAAGCTCCACGGGGAGATGGCATGGCTTTCCATACACTAGCCGAAATGGGGACATACCTATGGGTGTCTTGTAGGCCGTTCTATACGCCCACAATGCATCCTCCAAACGCAAGCTCCAATCTTTTCTATTTGGCCCAACGGTCTTCTCCAAGATCTGTTTGATTTCTCGATTGGAAACCTCGGCTTGGCCACTTGTTTGGGGGTGATAAGGTGTGGAAACCTTATGCATCACATTATACTTCCTCAACAATGCCTCAATGGTGCGGTTGCAAAAGTGAGATCCACCATCACTTATAAGCACTCTAGGCATCCCAAATCTAGAGAAAATGTTAGATTTAACGAAATCTGCAACAACTCTAGAATCGTTAGTTCGGGTGGCTTTAGCTTCCACCCACTTTGACACATAATCAACAGAAAGTAATATGTAAGTAAAGCCAAAAGATGTAGGAAAAGGACCCATAAAATCAATACCGCACACATCAAATATTTCAACAACAAGAATTGGGGTTTGCGGCATTTGGTCCCTTTGGCCCAAATTTCCCGTTCTTTGACATCTATCACACGTCAAGCAAAATGTCCTAGCATCTTTAAACAATGTAGGCCAATAAAAACCACATTCAAGAACCTTATGCGCTGTGCACTGTGTGCCAAAGTGTCCACCACATGCATATGAATGGCAAAAACTCAAAATGGAGTGAAATTCAGATTCAATCACACAACGACGCACAATCTGATCTGGACAGATTTTCCACAAATATGGGTCATCCCACACATAAAACCGTGCCTCCTTTCTAAGTTTATCACGTTGGGCTTTGCTTAGGGTGTTAGGAACTTGCTTAGACACCAAGAAATTGACCAAATCGATATACCAAGGGGTACTTACCTTAATGGACAGAAGTTGTTCATCCGAAAACGTCTCAGAAATGGGGAGGGACTCTTCTTCACGCACCAATCTGCTCAAGTGGTCAGCCACCACGTTTTCACAACCTTTCTTGTCCCTAATTTCAATATCGAACTCTTGAAGTAGGAGCATCCAACGAATGAGCCTTGGTTTAGCTTCCTTTTTGGTGAAAAGATACTTCAAGGCTGCATGGTCAGTGAAAACAATTACTTTAGTACCAATTAGATATGATCTAAATTTATCTAAAGCAAATACAACCGCCAAAAGTTCTTTTTCGGTTGTAGAATAATTCAATTGAGCATCATTTAGAGTGCGTGAAGCATAATAAATAACATGGGAATGTTTATTTTTTCTTTGACCCAAAACAGCCCCAAGTGCATAATCCGAGGCATCACACATCAATTCAAATGGAATGGACCAATCCGGAGGAGTGATGATGGGTGTCGTGGTAAGTAGCTCCTTGAGATGCTTGAATGCCTTTTCACATGCCTCGTTGAACTCAAAAGACACATCCTTTTGGAGAAGGCGGCATAGGGGTTGTGCAATCTTGGAAAAGTCTTCGATAAATCTTCTATAGAATCCTGCATGACCAAGAAACGAACGAACCTCTCTAACCGAAGTAGGAGAGGGTAAGTAACGTACAAGATCTACTTTAGACTTATCAACTTCAATTCCTTTTTCAGAAATTATATGACCCAAAACAATACCTTGTTTAACCATAAAGTGACACTTTTCCCAATTCAACACAAGGTTTGTTTCAACACAACGTTTCAAGATTAAAGTGAGATTATCCAAGCATTTGTCAAATGAATCACCAAACACACTAAAATCTGATATGATATTAACTAGCACTCAAATTAAACCCTCTTTTTGTCAAATTGTAGCAAAGATGTAAGTAGGGATCGTTCTAGACCGGGGATTAGGAGGGATTGCTAAACACTTGGAAA
This sequence comes from Malus fusca, assembly GCA_035220775.1. Classification (NCBI taxonomy): domain Eukaryota; kingdom Viridiplantae; phylum Streptophyta; class Magnoliopsida; order Rosales; family Rosaceae; genus Malus; species Malus fusca. The sequence goes on along the minus strand of CM069066.1, from coordinate 17,560,253 downwards.
CTGACTTAAAAACTCAAAAACAAAGTTTAAAACACTAAACTAGACTCAAAGAATGCAAAACTAAAGGTTAAAACACTTAAACAAACCTAAAAACCAAAACAGCAACTAGAAGGCTCAAAACTGCCTAAAAACCACTTTCTGGGCAGTTTTGAGCACCTACACTAATTTGGACGAAATTTGATGAAAACTTGAATCAAAATACTTAGAAACACAAATCAAAACACTTTCTAACTAATCTAAGACTTCAAATTAAAGGGGGATTTGTTTTGGACGAAAATTGAAAACAAAACAGAAACTTAAAGTTAAACAGATTGTAAAAACGATTTTGGTGAAATAGATGGTTAAAAGGGCTAGTTAGGAGGTTCTTCTCCACACATGTCACACTTGCAAACAAAACGATTTTCAGTTGTTCTTCGATAAACTATGGATACTCAATGCCCCAAATTAACCGTGAATTGCACTAATTAACTTTCAGTTTTTCCACAAGTTATTAGATTGGATGATTGCATACGACAACCCAAAACATTCCCTACAAGTTCCCTACATGAATTGCATAATAGAGATACAAGCAAGAATCATTAAGTTCTATGAAAAACATAAGCATTGACGAAACATTCGTTACTATGAATTGCATGAAACTTATGCCAAGAATTCATTCAACGCGATCGTTTTCAAGCGACCTTCACTACTTGTGATTATAAGATTGTAACTATTAGGTGAAACTCCCTCATAATCTAGCATCATATTCATGCATGAAAACTAAGCGTGCACTCTCAATCAACATACACAAATAAGTTATCAATCAAATAGATGAACGAATTGAATCCACAACTTATGAAATAACAACTGAATTTAATCAAATCATATTGCAAGCATGTACATGGTTTCGAATCACCCCCCAACTAAGGGGGTTTAGTTCCTCATACTCACAACATAAAGTTTATTGAATTGAAACATCGAAGACATAAGAAAGATTACACCTAAAACGCCCAAGAATTCCAACTTGAATTTCTGACGTCAAGCTCCTCTTCTCTTCTCCTTGCTGCGGCAGAGATGGTTTTGGGAGTTTTTGGATGTGGTTTTGGTTTAAGAATGGCGTTAGGATGATATGGTGGTGCGGCAAGGTGTGTAGGTGGTGTATGGAGGTGTATAATGGTGGCTGGAGTAAAGGAGGGTTGCGGCAAAGTGTATGGAGGTGGCTGGAAGGAATGGTGGCTGCGGCAAGGATGGGAAATAAGGTTTTTGCGAATTTCTGATTTGTAGAGTGGGTGATGATGTGCGGCTAGGGTGTAGAAATATATATATAGGCACTTAAAAAAAACCTAGCAAATCAGATTAGGGCCTCTAAAACACAAATCCATCAGAAATTAGGTTGAAACAATTAGAAATTTAGTGGGAAAAAGGGCCTAGGGTGCGGCTGGTATGTGGGCTAAGGTTAGGGTTTCTAGAAACCCTAACAAGGCAAGGCAAAGTGATTCTAGAGGGCCCAGGTGCGGCATAGGATGAAGGTCCATAAGGAATTTGGGTTTAGGTCATCTAAAAGCCCAAAGCCAAGAATAGAAACTCACGAAAATGGAAACCTCCAAGAATAGCAACCTCCAACTTTTAGAAACTTTAGTTGCCAATTCCGATTTAGGAAAGATCAACCCAAAATGGAAACTTTTAGGCTTAGCTTTCCTACTTCAAGTAGGAAACCTCAAATCTTCAACTCTTCAATTTCATCCCAACCTTGTGTTCCAAGCATGTCCTTTTCCATCTAAGCTCACATTTGCTCCAAAAAGCTCCAATTTGCATCATTTCATGTAATATGTCCTTTAAACCTGAAAACACATGAAAGTAGCTTAAAAGACTACTTTAAACTAAGAAAACATAACGAAAATGCATAAGAACTAGCTAACTAAGGCGCATAAATATGCTCCTATCAAAATCATCCATGAATATCTCAATAATCTTTTCAACATAATCAGAAAATATGCTTACCATACACCTTTGAAACGTGGCAAGAGCATTGCACAAGCCAAATGGCATGCGTCGATATGCAAACGTTCCAAAGGGACAAGTAAAAGTGGTCTTTTCTTGATCATCCGGGGCAATGACAATTTGGTTATAACCTGAATATCCATCAAGAAAACAATAAAAAGAATGACCGGCTAACCTTTCCAACATTTGGTCTAGAAACGGCAAAGGGAAGTGATCCTTCCTTGTGGTGGCGTTTATCTTCCTATAATCAATGCACACACGCCAACCGGTTTGAATCCTCATGGGTACAAGCTCATTCTCGGCATTTTCCACAACCGTCACTCTGGATTTCTTAGGCACACATTGGATAGGTGAAACCCAACGACTATCGGAGATGGGATAAATCACCCCACAATCTAGAAGTTTAATTATCTCATTTTTCACAACTTCCATCATTGGAGGGTTAAGACGGCGTTGAGCCTCTCTAGTTGGTTTGGCCCCCTCCTCAAGAAATATGTGATGCATACAAGTCGTAGGGCTTATACCTTTGATATCGGCCAATGTCCAACCTAGGGCAGATTTGAATTCCTTCAACACACGCACTAGCTTCTCCTCCTCTTGTGCCGTGAGGGATGAAGAGATAATGGCAGGTAGTGTCTCATTTTCTCCCAAGAAAATGTACTTCAAATGGCTTGGTAGGGGTTTGAGATCAAGTATGGGTGCCTGAACAATGGATGGAAGCAACTTGTTAGTCGAAATTGGAATTGAATCAAAGTTAGGAGACTTACCACCATGCTTAGGTAATGACTCAAGGGCAGCGACCAACTCAAAAATTTCATCACTAGGAGGCACGGCATGGCCTAGTCCATGTATGTCGTGGGTTACACTAAAATCTGCCCCCTTGGTTGTGAGTTCCATGCCTCGTGTAATGACTTTTTCAAGCGCATCATCATTCAATTCTTCGAAATATCCCTGCGCCAAAGAGTCAATTATATCAATAAAGAAACATGAATGGTCCTCACTAGGGTATTTAATGGAATCAGAAAGATTAAAATTAACAACTTCCCCATCGAATTCCATGGACAAAGTTCCACTATACACGTCAATCTTTGTCCGGGCCGTCTTCATGAATGGCCTTCCAAGTAGAATGGGCAGCGAAGGAGCATGGTCCGATTCATCCATTTCGAGGACATAGAAATCCGCCGGGAAGACTAAATGATTAACCTGCACAAGAACATCTTCCAAAACTCCCTTTGGATAGGCGTTAGATCTATCGGCCAATTGTATTATTACCCCATCATTTTTCAATGCTCCTAAGTTCATAGATGCATAAATGGAATATGGCATAACATTTATAGAAGCACCTAAATCAAGCATGGCAAATTCAAATCTAGTGTTACCAATGACACAAGGAATGGTAAAACTACCCGGATCCTTGCATTTGGGAGGAAGTTTGCGTTGCAAGATGGCGGACACATTCTCACCTACCTTTACCACTTCCTTAGTCGACATCCTCTTCCTAGTGGTACACAACTCCTTCAAAAACTTGGCGTACCTCGGGACTTGCTTGATTGCATCCAACAAAGGTATGTTTACTTGAACTTTCCTAAATGTCTAAAGGATGTCCTTTTCGGCTTCCTCCTTCTTCGTTTGCATAAACCTACTAGGAAAAGGAACATTCGAAGGAAAAACATTAGTATGAACCGAATTTGACACATTCTTACCCTTGTTGGATGAATTGGACAGATTTGGGGCATTAGGAGCTTGCGGCAAAGGTGGAACCACCTTTGCTGTGGGCATGCTTGATTCCTCCTCTTCAATTTGCACATTTACATCACTTTTGGGACCTGTTTGTGATGGTGTAGAACCTGCCCCAATCTCTTTTCCACTTCTCAAAAGTATTGCCTTTGCACTTTCGAACCCTCCATTCGGATTTGGAATGGTGGAACTAGGGAGTTGTCCGGGATCTCGAAACTTACCTACAAACTCGGCAATCTACCCAATTTGTTTCTCAAGTTGATCCACCCTTTTGTCTTGGTTTTGCATAGCCTTAGCTTGATCTTCCTGCCCATTAGACAACTTAGTTAGTATCTTAAGAAGTGCATCATTGTCAAGAGACGTACCTGAGGCACTTGGGCCGGATTGGGCTTGATTTTGGGGTGGGCCGTAGGTTTTGGGAAAGAACCCTGGGGGTTGTTGCCTAAAGCCTCATTGGTTTTGAGGTTGTTGGGGCTCCCTCCACTTGAAATTTGGGTGGTCTCTCCAACTGGGATTATATGTGTTTGAATATGGATCGTTCCTTGGTTGGTTTTGACCTTGAAACCCAATTGCATGGGCGCTTTCCCATCCACCATTTTCAATCAACTGTGGACACTTTTCAGAGACATGTCCTTGGATGGAACATACGCCACATACAATTGGTCATTGCATCTTCATGCCCTCGGCCATCTGAGACACAAGAGAAGTAAGATTAGCCAATTGTGAATGAAGATCGGAAGTTGAACTTACCTCATGTACTTGGTGCCGTGGGGGTCCCCTTTGGCCTACTCCCTCGTATTGTTGAGCGTTCAACGCTCGATTAGAGATCAAGATCTTGGCAGCCATGGGTGTTTTGTCCACCAATGCTCCCCCCGCCGAAGCATCAAGCATTTGACGTTCTAGAGGTAGGAGACCCTCGTAGAAGTATTGCAAAAGCAACTCCTCCTTCATCTGATGCTGTGGACAAGAAGCAACAAGTGATTTAAATCGTTCATAATATGTAGGAAAAGACTCACCTTCTTCTTGCTGGATTCCGCTTATCTTTTTGCGTAGGAGGATGATGCGAGAAGTTGGAAAGAACTTCTCCAAGAACGCTCTCTTCATACTCTCCCAAGATGTGACAGTGCCAGGAGCTAACTCGTATAACCAATCCTTGGCTTTATCCATCAAAGAGAATGGAAAAGCCTTCATCTTCAAAATATTTCCGTCAACATTGACGGGAGTCATACTAGAGCAAACTACTTCAAATTCTTTCAAATGTTTGTTAGGATCTTCCATGGACAAGCCATGGTATTTAGGAATATGATGAAGCAAACTTGACTTTAATTCAAACTCTTCCGTCTTACCTTGGGCAGCCGTGGGATATTGGATACACAATGGTGCGGCATTATCCAAACCCGAGGCGGAAAGCTCCTTGAGTGTACGGTTGTCCATGGCCACGCCTTGATGTCCTAAAATGCTTAGGAAGCCTTCAAAGTTTATAAGACTTAGGAACATTTAGGAAAGGTCAAACCAAAGTAGGAAACCTTGGCTTAACTTTCCTATTTCAAGTAGGAATCTTGTTGGAGTAGGAATCCTTGTTCTTCTAGGAATCCTCATGTGAGTAGGAATCCATCTTCAATTAGGAATCCTTTGTTGATTAGGAATCCTTCGTTGATTAGGAATCTTTCGTTCATGTAAGCACTTTCCTATTTCAACTAGGAAACCTTGTTCAAGTAGGAATTGTCATCTTCAAGTCTTCAAATTCGTCCAAACCTTGGCTCCAAATATGTGACATGCATTTCAAGCTCCATATTGCTCCAAAAAGCTCCAAAATGCATCTTCTTGCATCCTTTGGCCTTAAAACCTGAAAACACATAAAACTAGCTTAAAAGACTACTTAAACTAAGAAAACACCATGGAAATGCATAAGAACTAGCTAACTAAGGCGCATAAATATGCTCCTATCATGCTTTCGGCTAATTTGAGCACTTTGAGGGCAGTGGCCGTATGGTCCTTGTGCTCCACTCCAATTCCCTCGTTTTGCATGGTTCTTGATGCATCCTTTGTGCTTGGTGCTGAACGGTCCGGTCCTATCTTCGCTATTTTATCAATGGCACAACAAGAATGAACAACATTAGGAGTCTCAATGGATTCAGAAATTTTAAAACTAATCATGTCACCACCAAATGCCATCGTTACTAATCCTTTGGCCACATCAATCTTGGTTTGAGCCGTTTTCATGAAAGGTCGTCCAAGTAAGAGCGGTGATGGTGAAGAGTGGCCTAATCCTCCATATCAAGCACATAGAAATCTGCAGGAAAAATCAAGTGGTCTACCTGCACCAAAACATCCTCCAACACTCCTTTTGGATATGCATTAGATCGATCGGCTAATTGGATAATCACACCATCATGTTTAAGTGCTCCTAGATTCATAGATGCATAAACAGAATATGGCATGACATTAATTGATGCACCTAAATCTAACATAGCATGCTCAAACCTTGTTTTACCAATTACGCAAGGAATTGTGAAACTACCCGGATCTTTACATTTAGGTGGCAGCTTTCTTTGCAACATTGCGGAGACATTCTCGCTTACATGTACCACTTCTTTCTCCCGGACACGTTTCCTTATTGTGCAAAGCTTCTTTAAAAACTTGGCATACTTTGGGATTTGCTTGATTGCATCCAAAAGGGGAATGTTGACATGCACCTTTCTAAATGTCTCTAGAACATCTTTTTCCTCCTCTTCATTCTTGGCTAGCAAAAATCTGCTAGGAAAGGGTACATTCGAAGGAATAACATTAGTAGAAGCCGAATTTGACACATTCTTACCTTTGTTGGACAAATTGGACAATTTAGGAGCAATAGAAGCTTGCGGCAAAGGTGTCTCCACCTTTGCCGTTGGTGGGCTTGCTTCCTCCTCTTCAATTTGCAGTTTTTCAACCTCTTTGGGACCTGATTGTGATGGTGTAGGACCTGCCCCAATCTCTTTTCCACTTCTCAAGAGTATGGCCTTTGCACTTTCAAAGCCTCCCTTCGGGTTTGGAATGGTAGAACTAGGGAGTTGGCCTTGGTCTCGAAACTTTCTCATGAACTCGGCAATCTGCTCCACTTGCTTCTCCAACTCATCCACCTTCTTGTCCCTAGTTTGCATACCTTGATTGATGCGAAATATATAAACACACAAATTAAACCCTCTTTTTATCAATTGTAGCAAAGTATGTAAGTAGGGATCGTTCTAGGCCGGGGATTAGGAGGGATTGCCAAATCACTTGAAACTGACTCAAAACGTAAAAACAAAGTTTAAAACACTAAACTAAACTCAAAGAATGCAAAACTAAACTATAAAACACCAAAACAAACCAAAAGACTCAAAACAGCAAGTAAACACTCAAAACTGCCTTAAAAACACTTTCTGGGCAGTTTTGAACACCTAACACTAAATTGGACGAAATTGGGTTATGACTTGACTCAAGACACTTAAAACACAAAATAAATTGATTTCTAACTAATCTAACACTTCAAAATAAATGGGGATTGAGTTTTGACGAAAATTGAAAACAAGAACAAACTTTGTAAATTGAACAGATTCTAAAACGAATTTGATAAAAGTGAATGGATGGAAAGCTAGCTAAGGGGTTCTTCTCCACACATGTCACACTTGCATACAAAACGATTTGCAATTGCTTCTCAATAAACCATGAATTCCCAACACCCCAAATTAACCGTGAATTGCACTAATTAACCCTCAGATTCTCCTAAAGTTATCGAATTGGATGAATTGCATACAACAACCCAAAGCATTCCTCACAAGTTCCCTGCATGAATTGCATAACAAAGATACAAGCAAAGATCATTAAGTTCTATGAAAATCATAAGCATTGGCGAGGCACTCGTTACTATGAATTGCATGAAACTTATGCCAAGAATTTACTTAACACGATTGTGATCAACAACCTTTACTACTTTTGAATATAAGTTCATAACGATTAGGTGAAATTCCCTTATATCCTAGCATCAAACTTATGCATGAAAATTAAGCGTGCACTCTCAACCAACACACACAAATCAGTTTTAATTCATGTAGATAAGTAAATTGAATTCACAATTTATGAAACGCAATTGAAAGTAATCAAATCATATAGCAAGCATAAACATGGTTTCGAATCGCCCCTAGCCAAGGGGGGGTTTAGTTCCTCATACGTACAAAACAAAGAGTATAAAATTTAAACATTGAAATCAAAAGAAAGAAAACACCTAAACGCTCCAACGATCCTAACTTGAATGGCATGAACGTCCAAGGCTTCTCCTCCTTCCTCTTTGCTGCGGCACAAGGTTTTGGGGACAGGTTTGGATGGTATTTGTATGGAGGAGTGGATGGGAGATGGTATGGTGGTGTTTAGGATGGATGGGGGGTGTGGCTGATTGTGTTTTTTATGTAGTGTATGAATGTGTAGATGGGTTTGGCTAAAAGAATGGATGGAGAATGGGTGGTGTGGCTGATTGTGTTTTTGATGTAGTGTAATCTCTAGTGTTCTTCCCTTCACTCCCTATTTATAGAAGCTCCAAAGCAAAGAATCACTCAAGTGGCTTCAATAAACAATACAAACAAAGATGAAATGATGCAAAAACAACTAGTTTACATGCTCTTTTATCATTGTGTCTTGCCTTTAACAAAAGGCAATCATTCCTCTTTTGCTAATTCAACTCCTTTGTAGCTATCCATGTGCCTTCATTCTTCAATTTCTGATGCATTTGCCTTGTATTCCATCCCTTTTCCACATGTACTAGCTGTTAGACAACTTTCACACACATGTTTTGCATCATTTCATCTTGCAAACATCAACTTTCGGCCACTTTACACTTCCACACTTCAACTTTATTATTTAGATTTTTGCATGTGTTGAAACCCTTTTTAAAACACAAAAAACGTCCATCCCACTTGCTCCATATGCATGCAATCCATTTTGGCCCAAAATTGCTCCAAATTGCACCAAAATGCACTTTCTTTCCAACTTTGTTATTAGGACCTACAAACACACGAAAATAGCTTAAAACACTCTTATAAGCAATAACTAACTAAGTAAATGCAAGAAAACATGTTAACTAAGTCGCATAAATATACTCTTATCATTGCGCCATAGAAGTTAGTAAGTTAAAAATCTGATCATTATCAATTGAAGAACCTGATTTTTGGGCGGGTTGTGCTTGGGGTTGAGTTGGTGCAAACGGCTTTTGGTAGAAACCCGGGGGTTGTTGCCTAAAGCCTCCTTGTTGTTGGGGTTGTTGGGGGTCCATCCACTTGAAATATGGATCGTTCCTTGAAGTATGGATCGTTCCTTGGTTGCTTTTGGTAGAAACCCGGGGGTTGTTGCCTAAAGCCACCTCGCCAACCTGGATTGTATGAATTGGAATATGGATCGTTCCTTGGTTGGTTTTGGCCTTGAAACCCAATTGCATTGGCGCTCTCCCATCCACGATTTTCAATCAATTGTGGGCATTTTTCAGAGGCATGTCCTTGGATAGAACATACACCACACACCATTGGTCCTTGCAACCTCATGCCTTCGGCCATCTGAGAAACAATGGAAGTAAGATTAGCTAATTGTGAATGAATGTCAGGTGTGGAACTTACCTCATGAACATGTTGCCGTGGGGGTCCTCTTTGGCCTACTCCTTCGTATTGTTGAGCGTTCAACGCTCGATTAGCAATCAAGATCTTGGCAGCCATAGGTGTTTTGTCTACCAATGCTCCACCTGCCGAGGCATCGAGCATTTGACGTTCTAGTGGTAGGAGCCCTTCGTAGAAGTATTGCAAAAGCAACTCCTCCTTCATCTGATGTTGTGGACAAGAAGCAACAAGTGATTTAAATCGTTCATAATATGTAGGAAAAAACTCACCTTCATTGATAGGGGCATATATATGCACCTTAGTTAGCTTGTTCTTGTGCACTTACATTGTTTTTCCTTAGTTAAAGTAGTCTTTTAAGCTAGTTTTATGTGTTTTCAGGTTTTAAGGGCATATTATACAAAAAGATGCATTTTAGAGCCTTTTGGAGCAAAATGGAGCTTTGAATGGATGTCACATACTTGGAGCCAAAGGCATGGACGAATTTGAAGACTTAAAGATGATGATTCCTACTTGAACAAGGATTCCTAGTTGAAGTAGGAAAGTGTTTAAATGAAGGATTCCTAAATAAAGTAGGATTCCTAATCAATGGAGGAGTCCTAGTTGAAGATGGATTCCTAGAAGAATGAAGATTCCTACTCAAACAAGGTTTCCTACTTGAAGAAGGAAAGTTAAAGCCAAAGAATCAGCTCAAGTGAAGAAATCTTATCCAAAATATCATCCATAACCTTATCTTAGCTTATCTTATCCGAACAAACCTTATCCTAATCCTAATCTACCTATATTTCAGCTAAAAGGGAGGGTTCCTAACTATATTAGGATGCTTAAAATCAGATTTCTAGAAGACCTAATCCTTTCCTACAAAGGTGGCGCCTAGAACCCTTCTAGAAGCCTAAAAATCTGCCTTGTATTTTCCTTCTAGAAACCCACCTTTTGCCGCACCCTATATCCTATTTCCCTTGGGATTTTGGTTTCTAGAAGCCCTTATCCTTTCCTAGTTTAATGCCGCACCTTATCCTCCCATTCCCTTTAGATTTCTGACTTGTTTTCCTTCTAGGATTGTGTGTTATTTTCCTATGCAAATTAGGCCTTTAAATCCTTTTCATTTGCTACCTAGGGGCTGTGATTTTCAGCCTATAAATACACCCCTTTGCCGCACCATTCAACCACCACCCTCTACCATATTTTCCTACATTCATACATCCCTCAACACATTCATCTCTCTTGTGCCGTGGCTATTGCAAGGAAGGAAGGAGAAGGAACAACCTTGTGCCGTGCCTATGCCTTAGCATTGGGAGCGTTGGAGCGTTTCTAGGTGTTTTCTATCTTTGATCTCAATGTTTAATTTAAGTTATCCTTGTGTAATTGCGAGTATGAGGAACTAAACCCCCCTTGGCTAGGGGGGGATTCGAAACCATGTTTATGCTTGCTATATAATTTGATTACCTTCAATTGCGTTTCATAAGTTGTGATTTCAATTTGCTTATCTATGTGAATTAAAACTTATTCTTGTATGATGATTGAGGGTCGACACTTAGTTTGCATGCATGAATTTGATGCTAGGATATAAGGGAATTTCACCTAATCGTTATGAACTTATATTCACCAGTAGTAAAGGTTGTTGATCACAATCGTGTTAAGTAAATTCTTGGCATAAGTTTCATGCAATTCATAGTAACGAGTGCCTCGCCAATGCTTTTGGTTTTCATAGAACTTAATGATCTTTGCTTGTATCTTTGTTATGCAATTCATGCAGGGAACTTGTGAGGAATGCTTTGGGTTGTCGTATGCAATTCATCCAATTCGATAACTTTAGGAAAATCTGAGGGTTAATTAGTGCAATTCACTGTTAATCTGGGGCGTTGGGAATTCATAATCTATTGAAAAGCAATTGGAAATCGTTTCGTATGCAAGTGTGACATGTGTGGAGAAGAACCCCTTAGCTAGCCTTCCATCCATTCATTTAAACCAAATTCGTTTTACAAAGTTTTTGTTTTGTTTTCAAAATTCGTCAAAACAAAATCCCCATTTATTTTAAGTTGTTAGATTAGTTAGAAATCAATTTAGTTTGTGTTTTTAAGTGTCTTGAGTCAAGTTAAAATCAATTTTCGTTCAAGTTCTTCCTTAGTGTTCAAAACTGCCCAGAAAGTGTTTTTAAGGCAGTTTTGAGTCTTTTGGTTTGTTTTGGTGTTTTAAAGTTTAGTTTTGCATTCTTTGAGTCTAGTTTAGTGTTTTAAACTTTGTTTTTACGTTTTGCGTCAGTTTTCAAGTGATTTAGCAATCCCTCCTAATCCCCGGTCTAGAACGATCCCTACTTACATACTTTGCTACAATTGATAAAAAGAGGGTTTAATTTGTGTGCTTATATATTTCGCATCATTCATCTTGTTGAATTCCACTTATTTTTTTACGAAGAAGAATGATGCGAGAAGTTGGGAAAAACTTCTCCTGAAACGCCCTCTTCATACTCTCCCAATATGTGACAGTGCCGGGAGCCAACTCGTATAACCAATCCTTGGCTTTGTCCATTAAAGAGAATGGAAAAGCCTTCATCCTTAAAATACTGCCATCAACGTTAACCGGAGTCATACTTGAGCAAACCACCTCAAACTCTTTCAAATGCTTGTTAGGGTCCTCCATGGACAGCCCATGGAACTTTGGGATGTGGTGTGATGCGGAAATAACTTAACGCACAAATTTAAACCCTATTTGTGACAGTTGTAGTAATGATGTAAGTAGGGATCGTTCTAGGCCGGGGATTAACTAGGGATGCTAACCAAAGTAAAATTAAATTAAAAACGTAAAAACAAAATTTAAAACACTAAACTAGACTCAAAACACTTAACTAGAATAACTCAAAATAAAACTAACAAATAATCTAAAAAGACACAAAATAATTCAAGACTCAAGAAAATACAAACTAAATTGATTTCTAATAAATCTAACACCTTAAAATAAACGGGGGATTGATTTTTGATGAAAAGTAAATTAAACTTAAATAAATTACAAAATTGACAAAAACATAAAATTAAGGTAAAATGATAAATGACGGACTGGCTAGAGGATTATTCTCCACACATGCCACATATGCAACCTAAATTGATTTTCAGTTGTTCTTTCAATAAATTGTAAATTCTCAACGCCCCAAGTTAATTAGGTCCGCTTAAAACACTTAACTAGACTCAAAACACTTAACTAGAATAACTCAAAATAAAACTAACAAATAATCTAAAAAGACACAAAATAATTCAAGACTCAAGAAAATACAAACTAAATTGATTTCTAATAAATCTAACACCTTAAAATAAACGGGGGATTGATTTTTGATGAAAAGTAAATTAAACTTAAATAAATTACAAAATTGACAAAAACATAAAATTAAGGTAAAATGATAAATGACGGACTGGCTAGAGGATTATTCTCCACACATGCCACATATGCAACCTAAATTGATTTTCAGTTGTTCTTTCAATAAATTGTAAATTCTCAACGCCCCAAGTTAATTAGGTCCGCTTAAATTAACCTTCAGATTTTCCTACTTTTATTAGGTTGGATGATTGCATACGACAACCCAAAACATTCCCTACAAGTTCCCTACATGAATTGCATAATAGAGATACAAGCAAGAATCATTAAGTTTTATGAAAATCATAAGCATTGACGAGGCACTTGTTACTATGAATTGCATGAAACTTATGCCAAGAATTTACCTAACGCGATCGTTTATAAGCGACCTTCACTACTTGTGAATATAAGTTCATAACGATTAGGTGAAATTCACTTATATTCTAGCATCAAATTCATGCATGTAAATTAAGTATGCATCCTTAATCGACATACAAAAATAAGTTATCAATCAAGCAGTTAAGCAAATTAAATCACAACTCAGAAATCACAACTGAAGGTAATCAATTCAAATTACAAATATATCCATGGTTTTGAATTAAACTCTAGCCAAAATAAAATTAGTTACACATTATTAAAATTAAACAGGAATAAAACTTGAGTTTAGGAACGAATTAACCGAGAGAGAGAATGAATAACACCGAGAGAGGAGAGTGCCCTTGCTCCTGCTTGTCCTGCGTGGTGTGGTGGCGCCAGTCTTCTGCTGTCCTCACTGTGCTTCCTGCTCCTCTGCGCACTTGGCAGCTCCAGCTGCCCGCGTGTCTCCCTCCTTCCCGAGCTTCTCGCAAGCTGCTCAAAGGCAGCTGTCCTGCACGCGTTCGTCCTTCTCGACCAGCTGCCCTCCTTGCTGACTGCATCTGACTGCCCCAAAACTTCTGTTTTTCCGCGCCCCAAGGCCCTCCTCACTCCTTACACGGTGCTGCCAAGGCAGCCTTGCTGCACCGACTTCCTCCTCTCTCTCCGTTTCTTTCCGTTTTTCCTTCTTTCTTTTATTCCATGCCCGCACTGACCTTTACCAGTTGCCCAAAGCCGTGCCAAGCAGCCTGTCTTCACGCTGCGTGCACTTCAAAGCCCCGAGGAGTGTGTTTATTCTACCCAACGCCTGCAGCAAATCCCAATCCCATTTTCTTTTGCTGTGCTTAATCTCTCCTCTTTAATCCCGTGTCTGACCCAAAAATGCCGAGAGACTCCAGGCGCTGCGATGCTTCACTCTCTCCCTTGCCCTCAGGCAGCATCATCTTTTGTTTATTTATTCTATCCCTTTCTTTATTCTCCCACCATTTCTTACCTAGCTGCTTGCTTTCCATAAAGCATCACTCCAAGCCGCCACTTCCCTCTAGTTTTATATTTCTTTCCTTGCCTTTTCTTTTCACTCGCACCCACATGCACATTCACCTTTCTTTTTCTTTTATATTCTGATGTCTGCTACTTAATGCATGCCTAAAACAGCTCCTTTAATGCATGCTTTCCGTCCCACAATGCCGAGTCTGCCTCTACTTTAATCCCCTTTATGCCAGCTCTCCTGCAAGCTGTCCACTTGCTTTCCTCACTTCTAATATTCCTGTCCGAGGCCTCTAGCTCCTTTCTCTCTTATTTTATTCTGCCAACAAGGCAGCAACAACTCCCATCATTCATCATCATCATATATATATATATATATATATATATATATATATTTATAATTCTATCTTATTTTTATTAACCAAAAATAGTGGGCAATGCAGTTTTGACGATTTTATTACTAAAAATATACACTTATGTTATTTTTATTTTCTTAGCTAGATAAATTCGATAAAACACAAAAACAAAGTAAATAACTCAAAAATATAAGAAACTAACTAAGAAAAGACGAGAGAATTCGAAGTAAAAATATATATAAATATGATCCGATCAAATACCCCCACACTTAACTTTTGCTAGTCCTCGAGCAAAACAAACGAAAACAGAAAAAGTAATAACATGAAAATTATTAGTTTCCCCCTATATGACCCTCATAGAATTTCATTCGAGAACACAAATCATCAAGAACCATAGCTAACACCAACAAGCTAATCCAAGTTCATTTTCCTTATTCAAATATTAGCCGTAATCTTTGAATCATCCTTGAAGTGTAGTGTGTGAGATAGCCATGCTAATGCAATTTCAAATTTTTATTTTTAAAATCACCATATGCAAACTAGCGACCTTCTCACGGGATATGCACTCAATCACACATGTGTTTAGTTTTAATGTGTTTCTCTCAAAGAATCAAATGTGAAAGTTCTACCATAAGCTTGCATAAAGATCACTTCTCCACAATCATAATTACAAAACTTAAATCAAGAGGACTTTTATTGGATGTAATGAGGCTTAGGGATAGAGTTATTGAAACGAAAGAATAGGACAACACAAGTTCCAAGCTACATTGCAAGCAATTATTTTCTTTAGATTTATAAGAACTCAAGCTCTCCAACGATTCTTCAGACATCTCCAACCACACCCATAAACTGAAACTTTAAAAACTTTTTATTTTCTTTGTATACAATCTTTCTTTTTCTTTTCTTTTTTTTCTTCTTTTTTTTTTTTTTTTTTTAAATACAAACATGAAATACCCCCACACTTATTCTTTTGCCAAACACCTTCAAAGTACTTCACAAACGTTTCTCATAAGACAATCTTGCATTGCTCGCTTGGAAAGGGTAAGGAAAAATATTTATTTCAGGCATAAGGGTAGACATATCTGGTGATAAGAAATAAAAGGTTCACATATACGGCACAAATTGGCAATCTAATGATATCATTTTTCTTTGGGAAACAAGGTTATTTGGGCCATGGTGGTAAACCTAATGCCTCTATCATTTTCAAGTTCATGCAATCAATGACAAATATTTCAAAAGATTGTTATGCAAGTTCTAGAGAAGTATCTCACATAAGTTCATCACACATGAAAAAAATAGGAGTGTATGAAAAATGCACACACTTTCAATAGGCTCAAAAACTCACATAGGATGTATATGGTCACTAAATTCACATATGGAGCTTTAAATCATGCTTTAGTTTCACATCAACAAGGCTATGTGCGTTTCGTTTTTCAAAGATGATCAAATATGTACAAACTAACACGAGAATTAGGAATTTCACACAACACATGTTAACTAAGTTCTTGATCATCATGGTTCAAATTTTATCCAATTATATCATTGGGTCGGGACACTAACAAAAAATCTAATTCAAAACAATAAGGAAAACAAGGAAATATTTTTGGATTTTTTAAATTTTCTGAATTTTTATTTTTTATTTTTTTATGTATTTTTATTTTTTTTAAAACAACAACTTAATTAAGAAAACACAAAGCAATAACATGGAAACGAATGAAACCAGTTCAAAATCGAAGGTACAAAAATTTTCAATTTGGTCATTTTTATACTCTTTACCCCCACACTTAAACTAGACATTGTCCCCAATGTCAGAAAATATAATAAAATGCAAATAACAAATAAAAATAAAGTAGATAAATATAAAGAAACAAAATAAAGCAATAGGACTGAAAACTTCCCTAATTTGCAGAAAATCAAGCGATGACCCCCAAGCTAAAATTCTGCAATCAACTTCAAGGGTGGAAATAACCAAAAGTTCCTGCAAAGAAAAGAAATAAATCAGTTAAGCACGCAAGAAAATGTAAAAAAAAAATGCAAACGAAAAATTAAAAATGAAAAAGACAATGAATAAAACTAAAAAAAAAAAAATGATCATTGGTCCTGGTTGGTGACTTTCCACAGCTTTGAACTTGAACTGGCCTCGGAACTTCTTAGCAAGGAAAATGAGACTTGATTGGTGGTGGTGTTGAAGCTTCTCGAGCTCTTGGTTTCAACTCGGACTCCTTCTGCCGGGTTGATTGAGTCTGCAGGCTACATTCTTCTCTTTTTGTTCTTCTGCATGGCAGGTAGGCACG
This sequence comes from Malus fusca, assembly GCA_035220775.1. Taxonomy (NCBI): domain Eukaryota; kingdom Viridiplantae; phylum Streptophyta; class Magnoliopsida; order Rosales; family Rosaceae; genus Malus; species Malus fusca. The sequence goes on along the minus strand of CM069066.1, from coordinate 17,543,585 downwards.
AGGAAAAGGTGGTGGTCTGCTTCTTTGTTCAATCTGTCCAAGTGCCGACCGATTTCCTTTCTTTCACCTTGACTCGTAGCCAAGAGCAAGGGTAAAGGAAAAGCGTGCCATGAGATATCTTTGCCTCTGACTCTGATGATATGGGATACTTTTGCTTTTGAAGAAGTATCGTTCCACAGGTGTATGCGTGAACTGGGCTGGGGAACTTCTTAGCAAGGAAAATGAGACTTGATCTTGAAGATGAAGCAGCACCTTGTCTCCACATGCTTCAAGTATCATTTTCACTTGCCATGTCTGTTCTCCAGGCAGATGTGGCGACTTCTTCGGAAGTACATCAGTGGTTGAAGAAGAGCACTCGAGAGCAATGCTAGGTAAGCAATCAGGAAGGATTTCCAGGCAGTCGGTTCTTAGATTGGAAGATTGACACCGAGTGCTGGCTGATTGCCCGCTTTCTCCTTGCCCCAAAGACAAGGAAAAGGATAGGGAGAAAGCGTGATATGAGATACTCTTGCTTTCAACCTTCATGATATGAAATACTCTAGCTCTAGATGACTTGTTTGTAAAGGTATCCCAGGGAATGAGAAACACAGAGAAACTCGAGAGGGTTTGTTGGAAAGGCATTTTCGGAGATGAAAAATTTCGGAGATGAAGAAGTGCTGAGAGAGTTTGCCTTTGCAATGGATGCGAAGGTAGACGTTTATAGGTCTTTTCTTCACAACCGAAACTATTCTTTTACCCCTGTCGGCAGCCGGTGGATGGATGAACAGTACAAGTTACGCGCTTTCTGAAAAAGTCACCCGTAATTTGCGCAAAGCTGACAGCGCGCGTGACGAATGACGACAAAATTGGAAAAACTGTTCGCCTCGTGATTCCTGACCGCTCCGACTTTTGAGAGAGACGCCCGACTTTTGAGAGAACGGCGTCCGACTTTTGAGAAAGGAACCGACTTTTGAGACGGAGACGCCGCTTTTGAGAAAAGAATCCGGCTTTTGAGAAAGGAGCCCGGCTCTTCGATTTGCGAGAGGGCGCCTCTTCGACTGCTGAGTGAGCGCCTCAACGATTTCTTCTTCTTATAAGAACGCTCATTTTTGTTCCACAACACACTTAAGCTCCCCTTGTAAACACTTCATCTGGTAAACGTTCCCTCCTGTAAACACTCCCTCTTGCATTTTCTTTTAATCTTGATCAGTCCAACTCTTCATTCTCAACACCTTCAAATATGTCTTGCCCCTCTGACCGTCGCCTTAACTTGAATGTTGGGGAAGATAGTGATATATCTTCTCCAACCAACATTTGGCAGCCATCCTTCATATCCCCAAATGGTCCTCTTACAGTTGGGGATTCCATGATGATGAACGAAACAACCGCATCGGTGGTGGCCAGAAATCTGCTCACTCCTAGAGACACTAGGATACTTTCCAGGCGGTCCGACGAACTAGCTGTCCAGGACTCTTTGGCCTACAGCGTCCGATGCGCAGGTTCAGTATCAAACATGGGCCAGCGCCTTCTTGCACGAACCCGTCAGGTGGAGTCGTTGATGGCTGAAGTGGCTAGTTTTCGGCAGGAGGTCAGAGTGCTTAGGCATGAGAACAGGGATTTGCACATGCTTGCAACCAATTACTCAACCAGCATGAAGAGGAAGCTGGATCAGATGCAGGAGTCCGAAGTGCGGATTCAGAGTGATCATCAACGGTTTATGGCGTTACTCCCGAGGTTTATGTTGCCTTCGTCCTCGGGTGCAGCACCAAGTATTGAGGCTCTGAATGATCCAACTCTGGCGCTTCGTCTTTCTAGGGCTCCGTCGACCTCCGAGGCACCACCAACCAACGACCAATGAAAGCTAAATTAGTTTACAAGTTATTGTAAATTATTTATGCATTTAAGTTTTTTTTTTTTTTTTTTTTTTTTTTTTTTTTTTTAAATAACAATGTAAAATAAGTAAAACAAAGTAAAAAGACCAAGTTTAACTTTCTAAACAAAAATCACAACTAAATAAACAAAACAAAATGAAATCAACGTAAAAAAAAAAAATCAACGTAAAATAAATTCACACAAAAGCCAACAAACAATGAAAGAACTAAATAGAGTAAAATAAATTCAGTAAGGAGAAGGGATTAGGAATGCAAATCTGATTGTGGGTGATTCCTAGGCCTCCCTTCATTATTCAAATGCATGAGTTTATCCTTGAACGGACGGTGGTACTTGAAATGATCCGACAACGGTCTAAGTTCTAATGACGGTGCCTGAATCATCAAAATTAGAAACAAGTTAGTATAAATTAAAATTAAAAATGGAGAAGATGGCTTACTTTCACGTTCAAACTCAATTACAAACACCACGTCTTTGAACGTTTCAGGGACTTTGAACTTTGCCAAATTTATTATAATGGTTGTGGCCTGTCCCGTGTCCTCAGTCTTAACTCCTTTGGGATTTGTTGTCTCAACTACATCCTCTTCGATGCATTCAACATATTCTCCGGCCACTTCCTTTTCTGGAATAATTCTTCTTGGTGTACAAGTCTCTTTGAATGTTTCAACATCTTCGGGAACATGATTTGGTACACCAAGAATTTGGATATCACTTTGCACCTTGGGAAGATCTTCCACAACGTATTTTTCATTCACTTCTTCCTTGGGATTTAAAAACCTGCAAGGAAAAAGGACATTTGGTGGAACGATGTTAGAATGAATTGAACTTAGAACCTCCTCACCTGAGTTGGATGGCATAAGGACTTGAGGGGTTTGCGACAAGAATTCTTCTAAACTGCCCAAGTCGTCATCCTCATCTTCTTCATGAAGCGGCAATTCATCCATGTCCGGGCCATGTTTGGATGGTTCTGGAACAACTTCATCCTCCATATCACTTCCCAAAGTGATGGCTTCATCGATTTCCATTTCTCCCCTTGAATTTGCAAATGTGGAGTTGGAGAGTTCTCTTTGATCTTGAATTTGTGCCATGATATCCAAAATCTGCCCAACTTGCTCCTCCAATTCGTCCACTCTTCTGACTCGGTCTTGCATCTCCTGGTTTTGATTTTCTACTCCCTGATTCAAAGAGGTGAGTAAATTATTAAGTGTATCATTATCCAAGGATGTACCTGAATTGAATTGGGGAGATTGTTGTGGTGGATGTGGTGGTGCACATGGCCATTGATAGTACTCCTCTGATGGCTGTAATTGTTCTTCGTTTTGTGAGCCCTGCACCAAAGAAATTAATTCATCAAGCCTTTGATTATAATCCACGGGCATACTTTGATTTGATTGGAATTGTTGTGGGGGATGCTGTGGTAGCTGCATAGGTCTTGAATAGAATTCGTCTTGCTGCCAATATCCACTTTGTTGAAAGTGTTGAGGTTCATCCCACATATAATCTGAGTAGTCTCTCCAATCCGAATTGTAAGCGTTGGAAAACATGTTGCCCCTTGATTGGTTATGGCCCTGATATCCCCAAACATCTTCATTTGCAGAAAATTGAGGACCTTGATATCGTTGTCCATAGGGCACATCAAATGTAGGGACACTTGGCATTGTGGTCCGTTCGGCATTATGAGTTAATTGAGCAGTGAGCTGTGCCAATAGATCTTGAATGCTAGTAGAATCCAGGTCTTGCTCCATTTGTACCTCAATTCAAAGAAAGAAAAATAAATCAAATATCAAAAGTAACATACACAAACACAAATAAACATAAGCAAAAACAAAAATAAAAGGATTAGCAAATTTGCTAATCCCCGGCAACGGCGCCAAAAATTTGATGCGGAAATAACTTAACGCACAAATTTAAACCCTATTTGTGACAGTTGTAGTAATGATGTAAGTAGGGATCGTTCTAGGCCGGGGATTAACTAGGGATGCTAACCAAAGTAAAATTAAATTAAAAACGTAAAAACAAAATTTAAAACACTAAACTAGACTCAAAACACTTAACTAGAATAACTCAAAATAAAACTAACAAATAATCTAAAAAGACACAAAATAATTCAAGACTCAAGAAAATACAAACTAAATTGATTTCTAATAAATCTAACACCTTAAAATAAACGGGGGATTGATTTTTGATGAAAAGTAAATTAAACTTAAATAAATTACAAAATTGACAAAAACATAAAATTAAGGTAAAATGATAAATGACGGACTGGCTAGAGGATTATTCTCCACACATGCCACATATGCAACCTAAATTGATTTTCAGTTGTTCTTTCAATAAATTGTAAATTCTCAACGCCCCAAGTTAATTAGGTCCGCTTAAATTAACCTTCAGATTTTCCTACTTTTATTAGGTTGGATGATTGCATACGACAACCCAAAACATTCCCTACAAGTTCCCTATATGAATTGCATAATAGAGATACAAGCAAGAATCATTAAGTTTTATGAAAATCATAAGCATTGACGAGGCACTTGTTACTATGAATTGCATGAAACTTATGCCAAGAATTTACCTAACGCGATCGTTTATAAGCGACCTTCACTACTTGTGAATATAAGTTCATAACGATTAGGTGAAATTCACTTATATTCTAGCATCAAATTCATGCATGTAAATTAAGTATGCATCCTTAATCGACATACAAAAATAAGTTATCAATCAAGCAGTTAAGCAAATTAAATCACAACTCAGAAATCACAACTGAAGGTAATCAATTCAAATTACAAATATATCCATGGTTTTGAATTAAACTCTAGCCAAAATAAAATTAGTTACACATTATTAAAATTAAACAGGAATAAAACTTGAGTTTAGGAACGAATTAACCGAGAGAGAGAATGAATAACACCGAGAGAGGAGAGTGCCCTTGCTCCTGCCTGTCCTGCGTGGTGTGGTGGCGCCAGTCTTCTGCTGTCCTCACTGTGCTTCCTGCTCCTCTGCGCACTTGGCAGCTCCAGCTGCCCGCGTGTCTCCCTCCTTCCCGAGCTTCTCGCAAGCTGCTCAAAGGCAGCTGTCCTGCACGCGTTCGTCCTTCTCGACCAGCTGCCCTCCTTGCTGACTGCATCTGACTGCCCCAAAACTTCTGTTTTTCCGCGCCCCAAGGCCCTCCTCACTCCTTACACGGTGCTGCCAAGGCAGCCTTGCTGCACCGACTTCCTCCTCTCTCTCCGTTTCTTTCCATTTTTCCTTCTTTCTTTTATTCCATGCCCGCACTGACCTTTACCAGCTGCCCAAAGCCGTGCCAAGCAGCCAGTCTTCACGCTGCGTGCACTTCAAAGCCCCGAGGAGTGTGTTTATTCTACCCAACGCCTGCAGCAAATCCCAATCCCATTTTCTTTTGCTGTGCTTAATCTCTCCTCTTTAATCCCGTGTCTGACCCAAAAATGCCGAGAGACTCCAGGCGCTGCGATGCTTCACTCTCTCCCTTGCCCTCAGGCAGCATCATCTTTTGTTTATTTATTCTATCCCTTTCTTTATTCTCCCACCATTTCTTACCTAGCTGCTTGCTTTCCATAAAGCATCACTCCAAGCCGCCACTTCCCTCTAGTTTTATATTTCTTTCCTTGCCTTTTCTTTTCACTCGCACCCACATGCACATTCACCTTTCTTTTTCTTTTATATTCTGATGTCTGCTACTTAATGCATGCCTAAAACAGCTCCTTTAATGCATGCTTTCCGTCCCACAATGCCGAGTCTGCCTCTACTTTAATCCCCTTTATGCCAGCTCTCCTGCAAGCTGTCCACTTGCTTTCCTCACTTCTAATATTCCTGTCCGAGGCCTCTAGCTCCTTTCTCTCTTATTTTATTCTGCCAACAAGGCAGCAACAACTCCCATCATTCATCATCATCATATATATATATTTATAATTCTATCTTATTTTTATTAACCAAAAATAGTGGGCAATGCAGTTTTGACGATTTTATTACTAAAAATATACACTTATGTTATTTTTATTTTCTTAGCTAGATAAATTCGATAAAACACAAAAACAAAGTAAATAACTCAAAAATATAAGAAACTAACTAAGAAAAGACGAGAGAATTCGAAGTAAAAATATATATAAATATGATCCGATCATGGTGCAGCAAACTAGACTTCAATTCGAACTCCTCGGTCTTGCCTTGAGCTGCCATGGGATATTGGATGCATAAAGGTGCGGCATTATCCAATCCCGAAGCCGAAAGCTCCTTGATTGTGCGGTTGTCGGCTGCCATGATTGGTGCTTCCTCAAAAATCCCAGCCGTGCCCCTCTCTTCTTCTTCTAAAACTTGTTCTTCAAGGTCAGGTTCAGGTCTAGGTGGGTTGGACTCTTGTTGGTTCCTCCTTCTCAAAGTTTGCTCAAAATTGTTGTCAAAGTCCAAAATATGCTCACGAACAGGTTGGGAACTTCGAGTCACGCACTAGTACCTAAAAACAAAGAAACAAAACAAATCAGCAACTAAGATAGAAAACAAACGAAAACAAATAAAACGCAACAACAAGGGATTAGCAAAGTTGCTAATCCCCGGCAACGGCACCAAAATTTGATGCGTAAAACAACTAAACACACAAATTAAACCCTGTTTTGACAATTGTAGTAAAGTATGTAAGTAGGGATCGTTCTGGACCGGGGATTAGGAGGGATTGCTAAACACTTGAAAACTGACTTAGAAACGTAAAAACAAAGTTTAAAACACTAAACTAGACTCAAAGAATGTAAAACTAAAGTTCGAAACACTAAAACAAACCAAAAGACTCAAAACAGCAAACAAACACTCAAAACTGCCTTAAAAACACTTTCTGGGCAGTTTTGAGCACAAAGCACCAAATTGGACGAATTTGGGTTTTAACTTGTACCAAAACACTTAAAAACATAAACCAAAACACTTTCTAACTAATCTAGGACTTCAAAATAAATGGGGATTTGATTTGGACGAAAATAAACTAACAAAACAGATTGCAAAGTAAAAACAGATTTGAAAACGATTTTGGGGTTTTAAATGGATGATGGACTAGTTAGAGACTCTTTCTCCACACATGACAAGTATGCAAACCACTCGATTTCCAGTTATTCCTTCATTGAATTATGAATGACAATGCCCCAAATTAACCGTGACATCATGTTCATAACAAAACGAAAGGAAAAGAACTTAAACATTGAAATCATAAAACGAATTACACCTAGAATGCACCAACAATGAAGCTTGAGCATCCAAGAGTCCTTCCTTCTTTCTCCTTGCTACGGCACAAAGGTGGGTGAAGTGTTTGGGATGTGTTTTAGGGTCAGAAGTTATGGAATTGGGTGAAGGATGGGCACGGCAAAGGTGGAGTGATGGCTGAAAGTTTGTAGAATTGTGTAAGGTTGTGTGAATTGGTGAATGGTAACCCTAAGGCTGCGGCAAAGCTTGGTATTTATAGAACAAGGCTCCAAAATAAATTAGGTAATCAGAAATTAAACTAAAACTTAAAGGAAATAGGAAATTAGAACCAAAATACTAAGGGAAATAGGTTAAAGGGTGCAGCAAAGGCTTAGGAAAGGGGTAAGTGTCCTAAAACTAAAGGGAAAGGTGATTCCTTGTGCGGCAAGGCAAGGAAATTGGTGGGAAAGGTGCGGCTGAATTAAGTCGCAATTTCTGGAGTTAATAAGCATGTTTAGATATGATCTCATGAATGAAATGCTACTACTTAGATGCGAGAACCAGTGACACCATATGCTCATACCAAATTCAAACTCCACAAATTGAAACACATAACACTCAAGATAGAAGTTAAGGGTTGTAACGGGGCTTGGGGTATTGGTTAACAAAGAAAGGATAGGGAAAACAAACGTTCTTAAAGCAATAGCAAGCAAAGTAATGAAATTGAACTTAGAATTCACGTAGATTGCAGAAATCACTTTTAGACATCATGGGAAGATTTAAACAACTCTTAGGGTCAAATTCAACTTTTTGGACCCTTTCTTCAACAAATAACACTTTAGAACTCTTTTTCTCATCTTTTCAACTCTTTTTTTCATACTTTTCACACTTTTTTTTTTCTTTCTTTCTTTTCACGAATTTTTTCTTTTCTTTTCTTTCTACCCGTGCCTATGGCACACTAATTCACATGAGAAATACTTCCCCCACACTTGTTTTCTGCCATACATTAATCAAAAGGAATTCAATTTGACTCATGCTTTCCTATGCTTCAAGAACAAGGGTATGGATGGTCCTAATCTAGGCTAGGTGAGGGTAATGTGGGTTAACAAAGAAAAGGCTAAAAAAGGCTCAATGAGGTTAAAACCTACAAAACATAATGACATAGGGGATTCACGGCTTTTTGGTTATGGTGGTGGTCACTACACAACTTTATCTTGAATATGTGTTATGCAAATCAATAACATGCTTTGAATGAAATGGGCATGAGTTCTAGCATTTGGAACTAAATGATGAAACGCCTTCTAAGTAGTAACCAAGCAAGGAATAATGAGATCATGCAACGACTTTACCAAACAATAATGCACAGATTTTAACTCTCCAAATAAACGTTTAGGCTCAAGTCTCACAAGGTTGTAGCGTTAATTTGAGTTCCTTCCTTCAAGCATGTTACAAAAACTGATTTTTTTCTTTTGTGATTGCATGTGAGTTCATAAATTATAACCACAACCAAGCATAAACCAAAGAGTAAATCAAACTTTCATCCATGTTTATAACTTTTTTTAACAGTCATGCAATTAAAAATCCAATCCTCATCATTGTGTTGGAAGGTACCCTAAGACACAAACAAACACACAAAAACAACTTGAAAACAACTCTTTTTGGGTTTTTAAAACAATTTTTCAAATTTTTATGTGATTTTCGGATTTTCGGATTTTGAAGTTCGGTTGTGGTACTTACCTCATTCACTTGGTGTTGCCGTGGGGTGCCTCTTTGTCCAACACCTTCGTATTGTTGAGCGTTTAACGCTCGATTGGCAATCAAAGTCTTTGCTGCCGTGGGGGTCTTGTCAACCAAAGCTCCTCCCGCCGAGGCATCTAGCATTTGACGTTCGATTGGTAGAAGTGTTGGAAATATGCCCTGAAAGCTAATCTTTGGAAGAAACCTTTCAGGACAAATGAATAGATGTATAGATGATTCTTATACGTCAAATGGCAAAGACACGAATTAGGACTATCTCAATAAACGATATATGTCTTAAATAGTGTATCCATGGACAATGGATGGATTGAAGAAGTAATCTAATGATGTTAGACTACAGAGACCTTCTTCAGATAACCAAATGTCCAAAAGGTTCCTGGTCATTGGATTGTCGGAGGGAAACTGACAATGCGTAGATCGGTACATACTGTGTCTGCTTCAAATGGAAGGATGGAAAGTCTCATCCCATTCGTGTTGTGACACTAAGACAAGTATGTAGGTGCTCATTAGGGGAATGAGTTCACTGAACACAATCGAACGAGAGTACTTGCATGGAGGTCTACTCACATGTCAAGCAAGTAACTCTAATGGTTGGAATAATGTAAGTAGTCCTTAGACCTGAGGCATCGTCGTTGTCTTGTGGTTAAGTACTTGATCTTTGATTATGTCAAACGTCAATCTTTCAGAATGTCAACGGCATAGTCGGGGTTAAGCCACTTAGTCATGAAGGCAAGTGTATGCGCAACAAGGAATCTCTAATCCTCGGTAAGAGAGGAAGAATACTCTAAGATATGATTCAGAAATCTTCGGCCGAAGTATCAAGCGTATTGAAAGGAATGCGTTCCTATACGACTCAAAAGAATCATATAAGAAGGAATAATCACATTAGGGGTTTGACATAATATATCCATACCCTAGTAATATGATTGAGAGTATTGTATTAGAGAAGGATCGAATTACATTGTAATTCCAACTGAATAGGTTCTCCGAATAAACTTCTACATTAGCTTGGGTAGTGATGCGAAAATAACTTAACGCACAAATTTAAACCCTATTTGTGACAGTTGTAGTATATGGATAAGTAGGGATCGTTCTAGGCCGGGGATTAACTAGGGATGCTAACCAAAGTAAAATTAAATTAAAAACGTAAAAACAAAATTTAAAACACTAAACTAGACTCAAAACACTTAACTAGAATAACTCAAAATAAAACTAACAAATAATCTAAAACAAATCAAAAGACTCAAAATAATTCAAAATTCAAGAAAACACAAACTAAATTGATTTCTAACTAATATGACTCAACAAAATAAAGGGGGATTGATTTTTGATGAAAAGTAAATTAAACTTAAATAAATTACAGAATTGACAAAAACATGAAATTAAGGTGAATGGATGGACGACGGACTGGCTAGAGGATTATTCTCCACACATGACACATATGCAACCTAAATTGATTTTCAGTTGTTCTTTCAATAAATTATGAAACTCAACACCCCAAGTTAATTAGATACGCTTAAATTAACCTTCAAGTTCTCCTTAAGTTAATGAATTGGATGGGAAAGCGCATACAACAATTCAAAACATTCCTCAAAGGTTCCTTACGTGATGAGCACAATAAGGATACAATCAAGAATCATGAAGCACAATGAGAACTATAAGTGTTGACGAGGCATTCGTTACTATGATGAGCATGAAACTAATGCCAAGAATTCATTCAACGCGATCGTTTATAAGCGACCTTCACTACTTGTGATTATAAGATTGTAACTATTAGGTGAAACTCCCTCATAATCTAGCATCATATTCATGCATGAAAACTAAGCGTGCACTCTCAATCAACATACACAAATAAGTTATCAATCAAGTAGATGAACGAATTGAAACCACAACTTATGAAATAACAACTGAACGTAATCAAATCATATTGCAAGCATATTCATGGTTTCGAATCAACCTCTAGCCAAAACAAATTAATTACACATTATTTATAAATTAAAACAGAAATTAAACTTGAGTTTGGAGGATTAAACCGAATGAGGAATTTCTTCCTCTGTCCCCGTGTTCCTCCTTTCTCCCCACGTTAGCTGCCCTCGAGCTCCTCCTGTGTCAGTACGCCACCTGTCCGTTCCCTCTGTCTCGCGCGCCAGCTCTGTTGCTGTGCTCTCCCGTACTGACCTCCCTCATTTCTCCCGTACTGACCTCCTTCTTCTTCTCGCAAGCTGCACCAGGCAGCTCTCACAAGCTGCACGTGTGGGCCCTGCTCCCTGCTCTCGTTGGCTGCACAAGCAGCTCCTCTGTCCCTTCAGCGCTGCCAAGGTTCCAGTTCCCGCAAGCCTCTCTGCGTCCCTGCACGTTCTCTGTTTTTCACTGCCAGGGGCCGCGTCAGTCTCAACTTCCGCCTCCCGCTTCACTGTCTGACCTCCCTCTGCTTGCACAGTCTATCGTGCCTTCCTCTGACTGTCTCGCTGACTCACGTCTTGCTGCCAATGCAGCGCCTTCCTTATCGCGCTGTGCTTCTACGCTGCAAAGGGCAGCTCCTATCGCCAGCTCGCGCGCCTGCCTCGAGAGGAAGGTAAGGATTCCTCCACTACTGCTCTATTCTTTACTCCGCCCTCTGCTATTCCACGCTGCCCAAAGGCAGCCTTCTGCTGCACTGCCCACAAGCCCAAGGCCAGGCAGCTTGCTGCCTTCGTCCTCTTTTATTTTTTTCTGACTTCTCTCTCTGACTTTGCTGCCAAAGGGCAGCTTATTCCTTCTCCCCCCGCGCCTGTCTCTCTGTTTAATGCATGCCTTTTATTTCCGTGCTTACCTGCTCACGCTGCTGTCTTGCTCTGTCAGCTTCCACTCTCCTGTTGCGTCCCTTATTTATTTCACGCTGCCCACTCCAATGCAGCCCACTAGTCCGTGTCTTCCACTATGCACCTTGTCTTTCTATTTTTCTTTTCTGTCAGTGCACTGGTGCTCTCCCCACGTTTTTCTTTATTTCTTCACAGCTGCCAAGCAGCTTTTTCTTTATTTTCTAGTGCTTCTTTTCCCCACTTGTTTTATTTCTTTATTTCTTTTTCTGTCCGCTCCATTTTGTCTGCCAAAATGTTTTCTTCAGTTAATAAAATAAGTGAGCAAGGTAGAAATGACGAATTTATTACTTAAAATCACACTTGTGCTATTTTTATTTCCTTAGCTAGATAAATTCGATAAAAAACAAAAATAAAGTAGATAGCACATAAATAGGAGGAAATAACTAAGAAAAGACGAGAGAAATTGATGTAAAATATGTATAAATATGAGTTTATCAAATACCCCCACACTTAGCTTTTGCTAGTCCTCGAGCAAAACAAACGAAAACAGAAAAAGTAATAACATGAAAATTATTAGCTTTCCCCTATGTGACCCTCATAGAATTTCATTCGAGAACACAAATCATCAAGAACCATAGCTAACACCAACAAGCAATTCAAGTTCATTTTCCTTATTCAAATATTAGCAGTAATCTTTGAAACATCCTTGAAGTGTAGTGTGTGAGATAGCCATGCTAATGCAATTTCAAAATTTTTATTTTTAGAATCACCATATGCAAACTAGCGACCTTCTCACTGGACATACACTCAATCACACATGTGTTTAGTTTTAATGTGTTTCTCTCAAAGAATCAAATGTGAAAGTTCTACCATAAGCTTGCATAAAGATCACTTCTCCATAATCATAATTACAAAACTTAAATCAAGAGGACTTTTATTGGATGTAATGAGGATTAGGGATAGGGTTATTGAAACGAAAGAATAGGTAAACACAAGTTCCAAGCTACATTGCAAGCAATTTTTTTGTTTAGATTTATAAGAACTCAAGCTTTCCAGCTATTCTTCCAGTCACCTCAAACCACAAACTTAAACTGAAACTTTAAAAACTTTTTATTTTCTTTGTATACAATCTTTCTTTTTCTTTTCCTTTTCTTTTTCTTCTTCTTCTTTTTTTTTTTTTTTTTTTTTTTTTTTCACACAAACATGAAATACCCCCACACTTATTCTTTTGCCAAACACCTTCAAAGTACTTCACAAACGTTTCTCATAAGACAATCTCGCATTGCTCGCTTGGAAAGGGTAAGGAAAAATATTTATTTCAGGCATAAGGGTAGACATATCTGGTGATAAGAAATAAAAGGTCCAACATATATGACTCAAATTGGCAATCTAATGATATTATTTTTCTTTGGGAAACAAGGTTATTTGGGCCATGGTGGTAAACCTAATGCCTCTATCATTTTCAAGTTCATGCAATCAATGACAAATATTTCGAAAGATCGTTATGCAAGTTCTAGAGAAGTATCTCACATAAGTTCATCACACATGAAAGAATAAGAGTGTATGAAAAATGCACACACTTTCAATAGGCTCAAAAACTCACATAGGATGTAATGGTCACTAAATTCACAAATGGAGCTTTAAATCATGCTTTAGTTTCACATCAACAAGGCTATGTGCATTTGGTTTTTCAAAGATGATCAAATATGTAAAACTAACACGAGAATAAGGAATTTCACACAACACATGTTAACTAAGTTCTTGATCATCATGGTTCAAATTTTATCCAATTATATCATTGGGTCGAGAAACTAACAAAAATCTAATTCAAATCAATAAGGAAAACAAGGAAATATTTTTGGATTTTTTTAAATTTTCCGATTTTTTTTTTTCTTTTAATAAAACAAAACTAATTAAGAAAACAAAGCAATAACAAGAAAACAAAGCAATAACATGGAAACAAATGAAACCAGTTCAAAGTCGAAGGTACAAAAATTTTCAATTTGGTCATTTTTCATACTCTTTACCCCCACACTTAAACTAGACATTGTCCCCAATGTCAGAAAATATAATAAAATGCAAATAAAAATAAAATAAATAAATATATACGAAATAAAATAAAGCAATATGACTGAAAACTTCCCTAATTTGCAGAAAAAAATCAAGCGATGACCCCCAAGCTAAAATTCTGCAATCAACTTCAAGGGTGGAAATAGCCAAAAGTTCCTGCAAAGAAAAGAAAAAAAATCAGTTAAGCACGCAAGAAAATGTAGAAAATGCAAACGGAAAATTAAAAATGAAAATAAAAGACAATGAATAAAACTAAAAAGTGATCATTGGTCCTGTTTGGTGACTTTCCACAGCTTTGAACTTGAACTGGCCTCGGAACTTCTTAGCAAGGAAAATGAGACTTGATTGGTGGTGGTGTTGAAGCTTCTCGAGCTCTTGGTTTCAACTCGGACTCCTTCTGCCGGGTTGATTGAGTCTGCAGGCTACATTCTTCTCTTTTTGTTCTTCTGCATGGCAGGTAGGCACGAGGTAGAGGTGGTGGTCTGCTTCTTTGTTCAATCTGTCCAAGTGCCGACCGATTTCCTTTCTTTCACCTTGTCCCATAGCCAAGAGCAAGGGTAAAGGAAAAGCATGCCATGAGAAATCTTTGCCTCTGACTCTGATGATATGGGATACTTTTGCTTTTGAAGAAGTATCGTTCCACAGGTGTATGCTTGAACTGGGCTGGGGAACTTCTTAGCAAGGAAAATGAGACTTGATCTTGAAGATGAAGCAGCACCTTGTCTCCACATGCTTCAAGTATCATTTTCACTTGCCATGTCTGTTCTCCAGTCAGACGTGGCGACTTCTTCGGAAGTACATCAGCGGTTGAAGAAGAGTACTCGAGAGCAATGCTAGGTAAGCAATCAGGAAGGATTTCCAGGCAGTCGGTTCTTAGATTGGAAGATTGACACCGAGTGCTGGCTGATTGCCCGCTTTCTCCTTATCACAAGGACAAGGAAAAGGACAGGGAGAAAGCGTGATATGAGATACTCTTGCTTTCAACCTTCATGATATGAAATACTCTAGCTCTAGATGACTTGTTTGGAAAGGTATCCCAGGGAATGAGAAACACAGAGTAACTCGAGAGGGTTTGTTGGAAAGGCATTTTCGGAGATGAAAAATTTCGGAGATGAAGAAGTGTAGAGGGGGTGTGCCTTTGCTGGATGGTGAAGGTAGACGTTTATAGGTGATTCTTCACAACCGAAACTGTTCCTTTACCCCTGTCGGCAGCCGGTGGATGGATGAACAGTACAAGTTACGCGCTTTCTGACAAAGCAACCCGTAATTTGCGCAAAGCTGACAGCGCGCGTGACGAGTGACGACAAAACTGGAAAAGCTTTTCGCCTCGTGATTCCTGACCGCTCCGGCTTTTGAGAAAGATGCCCGACTTTTGAGAGAACGGCGTCCGACTTTTGAGAAAGGAACCGACTTTTGAGACGGAGTCCGACTTTTGAGACGGAGACGCTGCTTTTGAGAAAAGAATCCGGCTCTTGAGAAAGGAGCCCGGCTCTTCGATTTTCGAGAGGGCGCCACTTTGATTGCTGAGTGATGCCTCATCGATTTCTTCTTCTTATAAGAGCGCTAAATTTGTTCCACAACAAACTTAAGCTCCCTCCTGTAAACACTCCCTCCGGTAAACACTCCCTCTTGCATTTTCTTTTAATCTTGATCAGTCCAACTCTTCATTCTCAACACCTTCAAATATGTCTTGCCCCTCTGACCGTCGCCTTAACCTGAATGTTGGGGAAGATAGTGATACGTCTTCTCCAACCAACATTTGGCAGCCGTCCTTCATATCCCCGAATGGTCCTCTTACAGTTGGGGATTCCATGATGATGAACGAAACAACAGCATCGGTGGTGGCCAGAAATCTGCTCACTCCTAGAGACACTAGGATACTTTCTAGGCGGTCCGACGAACTAGCTGTCCAGGACTCTTTGGCTTACAGTGTCCGATGCGCAGGCTCAGTATCAAACATGGGCCAGCGCCTTCTTGCACGAACCCGTCAGGTGGAGTCGTTGATGGCTGAAGTGGCTAGTCTTCGGCAGGAGGTCAGAGTGCTTAGGCATGAGAACAGGGATTTGCACATGCTCGCAACCAATTACTCCACAAGCATGAAGAGGAAGCTTGATCAGCTGCAGGAGTCCGAAGTGCGGATTCAGAGTGATCATCAACGGTTTATGACGTTACTCCCGAGGTTTATGTTGCCTTCGTCCTCGGGAGCAGCACCAAGTATTGAGGCTCCGAATGATCCAGCTCTGGCGCTTCGTCTTTCAGGGGCTCCGTCGACCTCCGAGGCACCACCAACCAACGACCAATGAACGAAATTAGTTTACAAGTTATTGTAAAATATTTATGCATTTAAGTTTTTTTTTTTTTTTTTTTTTATATGAATGTTTATGTTTTTTTTTTTTTTTTTTTTTTTTTTAAATTATGTAATAAAAAGTAAAACAAAGTAAAAAGACTATGTTTAACTTTCTAAACAAAAATCACAACTAAATAAACAAAACAAAATAAAATCAACGTAAAATAAATTCACACAAGAGCAACAAACAATGAAAGAACTAAACAAAGTAAAATGAATTCAGTAAAGAGAAGGGATTAGGAATGCAAATCTGATTGTGGGTGATTCCTAGGCCTCCCTTCATTATTCAAATGCATGGGTTTATCCTTGAACGGACGGTGGTAATTGAAATGATCCGACAACGGTCTAAGTTCTAATGACGGTGCCTGAATCATCAAAATTAAATTGTTAGCATAACATAAAATTAAAATTGGAGAAGATGGCTTACATTCTTGTTCAAAATCAAACTCAATGACGAACACTACGTCTTTAAACGTTTCAGGGACTTTGAATTTGGCCAGATTTACTATGATGGTTGTGGCTTGTCCCGTGTCATCAAACTCAACTGCTTTGGGCTTGATTGTCTCATGCACAGCCTCCTGGATGTATTCTTGAAATTCTTCGGCCACCTCATTTTCTGGAATAATTCTTCTTGGTGTGCAAGTCTCTTTGAACGTTTCAATACCATCGGGAACTTGATTTGGTACACCAAGAATTTGGATATCACTTTGCACCTTGGGAAGATCTTCCACGACGTATTTTTCATTCACTTCTTCCTTGGGATTTAAAAACCTGCAAGGAAAAAGGACATTTGGTGGAACGATGTTAGAATGAATTGAACTTAGAACCTCCTCACCTGAGTTGGACGGCATAAAGACTTGAGGGGTTTGCGATAAGAATTCTTCTAAACTGCCCAAGTCGTCATCCTCATCTTCTTCTTGAATCGGCAATTCATCCATGTCCGGGCTATGTTTGGAAGGTTCTGGGACAACTTCATCCTCCATGTCACTTCCCAAAGTGATGACTTCATTAATTTCCACTTCTGCCTTTGAATTTTCAAGAGTTGAGTTGGAGACCTCACTTTGCTCTTGAATCTGTGCCATGAATTCCATAATCTGCCCAACATGCATATCCAATTCGTCCACTCTTCTGACTCGGTCTTGCATATCCTGGTTTTGATTTTCTACTCCCTGATTCAAAGAGGTGAGTAAATTATTAAGTGTATCATTATCCAAGGATGTACCTGAATTGAATTGGGTTGATTGTTGTGGTGGATGTGACGGTTCATATGGCCACTGATAGAACTCTTCCGATGGCGGCAATTGTTCTTCTTTTTGTGAACCCTGTACCGAAGAAATTAATTCTTCAAGCATTTGATTATAATCCACGGGCATACTTTGATTCGATTGGAATTGTTGTGGGGGATGCTGTGGTGGCTGCATAGGTCTTGAATAGAACGCGTCTTCTTGCTGCCAATATCCACCTTGTTGGAATTGTTGAGGTTCTCCCCACATGTAATCTGAATAATCTCTCCAATCTGAATTGTAAGCATTGGAAAACATGTTGCCCCTTGATTGGTTATGGCCTTGATATCCCCAAACATCTTCATTTGCAGAAAATTGAGGACCTTGATATCGTTGCCCATAGGGCACATCAAGTGTAGGGACACTTGGCATTGTGGTCCGTTCGGCATTATGAGTTAATTGAGCAGTGAGCTGTGCCAATAGATCTTGAATGCTAGTAGAATCCAGGTCTTGCTCCATTTGTACCTCAATTCAAAGAAAGAAAAATAAATCAAATATCAAAAGTAACATACACAAACACAAATAAACATAAGCAAAAACAAAAATAAAAGGATTAGCAAATTTGCTAATCCCCGGCAACGGCGCCAAAAATTTGATGCGAAAATAACTTAACGCACAAATTTAAACCCTATTTGTGACAGTTGTAGTATATGGATAAGTAGGGATCGTTCTAGGTCGGGGATTAACTAGGGATGCTAACCAAAGTAAAATTAAATTAAAAACGTAAAAACAAAATTTAAAACACTAAACTAGACTCAAAACACTTAACTAGAATAACTCAAAATAAAACTAACAAATAATCTAAAACAAATCAAAAGACTCAAAATAATTCAAAATTCAAGAAAACACAAACTAAATTGATTTCTAACTAATATGACTCAACAAAATAAAGGGGGATTGATTTTTGATGAAAAGTAAATTAAACGTAAATAAATTACAGAATTGACAAAAACATGAAATTAAGGTGAATGGATGGACGACGGACTGGCTAGAGGATTATTCTCCACACATGACACATATGCAACCTAAATTGATTTTCAGTTGTTCTTTCAATAAATTATGAAACTCAACACCCCAAGTTAATTAGATACGCTTAAATTAACCTTCAAGTTCTCCTTAAGTTAATGAATTGGATGGGAAAGCGCATACAACAATTCAAAACATTCCTCAAAGGTTCCTTACGTGATGAGCACAATAAGGATACAATCAAGAATCATGAAGCACAATGAGAACTATAAGTGTTGACGAGGCATTCGTTACTATGATGAGCATGAAACTAATGCCAAGAATTCATTCAACGCGATCGTTTATAAGCGACCTTCACTACTTGTGATTATAAGATTGTAACTATTAGGTGAAACTCCCTCATAATCTAGCATCATATTCATGCATGAAAACTAAGCGTGCACTCTCAATCAACATACACAAATAAGTTATCAATCAAGTAGATGAACGAATTGAAACCACAACTTATGAAATAACAACTGAACGTAATCAAATCATATTGCAAGCATATTCATGGTTTCGAATCAACCTCTAGCCAAAACAAATTAATTACACATTATTTATAAATTAAAACAGAAATTAAACTTGAGTTTGGAGGATTAAACCGAATGAGGAATTTCTTCCTCTGTCCCCGTGTTCCTCCTTTCTCCCCACGTTAGCTGCCCTCGAGCTCCTCCTGTGTCAGTACGCCACCTGTCTGTTCCCTCTGTCCCGCGCGCCAGCTCTGTTGCTGTGCTCTCCCGTACTGACCTCCCTCATTTCTCCCGTACTGACCTCCTTCTTCTTCTCGCAAGCTGCACCAGGCAGCTCTCACAAGCTGCACGTGTGGGCCCTGCTCCCTGCTCTCGTTGGCTGCACAAGCAGCTCCTCTGTCCCTTCAGCGCTGCCAAGGTTCCAGTTCCCGCAAGCCTCTCTGCGTCCCTGCACGTTCTCTGTTTTTCACTGCCAGGGGCCGCGTCAGTCTCAACTTCCGCCTCCCGCTTCACTGTCTGACCTCCCTCTGCTTGCACAGTCTATCGTGCATTCCTCTGACTGTCTCGCTGACTCACGTCTTGCTGCCAATGCAGCGCCTTCCTTATCGCGCTGTGCTTTTACGCTGCAAAGGGCAGCTCCTATCGCCAGCTCGCGCGCCTGCCTCGAGAGGAAGGTAAGGATTCCTCCACTACTGCTCTATTCTTTTCTCCGCCCTCTGCTATTCCACGCTGCCCAAAGGCAGCCTTCTGCTGCACTGCCCACAAGCCCAAGGCCAGGCAGCTTGCTGCCTTCGTCCTCTTTTATTTTTTTCTGACTTCTCTCTCTGACCTTGCTGCCAAAGGGCAGCTTATTCCTTCTCCCCCCGCGCCTGTCTCTCTGTTTAATGCATGCCTTTTATTTCCGTGCTTACCTGCTCACGCTGCTGTCTTGCTCTGTCAGCTTCCACTCTCCTGTTGCGTCCCTTATTTATTTCACGCTGCCCACTCCAATGCAGCCCACTAGTCCGTGTCTTCCACTATGCACCTTGTCTTTCTATTTTTCTTTTCTGTCAGTGCACTGGTGCTCTCCCCACGTTTTTCTTTATTTCTTCACAGCTGCCAAGCAACTTTTTCTTTATTTTCTAGTGCTTCTTTTCCCCACTTGTTTTATTTCTTTATTTCTTTTTCTGTCCGCTCCATTTTGTCTGCCAAAATGTTTTCTTCAGTTAATAAAATAAGTGAGCAAGGTAGAAATGACGAATTTATTACTTAAAATCACACTTGTGCTATTTTTATTTCCTTAGCTAGATAAATTCGATAAAAAACAAAAATAAAGTAGATAGCACATAAATATGAGGAAATAACTAAGA
This sequence comes from Malus fusca, assembly GCA_035220775.1. NCBI lineage: Eukaryota > Viridiplantae > Streptophyta > Magnoliopsida > Rosales > Rosaceae > Malus > Malus fusca. The sequence continues at coordinate 17,523,455 of CM069066.1, read as the reverse complement.
AAAGACGAGAGAATTTGATGTAAAATATGTATAAATATGAGTTTATCAGGTAGCTATGACATATGGTTAGATGTCACTCATAGTTTGTGAGTTCTTCTAAGATAAATAAACATAGTCATCAAAGAAGAATGGTGAATTAAAATGAAGTTTTGATTCACTAGTGATTGAAATTAAATTGAATTAATGCCGATCACCTCACTGCCTTGCTAATTAGAACCTAAAAGATTGTTCACCAAAACACTATTGTAGTGGGTAATTAATGGATGATGGAAATAATTAATTGGATTAATTAAGTGTTTTGATTAATTTAGAAAGTCTAAAGAAATCATAAAAGCGATAAAAGATCGTTTTGGGCTTAAAGAAACGTTCGGGATTAATTGGGCCCATTGGGCCTAAACCCATTGGGCTTTTATTCAAGCATTGGATGACTTGAAATAAATGAAAGCCCAAAGCCCAAATGAACACAAGTATGCCGGCCATACTAAGGGTTTGGGAGAGTTGTTTGGTCAATTTGTTGACTAGGTTTTTGATAATATATAAGGAACTTTATAGAGATTGATTCCTTTAATGGTTTTGTGAGTTTTAGAAACACAAAATCAAAACCACCATCTCTCTTTCTCTCAATAGGGCCGGCCAACCTAGAGGGTGAATTGGCTAACAACTTTTCATCCTTTTGGTCATTCCTTCATCCTTCTCATTATACTAGTGGGTGAGGATCTTTAGAGGTCTTCTACTTTGGGGACTTGAAGAGAACCTAGGAGCACTCATTCTATCAAAGTGGAGGAGGCAAGGAGGGAAGCTAGGCTCAAGGAATTCAAGGAACAAAGGGCTTGGAGGTGGTCCATCCTTGGTCTAAAATCAAGAACAAGAGGTATAGATCTATTCCTTGACTTTGTTCTTAAGCAAAATTGTTTTGATGCATTATATTTAAACCTATGAACCTTGAAGGGGATTTGCATGACTATAACTTTGATAACTTGTTATAAATGCTTTCGTTGCGTATGTATATAAATCTAGAATTGTATATGCATGCTAGTCATTTTGAAATCCCAAATCTTGAAAACTCATAATTTTCCCTTCAAGAAGTCCCTCGTAAAAGTATTGTAGAAGAAGCTTCTCCTTCATTTGATGCTGTGGACAAGAAGCAACAAGAGATTTAAAACGTTCATAATACGTAGGAAAAGACTCACCTTCTTCTTGTTGAATTCCACTTATCCTTTTTCGTAGGAGGATGACTCGAGAAGTTGGGAAAAACTTCTCCAAGAAAGCTCGCTTCATGCTCTCCCAAGATGTGACCGTTCCGGGAGCTAATTCATACAACCAATCTTTCGCCTTTTCCAAGAGAGAAAAGGGAAAGGCCTTCATCTTCAATATGCTCCCATCGACGTTGATTGGAGTCATGCTTGAACACACCACCTCGAACTCTTTCAAGTGCTTGTTAGGATCCTCCATGGACAACCCATGGTACTTCGGAATATGGTGTAGCAAACTTGACTTTAACTCGAATTCCTCGGTCTTTCCTTGGGCAGCCGCCGGATATTGAATACATAGAGGTGCGGCATTGTCCAATCCCGAAGTCGAGAGCTCCTTGATTGTATGATTGTCTTGTGCCATGACTGTCTCAACTTCACCCACTTGTGCCGTGGGTTCCTCTTCCTCAATCTCAACTTCGGCTTCCGAATTTGAACTTGATTCACTAGGTTCTGGATTATTCCTTTTTCGTCTCAACTCTGGTTCAAAATCGTCGTCAAAGTCCAAGATGTGTTCACGAACCGGATGAGAGCTCCGAGTCATAAACTAGTACCTAAAAACAAGAAACAAAAACAAAGTAAAAATCTGGACTCAATTAAAACAAATTGAAATAAAACAATCCAAGGGATTAGCAACTTTGCTAATCCCCGGCAACGGCGCCAAAATTTGATGTGAAAATTATGTTGACACACAAATTAACCCTCTTTTTATCAATTGTAGCAAAGTATGTAAGTAGGGATCGTTCTAAACCGGGGATTAGGAGGGATTGCAAAACCACTTGAAAACTGACTCAAATACGTAAAAACAAGTACTAAAAGACTCAAAACAGCCTAGAAACACTCAAAACTGCTTTAAAACCACAATCTGGGCAGTTTTGAACTCTAAACAAGATTTTGACGAAAATAGGTTTTAACTTGACCTAAGACACTTAAAAACACAAACTAAAGTGATTTCTAACTACTATGACTCAACTAAGTAAAGGGGGATTGATTTTGGACGAATTTAACTTTTTAAAACAAGAACTTTGAAAACAAACTTTACAAAAACGATTTGATGTAGATTAAGATGGTGAAAGGCTAGTTAGAAGGTTCCTTCTCCACACATGAAACATATGCATACGACTCGATTTCCAATTACTCTTTCAACAAGCCATGAATGACAATGCCCCAAACTAACTAGATTGACCAATTAATTCTCAGATTTCCCTAGATTCATTGAATTGAATGGGACACGCATTACAACCAAATTATTCTTATCAAGGACCCTAACTATGGAATACGCATGATAGAGACACATATCAAAGATCATTAAGTTCAATGGAAATCATAAGCATTGACGAGGCATTCATAACTATGGGATACGCATGTTACTCTTGCCTAGGATTTACTTAACACAATCGTGACTAGCGACTTTTACTACTTATGAATATAAGTTAATAACGATTAGGTGAAATTCCCTTATACTCTAGCATCAAATTCATGCATGCAAACTAAGTGTCGACCCTCAATCAACATACATAAACATGTTATCAATCAAATAGATAAGTAAACCACATTCACGATTCATGAAATCATAATTGGAAGAAATCAAGTCATATAAAACATATGATCATGGCTTTGAATTCCCCTCTAACTATAAAGAAATTAGTTCCTCATGTTCGTAAATGAACAAAGATAAATAAATATAAACATTGACATAAAGATAGAAAACACCTAGAAACGCTCCAACAATCCAAGCTCGTTGAATGGCATGCACGGCCCCAAGTTGTCTTCCTTCTTCTCCTTGCAAACTCACGGCACAATGAGGTGTGTATGGTGAATGGTGTAGTGAAAATATGGTAGAGGGTGGTCAATGAAAGGGTGCGGCAATGGGTTGTATATATAGGCTGAAAATCCCATCTCCTAGGTAGCCAAGGACAAGGTTTTAAAGGCCTAATCTACATAGGATAATAGCATACAATCCTATAAGGAAAACAAGTCAAAAACCCAAAGGGAGTGGGAGATAAGGTGCGGCACCAATCTAGGAGAGGATAAGGCTTCTAGAAATCTGAAATTCCAAGGGAAATAAGGTATAGGGTGCGGCACAAAGCTAGGGTTCTAGAAAGACAATGCAAGGCAGATTTTTAGGCTTCTAGAAAGGTTCTAGGCGCCATTTTCGTAGGATAAGGTTAGGTCTTCTAGAAATCCCATTTTAAATATCCTAATCTAGTTAGAAACCCTCCTAAGTGGCTGAAATGTGGATAATTTAGGATTAGGATAAGATAGGATAGGATAAGGTTTGTTTGGATAAGATAAGCTAAGATAAGGTTAGGGATAAGGTTTTGGATAAGATCCTTATCTTGAGCTGATTCTTTGGCTTTAATTCTTCTTCTTCATGTATGAAACCTTGCTTGAGTAGGAAACTTCATTCGTCTAGGAATCCATCTTCAATTAGGACTCCTATATTGATTAGGAATCCTTCATTTAAGCCCTTTCCTACATCAACTAGGAAACTTTGTATCTTCAATTCTTCAACTTTGAAACGCCTTCCTAGCTTCATCAATCCCTCAAATTCGTCCATCCTATGTGCTTCATGTGCATGAACTCCATTTTAGCCCAATTTCGCTCCAAAATGCTCCAAATTGCATCCTTTTGCTCACTTTGTCTCTAAAACCTGAAAACACATGAAAATAGCTTAAAAGACTAACTTAACTAAGAAAACACAACATAAATGCATAAGAACTAACTAACTAAGGCGCATAAATATGCTCCTATCAGTGTCCTATGGGCACGGATATCCAACTCATCAACGTCCTCAATTCACTGCAAACGGAGATGCTTGGGGTTATCAAGGCTATGATCAACCAAGCAACAACATGTTTTCCAACACTTACAATTCGAATTGGAGAGATCATTCAAATTATATGTGGGGGGAACCTCAACAATTCCAACAAGATGGATATTGGCAGCAAGATGAGGAGTTTTATTCCAGACCTATGCAGCCACCACCGCCTCCCCCACAACAAATCCAATCGAATTCAAGTATGCCCATGAGTTATGATGAAATTCTTGATGTACTAACCTCTTTGACGCAGGGCTCACAACAAGAAGAATACTCACAGCCATCTGAGGAGTTCTATCAGTGGCCATATGCACCACCACAGCCTCGCCCACAATCTTCCCAAACAAATTCAGGTACGTCAATGGATAATGACCAAATTGTTCAATTACTCACCTCTTTGACACATGAAGCAGAAAATCAAGCCAACAAGATGGATGAATTAGAGAAGCAAGTTGGGCAAATTGTGGAGTTCATGGCACAAATTGAAGAACAAAGTGAATTCTCCAACGCAAACATTGTAAATTCAATGGAAGATTTTGAAATTACTGGAGCCATCACTTTGGGAAGTGCGATGGAGGTTGGAGTTGAACCAAGGGCGTCCAAACAAATCCAAGGGGAGGACGAACAACTGCTAATTGAGGGGGATGAAGAAGACACACCCACGGCAAGGGTAGAACAACCCTTGCCGCAGCCTCCTAGAGTCCCTATGCCGTCCAACTCAGGTAAATTGGTTCCAAATTCAATTCTTTCTTACCCCATTCCACCAAATGTCCCTTTTCCTCGCAGGTTTTTTATTCCCAAGGAAGAAGAGAGTGAAAAAGACATCGTGGAAACCCTTCCCAAGGTGCAAAGTGATATCCTAATTCTTGGTACACCAAAACAAGTTCCAGATTGTGTTGAAATCCTTGAAGAGAATTGTACACCAAGAAGAAGGATTCAAGAGAAGGAAGTGGCTGGGGAGTATCTAGAATTCATCAAAGAGCATGTAGACAACCATCCGTAAAGAAGTTGAATTTGATGACACGGGACAAATCACTGCCTTAATGCCCACTTTGGCCGAGAGCAAGCCTAGTGAAATTGTTGAATATGCTGCTACTTTCGAGTCCTCATTGCAGCACAGTGGTGAGCCACCTCTTCCAATTTCGATTCCCATTTCAATTAATAGGTTGTTACCTTCTTTGGCGCAGGTGCCAAATCGAATCCAAATTGGTGGGAGAATTTACACGGACTTTAGGAAGCTCAATGCCATAATCAGAAAGGATCACTATCCCCCTCCATTCATAGATCCAATGCATGGAAGTTTTGAGGACCATGTCATGGAGGATGTACTCGTGTTCTTGTCGCAACACATAGGTAAGCTACCTCCTCAAATTTCAAGTTCGTTTTATACTAACATGTTGTTGAGTTCAATGATCCAGGCACCCATTTTAGAATTTAAACCATTACCGGATCATTTCAAGTATCACCTTCCATTCAAAGATCAATTCCATGTCGTGGGCTCCAATGGGGAGTGAATGAAAGTATCGTCCGGCTGCACGACGTTAAAGAAAGCGCTACTTGGGAGGCAACCCATGCATGCAACAAAGGAACACCAAGGAATCACTCCAATTCCAGATTTGCGTTCCTAAACCCTTCCCTTTGTTGTTTATTTCGTTTCTGCCATGTTTATTATGTTAGTTGTTGTTTGTTTGTTTACTTGTTATTTGTGTTAGTTTATGCTTGAAACATTGAGGACAATGTTTGATTTAAGTGTGGGGGGGATACCAAAGTGTTTTGATGCAAATTCGTAGGGTTGTATCACCCATAATTTCCAATGTTGTTCCTTGCTGTTTTTAGGTGTTTTTAGGCTGTTTTGATGCATTTTAGTGTGTTTTACATAAAAATCCGAAAATCCCACAAAAAAATTGAAAAAGTGTTTTGAAAAAACCAAAAAGAGTCGTTTTAAAGTTGTTTTGTGTGTTTGTTTGTGTCTTAGGGTACCTTCCAACACAATGATGAGGATTCGGTTTTTAATTGCATGACTGTTAAAGAGAGTTGTAAACATGGATGAAAGTTTGATTTACTCATTGGTTTATGCTTGGTTGTGGTTATAACTTATGAATTCACATACAATCACAAAGAAAAAAAAAATTAGTTTTTGTAACATGCTTGAAGGAAGGAACTCAAACTAACGCTACAACCTTGTGAGACTTGAGCCTAAACGTTTATTTGGAGAGTTAATAATCTGTGCATTGTTGTTTTCTAAAGTCGTTGCATGATCTCGTTATTCTTTGCTTGGTTACTACTTAGAAGGCGTTTCATCATTTAGTTCCAAACACTAGAACTCATGCCCATTTCATTCAAAGCATGCTATTGATTTGCATAACACATATTCAAGATGAAGTTGTGTAGTGATCACCACTTAAGCCAAATTGCCGTGTCCCCCATGTTCATTTGTTTTGTAGGTTTTAACCCCGTTGAGCCTTGTGTAGCCTATGTTCTTTGTTAACCCACATCATCCTCACCTAGCCTAGATTAGGACCATCCATACCCTTTTTCTTGAAGCATAGTAAAGCATGACTCAATTGAATTCCTTTTGATCAATGTAGTGCAGAAAACAAGTGTGGGGGAAAGGATTTGTTATGTGTGTGTGCCAAAGTCTTGAATGAGGCACGGGTAGAAAAAGAAAAAAAAAAAAAAAAAAAAATTCGTGGAAAATAGCAAGAAAAAAAGAAAAGTTGTGAAAAATATGAAAAAGAGTTGAAAAGATGTGAAAATGAGCTCTTAAGTGTTGATTGTTGAAGAAAGGGTCCAAAACATTGAATTCGACCCTAAGTATTGCATGAATCTTCCCTTGTGTTTAAAAGTTGATTTCTGCACTCTAAAGTGAATTCTAAGTTCGATTTCCTTGCTTTGCTTGCTATTGCTTAAAGAACCTTTGTTATCCCTATCCGTTATTTGTTAGCCAATACCCCAAGCCTCGTTACAATCCTCGACTTTAATCTTGGTTGTTGTGTATTTCAATTTGTGGAGTTTAAAATTGGTATGAGCATATGGTGTCACTGGTTCTCGCATCTAAGTAGTAGCATTCCATTCATGAGATCATATCTAAATGCTTATTAACTCCAGAAATTGCTTCCTTTGTTATACATTTATGTGAGCGTTCGTTTTTATGCCTACATCAATCTTCTCACATATAACTAGTATAGGGTGTGTAGTTAGAAAATCTGAGTGAAAATTGAGTGCATATCTTGTAAGGAATTGAGCAAATTCTCTAAGGCATGTTACTGCATTCAAAACATCGTTTTAATTGGTTAAATGTGAACTAGTAAGTAGTGACTATGATTCAGTATGTGCTTAAGTGTGAAGATGACTAAAATCTGTGGGAATGGTGATTTTTAATATGTCATGTGCATTGGAAATCCCTGAGGCAAACGTTGGAAGGGTTAGGTTTTGTTTGTTTGTTTTGTTTCGTTTTGTTTTTCTTTTGTTTCTTTGTTTTGCTCGAGGACTAGCAAAAGCTAAGTGTGGGGGAATTTGATAGGAGCATATTTATGCGCCTTAGTTAGCTAGTTCGTATGCATTTCCATGGTGTTTTCTTAGTTAAAGTAGTCTTTTAAGCTAGTTTTATGTGTTTTCAAGTTCTAAGGGCAAAGTATGCAAAATGATGCATTTTGGAGCCTTTTGGAGCAAATTAGAGCTTGCAACGGACATCATATGCTTGGAGCCAAGAGGATGGACGAAATTGAAGATTTGAAGATGATGTTTCCTGCTTGAACAAGGTTTCCTAGTTGAAGTAGGAAAGTCCCTAATTGAAGATGGAATCCTAGTTGAATTAGGATTCCTAGTTGAAATAGGTTTCCTAGTGGAATTGGGATTCCTAGAAGATGAAGATTCCTACTCAAACAAGGTTTCCTACTTGAAGTAGGAAAGTTAAATCCAAATGGCATCAAGTTTCAGCAACAAAGAAGTTTTCCAAGTCCAAGAAGGAAAAGGAATCCAAGATGAAGAAGGATTGACAAAGACAAACTTTCCTAATCCTAATGTATAAAGATTTCAGCTACAAAAGGGATTTCTTTTCCTATTTGGAGACTTAAAACCTGATTATTCCTTTCCCCCTTGGTTTCTGAAAGCCTTAGCCTTTTCCTTCAAGGATTGTGTGTTATTATCCTATACAAATTAGGCCTTTAAATCCTTTTCCTTTGCTACATAGGGGCTGCGAATTTCAGCCTATAAATGCTATCCTTTGCTGCACCATTTAGTCACCACCCTCTACCATATTTGCACTACACCATTTGATAGGAGCATATTTATGCGCCTTAGTTAGCTAGTTCTTATGCATTTCCATGGTGTTTTCTTAGTTAAAGTAGTCTTTTAAGCTAGTTTTATGTGTTTTCAGGTTTTAAGGCCAAAGGATGCAAGAAGATGCATTTTGGAGCTTTTTTGAGCAAAATGGAGCTTGGAATGCATGTCACATATTTGGAGCCAAGGTTTGGACGAATTTGAAGACTTGAAGATGACGATTCCTACTTGAACAAGGTTTCCTAGTTGAAATAGGAAAGTGCTTACATGAATGAAGGATTCCTAATCAACGAATGATTCCTAATTGAAGATGGATTCCTACTCACATGAGGATTCCTAGAAGAACAAGGATTCCTACTCCAAGAAGGATTCCTACTTGAAATAGGAAAGTTAAGCCAAGGTTTCCTACTTTGGTTTGACCTTTCCAAAATGTTCCTAAGTCTTATCAACTTTGAAGGCTTCCTAAGCATTTTAGGACATCAAATACACCTCCCTTGCACCATATCAACCCTTGCCGCACCTCACATACCCTTTCCACACTTTCCTCTTCCTTGCCGTGCAAGGGAGAGGGTCCTTTCCTGATTTTGAGCATTAAAACACATTCCTAATATGTTTTAAACCCTAGCCGCATATTTCCTTGACCTTTCCTTTTATTTTCTGATTTGTTTCCTAATTCTAGAATCCTTAGACTTAATTTCTGATTTCCTAATCAACCTAGGGCTTTAATTTCTGTTTTCCTTTAAATAAACCTCTTTGTTGCAGCCACAAAACATTCCACACACACCCATTCACATCCATTCACGCCATAAACCTATCCTCACCCCTTGCCGTGCCAAACCTGACCCCAAACCTTCCTAGCCGTGCCATACACCCATCCTAGACACCTTCCCACCATTCTCCATCATCCAAAACACATCCAAAACCATCCCAAACCATCTCCATACCTTGTGCCGCAGCAAGAAGGAAGAATGAGTGCTCTTGAATGTGCTTGCTAGTCTATTGCAGATTGCTGGAACTTTTAGGTGTGACCTTTCTTATGTTTTCAATGTCTCAATTCAATAAACCTTGTGTTGTGAGTATGAGGAACTAAAACCCCTTAGTTGGGGGGTGATTCGAAACCATGTATATGCTTGCAATATGATTTGATTACATTCAGTTGTTATTTCATAAGTTGTGGTTTCAATTCGTTCATCTACTTGATTGATAACTTATTTGTGTATTATGATTGAGAGTGCACGCTTAGTTTTCATGCATGAATATGATGCTACATTATGAGGGAGTTTCACCTAATAGTTACAATCTTATAATCACAAGTAGTGAAGGTCGCTTATAAACGATCGCATTGAATGAATTCTTGGCATTAGTTTCATGCTCATCATAGTAACGAATGCCTCGTCAACACTTATAGTTCTCATTGTGCTTCATGATTCTTGATTGTATCTTTATTGTGCTCATCACGTAAGGAACCTTTGAGGAATGCTTTGAATTGTTGTATGCGCTTTCCCATCCAATTCATTAACTTAAGGAGAACTTGAAGGTTAATTTAAGCGTATCTAATTAACTTGGGGTGTTGAGTTTCATAATTTATTGGAAGAACAACTGAAAATCGTTTTGTTTGCAAGTGTGTCATGTGTGGAGAAGAACCTCCTAACTAGCCTTTTATCCATCATTTTCATCCAAAACGTTTTACAATCTGTTTTGTTTTAAAGTTTCTGTTTTGTTTTCAATTTTCGTCCAAAACCAATCCCCCTTTATTTTGAAGTCTCATATTAGTTAGAAAGTGATTTAGTTTGTGTTTTTAAGTGTTTTGGTTCAAGTTATAACTCAATTTCGTCCAAATTTGTGTTTGTGCTCAAAACTGCCCAGAAAGTGTTTTTAAGGCAGTTTTGAGTGTTTGTTTGCTGTTTTGAGTCTTTTGGTTTGTTTTAGTGTTTCAAACTTTAGTTTTACATTCTTTGAGTCTAGTTTAGTGTTTTAAACTTTGTTTTTACGTTTCTAAGTCAGTTTTCAAGTGTTTAGCAATCCCTCCTAATCCCCGGTTTAAGAACGATCCCTACTTATCCATACTACAATTGTCAACAAGAGGGTTTAATTTGTGTGTTTAGTTAATTTTACGCATCACCATTCACCCAAACATCCCTCTTGTGCCGTGAGTTTGCAAGGAGAAGAAGGAAGAAATCTGGAGCCGTGCATGCCATTCAAGGAGCTTGGATTGTTGGAGCGTTTCTAGGTGTTTTCTATCTTTATGTCAATGTTTAAATTTATTTATCTTTGTTTATTTGCGAACATGAGGAACTAATTTCTTTATAGTTAGAGGGGAATTCAAAGCCATGATCATATGTTTTATATGACTTGGTTTCTTCCAGTTATGATTTCATAAATCGTGAATGTGGTTTACTTATCTATTTGATTGATAACATGTTTATGTATGTTGATTGAGTGTCAACACTTAGTTTGCATGCATGAATTTGATGCTAGAGTATAAGGGAATTTCACCTAATCGTTATTAACTTATATTCATAAGTAGTAAAAGTCGCTAGTCACGATTGTGTTAAGTAAATCCTTGGCAAGAGTAACAATCGTATCCCATAGTTCTGAATGCCTCGTCAATGTTTATGATTTCCATTGAACTTAATGATCTTTGATATGTGTCTCTATCATGCGTATTCCATAGTTAGGGTCCTTGATAAGAATAATTTGGTTGTAATGCGTATTCCATTCAATTCAATGAATCTAGGGAAATCTGAGAGTTAATTGGTGCAATCTAGTTAATTTGGGGCATTGTCATTCATGGTTTGTTGAAAGAGTAACTGGAAATCGAGTCGTATGCATATGTTTCATGTGTGGAGAAAGAACCCTCTAACTAGCCTTTCACCATTCTATTTCATCAATTTCGTGAGTCTTTAAGTTTGTTTACAAAGTTTATGTTTTAAAAATTCAATTTCGTCAAAACCAAACCCCTTGCTTTTAAGTCTTGTTTTTAGAGTCAAAACTTGTTTCCTTTAAGTCTTTTGAGTCTTTGAAGTTCTATTTTCGTCCAAATCACTTGTTAGGTCTAGAATTGAGTCTTTTTTATTGTTTCTTGCTGTTTTGAGTGTTTTAAGTTAGTTTTGAGTCTATAGAGTCAAGTTTAGTGTTTTTGAGTCTTATTTGTGTTGATTAGCATCCCTAGTTCACATCAAATTTTTGGCGCCGTTGCCGGGGATTAGCAAAATTGCTAATCACCCTGTTTTGTTTATTTCACTTTTGATATTTGATTTTGTTTTCTTTCTTTGATTTTAGGTACTAGAGAAGTAAGACATGGCAATTGCTAATCTTCAAGCTCAAATAACGAATCTTACTTCTCAGTTAACGCAATATATCGAAAGGACCACAATGAAAAGTGTCCCTACATGTGGTGTGTCCTATGGGCACGGATATCCAACTCATCAACGTCCTCAATTCACTACAAACGGAGATGCTTGGGGTTATCAAGGCTATGATCAACCAAGCAACAACATGTTTTCCAACACTTACAATTCGAATTGGAGAGGTTATTCAAATTATATGTGGGGGGAACCTCAACAATTCCAACAAGATGGATATTGGCAGCAAGAGAAGGAGTTTTATTCCAGACCTATGCAGCCACCACCGCCTCCCCCACAACAATTCCAATCGAATTCAAGTATGCCCATGAGTTATGATGAAATTCTTGATCTCCTAACCTCTTTGACGCAGGGCTCACAACAAGAAGAATACTCACAGCCATCTGAGGAGTTCTATCAGTGGCCATATGCACCACCACAGCCTCGCCCACAATCTTCCCAAACAAATTCAGGTACGTCAATGGAAAATGACCAAATTGTTCAATTACTCACCTCTTTGACACATGAAGCAGAAAATCAAGCCAACAAGATGGATGAATTAGAGAAGCAAGTTGGGCAGATTGTGGAGTTCATGGCACAAATTGAAGAACAAAGTGAATTCTCCAACGCAAACATTGTAAATTCAACGGAAGATTTTGAAATTACTGGAGCCATCACTTTGGGAAGTGCGATGGAGGTTGGAGTTGAACCAAGGGCGTCCAAACAAATCCAAGGGGAGGACGAACAACTGCTAATTGAGGGGGATGAAGAAGACACACCCACGGCAAGGGTAGAACAACCCTTGCCGCAGCCTCCTAGAGTCCCTATGCCGTCCAACTCAGGTAAGTTGGTTCCAAATTCAATTCTTTCTTACCCCATTCCACCAAATGTCCCTTTTCCTCGCAGGTTTTTTATTCCCAAGGAAGAAGAGAGTGAAAAAGACATCGTGGAAGCCCTTCCCAAGGTGCAAAGTGATATCCCAATTCTTGGTACACCAAAACAAGTTCTAGATTGTGTTGAAATCCCTGAAGAGAATTGTAAACCAAGAAGAAGGATTCAAGAGAAGGAAGTGGCTGAGAAGTATCTAGAATTCATCAAAGAGCATGTACTTGAGACAACCATCCCCAAAGAAGTTGAATTTGATGACACAGGACAAATCACTGCCCTAATGCCCACTCTGGCCGAGAGCAAGCCTAGTGAAATTGTTGAATATGCTGCTACTTTCGAGTCCTCATTGCAGCACAGTGGTGAGCCACCTCCTCCACTCTGGCCGAGAGCAAGCCTAGGGATGCTAATCAACACAAATAAGACTCAAAAACACTAAACTAGACTCTATAGACTCAAAACTAACTTAAAACACTCAAAACAGCAAGAAACAATAAAAAAGACTCACTTCTAGACCTAACAAGTGATTTGGACGAAAATAGAACTTAAAAGACTCAAACAACTAAAAGAAAACAGATTTTGACTCTAAAAACAAGACTTAAAACAAAGGGGTTTTAGTTTGACGAAATTGAAACTTAAAACAGAAACTTTGAAAACAAACTTAAGAAAAACGATTTTGGATGAAATAGAATGGTGAAAGGCTAGTTAGAGGGTTCCTTCTCCACACATGAAACATATGCATACGACTAGATTTCCAATTATTCTTTCGATAAACCATGAATGACAATGCCCCAAATTAATTGTATTGAACTAATTAATTCTCAGATTTCCCTAGATTCATTGAATTGAATGGAATACGCATTACAACCAAATTATTCTTATCAAGGACCCTAACTATGGAATACGCATGATAGAGACACATATCAAAGATCATTAAGTTCAATGGAAATCATAAACATTGACGAGGCATTCATAACTATGGAATACGCATGTTACTCTTGCCAAGGATTTACTTAACCCAATCGTGACTAGCGACTTTTACTACTTATGAATATAAGTTAATAACGATTAGGTGAAATTCCCTTATACCCTAGCATCAAATTCATGCATGCAAACTAAGTATGCATCCTTAATTAACACACAAGAACAAGTTCTTAATAAACCCGATAAGTAAACCACATCCACAATTCATGAAACAATAATTGGATGAAATCAATTCATATAAAACATATAATCATGGCTTCGAATTCACCTCTAACTATAAAGAAATTAGTTCCACATATTCATAGCAATTGAAAAGCAAATTGAAATAAACATCGAAAATGAAACGAGGGAAGAAAGAACTCTTAGAACTCCCAAGGATGCAGATGGCTTGCGAACAAGGCCCTCCTTCATCAATGGAATGCACGGCAAGGCTCTCCTTCTTCTCCAAAAGGTGCGGCAGAGATGTATATGGATGTAGGATGGTGTTTTGTGATGTAGAATGGTGGTTAGGGTTGCGGCAAAGGTATTTCTGAATGGTATGAAGGGTGGTCACGAATTTAGGCTTTTAAAACATCTATTTATAGGCTAGGGTTTCCACAAAATCTAATGGGAAAGGGTTAGGGTTTTGGAGATAAAAGGCTTGGCCCATCCAAGGGAGAAAATAACTAGGGTTTATTGCAGATTTTTAGGCTTCTAGAACATTAGGTGCGGCACAAACCCTAGAAAAATTAGGTTTAGGCAATGGGCTAGGGTTTAGGTGCGGCCCAAGTCTAAGAGGGTAAGGATAGGTCATCTAAAAGCCCAAAGCCAAAAATAGAAACTCTCAAAAATGGAAACCTCCAAGAATAGAAACTTCCAACTTTAGAAACTTTGCTTTCCAATTCTGAGTTCTTTGTTCTTCACTTTCATTTCTTCATTTCTCAAGCTCCTTTGACCTTCAAACTCGTCCATTCCTTGTGCTCCATAAGCATATATTCCATTCCAGCTCAACTTTGCTCTAAAATGCTCCATTTTACACTTCTTTGCATACTTTGTCCTTAGAACCTGAAAATACAAGAAACTAGCTTAAAAGACTAATTTAACTAAGAAAACACAACGTAAATGCACAAGAACAAGCTCACTAAGTCGCATAAATATGCTCCTATCAAATTCCCCCACACTTAGCTTTTGCTAGTCCTCGAGCAAAACAAAGAAACAAAACAAAACAAAAACACAATCTAAACCTTCCAACATTTGCCTCAGGGATTTCCAATGCACATGACAAATTAAAGATCATCATTCCCACAGATTTTAGTCATCTTCACATTTGAGCACATACTTAATCATAGTCACCACTTACTAGTTCACATTTAGGCAATTAAAACGATGTTTTAAATGTAGTAACATGCCTTAGAGAATTTCCTCAATTCCTTACAAGATATGCACTCAATTTTCACTCAGATTTTCTAACTACACACCCTATACTAGTTATATGTGAGAAGATTGATGTAGATATGAAAACGAACGCTCACATATATGTATCACAAAGAAAGCAATTTCTGGAGTTAATAAGCATTTAGATATGATCTCATGAATGGAATGCTACTACTTAGATGCGAGAACCAGTGACACCATATGCTCATACCAATTTCAAACTCCACAAATTGAAACACACAACATTCAAGATAAAAGTCAAGGGTTGTAACGGGGCTAGGGGAGTTGGCTAACAACGAAAGGATAGGGAAAACAAACGTTCTTAAAGCAATAGTAAGCAAAACAATGAAATCGTACTCAAAATTCCCATTAGCATGCAGAAATTAACTTTTAAACACAAAGGGAAAATTCAACAACAATTAGGGCCGAATTCACTGTTTTGGACCCTTCCTTCAACAACCAACACTTAAGAACTTTTTTTCAGATCTTTTCAACTCCTTTTCATTCTTTTCACAACTTTTTCTTTTTTTCCTTTTATTTTCCACGATTTTTTTTTTTTTTTTTCTTTTTCGTGCCTCATTCAAGACTCTGGCACACCCACAACAAAACTCACTTCCCCCACACTTGTTTTCTGCCCACAATGACCAAAAGGAATTCATTTTGAGTCATTCATTACTATGCTTCAAGAACAAAGGTATGGATGGTCCTAATCTAGGCTAGGTGAGGATAATGTGGGTTAACGAAGAAAACATTGGCTAAACAAGGCTCAACGGGGTTAAAACCTACAAAACACAATGAAATAGGGAGATATGGCCATTTGGCTATGGTGGTCACTACACAACCTTTATCTTGAATATGTGTTATGCAAATCAATATCATGCTTTGAATCAAACGGGCATGAGTTCTAGTATTTGGAACTAAATGATGAAACGCCTTCTAAGTAGTAACCAAGCAAAGAATAATGAGATCATGCAACGACTTTAGAAAACAAGAATGCACAGATTTTAACTCTCCAAATAAACATTTAGGCTCAAGTCTCACAAGGTTGTAGCGTTTGTTTGAGTTCCTTCCTTCAAGCATGTTACAAAAATTGATTTTTCCTTTATGATTACATGTGAATTCATAAGTTATAACCACAACCAAGCATAAACCAAAGAGTAAATCAAACTTTCATCCATGTTTACAACTCTCTTTAACAGTCATGCAATTAAAAACCGAACCCTCATCATTGTGTTGGAAGGTACCCTAAGACACAAACAAACACACAAAAACAACTCTTTTTGGGTTTTTCAAAACAATTTTTCAAATTTTTATGGGATTTTCGGATTTTTGAATCAAAACACACTAAAACAGCTTAAAAACACTTAAAAACAGCAAGGAACAACATTTAGCAGTTATGAGTGATAAACCCTACGAATTTGCATCAAAACACTTTGGTTACCCCCCCCACACTTAAATCAAACATTGTCCTCAATGTTTCAAGCATAGACTCACACAAATAACAAACAAACAAACAAAACAACATCTAAACAACCTAACATGGCAGAAACGAAATAGCAACAAAGAGAAGGGTTTAGGAACGCAAATCTGGAATTGGAGTGCTTTCTCGGTCTTCCTTTGTTGAATGCATGGGTTGCCTCCCAAGTAGCGCTTGCTTTAACGTCGTACAGCCGGACGAAACTCCTTTGAGGCTTCATTGGACCACACGGCATGCAATTGATCTTTGAAGGGAAGGTGATACTTGAAATGATCCGGTAATGGTTTAAATTCCAAAATAGGTGCCTGGAACATTGAACTCAACATGTTAGTATAAAACGAACTTGAAATTTGAGGAGGTGGCTTACCTGTGTGTTGCGACAAGAACACGAGTACATCCTCCACAACATGGTCCTCAAAACTTCCATGCATTGGATCTATGAATGGAGGGGGATAGTGATCCTTCCTGATTATGTCATTGAGCTTCCTAAAGTCCGTGTAAATTCTCCCACGAATTTGGATTCGATTGGGCACCTGCGCCAAAGAAGGTAACAACCTATTAATTGGAATGGGAATTGAAATTGGAGGAGGTGGCTCACCAATGTGCTGCAATGAGGACTCGAAAGTAGCAGCATATTCAACAATTTCACTAGGCTTGCTCTCGGCCAGAGTGGGCATTAGGGCAGTGATTTGTCCCGTGTCATCAAATTCAACTTCTTTGGAGATGGTTGTCTCAAGTACATGCTCTTTGATGAATTCTATATACTCCCCAGCCATTTTTTCCTCTTGAATTTTTGGAAAGGTTTCCAAGATGTCTTTCTTTCCCAAATCTTTTCTGGATTGCATAAACCTACTAGGGAAAGGCACATTTGGTGGAATAGGGTCAAAAATAATTGAATTTGAAACAACCTTACTCGAATTGGGTGGCGTAGGAGCCTTAAAAGGTTGCGGCACAGAGTGCTCTTCCCTTGTCGTGGGTGTTTCTTCTTCCTCCTCCTCAATTAGCAGTTGTTCGTCCTCCTCTTGGCTTTGTTTGGACGCCTTTGGTTCAGCTCCAACCTCCATGGCACTTCCCAAAGTGATGGCTTCAGTAATTTCAAAATCTTCCATTGAATTTACAATATTTGCGTTGGAGAATTCACTTTGTTCTTGAATTTGTGCCATGAACTCCACAATCTGCCCAACTTGTTTCTCTAATTCATCCATCTTTTTGGCTTGATTTTGCATCCTCTTGGTTTGATTTTCTGCTTCATGTGTCAAAGAGGTGAGTAATTGAACAATTTGGTCATTATCTATTGACGTACCTGAATTTGGTTGGGAAGATTGTGGGGGAGGTTGTAGTGGTGCATATGGCGTTGTATAGAACCCTTCTTGCCGTGCCCATCCTTCACCCAAATCCATATTTTCTGAACCCAAACCCCCCTAGTCGTGCCATACACCCATCCTAGACACGTTTCCACCATTCTCCATCATCCAAAACCCATTCAAACCATCTCCATACCTTGTGCCGCAGCAAGAAGGAAGAAGGAGTGCTCTTGAATGTGCTTGCTAGTCTATTGCAGATTGCTGGAACTTTTAGGTGTGATCTTTCTTATGTTTTCAATGTTTCAATTCAATAAACCTTGTGTTGTGAGTATGAGGAACTAAAACCCCTTAGTTGGGGGGTGATTCGAAACCATGTATATGCTTGCAATATGATTTGATTACATTCATTTGTTATTTCATAAGTTGTGGTTTCAATTCGTTCATCTACTTAATTGATAACTTATTTGTGTATGTTGATTGAGAGTGCACGCTTAGTTTTCATGCATGAATATGATGCTAGATTATGAGGGAGTTTCACCTAATAGTTACAATCTTATAATCACAAGTAGTGAAGGTCGCTTATAAACAATCGCGTTGAATGAATTCTTGGCATTCGTTTCATGCTCATCATAGTAACGAATGCCTCGTCAACACTTATAGTTCTCATTGTGCTTCATGATTCTTGATTGTATCTTTATTGTGCTCATCACGTAAGGAACCTTTGAGGAATGCTTTGAATTGTTGTATGCGCTTTCCCATCCAATTCATTAACTTAAGGAGAACTTGAAGGTTAATTTAAGCGTATCTAATTAACTTGGGGTGTTGAGTTTCATAATTTATTGGAAGAACAACTGAAAATCGTTTTGTTTGCAAGTGTGTCATGTGTGGAGAAGAACCTCCTAACTAGCCTTTTATCCATCCTTTTCATCCAAAACGTTTTACAATCTGTTTTGTTTTAAAGTTTCTGTTTTGTTTTCAATTTTCGTTCCAAAACAAATCCCCCTTTATTTTGAAGTCTCATATATAGTTAGAAAGTGATTTAGTTTGTGTTTTTAAGTGTTTTGGTTCAAGTTATAACTCAATTTCGTCCAAATTTGTGTTTGTGCTCAAAACTGCCCAGAAAGTGTTTTTAAGGCAGTTTTGAGTGTTTGTTTGCTGTTTTGAGTCTTTTGGTTTGTTTTAGTGTTTCAAACTTTAGTTTTACATTCTTTGAGTCTAGTTTAGTGTTTTAAACTTTGTTTTTACGTTTCTAAGTCAGTTTTCAAGTGTTTAGCAATCCCTCCTAATCCTCGGTTTAAGAACGATCCCTACTTATCCATACTACAATTGTCAACAAGAGGGTTTAATTTGTGTGTTTAGTTAATTTACGCACCAATCTCATTATTCTTTGCTTAGTTACAACTTAGAAGGCGTTTCATCATTTAGTTTCAAACACTAGAACTCATGCCCATTTCATTCAAAGCATGCTATTGATTTGCATAACACATATTCAAGATGAAGTTTAGTAGTTACCACCAGAGCTAAAAAGCCTTCATCCCATGCATTTGTTTTGTAGGTTTAACCCCTTTGAGCCTTATTTAGCCTATTTTCTTTGTTAGCCACATTATCCTTACCTAGCCTAGATTAGGAATGCCCATACCCTTGTTCTTAAAGAATAGTGAAGCATGACTTAGAGGGAATTCCTTTTGATCAAACATATTGCAGAAAAACAAGTGTGCGGGAAGGGATTTTGTGTGTGAGTGTGCCAAAGTCTTAAAAGAGGCATGGGTAGGAAAAAAAAAAAATTCGTGGAAAATAGAAGGAAAAAAAGAAAAGTTGTGAAAAGAATAAAGAAGAGCTGAAAAATATGTGGAAAAGAGCTCTAAAGTGTTGGTTGTTGAAGAAAGGGTCCAAAAAGTTGAATTTGGCCCTAAATATGCATGAATCTTTCCTTGCGTTTAAAAGTTGATTTCTGCATTCTAAAGTGAATTCTAAGTTGATTTCATTGCTTTGCTTACTATTGCTTTAAGAACGTTTGTTTATCTTTAACCTTTCTTTGTTAGCCAATACCCTTAGCCCCATTACAACCCTTTGACTTCTATCTTGGTTGTTGTGTGTTTCAATATATGGAGTTTGGGATTGGTATGAGCATATGGTATCCCTGGTTCTCACGTCTAAGACTGCATTCCATTCATGAGATCATATCTAAGCATGTTTAATAACTCCAGAAAATGCTTTCTTTGTTTATAACATATGTGAGTGTTCGTTTTCATATTTACATCAATCTTCTCACATATAACTAGTGTAGGGTGTGTAGTCAGAAAATCTGTGTGAAAAAAGAGTGAATATCCGGTGAGGAATTGAGGGAATTCTCTAAGGCATGTTACTACATTCAAAATCATGTTTTAAATTGATTAAATGCGAACTAGTGAGTGATGACTGTGATCAAGTATGTGCTCGAGAGTAAGGATGGCTAAAAATCTATGAGAGTAGTGATTTTTAATGTGTCATGTTCCATTGGAAATCCTTGAGACAAACGTTGGAAGGTCTAGGTTATGTTTTGTTTATTTCGTTTTGCTCGAGGACTAGCAACAGCTAAGTGTGGGGGAATTTGATAGGAGCATATTTATGCGACTTAGTTAGCTTGTTTTCTTGCATTTTCATAGCTTGTTTGTGTTTATTATGGTGTTTTAAGCTATTTTCGTGTGTTTGTAGGTCCATATGACAAAGTTGGCAAAAAAGTGCAATTTGGAGCATTTTGAGGCAGTTTTAGGCACCAAATGGATAGCTTATGAATGGAGCAAGATGGATGGAGGAATTTGAAGTTCAAGAGGCTAGGAATGTGCAAAAGAGTTGAAGAAATTAATTCAAGTCATTGAAGATAAGGAATCAGCTCAAAAGAAGGAGAATTATCCAAAACATTATCCAAACTACCTTATCTTATCCTTATCTTATCCAAACCCTATCTTATCTTATCCTATCCTAATCCTATCCTAACTTAATTCCAGCTGCAAGGGGGAGTTATTTTCATATTAGGACACATTAAAATAGGTTTCTAGAAGCCCTTATCCTCTCCTACAAAGGTGCCACACCTTATCCCTTGTTTTTCTAGGAATCAGCCACAAAACAAACTTTCTAGAAGGCCTTATCCCTTGTCCTACAAAAGTGACGCCCCAAACCTTTCTAGAACTTCTAGAAACCTGATTATTCCTTTCCCCCTTGGTTCCTAAAAGCCTTAGCCTTTTCCTTCAAGGATTGTGTGTTATTATCCTATACAAATTAGGCCTTTAAATCCTTTTCCTTTGCTACATAGGGGCTGCGAATTTCAGCCTATAAATACCATCCTTTGCTTCACCATTTAGTCACCACCCTCTACCATATTTTCACTACATCATTCACCATTCACCCTCATTGTGCCGTGGGTTTGCAAAGAAGAAGGAAGGAGACCCTTGGAGCCGTGCTTGCCATTCAAGGAGCTTGGATTGTTGGAGCGTTTCTAGGTGTTTTCTATCTTTGTTTTTAATGTTTAATTTAATTTATCTTTGTTTATTTGCGAACATGAGGAACTAATTTCTTTATAGTTAGAGGGAATTCAAAGCCATGATCATATGTTTTATATGACTTGATTTCCTCCAGTTATGATTTCATAAATCGTGAATGTGGTTTACTTATCTATTTGATTGATAACATGTTTATGTATGTTGATTGAGGGTCGACACTTAGTTTGCATGCATGAATTTGATGCTAGAGTATAAGGGAATTTCACCTAATCGTTATTAACTTATATTCATCAGTAGTAAAAGTCGCTAGTCACGATTGTGTTAAGTAAATCCTTGGCAAGAGTAACATGCGTATTCCATAGTTATGAATGCCTCGTCAATGCTTATGATTTCCATTGAACTTAATGATCTTTGTTAAGTGTTTCTATCATGCGTATTCCATAGTTAGGGAACTTGATTAAGAATAATTTGGTTGTGATGCGTTTTCCATTCAATTCAATGAATCTAGGGGAATTTGAGAATTAATTAGTTCAATACAATTAATTTGGGGCATTGTCATTCATGGTTTGTCGAAAGAATAACTGGAAATCGAGTTGTATGCATATGTTTCATGTGTGGAGAAGGAACCCTCTAACTAGCCTTTCACCATTCTATTTTCATCCAAAATCGTTTTTCTTAAGTTTGTTTTCAAAGTTTCTGTTTTAAATTTCAATTTCGTCAAAAACAAATCCCTTGTTCTTAAGTCTTGTTTTTAGAGTCAAAACCTGTTTTCTTTTAGTTGTTTGAGTCTTTTAAGTTTTATTTTCGTCCAAATCACTTGTTAGGTCTAGAATTGAGTCCTTTTGATTGTTTATTGCTGTTTTGAGTGTTTTAAGTTAGTTTTGAGTCTATAGAGTCTAATTTAGTGTTTTTGAGTCTTATTTGTATTGATTAGCATCCCTTCTAATCCCCGGCTAGAACGATCCCTACTTACATATACTACAATCATAGGGTTTTAATTTGTGTGTCAAGTTAATTTTCACATCAAATTTTGGCGCCGTTTAGGTGGTCAGCCACCACATTTTCACATCCTTTCTTGTCCCTAATTTCAATATCGAACTCTTGAAGTAAGAGCATCCAACGAATGAGCCTCGGTTTGGCCTCCTTTTTGGTGAAAAGATACTTCAAGGCTTCATGGTCAGTGAAAACAATTACTTTAGTACCAATTAGATATGATCTAAATTTACCTAAAGCAAATACAACCGCCAAAAGTTCTTTTTCGGTTGTAGAATAATTCAATTGAGCATCATTCAAAGTGCGTGAAGCATAATAAATAACATGTGGGTGTTTATTTTTTCTTGGACCCAAAACAGCTCCAAGTGCATAATCCGATGCATCACACATCAATTCAAAGGGAATGGACCAATCCGTGGGAGTTATGATGGGTACCGTGGTGAGGAGGTCCTTGAGATGCTTGAATGCCTTCCCACATGCCTCGTTGAACTCAAATGACACATCCTTTTGTAGGAGACGGCATAGGGGTTGTGCAATCTTGGAAAAGTCCTTGATAAATCGTCTATAGAATCCTGCATGACCAAGAAAAGAACGAACCTCTCTAACCGAAGTAGGAGAGGGTAAGTAGCGTACAAGATCTACTTTAGACTTATCAACTTCAATTCCTTTTTCAGAGATTATATGACCCAAAACAATACCTTGTTTAACCATAAAGTGGCATTTTTCCCAATTTAAAACAAGGTTTGTTTCAACACAACGTTTCAAGATTAAAGTGAGATTAGCCAAGCAATTATCAAATGAATCACCAAAAACACTAAAGTCATCCATGAATATCTCAATGATCCTTTCAACATAATCAGAAAATATGCTTACCATACACCTTTGAAACGTGGCAGGAGCATTGCACAAGCCAAATGGCATGCGTCGATATGCAAACGTTCCAAAAGGACAAGTAAAGGTGGTCTTTTCTTGATCATCTGGAGCAATGACAATTTGATTATAACCGGAATAACCATCAAGAAAACAATAAAAGGAATGACCCGCTAACCTTTCCAACATTTGATCTAGGAACGGCAATGGGAAGTGGTCCTTCCTTGTAGTGGCGTTTATCTTCCTATAATCAATGCATACACGCCAACCGGTTTGAATTCTCATAGGTACAAGCTCATTCTCGGCATTCTCCACAACCGTCACTCCAGATTTCTTAGGCACACATTGGATAGGTGAAACCCAACGACTATCGGAGATGGGATAAATCACCCCACAATCTAGAAGTTTGATTATCTCATTTTTCACAACTTCCATCATCGGAGGGTTGAGACGGCGTTGAGCCTCTCTAGTTGGTTTGGCCCCCTCCTCAAGAAATATGTGATGCATACAAGTCGTAGGGCTTATACCTTTAATATCGGCCAATGTCCAACCTAGGGTAGATTTGAACTCCTTCAAAACTCGAACTAGTTTCTCCTCTTCTTGTGTCGTGAGGGATGAAGAGATGATGGCAGGTAGTGTCTCGTTTTCCCCCAAAAAGATGTACTTCAAATGGCTTGGTAAAGGTTTGAGTTCAAGGATAGGTGCCTGAATTATGGATGGAAGCAATTTATTAGTCGAAATGGGAATGGACTCACGGTTAGGAAACTTACCATCATGTGTAGGCAATGAATCAAGGGCAGCAACTACTTCAAGGAATTCCTCACTAGGAGGCACGGCATAGGACAGTTCTTGCATGTCGTGGCTTAGCATGGGTGTTGTTCCCTTGAGTTTGACGTCTACACCTCTTGTAATGACCTTTTCAAGTGCGTCGTCATTCAAATCTTCAAGATATCCCTGCGCCAAAGAATCAACAATATCAATAGAGAAACATGAATGATCTTCACTAGGATACTTAATAGAATCAGAAAGATTGAAGTTAACAACTTCCCCATCAAATTCCATGGACAAAGTTCCATTAAACACATCAATTTTAGTCCGGGCCGTGTTCATGAATGGCCTTCCAAGTAGAATGGGCAGCGAGGGTGCATGATCCGATTCATCCATCTCAAGAATATAGAAATCCGCCGGAAAGATCAAATGATTAACCTGCACCAAAACATCTTCCAAAACTCCCTTTGGATAGGCATTAGATCTATAGGCCAATTGTATGATAACACCATCATTTTTCAATACTCCTAAGTTCATAGATGCATAAATGGAATATGGCATAACATTTATAGAAGCACCTAAATCAAGCATGGCAGATTCAAATCTAGTGTTACCAATGACACAAGGAATGGTAAAACTACCCGGATCTTTGCATTTGGGAGGTAGTTTGCGTTGCAAGATGGCGGACACATTCTCACCTACCTTTACCACTTCCTTAGTCGACATCCTTTTCCTAGTGGTGCACAACTCCTTCAAAAACTTGGCGTACCTCGGGACTTGCTTGATTGCATCCAACAAAGGTATGTTTACTTGAACTTTCCTAAATGTCTCAAGGATGTCCTTTTCAGCTTCCTCCTTCTTTGTTTGCATAAACCTACTAGGAAAAGGAACATTCGAAGGAAAAACATTAGTAGGAACCGAATTTGACACATTCTTACCTTTATTGGCCGATTTGGACAGATTGGGGACATTAGAAGCTTGCGGCAAAGGTGCTCCCACCTTTGCTGTGAGTGGGCTTGCTTCCTCCTCTTCAATTTGCAGTTTTTCAACCTCTTTGGGACCTGATTGTGATGGTGTAGGACCTGCCCCAATCTCTTTTCCACTTCTC
The DNA here is from genome assembly GCA_035220775.1 of Malus fusca. Classification (NCBI taxonomy): domain Eukaryota; kingdom Viridiplantae; phylum Streptophyta; class Magnoliopsida; order Rosales; family Rosaceae; genus Malus; species Malus fusca. Next base: position 17,498,478 of record CM069066.1, on the reverse strand, counting down.
AAGAGTATGGCCTTTGCACTTTCAAAGCCTCCCTCCGGGTTTGGAATGGTAGAACTAGGGAGTTGGCCTTGGTCTCGAAACTTTCCCATGAACTCGGCAATCTGCCCCACTTGCTTCTCCAACTCATCCACCTTCTTGTCCCTAGTTTGCTGATGCGTAAATTAACTAAACACACAAATTAAACCCTCTTGTTGACAATTGTAGTATGGATAAGTAGGGATCGTTCTTAAACCGGGGATTAGGAGGGATTGCTAAACACTTGAAAACTGACTTAGAAACGTAAACACAAAGTTTAAAACACTAAACTAGACTCAAAGAATGTAAAACTAAAGTTTGAAACACTAAAACAAACCAAAAGACTCAAAACAGCAAACAAACACTCAAAACTGCCTTAAAAACACTTTCTGGGCAGTTTTGAGCACAAACACAAATTTGGACGAAATTGAGTTATAACTTGAACCAAAACACTTAAAAACACAAACTAAATCACTTTCTAACTAATATGAGACTTCAAAATAAAGGGGGATTTGTTTTGGACGAAAATTGAAAACAAAACAGAAACTTTAAAAGAAAACAGATTGTAAAACGTTTAGGATGAAAAGGATGGATAAAAGGCTAGTTAGGAGGTTCTTCTCCACACATGAAACACTTGCAAACAAAACGATTTTCAGTTGTTCTTCCAATAAATTATGAAACTCAACACCCCAAGTTAATTAGATACGCTTAAATTAACCTTCAAGTTCTCCTTAAGTTAATGAATTGGATGGGAAAGCGCATACAACAATTCAAAGCATTCCTCAAAGGTTCCTTACGTGATGAGCACAATAAAGATACAATCAAGAATCATGAAGCACAATGAGAACTATAAGTGTTGACGAGGCATTCGTTACTATGATGAGCACGGCAAGAGGTGAGAGATGAAATCTGGCGTGAATGGAGTTGTATGGATGTGTGTGGAATCTTTTGTGGCTGCAACCAAGAGGTTTATTTAAAGGAAAACAGAAATTAAAACCCTAGGTTGATTAGGAAATCAGAAATTAAGTCTAAGGATTCTAGAATTAGGAAACAAATCAGAAAATTAAAGGAAAGGCAAGGGAATATGCGGCTAGGGTTTGAGAGAGATTAGGAAAGTGTTTTAAAGCTTAGAATCAGGAAATAACCCTCTCCCTTGCACGGCAAGGAAGAGGAAATACCAAGGGGGGTGCGGCAAGGGTTCAAAAGGTGCAAGGGATGTGTATTTGATGTCCTAAAATGCTTATGAAGCCTTCAAAGTTTATAAGACTTAGGAACATTTAGGAAAGGTCAAACCAAAGTAGGAAACCTTGGCTTAACTTTCCTATTTCAAGTAGGAATCCTTGTTGGAGTAGGAATCCTTGTTCTTCTAGGAATCCTCATGTGAGTAGGAATCCATCTTCAATTAGGAATCCTTCGTTGATTAGGAATCCTTCGTTCATTAGGAATCCTTCGTTCATGTAAGCACTTTCCTATTTCAACTAGGAAACCTTGTTCAAGTAGGAATCGTCATCTTCAAGTCTTCAAATTCGTCCAAACCTTGGCTCCAAATATGTGACATGCATTCCAAGCTCCATTTTGCTCCAAAAAGCTCCAAAATGCATCTTCTTGCATCCTTTGGCCGTAAAACCTGAAAACACATAAAACTAGCTTAAAAGACTACTTTAACTAAGAAAACACCATGGAAATGCATAAGAACTAGCTAACTAAGGCGCAAAAATATGCTCCTATCAAATATGATGCTAGATTATGAGGGAGTTTCACCTAATAGTTACAATCTTATAATCACAAGTAGTGAAGGTCGCTTGAAAACGATCGCGTTGAATGAATTCTTGGCACTAGTTTCATGCTCATCATAGTAACGAATGCCTCGTCAACACTTATAGTTCTCATTGTGCTTCATGATTCTTGATTGTATCTTTATTGTGCTCATCACGTAAGGAACCTTTGAGGAATGCTTTGAATTGTTGTATGCGCTTTCCCATCCAATTCATTAACTTAAGGAGAACTTGAAGGTTAATTTAAGCGTATCTAATTAACTTGGGGTGTTGAGTTTCATAATTTATTGGAAGAACAACTGAAAATCGTTTTGTTTGCAAGTGTGTCATGTGTGGAGAAAAACCTCCTAACTAGCCTTTTATCCATCCTTTTCATCCAAAATGTTTTACAATCTGTTTTGTTTTAAAGTTTCTGTTTTGTTTTCAATTTTCGTCCAAAACAAATCCCCCTTTATTTTGAAGTCTTAGATTAGTTAGAAAGTGTTTTGATTTGTGTTTTTAAGTGTTTTGAGTTAAGTTATAACATATATTCGTCCAAATTTGTGTTAGTACTCAAAACTGCCCAGATTGTGCTTCTAAGGCAGTTTTGAGTGTTTATTTGCTGTTTTGGTTCCTTTGCTTTGTTTTGGTGTTTTAACTTTTAATTTTACATTCTTTGAGTCTAGTTTAGTGTTTTAAACTTTGTTTTTACATTATTGAGTTAGTTTTCAAGAGTTTAGCAATCCCTCCTAATCCCCGATTTAGAACGATCCCTACTTACATCTTTACTACAATTTGACAAAAGAGGGTTTAATTTGTGTGCTTATCTATTTCGCACCAAATTTTTGGCGCCGTTGCCGAGGATTAGCAACTTTGCTAATCCCTTGTTGTTTCTTTTTATTTATTTTCGTTTGTTTTCTATCTTAGTTGCTGATTTGTTTTGTTTCTTTGTTTTTAGGTACTAGTGCATGACTCGAAGTTCCCAACCTGTTCGTGAGCATATTTTGGACTTTGACGACGATTTTGAGCGAACTTTGAGAAGAAGGAGGAACCAACAAGAGTCCAACCCACCTAGCCCTGAACCTGACCTTGAAGAACAAGTTTTAGAAGAAGAAGAGAGGGGCACGGCTGGGATTTTTGAGGAAGCACCAATCATGGCAGCCGACAACCGCACAATCAAGGAGCTCTCGGCTTCGGGATTGGATAATGCCGCACCTTTATGCATCCAATATCCCATGGCAGCTCAAGGCAAGACCGAGGAGTTCGAATTGAAGTCTAGTTTCCTGCACCACATCCCAAAGTTCCATGGGCTGTCCATGGAGGACCCTAACAAGCATTTGAAAGAGTTTGAGGTGGTTTGCTCAAGTATGACTCCGGTTAACGTTGACGGAAGTATTTTGAAGATGAAGGCTTTTCCATTCTCTTTAATGGACAAAGCCAAGGATTGGTTATACGAATTGGCTCCCGGAACGGTCACGTCTTGGGAGAGTATGAAGAGGGCATTTTTGGAGAAGTTCTTTCCAACTTCTCGAATCATCCTTCTTCGTAAAAAGATAAGTGGTATTCAGCAAGAGGAAGGTGAGTCTTTTCCCACTTATTATGAACGTTTTAAATCACTTGTTGCTTCGTGTCCACAGCATCAGATGAAGGAGGAACTACTTCTACAATACTTTTACGAGGGGCTCCTACCACTTGAACGTCAAATGCTCGATGCTTCGGCGGGTGGAGCATTGGTGGACAAAACACCCATGGCTGCAAAAATCTTGATTGCTAATCGAGCGTTGAACGCTCAACAATACGAGGGTGTAGGCCAAAGAGGACCCCCACGGCAACAAGTGCATGAGGTAAGTTCCACATCCAATATTCAATCTCAGTTAGCTAATCTTACTTCCATTGTTTCTCAGATGGCCGAGGGAATGAAGATTCAAGGACCAATGGTGTGTGGTGTATGTTCTATCCAAGGACATGCTTCTGAAACATGTCCTCAACTCATTGAGAATGGTGGATGGGAGAGCGCTAATGCTATTGGGTTTCAAAGCCAAAATCAACCAAGGAACGATCCATATTCAAATACATATAATGCAGGTTGGAAAGACCACCCAAATTTCAAGTGGAGGGAGGCGCAACAACCCCAACAACAAGGAGGTTTTAGGCAACAACCCCCGGGCTTCTACACCAAACCATACGCACCCCCTCAAGTCCAACCACAATCTGCCCCAAATGCTTCAGGTACGTCTCTAGATAATGATGCACTTCTTAAGATACTAACCAAGTTATCTCAGGGGCAAGACGATCAAACCCAAGCAATGCACAACACGAACATTAGGGTGGATCAATTGGAAAAGCAAATGGGGCAGATTGCGGAGTTTGTTGGGCAGATTAGAGACCAAGGAAAGCTTCCTGGTTGTACCATTCCAAATCCAAAGGGAGGGTTTGAATCAGCCAAAGCAATCACCCTAAGAAGTGGTAAGGAGGTTGGGGCAGGTTCTTCATCAAAAATAGGTAATAAAGAGGATGAAATTTTGCAAATGGAAGAGGAGGAATCAAGCCCACCAACGGCAAAGGTGGAGACACCTTTGCCGCAAGCTTCTATTGCTCCTAAATTGTCCAATTTGTCCAACAAAGGTAAGAATGTGTCAAATTCGGTTTCTACTAATGTTATTCCTTCGAATGTACCCTTTCCTAGTAGGTTCATGCAAGCCAAGAATGAAGAGGAGGAAAAAGATGTTCTAGAGACATTTAGAAAGGTGCATGTCAACATTCCCCTTTTGGATGCAATCAAGCAAATCCCAAAGTATGCCAAGTTTTTAAAGAAGCTTTGCACAACAAGGAAACGTGTCCGAGAGAAAGAAGTGGTACATGTAAGCGAAAATGTCTCCGCAATGTTGCAAAGAAAGCTACCACCTAAATGTAAAGATTCGGGTAGTTTCACAATTCCTTGCGTAATTGGTAATACAAGGTTTGAGCATGCTATGTTAGATTTAGGTGCATCAATTAATGTCATGCCATATTCTGTTTATGCATCTATGAATCTAGGAGCACTTAACACATGATGGTGTGATTATCCAATTAGCCGATCGATCTAATGCATATCCAAAAGGAGTGTTGGAGGATGTTTTGGTGCAGGTAGACCGCTCTTACTTGGACGACCTTTCATGAAAACGGCTCAAACCAAGATTGATGTGGCCAAAGGATTAGTAACTATGGCATTTGGTGGAGACATGATTAGTTTTAAAATTTCTGAATCCATTGAGACTCCTAATGTTGTTCATTCTTGTTGTGCCATTGGTAAAATTGAAAAGATAGGACCGGACCGTTCAGCACCAAGCACAAATGATGCATCAAGAACCATGCAAGACGAGGGAATTGGAGTGGAGTACCAGGACCATACGGCCACTGCCCTCACAGTGCTCAAATTGGCCGAAAGCACCATGGGGAAGAGTGTTCACATTGCTGCCACTTCATCACATCACATAGGTAAGCCACCTAATCCAAATCCAATTCCCATTAAAGTTGATAGGTGGTTCCCTTCTTTGGTGCAGATACCCAAGCAAATCCCCAATGGTGGGCGCATGTACATGAACCTTAGGCACCACAACACACCCATCAACAAACATCACTATCCATTACCGTTCAAGGATGCAATGTATGAGAACTTTGTGGAGCATGTTGTGGAGGAGATCCCACTGCACGCCGTGGGCTCCCATGGGGCATGAACATGTTCTTCGTCCGGCTGTACGACGTTAAAGCAAGCGCTACTTGGGAGGCAACCCATGCAATTCAACAAAGGAAGCCCTAGGAATCACTCCAATTCCAGATTTGCGTTCCTAAAACCCTTCACTTTGTTGCTTGTTTCTAATCTGCCCAATTTTGTTATTTACTTGCTGTTTGTGTGTTTCTTTTTGTTTAGTGTGGTTTTATGCTTGAAACATTGAGGACAATGTTTGATTTAAGTGTGGGGGGGGGGGGGTAACTAAGTGTTTTAGATGCAAATTCGTGGGATTTTATCACCCTTAACTTGGAGACTTGTTCCTTGCTGTTTTTAAGTGTTTTTAAGCGTTTTTGTGTGTTTTAGTGTGTTTTGACTTAAAAATCCGAAAATCATATAAAAAGTTGAAAAATTTGTTTTAAAAGCCTAAAAAGAGTGTTTTGAGTCGTTTTTGTGTGTTTGTGTCTTAGGGTACCTTCCAACACAATGATGAGGATTCGGTTTGTAATTGCATGGCTGTTAAAGAGAGTGATTAACATGGATGAAAGTTTGATTTACCCTTTGTTTATGCTTGGTTGTGGTTATAGCTTATGAATTCACATGCAATCATAAAGAAAAAAAAATTAGTTTTTGTAACATGCTTGAAGGAAGGAACTCAAACAAACGCTACAACCTTGTGAGACTTGAGCCTAAACGTTTATTTGGAGAGTTAAAATCTGTGCATTATTGTTTTCTAAAGTTGTTGCATGATCTCATTATTCTTTGCTTGGTTACTACTTAGAAGGCGTTTCATCATTTAGTTCCAAATGCTAGAACTCATGCCCATTTCATTCAAAGCATGTTATTGATTTGCATAACACATATTCAAGATGAAGTTGTGTAGTGACCACCACCTTAGCCAAATGCCGTGTGCCCTATGTCATTATGTTTTGTAGGTTTTTAACCCCGTTGAGCCTTGTTAGCCTTCATTATTTGTTAACCCATGTTTTCCTCACCTAGCCTAGTTTAGGACCATCCATACCCTTGTTCTTAAAGCATAGCAAAGCATGATTCGAATTGAATTCCTTTTGATCTATGTTAGCAGAAAACAAGTGTGGGGGAAGTATTTTTCATGAGGAATTGTGTGCCATAGGCACGGCAAAGAAAAGAAAAGAAAAAAATTCGTGGAAAAAGAAAAAAATGAAGAAAAAAGTATGAAAAGTATGAAAAAAGAGTTGAAAAGTTGAGAAAAAGAGTTCCAAAGTATTGTTTGTTGAAGTGACGGTCCAAAACAATGAATTCGGCCCTAAGGAGTTGTTTAAGTCTCCCCCTTGTGTGTTAAAGTTAATTTCTGCAATCTAAAGTGAATTCTAAGTCTCAATTTCATTGCTTTGCTTACTATCGCTTGAAGAACGTTTGTTTTCCCCTATCCTTTCCTTGTTAACCAACACCCCAAGCCCCATTACAACCCTTAACTTCTATCTTGAGTGTTATGTGTTTCAATTTGTGGAGTTTGAATTTGGTATGAGCATATGGTGTCACTGGTTCTCGCATCTAAGTAGTAGCATTCCATTCATGAGATCATATCTAAACATGCTTCTTAACTCTAGAAATTGCGTTCTTTGTGAACCATATATGTGAGCATTCGTTTTCATATCTACATCAATCTTCTCACATATGACTAGTGTAGGGTGTGGAGTTAGAAAATCTGAGTGAAAATAGAGTGTATATCTTGTAAGAAATTGAGGGAATTCTCTAAGGCATGTTACTACATTCAAAGCATTGTTCTAATTGATTACTTGTGAACTAGTAAGTAGTGGCTTTAATTAAGTATGTGCTTATGAGTAAAGAGAACTCAAATCTGTGGGGATAACAATCTTTAACATGTCATGTGCATTGGAAATCCCTGAGGCAAATGTTGGAAGGTTTAGGTTTTGTTTTGGTTAGTTTGTTTCGTTTTGTTTCCTTTCTTTTGTTTGTTTTGCTCGAGGACTAGCAAAAGCTAAGTGTGGGGGAATTTGACAGGAGCATATTTATGCTACTTAATTGGCTTGTTCTCATGCATTTAAGTTGTGTTTACTTAGCTATTTTAGTGTTTAAAGTCACTTTTGTGTGTTTTCAGGTTCTAAGGCCAAAGTGTGCAAAAAGAAGCAAATTGGAGCCTTTTGGAGCAAAAGGAATGGATGAATTGAAGTCTTGAAGAAAGTTGGTTTCCTAATCCAAGAAGGATTCCTAATCAACAAAGGATTCCTAATTGAAGAAGGATTCCTACTCATTTGAGGATTCCTAGAAGAACAAGGATTCCTACTCCAACAAGGATTCCTACTCCAACAAGGATTCCTACTTGAAGTAGGAAAGTTAAGCCAAGGTTTCCTATTTTGGTTGACCTTCCCTATTCCTAAATGTCCTTAATTTACAGCCACTTTGAATACCTTTTAAGCACTTTGGGACACCAAACAAAGGCCCTAAACCACTCTAGGACCTTTGCCGCACCTTTCCCTTAATCCCCCTTCCTTGCCGTGCAAGGGATCCTCTTTCCCATCAGTTTTAGGTCACTTAAACCTTTCCCAAACCCTTTCCGCACAAGTAGACCTATTTCCCTTTAGTTCTAGGACATGTTTCCTTTCTTAAAACATGAGCCGCACCTCCCTCATCCTTTCCTCTTCCTTGCCGTGCAAGGGAGAGGGTTTCTTTCCCAAAATCTGACTTAAAACACATTCCTTTTGTGTTTTAAGTAATTGCCGCATATCCTTGCCTATTTCCTTTAAGTTTCTGATTTTATTTCCTAATTCTAGAATCCTTAGACTTAATTTCTGATTTCCTAATCAACCTAGGGTTTGAATTTCTGTTTTCCTTTAAATAAACCTCCTTGTTGCAGCCACAAAGGATTCCACACACACCCATTCAAATCCATTCACGCCAGAAACCTTTCCCCTACCTTTGCCGTGCCCAACCTTCACCCAAAACCATATTTTCTGACCCCAAACCTTCCTAGCCGTGCCATACACCCATCCTAAACACCTTCCAACCATTCTCCATCATCCAAAACCCATCCAAACCATCTCCATACCTTGTGCCGCAGCAAGAAGGAAGAAGGAGTGCTCTTGAATGTGCTTGCTAGTCTATTGCAGATTGCTGGAACTTTTAGGTGTAATCTTTCTTATGTTTTCAATGTTTCAATTCAATAAACTTTGTGTTGTGAGTATGAGGAACTAAACCCCCTTAGTTGGGGGGTGATTCGAAACCATGTACATGCTTGCAATATGATTTGATTACATTCAGTTGTTATTTCATAAGTTGTGGATTCAATTCGTTCATCTACTTGATTGATAACTTATTTGTGTATGTTGATTGAGAGTGCACGCTTAGTTTTCATGCATGAATATGATGCTAGATTATGAGGGAGTTTCACCTAATAGTTACAATCTTATAATCACAAGTAGTGAAGGTCGCTTGAAAACGATCGCGTTGAATGAATTCTTGGCACTAGTTTCATGCTCATCATAGTAACGAATGCCTCGTCAACACTTATAGTTCTCATTGTGCTTCATGATTCTTGATTGTATCTTTATTGTGCTCATCACGTAAGGAACCTTTGAGGAATGCTTTGAATTGTTGTATGCGCTTTCCCATCCAATTCATTAACTTAAGGAGAACTTGAAGGTTAATTTAAGCGTATCTAATTAACTTGGGGTGTTGAGTTTCATAATTTATTGGAAGAACAACTGAAAATTGTTTTGTTTGCAAGTGTGTCATGTGTGGAGAAGAACCTCCTAACTAGCCTTTTATCCATCCTTTTCATCCAAAACGTTTTACAATCTGTTTTGTTTTAAAGTTTCTGTTTTGTTTTCAATTTTCGTCCAAAACAAATCCCCCTTTATTTTGAAGTCTTAGATTAGTTAGAAAGTGTTTTGATTTGTGTTTTTAAGTGTTTTGAGTCAAGTTATAACATATATTTGTCCAAATTTGTGTTAGTACTCAAAACTGCCCAGATTGTGCTTCGCAGTTTTGAGTGTTTATTTGCTGTTTTGGTTCCTTTGCTTTGTTTTGGTGTTTTAACTTTTAATTTTACATTCTTTGAGTCTAGTTTAGTGTTTTAAACTTTGTTTTTACATTATTGAGTTAGTTTTCAAGAGTTTAGCAATCCCTCCTAATCCCCGATTTAGAACGATCCCTTCTTACATCTTTACTACAATTTGACAAAAGAGGGTTTAATTTGTGTGCTTATCTATTTCGCACCAATTACCAAAGATTTAGTTACACGAAGGGTTCCTAAATACTTTGGGACATTTCATTACATATTCTACAAGTCCAAAACATGCCCTAAAAGTCCAAACCATACCATCCTTCACCATTTATCTTCCTTGTCGTGCAAGGGAGCCATTCCTTTCCTATTTTCTGCCATAAATCACTCCATGCCGTGCACATTCATCCATGTTCCCTCCTTGCACTCATTGATTCACCACTTACTCACCTTTCCACCCATGCCATGCATAATCACCCTTGTCCCCTTCATGCACCAGATTTCTTGCACTCATTTCATGCACCATTACACTCATTATCCACCCATGTCGTGCACCACCCTTGTCTCCTTCATTATTTCTGATTTCATGCATCAAAACATTGAATCATTGCACTCAATTGCTGCACATTTCTTGTCCCCTTCACCCATCAGATTTCATACAACTTTTACCTCCACTACATGCACTCGTTGATGCACCATTCCACCTCCCTTTCCTTTCTCTACCATGTGCACAATCATTCATGTTCCCTAGCTGCAACACAACTCCATTTTACCCCCCATGCTTTGCATCATCACTTCACTTTCACCTTTGAATCATTTCAAACACCACTCAATGCACTCATTGCTGCAACACCACTCCATTTTACCCCCATGCTTTGCATCATTACTTCATTTTCACCCTTGAATCATTGCACACACCACCAATTTCCCTCCATTGCCGTGCACTTCCTCTATAAAAGGAAGTGTGTGTGGCAGCCATATACTTAGTTTTTGGCTTGATCATTCATCCCCATTTCAATACAACCTTCGTCCAAACACATCCATTCATCTTCACATCTCCATACAAACAAACCTTCAAACACTCACCAACACCTTGTGCCGTAGCAAAGGAAGGGAAGGAAAGTGCTTGGATGTGCTTGCTGTCCAACTTGGATCGTTGAAGCGTTTAGGTGTTTTCTTTCTTTTGTTTCTAATGTTTAAATTTATTTCCTTTCGTTTTGTTGTAAATATGAGTGGCTAAACCCCTCTTGGCTAGGGGTGATTTCAAAGCCATGATTATGTGTGCAATATAATTTGATAAATTCCAGTTATGAACTCTTGAATCGTGAATGCAATTGGCTTAACTATTTGATTGATAACTTATTTTTATTTGTTAATTAAGGGTCGACACTTAATTGGCATGCATAAATCCGTTTCTAGAATATAAGGAAGTTTCGCATAATCGTTACAAACTTATATTCACATGTAGTGAAGGTCACTTATAAACGATCGCGTTAAGTTCAATTCCTAGCATAAGTGACATGATGTCATAGTTGCAAGTGCTTTGTCAATGCTTATGATTTTCATTAAACGTAATGATCTTTGATTGTATCTCTATTATGATGTCATGTAGGGAACTTTTGAAGAATGTTTTGGGTTGTCGAATGATGTCATCCAATCCAATAAAACAAGGAAAATCTGAGAGTTAACTAGTGATGTAACGGTTAATTTGGAGCATTGTCGTTCATAATTCAATGAAGTAGTTGATAGGAGCATATTTATGCGCCTTAGTTAGCTAGTTCTTATGCATTTCCATGGTGTTTTCTTAGTTAAAGTAGTCTTTTAAGCTAGTTTTATGTGTTTTCAGGTTTTAAGGCCAAAGGATGCAAGAAGATGCATTTTGGAGCTTTTTGGAGCAAAATGGAGCTTGGAATGCATGTCACATATTTGGAGCCTAGGTTTGGACGAATTTGAAGACTTGAAGATGACGATTCCTACTTGAACAAGGTTTCCTAGTTGAAATAGGAAAGTGCTTACATGAACGAAGGATTCCTAATCAACGAAGGATTCCTAATTGAAGATGGATTCCTACTCACATGAGGATTCCTAGAAGAACAAGGATTCCTACTCCAAGAAGGATTCCTACTTGAAATAGGAAAGTTAAGCCAAGGTTTCCTACTTTGGTTTGACCTTTCCTAAATGTTCCTAAGTCTTATCAACTTTGAAGGCTTCCTAAGCATTTTAGGACATCAAATACACCTCCCTTGCACCATATCAACCCTTGCCGCACCTCACATACCCTTTCCACACTTTCCTCTTCCTTGCCGTGCAAGGGAGAGGGTCCTTTCCTGATTTTGAGCATTAAAACACTTTCCTAATATGTTTTAAACCCTAGCCGCATATTTCCTTGACCTTTCCTTTTATTTTCTGATTTGTTTCCTAATTCTAGAATCCTTAGACTTAATTTCTGATTTCCTAATCAACCTAGGGTTTTAATTTCTGTTTTCCTTTAAATAAACCTCTTTGTTGCAGCCACAAAAGATTCCACACACGTCCATACAACTCCATTCACGCCAGATTTCATCTCTCACCTCTTGCCGTGCCCATCCTTCACCCAAATTCATATTTTCTGAACCCAAACCCCCCTAGCCGTGCCATACACCCATCCTAGACACTTTTCCACCATTCTCCATCATCCAAAACCCATTCAAACCATCTCCATACCTTGTGCCGCAGCAAGAAGGAAGAAGGAGTGCTCTTGAATGTGCTTGCTAGTCTATTGCAGATTGCTGGAACTATTAGGTGTGATCTTTCTTATGTTTTCAATGTTTCAATTCAATAAACCTTGTGTTGTGAGTATGAGGAACTAAAACCCCTTAGTTGGGGGGTGATTCGAAACCATGTATATGCTTGCAATATGATTTGATTACATTCAGTTGTTATTTCATAAGTTGTGGTTTCAATTCGTTCATCTACTTGATTGATAACTTATTTGTGTATGTTGATTGAGAGTGCACGCTTAGTTTTCATGCATGAATATGATGCTAGATTATGAGGGAGTTTCACCTAATAGTTACAATCTTATAATCACAAGTAGTGAAGGTCGCTTATAAACGATCGCGTTGAATGAATTCTTGGCATTAGTTTCATGCTCATCGTAGTAACGAATGCATGCCTCGTCAACACTTATAGTTCTCATTGTGCTTCATGATTCTTGATTGTATCTTTATTGTGCTCATCACGTAAGGAACCTTTGAGGAATGCTTTGAATTGTTGTATGCGCTTTCCCGTCCAATTCATTAACTTAAGGAGAACTTGAAGGTTAATTTAAGCGTATCTAATTAACTTGGGGTGTTGAGTTTCATAATTTATTGGAAGAACAACTGAAAATCGTTTTGTTTGCAAGTGTGTCATGTGTGGAGAAGAACCTCCTAACTAGCCTTTTATCCATCCTTTTCATCCAAAACGTTTTACAATCTGTTTTGTTTAAAAGTTTCTGTTTTGTTTTCAATTTTCGTCCAAAACAAATCCCCCTTTCTTTTGAAGTCTCATATTAGTTAGAAAGTGATTTAGTTTGTGTTTTTAAGTGTTTTGGTTCAAGTTATAACTCAATTTCGTCCAAATTTGTGTTTGTGCTCAAAACTGCCCAGAAAGTGTTTTTAAGGCAGTTTTGAGTGTTTGTTTGCTGTTTTGAGTCTTTTGGTTTGTTTTAGTGTTTCAAACTTTAGTTTTACATTCTTTGAGTCTAGTTTAGTGTTTTAAACTTTGTTTTTACGTTTCTAAGTCAGTTTTCAAGTGTTTAGCAATCCCTCCTAATCCCCGGTTTAAGAACGATCCCTACTTATCCATACTACAATTGTCAACAAGAAGGATTAATTTGTGTGTTTAGTTAATTTACGCATCAGTAGTAACTGGAAATCAAGTTATTTGCATACATGTCACGTGTGGACAAAAAGCCTCTAGCTATCCCATCCATCATCCTATTTCTCAAATTTGTTTTACAATCTGTCTAGTTTTTCATACTTGTTTGTTTGTTTCAACTTCATCCAAATCAAAACCCCCCTTTTAGGACGATCCCTACTTATACTTGTACTACAATTTTCAAAAGAGGGTTAAATTTGTGTGTTAAGATAATTTTCGCACCACATTTTCGTAGTTCGTTTGTGTTTAATATAGTGATTTAAGCTATTTTCGTGTGTTTGTAGGTCCAAATGACAAAGTTGGCAAGAAAGTGCATTTTGGAGCAGTTTTGGGCACTAAATGGATAGTACATGTATGGGCCAAGGTGGATGGATATTTTTGGAGTTCAAAAGGCTAGGAATATGATGTGAAAATTACTTGACACACAAATTAAACCCTATTGATGACAATTGTAGCAAAGATGTAAGTAGGGATCGTTCTAAACCGGGGATTAACTAGGGCTTCTAATCTACTCAAATTAAACTCTAAAACACTAAACTAGACTTAATAACACAAGAATAGACTCAATAGACTCTAAACTGACCTAAGACACTCAAATCTGCAAAACTAAATGAAATTGACTCAATTCTAGACCTAACAAGTGATTTGGACGAAATTAAAACTTACTTTGACTCAAAAGATTAAAAGAAAACAGATTGTAACTTAACTAACTCAGAATACACTTAAAAGACTCAAAACAGCACAATACTAACAATTAGACTCAAAACAGATTCTAGAGATGAAATTGGACGAATTTAAGACTAAACTAAGACCCAAACAATGTTTATGGACTAAACCTAACCTATATTGACTCAAAACACTCTAAAGAACCTAATTAGGACAGATTCTGACCTAATAACATAAAACAGAAAAGGGTGTTTGATTTCTGACGAAATTGAATTAAAACTAAACGAATTGCAAATCAAAGTAAACTAAAACGAAATTGAGATGAATTCAAGGGTGAAAAGCTAGTTAGAGGATCCTTCTCCACACATGAACATATGCAACATAAATCAATTTCCAGTTTTGTTTCTTTAAACCATGAACGACAATGCCCCAAATTAATCGTGAATGCACAAATTAACTATTAGATTTCCCTAAATTCATTGAATTGGATGAATGCATGCAACAACCCAAATTATTCTTCCCAAGTTCCCTATATGAACAACATGATAGAGATACATTCAAAGATCATTAAATTCCATGGAAATCATAAGCATTGACAAGGCAATTATAACTATGAACTGCATGATACTTTTGCCAAGAATCTACTTAACACGATTGTGACTAATAATCTCCACTACTTGTAATTATAAGTTCCTAACGATTAGGTGAAAGTCCCTTATAATTTAGCATCAGATTCAAGCATGCAAACTAAGTAGGCCTCTTTAATCAACACACAAGAATAAGTTATCAATCAAATAGATAAGTAAATCGCATTCATGTTTTACGAAACAATAACTGAAAGGAATCAATTCATATTAACATATATCCATGGCTTCAAATTCACCACTAACTAATAAGAGTTTAGTTCCACATGTTCATAGCAATTGAAAAGTAAATTAAAATAAACATCGAAACTGAAACGAGGGAAGAAAGAACTCTTAGAACTCCCAAGGATGCAGATGGCTTGTGCACAAGGCCCTCCTTCATCAATGGAATGCACGGCAAGGCTCTCCTTCTTCTCCAAAAGGTGCGGCAGAGATGTATATGGATGTAGGATGGTGTTTTGTGATGTAGAATGGTGGTTAGGATTGCGACAAAGGTATTTCTGAGTGGTATGAAGGGTGGTTCCGAATTTAGGCTTTAAAACATCTATTTATAGGCTAGGGTTTCCACAAAATCTGATGGGAAAGGGTTAGGGTTTTGGAGATAAAAGGCTTGGCCCATCCAAGGGAGAAAAGAATTAGGGTTTTATGCAGATTTTTTAGGCTTCTAGAACACTAGGTGCGGCACAACCCTAGGGTAGATGGATTAGGGTTTAAACTTAGCAGAAAACAAAGGATTAGGGCCCTAGGGTGCAGCATGGGCTTAGAACAAAGCTGAAAAAGGATTAGGAAACTTCCAATTCAAGAATAGAAACTTTCAAGAATGGAAACCTCCAAGAATAGCAACTTCCAAGTTTAGAAACTTTGGTTTCCAATTCTGAACTCTTTGTTCTTCATGTTCATTTCTTCATTTCTTGCCTCCTTTGATCTTCAATTTCGTCCATCCATTTGACTCCAAGCATGTGATATCCATTTTATGCTCAAAACTGCTCCAAAAAGGCTCCAAATTGCACCTTTTTGCATACTTTGTTATTTGGACCTACAAACACACGAAAATAGCTTAAAACACTATAATAACCACAAACTAACTATAAAAGTGCAAGAAAACAAGCTAACTAAGTCGCATAAATATGCTCCTATCAGAATTTGATAAGGAGATGAAGAAATTAAATTCAAGACAAAGAAGATAAGGAATCAGCTCAAAAGAAGGAACATTATCCAAACTAACCTTATCTTATCTTATCATGCCTTAATTCTAGCTGCAAGGGGACCTAAATATCTATTTCTAGAAGCTATTTCTAGAATTCCCTTCTAGAAGTCCTAATTTCTGCCACAAAATACATTGTTTCTAGAAACCCTAAGAATGTGGCGCCTTAACCCTTCTAGAAGGCTTTTGCCTTGCCTTCCAAGCTACTCCATTTCCCTCCAATGTGTGCCGCACCTTTTCTCACCCAATTCCCTTTGGATTCTGATTTAGTTGGCCTTTTTCCTTATGGATTTGGGTTATGCAAATCCTTTTCAGAAATTAATTGGGCCAAACCTTTTTTTAGGTGGATTTAAATGTGTGCCGCACCCTAGGGCCCTAATTCTATATTTATGCTAATTTCTAACCCTAATCTGATTCACCCTAGGGTTTGCCGTGCCTATATATATATATGTGTTTTTCAACCAAAATTCGTCACCACCCCCTACCATTCAAAAACACATCCTGCCGCAACACATACACGATTCTACAACCCTTTTCTACAGCTTTGGAGAAGAAGGAGCCCTTGCCGTGCCTTCCATTGATGAAGGAGGTCCTTGTGCACAAGCCACCTGCAACCATTGGAGTTCTAAGAGTTCTTTCTTCCCTCGTTTTAGTTTCAATGTTTATTTCAGTTTGTTTTTCAATCGCTATGAACATGTGTAACTAAGTTTTTCTTAGTTAGAGGTGAATTCAAAGCCATGGACATATGTTTAATATGAATTGATTCCTTTCAGTTATTGTTTCGTAAAACATGAATGTGATTTACTTATCTATTTGATTGATAACTTATTCTTGTGTGTTGACTAAGGATGCATACTTAGTTTGTATGCATGAATCTGATGCTAAATTATAAGGAAATTTCACCTAATCGTTATGAACTTATAATTAAAAGTAGTGGAGATTGTTAGTCACAATCGTGTTAAGTAGATTCTTGGCAAGAGTATCATGCAGTTCATAGTTATAATTGCCTTGTCAATGCTCATGATTTCCATGGAACTTAATGATCTTTGAATGTATCTTTATCATGCTGTTCATACAGGGAACTTGTGAAGAATAATTTGGTTGCGATGCGTTGTCCATTCAATTCAATGAATTTAGGGAAATCTGAGAGTTAATTAGTGCATTCATGATTAATTTAGGGCATTGTCATTCATGGTTTAAAGAAACAATACTGGAAATTGATTTATGTTGCATATGTTCATGTGTGGAGAAGGACCCTCTAACTAGCCTATTTCATATCTAGTTTACTTTGTTTTGCAATCTATTTAGTTTTACTTCAATTTCGTCAAAACCAAACCCCCTTTTCTATTTGGTGTTTTTAGGTCAGAATCTGTCCAAACTAGGTTCTTTAATGTGTTTTGAGTTACTTAAGTCATAATCTGTTTTCTTTTAGTCTTTTGAGTCAAATTAAGTTTTATTTTCGCCTGAATCACTTGTTAGGTCTAGAATTGAGTTTTTTTAACTTAGTCTTGCTGATTTGAGTGTTTTAGGTCAGTTTAGAGTCTATAGAGTCTAGTCTTGTGTTTTTTGATAAGCTCATATTTATACATATTTTACATCAAATTCTCCTGTCTTTTCTTAGTTATTTCCTCATATTTTTGTGCTATTTAATTTGTTTTTGTGTTTTATCGAATTTATCTAGCTAATAAAATAAAAATAACATAAGTGTGATTTTATGTAATAAATTCGTGTCAAAACTGTTTAGCTTTTAAATTAAATAAAATATAGATATATATATATATATATATATAATATAATAATTGTTTGTTTTGTAGAATAAGGGAGAGTGGAGCTGTGGAGCAGAAAAAGAAAATAAAATAGTGGGAAAGCAAGATGGAGCAAATAAAAGACTAACGTGGGGGAGCTGAGGAAGAAGAAATAAAATATGGGGAGAAGGAATAAAAAAAGAAGGGTCAGCAAGAGGATATGGGCAGTGGGTATCTGGCGTGCTGAGGAAGAGGTGTGCGGAGTTTGGCAGCAATAAAGGAGACGCACAAGTGGAAGGCAAGCTGCGGAAAAGGGGGATGGCGTGCGTGAAATAAAGGGAGCTGGCGGAAGAATGGACAGGAGGGCGAGAGAAGTCAGCAATTGGGGAATAACGCTGCCCTTTGGCAGCGAGGTCAGAGAGAAGAAGTCAGAAAAAAATAAAACAAAGGGCTGCTTTGGCAGCCACAGAGGTCTCGGAATTGGGGGGGTTGCAGCCAAGAGGAGGGAGAAATAACAAGGCAGCTGCCTTGTGAGGTTTGGGGTGGATTGAAGAGATAGGCAGTGCAGCGCAGCAGCGAGGTCAGTTGACGCGAGGAGCTGGCAGCTTGGACGAGAAGCAAAGGACGGAAGGTCGAGAGCTGCTTTGGCAGCTTGGAGTGAGCCGAGGAGCAGGCTTGAGGCAGCTGGGCAGCGAACTGGAACTTTGGCAGCAACTGACGGAGAGCCGAGAGCCGCTTGGCAGCGAGAGAGCCGAGGGGACATGCAGGAGCAATGCCTTGAGAGTTGCGGTGCAACAGGAAAGACTGCCAGCAGGCAGCTGGGCAGCGAGTTTTGCGCAGGAAGGCAGCACGGGGGCTGCCCTTGGTGTGGAAAGATGGGCCAGACAAACAGCAGTGCTGATTTGGGTCAGCACGGAGGTCAGCACAGCAGAAGCACAGTGGACAGCAAGCTGCAATCCTTTCTCGGTTAATTCGTTCCAAACTCAAGTTTAATTTCTGTTTTAATTTATAAATAATGTGTAACTAATTTTGTTTGGCTAGAGTTTAATTCAAAACCATGGTTATATTTGTAATTTGAATTGATTACCTTCAGTTGTGATTTCTGAGTTGTGATTTAATTTGCTTAACTGCTTGATTGATAACTTATTTTTGTATGTCGATTAAGGATGCATACTTAATTTACATGCATGAATTTGATGCTAGAATATAAGTGAATTTCACCTAATCGTTATGAACTTATATTCACAAGTAGTGAAGGTCGCTTATAAACGATCGCGTTAGGTAAATTCTTGGCATAAGTTTCATGCAATTCATAGTAACAAGTGCCTCGTCAATGCTTATGATTTTCATAAAACTTAATGATTCTTGCTTGTATCTCTATTATGCAATTCATGTAGGGAACTTGTAGGGAATGTTTTGGGTTGTCGTATGCAATCATCCAACCTAATAAAAGTAGGAAAATCTGAAGGTTAATTTAAGCGGACCTAATTAACTTGGGGCGTTGAGAATTTACAATTTATTGAAAGAACAGCTGAAAATCAATTTAGGTTGCATATGTGGCATGTGTGGAGAATAATCCTCTAGCCAGTCCGTCATTTATCATTTTACCTTAATTTTATGTTTTTGTCAATTTTGTAATTTATTTAAGTTTAATTTACTTTTCATCAAAATCAATCCCCCATTTTATTTTAAAGTGTTAGATTTATTAGAAATCATTTTAGTTTGTGTTTTCTTAAGTCTTGAGTTGTTTTGAGTCTTTTGATTTATTTTAGTTTATTTGTTAGTTTTATTTTGAGTTATTCTATTTAAGTGTTTTGAGTCTAGTTTAGTATTTTAAATTTTGTTTTTACGTTTTTAAATTAATTTTACATTGGGTTAGCATCCCTAGTTAATCCCCGGCCTAGAACGATCCCTACTTACATCATTACTACAACTGTCACAAATAGGGTTTAAATTTGTGCGTTAATTTATTTTCGCATCAAATTTTTGGCGCCGTTGCCGGGGATTAGCAAATTTGCTAATCCTTTTATTTTTGTTTTTGCTTATGTTTATTTGTGTTTGTGTATGTTACTTTTGATATTTGATTTATTTTTCTTTCTTTGAATTGAGGTACAAATGGAGCAAGACCTGGATTCTACTAGCATTCAAGATCTATTGGCACAGCTCACTGCTCAATTAACTCATAATGCCGAACGGACCACAATGCCAAGTGTCCCTACACTTGATGTGCCCTATGGGCAACGATATCAAGGTCCTCAATTTTCTGCAAATGAAGATGTTTGGGGATATCAGGGCCATAACCAATCAAGGGGCAACATGTTTTCCAACGCTTACAATTCGGATTGGAGAGACTACTCAGATTATATGTGGGATGAACCTCAACACTTTCAACAAAGTGGATATTGGCAGCAAGACGAATTCTATTCAAGACCTATGCAGCTACCACAGCATCCCCCACAGCAATTCCAATCAAATCAAAGTATGCCCGTGGATTATAATCAAAAGCTTGATGAATTAATTTTTTTGGTGCAGGGCTCACAAAACAAAGAACAATTGCCGCCATCGGAAGAGTTCTATCAGTGGCCATATGAACCGTCACATCCACCACAACAATCAACCCAATTCAATTCAGGTACATCCTTGGATAATGATACACTTAATAATTTACTCACCTCTTTGAATCAGGGAGTAGAAAATCAAAACCAGGAGATGCAAGACCGAGACAACAAGATGAATGCATTGGAGAAGCAAGTTGGGCAGATTATGGAGATCATGGCACAGATTCAAGATCAAAGAGAACTCTCCAACTCCACATTTGCAAATTCAAAGGCAGAAATTGAAATCGATGAAGCCATCACTTTGGGAAGTGATATGGAGGATGAAGTTGTTCCAGAACCATCCAAACATGGCCCGGACATGGATGAATTGCCGCTTCAAGAAGAAGATGAGGATGACTACTTGGGCAGTTTAGAAGAATTCTTATCGCAAACTCCTCAAGTCCTTATGCCATCCAACTCAGGTGAGGAGGTTCTAAGTTCATTTCATTCTAACATCGTTCCACCAAATGTCCTTTTTCCTTGCAGGTTTTTAAATCCCAAGGAAGAAGTGAATGAAAAAGACGTTGTGGAAGATATTCCAGAAAATGAGGTGGCCGGAGAATTTGTTGAACTTATCAAAGAGGATGTGCATGAGATAATCGAGCCCAAAGCAGTTGAGTTTGATGACACGGGACAAGCCACAACCATCATAGTAAACCTGGCCAAGTTCAAAGTCCCGGAAACGTTCAAAGACGTGGTGTTTGTAATTGAGTTTGAATGTGACTGTAAGCCATCTTCTCCATTTTTTATTTTAATTTATACTAACTTGTTTTTAATTTTGATGATTCAGGCACCGTCATTAGAACTTAGACCGTTGCCGGATCATTTCAATTACCACCGTCCGTTCAAGGATAAACCCATGCATTTGAATAATGAAGGGAGGCCTAGGAATCACCCACAATCAGATTTGCATTCCTAATCCCTTCTCCTTACTGAATTTATTTTACTTTATTTAGTTCTTTCATTGTTTGTTGGCTCTTGTGTGAATTTATTTTACGTTGATTTTTTTTTTTACGTTGATTTCATTTTGTTTTGTTTATTTAGTTGTGATTTTTGTTTAGAAAGTTAAACTTAGTCTTTTTACTTTGTTTTACTTATTTTACATTGTTAAATAAAAAAAAAAAAAAACATAAACATTCATATAAATAAAAATACAAAAAAAAAAAAAAAAAAAAATAATAATAAAAAAAAAAAAAACAAAATTGCATAAATATTTTACAATAACTTGTAAACTAATTTCGTTCATTGGTCGTTGGTTGGTGGTGCCTCGGAGGTCGACGGAGCCCCTGAAAGACGAAGCGCCAGAGCTGGATCATTCGGAGCCTCAATACTTGGTGCTGCTCCCGAGGACGAAGGCAACACAAACCTCGGGAGTAACGCCATAAACCGTTGATGATCACTCTGAATCCGCACTTCGGACTCCTGCATCTGATCCAGCTTCCTCTTCATGCTGGTTGAGTAATTGGTTGCAAGCATGTGCAAATCCCTGTTCTCATGCCTAAGCACTCTGACCTCCTGCCGAAGACTAGCCACTTCAGCCATCAACGATTCCACCTGACGGGTTCGTGCAAGAAGGCGCTGGCCCATGTTTGATACGGAGCCTGCGCATCGGACGCTGTAGGCCATAGAGTCCTGAACAGCCAGTTCGTCGGACCGCCTGGAAAGTATCCTAGTGTCTCTAGGAGTGAGCAGATTTCTGGCCACCACCGATGCGGTTGTTTCGTTCATCATCATGGAATCCCCAACTGTAAGAGGACCATTTGGGGATATGAAGGACGGTTGCCAAATGTTGGTTGGAGAAGATATATCACTATCTTCCCCAACATTCAAGTTAAGGCGACGGTCAGAGGGGCAAGACATATTTGAAGGTGTTGAGAATGAAGAGTTGGACTGATCAAGATTAAAAGAAAATGCAAGAGGGAGTGTTTACAGGAGGGAACGTTTACCAGATGAAGTGTTTACAAGGGGAGATCAAGTGTGTTGTGGAGCAAAAATGAGCGTTCTTATAAGAAGAAGAAATCGTTGAGGCATCACTCAGCAGTCGAAGAGGCGTCCTCTCGCAAATCGAAGAGCCGGGCTCCTTTCTCAAAAGCCGGGTTCCTTTCTCAAAAGTCGGACGCCGCTCTCTCAAAAGTCGGGCGTCTCTCTTAAAAGTCGGAGCAGTCAGGAATCACGAGGCGAGCCGCTCCCTGATTTGTCCAGACGTGTCACATGCAATTCCTTTCTCAAAAGTCGGGATTGCTCAGAAACCACGAGCCGCTCCCTGATTTTTCCAATTTTGTCGTCACTCGTCACGCGCTGTCAGCTTTGCGCAAATTACGGGTGGCTTTTTCAGAAAGCGCGTGACCTGTACTGTTCATCCATCCACCGGCTGCCGACAGGGGTAAAGGAATAGTTTCGGTTGTGAAGAATCATCTATAAACGTCTACCTTCGCCATCCAGCAAAGGCACAACCCCTCTACACTTCTTCATCTCCGAAATTTTTCATCTCCGAAAATGCCTTTCCAACAAACCCTCTCGAGTTTCTCTGTGTTTCTCATTCCCTGGGATACCTTTACAAATAAGACATCTAGAGCTAGAGTATTTCATATCATGAAGGTTGAAAGCAAGAGTATCTCATATCACGCTTTCTCCCTGTCCTTGTCCTTGTCTTTGTGGCAAGGAGAAAGCGGGCAATCAGCCAGCACTCGGTGTCAATCTTCCAATCTAAGAACCGACTGCCTGGAAATCCTTCCTGATTGCTTACCTAGCATTGCTCTCGAGTGCTCTTCTTCAACCACTGATGTACTTCCGAAGAAGTCGCCACATCTGCCTGGAGAACAGACATGGCAAGTGAAAATGATACTTGAAGCATGTGGAGACAAGGTGCTGCTTCATCTTCAAGATCAAGTCTCATTTTCCTTGCTAAGAAGTTCCCCAGCCCAGTTCACGCATACACCTGTGGAACGATACTTCTTCAAAAGCAAAAGTATCCCATATCATCAGAGTCAGAGGCAAAGATATCTCATGGCACGCTTTTCCTTTACCCTTGCTCTTGGCTACGAGTCAGGGTGAAAGAAAGGAAATCGGTCGGCACTTGGACAGATTGAACAAAGAAGCAGACCACCACCTTTTCCTCGTGCCTACCTGCCATGCAGAAGAACAAAAAGAGAAGAATGTAGCCTGCAGACTCAATCAACCCGGCAGAAGGAGTCTGAGTTGAAACCAAGAGCTCGAGAAGCTTCAACAACACCACCAATCAAGTCTCATTTTCCTTGCTAAGAAGTTCCTGAGGCCAGTTCAAGTTCAAAGCTGTGGAAAGTCACCAAACAGGACCAATGATCACTTTTTAGTTTTATTCATTGTCTTTTATTTTCATTTTTAATTTTTCGTTTGCATTTTCTACATTTTCTTGCGTGCTTAACTGATTTATTTCTTTTCTTTGCAGGAACTTTTGGCTATTTCCACCCTTGAAGTTGATTGCTGAATTTTAGCTTGGGGGGTCATCGCTTGATTTTACTGCAAATTAGGGAAGTTTTCAGTTCTATTGCTTTATTTTATTTCGTTATATTTATCTACTTTATTTTTATTTGCATATTATTATATTTTCTGACATTGGAGACAATGTCTAGTTTAAGTGTGGGGGTAAAGAGTATGAAAAATGACCAAATTGAAAATTTTTGTACCGTCGACTTTAAACTGGTTTCATTTGTTTCCATGTTATTCCATGTTATTGCTTTGTTTTCTTAATTAGTTGTGTTTTATTTAAAAAAAAAAAAAAAAAAAAAAAAAAAAAAAAAATTTATTCGGAAAATTTAAAAAAAAAAAAATCCAAAAATATTTCCTTGTTTTCCTTATTGTTTTGAATTAGATTTTTGTTAGTTTCCCCGACCCAATGATTTAATTGAATAAAATTTGAACCATGATCATCAAGAACTTAGTTAACATGTGTTTTGTGAAATTCCTAATTCTCTTGTTAGTTTTGTACATGTTTGATCATCTTTGAAAAAAACCAAATGCACATAGCCTTGTTGATGTGAAATTAAAGCATGATTTAAAGCTCCATATGTGAATTTAGTGACCATATACATCCTATGTGAGTTTTTGAGCCTATTGAAAGTGTGTGCATTTTTCATACACTCCTATTCTTTCATGTGTGATGAACTTATGTGAGATACATCTCTAGAACTTGCATAACGATCTTTCGAAATATTTGTCTTTAATTGCATGAACTTGAAAATGATAGAGGCATTAGGTTTACCACCATGGCCCAAATAACCTTGTTTCCCAAAGAAAAATGATATCATTAGATTGCCAATTTGAGCCGTATTTGTGAGCCTTTTATTTCTTATCACCAGATATGTCTACCCTTATGCCTGAAATAAATATTTTTCCTTACCCTTTCCAAGCGAGCAATGCGAGATTGTCTTATGAGAAATGTTTGTGAAGTACTTTGGAGGGTGTTTGGCAAAAGAATAAGTGTGGGGGTTTTTCATATTTGTTTCTGTTTGAAAAGAAAAAAAAAAAAAAAAAAAAAAAAAAAAAAAAAAAAAAAAAAAAAGAGAAAAGGAAAAGAAAAAGAAAGATTGTATACAAAGAAAATAAAAAGTTTTTAAAGTTTCAGTTTATGGGTGTGGTTGGAGGTGACTTGTAGAATAGCGGGAAATGTTGAGTTCTTATAAATCTAAACAAAAGAATTGCTTGTAATGTAGCTTGGAACTTTTGTTTTTCCTATTCTTTCGTTTCAATAACCCTATCCCTAAGCCTCATTACATCCAATAAAAGTCCTCTTGATTTAAGTTTTGCAATTATGACTGTGGAGAAGTGATCTTTATGCAAGCTTATGGTAGAACTTTCACATTCGTTCCTCTGAGCGAAACACATTAAAACTAAACACATGTGTGATTGAGTGCATATCCCGTGAGAAGGTCGCTAGTTTGCATATGGTGTTTTTAAAAAAAAATAAAAATTTGAAATTGCATTAGCATGGCTATCTCACACACTACACTTCAAGGATGTTTCAAAGATTGCTGCTAATATTTGAATAAAGAAAATGAACTTAAATTGCTTGTTGGTGTTAGCTATGGTTCTTGATGTTTTGTGTTCTCGAATGAAATTCTATGAGGGTCAAATAGGGGGAAACTAATAATTTTCATGTTATTACTTTTTCTGTTTTCGTTGTTTTGCTCGAGGACTAGCAAAAGCTAAGTGTGGGGGTATTTGATAAGCTCATATTTATACATATTTTACATCAAATTCTCCTGTCTTTTCTTAGTTATTTCCTCATATTTTTGTGCTATTTAATTTGTTTTTGTGTTTTATCGAATTTATCTAGCTAATAAAATAAAAATAACATAAGTGTGATTTTATGTAATAAATTCGTGTCAAAACTGTTTAGCTTTTAAATTAAATAAAATATAGATATATATATATATATATATATATAAAATATAATAATTGTTTGTTTTGTAGAATAAGGGAGAGTGGAGCTGTGGAGCAGAAAAAGAAAATAAAATAGTGGGAAAGCAAGATGGAGCAAATAAAAGACTAACGTGGGGGAGCTGAGGAAGAAGAAATAAAATATGGGGAGAAGGAATAAAAAAAGAAGGGTCAGCAAGAGGATATGGGCAGTGGGTATCTGGCGTGCTGAGGAAGAGGTGTGCGGAGTTTGGCAGCAATAAAGGAGACGCACAAGTGGAAGGCAAGCTGCGGAAAAGGGGGATGGCGTGCGTGAAATAAAGGGAGCTGGCGGAAGAATGGACAGGAGGGCGAGAGAAGTCAGCAATTGGGGAATAACGCTGCCCTTTGGCAGCGAGGTCAGAGAGAAGAAGTCAGAAAAAAATAAAACAAAGGGCTGCTTTGGCAGCCACAGAGGTCTCGGAATTGGGGGGGTTGCAGCCAAGAGGAGGGAGAAATAACAAGGCAGCTGCCTTGTGAGGTTTGGGGTGGATTGAAGAGAGAGGCAGTGCAGCGCAGCAGCGAGGTCAGTTGACGCGAGGAGCTGGCAGCTTGGACGAGAAGCAAAGGACGGAAGGTCGAGAGCTGCTTTGGCAGCTTGGAGTGAGCCGAGGAGCAGGCTTGAGGCAGCTGGGCAGCGAACTGGAACTTTGGCAGCAACTGACGGAGAGCCGAGAGCCGCTTGGCAGCGAGAGAGCCGAGGGGACATGCAGGAGCAGTGCCTTGAGTGTTGCGGTGCAACAGGAAAGACTGCCAGCAGGCAGCTGGGCAGCGAGTTTTGCGCAGGAAGGCAGCACGGGGGCTGCCCTTGGTGTGGAAAGATGGGTCAGACAAACAGCAGTGCTGATTTGGGTCAGCACGGAGGTCAGCACAGCAGAAGCACAGTGGACAGCAAGCTGCAATCCTTTCTCGGTTAATTCGTTCCAAACTCAAGTTTAATTTCTGTTTTAATTTATAAATAATGTGTAACTAATTTTGTTTGGCTAGAGTTTAATTCAAAACCATGGTTATATTTGTAATTTGAATTGATTACCTTCAGTTGTGATTTCTGAGTTGTGATTTAATTTGCTTAACTGCTTGATTGATAACTTATTTTTGTATGTCGATTAAGGATGCATACTTAATTTACATGCATGAATTTGATGCTAGAATATAAGTGAATTTCACCTAATCGTTATGAACTTATATTCACAAGTAGTGAAGGTCGCTTATAAACGATCGCGTTAGGTAAATTCTTGGCATAAGTTTCATGCAATTCATAGTAACAAGTGCCTCGTCAATGCTTATGATTTTCATAAAACTTAATGATTCTTGCTTGTATCTCTATTATGCAATTCATGTAGGGAACTTGTAGGGAATGTTTTGGGTTGTCGTATGCAATCATCCAACCTAATAAAAGTAGGAAAATCTGAAGGTTAATTTAAGCGGACCTAATTAACTTGGGGCGTTGAGAATTTACAATTTATTGAAAGAACAGCTGAAAATCAATTTAGGTTGCATATGTGGCATGTGTGGAGAATAATCCTCTAGCCAGTCCGTCATTTATCATTTTACCTTAATTTTATGTTTTTGTCAATTTTGTAATTTATTTAAGTTTAATTTACTTTTCATCAAAATCAATCCCCCATTTTATTTTAAAGTGTTAGATTTATTAGAAATCATTTTAGTTTGTGTTTTCTTAAGTCTTGAGTTGTTTTGAGTCTTTTGATTTATTTTAGTTTATTTGTTAGTTTTATTTTGAGTTATTCTATTTAAGTGTTTTGAGTCTAGTTTAGTATTTTAAATTTTGTTTTTACGTTTTTAAATTAATTTTACATTGGGTTAGCATCCCTAGTTAATCCCCGGCCTAGAACGATCCCTACTTACATCATTACTACAACTGTCACAAATAGGGTTTAAATTTGTGCGTTAATTTATTTTCGCATCATTTTTTAGTCTAGTTTAGTGTTTTAGAGTTTAATTTGTGTAGATTAGCAGCCCTTGTTAATTCTCGGTTTAGAACGAACCCTACTTGCTTAATACTACAATTACATATTCAATAGGGTTTAATTTGAGTGTTAGAATATTTCACATCAGGTTCATCGAAAAAGCAACTGGAGATTGATTTGTATGCAAGTGTGTCATGTGTGGAGAAGGACCCTCTAGCTAACTGAAAAGACTCAAAACTAACTAGAATGACTCAAAACAACTTAAAACACCTAGATAAACTCAAACTAGACACTAGGAAGTGATTTAGACGAAAATTGAATTAAACTTGACTCAAAACACTTAAAAACACAAACTAAGACATATTCTAACTAATTTAACACTCCAACGTAAAGGGGATTGGGTTTTGGACGAATTTAAAGTAAAAACAAGTAACTAAAGACTTAATACAGATTTTGGACGAATTTGGTGATTTGAATGGATGATGGGCTAGCTAGAGGGTCCTTCTCCACACATGACACACTTGCATACAAATCAATCTCCGGTTGCTTTTTCGAGAAACTATGAATGACAATGCCCCAGATTAACCGTGCCATCACTAATTAACCCTCAGATTTTCCTTTTATCATTGAATTGGATGGAATACGCATCATCAACCCAAATTATTCTCCAATAGTCCCCTACATGCACATCATAATAGAGATACAATCAAAGATCATTAAGTTCTATGAAAATCATAAGCATTGACAAAGCATTCGTAACTATGACATCATGATACTCATGCTAGGAATTTAACTTAACGCGATCGTGACCAGCAACCTTCACTACTTGTGAATATAAGTTTTTAATGATTATGTGAAACTCCCTTATATTTTAGCATCAGATTCAAGCATGCAAACTAAGTAGGCCTCCTTAATCAACATACAAGAATAAGTTTTGAATAAAACAGTTAAGCAAATTGCATCCACACTTTATGAAATCACAACTGGAATTAATCAATTCATAATGCAAATATGATCATGGTTTCGAAATTCCCCCTAGCTAAAAGGGGTTTAGTTCCTCATGTTCACAAAACAAAGATAAAGAAACTTAAACATTGAAATCAAAAGATAGATTACACCTTAGAATGATCCAGCAATCCAAACTTGAATAGCAAGCACTCCAAGGGTCCTCCTTCTTCTCTTTGTTGCGGCACAAGGGTTGGGTGAAGGTTTGAGTGGTTGTTTGTATGGGAGAATGGCTGGAAGTATGTATGGTGGTGAGAGGGTATGTTTCTGAATGGATGAATGGTGCGGCAAGGGATGTTTGGATGTGTTTCTGGTTGTGTGAATGTGGTGAATAGTGCAAGATCCGTAGAATGGTCCAGGGATAAGATATATATAGAAGAGTATGTGAAAACCCTAGGGATATAAAGGTTAAGTTGCGGCAGAAAGTAAAGGGAAAAGGAAAGAAAGTTTTGTACTAATGTTTTAGGATTTATGACTCTAAACTTACTAGGAAAAGGCTAAGTCAAAGTCAAAATCCAAAGGGAAAAGGAAATATGGTGCGGCAAAGGGTCCTAGAGGGATAAGGGAAAGGGATATGCACACAAGGAAAGGGAAACAAGGATTCCTTGCACGGCGAGGAAGGAAAATGCAAGGTGATAGGAGCATATTTATGCGACTTAGTTAGCTTGTTCTTGTGCATTTTTATTGTTATTCCTTAGTTATTTTATTATTTAAAGTCATTTTCGTGCAATTTCAGGTTTGTATGGGTAATGTAGCAAATAAGTACATTTGGAGCAATTTTCGAGCAAAATTGGGCTTGGAATGAATAGCACATGCTTGGAGCTAAGTAGATGGACGAAATTGAAGATCAAAGGAGGCTAGGAATGAATAATGAGATGAAAGAAATGAAGAAATGAAAATGAAGAACAAAGAGTTCAGAATTGGAAGCAAACGTTTCTAAAGTTGGAGGTTTCCATTCTTGAAAGTTTCTATTCTTGGATTGGAAGTTTCCTAATCTTTCTTCACCTATGTTCCATCCACAAAAGGATTCCAAAATATGTTAGGACATTTAATTACATATTCTAGAAGTCCTAAACCTGCCCTAAAGTCCAAGCCGCACCACCCTAGGTTTGTTCCTTCCCTTGCCTTACAAGCAATTCCCACACCCTTCTACCCTTGCCGTGCCTTTCCTAATCCAATTCCATTTGGATTCTGATTTTGTTAGCCTTATTTCTTGTGGATTTGGGTTATACAAATCCTTTTCAGAAATTAATTGGGCCAAACCCTTTCCTTAGTGGATTTAAACACCTTTGCAGCAAACCCTAGGACCTAATCCTTTATTTCTGCTAAGTTTAAACTCTAATCTATCTCCCCTAGGGTTGTGCCGCACCTAATACTTCTAGAAGCCTAAAAATCTGCACAAACCCTAGTTCTTTTTTCCCTTGGATGGGCCAAGCCTTTTATCTACAAAACCCTAACCTTTTCCCATCAGATTTTGTGAAAACCCTAGCCTATAAATAGATGTTTTAAGCCACAAATTCGACCACCACCTCCCTACCATTCAGAAACCCTTGTGCCGCAACCCTAGACACCATTCTACATCATTCATTCAATCCATTCACTTCCACACACATCCAGCCACAACCTTTCACCCTCATCAGCCATCATTCATCATCCTACACAAGAATACACCATCCATCACCCCCAAAACCACCAACCACACCCTATGCCACAACAAGGAAGAAGGAGGAGAGCCCTTGGACATGCTCGCCATTCGAGGTAGAGTTGCTGGAACGTTTTAGGTGTAATCTTTCTTTGTTTTCAATGTTTAAATTCAATAATCTTTGTTTTGTGAGTATGAGGAACTAAACCCCTCTTAGCTCGGGGGAATTTCGAAACCATGGCTATATTTGCAATATGATTTGATTACATCCAGTTGTGATTTCATGAATTGTGAATTCAATTTCCTTATCTGTTTGAATTAAAACTTGTTTATGTATGTGAGTTGAGAGTGCACACTTAATTTGCATGCATAAATCTGATGCTAGGATATAAGGGAGTTTCACCTAATCGTTATGAACTTATATTCATAAGTAGTATAGGTTGTTAGTCACAATCATGTTAAGTAAATTCCTGGCATAAGTATCATGCGCTTTCATAGCTACGAATGTGATGCGAATTAACTTAGCACACAAATTAAACCCTCTTGTTGACAATTGTAGTATGAATAAGTAGGGATTGTTCTTAAACCGGGGATTAGGAGGGATTGCTAAAACACTCTAAACTGACTCAAATATATAAAAACAAACTTAAAAGCATGAAATTAAACTTACAAGACTCAAAACAGATTATAGAGACTCAAAACTGCCTAAAAACAACTCTAAGGCAGTTTCTGCCACTAACACAAAGTTTGGACGAAAATTGATCTTATCTTGACTTAAAACACTTAAAAACACAATCTAAAACAAGTACTAACTAATATGATTTAATAAAATAAAGGGGATTTTGGTTTTGGACGAAAATAAGGAAAACAAAGCAAGAACAATTTAAACAGATTCTTGGACAAATTTAGGTGAATTGATGGGTGATGGGTTAAACTATGGATGATGGGCTAGCTAGAGGGTTCTTCTCCACACATGACATACTTGCACATAAACCAATTTCCAGTTGCTTTTCAATAAACCATGAACCTCAACACCCCAAAGCATTCCCCACAAGTTCCCTACATGAATTGCATAATAGAGATACAAGCAAGAATCATTAAGTTCTATGAAAATCATAAGCATTGACGAAACATTTGTAACTATGAATTGCATGAAACTTATGCCAAGAATTTACTTAACACGGTTGTGACGAACAACCTTTACTACTTGTGAATATAAATTCATAACGATTAGGTGAAACTCCCTTATATCCTAGCATCATATTTATGCATGGAAATTAAGCGTGCACTCTAAACCAACATACACAAATCAGTTTTAATTCAAATGGATAAGTAAATTGAATTCACAACTTATGAATCACAACTGAAAGTAATCAAATCATATTGCAAGCATGAACATGGTTTCGAATTCCCCCCCTAGCTAAGGGGGGTTTAGTTTCTCATACTTACAAAGAAACGATAAACAAATTTAGACATTAAAAACAAAAGAAAGAAAACACCTAAACGCTCCAACGATCCAAGTTGGACAGCAAGCACATCCAAGCACTTTCCTTCCCTTCCTTTGCTACAGCACAAGGTGTTGGTGAGTGTTTGAAGGTTTGTTTGTATGGAGGAATAGATGTGAGGATGAATGGAAGTGTTTGGATGAAGGTTGTATCGAAATGGGGATGAATTCTCTAGCAAAAACTGAATGTAATGGCTGCCACACACACTTCCTTTTATAGAGGAAGTGCATGGCATGGAGGGATGGATGGTGGTGTTAGCAATGATTCAAAGGTGAAAGTGAAGTAATGATGCAAAGCATGGGGGGTGAAATGGAGTGGTGTTGCAGCTATGAATGCAAGTGGGGAACATGAATGATTGTGCACATGATAGATAAAGGAAAGGGAGGTGGAATGGTGCAGAAATGAGTCATAGTGGAGGTGAAAGTGGAGGAGTGGTGCATCAATGAGTGCATGTGGTGGAGGTGAAAGTGAATGAAATCTGATGGGTGAAGGGGACAAGGGATGTGCACCACTTGAGTGCAATGATTAAATGTAATGGTGCATGAAAACAGAAATAATGAAGGGGACAAGGGTGAGTGTTGTGGTAATGAGTGAATGTAGTGGTGTATTTTCTGCCCATGTCGTGCCTTTCCTTTGCCCATGTGTGTGTGTTTCCTCCTTTGCCCATGTGCACACACATATGCTGAATTCTAATCTTCCCAAAACGTCCATCCTCATGTCTCCAAGTGCATGCAATCCATTTCAGCCCAAAATTGCTCCAAAATGCACTTGTCTTGCCAACTTTGTTATTAGGACCTACAAACATACGAAAATGATTTAAAACACTCTTATAAGCAATAACTAACTAAGTAAGTGCAAGAAAACATGTTAACTAAGTTGCATAAATATGCTCCTATCAAATTCCCCCACACTTAGCTTTTGCTAGTCCTCGAGCAAAATAAAGAAAACAAAACACAACCTAAACCTTCCAATGTTTGCCTCAGGGATTTCCAATGCACATGACATGTTAAAAATCATTATTCCCACATATTTTAGTTATCTTCACACTTGAGCACATACTTAATCACAGTCACTACTTACTAATTCACAATTAACCAATTAAAACAATGTTTTGAATGTAGTAACATGCCTTGGAGAATTTGCTCAATTCCTTGCAAGATACTCTCTATTTTCACACACATTTTCTGACTACACACCCTACACTAGTTATATGTGAGAAGATTGATGTAAACATGAAAGACTAGTACTCACATATGTTACAACAAGAAAGCAATTTTCTGGAGTTAATAAGCATGTTTAAATATGATCTCATGAATGGGATGCTACTACATAGATGCGAGAACCAGTGACACCGTATGCTCATACCAATTTCAGACTCCACAAATTGAAACACACAACACTCAAGATGAAGTTAAGGGTTGTAATGGGGCTTCGGGGTAATGGCTAACAAAGAAAGGATAGGGATAACAAACGTTCTTCAAGCGATAGCAAGCAAAGTAATGAAATCGACACTTGGAATTCACTTTAGAATACAAAAATCAACTTTTAAACACAAAGGGAAGATTCATGCAACACTTAGGGTTGAATTCAATGCCTTGGACCCTTTCTTCAACAATCAACACTTTAGAGCTCTTTCTCATATATTTTTCAACTCTTTTTCACTCTTTTCACAACTTTTCTTTTTCTTTTTTTTTTCTTTTCTACCCGTGCCTTATTACGGATTTTGTCACACACACACACACAAGAATCACTTCCCCCACACTTGGTTTATTTAATACATTGATAAAAAAAGAGTTCATTTTAAGTCATGCTTTACTATGCTTCAAGAACAAGGGTATGGATGGTCCTAAAACTAGGCTAGGTAAGGATAGTGTGGGTTAACAAAGAACATAGGCTACACAAGGCTCAACGGGGTTAAACTGATACATATAATGAAGTAGGATACATGGCAATTTGGCTTTGGTGGTGGTCACTACACAACTTCATCTTGAATATGTGTTATGCAAATCAATAGCATGCTTTGAATGAAATGGGCATGAGTTCTAGCATTTGGAACTAAATGATGAAACGCCTTCTAAGTAGCAACCAAGCAAAGAATAATGAGATCATGCAACGACTTTAGAAAACAACAATGCACAGATTATTAACTCTCCAAATAAACGTTTTAGGCTCAAGTCTCACAATGTTGTAGTGTTACTTTGAGTTCCTTCCTTCAAGCATGTTACAAAAACAGATTTTTTTTCTTTATGATTGCATGTGAATTTATAAATTATAACCACAGCCAAGCATAAACCAAGGAGTAAATCAAACTTCCATCCATGTTTATAACTCTCTTTAACAGTCATGCAATTAAAAACCAATTCCTCATCACTGTGTTGGAAGGTATCCTAAGACACAAATAAACACACAAAAACAACTCTTTTTGGGTTTTTCAAAACAATTATTCAAATTTTTATGAGATTTTCGGATTTTTATGTCAAAACACACTAAAATACTCCAAAACAGCATAAAAACACTTAAAAACAACAAGGAACAACACTAGAAGTAATGGGTGATAAACTCCCACGAATTTCATGCAAAACAACTTGGTTACCCTGATGCGAAAATTAACTAACGCACAAATTTAAACCCTATTTGTGACAGTTGTAGTATATGGATAAGTAGGGATCGTTCTAGGCCGGGGATTAACTAGGGATGCTAACCAAAGTAAAATTAAATTAAAAACATAAAAACAAAATTTAAAACACTAAACTAGACTCAAAACACTTAAATAGAATCACTCAAAATAAAACTAACAAATAAACTAAAACAAATCAAAAGACTCAAAATAATTCAAAATTCAAGAAAACACAAACTAAATTAATTTCTAACAAATTTCACACTTTAAAATAAATGGGGGATTGATTTTTTTATGAAAAGTAAATTAAACTTAAATAAATTACAGAATTGACAAAAACATGAAATTAAGGTGAATGGATGGACGACGGACTGGCTAGAGGATTATTCTCCACACATGACATATATGCAACCTAAATTGATTTTCAGTTGTTCTTTCAATAAATTGTAAATTCTCAACGCCCCAAATTAATTAGGTCCGCTTAAATTAATTCTCAGACTTTCCTTAAGTTAATGGATTGGATGATTGCATACGACAACCCAAAACATTCCCCACAAGTTCCCTACATGAATTGCATAATAGAGATACAAGCAAGAATCATTAAGTTTTATGAAAATCATAAGCATTGACGAAGCACTTGTTACTATGAATTGCATGAAACTTATGCCAAGAATTTACTTAACACGATTGTGGTCAACAACCTTTACTACTTGTGAATATAAGTTCATAACGATTAGGTGAAATTCACTTATATTCTAGCATCAAATTCATGCATGTAAATTAAGTATGCATCCTTAATCGACATACAAAAATAAGTTATCAATCAAGCAGTTAAGCAAATTAAATCACAACTCAGAAATCACAACTGAAGGTAATCAATTCAAATTACAAATATATCCATGGTTTTGAATTAACCTCTAGCCAAAACAAATTAGTTACACATTATTAAAACAGAAATTAAAATTGAGTTTGGAAAATTAAACCGAGAGAGGAGAGTGCTTTAGCGCCACTGTGCTTCTGTTTGCTACTGTCCACATGCAGCCTTCCGTGCTGACCCAAGTCAGTACTGCTCATTTCGCTGCCAGGCAGCACGCCAGCTGCCCACTCAAACCTCATTCTCTCTCTGCTCACGCTGCAAAGGCAGCGCTTGTCTCCGCAGCTCAGTCTTCCCTCGCCTGCCAGCTACCTTCCCGCGCGCGCCACCTGCTGTGCTAACTTGCCAGCTGCACGCCAGCGTTCTTCCCCGTAGTCCCCTGTATTTCCGCCCACGTGCAGCCTTGCTGCCCGCGACAGTTTCCACCTCTGGTTCCTCCCGCTGCACGTCTCGCTCGTACAGCAGCCTTTGGCTTTCTCCTCCTTTTCCCTGCGTAGTCACCTGCTTCTTTCACGCTGCCCGTGGAGACTTCCTCGCGTCAAGGCAGCTTCTCTTTCAGTTCTGCTTCCACGCTGCCTAAGCAGCTGTCTCTCCGCAAGCTGCACAAGCAGCACGTCTGCTCCCTCCCGTGCCGTGCTGACCTACCCTCGTGCTGACCTCGCCTTGCTGTCTGCTGCTTCTCTCCCTGCGAGCTGTTGCGTCTCTGGCAGCTTGCAGCTGTCCTCCAATTCCGCACCTTCTCGCGCTGCCTGCTGACTTTTCCAAGCTGCCAATGGCAGCTTCCCCCTGCTTTAGTCCCCCCCGAAGCTCCTCCTCAATTTCTCTTCTTTCGTTTATATCAGCTGCAAGGCAGCTTTTTACTCCCACCTTCTCACTGTCCCGTACTCACCCCCCCGTGGGAATCTTCTGCACGTCACTTCCCTCAATGTCGAGACCTTTTTGCACGCCAGCTTTTCTTATTTTTCTGCACCCATTCCCTAGTGCTCCTGCTGTCTCCACCAACTCGTCATCAGCATTCTTTCTTATTTTATTTGTTGCACTCACTCAACATCATATATATATATATATTTATAATACTATCTTATTTTTATTAACAAAAAATAGTGGGCAATGCAGTTTTGACGATTTTATTACTAAAAATATACACTTAAGCTATTATTAATTTCTTAGCTAGATAAATTCGATAAAACACAAAAATAAAGTAAATAGCACAAAAATATAAGAAACTAACTAAGAAAAGACAAGAGAATTTGATGTAAAATATGTATAAATATGAGCTTATCATACCCCCCCACACTTAAATCAAACATTGTCCTCAATGTTTCAGGCATAAACTCACACAAAAACAAGCAAACAAACAAACAATGAATAAACATGACAAGTATGGCAAAGTAAAAACCAGACAGAGTAGAGTTTAAGAACGCAAATCTGGTTACGGAGAGATGATCTTGTTGACTTTCCATAGCTTTGATCTCGAACTGGGCTAGGGAACTTCTTAGCAAGGAAAAGGAGACTTGATTGGTGGTGGTGATTTGATGGCCTTGTACGGCGAGGCTTTGCTCTTTGGCGACTGATGCGTCCATATGTTGTTGAAGCTTCTCAAGCTCTTGGTTTCAACTTAGACTCATTCTGCTAGGTTGATTGAGTGTGCAGGCAGCATTCTTCTCTGCTTGTTTCTTCTGCACGGTAGGTAGGCACGAGGTAGAGGTGATGGTCTGTTTCTTTGTTCAATCTGTCCAGGTGCCGACCGATTGCTTTCTTTCTCCTTGTTCCGCAGGCAAGAGCAAGGGTAAAGGAAAAGCATGCCATGAGATATCTTTGCCTTTGACTCTGATGATATGAGATACTTTTGCTTTTGAAGAAGTATCTTTCCACAGGTTTATTCTTGAACTGGGCTGGGGAACTTCTTAGCAAGGAAAAAGAGACTTGATCTTGAAGATGAATTAGCAGGTTGTCTCCACATGCTTCAAGGTATCATTTTCACTTGCCTTATTCGTTCTCCAACCAGATGTGGCATCTTCTTCGGAAGTACATCAGCAGTTGAAGATGAGCACTCGAGAGCAATGCTAGGTAAGCAATTAGGAAAGAGTTCCAGGCAGTCGGTTCTTAGATCGGAAGATTGACACCAAGTGCTAGCTGATTGCTCTCTTTCTCCTTGTCACAAAGACAAGGAAAAGGACAGGGAGAAAACATGATATGAGATACTCTTGCTTTCAACCTTTATGATATGAAATACTCTTGCTCTTGATGACTTGTTTGCAGAGGTACCCCAAGGGATGAGAAACACAGAGTAATTCGAAAGGCTTTGTTGGGAATGCATTTTCGGAGATGAAGAATGATTATGTATGTCTTCCTTGCTATGGAGGGTGAATGACGACATTTATAGGAATTAATAATCGGTACTATTCTTTCACTCTTGTCTGCACCCGTTGGATGATTGAACAGTAAACTTCACGTGCTTTCTACTTCACTAGAAATCTTCGACAGATTGCCCGTAATTTCTGCAAGGCTGAGTGTGCATGTGACAGATGCTGACACGTCTGGATAAAGCAGATGCCTCTTCGATATCTGGAATCGACACGTCGACAAACTGCCCGTGATTTCCGCAAAGCTGAGTTTGCGTGTGATAGGTGCTGACGAGGCTGAAAAAGACTGGCGCCTCTTCGATATCTGAGATCGGTGCTTCGACAAATTATCCGTGATTTTCGCAAAGCTGAGTGTGCCTGTGACAGGTAATGACACGTCTGAAAAAGCAAGTGCCTCTTCAATTTCTGAGATCGGCCCGTGGTTTCTGAGCAGCCCAGCTTTTGAGAAAGTAGATGTCTCTTCGATCTCTGAGCTTGCCTCTTCAATTTCTGAAGCTCCGTCAAGTGCTGATTTTTAAAGAGAGGCACGCATCACATTCCAAAGCACACTTGAATTTTCCGCCTGTAGAAGCTCCCTACTTGCACTTCTAAGAACTTGATTTGTCCGACCTCTTCTTTTTCTTCACACCTTCGAAAATGTCTTGCCCTTCTGACTGTCGCCTTAACTTGAATGTTGGGGAAGATATTGATATGTCTTCTCCAAACAACATTTGGCAGCCGTCCTTCATACCCCCAAATGGTTTTGAAAAAAAATTTTGAAAAAAATTCGAAAAAAAGTTTTGAAAAACCCAAAAAGAGTCGTTTTTAAAATAGTTTTTCTGTGGTTGTGTCTTAGGGTACCTTCCAACACAATGATGAGGATTTGGTTTTTAATTGCATGACTGTTAAAGAACGTTACAAACATGGATGGAAGTTTGATATACTTTTTGGTTTATGCTTGATTATAGTTATAGTTTACGAATTCACATGTAATCACAAAAGAAAAAAAAATAGTTTTTGTAACATGCTTGAAGGAAAGAACTAAAACTAACGCTACAACCTTGAGAGACTTGAGCCTAAACTTTGTTTGGAGAGTTATTAATCTGTGATTTCTTGTTTTCTAAAGTCGTTGCATGATCTCATTATTCTTTGCTTGGTTGCTACTTAGAATGCGTTTTATCACTTTAGTTCCAAATACTAGAACTCATGCCCGTTTCATTCAAAGCTTAAAATTGAGTGCATAACATATAACAAGATGAAGTTGTTTAGTAGTTACCACCAGAGCCAAAAAGCCTTCATCCCATGCATTTGTTTTGTAGGTTTAACCCATTTGATCCTTATTTAGCCTATTTTTGTTGTTAGCCACATTATCCTAACCTAGCCTAGAATAGGACTATCCATACCCTTGTTCTTAAAGTATAGTGGAGCATGACTTAGAGGGAATTCCTTTAGATCAAACATTTTGCAGGAAAACAAGTGTGGGGGAAGGGATCTTTGTGTGTGTGTGCCAAAGTCTTAAAAGAGGCACAGGTAGAAAAGAAAAAAAAAATTCGTGGAAAATAGAAAGAAAAAAAGAAAAATATGTGAAAAAGAGCTCTAAAGTGTTGGTTGTTGAAGAAGGGATCCAAAAAGTTGAATTTGGCCCTAAATATGCATGAATCTTTCCTTGTGTTTAAAAGTTGCTTTCTGCATTCTAAAGTGAATTCTAAGTTGATTTCATTGCTTTGCTTACTATTGCTTTAAGAACGTTTGTTTATCTTTAACCTTTCTTTGTTAGCCAATACCTTTAGCCCCATTACAACCCTTTGACTTTATCTTGGGTGTTGTGTATTTCAATATGTGGAGTTTGAGATTAGTATGAGCATATGGTGTCACTGGTTCTCGCGTCTAAGTAGTAGCATTCCGTTCATGAGATCATATCTAGCATGTTTAATAACTCCAGAAAATGCTTTCTTTGTTATACATATATGTGAGTGTTCGTCTACATGTTTACATCAATCTTCTCACATATAACTAGTGTAGGGTGTGTAGTTAGAAAATCTGTGTGAAAATAGAGAGTATCCTGTGAGGAATCGAGGGAATTCTCTAAGGCATGTTACTACATTCACAATGTTGTTTTAAATTGATTAAATGCGAGCTAGTAAATTGTGACTATGATTAAGTATGTGCTCGAGGGTGAGGATAACTAAAATCTATGTAAGTAGTGATTTTTAATGTGTCATGTTTCATTGGAAATCCCTGAGACAAACGTTGGAAGGTTTAGGTTATGTTATGTTTTGTTTTGTTTGTTTTGTTTTGCTCGAGGACTAGCAAAAGCTAAGTGTGGGGGAATTTGATAGGAGCATATTTATGCAACTTAGTTAGCTTGTTTTCTTGCATTTTCATAGTTTGTTTGTGTTTATTATAGTGTTCTAAGCTATTTTCGTGTGTTTGTAGGTCCATATGACAAAGTTTTAAAGAAAGTGCAATTTGGAGCATTTTGAGGCAGTTTTGGGCACCAAATGGATAGCTTATGAATGGAGCAAGATGTATGGACAAATTTGAAGTTCAAGAGGCTAGGAATGAGCTGAAAAGAGTGAAGAAATAAATCCAAGTCAAGGAAGATAAGAAATCAGCTCAAAAGAAGGAACTTTATCCAAAACCTTATCCAACCTTATCTTATCTTATCCTTGCCTAACCTAACCTTATCTTATCCTATCTTATCCAAATCAATTTGTGCCTTGATTCTAGCTATTTCTAAGGGATAATTATGTATTTAAACTATATATTTCAGATTCTAGAACCCTTATCCTTCTAGAACTCCTAAATTGGTGCTAAAACATCTTTTCTAGAAGCACTTAAAAATCTGGCGTTTTTCCCCTTTTCTAGAAGCTCTAGAACCTGAAATCTCAATCCTTTTCCCTCTTGATTTAGGCCAAATGTATCCCTTTCCTTGTAGGAATTAGTGCCGCACCTTATTGACCTAATCCCCTTTGGTTTTCTGATTGATTTAACCCATTCCACTTGGGATTTGGTTACATAATCCTTGTTCTACTTTAATTTCAGAAACTTATCCAAATCCTTAGGGATTTTGACATGAATTCCAGCCTATAAATACCAACCCTTGCCGGACAAATCATTCACCACCCTATACCATATTTTTCTATACCATTCACCATACACACCTCTTGTGCCGTGACTATTGCAAGGAAAGAAAGAAAAGGAGCTACCTGGTGCCGAGCCTATGCCCAAGTCTTTTGGAGTGTTGGAGCGTTTCTAGGTGTTTTCCATCTTTGTTTTCAATGTTTAATTTAATTTATCTTTGTTTATTTGCGAATATGAGGAACTAAATTTTTTATAGTTAGAGGTGAATTCGAAGCCATGATTATATGTTTTATATGAATTGATTTCATCCAATTATTTTTCATGAATCGTGGATGTGGTTTACTTATCTGTTTTATTAAGAACTTGTTCTTGTGTGTTAATTAGGGATGCATACTTAGTTTGCATGCATGAATTTGATGCTAGAGTATAAGGGAATTTCACCTAATTGTTATGAACTTATATTCATGAGTAGTAAAAGTCGTTAGTCACGATTGTGTTAAGTAAATCCTAGGCAAAAGTAACATGCTTTTCATAGTTATGAATGCCTCGTCAATGCTTATGGTTTCCATTGAACTTAATGATCTTTGTTAAGTGTTTCTATCATGCGTATTCCATAGTTAGGGAACTTGATAAAGAATAACTTGGTTGTGATGCGTTATCCATTCAATTCAATGAATCTAGCGAAATCTGAGAATTAATTAGTTCAATACAATTAATTTGGGGCATTGTCATTCATGGTTTGTCGAAAGAATAATTGGAAATCGATTCGTATGCATATGTCATGTGTGGAGAAGGAACCCTCTAACTAGCCTTTCACCATTCTTTTTCATCCAAATTCGTTTTTCTTAAGTTTGTTTTCAAAGTTTCTGTTTTAAATTTCAATTTCGTCAAACTAAAACCCCTTTGTTTTAAGTCTTGTTTTTAGAGTCAAAATTTGTTTTCTTTTAGTTGTTTGAGTCTTTTAAGTTCTATTTTCGTCCAAATCACTTGTTAGGTCTAGAATTGAGTCTTTTTGGTTGTTTCTTGCTGTTTTTAGTGTTTTAAGTCAGTTTTGAGTCTTATTTGTGTTGATTAGCATCCCTAGCTAATCCCCGGTCTAGAACGATCCCTACTTGCTTAATACTACGATTGTCATCAATAGGGTTTAATTTGTGTGTCAACTTAATTTTCACATCATTCAGGACTCTCTGGCCTACAGCGTCCGATGTGCAGGCTCAGTATCAAACATGGGCCAGCACCTTCTTGCTCGATCTCGTCAGGTTGAGTCGTTGATGGCTGAAGTGGCTAGTCTTCGGCAAGAGGTCAGAGTGCTTAGGCATGAGAATAAAGAAATGCACATGCTTGCAACTAATTACTCAACAAGCATGAAGAGGAAGCTTGATCAGCTGCAGGAGTCCGAAGTGCGGATTCAGAGTGATCACCAGAGGTTTGTGGCGTTACTCCAGAGGCAACTTCTGCCTTCGTCTTCTGGCGCTTCACTAAGTGTTGAGGCTCCGGAAAATTAGACTCTGGCACTTCGTCTTTCTGGAGGTCCGTCGAATGTTGAGGCACCACCTAACCAATGAAGGCTCCTTCCTGCTTGTTTGCACTTGCTTGTATTTTTCTACCTTTCTACCTAATGTTCCTTTTCCATGAAAATTAATGTGAAAATACCTTGCATATCTGTCAATGTTTCAAAAATAAACCCACACCCAAAAATAATTAAATAAGCAACAAATAAAAATGACAATCATGGCAAAATAAAAATGCAGAAAAGGGAAGGTTTTTAGAAACGCAAAACTGATTGTGGAGCGATTCAAAAATCTTCCTTATTTGAATACATGGGTTGCCTCCCAAGAAGCGCTTGCTTTAACGTCTTCCAGCCGGACGATACCTCCATTTAAGCTTGAATAGGGCCCACGGCATGGAGGGGTATGTCCTCTATGACATGCTCATCAAACTACTCATACATTGGCTCTATGAATGGAAGGGGATAGTAATCCTTCCTAATTGGGGCGTTGGGCATCCTTAAGTCAATGTAATCATTCCCACTAGCTTGGATTCGATTGGGGACCTGCACCATACAAGGTAACAACCTGTTAGTTGAAATAAGAATCGAAATTGGAATAGGTGGTTTACCAATGTGCTGCAATGAAGTGGCAACGCATTGAACAGATGCACAAGGGATACTCTCGGTCAAATTTGGTGATTTGAAGGTTGGGGCGTGCTCTTTGTGCTTTACTCCAAGTCCCTCCTCGATTATGGTACGAGAAACATCCTTCTTGATTAGTGTTGAACATTCATGCCCTATATTTTCAATTACATCAATGGTACAACAAGAACGAACATCATTAGTCTTCTCAACAGATTCAGAAATCTTAAAGTTAATCATATCACCACCAAATGCCATAGTTACTGCTCCCTTGGCCACGTCAATCTTGGTTTGAGCCGTTTTCATGAAAGGTCGTCCAAGTAAGAGCGGTGATGGTGAATAGTGGGCTGAATCCTCCATATCAAGCACATAGAAATCTGCAGGAAAAATCAAGTGGTCTACCTGCACCAAAACATCTTCCAACACTCATTTTGGATATGCATTAGATCAATCGGCTAATTGAATAATCACACCATCATTTTTTAGTTCTCCTAAATTCATAGATGCATACACAGAATATGGCATGACATTAATTGATGCACCTAAATCTAGCATAGCATGCTCAAACCTTGTATTACCAATTACACAAGGAATTGTGAAACTACCCGGATCTTTGCATTTGGGTGGCAGCTTTCTTTGTAACATTGCAGAGACATTCTCGCTTACATGTACCACTTCTTTCTCCTGAATACGTTTCCTTGCTGTACAAAGCTTCTTAAAAAACTTGGCATACTTCGGGATTTGCTTTATAGCATCAAGGAATGGGATATTGACATGCACCTTTCTAAACGTCTCCAGAACATCTTTTTCCTCCTCTTCGTTCTTGGCTTGCAAAAATCTGCTAGGAAAGGGTACATTGGGTGGAATATGGTTAGTATTAACAGAAATTGGACCCATCTTACCTGATTTGGACGGATTAGGATGTGGATAGGGTGTCGGGGGTTGTGGCATGGATTGCTCAATCCTTGCCATGGCCTTGTCTTGGCTTTCGTCCTTGAATTGCAACTTCTCATCCTCCTTTTCACTTGATTTGGATGGTCTATGGTCAACTCCAACTTCTTTTCCACTCCTTAGCTGATTGCCTTGGCATATTCAAAGCCTCATTTGGGATTCACAACGGTTGAACTAGGAAGTTTTCCTTGTTCTCTAAACTGCCCAACAAACTCCGCAATCTGCCCAATTTGCTTCTCCAATTGATCCACCCTTTTGTCTTGGCTTTGCATTGCTTTGGCTTGATTTTCTTGCCCCTGAGACAAATTGGTGAGTAACTTAAGAAGTGTATCATTATCTAGCAATGTACCTGAAGTGTTGTGGGCAGGTTGTTGTGGGGCTTGTGTTGATGCGTATTGCTTGGTATAGAAGCCCGGAGGTTGCTGCCTAAAGCCTCCTTGTTGTTGGGGTTGTTGGGGCTCCCTCCACTTGAAATTTGGATGGTTTCTCCAACCTGGATTGTACGTATTAGAATATGGATCATTCTTTGGCTGGTTTTGGCCTTGAAATCCAATTGCATTGGCGCTTTCCCATCCACCATTTTCAATCAATTGAGGGCACTTTTCAGAGGCATGTCCTTGGATAGAACACACACCATATACACTTGGTTCTTTTATCCTCATTCCTTCGGCCATCTGAGACACTGATATGAGCATATTTATGCTACTTAGTTATGTTGTTTTCTTGCATTTTCGTAGTTAGTTATAACTTATTATAGTGTTTAAGGTCATTTTCGTGCAATTTCAGGTTCATATGGCAAAGTATGCATTTTGAGCCAATTTGGAGCATTTTGGAGCATTTTTGGGCCAAGATTGGATGGTGCAAACATGGAGACATGAGGATGGACGAATTTGATGATTCAAAGGGCTAGAAATCTGCATGTGTGTGTGCAAAGTGTTGGCCTACAACTTCAAACATCATGGCTGCCATGTAATGGCAGAAAATGTGTTTTTTACTAGCTAAATGGATGAAGAACATGCATTGCAAGTATAAACACCACATGGGCAGCAAGAAG
Organism: Malus fusca; assembly: GCA_035220775.1. Classification (NCBI taxonomy): domain Eukaryota; kingdom Viridiplantae; phylum Streptophyta; class Magnoliopsida; order Rosales; family Rosaceae; genus Malus; species Malus fusca. The sequence goes on along the minus strand of CM069066.1, from coordinate 17,453,669 downwards.
GAAAGAAAACAGCAACACACACACCACATGGGCAGCAAGGAATCAGAAATTAAAGCATGGGCAGCAAGGAATAAGAAATTAAAGCATGGGCAGCAAGGAATCAGCATGGGCAGTGAATAGACAACAAGGAATGGCAGAAATTGGACCACCATGAAGTGGATTTCTGCAAGGATGGCAGATTGTCCATTACTTGATGTTTGCTTGACATTTTCAGCCACTATATAATCCCCATTCAACCATTTATCAAGGGAGTTCAGAAAACCACACCTCCCACACACATTCCATTCATCCCATCCAGCCATACACCCTCCACAATTCATAAATTCGTCAAACACATCCATCACACTTTGCAGCAACCTTCCTTCACCTTTCACCATATTTTCTGACCCAAAATCATCCCTAGCCGTACCCCCATCAACCCTAAACCTTCCCATACCATTCCCCATCCATTCTACACCACAAATAACCCCAAAAACCTGTTCTAAAGTTCTCTGCCGCAGCAAGGAGGAAGGAGAATTCGTTGATGAGCTTGCTGCCAAGTTGGAGCGTTCTAGGTGTTTTCTTCCTTTGGATTTTAATTTCTAAATTTATGTATCTTTTCTTTGTGAGTATGAGGAACTAAACCCCCCTTGGTTAGGGGGGGATTCGAAACCATGTACATGCTTGCAATATGATTTGATTACATTCGGTTGTTATTTCATAAGTTGTGGATTCAATTTGTTCATCTACTTGATTGATAACTTATTTGTGTATGTTGATTGAGAGTGCACGCTTAGTTTTCATGCATAAATATGATGCTAGATTATGAGGGAGTTTCACCTAATAGTTACAATCTTATACTCACAAGTAGTGAAGGTCACTTGAAAATGATCGCGTTGAATGAATTCTTAGCATAAGTTTCATGCAATTCATAGTAACGAATGCTTCGTCAATGCTTATGTTTTTCATAGAACTTAATGATTCTTGCTTGGATCTCTATTATGCAATTCATGTAGGGAACTTGTAGGGAATGTTTTGGGTTGTCGTATGCAATCATCCAATCTAATAACTTGTGGAAAAACTGAAAGTTAATTAGTGCAATTCACGGTTAATTTGGGGCATTGAGTATCCATAGTTTATCGAAGAACAACTGAAAATCGTTTTGTTTGCAAGTGTGACATGTGTGGAGAAGAACCTCCTAACTAGCCCTTTATCCATCCTTTTCATCCAAAACGTTTTACAACCTGTTTAGTTTTAAGTTTCTGTTTTGTTTTCAATTTTCGTCCAAAACAAATCCCCCCTTAATTTGAAGTCTTAGATTAGTTAGAAAGTGTTTTGATTTGTGTTTCTAAGTATTTTGATTCAAGTTTTCATCAAATTTCGTCCAAATTAGTGTAGGTGCTCAAAACTGCCCAGAAAGTGGTTTTTAGGCAGTTTTGAGCCTTCTAGTTGCTGTTTTGAATTCTAGGTTTGTTTAAGTGTTTTAAACATTAGTTTTGCATTCTTTGAGTCTAGTTTAGTGTTTTAAACTTTGTTTTTGAGTTTTTAAGTCAGTTTCCAAGTGTTTAGCAATCCCTCCTAATCCCCGGTCTAGAACGATCCCTACTTACATCTTTACTACAATTTGACAAAAGAGGGTTTAATTTGTGTGTTAGTTAAACTACGCATCAAATTTTGGCGCCGTTGCCGGGGATTAGCAACTTTGCTAATCCCTTGGTTCTTTTCTTTTTGTTTAGTTTGTTTTTGTTTTAGTTTCTAACTTGGTTTTATTTTCTTTGGTTGATGTTACTTTTGATATTTGCTTTAGTTGTTTTTCTTTGATTTTAGGTGCTTGAGAAGTAAGACATGGATTTTGCTAGCATTCAAGCTCAATTGGCAAATCTTACTTCTCAATTGTCGCAGTTTGCTGAAAGGACCACAATGCAAAATGTCCCTACATTTAGTGCGTCTTATAGGCAAGGATACCAAGCCAATCAATATCCACAAAGCGATTGGAGTGATCATTCAAACTCTATGTGGTGGGAAGCTCAACAAGTTCAACAAGAAACATATTGGCAACCATATGAGGATTCATATGCACCACCACAGCCTCCCCCTCAATCTTCACATCCAAATTCAGGTATATCAAATTATTATAAGGAAGTTATTCAACAACTGAATTCTTTGGAGCAGGGCAGGGAAGCTCAACCATTTCAACAAGACGCATTTTGGCAACCAATTGAGGATTTCTATCAAGCAAAAGAGTTGGCTGAGTGGAACAATCAATTTAGGCAGAATGCAGAATGCATTGAACAAATTCAAGAACAAATGTTTGAAGATGAGCCCATGGATGAATTGCTACTGTTCGAAGAGGAGGAGGATGCACAAGGCACGGCAAGGGAAGAACAACCCTTGCCGCAACCTCCCAATATTCCTACACCACCCCATTCAAGTAAGGTTGTTCCAATTTTAATTATTTCTAACTTTGTTCCCCCAAATGCACCTTTCCCTGGCAGGTTCATGCAATCCATGAAAGATGAGGGGAAGAAAGACATCTTGGACACCTTTCCAACAATTCACGAGGAAAAAGTGGTTGAGGAGTATCAAGAATTCATCAAAGAGGATGTAGTTGAAACAACCAATGCCAAAGAAGTTGCATTTTATGACACGGGACAAGGCCCAACCATCACATTCAATCTGGCCAAGTCCAATATCCCTGCAACCTTCAAAGATGCGGTGTTTGTAATTGAGTTTGTGTCGGACAAAGCAAGTAAGTCATCTTCTCCAATTTCCATTACGTTTTATACTTACATGTTGTTAATGATTCAGGCACCCATTCTCGAATTTAAACCATTGCCGGATCACTTCACGTATCACCTTCCGTTCAAGGATCAATTTCATGCTATGGGACCTAGGGGAGCTTAAAGAAGAAGTATCGTCCGGCTTCAAGACGTTAAAGAAAGCGCTACTTGGGAGGCAACCCATGCAATTTAACAAAGGAAGACCAAGGAATCACTCCAATTCCAGATTTGCGTTCCTAAACTCTTCTCTTTGTTGTTTCTTTCGAATCTGCCTATTTAGTTGTTTTAGTTACTGTTTTTGTGTGTCCTTTTGTTTGGTGTGATTTTATGCTTGAAACATTGAGGACAATGTTTGATTTAAGTGTGGGGGGGTAACTAAGTGTTTTAGATGCAAATTCGTGGGATTATATCACCCTTAACTTGGAGACTTGTTCCTTGCTGTTTTTAAGTGTTTTTGAGCTGTTTTGGTGTGTTTTGATGCAAAAATCCGAAAAACACATAAAAATTTGAAAAATTTGTTTTAAAAACCCAAAAAGAGTTGTTTTTGTGTGTTTGTTTGTGTCCTAGGGTACCTTCCAACACAATGATGAGGATTCGGTTTATAATTACATGGCTGTTAAAGAGAGTGATTAACATGGATGAAAGTTTGATTTACTCTTTGTTTATGCTTAGTTGCGGTTATAACTTATGAATTCACATGCAATCATAAAGAAAAAATCAGTTTTTGTAACATGCTTGAAGGAAGGAACTCAAACTAACGCTACAACCTTGTGAGACTTGAGCCTAAACGTTTATTTGGAGAGTTAAAATCTGTGCATTCTTTGTTTTCTAAGTCGTTGCATGATCTCAATATTCCTTGCTTGGTTACTACTTAGAAGGCGTTTCATCATTTAGTTCCAAATGCTAGAACTCATGCCCATTTCATTCAAAGCATGTTATTGATTTGCATAACACATATTCAAGATGAAGTTGTGTAGTGACCACCACCTTAGCCAAAATGCCGTGAATCCCCTATGTCATTATGTTTTGTAGGTTCCAACCCCATTGAGCCTTGTTTAGCCTTTTCCTTGTTAACCCATGTTTTCCTCACCTAGCCTAGATTAGGACTATCCATTCCTTTGTTCTTTAAGCATAGTAAAGCATGATTCAATTAGAATTCTTTTGTGGCAGAAAACAAGTGTGGGGGAAGTTTTTGTTATGTGAATTTGTGTGCCATAAAGCACGGGTTCAAAGAAAAGAAAAGAAAATAGAATTCGTGGAAAAAGAAAAAATGAAGCGAAAAAGTATGAAAAGTTGTGAAAAAGAGCTCCAAAGTTTTGTTTGTTGAAGTAAGGGTCCAAAACAATGAATTCGGCCCTAAGGAGTTGTCTAAATCTTTCCCTTGTGTTTTAAAGTTAGTTTCTGCCATTCAAGTGAATTCTAAGTCTCAATTTCATTACGTTGCTTACTATCGCTTGAAGAACGTTTGTTTTCCCTATCCTTTCTTTGTTAACCAATACCCCAAGCCCCGTTACAACCCTTAACTTCTATCTTGAGTGTTATGTGTTTCAATTTGTGGAGTTTGAATTTGGTATGAGCATATGGTGTCACTGGTTCTCGCATCTAAGTAGTAGCATTCCATTCATGAGATCATATCAAAACATGCTTCTTAACTCTAGAAATTGCATTCTTTGTAAAATATATATGTGAGCATTCGTTTTCATATCTACATCAATCTTCTCACATATGACTAGTGTAGGGTGTGGAGTTAGAAAATCTGAGTGAAAATAGAGTGTATATCTTGTAAGGAATTGAGGGAATTCTCTAAGGCATGTTACTTCATTCAAAGCATTGTTTTAATTGATTACTTGTGAATTTGTAAGTTGTGGCTTAAATTAGGTATGTGCTTGTGTAAAGATGACTCAAATTTGTGGGGATAACGATCTTTAACATGTCATGTTCATTGGAAATCCCTGAGGCAAATGTTGGAAGGATTAGAGTGTGTTTATTGACTTTGTTTCGTTTTGTTTATTTTGTTTTGCTCGAGGACTAGCAAAAGCTAAGTGTGGGGGAATTTGATATGAGCATATTTATGCTACTTAGTTATGTTGTTTTCTTGCATTTTCGTAGTTAGTTATAACTTATTATAGTGTTTAAGGTCATTTTCGTGCAATTTCAGGTTCATATGGCAAAGTATGCATTTTGAGCCAATTTGGAGCATTTTGGAGCATTTTTGGGCCAAGATTGGATGGTGCAAACATGGAGACATGAGGATGGACGAATTTGATGATTCAAAGGGCTAGAAATCTGCATGTGTGTGTGCAAAGTGTTGGCCTACAACTTCAAACATCATGGCTGCCATGTAATGGCAGAAAATGTGTTTTTTACTAGCTAAATGGATGAAGAACATGCATTGCAAGTATAAACACCACATGGGCAGCAAGAAGGAAAGAAAACAGCAACACACACACCACATGGGCAGCAAGGAATCAGAAATTAAAGCATGGGCAGCAAGGAATAAGAAATTAAAGCATGGGCAGCAAGGAATCAGCATGGGCAGTGAATAGACAACAAGGAATGGCAGAAATTGGACCACCATGAAGTGGATTTCTGCAAGGATGGCAGATTGTCCATTACTTGATGTTTGCTTGACATTTTCAGCCACTATATAATCCCCATTCAACCATTTATCAAGGGAGTTCAGAAAACCACACCTCCCACACACATTCCATTCATCCCATCCAGCCATACACCCTCCACAATTCATAAATTCGTCAAACACATCCATCACACTTTGCAGCAACCTTCCTTCACCTTTCACCATATTTTCTGACCCAAAATCATCCCTAGCCGTACCCCCATCAACCCTAAACCTTCCCATACCATTCCCCATCCATTCTACACCACAAATAACCCCAAAAACCTGTTCTAAAGTTCTCTGCCGCAGCAAGGAGGAAGGAGAATTCGTTGATGAGCTTGCTGCCAAGTTGGAGCGTTCTAGGTGTTTTCTTCCTTTGGATTTTAATTTCTAAATTTATGTATCTTTGCTTTGTGAGTATGAGGAACTAAACCCCCCTTGGTTAGGGGGGGATTCGAAACCATGTACATGCTTGCAATATGATTTGATTACATTCGGTTGTTATTTCATAAGTTGTGGATTCAATTTGTTCATCTACTTGATTGATAACTTATTTGTGTATGTTGATTGAGAGTGCACGCTTAGTTTTCATGCATAAATATGATGCTAGATTATGAGGGAGTTTCACCTAATAGTTACAATCTTATACTCACAAGTAGTGAAGGTCACTTGAAAATGATCGCGTTGAATGAATTCTTAGCATAAGTTTCATGCAATTCATAGTAACGAATGCTTCGTCAATGCTTATGTTTTTCATAGAACTTAATGATTCTTGCTTGGATCTCTATTATGCAATTCATGTAGGGAACTTGTAGGGAATGTTTTGGGTTGTCGTATGCAATCATCCAATCTAATAACTTGTGGAAAAACTGAAAGTTAATTAGTGCAATTCACGGTTAATTTGGGGCATTGAGTATCCATAGTTTATCGAAGAACAACTGAAAATCGTTTTGTTTGCAAGTGTGACATGTGTGGAGAAGAACCTCCTAACTAGCCCTTTATCCATCCTTTTCATCCAAAACGTTTTACAACCTGTTTAGTTTTAAGTTTCTGTTTTGTTTTCAATTTTCGTCCAAAACAAATCCCCCCTTAATTTGAAGTCTTAGATTAGTTAGAAAGTGTTTTGATTTGTGTTTCTAAGTATTTTGATTCAAGTTTTCATCAAATTTCGTCCAAATTAGTGTAGGTGCTCAAAACTGCCCAGAAAGTGGTTTTTAGGCAGTTTTGAGCCTTCTAGTTGCTGTTTTGAATTCTAGGTTTGTTTAAGTGTTTTAAACATTAGTTTTGCATTCTTTGAGTCTAGTTTAGTGTTTTAAACTTTGTTTTTGAGTTTTTAAGTCAGTTTCCAAGTGTTTAGCAATCCCTCCTAATCCCCGGTCTAGAACGATCCCTACTTACATCTTTACTACAATTTGACAAAAGAGGGTTTAATTTGTGTGTTAGTTAAACTACGCATCAGACACAATGGAAGTAAGATTAGCTAATTGTAATTGAATGTCGGATGTGGAACTTACCTCATTCACTTGTTGCCGTGGGGTGTCCCTTTGACCAACGCCTTCATATTGTTGAGCATTCAATGCTCGGTTAGCAATTAAGGTCTTGGCAGCCATGGGTGTTTTGTCCACCAAAGCTCATTCCGCTGAGGCGTCTAGCATTTGGCGTTCAATTGGTAGAAGCCCTTCCTAGAAATATTGAAAAAGAAGCTCCTCCTTCATCTGGTGTTGTGGACATGAAGCAACCAGGGTTTTAAAACGCTCATAGTAAGTGGGAAATGATTCACCTTGGTTTTGTTGAATGCCACTAATCCTTTTGCGTAGTAGAATGACTCGAGAAGTTGGGAAAAACTTCTCCAAAAATGCCCGTTTCATACTCTCTCATGATGTGACAGTTTTGGGGGCTAGCTCATACAACCAATCTTTAGCCTTTTCTAAGAGAGAAAAGGGAAAAGCCTTCATTTTCAGAATGCTCCCATCAACATTCACAGGGGTCATGCTCGAACAAACAACCTCGAACTCCTTCAAATGTTTATTAGGATCTTCCATGGACATCTCGTGGAACTTAGGAATGTGATGCAAAAAAATTGATTTCAATTCGAACTCATCCGTCTTCCCTAGGGCAGCCATGGGGTATTGGATGCATAGAGGAGCAGCATTGTCCAATCCCGAAGCGGAAAGCTCCTTGATTGTTTGATTGTCCACTGCCATGTTGGGATCTTCCTCTTCTTCTTCAAGTGGATGTTCTTCAAACTCAGGTTCAGGAATAGGTGGGTTACAATCTTGTTGATTCCTATTCCTTCTCAAAGTCCTCTCAAAATCGTCGTCAAAGTCCAAGATATGCTCACGAACCGGATGAGAACTCCGAGTCATAAACTAGTACCTAAAACAAGAAAACAAACAAGGACAGTAACTAACATAAAAACACACGAAAATAAGCAAAAAAGAAATAACAAGGGATTAGCAATGTTGCTAATCCCCGGCAACGGCGCCAAAAATTTGATGCGAATTAACTTAGCACACAAATTAAACCCTCTTGTTGACAATTGTAGTATGAATAAGTAGGGATCGTTCTTAAACCGGGGATTAGGAGGGATTGCTAAAAGACTCTAAACTGACTCAAATATATAAAAACAAACTTAAAAGCATGAAATTAAACTTACAAGACTCAAAACAAAGTCACAAGACTCAAAACAGATTATAGAGACTCAAAACTGCCTAAAAACAACTCTAAGGCAGTTTCTGCCACTAACACAAAGTTTGGACGAAAATTGATTTTATCTTGACTTAAAACACTTAAAAACACAATCTAAAACAAGTACTAACTAATATGACTTAATAAAATAAAGGGGATTTTGGGTTTGGACGAAAATAAGGAAAACAAAGCAAGAACAATTTAAACAGATTCTTGGACAAATTTAGGTGAATTGATGGGTGATGGGTTAAACTATGGATTATGGGCTAGCTAGAGAGTTCTTCTCCACACATGACATACTTGCACATAAACCAATTTCCAGTTGCTTTTCAATAAACCATGAACCTCAACACCCCAGATTAATTAGGTACACTTAAATTAATCCTCAGATTTTCCTAATTTCATTGAATTGGATGATTGCATACAAACCCAAAGCATTCCCCACAAGTTCCCTACATGAATTGCATAATAGAGATACAAGCAAGAATCATTAAGTTCTATGAAAATCATAAGCATTGACGAAACATTTGTAACTATGAATTGCATGAAACTTATGCCAAGAATTTACTTAACACGGTTGTGACGAACAACCTTTACTACTTGTGAATATAAGTTCATAACGATTAGGTGAAACTCCCTTATATCCTAGCATCATATTTATGCATGGAAATTAAGCGTGCACTCTCAACCAACATACACAAATCAGTTTTAATTCAAATGGATAAGTAAATTGAATTCACAACTTATGATCACAACTGAAAGTAATCAAATCATATTGCAAGCATGAACATGGTTTCGAATTCCCCCTAGCTAAGGGGGGTTTAGTTTCTCATACTTACAAAGCAAAGATAAACAAATTTAGACATTAAAAACAAAAGAAAGAAAACACCTAAACGCTCCAACGATCTGATGTGAAATATATAAGCACACAAATTAAACCCTCTTTTTATCAATTGTAGTAAGGAATGTAAGTAGGGATCGTTCTAGGCCGGGGATTAGGAGGGATTGCTAAATCACTTAAAAACTGACTCAAAAACGGTTGTGACGAACAACCTTTACTACTTTTGAATATAAGTTCATAACGATTAGGTGAAACTCCCTTATATCCTAGCATCAAACTTATGCATGAAAATTAAGCGTGCACTCTCAACCAACATACACAAATCAGTTTTAATTCATATAGATAAGTAAGTTGAATTCACAACTTATGAAACGCAATTGAAAGTAATCAAATTATATAGCAAGCATAAACATGGTTTCGAATCCCCCCCTAGCCAATGGGGTTTAGTTCCTCATAATCGCAATTACACAAAGATAACTTAAATTAAACATTGAAATCAAAGATAGAAAACACCTAGAAACGCTCCAACACTCCCAAGGCTTGGGCATAGGCACGACACCAGGTTGTTCCTTCTTTCTCCTTCCTTGCAATATGCGCACTAGAGGGATGGGTGTGTTTGAGGGATGTATGAATGTAGAAAAATATGGTAGAGGATGGTGAATGATATGTGCGGCAATGAGGTGTATTTATAGGCTGAAATACATGCCAAAATCCCTAAGGATTTGGATAGATTTCTGAAATTAAAGTAGAACAAGGATTATGTAACCAAAACCTAAGAGGAATGGGTTAAAACAATCTAAAACCAAAGGGAAAAAGGATAGCAAAGGTGCAGCAGGAATTAGGGAAGATAAGGTTTCTAGAATGCCTTGCAAGGCAAGGAACAAGGAGTTTCTAGAAGGGCTAGGTGCGGCATGGGTTAAATGTGAAGGGATAGGGCTTCTAGAAACCCTCCAATGCAAGGAAAGTGCACGGCACCATCTAGAACAAGGATAAGGTGTCCTAAAGTGTTTGGGACTCCTCTTTCTTCTTGGATTCCTTTTCCTTCTTGGACTTGGAAAACTTGTTTGTTGCTGAAACTTGAAGCCATTGAGGTTTAACTTTCCTACTTCAAGTAGGAAACCTTGTTTGAGTAGGAATCTTCAATCTTCTAGGAATCCCACTTCAACTAGGAAACCTTTTTCAACTAGGAATCCTTTGTTGATTAGGAATCCTTCTTCAATTATGCACTTTCCTACTTCAACTAGGAAACCTTGTTCAAGTAGGAATCATCATCTTCAAATCTTCAATTTCGTCCATTCTTTTGGCTCCAAGTATGTGATGTCCAATCCAAGCTCAATTGTGCTCCAAAAGGCTCCAAAATGCACCACTTTGCATACTTTGCCCTTAAAACCTGAAAATACATAAAACTAGCTTAAAAAGACTACTTTAACTAAGGAAAACAACTTAAATGCACAAGAACTAGCTAACTAAGGCGCATAAATATGCTCCTATCAAATTCCCCCACACTTAGCTTTTGCTAGTCCTCTAGCAAAACAAAGAAACAAAAGAAAAACGAAACGAAATAAACAAAACACAACCTAAACCTTCCAACAATTGCCTCAGGGATTTCCAATGCACATGACATGTTAAAAATCATCATTCCCGCAGATTTTAGTCATTCTTACACTTGAGTACATACTTAATCATAGTCACTACTTACTAGCTCACAATTAACCAATTAAAATGATGTTTTAAATGTAGTAACATGCCTTAGAGATTTTTCTCAATTCCTTACAAGATATGCACTCAGTTTTCACTCAGATTTTCTAACTACACACCCTATATTAGTTATATGTGAGAAGATTGATGTAAATATGAAAACGAACGCTCACATATATGTATAACAAAGAAAGCAATTTCCTGAGTTAATAACATGAATATATATATGATCTCATGAATGGAATGCTACTACTTAGATGCGAGAACCAGTGACACCATATGCTCATACCAATTTTAAACTCCACAAATTGAAACACACAACACTCAAAATGGAAGTCAAGGGTTGTAACGGGGCTAAGGGTAATGGTTAACAAAGAAAGATATGGATAACAAACGTTCTTAAAGCAATAGCAAGCAAAGTAATGAAATCGAAACTTAGAATTCACTTTAGAATGCAGAAATCAACTTTTAAACACAAGGGGAACATTCATGCAACACTTAGGGTCAAATTCAACTTTGTGGACCCTTTCTTCAACAATCAACACTCTAGAACTCTTTTTCACATCTTTTTCAACTCTTTTTCAAACTTTTCACAACTTTTCTTTTTTTCTTTCTATTTTCCACGAATTTTTCTTCTTTTTCTTTTCTAACCCGTGCCTCATTAAAGACTTTGGCACACACACACATAAGAATAAATTCCCCCACACTTGTTTTCTGCAATGCATCGATCAAAAGGAATTCAATTGAGTCATGCTTTACTATACTTCAAGAACAAGGATATGGATGGTCCTAATCTAGGCTAGGTGAGGATAATGTGGGTTAACAAAGAACATAGGCTACACAAGGCTCAACGGGGTTAAATCCTACAAAACAAATGAACAAGGGGGACACGGCAATTTGGCTTAAGTGGTGGTCACTACACAACTTCATCTTGAATATGTGTTATGCAAATCAATAGCATGCTTTGAATGAAATAGGCATGAGTTCTAGCATTTGGAACTAAATGATGAAACACCTTCTAAGTAGTAACCAAGCAAAGAATAATGAGATCATGCAACGACTTTAGAAAAGAACAATGCACAGATTATTAACTCGCCAAATAAACGTTTAGGCTCAAGTCTCACAAGGTTGTAGCGTTAATTTGAGTTCCTTCTTCAAGCATGTTACAAAAACTAATTTTTCCTTTATGATTGCATGTGAATGCATAAGTTATAACCACAACCAAGCATAAACCAAAGAGTAAATCAAACTTTCATCCATGTTTACAACTCTCTTTAACAGTCATGCAATTAAAAACTGAATCCTCATCATTGTGTTGGAAGGTAGCCCAAGACACAAACAAACACACAAAACACTTTAAAACGACTCTTTTTGGGTTTTTTAAAACATTTTTTTCAAATTGTTATGGGATTTTCGTATTTTCTGTCAAAGACACAACAAAACACTCCGAAATACTCTAAAAACACTTAAAAACAGTGAGAAACAACTCTAGTAGTCCTAGGTGATAAAGCCCCACGAATTTGCAATAAAAACACTTGTTTACCCCCCCCACACTTAAACCAAACATTGTCCTCAATGTTCCAAACGTAGAATCACACAAAAACAAGCAAAGAACATAACTGGCAAATATGACAAATATGGCAAAGTAAAAGCAATAAAGAGTAGGGTTTAGGAACGCAAATCTGGTTGTGATGTCGGAGCTTCCTATGTCTTCTTTATTTGCATGGGTTGCCTCCCAAGAAGCGCTTGCTTTAACGTCTTGCAGCCGGTCGATGCTTCTCTTTACACTCCCCTAGGTCCCATAGCATGAAATTGATTGTGGTGTTAGCATTGATTCAAAGGTGAAAGTGAAGTAATGATGCAAAGCATGGGGGGTGAAATGGAGTGGTGTTGCAGCTATGAATGCAAGTGGGGAACATGAATGATTGTGCACATGGTAGATAAAGGAAAATGAGGTGGAATGGTGCAGAAATGAGTCATAGTGGAGGTGAAAGTGGAGGAGTGGTGCATCAATGAGTGCATGTAGTGAAGGTGAAAGTGAATGAAATCTGATGGGTGAAGGGGACAAGGGATGTGCACCACTTAAGTGCAATGATTAAATGTAATGGTGCATGAAAACAGAAATAATGAAGGGGACAAGGGTGGGTGTTGTGGTAATGAGTGAATGTAGTGGTGTATTTTCTGCCCATGCCGTGCCTTTCCTTTGCCCATGTGTGTGTGTTTCCTCCTTTGCCCATGTGCGCACACATATGCTGAATTCTAATCTTCCCAAAACGTCCATCCTCATGTCTCCAAGTGCATGCAATCCATTTCAGCCCAAAATTGCTCCAAAATGCACCAAAATGCACTTTTCTTGCCAACTTTGTTATTAGGACCTACAAACATACGAAAATGATTTAAAACACTCTTATAAGCAATAACTAACTAAGTAAGTGCAAGAAAACATGTTAACTAAGTTGCATAAATATGCTTCTATCAGAATGCCTTGTCAACACTTATGATTTTCATAGAACTTAATGATCTTTGATTGCTTCTCTATTATGCGCTTTCATGTAGTGAACTTTTGAACAATAATTTGATTGCGATGCGCTATTTCCATTCAATTCAATGACTTAAGGAAAATCTGAGGGTTAATTTAAGCGGACCTAATTAAACTGGGGTGTTGAGGTTCATGGTTCATTGAAAAAGCAACTGGAAATCGTTTTGTATGCAAGTGTGTCATGTGTGGAGAAAGACCTTCTAGAAACCCCTTGTTAAACTGGGGTGAGTGTTTGCAAGGCATTCTAGAAGCCTTATTGATAGGAGCATATTTATGCAACTTAGTTAGCTTGTTTCTTGGCATTTACTTAGTTTAATTCTAGTTATTTTAGTACTTTAAGCTATTTTCGTGTGTTTGTAGGTTCAAATAACAAAGTTAGCAACAAAGTGCTATTTGGAGCATTTTGGAGCATTTTTGGCCCAAGATTGGATAGTGCAAGCATGGAGACATGAGGATGGACGTTTTTGAAGATTAGAAGGCTAGAAATCAGCATGTGTGTGTGCAAGTGTGTTGACCTACAACTACAAACATCCATCCACTACACCCATTACATCCACTCATTACCAAACATCCACCCACTACACCCATTACATCCACTCATTACCAAACACTCACCCACTACACCCATTACATCCACTCATTACCAAACATTCACCCACTACACCCATTACATCCACTCATTACCACAACACTCACCCACTACACCCATTACATCCACTCATTACCAAACATCCATCCACTACACCCATTACATCCACTCATTACCACAACACTCACCCACTACACCCATTACATCCACTCATTACCAAACATCCATCCACTACACCCATTACATCCTCTCATTACCAAACACTCATCCTCTCCCTAGCCTATAAATACATCCATCCTTCACCATAACAAGGAAAAGATTTAGAAAAGATCCATCCAAAGACACTACATTCACATCTCACAACTCCATACACTTACACTTTCATTCCTTGGCCGTGAGCACCATCCATTCATCCATTCATTTCCCTTTCCTTGCCGTGACCTCCACCCAACCTAAACACATTTAGCCATTCCCTTCCATATATCCATACGCATCCATCAAACTACACCTTGTGCCGCAACAAAGAGAAGAAGGAGGACCCTTGGACATGTTTGCCATTCAAGTCGGATTGTTGGAGCGTTTTTAGGTGTTTTCATTCTTTCTTTTCAATGTTTAAGTTTATGTATCTTTGCTTTGTGAGTATGAGGAACTAAACCCCCCTTAGCTAGGGGGAATTCGAAACCATGTTCATGCTTGCAATATGATTTGATTACTTTCAGTTGTGATTCATAAGTTGTGAATTCAATTTACTTATCCATTTGAATTAAAACTGATTTGTGTATGTTGGTTGAGAGTGCACGCTTAATTTCCATGCATAAATATGATGCTAGGATATAAGGGAGTTTCACCTAATCGTTATGAACTTATATTCACAAGTAGTAAAGGTTGTTCGTCACAACCGTGTTAAGTAAATTCTTGGCATAAGTTTCATGCATTTCATAGTTACAAATGTTTCGTCAATGCTTACGATTTTCATAGAACTTAATGATTCTTGCTTGTATCTTTATTATGCAATTCATGTAGGGAACTTGTGGGGAATGCTTTGGGTTGTTGTATGCAATCATCCAATTCAATGAAATTAAGAAAATCTGAGGATTAATTTAAGCGTACCTAATTAATCTGGGGTGTTGAGGTTCATGATTTATCGAAAGAACAACTGAAAATTGGTTTATGTGCAAGTATGTCATGTGTGGAGAAGAACCCTCTAGCTAGCCCATCATCCATAGTTTAACCCATCACCCATCAATTCACATAAATTTGTCTAAGAATCTGTTTAAATTGTTCTTGCTTTGTTTTCCTTATTTTCGTCCAAAACCAAAATCCCCTTTATTTTATTAAGTCATATTAGTTAGTACTTGTTTTAGATTGTGTTTTTAAGTGTTTTAAGTCAAGATAAAATCAATTTTCGTCCAAACTTTGCGTTACTGGCATAAACTGCCTTAGAGTTGTTTTTACGCAGTTTTGAGTCTTTATAATCTGTTTTGAGTCTTGTGACTTTGTTTTGAGTCTTGTAAGTTTAATTTCATGCTTTTAAGTTTGTTTACACATATTTAAGTCAGTTTCAAGTGTTTTAGCAATCCCTCCTAATCCCCGGCCTAGAACGATCCATACTTACATTCTTTACTACAATTGACAACAAGAGGGTTTAATTTGTGTGTTAAGTTAATTTTCGCATCAAATTTTTGGCGCCGTTGCCGGGGATTAGCAACTTTGTGATAGGAGCATATTTATGCGCCTTAGTTAGCTAGTTCTTATGCATTTCCATGGTGTTTTCTTAGTTTAAGTAGTCTTTTAAGCTAGTTTTATGTGTTTTCAGGTTTAAGGCCAAAGGATGCAAGAAGATGCATTTTGGAGCTTTTTGGAGCAATATGGAGCTTGGAATGCATGTCACATATTTGGAGCCAAGGTTTGGACGAATTTGAAGACTTGAAGATGACGATTCCTACTTGAACAAGGTTTCCTAGTTGAAATAGGAAAGTGCTTACATGAACGAAGGATTCCTAATTGAGGATGGATTCCTACTCACATGAGGATTCCTACTCCAACAAGGATTCCTACTTGAAATAGGAAAGTTAAGCCAAGGTTTCCTACTTTGGTTTGACCTTTCCTAAATGTTCCTAAGTCTTATAAACTTTGAAGGCTTCCTAAGCATTTTAGGACATCAAATACACATCCCTTGCACCTTTTGAACCCTTGCCGCACCCCCTTGGTATTTCCTCTTCCTTGCCGTGCAAGGGAGAGGGTTATTTCCTGATTCTAAGCTTTAAAACAGTTTCCTAATCTCTCTCAAACTCTAGCCGCATATTCCCTTGCCTTTCCTTTAATTTTCTGATTTGTTTCCTAGTTCTAGAATCCTTAGACTTAATTTCTGATTTCCTAATCAACCTAGGGTTTTAATTTCTGTTTTCCTTTAAATAAACCTCTTGGTTGCAGCAACAAAACATTCCACACACACCCATTCACATCCATTCACGCCAGATTTCATCTCTCACCTCTTGCCGTGCCCATCCTTCACCCAAATCCATATTTTCTGAACCCAAACCCCCCTAGCCGTGCCATACACCCATCCTAGACACTTTTCCACCATTCTCCATCATCCAAAACCCATTCAAACCATCTCCATACCTTGTGCCGCAGCAAGAAGGAAGAAGTAGTGAAGGTCGCTTATAAACGATCGCGTTGAATGAATTCTTGGCATTAGTTTCATGCTCATCGTAGTAACGAATGCCTCGTCAACACTTATAGTTCTCATTGTGCTTCATGATTCTTGATTGTATCTTTATTGTGCTCATCACGTAAGGAACCTTTGAGGAATGCTTTGAATTGTTGTATGCGCTTTCCCATCCAATTCATTAACTTAAGGAGAACTTGAAGGTTAATTTAAGCGTATCTAATTAACTTGGGGTGTTGAGTTTCATAATTTATTGGAAGAACAACTGAAAATCGTTTTGTTTGCAAGTGTGTCATGTGTGGAGAAGAACCTCCTAACTAGCCTTTTATCCATCCTTTTCATCCAAAACGTTTTACAATCTGTTTTGTTTTAAAGTTTCTGTTTTGTTTTCAATTTTCGTCCAAAACAAATCCCCCTTTATTTTGAAGTCTCATATTAGTTAGAAAGTGATTTAGTTTGTGTTTTTAAGTGTTTTGAGTCATGCACTTAAAAACACAAACTAAATCACCAATGCCTATCCAAAGGGATAAGCTCATATTTATATATATTTTTACATCAAATTCTCTCGTCTTTTCTTAGTTAGTTTCTTATATTTTTGAGTTATTTACTTTGTTTTTGTGTTTTATCGAATTTATCTAGCTAAGAAAATAAAAATAGCACAAGTGTGATTTTAAGTAATAAATTCGTTATTTCTACCTTGCTCACTTATTTTATTGTTGTAACTTAAGAAAACATTTTGGCAGCAAAAAGAAAAGAAGAAAAAAATAAAACAAAAAGAAAACACAAAAGACAGTGGGCAAAGCACTGCACAAAGGAAGTGGAAAGGACGTGGAGAAGAATAAAGAAAAATAAAAAAAGAAGGCTGGCAAGTGAGGGGCGCGGGCAGTGAGAAAGAAAAAAAACAGAAGACAGAAAACAGGAAATAATAAAAGAAGGAGAAAGAAGAATAAGTGGAAGGTCAGTGGGGCGAGACATGAAGCACTGAGGTGTAGTGCAGTGTGTGAAAGCAGCATTAGAAAAGCCTGGGGGCTTGGGCAGTGCGGGAAGAAATAAAGGGGGGGCAGAAGACAGAAAAGAGGGAGGCTGCCCTTAGGCAGCTGGAGCGTGAAGCAAGTCAGAGGGAGCAGCTGGTCGAGACGCAAGCCGAGGAAGACGCCAGGGAGACTGTGCAGGTAAGCCTGGTGTCCAAAAGTAGGGACGCAGGAAATAGCAAGCGAGGGGAGGAAGCTGCTGGCGCTGCCTTGAAGCAGCGAGTGAACAGGAAGGTAGAAAACGCAGGAAGAGGGCGCGCTGACTGGAGTGACGCACGGAAAGAGAAGCGAGAGGCCTAGGGTGCGGAAAACAAAAGCTGCCTTGGGCAGTTTGTGAAGGAGGTGGAGAAACGCAGGAAGAATAAGGCTCGCGCAAAGGCAGGAGACACGCACACTGCTGATGCGAAAATAAATTAACGCACAAATTTAAACCCTATTTGTGACAGTTGTAGTAATGATGTAAGTAGGGATCGTTCTAGGCCGGGGATTAACTAGGGATGCTAACCAAAGTAAAATTAAATTAAAAACGTAAAAACAAAATTTAAAACACTAAACTAGACTCAAAACACTTAACTAGAATAACTCAAAATAAAACTAACAAATAATCTAAAAATAAATCAAAAGACTCAAAACAACACAAGATTTAAGAAAACACAAACTAAAATGATTTCTAATAAATCTAACACTTTAAAATAAAATGGGGGATTGATTTTGATGAAAAGTAAATTAAACTTAAATAAATTACAGAATTGACTAAAACATGAAATTAAGGTAAAATGATAAATGACGGACTGGCTAGAGGATTATTCTCCACACATGCCACATATGCAACCTAAATTGATTTTCAGTTGTTCTTTCAATAAATTGTAAATTCTCAACGCCCCAAGTTAATTAGGTCCGCTTAAATTAACCTTCAGATTTTCCTACTTTTATTAGGTTGGATGATTGCATACGACAACCCAAAACATTCCCTACAAGTTCCCTACATGAATTGCATAATAGAGATACAAGCAAGAATCATTAAGTTTTATGAAAATCATAAGCATTGACGAGGCACTTGTTACTATGAATTGCATGAAACTTATGCCAAGAATTTACCTAACGCGGTCGTTTATAAGCGACCTTCACTACTTGTGAATATAAGTTCATAACGATTAGGTGAAATTTACTTATATTCTAGCATCAAATTCATGCATGTAAATTAAGTATGCATCCTTAATCGACATACAAAAATAAGTTATCAATCAAGCAGTTAAGCAAATTAAATCACAACTCAGAAATCACAACTGAAGATAATCAATTCAAATTACAAATATATCCATGGTTTTGAATTAAACTCTAGCCAAAATAAAATTAGTTACACATTATTAAAATTAAAACAGAAAATAAAACGTGAGTTGGAGGATTAAACCGAATTAGAAATAGAGTGATGCGCCACTGTGCATTATATCCTCCGTGCTGCCCAAGTCAGCACTGCATCGTGCTGACCTCCTGCTCGTGCTGCCCCTCTCTTCTCCCTGCGTGCGTTGCTGCCTTCGTCCTCGGTTTTAATGACGCTGCTGTCTTCCGCGTGCGCAGTCCTCTCTCTCGCTGCCTCTGCAGCTTTGCTTCTCCTGCGTCTCTGACTTGCTAGCCAGCTGCCAAGGCAGCATCACCCTGCTCTTATATTTCCTCCTCTCGCCAGCTGCTCTGGCTGCGTCAGTCCCTCTCTGCTATCTCACGTCTCCTCGCTGCCTCAAGGCAGCGCCTAAGTGCGTTGTCGTCCACGTTGCTTGTCCTGCTCTCCCTTCAGCGCTGCCAAGGCAGGCAGCCTTCCGCGTCAGTGTCCCGCTCCAGCAGCTCTCTCGCTCGCTGCCCAGACGTGCAGCTGCCCCAGGCCCTCCTCAAAATCCCGAGACCTCCCCTTTATTTCCTACGCTGCCTGGTGGCAGCCTTCCTGCTCCACCTCGAGTCCTCCTCCCCCTTCCGTGTGTCTCCACGTCTCGCCTATTTTTATTGTTTTTCTCCAGCTGCCCCAAAGGCAGCGACCCCCCAGGCGCTCTGCTTTCTGTTTTTTCAAGGCTGCAAGGGCAGCCTTTTCTTCTCTGACCTCTACCCCCTGGAGTCCCGTACTCCCCCTCCAGGCGCTCTTCAGTCCTCCTTCTCTTGCTTTTATTATTTTGTTTTCTTCTCTTCGTTCCTTCGCTGCCAGGAAGGCAGCTCCCTCCACTGACCTTCCTTTTGTTTGTTTCTTTATTTCCGCATGCCTTCCTCTGAGTCAAGCTTTACTGCTGCTTCTTCCAGCTCACTCCCACTTCTTCTTATTTTATTTCTTATTTCTATCCTCCATCCAACTCAGTGCTCTCTCCACATATCTTTAATTTCTTTTTATCTCAATGCACTGCCCTCCTTGCCGTCCACATGTGCTGCCAGTGAGCAGTATTAGTTATTTTATTTTTATTTTCTAAAGCTACAAAAATCAAATAAGTGAGCAAGATAATTTTTACGAATTTATTACTTAAAATCACACTTGTGCTATTTTTATTTTCTTAGCTAGATAAATTCGATAAAACACAAAAACAAAGTAAATAGCACAAAAATATAAGAAACTAACTAAGAAAAGACGAGAGAATTTGATGTAAAATATGTATAAATATGAGCTTATCAAATACCCCCACACTTAGCTTTTGCTAGTCCTCGAGCAAAACAGAGAAAACAGAACAAGTAATAACATGAAAATTATTAGCTTCCCCCTATGTGACCCTCATAGAACTTCATTCAAGAACACAATCATCAAGGAACATAGCTAACATCAACAAGCAATTCAAGTTCATTTTCCTTACTCAAATATTAGCAGTAATCTTTGAATCATCCTTGAAGTGTAGTGTGTGAGATAGCCATGCTAATGCAATTTCAAAATTTTATTTTTAAAAACACCATATGCAAACTAGCGACCTTCTCACGGGATATGCACTCAATCACACATGTGTTTAGTTTTAATGTGTTTCTCTCAAAGAATCAAATGTGAAAGTTCTACCATAAGCTTGCATAAAGATCACTTCTCCACAGTCATAATTGCAAAACTTAAATCAAGAGGACTTTTATTGGATGTAATGAGGCTTAGGGATAGGGTTATTGAAACGAAAGAATAGGAAAAACAAAAGTTCCAAGCTACATTACAAGCAATTCTTTTGATTTATAAGAACTCAACATTTCCCGCTATTCTACAAGTCACCTCCAACCACACCCATAAACTGAAACTTTAAAAAAAAAATTATTTTCTTTGTATACAATCTTTCTTTTTCTTTTCATTTTCATTTTTTTTTTTTTTTTTTTTTTTCTCTTTTTTTTTTTTTTTTTTTTTTTTTTTTTTAAACAGAAACAAATATGAAAAACCCCCACACTTATTCTTTTGCCAAACACCCTCCAAAGTACTTCACAAACATTTCTCATAAGACAATTTCACATTGCTCAATAGCTCGCTTGGAAAGGGTAAGGAAAAAAAATATTTATTTCAGGCATAAGGGTAGACATATCTGGTGATAAGAAATAAAAGGCTCACAAACACGGCTCAAATTGGCAATCTAATGATATCATTTTTCTTTGGGAAACAAGGTTATTTGGGCCATGGTGGTAAACCTAATGCCTCTATCATTTTCAAGTTCAAGCAATCAATGACAAAAATTTCGAAAGATCGTTATGCAAGTTCTAGAGATGTATCTCACATAAGTTCATCACACATAAAAGAATAGGAGTGTATGAAAAATGCACACACTTTCAATAGGCTCAAAAAAAACTCACATAGGATGTATATGGTCACTAAATTCACATATGGAGCTTTAAATCATGCTTTAGTTTCACATCAACAAGGCTATGTGCATTTGGTTTTTCAAAGATGATCAAATATGTACAAACTAACACGAGAATTAGGAATTTCACACAACACATGTTAACTAAGTTCTTGATGATCATGGTTCAAATTTGATCCAATTATATCATTGGGTCGGGAAACTAACAAAAATCTAATTCAAAACAATAAGGAAAACAAGGAAATATTTTTGGATTTTTAAAATTTTCCGAATTTTTTTTTTTTTTTTTTTTTTTTTTTTTTTTTTTTAATAAAACAAAACTAATTAAGAAAACAAAGCAATAACATGGAAACAAATGAAACCAGTTCAAAGTCGAAGGTACAAAAATTTTCAATTTGGTCATTTTTATACTCTTTACCCCCACACTTAAACTAGACATTGTCCCCAATGTCAGAAAATGTAATAAAAATGCAAATAAAAATAAAGTAGATAAATATAACGAAATAAAATAAAGCAATAGGACTGAAAACTTCCCTAATTTGCAGAAAAAATCAAGCGATGACCCCCAAGCTAAAATTCTGCAATCAACTTCAAGGGTGGAAATAACCAAAAGTTCCTGCAAAGAAAAGAAATAAATCAGTTAGCACGCAAGAAAATGTAGAAAATGCAAACGAAAAATTAAAAATGAAAATAAAAGACAATGAATAAAACTAAAAGTGATCATTGGTCCTGTTTGGTGACTTTCCACAGCTTTGAACTTGAACTGGCCTCGGGAACTTCTTAGCAAGGAAAATGAGACTTGATTGGTGGTGTTGTTGAAGCTTCTCGAGCTCTTGGTTTCAACTCAGACTCCTTCTGCTGGGTTGATTGAGTCTGCAGGCTACATTCTTCTCTTTTTGTTCTTCTGCATGGCAAGTAGGCACGAGGCAGAGGTAGTGGTCTGCTTCTTTGTTCAATCTGTCCAAGTGCCGACCGATTGCCTTTCTTTCACCTTGCCCCGTAGCCAAGAGCAAGGGTAAAGGAAAAGCATGCCATGAGAAATCTTTGCCTCTGACTCTGATGATATGGGATACTTTTGCTTTTGAAGAAGTATCGTTCCACAGGTGTATGCTTGAACTGGGCTGGGGAACTTCTTAGCAAGGAAAATGAGACTTGATCTTGAAGATGAAGCAGCACCTTGTCTCCACATGCTTCAAGTATCATTTTCACTTGCCATGTCTGTTCTCCAGGCAGATGTGGCGACTTCTTCGGAAGTACATCAGTGGTTGATGAAGAGCACTCGAGAGCAATGCTAGGTAAGCAATCAGGAAGGATTTCCAGGCAGTCGGTTCTTAGATTGGAAGATTGACACCGAGTGCTGGCTGATTGCCCGCTTTCTCCTTGCCACAAAGACAAGGACAAGGACAGGGAGAAAGCGTGATATGAGATACTCTTGCTTTCAACCTTCATGATATGAAATACTCTAGCTCTAGATGACTTATTTGCAAAGGTATCCCAGGGAATGAGAAACACAGAGAAACTCGAGAGGGTTTGTTGGAAAGGCATTTTCGGAGATGAAAAATTTCGGAGATGAAGAAGTGTTGAGAGAGTTTGCCTTTGCTGTTGAAGGCGAAGGTAGACGTTTATAGAATTTTTTCTTCACAACCGAAACTGTTCTTTTACCCCTGTCGGCAGCCGGTGGATGGATGAACAGTACAGGTCACGCGCTTTCTGAAAAAGCCACCCGTAATTTGCGCAAAGCTGACAGCGCGCGTGACGAGTGACGACAAAATTGGAAAAGCTGTTCGCCTCGTGATTCCTGACCGCTCCGACTTTTGATAAAGACGCCCGACTTTTGAGAGAGCGGCGTCCAACTTTTGAGAAAGGAACCGACTTTTGAGACGGAGTCCGACTTTTGAGAACGGTGACGCCGCTTTTGAGAAAAGAATCCGGCTTTTGAGAAAGGAGCCCGGCTCTTCGATTTGCGAGAGGGCGTCTCTTCGACTGCTGAGTGAGCGTCTCAACGATTTCTTCTTCTTATAAGAACGCTCATTTTTTGTTCCACAACACACTTAAGCTCCCCCTGTAAACACTTCCTCCTGCAAACACTCCCTTTTGCATTTTCTTTAATCTTGATCAGTTCGACTCTTCATTCTCAACACCTTCAAATATGTCTTGCCCTTCTGACCGTCGCCTTAACTTGAATGTTGGGGAAGATAGTGATATATCTTCTCCAACCAACATTTGGCAGCCGTCCTTCATATCCCCGAATGGTCCTCTTACAGTTGGGGATTCCATGATGATGAACGAAACAACCGCATCGGTGGTGGCCAGAAATCTGCTCACTCCTAGAGACACTAGGATACTTTCTAGGCGGTCCGACGAACTAGCTGTCCAGGACTCTATGGCATACAGCGTCCGATGCGCAGGCTCCGTATCAAACATGGGCCAGCGCCTTCTTGCACGAACCCGTCAGGTGGAGTCGTTGATGGCTGAAGTGGCTAGTCTTCGGCAGGAGGTCAGAGTGCTTAGGCATGAGAACAGGGATTTGCACATGCTTGCAACCAATTACTCCACAAGCATGAAGAGGAAGCTGGATCAGATGCAGGAGTCCGAAGTGCGGATTCAGAGTGATCATCAACGGTTTATGGCGTTACTCCCGAGGTTTGTGTTGCCTTCGTCCTCGGGAGCAGCACCAAGTATTGAGGCTCTGAATGATCCAGCTCTGGCGCTTCGTCTTTCAGGGGCTCCGTCGACCTCCGAGGCACCACCAACCAATGACCAATGAACGAAATTAAATTACAAGTTATTGTAAAAAATTTATGCATTTAAGTTTTTTTTTTTTTTTTTTTTTATATGAATGTTTATGTTTTTAAGTTTTTTATTTTTTTTTTATTTTTATTTTTATTTTTATTTTTTTTATGTATTTTTAACAACTTAAATAAGAAAACACAACAATAAGTAAAACAAAGTAAAAAGACTAAGTTTAACTTTCTAAACAAAAATCACAACTAACTAAACAAAACAAAATGAAATCAACGTAAAAAGAAATCAACGTAAAATAAATTCATACAAGAGCCAACAAACAATGAAAGAACTAAATACAGTAAAATAAATTCAGTAAAGAGAAGGGATTAGGAATGCAAATCTGATTGTGGGTGATTCCTAGGCCTCCCTTCATTATTCAAATGCATGGGCTTATCATTGAACGGACGATGGTACTTGAAATGATCCGACAACGGTCTAAGTTCTAATGACGGTGCCTGAATCATCAAAATTAAAAACAAGTTAGTATAAATTAAAATAAAAAATGGAGAAGATGGCTTACAGTCACATTCAAACTCAATTATAAACACCACGTCTTTGAACGTTTCCGGGACTTTGAACTTGGCCAGGTTTACTATGATGGTTGTGGCTTGTCCCGTGTCATCAAACTCAACTGCTTTAGGCTTGATTGTCTCATGCACAGCCTCTTTGATATGTTCAACAAATTCTCCGGCCACCTCATTTTCTGGAATCCCTCTTCTTGGTGTAGAAATCTCTTTGAATGTTTCAACGTCATCGGGAACATGATTTGGTGCACCAAGAATTGGGATCTCATTTTGCACCTCTGGAAGAACTTCCACAACATTTTTTTCATTCACTTCTTCCTTGGGATTTAAAAACCTGCAAGGAAAAAGGACATTTGGTGGAACGATGTTAGAATGAATTGAACTTAGAACCTCCTCACCTGAGTTGGACGGCATAAGGACTTGAGGTGTTTGCGACAAGAATTCTTCTAAACTGCCCAAGTCGTCATCCTCATCTTCTTCTTGAAGCGGCAATTCATCCATGTCCGGGCCATGTTTGGATGGTTCTGGAACAACTTCATCCTCCATATCACTTCCCAAAGTGATGGCTTCATCAATTTCCATTTCTCCCTCTGAATTTGCAAATGTGGAGTTGGAGAGTTCACTTTGATCTTGAATTTGTACCATGAACTCCATAATCTGCCCAATTTGCTTCTCCAACTCATCCACCTTGTTGGCTTTATTTTGCATCTCCATGTTTCGATTTTCTACGTCCTGGGTCAAAGAGGTGAGTAACTTATTCAACATATCATTATCCGAAGACGTACCTGAATTTGATTGGGGAGATTGTTGTGGTGGATGTGACGGTTCATATGGCCACTGATAGAACTCTTCCGATGGCGGCAATTGTTCTTCTTTTTGTGAACCCTGTACTGAAGAAATTAATTCTTCAAGCATTTGATTATAATCCACGGGCATACTTTGATTCGATTGGAATTGTTGTGGGGAATGCTGTGGTAGCTGCATAGGTCTTGAATAGAATTCGTCTTGCTGCCAATATCCACTTTGTTGAAAGTGTTGAGGTTCTCCCCACATGTAATCTGAATAATCTCTCCAATCTGAATTGTAAGCATTGGAAAACATGTTGCCCCTTGATTGGTTATGGCCTTGATATCCCCAAATATCTTCATTTGCAGAAAAGTGAGGACCTTGATATCGTTGCCCATAGGGCACATCAAGTGTAGGGACACTTGGCATTGTGGTCCGTTCGGCATTATGAGTTAATTGAGCAGTGAGCTGTGCCAATAGATCTTGAATGCTAGTAGAATCCAGGTCTTGCTCCATTTGTACCTCAATTCAAAGAAAGAAAAATAAATCAAATATCAAAAGTAAGATACACAAACACAAATAAACAAGATAAAATAAAATAAAATAAACACAAATAAAATAAAATAAAACACAAACAAAAACATAAACAAGGATTAGCAAATTTGCTAATCCCCGGCAACGGCGCCAAAAATTTGATGCGAAAATAAATTAACGCACAAATTTAAACCCTATTTGTGACAGTTGTAGTAATGATGTAAGTAGGGATCGTTCTAGGCCGGGGATTAACTAGGGATGCTAACCAAAGTAAAATTAAATTAAAAACGTAAAAACAAAATTTAAAACACTAAACTAGACTCAAAACACTTAACTAGAATAACTCAAAATAAAACTAACAAATAATCTAAAAATAAATCAAAAGACTCAAAACAACACAAGATTTAAGAAAACACAAACTAAAATGATTTCTAATAAATCTAACACTTTAAAATAAAATGGGGGATTGATTTTGATGAAAAGTAAATTAAACTTAAATAAATTACAGAATTGACTAAAACATGAAATTAAGGTAAAATGATAAATGACGGACTGGCTAGAGGATTATTCTCCACACATGCCACATATGCAACCTAAATTGATTTTCAGTTGTTCTTTCAATAAATTGTAAATTCTCAACGCCCCAAGTTAATTAGGTCCGCTTAAATTAACCTTCAGATTTTCCTACTTTTATTAGGTTGGATGATTGCATACGACAACCCAAAACATTCCCTACAAGTTCCCTACATGAATTGCATAATAGAGATACAAGCAAGAATCATTAAGTTTTATGAAAATCATAAGCATTGACGAGGCACTTGTTACTATGAATTGCATGAAACTTATGCCAAGAATTTACCTAACGCGGTCGTTTATAAGCGACCTTCACTACTTGTGAATATAAGTTCATAACGATTAGGTGAAATTTACTTATATTCTAGCATCAAATTCATGCATGTAAATTAAGTATGCATCCTTAATCGACATACAAAAATAAGTTATCAATCAAGCAGTTAAGCAAATTAAATCACAACTCAGAAATCACAACTGAAGATAATCAATTCAAATTACAAATATATCCATGGTTTTGAATTAAACTCTAGCCAAAATAAAATTAGTTACACATTATTAAAATTAAAACAGAAAATAAAACGTGAGTTGGAGGATTAAACCGAATTAGAAATAGAGTGATGCGCCACTGTGCATTATATCCTCCGTGCTGCCCAAGTCAGCACTGCATCGTGCTGACCTCCTGCTCGTGCTGCCCCTCTCTTCTCCCTGCGTGCGTTGCTGCCTTCGTCCTCGGTTTTAATGACGCTGCTGTCTTCCGCGTGCGCAGTCCTCTCTCTCGCTGCCTCTGCAGCTTTGCTTCTCCTGCGTCTCTGACTTGCTAGCCAGCTGCCAAGGCAGCATCACCCTGCTCTTATATTTCCTCCTCTCGCCAGCTGCTCTGGCTGCGTCAGTCCCTCTCTGCTATCTCACGTCTCCTCGCTGCCTCAAGGCAGCGCCTAAGTGCGTTGTCGTCCACGTTGCTTGTCCTGCTCTCCCTTCAGCGCTGCCAAGGCAGGCAGCCTTCCGCGTCAGTGTCCCGCTCCAGCAGCTCTCTCGCTCGCTGCCCAGACGTGCAGCTGCCCCAGGCCCTCCTCAAAATCCCGAGACCTCCCCTTTATTTCCTACGCTGCCTGGTGGCAGCCTTCCTGCTCCACCTCGAGTCCTCCTCCCCCTTCCGTGTGTCTCCACGTCTCGCCTATTTTTATTGTTTTTCTCCAGCTGCCCCAAAGGCAGCGACCCCCCAGGCGCTCTGCTTTCTGTTTTTTCAAGGCTGCAAGGGCAGCCTTTTCTTCTCTGACCTCTACCCCCTGGAGTCCCGTACTCCCCCTCCAGGCGCTCTTCAGTCCTCCTTCTCTTGCTTTTATTATTTTGTTTTCTTCTCTTCGTTCCTTCGCTGCCAGGAAGGCAGCTCCCTCCACTGACCTTCCTTTTGTTTGTTTCTTTATTTCCGCATGCCTTCCTCTGAGTCAAGCTTTACTGCTGCTTCTTCCAGCTCACTCCCACTTCTTCTTATTTTATTTCTTATTTCTATCCTCCATCCAACTCAGTGCTCTCTCCACATATCTTTAATTTCTTTTTATCTCAATGCACTGCCCTCCTTGCCGTCCACATGTGCTGCCAGTGAGCAGTATTAGTTATTTTATTTTTATTTTCTAAAGCTACAAAAATCAAATAAGTGAGCAAGATAATTTTTACGAATTTATTACTTAAAATCACACTTGTGCTATTTTTATTTTCTTAGCTAGATAAATTCGATAAAACACAAAAACAAAGTAAATAGCACAAAAATATAAGAAACTAACTAAGAAAAGACGAGAGAATTTGATGTAAAATATGTATAAATATGAGCTTATCAACTGCCCTTAGCTGGAGCGTGAAGGACAGAGAGCGCTGCGGAAAATAGAGAAAACAAGGGGATGTGCATGCTGCCTCGGGACTGTGCAGGAAACCGAGGGCACTCTTTTCTCTCGGTGTTATTCTTCCTCCAAACTTATGTTTTATTTTATGGTTTAATTATATTAAACATGTGTAATTAATTTCTGTTTGGTTAGAGGTGAATTTGAAACCATGGATAATTGTTTATTATGATTTGATTTACTCCAGTTATGAATTCTTGAACGTTGGATGTGGTTTATTTTTCTGTGTTGATTAATAACTTGTTTATGTATGTGGGTTAAGGGTCGACACTTAATTTGCATGCTTAGACTTGATGCTAGGATATAAGAGAATTTCACCTAATCGTTATGAACTTATATCCATGAGTAGTAAAAATCGCTAGTCACGATTGTGTTTAGTAAACCCTAGGTTGGATTAACATGCGTATTCCATAGTTATGAATGCCTAGTCGATGCTTATGATTTCCATTGAACTTAATGATCTTTGATATGTCTCTCTATCATGCGTATTCCATAGTTAGGGAACTTGATAAGAATAATTTGGTTGTGATGCGTATCCCGTCCAATTCAATGAATCTAGGGAAATCTGACGGTTAATTTAAGCGGACCTAATTAACTTGGAGCATTGTCATTTATTCGTTTGTTGAAATCATAACTGGGAATCAAATTATATGCATATATTCATGTGTGGATAAGGAACCCTCTAACTAGTGTCTCATCATTTTATTTCATCAAAATTTATTTTCTTTGAAGTTTGTTTTTAAGTTTCTGTTTTAAATTCAATTTCGTCAAAAAAATCAATCCCCTATTTATTTTAAAGTGTTAGATTTGTTAGAAATCAATTTAGTTTGTGTTTTCTTGAGTCTTGAATTATTTTGAGTCTTTTGATTTGTTTTAGTTTATTTGTTAGTTTTATTTTGAGTGATTCTAGTTAAGTGTTTTGAGTCTAGTTTAGTGTTTTAAATTTTGTTTTTACGTTTTTAATTTAATTTTACTTTGGTTAGCATCCCTAGTTAATCCCCGGCCTAGAACGATCCCTACTTATCCATATACTACAATTGTCACAAATAGGGTTTAATTTGTGCGTTAGTTAATTTTCGCATCAGGAGATCCCACTCCATGCCGTGGGCTCCAATGGGGCATGATTGTGTTCTTCGTCCGGCTTTAAGACGTTAAAGAAAGCGCTACTTGGGAGGCAACCCATGCAATTCAACAAAGGAAGCCCTAGGAATCACTCCAATTCCAGATTTGCGTTCCTAAAACCCTTCACTTTGTTGCTTGTTTCTAATCTGCCCAGTTTGTTATTTACTTGCTGTTTGTGTGTTTCTTTTTGTTTAGCGTGGTTTTATGCTTGAAACATTGAGGACAATGTTTGATTTAAGTGTGGGGGGGTAACTAAGTGTTTTAGATGCAAATTCGTGGGATTTTACCACCCTTAACTTGGAGACTTGTTCCTTGCTGTTTTTAAGTGTTTTTGAGCAGTTTTGGTGTGTTTTAGTATGTTTTGATGCAAAAATCCGAAAATCACATAAAAATTTGAAAAATTTGTTTTAAAAACCCAAAAAGAGTTGTTTTTGTGTGTTGATAAGCTCATATTTATATATATTTTACATCAAATTCTCTTGTCTTTTGTTAGTTAGTTTCTTGTATTTTTGAGCTATTTACTTTATTTTCGTGTTTTATGTGATTTGGCTAGCAAAGAAATTAATAATAGCTTAAGTGTATATTTTTAGTAATAAAATCGTCAAAACTGCATTGCCCATTATTTTTGGTTAATAAAAATAAGATAGTATTATATATATATATATATATATATATATATATGATGTGGAGTAAGTGCAGCAAATAAAATAAGAACCAAATGAAAAAGAATTAGAAAGAATAAAGGGCAGTGGGGGAGTGACAGAAGAAGGCAAAGAAAAGGTGAGAAAAATAATAAACAGGAAAATGGAACACGGGTGGACCACTAGAAAAATAATGGAGCAAATAAAAGAAAATAAAAACGTGGGGAGAGCACTGAAGGTGCACTGACAGAAAAGAAAAAAATATAAAGGCAAGGAGGTCAGTGGGGGGTAGGACTGACGGGGTGTACTGAGGATATAAAAATAAATCTAGTGCTAGCAGGTGAAACGGGGGGGGGATAAGGAAAGAAGGAGAGCTGCCTTTTGGCAGCTCGAGAAGTGACGCAGAGGAACGGGGGGGGGGACGCAACAGGAGAGTGGGATTTGGAAGGCAGGAGAGCTGCCTTGTGGCAGCTTGAGAGAGGACTAAGTGGGCAGCTGGCGTGCTGCCTGGCAGCTAAAGGAGCAGCGTGAGCAAGAGAAGCTGCTGTCAGCTGGCAGCGTGAGGAGCCTCGGGGCTTGAGGAGGAGAGCGCAGAAATCGAGTCGAAGAGGACAGGAGCAGACGAGACTCGGACAGAAGACAACGTGGGGAGCAGGTCAGCGCTGCTTATGCTGGGCAGTCAGCTCGCAGGAAGGAGTGCTGCCCTTTGGCAGCAAGGTCAGTACGAGGGGAGCACAGAAACAGAAACAGATCCTTGCACATCTCTCTCGGTTAATTCGCTCCAAACTCATGTTTTACTTTCACTTTAATTTATGAATAATGTGTAATTAATTTGTTTTGGCTAGAGGTTAATTCAAAACCATGGATATATTTGTAATATGAATTGATTACCTTCAGTTGTGATTTCTGAGTTGTGATTTAATTTGCTTAACTGCTTGATTGATAACTTATTTTTGTTTGTCGATTAAGGATGCATACTTAATTTACATGCATGAATTTGATGCTAGAATATAAGTAAATTTCACCTAATCGTTATGAACTTATATTCACAAGTAGTAAAGGTTGTTGACCACAATCGTGTTAAGTAAATTCTTGGCATAAGTTTCATGCGTATTCCATAGTAACGAGTGCCTCGTCAATGCTTATGATTTTCATAGAACTTAATGATTCTTGCTTGTATCTCTATTATGCAATTCATGTAGGGAACTTGTGGGGAATGTTTTGGGTTGTCGTATGCAATCATCCAATCCATTAACTTAAGGAAAATCTGAAGGTTAATTTAAGCGGACCTAATTAACTTGGGGCGTTGGGAATTTACAATTTATTGAAAGAACAACTGAAAATCAATTTAGGTTGCATATGTGTCATGTGTGGAGAATAATCCTCTAGCCAGTCCGTCGTCCATCCATTCACCTTAATTTCATGTTTTTGTCAATTCTGTAATTTATTTAAGTTTAATTTATTTTTCATCAAAAATCAATCCCCTATTTATTTTAAAGTGTTAGGTTTGTTAGAAATTAATTTAGTTTGTGTTTTCTTGAGTTTTGAAGTATTTTGAGTCTTTTTATTTGTTTTAGATTATTTGTTAGTTTTATTTTGAGTTATTCTAGTTAAGTGTTTTGAGTCTAGTTTAGTGTTTTAAATTTTGTTTTTACGTTTTTAATTTAATTTTACTTTGGTTAGCATCCCTAGTTAATCCCCGGCCTAGAACGATCCCTACTTATCCATATACTACAATTGTCACAAATAGGGTTTAAATTTGTGCGTTAGTTAATTTTCGCACCAAATTTTTGGCGCCGTTGCCGGGGATTAGCAACTTTGCTAAATCCCCATTGTTTCTTTTTATTTCTTTTTTTCGTGTGTTTTAATTTTAGTTTTAATTTCATTTGATTTTGTTTATTTCAGGTACTAGTTTATGACTCGTAGTTCTCAACCAGTTCATGCACATATATCGGAGTTTGACGCCAATTTTGAACGAACTTTGAGAAGGAAAAGAAAAGTACCAGAACCTAGTCCACCTAGTTCTAGTTCTGAATCCGAATTTGAAGAAAAGGAGGAGGCAGAAAACGACATGGAGGTGGACAACCGTACACTCAAAGAGCTTTCGGCCTCAGGATTGGATAATGCCGCACCCTTGTGCATCCAATACCCCCCGGCTGCCCAAGGTAAGACGGAAGAGTTTGAATTAAAGTCAAGTTTGCTTCATCATATTCCTAAATACCATGGCTTGTCCATGGAAGATCCTAACAAACATTTGAAGGAATTTGAAGTAGTTTGTTCTAGTATGACTCCCATTAATGTTGACGGAAGTATTTTGAAGATGAAGGCTTTTCCATTCTCTTTGATGGATAAAGCCAAGGATTGGTTATACGAGTTAGCTCCCGGCACTGTCACATCTTGGGAGAGTATGAAGAGAGCATTCTTAGAGAAGTTCTTTCCAACTTCTCGCATCATCCTCCTACGCAAAAAGATAAGCGGAATTCAACAAGAAGAAGGTGAGTCTTTTCCTACATATTATGACCGATTTAAATCACTTGTTGCTTCTTGTCCACAACATCAGATGAAGGAGGAGTTGCTTTTGCAATATTTCTACGAGGGTCTCCTACCTCTAGAACGTCAAATGCTTGATGCTTCGGCGGGAGGAGCATTGGTGGACAAAACACCCATGGCTGCCAAGATCTTGATCTCTAATCGAGCGTTGAACGCTCAACAATACGAGGGAGTAGGACAAAGGGGACCCCCACGGCATCAAGTTAATGAGGTAAGTTCAACTTCCGATCTTCATTCGCAATTAGCTAATCTTACTTCTCTTGTGTCTCAGATGGCCGAGAGCATGAAGATGCAAGGACCAAATGTATGTGGCGTATGTTCCATCCAAGGACATGCCTCTGAAAAGTGTCCACAGTTGATTGAAAATGGGGGATGGGAAAGCGCCCATGCAATTGGGTTTCAAGGTCAAAACCAACCAAGGAACGATCCATATTCAAACACATATAATCCCGGTTGGAGAGACCACCCAAATTTCAAGTGGAGGGAGCCCCAACAACCTCAAAACCAAGGAGGCTTTAGGCAACAACCCCCGGGGTTCTTCACCAAACCCTACGACCCACCTCAAAATCAATCCCAATCCGGCCCAAGTACTTCAGGTATGTCTCTTGACAATGATGCACTTCTTAAGATACTAACTAAGTTGTCTAATGGGCAGGAAAATCAAGCTAAGGCTATGCAAAACCAAGACAAAAGGATGGACGAGTTGGAGAAGCAAGTGGGGCAAATTGCCGAGTTTATGGGGCAGTTTCGTGAACATGGAAAGCTCCCTAGTTCAACCATTGCGAATCCCAAATGAGGATTTGAAACCGCCAAGGCCATCACGTTGAGAAGTGGTAGTCAAGTTAGGGTTGATCCAAACTCATCAAAATCAAGTCAAATAGAGGATGAAAAGCTGCTGCAAGAAGAAGAACATGGAGCCCAACCCACGGCAAGGGTAGAACCACCCTTACCGCAACCACAACATGCCCCTAAACCATCTCAACCCGTCAAGGTAAGTCCAAATTCGAATTCTTCTAGTTTCTTTCCACTAAATGTGCCCTTTCCTGGCAGGTTTTTGCAATCCAAGAAAAAAGAGAAGGAGAAAAGTCCTTGGACGCGCTTGCTATCCAACATGGATCGTTGGAACGTTTAGGTGCTTTCTTTCCTTTGTTTTTCAATGTTTAAATTTGTTTATCTTTGTTTTGTAATAATGAGGAACTAAACCCCCCTTGGCTAGGGGGGGATTCGAAACACATGTCCATGCTTGCAATATGATTTGATTACTTTTAATTGCGTTTCATAAGTTATGAATTCAATTTACTTATCCGTTCGTATAAAAACTTATTTGTGTATGTTGATTGAGGGTCGACACTTAGTTTGCATGCATGAATTTGATGCTAGAATATAAGGGAGTTTCACCTAATCGTCATGAACTTATATTCACAAGTAGTGAAGGTTGCTAATCACAATCGCGTTAAGTAAATTCTTGGCATAAGTTTCATGCGTATTCCATAGTAACGAGTGCCTCGTCAATGCTTATGATTTTCATAGAACTTAATGATTCTTGCTTGTATCTCTATTATGCAATTCATGTAGGGAACTTGTGAGGAATGCTTTGGGTTGTCGTATGCAATCATCCAACTCAATAAAAGTAGGAAAATCTGAGGGTTAATTTAAGCGTACCTAATTAACTTGGGGCATTGAGAATTAATAAGTTATTGAAATACAATTGGAAATCGTTTTGTATGCAAGCAAGACATGTGTGGAGAAGAACCCTCTAGCTAAAGCCCATCATCCATAGTTTTTAAGTTTTAGTTATTTGTTTTACTTTCACTTCACAAGAACCAAATCCCCCCTTTACTTTCTTGTCTTAAAAGTCTTTTGTTTACATTTTTTTTAACTTTGTTTTTATGTTTTTAAATTAGTTTTGAGAGGTTTTAGCAAGCCCTCCTAATCCCCGGTTTAGAACGATACCCTACTTACATCTATACTACCATTGTCACAAGAGGGTTTCATTTGTGCGTTAACTTATTTTCGCATCAAAATTTTTGGCGCCGTTGCCGGGGATTAGAAAATTTGCTAATCCTTTGTTTGTGTTTTATGTTTTTGTTTGTGTTTATTTTTGTGTTTTGTATTTTACTTTTGATTTTTGATTTAGTTTTATTTCTTTGAAAAAAAAAAAAATTAATAAAATATAAAAAAAAAAATAAATAAATAAATAAATAAATAAATAAAAAAAAATAAAATAAAATAAATAAAAAAAAAAAACATAAACATTCATATAAATAAAACACAAAAATATTTACATATATATACATAAAAAAAAAAAAAAACTTAAATGCATAAATATTTTACAATAACTTTTAAACTAAGAGCTTTCATTGGTCATTGGTAGGTGGTGCCTCGGAGGTCGACGGAGCCCCTGAAAGACGAAGCGCCAGAGCTGGATCATTCGGAGCCTCAATACTTGGTGCTGCTCCCGAGGACGAAGGCAACATAAACCTCGGGAGTAACGTCATAAACCGTTGATGATCACTCTGAATCCGCACTTCGGACTCCTGCAGCTGATCAAGCTTCCTCTTCATGCTTGTGGAGTAATTGGTTGCGAGCATGTGCAAATCCCTGTTCTCATGCCTAAGCACTCTGACCTCTTGCCGAATACTAGCCACTTCAGCCATCAACGACTCCACCTGACGAGTTCGTGCAAGAAGGCGCTGACCCATGTTTGATACTGAGCCTGCGCATCGGACGCTGTAGGCCAAAGAGTCCTGAACAGCCAGTTCGTCGGACCGCCTGGAAAGTATCCTAGTGTCTCTAGGAGTGAGCAGATTTCTGGCCACCACCGATGCGGTTGTTTCATTCATCATCATGGAATCCCCAACTGTAAGAGGACCATTTGGGGATATGAAGGACGGCTGCCAAATGTTGGTTGGAGAAGATATATCACTATCTTCCCCAACATTCAAGTTAAGGCGACGGTCAGAAGGGCAAGACATTTTCTGAAGGTGTTGAGAATGAAGAGTCGGAATGATCAAGATTAAAAGAAGTGCAAGAGGGAGTGTTTACAGGAGGGAGTTTTACAGGGGGAGCTTAAGTGTGTTGTGGAACAAAAATGAGCGTTCTTATAAGAAGAAGAAATCGTTGAGGCATCACTCAGCAGTCGAAGAGGCGCCCTCTCGCAAATCGAAGAGCCGGGCTCCTTTCTCAAAAGCCGGATTCTTTTCTCAAAAGCGGCGTCGCCGTTCTCAAAAGTCGGGCGCCTTTCTCAAAAGTCGGAGCGGTCAGGAATCACGAGGCGAGCTGTTTTTCCAATTTTGTCGTCACTCGTCACGCGCGCTGTCAGCTTTGCGCAAATTACGGGTGGCTTTTTCAGAAAGCGCGTGACCTGTACTGTTCATCCATCCACCGGCTGCCGACAGGGGTAAAGGAATAGTTTCGGTTATGAAGAAAAGTTCTATAAACGTCTACCTTCGCCTTCAACAGCAAAGGCAAACTCTCTCAACACTTCTTCATCTCCGAAATTTTTCATCTCCGAAAATGCCTTTCCATCAAACCCTCTCGAGTTTCTCTGTGTTTCTCATTCCCTGGGATACCTTTGCAAACAAGTCATCTAGAGCTAGAGTATTTCATATCATGAAGGTTGAAAGCAAGAGTATCTCATATCACGCTTTCTCCCTGTCCTTGTCCTTGTCTTTGTAATAAGGAGAAAGCGGGCAATCAGCCAGCATTCGGTGTCAATCTTCCAATCTAAGAACCGACTGCCTGGAAATCCTTCCTGATTGCTTACCTAGCATTGCTCTCGAGTGCTCATCTTCAACCGCTGATGTACTTCCGAAGAAGACGCCACATCTGCCTGGAGAACAGCCAAGGCAAGTGAAAATGTTACTTGAAGCATGTGGAGACAAGGTGCTGCTTCATCTTCAAGATCAAGTCTCATTTTCCTTGCTAAGAAGTTCCCCAGCCCAGTTCAAGCATACACCTGTGGAACGATACTTCTTCAAAAGCAAAAGTATCCCATATCATCAGAGTCAAAGGCAAAGATATCTCATGGCATGCTTTTCCTTTACCCTTGCTCTTGGCTACGGGACAAGGTGAAAGAAAGGAAATCGGTCGGCACTTGGACAGATTGAACAAAGAAGCAGACCACCACCTCTACCTCGGGCCTACCTGCCATGCAGAAGAACAAAAAGAGAAGAATGTAGCCTGCAGACTCAACAACACCACCAATCAAGTCTCATTTTCCTTGCTAAGAAGTTCCGAGGCCAGTTCAAGTTCAAAGTTGTGGAAAGTCACCAAACAGGACCAATGATCACTTTTAGTTTTATTCATTGTCTTTTATTTTCATTTTCAATTTTTCGTTTGCATTTTCTACATTTTCTTGTGTGCTTAACTGAATTATTTCTTTTCTTTGCAGGAACTTTTGGTTATTTCCACCCTTGAAGTTGATTGCAGAATTTTAGCTTGGGAGTCATCGCTTGATTTTTCTGCAAATTAGGGAAGTTTTCAGTCCTATTATTTTATTTTATTTCGTTATATTTATCTACTTTATTTTTATTTGCATTTTATTATATTTTCTGACATTGGGGACAATGTCTAGTTTAAGTGTGGGGGTAAAAAGTTTAAAAATGACCAAATTGAAAATTTTTGTACCTTCGACTTTGAACTGGTTTCATTTGTTTCCATGTTATTGCTTTGTGTTTTCTTAATTAAGTTGTTTTTTTTTTTTTTTTTTTTTTTTTTCAAAAAAAAAAAAAAAAAAAAATCGAAAAATTTAAAAAATCCAAAAATATTTCCTTGTTTTCCTTATTGTTTTGAATTAGATTTTTGTTAGTTTCCCGACCCAATGATATAATTGAATAAAATTTGAACCATGATCATCAAGAACTTAGTTAACATGTGTTGTGTGAAATTCCTAATTCTCGTGTTAGTTTGTACATATTTGATCATCTTTGAAAAACCAAATGCACATAGCCTTGTTGATGTGAAATTAAAGCATGATTTAAAGCTCCATATGTGAATTTAGTGACCATATACATCCTATGTGAGTTTTTGAGCCTATTGAAAGTGTGTGCATTTTTCATACACTCCTATTCTTTCATGTGTGATGAACTTATGTGAGATACTTCTCTAGAACTTGCATAACGATCTTTCGAAATTTTTTGTCATTGATTGCATGAACTTGAAAATGATAGAGGCATTAGGTTTACCACCATGGCCCAAATAACCATGTTTCCCAAAGAAAAATGATATCATTAGATTACCAATTTGAGCCGTATATGTTGAACCTTTTATTTCTTATCACCAGATATGTCTACCCTTATACCTAAAATATTTTTCCTTACCCTTTCCAAGCGAGCAATGCGAGATTGTCTTATGAGAAACGTTTGTGAAGTACTTTGGAGGGTGTTTGGCAAAAGAATAAGTGTGGGGGTTTTTCATAGTTGTTTCTGCTTGAAATTGAAAAGAAAAAAAAAAGAAAAAAAAAAAAAAGAAAAAAAGAAAAAGAAAGATTGTATACAAAGAAAATAAAAAGTTTTTAAAGTTTCAGTGTAAGGGTGTGGTTGGAGATGTCAGAAGAATCGTTGGAGAGCTTGAGTTCTTATAAATTTAAAGAAAAGAATTGCTTGCAATGTAGCTTGGAACTTGTGTTTTCCTATTCTTTCGTTTCAATAACCCTATCCCTAAGCCTCATTACATCCAATAAAAGTCCTCTTGATTTAAGTTTTGCAATTATGACTGTGGAGAAGTGATCTTTATGCAAGCTTATGGTAGAAATTTCACATTTGTTTCTTTGAGCGAAACACATTAAAACTAAACACATGTGTGATTGAGTGTGTATCCAGTGAGAAGGTCGCTAGTTTGCATATGGTGATTTTAAAATAAAAATTTGAAATTGCGTTAACATGGCTATCTCACACACTACACTTCAAGGATGATTCAAAGATTACTGCTAATATTTGAATTAGGAAAATGAAATTGGATTAGCTTGTTTGGTGTTAGCTATGGTTCTTGATGATTTGTGTTCTCGAATGAAATTCTATGAGGGTCATATAGGGGGAAACTAATAATTTTCATGTTATTACTTTTTCTGTTTTCGTTTGTTTTGCTCGAGGACTAGCAAAAGCTAAGTGTGGGGGTATTTGATAAGCTCATATTTATATATATATTACATCAAATTCTCTTGTCTTTTGTTAGTTAGTTTCTTGTATTTTTGAGCTATTTACTTTATTTTCGTGTTTTATGTGATTTGGCTAGCAAAGAAATTAATAATAGCTTAAGTGTATATTTTTAGTAATAAAATCGTCAAAACTGCATTGCCCATTATTTTTGGTTAATAAAAATAAGATAGTATTATAAATATATATATATATATATATATATATATATATATGATGTGGAGTAAGTGCAGCAAATAAAATAAGAACCAAATGAAAAAGAATTAGAAAGAATAAAGGGCAGTGGGGGAGTGACAGAAGAAGGCAAAGAAAAGGTGAGAAAAATAATAAACAGGAAAATGGAACACGGGTGGACCACTAGAAAAATAATGGAGCAAATAAAAGAAAATAAAAACGTGGGGAGAGCACTGAAGGTGCACTGACAGAAAAGAAAAAAATATAAAGGCAAGGAGGTCAGTGGGGGGTAGGACTGACGGGGTGTACTGAAGATATAAAAATAAATCTTGTGCTAGCAGGTGAAACGGGGGGGGGGATAAGGAAAGAAGGAGAGCTGCCTTTTGGCAGCTCGAGAAGTGACGCAGAGGAACGGGGGGGGACGCAACAGGAGAGTGGGATTTGGAAGGCAGGAGAGCTGCCTTGTGGCAGCTTGAGAGAGGACTAAGTGGGCAGCTGGCGTGCTGCCTGGCAGCTAAAGGAGCAGCGTGAGCAAGAGAAGCTGCTGTCAGCTGGCAGCGTGAGGAGCCTCGGGGCTTGAGGAGGAGAGCGCAGAAATCGAGTCGAAGAGGACAGGAGCAGACGAGACTCGGACAGAAGACAACGTGGGGAGCAGGTCAGCGCTGCTTATGCTGGGCAGTCAGCTCGCAGGAAGGAGTGCTGCCCTTTGGCAGCAAGGTCAGTACGAGGGGAGCACAGAAACAGAAACAGATCCTTGCACATCTCTCTCGGTTAATTCGCTCCAAACTCATGTTTTACTTTCACTTTAATTTATGAATAATGTGTAATTAATTTGTTTTGGCTAGAGGTTAATTCAAAACCATGGATATATTTGTAATATGAATTGATTACCTTCAGTTGTGATTTCTGAGTTGTGATTTAATTTGCTTAACTGCTTGATTGATAACTTATTTTTGTTTGTCGATTAAGGATGCATACTTAATTTACATGCATGAATTTGATGCTAGAATATAAGTAAATTTCACCTAATCGTTATGAACTTATATTCACAAGTAGTAAAGGTTGTTGACCACAATCGTGTTAAGTAAATTCTTGGCATAAGTTTCATGCGTATTCCATAGTAACGAGTGCCTCGTCAATGCTTATGATTTTCATAGAACTTAATGATTCTTGCTTGTATCTCTATTATGCAATTCATGTAGGGAACTTGTGGGGAATGTTTTGGGTTGTCGTATGCAATCATCCAATCCATTAACTTAAGGAAAATCTGAAGGTTAATTTAAGCGGACCTAATTAACTTGGGGCGTTGGGAATTTACAATTTATTGAAAGAACAACTGAAAATCAATTTAGGTTGCATATGTGTCATGTGTGGAGAATAATCCTCTAGCCAGTCCGTCGTCCATCCATTCACCTTAATTTCATGTTTTTGTCAATTCTGTAATTTATTTAAGTTTAATTTATTTTTCATCAAAAATCAATCCCCTATTTATTTTAAAGTGTTAGGTTTGTTAGAAATTAATTTAGTTTGTGTTTTCTTGAGTTTTGAAGTATTTTGAGTCTTTTTATTTGTTTTAGATTATTTGTTAGTTTTATTTTGAGTTATTCTAGTTAAGTGTTTTGAGTCTAGTTTAGTGTTTTAAATTTTGTTTTTACGTTTTTAATTTAATTTTACTTTGGTTAGCATCCCTAGTTAATCCCCGGCCTAGAACGATCCCTACTTATCCATATACTACAATTGTCACAAATAGGGTTTAAATTTGTGCGTTAGTTAATTTTCGCACCATGTGTTTGTTTGTGTCTTAGGGTACCTTCCAACACAATGATGAGGATTCGGTTTGTAATTACATGGCTGTTAAAGAGAGTGATTAACATGGATGAAAGTTTGATTTACTCTTTGTTTGTGCTTGGTTGTGGTTATAACTTATGAATTCACATGTAATCATAAAGAAAAAATCAGTTTTTGTAACATGCTTGAAGGAAGGAACTCAAACTAACGCTACAACCTTGTGAGACTTGAGCCTAAACGTTTATTTGGAGAGTTAAAATCTGTGCATTCTTTGTTTTCTAAGTCGTTGCATGATCTCATTATTCCTTGCTTGGTTACTACTTAGAAGGCGTTTCATCATTTAGTTCCAAATGCTAGAACTCATGCCCATTTCATTCAAAGCATGTCATTGAATTGCATAACACATATTCAAGATGAAGTTGTGTAGTGACCACCACCTTAGCCAAATGCCGTGTGCCCTATGTCATTATGTTTTGTAGGTTTTTAACCCCGTTGAGCCTTGTTAGCCTTTATTATTTGTTAACCCATGTTTTCCTCACCTAGCCTAGTTTAGGACCATCCATACCCTTGTTCTTAAAGCATAGTAAAGCATGATTCGAATTGAATTCCTTTTGATCTATGTTAGCAGAAAACAAGTGTGGGGGAAGTATTTTTCATGAGGAATTGTGTGCCATAGGCATGGCAAAGAAAAGAAAAGAAAAAAAAATTCGTGGAAAAAGAAAAAATTGAAGAAAAAATATGAAAAGTTTGAAAAAAGAGTTGAAAAGTTGAGAAAAAGAGTTCCAAAGTATTGTTTGTTGAAGTAAGGGTCCAAAACAATGAATTCGGCCCTAAGGAGTTGTTTAAGTCTTCCCCTTGTGTTTTAAAGTTAATTTCTGCAATCTAAGTGAATTCTAAGTCTCAATTTCATTGCTTTGCTTACTATTGCTTGAAGAACGTTTGTTTTCCCTATCCTTTCCTTGTTAACCAACACCCCAAGCCCCATTACAACCCTTAACTTCTATCTTGAGTGTTATGTGTTTCAATTTGTGGAGTTTAAATTTGGTATGAGCATATGGTGTCACTGGTTCTCGCATCTAAGTAGTAGCATTCCATTCATGAGATCATATCTAAACATGCTTCTTAACTCTAGAAATAGCGTTCTTTGTGATACATATATGTGAGCATTCGTTTTCATATCTACATCAATCTTCTCACATATGACTAGTGTAGGGTGTGTAGTTAGAAAATCTGAGTGAAAATAGAGTGTATATCTTGTAAGGAATTGAGGGAATTCTCTAAGGCATGTTACTACATTCAAAGCATTGTTTTAATTGATTACT
Organism: Malus fusca; assembly: GCA_035220775.1. Lineage (NCBI taxonomy): Eukaryota > Viridiplantae > Streptophyta > Magnoliopsida > Rosales > Rosaceae > Malus > Malus fusca. The sequence continues at coordinate 17,411,597 of CM069066.1, read as the reverse complement.
TGTGAACTAGTGAGTAGTGGCTTTAATTAAGTATGTGCTTGTGTAAAGATGACTCAAATCTGTGGGGATAACGATTTTTAACATGTCATGTTCATTGGAAATCCCTGAGACAATTGTTGGAAGGTTTAGGTTGTGTTTTAGTTGTTTTGTTTTGTTTTATTTCTTTGTTTTGCTCGAGGACTAGCAAAAGCTAAGTGTGGGGGAATTTGATAGGAGCATATTTATGCGCCTTAGTTAGCTAGTTCTTATGCATTTCCATGGTGTTTTCTTAGTTTAAGTAGTCTTTTAAGCTAGTTTTATGTGTTTTCAGGTTTTAAGGCCAAAGGATGCAAGAATATGCATTTTGGAGCTTTTTGGAGCAATATGGAGCTTGGAATGCATGTCACATATTTGGAGCCAAGGTTTGGACGAATTTGAAGACTTGAAGATGACGATTCCTACTTGAACAAGGTTTCCTAGTTGAAATAGGAAAGTGCTTACATGAACGAAGGATTCCTAATCAACGAAGGATTCCTAATTGAGGATGGATTCCTACTCACATGAGGATTCCTAGAAGAACAAGGATTCCTACTCCAACAAGGATTCCTACTTGAAATAGGAAAGTTAAGCCAAGGTTTCCTACTTTGGTTTGACCTTTCCTAAATGTTCCTAAGTCTTATAAACTTTGAAGGCTTCCTAAGCATTTTAGGACATCAAATACACATCCCTTGCACCTTTTGAACCCTTGCCGCACCCCCCTTGGTATTTCCTCTTCCTTGCCGTGTAAGGGAGAGGGTTATTTCCTGATTCTAAGCTTTAAAACACTTTCCTAATCTCTCTCAAACCCTAGCCGCATATTCCCTTGCCTTTCCTTTAATTTTCTGATTTGTTTCCTAATTCTAGAATCCTTAGACTTAATTTCTGATTTCCTAATCAACCTAGGGTTTTAATTTCTGTTTTCCTTTAAATAAACCTCTTGGTTGCAGCCACAAAACATTCCACACACACCCATTCACATCCATTCACGCCAGATTTCATCTCTCACCTCTTGCCGTGCCCATCCTTCACCCAAATCCATATTTTCTGAACCCAAACCCCCCTAGCCGTGCCATACACCCATCCTAGACACTTTTCCACCATTCTCCATCATCCAAAACCCATTCAAACCATCTCCATACCTTGTGCCGCAGCAAGAAGGAAGAAGGAGTGCTCTTGAATGTGTTTGCTAGTCTATTGCAGATTGCTGGAACTTTTAGGTGTGATCTTTCTTATGTTTTCAATGTTTCAATTCAATAAACCTTGTGTTGTGAGTATTAGGAACTAAAACCCCTTAGTTGGGGGGTGATTCGAAACCATGTATATGCTTGCAATATGATTTGATTACATTCAGTTGTTATTTCATAAGTTGTGGTTTCAATTCGTTCATCTACTTGATTGATAACTTATTTGTGTATCTTGATTGAGAGTGCACGCTTAGTTTTCATGCATGAATATGATGCTAGATTATGAGGGAGTTTCACCTAATAGTTACAATCTTATAATCAGAAGTAGTGAAGGTCGCTTATAAACGATCGCGTTGAATGAATTCTTGGCATTAGTTTCATGCTCATCATAGTAACGAATGCCTCGTCAACACTTATAGTTCTCATTGTGCTTCATGATTCTTGATTGTATCTTTATTGTGCTCATCACGTAAGGAACCTTTGGGGAATGCTTTGAATTGTTGTATGCGCTTTCCCATCCAATTCATTAACTTAAGGAGAACTTGAAGGTTAATTTAAGCGTATCTAATTAACTTGGGGTGTTGAGTTTCATAATTTATTGGAAGAACAACTGAAAATCGTTTTGTTTGCAAGTGTGTCATGTGTGGGAGAAGAACCTCCTAACTAGCCTTTTATCCATCATTTTCATCCAAAACGTTTTACAAACTGTTTTGTTTTAAAGTTTCTGTTTTGTTTTCAATTTTCGTCCAAAACAAATCCCCCTTTATTTTGAAGTCTCATATTAGTTAGAAAGTGATTTAGTTTGTGTTTTCAAGTGTTTTGGTTCAAGTTATAACTCAATTTCGTCCAAATTTGTGTTTGTGCTCAAAACTGCCCAGAAAGTGTTTTTAAGGCAGTTTTGAGTGTTTGTTTGCTGTTTTGAGTCTTTTGGTTTGTTTTAGTGTTTCAAACTTTAGTTTTACATTCTTTGAGTCTAGTTTAGTGTTTTAAACTTTGTTTTTACGTTTCTAAGTCAGTTTTCAAGTGTTTAGCAATCCCTCCTAATCCCCGGTTTAAGAACGATCCCTACTTATCCATACTACAATTGTCAACAAGAGGGTTTAATTTGTGTGTTTAGTTAATTTACGCATCACATTGCTAATCCCTTGTTATTTCTTTTTTGTTTATTTTCGTGTGTTTTTATGTTAGTTACTGTCCTTGTTTGTTTTCTTGTTTTAGGTACTAGTTTATGACTCGGAGTTCTCATCCGATTCATGAGCATATCTTGGACTTTGACGATGATTTTGAGAGGACTTTGAGAAGGAATAGGAATCAGCAAGATCGTAACCCACCTATTCCTGAACCTGAGTTTGAAGAACATCCACTTGAAGAAAAAGAGGAAGATCCCAACATGGCAGCGGACAATCGAACAATCAAGGAGCTTTCCGCCTCGGGATTGGACAATGCCGCTCCCCTATGCATCCAATACCCCATGGCTGCCCTAGGGAAGATGGATGAGTTCGAATTGAAATCAAGTTTGTTGCATCACATTCCTAAGTTCCACGGGATGTCCATGGAAGATCCTAATAAACATTTGAAGGAGAAACAACTTAAATGCACAAGAACTAGCTAACAAAGGCGCATAAATATGCTCCTATCAAGGAACTAAACCCCCATTGGCTAGGGGGGATTCGAAACCCTGTTCATGCTTGCTATATAATTTGATTACCTTCAATTGCATTTCATAAGTTGTGAATTCAATTTGCTTATCTATATGAATTAAAACTGTGTTGTGTATGTTGGTTGAGAGTGCACGCTTAATTTTCATGCATAAGTTTGATGCTAGGATATAAGGGAGTTTCACCTAATCGTTATGAACTTATATTCAAAAGTAGTAAAGGTTGTTGATCACAATCGTGTTAAGTAAATTCTTGGCATGAGTTTCATGCAATTCATAGTAACAAGTGCCTTGCCAATGCTTATGATTTTCATAGAACTTAATGATCTTTGCTTGTATCTTTGTTATGCAGTTCATGCAAGGAACTTGTGAGGAATGCTTTGGGTTGTCGTATGCAATTCATCCAATTCAATAACTTTAGGAAAATCTGAGGGTTAATTAGTGCAGTTCACGGTTAATCTGGGGCGTTGGGAATTCATGGTTTATTGAGAAGCAATTGGAAATCGTTTTGTATGCAAGTGTGACATGTGTGGAGAAGAACCCCTTAGCTAGCTTGATATGATATTAACTAGCACTCAAATTAAACCCTCTTTTTATCAATTGTAGCAAAGTATGTAAGTAGGGATCGTTCTAGACCGGGGATTAGGAGGGATTGCTAAATCACTTGAAAACTGACTCAAATAGGTAAAAACAAGTTTAAAACACTAAACTAGACTCAAAGAATGCAAAACTAAACTTTAAAACACCAAAACAAACCAAAAGACTCAAAACAGCAAACAAACACTCAAAACTGCCTTAAAAACACTTTCTGGGCAGTTTTGCACACTAAGGAAGAATTTGGACGAAAATTGGTTTTAACTTGACTCAAGACACTTAAAAACACAAAATAAATTGATTTCTAACTAATCTAACACTTTAAAATAAATGGGGAATTGATTTTGACGAAAATTGAAAACAAAAACAAAACTTTATAAATTGAACAGATTCTAAAACGAAATTGATAAAAGTGAATGGATGGAAGGCTAGCTAAGGGGTTCTTCTCCACACATGTAATACTTGCATACAAAACGATTTCCAATTGCGTTTCAATAAACCATGAATTCTCAACGCCCCAAATTAACCGTGAATTGCACTAATTAATCTTCAGATTTTCCTAAAGTTATTAGATTGGATGATTGCATACGACAACCCAAAACATTCCCCACAAGTTCCCTACATGAATTGCATAATAGAGATACAAGCAAGAATCATTAAGTTCTATGAAAACCATAAGCATTGACGAGACACTTGTTACTATGAATTGCATGAAACTTATGCCAAGAATTTACTTAACACGATTGTGATCAACAACCTTTACTACATGTGAATATAAGTTCATAACGATTAGGTGAAAATCCCTTATATCCTAGCATTCAATTTATGCATGAAAATTAAGCGTGCACTCTCAACCAACATACACAAATCAATTTTAATTCAAGAAGATAAGTAAATTGAATTCACAACTTAAGAAACACAATTAGAGGTAATCAAATCATATAGCAAATATAAACATGGTTTCGAATCCCCCCCTAGCCAAGGGGGGTTTAGTTCCTCATACTCGCAAAGCAAAGATACATAAATTTAGACATTAAAATCCAAAGAAAGAAAACAGCTAGATGATCCAACTTGGACAGCAGGTGCATCCATGAGTCTTCCTTCCTCCTTGCTGCGGCACTTGGTCTAAAGTCAGGTTCTAGGGGTTAATTGTATGGATGAATGGGTAGGAGATGGTATGGTAGTGTTTAGGGTGGATGAATGGTGCGGCAAGGATGATTTTGGGTCAGAAAATATGTAAGAATGGTGAAGGAAGGCTGCGACAAAGAGGGGGGATGATTTCTAGCGAAAATTCTGAATATGGAGGGGTGGTCTCTGCGGCATAGAGTGAAAACACATATATATAGGCACCACAAACCCTAGAGAAATCAGGTTAGGCAATGGGCTAGGGTTTAGGTGCGCAAGGGGTGAAAATCCACAAGGAATTAGGGTTTTGGCCCACTTAGTTTTAGAAAGGGATTTGTATAACCCAAATCCACAAGGAAAGGGCCTAACAAGTCAGAATCCAAGAGGGATTGGGCTAGGAAGGTGCGGCCCAAGTCTAAGAGGGTAAGGATAGGTCATCTAAAAGCCCAAAGCCAAGAATAGAAACTCTCAAAAATGGAAACCTCCAAGAATAGAAACTTCCAACTTTAGACACTTTGGTTTCCAATTCTGAATTCTTTGTTCTTCACTTTCATTTCTTCATTTCTTAAGCTCCTTTGACCTTCAAACTCGTCCATTCCTTGTGCTCCATAAGCATACACTCCATTCCAGCTTAATGTTGCTCTAAAATGCTCCATTTTGCACTTCTTTGCATACTTTGTCTCTAAAATCTGAAATTGCACGAAAATGACTTTAAAGACTAAAATAACTAAAGAACAACAACATAATTGCACAAGAACAAGCCAACTAAGTCGCATAAATATGCTCCTATCATAGCTTTCCATCCATTCACTTTAATCAAATTCGTTTTAAAATCTGTTTTAGTTTACAAAGTTTTTGTTTTGTTTTCAATTTTTATAGGAGCATATTTATGCTACTTAATTGGCTTGTTCTCGTGCATTTACGTTGTGTTTCCTTAGTTATTTTAGTGTTTAAAGTCACTTTTGTGTGTTTTCAGATTCTATGGCCAAAGTATGCAAGAAGATGCATTTTGAATCACTTTGGAGCCTTTTGAAGCAAAAGGAATGGACGTGATTGAAGATTTGAAGAAGTAAGGATTCCTAATCAACGAAGGATTCCTAATTGAAGATGGATTCCTACTCACATGAGGATTCCTACTCCAACAAGGATTCCTACTCCAAGTAGGAAAGTTAAGCCAAGGTTTCCTATTTTGGTTTAATCTTTCCTAATTCTAAAAGTCCTTATATTCCAGCCACTTTGAAGACTTCATATGCACTTGAGGACACAAAACAAAGGCCCTAGAACCCTTAGGGACCTTTGCCGCACCTTTCCCAATCCTCCATTCCCTTGCCGTGCAAGGAAGCCCTTCTCCCATCAGTTTTAGGACACTTAGACCTTCCTAAAGTCCTTGCCGCACACACCTTGCCCATTCCTCTTCCTTGCCGTGCAAGGGAGAGGGTTGTTTCCTGATTCCGTGCATTTAAACACATTCCTAATCTATTTTAAAGCCTTGCCGCACCTTTTAGCCTATTTTCCTTTAAATTTCTGATTTGATTTCCTAATTCGAGAAGCTTTAGACTTAATTTCTGTTTACCTAATTAACCTAGGGTTTTATTTCCTGAATCCCTTTAAATAAACTTCCTTGTTTCAGCCACAAGGAGGATTCATTCACTCCCATTCACGCAGAAACCATCCACCTCCCTTTGTCGTGCCCATCCTTCACCAATCTTCATAACTTCTGACCTTAAACACAATCCATAGACTCATCCACTTGTGTGCTGCAGCAAGAAGGAAGAAGGAAGGATCCTTGGATGTCCAAGCTTCATTGTTGGTGCATTATAGGTGTAATTCGTTTTATGATTTCAATGTGTAATTTCTTTTCGTTTCGTTTTGCTATGAACATGAGTGGCTAAAACCCCTATTGGTTAGGGGTGATTTCAAAGCCATGACTATGTGTGCAATTTGATTTGATAAATTCCAGTTATTAATTCTTGAATTGTGAATGCAATTGGCTTAACTATTTGATTAATAACTTATTTGTGTTTGTTAATTAGGGGTCGACACTTAATTGTGAAGGTAATTTTGTGAAAAACATGTTCATTTAAGCACATCTATTAGCATGCAATTAACAATTAAAGGCGGAATCATGCTTATATGCACTTAAAAACAAAACATTAACCATGAAATTCAAAGCCTAGTAGATTGGTGAACCAAGACTCAACTCAAATCAAAGTGAGTTGAGAAATTTATACCTTTGTAGATTCCTCTTTGCATAAGCAAAGGCTAATCACCCAAGGAGATGGCCTTCATTCCTTGCTTCTTATATCCATGGATTTGGATGGAAGAATAGATTCTCCAAGTTCCCAAAATTGAGAACCTCTAAGTTTCCACACCAAGGAGAGATTGATGAAGAAATGAGTGACCTAGAGGAAGTAGGATTGCTAGCTAATTTCCTCTAGGGTGGCCGGCCTCTTAGAGAGAAAAGAGAGCTTTGTGTTCTCATCTTTTCTCCAAAAGAAACCCTTTATGAATTTTGGCTATAAAGTTCTTTATATAGTCACTTCTTTAAGTGACCTAAAGAACCAAAAACCCTAATTCATATCAAATGGCCGGCCACATAAGGGATTTGGGCTTTTGGGCCCTTGTGAATCTTTATTCATTAAATTGTCATACAACTTAAGTCAATGGGCTTGACGTTCGAAGCACTCTCACGCTTATCAACTTAATAATGGTTTGGTTGAGGGTTTTAGGTCTCATCACATATATAAATATTCATTTTAATCTTTATTAAAACAATTTTGGTCCTATTACAACTATTGGTCCATTTGATTGAATTTAGTTGTATATAATACTCCCACTATGCTTTATAAAACGGTTTTTAAAGCAAGAGTATATGATACTACTAACATAAGGTTTGCATTCATTTGATGGACTATATAGTTGCCTTAGGGCCTTAGGATGACTATGAACCTTTGTTTAGATTCAACACGAGCCTAGTGTTGAATCTCGGTCTAGGGATGGTGATTGATTTTAGTTACGCGTTTAATCACATTAAGGCGTGTTGTCTTAGGGGCGTTGGACCCAACTACTTCATTTTCATGCATATCAAATAAAGCAAGAAAGAAGTACTTCAAAGTAAAGGTGAGCTTATGCTCATTACCACATTTGCATAATTCAAATTACTTTAAAGTAAAGAAGAGCTTATGCTCTTTTACAACATTTGATCAAATCAAATTACAACCAAAATCTAATCTACACATTCCCATTGTTCAAACAAATTTGAAACGGCCTTTCACATAGCTCAATTATCGTAGGCTTAGGTTCATAATCACCCTTTAATTAATTAACACTTTAACTAATTAAATTGAATGCAACATTTTCATTTGGTTTTTGTATCCGTAAAATTGATTTAAATGGAGCTAAATGAAATGAAAATCCAATTCTCATTTAAAGAGACAAAACCATTTTGTTCTCAACCTAATTTGGGCCAATAATGCAATAACCTCAACTTTTTGGGCTATGTTGCAAAACTTAAACTTTTGAGCTCATTTTGTAAAAACACAAAAGTCCACTACTTCATGTAATTACAACTAGAACTCAAACATTTCAATAAATTCAAAAAACTTCATTAAAGGAACAAAACAATTTGTCCTTTAATGGTTTTGGGCCTTTACGTAAATACGTAAACTTTTGGGTCAAAGTGCAAAAACACAAAAGTATCAAAACTTTATGTAATTGCATAAAAGCCCCAAAAGTACCCTATTTTAATAGGGTGGCCGGTTTTAGATAGAAGGGAGTGATGTGTGTGTGTTGATTTGTAAGTTTTAGACATAAAGCATGCAAGTGGTGCATGACATAAATGTCATGCAAGTGGTGTGTGTGAAAGGGAATTAATCCTTACACACCCACCAATATTTCTTACACCTTTCTAAATAAATATCTAAAACATTTAAACATTTGAAAAAACATAAAACATAAACTTTATGAAATAAATCAAAACTTTGAATCAAAACACCAAACTTTTTGTTCTTGGCAAAAATGTCAAGAACAATGAAGAACACTCATGAAAAAACTCAAAAAATTCCAAGAACATTTTTCACCCAAAAAATCCCAAAACCACTCAAACTTAAGGGAAATAACATATAACCAAACTAGGGTACATAGGGGTTCCAAAAGTTACTTTAAAACACTTTTAACAAGTCAAACAAGAACCCAAAAATCCACCCTTTGGATTTGGCCGAATTTTCCCAAAAACATGGCACCAAATTTTAGCTCCAATATTCATGCTCATATGAACTACATCTACAACATTTGAGATGGCAAATTTTCTAACAAAATTTACATTCAAAGAAACAAGAATAAAGCTTGTAACATATTACAACTTTTAAATCAAAACTATGAACTACAAAACCCAAAAGGATTCACCAACTACTAGACCTAGGCTCTGATACCACTTGAAGGTAATTTTGTGAAAAACATGTTCATTTAAGCAACATCTATTAGCATGCAATTAACAATTAAAGGCGGAATCATGCTTATATGCACTTAAAAACAAAACATTAACCATGAAATTCAAAGCCTAGTAGATTGGTGAACCAAGACTCAACTCAAATCAAAGTGAGTTGAGAAATTTATACCTTTGTAGATTCCTCTTTGCATAAGCAAAGGCTAATCACCCAAGGAGAGGGCCTTCATTCCTTGCTTCTTAGATCCATGGATTTGGATGGAAGAATAGATTCTCCAAGTTCCCAAAATTGAGAACCTCTAAGTCTCCACACCAAGGAGAGATTGATGAAGAAATGAGTGACCTAGAGGAAGTAGGATTGCTAGCTAATTTTCCTCTAGGGTGGCCGGCCTCTTAGAGAGAAAAGAGAGCTTTGTGTTCTCATCTTTTCTCCAAAAGAAACCCTTTATGAATTTTGGCTATAAAGTTCTTTATATAGTCACTTCTTTAAGTGACCTAAAGAACCAAAAACCCTAATTCATATCAAATGGCCGGCCACATAAGGGATTTGGGCTTTTGGGCCCTTGTGAATCTTTATTCATTAAATTGTCATACAACTTAAGTCAATGGGCTTGACGTTCGAAGCCCATTGGGCCTTAAGGTCCAAAACTATCCCGAGGTCTTTAACGAACTTATTCGTTTGATTAATTAACATATTAATTAATCCTTGCCATAAATAATCAAACCATTTAATTATTCTTACTCATTGTTTCTTCAATCTCCACCTTACACGGTGTACGATCCATTAGGTTCCTTTTAGCGAGGCAGTGGGCGATTAAAACCATTTCAAATCGATTGTGAATTGAAACTTACTTTCAATTCTCCCTTTAGTGATTATACACGTTTAGGGCTTCCACAAACCATGAGTGACACCTAGCAGCATATCATGGTTACCCAAGCTAATCAGAAGAGGTGAAGAACCTATTCAGTTTAGGATTACAAATGCAATACGGTCTTTCTCTAATACAATACTCTTGACCACATTGTTTGGTTTGATAGTTTATTCATGTCTACTATCCAATGTGATTCGTGTGCTTATATGATTACCTTGAATGTGATTTGGAACTACTTCCTAAATCTCATTCATATTCTGGCCAGAGATTCTTAATCATATCATAGAGTATTCTCCCTCAAAAGGTTTGAAGGTTAGAGATCCCTTGTTGTGCATTTAATTGCCTCCATGGCTAAGTGGCTTAACCCCAACGATGCCGTGGACACCCGCGGACGGGGTGACTTTGACATAATCAAAGATCAAGGACCTAACCATAAGACAACTATGATGCCTCAGGTCAAAGGACTACTTTGCATTATCCTAACCATGAGTTCTCATTTGACATGAATATGAGAACTCTTCGTTGATCGTGTTCAGTGAACTCATTCTCTATTGAGCACCTACGTACTTGTCTTGATGTCACACACACCAATGACTCGAGACCTGTCACTCTCCCTGAGAGAAGACATAGCACGTACTGATCTTAACGGACTGTCAATGCCCAATTGGCAATCCTATGATCAGGAACATTTAGGATATGTCTACGAAAGAATGGTCTCATGAATCTAACTTCTTTAGATTGCATTCTCCCAATCATATATTCCTTGGACTTATCGTTTAAGCATATAACATTTATATGAGACGGCTTAAACAATAATCTTTGCCCTTTATATTTAAACTACATTAGTTTAACTTGTGAAATGTCCGTAAAGTATCATCATATGATTGGTTTTAGGGCACATTTCCAACAAATTGACATCCATAAATCTGATGCTAGAGTATAAGGATGTTTCACATAATCGTTACAAACTTATATTCATATGTAGTGAAGGTTGCTAGTCACAATCGCGTTAAGTTCAATTCCTAGCATGAGTGACATGATGTCATAGTTGCAAGTGCTTTGTCATTGCTTATGGTTTTCATTGAACGTAATGATCTTTGATCGTATCTCTATTATGATGTCATGTAGGGGACCTTTGAAGAATGCTTTGGGTTGTCGAATGATGCCATCCAATCCAATAATACAAGGGAAACCTGAGAGTTAGCTAGTGATGTCACGGTTAATTTGGGGCAATGTCGTTCATAATTCTATGAAGGAATAACTGGAAATCGAGTCGTTGATAGGAGCATATTTATGCGCTTTAGTTAGCTAGTTCTTATGCATTTCCATGGTGTTTTCTTAGTTAAAGTAGTCTTTTAAGCTAGTTTTATGTGTTTTCAGGTTTTAAGGCCAAAGGATGCAAGAAGATGCTTTTTGGAGCAAAATGGAGCTTGGAATGCATGTCACATATTTGGAGCCAAGGTTTGGACGAATTTGAAGACTTGAAGATGACGATTCCTACTTGAACAAGGTTTCCTAGTTGAAATAGGAAAAGTGCTTACATGAACGAAGGATTCCTACTCAACGAAGGATTCCTAATTGAAGATGGATTCCTACTCACATGAGGATTCCTAGAAGAACAAGGATTCCTACTCCAAGAAGGATTCCTACTTGAAATAGGAAAGTTAAGCCAAGGTTTCCTACTTTGGTTTGATCTTTCCTAAATGTTCCTAAGTCTTATCAACTTTGAAGGCTTCCTAAGCATTTTAGGACATCAAATACACATCCCTTGCACCTTTTGAACCCTTGCCGCACCCCCCTTGGTATTTCCTCTTCCTTGCCGTGCAAGGGAGAGGGTTATTTCCTGATTTTAAGCTTTAAAACACTTTCCTAATCTCTCTCAAACCCTAGCCGCATATTCCCTTGCCTTTCCTTTAATTTTCTGATTTGTTTCCTAATTCTAGAATCCTTAGACTTAATTTCTGATTTCCTAATCAACCTAGGGTTTTAATTTCTGTTTTCCTTTAAATAAACCTCTTTGTTGCAGCCACAAGACATTCCACACACATCCATACAACTCCATTCACGCCAGAAATCTGTCCTCACCCCTTGCCGTGCCAAACCTTCACCCAAATCCATATTTTCTGATCCAAAACCCCCCTAGCCGAGCCATACACCTATCCTAGACACTTTTCCACCATTCTACATCATCCAAAACCATCCATAATCATCTCCATACCTTATGCCGCAGCAAGAAGGAAGAAGGAGTGCTCTTGAATGTGCTTGCTAGTCTATTGCAGATTGCTGGAACTTTTAGGTGTGATCTTTCTTATGTTTTCAATGTTTCAATTCAATAAACTTTGTGTTGTGAGTATGAGGAACTAAACCCCCTTAGTTGGGGGGTGATTCGAAACCATGTACATACTTGCAATATGATTTGATTACATTCAGTTGTTATTTCATGAGTTGTGGTTTCAATTCGTTCATCTACTTGATTGATAACTTATTTGTGTATGTTGATTGAGAGTGCACGCTTAGTTTTCATGCATGAATATGATGCTAGATTATGAGGGAGTTTCACCTAATAGTTACAATCTTATAATCACAAGTAGTGAAGGTCGCTTATAAACGATCGCGTTGAATGAATTCTTGGCATTAGTTTCATGCTCATCATAGTAACGAATGCCTCGTCAACACTTATAGTTCTCATTGTGCTTCATGATTCTTGATTGTATCTTTATTGTGCTCATCACGTAAGGAACCTTTGAGGAATGCTTTGAATTGTTGTATGCGCTTTCCCATCCAATTCATTAACTTAAGGAGAACTTGAAGGTTAATTTAAGCGTATCTAATTAACTTGGGGTGTTGAGTTTCATAATTTATTGGAAGAACAACTGAAAATCATTTTGTTTGCAAGTGTGTCATGTGTGGAGAAGAACCTCCTAACTAGCCTTTTATCCATCCTTTTCATCCAAAACGTTTTACAATCTGTTTTGTTTTGAAAGTTTCTGTTTTGTTTTCAATTTTCGTCCAAAACAAATCCCCCTTTATTTTGAAGTCTCATATTAGTTAGAAAGTGATTTAGTTTGTGTTTTCAAGTGTTTTGGTTCAAGTTATAACTCAATTTCGTCCAAATTTGTGTTTGTGCTCAAAACTGCCCAGAAAGTGTTTTTAAGGCAGTTTTGAGTGTTTGTTTGCTGTTTTGAGTCTTTTGGTTTGTTTTAGTATTTCAAACTTTAGTTTTACATTCTTTGAGTCTAGTTTAGTGTTTTAAACTTTGTTTTTACGTTTCTAAGTCAATTTTCAAGTGTTTAGCAATCCCTCCTAATCCCCGGTTTAAGAACGATCCCTACTTATCCATACTACAATTGTCAACAAGAGGGTTTAATTTGTGTGTTTAGTTAATTTACGCATCAAATTTTGGCGCCGTTGCCGGGGATTAGCAATTTTGCTAATCCCTTGGATTGTTTTTTTTTTTTTTGTTTCTTTTATTTCACTTTGTCTCTGATTTTGTTTAAGTTTCTGACCTAATTTTGTTTCTTGTTTCTTAGGTACTAGTTTATGACTAGAAGTTCTCAAACGGTTCGTGCGAACATCTTGGACTTTGACGACGACTTTGAGAGGAATTTGAGAAGAGCTAGAATCCAGCAAGAACACATTCCACCCAATTCCGAATCTGACCTTGAAGAAAACATACAAGAAGAGGAGGTGGAACCTACGGCACAAGGAGGTGAAGAAGTTCAAGGCGTGGCCATGGACAACCGTACACTCAAGGAGCTTTCCGCCTCGGGTTTGGATAATGCCGCACCATTGTGTATCCAATATCCCACGGCTGCCCAAGGTAAGACGGAAGAATTTGAATTAAAGTCAAGTTTGCTTCATCATATTCCTAAATACCATGGCTTGTCCATGGAAGATCCTAACAAACATTTGAAAGAATTTGAAGTAGTTTGCTCTAGTATGACTCCCGTCAATGTTGACGGAAGTATTTTGAAGATGAAGGCTTTTCCATTCTCTTTGATGGATAAAGCCAAGGATTGGTTATACGAGTTAGCTCCCGGAACTGTCACTTCTTGGGAGAGTATGAAGAGAGCATTCTTGGAGAAGTTCTTTCCAACTTCTCGCATCATCCTCCTACGCAAAAAGATAAGCGGAATTCAGCAAGAAGAAGGTGAGTCTTTTCCTACATGTTATGAACGATTTAAATCACTTGTTGCTTCTTGTCCACAGCATCAGATGAAGGAAGAGTTGCTTTTGCAATACTTCTACGAGGGTCTCCTACCTCTAGAACGTCAAATGCTTGATGCTTCGGCGGGGGGAGCATTGGTGGACAAAACACCCATGGCTGCCAAGATCTTGATCTCTAATCGAGCGTTGAACGCTCAACAATCGAGGGAGTAGGCCAAAGGGGACCCCCACGGCACCAAGTACATGAGGTAAGTTCAACTTCCGATCTTCATTCACAATTGGCTAATCTTACTTCTCTTGTGTCTCAGATGGCCGAGGGCATGAAGATGCAAGGACCAATTGTATGTGGCGTATGTTCCATCCAAGGACATGTCTCTGAAAAGTGTCCACAGTTGATTGAAAATGGTGGATGGGAAAGCGCCCATGCAATTGGGTTTCAAGGTCAAAACCAACCAAGGAACGATCCATATTCAAACACATATAATCCTGGTTGGAGAGACCACTCAAATTTCAAGTGGAGGGAGCCCCAACAACCTCAAAACCAAGGAGGCTTTAGGCAACAACCCCCGGGGTTCTTTCCCAAAACCTACGGCCCACCCCAAAATCAAGCCCAATCCGGGCCAAGTGCCTCAGGTACGTCTCTTGACAATGATGCACTTCTTAAGATACTAACTAAGTTGTCTAATGGGCAGGAAGATCAAGCTAAAGCTATGCAAAACCAAGACAAAAGGGTGGATCAACTTGAGAAACAAATTGGGCAGATTGCCGAGTTTGTAGGTAAGTTTCAAGATCCCGGCAAACTCCCTAGCTCCACCATTCCAAATCCAAGGGGTGGGTTCGAAAGTGCAAAAGCCATATTGTTGAGAAGTGGAAAAGAAGTTGGGACAGGTCCTACACCATCAAAATCAGGTCTCAAAGAGGATGAAAACTTGCAAATTGAAGAGGAAGAAGCAAGCTTGCTCACGGCAAAGGTGGTTCCACCTTTGCCGCAAGCTCCTAGTGCCCCAAATCTGTCCAAATCATCCAACAAGGGTAAGAATGTGTCAAATTCGGTTCATACTAATGTTTTTCCTTCGAATGTTCCTTTTCCTAGTAGGTTTATGCAAACGAAGAAGGAGGAAGCCGAAAAGGACATCATTGAGACATTTAGGAAAGTTCAAGTAAACATACCTTTGTTGGATGCAATCAAGCAAGTCCCGAGGTACGCCAAGTTTTTGAAGGAGTTGTGTACCACTAGGAAGAGGATGTCGACTAAGGAAGTGGTAAAGGTAGGTGAAAATGTGTCCGCCATCTTGCAACGCAAACTACCTCCCAAATGCAAGGATCCGGGTAGTTTTACCATTCCTTGTGTCATTGGTAACACTAGATTTGAATCTGCCATGCTTGATTTAGGTGCTTCTATAAATGTTATGCCATATTCCATTTATGCATCTATGAACTTAGGAGCATTGAAAAATGATGGGGTAATAATACAATTAGCCGATAGATCTAACGCATATCCAAAGGGAGTTTTGGAAGATGTTCTTGTGCAGGTTAATCATTTAGTCTTTCCGGCGGATTTCTATGTCCTCGAAATGGATGAATCGGACCATGCTCCTTCGCTGCCCATTCTACTTGGAAGGCCATTCATGAAGACGGCCCGGACAAAGATTGACGTGTATAGTGGAACTTTGTCCATGGAATTCGATGGGGAAGTTGTTAATTTTAATCTTTCTGATTCCATTAAATACCCTAGTGAGGACCATTCATGTTTCTCTATTGATATAATTGACTCTTTGGCGCAGGGATATTTCGAAGAATTGAATGACGATACGCTTGAAAAAGTCATTACACGAGGCATGGAACTCACAACCAAGGGGGCAGATTTTAGTGTAACCCACGGCACACATGGACTAGGCCATACCGTGCCCCCTAGTGATGAAATTTTTGAAGTGGTCGCTGCCCTTGAGTCATTACCTAAGCATGGTGGTAAGTCTCCTAACTTTGATTCAATTCCAATTTCGACTAACAAGTT
This sequence comes from Malus fusca, assembly GCA_035220775.1. Lineage (NCBI taxonomy): Eukaryota > Viridiplantae > Streptophyta > Magnoliopsida > Rosales > Rosaceae > Malus > Malus fusca. The sequence goes on along the minus strand of CM069066.1, from coordinate 17,395,522 downwards.
GCTTCCATCCATTGTTCAGGCACCCATACTTGATCTCAAACCCCTACCAAGCCATTTGAAGTACATTTTCTTGGGAGAAAATGAGACACTTCCTGCCATTATCTCTTCATCCCTCACGGCACAAGAGGAGGAGAAGCTAGTGCGTGTGTTGAAGGAATTCAAATCTGCCCTAGGTTGGACATTGGCCGATATCAAAGGTATAAGCCCTACGACTTGTATGCATCACATATTTCTTGAGGAGGGGGCCAAACCAACTAGAGAGGCTCAACGCCGTCTTAACCCTCCAATGATGGAAGTTGTGAAAAAGGAGATAATTAAACTTCTAGATTGTGGGGTGATTTATCCCATCTCCGATAGTCGTTGGGTTTCACCTATCCAATGTGTGCCTAAGAAATCTGGAGTGACGGTTGTGGAAAATGCCGAGAATGAGCTAGTACCCATGAGGATTCAAACCGGTTGGCGTGTGTGCATTGATTATAGGAAGATAAACGCCACCACAAGGAAGGATCACTTCCCTTTGCCATTTCTAGACCAAATGTTGGAAAGGTTAGCCGGTCATTCTTTTTATTGTTTTCTTGATGGATACTCAGGTTATAACCAAATTGTCATTGCCCCGGATGATCAAGAAAAGACCACTTTTACTTGTCCCTTTGGAACGTTTGCATATCGACGCATGCCATTTGGCTTGTGCAATGCTCCTGCCACGTTTCAAAGGTGTATGGTAAGCATATTTTCTGATTATGTTGAGAGGATCATTGAGATATTCATGGATGACTTTAGTGTTTTTGGTGATTCATTTGATAATTGTTTGGATAATCTCACTTTAATCTTGAAACGTTGTGTTGAAACAAACCTTGTGTTGAATTGGGAAAAGTGTCACTTTATGGTTAAACAAGGTATTGTTTTAGGTCATATAATTTCTGAAAAAGGAATTGAAGTTGATAAGTCTAAAGTAGATCTTGTACGTTACTTACCCTCTCCTACTTCGGTTAGAGAGGTTCGTTCGTTTCTTGGTCATGCAGGATTCTATAGAAGATTTATCAAAGACTTTTCCAAGATTGCACAACCCCTATGCCGCCTTCTCCAAAAGGATGTGTCTTTTGAGTTCAATGAGGCATGTGAGAAGGCATTCAAGCATCTCAAGGAGCTACTTACCACGGCACCCATCATCACTCCTCCGGATTGGTCCATTCCATTTGAATTGATGTGTGATGCCTCGGATTATGCACTTGGGGCTGTTTTGGGTCAAAGAAAAAATAAACATTCCCATGTTATTTATTATGCTTCACGCACTCTAAATGATGCTCAATTGAATTATTCTACAACCGAAAAAGAACTTTTGGCGGTTGTATTTTCTTTAGATAAATTTAGATCATATCTAATTGGTACTAAAGTAATTGTTTTCACTGACCATGCAGCCTTGAAGTATCTTTTCACCAAAAAGGAGGCTAAACCACGGCTCATTCGTTGGATGCTCCTACTTCAAGAGTTCGATATTGAAATTAGGGACAAGAAAGGTTGTGAAAACGTGGTGGCTGACCACTTGAGCAGATTAGTGCGTGAAGAAGAGTCCCTCCCCATTTCTGAGACGTTTCGGATGAACAACTTCTGTCCATTAAGGTAAGTACCCCTTGGTATGCCGATTTGGTCAATTTCTTGGTGTCTAAGCAAGTTCCTAACACCCTAAGCAAAGCCCAAAGTGATAAACTTAGAAAGGAGGCACGGTTTTATGTGTGGGATGACCCATACTTGTGGAAAATCTGTCCGGATCAGATTGTGCGTCGTTGTGTGATTGAATCTGAATTTCATTCCATTTTGAGTTTTTGCCATTCATATGCATGTGGTGGACACTTTGGCACACAACGCACAGCGCATAAGATTCTTGAATGTGGTTTTTATTGGCCTACACTGTTTAAAGATGCTAGGACGTTTTGCTTGACATGTGATAGATGTCAAAGAACGGGAAATTTGGGGCAAAGGGACCAAATGCCGCAAACCCCCATTCTTGTTGTTGAAATTTTTGATGTGTGGGGTATTGATTTTATGGGTCCTTTTCCTACATCTTTTGGCTTTACTTACATATTACTTGTTGTTGATTATGTGTCAAAGTGGGTGGAAGCCAAAGCCACCCGAACTAACGATTCTAGAGTTGTTGCAGATTTCGTTAAATCTAACATTTTCTCTAGATTTGGGATGCCTAGAGTGCTTATAAGTGATGGTGGATCTCACTTTTGCAACCGTACCATTGAGGCATTGTTGAGGAAGTATAATGTGATGCATAAGGTTTCCACACCTTATCACCCCCAAACAAGTGGCCAAGCCGAGGTTTCCAATCGAGAAATCAAACAAATCTTGGAGAAGACCGTTGGGCCAAATAGAAAAGATTGGAGCTTGCGGTTGGAGGATGCATTGTGGGCGTATAGAACGGCCTACAAGACACCCATAGGTATGTCCCCATTTCGGCTAGTGTATGGCAAGCCATGCCATCTCCCCGTGGAGCTTGAGCACAAGGCACATTGGGCGGTCAAAACCTTCAATATGGACGTGGACATGGCTGGAAATCATAGGAAGCTCCAATTGAATGAGCTTGAGGAGATTAGGCATGATGCTTATGAGAATGCCCGGATTTACAAGGAGAAGACCAAGGCGTTCCATGACAAGATGATTAGAGGCAAAACATTCTCCATAGGGCAGAAAGTGTTGCTATTTAACTCTCGTCTTCGTCTATTTCCCGGTAAGTTACGTTCTAAGTGGGTTGGCCCATTTGTTATCTCTAATGTTTTTGTGCATGGTGCAGTCCAAATACAAAGTTTGAAAACCGGCCAAGAATTCAAGGTGAATGGACATAGATTGAAGCCCTACTACGAGAACTTTGTTGAGCATGTTGTGGAGGAAATCCCACTGCATGCCGTGGGTTCCAAGGAGGCATGATTGTGTTCTTCGTCCGGCTGCAAGACGTTAAAGAAAGCGCTACATGGGAGGCAACCCATGCAATTCAACAAAGGAAGACCAAGGAATCACTCCAATTCCAGATTTGCGTTCCTAAACTCTTCACTTTGTTGTTTATTTCGAATCTGCCTATTTAGTTGTTTTAGTTGCTGTTTGTGTGTTTCCTTTTGTTTAGTGTGGTTTTATGCTTGAAACATTGAGGACAATGTTTGATTTAAGTGTGGGGGGGGGTAACTAAGTGTTTTAAATGCAAATTCGTGGGATTTTATCACCCTTAACTTGGAGACTTGTTCCTTGCTGTTTTCAAGTGTTTTTGAGCAGTTTTGGTGTGTTTTAGTGTGTTTTGATGCAAAAATCCGAAAATCACATAAAAATTTGAAAAATTTGTTTTAAAAACCCAAAAATAGTTGTTTTTGTGTGTTTGTTTGGGTCTTAGGGTACCTTCCAACACAATGATGAGGATTCGGTTTGTAATTACATGGCTGTTAAAGAGAGTGATTAACATGGATGAAAGTTTGATTTACTCTTTGTTTATGCTTGGTTGTGGTTATAACTTATGAATTCACATGTAATCATAAAGGAAAAATCAGTTTTTGTAACATGCTTGAAGGAAGGAACTCAAATTAACGCTACAACCTTGTGAGACTTGAGCCTAAAACGTTTATTTGGAGAGTAAAATCTGTGCATTATTGTTTTCTAAAGTCGTTGCATGATCTCATTATTCCTTGCTTGGTTGCTACTTAGAAGGCGTATCATCATTTAGTTCCAAATGCTAGAACTCATGCCCATTTCATTCAAAGCATGTTATTGATTTGCATAACACATATTCAAGATGAAGTTGTGTAGTAACTACCACCTTAGCCAAATGCCGTGTGCCCTATGTCATTTTGTTTTGTAGGTTTTTAACCCCGTTGAGCCTTGTTAGCCTTCATTATTTGTTAACCCATGTTTTCCTCACCTAGCCTAGATTAGGACCATCCATACCCTTGTTCTTAAAGCATAGTAAAGCATGATTCAAATTGAATTCCTTTTGATTTATGTTGGCAGAAAACAAGTGTGGGGGAAGTATTTCTTTTGTGATTTTGTGTACCATAGGCACGTTTGGAAACAAAAAGAAAAGAAAAAATTCGTGAAAAAAGAAAAAAATGAAGAAAAAAAGTGTGAAAAGTATGAAAAAAAAGAGTTGAAAAGATGTGAAAAAGAGTTCCAAAGTATTGTTTGTTGACGTAAGGGTCCAAAACAATGAATTCGGCCCTAAGGAGTTGTCTAAATCTTTCCCTTGTGTTTTAAAGTTAATTTCTGCAATCTAAGTGAATTTTAAGTCTCAATTTCACTACTTTGCTTACTAATGCTTGAAGAACGTTTGTTTTCCCTATCCTTTCTTTGTTAACCAATACCCCAAGCCCCGTTACAACCCTTAACTTCTATCTTGAGTGTTGTGTATTTGAATTTGTGGAGTTTGAATTTGGTATGAGCATATGGTGTCACTGGTTCTCGCATCTAAGTAGTAGCATTCCATTCATGAGATCATATCTAAACATGCTTCTTAACTCTAGAAACAGCGTTCTTTGTGATACATATATGTGAGCATTCGTTTTCATATCTACATCAATCTTCTCACATATGACTAGTGTAGGGTGTGTAGTTAGAAAATCTGAGTAAAAATAGAGTGTATATCTTGTAAGGAATTGAGGGAATTCTCTAAGGCATGTTACTACATTCAAAGCATTGTTTTAATTGATTACTTGTGAACTAGTGAGTAGTGGCTTTAATTAAGTATGTGCTTGTGTAAAGATGACTCAAATCTGTGGGGATAACGATTTTTAACAATTTTTGGAAGGTTTAGGTTGTGTTTTAGTTGTTTTGTTTTGTTTTATTTCTTTGTTTTGCTCGAGGACTAGCAAAAGCTAAGTATGGGGGAATTTGATAGGAGCATATTTATGCGCTTTAGTTAGCTAGTTCTTATGCATTTCCATGGTGTTTTGTTAGTTAAAGTAGTCTTTTAAGCTAGTTTTATGTGTTTTCAGGTTTTAAGGCCAAAGGATGCAAGAAGATGCTTTTTGGAGCAAAATGGAGCTTGGAATGCATGTCACATATTTGGAGCCAAGGTTTGGACGAATTTGAAGACTTGAAGATGACGATTCCTACTTGAACAAGGTTTCCTAGTTGAAATAGGAAAAGTGCTTACATGAACGAAGGATTCCTACTCAACGAAGGATTCCTAATTGAAGATGGATTCCTACTCACATGAGGATTCCTAGAAGAACAAGGATTCCTACTCCAAGAAGGTTTCCTACTTGAAATAGGAAAGTTAAGCCAAGGTTTCCTACTTTGGTTTGATCTTTCCTAAATGTTCCTAAGTCTTATCAACTTTGAAGGCTTCCTAAGCATTTTAGGACATCAAATACACATCCCTTGCACCTTTTGAACCCTTGCCGCACCCCCCTTGGTATTTCCTCTTCCTTGCCGTGCAAGGGAGAGGGTTATTTCCTGATTCTATGCTTTAAAACACTTTCCTAATCTCTCTCAAACCCTAGCCGCATATTCCCTTGCCTTTCCTTTAATTTTCTGATTTGTTTCCTAATTCTAGAATCCTTAGACTTAATTTCTGATTTCCTAATCAACCTAGGGTTTTAATTTATGTTTTCCTTTAAATAAACCTCTTTGTTGCAGCCACAAGACATTCCACACACATCCATACAACTCCATTCACGCCAGAAATCTGTCCTCACCCCTTGCCGTGCCAAACCTTCACCCAAATCCATATTTTCTGATCCCAAACCCCCCTAGCCGAGCCATACACCTATCCTAGACACTTTTCCACCATTCTACATCATCCAAAACCATCCATAATCATCTCCATACCTTATGCCGCAGCAAGAAGGAAGAAGGAGTGCTCTTGAATGTGCTTGCTAGTCTATTGCAGATTGCTGGAACTTTTAGGTGTGATCTTTCTTATGTTTTCAATGTTTCAATTCAATAAACTTTGTGTTGTGAGTATGAGGAACTAAACCCCCTTAGTTGGGGGGTGATTCGAAACCATGTACATACTTGCAATATGATTTGATTACATTCAGTTGTTATTTCATGAGTTGTGGTTCCAATTCGTTCATCTACTTGATTGATAACTTATTTGTGTATGTTGATTGAGAGTGCACGCTTAGTTTTCATGCATGAATATGATGCTAGATTATGAGGGAGTTTCACCTAATAGTTACAATCTTATAATCACAAGTAGTGAAGGTCGCTTATAAACGATCGCGTTGAATGAATTCTTGGCATTAGTTTCATGCTCATCATAGTAACGAATGCCTCGTCAACACTTATAGTTCTCATTGTGCTTCATGATTCTTGATTGTATCTTTATTGTGCTCATCACGTAAGGAACCTTTGAGGAATGCTTTGAATTGTTGTATGCGCTTTCCCATCCAATTCATTAACTTAAGGAGAACTTGAAGGTTAATTTAAGCGTATCTAATTAACTTGGGGTGTTGAGTTTCATAATTTATTGGAAGAACAACTGAAAATCGTTTTGTTTGCAAGTGTGTCATGTGTGGAGAAGAACCTCCTAACTAGCCTTTTATCCATCCTTTTCATCCAAAACGTTTTACAATCTGTTTTGTTTTAAAGTTTCTGTTTTGTTTTCAATTTTCGTCCAAAACAAATCCCCCTTTATTTTGAAGTCTCATATTAGTTAGAAAGTGATTTAGTTTGTGTTTTCAAGTGTTTTGGTTTAAGTTATAACTCAATTTCGTCCAAATTTGTGTTTGTGCTCAAAACTGCCCAGAAAGTGTTTTTAAGGCAGTTTTGAGTGTTTGTTTGCTGTTTTGAGTCTTTTGGTTTGTTTTAGTATTTCAAACTTTAGTTTTACATTCTTTGAGTCTAGTTTAGTGTTTTAAACTTTGTTTTTACGTTTCTAAGTCAATTTTCAAGTGTTTAGCAATCCCTCCTAATCCCCGGTTTAAGAACGATCCCTACTTATCCATACTACAATTGTCAACAAGAGGGTTTAATTTGTGTATTTAGTTAATTTACGCATCAGTCGTTTGCATACGTGTCATGTGTGGAGAAAGAGCCTCTAACTAATCCATCATCCATTTAAACTCCCAATTCGTTTTACAATCTGTTTTAATTACAAAGTTTTTGTTTTGTTTTCAATTTCGTCAAAACCAATCTCCCCTTTATTTTGAAGTCCTAGATTAGTTAGAAACTGTTTTGGTTTGTCTTTTTAAGTGTTTTGATACAAGTTATAACCCAATTTTGTTCAGATTTGTGTTAGAGTTCAAAACTGCCCAGAAAGTGTTTTTAAGGCAATTTTGAGTCTTTTGGTTGCTGTTTTGAGTCTTTTGGTTTGTTTTAGTGTTTTAAATTTTAGTTTTGCATTCTTTGAGTCTAGTTTAGTGTTTTAAACTTTGTTTTACGTTTTTAAGTCAGTTTTCAAGTGTTTAGCAATCCCTCCTAATCCCCGGTTTAGAACGATCCCTACTTACATACTTTGCTACAATTGATAAAAAGAGGGTTTAATTTGTGTGCTTATATATTTCGCATCAAATTTTTGGCGCCGTTGCCGGGGATTAGCAACTTTGCTAATCCCTTGGATTGTTTTCTTTTCATTTATTTGATTTTGTTTAAGTTTCTAACCTTGTCTTATTTTCTTGTTTTAGGTACTAGTTTATGACTCGGAGTTCTCGTCCGATTAGTGAGCATATTTTAGACTTTGACTACGATTTTGAGAGAACTTTGAGAAGAAGGAGGAACCAACAAGACTCTAACCCACCTAGCCCTGCACCTGACCTTGAAGAACAAGTTTTAGAAGAAGAAGAGAGGGGCACGGCTGGGATTTTTGAGGAAGCACAAATCATGGCAGCCGACAACCGAACAATTAAGGAGCTTTCGGCTTCGGGAGTGGACAATGCCGCACCCTTATGCATCCAATATCCCATGGCAGCTCAAGGCAAGACCGAGGAGTTTGAATTGAAGTCTAGTTTGCTGCACCACATCCCAAAGTTCCATGGGCTGTCCATGGAGGACCCTAACAAGAACTTGAAGGAGTTTGAGGTTGTTTGCTCAAGTATGACTCCGGTTAACGTTTATGGCAGCATCTTGAAGATGAAGGCTTTTCCATTCTCTCTAATGGATAAAGCTAAAGATTGGTTATATGAGCTTGCACCTGGGACAGTCACATCGTGGGAAAGTATGAAACGAGCGTTCTTGGAGAAATTTTTCCCTACTTCAAGAGTCATTCTCTTGAGGAAAAGGATAAGTGGCATCCAACAAAACCAAGGTGAGTCTTTTCCATCTTATTATGAACGTTTTAAAACGCTTGTTGCTTCTTGCCCGCAGCATCAAATGAAGGAATAGTTGCTACTCCAATACTTCTATGAAGGCCTTCTACCAATCGAACGTCAAATGCTAGATTCCTCGGCGGGAGGAGCTTTGGTAGATAAGACACCCATGGCAGCCAAAACACTTATTGCAAACCGTGCACTGAATGGACAACAATATGAAGGCATTGGGCAAAGGGACACCCCACGGCAACAAGTGCATGAGGTAAGTTCCACATCCGACATTCATTCACAATTAGCTAATCTTACTTCCATTGTGTCTCAGATGGCCGAAGGAATGAAATTTCAAGGACCAATAGTGTGTGGCGTATGTTCTATCCAAGGACATTGTTGGAAGTATGCCCACAAAGCCACTCATTTGATGTAATAGCTTTTGGAATACTTATTGTATTAAACTTTTATATGTTTAATGAAGGGCAAAGCTTATTGTTAATCACTATTTATTGTATCATGTGTTTAAGCAATAAGGGAATCCAAGGAATGTATTTGATCTAAGAGATAAGTGATTTAAGTAAGTTAGATTATCGAGACCTTTCTCTTATGTTCATTCCTAAAACGTTCCTAGCCATAGGATTGCCAATTGGGCATTGACAATCCGCTAAGGTTAGCATGTGTTATGTCGACTCAAGCGCGAGTATGACTAGTCTCAAGTCATTTAGTGTTGGACACTAAGGCAAACACATAGGTGCTCAAAAGAGTGATCGAGTACACTGAACAACGATCAAAAGAGAGTTCGAACATACATGTCATGTAAGAACTCGAGAGTTGCAATATGCAAAGTAGTCCTTTGACCTGAGGCATCATAGATATCTAATGGTTAGGTCCTTGATCTTTGATCTTGTCAAAGGCATTCCATTGGAGTGTCCACGACATTGTTGTGGTCAAGCTACCTAGTCATGTAGGCATATGAATGCACAACAAGGAATCTCTAACCTTCCATGGTGGAAGGAGAATACTCTAAGATATGATTCCAGAGTCTTTGGCCAAAGCATATGAATATGACTAAGGAAGTTTGTTCCAAATCATATTCAATTGAATCATATAGATAAGTATCACATTGGATAGTAGACATGAAACAAACTATCACTTAAACAATGTGATTAAGAGTATTGTATTAGAGAAGGACCGTATTGCATTGTAGTTGTAACTGGATAGGTTCTCCAACCACTTCTACTTAGCTTGGGTAACCATGACATGCTGCTAGGTGTCACTCATGGTTTGTGGAAGCCCTAAAGATTAGCAAACACTAATTTTAAGGGAGAATTGAAATGTGGTTTCAATTCACAATCGATCGTTAAGAGTAACAATCGCCCACTACCTCGCTAAATGGAACCTAATGGATCGTACACCGAGTAAGGATGTTGGTGAAGAAATTAAATGAAATGGATAAGCAATTAAATGGTTTGATTGAAGAATGATCAAGGTTAATTAATTAGTTAATTAATTATACGAAATGTTCGTATTGGGCTTATATGTTGGTTTTGGGTTTCGGGGCCCAAAAGCGTTTTGGTCCACAAGGCCCATTATGTTTAAGTTGTATGACAACTAAAACAAAATGGGCAATTAGCCCAATCAATTTGATATGGCTGGCCATTAGGGTGAGAAGTGTCAAACTTGGATTAATTACAAGTTTGCCACTCACATGTGATGAAGTATAAATTCAACTTTATAGCTTTATTTTCATTAAGGGTTTTCTTGATGAAAAGAGGTGAAACCTATTCTCTCTTTTTCTCTAAAGAGGCCGGCCACCTAGGGAAGGAATAGCTAGCAATCTCTTCTTCCCTAATTCATCCATTTCATCTTCACATCACATCCTTGGTGAAGAGACTTAGAGACATCAAGCTTTTGATGTTTTGGAGAACAAATCCTCAAATCCTCAAAGAAGCAAAGGAGCACTAAAAGGAAGAAAATCACAAGGAAGATCCAAGGAGCAAGGAGGTGACTTGAAGGCCCTCCACTTGGGTGAATCCCTTGTGTAATCAAGGATGAGCTTCAAGGAAAGAAACTCTAAATCTTTCCTTCTCTTTAATGTTGTTAAAGAGTTTATTGGTTCATCATATACTAGGCTTTGAAAGTCATGGGTTTTATGAATTGTTTTTGAATGCATGCCTACTTTAATGTGTTAATAGTTTGCATATGTATTCAAATGTTCTTACTTGTTATTAGCTAGGACAAAATTTTTCCTTCAGACATGCCTCTGAAAAGTGTCCTCAACTCATTGAGAATGGGGGATGGGAGAGCGCTAATGCAATTGGATTTCAAAGCCAAAATCAACCGAGGAACAATCCATATTCCAATACCTACAATTCCGGTTGGAGAGACCACCCAAATTTCAAGTGGAGGGAGCCCCAACCACCCCAACCACAAGGAGGCTTTAGGCAACAACCCCCGGGCTTCTACACCAAGCCATACGCACCTACACAAGCTCCTCCACAATCTGCCCAAAACACTTCAGGTAATACTTTGGATAATGATACCATTCTTAAGTTACTTACCAAATTGTCTCAGGGGCAAGAAAATCAAACCCAAGCAATGCACAACACAAACATTAGGGTGGATCAATTGGAAAAGCAAATTGGGCAGATTGCGGAGTTTGTTGGGCAGTTTAGAGACCAAGGAAAGCTTCCTAGTTCAACCATTGCAAATCCAAAAGGAGGGTTTGAAACAGCCAAAGCAATCACCCTACGAAGTGGCAAGGAGATTGGGGCAGGTTCTTCATCAAAAATAGGTCACAAAGAGGATGAAATGTTGCAAAAGGAAGAGAAGGAAGCAACTCAACCCACGGCAAGGGTAGAAACATCCTTGCCGCAAGTTCCAATGGCACAAACACCATCCAATCTGTCCAACAAAGGTAAGTATGTGTCCAATTCGGTTCCTACTAATGTTATTCCTTCGAATGTACCCTTTCCTAGCAGATTTTTGCCAACCAAGGATGTTCTAGAGACATTTAGAAATGTGCATGTCAACATTCCCCTCCTTAATGCTATAAAGCAAATCCCGAAGTATGCCAAGTTTTTAAAGAAGCTTTGTACAACAAGGAAACGTGTCCGGGAGAAAGAAGTGGTACATGTAAGCGAGAATGTCTCCGCCATGTTGCACAGAAAGCTACCACTTAAATGTAAAGATCCGGGTAGTTTCACAATTCCTTGCGTAATTGGTAATACAAGGTTTGAGCATGCTATGTTAGATTTAGGTGCATCAATTAATGTCATGCCATATTCTGTTTATGCATCTATGAATCTAGGAGCACTTAAACATGATGGTGTGATTATCCAATTAGCCGATCGATCTAATGCATATCCAAAATGAGTGTTGGAAGATGTTTTGGTGCAGGTAGACCACTTGATTTTTCCTGCAGATTTCTATGTGCTTGATATGGAGGATTCATGCCACTCTTCACCATCACCGCTCTTACTTGGACGACCTTTCATGAAAACGGCTCAAACCAAGATTGATGTGGCCAAAGGATTAGTAACTATGGCATTTGGTGGTGACATGATTAGTTTTAAAATTTCTGAATCCATTGAGACTCCTAATATTGTTCATTCTTGTTGTGCCATTGATAAAATAGAGAAGATAGGACCAGACCGTTCAGCACCAAGCACAAAGGATGCATCAAGAACCATGCAAAACGAGGGAATTGGAGTGGAGCACAAGGACCATACGGCCACTGCCCTCAAAGTGCTCAAATTGGCTGAAAGCACCATGGGGAAGAATGTTCACATTGCTGCCACTTCATCACAACACATAGGTAAGCCACCTAATCCAAATCTAATTCCCATTAAAGTTGATAGGGTGGTTGCCTTCTTTGGTGCAGGTACCCAAGCAAATCCTCGATGGTGGGCGCATTTACATGAACCATAGGAAACACAACGCACCCATCAGCAAACATCACTATCAATTTCCGTTCAACGATGCAATGTATGAGAACTTTGTTGAACAAACCGTGGATGACATCTCCCTGGATGCCGTGGGTTCCTATGGGGAGTAATTGTGTTCTTCGTCCGGCTGCAAGACGTTAAAGAAAGCGCTACTTGGGAGGCAACCCATGCATTCAATAAAGGAAGACTTAGGAATCACTCCAATTCCAGATTTGCGTTCTTAAAACCCTTCTCTTTGTTGATTCTTTCTAATCTGCCTAGTTTACTTGTTAAGTTCCTGTTTGGGTGTTTACTTTTGTTTGGTGTGATTTTTATGCTTGAAACATTGAGGACAATGTTTGATTTAAGTGTGGGGGGGGGTAACTAAGTGTTTTTGATGCAAATTCGTGGGATTTTATCACCCATTACTTATAAATTCGTGGGATTTATGCGACTTAATTGGCTTGTTCTAGTGCATTTACGTTGTGTTTCCTTAGTTATTTTAGTGTTTAAAGTCACTTTTGTGTGTTTTCAGATTATATGGCCAAAGTATGCAAGAAGATGCATTTTGAAGCATTTTGGAGCCTTTTGGAGCAAAAGGAATGAACGTGATTGAAGATTTGAAGAAGTAAGGATTCCTAATCAACGAAGGATTCCTAATTGAAGATGGATTCCTACTCACATGAGGATTCCTACTCCAACAAGGATTCCTACTCCAAGTAGGAAAGTTAAGCCAAGGTTTCCTATTTTGGTTTAATCTTTCCTAATTCTAAAAGTCTTTATGTTCCAGCCACTTTGAAGACTTCATATGCACTTGAGGACACAAAACGAAGGCCCTGGAACCCTTAGGGACCTTTGCCGCACCTTTCCCAATCCTCCATCCCCTTGCCGTGCAAGGAAGCCCTTCTCCCATCAGTTTTAGGACACTTAGACCTTCCTAAAGTCCTTGCCGCACACACCTTGCCCATTCCTCTTCCTTGCCATGCAAGGGAGATGGTTGTTTCCTGATTCCGTGCATTTAAACATATTCCTAATCTATTTTAAAGCCTTGCCGCACCTTTTAGCCTATTTTCCTTTAAATTTCTGATTTGATTTCCTAATTCGAGAAGCTTTAGACTTAATTTCTGTTTACCTAATTAACCTAGGGTTTTATTTCCTGAATCCCTTTAAATAAACTTCCTTGTTTCAGCCACAAGGAGGATTCATTCACTCCCATTCACGCAGAAACCATCCAACCTCCCTTTGCTGTGCCCATCCTTCAGCAATCTCCATAACTTCTTACTCTAAACACAATCCATAGACTCACCCACTTGTGTGCTGCAGCAAGAAGGAAGAAGGAAGGATCCTTGGATGTCCAAGCTTCATTGTTGGTGCATTCTAGGTGTAATTCGTTTTATGATTTCAATGTGTAATTTCAAAGCCATGACTATGTGTGCAATTTGATTTGATAAATTCAAGTTATGAATTCTTGAATCGTGAATGGAATTGGCTTAACTATTTGATTAATAACTTATTTGTGTTTGTTAATTAGGGGTCGACACTTAATTGGCATGCATAAATCTGATGCTAGAGTATAAGGATGTTTCACATAATCGTTACAAACTTATATTCATATGTAGTGAAGTTTGCTAGTCACAATCGCGTTAAGTTCAATTCCTAGCATGAGTGACATGATGTCATAGTTGCAAGTGCTTTGTCATTGCTTATGGTTTTCATTGAACGTAATGATCTTTGATTGTATCTCTATTATGATGTCATTTAGGGGACCTTTGAAGAATGCTTTGGGTTGTCGAATGATGCCATCCAATCCAATAATACAAGGGAAACCTGAGAGTTAGCTAATGATGTCACGGTTAATTTGGGGCAATGTCGTTCATAATTCTATGAAGGAATAACTGGAAATCGAGTCGTTTGCATACGTGTCATGTGTGGAGAAAGAGCCTCTAACTAATCCATCATCCATTTAAACTCCCAATTCGTTTTACAATCTGTTTTAATTACAAAGTTTTTGTTTTGTTTTCAATTTCGTCAAAACCAATCTCCCCTTTATTTTGAAGTCCTAGATTAGTTAGAAAGTGTTTTGGTTTGTGTTTTTAAGTGTTTTGATACAAGTTATAACCCAATTTCGTTCAGATTTGTGTTAGAGTTCAAAACTGCCCAGAAAGTGTTTTTAAGGTAATTTTGAATCTTTTGGTTGCTGTTTTGAGTCTTTTGGTTTGTTTTAGTGTTTTAAATTTTAGTTTTGCATTCTTTGAGTCTAGTTTAGTGTTTTAAACTTTGTTTTACGTTTTTAAGTCAGTTTTCAAGTGTTTACCAATCCCTCCTAATCCCCGATTTAGAACGATCCCTACTTACATACTTTGCTACAATTGATAAAAAGAGGGTTTAATTTGTGTGCTTATATATTTTGCATCAAATTTTTGGCACCGTTGCCGGGGATTAGCAACTTTGCTAATCCCTTGGATTGTTTTATTTCAGTTTGTTTAAATTGTCCAGATTCTGACCTTGTTTTTGTTTCTTGTTTTTAGGTACTAGTTTATGACTCGGAGTTCTCATCCGGTTCGTGAACATATCTTGGACTTTGACGACGATTTTGAGCGAGAGTTGAGACGAAAGAGGAAGAATCCAGAACCTAGTGAATCAAGTTCAAATTCAGAAGCCGAAGTTGAGTTTGAAGAAGAGGAACCCACAACAAGAGTGGGTGAAGTTGAGGAAGTCATGGCACAAGACAATCGTACAATCAAGGAGCTTTCGGCTTCGGGATTGGACAATGCCGCACCCTTATGCATCCAATACCCTGCGGCTGCCCAAGGAAGGACCGAGGAATTCGAGTTGAAGTCAAGTTTGCTACACCCCATTCCGAAGTACCATGGGTTGTCCATGGAGGATCCTAACAAGCACTTGAAAGAATTTGAGGTGGTGTGTTCAAGCATGACTCCAATCAACGTCGATGGGAGCATATTGAAGATGAAGCCCTTTTCTCTCCTGGAAAAGGCGAAAGATTGGCTGTATGAATTAGCTCCCGGAACGGTCACATCTTGGGAGAGCATGAAACGGGTCTTCTTGGAGAATTTTTTCCCAACTTCTCGAGTCATCCTCCTACGAAAAAGGATAAGTGGAATTCAACAAGAAGAAGGTGAATCTTTTCCTACTTATTATGAACGTTTTAAATCTCTTGTTGCTTCTTGTCCACAACATCAAATGAAAGATGAGCTTCTTTTACAATACTTCTACGAGGGACTTCTACCAATTGAACGTCAAATGCTAGATGCCTCGGTGGGAGGAGCCTTGGTGGACAAGACCCCCACGGCAGCAAAGACCTTGATTGCTAATCGAGCGTTGAACCCTCAACAATACGAAGGTGTTGAGCAAAGAAGCACCCCATGGCAACACCAAGTGAATGAGGTAAGTGCCATCTCCGAACTTCAAAATCAAATGGCTAACCTTACTACTCTTCTTTCTCAGGTTGTGGAAGGACCAAAAGTACAAAATGTAAGTGCTTGTGGCGTGTGCTCCATGCAATGACACCTTACGGACAAGTGCCCACAATTGATAGAGAATGGAGGGTGGGAGACCCTTAATGCCGTGGGCTTTGGGCAGCAATACCAACCAAGAAATGATCCCTTTTCTAATACATACAATCTAGGATGGAGGGATCATCCAAATTTCAAATGGCGAGAACCCCAACAAGGCCAACAACAAAGCACATTTAGGCAACAACCCCCGGGTTTCTATCAAAAGCCGTTTGCACCAACTCCACCCCAAGCACAACCTGCCCAAAATAAATCAGGTTCGCCCATTGATAATGATCACATTTTTCAATTACTAACTTCTATGGCGCAGAGTATGCAAATTAAGGACAAGAAGGTGGACGAGTTGGAGAAGCAAGTAGGGCAGATTGCCGAGTTCATGGGGTAATTTCGAGAGCAAGGCAAGTTGCCTAGCTCAACCGTGGTCAATCCAAATGGTGGATTCGAATCTGCAAAAGCCATAACTTTGCGAAGTGGGAAGCAAGTAGGATCTGACCCCCAACCGTCCAAATCACGTTCTAACAAGATGGAGGAGTTGATGATTGAAGAGGAAGAACAAAAGCCACCCACGGAAAAGGTGGAAACACCTTTGCCGCAAGCCCTAAATGATCCTATGCCGTCCAATATGTCGAATAGAGGTAAGAACGTGTCAAATTCAGTTCCTACTAATGTTTTTCCTTCGAATGTTCCTTTTCCTAGTAGGTTCAAGCAATCAAAGAAATAAGAAGCTGAAAAGGACATTCTAGAGACATTTAGGAAATTTCAAGTCAACATACCCCTTTTGGATGCGATCAAGCAAGTCCCGAGGTACGCCAAGTTTTTTAAGGAACTTTGCACCACTAGGAAGAGGATTTCGACCAAGGAGGTTGTAAAAGTAGGTGAGAATGTCTCCTCCATCTTGCAACGCAAACTGCCCCCTAAATGCAAAGATCCGGGTAGTTTTACAATTCCTTGTGTCATTGGTAATACTAGGTTTGAATCTGCCATGTTAGACTTAGGTGCATCTATAAATGTCATGCCATATTCAATTTATGCATCTATGAACCTAGGAGAGTTGAAGAATGATGGTGTAATCATACAATTGGCCGATAGATCTAATGCCTATCCAAAAGGAGTTTTGGAAGATGTTTTAGTGCAGGTTAATCATTTTATCTTTCCGGCGGATTTCTATGTACTTGAGATGGATGAATCGGACCATGCCCCTTCATTGCCCATTCTCCTTGGAAGGCCATTCATGAAAACTGCTCGTACGAAGATTGATGTGTTTAATGGCACTTTGACGATGGAATTTGATGGGGAAGTTATTAATTTTAATCTTTCTGATTCTATGAAGTATCCTAGTGAGAATCATTCATGTTTTGCTATTGATGTAATTGACTCTTTGGCGCAGGGCCATTTTGACAAATTGAAGGACGATGCACTTGAATTGGTCATTACACAAGGAATGGACATGCAAAACGTTGAAACAGCCACCAAGGAAACCCACGGCATGCATGAGGATTCCATTGCCGTGCCCCCTAGTGAAGATGTCATTGAGATGGTGGCTGCCCTTGAGTCATTGCCATTACAATCTGGTAAGTTTTTGGACCCTATTTTAAGTTCAGTTTCGGCTAATAAGATGTTTCCCTCAGTTGTGCAGCCACCTACTCTCGAACTTAAGTCGTTGCCTAGTCACTTGAAGTACATTTTCTTGGGAGAGGATGAGACGTTGCCCATCATCATCTCATCCTCACTCATGGCACAAGAGGAAAACAAATTGGTGAGGGTGCTAAAGGAGTACAAGACGGCAATTGGATGGACATTGGCCGACATCAAGGGAATTAGCCCTACTACGTGCATGCATCGCATACTTTTGGAGGAGGGTCTAAAACTTCTCGAGAGGCTCAACGCCGACTCAACCCTCCTATGATGGAAGTTGTGAAGAAAGAAGTCATCAAGCTTTTAGATTGTGGAGTTATCTATCCAATCTCGGATAGTAAGTGGGTTTCGCCCGTTCAATGCGTTCCGAAGAAATCCGAAGTGACGGTGGTAGCTAATGCTGAGAATGAGCTTGTTCCTACTCGCATTCAAACCGGTTGGAGGGTGTGTATCGACTATAGGAAGCTTAACGCCACTACAAGGAAGGACCACTTCCCATTGCCGTTCATTGACCAAATGCTTGAGAGGTTAGCGGGTTATGTTTTCTATTGTTTTCTTGATGGTTATTCTGGTTATAATCAAATTGTCATAGCACCCGAGGACCAAGAGAAAACCACTTTTACATGTTCTTTTGGTACATTTGCATATCGTCGCATGCCTTTTGGTTTATGTAATGCACCGGCCACATTTCAAAGATGCATGATGAGCATATTTTCTGATTATGTTGACAAAATAATTGAAGTTTTTATGGATGATTTTAGCGTCTTTGGTGATTCTTTTGATGGGTGCTTGCATCATCTAGGTCTAGTCTTAAAACGTTGCGTTGAAACTAACCTTGTTCTTAATTGGGAAAAATGTCATTTCATGGTTAAACAAGGCATAGTTTTAGGACATATTATCTCTGAAAACGGTATTGAGGTTGATAAGTCAAAGATAGATCTTGTGCGTCACTTACCCTCTCCTACTTCGGTTAGAGAGGTTCGTTCTTTTCTTGGCCATGCAGGTTTCTATCGTAGGTTCATCAAGGATTTCTCAAAGGTGGCACAACCTCTTTGCCGACTCCTACAAAAAGAAGTGGCGTTTGACTTCAATGAGGAGTGCACGGCATCATTCAAGCAACTCAAGGAGTTGCTGACCACGGCACCAATCATTGTCCCACCAGATTGGAGCCTACCTTTCGAGCTTATGTGTGATGCGTCCGATTACGCTTTAGGGGCTGTGTTAGGACAAAGGAAGGACAAGAGGCCGCATGTCATCTATTATGCCTCACGGACGTTGAATGATGCCCAGTTGAACTATTCCACTACGGAAAAAGAACTTCTCACCGTTGTTTTCGCTTTAGATAAGTTTAGATCATATCTAATTGGTACTAAAGTAATTGTTTTCACTGACCATGCAGCATTGAAGTACTTGCTCACAAAAAAGGAGGCCAAGCCACGGCTAATTCGTTGGATGTTGCTACTTCAAGAGTTTGACATTGAGATTCGTGACAAGAAGGGAAGTGAAAACGTGGTGGCTGACCACCTAAGCCGAATGGTGCATAATGAGGAGTCCCTACCCATTGCCGAGACATTCCCAGATGAACAATTGCTGTCCATAAAGGTAAGTGAGCCTTGGTATGCCGATTTGGTAAACTTTTTGGTGTCAAAACGAATTCCAAACACTTTCACTAGGCACCAACGTGATAAATTAAGGCATGATGCACGGTTTTATGTGTGGGATGATCCATATTTGTGGAAATTTTGCCCGGATCAGATTGTACGTCGATGTGTGCATAATTCCGAATTTCATTCAATTTTGAGCTTTTGTCATACATATGCATGTGGTGGGCACTTTGGCACACAAAGAACAGCACTTAAGGTGTTACAATGTGGATTTTATTGGCCTAGTATCTTTAAGGATGCTACAACTTTTTGCTTAACATGTGATAAATGCCAAAGAATGGGTAACATAAGTGCTAGGGACCAAATGCCGCAGGTTTCTTTCCTTAGTGTTGAAATTTTCGACGTTTGGGGTATTGATTTTATGGGTCCCTTTCCTTCCTCGTATGGTTTCATGTATATTTTGCTTGCGGTTGATTATGTGTCGAAGTGGGTGGAAGCAAAAGCCACCCGAACTAATGATTCTAAAGTGGTTGCAGATTTTATTAGAACTAACATTTTTGCAAGGTTTGGCATGCCACGTGTGATCATTAGTGATGGCGGGTCTCACTTTTGCAACTGGACCATTGAGGCGTTATTGAGGAAATACAATGTCAATCATAAGGTTTCTACACCTTACCATCCTCAAACAAATGGCCAAGCCGAGGTTTCCAACCGTGAGATCAAACAAATTCTAGAGAAGACCGTTGGGCCTACAAGGAAGGATTGGAGCTTACGGTTAGATGATGCACTTTGGGCGTATCGTACGACGTACAAGACACCCATTGGAATGTCCCCCTTTCGGCTCATGTATGGCAAGCCGTGTCATCTCCCTGTTGAATTGGAGCACAAAGCTCATTGGGCTGTCAAGAAGTTCAATATGGACCTTAATGCAGTGGGAAGTCATAGGAAGTTGCAATTGAATGAACTTGATGAGCTAAGGCATGAGGCGTACGAGAATGCTAGCATTTACAAGGAGAAGACTAAAGCGTTCCATGATAAGATGATTCGAGTCAAAGTATTCTCCATTGGGCAGAAAGTGCTATTGTTCAATTCCCGTTTACGATTGTTTCCCGGTAAGTTACGTTCTAAGTGGATTGGACCGTTTGTTATTACTAATGTTTTTGTTCATGGTGCAGTCCAAATCCAAAGCTTGAAAACGGGACACGAATTCAAGGTGAATGGGCATCGATTGAAGCCCTATTATGAGCACTTTGAGGAGCATGCCGTGGAGGACATCTCCCTGCATGCCGTGGGCTCCAATGAGGAGTGAATGAGTTCTTCGTCCGGCTGCACGACGTTAAAGCAAGCGCTACTTGGGAGGCAACCCATGCATTCAACAAAGGACGACCAAGGAAGCACTCCAATTCCAGATTTGCGTTCCTAAACCCTTCTTTTTGTTGCTTATTTCGTTTCTGCCATGTTTAATGTGTTAGTTGCTGTTTGTTTGTTTATTTGTTATTTGTGTTAGTTTATGCTTGAAACATTGAGGACAATGTTTGATTGAAGTGTGGGGGGTTAACCAAAGTGTTTTGATGCAAATTCGTGGGATTTTATCACCTATAACTTCCAATGTTGTTCCTTGCTGTTTTTAGGTGTTTTTAGGCTGTTTTGGTGCATTTTAGTGTGTTTTGACATAAAAATTCAAAAATCTCATAAAAAATTTGAAAAAAAATGTTTTGAAAAACCCAAAAAAAAAAGTCGTTTTAAACTTGTTTTGTGTGTTTGTTTGTGTCTTAGGGTACCTTCCAACGCAATGATGAGGATTTGGTTTTTGATGCGAAATATACAAGCACACAAATTAAACCCTCTTTTTATCAATTGTAGCAAAGTATGTAAGTAGGGATCGTTCTAGACCGGGGATTAGGAGGGATTGCAAAATCACTTGGAATTGACTCAAAAACGTAAAAACAAGTTTAAAACACTAAACTAGACTCAAAGAATGCAAAACTAAACTTTAAAACACCAAAACAAACCAAAAGACTCAAAATAACACAAAAACACTCAAAACTGCCTTAAAACCACTTTATGGGCAGTTTTGGACTCTAAACAAGATTTTGACGAAAATAGGTTTTAACTTGACTCAAAACACTTAAAAACACAAACTAAAGTGATTTCTAACTACTATGACTCAACAAAGAAAAGGGGGATTGATTTTGGACGAATTTAAAAACAAAACAAACTTTGTAAATTAGAACAGATTTTAAAAACGAATTTGATTGAATTGGATGGATGGAAGGCTAGCTAAGGGGTTCATCTCCACACATGTTATACTTGCATTCAAAAGGATTTCCAATTGCCTTTCAATAAACCATGAATTCTCAACGCCCCAAGTTAATTAGGTCCGCTTAAATTAACCTTCAGATTTTCCTAACGTTATTGAATTGGATGATTGCATACGACAACCCAAAGCATTCCCCACAAGTCCCCTACATGATTGCATAATAGAGATACAAGCAAGAATCATTAAGTTCTATGAAAACCATAAGCATTGACGAAGCACTTGTTACTATGATTGCATGAAACTTATGCCAAGAATTTACTTAACACGATTGAGATCATCAACCTTTACTACTTGTGAATATAAGTCCATAACGATTAGGTGAAATTTCCTTATATCCTAGCATTCAATTTATGCATGATAATTAAGCGTGCACTCTCAACCAACACACACAAATCAATGTAATTCACATAGATAAGTAAATTGAATTCACAACTTATGAAACGCAATTAGAAGTAATCAAATCATAACGCAAGCATAAACATGTATTTCGAATCCCCCCTAGCCAAGGGGGGTTTAGTTCCTCATACGCACAAAACAAAGAGAATTGAATTTAAACATTGAAATTAAAGGAAAAGAAACACCTAGAAATTCCAGCGACGCGAACTTGAATTGCATGAACTTCCAAGCTTCCTTCTCCTCCTCCTTGGTGCGGCAAAGGACTTTAGGGACAGGTTTGGGACTTATATGTATGGGAGGATGAGTATGGACTAAGGTAGAAGTGTTTAGGGGATGGGGATGGTGCGGCAAGGCTTAAAAACTAGGGAGGAAGGTGTTGGACGAATTTCTGGAGTGAATTGTGAATTGTGGTGAGTGGTCTCCATGAATGGGTGCGGCACCATGTATTTATAAGGTCCTAAAAGTCTAGCAAATCAGATTAGGACTTGGAGAATTAAATCCCATCAGGAAAGGGCTAAAAACAATCAGATTTTGGGTAGGAAAGATCCTCCTAGGTGCGGCAGGAATGGATTAGAAGGATAAGGCTTCTAGATGGCCTTGCAAGGCAAGGAAATCAGGTTTCTAGAAGGCCTAGGGTGCGGCACTAAGGGATAAGGATAAGGTTTAGGTGTCCTCAATGGATAAAGTGCCCTAAATGGATAAGGACTCCTCATTTCACTTGGAAACTTTGCCTATTAGGATTAGGAAACCTTGTCTTTGTCTTTCCTTCTTCATCTTGGAATCCCTTTTCCTTCTTGGACTTGGAAAACTTCTTTGTTGCTTCTCTTGAGACCATTTGGATTTTGACTTTCCTACTCCAAGTAGGAAACCTTGTTTGAGTAGGAATCTTCATTCTTCTAGGAATCCATCTTCAACTAGAAATCCCTCGTTGATTAGGAATCCTTCTTTGACTAGGATTTCATCTTTTAATTAGGCGCTTTCCTACTTCGACTAGGAAACCTTGTTCAAGTAGGAAACATCATCTTCAAATCTTCAATTTCGTCCATCCTCTTGGCTCCAAGCATATGATGTCCATTCCAAGCTCTAATTTGCTCCAAAATGCTCCAAAATGCATCCTTTTGCATATTTTGCCCTTAGAACCTGAAAACACATAAAACTAGCTTAAAAGACTACTTTACTAATGAAAAACACTATAAATGCACAAGAACAAGCTAAACTAAGGCGCATAAATATGCTCCTATCAAATTCCCCCACACTTAGCTTTTGCTAGTCCTCGAGCAAAACAAAACGAAACAAAGTAAACAAACGAAACAAAACGAGTAAAACACAACCTAAACCTTCCAATACTTGCCTCAGGGATTTCCAATGCACATGACATGTTAAAAATCATCATTCCCACAGATTTTAGCCATCTTTACACTTAAGCACATACTTAATCATAGTCACTACTTACTAGTTCACATTTAACCAATTAAAACATTGTTTTAAACGTAGTAACATGCCTTAGAGAATCCCTCAATTCCTTACTAGATATGCACTCTATTTTCACTCAGATTTTCTAACTACACACCCTACACTAGTTATATGTGAGAAGATAGATGTAAATATGAAAACGAATGCTCACATATATGTATGACAAAGGAAGCACTTTTCGGAGTTAAAAACATGTTTATAAATATGATCTCATGAATGGAATGCTACTACTTAGATGCGAGAACCAGTGACACCATATGCTCGTACCAATTTTAAACTCCACAAATTGAAACACATAACACTCAAGATTAAAGTCAAGGGTTGTAACGGGGCTTGGGGTATTGGCTAACAAAGAAGGGTAAAGGATAAACAAACGTTCTTAAAACAATAGTATGCAAAGCAATGAAATTGACACTTAGAATTCACTTTAGAGTGCAGAAAACAACTTTAAACACAAAGGAGAATACGCATGCATACTTAGGGTCAAATGCAACTTTTTGGACCCTTTTTTCAACAACCAAAAACTTAGAGCTCATTTTATGCTCTTCCAACTCCTTTTCATACTTTTCACAACTTTTTCTTATTTTCTTTCTATTTTGCACGAATTTTTCTTTTGTTCTCTTTTTTTTTTCTTTTCTCCTAACCCGTGCCTCAATATGAATTTTGGCACATACCCATATCAAGAATCCTTCCCCCACACTTATTTTTCTGCCATACCACGATCAAAGGAATTCATCATGCGTTATGCTTAACTACGTTCTAAGAACAAGGGTATGGATAATCCTAATCTAGGCTAGGTAAGGATACTGTGGGTTAACAAACAACATAGGCTAAACGAGGCTCAACGGGGTTAAACCTACAAAAACGAATGCATGGGATGAAGGCTTTTTGGCAATGGTGGTAACTACTAACTTCATCTTGAATATGTGTTATGCAATTCAATAACATGTTTTGAATGAAATTGGCATGAGTTCTAGCATTTGGAACTAAATGATGAAACGCCTTCTAAGTAGTAACCAAGCAAAGAATAATGAGATCATGCAACGACTTTAGAAAACAAGAATGCACAGATTATTAACTCTCCAAATAAACGTTTAGGCTCAAGTCTCACAAGGTTGTAGCGTTAGTTTGAGTTACTTCCTTCAAGCATGTTATAAAAACTGATTTTTACTTTATGATTACATGTGAATTCATAAGTTATAACCACAACCAAGCATAAACCAAAGAGTAAATCAAACTTTTATCCATGTTTATAACTCTCTTTAACCGTCATGCAATTACAAACCAAATCCTCATCATTGTGTTGGAAGGTACCCTAAGACACAAACAAACACACAAAAATAACTTAAAACAACTCTTTTTGGGTTTTCAAAACAATTTTTTCAAATTTTTATGGGATTTTCGGATTTTTAGAACAACCTATACTAAAACACACCAAAACAGCCTAAAAACACCTAAAAACAGCAAGAAACAACATTTGAAATTATGGGTGACAAAACCCTACGAATTTGCATCAAAATACTTTGGTTACCCCCCCACACTTAAATCAAACATTGTCCTCAATGTTTCAAGCATAGACTCACACAAATAACAAACAAACAAACAAAACAACATCTAAACAACCTAACATGGCAAAAACGAAATCAACAACAAAGAGAAGAGTTTAGGAACGCAAATCTGGAATTGGAGTGCTTTCTCGGTCTTCCTTTGTTGAATGCATGGGTTGCCTCCCAAGTAGCGCTTGCTTTAACGTCTTGCAGCCGGACGATGCTCCATTGAAGGTTTATGGAACCCCACGTCATGGAGGGGTGCAACTACAATCTGTCCGACGAACCACTTCATGCTTTGGGTCCTTGAATGGAGTGGGATAATTATCCTTTCTTATTGTCGTGTTTTGCTTTTCTACATCCACACGAATTCTCCCACGACGTTGAATTCGATTAGGTACCTGCACCACACGAGGTAACAACCTATTAGTTGAAATGGGAATCGAATTTGGAATAGGTGGCTTACCTTTGTACGGCAAATAAGTGGTAGCACAATGGATGGATGCACAAGGGTTGCTCGTGGCCAATTGTGGTGCTTCCAAGGTTGGAGCCGTGCACTCCTTGTGCTCTACTCCAAGTTCCTTCTCGGTAGTAGTTCGAGAAACATCCTTCTTGATCTTTGTTGAACATTCTGTCCCTATGTGTTTAATTACATTAATGGCACAACAAGAACGAACATCATTAGTATTCTCAATCGATTCAGGAATCTTAAAGTTAATCATATCACCACCAAAGGCCATAGTTACTGCTCCCTTGGCCACGTCAATCTTGGTTTGAGCCGTTTTCATGAATGGTCGTCCAAGTAAGAGTGGTGATGGTGGAGAGTGGGTTGAGTCCTCCATATCAAGCACATAGAAATCTGCAGGAAAAATCAAGTGGTCTACCTGCACCAAAACATCTTCCAACACTCCCTTGGGATATGCATTAGATCGATCGGCCAATTGAATAATAACGCCATCATTTTTAAGCTTTCCTAGATTCATAGATGCATAAACAGAATATGGCATGACATTAATTGATGCACCTAAATCTAGCATAGCATGCTCAAATCTTGTATTACCAATTACACAAGGGATTGTGAAACTACCCGGATCTTTAAATTTAGGTGGCAACTTCCTTTGCAGCATTGCAGATACATTCTCGCTTACATGTACCACCTCTTTCTCCCGAATCCGTTTCCTTGTTGTACACAGCTTCTTCAAAAACTTGGCATACTTCGGGATTTGCTTTATAGCATCGAGGAGAGGGATATTGACATGCACCTTTCTAAACGTCTCAAGAACGTCTTTGTCCTCTTCTTCATTCTTGGCTTGCAAAAATCTGCTAGGAAAGGGTACATCCGGAGGAATAACATTAGAATTAACTTGAATTGGACCTTCCTTACCTATGGTGGCCGAATTGGAATGCTTGGGTGGTTGCGGCAAGGGTGTTTCTACCCTTGCCGTGGCCTTTGCTTGGTCCTCCTCCTCAATTTGCAACTTCTCGTCCTCCTTGGGGGCAGATTTTGATGGTTGTGGCTCAGTTCCTACTTCTTTCCCGCTCCTTAGCGTGATGGCCTTGGCAGTTTCGAATCCTCCTCTCGGATTGACAACGGTTGAACTTGGCAACCTTCCTTGCTCACGAAATTGCCCCATGAACTCGGCAATTTGTCCCACTTGCTTCTTCAAGTTGTCCACCCTCTTGTCTTGGATTTGCCTCTCTTTGTTTTGAGTTTGGACTTCCTGCGTCAAAGTAGTAAGTAATTGAAAAATCTTATCATTATCACTTGAATTACCTGAATTGCTTTGGGCAGGTTGTGCTTGGGCTTGTGGTGGTGCCAACGGCTTTTGATAGAAACCCGGGGGTTGTTGCCTAAATCCGCTTTGTTGTTGGCCTTGTTGGGGGTCTCGCCATTTGAAATTCGGATGATCACACCAACCGGGATTGTAAGTATTGGAAAACGGATCACCACGTGATTGGTATTGGTTGCCATATCCCACGGCATTGAGTGTCTCCCACCCTCCATTCTCGATCAATTGTGGGCACTTGTCCGTAGGGTGTCCTTGCATGGAGCATACGCCACAAGAAGCTACGGTTTTGACTTTTGGACCTTCAACCACCTGAGAAAGCAACGTAGTAAGGTTAGCCATTTGATTTTGAAGTTCGGTTATGGCACTTACCTCATTGACTTGATGTTGCCGTGGCATGCTCCTTTGTCCAACACCTTCGTATTGTTGAGCGTTCAACGCTCGATTAGCAATCAACATCTTTGCAGCCGTAGGGGTCTTGTCCACCAATGCTCCTCCCGCTGATAGGAGCATATTTATGCGCCTTAGTTAGCTAGTTCTTATGCATTTTCGTTATGTTTTCTTAGTTTAAAGTAGTCTTTTAAGCTAGTTTCATGTGTTTTCAGGTTTAAAGGGCACATTACATAAAATGATGCATTTTGGAGCTTTTTGGAGCAAATGTGAGCTTAGATTGAAAAGTACATGCTTGGAGCACAAGGAATGGACAAGTTTGAAGGTAAAATGAGCTTAAGAAATGAAAGTGAAGAACAAAGAATTCAGAATTGGAAACCAAAGTTTCTAAAGTTGGAAGTTTCTATTCTTGGAGGTTTCCATTTTCGAGAGTTTCTATTATTGGCTTTGGGCTTTTGGATGACCTAACCCTAGCCGCACCTAGGCCTCTAGAATATCTGATTTCCTTGCCTTGCAAGGCATTCTAGAAGGCCCATCTCTAACCCTAACCCTAGCCGCACCTTAGGCCTTATTCCCACTAAAAATCTGATTGTTTTAACCTAATTCCTTGTGGATTTTCACCCTTTGCCGCACCTAAACCCTAGCCCATTGCCTAACCTAATTTCTCTAGGGTTTGTGGTGCCTATATATATGTGTTTTCATTCTATGCCGTAGGAACCATCTCCCATTCACATCATTCACGCCAGAATTTGTTCCTTGCTCTTTGCCGCACCTTTCCACCACCATATTCCATAATTTCTGCCAAAAACAACCCTTAGCCGCACCACCCATCAACCCTACACCTTTCCATACCATTCCCCATCCATTCTACACCATAAATAACCCCAAAAACCTGTTCTAAACTTTTTTGCCGCAGCAAGGAGGAAGGAGATATCGTTGATGAGCTTGCTGCCAAGTTGGAGCGTTCTAGGTGTTTTCTTTCTTTGGATTTTAATTTCTAAATTTATGTATCTTTGCTTTGCGAGTATGAGGAACTAAACCCCCCTTGGCTAGGGGGGGATTCGAAATACATGTTCATGCTTGCAGTATGATTTGATTAAATTCAGTTGTTATTTCATAAGTTGTGGATCCAATTCGTTCATCTATTTGATTGATAACTTATTTGTGTATGTTGATTGAGAGTGCACGCTTAGTTTTCATGCATGAATATGATGCTAGATTATGAGGGAGTTTCACCTAATAGTTACAATCTTATAATCACAAGTAGTGAAGGTCGCTTGAAAACGATCGCGTTGAATGAATTCTTGGCATAAGTTTCATGCAATTCATAGTAACGAGTGCTTCGTCAATGCTTATGTTTTTCATAGAACTTAATGATTCTTGCTTGTATCTCTATTATGCAATTCATGTAGGGAACTTGTAGGGAATGTTTTGGGTTGTCGTATGCAATCATCCAATCTAATAACTTGTGGAAAAACTGAAAGTTAATTAGTGCAATTCACGGTTAATTTGGGGCATTGAGTATCCATAGTTTATCGAAGAACAACTGAAAATCGTTTTGTTTGCAAGTGTGACATGTGTGGAGAAGAACTTCCTAACTAGCCTTTTATCCATCCTTTTCATCCAAAAACGTTTTACAATCTGTTTAGTTTTAAGTTTCTGTTTTGTTTTCAATTTTCGTCCAAAACAAATCCCCCTTTATTTTGAAGTCTTAGATTAGTTAGAAAGTGTTTTGATTTGTGTTTCTAAGTGTTTTGATTCAAGTTTTCACCCAAATTCGTCCAAGTTCTTGTTAGGTTCTCAAAACTGCCCAGAAAGTGGTTTTTAGGCAGTTTTGAGTCATTAGGTTGCTGTTTTGAGTTTTAGGTTTGTTTAAGTGTTTTAACCTTTAGTTTTGCATTCTTTGAGTCTAGTTTAGTGTTTTAAACTTTGTTTTTGAGTCTTTAAGTCAGTTTCCAAGTGTTTAGCAATCCCTCCTAATCCCCGGTCTAGAACGATCCCTACTTACATCTTTACTACAACTTGACAAAAAGAGGGTTTAATTTGTGTGCTTATCTATTTCGCATCAAATTTTTGGCGCCGTTGCCGGGGATTAGCAATTTTGCTAATCCCTTGGATTGTTTTTGTTTCTTTTATTTCACTTTGTTTCTGACTTTGTTTAAGTTTCTGACCTAATTTTGTTTCTTGTGTCTTAGGTACTAATGTATGACTAGAAGCTCTCAAACGATTCGTGCGAACATCTTGGATTTTGACGACGATTTTGAGAGGAAGTTGAGAAGAGCTAGAAACCAGCAAGAACACCATCCACCAAATTCCGAATCTGACCTTGAAGAAAACGTACAAGAAGAGGAGGAGGAAGCCACGGCAGGGATATTTGAAGAAGTCCAAGGCATGGCGGTGGACAACCGTACACTCAAGGAGCTTTCCGCCTCGGGTTTGGATAATGCCGCACCATTGTGTATCCAATATCCCACGGCTGCCCAAGGTAAGACGGAAGAATTTGAATTAAAGTCAAGTTTGCTTCATCATATTCCTAAATACCATGGCTTGTCCATCGAAGATCCTAACAAACATTTGAAAGAATTTGAAGTAGTTTGTTCTAGTATGACTCCCATTAACGTTGACGGAAGTATTTTGAAGATGAAGGCTTTTCCATTCTCTTTGATGGATAAAGCCAAGGATTGGTTATATGAGTTAGCTCCCGGCACTGTCACATCGTGGGAGAGTATGAAGAGAGCGTTCTTGGAGAAGTTCTTTCCAACTTCTCGCATCATCCTCCTACGCAAAAAGATAAGCGGAATTCAGCAAGAAGAAGGTGAGTCTTTTCCTACATATTATGAACGATTTAAATCACTTGTTGCTTCTTGTCCACAGCATCAGATGAAGGAGGAGTTGCTTTTGCAATACTTCTACGAGGGTCTCCTACCTCTAGAACGGCAAATGCTTGATGCTTCGGCGGGAGGAGCATTGGTGGACAAAACACCCATGGCTGCCAAGATCTTGATCTCTAATCGAGCGTTGAACGCTCAACAATACGAGGGAGTAGGCCAAAGGGGACCCCCATGAAGGAAATTTTGTGAAAAACATGTTCATTTGAATAACATCATATAGCATGCAATTAACAATTAAAGGCGGAATCATGCTTTCATGCATTCAAAAACAAAACATCTACCATGAAATTCAAAGCCTAGTAGATTGGTGAACCTTGACTCAACTTAAAAACAACAATTTGTTAGTTGAGAAATATTTACCTTTGTAGATTCCTCTTTGCATATGCAAAGGATAATCACCCAAAAGATAGGGCCTTCATTCCTTGCTTCTTAGCTCCATGGATTTGGTTAGAAGAATAGGTTCTCCAAGTTCCCAAAATTGAGAACCTCTAAAGATTCTACACCAAGGTTGGATTGGAGAGGAAATGAGTGACCTTGAGGAAATAGAATTGCTAGACAATATCCCCCAAGGTGGTTGGCCTCTTAGAGAGAAATGGAAGCTTTGTGTTCTCACCAATTTTCTCTAAAATCAACAACTTATGAATTTTAGGTTATAAAGTTCTTTATATAGTCACTTCTTTAAATGACCTAAAGAACCAAAAACCCTAATTCAACACTAAATGGATATGGGCTTTTGGGCCTTTGTGAATCTTTATTCATTAAGTTGTCATACAACTTAAGTCAATGGGCTTTGACGTTCGAAGCCCATTGGGCCTTAAGGTCCAAAACTATCCCGAGGTCTTTAACGAACTTATTCGTTTGATTAATTAACATATTAATTAATCATTGCCATAAATAATTAAACCATTTAATTATTCTTATTCATCTCCTTTGTTTCTTCAATCTCCACCTTATTTGGTGTACGATACATTAGGTTCCTTTTAGCGAGGCAGTGGGCGATTAAAACCATTTTACATCGATTGTGAATTGAAACTTACTTTCAATTCTCCCTTTAGTGATTACACACGTTTAGGGCTTCCACAAACCATGAGTGACACCTAACAGTATATCATGGCTACCCAAGCTAATCAGAAGAGGTAGAGAACCTATTCAGTTTAGGATTACAAATGCAATACGGTCTTTCTCTAATCTAATACTCTTGACCACATTGTTTGGTTTGATAGTTTATTTATTCATGTCTACTATCCAATGTGATTCATTTGCATTTTATGATTACCTTGAATGTGATTTGGAACGCATTCCCCAATCTCATTCATACTCTGGCCAGAGATTTTAATCATATCATAGAGTATTCTCCCTCAAACCATTTTGAAGGTTAGAGATCCCTTGTTGCACATTCACTTGTCTCCATGACTAAGTGGCTTAACCCCAATGATGTCGTGGACACCCCGATGGGGTGACTTTGACATAATCAAAGATCAAGGACTTAACCACAAGACAACAACTGTGATGCCTCAGGTCAAAGGACTAATTTGCATTATCCCAAACATGAGTTCTCATGTGACATGAGTATGAGAACTCCTCGTTGATCGTGTTCAGTGAACTCATTCTCTATTGAGCACCTACGTACTTGTCTTGATGTCACACACACCAATGACTCGAGACTAGTCACTCTCCCTGATAGAAGACATAGCACGTACTGATCTTAACGGACTGTGAATGCCCAATTGGCAATCCTATGATCAGGAATGTTTAGGATGTGTCTACGAAAGAATGGTCTCATTAATCTAACTTCATTAGATTGCATTCTCCCAATCACATATTCCGTGGACTTTATCGTTTAAGCATATAACATTTATATGAGACGTCTCAAACAATAATGTTTGCCCTTTATATGTAAACTAGATTAGTTTAACATGTGAAATATCCGTAAAGTATCATCATATGAATGGCTTTAGGGCACATTTCCAACAATCTCCCACTTGCACTAGAGCCAATCAGCTTGGTCATCTGTTATGATTCCTCTTCTGTAGTCATTTCCTAAATGGCTGAATAGTAGGCCTAGGAAATGGATATCTATATGTTATCCATAGAAGCAACCTTGAGAATATCGACGTCACCATTATACATGATTCCCAATCATGTGGTTCAGTCTCTCATATGAGTTCGGATCTTGATGAGACCTTGATTCCCAGGCTTGAGCTATCGCCCCATTAGTGTCGTAGTGTCAGTACACTAGATACACTTTCTGGTTGGAACCGAATAGAGAGTTCATAAATGAACTTTCCCATCCAAACAACATTGTTGTAAACTTCTATATGGCAATATATTTTGCATTCATAATGGAACACACTAAAGTCATTACTTTAATGTTTCCATCCAAATATCTCTTTAGTCATAATAAAGAGATATCTGTTTATCTCTTCATTCATAATGAAGAAACATCCAATGATGGATTAGATTCACAATCTAAT
Organism: Malus fusca; assembly: GCA_035220775.1. Classification (NCBI taxonomy): domain Eukaryota; kingdom Viridiplantae; phylum Streptophyta; class Magnoliopsida; order Rosales; family Rosaceae; genus Malus; species Malus fusca. Next base: position 17,363,318 of record CM069066.1, on the reverse strand, counting down.
ACATTTACGCTTCCATTACGTTACTCTAATTCTTCCTCATTCTTCGAGGAACCTATCCTTTAGTATTTCTTAAATACTTAAGGATTTACTTGACAATTGCCATGGTTCTGATCCTGGGCTTGCACTGATATCGCCTTGTACCTTTCTAGGTACAACTCATATCAATGTTTTTCATACAATATGAAATACATAAATCACCTTTCTGCGTATGCATAAAGGATTCGATTTACGCATTATTTCTTTGGGAGTCAAAGGGTACGTTCCCTTTGAGAAGAGCTACCTCCTAGTCTCACTAGAGTTGTTCTTCTTATTAAAGTTTATCATCATATGAGAAACTTCCTAGCAACCTTTTGTCTATTATTAGGGCATGATATAATCCAATTATATCCTAAAATCTATCATTATAGATTTCCATCCCATGTATATAGACTATGTCTCCCATATACATTCTATCGTTATAGAAAGTTTTAAAGTCATAACTTTAACAATGAAGTATTCTTTTCATTTCCAAAATTAATATATCATACATATATTCAAATTTAGGAATATGATTAACTCCCACTAATCTTTTGTAAACCTAGTAAACAAAAGATTCATTTACATCTATATGAGAAATCAAACAATTTTGATCTTTCTCTCATAAGACGCTTATGGCTCCCACTAGCTTGCTAAGATCCATGATGGTTGGATCTCTACAACTTACATGTTTTGTGATTCATAGTTTTAGACATAAATTATCAAGACTATCTTAATAATGGTTTCGGAAACCTATATCATGTCCAAACATTGAATCACCATTTAGTTGTAGCTAGCAATCTTCGAATTAATTGAAACTAAGACTACGTCAAAGATGGTTCCTTCAAAGTCAACCATTCTCTTTGATTGTAGTCACCTTAAGCTACCAATTAGCTATGAAGGTTTCATTATTTCGGGTCAAATGGTACTTTACCATTTCCTTGAGTATATATCGTTTATACACTCAATGTAGTCATAAAGTTCAAACCATTCAACTAAGACGGTTTATAAATCCTTCTTGACTACCTTGGAGCTTGTGGTATAGGAACTAGGTTGTTATATTTGTTGATTATCATCTTGTCTCTCAAAGAACCCATTCTTTTGAGTTCTATTCCTAGTTCATTTGCTCTAAGGCAAATCACATTGTAGGATTACAATGAACTACTCAACAAACAACATTTGTTGGTTGGTTTATAGAAGTGATATCCAAAGGTTAATTTAAGGATATCCACAAGATAATTTTTAAACAAATATTGCTTATTAGCACACAACCCCAAATCTTAACATGATTAAGATTTGTCTTTCTTTCCAACTACATCCTATGGAGTTATGAAAAGTTTGGAAGATCTTCTAATTGACAATCATATTGTCTTAGAAGCATATATATCCTATATATGGGTAATTGATAATATCCAACAAACTAAATCTTATTCAAGTTCGTTCTTCTCCTAATGGAGAAAATCATTTATCTTATGATGCTAATTTCCTTGATATCTTTCAAGGAAACTCATCTAAAGTGTTACCTTTCCTTGGATCAAATCTAAGGAGGTAAGTACTTTAGACGTCTTACTCATCAACTTACATTTCTTGAATTCTTTGAAACCTTTTGCAAAGTATTCGGACTTGTGTTTATTCATAATAAACTATAGTCCAACCGAGAGTGATCTTCGGTGAATGTCATACAACATGAGTAGTATTATGTTGTGGACAATTGCCACTATCTTGCAACCTTTTGGGTTTTAAGCATCATTATATTCTAAACAGTTAACGCTACCATATCATCTCTACTATAGAGACAATCAATTAGATTACTATAATCCAATCATTGATTAATAAAGAACAATGTTTTGTCAAACAAAACATTCATCCATCTCTATTATAGTGACGGAATTAAGTTCCTTAAAATTGGAATGTAAAGACAATCTTTGGTTTTTCCAATTTCTTTGGTAGTTTATATGAGGAAGTTAGTACCATCTGCTTTCGCAGAGATCTATATTTTATTCACGTTCCGAATGTGAAGTACTTTCTCTTCTCTCATTAATCTTCTACTTCTTATTAGCCACACTTTTACAACGATTGTAAAACATAGTTACTAATACGGAATCATGCATTCAAGTAGAAGAACCAACTGTTTTGAACTATTCAAGAACAATTTACAACACCTTCGAAAGGTGTGTTCTTGACACTTGCAAGACATTTCTTGCAAATACCCCTTCCAATGTCCATCCTTTCATAAAGAAAGTTTGTTCCCTTGGAGTTAATTTTATCTTCTTCATTTGACTTCTCCTTTGACTACAATAGTCATGGTCCCTAAACTCCCACCATCTCTCTTGAAACCTTTTTCAATTGTGTTATACACATCAAACATTTTGGAGAGTGTGTGGTTATTGTTCACTACATAGTTTACAATAAACTTAGTGAACCATTAGGATAGGGACATAAAGGTGAAGTCCTAGCTTAGTTTCCGTCTCGTTAAGTGGTTTATCACTTCAACACTCAATGATTCAAAATCATCATAAGTCCATGTTGATGGACTATTTTTGTCAACCAACCATTATGTTCTAAACATAATTACAAACTTTCAAGAGTTGTTCAAGGCAACTCTTATTTGTTCATAAGTTCCTTTGTTCATATAACGAAGGAATAAGCATTGGTTGTTTGTGTTGTCCTCTTCATGATAGACATTTCTAACATGTTCTTCCAATGATACATTATCAATTGGAAGATTGTGAGGATGAGACTTCTTAGGTACATGCACAATCCATTTAAGACAATCTTTGGGATTGTGTTACCAAGTCCGGAAACTAAAACATTCGGATTTTCTTTGTCAAGTTTTGGATAGCGTTTGCAAATATATTGGTAAACAAATACATAACGAATATAAATTGATTGATTTTAAGCCATTTGATTCGGGTCTTTAAATCAAATAGCACCACCCACTATTTTTGGCAAATTCCATATCCCTCATTGGAATTCGAGAGTTTTGGAGGAAACTCTTAGTAGGTTATGGGAGACTCACTATTACCAAGCCCACCTCACAATGATATGATATTGGCTAGCATTAATAATAATGAGAGAGTACACTTACTCATTTGCAACTAATGCAAGTACCCATCAATTTGGCCTCTAGAGAATGTTGCCTCACAATGATATGATATTGGCTCCATTGCACTTAGTTAAGTCATTCCCACCATGCTTAGTGCGTGAAGGGGTTCAAGAATAGCCTCACGATGATACGATGTCGGCCATCCTCGTTGCCTACACTCACCTCATCAAGTATGTATATAGACTCCTCCTGAGTATAAGCATGCACTTTGTACTCCCCCATGATAGGGTGAAGCCGGTGTACAAGTCATAAACGATTGGAGCCTACCACGGTGGAAGGCCACGAAAGAGTGTTCTAAGCACTCTCACGCTTTTCAACTTAATAATGGTTTGGTTGAGGGTTTTAGGTCTCATCACATAAACATATTCATTTTAATCTTTATTAAAACAATTTTGGTCCTATTACAACTATTGGTCCATTGATAAGCTCATATTTATACATATTTTACATCAAATTCTCTCGTCTTTTCTTAGTTAGTTTCTTATATTTTTGAGTTATTTGCTTTGTTTTTGTGTTTTATCAAATTTATCTAGCTAAGAAAATAAAAATAGCACAAGTGTGATTTTAAGTAATAAATTCGTCATTTCTATTTTTCTCACTTATTTTATTGTTTTAACTTAAGAAAATATTTTTGCAGAAAGAATAAAAATGATAAACAGAAAATAAATAATGCAAGGTGGGGGAAGCACATCTGAGCTACCAAAAATAAGAAGAAAAGGAAAGCATGATGAAAGAATAAAGAGCAAGACAGGGGGGAGCAAATGGAAGAGTGGAAATGATAAACAAATGAAAGAGTGGAAAATGAACGGAATGGTGGAGCACTAGAAGGAAGATAAATAAAAGAAAGTGAAGGTGCAGATGGTGAGTTGGAGGTGTCGGCATTTTAAGGATAAAATAAGATATAAAAAAATAAAGGTTGGGTGCGCCTGGCAGGAAGCAGAAAGAAGTGGGAGGTCTCGGGCCTTAAAGGGAGCTTCTGTGCAACGCAGAACCAGGGGGGGACTGCTGCCTTTGGCAGCGTGAGAGACAGGTGGCGGGAGAGAAGCTGCCAGACGCAAGTCAGGAGGGCAGCAAGAGTGGAGGGAACGGAAAGAAAGGGGCGGAGGATTTTTGGCAAGCTGCCTTACGCAGCTAGAGAGAGGGACGCTGAAGCAGCTCTCGACGGGCAGGAGCTGGCAAATAAGGAGACAAGCTGTGTGCAACCAGGAGGACTGTCAGAAAACAAAAATAAAATAAAGAAAAAGCACGGGAGTTGGGGACTTGGCAGGGAACCAGCTGGCAGAAGGGTGAGCTGCGCAGGAAGTTCCTTGGCGCAAGGACAGCTCGCGGGGGGTGCAGGACTGCTGCCTTTGCAGCTGGGGACGTGGAGTGCAGGGAAGAGGGTGCTGCTTTGCAGCAGGAAGGTCAGAGCTGCCTTCCCAAGGCAGCAAGGGAGAGAACAAGGAAGAAAACCGAGGGCAGCACGGAGGATATGAAGCACAGTGACACTGAAGCACTCTCCTCTCTCGGTTAATTCGTTCCTAAACTCACGTTTTAGTTTTATTTTTGTTTTAATAATGTGTAACTAATTTTGTTTTGGCTAGAGGTTAATTCAAAACCATGGATATATTTGTAATTTGAATTGATTACCTTCAGTTGTTATTTCTGAGTTGTGATTTAATTTGCTTAACTGCTTGATTGATAACTTATTTTTGTATGTCGATTAAGGATGCATACTTAATTTACATGCATGAATTTGATGCTAGAATATAAGTGAATTTCACCTAATCGTTATGAACTTATATTCACAAGTAGTGAAGGTCGCTTATAAACGATCGCGTTAGGTAAATTCTTGGCATAAGTTTCATGCAATTCATAGTAACAAGTGCCTCGTCAATGCTTATGATTTTCATAAAACTTAATGATTCTTGCTTGTATCTCTATTATGCAATTCATGTAGGGAACTTGTAGGGAATGTTTTGGGTTGTCGTATGCAATCATCCAACCTAATAAAAGTAGGAAAATCTGAAGGTTAATTTAAGCGGACCTAATTAACTTGGGGCGTTGAGAATTTACAATTTATTGAAAGAACAACTGAAAATCAATTTAGGTTGCATATGTGGCATGTGTGGAGAATAATCCTCTAGCCAGTTCGTCATTTATCATTTTACCTTAATTTTATGTTTTTGTCAATTTTGTAATTTATTTAAGTTTAATTTACTTTTCATCAAAATCAATCCCCCATTTTATTTTAAAGTGTTAGATTTATTAGAAATTAATTTAGTTTGTGTTTTCTTGAATTTTGAATTGTTTTGAGTCTTTTGATTTATTTTAGTTTATTTGTTAGTTTTATTTTGAGTTATTCTATTTAAGTGTTTTGAGTCTAGTTTAATATTTTAAATTTTGTTTTTACGTTTTTAATTTAATTTTACTTTGATTAGCATCCCTAGTTAATCCCCGGCCTAGAACGATCCCTACTTATCCATATACTACAATTGTCACAAATAGGGTTTAAATTTGTGCGTGAATTTATTTTCGCATCATCCATTTGATTCAATTTAGTTGTATATAATACTCCCACTATATTTATAAAACGGTTTTTTTTTTTTTTTTTAAAGCAAGAGTATATGATACTACTAACGTAAGGTTTGCATTCATTTGATGGACTATATAGTTGCCTTAGGGCCTTAGGATGACTATGAACCTTTGTTTAGATTCAACACGAGCCTAGTGTTGAATCTCGGACTAGGGATGGAGATTGATTTTAGTTACGCGTTTAATCACATTAAGGCGTGTTGTTCCTAGGGGCGTTGGACCCAACTACTTCATTTTCATGCATATCAAATAAAGCAAGAAAGAAGTACTTCAAAGTAAAAGAGAGCTTATGCTCTTTACAACATTTGCATAATTCAAATTACTTTAAAGTAAAGAAGAGCTTATGCTCTTTTACAACATTTGATCAAATCAAATTACAACCAAAATTAATCTACACATTCCCATGGTTCAAACAAATTTGAAACGGCCTTTCACATAGCTCAATTATCGTAGGCTTAGGTTCATAATCACCGTTTAATTAATCAACACTTTAATTAATTAAATTGAATGCAACATTTTCATTTGGTTTTTGTATCCATAAAATTGATTTAAATGGAGCTAAATGAAATGAAAATCCAATTCTCATTTAAAGAGACAAAACAATTTTTGTTCCCTACTTAATTTGGGCCATCATGCAATAACCACAACCTTTTGGGCTATATTGCGAAACACAAACTTTTGGGGTCACTTTGTAAAAACACAAAAGTCCACTACTTCATGTAATTACAACTAGAACCCAAAAATTTCAACAAATACAAAAAACTTCATTAAAGGAGCAAAACAATTTGTCCTTTAACGTTTTTGGGCCTTAACGTAAAAACGTAAACTTTTGGGCCAAAGTGCAAATACACAAAAGTATCAAAACTTTATGTAATTGAATAAAAGACCCAAAAATACCCTATTTAATTAGGGTGGCCGGCCATGATAGAAAAAATATGATTTTTACAAAGTTTTTGTAAGTGGGTTTTATTAGGTGAGGTAAAGATGAAATATTTTGAATTTATGTTAAACTTTTAAAAAAGTTTGTCTACCATTATAACCATTAATTGAATTTATGTCAAACTTTTAAAAAAGTTTGTCTACCATTAAAACCATTAATAATACTTTACAAATAATCATCACCCACTAAAATCACCCACTAAAATTAAACCAAAACTTTATGTAAAAACATAAAACATTTTGAATCAAAACTTCAAAACTTTTTGTTCTTGGCAAGAACTTCAAGAACATTGAAGAACACTCATGAAAACTCATAATAGCTCCATGAATGTTTTCACTCACCAAAACTCAAATTTTCATCACTCAAAAGAGGGTTAACATCCTAGGGTACTTAGGGGTTCCAAAAGTCACTTTAAAACCATTTTAACAAGACAAACATGAACCCAAAAAATCACCCTTTGGATTTGGCCGAATTTCCCAAAAAACATGGCACCAAATTTTAGCTCCAAAATTCATGCTCATATGAACTACATCTACAACATTTGAGATGGCAAATTTTCTAACAAAATTTACATTCAAAGAAACAAGAATAAAGCTTGTAACATATTACAACTTTTAAATCAAAAACTATGAACTACAAAACCCAAAATGATTCACCAACTACTAGACCTAGGCTCTTGATACCACTTGAAGGAAATTTTGTGAAAAACATGTTCATTTGAATAACATCATATAGCATGCAATTAACAATTAAAGGCGGAATCATGCTTTCATGCATTCAAAAACAAAACATCTACCATGAAATTCAAAGCCTAGTAGATTGGTGAACCTTGACTCAACTTAAAAACAACAATTTGTTAGTTGAGAAATATTTACCTTTGTAGATTCCTCTTTGCATATGCAAAGGATAATCACCCAAGAGATAGGGCCTTCATTCCTTGCTTCTTAGCTCCATGGATTTGGTTAGAAGAATAGGTTCTCCAAGTTCCCAAAATTGAGAACCTCTAAAGATTCTACACCAAGGTTGGATTGGAGAGGAAATGAGTGACCTTGAGGAAATAGAATTGCTAGACAATATCCCCCAAGGTGGTTGGCCTCTTAGAGAGAAATGGAAGCTTTGTGTTCTCACCAATTTTCTCCAAAATCAACAACTTATGAATTTTAGGTTATAAAGTTCTTTATATAGTCACTTCTTTAAATGACCTAAAGAACCAAAAACCCTAATTCAACACTAAATGGATATGGGCTTTTGGGCCTTTGTGAATCTTTATTCATTAAGTTGTCATACAACTTAAGTCAATGGGCTTTGACGTTCGAAGCCCATTGGGCCTTAAGGTCCAAAACTATCCCGAGGTCTTTAACGAACTTATTCGTTTGATTAATTAACATATTAATTAATCATTGCCATAAATAATTAAACCATTTAATTATTCTTATTCATCTCCTTTGTTTCTTCAATCTCCACCTTATTTGGTGTACGATACATTAGGTTCCTTTTAGCGAGGCAGTGGGCGATTAAAACCATTTTACATCGATTGTGAATTGAAACTTACTTTCAATTCTCCCTTTAGTGATTACACACGTTTAGGGCTTCCACAAACCATGAGTGACACCTAGCAGCATATCATGGCTACCCAAGCTAATCAGAAGAGGTAGAGAACCTATTCAGTTTAGGATTACAAATGCAATACGGTCTTTCTCTAATCTAATACTCTTGACCACATTGTTTGGTTTGATAGTTTATTTATTCATGTCTACTATCCAATGTGATTCATTTGCATTTTATGATTACCTTGAATGTGATTTGGAACGCATTCCCCAATCTCATTCATACTCTGGCCAGAGATTTTAATCATATCATAGAGTATTCTCCCTCAAACCATTTTGAAGGTTAGAGATCCCTTGTTGCACATTCACTTGTCTCCATGACTAAGTGGCTTAACCCCAATGATGTCGTGGACACCCCGATGGGGTGACTTTGACATAATCAAAGATCCAGGACTTAACCACAAGACAACAACTATGATGCCTCAGGTCAAAGGACTAATTTGCATTATCCCAAACATGAGTTCTCATGTGACATGAGTATGAGAACTCCTCGTTGATCGTGTTCAGTGAACTCATTCTCTATTGAGCACCTACGTACTTGTCTTGATGTCACACACACCAATGACTCGAGACTAGTCACTCTCCCTGATAGAAGACATAGCACGTACTGATCTTAACGGACTGTCAATGCCCAATTGGCAATCCTATGATCAGGAATGTTTAGGATGTGTCTACGAAAGAATGGTCTCATTAATCTAACTTCATTAGATTGCATTCTCCCAATCACATATTCCTTGGACTTTATCGTTTAAGCATATAACATTTATATGAGACGTCTCAAACAATAATGTTTGCCCTTTATATGTAAACTAGATTAGTTTAACATGTGAAATATCCGTAAAGTATCATCATATGAATGGCTTTAGGGCACATTTCCAACACCCCACGGCACCAAGTACATGAGGTAAGTTCAACTTCCGATCTTCATTCACAATTGGCTAATCTTACTTCTATTGTTTCACAGATGGCCGAGGGAATGCAGATGCAAGGACCTGTGGTGTGTGGCGTATGTTCTATCCAAGGACATGTCTCCGAAAAATGTCCTCAACTCATCGAGAATGGCGGATGGGAGAGTGCGAATGCCATTGGGTTTAAAAGCCAAAATCAGTCAAGACATGATCCATACTCCAACACGTATAATCCGGGGTGGAGAGACCACCCAAATTTCAAGTGGAGGGAGCCCCAGCAACCTCAAAACCAAGGAGGCTTTAGGCAACAACCCCCGGGGTTCTTCACCAAGCCGTACACACCCAATCAAAACCAACCGCAATCTGACCCAAATGCTTCAGGTACGTCCCTAGACAATGATGCACTTCTTAAGATACTAACCAAGTTGACTCATGGGCAGGAAAAGCAAACCCAAGCAATGCAAAGCACAAACATTAGGGTAGATCAATTGGAGAAGCAAATTGGGCAGATTGCGGAGTTTGTTGGGCAGTTTAGAGAACAAGGAAAGCTTCCTAGTTCAACCATTGCGAATCCAAAAGGAGGCTTTGAAACCGCAAATGCAATCATGCTAAGGAGTGGAAAAGAAGTTGGGACAGGTCCTACACCACAAAAATCAGGTCCCAAAGAGGATGAAACGTTGAAATCGGAAGAAGAGACACCAAGTCCACTCACGGCAAAGGTAGCACCACCTTTGCCGCAAGCACCCATGGCCCCTAAGCCATCCAATCCGTCCACCCTAGGTAAGATGAGTCCAAGTTTGGTTAATTCTAACAGTATTCCACCTAATGTGCCTTTTCCTAGCAGATTTTTGCAATTCAAGAATGAAGAGGAGGAAAAAGATGTTCTAGAGACATTTAGGAAGGTTCAAGTTAACATACCTCTCTTGGATGCAATCAAGCAAATCCCAAAGTACGCCAAGTGTTTGAAGAAGCTTTGTACAACAAAGAAACGTTTTCGGGAGAAAGAAGTGGTACAGGTAAGTGAGAATGTGTCTGCCATGATACAACGTAAACTACCTCCTAAATGCAAAGATCCGGGTAGTTTCACCATTCCTTGTGTCATTGGTAATACTAGGTTCAAATCTGCCATGTTAGACTTAGGTGCATCCATAAATGTTATGCCATATTCAATTTATGCATCTATGAACCTAGGCAAGTTAAAAAATGATGGTGTAATCATACAATTGGCCGATAGATCTAATGCCTATCCAAAGGGAGTTGTGGAAGATGTTTTGGTGCAGGTTAATCATTTGATCTTTCCGGCGGATTTCTATGTTCTTGAGATGGATGAATCAGATGATGCTCCTTCATTGCCCATTCTCCTTGGACGGCCGTTCATGAAAACGGCTCAAACCAAGATTGATGTAGCCAAAGGAGAAGTAACTATGGCATTTGGTGGTGATATGATTTGTTTTAAAATTTCTGAATCCATTGAGACTCCTAACATTGTTCGTTCTTGTTGTGTTATTGATACAATAGAAAAGATAGGGACGGATCATTCAGCCCCTAACACAAAGGTTGCTTCAAGAACCATGCAAGATGAGGGCATTGGAGTGGAGCATGAGGACCCCACGGCCACTGCCCTTAAGATACCCAATGTGGCCGAGAACACCATGAGGAAAAAAATTCATGTTGCTGCCACTTCATCCCAACACCAAGGTAAGACACCTAGTCCAAATCCAATTCCCATTAAAATTAATAGGTGGTTCCCTTCTTTGGTGCAGGTACCCAAGCAAATTCCCAATGGTGGGCGCATAAACATGAACCTTAGGCAACACAACGCACCCATCAACAAACATCACTATCCATTTCCGTTCAAGGATGCAATGTATGAGAACTTTGTGGAGCATGTTGTGGAGGAGATCCCACTGCATGCCGTTGGCTCCAAGGAGGAGTGAAGGTGTTCTTCGTCCGGCTGCAAGACGTTAAAGAAAGCGCTACTTGGGAGGCAACCCATGCAATTCAACAAAGGAAGCCCTAGGAATCACTCTAATTCCAGATTTGCGTTCCTAAAACCCTTCACTTTGTTGCTTGTTTCTAATCTGCCCAGTTTGTTATTTACTTGCTGTTTGTGTGTTTCTTTTTGTTTAGCTTGGTTTTATGCTTGAAACATTGAGGACAATGTTTGATTTAAGTGTGGGGGGGTAACTAAGTGTTTTAGATGCAAATTCGTGGGATTTTATCACCCTTAACTTGGAGACTTGTTCCTTGCTGTTTTTAAGTGTTTTTGAGCAGTTTTGGTGTGTTTTAGTGTGTTTTGATGCAAAAATCCGAAAATCACATAAAAATTTGAAAAATTGTTTTAAAAAACCCAAAAAGAGTTGTTTTTGTGTGTTTGTTTGTGTCTTAGGGTACCTTCCAACACAATGATGAGGATTCGGTTTGTAATTACATGGCTGTTAAAGAGAGTGATTAACATGGAAGAAAGTTTGATTTACTCTTTGTTTATGCTTAGTTGTGGTTATAACTTATGAATTCACATGCAATCATAAAAGAAAAAAATCAGTTTTTGTAACATGCTTGAAGGAAGGAACTCAAACCAACGCTACAACCTTGTGAGACTTGAGCCTAAACGTTTATTTGGAGAGTTAAAATCTGTGCATTCTTTGTTTTCTAAAGTCGTTGCATGATCTCATTATTCTTTGCTTGGTTGCTACTTAGAAGGCGTTTCATCATTTAGTTCCAAATGCTAGAACTCATGCCCATTTCATTCAAAGCATGTTATTGAGTTGCATAACACACATTCAAGATGAAGTTGTGTAGTGACCACCACCTTAGCCAAAAAGCCGTGTGCCCTATGTCATTGTGATTTGTAGGTTTTAACCCCATCGAGCCTTGTTAGCCTTCGTTATTTGTTAACCCATGTTTTCCTCACCTAGCCTAGTTTAGGACCATCCATACCCTTGTTCTTAAAGCATAGTAAAGCATGATTCGAAGTGAATTCCTTTTGATCTATGTTAGCAGAAAACAAGTGTGGGGGAAGTATTTTTCATGAGGAATTGTGTGCCATAGGCACGGCAAAGAAAAGAAAAGAAAAAAAAAATTCGTGGAAAAAGAAAAAAAAAAATGAAGAAAAAAAGTATGAAAAGTATGAAAAAAAAAAGAGTTGAAAAGTTGAGAAAAAGAGTTCCAAAGTATTGTTTGTTGAAGTAAGGGTCCAAAACAATGAATTTGACCCTAAGAAGTTGTTTAAGTCTCCCCCTTGTGTGTTAAAGTTAATTTCTGCAATCTAAGTGAATTCTAAGTCTCAATTTCATTACTTTGCTTACTATCGCTTGAAGAACGTTTGTTTTCCTTATCCTTTCCTTGTTAACCAACACCCCAAGCCCCATTACAACCCTTAACTTCTATCTTGAGTGTTATGTGTTTCAATTTGTGGAGTTTGAATTTGGTATGAGCATATGGTGTCACTGGTTCTCGCATCTAAGTAGTAGCATTCCATTCATGAGATCATATTAAAAAACATGCGTATTAACTCCGGAAAGTGCTTTCTTTGTTATACATATATGTGAGCATTCGTTTTCATATTTACATCAATCTTCTCACATATAACTAGTATAGGGTGTGTAGTTAGAAAATCTGAGTGAAAATAGAGTGCATATCTTGTGGTGACTAGTAAGTGCATATCTTGTGCATATCTGAGTGAAAATAGAGTGCATATCTTGTGCATATCTTGAGGGATTCTCTAAGGCATGTTACTACATTCAAAATCATCGTTTTAAATGGTTAAATGTGAACTAGTAAGTGGTGACTATGATTAAGTATATGCTTAAGTGTGAAGATGACTAAAATTTGTGGGAGTGATGATTTTTAACATGTCATGTGCATTGGAAATCCCTGAGGCAAATGTTGGAAGGTTTAGATTGTGATTTTGTTTTGTTTCTTTGTTTTGCTCGAGGACTAGCAAAAGCTAAGTGTGGGGGAATTTGATAGGAGCATATTTATGCGCCTTAGTTAGCTAGTTCTTATGCATTTTCGTTATGTTTTCTTAGTTTAAAGTAGTCTTTTAAGCTAGTTTCATGTGTTTTCAGGTTTAAAGGGCACATTACATAAAATGATGCATTTTGGAGCAAATGTGAGCTTAGATTGAAAAGTACATGCTTGGAGCACAAGGAATGGACAAGTTTGAAGGTCAAAGGAGCTTAAGAAATGAAGAAATGAAAGTGAAGAACAAAGAATTCAGAATTGGAAACCAAAGTTTCTAAAGTTGGAAGTTTCTATTCTTGGAGGTTTCCATTTTCGAGAGTTTCTATTATTGGCTTTGGGCTTTTGGATGACCTAACCCTAGCCGCACCTAGGCCTCTAGAATATCTGATTTCCTTGCCTTGCAAGGCATTCTAGAAGGCCCTTCTCTAACCCTAACCCTAGCCGCACCTTAGGCCTTATTCCCACTAAAAATCTGACTGTTTTAACCTAATTCCTTGTGGATTTTCACCCTTTGCCGCACCTAAACCCTAGCCCATTGCCTAACCTAATTTCTCTAGGGTTTGTGGTGCCTATATATATGTGTTTTCATTCTATGCCGTAGGAACCATCTCCCATTCACATCATTCACGCCAGAATTTGTTCCTTGCTCTTTGCCGCACCTTTCAACCACCATATTCCATAATTTCTGCCAAAAACAACCCCTAGCCGCACCACCCATCAACCCTAAACCTTTCCATACCATTCCCCATCCATTCTACACCATAAATAACCCCAAAAACCTGTTCTAAACTTCTCTGCCGCAGCAAGGACGAAGGAGATATCGTTGATGAGCTTGCTGCCAAGTTGGAGCGTTCTAGGTGTTTTCTTTCTTTGGATTTTAATTTCTAAATTTATGTATCTTTGCTTTGCGAGTATGAGGAACTAAACCCCCCTTGGCTAGGGGGGGATTCGAAATACATGTTCATGCTTGCAGTATGATTTGATTAAATTCAGTTGTTATTTCATAAGTTGTGGATCCAATTCGTTCATCTATTTGATTGATAACTTATTTGTGTATGTTGATTGAGAGTGCACGCTTAGTTTTCATGCATGAATATGATGCTAGATTATGAGGGAGTTTCACCTAATAGTTACAGTCTTATAATCACAAGTAGTGAAGGTCGCTTGAAAACGATCGCGTTGAATGAATTCTTGGCATAAGTTTCATGCAATTCATAGTAACGAATGCTTCGTCAATGCTTATGTTTTTCATAGAACTTAATGATTCTTGCTTGTATCTCTATTATGCAATTCATGTAGGGAACTTGTAGGGAATGTTTTGGGTTGTCGTATGCAACCATCCAATCTAATAACTTGTGGAAAAACTGAAAGTTAATTAGTGCAATTCACGGTTAATTTGGGGCATTGAGTATCCATAGTTTATCGAAGAACAACTGAAAATCGTTTTGTTTGCAAGTGTGACATGTGTGGAGAAGAACCTCATAACTAGTCTTTTATCCATCCTTTTCATCCAAAAACGTTTTACAATCTGTTTAGTTTTAAGTTTCTGTTTTGTTTTCAATTTTCGTCCAAAACAAATCCCCCTTTATTTTGAAGTCTTAGATTAGTTAGAAAGTGTTTTGATTTGTGTTTCTAAGTGTTTTGATTCAAGTTTTCACCCAAATTCGTCCAAGTTCTTGTTAGGTTCTCAAAACTGCCCAGAAAGTGGTTTTTAGGCAGTTTTGAGTCATTAGGTTGCTGTTTTGAGTTTTAGGTTTGTTTAAGTGTTTTAACCTTTAGTTTTGCATTCTTTGAGTCTAGTTTAGTGTTTTAAACTTTGTTTTTGAGTCTTTAAGTCAGTTTCCAAGTGTTTAGCAATCCCTCCTAATCCCCGGTCTAGAACGATCCCTACTTACATCTTTACTACAACTTGACAAAAAGAGGGTTTAATTTGTGTGCTTATCTATTTCGCATCACCCGCTGAGGCATCTAGTATTTGACGTTCAATTGGTAGAAGTCCCTCGTAGAAGTATTGTAGAAGTAGTTCCTCCTTCATTTGATGCTGTGGACATGAAGCAACAAGAGATTTAAAACGTTCATAATAAGTAGGAAATGATTCACCTTCATCTTGTTGAATGCCACTTATCCTTTTGCGTAGGAGGATGACTCGAGAAGTTGGGAAAAACTTCTCCAAGAAAGCTCGTTTCATGCTCTCCCATGATGTGACAGTTCCGGGAGCCAATTCGTACAACCAATCTTTCACCTTCTCTAGGAGAGAAAAGGGAAAGGCCTTCATCTTCAAGATGCTCTCATCCACGTTCACCGGGGTCATGCTTGAGCAAACGACTTCAAACTCCTTCAAGTGCTTGTTCGGATCTTCCATGGACAGCCCATGGTACTTCGGAATGTGATGTAACAAGCTTGACTTCAATTCGAACTCGGCAGTCTTGTCCGGAGCCGCCCTAGGGTATTGGATACATAGAGGTGCGGCATTATCCAATCCCGAAGCGGAAAGCTCCTTGATCGTTCGGTTGTCCGCTGCGATGCCTTCCACTTCCTCTTCAAATTCAGAAACGGACTTGGAACTTGCACTTGATTCACTAGGTTCCGGGTTCTTCCTCTTTTGTCTCAACTCACGCTCAAAATCGTCGTCAAAGTCTAAAATATGTTCGTGAACCGGATTAGAACTCCGAGTCATAAACAAGTACCTAAAACAAGAAACAAAACAACATAAGAATCTGATCTAATAAGAAAAACGAAAATAACAATCCAAGGAATTAGCAAAGTTGCTAATCCCCGGCAACGGCGCCAAAAATTTGATGCGAAATATATAAGCACACAAATTAAACCCTCTTTTTATCAATTGTAGCAAAGTATGTAAGTAGGGATCGTTCTAGACCGGGGATTAGGAGGGATTGCAAAATCACTTGGAATTGACTCAAAAACGTAAAAACAAGTTTAAAACACTAAACTAGACTCAAAGAATGCAAAACTAAACTTTAAAACACCAAAACAAACGAAAAGACTCAAAATAACACAAAAACACTCAAAACTGCC
The DNA here is from genome assembly GCA_035220775.1 of Malus fusca. Taxonomy (NCBI): domain Eukaryota; kingdom Viridiplantae; phylum Streptophyta; class Magnoliopsida; order Rosales; family Rosaceae; genus Malus; species Malus fusca. The sequence goes on along the minus strand of CM069066.1, from coordinate 17,347,166 downwards.
TTAAAACCACTTTCTGGGCAGTTTTGGACTCTAAACAAGATTTTGACGAAAATAGGTTTTAACTTGACTCAAAACACTTAAAAACACAAACTAAAGTGATTTCTAACTACTATGACTCAACAAAGAAAAGGGGGATTGATTTTGGACGAATTTAAAAACAAAACAAACTTTGTAAATTAGAACAGATTTTAAAAACTAATTTGATTGAATTGGATGGATGGAAGGCTAGCTAAGGGGTTCATCTCCACACATGTTATACTTGCATTCAAAACGATTTCCAATTGCCTTTCAATAAACCATGAATTCTCAACGCCCCAAGTTAATTAGGTCCGCTTAAATTAACCTTCAGATTTTCCTAACGTTATTGAATTGGATGATTGCATACGACAACCCAAAGCATTCCCCACAAGTCCCCTACATGATTGCATAATAGAGATACAAGCAAGAATCATTAAGTTCTATGAAAACCATAAGCATTGACGAAGCACTTGTTACTATGATTTCATGAAACTTATGCCAAGAATTTACTTAACGCGATTGAGATCATCAACCTTTACTACTTGTGAATATAAGTCCATAACGATTAGGTGAAATTTCCTTATATCCTAGCATTCAATTTATGCATGATAATTAAGCGTGCACTCTCAACCAACACACACAAATCAATGTAATTCACATAGATAAGTAAATTGAATTCACAACTTATGAAACGCAATTAGAAGTAATCAAATCATAACGCAAGCATAAACATGTATTTCGAATCCCCCCCTAGCCAAGGGGGGTTTAGTTCCTCATACGCACAAAACAAAGAGAATTGAATTTAAACATTGAAATTAAAGGAAAAGAAACACCTAGAAATTCCAGCGACGCGAACTTGAATTGCATGAACTTCCAAGCTTCCTTCTCCTCCTCCTTGGTGCGGCAAAGGACTTTAGGGACAGGTTTGGGACTTATATGTATGGGAGGATGAGTATGGACTAAGGTAGAAGTGTTTAGGGGATGGGGATGGTGCGGCAAGGCTTAAAAACTAGGAAGGAAGGTGTTGGACGAATTTTTGGAGTGAATTGTGAATTGTGGTGAATGGTCTCCATGAATGGGTGCGGCACCATGTATTTATAAGGTCCTAAAAGTCTAGCAAATCAGATTAGGACTTGGAGAATTAAATCCCATCAGGAAAGGGCTAAAAAGAATCAGATTTTGGGTAGGAAAGATCCTCCTAGGTGCGGCAGGAATGGATTAGAAGGATAAGGCTTCTAGATGGCCTTGCAAGGCAAGGAAATCAGGTTTCTAGAAGGCCTAGGTTGCGGCACTAAGGGATAAGGATAAGGTTTAGGTGTCCTCAATGGATAAGGTGCCCTAAATGGATAAGGACTCCTCATTTCACTTGGAAACTTTGCCTATTAGGATTAGGAAACCTTGTCTTTGTCTTTCCTTCTTCATCTTGGAATCCCTTTTCCTTCTTGGACTTGGAAAACTTCTTTGTTGCTTCTCTTGAGACCATTTGGATTTTGACTTTCCTACTCCAAGTAGGAAACCTTGTTTGAGTAGGAATCTTCATTCTTCTAGGAATCCATCTTCAACTAGAAATCCCTCGTTGATTAGGAATCCTTCTTCAATTAGGAATCCTTCTTTGACTAGGATTTCATCTTTTAATTAGGCGCTTTCCTACTTCAAGTAGGAAACCTTGTTCAAGTAGGAAACATCATCTTCAAATCTTCAATTTCGTCCATTCTCTTGGCTCCAAGCATATGATGTCCATTCCAAGCTCTAATTTGCTCCAAAATGCTCCAAAACACATAAAACTAGCTTAAAAGACTACTTTACTAATGAAAAACACTATAAATGCACAAGAACAAGCTAAACTAAGGCGCATAAATATGCTCCTATCAAATTCCCCCACACTTAGCTTTTGCTAGTCCTCGAGCAAAACAAAACGAAACAAAGTAAACAAACGAAACAAAACGAGTAAAACACAACCTAAACCTTCCAATACTTGCCTCAGGGATTTCCAATGCACATGACATGTTAAAAATCATCATTCCCACAGATTTTAGCCATCTTTACACTTAAGCACATACTTAATCATAGTCACTACTTACTAGTTCACATTTAACCAATTAAAACATTGTTTTAAATGTAGTAACATGCCTTAGAGAATCCCTCAATTCCTTACTAGATATGCACTCTATTTTCACTCAGATTTTCTAACTACACACCCTACACTAGTTATATGTGAGAAGATAGATGTAAATATGAAAACGAATGCTCACATATATGTATGACAAAGGAAGCACTTTTCGGAGTTAAAAACATGTTTATAAATATGATCTCATGAATGGAATGCTACTACTTAGATGCGAGAACCAGTGACACCATATGCTCGTACCAATTTTAAACTCCACAAATTGAAACACATAACACTCAAGATTAAAGTCAAGGGTTGTAACGGGGCTTGGGGTATTGGCTAACAAATAACACTCAAGATTAGTTAGTATCTTAAGAAGTGCATCATTGTCAAGAGACGTACCTGAGGCACTTGGGCCGGATTGGGCTTGATTTTGGGGTGGGCCGTAGGTTTTGGGAAAGAACCCTGGGGGTTGTTGCCTAAAGCCTCCTTGGTTTTGAGGTTATTGGGGCTCCCTCCACTTGAAATTTGGGTGGTCTCTCTAACCAGGATTATATGTGTTTGAATATGGATCGTTCCTTGGTTGGTTTTGACCTTGAAACCCAATTTCATGGGCGCTTTCCCATCCACCATTTTCAATGAACTGTGGACACTTTTCAGAGACATGTCCTTGGATGGAACATACGCCACATACAATTGGTCCTTGCATCTTCATGCCCTCGGCCATCTGAGACACAAGAGAAGTAAGATTAGCCAATTGTGAATGAAGATCGGAAGTTGAACTTACCTCATGTACTTGGTGCCGTGGGGTTCCCCTTTGGCCTACTCCCTCGTATTGTTGAGCGTTCAACGCTCGATTAGAGATCAAGATCTTGGCAGCCATGGGTGTTTTGTCCACCAATGCTCCCCCTGCCGAAGCATCAAGCATTTGACGTTCTAGAGGTAGGAGACCCTCGTAGAAGTATTGCAAAAGCAACTCCTCCTTCATCTGATGCTGTGGACAAGAAGCAACAAGTGATTTAAATCGTTCATAATATGTAGGAAAAGACTCACCTTCTTCTTGCTGGATTCCGCTTATCTTTTTGCGTAGGAGGATGATGCGAGAAGTTGGAAAGAACTTCTCCAAGAACGCTCTCTTCATACTCTCCCAAGATGTGACAGTGCCAGGAGCTAACTCGTATAACCAATCCTTGGCTTTATCCATCAAAGAGAATGGAAAAGCCTTCATCTTCAAAATATTTCCGTCAACATTGACGGGAGTCATACTAGAGCAAACTACTTCAAATTCTTTCAAATGTTTGTTAGGATCTTCCATGGACAAGCCATGGTATTTAGGAATATGATGAAGCAAACTTGACTTTAATTCAAACTCTTCCGTCTTACCTTGGGCAGCCGTGGGATATTGGATACACAATGGTGCGGCATTATCCAAACCCGAGGCGGAAAGCTCCATGAGTGTACGGTTGTCCATGGCCACGCCTTGATCTTCTCCACCCACTTGTGCCGTGGGATCTTCCTCCTCTTCTAGAACTTGATCTTCAAGGTCAGGTTCCGGGCTAGGTGGGTTGGACTCTTGTTGGTTCCTCCTTCTTCTCAAAGTTCGCTCAAAATCGTCGTCAAAGTCCAAAATATGCTCACGAACAGGTTGGGAACTTCGAGTCATGCATTAGTACCTAAAAACAAAGAAACAAAACAAATCAGCAACTAAGATAGAAAACAAACGAAAATAAATAAAAAGAAACAACAAGGGATTACCAAAGTTGCTAATCCCCGGCAACGACGCCAAAATTTGATGCGTAAATTAACTAAACACACAAATTAAACCCTCTTGTTGACAAATGTAGTATGGATAAGTAGGGATCGTTCTTAAACCGGGGATTAGGAGGGATTGCTAAACACTTGAAAACTGACTTAGAAACGTAAAAACAAAGTTTAAAACACTAAACTAGACTCAAAGAATGTAAAACTAAAGTTTGAAACACTAAAACAAACCAAAAGACTCAAAACAGCAAACAAACACTCAAAACTGCCTTAAAAACACTTTCTGGGCAGTTTTGAGCACAAACACAAATTTGGACGAAATTGAGTTATAACTTGAACCAAAACACTTAAAAACACAAACTAAATCACTTTCTAACTAATATGAGACTTCAAAATAAAGGGGGATTTGTTTTGGACGAAAATTGAAAACAAAACAGAAACTTTAAAACAAAACAGTTTGTAAAACGTTTTGGATGAAAAGGATGGATAAAAGGCTAGTTAGGAGGTTCTTCTCCACACATGACACACTTGCAAACAAAACGATTTTCAGTTGTTCTTCCAATAAATTATGAAACTCAACACCCCAAGTTAATTAGATACGCTTGAAGGAAGGAACTCAAACAAACGCTACACCCCTGAGAGACTTGAGCCTAAATGTTTATTTGGAGAGTTATTAATCTGTGCATTCTTGTTTTCTAAGTCGTTGCATGATCTTGATAGGAGCATATTTATGCGCCTTAATTAACTAGTTCTTATGCATTTTCGTTATGTTTTCTTAGTTAAAGTAGTCTTTTAAGCTATTTCCATGTGTTTTCAGGTTTAAGGGCATATTATACAAAAAGATGCATTTTGGAGCCTTTTGGAGCAAAATGGAGCTTGGAATGGATGTCACATACTTGGAGCCAAAGGCATGGACGAATTTGAAGACTTGAAGATGATGATTCCTACTTGAACAAGGTTTCCTAGTTGAAGTAGGAAAGTGCTTAAATGAAGGATTCCTAAATGAAGTAGGATTCCTAATCAATGAAGGAGTCCTAGTTGAAGATGGATTCCTAGAAGAATGAAGATTCCTACTCAATCAAGGTTTCCTACTTGAAGTAGGAATGTTAAACCTAATTGGCCTTGAGTTCAGCAACAAATGAGTTTTCCAAGTCAAAGAAGGGAAAGGAATCCAAAAAGAAGAAGGATTGATCAAGACAAGCTTTCCTATTCCTAATATGCAAAGGTTTCAGCTACAAAGAGAAGTCCTAAACACTTTAGGACACCTTAGCCTTATCCTAGAGGAGTGCCGCACCAATTTCAGCAAGGCGATCTATTTTCCTTGCCTTGCAAGGCTTTCTAGAAGCCTTATCCATTGTTTCCCTTTGCTGCCGCAACTATTGGACCTTTTCCCCTTTTAATTCTGATTTCTAAGCCTTTTTACTTGTGGATTTGGGTTATCCAAGTCCATATCTGATTACCCTAGGGTTTTAAGTGCCTATATATACTCTCATTCACCCCTTGGCTGAATTACCACCTCTCATACACATCAATTCACGCCAGAATTCAGCCCTTGCTCTCTGCCGCAACCATCACTCACCATATTCCATAATTCCTCCCAAAAACCACCCCTTGCCGCACCACCCATCCATCCCATGCACCACCATACATCCCCCATCCATTCTACACCATTTATAACCCCAAAAACCTGTCCACAAGCTTTGTGCCGCAGCAAGGAGGAAGGAGGACTTCGTGGATGCACTTGCTGTCCAAGTTGGAGTATCTAGGTGTTTTCTTTCTTTGGATTTCAATGTCTAAATTTATTTATCTTTGCTTTGTGCGTATGAGGAACTAAACCCCCCTTGGCTAGGGGGGGATTCGAAACCATGTTCATGCTTGCTATATGATTTGATTACTTCTAATTGCGTTTCATAAGTTGTGAATTCAATTTACTTATCTATATGAATTAAAACTGATTTGTGTATGTTGGTTGAGAATGCACGCTTAATTGTCATGCATAAATCTAATGCTAGAATATAAGGAAATTTCATCTAATCGTTATGAACTTATATTCACAAGTAGTAAAAGTTGTTGATCACAATCGTGTTAAGTAAATTCTTGGCATAAGTATCATGCGCTTTCATAGTTACGAGTGCCTCGTCAATACTTATGATTTCCATTGAACGTAATGATCTTTGATTGTATCTCTATTATGCGCTTTCATGTAGGGAGCGTTTGAGGAATAATTTGATTGCGATGCGCTTTTTCCGTCCAATTCATGAACATAAGGGAAATCTGAAAGTTAATTTAAGCGGACCTAATTAACTTGGAGTATTGAGTATGCAAGTGGGAATCGTTTATTGAAAAGCAATTGGGAATCGTTTTGTATGCAAGTGTGGCATGTGTGGAGAAGAACCCCTTAGCTAGCTTTCCATCCATTCACTTTTATCAAATTCGTTTTGGAATCTGTTCAACTTACAAAGTTTTGTTTTTGTTTTCAATTGTCGTCAAAACTCAATCCCCATTTATTTTGAAGTGTTAGATTAGTTAGAGATCAATTTAGTTTGTGTTTTTAAGAGTCTTGAGTCAAGTTAAAACTTATTTTCGTCCAAATTTGTGTTTTGTGTTCAAAACTGCCCAGAAAGTGTTTTTAAGGCAGTTTTGAGTGTTTATTTGCTGTTTTGAGTCTTTGGGTTTGTTTTAGTGTTTTAAAGTCTAGTTTTGCATTCTTTGAGTCGAGTTTAGTGTTTTAAACTTTGTTTTTACGTTTTTGAGTCAGTTTTCAAGTGATTTAGCAATCCCTCCTAATCCCCGGCCTAGAACGATCCCTACTTACATTCCTTACTACAATTGATAAAAAGAGGGTTTAATTTGTGTGCTTATATATTTCGCATCAAATTTTTGGCGCCGTTGCCGGGGATTAGCAACTTTGCTAATCCCTTGGATTGTTTTATTTCTGTTTGTTTTAATTCGTTCCAGATTCTGAGTTTGTTGTTTTTTCTTGTTTTTAGGTACTAGTTTATGACTCGGAGTTCTCATCCAGTTCGTGAACACATCTTGGACTTTGACGACGATTTCGGGCGAGAATTGAGACGAAAAAGGAAGAATCCAGAACCTAGTGAATCAAGTTCGAATTCAGAAGCCGAAGTTGAGTTTGAAGAAGAGGATCCCACGGCAAGTGTGGGTGAAGAAGAGGAAGTTATGGCACAAGACAATCGAACAATCAAGGAGCTTTCGGCTTCGGGATTGGACAATGCCGCACCCTTATGTATTCAATATCCCGCGGCTGCCCAAGGAAAAACCGAGGAATTCGAGTTGAAGTCAAGTTTGCTACACCATATTACGAAGTACCAAGGGTTGTCCATGGAGGATCCTAACAAGCACTTGAAAGAATTCGAGGTGGTGTGTTCAAGCATGACTCCAATCAACGTCGATGGGAGCATATTGAAGATGAAGGCCTTTCCCTTTTCTCTCTTGGAAAAGGCGAAAGATTGGTTGTATGAATTAGCTCCCGGAACTGTCACATCTTGGGAGAGCATGAAACGGGCCTTCTTGGAGAAGTTTTTCCTAACTTCTGGAGTCATCCTCCTACGAAAAATGATAAGTGGAATTCAACAAGAAGAAGGTGAATCTTTTCCTACTTATTATGAACGTTTTAAATCTCTTGTTGCTTCTTGTCCACAGCATCAAATATAGGACGAGCTTCTTCTACAATACTTCTACGAGGGGCTTCTACCAATTGAACGTCAAATGCTAGATGCCTCAGCGGGAGGAGCCTTGGTGGACAAGACCCCCACGGCTGTGATGCGTAAAATAACTAAACACACAAATTAACCCTCTTGTTGACAATTGTAGTATGGATAAGTAGGGATCGTTCTTAAACCGGGGATTAGGAGGGATTGCTAAAACACTCTAAACTGACTCAAATCTGTAAAACAAAGTTTAAAATACTAAACTAGACTCAAAGAATGCAAAACTAAACTCTAAAACACTAAAACAAACCAAAAGACTCAAAATAGCAAACAAACACTCAAAACTGCCTAAAAACCACTTTCTGGGTAGTTTTGGGACTCTAACACAACTTGGACGAATTTTGGTTTTCTAATGACCTAAAACACTTAAAAACATATTCTGAGAAAGGTTCTAGTTAAAATGACTCAAAGAAATAAGGTGAGGTTGATTTTGGACGAAAATAAGTAAAACAAAGTAAGAGCAATGAAAACAGATTCTTAGACAAAATTAAGTAAATTGATGGGTGATAGACTAACTAGAGGGTTCTTCTCCACACATGATACACTTGCATTCAACTTTGATTTCTAATTGCTTCTTTCAATAAACTATGAATCTCAACGCCCTAGGTTAACTGTGATAGCACTTTTTTAACCTTCAAGTTTCCTACAGTTAGTGAATTGGATGGGAATGCACATGCAACAACTCAAAACATTCTCTAAAAGTCCCTTACGTGAAAAGCACAATAAAGGTACAATCAAAGATCATTAAGCTTCATGAAAACTATAAGCATTGACGAGGCAATTGTTACTATGAAAAGCATGAAACGTTTGCCAAGAATTCACTTAACACGATCGTTTATAAGCGACCTCCACTACTTGCAAACATAAGGTTGTAACTATTAGGTGAAACTTCCTTATGTTTTAGCTTCAAATTCCTGCATGAAAACTAAGTTGGCCACCTTAATCAACATACAAAAATAAGTCATCAATCAAACGGTTAAGCAAATTGCATTCACAATTCATGAAATAACAATTAGACGTAATCAATTCATCTTGCAAGCATAATCATGGTATTGAATAACCCTTAGCCAAAAAGGCTTAGTTCCTCATGTTCACAAAACAAAGGAAAACAGATTGATACATTGTAAATATAAGAAAGAGAACACCTAAATCTTCCAACGATTCGATGTTGAACAACTAGAATCTTCAAGTACTTCTTCTTCCTCTCCTTTGCTGCGGCACAAGGGTTTGGGGTGAGTTTTGGGAGTTATGGATGATGTAGAATGATAGGTTTATGGTTTGGATGAATGTAGGGGTCGGCTAGGTATGTTTCTGGGTAGAAAATAGGGTGAATGGTGGTAGAATGGTGCGGCTGAGAGTGGAGGCTAGTTTCTGGCGTGAATGGGCAGTAGATGGATCGTTTGTGGCTGCAACAAGGAAGTTTATTTAAAGGGTTTAGGAAATTAAAACCCTAGGTTATTTAGGTAATCAGAAATTAAGTCAAAAGCTTCTAGAAATAGGAAATCAAATCAGAAAATTAAAGGAAAGGCAAGGGGATATGCGGCAAGGTCCTAAAACACATTAGGAATGTGTTTTAATGCATAAAATCAGGAAACAACCCTCTCCCTTGCACGGCAAGGAAGAGGAAATGTCAAGGGGGTGCGGTAAGGGTTCACAATGTGCAAGGGATGTGTATTTGATGTCCTAGAATGCTTAGGAGAGCTTCAAACTTGCTGAAACTTATGGACACTTAGGAAAGATCAAACCAAAGTAGGAAACCTTGGCTTAACTTTCCTATTTCAAGTAGGAATCCTTGTTGGAGTAGGAATCCTTGTTCTTCTAGGAATCCACATGTGAGTAGGAATCCATCGTTGATTAGGAATCCTTCGTTGATTAGGAATCCTAACTTCTTCAAATCTTCAATTATGTCTATTCCTTTTGCTCCAAGCATGTGATAATCATTTCAAGTTCCATTTTACTCCAAAATACTCCAAAAGGCTCCAAAATGCATACTTGGTCCTTAGAATCTGAAAACACACAAAAGTGACTTTAAACACTAAAATAACTAAACAAACGCAACGTAAAAGCACGAGAACAAGCCAATTAAGTCGCATAAATATGCTCCTATCAAGCTGCAAAGACAATGATTGCGAATCGAGCGTTGAATGCTCAACAGTACGAGGGTGTTGGACAAAGGACCACCCCACAGCAACACCAAGTGAATGAGGTAAGTGCCATCTCCGAACTTCAAAATCAAATGACTAACCTTACTGCTTTGCTTTCTCAGGTTGTGGAAGGACCAAAAGTACAAAATGTAAGTGCTTGTGGTGTGTGATCCATGCAAGGACACCTTACGGACAAGTGCCCACAATTGATAGAGAATTGAGGGTGGGAAACCCTGAATGCCGTGGGCTTTGCGCAACAATATCAACCACGAAATGATCCCTTCTCTAATACATACAATCCAGGATGGAGGGATCATCCAAATTTCAAATGGCAAGAACCCCAACAAGGCCAACAACAAAGCATATTTAGGCAACAACCCCCGGGTTTCTATCAAAAGCCGTTTGCACCAACTCCACCCCAAGCACAACCTGCCCAAAACAAATCAGGTTCGTCCATTGATAATGATCAGATTTTTCAATTACTAACTTCTATGGCGCAGAGTATGCAAATTAAGGACAAGAAGGTGGACGAGTTGGAGAAGCAAGTAGGGCAGATTGCGGAGTTCGTGGGCCAATTCCGAGAGCAAGGCAAGTTGCCTAGTTCAACCGTTGTCAACCCGAGAGGAGGCTTTGAATCTGCCAAGACCATCACGCTAAGGAGTGGGAAAGAAGTAGGAACTGACCCACAACCATCTAAATATGCCCCCAAGGAGGACAAGAAGTTGCAAATTGAAGAGGAGGATCATGACAAGGCCACGGCAAGGATTGAGCAATCCTTGCCGCAACCCCCTACACCCTCTCCATATCCCAATCTGTCCAAATCAGGTAAGAAAGGTCCAATTCAAATTAATTCTAATGTTATTCCGCCGAATGTACCCTTTCCTAGCAGATTTTTGCAAGCCAAGAACGAAGAAGAGGAAAAAGATGTTCTTGAGACGTTTAGAAAGGTGCATGTCAATATCCCTCTCCTTGATGCTATAAAGCAAATCCCGAAGTATGCCAAGTTTTTGAAGAAGCTTTGTACAACAAAGAAACGTTTTCGGGAGAAAGAAGTGGTACATGTAAGCGAGAATGTCTCTGCCATGTTGCAAAGAAAGCTGCCACCTAAATGCAAGGATCCCGGTAGTTTTACTATTCCTTGTGTAATTGGTAATACTCGTTTTGATTCTGCCATGTTAGACTTAGGTGCATCTATAAATGTCATGCCTTATTCAATTTATGCATCTATGAACTTAGGCGAGTTGAAAAATGATGGTGTGATTATTCAATTGGGCGATCGATCTAATGCCTATCCAAAGGGAGTTTTGGAAGATGTTTTGGTACAGGTAGACCACTTCATTTTCCCTGCAGATTTCTACGTGCTCGATATGGAGGATTCAGGCCACTCTCAACCATCACCACTCTTACTTGGACGACCTTTCATGAAAACAGCTCAAACCAAGATTGATGTGGCCAAAGGAGAAGTCACTATGGCATTTGGTGGTGACATGATTAGTTTTAAAGTTTCTGAATTTATTAAGACTCCTAATGTTGTTCGTTCTTGTTGTGCCATTAATGTAATTGAAAATATAAGGCAGGAATGTTCAACACTAATCAAGAAAAATGTACCTCGAACCACCATCGAGGAAGGAATTGGAGTGAACAACAAGGGGTGCATGGCCCCAACCTTGAAATCACCAAATCTGACCGAAAGCACCCCTTGTGCATCTGTTCATCGTGCTGCCACTTCTTTGCCGTACATAGGTAAGCCATCTATTCCAATTTCGATTCCCATTTCAACTAATAGGTTGTTACCTTTTATGGTGCGGATACCTAATCGAATTCGACGTGGTGGAAGATATACTGATTTAGGGAAGCAAGAAATCAAAATCAGGAAGGATCATTATCCTCTTCCATTCAAAGATCTAAAGCACGAAGTGGTTCGTAGGACAGGTGGTAAAAACACGCCTCCGTGTCGTGGGGTTCCATGAAGCTTCAATGGAGCATCATCCGGCTGCACGACGTTAAAGAAAGCGCTTCGTGGGAGGCAACCCATGCATTCAACAAAGGAAGACCGAGGAATCACTCCAATTCCAGATTTGCGTTCCTCAAACCCTTCTCTTTGTTATGGTTTCGTTTCTGCCATGTTAGATTGTTTAGTCGCTGTTTTGTTTGTTTACTTGTTATTTGTGTTAGTTTATGCTTGAAACATTGAGGACAATGTTTGATTTAAGTGTAGGGGGGTAACCAAAGTGTTTTGATGCAAATTCGTGGGATTTATCACCCATAACTTCCAAAGTTGTTCCTTGCTGTTTTTAAGTGTTTTTAAGCTGTTTTGGTGTGTTTTAGTGTGTTTTGGCTTAAAAATCCGAAAATCCCATAAAAATTTAAAAAATTGTTTTGAAAAACCCAAATAGAGTCGTTTTAAAGTTGTTTTTGTGTGTTTGTTTGTGTCTTAAGGTACCTTCCAACACAATGATGAGGATTCGGTTTGTAATTACATGACTGTTAAAGAGAATTATAAACATGGATGGAAGTTTGAATCACATGCAATCATAAAGAAAAAAAATCAGTTTTTGTAACATGCTTGAAGGAAGGAACTCAACTAACGCTACAACCTTGTGAGACTTGAGCCTAAACGTTTATTTGGAGAGTTAAAATCTGTGCATTGTTGTTTTCTAAAGTCGTTGCATGATCTCATTATTCTTTGCTTGGTTGCTACTTAGAAGGCGTTTCATCATTTAGTTCCAAACACTAGAACTCATGCCCATTTCATTCAAAGCATGCTATTGAATTGCATAACACATATTCAAGATGAAGTTGTGTAGTAACCACCACTTAAGCCAAATTGCCGTGTCCCCCATGTTCAATTGTTTTGTAGGTTTTAACCCCGTTGAGCCTTGTGTAGCCTATATTGTTTGATAACCCACATCATCCTCACCTAGCCTAGATTAGGACCATCCATACCCTTGTTCTTAAAGCATAGTAAAGCATGACTCAAAATGAATTCCTTTTGATTAATGTATGGCGGAAAACAAGTGTGGGGGAATTGATTCTTATGTGTGTGTGTGCCAAAGTCTTTAATTAGGCACGGGATAGAAAAGAAAAAAAGAAAAAGTTGTGAAAAGTTTGAAAAAGAGTTGAAAAAGATGTGAAAAAGAGTTCTAAAGTGTTGATTGTTGAAGAAAGGGTCCAAAAAGTTGAATTTGACCCTAAGTGTTGCATGAATCTTCCCCTCGTGTTTAAAAGTTGATTTCTGCATTCTAAAGTGAATTCTAAGTTTCGATTTCATTCATTTGCTTGCTATTGCTTTAAGAATGTTTGTTATCCATATCCGTTTTTTGTTAACCATTACCCTTAGCCCCGTTACAACCCTTGACTTCCATCTTGATTGTTGTGTGTTTCAATTTGTGGAGTTTAAAATTGGTATGAGCATATGGTGTCACTGGTTCTCGCATCTAAGTAGTAGCATTCCATTCATGAGATCATATTTATATACATGTTATTAACTCCGGAAATTGCTTTCTTTGTTATACACATATGTGAGCGTTCGTTTTCATATTTACATCAATGTTCTCACATATAACTAGTATAGGGTGTGTAGTTAGAAAATCGGTGTGAAAATTGAGTGCATATCTTGTAAGGAATTGAGGAAATTCTCTAAGGCATGTTACTACATTCAAAACATCGTTTTAATTGGTTAAATGTGAACTGGTAAGTGGTAACTATGATTAAGTATGTGCTCAAGTGTGAGGATGACTAAAAGCTGTGGGAATGATGATTTTTAACAAGTCATGTGCATTGGAAATCCCTGAGATGAACGTTGGAAGGTTTAGGTCTTGTTTTGATTATTTCGTTTCGTTTCGTTTTTCTTCTGTTTCTTTGTTTTGCTCGAGGACTAGCAAAAGCTAAGTGTGGGGGAATTTGATAGGAGCTTATTTATGCGCCTTAATTAGCTAGTTCTTATGCATTGTCGTTATGTTTTCTTAGTTAAAGTAGTCTTTTAAGCTATTTCCATGTGTTTTCAGGTTTTAAGGGCATATTATACAAAAAGATGCATTTTGGAGCCTTTTGGAGCAAAATGGAGCTTGGAATGGATGTCACATACTTGGAGCCAAAGGCATGGACGAATTTGAAGACTTGAAGATGATGATTCCTACTTGAATAAGGTTTCCTAGTTGAAGTAGGAAAGTGCTTAAATGAAGGATTCCTAAATGAAGTAGGATTCCTAATCAATGGAGGAGTCCTAGTTGAAGATGGATTCCTAGAAGAATGAAGATTCCTACTCAATCAAGGTTTCCTACTTGAAGTAGGAATGTTAAACCTAATTGGCCTTGAGTTCAGCAACAAATGAGTTTTCCAAGTCAAAGGAGGGAAATGAATCAAAAAAGAAGAAGGATTGATCAAGACAAGCTTTCCTATTCCTAATATGCAAAGGTTTCAGCTACAAAGAGAAGTCCTAAACACTTTAGGACACCTTAGCCTTATCCTAGAGGAGTGCCGCACCAATTTCAGCAAGGCGATCTATTTTCCTTGCCTTGCAAGGCTTTCTAGAAGCCTTATCCATTGTTTCCTTTTGCTGCCGCAACTATTGGACCTTTTCCCCTTTTAATTCTGATTTCTAAGCCTTTTTCCTTGTGGATTTGGGTTATCCAAGTCCATATCTGATTACCCTAGGGTTTTAAGTGCCTATATATACTCTCATTCACCCCTTGGCTGAATTACCACCTCTCATACACATCAATTCACGCCAGAATTCAACCCTTGCTCTCTGCCGCAACCATCACTAACCATATTCCATAATTCCTCCCAAAAACCACCCCTTGCCGCACCACCCATCCATCCTACGCACCACCATACATCCCCCATCCATTCTACACCATTTATAACCCCAAAAACCTGTCCACAAGCTTTGTGCCGCAGCAAGGAGGAAGGAGGACTTCGTGGATGCACTTGCTGTCCAAGTTGGAGTATCTAGGTGTTTTCTTTCTTTGGATTTCAATGTCTAAATTTATTTATCTTTGCTTTGTGCGTATGAGGAACTAAACCCCCTTGGCTAGGGGGGGATTCGAAACCATGTTCATGCTTGCTATATGATTTGATTACTTCTAATTGCGTTTCATAAGTTGTGAATTCAATTTACTTATCTATATGAATTAAAACTGATTTGTGTATGTTGGTTGAGAGTGCACGCTTAATTGTCATGCATAAATCTAATGCTAGAATATAAGGAAATTTCACCTAATCGTTATGAACTTATATTCACAAGTAGTAAAAGTTGTTGATCACAATCGTGTTAAGTAAATTCTTGGCATAAGTATCATGCGCTTTCATAGTTACGAGTGCCTCGTCAATACTTATGATTTCCATTGAACGTAATGATCTTTGATTGTATCTCTATTATGCGCTTTCATGTAGGGAGCTTTTGAGGAATAATTTGATTGTGATGCGCTTTTTCCGTCCAATTCATTGACATAAGGGAAATCTGAAAGTTAATTTAAGCGGACCTAATTAACTTGGAGTATTGAGTATTCATAGTTTATTGAAAAGCAATTGGGAATCGTTTTGTATGCAAGTGTGGCATGTGTGGAGAAGAACCCCTTAGCTAGCTTTCCATCCATTCACTTTTATCAAATTCGTTTTGGAATCTGTTCAAGTTACAAAGTTTTGTTTTTGTTTTCAATTGTCGTCAAAACTCAATCCCCATTTATTTTGAAGTGTTAGATTAGTTAGAGATCAATTTAGTTTATGTTTTTAAGAGTCTTGAGTCAAGTTAAAACTTATTTTCGTCCAAATTTGTGTTTTGTGTTCAAAACTGCCCAGAAAGTGTTTTTAAGCAGTTTTGAGTGTTTATTTGCTGTTTTGAGTCTTTGGGTTTGTTTTAGTGTTTTAAAGTCTAGTTTTGCATTCTTTGACTCGAGTTTAGTGTTTTAAACTTTGTTTTTACGTTTTTGAGTCAGTTTTCAAGTGATTTAGCAATCCCTCCTAATCCCCGGCCTAGAACGATCCCTACTTACATTCCTTACTACAATTGATAAAACGAGGGTTTAATTTGTGTGCTTATATATTTCGCATCAGATCTCATTATTCTTTGCTTCGTTGCTACTTAGAAGGTGTTTCATCATTTAGTTCCAAATGCTAGAACTCATGCCCGTTTCATTCAAAGCATGCTATTGATTTGCATAACACATATTCCAGATGAAGTTGTTTAGTGAGCCAAAAAGCCTATCCCGTGTATTTGTGTTTAAGTTTAACCCCGTTGAGCCTTGAGTAGCCTATGTTCTTTGTTAACCCACACTATCCTCAGCTAGCCTAGATTAGGACCATCCATACCCTTGTTCTTGAAGCATAGTAAAGCATAATTTAGAAGGAATTCCTTTGGATGAACTTCTGCAGAAAAACAAGTGTGGGGGAGGTGATTTTTTTTGTGTTTGTGTGTGTGCCAAAGTCATTAATAAGGCACGGGTAGAAAAAAAAAAGAAAAAGAAAAATTAGTGGAAAATAGAAAGAAAAAAAAAAGAGTTGTAAAAAGAGTGAAAGAGAATTGAAAAATGTATGAAAAAGAGCTCTAAAGTGTTGTTTGTTAAAGAAAGGGTCCAAAACATTGAATTCGGCCCTAAGTGTTGCATGAATCTTCCCTTTGTATTTACAAGTTGATTCTGCATTCTAAAGTGAATTCCAAGTGTCAATTTCATTGCTTTGCTTGCTATCGCTTTAAGAACATTTGTTATCCCTATCCTTTCTTTGTTAGCCATTACTCCCAAGCCTCGTTACAACCCTTGACTTCAATCTTGAGTGTTGTGTGTTTCAATTTGTGGAGTTTGAAATTGGTATGAGCATATGGTGTCACTGGTTCTCGCATCTAAGTAGTAGCATCCCATTCATGAGATCATATTTAAACATGCTTATTAACTGCAGAAATTGCTTTCTTTGTTATAACATATGTGAGTACTAGTCTTTCATGTTTACATCAATCTTCTCACATATAACTAGTGTAGGGTGTGTAGAAAATAGAGAGTATCTTGTAAGGAATCGAGTAAATTCTCTAAGGCATGTTACTACATTCAAAACATCGTTTTAATTGGTTAATTGTGAACTAGTAAGTGGTGACTGTGATTAAGTATGTGCTCAAGTGTAAAGATAACCAAAATTTGTCGGAATGATGATTTTTAACATGTCATGTGCAATGGAAATCCCTGAGGCAAATGTTGGAAGGTTAGGTTGTGTTTTGTTTGTTTTGTTTCTTTTTGTGTCTTTTGTTTTGCTCGAGGACTAGCAAAAGCTAAGTGTGGGGGAATTTGATAGGAGCATATTTAGGCGACTTAGTTGGCTTGTTCTTGTGCATTTACGTTGTTATTTCTTAGTTATTTTAGTCTTTTAAGCCATTTTCGTGTGTTTTCAGGTTCTAAGGACAAAGTATGCAAGAAGGTGCATTTTGGAGCAAAATTGGGCTTGGAATGGTTATCACATGCTTGGAGCAAAAGGAATGGAAGAATTGAAGCAGGATTCCTACTTGAAGGCCTCCTAAGCATTCTAGGACACAAAATACATCTTCCTTGCACAATCCAAGGCCTTGCCGCACTCTTCCCATTTTCCCTTTCCCTTGCCGTGCAGGGGAACCTCTTTCCCTTCAGTTTTAGGACATTTATCCTTCCCTAAATCACATTCCACACCCTCCTGGCCCTTTACTCTTCCTTGCCGTGCAAGGGAGAGTGTTCTTTCCTATTTCCTTGCATTAAAACACATTCCTATTGTGTTTTATCTCCTTGCCGCATATCTTAGCTTATTTCCCTTAGTTTTCTGATTTTATTTCCTTTTTCGAGAAGCTTTTGACTTAATTTCTGTTAACCAAAATAAGTTAGGGTTTTAATTCCTGAAAACCTTAAATAGACTTCCTTTTTGCAGCCCAAGGGCATCCATTCATTCAGCCATTCACGCCAGAAATCATCGCTCACTCTCTGCCGCATCCATCCTTCACCATTCTCCATAATTTCTGACCTTAATAAACCCTTGCTGCACCATACATCTATCCTAACCATAAAACCATCCTTCTACACCATCCATAACCCCCAAAACTCACCATCAAACCTTATGCCGCAGCAAGAAGGAAGGAGGAGAGCCCTTGGAAGTGCTTGCCATTCGAGCTAGGATTGCTGGAACGTTTTAGGTGTAATCTTTCTTTTGTTTTCAATGTTTCAATTCAATAATCTTTGTTTTGTGAGTATGAGGACTAAACCCCTCTTAGCTAGGGGGAAATTCGAAACCATGTTCATACTTGCAATATGATTTGATTACAACCAGTTGTGATTCATAAGTTGTAAATTCTATTTACTTATCCGTTTGAATTAAAACTGATTTGTGTGTGTTGGTTGAGAGTGCACGCTTAATTTTCATGCATAAATCTAATGCTAGGATATAAGGGAGTTTCACCTAATCGTTATGAACTTATATTCATAAGTAGTGAAGGTTGCTTGCCACAATCGCGTTAAGTAAATTCTTGGCATAAGTTTCATGCAATTCATAGTTACAAATGCTTCGTCAATGCTTATGATTTTTATAGAACTTAATGATCTTTGCTCGTATATTTATTATGCAATTCATGTAGGGAACTTGTGAATAATGCTTTGGGTTGTTGTATGCAATTCAATGAAATTAGGAAAATCTGAGGGTTAATTAGTGCAATTCATAGTTAATCTGGGGCGTTGAGGATTCATGGGTATTGAAAAGCAACTGGAAATCATTTTGTTTGCAAGTGTGTCAAGGGTGGAGAAGAACCTCCTAGCTAGCCTATCATCCATAGTTTTACCCCAAATTCGTCCAAATTTTGCTTAGTTTACAATCTGTTTGTTTTGTTTTCAAATTCACCAAAACCAAACCCCCCCCTTTACTTTAGAGTGTCTAATTAGTTAGAATCTATTTAGTTTGTGTTTTTAAGTGTTTTGAATCAATATAAAACCAAAATTCGTCCAAAAAGTGTGTTAGAGTCAGAAACTGCCTAATTATTGTTTTTAGGCAGTTTTGAGCGTTTTTAGCTTGTTTTGAGTCTTTTGAGTTTGATTTGAGTTCTTTGAGTCTAGTTAAATGTTTTTAACCTCTTTTTATATATTTGAGTCAGTTTAGAGTGTTTTAGCAATCCCTCTTAATCCCCGGTTTAAGAACGATCCCTACTTATCCATACTACAATTGTCAACAAGAGGGTTTAATTTGTGTGTTAAGTTAATTTTCGCATCATCTAGCCTACTGCACCATATTCCTAAGTTCCATGGGTTGTCCATGGAAGATCCTAATAAACATTTGAAGGAGTTTGAGGTTGTTTGCTCAAGCATGACCCCGGTGAATGTTGATGGGAGTATTTTGAAGATAAAGGCTTTTCCCTTTTCTCTCTTGGAAAAGGCTAAAGATTGGTTGTATGAACTAGCCCCCGGAATTGTCACATCTTGGGAGAGCATGAAACGGGCGTTCTTGGAGAAGTTTTTTCCAACTTCTCGAGTCATTCTTCTACGAAAAAGGATTAGTGGCATTCAGCAAAACCAAGGTGAATCATTTCCAACTTATTATGAACGTTTTAAAACTCTTGTTGATTCATGTCCACAGCACCAAATGAAGGAGGAGCTGCTCATTCAATACTTCTATGAAGGGCTTCTACCTATTGAACGCCAAATGCTAGATTAGAGATCAAGATTCCTCATGAAAATACTTCCCCCATGAAAAATACTTCATGAAAAATACTTCCCCCACACTTGTTTTCTGCTAACATAGATCAAAAGGAATTCAATTCGAATCATGCTTTACTATGCTTTAAGAACAAGGGTATGGATGGTCCTAAACTAGGCTAGGTGAGGAAAACATGGGTTAACAAATAATGAAGGCTAACAAGGCTCAACGGGGTTAAAAACCTACAAAACACAATGACATAGGGCACACGGCATTTGGCTAAGGTGGTGGTCACTACACAACTTCATCTTGAATATGTGTTATGCAAATCAATAACATGCTTTGAATGAAATGGGCATGAGTTCTAGCATTTGGAACTAAATGATGAAACGCCTTCTAAATAGTAACCAAGCAAGGAATAATGAGATCATGCAACGACTTAGAAAACAAAGAATGCACAGATTTTAACTCTCCAAATAAACGTTTAGGCTCAAGTCTCACAAGGTTGTAGCGTTAGTTTGAGTTCCTTCCTTCAAGCATGTTACAAAAACTGATTTTTTCTTTTATGATTGCATGTGAATTCATAAGTTATAACCACAACCAAGCATAAACAAAGAGTAAATCAAACTTTCATCCATGTTAATCACTCTCTTTAACAGCCATGTAATTACAAACCGAATCCTCATCATTGTGTTGGAAGATACCCTAAGACACAAACAAACACACAAAAACAACTCTTTTTGGGTTTTTTAAAACAAATTTTTCAAATTTTTATGTGATTTTCGGATTTTTGCATCAAAACACACCAAAACTGCTCAAAAACACTTAAAAACAGCAAGGAACAAGTCTCCAAGTTAAGGGTGATAAAATCCCACGAATTTGCATCTAAAACACTTAGTTACCCCCCCCACACTTAAATCAAACATTGTCCTCAATGTTTCAAGCATAAAACCAAGCTAAACAAAAAGAAACACACAAACAGCAAGTAAATAACAAACTGGGCAGATTAGAAACAAGCAACAAAGTGAAGGGTTTTAGGAACGCAAATCTGGAATTAGAGTGATTCCTAGGGCTTCCTTTGTTGAATTGCATGGGTTGCCTCCCAAGTAGCGCTTTCTTTAACGTCTTGCAGCCGGACGAAGAACATGATCATGCCCGATTGGAGTCCACGGCATGGAGTGGGATCTCCTCCACAACCTGCCCCACAAAGTTCTTGTACATTGCATCCTTGAACGGAAATGGATAGTGATGTTTGTTGATGGGTGCGTTGTGTTGCCTAAGGTTCATGTTCATGTGCCCACCATCGGGGATTTGCTTGGGTACCTGCACCAAAGAAGGGAACCACCTATCAACTTTAATGGGAATTGGATTTGGACTAGGTGCCTTACCTTGGTGTTGGGATGAAGTGGCAGCAACATGAATTTTTTTCCTCATGGTGTTCTCGGCCACATTGGGTATCTTAAGGGCAGTGGTCGTGGGGTCCTCATGCTCCACTCCAATGCCCTCATCTTGCATGGTTCTTGAAGCAACCTTTGTGTTAGGGGCTGAATGATCCGTCCCTATCTTTTCTATTGTATCAATAACACAATAAGAACGAACAATGTTAGGAGTCTCAATGGATTCAGAAATTTTAAAACAAATCATATCACCACCAAATGCCATAGTTACTTCTCCTTTGGCTACATCAATCTTGGTTTGAGCCGTTTTCATGAAAGGCCGTCCAAGGAGAATGGGCAATGAAGGAGCATGATCCGATTCATCCATCTCAAGAACATAGAAATCCGCCGGAAAGATCAAATGATTAACCTGCACCGAAACATCTTCCACAACTCCCTTTGGATAGGCATTAGATCTATCGGCCAATTGTATGATTACACCATCATTTTTTAACTTGCCTAGGTTCATAGATGCATAAATTGAATATGGCATAACATTTATGGATGCACCTAAGTCTAACATGGCAGATTTGAACCTAGTATTACCAATGACACAAGGAATGGTGAAACTACCCGGATATTTGCATTTAGGAGGTAGTTTACGTTGTATCATGGCAGACACATTCTCACTTACCTGTACCACTTTTTTCTCCCGAAAACGTTTCTTTGTTGTACAAAGCTTCTTCAAACACTTGGCGTACTTCGGGATTTGCTTGATTGCATCCAAGAGAGGTATGTTAACTTGAACCTTCCTAAATGTCTCTAGAACATCTTTTTCCTCCTCTTCATTCTTGAATTGCAAAAATCTGCTAGGAAAGGGCACATTGGGTGGAATAATGTTAGAATTAACCAAACTTGGACTCATCTTACCTAGGGTGGACGGATTGGATGGCTTAGGGGCCATGGGTGCTTGCGGCAAAGGTGGTGCTACCTTTGCCGTGAGTGGACTTGGTGTCCCCTCTTCCGATTTCAACGTTTCATCCTCTTTGGGACCTGATTTTGGTGGTGTAGGACCTGCCCCAACTTCTTTTCCATTCCTTATCATGATTGCATTTGCGGTTTCAAAGCCTCCTTTTGGATTCGCAATGGTTGAACTAGGAAGCTTTCCTTGTTCTCTAAACTGCCCAACAAACTCCGCAATCTGCCCAATTTGCTTCTCCAATTGATCTACCCTAATGTTCGTGCTTTGCATTGCTTGGGTTTGTTTTTCCTGCCCATGAGTCAACTTGGTTAGTATCTTAAGAAGTGCATCATTGTCTAGGGACGTACCTGAAGCATTTGGGTCAGATTGTGGTTGGTTTTGATTGGGTGTGTACGGCTTGGTGAAGAACCCCGGGGGTTGTTGCCTAAAGCCTCCTTGGTTTTGAGGTTGTTGAGGCTCCCTCCACTTGAAATGTGTTTGAATATGGATCGTTCTTTGGTTGGTTTTGACCTTGAAACCCAATTGCATTGGCGCTCTCCCATCCACCATTTTCAATCAAATGTGGACACTTTTCAGAGATATGTCCTTGGATGGAACATACGCCACATACAATTGGTCCTTGCATCTTCATGCCCTCGGCCATCTGAGACACAATAGAAGTAAGATTAGCCAATTGTGAATGAATATCGGAAGTCGAACTTACCTCATGGACTTGGTGCCGTGGGGGTCCCCTTTGGCCTACTCCCTCGTATTGTTGAGCGTTCAACGCTCGATTAGAGATCAAGATCTTGGCAGCCATGGGTGTTTTGTCCACCAATGCTCCCCCCGCCGAAACATCAAGCATTTGACGTTCTAGAGGTAGGAGACCCTCGTAGAAGTATTGCAAAAGCAACTCCTCCTTCATCTGATGCTGTGGACAAGAAGCAACAAGTGATTTAAATCGTTCATAATATGTAGGAAAAGACTCACCTTCTTCTTGCTGGATTCCGCTTATCTTTTTGCGTAGGAGGATGATGCGAGAAGTTGGAAAGAACTTCTCCAAGAACGCTCTCTTCATACTCTCCCAAGATGTGACAGTGCCAGGAGCTAACTCGTATAACCAATCCTTGGCTTTATCCATCAAAGAGAATGGAAAAGCCTTCATCTTCAAAATATTTCCGTCAACATTGACGGGAGTCATACTAGAGCAAACTACTTCAAATTCTTTCAAATGTTTGTTAGGATCTTCCATGGACAAGCCATGGTATTTAGGAATATGATGAAGCAAACTTGACTTTCATTCAAATTCTTCCGTCTTACCTTGGGCAGCCGTGCGATATTGGATACACAATGGTGCGGCATTATCCAAACCCGAGGCGGAAAGCTCCTTGAGTGTACGGTTGTCCATGGCCACGCCTTGAACTTCTTCACCTCCTTGTGCCGTAGGTTCCACCTCCTCTTCTTGTATGTTTTCTGAAAGGGTCCAAAACATTGAATTCGGCCCTAATTGTTGTTAAAACTTCCCTTTGTGTTTAAAAGTTGATTTTTGCATGCTAATGGGAATTCTAAAGTTCAATTTCATTATTTTGCTTACTATTGCTTTGAGAACGTTTGTTTTCCCTATCCTTTCGTTGTTAGCCAACTCCCCTAGCCCCGTTACAACCCTTGACTTTAATCTTGAGTGTTGTGTATTTCAATTTGTGGAGTTTGAATTTGGTAGGAGCATATAGGTGTCACTGGTTCTCGCATCTAAGTAGTAGCATTTCATTCATGAGATCATATCTAAACATGCTTCTTAACTCTAGAAATTGCGTTCTTTGTGAAACATATATGTGAGCATTCGTTTTCATATTTACATCAATATTCTCACATATAACTAGTGTAGGGTGTGTAGTTAGAAAATCGGAGTGAAAATAGAGTGCATATCTAGTAAGGAATTGAGGAAATTCTCTAAGGCATGTTACTACATTTAAACATCGTTTTAATTGGTTAAATGGGAACTAATAAGTAGTGACTATGATTAAGTATGTGCTTAAGTGTAAAGATGGCTAAAATCTGTGGGAATGATGATTTTTAACATGTCATGTGCATTGGAAATCCCTGAGGCGATTGTTGGAAGGTTTAGGTTGTGTTTTACTCGTTTTGTTTCGTTTGTTTACTTTGTTTCGTTTTGTTTTGCTCGAGGACTAGCAAAAGCTAAGTGTGGGGGAATTTGATAGGAGCATATTTATGCGCCTTAGTTTAGCTTGTTCTTGTGCATTTATAGTGTTTTTCATTAGTAAAGTAGTCTTTTAAGCTAGTTTTATGTGTTTTCAGGTTTTAAGGGCAAAGTGTGCAAAAGGAAGCATTTTGGAGCCTTTTGGAGCAAATTAGAGCTTGGAATGAATATCATATGTTTGGAGCCAAGAGGATGGACGAAATTGAAGATTTGAAGATGATGTTTCCTACTTGAACAAAGTTTCCTAGTCGAAGTAGGAAAGCGCCTAATCAAGAGATGAAATCCTAGTCAACAAAGGATTCCTAATTGAAGAAGGATTCCTAATCAACGAGGGATTCCTAGTTGAAGATGGATTCCTAGAAGAATGAAGATTCCTATTCAAACAAGGTTTCCTACTTGGAATAGGAAATGTAAACCCCAAATGGCATCAAGTTGCAACTACAAGGAAGATTTCCAAGTCCAAGAAGGAAAAGGTTTCCAAGATGAAGAAGGAGAAGAATTCCAAGTCAAGGAAGGTTTGAGACATGTTTTCCTAATGCTAGAAGGACTCCTAAGTGTTGTAGGACACCAATGAGAAGTTTCTAGAGTATTCCCCTCCTTGCCACAAGTTCTAAGCAATTCCCATCAGATTTTGGGCTTTCTAGAAGCCCTATCTTATCCTCCCTTGAAATATGCCGCCCATTTACTTCTAGAAGACCCTAAATCCTTGCCTTGCAAGGCTTTCTAGAAGCCTTATCTGACCCTAAGCCTATGCCGCACCTATTCCTAGTGGGAATGTGTTTTTTTAGTCCAATTCCTGATGGATTTGGGTTTCTAGAAGGCCTAAACCTGATTTACCTAGGGTTAGAAGCCTATATAAACCACCTTAACCCATTCATTCATTCATTCATTCACTCCACAAATCAGAAATTCGCCAAAACCCTTCACACACCTTTGCCGCACCCTCCACCACTCCTAAACACCACCATACCCCTCCATAACCATTAATCCATACACATAGGACCCTTAGAACCTGTTTTAGACCTTTGCCGCACCAAGGAGGAGGAGGAGGAAGCTTGGAGTTCATGCGATTCAAGTTCAACTTGCTGGAATTTCTAGGTGTTTCTTTTCCTTTGATTTCAATGTTTAAATTCTATTCTCTTTGTGTTGTAAGTATGAGGAACTAAACCCCCCCTTGGCCAGGGGGGGATTCGAAATACATGTTTATGCTTGCGATATGATTTGATTACTTCTAATTGCGTTTCATAAATTGTGATTTCAATTTGCTTATCTATGTGAATTAAAACTTATTCTTGTATGTTGATTAAGGGTCGACACTTAGTTTGCATGCATTAATTTGATGCTAGGATATAAGGGAATTTCACCTAATCGTTATGAACTTATATTCACAAGTAGTAAAGGTTGATGATCTCAATCGCGTTAAGTAAATTCTTGGCATAAGTTTCATGCAATCATAGTAACAAGTGCTTCGTCAATGCTTATGGTTTTCATAGAACTTAATGATTCTTGCTTGTATCTCTATTATGCAATCATGTAGGGGACTTGTGGGGAATGCTTTGGGTTGTCGTATGCAATCATCCAATTCAATAACATTAGGAAAATCTGAAGGTTAATTTAAGCGGACCTAATTAACTTGGGGCGTTGAGAAGTCATGGTTTATTGAAAAGCAATTGGAAATCGTTTCGTATGCAAGTATAACATGTATGGAGATGAACCCCTTAGCTAGCCTTCCATCCATTGTTTTAAATCAAATTCGTTTTAAAAATCTGTTCTAGTTACAAAGTTTTGTTTTATTTTTAAATTCGTCCAAAACCAAATCCCCCTTTGTTTTCAAGTGTCAAATTAGTTAGAAAGTGTGTTAGTTGTGTTTTTAAGTGTTTTGAGTCAAGTTGAAACCAATTTTCGTCCAAAATCTTGTTTAGAGTCCAAAACTGCCCAGAAAGTGGTTTTAAGGCAGTTTTGAGTGTTTTTGTGTTATTTTGAGTCTTTTGGTTTGTTTTGGTGTTTTAAGTTATAGTTTTACATTCTTTGAGTCTAGTTTAGTGTTTTAACTTGTTTTTACGTTTTTTGAGTCAATTCCAAGTGATTTTGCAATCCCTCCTAATCCCCGGCCTAGAACGATCCCTACTTACATACTTTGCTACAATTGATAAAAAAAGGGTTTAATTTGTGTGCTTATATATTTCGCACCAAATTTTTGGCGCCGTTGCCGGGGATTAGCAACTTGGCTAATCCCTTGGATTGTTAGTTTCGTTTTTCTTATTAGATCAGATTCTTATGTTGTTTTGTTTCTTGTTTTAGGTACTTGTTTATGACTCGGAGTTCTAATCCGGTTCACGAACATATTTTAGACTTTGACGACGATTTTGAGCGTGAGTTGAGACGAAAAAGGAAGAACCCGGAACCTAGTGAATCAAGTGCAAGTTCCGAGTCCGTTTCTGAATTTGAAGAGGAAGTGGAAGACATGGCAGCGGACAACCGAACGATCAAGGAGCTTTCCGCTTCGGGATTTGATAATGCCGCACCTCTATGTATCCAATACCCTAGGGCGGCTCCCGACAAGACTGCCGAGTTCGAATTGAAGTCAAGCTTGTTGCATCACATTCCAAAGTACCATGGGCTATCCATGGAAGATCCGAACAAGCATCTAAAGGAGTTTGAAGTCGTTTGCTCGAGCATGACCCCGGTGAACGTGGATGAAAGCATCTTGAAGATGAAGGCCTTTCCCTTTTCTCTCCTAGAGAAGGCGAAAGATTGGTTATACGAATTGGCTCCCGGAACGGTCACATCATGGGAGAGCATGAAAAGAGCTTTCTTGGAGAAGTTTTTCCCAACTTCTCGAGTCATCCTCCTACGCAAAAGGATAAGTGGCATTCAACAAGACGAAGGTGAATCTTTTCCTACTTACTATGAACGATTTAAATCTCTTGTTGCTTCGTGTCCACAGCATCAAATGAAGGAGGAACTTTTGCTACAATACTTATACGAAGGACTTCTACCAATTGAACGTCAAATGCTAGATGCCTCAGCGGGAGGAGCATTGGTGGACAAGACCCCTACGGCTGCAAAGATGTTGATTGCCAACCGAGCGTTGAACGCTCAACAATACGAAGGAGTCGGACAAAGGACTACCCCACGGCATCAACAAGTGAATGAGGTAAGTGCCATAACCGAACTTCAAAATCAAATGGCTAACCTTACTACGTTGCTTTCTCAGGTGGTGGAAGGTCCAAAAGTTAAAACCGCAGCTCCTTGTGGCGTATGCTCCATGCAAAGCCACCATACGGACAAGTGCCCACAATTGATCGAGAATGGAGGGTGGGAAACACTCAATGCCGTGGGATATGGCAATCAATACCAATCACGTGGTGATCCATTTTCCAATACTTACAATCCCGGTTGGCATGATCATCCGAATTTTAAATGGCGAGACCCCCAACAAGGCCAGCAACAAAGCGGATTTAGGCAACAACCACCGGGGTTCTATCAAAAGCCGTTGGCATCACCACAAGCCCAAGCACAACCTGCCCAAAGCAATGTAGGTAATTCAAGTGATAATGATAAGATTTTTCAATTACTTACTACTTTGACGCAGGAAGTCCAAACTCAAAACAAAGAGAGGCAAATCCAAGACAGGAGGGTGGACAACTTGGAGAAGCAAGTGGGACAAATTGCCGAGTTCATGGGGCAGTTTCGTGAGCAAGGGAAGTTGCCTAGCTCAACCGTGGTGAATCCAAAGGGTGGATTCGAAACTGCCAAGGCCATTACGCTAAGAAATGGGAAAGAAGTGGGAACTGAGCCAACACGATCGAAATCTGCCCCCGAGGAGGATGAGAAGTTTCAAATTGAAGAGGAAGAGCAAGCAAAAGCCACGGCAAGGATTGAAAATTCTTTGCCGCACCCATCCAATGCATCCAATCCATCCACCATAGGTAGGAAAGGTTCTATTCCAATTAATTCTAATGTCATTCCTCCGGATGTACCCTTTCCTAGCAGGTTTTTGCAAACCAAGAACGAAGAAGAGGAAAAAGATGTTCTTGAGACGTTTCGGAAGGTGCATGTCAATATCCCTCTCCTCGATGCTATAAAGCAAATCCCGAAGTATGCCAAGTTTTTGAAGAAGCTTTGTACAACAAGGAAACGGATTCGGGAGAAGGAGGTGGTACATGTAAGCGAGAATGTCTCTGCAATGTTGCAAAGGAAGCTACCACCTAAATGCAAAGATCCGGGTAGTTTCACAATCCCTTGCGTAATTGGTAATACAAGATTTGAGCATGCTATGCTAGATTTAGGTGCATCAATTAATGTCATGCCATATTCTGTTTATGCATCTATGAATCTAGGAAAGCTTAAAAATGATGGCGTTATTATTCAATTAGCCGATCGATCTAATGCATATCCCAAGGGAGTGTTGGAAGATGTTTTGGTGCAGGTAGACCACTTGATTTTTCCTGCAGATTTTTATGTGCTTGATATGGAGGACTCAACCCACTCTCCACCATCACCACTCTTACTTGGACGACCATTCATGAAAACGGCTCAAACCAAGATTGACGTGGCCAAGGGAGCAGTAACTATGGCCTTTGGTGGTGATATGATTAACTTTAAGATTCCTGAATCGATTGAGAATACTAATGATGTTCGTTCTTGTTATGCCATTAATGTAATTAAACACATAGGGACAGAATGTTCAACAAAGGTCAAGAAGGATGTTTCTCGAATTACCACCGAGAAGGAACTTGGAGTAGAGCACAAGGAGTGCACGGCTCCAACCTTGGAAGCACCACAATTGGCCATGAGCAACCCTTGTGCATCCGTCCATTGGGCTACCACTTCTTTGCCGTACAAAGGTAAGCCACCTATTCCAATTTCGATTCCCATTTCAACTAATAGGTTGTTACCTTGTATGGTGCAGGTACCTAATCGAAAACAATGTGGTGGGAGAGTTCGTGTTGATTTAGGGAAGCAAAACACGACAATAAGAAAGGATCATTATCCCATCCCATTCAAGGAACCAAAGCATAAAGTATTTCGTAGGACGGGTTGTGAAAAAACCCCTCCATGCCGTGGGGTTCCATGAAGCTTCAATGGAGTAACGTCCGGCTGCAAGACGTTAAAGAAAGCGCTACTTGGGAGGCAACCCATGCATTCAACAAAGGAAGACCGAGAAAGCACTCCAATTCCAGATTTGCGTTCCTAAACCCTTCTCTTTGTTGCTATTTCGTTTTCTGCCATGTTAGGTTGTTAGTTGCTGTTTTGTTTTGTGTGTTGTTATGTGTGTGAGTCTATGCTTGAAACATTGAGGACAATGTTTGATTTAAGTGTGGGGGGGTAAATAAGTATTTTAGATGCAAATTCGTGGGATTTTATCACCCTTAACTTAAAGACTTGTTCCTTGCTGTTTTTAAGCCTTTTTAAGCTATTTTGGTGTGTTTTAGTGTGTTTTGATTCAAAAATCCGAAAATCCCATAAAAATTTGAAAAAATTTGTTTTAAAAACCCAAAAAGAGTTGTTTTTGTGTGTTTGTTTGTGTCTTAGGGTACCTTCCAACACAATGATGAGGATTCGGTTTGTAATTACATGGCTGTTAAAAAGAGTTGTAAACATGGATGAAAGTTTGATTTACTCTTTGGTTTATGCTTGGTTGTGGTTATAACTTATGAATTCACATGTAATCATAAAGAAAAAAATCAGTTTTTGTAACATGCTTGAAGGAAGGAACTCAAACTAACGCTACAACCTTGTGAGACTTGAGCCTAAACGTTTATTTGGAGAGTTAATAATCTGTGCATTGTTGTTTTCTAAAGTTGTTGCATGATCTCATTATTCGTTGCTTGGTTACTACTTAGAAGGCGTTTCATCATTTAGTTCCAAACACTAGAACTCATGCCCAATTCATTCAAAGCATGTTATTGATTTGCATAACACATATTCAAGATAAAGTTGTGTAGTGACCACCACTTTAGCCAAATGCCGTGTGCCCTATGTCATTGTGTTTTGTAGGTTTTTAACCCCGTTGAGCCTTGTTTTAGCCTATTTTCTTTGTTAACCACATTATCCTCACCTAGCCTAGATTAGGACCATCCATACCTTTATTCTTGAAGCATAGTAATGCATGACTTAATATGAATTCCTTAAAACCAATGCATTGCAGAAAACAAGTGTGGGGGAAGTGAGTTTTGTTATGGGTGTGCCAAAGTCTTGAATGAGGCACGAAAAAGAAAAGAAAAGAAAATTCGTGGAAAATAGAAAGAAAAAAAGAAAAGTTGTGAAAAGAATGAGAAAGAAGTTGAAAATATGTGAAAAAGAGGCCTTAAGTGTTGTTTGTTGAAGAAAGGGTCCAAAACATTGAATTCGGCCCTAATTGTTGTTAAAACTTCCCTTTGTGTTTAAAAGTTGATTTTTGCATGCTAATGGGAATTCTAAAGTTCAATTTCATTATTTTGCTTACTATTGCTTTGAGAACGTTTGTTTTCCCTATCCTTTCGTTGTTAGCCAACTCCCCTAGCCCCGTTACAACCCTTGACTTTAATCTTGAGTGTTGTGTATTTCAATTTGTGGAGTTTGAATTTGGTAGGAGCATATAGGTGTCACTGGTTCTCGCATCTAAGTAGTAGCATTTCATTCATGAGATCATATCTAAACATGCTTCTTAACTCTAGAAATTGCGTTCTTTGTGAAACATATATGTGAGCATTCGTTTTCATATTTACATCAATCTTCTCACATATAACTAGTGTAGGGTGTGTAGTTAGAAAATCGGAGTGAAAATAGAGTGCATATCTAGTAAGGAATTGAGGAAATTCTCTAAGGCATGTTACTACATTTAAACATCGTTTTAATTGGTTAAATGGGAACTAATAAGTAGTGACTATGATTAAGTATGTGCTTAAGTGTAAAGATGGCTAAAATCTGTGGGAATGATGATTTTTAACATGTCATGTGCATTGGAAATCCCTGAGGCGATTGTTGGAAGGTTTAGGTTGTGTTTTACTCGTTTTGTTTCGTTTGTTTACTTTGTTTCGTTTTGTTTTGCTCGAGGACTAGCAAAAGCTAAGTGTGGGGGAATTTGATAGGAGCATATTTATGCGCCTTAGTTTAGCTTGTTCTTGTGCATTTATAGTGTTTTTCCTTAGTAAAGTAGTCTTTTAAGCTAGTTTTATGTGTTTTCAGGTTTTAAGGGCAAAGTGTGCAAAAGGAAGCATTTTGGAGCCTTTTGGAGCAAATTAGAGCTTGGAATGAATATCATATGTTTGGAGCCAAGAGGATGGACGAAATTGAAGATTTGAAGATGATGTTTCCTACTTGAACAAAGTTTCCTAGTCGAAGTAGGAAAGCGCCTAATCAAGAGATGAAATCCTAGTCAACAAAGGATTCCTAATTGAAGAAGGATTCCTAATCAACGAGGGATTCCTAGTTGAAGATGGATTCCTAGAAGAATGAAGATTCCTATTCAAACAAGGTTTCCTACTTGGAATAGGAAATGTAAACCCCAAATGGCATCAAGTTGCAGCTACAAGGAAGATTTCCAAGTCCAAGAAGGAAAAGGTTTCCAAGATGAAGAAGGAGAAGAATTCCAAGTCAAGGTAGGATTGAGACATGTTTTCCTAATGCTAGAAGGACTCCTAAGTGTTGTAGGACACAAATGAGAAGTTTCTAGAGTATTCCCCTCCTTGCCACAAGTTCTAAGCAATTCCCATCAGATTTTGGGCTTTCTAGAAGCCCTATCTTATCCTCCCTTGAAATATGCCGCCCATTTACTTCTAGAAGACCCTAAATCCTTGCCTTGCAAGGCTTTCTAGAAGCCTTATCTGACCCTAAGCCTATGCCGCACCTATTCCTAGTGGGAATGTGTTTTTTTAGTCCAATTCCTGATGGATTTGGGTTTCTAGAAGGCCTAAACCTGATTTACCTAGGGTTAGAAGCCTATATAAACCACCTTAACCCATTCATTCATTCATTCATTCACTCCACAAATCAGAAATTCGCCAAAACCCTTCACACACCTTTGCCGCACCCTCCACCACTCCTAAACACCACCATACCCCTCCATAACCATTAATCCATACACATAGGACCCTTAGAACCTGTTTTAGACCTTTGCCGCACCAAGGAGGAGGAGGAGGAAGCTTGGAGTTCATGCGATTCAAGTTCAACTTGCTGGAATTTCTAGGTGTTTCTTTTCCTTTGATTTCAATGTTTAAATTCTATTCTCTTTGTGTTGTAAGTATGAGGAACTAAACCCCCCCTTGGCCAGGGGGGGATTCGAAATACATGTTTATGCTTGCGATATGATTTGATTACTTCTAATTGCGTTTCATAAATTGTGATTTCAATTTGCTTATCTATGTGAATTAAAACTTATTCTTGTATGTTGATTAAGGGTCGACACTTAGTTTGCATGCATTAATTTGATGCTAGGATATAAGGGAATTTCACCTAATCGTTATGAACTTATATTCACAAGTAGTAAAGGTTGATGATCTCAATCGCGTTAAGTAAATTCTTGGCATAAGTTTCATGCAATCATAGTAACAAGTGCTTCGTCAATGCTTATGGTTTTCATAGAACTTAATGATTCTTGCTTGTATCTCTATTATGCAATCATGTAGGGGACTTGTGGGGAATGCTTTGGGTTGTCGTATGCAATCATCCAATTCAATAACATTAGGAAAATCTGAAGGTTAATTTAAGCGGACCTAATTAACTTGGGGCGTTGAGAAGTCATGGTTTATTGAAAAGCAATTGGAAATCGTTTCGTATGCAAGTATAACATGTATGGAGATGAACCCCTTAGCTAGCCTTCCATCCATTGTTTTAAATCAAATTCGTTTTAAAAATCTGTTCTAGTTACAAAGTTTTGTTTTATTTTTAAATTCGTCCAAAACCAAATCCCCCTTTGTTTTCAAGTGTCAAATTAGTTAGAAAGTGTGTTAGTTGTGTTTTTAAGTGTTTTGAGTCAAGTTGAAACCAATTTTCGTCCAAAATCTTGTTTAGAATCCAAAACTGCCCAGAAAGTGGTTTTAAGGCAGTTTTGAGTGTTTTTGTGTTATTTTGAGTCTTTTGGTTTGTTTTGGTGTTTTAAGTTATAGTTTTACATTCTTTGAGTCTAGTTTAGTGTTTTAACTTGTTTTTACGTTTTTTGAGTCAATTCCAAGTGATTTTGCAATCCCTCCTAATCCCCGGCCTAGAACGATCCCTACTTACATACTTTGCTACAATTGATAAAAAGAGGGTTTACTTTGTGTGCTTATATATTTCGCCCCAAATCACATTGCAAGCATATACATGGTTTCGAATCACCCCCCAACTAAGGGGTTTTAGTTCCTCATACTCACAACACAAGGTTTATTGAATTGAAACATTGAAAACATAAGAAAGATCACACCTAAAAGTTCCAGCAATCTGCAATAGACTAGCAAGCACATTCAAGAGCACTCCTTCTTCCTTCTTGCTGCGGCACAAGGTATGGAGATGGTTTGGGATGGTTTTGGATGTGTTTTGGATGATGGAGAATGGTGGGAAGGTGTCTAGGATGGGTGTATGGCACGGCTAGGAAGGTTTGGGGTCAGAAAATATGGATTTGGGTGAAGGTTTGGCACGGCAAGGGGTGAGGACAGGTTTCTGGCGTGAATGGATGTGAATGGGTGTGTGTGGAATGTTTTGTGGCTGCAACAAAGAGGTTTATTTAAAGGAAAACAGAAATTAAAACCCTAGGTTGATTAGGAAATCAGAAATTAAGTCTAAGGATTCTAGAATTAGGAAACAAATCAGAAAATAAAAGGAAAGGTCAAGGAAATATGCGGCTAGGATTTAAAACATATTAGGAATGTGTTTTAATGCTCAAAATCAGGAAAGGACCCTCTCCCTTGCACGGCAAGGAAGAGGAAAGTGTGGAAAGGGTATGTGAGGTGCGGCAAGGGTTGATATGGTGCAAGGGAGGTGTATTTGATGTCCTAAAATGCTTAGGAAGCCTTCAAAGTTGATAAGACTTAGGAACATTTAGGAAAGGTCAAACCAAAGTAGGAAACCTTGGCTTAACTTTCCTATTTCAAGTAGGAATCCTTCTTGGAGTAGGAATCCTTGTTCTTCTAGGAATCCTCATGTGAGTAGGAATCCATCTTCAATTAGGAATCCTTCGTTGATTAGGAATCCTTCGTTCATGTAAGCACTTTCCTATTTCAACTAGGAAACCTTGTTCAAGTAGGAATCGTCATCTTCAAGTCTTCAAATTCGTCCAGACCTTGGCTCCAAATATGTGACATGCATTCCAAGCTCCATTTTGCTCAAAAAAGCTCAAAAATGCATCTTCTTGCATCCTTTGGCCTTAAAACCTGAAAACACATAAAACTAGCTTAAAAGACTACTTTAACTAAGAAAACACCATGGAAATGCATAAGAACTAGCTAACTAAGGCGCATAAATATGCTCCTATCAAAGTGGAAAACAGGTTGGAACAGCCCCAAAACCATCTAAATCAGCCCCAACTGAGGATGAAAAGTTGCAATTTGTGGAGGAGGAACAAGAGCAAGCCACGGCAAGGGTAGCACCACCCTTGCTGCAGCCACCTAAACCTAAACACTCCCATTCGTCTTTCAAAGGTAAGGAGGTTCCAAATTCGATTATTTCTAATGTCATTCCTCCAAATGTACCTTTCCTCGCAGATTTATGCAATCAAAGAAGGAGGAGGCTGAAAAGGACATCCTGGACACTTTTAGGAAAGTGCAAGTCAACATTCCACTCCTTGATGCAATTAAACAAGTTCCAAGGTATGCCAAGTTTTTAAAAGAACTTTTCACAACTAGGAAGAGAATTTTGAGCAAGGAGGTTGTCAAGGTAAGTGAAAATGTCTCAGCTGTTTTACAACGTAAACTACCCCCTAAATGCAAAGATCCGGGTAGTTTTACAATTCCATGCTTTATTGGGAATACTAGATTTAAGCATGCCATGTTAGACTTAGGTGCATCCATTAATGTCATGCCATACTCTATTTATGCATCAATGAACTTAGGGGAGTTGAAAAATGATGGAGTTATTATCCAATTGCCCGATCGTTCTAATGTCTATCCAAAGGGAGTTTTGGAAGACGTTTTGGTGCAGGTTAATCATCTTATCTTCCCAGCAGATTTCTATGTTCTAGAGATGGAATATTCAAGCCATTCTTCCCCGTTGCCAATCTTGCTTGGACAACCATTCATGAAGACGGCTCAAACCAAGATTGATGTGGCCAAGGGAGCATTAACAATGGCGTTTGGTGGCGATATGATTCACTTTAAAATTCCTGAATCTATTGAGAATCTTACTAATGATCGTTCTTGTTTTGCCATTGATGTAATTGAAGATGTAGGGCAGGCAAATTCAATACCAATTAAGAAGGATGGATTACGAACCACCAAAGAAGAGGGAATTGGAGTGGTGCACAAAGAACACGCCACTAACCTCACAATGCACAATCTGCCGAAAGCACCATTAGAGGATCTATTGACAGTGCTGCCACTTCATTGCAACACATTGGTGAGTCATCTAGTCCAATTCAAATTCCCGTTTCAACTAATAGATTGTTACCTTCTTTGGTGCAGGTCCCCGATCGAATCCACAATGATGGGAGCATACATTGACTTTAGAAAGCTAAATGCCACAATCAGGAAGGATCATTATCCTTTTCCATTCATAGAGCCCAATCAGGGGCAGTTCGAGGAGCATGCAGTAGATGATATCCCCCTTCATGCCGTGGGGTCTCTTGGAAATTAATTGAAGTAGCATCGTCAAGCTGGAAGACGTTAAAGCAAGCGCTTCTTGGGAGGCAACCCATTCATTCAACAAGGAGAAGATGGAACTTCCACTCCAAACCCAGATTTGCGTTTCTAAACCCTTCTCTTTGCTGCTTTATTTTATCATGTTTAGTTTGTTGTTTGTTTGTTGGTTTTTGTGTGAGTTTATGTTTGAAACATTGAGGACAATGTTTGATTTAAGTGTGGGGGGGGGGGTAAACAAGTGTTTTTATGCAAATTCGTGGGATTCTATCACCTATCACTTCTAATGTTGTTTCTCCCTGTTTTTAAGTGTTTTTAGTGCATTTTGAGATGTTTTGGTGTGTTTTGATTTAAAAATCTGAAGAAAAAAAAATTCTGAAAAAAAGTGTTTTGAAAAAAAAAAAAAGAGTTGTTTTTGTGTGTTTGTTTGTGTCTTAGGGTACATTCCAACACAATGATGAGGATTTGGTTTTTAATGCATGACTGTTAAAGAAAGTTACAAACATGGATGGAAGTTTGATATGCTCTTTGGTTTATGCTTGGTTGTAGTTATAGTTTATGAATTCACATGTAATCACAAAGGATAAAATAAGTTTTTGTAACATGCTTGAAGGAAGGAACTCAAACAAACGCTATGATAGGAGCATATTTATGCGACTTAGTGAGCTTGTTCTTGTGCATTTACGTTGTGTTTTCTTAGTTAAATTAGTCTTTTAAGCTAGTTTCTTGTATTTTCAGGTTCTAAGGACAAAGTATGGAAGACGTCAAAGGAGCTTGAGAAATGAAGAAATGAAAGTGAAGAACAAAGAACTCAGAATTGGAAAGCAAAGTTTCTAAAGTTGGAAGTTTCTATTCTTGGAGGTTTCCATTTTTGAGAGTTTCTATTCTTGGCTTTGGGCTTTTAGATGACCTATCCTTACCCTCTTAGACTTGGGCCGCACCTAAACCCTAGCCCATTGCCTAAACCTAATTTTTCTAGGGTTTGTGCCGCACCTAATGTTCTAGAAGCCTAAAAATCTGCAATAAACCCTAGTTATTTTCTCCCTTGGATGGGCCAAGCCTTTTATCTCCAAAACCCTAACCCTTTCCCATTAGATTTTGTGGAAACCCTAGCCTATAAATAGATGCTTTAAAAGCCTAAATTCGGGACCACCCTTCATACCATTCAGAAATACCTTTGCCGCAACCCTAACCACCATTCTACATCACAAAACACCATCCTACATCCATATACATCTCTGCCGCACCTTTTGGAGAAGAAGGAGAGCCTTGCCGTGCATTCCATTGATGAAGGAGGGCCTTGTTCGCAAGCCATCTGCATCCTTGGGAGTTCTAAGAGTTCTTTCTTCCCTCGTTTCAGTTTCGATGTTTATTTCAATTTGCTTTTCAATTGCTATGAACATGTGGAACTAATTTCTTTATAGTTAGAGGTGAATTCGAAGCCATGATTATATGTTTTATATGAATTGATTTCATCCAATTATTGTTTCATGAATTGTGGATGTGGTTTACTTATCGGGTTTATTAAGAACTTGTTCTTGTGTGTTAATTAAGGATGCATACTTAGTTTGCATGCATGAATTTGATGCTAGGGTATAAGGGAATTTCACCTAATCGTTATTAACTTATATTCATAAGTAGTAAAAGTCGCTAGTCACGATTGTGTTAAGTAAATCCTTAGCAAGAGTAACATGCGTATTCCATAGTTATGAATGCCTCGTCAATGTTTATGATTTCCATTGAACTTAATGATCTTTGATATGTGTCTCTATCATGCGTATTCCATAGTTAGGGTCCTTGATAAGAATAATTTGGTTGTAATGCGTATTCCATTCAATTCAATGAATCTAGGGAAATCTGAGAATTAATTAGTTCAATACAATTAATTTGGGGCATTGTCATTCATGGTTTATCGAATGAATAATTGGAAATCTAGTCGTATGCATATGTTTCATGTGTGGAGAAGGAACGCTCTAACTAGCCTTTCACCATTCTATTTCATCAATTTCGTGAGTCTTTAAGTTTGTTTTCAAAGTTTCTGTTTTAAAGTTAAATTCGTCAAAAACAAATCCCTTGTTCTTAAGTCTTGTTTTTAGAGTCAAAACCTGTTTTCTTTTAGTTGTTTGAGTCTTTTAAGTTTTATTTTCGTCCAAATCACTTGTTAGGTCTAGAATTGAGTCTTTTTGATTGTTTCTTGCTGTTTTGAGTGTTTTAAGTTAGTTTTGAGTCTATAGAGTCTAGTTTAGTGTTTTTGAGTCTTATTTGTGTTGATTAGCATCCCTAGTTAATCCCCGGTCTAGAACGATCCCTACTTGCATCATTACTACAATTGTCATCAATAGGGTTTAATTTGTGTGTCAAGTTAATTTTCACATCAAATTTTGGCGCCGTTGCCGGGGATTAGCAAAATTGCTAATCTCCCTTTGTTTTTGTTCGTGTCTTTTACTTTTGATATTTGATTTAGTTTTCTTTCTTTGATTTTAGGTACTAGAGAAGTAAGATATGGCAATTGCTAACATTCAAGCTCAAATAGCGAATCTTACTTCTCAATTTTCGCAGTATGCCGAAAGGACCACAAGGCAAAGTGTCCCTACATTTGGTACGTCTTATAGGCAAGAATATCAAGCAACTCAACGTTCACAAAGTGGTTGGGAGAATGTCAATACCTGGGGTTATCAAGATCATAACCAATCAGGGAACAATTTGTTTTCCAACATGTACAATCCAGATTGGAGTGATCATTCAAACTCTATGTGGTTGGAATCTCAACAAGTTCAACACGAAGGATATTGGCAGCCGTATGAGGAGTTCTATTCAAGTCCTACGCAACCACCACAACCTCATATACAATATGCCCAACCAAACTCAGGTTCGACAATAGATTATAATCAAATTCTTGAGGAATTAATTTCTTTGGCGCACGGCTCACAAAATCAAGCCAAGGAGGCTCAACAAGGAGAATATTGGCAGCCATATGAAGGGTTCTATACAACGCCATATGCACCACTACAACCTCCCCCACAATCTTCCCAAACAAATTCAGGTACGTCAATAGATAATGACCAAATTGTTCAATTACTCACCTCTTTGACACATGAAGCAGAAAATCAAACCAAGAGGATGCAAAATCAAGCCAAAAAGATGGATGAATTAGAGAAACAAGTTGGGCAGATTGTGGAGTTCATGGCACAAATTCAAGAACAAAGTGAATTCTCCAACGCAAATATTGTAAATTCAATGGAAGATTTTGAAATTACTGAAGCCATCACTTTGGGAAGTGCCATGGAGGTTGGAGCTGAACCAAAGGCGTCCAAACAAAGCCAAGAGGAGGACGAACAACTGCTAATTGAGGATGAGGAAGAAGAAACACCCACGACAAGGGAAGAGCACTCTGTGCCGCAACCTTTTAAGGCTCCTGCGCCACCCAATTCGAGTAAGGTTGTTTCAAATTCAATTATTTTTTACCCTATTCCACCAAATGTGCCTTTCCCTAGCAGGTTTATGTAATCCAGAAAAGATTTGGGAAAGAAAGACATCTTGGAAACCTTTCCAAAAATTCAAGAGGAAAAAATGGCTGGGGAGTATATAGAATTCATCAAAGAGCATGTACTTGAGACAACCATCCCCAAAGAAGTTGAATTTGATGACACGGGACAAATCACTACCCTAATGCCCACTCTGGCCTAGAGCAAGCCTAGTGAAATTGTTGAATATGCTGCTACTTTCGAGTCCTCATTGCAGCACATTGGTGAGCCACCTCCTCCAATTTCAATTCCCATTTCAATTAATAGGTTGTTACCTTCTTTGGCGCAGGTGCCCAATCGAATCCAAATTGATGGGAGAATTTACACGGACTTTAGGAAGCTCAATGACATAATCAGGAAGGATCACTATCCCCCTCCATTCATAGATCCAATGCATGGAAGTTTTGAGGACCATGTTGTGGAGGATGTACTCGTGTTCTTGTCGCAACACACAGGTAAGCCACCTCCTCAAATTTCAAGTTCGTTTTATACTAACATGTTGAGTTCAATGTTCCAGGCACCTATTTTGGAATTTAAACCATTACCGGATCATTTCAAGTATCACCTTCCATTCAAAGATCAATTGCATGGTGTGGGGACCAATGAAGTTTGAACGGAAGTATCGTCCGGCTGGAAGACGTTAAAGCAAGCGCTTTTTGGGAGGCAACCCATGCATTCAACAAAGGAAGACCGCGAAAGCACTCCAATTCCAGATTTGCGTTCCTAAACCCTTCTCTTTGTTGCTATTTCGTTTCTGCCATGTTAGGTTGTTTAGATGTTGTTTTGTTTGTTTGTTGTTATTTGTGTGAGTCTATGCTTGAAACATTGAGGACAATGTTTGATTTAAGTGTGGGGGGGGTAACCAAAGTGTTTTGATGCAAATTCGTAGGGTTTATCACTCATAACTTCCAATGTTGTTCCTTGCTGTTTTAGGTGTTTTTAGGCTGTTTTGATGCATTTTAGTGTGTTTTGACATAAAAATCCGAAAATCCAATAAAAATTTGAACAATTGTTCTGAAGAACAAAAAAAAGAGTCGTTGTTAAGTTGTTTTTGTGTGTTTATTTGTGTCTTATGGTACCTTCCAACACAATGATGAGGATTCGGTTTTTAATTGCATGACTGTTAAAGAGAGTTGTAAACATGGATGAAAGTTTGATTTACTCTTTGTTCATGCTTGGTTGTGGTTATAACTTATGAATTCACATGCAATCATAAAGAAAAAAAATTAGTTTTTGTAACATGCTTGAAGGAAGGAACTCAAACAAACGCTACAACCTTGTGAGACTTGAGCCTAAATGTTTATTTGGAGAGTTAAAATCTGTGCATTCTTGTTTTCTAACGTCGTTGCATGATCTCATTATTCTTTGCTTGGTTACTACTTAGAAGGCGTTTCATCATTTAGTTCCAAATACTAGAACTCATGCCCGTTTGATTCAAAGCATGATATTGATTTGCATAACACATATTCAAGATAAAGGTTGTGTAGTGACCACCATAGCCAAATGGCCATATCTCCCTATTTCATTGTGTTTTGTAGGTTTTAACCCCGTTGAGCCTTGTTTAGCCTATGTTTTCTTCGTTAACCCACATTATCCTCACCTAGCCTAGATTAGGACCATCCATACCTTTGTTCTTGAAGCATAGTAATGAATGACTCAAAATGAATTCCTTTTGGTCATTGTGGGCAGAAAACAAGTGTGGGGGAAGTGAGTTTTGTTGTGGGTGTGCCAAATTCTTGAATGAGGCACGAAAAAGAAAAAAAAAAAAAAATTTCGTGGAAAATAAAAAGAAAAAAAGAAAAAGTTGTGAAAA
The DNA here is from genome assembly GCA_035220775.1 of Malus fusca. Classification (NCBI taxonomy): domain Eukaryota; kingdom Viridiplantae; phylum Streptophyta; class Magnoliopsida; order Rosales; family Rosaceae; genus Malus; species Malus fusca. The sequence goes on along the minus strand of CM069066.1, from coordinate 17,306,127 downwards.
GAATGAAAAGGAGTTGAAAAGATGTGAAAAAGAGTTCTTAAGTGTTGGTTGTTGAAGGAAGGGTCCAAAACAGTGAATTCAGCCCTAATTGTTGTTGAATTTTCCCTTTGTGTTTAAAAGTTAATTTCTGCATGCTAATGGGAATTCTGAGTACGATTTCATTGTTTTGCTTACTATTGCTTTAAGAACGTTTGTTTTCCCTATCCTTTCGTTGTTAGCCAACTCCCCTAGCCCCGTTACAACCCTTGACTTTTATCTTGAGTGTTGTGTGTTTCAATTTGTGGAGTTTGAAATTGGTATGAGCATATGGTGTCACTGGTTCTCGCATCTAAGTAGTAGCATTCCATTCATGAGATCATATCTAAATGCTTATTAACTCCAGAAATTGCTTTCTTTGTGATACATATATGTGAGCGTTCGTTTTCATATCTACATCAATCTTCTCACATATAACTAGTATAGGGTGTGTAGTTAGAAAATCTGAGTGAAAATTGAGTGCATATCTTGTAAGGAATTGAGGAAATTCTCTAAGGCATGTTACTACATTTAAAACATCGTTTTAATTGCCTAAATGTGAACTAGTAAGTGGTGACTATGATTAAGTATGTGCTCAAATGTGAAGATGACTAAAATCTGTGGGAATGATGATCTTTAATTTGTCATGTGCATTGGAAATCCCTGAGGCAAATGTTGGAAGGTTTAGATTGTGTTTTTGTTTTGTTTTGTTTCTTTGTTTTGCTCGAGGACTAGCAAAAGCTAAGTGTGGGGGAATTTGATAGGAGCATATTTATGCGACTTAGTGAGCTTCTTCTTGTGCATTTACGTTGTGTTTTCTTAGTTAAATTAGTCTTTTAAGCTAGTTTCTTGTATTTTCAGGTTCTAAGGACAAAGTATGCAAAGAAGTGTAAAATGGAGCATTTTAGAGCAAAGTTGAGCTGGAATGGAATATATGCTTATGGAGCACAAGGAATGGACGAGTTTGAAGGTCAAAGGAGCTTGAGAAATGAAGAAATGAAAGTGAAGAACAAAGAACTCAGAATTGGAAAGCAAAGTTTCTAAAGTTGGAAGTTTCTATTCTTGGAGGTTTCCATTTTTGAGAGTTTCTATTCTTGGCTTTGGGCTTTTAGATGACCTATCCTTACCCTCTTAGACTTGGGCCGCACCTAAACCCTAGCCCATTGCCTAAACCTAATTTTTCTAGGGTTTGTGCCGCACCTAATGTTCTAGAAGCCTAAAAATCTGCAATAAACCCTAGTTATTTTCTCCCTTGGATGGGCCAAGCCTTTTATCTCCAAAACCCTAACCCTTTCCCATTAGATTTTGTGGAAACCCTAGCCTATAAATAGATGCTTTAAAAGCCTAAATTCGGGACCACCCTTCATACCATTCAGAAATACCTTTGCCGCAACCCTAACCACCATTCTACATCACAAAACACCATCCTACATCCATATACATCTCTGCCGCACCTTTTGGAGAAGAAGGAGAGCCTTGCCGTGCATTCCATTGATGAAGGAGGGCCTTGTTCGCAAGCCATCTGCATCCTTGGGAGTTCTAAGAGTTCTTTCTTCCCTCGTTTCAGTTTCGATGTTTATTTCAATTTTCTTTTCAATTGCTATGAACATGTGGAACTAATTTCTTTATAGTTAGAGGTGAATTCGAAGCCATGATTATATGTTTTATATGAATTGATTTCATCCAATTATTGTTTCATGAATTGTGGATGTGGTTTACTTATCGGGTTTATTAAGAACTTGTTCTTGTGTGTTAATTAAGGATGCATACTTAGTTTGCATGCATGAATTTGATGCTAGGGTATAAGGGAATTTCACCTAATCGTTATTAACTTATATTCATAAGTAGTAAAAGTCGCTAGTCACGATTGTGTTAAGTAAATCCTTGGCAAGAGTAACATGCGTATTCCATAGTTATGAATGCCTCGTCAATGTTTATGATTTCCATTGAACTTAATGATCTTTGATATGTGTCTCTATCATGCGTATTCCATAGTTAGGGTCCTTGATAAGAATAATTTGGTTGTAATGCGTATTCCATTCAATTCAATGAATCTAGGGAAATCTGAGAATTAATTAGTTCAATACAATTAATTTGGGGCATTGTCATTCATGGTTTATCGAAAGAATAATTGGAAATCTAGTCGTATGCATATGTTTCATGTGTGGAGAAGGAACGCTCTAACTAGCCTTTCACCATTCTATTTCATCAATTTCGTGAGTCTTTAAGTTTGTTTTCAAAGTTTCTTTTTTAAAGTTAAATTCGTCAAAAACAAATCCCTTGTTCTTAAGTCTTGTTTTTAGAGTCAAAACCTGTTTTCTTTTAGTTGTTTGAGTATTTTAAGTTTTATTTTCGTCCAAATCACTTGTTAGGTCTAGAATTGAGTCTTTTTGATTGTTTCTTGCTGTTTTGAGTGTTTTAAGTTAGTTTTGAGTCTATAGAGTCTAGTTTAGTGTTTTTGAGTCTTATTTGTGTTGATTAGCATCCCTAGTTAATCCCCGGTCTAGAACGATCCCTACTTGCATCATTACTACAATTGTCATCAATAGGGTTTAATTTGTGTGTCAAGTTAATTTTCACATCACGCTACATCCCTGAGAGATTTGAGCCTAAACGTTTATTTGAAGAGTTATTAATCTGTGCATTCTGATTTTCTAAAGTTGTTGCATGATCTCATTATTCTTTGCTTGGTTGCTACTTAGAATGCGGTTCATCATTATAGATCCAAATACTAGAACTCATGCACGTTCCATTCAAAGCATGACATTGATTTGCATAACACATATTCAAGATGAAGTTGTTTACTGAACCAAAGCTAAATAGCCGAATCCACCCTTGTCATTTGTTTGGTAGGTTTAAATCCCGTTGATCCTTGTTTAGCCTATTTTCTTTGTTAACCACATCATCTCTACCTAGCCTAGAATAGGACCATTCATACCTTGTTCTTGAAGTATAGTGGAGCATAACTTAGAAGGAATTCCTTTTGAGTGACATTATTGCAGAAAACAAGTGTGGGGGAAAAATGTTTCAAAGTGTGTGTTTGGTGTGCCAAAGACAAGGGCACGGAGTAAAAGAAGAAAAAGAAAGAAAAAAAAATTCGTAGAAAAAGAAAAAGAAAAGAAAAAGTGTGTTGAAAAGAAAGAAAAAGAGTTCTAAATAAGTGAGAATGAACTCACAAGTGTTGGTTGTTGAAGAAATGGTCCAAAAAGTTTGAATATGACCCTAGGTGTTGCATGAATCTTCCCTTGTGTTTAAAAGGTAGATTTTTGCATTCTAAAGTGAATTCTAAGTGCCTAATTCATTACTTTGCTCACTATTTATTGAAGAACGTTTGTTTACCTTTACCTTTCTTTGTTAGCCAATACCTTAGCCCCATTACAACCCTTGACTTCCATCTTGAGTGTTGTGTGTTTCAATATGTGGAGTTTGGGAATTGGTATGAGCATATGATATCACTGGTTCTCGCTTCTAAGTAGTGGCATTCCGTTCATGAGATCATATATATAAATGCATTAATAATTCCAGAAATTGCTTTCTTTGTTTAAAAACATATGTGAGTACTAGTTTTCATGTTTACATCAATCTTCTCACATATACCTAGTGTAGGGTGTGTAGTCAGAAAATTTGAGTGAAAATTGAGTGCATACTAGTAAGGAATTGAGGGAATTCTCTAAGGCATGTTACTACATTCAAAATGTTGTTTTAATCGATTAAATGTGAGCTAGTGAATGGTGACTAGGATTAAGTATGCTCGAGGGTAAGGATTGCTTAAATCTATGTGAAGTGGTGATCTTTGGCATGTTATGTTTCATTGAAAATCCCTGAGGCAAATGTTGGAAGGTCTAGGTTCTGTTTTGTCTGTTTTGTTTGTTTTGTTTGTTTTGTTTTGCTCGAGGACTAACAAAAGCTAAGTGTGGGGGAATTTGATAGGAGCATATTTATGGGACTTAGTTAGCTTGTTCTTGTGCATTTTTGTTGTTATTCCTCAGTTATTTAAGTATTTAAAGTCATTTTCGTGCAATTTCAGGTTTATATGGCTAATGTAGCAAAGAAGTGCATTTAGGGCCTTTTTGGAGCAAAATTGGGCTTGGAATGAATAGCACATGCTTGGAACTAAGTAGATGGACGAAATTGAAGATCAAAGGAGGCTAGGAATGAATAACGAGATGAAAGAAATGAAGAAATGAAAATGAAGAACAAAGAGTTCAGAATTGGAAGCAAAAGTTTCTAAAGTTGGAGGTTTCCATTCTTGAAAGTTTCTATTCTTGAATTGGAAGTTTCCTAATCCTTCTTCACCTATGTTCCAGCCACAAAAGGATTCCAAAATATGTTAGGACATTTAATTACATATTCTAGAAGTCCTAAACCTGCCCTAAAGTCCAAGCCGCACCACCCTAGGTTTGTTCCTTCCCTTGCCGCACAAGGAAACCCTTTTTCCTTGCCTTACAAGCAATTCCCACACCCTCCTGATGTGAAATAATCCAACACCCAAATTAAACCCTAATGAACATGTAATTGTAGTATTAAGCAAGTAGGGATCGTTCTAAACCGGGGATTAACTAGGGCTGCTAATCTACACAAATTAAACTCTAAAACACTAAACTAGACTTAAAAACACAAGACTAGACTCTAAAGACTTTAAACTGACTTAAAACACTCAAATCAGCAAAACTACGTTAAAAAGACTCAATTCTAGACCTAACAAGTGATTTGGACGAAAATGAAACTTAATTTGACTCAAAAGACTAAAAGAAAACAGATTATGACTTAACTAACTCAAAACACACTACAAAGACTCAAAACAACACAATACTAACAATTAGACTTAAAACAGACTCTAGGGAGTGAATTGGACGAATTCAAGACTAAATTAAGACTCAAACAATGTTTATGGACTAACTCTAACTTATATTAACTCAAAACACTCTAAAGAACCTAGTTTGGACAGATTCTGACCTAAAAACACCAAATAGAAAAGGGGGTTTGGTTTTGACGAAATTGAAGTAAAACTAAACAGATTGCAAAACTAAAGCAAACTAAATATGAAATTGGTGAATTGAATGGTGAAATAGGCTAGTTGGAGGGTCCTTCTCCACACATGAACATATGCAACATAAATTGATTTCCAGTTATTATTCCTTTAAACCATGAATGACAATGCCCGAAATCAATCGTGAATGCACAAATTAACTCTCTGATTTTCCTTATTTCATTGAATTGGACAGGATACGCATCACAACCAAATTATCCTTATCAAGTCCCCTAACTATGGAATACGCATGATAGAGACACATATCAAAGGTCATTAAGTTCTTTGAAAACCATAAGCATTGACGAGGGATTCGTAACTATGAGGTGAAACTCCCTTATACTCTAGCATCAAGTTTATGCATCCAAATTAAGTGTCGACCCTCAATCAACATACATAAACAAGTTGTAATAACTCAGATAAGCAAATCACATTCAAGACTTTAGAAACAATAACTAGATGTAATCAATTCATATTAAGCATATAATCATGGCTTCGAATTCACCTCCAACTATAAAGAAATTAGTTCCACATGTCTTTAAAAACTGAAGATAACATTAAATTAGACATTGAAAGTAAAGGATAGAAAACACCTAAGAAAGCTCCAGCAATCCTATGTTGAATCACAAGGCACGGCAAAGGCTCATTCTCCTTGAAAAGCCACGGCACAATGAGGTGTGTATGGTGAATGGTGTAGAAAAATATGGTAGAGGGTGGTGGTTTGAATTGTGGCATAAAATATGTATTTATAGGCTAGGGTCTTGCACAAAGTAGTGGAGGAAAAGGATTACACAATCCTAGGGAAAAAGGACTAGGAATTTCGTCAGATTTCTAGGGGGGAAAAGGATCAGGTTATTTGCATTGTTTTAGGGCTTCTAGAATAAGATATTAGGTATTCTAATGTGATAAGGAGTCCCCCTTGCAGCTGGAATTAAGTAAGATAGGATTAGGATAGGATAAGATAAGATAAGGTTAGTTTGGATAAGATAAGGTTGGATAAGGTTTTGGATAATGTTCCTTCATTTTAGTTGATTCCTTATCTTCTTTGTCTTGAATTTATTTTCTTCATCTTTTCAGCACATTCCTAGCCTTTTGAACTTCAAATTCGTCCATCCATCTTGCTCCACTCATAAGCTATCCATTTGGTGCCCAAAACTGCCTCAAAATGCTCCAAATTGCACTTTCTTGCCAACTTTGTCATTTGGACCTACAAACACACGAAAATAGCTTAAAACACTATAATAAACACAAACAAACTAAGAAAATGCAAGAAACTAAGTCGCATAAATATGCTTCTATCACCTCCTACCCTTGCTGTGCCATTCCTAATCCAATTCCATTTGGATTCTGATTTTGTTAGCCTTATTCCTTGTGGATTTGGGTTATACAAATCATTTTCAGAAATTAATTGGGCCAAACCCTATCCTTAGTGGATTTAAACACCTTTGCCGCAAACCCTAGGGCCTAATCCTTTATTTCTGCTAAGTTTAAACCCTAATCTATCTCCCCTAGGGTTGTGCCGCACCTAATACTTCTAGAAGCCTAAAAATCTGCACAAACCCTAGTTCTTTTCTCCCTTGGATGGGCCAAGCCTTTTATCTACAAAACCCTAACCTTTTCCCATCAGATTTTGTGAAACCCCTAGCCTATAAATAGATGTTTTAAGCCACAAATTCGACCACCACCTCCCTACCATTCAGAAACCCTTGTGCCACAACCCTAGACACCATTCTACATCATTCATTCAATCCATTCACTTCCACACACATCCAGCCGCAACCTTTCACCCTCATCAGCCGTCATTCATCATCCTACACAAGAATACACCATCCATCACCCCCAAAACCACCAACCACACCTTATGCCGCAGCAAGGAAGAAGGAGGAGAGCCCTTGGACGTGCTTACCATTCGAGTTAAAGTTGCTGGAACGTTTTAGGTGTAATCTTTCTTTGTTTCAATGTTTAAATTCAATAATCTTTGTTTTGTGAGTATGAGGAACTAAACCCCTCTTAGCTAGGGGGAATTTCGAAGCCATGGCTATATTTGCAATATTATTTGATTACATCCAGTTGTGATTTCATGAATTGTGAATTCAATTTACTTATCTGTTTGAATTAAAACTTGTTTATGTATGTGAGTTGAGTGCACACTTAATTTGCATGCATAAATCTGATGCTAGGATATAAGGGAGTTTCACCTAATCATTATGAACTTATATTCATAAGTAGTAAAGGTTGTTAGTCACAATCATGTTAAGTAAATTCTTGGCATAAGTATCATGCGCTTTCATAGTTACGAATGCCTTGTCAACACTTATGATTTTCATAGAACTTAATGATCTTTGATTGCTTCTCTATTATGCGCTTTCATGTAGTGAACTTTTGAAGAATAATTTGATTGCGATGCGCTATTTCCATTCAATTCAATGACTTAAGGAAAATCTGAGGGTTAATTTAAGCGGACCTAATTAATCTAGGGTGTTGAGGTTCATGGTTCATTGAAAAAACAACTGGAAATCGTTTTGTATGCAAGTGTGTCATGTGTGGAGAAAGACCTTCTAGCTAGCCCATCATCCATCTAATTCAACCAAATTCGTGCAAATCTGTCTAGTTCTAGTTCTTGCTTTGTTTTACCTTATTTTCGTCCAAAACCAAATCCCCCTTTATTTTAGTGTGTCTAATTAGTTATAATCTGTCCTAGTTGTGTTTTTAAGTGTTTGGAGTTAAGTTAAAACCAATTTTCGTCCAAAATTGTGTTTAGAGTCAGAAACTGCCCAGTGTGTGTTTTTAGGCAATTTTGAGTGTTTTTAGCTTATTTTGAGTCTTGTGAACTTGTTTTGAGTCTTTTAAGTCTAGTTAAGTGTTTTAAGTTTAGTTTCATCTATTTGAGTCAGTTTAAAGTGTTTTAGCAATCCCTCATAATCCCCAGTTTAAGAACGATCACTACTTACATATATACTACAATTGTCAAAAGAAGGTTTAATTTGTGTGTTAAGTTAATTTTCGCATCACAAGGAAGGGTGCGGCAACCCCTTTGTGGCTGGGATTAGGTCTTCTAGAACCTATAACTAAGTCTCCCAAAGTATTTAGGAACCCTTCTTTGTAGCTGGAACTTAGGTGATTTAGGATTAGGAAAGGTTAGGACCAAATAAGGTAACTTGGCTAACATTCCTTCTTTCTTGCTTTGATCTTTGACTGTCTTTTCTTGAATTGATTCCTTCATAACTTTAGCATAATCCTAGCCTCTTTGGGTCTTCAATTTCGTCCATCCCTCTTGCTTCATGCATGTGATATTCATTCCAAGCCCAAAACTGCTCCAAAAAGCTCCAAAATGCACTTTCTTGCTACTTTAGCCCTTTGGACCTACAAACACACGAAAATAGCTTGAAATACTAATTTAACTAAGAAATAACAACATAAATGCACAAAAACAAGCTAACTAAGTCGCATAAATATGCTCTTATCAGTTGTCAAGACATTTAATTTGGACATAGATGCGGCTGGAATTCATAGGAAGCTTCAATTGAATGAACTTGAAGAAATTAGGCACGAGGCTTATGAGAATGCTCGAATTTACAAAGAGAAGACAAAGGCATTCCATGACAAGATGATTCGTAGCAAGACATTCTCAATAGGGCAGAAAGTGTTACTTTTCAATTCCCGCCTACGTTTGTTTCCCGGTAAGTTACGTTCTAAATGGATTGGCCCGCTTGTTATTACTAATGTCATTTCTTATGGTGCAGTCCAAATCCAAAGTTTCAAGAGCGGCCAAGAATTCAAGGTGAACGGGCCTCGTTTGAAGCCTTACTACGACCTTTTTGAGGAGCATGTTGATAGGACCATATTTATGCGACTTAGTTAGCTTGTTTTCGTGCATTTATGTTGTTAGTTCCTAGTTATTTTAGTATTTTAAGCTATTTTCGTGTGTTTGTAGGTCCAAAGGGCTAAAGTAGCAAGAAAGTGCATTTTGGAGCTTTTTGGAGCAGTTCTGGGCTTGGAATGAATATCACATGCATGGAGCAAGGTGGATGGACGAATTTGAAGATCAAAAGAGGCTAGGATTCTGCTGAAGTTATGAAGAAATTAATTCAAGAAAAGGAAGTAAAGGATGTAGCAATAAAGAAGGAATGTTAGCCAAGTTACCTTATTTGGTCCTAACCTTTCCTAATCCTTCACCACCTAATTTCCAGCTGCAAGGAGGATCTTTAATTATTTTAGGACACTTAAATAAATGTTTTAGAAGACCTACTCCCAGTCAAAGAGGGTGCCGCACCTTTCTTACCCTTTTCCTTGCCTTGGAAGACTATCCATTTTTCTCCATTCCCTTGCCGCAACTCCCTTTCCCTTTCTCTCCAAAATCTGCCACATATCTTCCTTCCCCTTTTCTCAAAGTTGCTTGGAAGACTATCCCCTTTTCTCCATTCCCTTGCCGCAACTCCCTTTCCCTTTCTCTCCAAAATTTGCCACATATCTTCCTTCCCATTTTCTCAAAGTTGTGCCACATATTTCCTTTCCCTTTTCCCTTTGAATTTTGAATTTAATTACCCTTTTTCCTTGAGGATTTGGTGTACAAATCCTTCTCCAAATTTAATTAGGTCGTGGTCCTCTCCCTAGCCTATAAATATATGTTCTTGCTGCACCATTCAAGATCGATATTTCACCATAACTCACCTATAACCATCCACCACCATAATTTACCACTCATCCATCATCCCATACCTTGTGCCGCAACAAAGAAGAAGAAGGAGGACCCTTGGACGTGCTTGCCATTCAAGATTGGATTGCTGGAGCATTTTTAGCTGTTTTCATTCTTTGTTTTCAATGTTTAAGTTTAATTATCTTTGTTTTGTGAACATGAGGAGCTAAACTCGTTTTAGCTAGGGGGAAATTCAAAGCCATGAACATATATGCAATATGAATTGATTACTTTCGGTTGTGATTTCATAAATTGTGAATGCAATTTACTTAACTGTTTGATGCAAAACTTATTCTTGTATGTTGATTAAGAGGGCCCGCTTAGTTTGCATGCATGAATTTGATGCTAGAATATAAGGGAGTTTCACATAATCGTTACAAACTTATATTCACAAGTAGTGAAGGTCGCTGGTCAAGATCTGATAGGAGCATATTTATGGAACTTAGTTAGCTTGTTCTTGTGCATTTATGTTGTTTTCCTTAGTTATTTTAGTGTTTAAAGTCATTTTCGTGCAATTTCAGGTTATAAGGACAAAGTAGGCAAAAAGATGCATTTTGGAGCCTTTTGGAGCAGTTTTGGGCATGAATTGAATATCTTATGGTTGGAGTAATATTGATTGACGAAATTGAAGGCCTAAAGGATGTTAGAAGTCAGTTTGGAAGCTTAGAAGACACAATTTCAGCACCTCTTACAAAGGTGGCGCCTTGTCCCCTTTGTGTTTCCTCCTTGTCTCCTCTTGTGCAACAAATTCCCTTGCCATGTTTCCCTAATTTTTAAACCAAAAACACCTTTCCCTTTCTCCCTTGTCCCTTGCCGCACCATACATCTTCTTTCCCTTTTAATTTCTGACCTTAAGTACCTTTCCTATAGTGTGCCACATCTTTGTTACCTATTTCTCTTTAATTTCTGATTCTTTCTTACCTATTTCTGACCCAAAATTACATTCCCTTTTGTTTCAATTCTTGCTGCACAAGGGGAGAGGATTCTTACCTATTTTGTGCCTCAAAACACATTCCTAAATCTGTCCTACAATTTCTGCCGAATTTCCCTTTCCTATTCTCTTTAATTCCTACACCTTACTTGCCTATTTTCCATTGATTTCTGATTCCAAATCTAATAAATTCGTAGCCCTTCCTTCCCCTATAAACAAAACTCCTTTCTGACCATTCGGAAGACTCCACCCTTCACCATAACTCACCTATATCCATCCACCACCGCTAAAACCATCACCCATACCTTGTGTCGCCGCAAAGAAGGAGAAAGATGACACTTGGACGTCCTTGCCATTCAAGATGTTGGATTGTTGGAGCGTTTCTAGGTGTAATCTTTCTTTTGTTTTCAATGTATAATCTTGTTATTCTTTGTGTTGCGATTATGAGGAACTAAACCCTATTAGTTAGGGGGTGATTCGAAACCATGTTCATGCTTGCAATATGATTTGATTACATCCAGTTGTGTTTTGTAAGTTGTGAATTCAATTTACTTATCCGTTCGTATAAAAACTGATTTGTGTATGTTGGTTGAGAGTGCACGCTTAATTTTCATGCATGAATTTGATGCTATAATATAAGGGAGTTTCACCTAATCGTTATGAACTTATATTCACAAGTAGTGAAGGTTGCTAGTCACAATCGCTTTAAGTAAATTCTTGGCATAAGTTTCATGCAATTCATAGTAACGAGTGCCTCGTCAATGCTTATGATTTTCATAGAACTTAATGATTCTTGCTTGTATCTCTATTATGCAATTCATGTAGGGAACTTATGGGGAATGTTTTGAGTTGTCGTATGCAATCATCCAATTCAATAACTTTTGGAAAATCTGAGGGTTAATTATTGCAATTCACGGTTAATCTGGGGCGTTGAGAATTCATAGTTTATTGAAAAGCAACTGGAAATCATTTTGTATGCAAGTGTGTCATGTGTGGAGAAGAACCTTCTAGCTAGCCCATCATCCATCCAATTTCCCAATTTCGTCCAAGAATTTGTTTAAGTCTTTCTTGTTTTGTTTTACTTAATTTCGTCCAAAACCAACCCCCCTCCCTTCACTTTATTGAGTCATATTAGTTAGAACTTGTTTTAGATTGTGTTTTTAAGTGTTTTAAGTCAAGATAAAATCAATTTTCGTCCAAACTTTGTGTTAGTGGCAGAAACTGCCTTAGAGTTGTTTTTAGGCATTTTTGAGTCTCTATAATCTGTTTTGAGTCTTGTGACTTTGTTGTGACTCTTGTTAAGTGTTTTTAAGTTTATTTTTGTGTTTCTAAGTCAGTTTAGAGGTTTTAGCAAGCCCTCCTAATCCCCGGTCCAGAACGATCCCTACTTATACATATACTACAATTGTCAAAAGAGGGTTTAATTTGTGTGCTTATATATTTCGCATCAATTTTTTGGCGCCGTTGCCGGGGATTAGCAACTTTAGATTATAATCAAATTCTTAATGAATTAAATTCTTTGGTGCAGGGCTCACAAAATCAAGCCAACGAGGCTCAACAAGATGCATATTGGTAGCCATATGAGGAGTTCTACACCACGCCTACGCAGCCACCACCGTCTCTCCCACAACAATTCCAATCGAATTCAAGTATGCCTATGAGTTATGATGAAATTCTTGATGTACTAACGTCTTTGACGCAGGGCTCACAACAAGAAGAATATTCACAGCCATCTGAGGAGTTCTATCAATGGCCATATGCACCACCACAGCCTCCCCCACATTCTTCCCAAACAAATTCAGGTACGTCAATGGATACAAATTGTTCAATTACTCACCTCTTTGACACATGAAGCAGAAAATTAAACCAAGAGGATGCAAAATCAAGCCAACAAGATGGATGAATTAGAGCAACAAGTTGGGCAGATTATGGAGTTCATGGCACAAATTCAAGAGCAAAGTGAACTCTCCAACTCAACTATAGAAAATTTGAAAGAAAATTTTGAAATCCATGATGCTATCACTTTGGAAAGTGGCATGGAGGTTGGAACAAGCCCAAAAACGTCCAAACCAATCCAAAACATGGATGAACAGCTGTTGTTCGAATAAGAAGAGGATGACAAGGCCACGGCAAGGGAAGAACCACCATTGCCGCAGCGTCCCAATGCTCCACCACTGTCCAATACAGGTAAGTTGGGTCCAATTTTCGTTAATTCTAACCCTATTCCACCCAATATCCCTTTTCCTCGCAGATTTTTGATTCCCAAGCAAGAAGAGAGTGAAAAAGACATTGTGGAAGCTCTTCCCAAGGTGCAAAATGATATTCCAATTCTTGGTGCAACAAAGCAAGTTCTAGATTGTGTTGAATTGTTCAAAGGACTTTGTACACCAAGAAGAATGATTCAAGAGAAAGTCGTGGCTGGAGAATATCAAGAATTCATCAAAGAGGACATATTTGAAACAACAAAGCCCAAAGAAGTTGAGTTTGATGACACGGGACAAATCACAACCATCGTAGTAAATCTGGCCAAATTCAAAGTCCCTGAAACTTTCAAAGAAGAGGTGTTCGTCCTTGAGTTCTTAACGGAGCGAAAAAGTAAGTCATCTACTCCAATTTCCATTAGGTTTTATACTTACATGTTGTTAATGATTCAGGCACCCACGTTAGAATTTAAACCATTGCCGGATCATTTAAAATATCACTGTCCATTCAAAGATCAATTCCATGCCATGGCCACCAATCAAGTCTAATTGGAGGTCTTCGTCCGGCTGCAAGACGTTAAAGCAAGCGCTTCTTGGGAGGCAACCCATGCATTCAACTTAGGAACGATGGAACTTTCACTCCACACTCAGATTTTCGTTCCTAAACCCTTATCTTTGCTGCCTTTATTTTATCAAGCTTAGTTGTTTGTTTGTTTGTTTGCTTTCTGTGAGTTTATGCTTAAAACATTGAGGACAATGTTTGATTTAAGTGTGGGGGGATAACAAAGTATTTTTTATGCAAATTCGTGGTTTTTATTACCTATCCCTTCTAAAGCTGTTTCTCACTGTTTTTAAGTGTTTTTAGTGCATTTTGAGCTGTTTTGGTGTGTTTTGAAGTAAAAATCCGAAAATTTGAAAAAACTCTGGAAAATTTGTTTTTAAAAACCCAAAAAGAGTTGTTTTTGTATGTAGATAAGTAAATTGAATTCACCACTTATGAAACGCAATTGAAAGTAATCAAATCATATAGCAAGCATAAACATGGTTTCGAATCCCCCCTGGCCAAGGGGGGGTTTAGTTCCTCATACGTACAAAACAAAGAGTATAGAATTTAAACATTGAAATCAAAAGAAAGAAAACACCTAAACGCTCCAACGATCCTAACTTGAATGGCATGCACGTCCAAGGCTTCTCATCCTTCCTCTATGCTGCAGCACAAGGTTTTGGGGACAGGTTTAGATGGTATTTGTATGGAGGAGTGGATGGGAGATGTATGGCGGTGTTTAGGATGGATGGCGGGTGTGGTAAAAGAGAGAAAGATGGCTGAAAATGTGTTTGTGACGTAGTGTATGAATGTGTAGATGGGTTTGGCTAAAAGAATGGATGGAGAATGGGTGGTGTGGCTGATTGTGTTTTTGATGTAGTGTAATCTCTAGTGTTCTTCCCTTCACTCCCTATTTATAGAAGCTCCAAAGCAAAGAATCACTCAAGTGGCTTCAATAAACAATACAAACAAAGACCAAAATGATGCAAAAACAGCTAGTTTACATGCTCTTTTATCATTGTGTCTTGCCTTTAACAAAAGGCAATCATTCCTCTTTTGCTAATTCAACTCCTTTTTAGCTGTCCATGTGCCTTCATTCTTCAATTTCTGATGCATTTGCCTTGTATTCCATCCCTTTTTCAACATGTACTAGCTGTTAGACAACTTTCACACACATGTTTTGCATCATTTCATCTTGCAAACATCAACTTTCGGCCACTTTACACCTCTACACACATGTTATGCATCATTTTAGCTTGCAATTATGTTTGTAGTTGCTGAAAATGTGAATACATCTTGTAAAGCAATCCAACAAATGGCATCTTTCACTTCTTTTCCTTTCAAATTGTTCCTTAAGTGTATGTATCTGCACACTTCCACACTTCAACTTCATTATTCAGATTTTTGCATGTGTTGAAACCCTTTTTAAAACACCAAAAACGTCCATCCCACTTGCTCCATATGCATGCTATCCATTTTGGCCCAAAATTGCTCCAAATTGCACCAAAATGCACTTTCTTTCCAACTTTGTTATTAGGACCTACAAACACACGAAAATAGCTTAAAACACTCTTATAAGCAATAACTAACTAAGTAAATGCAAGAAAACATGTTATCTAAGTCGCATAAATATGATCCTATCAAATTCCCCCACACTTAGCTTTTGCTAGTCCTCGAGCAAAACGAAACAAACAAACAAAACAAAGTAAACAAAACACATTCTAATCCTTCCAACATTTGCCTCAGGGATTTCCAATGCACATGACATGTTAAAAATCATTATTCCCACAGATTTTAGTTATCTTCACACTTGAGCATATGCTTAATCACAGTCACCACTTACTAGTTCACATTTAACCAATTAAAATGATGTTTTGAATGTAGTAACATGCCTTAGAGAATTTGCTCAATTCCGTACAAGATACTCTATTTTCACACATGTTCTGACTACACACCCTACACCAGTTATATGTGAGAAGATTGATGTAAACATGAAAACGAACACTCACATATATGTGTTACAAAGAAAGCAATTTCTGGAGTTATTAAGCATGTTTAGATATGATCTCATGAATGGAATGCTACTACTTAGATGCGAGAACCAGTGACACCATATGCTCATACCAAATTCAAACTCCACAAATTGAAACACATAACACTGAAGATAGAAGTCAAGGGTTGTAACGGGGCTTGGGGTAATGGTTAACAAAGGAAAGATAGGGATAACAAACGTTCTTAAAGCAATAGCAAGCAAAGTAATGAAATCGAAACTTAGAATTCACTTTAGAATGCAGAAATCATCTTTTAACACAAATAGAAGATTTAAGCAACACTTAGGGCCGAATTCAATGTTTTGGACCCTTTCTTCAACAAACAAAACTTTAGAACTCTTTTTCATACAATTTCACAACTTTTTTTTTTTTTTTTTCGACCCGTGCCTTATTAAGGACTTTGGCACACATACACACAAGAATCACTTCCCCAACACTTGTTTTCTGCAATACATTAATCAAAAGGAATTCATTTTGAGTCATACTTTACTATGCTTCAAGAACAAGGGTATGGATGGTCCTAATCTAGGCTAGGTGAAGATAGTGTGGGTTAACAAAGAACGTAGGCTAAACAAGGCTCAACGGGGTTAAACTTAAACATATAATGTATGGGATAGGCTTTTTGGCTTTTGGCTCACTAAACAACTTCATCTTGAATATGTGTTATGCAAATCAATAACATGCTTTGAATGAAATAGGCATGAGTTCTAGCATTTGGAACTAAATGATGAAACGCCTTCTAAGTAGCAACCAAGCAAAGAATAATGAGATCATGCAACGACTTTAGAAAACAAAAAAAATTGCACAAATTAATAACTCTCCAAATAAACGTTTAGGCTCAAGTCTCACAAGGTTGGATCGTTCATTTGAGTTCTTTCTTTCAAGCATGTTACAAAAACTGATTTTTCCTTTATGATTGCATGTGAATTCATAAATTATAACCACAACCAAGCATACACCAAAGAGTAAATCAAATTTTCATCCATGTTTATAACTCTCTTTAACAGTCATGTAATTAAAAACCAAATCCTCATCATTGTGTTGGAAGGTACCCTAAGACACAAACAAACACACAAAAACAACTCTTTTTGGGTTTTTCAAAACAATTTTTCAAATTTTTATGAGATTTTCGGATTTTTATGTCAAAACACACTAAAACACTCCAAAACAGCATAAAAACACTTAAAAACAGCAAGGAACAACACTAGAAGTAATGGGTGATAAACTCCCTCGAATTTCATGCAAAACAACTTGGTTACCCCAAAACACACTAAAACACTCCAAAACAGCATAAAAACACTTAAAAACAGCAAGGAACAACACTAGAAGTAATGGGTGATAAACTCCCACGAATTTCATGCAAAACAACTTGGTTACTCCCCCCACACTTAAATCAAACATTGTCCTCAATGTTTCAGACATAAACTCACACAAAATCAAGCAATAAAACAAACAACGAATAAACATGACAAGTATGGCAAAGTAAAAACCAGACATAGTAGAGTTTAAGAACGTAAATCTGGTTATGGAAAGATGATCTTGTTGACTTTCCACAGCTTTGATCTCGAACTGGGCTAGGGAACTTCTTAGCAAGGAAAATGAGACTTGATTGGTGGTGGTGATTTGATGGCCTTGTACGACGAGGCTTTGCTCTTTGGAGACTGATGCGTCCATATGTTGTTGAAGCTTCTCGAGCTCTTGGTTTCAACTCAGACTCCTTCTGCTGGGTTGATTGAGTCTGTAGGCAGCATTCTTCTCTGCTTGTTTCTTCTGCACGGCAGGTAGGCATGAGGTAGAGGTGATGGTCTGTTTCTTTGTTCAATCTGTCCAAGTGCCGACTGATTGCTTTCTTTCTCCTTGTCTCGCAGGCAAGAGCAAGGGTAAAGGAAAAGCATGCCATGAGATATCTTTGCCTTTGACTCTGATGATATGAGATACTTTTGCTTTTGAAGAAGTATCTTTCCACAAGTGTATTCTTGAACTGGGCTGGGGAACTTCTTAGCAAGGAAAATGAGACTTGATCTTGATGATGAATTAGCACGTTGTCTCCACATGCTTCAAGGTATCATTTTCACTTGCCTTATCTGTTCTCCAGGCAGATGTGGCATCTTCTTCGGAAGTACATCAGCAGTTGAAGATGAGCACTCGAGAGCAATGCTAGGTAAGCAATCAAGAAGGAGTTCCAGGCAGTCGGTTCTTAGATCGGAAGATTGAAACCAAGTGCTGGCTGATTGCTCGTTTTCTCATTGTCACAAAGACAAGGAAAATGATAGGGAGAAAGCATGATATGAGATACTCTTGCTTTCAACCTTCATGATATGAAATACTTTTGCTCTTGATGACTTGTTTGCAGAGGTACCCCAAGGGATGAGAAACACAGAGTAACTCAAGAGGCTTCGTTGGGAATGCATTTTCGGAGATGAAGAAGGATTATGTATGTCTGCCTTGCTATGGAGGGTGAAGGACGACATTTATAAAATTAATAACTGGTACTATTCTTTCACTCTTGTCGGCACCCGTTGGATGATTGAACAGTAAACTTCACGTGCTTTCTACTTCACCAGAAATCTTCGACATATTGCTCGTAATTTCTGCAAGGTTGAGTGTGCATGTGACAGATGCTGACACGTCTGGATAAAGCTGATGCCTCTTCGGTATCTAGAATCGGCGCTTCGACAAACTGCCCGTGATTTCTGCAAAGCTGAGTTTGCGTGTGACAGGTGCTGACGAGGCTGAAAAAGACTGGCACCTCTTCGATATCTGGAATCGGCGCTTTGACAAACTGCCCGTAATTTCCTCAAAGCTGACTCTGCATGTGACAGATGTTGACACGTCTGGAAAAGCAGATGGTTGGAATCGGCGCTTCGACAAACTGCCCGTGATTTCCGCAAAGCTGACTCTGCATGTGACAGATGTTGACACGTCTGGAAAAGCAGATGCCTCTCCGATATCTGAGATCGACCCGTGGTTTCTGAGCAGCCCAGCTTTTTAGAAAGCAGACGTCTCTTCGATCTCTGAGCTTGCCTCTTTGATTTCTGAACTTGCCTCTTCAATTTCTGAAGCTCTGTCAAGTGCTGATTTTTAAAGAGAGGCACGCATCACATTCCAAAGCACACTTGAATTTTCCGCCTGTAAAAGCTCCCTACCTGCACTTCTAAGAACTTGATTTGTCCGACCTTTTCTTTTTCTTCACACCTTAAAAAATGTCTTGCCCTTCTGATCGTCGCCTTAACTTGAATGTTGGGGAAGATATTGATATGTCTTCTCCAAATAACATTTGGCAGCCGTCCTTCGTATCCCTAAATGGTCATCTTACAGTTGGAGATTCCATGATGATGAATGATACAACCGCTTCGGTGGTGGCCAGAAATCTTCTCACTCCTAGAGACACTAGGATACTTTCCAGGCGGTCCGACGAACTGGCTGTTCAGGACTCTCTGGCCTACAGCGTCCGATGTGCAGGCTCAATATCAAACATGGGCCAGCGCCTTCTTGCTCGATCTCGTCAGGTTGAGTGGTTGATGGCTGAAGTGGCTAGTCTTCGGCAAGAGGTCAGAGTGCTTAGACATGAGAATAAAGAGTTGCACATGCTCGTAACTAATTACTCAACAAGTATGAAGAGGAAGCTTGACCAGCTGCAGGAGTCCGAAGTTCGGATTCAGAGTGATCATCAACGGTTTGTCGCCTTACTCCAGCGGCAACTTCTGCCTTCGTCATCTGGCGCTTCACAAAGTGTTGAGGCTCCGGAAAATCAAACTCTGGCGCTTCGACTTTCTGGAGGTCCGTCGAATGCTGAGGCACCACCTAACCAATGAAGGCTCCTTCCTGCTTGTTTGCACTTGCTTGTATTTTTCTACCTTTCTACCTAATGCTCGTTTTCCATGAAAATTAATGTGAAAATACCTTGCATATCTGTCAATGTTTCAAAAATAAACCCACACCCAAAAATAATTAAATAAGCAACAAATAAAAATGACAATCATGGCAAAATAAAAATGCAAAAAAAGGGAAGGTTTTTAGAAACACAAAACTGATTGTGAAGCGATTCATAGATCTTCCTTATTTGAATACATGGGCTGCCTCCCAAGTAGCGCTTGCTTTAACGTCGTACAGCCGGACGAAGACCTCATTCACTCCTCATTAGAGCCCACGGCATCCAAGGATGCTTCCTCTCCAACCTGCCCTACGAACCACTTCATGCTTTAGATCTTTGAATGGAAGGGGATAATGATCCTTCCTGATTTTTGTGCTTTGCTTCCCTAAATGAACTCTCCCACCACTTTGAATGCACCTAGGTACCGGTACCAAACAAGGTAACAACTTATTATTTGAAATGGGAATTGAAAGTGGAGAAGATGGCTTACCCATGTGCTGCACTGAAGTGGCAGCACATTGAACAAATGCACAATGAGTATTCTCGGCCAGATTTGGTGATTTGGAGGTTGGGACATGCTCTTTGTGCTTTAATCCAAGTCCCTCCTTGATTGTGGTGCGAGAAACATCCCTCTTGATTATTGTTGAACATTCCTGCCCTATATTTTCAATTACATCAATAGCACAACAAGAACGAACATCATTAGTCTTCTCAACAGATTCAGAAATCTTAAAGTTAATCATATCACCACCGAATGCCATGGTTACTGCTCCCTTGGCCACGTCAATCTTGGTTTGAGCCGTTTTCATGAAAGGTCGTCCAAGTAAGAGCGGTGATGGTGAAGAGTGTCCTGAATCCTCCATATGAAGCACATAGAAATCTGCAGGAAAAATTAAGTGGTCTACCTGCACCAAAACATCTTCCAACACTCCTTTTGGATATGCATTAGATCGATCGGCTAATTGAATAATCACACCATCATTTTTAAGTTCTCCTAGATTCATAGATGCATAAACAGAATATGGCATGACATTAATTGATGCACCTAAATCTAGCATAGCATGCTCAAATCTTGTATTACCAATTACACACGGAATTGTGAAACTACCCGGATCTTTGCATTTAGGTGGCAGCTTTCTTTGCAACATTGCAGAGACATTTTCGCTTACATGTACCACTTCTTTCTCCCGAATACGCTTCCTTGTTGTACAAAGCTTCTTCAAACACTTGGCATACTTTGGAATTTGCTTAATAGCATCAAGGAGTGGGATATTGACATGCACTTTTCTAGACGTATCCAGAACATCTTTTTCCTCCTCTTCGTTCTTGGCTTGCAAAAATCTGCTAGGGAAGGGTACATTTGGAGGAATAACATTAGAATTAATTGGAATTGGAACTTTCTTACCTGAGTTGGACGGATTGGATTGATTGTGGGATGTAGGAGGCTGCGGCAAGGGTGCTTCCTTCCTTGCCGTGGCCTTGGCTTGCGGCAAAGGTGTTTCCACCCTTGCCGTGGGTGGCTTTTGTTCTTCCTCTTCAATCATCAACTCCTCTACCTCGTTAGAACGTGATTTGGAGTGTTGGGGGTCAGATCCTACGTGCTTCCCACTTCGCAAAGTTATAGCTTTTGCAGATTCGAATCCACCTTTTGGATTGACCACGGTTGAGCTAGGCAACTTGCCTTGCTCTCGAAATTGCCCCATAAACTCGGCAATTTGACCCACTTGCTTCTCTAACTCGTCCACCTTCTTGTCCCTAGTTTGCATACCCTGCGCCAAAGAAGTTAGTAAATTAAAAATCTGATCATTATCAATAGAAGAACCTGATTTTTGGGCGGGTTGTGCTTGGGGTTGAGTTGGTGCAAACGCCTTTTGATAGAAACCCAGGGGTTGTTGCCTAAATGTGCTTTGTTGTTGCCCTTGTTGGGGTTCTCGCCATTTGAAATTTGGATGATCACGCCAACCGGGATTGTAAGTATTAGAAAATGGGTCATTCCTCGGTTGGTATTGGTTGCCAAATCCCACGGTATTGAGGGTCTCCCAACCTCAATTCTCTATCAATTGTGGGCACTTGTCCGTAAGGTGTCCTTGCATGGAGCATACGCCACAAGCTGCCACGTTTTGCACTTTTGGACCTTCCCCCACCTGAGAAAACAAAGTAGTAAGGTTAGCCATTTGATTTTGAAGTTCGGTTATGGCACTTACCTCATTCACTTGGTGTTACCGTGGGTTGCTCCTTTGTCCAACACCTTCGTATTGTTGGGCATTCAACGCTCGATTGGAGATTAATGTCTTGTCTGCCGTGGGGGTCTTGTCCACCAAGGCTCCTCCCGCCGAGGCATCTAGCATTTGACGTTCGATTGGTAGTAGCCCCTCGTAGAAGTATTGTAGAAGAAGTTCCTCCTTCATCTGATGTTGTGGACATGAAGCAACAAGAGATTTAAAACGTTTATAGTAAGTAGGAAAAGATTCACCTTCATCTTGTTGAATTCCACTTATCCTTTTTCGTAGGAGGATGACTCAAGAAGTTGGGAAAAACTTCTCCAAGAAAGCCCGTTTCATGCTCTCCCAAGATGTGACCGTTCCGGGAGCTAATTCGTACAACCAATCTTTCGTCTTTTCCATGAGAGAAAAGGGAAAAGCCTTCATCTTCAATATGCTCCCGTCAACATTGATTGGAGTCATGCTTGAACACACCACCTCGAACTCTTTCAAGTGCTTGTTAGGATCCTCCATGGACAACCCATGGTACTTCGGAATATGGTGTAGCAAACTTGACTTCAACTCGAATTCCTCGGTCTTTCCTTGGGCAGCCGCGGGATATTGAATACATAGAGGTGCGGCATTGTCTAATCTCGAAGCCGAAAGCTCCTTGATTGTACGATTGTCTTGTGCCATGGCTTCCTCTACTTCACCCACTCTTGCTGTGGGTTCCTCTTCTTCAAACTCAACTTCGGCTTCTGAATTTGAACTTGATTCACTAGGTGTGCCACATCTATGTTACCTATTTCTCTTTAATTTTTGATTCTTTCTTACCTATTTCTGACCCAAAATTACATTCCCTTTTGTTTCAATTCCTGCTGCACAAGGGGAGATGATTCTTACCTATTTTGTGCCTCAAAACACATTCCTAAATCTGTCCTACAATTTCTGCCGAATTTCCCTTTCCTATTCTCTTTAATTCCTACACCTTACTTGCCTATTTTCCATTGATTTCTGATTCCAAATCTAATAAATTCGTAGCCCTTCCTTCCCCTATAAATAAAACTCCTTTCTAACCATTCAGAGGACTCCACCCTTCACCATAACTCACCTATATCCATCCACCACCACTAAAACCATCACCCATACCTTGTGTCGCCACAAAGAAGGAGAAAGATGACACTTGGACATGCTTGCCATTCAAGACGTTGGATTGTTGGAGCGTTTCTAGGTGTAATCTTTCTTTTGTTTTCAATGTATAATCTTGTTATTCTTTGTGTTGCGATTATGAGGAACTAAACCCTATTAGTTAGGGGGTGATTCGAAACCATGTTCATGCTTGCAATATGATTTGATTACATCCATTTTTGTAAGTTGTGAATTCAATTTACTTATCTGTTCGTATAAAAACTGATTTGTGTATGTTGGTTGAGAGTGCACGCTTAATTTTCATGCATGAATTTGATGCTAGAATATAAGGGAGTTTCACCTAATCGTTATGAACTTATATTCACAAGTAGTGAAGGTTGCTAGTCACAATCGCTTTAAGTAAATTCTTGGCATAAGTTTCATGCAATTCATAGTAACGAGTGCCTCGTCAATGCTTATGATTTTCATAGAACTTAATGATTCTTGCTTGTATCTCTATTATACAATTCATGTAGGGAACTTGTGGGGAATGTTTTGAGTTGTCGTATGCAATCATCCAATTCAATAACTTTTGGAAAATCTGAGGGTTAATTAGTGCAATTCACGGTTAATCTGGGGCGTTGAGAATTCATAGTTTATTGAAAAGCAACTGGAAATCATTTTGTATGCAAGTGTGTCATGTGTGGAGAAGAACCTTCTAGCTAGCCCATCATCCATCCAATTTCCCAATTTCGTCCAATAATTTGTTTAAGTCTTTCTTGTTTTGTTTTACTGAATTTCGTCCAAAACCAACCCCCCCTTCACTTTATTGAGTCATATTAGTTAGAACTTGTTTTAGATTGTGTTTTTAAGTGTTTTAAGTCAAGATAAAATCAATTTTCGTCCAAACTTTGTGTTAGTGGCAGAAACTGCCTTAGAGTTGTTTTTAGGCAGTTTTGAGTCTCTATAATCTGTTTTGAGTCTTGTGACTTTGTTGTGAGTCTTGTTAAGTGTTTTTAAGTTTATTTTTGTGTTTCTAAGTCAGTTTAGAGGTTTTTGCAAGCCCTCCTAATCCTCGGTCCAGAACGATCCCTACTTATACATATACTACAATTGTCAAAAGAGGGTTTAATTTGTGTGTTAAGTTAATTTTCGCATCAAGATCGCGTTAAGTTAAATTCCTAGCATGAGTATCATGATGTCATAGTTACGAATGCTTTGTCAATGCTTATGATTTTCATAGAGCTTAATGATCTTTGATTGTATCTCTATTATGATGTGCATGTAGGGGACTATTGAAGAATAATTTGGGTTGATGATGTGATAGGAGCATATTTATGTGACTTAGTTAGCTTGTTTTCTTGCATTTTCATAGTTTGTTTGTGTTTATTATAGTGTTTTAAGCTATTTTCGTGTGTTTGTAGGTCCATATGACAAAGTTGGCAAGAAAGTGCAATTTGGAGCATTTTGAGGCAGTTTTGGGCACCAAATGTATAGCTTATGAATGGAGCAAGATGGATGGACGAATTTGAAGTTCAAAAGGCTAGGAATGTGCTGAAAAGAGTGAAGAAATAAATCCAAGTCAAGGAAGATAAGAAATCAGCTCAAAAGAAGGAACATTATCCAAAACCTTATCCAACCTTATCTTATCTTATCCTTGCCTAACCTAACCTTATCTTATCCTATCTTATGCAAATCAATTTGTGCCTTAATTCCAGCTATTTCGAAGGGATAATTATGCATTTAAACTATATATTTCAGATTCTAGAACCTTTATCCTTCTAGAACCCCTAAATTGGTACTAAAACATCTTTTCTAGAAGCACCTAAAAATCTGGCGCCTAGACCCTTTCTAGAAGCCCTAGAACCTGCAATCCTTTTCCCTTAGGATTGTGCAATCCTTTTCCCTTCAGATTTTGGTGAACCCTAGTCCTTTTCCTTCATGAATTGTGCCAAATACACATTCATTTCCTTCATAAATTCGTGGGTTTCCCTAGCCCTATAAATACAAACCTTTGTGCAGCAATTAATCCACCACCCTCTACCATCAGATCACCACATCAACCACCTTTCACCACAAATTCGTACAAACAACCATTCACCACAATTCAGACCATCTTCCATCACAATTTTGTGCCATACATCCCTCTAGTGCCGCAACTTTGCAAGGAGAAAGGAGAGGAGCCCTTGGAGCCGTGCTTGCCATTCAAGACGTTGGATTGTTGGAGCGTTTCTAGGTGTATTCTATCTTTGTTTTCAATGTTTAATTTAAGTTGTCTTTGTTTATTTGCGAACATGAGGAACTAATTTCTTTATAGTTAGAGGTGAATTCGAAGCCATGATTATATGTTTTATATGAATTGATTACATCCAGTTATTGTTTCATGAATCGTGAATGTGGTTTACTTATCTGTTTTATTAAGAACTTGTTCTTGTATGTTGATTAAGGTGGCCAACTTAGTTTGCATGCATGAATTTGATGCTAGAGTATAAGGGAATTTCACCTAATCGTTATGAACTTATATTCATGAGTAGTAAAAGTCGCTAGTCACGATTGTGTTAAGTAAATCCTAGGCAAGAGTAACATGCTGTTCATAGTTATGAATGCCTCGTCAATGCTTATGGTTTCCATTGAACTTAATGATCTTGTTAAGTGTTTCTATCATGCGTATTCCATAGTTAGGGAACTTGATAAAGAATAATTAGGTTGTGATGCGTTTTCCATTCAATTCAATGAATCTAGGGAAATCTGAGAATTAATTAGTTCAATACAATTAATTTGGGGCATTGTCATTCATGGTTTATCGAAAGAATAATTGGAAATCAATTCGTATGCATATGTCATGTGTGGAGAAGGAACCCTCTAACTAGCCTTTCACCATTCTATTTCATTCAAATTCGTTTTTCTTAAGTTTGTTTTCAAAGTTTCTGTTTTAAATTTTAATTTCGTCAAAATAAAACCCATTTGTTTTAAGTCTTGTTTTTAGAGTCAAAATCTGTTTTCTTTTAGTTGTTTGAGTCTTTTAAGTTCTATTTTCGTCCAAATCACTTGTTAGGTCTAGAATTGAGTCTTTTTGGTTGTTTCTTGCTGTTTTTAGTGTTTTAAGTCAGTTTTGAGTCTTATTTGAGTTGATTAGCATCCCTAGTTAATCCCCGGTCTAGAACGATCCCTACTTGCTTAATACTACAATTGTCATCAATAGGGTTTAATTTGTGTGTCAACTTAATTTTCACATCAAATTTTGGTGCCGTTGCCGAGGATTAGGAAAATTGCTAATCTCCCTTTGTTTCTATTCATGTCTTTTACTTTTGATATTTGATTTAGTTTTCTTTCTTTGATTTTAGGTACTAGAGAAGCAAGATATGGCAATTGCTAACATTCAAGCTCAAATAGCGAATCTTACTTCTCAATTGTCGCAGTATGCCGAAAGGACCACAAGGCAAAGTGTCCCTACATTTGGTGCGTCTTATAGGCAAGAATATCAAGCAACTCAACGTTCACAAAGAGATTGGAGTGATCATTCAAACTATATGTGGTGGGAACCTCAACAAGTTCAACACGAAGGATATTGGCAGCTGTATGAGGAGTTCTCTTCAAGTCCTACGCAGCCACCACAACCTCATATACAATATGCCCAACCAAACTCAGGTTCGTCAATAAACTATAATCAAATTCTTGAGGAATTAATTTCTTTGACGAAAGGCTCATAACAAGAAGAATACTCACAGCCATCTGAGGAGTTCTATCAATGGCCATATGCACCACCACAACCTCCCCCACAATCTTCCAAAAAAAATTCAGGTACGTCAATGGATAATGACCAAATTGTTCAATTATTCACCTCTTTGACACATGAAGCAGAAAATCAAACCAAGAGGATGCAAAATCAAGCCAAAAAGATGGATGAATTAGAGAAGCAAGTTGGGCAGATTGTGGAGTTCATGGCACAAATTCAAGAACAAAGTGAATTCTCCAACGCAAATATTGTAAATTCAATGGAAGATTTTGAAATTACTGAAGCCATAACTTTGGGAAGTGTCATGGAGGTTGAAGCTGACCCAAAAACGTCTAAACATAGCCAGAACGTGGATGAACAACTAATACAAGAAGAAGAAGAGGTGTACAAGGCCACGGTAAGGGGAGAACAACCCTTGCCACAGCCCTCTAAGGCTCCTATGCCACCCAGTTCGAGTAAGGTTGTTTCAAATTCAATTATTTTTTACCCTATTCCACCAAATGTGCCTTTCCCTAGCAGGTTTATGCAATCCACGAAAGATTTGGGAAAGAAAGACATCTTGGAAACCTTTCCAAAGATTCAAGAGGAAAACGTGGCTGAGGAGTATCTAGAATTCATCAAAGAGCATGTACTTGAGACAACCATCCCCAAAGAAGTTGAATTTGATGACACGGGACAAATCACTGCCCTAATGCCCACTCTAGCCGAGAGCAAGCCTAGTGAAATTGTTGAATATGCTGCTACTTCGAGTCCTCATTGTAGCACATTGGTGAGCCACCTCCTCCAATTTCAATTCCCATTTCAATTAATAGGTTGTTACCTTCTTTGGCGCAGGTGCCCAATCGAATCCAAGTTGGTGGGAGAATTTACACGGATTTTAGGAAGCTCAATGCCATAATAAGGAAGGATCACTATCCCCCTCCATTCATAGATACAATGCATGGAAGTTTTGAGGACCATGTCGTGGAGGATGTACTCGTGTTCTTGTCGCAACACACAGGTAAGCCATCTCCTCAAATTTCAAGTTTGTTTTATACTAACATGTTGTTGAGTTCAATGATCCAGGCACCCATTTTGGAATTTAAACCATTACCGGATCATTTCAAGTATCACCTTCCATTCAAAGATCAATTGCATGGTGTGGGGACCAATGAAGTTTGAATGAAAGTATCGTCCGACTGGAAGACGTTACAGCAAGCGCTTCTTGGGAGGCAACCTATGCAAATAAAGAAGACCTAGAAGCTCCGGCATCACAACCAGATTTGCGTTCCTAAACCCTACTCTTTATTGCTTTTACTTTGCCATGCTTGTCATGTTTGTTAGTTGGGTCATTTGCTTTCTTATGTGTGTGTTTATGTTTAAAACATTGAGGACAATGTTTGGTTTAAGTGTGGGGGGGTAAAAAAGTGTTTTTGTTGCAAAATTCGTACGATTTTACCACCTAACATTTCAAAGGTTGTTTTTCACTATTTTTAAGTGTTTTTAGAGTGTTTTAAAGTGTTTTAGTGTGTCTTTAACAGAAAATACGAAAATTCAAGAAAAAATACGAAAATTCAAGAAAAAAATTCGAAAAAGTTTTCAGAAAAAACCCAAAAAAAAAAGTCGTTTTAAAGTTGTTTTTGTGTGTTTGTTTCTTAGGGTACCTTCCAAACACAATGATGAGAATTTGGTTTTTAATTGCACGACTGTTAAAGAAAGTTACAAACATGGGTGGAAGTTTGATATGCTCTTGGGTTAATACTTGGTTGTAGTTGTCATTAACGAATTCACATGTAATCACAAAGGAAAAAAATCAGTTTTTGTAACATGCTTGAAGGAAGGAACTCAAACTAACGCTACAACCCTGAGAGACTTGAGCCTAAACATTCTTTGGAGAGTGATTAATCTGTGCATTCTTGTTTTCTAAAGTCGTTGCATGATCTCATTATTCTTTGCTTGGTTGCTACTTAGAATGCGTTTCATCACTTTAGTTCTAAATACTAGAACTCATGCCCATTTCATTCAAAGCTTAAAATTGAGTGCATAACATATAACAAGATGAAGTTGTTTAGTAGTTACCACTAGAGACAAAAAGCCTTCATTCCATGCATTTGTTTTGTAGGTTTAAACCCTTTGAGCCTTATTTAGCCTATTTTCGTTGTTAACCACATTACCCCAACCTAGCCTAGAATAGGACTATCCATAGCCTTGTTCTTAAAGTATAGTGGAGCATGACTTAGAGGGAATTCCTTTTGATCAAACATATTGCAGAAAAACAAGTGTGGGGGAAGGGATTTTTTGTGTGTGTGTGTGTGCCCAAGTTTTAAAAGAGGCACGGGTAGAAAAGAAAAAGAAAAAAACTCGTGGAAAATAGAAAGAAAAAAAAAAAGAAAAGTTGTGAGAAGAATGAAGAAGAGTTGAAAAATATATGAAAAAGAGTTCTAAAGTGTTGGTTGTTGAAGAAAGGGTCCAAAAAGCTTGAATTTGACCCAAAATATATGAATCTTCGCTTGTGTTTAAAAGTTGATTTCTGCATTCTAAAGTGAATTCTAAGTTGATTTCATTGCTTTGCTTACTATTGCTTTAATAACGTTTGTTTATCCTTAACCTTTCTTTGTTAGCCAATACCCTTAGCCCCATTACAACCCTTAGGCTTCTATTTTGGGTGTTATGTGTTTCAATCTGTGGAGTTTGGGATTGGTATGAGCATATCGTGTCACTGGTTCTCGCGTCTAAGTAGTAGCATTCCATTCATGAGATCATATCTAAGCATGTTTTATAACTCCAAAAAATGCTTTCTTTGTTATACATATATGTGAGTGTTCGTCTACATGTTTACATCAATCTTCTCTCATATAACTAGTGTAGGGTGTGTAGTTAGAAAATCTGTGTGAAAATAGAGAGTATATCATGTGAGGAATTGAGGGAATTCTCTAAGGCATGTTACTACATTCAAAATGTTGTTTAAATTGATTAAATGCGAGCTAGTGAATGGTGACTATGATTAAGTATGTGCTCGAGGGTGAGGATAACTAAAATCTATGTAAGTAGTGATTTTTAATGTGTCATGTTTCATTGGAAATCCCTGAGACAAACGTTGGAAGGTTTAGATTATGTTATGTTTCGAGGGTGAGGATAACTAAAATCTATGTAACTAAAATCTGTTTTCTTTTAGTTGTTTGAGTCTTTTAAGTTCTATTTTCGTCCAAATCACTTGTTAGGTCTAGAATTGAGTCTTTTTTGTTGTTTCTTGCTGTTTTTAGTGTTTTAAGTCAGTTTTGAGTCTTATTTGTGTTGATTAGCATCCCTAGTTAATCCCCAGTCTAGAACGATCCCTACTTGTTTAATACTACAATTGTCATCAATAGGGTTTAATTTGTGTGTCAACTTAATTTTCACATCATGATGCGTATCCCATCCAATTCAATGACTTAAGGAAAATCTGAGGGTTGATTAGTGATGGCACGGTTAATATGGGGCATTGTCATTCATGGTTTATCGGAAAAGCAACGGGAGATCGATTTGTATGCAAGTGTGTCATGTGTGGAGAAGGACCCTCTAGCTAGCCCATCATCCATTTAATTCACCAAATTCGTCCAATTTTGTTTAAGTCTTTAATTCACTTGTTTTTACTTTAATTTCGTCCAAAACCCAATCCCCTTTACTTTAGTGTGTCAAATTAGTTAGAATCTGTCTTAGTTTGTGTTTTTAAGTGTTTTGAGTCAAGTTAAAATCAATTTTCATCCAAAGTCATTCCTAGTGTCTAGTTTGAGTCTATTTAGTTGTTTTAAGCTGTTTTGAGTCTTTTAAGTTTGTTTTGAGTCATTAGAGTCTAGTTAAGTGTTTTAAGTTTATTTTTGTGTTTTTGAGTAAGTTTCGAGTAGATTAGCAATCCCTCCTAATCCCCAGTTTAGAACGATCCCTACTTATCCATACTACAATTGTCAACAAGAGGGTTTAATTTGTGTGTTAAGGTAATTGTCGCCTCACATGTTGTGGAGGAACTACCCCTCCATGCCGTGGGGTCCAATCCAGCTTAAGAGGAGCTTTCGTCCGGCTGGAAGACGTTAAAGCAAGCGCTTCTTGGGAGGCAACCCATGCATTCAACTAGGGAACGTTGAAAATTTCACTCCAAAACCAGATTTGCGTTCCTAAACCTTTCTCTTTACTGCATTTATTTTGCCATGTTTTTTCGTTGTTTGTTTGTTTGCTTATGTGTGAGTCTTTGTTTGAAACATTGAGGACAATGTTTGGTTTAAGTGTGGGGGGGGGTGAACAAGCTGTTTTTGCATGATTTTCGTGGGATTTTACCACCTATCACTTCTAATGTTGTTTCTTACTGTTTTAAGTATTTTTAGTGTGTTTTGAACTGTTTTAGGGTGTTTTGAAAGAAAAATACGAAAATTTGAAAAAAATTAGAAAAAGTTTTGAAAAACAAACCAAAAAGAGTCGTTTTTGTGTGTTTGTGTCTTAAGGTACCTTCCAACTCAATGCTAAGGATTTGGTTTTTAATTGCATGACTGTTAAAGAGAGTTACAAACATGGATGGAAGTTTGATATGCTCTTTGGTTAATACTTGGTTATAGTTGACGTTTACGAATTCACATGTAATCACAAAGAAAAAAAAAATCAGTTTTTGTAACATCCTTGAAGGAAGGTGATAGGAGCATATTTATGCGACTGAGTTAGCTTGTTCTCATGCATTTATGTTGTTATTTCTTAGTTAATTATGTATTTTAAGCTATTTTCGTGTGTTTGTAGGTCCATAGGCCTTATAAAGCAATAAGGTGCATTTTGGAGCAGTTTTGGGCTTGGAATGAATAGCACATACATGGAGCAAGGTGGATGGACGGAATTGAAGACTAAAGAGGCTAGGAATGTGTTAAAGAGAAAGAAGAATTAATTTAAAAAGGACAAAGAGCTCAGCAACCAAAGAAGAAACATGAGTCAAGATTACCTTATTTTGATTTAACCTTTCTTAATCCTAATCCAACTAAGTTCCAACCACAAGGAGGGTTCCCCAAAGATATTAGGACACTAAATAAAGTATTCTAGAAGCCTTAATCTCAGCCTTAAAGGGGTGTCACTCCACCTTTCACCTTCCATGCCGTGCACATTCCTTGTTCCCTCAATTGATCCAGATTTCATGCACCATTCCACTTCATTTCCTTTGTCTACCATGTGCATAATATTCTTGTCCACTCCTTGCACTCATTGATGCACCACTCATTCACCTTTCCACCCATGCCGTGCATCATCATCATTGTCCCCTTCATGCACTCATTTCATTGACTCATTGCTGCACCATTCCTTGTTCCCTCCATCATATCAGATTTCATGCATCATTTCATCACTTTAACCTCCACTCCATGCACTCATTGCTGCACCATTCCTTGTTCCCTCCATCATATCAGATTTCATGCATCATTTCATCACTTTAACCTCCACTCCATGCACTCATTGCTGCACCATCACTCCATTTTACCCCCCTTGCCGTGCATCATCACTTCACTTTCACTTTCTGCACAATTCCACCTCCATTTCCTTTCTCTACCATGTGTGCAATCATTCATGTCCCCTACTTGCACTCATTGATGCACACACCACTCCATTTTACCCCCCATGTCGTGCATCATCACTTCACTTTCACCTTTGAATCATTTCAGCACCACTTCATTGAATCATTGCTGCACACACCACTCCATTTTCCCCTACAATGCCGTGAACTTCCTCTATAAAAGGAAATGTGTGTAACAGCCAAGGGAGGAGTTTTTAAATAGATCGTTCACCACCATTTCAACACAACCTTCATCCATAAACATCCATTCATCTTCTCAGCCATTCTTCCATACAAATCACCACCCAAACCTTACACCAAACCTTGTGACGTGAGTGAAGAAATAAGGAAGAACTCTTGGATGTTCAAGCTTGATTGTTAAAGCATTCGAGGTGTAATTCGTTCTATTCTTACAATGTTTAAATTCATTTTCTTTCGTTTTGTTGTGAACATGAGTGGCTAAACCCCTTTTGGCTAGGGGTAATTTCAAAGCCATGATTAAGTGTGCAATATGAGTTGATAAATTCCAGTTATGAATTCTTGAATCGTGAATGCAATTGGCTTAACTATTTAATTGATAACTTATTTGTGTTTGTTGATTGAGGGTCGACACTTAATTGGCATGCATAAATCCGATGCTAGAGTATAAGGAAGTTTCACATAATCGTTACAAACTTATATTCATATGTAGTGAAGGTTGTTGATCACGATCGCGTTAAGTTTAATTCCTAGCATGAGTGACATGATGTCATAGTTGCAAGTGCTTTGTCAATGCTTATGATTTTCATTGAACGTAATGATCTTTGATCGTATCTCTATTATGATGTCATGTAGGGAACTTTTGAAGAATACTTTGGGTTGTCGAATGATGTCATCCAATCCAATAAAACAAGGAAAATCTGAGAGTTAACTAGTGATGTCATGGTTAATTGGGAGCATTGTCGTTCATAATTCAACGTAGCAGTAATTGGAAATCGAGTTGTTTGCATACATGTCATGTGTGGAGGAAAAGCCTCTAGTTATCCCATCATCCAACTAATTTCCTAAAATTGTTTTCAAACCTGTTTTTAAGTTACAACCTGTTTTGTTATTTTAAGTTCGTCCAAAACAAAACCTTCCCCCCTTTACTTTCTTGTTTCAAATTGTTTTAAACTTGTTTTGTTTGTGTTCTAAGTGTTTTGAGTCAAGCCCAAACCTTACTTTCGTCCAAAATTGTGTTTAGTGTCAGAAACTGCCTAGTTGGTGTTTTTAGGCAGTTTTGAGTGTTCTTAGCTTATTTTGAGTCTTGTGAACTAGTTTTGAGTCTTTTAAATCTATCCTAACGCTTTTAAGTTTGTTTTTGTGTCTTTAAGTCAGTTTAGAGTCAATTAGCAATCCCTCCTAATCCCCGGCCTAGAACGATCCCTACTTATACATATACTACAATTGTCAAAAGAGGGTTTAATTTGTGTGCTAAGTTAATTTTCGAATCAGAAGGAACTCAAACTAACGCTACATCCCTGAGAGACTTGAGCTTAAACTTTGTTTGGAGAGTTATTAATCTGTGATGTTTTTGTTTTCTAAAGTCGTTGCATGATCTCATTATTTCTTTGCTTGGTGGCTACTTAGAATGCATTTTTCATCATTTTAAGTTCCAAATACTAGAACTCATGCCCATTCCATTCAAAACTTTAAAATTGGGTGCATAGCACATAACAAGATGAAGTTGTTTAGTAGTTACCACCACAGCCAAAAAGCCTTCATCCCATGCATTTGTTTTGTAGGTTTAACCTCTTTGAGCCTTGTTTAGCCTATTTTCTTTGTTAGCCACATTATCCCTACTTAGCCTAGAATAAGACTATCCATACCCTTGTTCTTAAAGTGTAGTGGAGCATAACTTAGAAGGAATTCCTTTTGATGAACATTATGCAGAAAAACAAGTGTGGGGGAAGGGTTTTCAAAGTGTGTTTTGTGTACCAAAGTGAAAAGGCAAGGGTTTGAAAGAAAGAAGGAAAAATATATGTGAAAAAAAAACGTGTAGAAAAGAAAGAAAAGAGTTCTAAATAAGTAAGAATGAGCTCAAAAGTGTTGATTGTTGAAGAAAGGGTCCAAAAGTGTGAATCTGACCCTAAGTGTTTTGAGAATCTTCCCTTTGTATTTAAGTGGATTTTTGCATTCAAAAGTGAATTCTAAGTGTCAATTTCATTACTTTGCTTACTATAGCTTTAAGAACGTTTGTCTATCCTTACCTTTCTTTGTTAGCCAATACCCTAGCCCCGTTATAACCCTTAGACTTCTATCTTGGGTGTTATGTGTTTCAATATGTGGAGTTTGGAATTGGTATGAGCATATGGAATCCCTGGTTCTCGCTTCTAAGTAGTAGCATTCCGTTCATGAGATCATATATATATATACATGCATTTATAATTCCGTTCATGAGTACTAGTCTACAGGTTTACATCAATCTTCCCACATATACCTAGTATAGGGAGTGTAGTCAGAAAATCTGTGTGAAAATAGAGAGTATATCCGGTGAGTAATTGAGGGAATTTTCTAAGGCATATTACTACATTCAAAATGTTGTTTTAATTGATTTAATGCGAGCTAGTAAGTGGTGACTATGATTAAGTGTGTGCTCAAGGGTAAGGATTGCTAAAATCTATGTGAGTAATGATTTTTAATATGTCATGTTTCATTGGAAATCCCTGAGGCAAATGTTGGAAGGTCTAGGTTATGTTTTGTTTTGTTTTGTTTGTTTGTTTTGTTTTGCTCGAGGACTAGCAAAAGCTAAGTGTGGGGGAATTTGATAGGAGCATATTTATGCGACTTAGTTAGCTTGTTTTCTTGCATTTGTGTTGTTAGTTCATAGTTAGTTTAGTATTTTTAAGCTATTTTTGTGTGTTTGTAGGTTCAAAGGGCTAAAGTAGCAAGAAAGTGCATTTTGGAGCCTTTTGGAGCAGTTTTGGGCTTGGAATGGATATCACATGCATGGAGTAAGGTGGATGGATGAAATTGAAGACCAAAAAAGGCTAGGATTATGCTGAAGTTATGAAGAAATTAATTCAAGAAAAGGAAGTAAAGGATGCAAGCAAGAAAGAAGGAATGTTAGCCAAAGTTACCTTCTTTTGTCCTAAACTTTCCTAATCCTTCAACATTTAATTTCCAGCTACACGAAGGATCTTTAATTAAATTAGGAGACTTAATTAGACCTAATTACATTCCTAAAAACTCCTTTCCTCTTCCTTGCCGCACAAGCCCTTTCCTTTCCCCATTTCCCTTGCACGACAAGGGATTTCCCTTTCCTTTTCTTCCTTGCTGCTACATTCCCTTTTCCTCCTGGGATTCTGACTTGTTACCCTTTTCTTGGAGGATTTGGAGTCTTAAATCCTTTCCAATTTAATTACCAGCCATGCCTTCCCTTCCCCTATAAATATAAGTCCTTGCCGCACCATTCCATCATCCATCAACACATCTACTCACTACCATTCATACTTTCAGCCATTCTTCCATAAAAATCTTCACTCAAACCTTCACCCATCCCTTGTGCCGCAGCAAAGAAGGAGGACCTTAGACGTGCTTGCCATTCAAGTTGGGTTGCTGGAACATTTTTAGGTGTTTTCAATCTTTTGTTTTTAATGTCTAAGTTTATTTATCTTTGTTTTGCGAACATGAATAGCTAAACTCGTTTTAGCTAGGGGAAATTCAAAGCCATGAACATATTTGCAATATGAATTGATTACTTCCAGTTGTGATTCTATAAATTGTGAATTCAATTTACTTAACTGTTTGATTGATAACTTATTCTTGTGCATCTGTTGACAGTGCTACCATTTCATTGCAATACATTGGTAAGCCACCTACGCCAATTCCCATTCCCATTTCAACTAATAGGTTGTTACCTCCTTTGGTGCAGGTACCTAATCGAATTCAAGGTGGTAGGCGAGTTCACATTGACTTAAGGAAGCAATAAACCACAATCAGGAAGGATCACTATCCCCTTCCGTTCAAAGATCCAAAGCATGAAGTGTTTCGAGGGAAATGTCGTGGAGGATGTACCCCTCCATGCCGTGGGGTCCAATAAAGCTTAAGAAGAGATTTCGTCCGGTATGAAGACGTTAAAGCAAGCGCTTCTTGGGAGGCAACCCATGCAAATAAAGAAGAACTAGGAAGCTCCGGCATCATAACCAGATTTGCGTTCTTAAACTCTACTCTTTCTTGCTTTTACTTTGCCATTTTGTCATGTTTGTTCGTTGTGTCGTTTGCTTGCTTGTGTGTGAGTCTATGTTTGAACCATTGAGGACAATGTTTGGTTTAAGTGTGGGGGGGGTACACAAAATGTTTTTATTGAAAATTCGTGGGTTTTTATTACCTATCCCCTCTAGAGTTGTTTCTCACTGTTTTGAAGTGTTTATAGTGTGTTTTGAAGTGTTTTAGTGTGTTTTGAAAGAAAAATACTAAAATTTGAAAAAAATATATAGAAAAAGTTTTGAAAAACTCAAAAAGAGTCGTTTTTGTGTGTTTGTGTCTTAGGGTACCTTCCAACACAATGATGAGGATTTGGTTTTTAATTGCATGACTGTTAAAGAAAGTTACCAACATGGGTGGAAGTTTGATATGCTCTTTGGTTTATGCTTGGTTGTAGTTGTCATTAATGAATTCACATGTAGTCACAAAGAAGAAAAAAAAAATCAGTTTTTGTAACATGCTTGAAGGAAGGAACTCAAACTAAAGCTACAACCCTGAGAGACTTGAGCCTAAACTTTGTTTGGAGAGTTATTAATCTGTGATTTCTTGTTTTCTAAAGTCGTTGCATGATCTCATTATTCTTTGCTTGGTTGCTACTTAGAATGCGTTTTATCACTTTAGTTCCAAATATTAGAATTCATGCCCGTTTCATTCAAAACTTAAAATTGAGTGCATAACATATAACAAGATGACGTTGTTTAGTAGTTACCACAAGAGCCAAAAAGCCTTAATCCCTTGCATATGTATTGTAGGTTTAACACCTTTTGAGCCTTATTTAGCCTATTTTCGTTGTTTGCCATATTATTCCCACCTAGCCTAGAATAGGACTATCCATACCCTTGTTCTTAAAGTATAGTGGAGCATGACTTAGATGGAATTCCTTTTGATCAAACATATTTCAGAAATCAAGTGTGGGGGAAAGATATGTATACGGGTAGAAAAAAAAAGAAAAAAAACAAAAAAAAAAAGAGAAAAAACGTGAAAAAAGTGGAAAAAGAAAGAAAAAGAGTTGTGAAATAAGTGAGAATGAGCTCACAAGTATTGGTTGTTGAAGAAAGGGTCCAAAAAGTTTGAATATGACCCTAAGTTGTGCGAAATCCCCTTAGTGTTTCAAGTTATTTGCTGCATTCAAGAGTGAATTCTAAGTTGATTTCATTGATTTGCTTACTATTGCTTTAAGAACCTTTTGATAGGAGCATATTTATACGCCTTAGTTAGCTAGTTCTTG
Organism: Malus fusca; assembly: GCA_035220775.1. Taxonomy (NCBI): domain Eukaryota; kingdom Viridiplantae; phylum Streptophyta; class Magnoliopsida; order Rosales; family Rosaceae; genus Malus; species Malus fusca. The sequence goes on along the minus strand of CM069066.1, from coordinate 17,268,733 downwards.
TGCATTTAAGTTGTTTTTCCTTAGTTAAGTTAGTCTTTTAAGCTAGTTTTATGTGTTTTCAGGTTTTAAGGGCAAAGTATACAAAAAGATGCATTTTGGAGCAAAATGGAGCTTGGAATGGATGTCACATACTTGGAGCCAAAGGAATGGACGAGATTGAAGGTCAAAGGAGCTTAAGAAATGAAGAAATGAAAGTGAAGAACAAAGAATTCAGAATTGGAAACCAAAGTTTCTAAAGTTGGAAGTTTCTATTCTGGGAGGTTTCCATTTTTTAGAGTTTCCATTCTTGGCTTTGGGCTTTTAGATGACCTATCCTTACCCTCTTAGACTTGGGCCGCACCTTCCTAGCCCAATCCCTCTTGGATTCTGACTTGTTAGGCCCTTTCCTTGTGGATTTGGGTTATACAAATCCCTTTCTAAAACTAAGTGGGCCAAAACCCTAATTCCTTGTGGATTTTCACCCCTTGCCGCACCTAAACCCTAGCCCATTGCCTAACCTGATTTCTCTAGGGTTTGTGGTGCCTATATATATGTGTTTTCACTCTATGCCGCATACACCACCCCTCCATATTCAGAATTTTCGCCAGAAATCATCCCCCCTCTTTGTCGCAGCCTTCCTTCACCATTCTTCCATATTTTCTGACCCAAAATCATCCTAGCCGCACCACCCATCAACACTAGACACCACCACACATCCCCCATCCATTCTACACCATTCATAACCCCAAAACCTGTCCACAACCTTTGTGCCGCAGCAAGGAGAAAGGGAGGAACTTCGTGGATGCACTTGCTGTCCAAAGTTGGAGTATCTAGGTGTTTTCTTTCTTTGGATTTCAATGTTTAAACTTATTTATCTTTGCTTTGTGCATATGAGGAACTAAACCCCCCTTGGCTAGGAGGGGATTCAAAACCATGTTTATGCTTGCTATATGATTTGATTACTTCTAATTGCGTTTCATAAGTTGTGAATTCAATTTACTTATCTATATGAATTAAAACTGATTTGTGTATGTTGGTTAAGAGGGCCCGCTTAGTTTGCATGCATGAATTTGATGCTAAGATATAAGGGAATTTCAATTAATTGTTATGAACTTATATTCACAAGTAGTAAAGGTTGTTGATCACAATCGCGTTAAGTAAATTCTTGGCATAAGTATCATGCGCTCTCATAGTTACGAGTGCCTCGTCAATGCTTATGATTTTCATAGAACTTAATGATCCTTGCTTGAATCTCTATTATGCGCTTTCATATAGGGAACTTGTGGGGAATGCTTTGGGTTGTCGTATGCAATTCATCCAGTTCAATAACTTAAGGAAAATCTGAGGGTTAATTTAAGCGGACCTAATTAACTTGGGGCGTTGAAAATTCATGGTTTATTGAGAAGCAATTGGAAATCGTTTTGTATGCAAGTGTGACATGTGTGGAGAAGAACCCCTTAGCTCTTCCATCCATTCACTTTAACCAATTTCGTTTTAAAATTTGTTTAGTTTAGTTTACTTGTTTTGTTTTTAAATTCGTCCAAAATCAATCCCCCTTTACTTTGTTGAGTCTTATTAGTTAGAAATCAATTTAGTTTGTGTTTTTAAGTGTCTTGAGTCAAGTTATAACCAATTTTTGTCCAAATTCTTCCTTGGTGTCAGGAACTGCCCAGAAAGTGTTTTTAAGGCAGTTTTGAGTGTTTGTTTGCTGTTTTGAGTCTTTTGGTTTGTTTTGGTGTTTTAAAGTTTAGTTTTGCATTCTTTGAGTCTAGTTTAGTGTTTTAAACTTGTTTTTACGTATTTGAGTCAGTTTTCAAGTGATTTAGCAATCCCTCCTAATCCCCGGCCTAGAACGATCCCTACTTACATACTTTGCTACAATTGATAAAAAGAGGGTTAATTTGAGTGCTAGTTAATATCATATCACCTTTGTTTATCCTTATCTTTCTTTGTTAGCCTACCCTTAGCCCCATTACAACCCTTAGACTTCTGTCTTGGTTGTTGTGTGTTTCAATATGTGAAGTTTGGGATTGGTATGAGCATATGCTAGATGCCTCGGCGGGAGGAGCTTTGGTGGACAAGACACCCATGGCCGCCAAGACACTCATTGCAAATCGTGCATTGAATGCACAACAATATGAAGGCATTGGGCAAAGGGATACCCCACGGCAACATGTAAATGAGGTAAGTTCCACATCCGATATTCAATCTCAATTAGCTAATCTTACTTCCATTGTGTCTTAGATGGCCGAAGGAATGAAAATTCAAGGACCAATGTTGTGTGGTGTATGTTCTATTCAAGGACATGTTTCTGAAAAGTGTCCTCAACTCATTGAGAATGGTGGATGGGAGAGCGCAAATGCAATTGGATTTCAAGGTCAAAATCAGCAAAGACATGATCCATATTCCAACACGTATAATCCGGGGTGGAGAGACCATCCAAACTTCAATTGGAGGGAGCCACAACAATCCCAACAACAAGGAGGCTTTAGGCAACAACCCCCGGGCTTCTACAACAAGCCATACGCACCCACACAAGCTCTTCCACAACCTACCTAAACAACTTCAGGTAATGCTTTGGATAATGATACACTTGTTAAGCTACTCTCCACTTTGACTCAGGGGCAAGAAAATCAAAACAAAAGGGTGGATCAACTAGAGAAACAAATGGGGCAGATTGCTGAAGTTGTTGGGCAAATTAGAGACCAAGGAAAGCTTCCTAGTTCTACCATTCCAAATCCAAATGGAGGGTTTGAATCAGCCAAAGCAATCACCCTAAGAAGTGGCAAGGAGGTTGGGGCAGGTTCTTCATAAAAAACAGGTCACAAAGAAGATGAAACGTTGCAAATGGAGGAGGAGAAATCAAGTCAACCCACGGCAAGGATAGAAGCATCCTTGCCGCAAGTTCCAATAGCCCCAACACCACCCAATCTGTCCAACAAAGGTAAGAATGTGTCCAATTCGGTTCCTACTAATGTTATTCCTTCGAATGTACCTTTTCCTAGTAGGTTCATGCAAGCCAAGAATGAGGAGGAGGAAAAAGATGTTCTAGAGACATTTAGAAAGGTGCATGTCAACATTCCCCTTTTGGATGCAATCAAGCAAATCTCAAAGTATGCTAAGTTTTTAAAGAAGCTTTGCACAACAATGAAACGTGTCCGGGAGAAAGAAGTGGTACATGTAAGCGAGAATGTCTCTGCAATGTTGCAAAGAAAGCTGCCACCTAAATGTAAAGATCCGGGTAGTTTCACAATTCCTTGCGTAATTGGTAATACAAGGTTTGAGCATGCTATGTTAGATTTAGGTGCATCAATTAATGTCATGCCATATTCTGTTTATGCATCTATGAATCTAGGAGCACTTAAACATGATGGTGTGATTATTCAGTTAGCCGATCGATCTAATGCATATTCAAAATGAGTGTTGGAAGATGTTTTGGTGCAGGTAGACCACTTGATTTTTCCTGCAGATTTCTATGTGCTTGATATGGAGGATTCAGGCCACTCTTCACCATCACCGCTCTTACTTGGACGACTTTTCATGAAAACGGCTCAAACCAAGATTGATGTGGCCAAAGGATTAGTTTTAAAATTTCTGAATCCATTGAGACTCCTAATGTTGTTCATTCTTGTTGTGCCATTGATAAAATAGAGAAGATATGACCGGACCATACGGCCACTGCCCTCAAAGTGCTCAAATTGGCCGAAAGCACCATGGGGAAGAATGTTCACATTGCTGCCACTTCATCACAACACATAGGTAAGCCACCTAATCCAAATCCAATTCCCATTAAAGTTGATAGGTGGTTGCCTTCTTTGGTGCAGGTACCCAAGCAAATCCCCGATGGTGGGCGCATTTACATGAACCATAGGAAACACAACGCACCCATCAGCAAACATCACTATCCATTTCCGTTCAAGGATGCAATGTATGAGGACTTTGTTGAGCATGTCGTGGAGGAGATCCCACTGCATGCCGTGGGCTCAAATGGGGAATGACTATGTTTGTCGTCCGGCTGTAAGACGTTAAAGCAAGCGCTACGTGGGAGGCAACCCATGCATACAACAAAGGAAGCCCTAGGAATCATTCCAATTCCAGATTTGCGTTCCTAAAACCCTTCTCTTTGTTGTTGTTTCTATTCTGCCGTGTTAACTTGTTTAGTTGCTGTTTGTGTGTTTACTTGTGTTTTGTGTGAATTAATGCTTGAAACATTAAGGACAATGTTTGATTTAAGTGTGGGGGGGTAACCAAAGTGTTTTGATGCAAATTCGTGGGATTTTATCACCCTTAACTTCCAATGTTGTTCTTTGCTGTTTTTAGGTGTTTTTAAGCTGTTTTGGTGTGTTTTAGTGTGTTTTGTTTTAAAAATCCGAAAATCTCATAAAAATTTGAACAATTGTTTTGAAAAAGCCAAAAAGAGTTGTTTTTGTGTGTTTGTTTGTGTCTTAGGGTACCTTCCAACACAATGATGAGGATTTGGTTTGTAATTGCATGGCTGTTAAAGAGAGTGATTAACATGGATGAAAGTTTGATTTACTCTTTGTTTGTGCTTGGTTGTGGTTATAACTTATGAATTCACATGTAATCATAAAGGAAAAATTAGTTTTTGTAACATGCTTGAAGGAAGGAACTCAAACAAACGCTACAACCTTGTGAGACTTGAGCCTAAACGTTTATTTGGAGAGTTACAATCTGTGCATTATTGTTTTCTAAAGTCGTTGCATGATCTCATTATTTTTTTGCTTGGTTACTACTTAGAAGGCGTTTCATCATTTAGTTCCAAATGCTAGAACTCATGCCCATTTCATTCAAAGCATGCTATTGATTTGCATAACTCATATTCGAGATGAAGTTGTGTAGTGGCCACCACAAAAGCCAAATTGCCGTGTATCCTACTTCATTATATGTTTAAGTTAACCCCATTGAGCCTTGTTAGCCTACATTCTTTGTTAACCCATGTTATCCTCACCTAGCCTAGATTAGGATCATCCATATCCTTGTTCTTGAAGCATAGTAAAGCATGATTCAAATTGAATTCCTTTTGATTAATGTATGGCAGAAAACAAGTGTGGGGGAAGTGTTTCTCAGGTGAGTTAGTGTGCCATAGGCACGGGTAGAAAGAAAAGAAAAGAAAAGAAAAATTCGTGAAAAGAAAGAAAGAAAAAAAAAGAAAAATGTGAAAAGTATGAAAAAAAAGAGTTGAAAAGATGTGAAAAAGAGTTCTAAAATATTGATTGTTGAAGGAAGGGTCCAAAAAAGTTGAATTTGACCCTAAAAGTTGTTTAAATCTTCCCTTTATGTCTAAAAGTGATTTCTGCATTCTAAAGTGAATTCTAAGTCTAGATTTCATTACTTTGCTTGCTATTGCTTTAAGAACGTTTGTTTTCCCTTACCCTTATTTGCTAGCCAATACCCCAAGCCCCGTTACAACCCTTGACTTCAATCTTGAGTGTTATGTGTTTCAATTTGTGGATTTTGAATTTGGTATGAGCATATGGTGTCACTGGTTCTCGCATCTAAGTAGTAGCATTCCATTCATGAGATCATATCTAAACATGCATATTAACTCCATAAATTGCTTTCTTTGTGATACATATATGTGAGCGTTCGTTTTCATATCTACATCAATCTTCTCACATATAACCAGTATAGGGTGTGTAGTTAGAAAATCTAAGTGAAAATTGAGTGCATATCTTGTAAGGAATTGAGCGAATTCTCTAAGGCATGTTACTACATTCAAAACATTGTTTAATTTGGTTAATTGTGAACTAGTAAGTGGTGACTATGATTAAGTATGTGCTCAAGTGCGAAGATGACTCAAATCTGTGGGGATAATGATTTTTAACATGTCATGTGCATTGGAAATCCCTGAGGCAAACGTTGGAAGGTTTAGGTTGTGTTTTGTTTGTTTTGTTTCGTTTTGTTTTCTTTAGTTTGTTTGTTTTGCTCGAGGACTAGCAAAAGCTAAGTGTGGGGGAATTTGAGAGGAGCATATTTATACGACTTAATTGGCTTGTTCTCGTGCTTTTACGTTGTGTTTCTTTAGTTATTTTAGTGTTTAAAGTCACTTTTGTGTGTTTTCAGATTCTAAGGACCAAGTATGCATTTTGGAGCCTTTTGGAGCCTTTTGGAGCCTTTTGGAGCAAAATGGAACTTGGAATGATTATCACACGCTTGGAGCAAAAGGAATAGACATAATTGAAGATTTGAAGAAGTTAGGATTCCTAATCAACGAAGGATTCCTAATCAACGAAGGATTCCTAATCAACGAAGGATTCCTAATCAACGATGGATTCCTATTCACATGTGGATTCCTACTCACATGAGGATTCCTACTTGAAATAGGAAAGTTAAGCCAAGGTTTCCTACTTTGGTTTGATCTTTCCTAAGTGTCCCTAAGTTTCAGCAATTTTGAAGGCCTCCTAAGCATTCTAGGACATAAAATACACATCCCTTGCACAATAGGATCCCTTGCCGCACCCCCTTACCCTTTCCTCTTCCTTGCCGTGCAAGGGAGAGGGTTCTTTCCTGATTTTATGTATTAAAACACATTCCTAATGTGTTTTAAGGATGTGCCGCATATCCCTTGCCCTTTCCTTTAATTTTCTGATTTGATTTCCTATTTCTAGAAGCTTTTGACTTAATTTCTGATTACCTAAATAACCTAGGGTTTTAATTTCCTAAACCCTTTTAAATAAACTTCCTTGTTGCAGCCACAAACAATCACTCAACCACCCATTCACGCCAGAAATCATCCACCACCCTTAGACACATCTATACTTCACCATTCACCATACTTTCTGCCCAAAAACACTTCTAGCCGCACCATACTACCATCCTAAACACCATTCCATACTTTTACACCATCCATAACCCCCAAAACTCACCACCAACCCTTGTGCCGCAACAAAGAGGAAGGAGGAAAGCCTTGGACGTGCTTGTCATTCGATTGAGGATTGCTGGAACGTTTTAGGTGTAATCTTTCTTGTACTTTCAATGTTTCAATTCACTAATCTTTGTTTTGTGATTATGAGGAACTAAACCCCCTTAGTTAGGGGGTGATTCGAAACCATGTTCATGCTTGCAATATGAATTGATTACTTTTGGTTGTGATTTCATAAGTTGTGAATTCAATTCATTTAACTGCTTGATTGATAACTTATTCGTGTATGTTTGTTAAGAGTGCACGCTTAGTTTTCATGCATGAACATGATGCTAGAATATAAGGGAGTTTCACCTAATAGTTACAAACTTATATTCACAAGTAGTGGAGGTCGCTTATAAACGATCGCGTTAAATGAATTCTTGGCATAAGTTTCATGCTCATCATAGTAACGAGTGCCTCGTCAATACTTATAGTTCTCATGTTGCTTAATGATCTTTGATTGTATCTTTATTGTGCTTTTCACGTAAAGGACATTTAAAGAATGTGTTGAGTTGTGTATGCGTTTTCCCATCCAATTCAATAACTTACGGAGAACTTGAAGGTTAATTTAAGCGGACCTAATTAACCTGGGGTGTTGAGTTTCATGATTTATCGAAAGAACAACTGAAAATTGGTTTATGTGCAAGTGTGTCATGTGTGGAGAAGAACCCTCTAGCTAGCCCATCATCCATAGTTTTATCCAAATTCGTCTAGAATCTGTTTTCAATTTACAATCTGTTTTGCAAGTTTAATTTCGTCCAAAATCAAACCCCCTTGACTTTATTGAGCCATATTAGTTAGAAAGTAATTTAGTTTGTGTTTTTAAGTGTTTTGGTTCAAGTTATAACTCAATTTCGTCCAAATTAGTGTTAGAGTTCAAAACTGCCCAGAAAGTGTTTTTAAAGCAGTTTTGAGTGTCTTTGTGCTGTTTTGAGTCTTTTGGTTTGTTTTAGTGTTTTAAAGTTTAGTTTTGCATTCTTTGAGTCTTGTTAAGTGTTTTTAACTTGTTTTTAAGTTATTTGAGTCAGTTTAGAAGTGTTTTAGCAATCCCTCCTAATCCCCGGTTTAAGAACGATCCCTACTTATCCATACTACAATTGTCAACAAGAGGGTTTAATTTGTGTGTTTAGTTAATCCCTTGCATATGTATTGTAGGTTTAACACCCTTTGAGCCTTATTTAGCCTATTTTCATTATTTGCCGTATTATTCCCACCTAGCCTAGAATAGGACTATCCATACCCTTGTTCTTAAAGTATAGTGGAGCATGACTTAGATGGAATTCCTTTTGATCAAACATATTTCAGAAATCAAGTGTGGGGGAAAGATATGTATACGGGTAGAAAAAAAAACAAAAAAAACAAAAAAAAAAAAGAGAAAAAACTTGAAAAAAGTGGAAAAAGAAAGAAAAAGAGTTGTGAAATAAGTGAGAATGAGCTCACAAGTATTGGTTGTTGAAGAAAGGGTCCAAAAAGTTTGAATATGACCCTAAGTTGTGCGAAATCCCCTTAGTGTTTCAAGTTATTTGCTACATTCAAGAGTGAATTCTAAGTTGATTTCATTGATTTGCTTACTATTGCTTTAAGAACCTTTGTTTATCCTTATCTTTCTTTGTTAGCCTACCCTTATTTGTTGTGTGTTTCAATATGTGGAGTTTGGGATTGGTATGAGCATATGGTATCCCTGGTTCTCGCGTCTAAGTAGTGGCATTCCGTTCATGAGATCATATATATACATGCATTGATAATTCCATAAAGTGCATTCTTTGATTATAACATATGTGAGTGGCTAGTCTACATGTTTACATCAATCTTCTCACATATACCTAGTATAGACAGTCAGACAATTGATGTGAAAATTAACTTGACACACAAATTAAACCCTATTGTTGACAATTGTAGCAAAGATGTAAGTAGGGATCGTTCTAGACCGGGGATTGACTAGGGATGCTAATCTACACAAATAAGACTCAAAAACACTAAACTAGACTTTATAGACTCAAAGCTGACTTAAAACACTCAAACAACAACAAACAATAAAAAAGACTCAATTCTAGACCTAACAAGTGTTTTGGACGAAAATAAAACTTAACTTGACTCAAAAGACTAAAAGAAAACAGATTATGACTCAACTAACAAGACTTAATGAATGGGGGATTGTTTTTGACGAATTTAAAACTTAAAACAGAAACTTTGCATAAAACACTTTAATAAAACGAATTTGGTGATTTAAAAAGGGTGAAAGGCTAGTTAGAGGGTCCTTCTCCACACATGACATATGCAAACAAACCAATTTCCAGTTATTATTCCTTTAAACCATGAATGACAACACCCCAAGTTAACCGTGATAGCAAAAATTAACCATAAGATTTTCCTTATGTCACTGAATTGGACGGGATACGCATCACAACCAAATTATCCTTCTCAAGTCCCCTAACTATGAAAAGCATGATAGAAAACATATCGAAGGTCATTAAGTTCTTTGAAAACCATAAGCATTGATGAGGCATTCGTAACTATGAAAAGCATGATACTCCTGCCAAGGATTTACTTAACACGATTGTGACTAGCAACCTCCACTACTTGTGAATATAAGTTCATAACGATTAGGTGAAACTCCCTTATACTCTAGCATCAAGTTTATGCATGCAAACTAAGTGTCGACCCTCAATTAACATACACAAACAAGTTTTAATAACTCAGATAAGCAAATCACATTCAAGACTCAAGAAACAATAACTGGATGTAATCAATTCATATAAAGCATATAATCATGGCTTCGAATTCACCTCTAACTAAAATGAAATTAGTTCCTCATGTCTTTAAAAACATAAAACTAAATTAAAACAAAAATTGAACTAAAACTAAGGATAGAATACACCTAGGAATGTCCAGCAATCCAATGGTCTCCTCTCCTTCCTTCCTTGCAAATCTGCGCACAAGTATGTATTTTCTGATGTTTTGGCTCTTGTATGTGTGGTGCACGAAATTGTGGTGGATGGTGTGGTGATTTGATGGTAGGGCTAGTGATAGGAGCATATTTATGCGACTGAGTTAGCTTGTTCTCATGCATTTATGTTGTTATTCCTTAGTTGTTTTAGTGTTTAAAGTCATTTTCGTGCAATTTCAGGTTCTAAGGACAAAGTATGCAATAAGGTGCATTTTGGAGCAGTTTTGGGCTTGGAATGGATAGCACATGCATGGAGCAAAGTGGTTGGACGAAATTAAAGATCTAAAGAAGCTAGGAATGTGCCAAGGAGAGGAAGAAAATAAATAGAGGACCAAGGAAGACAAGGAAACCATCAAGAAAGAGGAAAGACTAGTCAAACTTGCCTTATCTTGTCTTTACCTTTTCTAATCTAAATTACCAAAGATTCAGTCACACAAAGGGTTACTACATACTTTGGGACATTTCATTACATATTCTACAAGTCCTAAACCTGCCTTAAAAGTCCAAGCCATATCATCCTTCACCATTTCTCTTCCTTGCCGTGCAAGGGAGCCATCCCTTTCCTATTTTCTGCCATAAATCACTCTAATATCCACCCATGCCGTGCATCATCACCCTTGTCCCCTTCACTATTTCAGATTTCATGCATCATTACATTGAATCATTGCACTCAATTGCTACACCATTCATTGTTCCCTCCATCATTTCAGATTCATGCATCATTACATTGAATCAGTGCACTCAATTGCTACACCATTCCTTGTTCCCTCCATCATTTCAGATTTCATGCATCATTGCACTCAATTGCTACACCACTCCATGTTCCTCTCCATTGCTATGCACTTCCTCTATAAAAGGTGTTGGAAATATGCCCTGAAAGCCAATCTTTGGAAGAAACCTTTCAGGACAAAAGAATAGATGTATAGATGATTCTTATACGTCAAATGGCAAAAACACGAATTAGGACTATCTCAATAAACGATATATGTCTTAAATAGTGTATCCATGGACAATGGATGGATTGAAGAAGTAATCTAATGATGTTAGACTACAGAGACCTTCTTCAGATAACCAAATGTCCAAAAGGTTCCTGGTCATTGGATTGTCAGAGGGAAACTGACAATCCGTAGATCGGTACATACTGTGTCTGCTTCAAATGGAAGGATGGAAAGTCTCATCCCATTCGTGTTGTGACACTAAGACAAGTATGTAGGTGCTCATTAGGGGAATGAGTTCACTGAACACAATCGAACGAGAGTACTTGCATGGAGGTCTACTCACATGTCAAGCAAGTAACTCTAAAGGTTGGAATAATGTAAGTAGTCCTTAGACCTGAGGCATCGTCGTTGTCTTGTGGTTAAGTACTTGATCTTTGATTATGTCAAACGTCAATCTTTCAGAATGTCAACGGCATAGTTGGGGTTAAGCCACTTAGTCATGAAGGCAAGTGTATGCGCAACAAGGAATCTCTAATCCTCGGTAAGAGAGGAAGAATACTCTAAGATATGATTCGGAAATCTTCGGCCGAAGTATCGAGCGTATTGAAAGGAATGTGTTCCTATACGACTCAAAAGAATCATATAAGAAGGAATAATCACATTAGGGGTTTGACATAATATATCCATACCCTAGTAATATGATTGAGAGTATTGTATTAGAGAAGGATCGAATTACATTGTAATTCCAACTGAATAGGTTCTCCGAATAAACTTCTACATTAGCTTGGGTAGCTATGACATATGGTTAGATGTCACTCATAGTTTGTGAGTTCTTCTAAGATAAATAAACATAGTCATCAAAGAAGAATGGTGAATTAAAATGAAGTTTTGATTCACTAGTGATTGAAATTAAATTGAATTAATGACCAATCACCTCACTGCCTTGCTAATTAGAACCTAAAAGATTGTTCACCAAAACACTATTGTAGTGGGTAATTAATGGATGATGGAATTAATTAATTGGATTAATTAAGTGTTTTGATTAATTTAGAAAGTCTAAAGAAATCATAAAAGCGATAAAAGATCGTTTTGGGCTTAAAGAAATGTTCGTGTTTAATTGGGCCCATTGGGCCTAAACCCATTGGGCTTTTATTCAAGCATTGGATGACTTGAAATAAATGAAAGCCCAAAGCCCAAATTAACACAATAGGGCCGGCCACATACTAAGGGTTTGGGTGAGATGTTTGGTCAATTTGTTGACTAGGTTTTTGATAATATATAAGGAACTTTATAGAGATTGATTCCTTTAATGTTTTTGTAAGTTTTAGAAACACAAAATCAAAACAACCATCTCTCTCTCTCTCTCAATTAGGCCGGCCACCTAGAGTGTGAAAGGGCTAACAACTTTTCATCCTTTTGGTCATTCCTTCATCCTTCTCATTATACTAGTGGGTGAGGATCTTTAGAGGTCTTCTACTTTGGGGACTTGAAGAGAACCTAGGAGCACTCATTCTATCAAAGTGGAGGAGGCAAGGAGGGAAGCTAGGCTCAAGGAATTCAAGGAACAAAGAGCTTGGAGGTGGTCCATCCTTGGTCTAAAATCAAGAACAAGAGGTATAGATCTATTCCTTGACTTTGTTCTTAAGCAAAATTGTTTTGATGCATTATATTTAAACCTATGAACCTTGAAGGGGATTTACATGACTATAACTTTGATAACTTGAAATAAATGCTTCCGTTGCGTATGTATATAAATCTAGAATTGTATATGCATGCTAGTCATTTTGAAATCCCAAATCTTGAAAACTCATAATTTTCCCTTCAAAAGGAAGTGTGTGTAACATAAATTTAGGGGAGTTTTTGCTTGATCATTCATCTCGATTTCAATACAACCTTCATCCAAACACATCCATTGATCTTCACATCCATTCCTCCATACAAACAAACCTTCAAACACTCACCAACACCTTGTGCCGTAGCAAAGAAAGGGAAGGAAAATGCTTGGACGTGCTTGCTGTCCAACTTGGATCGTTGGAGCGTTTATGTGTCTTCTTTCTTTTGTTTCCAATGTTTAAATTCATTTTCTTTCGTTTTGTTGTGAACATGAGTGGCTAAACCCCTCTTAGCTAGGGGTGATTTCAAAGCCATGATTATGTGCGTAATATGATTTGATAAATTCCAGTTATGAACTCTTGAATCGTGAATGCAATTGGTTTAACTATTTGATTGATAACTTATTTGTATTTGTTGATTAAGGGTTGACACTTAATTGGCATGCATAAATTCGATGCTAGAATATAAGAAAGTTTCACATAATCGTTACAAACTTATATTCATAAGTAGTGGAGGTCGCTTATAAACGATCGCGTTAAGTTTAATTCTAGCATGAGTGACATGATGTCATAGTTGCGAGTGCTTTGTCAATGCTTATGATTTTCATTAAACGTAATGATCTTTGATTGTATCTCTATTATGATGTCATGTAGGGAACTTTTGAAGAATGTTTTGGGTTGTCGAATGATGTCATCCAATCCAATAAAACAAGGAAAATCTGAGGGTTAACTAGTGATGTCACAGTTAATTTGGGGCATTGTCGTTCATAATTCAATGAAGTAGTAACTGGAAATCGAGTTGTTTGCATACATGTCATGTGTGGAGAAAAGCCTCTAGCTATCCCATCCATCATCTTATTTCTCAAATTCGTTTTACAATCTATCTAGTTTTTCATACTTGTTTGTTTGTTTCAACTTCATCCAAATCAAAACCCCCCCTTTTAGTTTCTTGTTTCAAGGTGTTTCAAATCTGTTTTGTTTGTGTTTTTTATTGTTTTAGGTGAAGCCAAAACCCAATTTTCGTTCAAAGTTGTGTTTAGAGTCAGAAACTGCCCAACAAGTGTTTTTAGGCAGTTTTGAGTGTTTTTAAGTTGTTTTTAAGTCTTTTTAACCTGTTTTGAGTCCCTTGAGTCTATTCAAACGTTTTTAACTTTGTTTTTATGTTTTTGAGTCAGTTTAGAGTCAATTACCAATCCATCCTAATCCCCGGCCTAGAACGATCCCTACTTATACTTATACTACAATTGTCAAAAGAAGGTTAAATTTGCGTGTTAAGTTAATTTTCGCATCAGCTAGGTGTGGCACAATCCCTAAGGATTAGGATAGGTTTCTGAAATCAAAGTGGGAGAAGGTTTGTGTAACCAAAACCCAAGTGGAATGGGTTAAAACAATAAGAAACCAAAGGGGATTAGGTTAGCAAGGTGTGGCACAAATTCCTGCAAGGAAAGGGATAAATTTGGCCTAATTCAAGAGGGAAAAGGATTAGGGTTGTAGGTTCTTGAGCTTCTAGAAGAGGGGGAGGCGCCAAATTTGTAGGGACTTATAGAAAGGATGTTTCAGCACCAATTTAGGGGTTCTAGAAGGATAAGGGTGCGGCATAAATGTAGGGAAAGGATAAGCCTTCTAGAAATAAGATATTTAGGTCCTCTTGCAGCTAGATTTAAGGCACAAACTGATTTAGATAAGATAAGATAGGATAAGACTAGATTAGGAGAGGATAAGAGAAGATTGAATAAGGTTTTGGATAATGTTCCTTCTTTTTAGCTGATTCCTTATCTTCTTTGTCTTGGATTTATTTTCTTCATCCTTTCAGCACATTCCTAGCCTCTTGAACTTCAAATTCGTCCATCCATCTTGCTCCATTCATAAGATATCCATTTGATGCCCAAAACTGCCTCAAAATGCTCCAAATTGCACTTTCTTGCCAACTTTGTCAATTAGACCTACAAACACACGAAAATAGCTTAAATCACTATAATAAACACAAACTAACTATGAAAATGCAAGAAAACAAGCTAACTAAGTCGCATAAATATGCTCCTATCAAATTCCCCCACACTTAGCTTTTGCTAGTTCTCGAGTAAAACAAGACAAACAAAACAAACAAAACATAACCTAAACCATACAACATTTGTCTCAGGCATTTCCAATGGAACATGACACATTAAAAATCACTACTCACATAGATTTTAGCTATCCTTACTCTCGAGCACATACTTAATCACAGTCACCACTCACTAGCTCGCACTTAATCAATTTAAAACATGGTTTTGATGGTAGTAACATGCCTTTGAGAATTCCCTCAATTCCTTACCGAAAATACTCTCTATTTTCACACAGATTTTCTGACTACACTCCCTATACTAGGTATATGTAAGAAGATTGATGTAAACATGAAAACTAACACTCACATATGTTTTAAACAAAGAAGGCAATTTCTGGAATTATTAATGCATGTATATATATATGATCTCATGAACGGAATGCCACTACTTAGACGTGAGAACCAGGGATACCATATGCTCATACCAATCCCAAACTCCACATATTGAAACACACAACAACCAAGATAGAAGTCTAAGGGTTGTAATGGGGCTAAGGGTATTGGCTAACAAAGAAAAGTAAAGATAAACAAACGTTCTTAAAGCAATAGTACGCAAAGCAATGAAGTCAACTTAGAATTCACTCTTAAATGCAGCAAATAACTTGAAACACTAAGGGGATTTCCTGCATACTTAGGGTCATATTCAAACTTTTTGGACCCTTTCTTCAACAACCAATACTTGTGAGTTCATTCTCACTTATTTCACAACTTTTTTCCTTTCTTTTTCACGTTTTTTTTTTCTTTTTTTTTTCTACCCGTATACATATCTTTCCCCCACACTTGATTTCTGCAATATGTTTGATCAAAAGGAATTCCCTCTAAGTCATGCTCCACTATACTTTAAGAACAAGGGTATGGATAGTCCTATTCTAGGCTAGGTAAGGATAATGTGGCTAGCAATGAAAATAGGCTAAATGAGGCTCAAAGGGGTTAAACCTACAAAACAAATGCATGGGATGAAGGCTTTTTGGCTCTGGTGGTAACTACTAAACAACTTCATCTTGTTATATGTTATGCACTCAATTTTAAGCTTTGAATGAAACGGCATGAGTTCTAGTATTTGGAACTAAAGTGATAAAACGCATTCTAAGTAGCAACCAAGCAAAGAATGATGAGATCATGCAACGACTTTAGAAAACAAGAAATCACAGATTAATAAGTCTCCAAATAAAGTTTAGGCTCAAGTCTCTCAGGGTTGTAGCGTTAGTTTGAGTTCCTTCCTTCAAGCATGTTACAAAAACTGATTTGTTCCTTTGTGATTACATGTGAATTCGTTAATGACAACTATAATCAAGCATTAACCAAAGAGCATATCAAACTTCTATCCATGTTTGTAACTTTCTTTAACAGTCATGCAATTAAAAACCAAATTCTCATCATTATGTTGGAAGGTACCCTAAGACACAAACACATAAAAACGACTCTAAAACAACTCTTTTTGGGTTTTTCAAAACTTTTTCTATTTTTTTTTTCAAATTTTCGTATTTTCCTTTCAAAACACACTAAAACACTTCAAAACACACTAAAAACACTTAAAAACAGTGAGACACAACTCTAATGGTGCTAGGTGGTAAAATCCCACGATTTTGCAATAAAAACACTTTGTTTACCCCCCCCCCCCCCCACACTTAAACCAAACATTGTCCTCAATGTTTCAAACATAGACTCACACATAAGCAAGCAAACAACACAACTAACAATCACGACAATTATGGCAAAGTAAAATCATTAAAGAGTAGAGTTTAAGAACGCAAATCTAGTTATGGAGTCGGAGCTTCCTAGGTCTTCTTTATTTGAACACATGGATTGCCTCCCAAGAAGCGCTTGCTTTAACGTCTTCCAGCCGGACGAAATCTCTTCTTAAGCTTTATTTGACCCCACAGCCTGGAGTTGATCTTTGAATGGGAGGTGATAGTTGAAATGATCCGGTAATGGTTTAAATTCTAGAGTGGGTGCTTGAATGATTGATAGGAGCATATTTATGCAACTTAGTTAACATGTTTTCTTGCACTTACTTAGTTAGTTATTGCTTATAAGAGTGTTTTAAGCCATTTTCGTATGTTTGTAGGTCCTAATAACAAAGTTGGCAAGAAAAGTGCATTTTGGTGCATTTTAGAGCAATTTTGGGGTAAAATGGATTGCATGCACTTGGAGACATGAGGATGGACGTTTTGGGAAGATTAGAATTCAGCATATGTGTGTGCAAGTGTGTGACCTACAACTAACAAACATCATAGCTGCCATGTGATGGAGAACATGTGTTGATTGTGGCTGATATGATGAAGATGTGTGTGTGCAAATGCAAAGGTAAACAATGACAACACAAACACATGGAAACCCACGACAAGGACAGGTTGGAGGGCAGCAAATGGGTGATTTGTGGTTGAAATAATGAAGAGCATGTGTGTGTGCAAGTGTGACAGCTTGTGGATGTGGAAATAATGATAACATGACAGCAAAGACACATGCAAAGAGGCCTTGAGCACCATCCTTCACACTTGTACAGCAGCAACCCTTCATCATTACTTAACATTTCTGCCACAAGAACATGGTGACAACATTATACAAGGCACATGCAAAGGGAAAGGAAACACACGACATGAAGATAAAATGTAGTGGTTTGTGGCTGAAATGATGAAGCATGTGTGTGCAAATGTAAAGGGGATCTAAACATGGACAGCACACGGCATGTGCAAAGGAGAAACAAAGATGACAACGCACAAATGCAAAGAGGAAAGACATGGCACATGCAAGAAAGGAGATATTTTCAGCCACAAGAACAAGGATGACATACACACACGGCATGGGCAGAAAATGTGTGTGTTTGATGGCTGAAATGATGGAGGTCATGTGTGTGCAAATGTAAAGGGAAACATGGACATCACACACCCATACAAACTGCACATGCAAAGGAAATGGAGTGGTCCTCTCCCTAGCCTATAAATGCATCCACCATTCCCCTTCCTAAAGGGTACCATCTTGATCCATAATTTTTACATCCCACAAACACTTTCATTTCCCTTGCCGTGAGACCTCAATCATTCATCCAGCCATTCCCCATTCACCATACATTCAACCACATTCACATATACATTCATCCAACATATCCCAAAACACAAAGCATACATTGTCATCTTCCCTTGACCGAGACATTCACCAATCCTAAATACATTCCTAACCTTTCCATATATCCATACACATCCTAGACACTTGTGCTGCAACAAGGTGGTGAAAACGAAGGTCCTTGGCGTTTCAAGCTTGAAACTTTGGAGCGTTTTAGGTGTACTTCGTTCTTACTTTCAATGTCTACTTTGTTATTTTCTAATTTTGTTGCAATTATGAGTAGCTAAACCCCTATTTAGTTAGGGGGAAGTTTGAAGCCATGAACATGCTTGAGATATGAATTGATTTCTTCCAATTGTGATTTGATTAGTTGTGATTGCAATTCAATTATCTATCTTCTTCGTAATTGATTCTTGCATGTTTATTAAGGATGCATACTTAGTTTTCATGCATGAATTAGACGCTACAATATAAATGAGTTTCACCTAATAGTTACAAGTTTATATTCATGAGTAGTGAAGGTTGTTTGTCACAATCGCGTTAATTGAATTCTTGGCAAACGTATCATGCATTCATAGTTACAATTGCCTTGTTAATACTTATGATTTTCATTGAACGTAATGATCTCTGATTGTATCTCTATTATGCATTCATATAGGGGACTTTTAGAGAATGATTTGAGTTGTCGCATGCATTCATCCAATTCAATGAGTAAAGGAAAATCTGAGGGTTAATTTGTGCATCACGGTTAATCTGGGGTGTTGAGCATCATAGTTTATTGAAAAGCAATTGGAAATCGATTCATGTACAAGTGTGTCATGTGTGAAGAACGGACCTCTAACTAATCCATCCATCATCGTATTCCTTAAATTCGTCTTACAATCTGCCTAGTTTTATAACTTGTTTATTTGTTTCAAATTCATCAAAACCAAAATCCCCATTTTACTTTCTTGTTTCAAAGTGTTAAATTTCGGTTTTGTTTGTGTTTTTGAGTGTTTTGATTCAAGCCAAAACACTAAATTCGTCCAAAATTGTGTTAGAGTCAAATCTGCCCAATTTGTGTTTTTAGGCAGTTTTGGGTGTTTTTAAGTTGTTTTGAGTCTTTAGAATCTGTTTTGAGTCCCTTGAGTCTATTCAAACGTTTTTAACTTTGTTTTTATGTTTTTGAGTAAGTTTAAAGGTTTTAGCAAGCCCTCCTAATACCCGGTTTAGAACGATCCCTACTTGCATTTATACTACAATTTGACAACAAAAGGGTTTAATTTGAGTGCTTAACTTTCACCGCATCAATCATTAACAACATATTAGTATAAAACAAAATTGAAATTCGGGGAGGTGGCTTACCTGTGTGCTCCGACATGAACTCAAGAATAAACACCCCTTCAAAAGTTGTAGGATTAGAAAATTCAGCCAGATTTGGTGTTTTGAGAGTTATGACTTGTCCCGTGTCATAAAATCCAACTTTTTTGGGAATTGTCGTCTCAAGTATATCCTCTTTGATGAATTCTATACATTCCCCATCCACTTCTTGCTCTTGATGCTTTGGAAAGGTTTCGAAGATGCCTTTCTCACTGTCTTCTTCTTTGGATTGCATGATCCTGCAAGGAATAAAAACATTTGATGGAACGGGGTCAGGACAAATTGAATTTGGGCTTACCTTGGTTGTAGTGGATGGCATAGAAGGCATATGGGGCTGCGGCAAGGGTGGTTCTTCCCTTGCTGTAGCTTTATCCAATGTTTCATCTTCTTGCTGCAACTTTTCATCCTCCTCTTGGCTAGATTTTAACATTTTGGGGCTGGTTCCAACCTCCTTGCCACTTCTCAATGGGATAGCGTTGGCGGTTTCAAATCTTTCCTTCGGATTTGATAGGAGCATATTTATGCGACTTAGTTAGCATGTTTTCTTGCATTTACTTTGTTAGTTTATGCTTATTATAGGGATTTAAACTATGTTTGTGTGTTTGTAGGTCTAATTGGCAAAGTTGGCAAGAAAGTGCATTTTGAAGCATTTTAGAGCACTTTTAGGCTGAATTGGATTGCATGCATGTGGAGCACAAGGAATGGACGTTTTTTAAGATCAAGTGAAGCTAGGAACGTGCTAAAGAGATGGAGAAATCAATTCAAGACTTGGAAGATGAATAATTGATGCGAAAATTAACTTAACACACAAATTAAACCCTCTTGTTGACGATTGTAGTAAAGATGCAAGTAGGGATCGTTCTAGGCCGGGGATTAGGAGGGATTGCTAATCTACTCTAAATAAACGTAAAAACACTTAACAAGACTCACAAGACTCAAAACAGCTTAAAACAACCAAATAGACTCAAACTAGACACTAGGAATGACTTTGGACGAAAATTGGCTTCTACTTGACTCAAAACACTTAAAAACTCAAACTAAAACAGATTCTAACTAATTAGACACACTAAAGTAAAGGGGGATTGGGTTTTGGACGAAAATAAAGTAAAAACAAAGCAGAAACTAGAACTAGACAGATTTGCACGAAATTGGGGGAAAATATGGGTGATGGGCTAGCTAGAGGGTCATTCTCCACACATGACACACTTGCATACAAAATCAATCTCCAGTTGTTTCTTTAAATAAATTATGAAGCTCAACACCCCAGATTAACCGTGAAGCACTAATTAACCCTCAGATTTTCCTTTACTCATTGAATTGGATGAATGCAAGCGACAACCCAAATCATTCTCCAAAGGTCCCCTACATGAATGCATAATAGAGATACAATCAGAGATCATTACATTCCTGAAAATCATAAGTGTTGACGAGACATTTGTAACTATGAATGCATGATATGTTTGCCAAGAATTCAATTAACACGATTGTGACTAGCAACCTTCACTACTTATGAATATAAATTTGTAACGATTAGGTGAAACTCATTTATATTCTAGCATCAAATTCATGTATGAAAACTAAGTATGCATCCTACAAGAATCAGTTTTGAAGAAAACAGTTAATTGAATTGCATTCATAACTTATCAAATCACAATTGGAAGAAATCAATTCATATTGCAAATATGTTCATGGCTTTGAAATTCCCCCTAGCCAAAAGGGGTTTAGTTCCTCATACTTGCAATTAAATAGAAACAATTGAAATTAAACATTGAAAACCAAAGTAGAATACACCTAGAATGCTCCAGCAATCCAAATTGAATAGCTATCACAACTCCAAGCAATCCTCCTTCCTTGAAAATATGTGGCACAAGGGTGTGAGTGGTGAATGGATGGTCTAAGGGTTGCGGCAGATGATAAGCTCATATTTATATATATTTTACATAAAATTCACTTGTCTTTTCTTAGTTAGTTCCTTATATTTTTGAGCTATTTACTATGTTTTTGTGTTTTGTGTGATTTATCAAGCAAAGAAAAGAAAAGTAGCACAAGTGAGCCTTATATGCTTGGAGAAACATGGACAGTTTACGGATTGTTAATATCTTTTTTCTAGAAGAAGTTATAGGCATTGTAACACTAAAAGGTTCAGAAAAGGGCTAAGCAGTTTTGGCTAATAAAATGAGAAAGTAAAGGCACTTGTTTTGTGTTTTGCTTTGTCATCAACACTCAGCAGCAAATGGGGCTATGATTGCACTCATTTGGCTTTGGAGCAAGTGGAAATGCACAGCTAGAAAGAGAAGGCACATGCAAAAGAGAAACATGGACAGTTACACATGCAAACTGCACAGGTTGGAGGGCATACACACACTCTACATGGACAACACACACACAACAAGAAAGGCACGGCATGGAGGGCTTGGCATGGGTGGATTGTTGGCTGAAATAATGAAGAACATGTGTGTGCAAATGCAAAGGAAAAACACACACACATGGGCAAAGGAAAGACACACACATGGGCAAAGAGAAAGGCATGGCATGGAGAGTTGGCATGGCAGAAAATGTGTTTGTTTTGTGGCTGAAATGATGGAGGTCATGTGTGTGCAAATGTAAAGGGAAACATGGACATCACACACCCATACAAACTACACCTGCAAGGAAATGAAGTGGTCCTCTCCTTAGCCTATAAATACATCCACCATTCCCCTTCCTAAGAAGATCTTGATCCATCAAAAGAGCTTCATTCACAAACACAATTTCCTTGCCGTGACCTCCATCCATTCATCTAGCCATACTACATCTCACCAATCCATACACTTTCATCTCTTAGCCGTGCAAATCCATTCCATCCATATATCCATACACATCCTAGACACTTGTGCTACAACTAGGTGGTGAAAACAAAGGTCCTTGGCGTTTCAAGCTTGGAACTTTGGAGCGTTTTAGGTGTACTTCGTTCTAGCTATCAATGTCTACTTTGTTATTTTCTAATTTTGTTGCAATTATGAGTGGCTAAACCCCTATTTAGTTAGGGGGAAGTTTGAAGCCATGAACATGCTTGAGATTTGAATTGATTTCTTCCAATTGTGATTTTATAAGTTGTGATTGCAATTCAATTATCTATTTTATTCATAACTGATTCTTGTATGTTTATTAAGGATGCGTACTTAGTTTTCATGGATGAATTAGATGCTAGAATATAAATGAGTTTCACCTAATTGTTACAAGTTTATATTCATGAGTAGTGAAGGTTGTTTATCACAATCGCATTAATTGAATTCTTGGCAATTGTATCATGCATTCATAGTTATAATTGCCTTGTCAACACTTATGATTTTCATTGAACGTAATGATCTTTGATTGTATCTCTATTATGCATTCATATAGGGGATTTTTAGAGAATGATTGGGGTTGTCGCATGCATTCATCCAATTCAATGAGTAAAGGAAAATCTGAGGGTTAATTTGTGCATCACGGGTTAATCTGGGGTGTTGAGCATCATAATTTATTGAAAAGCAATTGGAAATCGATTCATGTACAAGTGTGTCATGTGTGAAGAACGGACCTCTAACTAATCCATCCATCATCTTATTTCTTAAATCGTTTTACAATTTGCCTAGTTTTATAACTTGTTTGTTTGTTTCAAATTCATCAAAACTAAAATCCCCCTTTTACTTTCTTGTTTCAAAGTGTTTAAAATCTGTTTTGATTGTGTTTTAGAGTGTTTTGAGTCAATTCAAAACCCAAATTTCGTCCAAAGTTGTGTTAGAGACAGAAACTGTCTAGTTTGTGTTTTTAGGTAGTTTTGAGTGTTTTTAAGTTGTTTTGAGTCTTGTGAACCTGTTTTGAGTCCTTTAAGTCTATTCAAACGTTTTTAACTTTGTTTTTATGTTTTTGAGTTAGTTTAGAGGTTTTAGCAAGCCCTCTTAATCCCCGGTTTAGAACGATCCCTACTTGCATTATTACTACAATTTGACAACAAGAGGGTTTAATTTGAGTGCTTAACTAACATCACATCAAATTTTGGCGCCGTTGCCGGGGATTAGCAACTTTGCTAATTCCCCGTTGTTTCTTTTTCATGTCTTTTGTTTTAGTTACTGACTTTGTTTCTGTTTGTGTCTTTTATTTATACTTGTGATATTTGATTTAGTTTTGTTTCCTTGATTTTAGGGACTAGAGAAGTAAGACATGGATTTTGCTACCATTGTCAATTGGCGAAACTTACTTCTCAATTGTCACAATATGCCGAAAGGACCACAATGCAAAGTGTCACTACATGTGGTGTGTCCTATGGGCAAGGATATCCAACTCATCAATGTTCACAATTTGCTGCGAATGAAGATGCTTGGGGTTATCAAGGCCATAGCCAATCATGGGACAACATGTTTTCCAATGCTTACAATTCGGATTGGAGAGATTATTCAGATTACATGTGGGGAAAACCGCAACAATTCCAACAAGATGGATATTGGCAGCAAGAAGAGGAGTTCTATCACTGGCCATATGAACCATCACAGCTACCACAACAATCTGCCCAATTCAATTCAGGTACATCTTTGGATAATGATATGTTTAATAAGTTACTCACCTCTTTGAACCAGGATGTAGAAAACCGAAACAAAGAGGTGCAAAATCAAGCCAAGAAGACGGGCGAATTGGAAAAGCAATTTGGGCAGATTATGGAGTTCACGGCATAAATTCAAGAGCAAAGTGAACTATCCAACTCAACTGTTGAAAATTTGAAGGAAGATTTTGAAATCCATGATGCTATCACTTTGGGAAGTGCTATAGAGGTTGGAGGTGAACCCAAGATGTCCAAACCAAGCCAAAACATGGATGAACAGTTGCTGCTCGAAGAAGAGGAGAGTAACAAGGCCACGGCAAGGAAAGAACCACCCTTGCCGCAGCCCCATATGCCCTCTATACCGTCCACTACAACTAAGGTAAGCCTAAATTCAATTCATCCTGACCCCGTTTCACCAAATGTCCTTATTCTTTGCAGGATCATGCAATCCAAGGAAGAAGAGGGTGAGAAAGGCATCTTCGAAACCTTTCCAAAGAATCAAGAGCAAGAAGTGGATGGGGACTGTCTACAATTCATCAAAAAAGATACACTTGAGACGAAAACTCCCAAAGAAGTTGGATTTTATGACATGGGAAAAGTCATAACTCTCAAAACACCAAATCTGGCCAAGTCCCATATCCCTGCAACCTTCAAAGATGTGGTGTTCGTAATTGAGTTTGTGTTGGAGCAAGCAATTAAGCCATCTTCTCCAACTTCGATTTTATTGTATACTAACTTGCTGATTTTGATGATTCAGGCACCTACACTAGAATTTAAACCCTTGCCGGATCATGTCAAGTATCACCTTCCATTCAAGGATCAATTCCATGCTATGGGCCTTATCCAAGTTTAGAAGGAAGTTTTGTCCGGTTGGAAGACGTTAAAACAAGCGCTTCTTGGGAGGCAACCCATGTATTCAAATAAGGAAGATCAACGAATCGCTTCACAATCAGTTTTGCGTTTCTAAAAACCTTCCCTTTTACTGCGTTTATTTTGCCTTGTTTGTCATTTTTATTTGTTGCTTGTTTGATTCTTTTTGGTGTGGATTTTTGTTTGAAACTTTGACAAGTAAATAAAATGTTTTTACATTGCTTTAGTAGAGAAGGAACATTTGGTAGAAAAAATTCAAAGATGTGCATACAAACATGAAATAAGTCTTCATTGGTCAGGAGGTGCCTCAACATTCGACGGAGCTCCAGAAACACGAAGCACCAGAGATTGATTATCCGGAGCCTCAACACTTGGTGAAGCACTAGATGACGAAAGCAGAAGTTGCCTCTGGAGTAACGCCACAAACCTCTGATGATCACTCTGAATCCGCACTTCGGACTCCTACAGCTGATCAAGCTTCCTCTTCATGCTTGTTGAGTAATTAGTTGCGAGCATGTGCAACTTTTTATTCTCATACCTAAGCACTCTGACCTCTTGCCGAAGACTAGCCACTTCAGCCATCAACGACTCAACCTGACGAGATCGAGCAAGAAGGCGCTGGCCCATGTTTGATACTGAGCCTGCACATCAGACCTTGTAGGCCAGAGAGTCCTGAACAGCCAGTTCGTCGGACCGCCTGGAAAGTATCATAGTGTCTCTAGGAGTGAGAAGATTTCTGGCCACCACCGAAGCGGTTGTATCATTCATCATCATGGAATCCCTAACTGTAAGAGGACCATTTGGGGATATGAATGACGGCTACCAAATGTTGTTTGGAGAAGATATGTCACAATCTTCCCCGATATTCAAGTTAAGGCGACGGTCAGAAGGGCAAGACATATTCGAAGGTGTGAAGAAAAAGAAGAGGTCGGACAAATCAAGTTCTTAGAAGTACAAGTAGGGAGCTTCTACATGCGGAAAATTCAAGTGTGCTTTGGAATGTGATGCGTGCCTCTCTTTAAAAATCAGCACTCGACGGAGCTTCAGAAATTAAAGAGGCGAGTTCAGAATTCGAAGAGGCAAGCTCAGAGATCGAATAGATGTCTGCTTTCTCAAAAGCTGGGCTGCTCAGAAACCACGGGCCGATCTTAGAAATCGAAGAGGCACTTGCTTTTTTAGACGTGTCATCACCTGTCACATGCACACTCAGCTTTGCAAAAATCACGGATAATTTATCGAAGCGCCGATCTCAGATATCGAAGAGGCATCTGCTTTATCTCGACGTGTCAGCATCTGTCACATGCACACTCAACCTTGCAGAAATTACGAGCAATCTGTCGAAGATTTCTGGTGAAGTAGAAAGCATGTGAAGTTTACTGTTCAATCATCCAACTAGTGCCGACAAGAGTGAAAGAATAGTACCGGTTATTAATCCCTATAAATGTCATCCTTCACTCTCCATAGCAAGGCAGACATACATAACCCTTCTTCATCTCCGAAAATGCATTCCCAACGAAGCCTCTCGAGGTACTCTGTGTTTCTCATCCCTTGGGGTACCTCTGCAAACAAGTCATCAAGAGCAAAAGTATTTCATATCATGAAGGTTGAAAGCAAGAGTATGTCATATCATGCTTTCTCCATGTCCTTTTCCTTGTCTTTGTGACAAGGAGAAAGCGAGCAATCAGCCAGCACTTGGTGTCAATCTTCCGATCTAAGAACCGACTGCCTGGAACTCCTTCCTGATTGCTTACCTAGCATTGCTCTCGAGTGCTCATCTTCAACTGCTGATGTACTTTCGAAGAAGATGCCATATCTGCCTGGAGAACAGATAAGGCAAGTGAAAATGATACCTTGACGCATGTGGAGACAACGTGCTAATTCATCTTCAAGATCAAGTCTCATTTTCCTTGCTAAGAAGTTCCCCAGCCCAGTTCAAGAATAAACCTGTGGAAAGATACTTCTTCAAAAGCAAAAGTATCTCATATCATCAGAGTCAAAGGCAAAGATATCTCATGGCATGTTTTTCCTTTACCCTTGCTCTTGCCTGCGAGACAAGGAGAAAGAAAGCAATCGGTCGGCACTTGGACAGATTGAACAAAGAAACATACCATCACCTCTACCTCGTGCCTACCTGCCGTTCAGAAGAAACAAGCAGAGAAGAATGCTGCCTGCAGACTCAATCAACCCAGCAGAAGAAGTCTGAGTTGAAACCAATAGCTCAAGAAGCTTCAACAACATATGGACGCATCAGTCGCCAAAGAGCAAAGCCTCACCGTACAAGGCCAACAAATCACCACCACCAATCAAGTCTCATTTTCCTTGCTAAGAAGTTCCCTAGCCCAGTTCGAGATCAAAGTTGTGGAAAGTCAACAAGATCATCTCTCCATAACCAGATTTGCGTTCTTAAACTCTACTCTGTCTGGTTTTTACTTTGCCATACTTGTCATGTTTATTCGTTGTTTGTTTGTTTGCTTGTTTTTGTGTGAGTTTATGCCTGAAACATTGAGGACAATGCTTGATTTAAGTGTGGGGGGGGGGGGGGTAACCAAGTTGTTTTGCATGAAATTTGTGGGAGTTTATCACCCATTACTTCTAGTGTTGTTCCTTGCTGTTTTTAAGTGTTTTATGCTGTTTTGGAGTGTTTTAGTGTGTTTTGACATAAAAATACGAAAATCTCAGAAAAATTTGAAAACTTGTTTTGAAAAACCCAAAAAGAGTTGTTTTTGTGTGTTTATTTGTGTCTTAGGATACCTTCCAACACAGTGATGAGGAATTGGTTTTTAATTGCATGACTGTTAAAGAGAGTTATAAACATGGATGGAAGTTTGATTTACTCCTTGGTTTAAGCTTGGTTGTGGTTATAATTTATAAATTCACATGCAATCATAAAGGAAAAAAATATGTTTTTGTAACATGCTTGAAGGAAGGAACTCAAAGTAACGCTACAACCTTGTGAGACTTGAGCCTAAAACGTTTATTTGGAGAGTTAATAATCTGTGCATCATTGTTTTCTAAAGTTGTTGCATGATCTCATTATTCTTTGCTTGGTTGCTACTTAGAAGGCGTTTCATCAGTTAGTTCCAAATGCTAGAACTCATGCCTATTTCATTCAAAGCAAGTTATTGATCTGCATAATACATATTCAAGATGAAGTTGTGTAGTGACCACCACAGCCAAATTGCCGTGCCTTATTTCGTTATGTGTTTAAGTTTAACCCCGTTGAGCCTTGTGTTGCCTATGTTCTTTGTTAACCCACACTATCCTCACCTAGCCTAGATTAGGACCATCCATACTCTTGTTCTTGAAGCATAGTAAAACATAATTTAGAAGGAATTCCTTTTGTTGAACTTTTGCAGAAAAACAAGTGTGGGGGGAGTGATTCTTGTGTGTGTGTGTGTGCCAAAGTCCTTAATAAGGCACGGGTAGAAAAGAAAAAGAAAAAAAAAACAATCGTGGAAAATAGAATGAAAAGAAGAAAAGTTGTGAAAAAGAGCCCTAAGTGTTGCATGAATCTTCCCTTTGTATTTAAAAGTTGATTCTGCATTCTAAAGTGAATTCCAAAGTGTCTATTTCATTGCTTTGCTTGCTATCGCTTTAAGAACATTTGTTATTCCTATCCTTTCTTTATTAGCCAATACCCCAAGCCCCGTTACAACCCTTGACTTCTATCTTGAGTGTTATGTGTTTCAATTTGTGGAGTTTGAATTTGGTAAGAGCATATGGTGTCACTAGTTCTCGCATCTAAGTAGTAGCATTCCATTCATGAGATCATATCTAAACACGCTTATTAATACTAGAAAATGCTTTCTTGTTATACATATATGTGAGTACTAGTTTTCATGTTTACAACAATCTTCTCACATGTACCTAGTGTAGGGTGTGTAGTCAGAAAATTTGAATGAAAATGGAGTGCATATCTTGTAAGGAATGAAGGAAATTTTGTGGAAAACATGTTCATTTGAGCAACATCAATAGCATGCAATTAACAAATTAAAGGCGGAATCATGCTTGCATGCACTCAAAAACAAAAACATCAACCATGAAATTCAAAGCCTAGTAGATTGGTGAACCTTGACTTAACTTAAAACAACATTTGTTAGTTGAGAAATATTTACCTTTGTAGATTCCTCTTTGCATATGCAAAGGATAATCACCCAAGAGATAGGGCCTTCATTCCTTGCTTCTTAGCTCCATGGATTTGGTTGAAAGAATTGGATTCTCCAAGTTCCCAAAATAGAGAACCTCTAAAGATTCTACACCAAGGTTAGATTGAAGAAGAAATCAGTGACCTTGGAGTAGTAGGATTGCTAGATTCACCCTCCAAGGTGGTTGGCCTCTTAGAGAGAAAATGAAGAAACAAGTTCTCACCAATTTTCTCTAAAACAAACCCTTATGAATTTTAGGCTATAAAGTTCTTTATATAGTCA
This sequence comes from Malus fusca, assembly GCA_035220775.1. Lineage (NCBI taxonomy): Eukaryota > Viridiplantae > Streptophyta > Magnoliopsida > Rosales > Rosaceae > Malus > Malus fusca. The sequence continues at coordinate 17,239,731 of CM069066.1, read as the reverse complement.
CTTCTTTAAATGACCTAAAGAACCAAAAACCCTAATTCTACACAAAATGGATATGGGCTTTTGGGCCTTTGTGAATCTTTATTCATTAAGTTGTCATACAACTTAAGTCAATGGGCTTTGACGTTCGAAGCCCATTGGGCCTTAAGGTCCAAAACTATCCCGAGGTCTTTAACGAACTTATTCGTTTGATTAATTAACATATTAATTAATCCTTGCCATAAATAATTAAACCATTTAATTATTCTTACTCATCTCCATTGTTTCTTCAATCTCCAACTTACACGGTGTACGATCCATTAGGTTCCTTTTAGCGAGGCAGTGGGCGATTAAAACCATTTTACATCGATTGTGAATTGAAACTTACTTTCAATTCTCCCTTTAGTGATTACACACGTTTAGGGCTTCCACAAACCATGAGTGACACCTAGCAGCATATCATGGCTACCCAAGCTAATCAGAAGAGGTAGAGAACCTATTCAGTTTAGGATTACAAATGCAATACGGTCTTTCTCTAATCTAATACTCTTGACCACATTGTTTGGTTTGATAGTTTATTTATTCATGTCTACTATCCAATGTGATTCGTTTGCTTATATGATTACCTTGAATGTGATTTGGAACGCATTCCCAAATCTCATTCATACTCTGGCCAGAGATTTTAATCATATCATAGAGTATTCTCCCTCAAACCATTTGAAGGTTAGAGATCCCTTGTTGCACATTCACTTGTCTCCATAACTAAGTGGCTTAACCCCAATGATGTCGTGGACACCCCGATGGGGTGACTTTGACATAATCAAAGATCAAGGACTTAACCACAAGACAACTGTGATACCTCAGGTCAAAGGACTAATTTGCATTATCCCAACCATGAGTTCTCATGTGACATGAGTATGAGAACTCCTCGTTGATCGTGTTCAGTGAACTCATTCTCTATTGAGCACGTACGTACTTGTCTTGATGTCACACACACCAATGACTCGAGACTAGTCACTCTCCCTGAGAGAAGGCACAGTACGTACTGATCTTATCGGACTGTCAATGCCCAATTGGCAATCCTATGATCAGGAACGTTTAGGATGTGTCTACGAAAGAATGGTCTCATTAATCTAACTTCATTAGATTGCATTCTCCCAATCACATATTCCTTGGACTTTATCGTTTAAGCGTATAACATTTATATGAGACGGCTCAAACAATAATGTTTGCCCTTTTATATGTAAACTAGATTAGTTTAACATGTGAAATGTCCGTAAAGTATCATCATATGATTGGCTTTAGGGCACATTTCCAACAATCTCCCACTTGCACTAGAGCCAATCAGTTTGTTCATCTGTTATGATTCCGCTTATGTAGTCATTTCATAAATGGCTGAGTAGTAGGCCTAGGCAATGGATATCTATATGTTATCCATAGAAGCAACCTTGAGAATATCGACATCACCATTATACTTGTTTCCCAATCATGTGGTTCAGTCTCTCATATGAGTTCGGATCTTGATGAGACCTTGATTCCCTGGCTTGAGCTATCGCCCCATTAGTGTCATACACTTTCTGGTTGGAACCGAATAGAGAGTTCATAAATGAACTTTCCCATCCAAACAACATTGTTGTAAACTTCTATATGGCAATATATTTTGCATTCATAATGGAACACACTAAAGTCATTACTTTAATGTTTCCATCCAAATATCTTTTTAGTCATAATACAGAGATATCTGTTTATTTCTTCATTCATAATGAAGAAACATCCAATGATGGATTAGATTCACAATCTAATACATTTAAGCTTCCATTACGTTACTCTAATTCTTCCTCATTCTTCGAGGAACCTATCCTTTAGTATTTCTTAAATACTTAAGGACTCACTTGACAGTTGCCATGGTTCTGATCCTGGGCTTGCATTGATATCGCCTTGTACCTTTTTAGGTACAACTCATATCAATGTTTTTCATACAATAGGAAATACATAAATCACCTTTCTGCGTATGCATAAAGGATTCGATTTACGCATTATTTCTTTGGGAGTCAAAGGGTACGTTCCCTTTGAGAAGAGCTACCTCCTAGTCTCACTAGAGTTGTTCTTCTGATTGAAGTTTATCATCATATGAGAAACTTCCTAGCATCCTTTTTGTCTATTATTAGGGCATGATATAATCCAATTATATCCTAAAATCTATCATTATAGATTTCCATCCCATGTAAATAGACTATGTCTCCCATATACATTCTATCTTTATAGAATGTTTAAAGTCATAACTTTAACAATGAAGTATTCTTTTCATTTCCAAAATTAATATATCATACATATATTTAAATTTAGGAATATGATTAACTCCCACTAATCTTTTGTAAACCTAGTAAACAAAAGATTCATTTACATCTTTATGAGAAATCAAACGTTTTGATCTTTCTCTCATAAGACGCTTATGGCTCCCACTAGCTTGCTTAGATCCATGATGGTTGGATCTCTACAACTTACATGTTTTGTGATTCATAGTTTTAGACATATATTATTAGGACTATCTTAATAATGGTTTCGGAAACCTATATTATGTCCAAACATTGAATCAACATTTAGTTGTAGCCAGCTATCTTCGAATTAATTGAAACTAAGACTACGTCAAAAATGGTTCCTTCAAAGTCAACCATTCTCTTTGATTGTAGCCACCTTAAGCTACCAATTAGCTATGAAGGTTTCATTATTTCGGGTCAAATGGTACTTTACCATTTCCTTGAGTATATATTGTATATACACTCAATGTAGTCATAAAGTTCAAACCATTCAACTGAGACGGTTTAAAATTCTTTTTGACTACCTTGGAGCTTGTGGTATAGGAACTAGGTTGTTATATTTGTTGATTATCATCTTGTCTCTCAAAGAACCCATTCTTTTGAGTTCTATTCCTAGTTCATTTGCACTAAGGCAAATCACATTGTAGGATTACAATGAACTACTCAACAAACAACATTTGTTGGTTGGTTTATAGAAGTGATATCCAAAGGTTAATTTAAGGATATCCACAAGATAATTTTTAAACAAATATTGCTTATTAGCACACAACCCCAAATCTTAACATGATTAAGATTTGTCTTTCTTTCCAACTACATCCTATGGAGTCATGAAAATTTTTGGAAGATTTTCTAATTGACAATCATATTGTTTTAGAAGTATATATCCTATATATGGGTAATTGATAATGTCCAACGAACTAAATCTTATTCAAGTTCATTCTTCTCCTAATGGAAAAATCCATTATCTTATGATGCTTCTTTCCTTGATATTTTTCAAGGAAACTATTCTAAAGTGTTACCATTCCTTGGATCAAATCTAAGGATGTATTTACTTTAGACGTCTTACTCATCAACTTACATTTCTTGAATTCTTTGAAACCTTTTACAAAGTATTCGGACTTGTGTTTATTCAAAATAAACTATAGTCCAACCGAGAGTGATCTTCGGTGAATGTCAAACAACATGAGTAGTATTATGTTGTGGACAAGTGCCACTAACATCTAAGTGAATTAACCTCAATAACTTTGTGATTCTTTCTTCTTTCCAAAAGAATAAAGATTCGAACATTTCGCCTCTATACAATTTTGACAAGAAGGTATTGGATCCGGATCTAACGATGCAAAGCATCCATCTATGACCAACTCGTAATTTATGTTTTAGAGGTATCACAACTCAGTTGGGATTAGTCACTATCTTGCAACCTTTTGGGTTTTAAGCATCATTATATTCTAAACAGTTAACGCTACCATATCATCTCTACTATAGAGACAATCAATTAGATTACTATAATCCAATCAGTGATTAATAAAGAACAATGTTTTGTCAAATAAAACATTCATCCATCTCTACTATAGTGACGGAATTAAGTTCCTTAAAATTGGAATGTAAAGACAATCTTTGGTTTTTCCAATTTCTTTGGTAGTTCATATGAGGAAGTTAGTACCATCTGCTTTCGCAGAGATCTATATTTTATTCACGTTCCGAATGTGAAGTACTTTCTCTTCTCTCATTAATCTTCTACTTCTTATTAGCCACATTTTTACAACGATTGTAAAACATAGTTACTAATACGGAATCAAGCATTCAAGTAGAAGAACCAACTGTTTTGAACTATTCAAGAACAATTTACAACACCTTCGAAAGGTGTGTTCTTGACATTTGCAAGACATTTCTTGCAAATACCCCTTCCAATGTCCATCCTTTCATAGAGAAAGTTTGTTCCCTTGGAGTTAATTTTATCTTCTTCATTTGACTTCAACTTTGACTACAATAGTCATGGTCCCTAAACTCCCACTATCTCTCTTGAAACCTTTTTCAATTGTGTTATACACATCAAACATTTTGGAGAGTGTGTGGTTATTGTTCACTACATAGTTTACAATAAACTTAGTGAACCATTAGGATAGGGACATAAAGGTGAAGTCCTAGCTTAGTTTCCGTCTCGTTAAGTGGTTTATCACTTCAACACTCAATGATTCAAAATCATCATAAGTCCATGTTGATGGACTATTTTTGTCAACCAACCATTATGTTCTAAACATAATTACAAACTTTCAAGAGTTGTTCAAGGCAACTCTTATTTCTTCATACAACAATTTGTAAGTGAAGAATCATGGCACTAAAAGTGTCCTTGTCTTTATGCTAATCTTCGTAAGTTCCTTTGTTCATATAACGAAGGAATAAGCATTGGTTGTTTGTGTTGTCCTCTTCATGATAGACATTTCTAACATGTTCTTCCAATGATACATTATCAATAGGAAGATTGTGAGGATGAGACTTCTTAGGTACATGCACAATCCATTTAAGACAATCTTTGGGATTGTGTTACCAAGTCCGGAAACTAAAACATTCGGCTTTTCTTTGTCAATTTTTGGATAGCGTTTGCAAATATATAGTGGTAAACAAATACATAACGAATATAAATTGATTGATTTTAAGCCATTTGATTCGGGTCTTTAAATCAAATAGCACCACCCACTATTTTTGGCAAATTCCATATCCCTCATTGGAATTCGAGAGTTTTTGGAGAAAACTCTTAGTAGGTTATGGGAGACTCACTATTACCAAGCCCACCTCAGAAGAAAATCATATTGGCTAGCGTTAATAATAATGAGAGAGTACACTTACTCATTTGCAACTAATGCAAGTACCCATCAATTTGGCCTCTAGAGAATGATGCCTCAGAAGAATATCATATTGGCACATTGCACTTAGTTAAGTCATTCCCACCATGCTAGTTAAAGTAGGGGTTCAAGAATGGCCTCAGAAGAATATCATATTGACCACACTCGTTGCCTACCTTTACTTCATCATATGTGTATAGGCTTCTCCTGAATGTAAGCACATACTTTGCAACCCCAGAACTGGACGAATACGGTGTATGAGTCACAAACGATTGAAGCCTACCATGGTGGAAGGCCACGAAAGAGTGTTTAAAGCACTCTCAAGCTTATCAACTTAATAATGGTTTGTTTGAGGGTTTTAGGTCTCAGCACATATAAGTATTCATTTTAATCTTCATTAAAACAATTTTGGTCCTATTACAACTATTGGTCCATTTGATTCAATTTAGTTGTATATAATACTCCCACTATACTTATAAAACGGTTTTTAAAGCAAGAGTATGTGATACTACTAACATAAGGTTTGCATTCATTTGATGGACTATATAGTTGCATTAGGGCCTTAGGATGAATATGAACCTTTGTTTAGATTCAACACGAGCCTAGTGTTGAATCTCGGACTAGGGATGGAGATTGATTTTAGTTACGCGTTTAATCACATTAAGGCGTGTTGTCTTAGGGGCGTTGGACCCTCTACTCCATTTTCATGCATATCAAATAAAGCAAGAAAGAAGTACTTCAAAGTAAAGGTGAGCTTATGCTCATTACAACATTTGCATAATTCAAATTACTTTAAAGTAAAGAAGAGCTTATGCTCTTTTACAACATTTGATCAAATCAAATTACAACCAAAATTAATCTACACATTCCCATGGTTCAAACAAATTTGAAACGGCCTTTCACATAGCTCAATTATCGTAGGCTTAGGTTCATAATCACCCTTTAATTAATCAACACTTTAATTAATTAAATTGAATGCAACATTTTCATTTGGTTTTTGTATCCATAAAATTGATTTAAATGGAGCTAAATAAAATGAAAATCCAATTCTCATTTAAAGAGACAAAACAATTTTTGTTCCCTACTTAATTTGGGCCATCATGCAATAACCACAACTTTTTGGGCTATATTGCGAAACACAAACTTTTGGGGTCACTTTGTAAAAACACAAAAGTCCACTACTTCATGTAATTACAACTAGAACCCAAAAATTTCAACAAATACAAAAAACTTCATTAAAGGATCAAAACAATTTGTCCTTTAGCGTTTTTGGACCTAAACGTAAAAACGTAAACTTTTGGGCCAAAGTGCAAATACACAAAAGTATCAAAACTTTATGTAATTGAATAAAAGACCCAAAAATACCCTATTCTATTAGGGTGGCCGGCCATGATAAAAAAAAAAAGATTTTTACAAAGTTTTTGTAAGTGGGTTTTGTTAGGTGAGGTAAAGATGAAATATATATGATATATTTTGAATTTATGTCAAACTTTTTTAAAAAGTTTGTCTACCATTATAGCCATTAATTGAATTTATGTCAAACTTTTAAAAAAGTTTGTCTACCATTAAAACCATTAATAATACTTTACCAATAACCATCACCCACTAAAATTAAATCAAAACTTTATGTAAAAACATAAATCTTTTGAATCAAAACTTCAAAACTTTTTGTTCTTGGCAAGAACTTCAAGAACATTGAAGAACACTCATGAAAACTCATAATAGCTCCATGAATGTTTTCACTCACCAAAACTCAAATTTTCACCACTCAAAAGAGGGCTAACATCCTAGGGTACTTAGGGGTTCCAAAAGTCACTTTAAAACCATTTTAACAAGACAAACATGAACCCAAAAAATCACCCTTTGGATTTGGCCGAATTTCCCCAAAAACATGGCACCAAATTTTAGCTCCAAAATTCATGCTCATATGAACTACATCTACAACATTTGAGATGGCAAATTTTCTAACAAAATTTACATTCAAAGAAACAAGAATAAAGCTTGTAACATATTACAACTTTTAAATCAAAAACTATGAACTACAAAACCCAAAATGATTCATTTGAGCAACATCAATAGCATGCAATTAACAAATTAAAGGCGGAATCATGCTTGCATGCACTCAAAAACAAAAACATCAACCATGAAATTCAAAGCCTAGTAGATTGGTGAACCTTGACTCAACTTAAAACAACATTTGTTAGTTGAGAAATATTTACCTTTGTAGATTCCTCTTTGCATATGCAAAGGATAATCACCCAAGAGATAGGGCCTTCATTCCTTGCTTCTTAGCTCCATGGATTTGGTTGAAAGAATTGGATTCTCCAAGTTCCCAAAATAGAGAACCTCTAAAGATTCTACACCAAGGTTAGATTGAAGAAGAAATGAGTGACCTTGGAGTAGTAGGATTGCTAGATTCACCCTCCAAGGTGGTTGGCCTCTTAGAGAGAAAATGAAGAAACAAGTTCTCACCAATTTTCTCTAAAACAAACCCTTATGAATTTTAGGCTATAAAGTTCTTTATATAGTCACTTCTTTAAATGACCTAAAGAACCAAAAACCCTAATTCTACACAAAATGGATATGGGCTTTTGGGCCTTTGTGAATCTTTATTCATTAAGTTGTCATACAACTTAAGTCAATGGGCTTTGACGTTCGAAGCCCATTGGGCCTTAAGGTCCAAAACTATCCCGAGGTCTTTAACGAACTTATTCGTTTGATTAATTAACATATTAATTAATCCTTGCCATAAATAATTAAACCATTTAATTATTCTTACTCATCTCCATTGTTTCTTCAATTTCCACCTTACACGGTGTACGATCCATTAGGTTCCTTTTAGCGAGGCAGTGGGCGATTAAAACCATTTTATATCGATTGTGAATTGAAACTTACTTTCAATTCTCCCTTTAGTGATTACACACGTTTAGGGCTTCCACAAACCATGAGTGACACCTAGCAGCATATCATGGCTACCCAAGCTAATCAGAAGAGGTAGAGAACCTATTCAGTTTAGGATTACAAATGCAATACGGTCTTTCTCTAATCTAATACTCTTGACCACATTGTTTGGTTTGATAGTTTATTTATTCATGTCTACTATCCGATGTGATTCGTTTGCTTATATGATTACCTTGAATGTGATTTGGAACGCATTCCCAAATCTCATTCATACTCTGGCCAGAGATTTTAATCATATCATAGAGTATTCTCCCTCAAACCATTTGAAGGTTAGAGATCCCTTGTTGCACATTCACTTGTCTCCATAACTAAGTGGCTTAACCCCAATGATGTCGTGGACACCCCGATGGGGTGACTTTGACATAATCAAAGATCAAGGACTTAACCACAAGACAACTGTGATGCCTCAGGTCAAAGGACTAATTTGCATTATCCCAACCATGAGTTCTCATGTGACATGAGTATGAGAACTCCTCGTTGATCGTGTTCAGTGAACTCATTCTCTATTGAGCACCTACGTACTTGTCTTGATGTCACACACACCAATGACTCGAGACTAGTCACTCTCCCTGAGAGAAGGCACAATACGTACTGATCTTATCGGACTGTCAATGCCCAATTGGCAATCCTATGATCAGGAACGTTTAGGATGTGTCTACGAAAGAATGGTCTCATTAATCTAACTTCATTAGATTGCATTCTCCCAATCACATATTCCTTGGACTTTATCGTTTAAGCATATAACATTTATATGAGACGGCTCAAACAATAATGTTTGCCCTTTTATATGTAAACTAGATTAGTTTAACATGTGAAATGTCCGTAAAGTATCATCATATGATTGGCTTTAGGGCACAGTTCCAACAAGGAATTGATCAAATTCTCTAAGGCATGTTACTACATTCAAAACATCGTTTTAATTGATTAAATGTGAACTAGTAAGTGGTGACTGTGATTCAGTATGTGCTAAAGTGTTAAGTTGACTAAAATCTGTGGGAATGATGATTTTTAACTTGTCATGTGCGTTGGAAATCCCTGAGGCAAACGTTGGAAGGTTTAGGTTGTGTTTTGTTTTCTTTATTTTGCTCGAGGACTAGCAAAAGCTAAGTGTGGGGGTATTTGATAAGCTCATATTTATATATATTTTACATAAAATTCACTTGTCTTTTCTTAGTTAGTTCCTTCTATTTTTTAGCTATTTACTATGTTTTTGTGTTTTGTGTGATTTATCAAGCAAAGAGAAGAAAAGTAGCACAAGTGAGATATTAAGTAACAAATTCGTCAAAACTGCCTGTCCAGATTAGCTGACTTTGGAAGCATGTTACGAACAGCTCAAAATGAATGAGAAAATGAGCCTTATATTCTTGGAAAGCTACGGATGTCTATTTTCTGGACCAATTTACGGATTGTAAATATCTTTTTTCTAGAAGAAGTTATGTGCATTGTAACACTGAAAGGTTCAGAAAAGGGCTAAGCAGTTTTGGCTAATAAAATGAGAAAGTAAAGGCACTTGTTTTGTGTTTTGCTTTGTCATCAACACTCAGCAGCAAATGGGGTTATGATTGCACTCATTTGGCTTTGGAGCAAGTGGAAATGGACAGCTAGAAAGAGAAGGCACATGCAAAAGAGAAACATGGACAGCTACACACATGCAAACTGCACAGGTTGGAGGGCATACACACACTCTACATGGACAACACACACACAACAAGAAAGGCACGACATGGAGGGCTTGGCATGGGCAGAAAATGGGTGGATTGTTGGCTGAAATAATGAAGAACATGTGTGTGCAAATGCAAAGGAAAAACACACACACATGGGTGATCGGATTATATTTATACATATTTTACATCAAATTCTCTCGTCTTTTCTTAGTTAGTTTCTTATATTTTTGAGCTATTTACTTTGTTTTTGTGTTTTATAGTATTTATCTAGTAAATAAAATAAATATTGCACAAGTGAGATTTTAAGTGATAAAATCGTCAAAACTGTCTTGTCCACTGTAATTGGTTAATAAAATAAGAAAGTATTATAAATATATATATCTATTTATATATATATATAAATTATATATTTATATATATATAAATATATAATTTATATATATATATATAAATATATATATATTTATATATATATATATATATATGATATTGTGGGAGACAGCTGGCACGCATGGGAGACAACGAGGAAAGGGCAGGAGTCAGTGCATGGCTTTTGTGCAGTCGGACGAAAACTGAAGGACGTGCGAGTGAGTGGAGAGACACGGGGGGCTGTTGGAGTGAATAAAAAAAAAGGCCAGAGCATATGGGAAAGGCCGAGAGGAGATAAGCAAATAAGATAAAAGGGGAGAGCTGTCCTTGGCAGCTTGGGCCTCGGGGGGAAATAGAAAAGAGAAGCTGCCCTTTGGCAGTTGACGCGAGGAGAGGAACAGAAATAATACAGGGGAAGGAATTAGGAAAGAAAGCTGCCTGGCGCAGCTTTAGAGGGAGGTCCGCGCGAGGAGGAAAGAAGTCAGCAAGGTGAGGTCGCTGCCTTTGCAGCACAGCTTGAAGACGCAAGCGAGGGAGAGAGCTGCTGGAGCGGGACACTGACGCGGAAGGCTGCCTGCCTTGGCAGCGCTGAAGGGAGAGCAGGACAAGCAACGTGGACGACAGCGCACAGGAGAGAAGCAGAGGACAGCTTGGCAGCGGGAGATCAAGTGAGTACGGGACTGGAGGGAGCTGTCTGTGCAGCAAGGCTGCACGTGAAAAGCTTGGACGCGAGGGAGAGCTGCCCTGGGGCAGCTGCACGTCTTGGCAGCAGCGAGAGAGGTTAGGAGACGGAGGCAAGTCAGCACGGGGGAGAGACAGGGAGCAGGAAGACTGGCTCGGCATTTTTTTAAGAAGGAGCTGCCTTGCCTTGGCAGAAGTCAGCGTGGACAGCAGCGGAAGGAACGAAGGCAGCAAAGCACGCAGGGAGAAGAGAGGGGCAGCACGAGCAGGAGGTCAGCACGATGCAGTGCTGACTTGGGCAGCACGGAGGATATAATGCACAGTGGCGCATCACTCTATTTCTCAATTCGGTTTAATCCTCCAACTCACGTTTTATTTCTGTTTTAATTTTAATAATGTGTAACTAATTTTATTTTGGCTAGAGTTTAATTCAAAACCATGGATATATTTGTAATATGAATTGATTACCTTCAGTTGTGATTTCTGAGTTGTGATTTAATTTGCTTAACTGCTTGATTGATAACTTATTTTTGTATGTCGATTAAGGATGCATACTTAATTTACATGCATGAATTTGATGCTAGAATATAAGTGAATTTCACCTAATCGTTATGAACTTATATTCACAAGTAGTGAAGGTCGCTTATAAACGATCGCGTTAGGTAAATTCTTGGCATAAGTTTCATGCAATTCATAGTAACAAGTGCCTCGTCAATGCTTATGATTTTCATAAAACTTAATGATTCTTGCTTGCATCTCTATTATGCAATTCATGTAGGGAACTTGTAGGGAATGTTTTGGGTTGTCGTATGCAATCATCCAACCTAATAAAAGTAGGAAAATCTGAAGGTTAATTTAAGCGGACCTAATTAACTTGGGGCGTTGAGAATTTACAATTTATTGAAAGAACAACTGAAAATCAATTTAGGTTGCATATGTGGCATGTGTGGAGAATAATCCTCTAGCCAGTCCGTCATTTATCATTTTACCTTAATTTTATGTTTTTGTCAATTTTGTAATTTATTTAAGTTTAATTTACTTTTCATAAAAATCAATCCCCCATTTTATTTTAAAGTGTTAGATTTATTAGAAATCATTTTAGTTTGTGTTTTCTTAAGTCTTGAGTTGTTTTGAGTCTTTTGATTTATTTTAGTTTATTTGTTAGTTTTATTTTGAGTTATTCTATTTAAGTGTTTTGAGTCTAGTTTAGTATTTTAAATTTTGTTTTTACGTTTTTAAATTAATTTTACTTTGGTTAGCATCCCTAGTTAATCCCCGGCCTAGAACGATCCCTACTTATCCATATACTACAACTGTCACAAATAGGGTTTAAATTTGTGCGTCAAGTAATTTTCGCATCAAATTTTTGGCGCCGTTGCCGGGGATTAGCAAATTTGCTAATCCTTTTATTTTTGTTTTTGCTTATGTTTATTTGTGTTTGTGTATGTTACTTTTGATATTTGATTTATTTTTCTTTCTTTGAATTGAGGTACAAATGGAGCAAGACCTGGATTCTACTAGCATTCAAGATCTATTGGCACAGCTCACTGCTCAATTAACTCATAATGCCGAACGGACCACAATGCCAAGTGTCCCTACACTTGATGTGCCCTATGGGCAAGGATATCAAAGTCCTCAATTTTCTGCCAATGAAGATGTTTGGGGATATCAGGGCCATAATCATTCAAGGGGCAACATGTTTTCCAATGCTTACAATTCAGATTGGAGAGATTATTCAGATTACATGTGGGGAGAACCTCAACAATTCCAACAAGGTGGATATTGGCAGCAAGAAGACGCGTTCTATTCAAGACCTATGCAGCCACCACAGTATCCCCCACAACAATTCCAATCGAATCAAAGTATGCCCGTGGATTACAATCCAATGCTTGAAGAATTAATTTCTTCAGTACAGGGTTCACAAAAAGAAGAACAATTGCCGCCATCGGAAGAGTTCTATCAGTGGCCATTTGAACCGTCACATCCACCACAACAATCTCCCCAATCAAATTCAGGTACGTCTTCGGATAATGATATGTTGAATAAGTTACTCACCTCTTTGACCCAGGACGTAGAAAATCGAAACATGGAGATGCAAAATAAAGCCAACAAGGTGGATGAGTTGGAGAAGCAAATTGGGCAGATTATGGAGTTCATGGTACAAATTCAAGATCAAAGTGAACTCTCAAACTCCACATTTGCAAATTCAAGGGGAGAAATGGAAATCGATGAAGCCATCACTTTGGGAAGTGATATGGAGGATGAAGTTGTTCCAGAACCATCCAAACATGGCCCAGACATGGATGAATTGCCGCTTCAAGAAGAAGATGGGGATGACGACTTGGGCAGTTTAGAAGAATTCTTATCGCAAACTCATCAAGTCCTTATGCCATCCAACTCAGGTGAGGAGGTTCTAAGTTCATTTCATTCTAACATCGTTCCACCAAATGTCCTTTTTCCTTGCAGGTTTTTAAATCCCAAGGAAGAAGTGAATGAAAAATACGTTGTGGAAGATCTTCCCAAGGTGCAAAGTGATATCCAAATTCTTGGTGTACCAAATCAAGTTCCCGATGGTATTGAAACGTTCAAAGAGACTTGTACACCAAGAAGAATTATTCCAGAAAATGAGGTGGCCGGAGAATTTCAAGAATACATCCAAGAGGCTGTGCATGAGACAATCAAGCCTAAAGCAGTTGAGTTTGATGACACGGGACAAGCCACAACCATCATAGTAAACCTGGCCAAGTTCAAAGTCCCGGAAACGTTCAAAGACGTGGTGTTTATAATTGAGTTTGAATGTGACTGTAAGCCATCTTCTCCATTTTTTATTTTAATTTATACTAACTTGTTTTTAATTTTGATGATTCAGGCACCGTCATTAGAACTTAGACCGTTGTCGGATCATTTCAAGTACCACCGTCCGTTCAATGATAAGCCCATGCATTTGAATAATGAAGGGAGGCCTAGGAATCACCCACAATCAGATTTGCATTCCTAATCCCTTCTCTTTACTGAATTTATTTTACTGTATTTAGTTCTTTCATTGTTTGTTGGCTCTTGTATGAATTTATTTTACGTTGATTTCTTTTTACGTTGATTTCATTTTGTTTTGTTTAGTTAGTTGTGATTTTTGTTTAGAAAGTTAAACTTAGTCTTTTTACTTTGTTTTACTTATTGTTGTGTTTTCTTAATTAAGTTGTTAAAAATACATAAAAAATAAAAAAAAATACATAAAAAAAAAATAATAATAATAAAAATAAAAAAAAATAAAAAACTTAAAAACATAAACATTCATATAATAATAATAAAAAAATAAAAAAAAAAAAAAAACTTAAATGCATAAATTTTTTTTTTACAATAACTTGTAATTTAATTTCGTTCATTGGTCATTGGTTGGTGGTGCCTCGGAGGTCGACGGAGCCCCTGAAAGACGAAGCGCCAGAGCTGGATCATTCAGAGCCTCAATACTTGGTGCTGCTCCCGAGGACGAAGGCAACACAAACCTCGGGAGTAACGCCATAAACCGTTGATGATCACTCTGAATCCGCACTTCGGACTCCTGCATCTGATCCAGCTTCCTCTTCATGCTGGTTGAGTAATTGGTTGCAAGCATGTGCAAATCCCTGTTCTCATGCCTAAGCACTCTGACCTCCTGCCGAAGACTAGCCACTTCAGCCATCAACGATTCCACCTGACGGGTTCGTGCAAGAAGGCGCTGGCCCATGTTTGATACTGAACCTGCGCATCGGACGCTGTAGGCCATAGAGTCCTGGACAGCTAGTTCGTCGGACCGCCTAGAAAGTATCCTAGTGTCTCTAGGAGTGAGCAGATTTCTGGCCACCACCGATGCGGTTGTTTCATTCATCATCATGGAATCCCCAACTGTAAGAGGACCATTCGGGGATATGAAGGACGGCTGCCAAATGTTGGTTGGAGAAGATATATCACTATCTTCCCCAACATTCAAGTTAAGGCGACGGTCAGAAGGGCAAGACATTTTTTGAAGGTGTTGAGAATGAAGAGTCAGAATGATCAAGATTAAAAGAAGTGCAAGTGTGAGTGTTTACAGGAGGGAGTGTTTACAGGGGAGCTTAAGTTTGTTGTGGAACAAAAATGAGCGTTCTTATAAGAAGAAGAAATCGTTGAGGCATCACTCAGCAGTCGAAGAGACGCCCTCTCGCAAATCGAAGAGCCGGGCTCCTTTCTCAAAAGCCGGATTCTTTTCTCAAAAGCGGCGTCTCCGTCTCAAAAGTCGGTTCCTTTCTCAAAAGTTGGACGCCGTTCTCTCAAAAGTCGGGCGTCTCTCTCAAAAGTCGGAACGGTAAGGAATCACGAGGCGAACAGCTTTTCCAATTTTGTCGTCACTCGTCACGCGCTGTCAGCTTTGCGCAAATTACGGGCTGCTTTTTCAGAAAGCGCGTGACCTGTACTGTTCATCCATCCACCGGCTGCCGACAGGGGTAAAAGAACAGTTTCGGTTGTGAAGAAAAATTCTATAAACGTCTACCTTCGCCTTCAACAGCAAAGGCAAACTCTCTCAACACTTCTTCATCTCCGAAATTTTTCATCTCCGAAAATGCCTTTCCAACAAACCCTCTCGAGTTTCTCTGTGTTTCTCATTCCCTGGGATACCTTTGCAAATAAATCATCTAGAGCTAGAGTATTTCATATCATGAAGGTTGAAAGCAAGAGTATCTCATATCACGCTTTCTTCCTGTCCTTGTCCTTGTCTTTGTGGCAAGGAGAAAGCGGGCAATCAGCCAGCACTCGGTGTCAATCTTCCAATCTAAGAACCGACTGCCTGGAAATCCTTCCTGATTGCTTACCTAGCATTGCTCTCGAGTGCTCTTCTTCAACCACTGATGTACTTCCGAAGAAGTCGCCACATCTGCCTGGAGAACAGACGTGGCAAGTGAAAATGATACTTGAAGCATGTGGAGACAAGGTGTTGCTTCATCTTCAAGATCAAGTCTCATTTTCCTTGCTAAGAAGTTCCCCAGCCCAGTTCACGCATACACCTGTGGAACGATACTTCTTCAAAAGCAAAAGTATCCCATATCATCAGAGTCAGAGGCAAAGATATCTCATGGCACGCTTTTCCTTTACCCTTGCTCTTGGCTACGGGGCAAGGTGAAAGAAAGGCAATCGGTCGGCACTTGGCCAGATTGAACAAAGAAGCAGACCACCACCTATTCCTCGTGCCTACCTGCCATGCAGAAGAACAAAAAGAGAAGAATGTAGCCTGCAGACTCAATCAACCCGGCAGAAGGAGTCTGAGTTGAAACCAAGAGCTCGAGAAGCCTCAACAACACCACCAATCAAGTCTCATTTTCCTTGCTAAGAAGTTCCGAGGCCAGTTCAAGTTCAAAGCTGTGGAAAGTCACCAAACAGGACCAATGATCACTTTTAGTTTTATTATTATCTTTTATTTTCATTTTCAATTTTTCGTTTATTTGTTTTTTATATTTTCTTGCGTGCTTAACTGATTTATTTCTTTTCTTTGCAGGAACTTTTGGTTATTTCCACCCTTGAAGTTGATTGCAGAATTTTAGCTTGGGGGTCATCGCTTGATTTTTCTGCAAATTAGGGAAGTTTTCAGTCCTATTGCTTTATTTTGTTTCTTTATATTTATTTATTTTATTTTTATTTGCATTTTATTATATTTTCTGACATTGGGGACAATGTCTAGTTTAAGTGTGGGGGTAAAGTATAAAAATGACCAAATTGAAATTTTTTATACCTTCGACTTTGAACTGGTTTCATTTGTTTCCATGTTATTGCTTTGTTTTCTTAATTATATTTCCTTGTTTTCCTTATTGTTTTGAATTAGATTTTTGTTAGTTTCCCGACCCAATGATATAATTGGATAAAATTTGAACCATGATCATCAAGAACTTAGTTAACATGTGTTGTGTGAAATTCCTAATTCTCGTGTTAGTTTGTACATATTTGATCATCTTTGAAAAACCAAATGCACATAGCCTTGTTGATGTGAAATTAAAGCATGATTCTAAGCTCCATATGTGAATTTAGTGACCATATACATCCTATGTGAGTTTTTGAGCCTATTGAAAGTGTGTGCATTTTTCATACACTCCTATTTTTTTTATGTGTGATGAATTTATGTGAGATACTTCTCTAGAACTTGCATAACGATCTTTCGAAATATTTGTCATTGATTGCATGAACTTGAAAATGATAGAGGCATTAGGTTTACCACCATGGCCCAAATAACCTTGTTTCCCAAAGAAAAATGATATCATTAGATTGCCAATTTGAGCCGTGTTTGTTGAGCCTTTTATTTCTTATCACCAGATATGTCTACCCTTATGCCTGAAATAAATATTTTTCCTTACCCTTTCCAAGCGAGCAATGCAAGATTATCTTATGTGAATGTTTGTGAAGTACTTTGAGGGTGTTTGGCAAAAGAATAAGTGTGGGGGTTTTTCATATTTGTTTCTGTTTGAAAAAAAAAAAAAAAAAAAAAAAAAAAAAAAAAAAAAGAAAAGAAAAGGAAAAGAAAAGAAAAAAAGATTGTATACAAAGAAAATAAAAAGTTTTTAAATTTTCAGTTTATGGGTGTGGTTGGAGATGTCTGAAGAATCGTTGGAGAGCTTGAGTTCTTATAAATCTAAAGAAAATAATTGCTTGCAATGTAGCTTGGAACTTGTGTTTTCCTATTCTTTCGTTTCAATAACTCTCGCCCTAAGCCTCATTACATCCAATAAAAGTCCTCTTGATTTAAGTTTTGCAATTATGACTGTGGAGAAGTGATCTTTATGCAAGCTTATGGTAGAACTTTCACATTTGTTTCTTTGAGCGAAACACATTTAAAACTAAACACATGTGTGATTGAGCGTATATCCAGTGAGAAGGTCGATAGTTTGCATATGGTGTTTTTAAAATAAAAATTTGAAATTGCATTAGCATGGCTATCTCACACACTACACTTCAAGGATGTTTCAAAGATTACTGCTAATATTTGAGTAAGGAAAATGAACTTAAATTGCTTGTTTGGTGTTAGCTATGGTTCTTGATGATTATGTTCTCAAATGAAATTCTATGAGGGTCATATAGGGGGAAACTAATAATTTTCATGTTATTACTTTTTATGTTTTCTCTGTTTTGCTCGAGGACTAGCAAAAGCTAAGTGTGGGGGTATTTGATCGGATTATATTTATACATATTTTACATCAAATTCTCTCGTCTTTTCTTAGTTAGTTTCTTATATTTTTGAGCTATTTACTTTGTTTTTGTGTTTTATAGTATTTATCTAGTAAATAAAATAAATATTGCACAAGTGAGATTTTAAGTGATAAAATCGTCAAAACTGTCTTGTCCACTGTAATTGGTTAATAAAATAAGAAAGTATTATAAATATATATATCTATTTATATATATATATAAATTATATATTTATATATATAAATATATAATTTATATATATATATAAATATATATATATTTATATATATATATATATATATATGATATTGTGGGAGACAGCTGGCACGCATGGGAGACAACGAGGAAAGGGCAGGAGTCAGTGCATGGCTTTTGTGCAGTCGGACGAAAACTGAAGGACGTGCGAGTGAGTGGAGAGACACGGGGGGCTGTTGGAGTGAATAAAAAAAAAGGCCAGAGCATATGGGAAAGGCCGAGAGGAGATAAGCAAATAAGATAAAAGGGGAGAGCTGTCCTTGGCAGCTTGGGCCTCGGGGGGAAATAGAAAAGAGAAGCTGCCCTTTGGCAGTTGACGCGAGGAGAGGAACAGAAATAATACAGGGGAAGGAATTAGGAAAGAAAGCTGCCTGGCGCAGCTTTAGAGGGAGGTCCGCGCGAGGAGGAAAGAAGTCAGCAAGGTGAGGTCGCTGCCTTTGCAGCACAGCTTGAAGACGCAAGCGAGGGAGAGAGCTGCTGGAGCGGGACACTGACGCGGAAGGCTGCCTGCCTTGGCAGCGCTGAAGGGAGAGCAGGACAAGCAACGTGGACGACAGCGCACAGGAGAGAAGCAGAGGACAGCTTGGCAGCGGGAGATCAAGTGAGTACGGGACTGGAGGGAGCTGTCTGTGCAGCAAGGCTGCACGTGAAAAGCTTGGACGCGAGGGAGAGCTGCCCTGGGGCAGCTGCACGTCTTGGCAGCAGCGAGAGAGGTTAGGAGACGGAGGCAAGTCAGCACGGGGGAGAGACAGGGAGCAGGAAGACTGGCTCGGCATTTTTTTAAGAAGGAGCTGCCTTGCCTTGGCAGAAGTCAGCGTGGACAGCAGCGGAAGGAACGAAGGCAGCAAAGCACGCAGGGAGAAGAGAGGGGCAGCACGAGCAGGAGGTCAGCACGATGCAGTGCTGACTTGGGCAGCACGGAGGATATAATGCACAGTGGCGCATCACTCTATTTCTCAATTCGGTTTAATCCTCCAACTCACGTTTTATTTCTGTTTTAATTTTAATAATGTGTAACTAATTTTATTTTGGCTAGAGTTTAATTCAAAACCATGGATATATTTGTAATATGAATTGATTACCTTCAGTTGTGATTTCTGAGTTGTGATTTAATTTGCTTAACTGCTTGATTGATAACTTATTTTTGTATGTCGATTAAGGATGCATACTTAATTTACATGCATGAATTTGATGCTAGAATATAAGTGAATTTCACCTAATCGTTATGAACTTATATTCACAAGTAGTGAAGGTCGCTTATAAACGATCGCGTTAGGTAAATTCTTGGCATAAGTTTCATGCAATTCATAGTAACAAGTGCCTCGTCAATGCTTATGATTTTCATAAAACTTAATGATTCTTGCTTGTATCTCTATTATGCAATTCATGTAGGGAACTTGTAGGGAATGTTTTGGGTTGTCGTATGCAATCATCCAACCTAATAAAAGTAGGAAAATCTGAAGGTTAATTTAAGCGGACCTAATTAACTTGGGGCGTTGAGAATTTACAATTTATTGAAAGAACAACTGAAAATCAATTTAGGTTGCATATGTGGCATGTGTGGAGAATAATCCTCTAGCCAGTCCGTCATTTATCATTTTACCTTAATTTTATGTTTTTGTCAATTTTGTAATTTATTTAAGTTTAATTTACTTTTCATAAAAATCAATCCCCCATTTTATTTTAAAGTGTTAGATTTATTAGAAATCATTTTAGTTTGTGTTTTCTTAAGTCTTGAGTTGTTTTGAGTCTTTTGATTTATTTTAGTTTATTTGTTAGTTTTATTTTGAGTTATTCTATTTAAGTGTTTTGAGTCTAGTTTAGTATTTTAAATTTTGTTTTTACGTTTTTAAATTAATTTTACTTTGGTTAGCATCCCTAGTTAATCCCCGGCCTAGAACGATCCCTACTTATCCATATACTACAACTGTCACAAATAGGGTTTAAATTTGTGCGTCAAGTAATTTTCGCATCAATGGGCAAAGGAAAGACACACACATGGGCAAAGAGAAAGGCATGGCATGGACAGTTGGCATGGCAGAAAATGTGTTTGTTTTGTGGCTGAAATGATGGAGGTCATTGTTGGAAATGTGCCCTAAAACCAATCATATGATGATACTTTACGAACATTTCGCATGTTAAACTAATCTAGTTTAATGTCAATGGCAAAAGTTATTGTTTTAAGCCGTCTCATATAAATGTTATATGCTTAAACGATAAGTCCAAGGAATGTATAATTAGGAGAATGTAATTTAAACAAGTTAGATTCATGAGACCATTCTCTTTCGTATACATATCCTAAACGTTCCTGATCATAGGATTGCCAATTGGGCATTGACAATCCGTTAAGATCAGTACATGCTAGGTCTTCTCTTAGGGAGAGTGACTAGTCTCGAGTCATTGGTGTGATTGACACCAAGACAAGCATGTAGGTGCTCAATAGCGAATGAGTCCACTGAACATGATCAACGAGGAGTTCTCATACTCATGTCACATGAGAACTCATGGTTGGGATAATTGATCGGATCATATTTATACATATTTTACATCAAATTCTTCTGTCTTTTCTTAGTTAGTTTCTTGTATTCTTGAGCTATTTACTTTGTTTTTGTGTTTTATCGAATTTATCTAGCTAAGAAAATTAAAATAGCACAAGTGTAGTTTTAAATAATAAATTCGTCGAAAATTGCTTTAGTTGTTCTAATTATGTCACGGAATATAGGTCATGGAAGTTAGGCTAAATTTATTAGGTATGTATTAGAAAATTATATGATATATCTAAAATTGAAGTGTTTTGCAGTTGGTGAGTAAAGATAAGAAACAAAAAGAAATAAGCATTTGCAGCTAGTGGAAAATGAGTGGGAAAAACAGAAATAGAATAAGAAGAAGTGGGACGGAAAGCTTATGGCAGCAGGCTGTGAAGAAACAAAACAAATATAAAAACACAAAGGAAGTCAAAAGAATAAAAGGCAGCAAGTGATGCCTGGCGGAAAGAAAAAGAACATAAAAAAATAAAGTATTAAGTGGAGCACAGACAAGGCATATAATAGAATAAAGATGGCAGAAAATGGGAGAGAGATTGGATGAAAGTTTAGTCGTGCTGGGGGAATAAAAGATATATATATATAGAAGCTGCTTTGGGTTTTTGAGGGGGGAGCACGGGGTGAGGAGGGCAGGCAGTCACACAGGAAGCTTGCAGGGGGGGGACGCTGCCTTATGCAGCGTGGGAATGGTGGAAGGTCAGACAGAGACGCAGGAACTTCAAGGGGACACAACACAAAAGAGGCCTTGCTGGCAGCAAGTGGGAAGAGAGAGCTGCGCAGAGACAGCTGTTGCGAAAGAAAGGCTGCTAAGGCAGCACTTGGACGCGAGCAAGACAGGAGGGAGAGAGAGGTCAGCACGTGCAGGTAGAAGGAGCAGCAGAGTGCTGCCTCGGGGAACACAGGAGGCTTGCGGGACAGCTGAAAGCTGCAGGTCAGCACGGAAAGCAAGGAGAAGGGCTGCCTGGCGAGGACTGTGCAGGAAAGAAGGATAGAAAAACAGATCCTTGCACATTTCTATCGGTTAATTCGTTCCTCAAACTCACATTTTATTTTTATGTTTTAATTTTAATAATATGTAACTAATTTTGTTTTGGCTAGAGTTTAATTCAAAACCATGGATATATTTGTAATTTGAATTGATTACCTTCAGTTGTGATTTCTGAGTTGTGATTTAATTTGCTTAACTGCTTGATTGATAACTTATTTTTGTATGTCGATTAAGGATGCATACTTAATTTACATGCATGAATTTGATGCTAGAATATAAGTGAATTTCACCTAATCGTTATGAACTTATATTCACAAGTAGTGAAGGTCGCTTATAAACGATCGCGTTAGGTAAATTCTTGGCATAAGTTTCATGCAATTCATAGTAACAAGTGCCTCGTCAATGCTTATGATTTTCATAAAACTTAATGATTCTTGCTTGTATCTCTATTATGCAATTCATGTAGGGAACTTGTAGGGAATGTTTTGGGTTGTCGTATGCAATCATCCAACCTAATAAAAGTAGGAAAATCTGAAGGTTAATTTAAGCGGACCTAATTAACTTGGGGCGTTGAGAATTTACAATTTATTGAAAGAACAACTGAAAATCAATTTAGGTTGCATATGTGGCATGTGTGGAGAATAATCCTCTAGCCAGTCCGTCATTTATCATTTTACCTTAATTTTATGTTTTTGTCAATTTTGTAATTTATTTAAGTTTAATTTACTTTTCATCAAAAATCAATCCCCCGTTTATTTTAAGGTGTTAGATTTATTAGAAATCAATTTAGTTTGTATTTTCTTGAGTCTTGAATTATTTTGTGTCTTTTTAGATTATTTGTTAGTTTTATTTTGAGTTATTCTAGTTAAGTGTTTTGAGTCTAGTTTAGTGTTTTAAATTTTGTTTTTACGTTTTTAATTTAATTTTACTTTGGTTAGCATCCCTAGTTAATCCCCGGCCTAGAACGATCCCTACTTACATCATTACTACAACTGTCACAAATAGGGTTTAAATTTGTGCGTTAATTTATTTTCGCATCAAATTTTTGGCGCCGTTGCCGGGGATTAGCAAATTTGCTAATCCTTTGTTTATGTTTTTGTTTGTGTTTTATTTTATTTTATTTTATTTTATTTGTGTTTATTTTATGTTATTTTATTTTTGGTTTGTTATGTCTTTTACTTTTGATATTTGATTTAGTTTTCTTTCTTTGATTTTAGTTA
Source organism: Malus fusca (assembly GCA_035220775.1). Taxonomy (NCBI): domain Eukaryota; kingdom Viridiplantae; phylum Streptophyta; class Magnoliopsida; order Rosales; family Rosaceae; genus Malus; species Malus fusca. Next base: position 17,216,728 of record CM069066.1, on the reverse strand, counting down.
CAAATGGAGCAAGACCTGGATTCTACTAGCATTCAAGATCTATTGGCACAGCTCACTGCTCAATTAACTCATAATGCCGAACGGACCACAATGCCAAGTGTCCCTACATTTGATATGCCCTATGAGCAAGGATTTCAAACTCATCAATATCCCCAATTTTCTGCAAATGAAGATGTTTGGGGATATCAAGGCTACAACCAATCAAGGGGCAACATGTTTTCCAACGCTTATAATTCGGATTGGAGAAGTAATTCAGAGTATATGTGGGATGAACCTCAACAATTTCAACAAGGTGGATATTGGCAGCAAGACGAGTTTTATTCAAGACCTATGCAGCCACCACAGCATCCCCCACAGCAATTTCAATCGAATTCAAGTATGCCCATTAATTATAATGAAATTCTTGATGGACTCATTTCTTTGGCGCAGGGTTCACAAAATCAAGCTGAGGAGACTCACCAAGCAGAATATTGGCAGCCATCGGAGGAGTACTATCAATGGCCATATGAACCACCACAGCCTCCACAACAATCTCCCCAATCAAATTCAGGTACGTCTTCGGATAATGACATGTTGAATAAGTTACTAACCTCTTTGACCCAGGACGTAGAAAATCGAAACAAGGAGATGCAAAATAAAGCCAACAAGGTGGATGCATTGGAGGAGCAAATTGGGCAGATTATGGAATTCATGGCACAGATTCGAGATCAAAGTGAACTCTCCAACTCAAACATTGCAAATTCAAAGGCAGAAAGTGAAATCGATGAAGTCAATACTTTGGAAGGTGACATGGAATATGAAGTTGTCCCAGAACCTTCCAAACATAGCCCGGACATGGATGAATTGCCGATTCAAGAAGAAGATGAGGATGACGACTTGGGCAGTTTAGAAGAATTCTTATCGCAAACCCCTCAAGTCTTTATGCCGTCCAACTCAGGTGAGGAGGTTCTAAGTTCAATTCATTCTGACATCGTTCCACCAAATGTCCTTTTTCCTTGCAGGTTTTTAAATCCCAAGGAAGAAGTGAATGAAAAATATGTTGTGGAAGATCTTCCCAAGGTGCAATGTGATATCCAAATTCTTGGTGTACCAAATCAAGTTCCCGATGGTATTGAAACGTTCAAAGAGACTTGTACACCAAGAAGAATTATTCCAGAAAATGAGGTGGCCGGAGAATTTCAAGAATACATCCAAGAGGCTGTGCATGAGACAATCAAGCCTAAAGCAGTTGAGTTTGATGACACGGGACAAGCCACAACCATCATAGTAAACCTGGCCAAGTTCAAAGTCCCGGAAACGTTCAAAGACGTGGTGTTTATAATTGAGTTTGAATGTGACTGTAAGCCATCTTCTCCATTTTTTATTTTAATTTATACTAACTTGTTTTTAATTTTGATGATTCAGGCACCGTCATTAGAACTTAGACCGTTGTCGGATCATTTCAAGTACCACCGTCCGTTCAATGATAAGCCCATGCATTTGAATAATGAAGGGAGGCCTAGGAATCACCCACAATCAGATTTGCATTCCTAATCCCTTCTCTTTACTGAATTTATTTTACTGTATTTAGTTCTTTCATTGTTTGTTGGCTCTTGTATGAATTTATTTTACGTTGATTTCTTTTTACGTTGATTTCATTTTGTTTTGTTTAGTTAGTTGTGATTTTTGTTTAGAAAGTTAAACTTAGTCTTTTTACTTTGTTTTACTTATTGTTGTGTTTTCTTATTTAAGTTGTTAAAAATACATAAAAAATAAAAAAAATAAAAAAAAAAATAAATAAATAAAAAACTTAAAAACATAAACATTCATATAAATAAAAAAAAAAAAAAAAAAAAAAAACTTAAATGCATAAATTTTTTTTACAATAACTTGTAATTTAATTTCGTTCATTGGTCATTGGTTGGTGGTGCCTCGGAGGTCGACGGAGCCCCTGAAAGACGAAGCGCCAGAGCTGGATCATTCAGAGCCTCAATACTTGGTGCTGCTCCCGAGGACGAAGGCAACACAAACCTCGGGAGTAACGCCATAAACCGTTGATGATCACTCTGAATCCGCACTTCGGACTCCTGCATCTGATCCAGCTTCCTCTTCATGCTTGTTGAGTAATTGGTTGCAAGCATGTGCAAATCCCTGTTCTCATGCCTAAGCACTCTGACCTCCTGCCGAAGACTAGCCACTTCAGCCATCAACGACTCCACCTGACGAGTTCGTGCAAGAAGGCGCTGGCCCATGTTTGATACGGAGCCTGCGCATCGGACGCTGTAGGCCATAGAGTCCTGAACAGCCAGTTCGTCGGACCGCCTGGAAAGTATCCTAGTGTCTCTAGGAGTGAGCAGATTTCTGGCCACCACCGATGCGGTTGTTTCGTTCATCATCATGGAATCCCCAACTGTAAGAGGACCATTCGGGGATATGAAGGACGGCTGCCAAATGTTGGTTGGAGAAGATATATCACTATCTTCCCCAACATTCAAGTTAAGGCGACGGTCAGAGGGGCAAGACATATTTGAAGGTGTTGAGAATGAAGAGTCGGACTGATCAAGATTAAAAGAAATGCAAGGAGGAAGTGTTTGCAGGAGGGAGTGTTTACAGGGGGAGCTTAAGTGTGTTGTGGAACAAAAATGAGCGTTCTTATAAGAAGAAGAAATCGTTGAGGCATCACTCAGCAGTCGAAGAGGCGCCCTCTCGCAAATCGAAGAGCCGGGCTCCTTTCTCAAAAGCCGGATTCTTTTCTCAAAAGTCGGGCGTCTCTCTCAAAAGTCGGACGCCGTTCTCTCAAAAGTCGGGCGTCTCTCTCAAAAGTCGGGATTGCTCAGAAACCACGAGCCGCCCCCTGATTTGTCCAATTTTGTCGTCACTCGTCACGCGCTGTCAGCTTTGCGCAAATTACGGGTGGCTTTTTCAGAAAGCGCGTGACCTGTACTGTTCATCCATCCACCGGCTGCCGACAGGGGTAAAAGAATAGTTTCGGTTGTGAAGAAAAGACCTATAAACGTCTACCTTCGCATCCATTGCAAAGGCAAACTCTCTCAGCACTTCTTCATCTCCGAAATTTTTTCATCTCCGAAAATGCCTTTCCAACAAACCCTCTCGAGTTTCTCTGTGTTTCTCATTCCTTGGGATACCTTTACAAACAAGTCATCTAGAGCTAGAGTATTTCATATCATGAAGGTTGAAAGCAAGAGTATCTCATATCACGCTTTCTCCCTGTCCTTGTCCTTGTCTTTGTGGCAAGGAGAAAGCGGGCAATCAGCCAGCACTCGGTGTCAATCTTCCAATCTAAGAACCGACTGCCTGGAAATCCTTCCTGATTGCTTACCTAGCATTGCTCTCGAGTGCTCTTCTTCAACCACTGATGTACTTCCGAAGAAGTCGCCACATCTGCCTGGAGAACAGCCAAGGCAAGTGAAAATGTTACTTGAAGCATGTGGAGACAAGGTGCCGCTTCATCTTCAAGATCAAGTCTCATTTTCCTTGCTAAGAAGTTCCCCAGCCCAGTTCAAGCATACACCTGTGGAACGATACTTCTTCAAAAGCAAAAGTATCCCATATCATCAGAGTCAGAGGCAAAGATATCTCATGGCACGCTTTTCCTTTACCCTTGCTCTTGGCTACGGGGCAAGGTGAAAGAAAGGCAATCGGTCGGCACTTGGACAGATTGAACAAAGAAGCAGACCACCACCTATTCCTCGTGCCTACCTGCCATGCAGAAGAACAAAAAGAGAAGAATGTAGCCTGCAGACTCAATCAACCCGGCAGAAGGAGTCTGAGTTGAAACCAAGAGCTCGAGAAGCCTCAACAACACCACCAATCAAGTCTCATTTTCCTTGCTAAGAAGTTCCGAGGCCAGTTCAAGTTCAAAGCTGTGGAAAGTCACCAAACAGGACCAATGATCACTTTTTAGTTTTATTATTATCTTTTATTTTCATTTTCAATTTTTCGTTTGTTTGTTTTTTTTTTTCTTGCGTGCTTAACTGACTTATTTCTTTTCTTTGCAGGAACTTTTGGTTATTTCCACCCTTGAAGTTGATTGCAAAATTTTAGCTTGGGGGGTCATCACTTGATTTTTTCTGCAAATTAGGGAAGTTTTCAGTCCTATTGCTTTATTTTGTTGCTTTATTTTTTTATTTTTATTTTTATTTGCATTTTATTATATTTTCTGACATTGGGGACAATGTCTAGTTTAAGTGTGGGGGTAAAGAGTATGAAAAATGACCAAATTGAAAATTTTTATACCTTCGACTTTGAACTGGTTTCATTTGTTTCCATGTTATTGCTTTGTGTTTTCTTAATTAAGTTGTTGTTTTAAAAAAATAAAAAATAAAAAAAAATAAATAAATAAAAATCGGAAATTTTAAAAAATCCAAAAATATTTCCTTGTTTTCCTTATTGATTTGATTTAGATTTTTGTTAGTTTCCCGACCCAATGATATAATTGGATAAAATTGGAACCATGATGATCAAGAACTTAGTTAACATGTGTTGTGTGAAATTCCTTATTCTCGTGTTAGTTTGTACATATTTGATCATCTTTGAAAAACCAAATGCACATAGCCTTGTTGATGTGAAATTAAAGCATGATTTTGAGCTCCATATGTGAATTTAGTGACCATATACATCCTATGTGAGTTTTTGAGCCTATTGAAAGTGTGTGCATTTTTCATACACTCCTATTTTTTTTATGTGTGATGAACTTATGTGAGATACTTCTCTAGAACTTGCATAACGATCTTTCGAAATTTTTGTCATTGATTGCATGAACTTGAAAATGATAGAGGCATTAGGTTTACCACCATGGCCCAAATAACTTTGTTTCCCAAAGAAAAATGATATCATTAGATTACCAATTTGAGCCGTATTTGTGAGCCTTTTATTTCTTATCACCAGATATGTCTACCCTTATGCCTGAAATAAATATTTTTCCTTACCCTTTCCAAGCAAGCAATGCAAGATTGTCTTATGAGAAACGTTTGTGAAGTACTTTGAAGGTGTTTGGCAAAAGAATAAGTGTGGGGGTATTTCATGTTTGTATTAAAAAAAAAAAAAAAAAAAAAAAAAAAAAAGAAAAGAAGAAAAGAAAAAGAAAAAAAAAAGATTGTATACAAAGAAAATAAAAAGTTTTTAAAGTTTCAGTTTAAGTTTGTGGTTGGAGGTGACTGGAAGAATCGTTGGAGAGCTTGAGTTCTTATAAATCTAAAGAAAAGAATTGCTTGCAATGTAGCTTGGAACTTGTGTTTTCCTATTCTTTCGTTTTAATAACCCTATCCCTAAGCCTCATTACATCCAATAAAAGTCCTCTTGATTTAAGTTTTGCAATTATGACTGTGGAGAAGTGATCTTTATGCAAGCTTATGGTAGAACTTTCACATTTGATTCTTTGAGAGAAACACATTAAAACTAAACACATGTGTGATTGAGTGTAAATCCCGTGAGAAGGTCGCTAGTTTGCATATGGTGTTTTTTTTTAAATAAAAATTTGAAATTGCATGAGCATGGCTATCTCACACACTACACTTCAAGGATGTTTCAAAGATTACTGCTAATATTTGAATAAGGAAAATGAACTTGAATTGCTTGTTGGTGTTAGCTATGGTTTTTGATTATTTATGTTCTCAAATGAAATTCTATGAGGGTTATATAGGGGGAAATAATAATTTTCATGTTATTACTTTATTTTGTTTTCGTTTGTTTTGCTCGAGGACTAGCAAAAGTTAAGTGTGGGGGTATTTGATCGGATCATATTTATACATATTTTACATCAAATTCTTCTGTCTTTTCTTAGTTAGTTTCTTGTATTCTTGAGCTATTTACTTTGTTTTTGTGTTTTATCGAATTTATCTAGCTAAGAAAATTAAAATAGCACAAGTGTAGTTTTAAATAATAAATTCGTCGAAAATTGCTTTAGTTGTTCTAATTATGTCACGGAATATAGGTCATGGAAGTTAGGCTAAATTTATTAGGTATGTATTAGAAAATTATATGATATATCTAAAATTGAAGTGTTTTGCAGTTGGTGAGTAAAGATAAGAAACAAAAAGAAATAAGCATTTGCAGCTAGTGGAAAATGAGTGGGAAAAACAGAAATAGAATAAGAAGAAGTGGGACGGAAAGCTTATGGCAGCATGCTGTGAAGAAACAAAACAAATATAAAAACACAAAGGAAGTCAAAAGAATAAAAGGCAGCAAGTGATGCCTGGCGGAAAGAAAAAGAACATAAAAAAATAAAGTATTAAGTGGAGCACAGACAAGGCATATAATAGAATAAAGATGGCAGAAAATGGGAGAGAGATTGGATGAAAGTTTAGTCGTGCTGGGGGAATAAAAGATATATATATATAGAAGCTGCTTTGGGTTTTTGAGGGGGGAGCACGGGGTGAGGAGGGCAGGCAGTCACACAGGAAGCTTGCAGGGGGGGGGACGCTGCCTTATGCAGCGTGGGAATGGTGGAAGGTCAGACAGAGACGCAGGAACTTCAAGGGGACACAACACAAAAGAGGCCTTGCTGGCAGCAAGTGGGAAGAGAGAGCTGCGCAGAGACAGCTGTTGCGAAAGAAAGGCTGCTAAGGCAGCACTTGGACGCGAGCAAGACAGGAGGGAGAGAGAGGTCAGCACGTGCAGGTAGAAGGAGCAGCAGAGTGCTGCCTCGGGGAACACAGGAGGCTTGCGGGACAGCTGAAAGCTGCAGGTCAGCACGGAAAGCAAGGAGAAGGGCTGCCTGGCGAGGACTGTGCAGGAAAGAAGGATAGAAAAACAGATCCTTGCACATTTCTATCGGTTAATTCGTTCCTCAAACTCACATTTTATTTTTATGTTTTAATTTTAATAATATGTAACTAATTTTGTTTTGGCTAGAGTTTAATTCAAAACCATGGATATATTTGTAATTTGAATTGATTACCTTCAGTTGTGATTTCTGAGTTGTGATTTAATTTGCTTAACTGCTTGATTGATAACTTATTTTTGTATGTCGATTAAGGATGCATACTTAATTTACATGCATGAATTTGATGCTAGAATATAAGTGAATTTCACCTAATCGTTATGAACTTATATTCACAAGTAGTGAAGGTCGCTTATAAACGATCGCGTTAGGTAAATTCTTGGCATAAGTTTCATGCAATTCATAGTAACAAGTGCCTCGTCAATGCTTATGATTTTCATAAAACTTAATGATTCTTGCTTGTATCTCTATTATGCAATTCATGTAGGGAACTTGTAGGGAATGTTTTGGGTTGTCGTATGCAATCATCCAACCTAATAAAAGTAGGAAAATCTGAAGGTTAATTTAAGCGGACCTAATTAACTTGGGGCGTTGAGAATTTACAATTTATTGAAAGAACAACTGAAAATCAATTTAGGTTGCATATGTGGCATGTGTGGAGAATAATCCTCTAGCCAGTCCGTCATTTATCATTTTACCTTAATTTTATGTTTTTGTCAATTTTGTAATTTATTTAAGTTTAATTTACTTTTCATCAAAAATCAATCCCCCGTTTATTTTAAGGTGTTAGATTTATTAGAAATCAATTTAGTTTGTATTTTCTTGAGTCTTGAATTATTTTGTGTCTTTTTAGATTATTTGTTAGTTTTATTTTGAGTTATTCTAGTTAAGTGTTTTGAGTCTAGTTTAGTGTTTTAAATTTTGTTTTTACGTTTTTAATTTAATTTTACTTTGGTTAGCATCCCTAGTTAATCCCCGGCCTAGAACGATCCCTACTTACATCATTACTACAACTGTCACAAATAGGGTTTAAATTTGTGCGTTAATTTATTTTCGCATCAATAATGCAAAGTAGTCCTTTGACCTGAGGCATCATAGTTGTCTTGTGGTTAGGTCCTTGATCTTTGACTATGTCAAAGTCACTCCATTCGTGGGTGTCCACGGCATAGTTGGGGTTAAGCCACTTAGCCATGAAGGCAAGTAAATGTGCAACAAGGGATCTCTAACCTTAAAACCATTTGAGGGAGAATACTCTATGATATGATTAAGAATCTCTGGCCAGAGTATGAATGAGATTTAGGAAGTCGTTCCAAATCACATTCAAGGTAATCATATAAGTAAATGAATCATATTGGATAGTAGACATGAATAAACTATCAAACCAAACAATGTGGTCAAGAGTATTGTATTAGAGAAAGACCGTATTGCATTGTAATCCTAAACTGAATAGGTTCTCCACCTCTTCTGATTAGCTTGGGTAACCATGATATGCTGCTAGGTGTCACTCATAGTTTGTGGAAGCCCTAAACGTGTATAATCACTAAAGGGAGAATTGAAAGTAAGTTTCAATTCACAATCGATTTGAAAGAGTTTTAATCGCCCACTGCCTCGCTAAAAGGAACCTAATGGATCGTACACCGTGTAAGGCAGAGATTGAAGAAACAATGGAGATGAGTAAGAACAATTAAATGGTTTAATTATTTATGGCAAGGATTAATTAATATGTTAATTAATCAAACGAATAAAGTTCGTTAAAAGACCACGGGTTAGTTTTTGGCCTTAAGGCCCAATGGGCTTCAAACGTCAAGCCCATTGACTTAAGTTGTATGACAACTTAATGACAAATAATTCACAAAGGCTTTAAAAGCCCAATGAAACCCTATGGCCGGCCATTTAGAGGAAGGGTAGTGAACTTGCTTTAATTACAAGTTTGCCACTCCAATGAATAAATGTATAAATATGACTTTATAGCCAAAATTCATAAAAGGGTTTTCTTTTGGAGAAAAGATGAGAACACAAAGCTCTCTTTTCTCTCTAAGAGGCCGGCCACCCTAGAGGAATTTAGCTAGCAATCTTACTTCCTCTAGGTCACTCATTTCTTCATCAATCTATCCTTGGTGTGGAGACTTAGAGGTTCTCAATTTTGGGAACTTGGAGAATCTATTCTTCCATCCAAATCCATGGATCTAAGAAGCAAGGAATGAAGGCCCTCTCCTTGGGTGATTAGCCTTTGCTTATGCAAAGAGGAATCTACAAAGGTATAAATTTCTCAACTCATTTTGATTTGAGTTGAGTCTTGGTTCACCAATCTACTAGGCTTTGAATTTCATGGTTAATGTTTTGTTTTTAAGTGCATGCAAGCATGATTCCGCCTTTTAATTGTTAATAGCATGCTATAGATGTTGCTTAAATGAAAATGTTTTTCACAAAAAATCCTTCAGTCATGTGTGTGCAAATGTAAAGGGAAACATGGACATCACACACCCATACAAACTGTACATGCAAGGAATTGAAGTGGTCCTCTCCCTAGCCTATAAATACATCCACCATTCCCCTTCCTAAGAAGATCTTGATCCATCAAAAGAGCTTCATTCACAAACACAATTTCCTTGCCATGACCTCCATCCATTCATCTAGCCATACTACATCTCACCAATCCATACACTTTCATCTCTTAGCCGTGCAAATCCATTCCATCCATATATCCATACACATCCTAGACACTTGTGCTACAACAAGGTGGTGAAAACAAAGGTCCTTGGCGTTTCAAGCTTGGAACTTTGGAGCGTTTTAGGTGTACTTCGTTCTTGCTTTCAATGTCTACTTTATTATTTTCTAATTTTGTTGCAATTATGAGTGGCTAAACCCTTATTTAGTTAGGGGGAAGTTTGAAGCCATGAACATGCTTGAGATTTGAATTGATTTCTTCCAATTGTGATTTGAGAAGTTGTGATTGCAATTCAATTATCTATTTTATTCATAACTGATTCTTGTATGTTTATTAAGGATGCATACTTAGTTTTCATGCATGAATTAGATGTTATAATATAAATGAGTTTCACCTAATCGTTACAAGTTTATATTCATGAGTAGTGAAGGTTGTTTATCACAATCGAGTTAATTGAATTCTCGGCAATTGTATCATGCATTCATAGTTATAATTGCCTCGTCAACACTTATGATTTTCATTGAACGTAATGATCTCTGATTGTATCTCTATTATGCATTCATATAGGGGACTTTTAGAGAAGGATTTGGGTTGTCGCATGCATTCATCCAATTCAATGAGTAAAGGAAAATCTGAGGGTTAATTTGTGCATCACGGTTAATCTGGGGTGTTGAGCATCATAATTTATTGAAAAGCAATTGGAAATCGATTCATGTACAAGTGTGTCATGTGTGAAGAATGGAGACGGTTTAAACCTACAAAACAAATGACAAAGGTGGGTTTGGCTATTTGGCTTTGGTTCACTAAACAACTTCATCTTGAATATGTATTATGCAAATCAATGTTATGCTTTGAATGGAACGGGCATGAGTTCTTGTATTTGGATCTATAATGATGAAACACATTCTAAATAGAAACCAAGCAAAGAATAATGAGATCATGCAACGACTTTAGAAAACAACGATGCACAGATTATTAACTCTCCAAAGAACGTTTTAGGCTCAAGTCTCACAGGGTTGTAGCGTTAATTTGAGTTCCTTCCTTCAAGCATGTTACAAAAACTGATTTTATCCTTTGTGATTACATGTGAATTCATAAATTATAACTATAACCAAGTATTAGCCAAAGAGCATATCAAACTTCCATCCATGTTTGTAACTTTCTTTAACAGTCATGCAATTAAAAACCGAATCCTCATCATTGTGTTGGAAGGTTTCCTAAGACACAAACAACACACAAAAACAACTCTTTTTGGCTTTTTCAAAACAATTTTTCAAATTTTTATCAAAATTTCGGATTTTTATGTCAAAACATATTAAAATGCTTCAAAACACACTACAAACACTTAAAAACAGTGAAAAACAACATTGTAAGTGATAGGTAAATAAACCCACGAAAATCATGCAAAACAGCTTGTTTACCCCCCCACACTTAAACCAAACATTGTCTTCAATGTTTCAAACATAGACTTACAGTCAAACAAGCAAACAACACAACTAATCAAACATGAAAAGCATGGCAAAGTAAAAAGAAGAAAGAGTAGAGTTTAGGAACGCAAATCTGGTTATGGAGGTAGATGATCTTTCGCTTCGGTAGTGAATGAATCGGCACGTATTTTGTCATGCTTGTTGACTTTCCACAACTTTGATCTTGAATTGGATTGGAAGGAAGAGGAGAATTCCTTGGTGGTGATGATTTGATGGCATTGTACGGCGAGGCTTTGCTCTTTGGCGACTGATGCATCAATATGTTGTTGAAGTTTCTCGAGCTCTTGGTTTCAACTCAGACTCCTTCTGCTGGGTTGATTGATTGTGTAGGCTACATTCTTCTCTGCTTGTTTCTTCTGCACGGCAGCAGGCACGAGGTAGAGGTGATGGTCTGTTTCTTTGTTCAATCTGTCCAAGTGTCGACCGATTGCTTTCTTTCTCCTTGTCCCGCAGGCAAGAGCAAGGTAAAGGAAAAGCATGCCATAAGATATCTTTGCCTTCGACTCTGATGATATGAGGTACTTTTGCTTTTGAAGAAGTATCTTTCCACAGGTTTATTCTTGAACTGGGCTGGAAGGAAGAGGAGACTTGATCTTGAAGGAAATCGGACCATAAGCAGTCTCACATGGCAAGTGATCCTCAGCTTAGTTGAGGAAGAATTAGCACGTTGTCTCCACATGCTTCAAGGTATCATTTTCACTTGCCTTATCTGTTCTCCAGGCAGATATAGCATCTTCTTCGGAAGTACATCAGCAGTTGAAGATGAGCACTTGATGTGAAAATTAACTTGACACACAAATTAAACCCTATTGATGACAATTGTAGTATTAAGCAAGTAAGGATCGTTCTAGACCAGGGATTAACTAGGGATGCTAATCAACACAAATAAGACTCAAAAACACTAAACTAGACTCTATAGACTCAAAACTGACTTAAAACACTCAAAACAGCAAAACTAAATGAAATTGACTCAATTCTAGACCTAACAAGTGATTTGGACGAAAATAAGACTTAACTTGACTCAAAAGACTAAAAGAAAATAGGTTTTGACTCTAAAAACAAGACTTAAGAAAAAGGGATTTTATTTTGACGAAATTGAAATTTAAAACAGAAACTTTGAAAACAAACTTAAGAAAAACGATTTTGGATGAAATAGAATGGTGAAAGGCTAGTTAGAGGGTTCCTTCTCCACACATGACATATGCATACGAATCGATTTCCAATTATTATTTCGACAAACCATGAATGACAATGCCCCAAATTAATTGTATTGAACTAATTAATTCTCAGATTTCCCTAGATTCATTGAATTGCATGGATAACGCATCACAACCAAGTTATTCTTTATCAAGTTCCCTAACTATGAAATACGCATGATAGAAACACTTAACAAAGATCATTAAGTTCAATGGAAACCATAAGCATCGACGAGGCATTCATAACTATGAAAAGCATGTTACTCTTGCCTAGGATTTACTTAACACAATTGTGACTAACAACTTTTACTACCTATGAATATAAGTTTATAACGATTAGGTGAAATTTCCTTATACTGTAGCATCAAATTCATGCATGCAAACTAAGTATGCATCATTAATTAACACACAAGAACAAGTTCTTAATAAAACAGATAAGTAAACCACATCCACGATTCATGAAACAATAATTGGATGAAATCAATTCATATAAAACACATAATCATGGCTTCGAATTCACCTCTAACTATAAAGAAATTAGTTCCTCATGTTCGCAAATAAACAAATATAACTTGAATTAAACATTGAAATAAAAGATGGAAAACACCTAGAAACGCTCTAAATTGCTCCTTCTTCTCCTTCCTTAGCTGCGGCACAAGAGGATTGTGGTGGATGGTGTGGTGGATGGATGTAGGTGATTTATGGTAGAGGGTGGTGAATGATTTGTGCAGCAAGGGTTGGTATTTATAGGCTGGAATTCATGTTAAAACCCCTAAGGATTTGGATAAGTTTCTGAAATTAAAATGGGACAACGATTGTGAAACCAAAACCTAAGTGGAATGGGTTAAGGCAATCAGAAAACCAAAGGGGATTAGGTCAATATGGTGCGGCACTAATTCCTACAAGGAAAGGGATACATTTAGCCTAAATCAAGAGGGAAAAGGATTGAGATTTTAGGTTCTAGAGCTTCTAGAAAAGGGGAAAAACGCCAGATTTTTAGGTGCTTCTAGAAAAGATGTTTTAGCACCAATTTAGGAGTTCTAGAAGGATAAGGGTTCTAGAATCTGAAATATATAGTTTAAGTACATAATTATCCCTTAGAAATAGCTAGAATCAAGGCACAAATTGATTTGGATAAGATAGGATAAGATAAGATTAGGTAAGGATAAGATAAGATAAGATAAGATTGGATAAGGTTTTGGATAATGTTCCTTCTTTTGAGCTGATTTCTTATCTTCCTTGACTTGGATTTATTTCTTCACTCTTTTCAGCTCATTCTTAGCCTTTTGAACTTCAAATTCGTCCATCCATCTTGCTCCTTTCATAAGCTATCCATTTGATGCCCAAAACTGCCTCAAAATGCTCCAAATTGCACTTTCTTTCCAACTTTGTCATATGGACCTACAAACACACAAAAATAGCTTAGAACACTATAATAAACACAAACAAACTATGAAAATGCAAGAAAACAAGCTAACTAAGTTGCATAAATATGCTCCTATCAGCACTCGAGAGCAATGCTAGGTAAGCAATCAGGAAGGAGTTTCAGGCAGTCGGTTCTTAGATCGGAAGATTGACACCAAGTGCTGGCTGATTGCTCTCTTTCTCCTTGTCACAAAGACAAGGAAAAGGACAGGGAGAAAGCATGATATGAGATACTCTTGCTTTCAACCTTCATGATATGAAATACTTTTGCTCTCGATGACTTGTTTGCAGAGGTACCCCAGGGGATGAGGAACACCGAGTAACTCGAGAGGCTTCATTGGGAATGCATTTTCAGAGATGAAGAAAGGTTGAGGAAGTCTGCCTTGCTATGAAGGATGAAGGTTGACATTTATAGGAATTTCTTCATAACCGGTAGAGGTACTATTCTTTTACTCTTGTCAGCAACCGTTGGGTGATTGAACAGTAAGATTCACGCGCTTTCTACTTTGTCAGAAATCTTAGACAAAGTTACATGTAATTTCCGCAAAGCTAAGGTTGCGTGTGACAGGTGCTGACAAGTCTGGAAAAGTATCGGCCAGTGGTTTCTGAGCAGGCCCAGCTTTTGAGAAAGCAGGCGCCTCTTCGATTTCTGAGCAGGCGCCTCTTCGATTTCTGAGCAGTGATAGGAGCATATTTATGCGACTTAGCTTGCTTGTTTTCTTACATTTTGGTAATTATTTAGTATTTATAATAGTGTTTAAAGCTAAATTCGTGTGTTTGTAGGTTTTATGGGCTAATGGTGCATTTTGAGCCAATTTGGAGTAGTTTGGAGTGTTTTTGGGCCCACGATGGATTGCTTATGATCCAATCTAGATGGATGGACGAATTTGAAGTCAAAAGAAGCTAGGAACATGCTAAAAATATGGTGAAACAAATACAAGTTGCAAGAAGGGATAGGTTTCTCGAAGGATTGACCAAAACTCCACTCAAAACCATGCCTAACCCATAAAGAAAGTGTGTGGATGATTCAATACCTAACCCATTAGAAAAGTGTGTGGATGATTCAATACCTAACCCATTAGGAAAGTGTGTGGATGATTCAAGACCTAACCCACCATCAAAAACAAGTCCATCCTCTCCCTATAAATACCCATGGCAGCAACCTCATTTATCATCAAGAAATTAACCATTCTCCAAGCCTTGCCTTGCCTCTCCATACATATCTAAACTCCTTCCCATCCATTCCTCCAAATAACCAACCATTCAAAACATCACTCCATCCTTGTGTTGCGGCAAAGAAGAAGAAGGAAAGTTCTTGGACGTGCTTGCTATCCAACATGGATCGTTGGAACGTTTAGGTGTTTTCTTTCTTTTATTTTCAATGTATAATTTTATTTATCTTTGTTTTGTGAACATGAGGAACTAAACCCCTATTTAGTTAGGGGGAAGTTTGAAGCCATGAACATGCTTGTGATATGAATTGATTTCTTCCAATTGTGATTTGATAAGTTGTGATTGCAATTCAATTATCTATTTGCTTCATAACTAATTCTTGTATGTTTATTAAGGATGCATACTTAGTTTTCATACATGAATTAGATGCTAGAATATAAATGAGTTTCACCTTATCGTTACAAGTTTATATTCATGAGTAGTGAAGGTTGCTTGTCACAATCGCGTTAATTGAATTCTTGGCAAACGTATCATGCTTTTCATAGTTACGATTGCTTCGTCAATGCTTATAGTTTTCATGAAACTTAATGATCTTTAATCGTATCTCTATTGTACTTTTCACGTAGGGGACTTTTAGAGAATGTGTTGAATTGTTGTATGCGTTTTCCGTCCAATTCAATAATTTAAGGAAAACTTGAAGATTAAAAAAGTGTTGTTCACGGTTAATCTGGGGTGTTGAGCATCATAGTTTATTGAAAAGCAATTGGAAATCGATTCATGTACAAGTGTGTCATGTGTGAAGAACGGACCTCTAACTAATCCATCCATCATCTTATTTCTCAAATTCGTTTTACAATTTGCCTAGCTAAAAATCTATTTAAGTTTTAGTTTGTTTGTTTTACTTTCAACTTCACCAAACCCAAATCCCCCTTTTACTTTCTTATTTTAAAGTCTTTTGTTTACATTTTTTTTAACTTTGTTTTTATGTTTTTGAGTCAGTTTAGAGGTTTTAGCAAGCCCTCCTAATCCCCGGTTTAGAACGATCCCTACTTATACATGTACTACAATTGTCACAAGAGGGTTTAATTTGAGTGATTATATATTTCGCATCAAGCAGACGCCTTTTCTTTCTGGAGCTTCGTCGAGTGCTGATTTATAGAGGCACGCATTACGTTCCAAAGCACACTTGAATTGCCGCCTGTAGAAGCTCCCTTCTAAGATCTTGATTTGTCTGACCTCTTCTTTTTCTTCAACACCTTCAAAAATGTCTTGCCCACCTGACCGTCGTCTTAACTTGAATGTCAGGGAAGCTATTGACATGTCTTCTCCAGACAACATTTGGTATCCGTCCTTCTTATCCCCCAATGGTCCTCTTACAGTTGAGGACTCTGTGATGACGAACGATACAACCACTTCGGTGGTGGCTAGAAATCTTCTCACTCCAAGAGACAGTAGGATACTATCCAGGCGGGCCGACGAGCTGGCTATTCAGGACTCTCTGGCCTTTAGCGTCCGATGTGCAGGCTCAGCATCAAACATGGGCCAACGCCTTCTTGCTCGATCTCGTCAGGTTGAGTCTTTGATGGCTGAGGTGGCTAGTCTTCGGCAAGAGATCAGAGTGCTTGGGCACGAGAATAAAGAGTTGGACATGCTCTCAACTAATTACTCAACAAGTATGAAGAGGAAGCTTGATCAGCTGCAGGAGTCCGAAGTTCAGATTCAGAGTGATCATCAAAGGTTTGTGGCGTTACTCCAGAGGCAACTTCTGCCTTCGTCTTATGGCGCTTCACCAAGTGTTGAGGCTCCGGAAAATCAAACTCTGGAACTTTGTCTTTCTGGAGCTCCGTCGAATGCTGAGGCACCACCTGACCAATGAAGGCTCCTTCCTGTTTGTTTGCACATTCTTGTACTTTTCTACCTTTCTACCTAATGTTCATTTTCCACGAAAATTGATGAAAAAACATCTTGTTTACATGTCAAAGTTTCAAACATAAACCCACACCAAAAACAATCAAACAAGCAACAAATAAATATGACAAACATGGCAAAATAAATGCAGTAAAGGGAAGGTTTTTAGGAACGCAAAACTGATTGTGGAGCGATTCAAAGATCTTCCTTATTTGAATGCATGGGTTGCCTCCCAAGAAGCGCTTGCTTTAACGTCTTGCAGCCGGACGAAACTTCCTTCTAGGCTTGGATAGGGCCCAGGGCAGTGAGTGGGATTTCTTCCAAAATATGCCCCACACCACTCTCATAGTATAGCTTCAAACGATGCCCGTTCACCTTGAATTCGTCACCGTTCCTTAAGCTTTTAACTTGGATTGCACCATGGGGGAAAACATGAGTAACAACAAACGGCCCAATCCACTTAGAACGTAACTTACCAGGGAACAAACGTAGACGGGAATTGAATAGCAGCACTTTCTGTCCAATTGAGGATGTTTTTCCCCGAATCATTTTGTCATGAAACGCCCTTGTTTTCTCCTTGTAAATTCGTGCATTCTCATAGGCTTCGTTCCTTATCTCCTCAAGTTCATTCAATTGGAGCTTTCTATTCATTCCAGCATCATCTAAGTCCAAATTGAATGTTTTCATAGCCCAATGCGCCTTGTGCTCTAGTTCCACAGGTAGGTGACACAGCTTGCCATAGATTAGTCGAAATGGAGACATCCCTAGGGGTGTTTTGTAGGCAGTGCGATATGCCATAGTGCATCGTCTAAACGCAAGCTCCAATCCTTCCAGGTTGGCCCAACAGTCTTCTCCAAGATTTGCTTGATTTCTCTATTCGAAACTTCGGCTTGGCTACTTGTTTGAGGGTGGTATGGCGTGGAAACCCGATGCTTGACATTGTACTTTTTAAACAGCGCCTCAATGGTGAGATTGCAAAAGTGGGAGCCTCCATTGCTTATGAACACCCTCGGCATGCCAAAACTGGAAAAGATGTTAGCATTGATAAAATCTGCAACCACTCTAGAATCGTTAGTACGGGTGGCTTTGGCTTCCACCCATTTCGACACATATTCAACGGCTAGCAAAATATAAGTAAAACCATATGAGGGCAGAAAGGGTCCCATGAAATCTATATACATCAAAGATCTCCACATTAAAGATGGGGGTTTGCGGCATTTGGTCCTTGGCACCTATTTTACCTATTCTTTGGCATCTATCACAAGTTATGCAAAACGTTCTAGCATCCTTAAACAATGTAGGCCAATAGAAACCACTCTCTAAAACCTTAAGGGTCGTCCTTTGGGTGCCAAAATGACCCCTACATGCATAACTATGGCAGAATGCAAGAATTGAATTAAACTCAGAATTTTGCACACATCTACGAATAATCTGGTCAGGACAATACTTCCACAAATATGGATCATCCCACACATAAAATCGTGCATCATTTCTGAGTTTATCACGCTTGTATTTATCTAGAGTGCTAGGAACTTGTTTTGTGACCAAATAATTGACCAAATCAGCATACAAAGGCTCAGTTACCTCTAGGGACAGCAATTGCTCGTCAGGGAATGTCTCTAAAATGGGTAAGGAGTCCTCAATATGCACCAAACGGCTGAGGTGGTCAGCCACCACGTTTTCACTCCCCTTTTTGTCTCTAATTTCAATGTTGAACTCTTGAAGTAGGAGCATCCAACGAATCAGCCTTGGTTTGGCCTCCTTCTTGGTGAGAAGATACTTCAAAGCTGCATGGTCAGAATATACAATCACTTTAGTGCCAAGTGATAGGAGCATTTTTTATGCGACTTAATTGGCTTGTTCTCGTGCGTTTGCGTTGTGTTTCCTTAGTTATTTTAGTGTTTAAAGCCATTTTCATTTGTTTGTAGGTCTTAATAACAACCTTGGCAAGAAAAGTGCATTTTGGTGCATGTTGGATCAATATTGGGCTCAAATGGATTGCATGCATGAGGATGGACGTTTTGGGCATATGTGTGTACAAGTGTGTGTGTGTAATTGCAAGGATAAACAATGACATCTCATACACATGCAAACTCAAGGCAAGAGAGGGAGAAAACACATGCAAAGAAGCCCACATGCAAAGTGAAAGGGGAAGGAAATGGTGTGTTTTGTGGTTGAAATGATGAAGCATGTGTGTGTAAATGTAAAGGGGAAAACATGGCAGCAAACACATGGCAAAGAAAGCAAACACATGGCAAAGATAAGAACATTGAAGCATACACATGCAAGGGCACGGCATAGGGCAGAAAATGTGGGTGTTTGGTGCTTGAAATGATGAAGCATGTGTGTGTAAATGTAAAGGAAAATAGGGCAGAAAATGTGTGTGTGTTGTGGTTGAAATGATGAAGCATGTGTGTGTAAAGAGGAAACATGCCAACACACACCCACACAAGCTGCACATGCAAAGGAAATGGAGTGGTCCTCTCTCAAGCCTATAAATACCACCTTCCATATTCATCAAAAACACAACAGATTTTCTCATTGCTTTGGTCGAAACTTCCCACCACCATTCTCTCTAATTTCAGCCAAAAACCACCCCTAGCCACACCACCCATCAATCCTAAACCTTTCCATACCATTCCCCATCCATTCTACACCATAAAAACCACCCAAAACCGTCCAAAACCTCTAGTGCCGCTGCTTGCAAGGAAGGAAAAAGAAGGAACATCTTGTGCTGTGCCTATGCCCAAGCCTTGGGAGTGTTGGAGCGTTTCTAGGTGTTTTCTATCTTTGATTTCAATGTTTAAATTAAGTTATCTTTGTGTAATTGCGAGTATGAGGAACTAAACCCCCCTTGGCTAAGGGGGGATTCAAAACCATGTTTATGCTTGCTATATGATTTGATTACATCCAGTTGTGATTCATAAGTTGTGAATTCAATTTACTTATCCGTTCGTATAAAAACTGATTTGTGTATGTTGGTTGAGAGTGCACGCTTAATTTTCATGCATGAATTTGATGCTAGAATATAAGGGAGTTTCACCTAATCGTTATGAACTTATATTCACAAGTAGTGAAGGTTGCTAGTCACAATCACGTTAAGTAAATTCTTGGCATAAGTTTCATGCAAATCATAGTAACGAGTGCCTCGTCAATGCTTATGTTTTTCATAGAACTTAATGATTCTTGCTTGTTTCTCTATTATGCAATTCATGTAGGGAACTTGTAGGGAATGTGTTGGGTTGTCGTATGCAATCATCCAACCCAATAACTTGTGGAAAAACTGAGGGTTAATTAGTGCAATTCACGGTTAATTTGGAGCATTGAGTATTCATAGTTTATCGAAAAGCAACTGGAAATCGTTTTGTATGCAAGTGTGACATGTGTGGAGAAGAACCTCCTAGCTAGCCTTCCATCCATAAGTTTCATTCAAATTCATTTACAATCTGTTTTGTTTTACAAAGTTTGTTTTGTTTTCAAATTCGTCAAGAACCAATCTCCCATTTATTTCAAAGTATTAGATTAGTTAGTAATCACTTTAGTTTGTGTTTTTAAGTGTTTTGGTTCACCCAAATTTGCCTAAGAATCTGTTTACTTTGTTCATGTCTTAATTTAATTATTTTCGTCCAAAATCAACCCCATCTTATTTCTTTGAGTCATATTAATTAGAACTTGTCTTAGATTATGTTTTTAAGTGTTTTAGTTCATTAGAAAACCAAAATTCGTCCAAGTTTGTGTTTGTGCTCTAAACTGCCCAGAAAGTGTTTTTAAGGCAATTTTGAGTCTTTGGTTGCTGTTTGAATTTTTTTTGTTTATCTCAGTATTTTAAAGTATAGTTTTGCATTCTTTGAGTCTAGTTTAGTGTTTTAAACTTTGTTTTTTACGTTTTCAAGTCAGTTTCCAAGTGATTTAGCAATCCCTCCTAATCCCCGGCCTAGAACGATCCCTACTTACATACTTTACTACATTTGATAAAAAGAGGGTTTAATTTGTGTGCTTATATATTTTGCATCAAATTTTTGGCGCCGTTGCCGGGGATTAGCAACTTTGCTAATCCTTTGGATTGTTTTATTTCAGTTTGTTTTAATTCGTCCCAGATTCTGAGTTTGTTTTGTTTTCTTGTTTTTAGGTACTAGTTTATGACTCGGAGTTCTCATCCGGTTCGTGAACACATCTTGGACTTTGACGACGATTTCGAGCGAGAATTGAGACTAAAAAGGAAGAATCCAGAGCCTAGTGAATCAAGTTCAAATTCAGAAGCCGAAGTTGAGTTTGAAGAAGAGGAACCCACGGCAAGAGTGGGTGAAGTAGAGGAAGCCATGGCACAAGACAATCGTACAATCAAGGAGCTTTCGGCTTCGGGATTAGACAATGCCGCACCCTTATGCATCCAATACCCCATGGCTGCCCTAGGGAAGACGGATGAGTTCGAATTGAAGTCAAGTTTGCTACACCACATTCCGAAGTACCATGGGTTGTCCATAGAGGATCCTAACAAGCACTTGAAAGAGTTCGAGGTGGTGTGTTCAAGCATGACTCCAATCAATGTTGACGGGAGCATATTGAAGATGAAGGCTTTTCCCTTTTCTCTCATGGAAAAGGCGAAAGATTGGTTGTATGAATTAGCTCCCGGAACGGTCACATCTTGGGAGAGCATGAAACGGGCTTTCTTGGAGAAGTTTTTCCCAACTTCTCGAGTCATCCTCCTACGAAAAAGGATAAGTGGAATTCAACAAGATGAAGGTGAATCTTTTCCTACGTACTATGAACGTTTTAAATCTCTTGTTGCTTCATGTCCACAGCATCAGATGAAGGAGGAACTTCTTTTACAATACTTCTACGAGGGGCTACTACCAATCGAACGTCAAATGCTAGATGCCTCGGCGGGAGGAGCCTTGGTGGACAAGACCCCCATGGCTGCAAAGACATTGATAGCAAATCGAGCGTTAAACGCTCAACAATACGAAGGTGTTGGGCAAAGGAGCAACCCACGTCAACACCAAGTGAATGAGGTAAGTGCCATAACCGAACTTCAAAATCAAATGGCTAACCTTACTACTTTGCTTTCTCAGGTGGTGGAAGGTCCAAAAGTGCAAAACGTGGCAGCTTGTGGCGTATGCTCCATGCAAGGACACCTTACGGACAAGTGCCCACAATTGATAGAGAATGGAGGTTGGGAGACCCTCAATGCCGTGGGATTTGGCAACCAATACCAACCGAGGAATGACCCCTTTTCTAATACTTACAATCCCGGTTGGCGTGATCATCCAAATTTCAAATGGCGAGAACCCCAACAAGGCCAACAACAAAGCACATTTAGGCAACAACCCCCGGGTTTCTATCAAAAGCCGTTGGCACCCACACAACCTCAAGCACAACCTACCCAAACCAATTCAGGTTCGTCCATTGATAATGATCAGATTTTTCAGTTACTAACTTCTATGGCGCAGGGTATGCAAAATAGAGACAAAATGATGGATGAATTGGAGAAGCAAGTAGGGCAGATTGTGGAGTTCATGGGCCAATTTCGAGAGCAAGGCAAGTTGCCAAGTTCAACCATTGTCAATCCGAGGGGAGGATTCGAAACTGCCAAGGCCATCACGCTAAGGAGCGGGAAAGAAGTAGGAACTGAGCCACAACCATCGAAATCTGCCCCCAAGGAAGACGAGAAGTTGCAAATAGAAAAGGAGGAGCAATCCTTGCCGAAACCACCCAAGCATTCCAATTCGGCCACCATAGGTAAGGAAGGTCCAATTCAAGTTAATTCTAATGTCATTCCTCCGAATGTTCCGTTTCCTAGCAGATTTTTGGAAGCCAAGAACGAAGAGGGGGAAAAAGATGTCCTTGAGACGTTTAGGAAGGTGCATGTCAATATCCCACTCCTTGATGCTATAAAGCAAATTCCGAAGTATGCTAAGTTCTTGAAGAAGCTTTGTACAACAAGGAAACGGATTCGGGAGAAAGAGGTGGTACACGTAAGTGAGAATGTATCTGCAATATTGCAAAGAAAGCTACCACCTAAATGCAAAGATCCAGGTAGTTTCACTATCCCTTGTGTTATTGGCAATGCGAGGTTTGATCATGCTATGCTAGATTTAGGTGCATCCATTAATGTCATGCCATATTCTGTTTATGCATCTATGAATCTAGGAGAGCTTCAAAATGATGGTGTTATTATTCAATTAGCCGATCGATCTAATGCATATCCGAAAGGAGTGTTGGAAGATGTTTTGGTGCAGGTAGACCACTTAATTTTTCCTGCAGATTTCTATGTGCTTGATATGGAGGATTCAGGACACTCTTCACCATCACCGCTCTTACTTGGACGACCATTCATGAAAACGGCTCAAACCAAGATTGACGTGGCCAAGGGAGCAGTAACTATGGCCTTTGGTGGTGATATGATTAACTTTAAGATTTCTGAATCGGTTGAGAATACTAATGATGTTCGTTCTTGTTATGCCATTAATATAATTGAAAATATAGGGCAGGAATGTTCAACACTAATCAAGAAGAATGTACCCCGAACCACCATCGAGGAGGGAATTGGAGTGAACAACAAAGAGTGCACGGCCCCAACCTTGAAATCACCAAATCTGGCCGAGTGCACCCCTTGTGCATCTATTCATTGTGATGCCACTCCTTTGCCGCACATAGGTAAGCCACCTATTCCAATTTCGATTCCCATTTCAACTAATAGGTTGTTACCTTGTATGGTGCATGTACCTAATCGAAGTCAATGGGGTGGGAGAGTTCGTGTTGATTTAGAGAAGCAAAACATGACAATAAGAAAGGATCATTATCCCATCCCATTCAAGGACCCAAAGAATGAAGTATTTCGTAGGACAGGTTGTGGAAAAACCCCTCCATGCCGGGGGTTCCATAAACCTTCAATGGAGCATCGTCCGGCTGCAAGACGTTAAAGAAAGCGCTACTTCGGAGGCAGCCTATGTATTCAAATAAGGAAGATCTTTGAATCGCTTCACAATCAGTTTTGCGTTTCTAAAAACCTTCCCTTTTACTACGTCTATTTTGCCTTATTTGTCATTTTTATTTGTTGCTTGTTTGATTGTTTTTGGTGTGGATTTTTGTTTGAAACATTGATAGGTAAACAAAGTGCTTTTACATTGACTTTAGTAGAGAAGGAACATTTAGTAGAAAATTTCAAAGATGTGCATACAAACAAGAATGAGTCTTCATTGGTCAGGAGGTGCCTCAACATTCGACGGAGCTCCAGAAAGACGAAGCACCAGGGATTGATTATCCGGAGCCTCAACACTTGGTGAAGCGCCAGAGGATGAAGGCAGAAGTTGCCTCTGGAGTAACGCCACAAACCTCTGATGATCATTCTGAATCCGCACTTCGGACTCCTGCAGCTGATCAAGCTTCCTCTTCATGCTTGTTGAGTAATTAGTTGCAAGCATGTGCAACTCCTTATTCTCATGCCTAAGCACTCTGACCTCTTGCCGAAGACTAGCCACTTCAGCCATTAACGACTCAACCTGACGAGTTCGAGCAAGAAGACGCTGGCCCATGCTTGATACTGAGCCTGCACATCGGACGTTGTAGGCCAGAGAGTCCTGAACAACCAGTTCGTCGGACCGCCTGGAAAGTATCCTAGTGTCTCTAGGAGTGAGAAGATTTCTGGCCACCACCGAAGCGGTTGTATCATTCATCATCATGGAATCCCCAACTGTAAGAGGACCATTTGGGGATACGAAAGACGGCTGCCAAATGTTGGTTGGAGAAGATATGTCACTATCTTCCCCGACATTCAAGTTAAGGGAACGGTCAGAAGGGTAAGACATTTTTGAAGGTGTGAAGAAAAAGAAGAGGTCAGACAAATCAAGTTCTTAGAAGTGCAGGTAGGGAGCTTTTACAGGCGAAAAATTCAAGTGTGCTTTGGAATGTGATGTGTGCATCTCTTTAAAAATCAGCACTCAACGGAGCTTCAGAAATTGAAGAGGCGAGTTCAGAGATCGAAGAGACGTCTGCTTTCTCAAAAGATGGGCTGCTCAGAAACCAAGGGCCGATTCCAGATATCGAAGAGGCGCCAATCTTTTTCAGCCTCGTCAGCACGTCAGCTTTGAGGAAATCACGGGCAGTTTGTCGAAGGCGCCGATTCCAGATATCGAAAAAGCGCCAATCTTTTTCCAGACGTGTCAACATCTGTCACATGCAACGTCAGCTTTGAGAAAATCACGGGCAGTTTGTCGAAGGCGCCGATTCCAGATATCGAAGAAGCGCCAGTCTTTTTCCAGACGTGTCAACATCTGTCACATGCAGCGTCAGCTTTGAGGAAATCACGGGCAGTTTGTCGAAGCGCGGATTCCAGATTTCGAAGAGGTGCCAGTCTTTTTCAGTCTCGTCAGCATCTGTCACATGCACACTCAGCCTTGTAGAAATTACGGGCAATCTGTCGAAGATTTCTGGTGAAGTAGAAAGCACGTGAAGTTTACTGTTCAATCATCCAACGGGTGCCGACAAGAGTGAAAGAATAGTACTGGTTATTAATTCCTATAAATGTCGTCCTTCACCCTCCATAGCAAGGCAGACATACATAATCCTTCTTCATCTCCGAAAATGCATTCCCAACGAAGCCTTTCGAGTTACTCTGTGTTTCTCATCCCTTGGGGTACCTCTGCAAACAAGTCATCAAGAGCAAAAGTATTTCATATCATGAAGGTTGAAAGCAAGAGTATCTCATATCATGCTTTCTCCCTGTCCTTTTCCTTGTCTTTGTGACAAGGAGAAAACGAGCAATCAGCCAGCACTTGGTGTCAATCTTCCGATCTAAGAACCGACTGCCTGGAACTCCTTCCTGATTGCTTACCTAGCATTGCTCTCGAGTGCTCATCTTCAACTGCTGATGTACTTCCGAAGAAGATGCCACATCTGCCTGGAGAATAGATAAGGCAAGTGAAAATGGTACCTTGAAGCATGTGGAGACAACGTGCTGATTCATCATCAAGATCAAGTCTCATTTTCCTTGCTAAGAAGTTCCCCAGCCCAGTTCAAGAATAAACCTGTGGAAAGATACTTCTTCAAAAGCAAAAGTATCTCATATCATCAGAGTCAAAGGCAAAGATATCTCATGGCATGTTTTTCCTTTACCCTTGCTCTTGCCTGCGGGACAAGGAGAAAGAAAGCAATTGGTCGGCACTTGGACAGATTGAACAAAGAAACAGACCACCACCTCTACCTCGTGTCTACCTGCCGTGCAGAAGAAACAAGCAGAGAATAATGCAGCCTGCAGACTCAATCAACCCGGCAGAAGGAGTCCGAGTTGAAACCAAGAGCTCGAGAAGCTTCAACAACATATGGACGCATCAGTCGCCAAAGAGCACAACCTCGCCGTACAAGGCCATCAAATCACCACCACCAATCAAGTCTCATTTTCCTTGCTAAGAAGTTCCCTAGGCCAGTTCGAGTTCAAAGCTGTGGAAAGTCAACAAGATCATCTCTCCATAACCAGATTTTGATGCGTAAAATAACTAAACACACAAATTAAACCCTCTTTTGACAATTGTAGTAAAGTATGTAAGTAGGGATCGTTCTGGACCGGGGATTAGGAGGGATTGCTAAACACTTGAAAACTGACTTAGAAACGTAAAAACAAAGTTTAAAACACTAAATTAGACTCAAAGAATGCATAACTAAAGTTTTAAAACACTAAAACAAACCAAAAACTCAAAACAGCAACCAAAAGACTCAAAACTGCCTTAAAAACACTTTCTGGGCAGTTTTGAGCACAAAGCACCAAATTGGACGAATTTGGGTTTTAACTTGTACCAAAACACTTAAAAACATAAACCAAAACACTTTCTAACTAATCTAGGACTTCAAAATAAATGGGGATTTGATTTGGACGAAAATAAACTAACAAAACAGATTGCAAAGTAAAAACAGATTTGAAAACGATTTTGGGGTTTTAAATGGATGATGGATTAGTTAGAGGCTCTTTCTCCACACATGACAAGTATGCAAACAACTCGATTTCCAGTTATTCCTTCATTGAATTATGAATGACAATGCCCCAAATTAACCGTGACATCACTAGTTAATTCTCAAGTTTTCCTTGTGTTATCGAATTGGATGACATCATTCGACAACCCGAAGCATTCCTCAAAAGTTCCCTACATGACATCATAATAAAGATACAATCAAAGATCATTACGTTCAATGAAAACTATAAGCATTGACAAAGCACTTGCAACTATGACATCATGCCACTCATGCTAGGAATTGAACTTAACGCGATCGTGACTAGCGACCTTCACTACATATGAATATAAGTGTGTGACGATTATGTGAAACAACCTTATATTCTAGCATCATATTCATGCAAGCCAATTAAGTGTCGACCCCTAATTAACAAACACAAATAAGTTATTACTCGCACGGTTAAGCCAATTACATTCACGATTCAAGAATTCATAACTGGAATTTATCAAATCAAATTGCACACATAGTCATGGCTTCGAAATCACCCCTAACCAATAGGGGTTTAACCACTCATGTTCATAGCAAAACGAAAGGAAAAGAAATTAAACATTGAAATCATAAAACGAATTACACCTACAATGCACCAACGATGAAGCTTGAGCATCCAAGAGTCCTTCCTTCTTTCTCCTTGCTGCAACGCACAAGTGGTTGGGTTTTGGGGATTATGGATGGTGTAGAAGTATGGATTGAGGGTTAGGATGAGTGTATGGGGCGGCTAGGGATGTTTTTAGGCAGAAACTAGGGTGAATGGTGAAGTATGGATGTGTTTAGGAGTGGTGGATGATTTCTGGCGTGAATGGCTGTGAATGGGTGTGTGTGGAATCCTCTTGTGGCTGCAACAAAGAGGTTTATTTAAAGGAAAACAGAAATTAAAACCCTAGGTTGATTAGGAAATCAGAAATTAAGTCTAAGGATTCTAGGATTAGGAAACAAATCAGAAAATAAAAGGAAAGGTCAAGGAAATATGCGGCTAGGGTTTAAAACATATTAGGAATGTGTTTTAATGCTCAAAATCAGGAAAGGACCCTCTCCCTTGCACGGCAAGGAAGAGGAAAGTGTGGAAAGGGTATGTGAGGTGCGGCAAGGGTTGATATGGTGCAAGGGAGGTGTATTTGATGTCCTAAAATGCTTAGGAAGCCTTCAAAGTTGATAAGACTTAGGAACATTTAGGAAAGGTCAAACCAAAGTAGGAAACCTTGGCTTAACTTTCCTATTTCAAGTAGGAATCCTTCTTGGAGTAGGAATCCTTGTTCTTCTAGGAATCCTCATGTGAGTAGGAATCCATCTTCAATTAGGAATCCTTCGTTCATGTAAGCACTTTCCTATTTCAACTAGGAAACCTTGTTCAAGTAGGAATCGTCATCTTCAAGTCTTCAAATTCGTCCAAACCTTGGCTCCAAATATGTGACATGCATTCCAAGCTCCATTTTGCTCCAAAAAGCTCCAAAATGCATCTTCTTGCATCCTTTGGCCTTAAAACCTGAAAACACATAAAACTAGCTTAAAAGACTACTTTAACTAAGAAAACACCATGGAAATGCATAAGAACTAGCTAACTAAGGCGCATAAATATGCTCCTATCAAGTTCCCCCACACTTAGCTTTTGCTAGTCCTCGAGCAAAACAAAGAAATAAAACAAAACAAAACAACTAAAACACAACCTAAACCTTCCAACAATTGTCTCAGGGATTTCCAATGAACATGACATGTTAAAAATCATTATCCCCACAGATTTGAGTCATCTTTACACAAGCACATACTTAATTAAAGCCACTACTCACTAGTTCACAAGTAATCAATTAAAACAATGCTTTGAATGTAGTAACATGCCTTAGAGAATTCCCTCAATTCCTTACAAGATATACACTCTATTTTCACTCAGATTTTCTAACTACACATCCTACACTAGTCATATGTGAGAAGATTGATGTAGATATGAAAACGAATGCTCACATATATGTATCACAAAGAACGCTATTTCTAGAGTTAAGAAGCATGTTTAGATATGATCTCATGAATGGAATGCTACTACTTAGATGCGAGAACCAGTGGCACCATATGCTCATACCAAATTCAAACTCCACAAATTGAAACACATAACACTCAAGATAGAAGTTAAGGGTTGTAATGGGGTTTGGGGTGTTGGTTAACAAGGAAAGGATAGGGAAAACAAACGTTCTTCAAGCAATAGTAAGCAAAGCAATGAAATTGAGACTTAGAATTCACTTAGATTGCAGAAATTAACTTTAACACACAAGGGGGAAACTTAAACAACTCCTTAGGGCCGAATTCATTGTTTTGGACCCTCACTTCAACAAACAATACTTTGGAACTCTTTTTCTCATATTTTTCATACTTTTTTTTTCTTCAATATTTTTTTCTTTTTCCACGAATTTTTTTTTTCTTTTCTTTTCTTTGCCGTGCCTATGGCACACAATTCCTCATGAAAAATACTTCCCCCACACTTGTTTTCTGCTAACATAGATCAAAAGGAATTCAATTCGAATCATGCTTTACTATGCTTTAAGAACAAGGGTATGGATTGTCCTAAACTAGGCTAGGTGAGGAAAACATGGGTTAACAAATAATAAAGGCTAACAAGGCTCAACGGGGTTAAAAACCTACAAAACATAATGACATAGGGCAAACGGCATTTGGCTAAGGTGGTGGTCACTACACAACTTCATCTTGAATATGTGTTATGCAATTCAATGACATGCTTTGAATGAAATGGGCATGAGTTCTAGCATTTGGAACTAAATGATGAAACGCCTTCTAAGTAGTAACCAAGCAAGGAATAATGAGATCATGCAACGACTTAGAAAACAAAGAATGCACAGATTTTAACTCTCCAAATAAACGTTTAGGCTCAAGTCTCACAAGGTTGTAGCGTTAGTTTGAGTTCCTTCCTTCAAGCATGTTACAAAAACTGATTTTTTTCTTTTATGATTGCATGTGAATTCATAAGTTATAACCACAACCAAGCATAAACAAAGAGTAAATCAAACTTTCATCCATGTTAATCACTCTCTTTAACAGCCATGTAATTACAAACCGAATCCTCATCATTGTGTTGGAAGGTACCCTAAGACACAAACAAACACACAAAAACAACTCTTTTTGGGTTTTTAAAACAAATTTATCAAATTTTTATGTGATTTTCGGATTTTTGCATCAAAACACACTAAAACACACCAAAACTGCTAAAAAACACTTAAAAACAGCAAGGAACAAGTCTCCAAGTTAAGGGTGATAAAATCCCACGAATTTGCATCTAAAACACTTAGTTACCCCCCCCCCCCCCACACTTAAATCAAACATTGTCCTCAATGTTTCAAGCATAAAACCACGCTAAACAAAAAGAAACACACAAACAGGAAGTAAATAACAAACTGGGCAGATTAGAAACAAGCAACAAAGTGAAGGGTTTTAGGAACGCAAATCTGGAATTGGAGTGATTCCTAGGGCTTCCTTTGTTGAATTGCATGGGTTGCCTCCCAAGTAGCGCTTTCTTTAACGTCTTGAAGCCGGACGAAGAACACAATCATGCCCCATTGGAGCCCACGGCATGGAGTGGGATCTCCTCCACAACCTGCCCCACGGCACTCTCATAGTATGGCTTCAATCGATGTCCGTTAACCTTGAATTCCACTCCATTCCTTAAGCTTTGGACTTGAACTGCACCATGTGGAAAAACATTAATAACAACAAAAGGTCCAATCCACTTAGAACGTAACTTACCAGGAAATAAACGTAAGCGAGAATTAAAAAGTAAAACTTTCTGCCCAATTGAAAAGGTTTTGCCCCGAATCATCTTGTCATGAAACGCCTTTGTTTTCTCCTTGTATATGCGGGCATTCTCATATGCTTCATTCCTTAGCTCCTCAAGCTCATTCAATTGGAGCTTTCGATGCATTCCAGCAGCATCTAAGTCCAAATTGAATGTTTTCACGGCCCAATGTGCCTTGTGCTCTAGTTCCACGGGTAAGTGACAAGGCTTGCCATAAACTAGCCGAAATGGAGACATCCCTAGGGGTGTCTTGTAGGCAGTGCGATACGCCCATAGTGCATCGTCTAAACGCATGCTCCAATCTTTCCGGTTAGGCCCCACGGTCTTCTCCAAGATTTGCTTGATTTCTCTATTCGAAACTTCTGCTTGGCCACTTGTTTGAGGGTGATAAGGTGTTGAAACCTTATGCTTGACATTGTACTTCTTAAAGAGTGCCTCAATGGTCCGATTGCAGAAATGTGAGCCTCCATCACTTATAAACACTCGCGGCATCCCAAATCTAGAGAAAATGTTAGTCTTGATAAAATCTGAAACCACTCTAGAATCGTTAGTACGGGTAGCTTTTGCTTCTACCCATTTAGAAACATAATCAACCGCAAGTAAAATATAAGTGAAACCGAACGAAGAAGGAAAATGACCCATGAAATCATTATCCGAAGATGTTGAGGTTAATTCACTTAGATGTTAGTGGCACTTGTCCACAACATAATACTACTCATGTTGTATGACATTCACCGAAGATCACCCTCGGTTGGACTATAGTTTATTTTAAATAAACACAAGTCCGAATACTTTGCAAAAGGTTTCAAAGAATTCAAGAAATGTAAGTTGATGAGTAAGACGTCCAAAGTATTTACATCCTTAGATTTGATCCAAGGAATGGTAACACTTTAGAATAGTTTTCTTGAAAGATATCAAGGAAAGAAGCATCATATGATAATGGATTTCTCCATAAGGAGAAGAACGAACTTGAATAAGATTTGGTTCGTTGGATATTATCAATTACCCATATATAGGATATATACTTCTAAAACAATATGATTGTCAATTAGAAGATCTTCCAAAGTTTTCATGACTCCATAGGATGTAGTTAGAAAGAAAGACAAATCTTAATCATGTTAAGATTTGGGGTTGTGTGCCAATAAGCAATATTTGTTTGAAAATTATCTTAAGGATATCCTCAAATTAACCTTTGGATATCACTTCTATAAACCAACTAACAAATGTTGTTTTGTTGGGTAGTTCATTGTAATCCTACAATATGATTTGCCTAAGATAGAGCAATGAACGAAAGATAGAACTCAAAGAATGGGTTCTTTGAGAGACAAGATGATAATCAACAAATATAACAACCTAGTTCCTATACCACAAGCTCCAAGGCAGTCAAGAAGGATTTATAAACCGTCTCAGTTGAATGGTTTGAACTTTATGACTATGTCGTAAAGTTGCACCTCTTAATTCGAAAGAAATAAGAATGAAAATCCTTATGACTACATTGAGTGTATATACGATATATACTCAAGGAAATGGTAAAGTACCATTTGACACTGATGCGAAAATTACTTGACACACAAATTAAACCCTCTTTTTGACAATTGTAGTATAGATGTAAGTAGGGTATCGTTCTAGGCCGGGGATTAGGAGGGCTTGCTAAATCCTCTCAAAAACATAAAAACAAAGTTACAAATGTAAATAAAAGACTTTAAAAGTAAAGGGGGATTTGGATTTGATGAATTTAGAAACAAAACATAAACTTTGGAAAACAAAACAAGTTTTAAAACGAATTTGGTTTAAATAAATGGATGGAAGGTTAGCTAAGGGGTTCTTCTCAACACATGTCTTGCTTGCATACAAAATGATTTCCAATTGCATTTCAATAACTTATTAATTCTCAATGCCCCAAGTTAATTAGGTACGCTTAAATTAACCCTCAGATTTTCCTACTTTTATTGAGTTGGATGATTGCATACGACAACCCAAAGCATTCTTCACAAGTTCCCTACATGAATTGCATAATAGAGATACAAGCAAGAATCATTAAGTTCTATGAAAATCATAAGCATTGACGAGGCATTCATAACTATGGAATACGCATGTTACTCTTGCCAAGAATTTACTTAACGCGATTGTGACTAGCAACCTTCACTACTTGTGAATATAAGTTCATGACAATTAGGTGAAACTCCCTTATATTCTAGCATCAAATTCATGCATGCAAACTAAGTGTCGACCCTCAATCAACATACACAAATCAGTTTTTATACGAACGGATAAGTAAATTGAATTCATAACTTATGAAACGCAATTAAAAGTAATTAAATCATATTGCAAGCAAGGACATGTGTTTCGAATTCCCCCCTAGCTAAGGGGGGTTTAGTTCCTCATTATTACAAAACAAAGATAAACAAATTTAAACATTGAAAAACAAAGGAAAGAAAGCACCTAAACGTTCCAACGATCCATGTTGGATAGCAAGCGCGTCCAAGGACTTTTCTCCTTCTCTTTGCCGCAACAACAAGGTTGGAATGATGTTGAAGGGTTGGTTATTCGGAGGAATGGATGGGAAGGGGTTTAGATATGTAGGAGAGGCAAGGAAAGGTTTGGAGAATGGTTAATTTCTGGATGATTTGAATGAGGTTGCTACCATGGTATTTATAGGAAGAGGATGGACTTGTTTAACACAAAATTTTGGTGGAATTGAGTAGGTGAGCATGGCAAAGAGTGGGAATTGTTGGTGGGTTAGGTATTGAGTCATCCACTCACATGTCATGGTTAGCTAAGCATTGCATCATCCACTCATATGTCATGGTTAGCTAAGCATTGCATCATCCACTCACATGTCATGGTGAGATAGGCATTGCATCATTACTAAAAAATCTGGTGGAAGTGAAACAAAGGGAAGGCCACGACATTGATGAATTTTATGAGGTATGCATGGTTTTGAGTGAAGTTTTGGCCAATCCTTCTAGAAATTTATCTCTTCTTGCACTTTGTATTTGTTTCACCACATTTTTAGCATGTTTCTATCCTCATTTGACTTCAAATTCGTCCATCCATCTTGCTCATAACATATGTAATCCATTCCAAGCTCAAAACTGCTCCAAAATGCACCAAAATGCACTTTCTTGCTACCTTAGCCCTTTGGACCTACAAACACAAGAAAATAGCTTAAAGTACTTAAATAACTAAGAACTAATAACGTAAATGCAAGAAAACTAGTTAACTAAGTCGCATAAATATGCGTCTATCAAATTCCCCCACACTTAGTTTTTGCTAGTCCTCGAGCAAAACAAAGAAATAAAACAAAACAAAACCAACATAACCTAAACCTTCCAACGTTTGCTTTAGGGATTTCCAATGCACATGACATGTTAAGGATTATCATTCTCACAGATTTGAGTTAATTTAACACTTAAGCACATACCTAATCATAGTCACTACATACTAGTTCACAATTAACCAATTAAAACAATGTTTTGAATGTAGTAACATGCCTTAGAGAATTCCCTCAATCCTTACAAGATATGCACTCTATTTTCACTCAGATTTTCTAACTACACACCCTATACTAGTTATATGTGAGAGAATTGATGTGGATATAAAAACGAATGCTCACATATAAGTATCACAAAGAATGCAATTTCCGGAGTTAATAAGCATGTTTAGATATGATCTCATGAATGGAATGCTACTACTTAGATGCGAGAACCAATGACACCATATGCTCATACCAAATTCAAACTCCACAAATTGAAGCACATAACACTCAAGATAGAAGTTAAGGGTTGTAACGGGGCTTGGGGTATTGGTTTAACAAAGAAAGGATAGGGAAAACAAACGTTCTTCAAGCGTTAGTAAGCAAAGTAGTAAAATTGAGACTTAGAATTCACTTAGATTGCAGAAATTAACTTTAAAACATAAGGGGAAGATTTAAACAACTTTTTAGGGCCGAATTTATTGTTTTGGACCCTTACTTCAACACTTTGAATTCTTTTCACAACTTTTCAACTTTTTTTTTTTTTTTTTTTTTTTCAATTTTTTTTTTTCTTTTCTTTTCTTTCTACCCGTGCCTATGGCACACAATTCACAAAATAAAAATTTCCCCCACACTTGGTTTCTGCCACAAAGGAATTCAATTTGAATCATGCTTACTATACTTTAAGAACGAGGGTATGGATAGTCCTAATCTAGGCTAGGTGAGGATGATGTGGGTTAACAAAGAAAAGGCTAAACAAGGCTCAATGGGGTTAACACCTAAACATATAATGGAGTATGGTTTTACGGCTTTTTTTTTTTTTTTTTTTTTTTTTTTTTGGCTATGGTGGTGGTCACTACACAACTTTATCTTTGAATATGTGTTATGCAAATCAATAACATGCTTTGAATGAATTGGGCATGAGTTCTAGCATTTGGAACTAAATGATGACACGCCTTCTAAGTAGCAACCAAGCAAAAAATAATGAGATCATGCAACGACTTAAGAAAGCAACAAGTTCACAGATTATTAACTCTCCAAATAAACGTTTAGGCTCAAGTCTCACAAGGTTGTAGCGTTAGTTTGAGTTACTTCCTTCAAGCATGTTACAAAAACTAATTTTTCCTTTATGTGAATTCATAAGTTATAACCACAACCAAGCATAAACCAAAGAGTAAATCAAACTTTTATCCATGTTTATAACTTTCTTTAACCGTCATGCAATTACAAATCGAATCCTCATTATTGTGTTGGAAGGTACCCTACGACACAAACAACCACACAAAAACAACCCTCTTTGGGTTTTTAAAACAAATTTTTCAAATTTTTATGTGATTTTCGGATTTTTACTTCAAAACACACTAAAACACATCAAAACAACTTAAAAACACTTAAAAACAGCAAGGAACAAGTCTTTAAGTTAAGGGTGATAAAATCCCACGAATTTGCACCAAAAACACTTAGTTACCCCCCCCACACTTAAATCAAACATTGTCCTCAATGTTTCAAGCATAAAATCACACTAAACAAAAAGAAACACACAAACAGCAACTAAAACAACTAAATAGGCAGATTATAAAGATTCAACAAAGAGAAGGGTTTAGGAATGCAAATCTGGAATTGGAGTGATTCCTCGAGCTTCCTTTGTTGAATTGCATGGGTTGCCTCCCAAGTAGCGCTTTCTTTAACGTCTTGCAGCCGGACGATGCTTCTTTGAAGGGTTATGGAACCCCACGGTCTGGAGGGGTGTTTCCTCTACACCTTGTCCTTCGAACCACTTCATGCTTTGGGTCCTTGAATGGAATGGGATAGTAATTCTTCTTGACTGGGCCATTGAGCATCCTACAATCCATGTGAATTCGCCCACCATCCGGGATATGCTCGGGTACCTGCACCCAAGTAGGGAACCATTTCTTAATTTTAATGGGAATTAGATTTGGATTAGGTGCCTTACCTTAGTGTTGTGATGAAGTGGCAGCAACATGAACTTTCTCCCCCTTGGTGCTCTCGGTCAAATTGGGTGTTTTAAGGGCAGTGGCCACGGGGTCCTTGTGCTCCACTCCAATTCCCTCATCTTGTATTGTTCTTGAAGCAAACTTTGTGTTAGGGGCTGAATGATCCGTCCCTATCTTTTCTATTGTATCAATAACACAACAAGAATGAACAACATTAGGAGTCTCAATGGATTCAGGAATTTTAAAACAAATCATATCACCACCAAATGCCATGGTTACTTCTCCTTTGGCTACATCAATCTTGGTTTGAGCTGTTTTCATGAAAGGTCGTCCAAGTAAGAGTGGTGATGATGGAGAGTGTGCCGAATCTTCCATGTCAAGCACATAGAAATCTGCAGGAAAAATCAAATGGTCTACCTGCACCAAAACATCCTCCAAAACACATTTCGGATATGCATTAGATCGATCGGCTAATTGGATAATAACACCATCATTTTTAAGCTCTCCTAGATTCATCGATGCATAAACAGAATATGGCATGACATTAATAGAAGCACCTAAATCTAGCATGGCATGTTCAAACCTTGTATTACCAATTACGCAAGGGATAGTGAAACTACCTGGATCTTTGCATTTAGGCGGTAGCTTTCTTTGCAACAGTGCAGAGACATTCTCACTTACATGTACTACCTCTTTCTCCCGAATCCGTTTCCTTGTTGTACAAAGCTTTTTCAAGAACTTTGCATACTTCGGAATTTGCTTGATTGCATCCAAAAGGGGTATGTTGACTTGAACTTTCCTAAATGTCTCTAGAACATCTTTTTCCTCCTCTTCTTTCTTGGATTGCAAAAACCTGCCAGGAAAGGGCACATTTAGTGGAAAGAAACTAGAAGAATTCGAATTTGGACTTACCTTGACGGCTTGAGATGGTTTAGGGGCATGTTGTGGTTGCGGTAAGGGTGGTTCTACCCTTGCCGTGGGTTGGGCTCCATGTTCTTCTTCTTGCAGCAGCTTTTCATCCTCTATTTGACTTGATTTTGATGAGTTTGGATCAACCCTAACTTGCCTACCACTTCTCAACGTGATGGCCTTGGCGGTTTCAAATCCTCCTTTGGGATTCGCAATGGTTGAACTAGGGAGCTTTCCATGTTCACGAAACTGCCCCATAAACTCGGCAATTTGCCCAATTGCTTCTCCAACTCGTCCATCCTTTTGTCTTGGTTTTGCATAGCCTTAGCTTGATTTTCCTGCCCATTAGACAACTTAGTTAGTATCTTAAGAAGTGCATCATTGTCAAGAGACATACCTGAAGTACTTGGGCCGGATTGGGACTGATTTTGAGGTGGGTCGTAGGGTTTGGTGAAGAACCCCGGGGGTTGTTGCCTAAAGCCTCCTTGGTTTTGAGCTTGTTGGGGCTCCCTCCACTTGAAATTTGGGTGGTCTCTCCAACCGGGATTATATGTGTTTGAATATGGATCGTTCCTTGGTTGGTTTTGACCTTGAAACCCAATTGCATGGGCGCTTTCCCATCCCCCATTTTCAATCAACTGTGGACACTTTTCAGAGGCATGTCCTTGGATGGAACATACGCCACATACATTTGGTCCTTGCATCTTCATGCCCTCGGCCATCTGAGACACAAGAGAAGTAAGATTAGCTAATTGCGAATGAAGATCGGAAGTTGAACTTACCTCATTAACTTGATGCCGTGGGGGTCCCCTTTGGCCTACTCCCTCGTATTGTTGAGCGTTCAACGCTCGATTAGAGATCAAGATCTTGGCAGCCATGGGTGTTTTGTCCACCAATGCTCCTCCCGCTGAAGCATCAAGCATTTGACGTTCTAGAGGTAGGAGACCCTCGTAGAAATATTGCAAAAGCAACTCCTCCTTCATCTGATGCTGTGGACAAGAAGCAACAAGTGATTTAAATCGGTCATAATATGTAGGAAAAGACTCACCTTCTTCTTGTTGAATTCCGCTTATCTTTTTGCGTAGGAGGATGATGCGAGAAGTTGGAAAGAACTTCTCTAAGAATGCTCTCTTCATACTCTCCCAAGATGTGACAGTGCCGGGAGCTAACTCGTATAACCAATCCTTGGCTTTATCCATCAAAGAGAATGGAAAAGCCTTCATCTTCAAAATACTTCCGTCAACATTAACCGGAGTCATACTAGAACAAACTACTTCAAATTCCTTCAAATGTTTGTTAGGATCTTCCATGGACAAGCCATGGTATTTAGGAATATGATGAAGCAAACTTGACTTTAATTCAAACTCTTCCGTCTTACCTTGGGCAGCCGGGGGGTATTGGATGCACAAGGGTGCGGCATTATCCAATCCTGAGGCCGAAAGCTCTTTGAGTGTACGGTTGTCCACCTCCATGTCGTTTTCTGCCTCCTCCTTTTCTTCAAATTCGGATTCAGAACTAGAACTAGGTGGACTAGGTTCTGGTACTTTTCTTTTCCTTCTCAAAGTTCGTTCAAAATTGGCGTCAAACTCCGATATATGTGCATGAACTGGTTGAGAACTACGAGTCATAAACTAGTACCTGAAATAAACAAAATCAAATGAAATTAAAACTAAAATTAAAACACACGAAAAAAAAGAAATAAAAAGAAACAATGGGGATTTAGCAAAGTTGCTAATCCCCGGCAACGGCGCCAAAATTTGATGCGAAAATTACTTGACACAGAAATTAAACCCTCTTTTTCACAATAATTAGGAGGGCTTGCTAAATCCTCTCAAAAACATAAAAACAAAGTTACAAATGTAAATAAAAGACTTTAAAAGTAAAGGGGGATTTGGATTTGATGAATTTAGAAACAAAACATAAACTTTGGAAAACAAAACAAGTTTTAAAACGAATTTGGTTTAAATAAATGGATGGAAGGTTAGCTAAGGGGTTCTTCTCCACACATGTCTTGCTTGCATACAAAATGATTTCCAATTGCATTTCAATAACTTATTAATTCTCAATGCCCCAAGTTAATTAGGTACGCTTAAATTAACCCTCTGATTTTCCTACTTTTATTGAGTTGGATGATTGCATACGACAACCCAAAGCATTCTTCACAAGTTCCCTACATGAATTGCATAATAGAGATACAAGCAAGAATCATTAAGTTCTATGAAAATCATAAGCATTGACGAGGCATTCATAACTATGGAATACGCATGTTACTCTTGCCAAGAATTTACTTAACGCGATTGTGACTAGCAACCTTCACTACTTGTGAATATAAGTTCATGACAATTAGGTGAAACTCCCTTATATTCTAGCATCAAATTCATGCATGCAAACTAAGTGTCGACCCTCAATCAACATACACAAATCAGTTTTTATACGAACGGATAAGTAAATTGAATTCATAACTTATGAAACGCAATTAAAAGTAATTAAATCATATTGCAAGCAAGGACATGTGTTTCGAATTCCCCCCTAGCTAAGGGGGGTTTAGTTCCTCATTATTACAAAACAAAGATAAACAAATTTAAACATTGAAAAACAAAGGAAAGAAAGCACCTAAACGTTCCAACGATCCATGTTGGATAGCAAGCGCGTCCAAGGACTTTTCTCCTTCTCTTTGCCGCAATAACAAGGTTGGAATGATGTTGAAGGGTTGGTTATTCGGAGGAATGGATGGGAAGGGGTTTAGATATGTAGGAGAGGCAAGGAAAGGTTTGGAGAATGGTTAATTTCTGGATGATTTGAATGAGGTTGCTACCATGGTATTTATAGGAAGAGGATGGACTTGTTTAACACAAAATTTTGGTGGAATTGAGTAGGTGAGCATGGCAAAGAGTGGGAATTGTTGGTGGGTTAGGTATTGAGTCATCCACTCACATGTCATGGTTAGCTAAGCATTGCATCATCCACTCATATGTCATGGTTAGCTAAGCATTGCATCATCCACTCACATGTCATGGTGAGATAGGCATTGCATCATTACTAAAAAATCTGGTGGAAGTGAAACAAAGGGAAGGCCACGACATTGATGAATTTTATGAGGTATGCATGGTTTTGAGTGAAGTTTTGGCCAATCCTTCTAGAAATTTATCTCTTCTTGCACTTTGTATTTGTTTCACCACATTTTTAGCATGTTTCTATCCTCATTTGACTTCAAATTCGTCCATCCATCTTGCTCATAACATATGTAATCCATTCCAAGCTCAAAACTGCTCCAAAATGCACCAAAATGCACTTTCTTGCTACCTTAGCCCTTTGGACCTACAAACACAAGAAAATAGCTTAAAGTACTTAAATAACTAAGAACTAATAACGTAAATGCAAGAAAACTAGTTAACTAAGTCGCATAAATATGCGTCTATCAGACACGAAATAATGAAACCTTCATAGCTAATTGGTAGCTTAAGGTGGCTACAATCAAAGAGAATGGTTGACTTTGAAGGAACCATTTTTGACGTAGTCTTAGTTTCAATTAATTCGAAGATAGCTAGCTACAACTAAATGTTGATTCAATGTTTGGACATAATATAGGTTTCCGAAACCATTATTAAGATAGTCCTAATAATATATGTCTAAAACTATGAATCACCAAACATGTAAGTTGTAGAGATCCAACCATCATGGATCTTAGCAAGCTAGTGGGAGCCATAAGCGTCTTATGAGAGAAAGATCAAATTGTTTGATTTCTCATATAGATGTAAATGAATCTTTTGTTTACTAGGTTTACAAAAGATTAGTGGGAGTTAATCATATTCCTAAAATTGTATATATATATATATGATATATATGAATATATATACATGATATATTAATTTTGGAAATGGAATGAGTACTTCTTCGTTAAAGTTATGACTTTAAACATTCTATAACGATAGAATGTATATGGGAGACATAGTCTATATACATGGGATGAAAATCTATAATGATAGATTTTAGGATATAATTGGATTATATCATGCCCTAATAATAGACAAAATGTGCTAGGAAGTTTCTCATATGATGATAAACTTCAATTAGGAGGACAACTCTAGTTAGACTAAGTAGTTGCTCTTCTCAAAGGGAACGTACCCTTTGACTCCCAAAGAAATAATGCATAAATAGAATCCTTTATGCATACGCAGAAAGGTGATTTATGTATTTCATATTGTATGAAAAACATTGATATGAATTGTACCTAGAACGGTACAAGACAATATCAATGCAAGCCCAGGATCAGAACCATGGCAATTGTCAAGTAAGTCCTTAAGTATTTAAGAAATACTAAAGGATAGATTCTTCAAAGAATGAGGAAGAATTAGAGTAACGTAAAGGAAGCGTAAATGTATTAGATTATGAATCTAATCCATCATTGGATGTTTCTTCATTATTAATGAAGAGATAAACAGATATCTCTTTATTATGACTAAAGAGATATTTGGATGGAAACATTAAAGTAATGACTTTAGTGTGTTCCATTATGAATGCAAAATATATTGCCATATAGAAGCTTACAACAATGTTGTTTGGATGGGAAAGTTCATTTATGAACTCTCTATTCGATTCCAACCAGAAAGTGTATCTAGTGTACTGACACTATGACACTAAAGGGGCGATAGCTCAAGCCAGGGAATCAAGGTCTCATCAAGATCCGAACTCATATGAGAGACTGAACCACATGATTGAGAATCATGTATAATGGTAACGTCGTTATTCTCAAGGTTGCTTCTATGGATAACATATAGATATCCATTGTCTAGGCCTACTACTCAGCCATTTATGAAATGACTACAGAAGAGGTATCTTCACTGATAACCAAGCTGATTGGCTCTAGTGCAAGTGGGAGATTGTTGGAAATGTGCCCTAAAGCCAATCATATGATGATACTTTACGGACATTTCATATGTTGAACTAATCTAGTTTAATATCAAGGGCAAATATTATTGTTTAAGCCATCTCATATAAATGTTATATGCTGAAACGATAAGTCCAAGGAATATGTGATTGAGAGAATACGATCTAAAGAAGTTAGATTCATGAGACCATTCTTTCGTAGACACATCCTAAACGTTCCTGATCATAGGATTGCCAATTGGGTATTGACAGTCCGTTAAGATCAGTACGTGTTGTGTCTTCTCTCAAGGAGAGTGACTAGTCTCGAGTCATTGGTGTGTGTGACATCAAGACAAGTACGTAGGTGCTCAATAGAGAATGAGTTCACTGAACACGATCAACGAAGAGTTCTCATATTCATGTCACATGAGAACTCATGGTTGGGATAATGCAAAGTAGTCATTTGACC
The DNA here is from genome assembly GCA_035220775.1 of Malus fusca. Classification (NCBI taxonomy): domain Eukaryota; kingdom Viridiplantae; phylum Streptophyta; class Magnoliopsida; order Rosales; family Rosaceae; genus Malus; species Malus fusca. Next base: position 17,174,681 of record CM069066.1, on the reverse strand, counting down.
TGAGGCATCATAGTTGTCTTGTGGTTAGGTACTTGATCTTTGATTATGTCAAATGTCACCCATACACGGGTGTCCACGGCATAGTTGGGGTTAAGCCACTTAGCCATGGAGGCAAGTGAATGCGCAACAAGGGATCTCTAACCTTCAAACTGTTTAAGGGAGAATACTCTATGATATGATTGAAGGAAAAATTTTGTCCTAGCTAAGAACATGTATGAACATTTGAATACATATGCTAACAATTAACTCTTTAAAGTAGGCATGCATCCAAAAACAATTCATGAAACCCATGACTTTCAAAGCCTAGTATATGGTGAATCAAAAGACTCTTTAATAACATTAAAGAATATGAAGAATTTAGAGATTCTTTACCCTTGAAGCTCATCCTTGATTACACAAGGGATTCACCCAAGTGGAGGGCCTTCAAGTCACCTCCTTGCTCCTTGGATCTTCCTTGTGATTTCCCTCCTTTTAGTGCTCCTTTGCTTCTTTGAGGATTTGAGGATTAGTTCTCCAAAACACCAAAAGTTTGATGTCTCTATGTCTCTTCACCAAGGATGTAATTTGTGAGAATGAAAATGGATCACTTAGGGAAGTAAATTTGCTAGATAACTATCCCCAAGTAGCTTAGAAAACCCTAATTGAAAACAAAGCTATAAAGATGAATTTATACTTCATTTCTTAGGTGAGTGGCAAACTTGCAATTAAGCAAACTTGCATACCCTCACCCTAAATGGTTGGCCTATATGGTTATTGGGCTTATTGCCCATTTTGTTTTAGTTGTCATACAACTTAAACATAATGGGCATTGTGGACCAAAACACTTTTGGTCCCCGAAGCCCTAAAACCAACTTAAAAGCCCAATACGAACATTTCGTATAATTAATTAACTAATTAATTAATCTTGACCATTCTTCAATTAAACCATTTAATTGCTTATCCATTTCATTTAATTGCTTCACATATATCCTTATTTGGTGTGCGATCCATTAGGTTCCAATTAGCGAGGCAGTGGGCGATGTTACTCTTAACTATCGATTGTGAATTGAAACCACATTTCAATTCTCCCTTTTTGATGATTAGTGTTTGCTAATCAATAGGGCTTCCACAAACCATGAGTGACACCTAGCAGTATGTCATGGTTACCCAAGCTAAGTAGAATTGGTTGGAGAACCTATCCAGTTACAATTACAATGCAATACGGTCCTTCTCTAATACAATACTCTTAACCACATTGTTTTAAGTGATAGTTTGTTTCATGTCTACTATCCAATGTGATACTTTCTTATATGATTCCCTTGAATATGATTTGGAACATCTTCCTTAGTCATATTCATTTGCTTTGGCCAAAGACTTTAGAATCATATTTTAGAGTATACTCCTTCCACCATGGAAGGTTAGAGATCCCTTGTTGTGCATTCATATGCCTACATGACTAGATCACATGACCCCAACAATGCCGTGGACAATCCGAGGGAATGCCTTTGTCATGATCAAAGATCAAGGACCTAACCATTAGACATCTATGATGCCTCAGGTCTAAGGACTACTTTGCATAGTGTAACCTTAGAGTTCGTACATGACATGTATGTTTGAACTCTCATTAATCGCAGTTCAGTGTACTCGATTACTCTTTCGAGCACCTATGTGTTTGTCTTAGTGTCCAACACCAAATGACTTGAGACTAGTTCATACTCACGTTTGAGTCAACATAACACATACTAACCTTAGCGGATTGTCAATGCCCAATTGGCAATCCTATGGCTAGGAACGTTTTAGGAATGAACATAAGAGAAAGGTCTCCTTAATCTAACTCATTAGATCACTTATCTCTTATGTCAAATACATCCCTTGGATTCTCTTATTGATTAAACACATGATTCAATAAATAGTGATTAACAATAAGTATTGCCCTTCCGTTAAACATATAAAAGTTTAACATATTAAGTATTCCAAAAAGCTATTACATCAAATGAGTGGCTTTGTGGGCATACTTCCAACAATCTCCCACTTGCACTCAAAGCCATCCTCCCATGTATCTAATACCCATCTTATCCATATGACGATCAAGCTGGATTTGAGTCATTGGCTTTGTCAGTGGATCTGCTACGTTATCGGCTGAAGCAACTTTGAGGATGTTGACTTTCCCCTCGGCAGTATATCATCTTATGATATTAAAGCGCCTATCAAAATGCTTGTTCTTTTGATGAGCCCTGGGTTCCTTGGCTTGAGCTATCGCCCCACTATTATCACAGTACAAAGTTACTGGTGATGTGATGGTTGGAACCACTCCAAGTTCAGTAATGAACTTTTTCATCCAGAACGCTTCTTTGCCGGCTTCAGCTGTAGCGACATATTCAGCCTCTGTCGTGGAATCAGCAATTACACTTTGTTTCTTGCTTTTCCAACTGACAGCCCCACCATTCAGAGTGAATACATATCCGGAGTTAGAACTTCTATCATCGACGTCAGATTGGAAATCTGCGTCTGTATAGGCTTCCACTCGCAACTCTGCCGCTCCTCCATAAACGAGGAACATGTCCTTAGTTACTTAAGGACCGTCTTGACAGCTGCCCAGTGTTCTGATCCTGGGTTAGATTGATATTGACTAGTAATGCTCACAGCATATGCGATATCAGGCCTTGTGCATATCATGGCATACATGAGACTCCCTATGGCGGAAGCATAAGGAATTTCATTCATTAGCCGTATCTCTTCCGGAGTCTTAGGTCCCATGGACTTAGAAAGGTGAATTTCATGTCTCACAGGAAGAAAACCTTTCTTAGATTGTTCCATCTGGAACCTACTTAGCACCTTATCAATGTACATCGATTGGGATAATCCAATTAATTTTCTGGATCTATCACGATAGAGCTTTATCCCAAGTACATAAGATGCATCTCCTAAATCTTTCATGTGGAAGGTTTTAGACAACCACACTTTTACAGAAGAAAGTACTGCAGTGTCATTCCCGAATAGTAATATGTCATCTACATATAACACTAGGAATACTACTGCATCCCCAACGACTTTTTGATAAACACAATTGTCGTCTTCGTTTTGAGTAAAACCAAACGTTTTGATTTCAGTATCGAAACGAATGTTCCAGCTCCTGGAGGCTTGCTTAAGTCCATAAATGGACCTTTGAAGCTTGCATGCCTTAGTCTCTTCAGACTCGGACACGAAACCTTCGGGTTGAGTCATATAGAGCTCTTCCTGTAGGTAGCCATTCAGAAAGGCCGTCTTCACGTCCATTTGCCATCTTTTTGAATCAATGTCGGACATTGCTTCAGTGTAGTCCCTAGGGTCCTCCTTTGTTTCATTGTCACCTAAAAGGTACAATTCATCAAAGTCATTATTTAAGCCAAACCTCATAGGTGGCTTACTAACCCGTTCAGATATACGTGGAGCTAGGGGTTCAGGAACAGGGTTGTCAATATGTCGAGTGCTTGTTTGTGGTTCATTATTAATCTCATTAATTTCCATCCGTTTGCTTATAGTTCATTTGAGAACAAATTCGTCCTCTAGAAACTTAGCAGTTCTGGCGACAAAGACTTTCTGGTCGTCAGGATGGTAGAACTCATATCCCATAGTTTCTTTAGGATATCCCACAAAATAGCATCTTACTGATCTCGCTTTAAGCTTAGTAGCCTCAAGCTTCTTGACATATGCTTCACAACCCCAAATCTTAATATGATTAAGACTTGGCTTTCTTCCATGCCATATCTCATAGGGTGTTTGTGAAACTGATTTGGAAGGTACTCTATTAAGCAAGTAAGCTGCTGTATATAGAGCGTATCCCCAGAATGTTACTGGTAGATCAGCGGAACTCATCATAGAACGAACCATGTTCATCAAGGTTCGATTTCTCCTTTCAGAAACTCCATTAAGTTGTGGAGTTCCCGGTGGAGTCCACTGTGATATTATTCCACACTCTTTGAGATAATCTAGGAACTCATTACTCAGATATTCACCCCCTCGATCCGATCTTAGGATTTTTATCTGTTTCCCAGTTTGCTTCTCAACTTCATTCTTGAATTCTTTGAACCTTTCAAAGGATTCTGACTTGTACTTCATAAGATATACATAGCCAAACCGAGAGTGATCGTCGGTGAATGTGATATAGTATGAGAAGCCTTCTCTCGACGTAGTAGACATAGGTCCACATACGTCAGTGTGGATTAACCCTAGAATTTCAGTGGCACGCTCTCCTTTTCCAGTAAATGGAGATTTGGTCATCTTCCCTTTCAAGCAACTTTCACAAGTACCCATCCGGTCATTACCTAATGGGCGGAAATATCCGTCTTTCGACATCTTGCGAGTCTTATCAAGGTTCACATGTCCAAGTTTAAGATGCCACATCTTTTCTTGGTTAACTTCTTCTCTAGCCCTTTTGGGTTTTGAGGTATTCCCGCTTTCAATACAGTGCATCCCACTATTCGTCTCTAGGTGAAAAAGTCCCTCTATCATATTACCATGAGAGATAATACGACCGTTCAAGTATAAAGTGCAACTCATTTTGTCAAACAACACTGAGTGCCCATCTCGTAAAAGCTTAGAGATGGAAATCAAATTCTTTATACATGAAGGAAAATATAAACAATTTTTTAAGTTCCAGGACTTCCCCAGAGGGTAGGTTAAGCATATAGGTGCCTATTGCTTTTGCAGAGATTTTAGTGCCGTTCCCAACTCGCACAACCATCTCCTCATTGCGCAGTGATCTGCTCCCTGTTAGTCCATGCAACGTATTACAGATATGTTGACTAGCGCCTGAATCAAATATCCAGGAATTGGAGCTCACTGTAAAAGCACTCTCTATGACAGAAATAGTCTCTTCAAAAGTCCGTGTCATAAGGCTCGCAATGCGCACCCTGTATTTCTTCTTCCAACGTTCATCCTTTCCACAATGAAAGCATGTTCCTTTGGATTTCTTTGCCTTCTTCTTACGCAACCTTTTCCTTATCATTGCATTCTCACTCCCACTGTCCTTTTTGAAACCTTTTTCAAATTTACAGCACATGTCAATCATCTCTTTCAAAGAATGATCGAATCTATTCACTTTATAGTTTACGATAAACTTAGTGAAATCATCCGAGAGAGATGCAAGGAAAAAGTCTTGGGCCATTTTCCCATCGATGGAAGTTCCTAAACTTTGAAGATCTTGAAAGATCCTTTCCATCTTTTGTCCATGTTTATGGACCGATGTCCCCTTTGCCATTTTGGCATTCATTAGACTACAAATATTTGAGAATCGTACATTACTAGTCTCAATGTCATGCATCTTATGCAAACTTTCAACCATGGCACAAGAAGTGTCCATGTGCTTATGTAGCTTCATAAGCTCCTCACTAAGTGAAGTGAGGATTAAGCATTTGGCTTGTAAGTCATCCTCATAGTGTCTAACATAATTTTGACACTCCTCCTTTGAAGCTAGTTTCGTAGGAGGTACATGAGGAGGGGATTGCTTAAGTACATACAATATGTCTTTCACCTTTGAGACATTCTCAATGTGGCGATACCAAGCAAGGAAACGTTGGCCCTTTAGGCCCTTTTTGTCAAGTATAATGGTGGGTATAATTTTAGGCATGTCGTTCACTACATAACATAACATAAATCGAATTAGCATTGTTGTTTAAAACTATTTTGATTGGGTCTTTTAATCAAATAGTATCACCCACCATTTTTGGCAAATTCCACATCCCTCAATAGAATTCGAGAGTTATATTGAACTCTTAGTGGGTTATGGGAGACTCACCATTACCAAGCCCACCTCACAATGATACGATGTTGGCTAGCAAAAATAATGATGAGAGAATAACGCATTATTCATTTACAACCTTTTGTAATTACCCATCTCGTTTGGCCTCTAGAGAATGTTGCCTCACGATGATACGATGTTGGCACCATTGCACTTAGTTTAAGTTATTCCCACCATGCTTAGTTCGTGAAGGGGTTCAAGAATAACTCACGATGATACGATGTTGGCTATCCTCGTTGCCTACACTCACCTCATCATATGTATATGGATTCCTCCTGGATATAAGCACATGCTTTGTACTCCCCCATGATAGGGTGAAGCCGGTGCATGAGTCACAAACGCTTGGAACCCACCACGGTGGAAGGCCTACGAAGAGATATTCTAAACATCTCTCGCTTATCAACTTAAATATTTGTTTGAGGGAATAGCGTTGGGCTACATCAAAACATTTTAATCACATTAAAAGAACTTGGGCCTCTCACAACCATTGGTCCAAGTTTATATGAATTAGTAGTATATAATACTCCCACTGTTTCGTTGAAACAAGCGAGACTATATGGAACTACTAACGAATGCTTTGCATCCTCATATGGACTATATAGTCATATTAGGTTTTAGGATGATTATGAACCATTTGATTTGATCCAACACGAGCCTTGTGTTGGACCTTGGGTCTAAGGTATGTAGTTGTTGATTTTAGTTACGCGTTTAATCCAATTAAACCGTTATTTCCTATTGGGCGTTGGACCCAACTATTCCATTTTGCATACATTTAAACAAAAGGAATACATGAAATAATAATAAGGGCTTATGCCCTTTTACAACACAAATGATGGACTTATGTCCATTTACAACAAATTGAATTAATCAAATTACATTCAAATTGGTGCGAAAATAAATTAACGCACAAATTTAAACCCTATTTGTGACAGTTGTAGTATATGGATAAGTAGGGATCGTTCTAGGCCGGGGATTAACTAGGGATGCTAACCAAAGTAAAATTAAATTAAAAACGTAAAAACAAAATTTAAAACACTAAACTAGACTCAAAACACTTAAATAGAATCACTCAAAATAAAACTAACAAATAAACTAAAACAAATCAAAAGACTCAAAATACTTCAAAACTCAAGAAAACACAAACTAAATTAATTTCTAACAAACCTAACACTTTAAAATAAATGGGGGATTGATTTTTGATGAAAAGTAAATTAAACTTAAATAAATTACAAAATTGACAAAAACATGAAATTAAGGTAAATGGATGGACGACGGACTGGCTAGAGGATTATTCTCCACACATGCCACATATGCAACCTAAATTGATTTTCAGTTGTTCTTTCAATAAATTGTAAATTCTCAACGCCCCAAGTTAATTAGGTCCGCTTAAATTAACCTTCAGATTTTCCTACTTTTATTAGGTTGGATGATTGCATACGACAACCCAAAACATTCCCTACAAGTTCCCTACATGAATTGCATAATAGAGATACAAGCAAGAATCATTAAGTTTTATGAAAATCATAAGCATTGACGAGGCACTTGTTACTATGAATTGCATGAAACTTATGCCAAGAATTTACCTAACGCGATCGTTTCTAAGCGACCTTCACTACTTGTGAATATAAGTTCATAACGATTAGGTGAAATTCACTTATATTCTAGCATCAAATTCATGCATGTAAATTAAGTATGCATCCTTAATCGACATACAAAAATAAGTTATCAATCAAGCAGTTAAGCAAATTAAATCACAACTCAGAAATCACAACTGAAGGTAATCAATTCAAATTACAAATATATCCATGGTTTTGAATTAAACTCTAGCCAAAATAAAATTAGTTACACATTATTAAAATTAAACAGGAATAAAACTTGAGTTTGGAGGATTAAACCGAGCGAGGAGAGTGCTTTAGCGCCACTGTGCTGCCAAGCTGACTGCTTTGTTTCCCTGGTTTCCGCGTCAGCACCTGTCTCCCCTCTCCTGACTTTCCTTCGTGCTGCCCATCTCCTCGCGTCAGGTTTCCAAAATCCCTGCCCTCCTCTCGCTGAAGGCCCTCCTGCGAGCTCCACGTGACTGCCTGCGACCTGCTCTCACGCAGCCTCAAGGCAGCTGCCTTCCTTATTCTTTTTTTTTTCTTTTCGTTTCTTCCGCGCCCCCAGGCCGAGGCTGCACTCCTCAATTTCCACGTTGACTGCCCAAGGCTCCTGCCTTAAGCAGCGTGCCGCTGCTTTCCCACCTCCGTCGTGCTCCACGTCCCAAGCTGCCTAAGGCAGCAACATCTCCTTATTTATTTTCTATATCCTCCTCTTTCCTCCTTCCTGTTTCACAGCTCCCCCCCCCTATTTATTCTTTTCTTCTTTTTGCGTCAGTGATCTTTTTGTGCGCCAGCTGCCAAGGGCAGCATCTTCTGCTCCCCTCTAATTTCCGCACCCACTGGTGCTTTCTCCACTCCAGCTTTCTTTTATTTATTCTTCCTCAGTGGTGCATGCTTCCTCACTTAATTTTTCTGCTTTCAAACAAAATGGAACAAATTTATTAATCAAATATAGTGGGTAAGGTTGTTTTAACGAATTTATTACTTAAAACCTCACTAGTGTTATTTTTATTTTCTTAGCTAGATAAATTCGATAAAACACAAAAACAAAGCAAATAACTCAAAAATATAAGAAACTAACTAAGAAAAGACGAGAGAATTTGATGTAAAATATGTATAAATATGAGCTTATCAAATACCCCCACACTTAGCTTTTGCTAGTCCTCGAGCAAAACAGAGAAAACAGAACAAGTAATAACATGAAAATTATTAGCTTCCCCCTATGTGACCCTCATAGAACTTCATTCGAGAACACAAATCATCAAGAACCATAGCTAACACCAAACAAGCTAGTCCAAGTTCATTTTCCTAATTCAAATATTAGCAGTAATCTTTGAAACATCCTTGAAGTGTAGTGTGTGAGATAGCCATGCTCATGCAATTTCAAATTTTTATTTTAAAAACACCATATGCAAACTAGCAACCTTCTCACTGGATATACTCTCAATCACACATGTGTTTAGTTTTAATGTGTTTCGCTCAAAGAAACGAATGTGAAAGTTCTACCATAAGCTTGCATAAAGATCACTTCTCCACAGTCCTAATTACAAAACTTAAATCAAGAGGACTTTTATTGGATGTAATGAGGTTTAGGGCGAGGGTTATTTGAAACGAAAGAATAGGAAAACACAAGTTCCAAGCTACATTGCAAGCAATTCTTTTCTTTAGATTTATAAGAACTCAAGCTCTCCAACGATTCTTCCAGTCACCTCCAACCACAAACTTAAACTGAAACTTTAAAAACTTTTTATTTTCTTTGTATACAATCTTTCTTTTTCTTTTCCTTTTTTCTTTCTTTCTTTTTTTTTTTTTTTTTTTTTTTTTTTTTTTTTTTTTTAATTACAAACATGAAATAAATATGAAAAACCCCCACACTTATTCTTTTGCCAAACACCCTCCGAGTACTTCACAAACACTTCTCATAAGACAATTTCACACTACTCATTAGCTCGCTTGGAAAGGGTAAGGAAAATTATTTCAGGCATAAGGGTAGACATATCTGGTGATAAGAAATAAAAGGCTCACAAATACGGCTCAAATTGGCAATCTAATGATATCATTTTTCTTTGGGAAACAAGGTTATTTGGGCCATGGTGGTAAACCTAATGCCTCTATCATTTTCAAGTTCATGCAATCAATGACAAAAATTTCGAAAGATCGTTATGCAAGTTCTAGAGAAGTATCTCACATAAGTTCATCACACATGAAAGAATAGGAGTGTATGAAAAATGCACACACTTTCAATAGGCTCAAAAACTCACATAGGATGTATATGGTCACTAAATTCACATATGGAGCTTTAAATCATGCTTTAGTTTCACATTAACAAGGCTATGTGCATTTAGTTTTTCAAGGATAATCAAATATGTACAAAACTAACACAAGAATAAGGAATTTCACAAAACACATGTTAACTAAGTTCTTGATGATCATGGTTCAAACTTTATCCGATTATATCATTGGGTCGGGGAACTAACAAAAATCTAATTCAAAACAATAAGGAAAATAAGACAATATTTTTTTATTTTATTTTATTTTTTTTTTTTTTATTTTTTTTATTAAAACAACTTAATTAAGAAAACACAAAGCAATAACATGGAATAACATGGAAACAAATGAAACCAGTTCAAAGTCGAAGGTACAAAATTTTTTTAATTTGGTCATTTTTATACTCTTTACCCCCACACTTAAACTAGACATTGTCCCCAATGTCAGAAAATATAATAAAATGCAAATAAAAATGAAAAAGATAAATATAAAGAAACAAAATAAAGCAATAGGACTGAAAACTTCCCTAATTTGCAGAAAATCAAGCGATGACCCCCCAAGCTAAAATTTTGCAATCAACTTCAAGGGTGGAAATAACCAAAAGTTCCTGCAAAGAAAAGAAATAAGTCAGTTAAGCACGCAAGAAAACAAACAAACGAAAAATTGAAAATGAAAATAAAAGATAATAATAAAACTAAAAAGTGATCATTGGTCCTGTTTGGTGACTTTCCACAGCTTTGAACTTGAACTGGCCTCGGAACTTCTTAGCAAGGAAAATGAGACTTGATTTGTGGTGGTGTTGAAGCTTCTCGAGCTCTTGGTTTCAACTCGGACTCCTTCTGCCGGGTTGATTGAGTCTGCAGGCTACATTCTTCTCTTTTTGTTCTTCTGCATGGCAGGTAGGCACGAGGCAGAGGTGGTGGTCTACTTCTTTGTTCAATCTGTCCAAGTGCCGACCGATTTCCTTTCTTTCACCTTGACTCGTAGCCAAGAGCAAGGGTAAAGGAAAAGCATGCCATGAGAAATCTTTGCCTCTGACTCTGATGATATGGGATACTTTTGCTTTTGAAGAAGTATCGTTCCACAAGTGTATGCTTGAACTGGGCTGGGGAACTTCTTAGCAAGGAAAATGAGACTTGATCTTGAAGATGAAGCAGCACCTTGTCTCCACATGCTTCAAGTAACATTTTCACTTGCCTTGGCTGTTCTCCAGGCAGATGTGGCGTCTTCTTCGGAAGTACATCAGCGGTTGAAGATGAGCACTCGAGAGCAATGCTAGGTAAGCAATGCTAGGTAAGCAATCAGGAAGGATTTCCAGGCAGTCGGTTCTTAGATTGGAAGATTGACACCGAATGCTGGCTGATTGCCCGCTTTCTCCTTATCACAAAGACAAGGAAAATGACAGGGAGAAAGCGTGATATGAGATACTCTTGCTTTCAACCTTCATGATATGAAATACTCTAACTCTAGATGACTTGTTTGTAAAGGTATCCCAGGGAATGAGAAACACAGAGAAACTCGAGAGGGTTTGTTGGAAAGGCATTTTCGGAGATGAAAAATTTCGGAGATGAAGAAGTGCTGAGAGAGTTTGCCTTTGCAATGGATGCGAAGGTAGACGTTTATAGGTATTTTCTTCACAACCGAAACTATTCTTTTACCCCTGTCGGCAGCCGGTGGATGGATGAACAGTACAGGTCACGCGCTTTCTGAAAAAGCAACCCGTAATTTGCGCAAAGCTGACAGCGCGCGTGACGAGTGACGACAAAATTGGAAAAACAGCTCGCCTCGTGATTCCTGACCGCTCCGACTTTTGATAAAGACACCCGACTTTTGAGAGAGCGGCGTCTGACTTTTGAGAAAGGAACCGACTTTTGAGACGGAGACGCCGCTTTTGAGAAAAGAATCCGGCTTTTGAGAAAGGAGCCCGGCTCTTCGATTTGCGAGAGGGCGCCTCTTCGACTGCTGAGTGATGCCTCAACGATTTCTTCTTCTTATAAGAACGCTCATTTTTGTTCCACAACACACTTAAGCTCCCCCTGTAAACACTCCATCTGGTAAACGTTCCCTCCTGTAAACACTCCCTCTTGCATTTTCTTTCAATCTTGATCAGTCCAACTCTTCATTCTCAACACCTTCAAATATGTCTTGCCCCTCTGACCGTCGCCTTAACTTGAATGTTGGGGAAGACAGTGATATATCTTCTCCAACCAACATTTGGCAGCCATCCTTCATATCCCCAAATGGTCCTCTTACAGTTGGGGATTCCATGATGATGAATGAAACAACCGCATCGGTGGTGGCCAGAAATCTGCTCACTCCTAGAGACACTAGGATACTTTCTAGGCGGTCCGACGAACTAGCTGTCCAGGACTCTATGGCCTACATCGTCCGATGCGCAGGCTCAGTATCAAACATGGGCCAGCGCCTTCTTGTACGAACCCGTCAGGTGGAGTCGTTGATGGCTGAAGTGGCTAGTCTTCGGCAGGAGGTCAGAGTGCTTAGGCATGAGAACAGGGATTTGCACATGCTCGCAACCAATTACTCCACAAGCATGAAGAGGAAGCTGGATCAGATGCAGGAGTCCGAAGTGCGGATTCAGAGTGATCATCAACGGTTTATGGCGTTACTCCCGAGGTTTATGTTGCCTTCGTCCTCGGGAGCAGCACCAAATATTGAGGCTCTGAATGATCCAACTCTGGCGCTTCGTCTTTCTAGGGCTCCGTCGACCTCCGAGGCACCACCAACCAACGACCAATGAACGAAATTAGTTTACAAGTTATTGTAAAATATTTATGCAATTTTTTATTTTTTTATTTTTTTTTTATTTATATGAATGTTTATGTTTTTAAGTTTTTTTTTTTTTTTTTTTTTTAAATAACAATGTAAAATAAGTAAAACAAAGTAAAAAGACTAAGTTTAACTTTCTAAACAAAAATCACAACTAAATAAACAAAACAAAATGAAATCAACGTAAAAAAAATCAACGTAAAATAAATTCACACAAAAGCCAACAAACAATGAAAGAACTAAATAGAGTAAAATAAATTCAGTAAGGAGAAGGGATTAGGAATGCAAATCTGATTGTGGGTGATTCCTAGGCCTCCCTTCATTATTCAAATGCATGGGTTTATCCTTGAACGGACGGTGGTACTTGAAATGATCCGGCAATGGTTTAAATTCAAGAATGGGTGCCTGAATCATCAAAATCAGAAAAATGTTAGTATAAATTAAAATTAAAAATGGAGAAGATGGCTTACTATCTTTTTCCGACACAAACTCAATGACAAACACCACATTTTTGAACATTTCCGGGACTTTGAACTTAGCCAGGTTTACTATGATGGTTGTGGCTTGTCCCGTGTCCTCAGTCTTAACTCCTTTGGACTTGTTTGTCTCATGCACAGCCTCTTTGATATGTTCAACAAATTCTCCGGCCACCTCATTTTCTGGAATCCCTCTTCTTGGTGTAGAAATCTCTTTGAATGTTTCAACGTCATCGGGAACATGATTTGGTGCACCAAGAATTGGGATCTCATTTTGCACCTCTGGAAGAACTTCCACAACATTTTTTTCATTCACTTCTTCCTTGGGATTTAAAAACCTGCAAGGAAAAAGGACATTTGGTGGAACGATGTTAGAATGAATTGAACTTAGAACCTCCTCACCTGAGTTGGATGGCATAAGGACTTGAGGGGTTTGCGATAAGAATTCTTCTAAACTGCCCAAGTAGTCATCCTCATCTTCTTCTTGAAGCGGCAATTCATCCATGTCCGGGCTATGTTTGGATGGTTCTGGAACAACTTCATCCTCCATGTCACCTTCCAAAGTATTGACTTCATCGATTTCACTTTCTGCCTTTGAATTTGCAATGTTTGAGTTGGAGAGTTCACTTTGATCTCGAATCTGTGCCATGAATTCCATAATCTGCCCAACATGCATATCCAATTCGTCCACTCTTTTGACTCGGTCTTGCATCTCCTGGTTTTGATTTTCTACTCCCTGATTCAAAGAGGTGAGTAAATTATTAAGTGTATCATTATGCAAGGATGTACCTGAATTGAATTGGGTTGATTGTTGTGGTGGATGTGACGGTTCATATGGCCACTGATAGAACTCTTCCGATGGCGGCAATTGTTCTTCTTTTTGTGAACCCTGTACCGAAGAAATTAATTCTTCAAGCATTTGATTATAATCCACGGGCATACTTTGATTCGATTGGAATTGTTGTGGGGGATGCTGTGGTGGCTGCATAGGTCTTGAATAGAACTCGTCTTGCTGCCAATATCCACCTTGTTGAAATTGTTGAGGTTCATCCCACATATACTCTGAATTACTTCTCCAATCCGAATTGTAAGCGTTGGAAAACATGTTGCCCCTTGATTGGTTACGGCCTTGATATCCCCAAACATCTTCATTTGCAGAAAATTGGGGATATTGATGAGTTTGATATCCTTGCCCATAGGGCACATCAAGTGTAGGGACACTTGGCATTGTGGTCCGTTCGGCATTATGAGTTAATTGAGCAGTGAGTTGTGCCAATAGATCTTGAATGCTAGTAGAATCCAGGTCTTGCTCCATTTGTACCTCAATTCAAAGAAAGAAAAATAAATCAAATATCAAAAGTAACATACACAAACACAAATAAACATAAGCAAAAAAAACAAAAATAAAAGGATTAGCAAATTTGCTAATCCCCGGCAACGGCGCCAAAAATTTGATGCGAAAATAAGTTAACGCACAAATTTAAACCCTATTTGTGACAGTTGTAGTATATGGATAAGTAGGGATCGTTCTAGGCCGGGGATTAACTAGGGATGCTAACCAAAGTAAAATTAAATTAAAAACGTAAAAACAAAATTTAAAACACTAAACTAGACTCAAAACACTTAAATAGAATCACTCAAAATAAAACTAACAAATAAACTAAAACAAATCAAAAGACTCAAAATACTTCAAAACTCAAGAAAACACAAACTAAATTAATTTCTAACAAACCTAACACTTTAAAATAAATGGGGGATTGATTTTTGATGAAAAGTAAATTAAACTTAAATAAATTACAGAATTGACAAAAACATGAAATTAAGGTAAATGGATGGACGACGGACTGGCTAGAGGATTATTCTCCACACATGCCACATATGCAACCTAAATTGATTTTCAGTTGTTCTTTCAATAAATTGTAAATTCTCAACGCCCCAAGTTAATTAGGTCTGCTTAAATTAACCTTCAGATTTTCCTACTTTTATTAGGTTGGATGATTGCATACGACAACCCAAAACATTCCCTACAAGTTCCCTACATGAATTGCATAATAGAGATACAAGCAAGAATCATTAAGTTTTATGAAAATCATAAGCATTGACGAGGCACTTGTTACTATGAATTGCATGAAACTTATGCCAAGAATTTACCTAACGCGATCGTTTCTAAGCGACCTTCACTACTTGTGAATATAAGTTCATAACGATTAGGTGAAATTCACTTATATTCTAGCATCAAATTCATGCATGTAAATTAAGTATGCATCCTTAATCGACATACAAAAATAAGTTATCAATCAAGCAGTTAAGCAAATTAAATCACAACTCAGAAATCACAACTGAAGGTAATCAATTCAAATTACAAATATATCCATGGTTTTGAATTAAACTCTAGCCAAAATAAAATTAGTTACACATTATTAAAATTAAACAGGAATAAAACTTGAGTTTGGAGGATTAAACCGAGCGAGGAGAGTGCTTTAGCGCCACTGTGCTGCCAAGCTGACTGCTTTGTTTCCCTGGTTTCCGCGTCAGCACCTGTCTCCCCTCTCCTGACTTTCCTTCGTGCTGCCCATCTCCTCGCGTCAGGTTTCCAAAATCCCTGCCCTCCTCTCGCTGAAGGCCCTCCTGCGAGCTCCACGTGACTGCCTGCGACCTGCTCTCACGCAGCCTCAAGGCAGCTGCCTTCCTTATTCTTTTTTTTTTCTTTTCGTTTCTTCCGCGCCCCCAGGCCGAGGCTGCACTCCTCAATTTCCACGTTGACTGCCCAAGGCTCCTGCCTTAAGCAGCGTGCCGCTGCTTTCCCACCTCCGTCGTGCTCCACGTCCCAAGCTGCCTAAGGCAGCAACATCTCCTTATTTATTTTCTATATCCTCCTCTTTCCTCCTTCCTGTTTCACAGCTCCCCCCCCCTATTTATTCTTTTCTTCTTTTTGCGTCAGTGATCTTTTTGTGCGCCAGCTGCCAAGGGCAGCATCTTCTGCTCCCCTCTAATTTCCGCACCCACTGGTGCTTTCTCCACTCCAGCTTTCTTTTATTTATTCTTCCTCAGTGGTGCATGCTTCCTCACTTAATTTTTCTGCTTTCAAACAAAATGGAACAAATTTATTAATCAAATATAGTGGGTAAGGTTGTTTTAACGAATTTATTACTTAAAACCTCACTAGTGTTATTTTTATTTTCTTAGCTAGATAAATTCGATAAAACACAAAAACAAAGCAAATAACTCAAAAATATAAGAAACTAACTAAGAAAAGACGAGAGAATTTGATGTAAAATATGTATAAATATGAGCTTATCACAAATCTACACTACCAAGCCCAAACATTCATAATGTAAAGCGGCCAATCACATAGCTCAATTATCGAGGCATTTGGTTCATAATCACCCTTCTCTTAATCAAACACATTTAATTAAGAAAACAACTTTAAAACAATTGGTTTTCGGATCCATAGAATTGATTTAAATGAAACTAAATAAAATGAAAATCCAATTCTCATTTAAAGAGACAAACCATTTTGTTCTCATCTAATTTGGGCCATTTTCTAAAAACAAAAACTTTTGGGGTCACTTTGTAAAAACAAAAGAGTCCACAACTTCATGTAATTACAACTTAGAACCCAAACATTTTTAATAATGTCAAAAACATCATTAAAGGAGCAAAACAATTTGTCCTTTAAAGTTTTTGGACCTTAATGTAAAAACGTAAACTTTTGGGCCAAAATGCAAATACACAAAAGTATCAAAACTTTATGTAAGTGCACAAAACACCCAAAAATACCCTATTTAATAGGGTGGCCTGCCATAAGTGGTTTTTATTGGTAAAATTCAAATTTTATACAAAGTTTTGTAAGTGGGTTATGTTAGGTGAGGTAAAGATGAAATAAAATTTTGTATGAAATGATTTATGTCATTCTTTAAAACAAAGTTTGTCTCCCATTAAAATTACTTAATCATTAACCATCACCCACTAAAATTAAATCAAAACTTTATGTAAAAACATAAAACTTTTTGAATCAAAACTTCAAAACTTTTTGTTCTTGGCAAGAACTCCAAGAACATTGAAGAACACTTATGAAAACTCAAAATACATGGCACCAAATTTTTAGTTCCAATATTCATGCTTAAATGAAATACATCTACAACATTTGAGATGCTAAATTTTCTAGCAAAATTTATATTCAAAGCAAGAACAAAGCTTGTAACATTTACAACATTTAAATCATAAAACATGAAAATCACAAAACCCAAAAGGATCCACCATACACTAGACCTAGGCTCTTGATACCACTTGAAGGAAAAATTTTGTCCTAGCTAAGAACATGTATGAACATTTGAATACATATGCTAACAATTAACTCTTTAAAGTAGGCATGCATCCAAAAACAATTCATGAAACCCATGACTTTCAAAGCCTAGTATATGGTGAATCAAAAGACTCTTTAATAACATTAAAGAATATGAAGAATTTAGAGATTCTTTACCCTTGAAGCTCATCCTTGATTACACAAGGGATTCACCCAAGTGGAGGGCCTTCAAGTCACCTCCTTGCTCCTTGGATCTTCCTTGTGATTTCCCTCCTTTTAGTGCTCCTTTGCTTCTTTGAGGATTTGAGGATTAGTTCTCCAAAACACCAAAAGTTTGATGTCTCTATGTCTCTTCACCAAGGATGTAATTTGTGAGAATGAAAATGGATCACTTAGGGAAGTAAATTTGCTAGATAACTATCCCCAAGTAGCTTAGAAAACCCTAATTGAAAACAAAGCTATAAAGATGAATTTATACTTCATTTCTTAGGTGAGTGGCAAACTTGCAATTAAGCAAACTTGCATACCCTCACCCTAAATGGTTGGCCTATATGGTTATTGGGCTTATTGCCCATTTTGTTTTAGTTGTCATACAACTTAAACATAATGGGCATTGTGGACCAAAACACTTTTGGGCCCCGAAGCCCTAAAACCAACTTAAAAGCCCAATACGAACATTTCGTATAATTAATTAACTAATTAATTAATCTTGACCATTCTTCAATTAAACCATTTAATTGCTTATCCATTTCATTTAATTGCTTCACATATATCCTTATTTGGTGTGCGATCCATTAGGTTCCAATTAGCGAGGCAGTGGGCGATGTTACTCTTAACTATCGATTGTGAATTGAAACCACATTTCAATTCTCCCTTTTTGATGATTAGTGTTTGCTAATCAATAGGGCTTCCACAAACCATGAGTGACACCTAGCAGTATGTCATGGTTACCCAAGCTAAGTAGAATTGGTTGGAGAACCTATCCAGTTACAATTACAATGCAATACGGTCCTTCTCTAATACAATACTCTTAACCACATTGTTTTAAGTGATAGTTTGTTTCATGTCTACTATCCAATGTGATACTTTCTTATATGATTCCCTTGAATATGATTTGGAACATCTTCCTTAGTCATATTCATTTGCTTTGGCCAAAGACTTTAGAATCATATTTTAGAGTATACTCCTTCCACCATGGAAGGTTAGAGATCCCTTGTTGTGCATTCATATGCCTACATGACTAGATCACATGACCCCAACAATGCCGTGGACAATCCGAGGGAATGCCTTTGTCATGATCAAAGATCAAGGACCTAACCATTAGACATCTATGATGCCTCAGGTCTAAGGACTACTTTGCATATTGTAACCTTAGAGTTCGTACATGACATGTATGTTTGAACTCTCATTAATCGCAGTTCAGTGTACTCGATTACTCTTTCGAGCACCTATGTGTTTGTCTTAGTGTCCAACACCAAATGACTTGAGACTAGTTCATACTCACGTTTGAGTCAACATAACACATACTAACCTTAGCGGATTGTCAATGCCCAATTGGCAATCCTATGGCTAGGAACGTTTTAGGAATGAACATAAGAGAAAGGTCTCCTTAATCTAACTCATTAGATCACTTATCTCTTATGTCAAATACATCCCTTGGATTCTCTTATTGATTAAACACATGATTCAATAAATAGTGATTAACAATAAGTATTGCCCTTCCGTTAAACATATAAAAGTTTAACATATTAAGTATTCCAAAAAGCTATTACATCAAATGAGTGGCTTTGTGGGCATACTTCCAACAATGATTAAGAATCTCTGGCCAGAGTATGGATGAGATTTAGGAAGTCGTTCCAAATCACATTCAAGGTAATCATATAAGCACACGAATCACATTGGATAGTAGACATGAATAAACTATCAAACCAAACAATGTGGTCAAGAGTATTGTATTAGAGAAAGACCGTATTGCATTTGTAATCCTAAACTGAATAGGTTATCCACCTCTTCTGATTAGCTTGGGTAACCATGATATGCTGCTAGGTGTCACTCATGGTTTGTGGAAGCCCTAAACGTGTATAAACACTAAAGGGAGATTTGAAAGTAAGTTTCAATTCACAATCGATTTGAAAGAGTTCGGAATTGCCCACTGCCTCGCTAAAAGGAACCTAATGGATCGTACACCGTGTAAGGTAAAGATTGAAGAAACAATGGAGATGAGTAAGAATAATTAAATGGTTTAATTATTTATGGCAAGGATTAATTAATATGTTAATTAATCAAACGAATAAGTTCGTTAAAGACCTCGGGATAGTTTTGGACCTTAAGGCCCAATGGGCTTCGAACGTCAAGCCCATTGACTTAAGTTATATGACAATTTAATGAATAAAGATTCACAAAGGCCCAAAAGCCCATATCCCTTATATGGCCGGCCATGTGTATTGAATTAGGGTTTTTGGTTCTTTAGGCCATTTAAAGAAGTGACTATATAAAGAACTTTATAGCCTAAAATTCATAATGGGTTATTTTGGAGAAAATTGGAGAGAACATGTCTCTCCTTTTCTCTCTAGGAGGCCGGCCCCCTTGGAGGGTGGATCTAGCAATCCTACTACTCCAAGGTCACTCATTTCTTCTCCAATCTAACCTTGGTGAAGATACTTAGAGGTTCTCAATTTTGGGAACTTGGAGAACCTATTCTTCCATCCAAATCCATAGATTTTAGATGCAAGGAATGAAGGCCCTCTCTTTGGGTGATTAGCCTTTGCTTTTGCAAAGAGGAATCTACAAAGGTATATATTTCTCAACTCACTTTGATTTGAGTTGAGTCTTGGTTCACCAATCTACTAGGCTTTGAATTTCATGGTTAATGTTTTGTTTTTAAGTGCATGCAAGCATGATTCCGCCTTTTAATTGTTAATAGCATGCTATTGATGTTGCTTAAATGAACATGTTTTTCACAAAATTTCCTTCAAAAAGGGCACGTGAAAGTAGTCTTTTCTTGGTCATCGGGAGTTATCACAATCTGATTATAACCCGAATAGCCATCAAGAAAATAATAAAAAGAATGACCGGCTAACCTTTCAAGCACTTGATCAATAAAGGGTAGCGGGAAGTGATCTTTTCTTGTTGTAGCGTTGAGCTTCCGATAGTCAATACAAACTCTCCATCCGGTTTGGATTCGGGTGGGCACAAGCTCATTCTCTTCATTTTTTACCACAGTGACTCCGGATTTCTTAGGAACAACTTGGACCGGAGAGACCCAATGGCTATCAGATATTGGGTAAATCACTCAACAATCTAGTAGCTTGATGATTTCCTTCTTCACAACGTCCATCATGGATTGATTGAGCCGGCGTTGTGCTTATCTAAATGGTTTGGCTCATTCTTCCAAGAGTATTCGATGCATGCAAGTGGTAGGCTAATTCCCTTTATATCGGCCAATGTCCACCCAATGGCAGTTTTGTATTCCCGAAGCACCCTCACCAACTTGTCCTCCTCTTGTGCTGTTAGTGAAGAAGAGATGATGACGGGCATCGTCTCTTGTTCTCCCAAAAACACATATTTCAAATGGCTAGGCAATGGTTTAAGCTATAGGGAATGATATGCTTAATAAGTTACTCACCTCTTTGAACCAGGAAGTAGAAAATCGAAACACAGAGGTGCAAAATCAAGCCAAGAAGACGGGCGAAGTAGATAAGCAAATTGGGTAGATTATGGAGTTCACGACACAAATTCAAGAGCAAAGTGAACTCTCCAACTCAACTATTGAAAATTTGAAGGAAGATTTTGAAATCCATGATGCTATCACTTTGGGAAGTGCTATGGAGGTTGGAGGTGAACCCAAGACATCCAAACCAAGCCAAAACATGGATGAACAACTGCTGCTCGAAGAAGAAGAGAATAACAAGGCCAAGGCAAGGGAAGAACCACCCTTGCCGCAACCCCATATCCCCTCTATGCCGTCCACTACAACCAAGGTAAGCCTAAATTCAATTTGTCCTGACCCCGTTTCACCAAATGTCCTTATTCCTTGTATGATCATGCAATCCAAGGAAGAAGAGGGTGAAAAAGGCTTCTTCGAAACCTTTCCAAAGAATCAAGAGCAAGAAGTGGATGGGGAATGTCTAGAATTCATTAAAGAAGATACACTTGAGACGAAAATTCCCAAAGAAGTTGGATTTTATGACACGGGAAAAGTCATAACTCTCAAAACACCAAATCTGGCCAAGTCCCATATCCCTGCAACCTTCAAAGATGTGGTGTTCGTAATTGAGTTTGTGTTAGAGCAAGCAAGTAAGCCATCTTCTCCAACTTCGATTTTATTATATACTAACTTGCTGATTTTGATGATTCAAGCACCTACACTAGAATTTAAACCATTGCTAGATCACGTCAAGTATCACCTTCCATTCAAGGATCAATTCCATGCTATGGGCCTTATCCAAGTTTAAAAGGAAGTTTCGTCTGGCTGGAAGACGTTAAAGCAAGCGCTTCTTGGGAGACAGCCCATGTATTCAAATAAGGAAGATCTATGAATCGCTTTACAATCAGTTTTGCGTTTCTAAAAACCTTCCCTTTACTGCATTCATTTTGCCTTGTTTGTCATATTTATTTGTTGCTTGTTTGATTGTTTTTTGTGTGGATTTATGTTTGAAACATTGGCAGGTAAACAAAGTATTTTTACATTAAAGCAAGGTAAACATTGCCAGAGGATGAAGGCAGAAGTTGCCTCTGGAGTAACGCCACAAACCTCTGATGATCAGTCTGAATCCGCACTTCGGACTCCTGCAGATGATCAAGCTTCCTCTTCATGCTTGATGAGTAATTAGTTGCGAGCATGCGCAACTCTTTATTCTCATGCCTAAGCACTCTGACCTCTTGCCGAAGACTAGCCACTTCAGCCATCAACGACTCAACCTGACGAGATCGAGCAAGAAGGCGCTGGCCCATGTTTGATACTGAGCCTGCACATCGGACGCTATAGGCCAGAGAGTCCTGAACAGCCAGTTCGTCGGACCTCCTGGAAAGTATCCTAGTGTCTCTAGGAGTGAGAAGATTTCTGGCCACCACCGAAGCGGTTGTATCATTCATCATCAAGGAATCTCCAACTGTAAGAGGACCATTTGAGGATACGAATGACGGCTGCCAAATGTTGTTTGGAGAAGACATATCAATATCTTCCCCAACATTCAAGTTAAGGCGATGGTCAAAAGGGCAAGACATTTTCGAAGGTGTGAAGAAAAAGAAGAGGTCGGACAAATCAAGTTCTTAGAAGTACAAGTAGGGAGCTTCTACAGGTGGAAAATTCAAGTGTGCTTTGGAATGTGATGCGTGCCTCTCTTTAAAAATCAGCACTCGACGGAGCTTCAGAAATTGAAGAGGCGAGTTCAGAATTCGAAGAGGCAAGCTCAGAGATCGAAGAGACGTCTGCTTTCTCAAAAGCTGGGCTGCTCAGAAACTACGGGCCGATCTCAGAAATCGAAGAGGCACTTGCTTTTTCAGACGTGTCATCACTTGTCACATGCACACTCAGCTTTGCGAAAATCACGGATAATTTGTCGAAGCGCCGATCTCAGATATCGAAGAGGCGCCAGTCTTTTTCAGCCTCGTCAGCACCTGTCACACGCAAACTCAACTTTGCGAAAATCACGGATAGTTTGTCGAAGCGCCGATTCCAGATATCGAAGAGGCATCTGCTTTATCGAGACGTGTCAGCATCTGTCACATGCACACTCAACCTTGCAGAAATTACGGGCAATCTGTCGAAGATTTCTGGTGAAGTAGAAAGCACGTGAAGTTTACTGTTCAATCATCCAACGGGTGCCGACAAGAGTGAAAGAATAGTACCGGTTATTAATTCCTATAAATGCCGTCCTTCACCCTCCATAGCAAGGCAGACATACATAATCCTTCTTCATCTCCGAAAATGCATTCCCAACGAAGCCTTTCGAGTTACTTTGTGCTTCTCATCCCTTGGGGTACCTCTGCAAACAAGTCATCAAGAGCAAAAGTATTTCATATCATGCATTCTCCCTGTCTTTTTCCTTGTCTTTGTGACAAGGAGAAAGCGAGCAATCAGCCAGCACTTGGTGTCAATCTTCCGATCTAAGAACCGACTGCCTGGAACTCCTTCCTGATTGCTTACATAGCATTGCTCTCGAGTGCTCATCTTCCACTGCTGATGTACTTCCGAAGAAGATGCCACATCTGCCTGGAGAATAGATAAGGTAAGTGAAAATTATACCTTGAAGCATGTGGAGACTGTTGGAAGTATGCCCACAAAGCCACTCATTTGATGTAATAGCTTTTTGGAATACTTAATATGTTAAACTTTTATATGTTTAACGGAAGGGCAATACTTATTGTTAATCACTATTTATTGAATCATGTGTTTAATCAATAAGAGAATCCAAGGGATGTATTTGACATAAGAGATAAGTGATCTAATGAGTTAGATTAAGGAGACCTTTCTCTTATGTTCATTCCTAAAACGTTCCTAGCCATAGGATT
The DNA here is from genome assembly GCA_035220775.1 of Malus fusca. NCBI lineage: Eukaryota > Viridiplantae > Streptophyta > Magnoliopsida > Rosales > Rosaceae > Malus > Malus fusca. The sequence continues at coordinate 17,150,975 of CM069066.1, read as the reverse complement.
GCCAATTGGGCATTGACAATCCGCTAAGGTTAGTATGTGTTATGTTGACTCAAACGTGAGTATGAACTAGTCTCAAGTCATTTGGTGTTGGACACTAAGACAAACACATAGGTGCTCGAAAGAGTAATCGAGTACACTGAACTGCGATTAATGAGAGTTCAAACATACATGTCATGTACGAACTCTAAGGTTACACTATGCAAAGTAGTCCTTAGACCTGAGGCATCATAGATGTCTAATGGTTAGGTCCTTGATCTTTGATCATGACAAAGGCATTCCCTCGGATTGTCCACGGCATTGTTGGGGTCATGTGATCTAGTCATGTAGGCATATGAATGCACAACAAGGGATCTCTAACCTTCCATGGTGGAATGAGTATACTCTAAAATATGATTCTAAAGTCTTTGGCCAAAGCAAATGAATATGACTAAGGAAGATGTTCCAAATCATATTCAAGGGAATCATATAAGAAAGTATCACATTGGATAGTAGACATGAAACAAACTATCACTTAAAACAATGTGGTTAAGAGTATTGTATTAGAGAATGACCGTATTGCATTGTAATTGTAACTGGATAGGTTCTCCAACCAATTCTACTTAGCTTGGGTAACCATGACATACTGCTAGGTGTCACTCATGGTTTGTGGAAGCCCTATTGATTAGCAAACACTAATCATCAAAAAGGGAGAATTGAAATGTGGTTTCAATTCACAATCGATAGTTAAGAGTAACATCGCCCACTGCCTCGCTAATTGGAACCTAATGGATCGCACACCAAATAAGGATATATGTGAAGCAATTAAATGAAATGGATAAGCAATTAAATGGTTTAATTGAAGAATGGTCAAGATTAATCAATTAGTTAATTAATTATACGAAATGTTCGTATTGGGCTTTTAAGTTGGTTTTAGGGCTTCGGGGCCCAAAAGTGTTTTGGTCCACAAGGCCCATTATGTTTAAGTTGTATGACAACTAAAACAAAATGGGCAATAAGCCCAATAACCATATAGGCCAACCATTTAGGGTGAGGGTATGCAAGTTTGCTTAATTGCAAGTTTGCCACTCACCTAAGAAATGAAGTATAAATTCATCTTTATAGCTTTGTTTTCAATTAGGGTTTTCTAAGCTACTTGGGGATAGTTATCTAGCAAATTTACTTCCCTAAGTGATCCATTTTCATTCTCACAAATTACATCCTTGGTGAAGAGACATAGAGACATCAAACTTTTGGTGTTTTGGAGAACTAATCCTCAAATCCTCAAAGAAGCAAAGGAGCACTAAAAGGAGGGAAATCACAAGGAAGATCCAAGGAGCAAGGAGGTGACTTGAAGGCCCTCCACTTGGGTGAATCGCTTGTGTAATCAAGGATGAGCTTCAAGGGTAAAGAATCTCTAAATTCTTCATAATCTTTAATGTTGTTAAAGAGTCTTTTGGTTCACCATATACTAGGCTTTGAAAGTCATGGGTTTCATGAATTGTTTTTGGATGCATGCCTACTTTAAAGAGTTAATTGTTAGCATATGTATTCAAATGTTCATACATGTTCTTAGCTAGGACAAAATTTTTCCTTCAAGTGGTATCAAGAGCCTAGGTCTAGTGTATGGTGGATCCTTTTGGGTTTTGTGATTTTCATGTTTTATGATTTAAATGTTGTAAATGTTACAAGCTTTGTTCTTGCTTTGAATATAAATTTTGCTAGAAAATTTTGCATCTCAAATGTTGTAGATGTATTTCATTTAAGCATGAATATTGGAACTAAAATTTGGTGCCATGTATTTTGAGTTTTCATAAGTGTTCTTCAATGTTCTTGGAGTTCTTGCCAAGAACAAAAAGTTTTGAAGTTTTGATTCAAAAAGTTTTATGTTTTTACATAAAGTTTTGATTTAATTTTAGTGGGTGATGGTTAATGATTAAGTAATTTTAATGGGAGACAAACTTTGTTTTAAAGAATGACATAAATCATTTCTTACAAAATTTTATTTCATCTTTACCTCACCTAACATAACCCACTTACAAAACTTTGTATAAAATTTGAATTTTACCAATAAAAACCACTTATGGCTGGCCACCCTATTAAATAGGGTATTTTTGGGTGTTTTGTGCACTTACATAAAGTTTTGATACTTTTGTGTATTTGCATTTTGGCCCAAAAGTTTACGTTTTTACGTTAAGGTCCAAAAACTTTAAAGGACAAATTGTTTTGCTCCTTTAATGATGTTTTTGACATTATTAAAAATGTTTGGGTTCTAAGTTGTAATTACATGAAGTTGTGGACTCTTGTGTTTTTACAAAGTGACCCCAAAAGTTTTTGTTTTTAGAAAATGGCCCAAATTAGATGAGAACAAAATGGTTTGTCTCTTTAAATGAGAATTGGATTTTCATTTTATTTAGTTTCATTTAAATCAATTCTATGGATCCGAAAACCAATTGTTTTAAAGTTGTTTTCTTAATTAAATGTGTTTGATTAAGAGAAGGGTGATTATGAACCAAATGCCTCGATAATTGAGCTATGTGATTGGCCGCTTTACATTATGAATGTTTGGGCTTGGTAGTGTAGATATGAATGTAATTTGATTAGTTCAAGATTGTTGTAAATGGACATAAGTCCATCATTTATGTTGTAAAAGGGCATAAGCCCTTATTATTATTTCATGTATTCCTTTTGTTTAAATGTATGCAAAATGGAATAGTTGGGTCCAACGCCCAATAGGAAATAACGGTTTAATTGGATTAAACGCGTAACTAAAATCAACAACTACATACCTTAGGCCCAAGGTCCAACACAAGGCTCGTGTTGGATCAAATCAAACGGTTCATAATCATCCTAAAACCTAATATGACTATATAGTCCATATGAGGATGCAAAGCATTCGTTAGTAGTTCCATATAGTCTCGCTTGTTTCAACGAAACAGTGGGAGTATTATATACTACTAATTCATATAAACTTGGACCAATGGTTGTGATAGGCCCAAGTTCTTTTAATGTGATTAAAATGTTTTGATGTAGCCCAACGCTATTCCCTCAACAAATGAATATTAAGTTGATAAGCGAGAGATGTTTAGAATATCTCTTCGTAGGCCTTCCACCGTGGTGGGCTTCAATCGTTTGTGACTCGTACACCGTATTCGTCCAGTTCTGGGGTATACAAAGTATGTGCTTACATTCAGGAGAAGCCCATAAACATATGATGAAGTGAAAGTAGGCAACGAGTATGGCCAATATGATATTCTTCTGAGGCCATTCTTGAACCCCTATTTGAACTAGCATGGTGGGAATGACTTAAACTAAGTGCAATGATGCCAATAAGATATTCTTCTGAGGCATCATTCTCTAGAGGCCGAACTAGATGGGTAATTACAAAAGGTTGTAAATGAATAATGCGTTATTCTCTCATCATTATTTTTGCTAACCAATAAGATATTCTTCTGAGGTGGGCTTGGTAATGGTGAGTCTCCCATAACCCACTAAGAGTTCAAATATAACTCTCGAATTCTATTGAGGGATGTGGAATTTGCCAAAAATGGTGGGTGATACTATTTGATTAAAAGACCCAATCAAAATAGTTTTAAACAACAATGCTAATTCGATTTCTGTTATTTTATGTAGTGAACGACATGCCTAAAATTATACCCACCATTATACTTGACAAAAAGGGCCTAAAGGGCCAACGTTTCCTTGCTTGGTATCGCCACATTGAGAATGTCTCAAAGGTGAAAGACATATTGTATGTACTTAAGCAATCCCCTCCTCATGTACCTCCTACGAAACTAGCTTCAAAGGAGGAGTGTCAAAATTATATTAGACACTATGAGGATGACTTACAAGCCAAATGCTTAATCCTCACTTCACTTAGTGAGGAGCTTATGAAGCTACATAAGCACATGGACACTTCTTGTGCCATGGTTGAAAGTTTGCATAAGATGCATGACCTTGAGACTAGTAATGTACGATTCTCAAATATTTGTAGTCTAATGAATGCCAAAATGGCAAAGGGGACATCGGTCCATAAACATGGACAAAAGATGGAAAGGATCTTTCAAGATCTTCAAAGTTTAGGAACTTCCATCGATGGGAAAATGGCCCAAGACTTTTTCCTTGCATCTCTCTCGGATGATTTCACTAAGTTTATCGTAAACTATAAAGTGAATAGATTCGATCATTCTTTGAAAGAGATGATTGACATGTGCTGTAAATTTGAAAAAGGTTTCAAAAGGGACAGTGGGAGTGAGAATGCAATAATAAGGAAAAGGTTACATAAGAAGAAGGCAAAGAAATCCAAGGAAACATGCTTTCATTGTGGAAAGGATGAACGTTGGAAGAAGAAATACAGGGTGCGCATTGCGAGCCTTATGACAAGGACTTTTGAAGAGACTATTTCTGTCATAGAGAGTGCTTTTACAGTGGGCTCCAATTCCTGGATATTTGATTCAGGCGCTAGTCAACATATCTGTAATACGTTGCAGGGACTAACAGGGAGCAGGTCACTGCGCAATGAGGAGATGGTTGTGCGAGTTGGGAACGGCACTAAAATCTCTGCAAAAGCAATAGGCACCTATATGCTTAACCTACCCTCTGGGGAAGTCCTGGAACTTAAAAATTGTTTATATTTTCCTTCATGTATAAAGAATTTGATTTCCATCTCTAAGCTTTTACGAGATGGGCACTCAGTGTTGTTTGACAAAATGAGTTGCACTTTATACTTGAACGGTCGTATTATCTCTCATGGTAATATGATAGAGGGACTTTTTCACCTAGAGACGAATAGTGGGATGCACTGTATTGAAAGCGGGAATACCTCAAAACCCAAAAGGGCTAGAGAAGAAGTTAACCAAGAAAAGATGTGGCATCTTAAACTTGGACATGTGAACCTTGATAAGACTCGCAAGATGTCGAAAGACGGATATTTCCGCCCATTAGGTAATGACCGGATGGGTACTTGTGAAAGTTGCTTGAAAGGGAAGATGACCAAATCTCCATTTACTGGAAAAGGAGAGCGTGCCACCTTTAATTCTAGGGTTAATCCACACTGACGTATGTGGACCTATGTCTACTACGTCGAGAGAAGGCTTCTCATACTATATCACATTCACCGACGATCACTCTCGGTTTGGCTATGTATATCTTATGAAGTACAAGTCAGAATCCTTTGAAAGGTTCAAAGAATTCAAGAATGAAGTTGAGAAGCAAACTGGGAAACAGATAAAAATCCTAAGATCGGATCGAGGGGTGAATATCTGAGTAATGAGTTCCTAGATTATCTCAAAGAGTGTGGAATAATATCACAGTGGACTCCACCGGGAACTCCACAACTTAATGGAGTTTCTGAAAGGAGAAATCGAACCTTGATGAACATGGTTCGTTCTATGATGAGTTCCGCTGATCTACCAGTAACATTCTGGGGATACGCTCTATATACAGCAGCTTACTTGCTTAATAGAGTACCTTCCAAATCAGTTTTACAAACACCCTATGAGATATGGCATGGAAGAAAGCCAAGTCTTAATCATATTAAGATTTGGGGTTGTGAAGCATATGTCAAGAAGCTTGAGGCTACTAAGCTTGAAGCGAGATCAGTAAGATGCTATTTTGTGGGATATCCTAAAGAAACTATGGGATATGAGTTCTACCATCCTGACGACCAGAAAGTCTTTGTCGCCAGAACTGCTAAGTTTCTAAAGGACGAATTTGTTCTCAAAGGAACTATAAGCAAACAGATGGAAATTAATGAGATTAATAATGAACCACAAACAAGCACTCGACATATTGACAACCCTGTTCCTGAACCCCTAGCTCCACGTAGATCTGAACGGGTTAGTAAGCCACCTATGAGGTTTGGCTTAAATAATGACTTTGATGAATTGTACCTTTTAGGTGACAATGAAACAAAGGAGGACCCTAGGGACTACACTGAAGCAATGTCCGACATTGATTCAAAGAGATGGCAAATGGACGTGAAGACGGCCTTTCTGAACGGCTACCTACAGGAAGAGCTCTATATGACTCAACCCGAAGGTTTCGTGTCCGAGACTGAAGAGACTAAGGCATGCAAGCTTCAAAGGTCCATTTATGGACTTAAGCAAGCCTCCAGGAGCTGGAACATTCGTTTCGATACTGAAATCAAAACGTTTGGTTTTACTCAAAACGAAGACGACAATTGTGTTTATCAAAAAGTCGTTGGGGATGCAGTAGTATTCCTAGTGTTATATGTAGATGACATATTACTATTCGGGAATGACACTGCAGTACTTTCTTCTGTAAAAGTGTGGTTGTCTAAAACCTTCCACATGAAAGATTTAGGAGATGCATCTTATGTACTTGGGATAAAGCTCTATCGTGATAGATCCAGAAAATTAATTGGATTATCCCAATCGATGTACATTGATAAGGTGCTAAGTAGGTTCCAGATGGAACAATCTAAGAAAGGTTTTCTTCCTGTGAGACATGGAATTCACCTTTCTAAGTCCATGGGACCTAAGACTCCTGAAGAGATACGGCTAAATGAATGAAATTCCTTATGCTTCCGCCATAGGGAGTCTCATGTATGCCATGATATGCACAAGGCCTGATATCGCGTATGCTGTGAGCATTACTAACCCAGGATCAGAACACTGGGCAGCTGTCAAGATGGTCCTTAAGTACTTAAGAAGAACTAAGGACATGTTCCTCGTTTATGGAGGAGCATCAGAGTTGCGAGTGGAAGCTTATACAGACGCAGATTTCCAATCTGACGTCGATGATAGAAGTTCCAACTCCGGATATGTATTCACTCTGAATGGTGGGGCTGTCAGTTGGAAAAGCAAGAAACAAAGTGTAATTGCTGATTCCACGACAGAGGCTGAATATGTCGCTACAGCTGAAGCCGGCAAAGAAGCGTTCTGGATGAAAAAGTTCATTACTGAACTTGGAGTGGTTCCAACCATCACATCACCAGTAACTTTGTACTGTGATAATAGTGGGGCGATAGCTCAAGCCAAGGAACCCAGGGCTCATCAAAAGAACAAGCATTTTGATAGGTGCTTTAATATCATAAGATGATATGCTGCCGAGGGGAAAGTCAACATCCTCAAAGTTGCTTCACCCGATAATGTAGCAGATCCACTGACAAAGCCAATGACTCAAATCCAGCTTGATCGTCATATGGATAAGATGAGTATTAGATACATGGGAGGATGGCTTTGAGTGCAAGTGGGAGATTGTTGGAAGTATGCCCACAAAGCCACTCATTTGATGTAATAGCTTTTTGGAATACTTAATATGTTAAACTTTTATATGTTTAACGGAAGGGCAATACTTATTGTTAATCACTATTTATTGAATCATGTGTTTAATCAATAAGAGAATCCAAGGGATGTATTTGACATAAGAGATAAGTGATCTAATGAGTTAGATTAAGGAGACCTTTCTCTTATGTTCATTCCTAAAACGTTCCTAGCCATAGGATTGCCAATTGGGCATTGACAATCCGCTAAGGTTAGTATGTGTTATGTTGACTCAAACGTGAGTATGAACTAGTCTCAAGTCATTTGGTGTTGGACACTAAGACAAACACATAGGTGCTCGAAAGAGTAATCGAGTACACTGAACTGCGATTAATGAGAGTTCAAACATACATGTCATGTACGAACTCTAAGGTTACACTATGCAAAGTAGTCCTTAGACCTGAGGCATCATAGATGTCTAATGGTTAGGTCCTTGATCTTTGATCATGACAAAGGCATTCCCTCGGATTGTCCACGGCATTGTTGGGGTCATGTGATCTAGTCATGTAGGCATATGAATGCACAACAAGGGATCTCTAACCTTCCATGGTGGAAGGAGTATACTCTAAAATATGATTCTAAAGTCTTTGGCCAAAGCAAATGAATATGACTAAGGAAGATGTTCCAAATCATGTTCAAGGGAATCATATAAGAAAGTATCACATTGGATAGTAGACATGAAACAAACTATCACTTAAAACAATGTGGTTAAGAGTATTGTATTAGAGAAGGACCGTATTGCATTGTAATTGTAACTGGATAGGTTCTCCAACCAATTCTACTTAGCTTGGGTAACCATGACATACTGCTAGGTGTCACTCATGGTTTGTGGAAGCCCTATTGATTAGCAAACACTAATCATCAAAAAGGGAGAATTGAAATGTGGTTTCAATTCACAATCGATAGTTAAGAGTAACATCGCCCACTGCCTCGCTAATTGGAACCTAATGGATCGCACACCAAATAAGGATATATGTGAAGCAATTAAATGAAATGGATAAGCAATTAAATGGTTTAATTGAAGAATGGTCAAGATTAATCAATTAGTTAATTAATTATACGAAATGTTCGTATTGGGCTTTTAAGTTGGTTTTAGGGCTTCGGGGCCCAAAAGTGTTTTGGTCCACAAGGCCCATTATGTTTAAGTTGTATGACAACTAAAACAAAATGGGCAATAAGCCCAATAACCATATAGGCCAACCATTTAGGGTGAGGGTATGCAAGTTTGCTTAATTGCAAGTTTGCCACTCACCTAAGAAATGAAGTATAAATTCATCTTTATAGCTTTGTTTTCAATTAGGGTTTTCTAAGCTACTTGGGGATAGTTATCTAGCAAATTTACTTCCCTAAGTGATCCATTTTCATCCTCACAAATTACATCCTTGGTGAAGAGACATAGAGACATCAAACTTTTGGTGTTTTGGAGAACTAATCCTCAAATCCTCAAAGAAGCAAATGAGCACTAAAAGGAGGGAAATCACAAGGAAGATCCAAGGAGCAAGGAGGTGACTTGAAGGCCCTCCACTTGGGTGAATCCCTTGTGTAATCAAGGATGAGCTTCAAGGGTAAAGAATCTCTAAATTCTTCATAATCTTTAATGTTGTTAAAGAGTCTTTTGGTTCACCATATACTAGGCTTTGAAAGTCATGGGTTTCATGAATTGTTTTTGGATGCATGCCTACTTTAAAGAGTTAATTGTTAGCATATGTATTCAAATGTTCATACATGTTCTTAGCTAGGACAAAATTTTTCCTTCAGAGACAACGTGCTAATTCATCATCAAGATCAAGTCTCATTTTCCTTGCTAAGAAGTTCCCCAGCCCAGTTCAAGAATACACTTGTGGAAAGATACTTCTTCAAAAGCAAAAGTATCTCATATCATCAGAGTCAAAGGCAAAGATATCTCATGGCATGTTTTTCCTTTACCCTTGCTCTTGCCTGCGAGACAAGGAGAAAGAAAGCAATCGGTTGGCACTTGGACAGATTGAACAAAGAAACAGACCATCACCTCTACCGCGTGCCTACCTGCCGTGCAGAAGAAACAAGCAGAGAAGAGTGCTGCCTGCACACTCAATCAACCCAGCAGAAAGAGTCTGAGTTGAAACCAAGAGCTCGATGAGCTTCAACAACATATGGATGCATCAGTCGCCAAAGAGCAAAGCCTCGCCGTACAAGGCCATCAAATCACCACCACCAATCAAGTCTCCTTTTCCTTGCTAAGAAGTTCCCTAGCCCAATTCGAGATCAAAGTTGTGGAATGTCAACAAGATCATCTCTCCATAACCAAATTTGTGTTCTTAAACTCTACTCTGTATGGTTTTTACTTTGCCATACTTGTCATGTTTATTCGTTGTTTGTTTGTTTGTTTGCTTATTTTTGTGTGAGTTTATGCCTGAAACATTGAGGACAATGTTTGATTTAAGTGTGGGGGGGGTAACCAAGTTGTTTTGCATGAAATTCGTGGGAGTTTATCACCCATTACTTCTAGTGTTGTTCCTTGCTGTTTTTAAGTGTTTTTATGCTGTTTTGGAGTATTTTAGTGTGTTTTGACATAAAAATCCAAAAATCTCATAAAAATTTGAAAAATTGTTTTGAAAAACCCAAAAAGAGTTGTTTTTGTGTGTTTATTTGTGTCTTAGGATACCTTCCAACACAGTGATGAGGAATTGGTTTTTAATTGCATGACTGTTAAAGAGAGTTATAAACATGGATGGAAGTTTGATTTACTCCTTGGTTTATGCTTGGTTGGTTATAAATTCACATGCAATCATAAAGGAAAAAAATCTGTTTTTGTAACATGCTTGAAGGAAGGAACTCAAAGTAACGCTACAACCTTGTGAGACTTGAGCCTAAAACATTTATTTGGAGAGTTAATAATTTGTGCATTGTTGTTTTCTAAAGTCGTTGCATGATCTCATTATTCTTTGCTTGGTTGCTACTTAGAATGCGTTTCATCATTTAGTTCCAAATGCTAGATCCATGCCCATTTCATTCAAAGCATGCTATTGATTTGCATAACACATATTCAAGATGAAGTTGTGTAGTGACCACCACCAAAGCCAAATTTCCGTGCATCCTACTTCATTATATGTTTAAGTTTAACCCCTTTGAGCCTTGTGTAGCCTATGTTCTTTGTTTACCCACACTATCCTTACCTAGCCTAGTTTTAGGACCATCCATACCCTTGTTCTTGAAGCATAGTAAAGCATGGCATAAAATGAACTCCTTTTTTATCAATGTATTACATAAACCAAGTGTGGGGGAAATGATTCTTGTGTGTGTGTGTGTGCCAAAATCCGTAATAAGGCAAGGGTAGGAAAAAAAAAAAAGAAAAGAAAAAGAAAAGTTGTGAAAAGAGTGAAAAAGGTTGAAAAATATATGAGAAAGAGCTCTAAAGTGTTGATTGTTGAAGAAAGGGTCCAAGGCATTGAAGTCGACCCTAAGTGTTGCATGAATCTTCCCTTTGTGTTTAAAAGTTGATTTTTGCATTCTAAAGTGAATTCCAAGTGTCGATTTCATTACTTTGCTTGCTATCGCTTGAAGAACGTTTGTTATCCCTATCCTTTCTTTGTTAGCCATTACCACCAAGCCCCATTACAACCCTTAACTTCATCTTGAGTGTTGTGTGTTTCAATTTGTGGAGTTCGAAATTGGTATGAGCATATGGTGTCACTGGTTCTCGCATCTAAGTAGTAGCATTCCATTCATGAGATCATATTTAAACATGCTTATTAACTCAAGAAATTGCTTTCTTTGTTGTAACATATGTGAGTACTAGTCTTTCATGTTTACATCAATATTCTCACATATAACTAGTGTAGGGTGTGTAGTCAGAAAATGTGCGTGAAAATAGAGAGTATCTAGTAAGGAATTGAGGGAATTCTGATAGGAGCATATTTATGCGCCTTAGTTTAGCTTGTTCTTGTGCATTTATAGTGTTTTTCATTAGTAAAGTAGTCTTTTAAGCTAGTTTTATGTGTTTTCAGGTTTTAAGGGCAAAATATGCAAAATGATGCATTTTGGAGCATTTTGGAGCAAATTAGAGCTTGGAATGGACATCATATGCTTGGAACCAAGAGGATGGACGAAATTGAAGATTTGAAGATGATGTTTCCTACTTGAACAAGGTTTCCTAGTCGAAGTAGGAAAACGCCTCATTAAAAGATGAAATCCTAGTCAAAGAAGGATTCTTAATTGAAGAAGGATTCCTAATCAATGAGGGATTCCTAGTTGAAGATGGATTCCTAGAAGAATGAAGATTCCTACTCAAACAAGGTTTCCTACTTGGAGTAGGAAAGTCAAAATCCAAATGGTCTCAAGAGAAGCAACAAAGAAGTTTTCCAAGTCCAAGAAGGAAAAGGGATTCCAAGATGAAGAAGGAAAGACAAAGACAAGGTTTCCTAATCCTAATAGGCAAAGTTTCCAAGTGAAATGAGGAGTCCTTATCCATTTAGGGCACCTAAACCTTATCCTTATCCCTTAGTGCCGCACCCTAGGCCTTCTAGAAACCTGATTTCCTTGCCTTGCAAGGCCATCTAGAAGCCTTATCCTTCTAATCCATTCCTGCCGCACCTAGGAGGATCTTTCCTACCCAAAATCTGATTGTTTTTAGCCCTTTTCCTGATGGGATTTAATTCTCCAAGTCCTAATCTGATTTGCTAGACTTTTAGGACCTTATAAATACATGGTGCCGCACCCATTCATTGAGACCACTCACCACAATTCACAATTCACTCCAGAAATTCGTCCAACACCTTTCTCCCTAGTTTTTAAGCCTTGCCGCACCATCCCCATCCCCTAAACACTTCTACCTTAGTCCATACTCATCCTCCCATACATATAAGTCCCAAACCTGTCCCTAAGTCCTTTGCCGCAGCAAGGAGGAGGAGAAGGAGCCTTGGAAGTTCATGCCGTGCAAGTTCAAGTCACTGGAATTTCTAGGTGTTTCTTTTCCTTTGCTTTCAACGTTTAATTTCAATTATCTTTGTTTTGTGCGTATGAGGAACTAAACCCCCCCTTGGCTAGGGGGGATTCGAAATACATGTTTATGCTTGCTATATGATTTGATTACTTCTAATTGCGTTTCAGAAGTTGTGAATTCAATTTACTTATCTATGTGAACTACATTGATTTGTGTGTGTTGGTTGAGAGTGCACGCTTAATTTTCATGCATAAATTGAATGCTAGGATATAAGGAAATTTCACCTAATCGTTATGGACTTATATTCACAAGTAGTAAAGGTTGATGATCTCAATCGCGTTAAGTAAATTCTTGGCATAAGTTTCATGCAATCATAGTAACAAGTGCTTCGTCAATGCTTATGGTTTTCATAGAACTTAATGATTCTTGCTTGTATCTCTATTATGCAATCATGTAGGGGACTTGTGGGGAATGCTTTGGGTTGTCGTATGCAATCATCCAATTCAATAACGTTAGGAAAATCTGAAGGTTAATTTAAGCGGACCTAATTAACTTGGGGCGTTGAGAGTTCATGGTTTATTGAAAAGCAATTGGAAATCGTTTTCAATGCAAGTATAACATGTGTGGAGATGAACCCCTTAGCTAGCCTTCCATCCATTGTTTTAAGCCAAATTCGTTTTAAAATCTGTTTTGATTTACAAGTTTATGTTTTGTTTTTAATTTCGTCAAAACCAAATCCCCCTTTGTTTTCAAGTGTCAAATTAGTTAGAAAGTGTGTTAGTTTGTGTTTTTAAGTGTTTTGAGTCAAGTTAAAACCTATTTTCGTCAAAATCTTGTTTAGAGTCCAAAACTGCCCAGAAAGTGGTTTTAGGGCAGTTTTGAGTGTTTTTGTGTTATTTTGAGCCTTTTGGTTTGTTTTGGTGTTTTAAGTTATAGTTTTACATTCTTTGAGTCTAGTTTAGTGTTTTAAACTTGTTTTTACGTTTTTGAGTCAATTCCAAGTGATTTTGCAATCCCTCCTAATCCCCGGCCTAGAATGATCCCTACTTACGTATTTTGCTACAATTGATAAAAAGGGGGTTTAATTTGTGTGCTTATATATTTCGCATCAAATTTTTGGCGCCGTTGCCGGGGATTAGTGTTGGAAGTATGCCCACAAAGCCACTCATTTGATGTAATAGCTTTTTGGAATACTTAATATGTTAAACTTTGATACGTTTAACGGAAGGGCAATACTTATTGTTAATCACTATTTATAGTATCATGTGTTTAACCAATAAGAGAATCCAAGGGATGTATTTGACATAAGAGATAAGTGATCTAATGAGTTAGATTAAGGAGACCTTTCTCTTATGTTCATTCCTAAAACGTTCCTAACCATAGGATTGCCAATTGGGCATTGACAATCCGCTAAGGTTAGTATGTGTTATGTTGACTCAAATGTGAGTATGAACTAGTCTCAAGTCATTTGGTGTTGGACACTAAGACAAACACATAGGTGCTCGAAAGAGTAATTGAGTACACTGAACTGCGATTAATGAGAGTTCAAACATACATGTCATGTACGAACTCTAAGGTTACAATATGCAAATTAGTCCTTAGACCTGAGGCATCATAGATGTCTAATGGTTAGGTCCTTGATCTTTGATCATGACAAAGGCATTCCCTCGGATTGTCCACGGCATTGTTGGGGTCATGTGATCTAGTCATGTAGGCATATGAATGCACAACAAGGGATCTCTAACCTTCCATGGTGGAAGGAGAATACTCTAAAATATGATTCTAAAGTCTTTGGCCAAAGCAAATGAATATGACTAAGGAAGATGTTCCAAATCATATTCAAGGGAATCATATATGAAAGTATCACATTTGATAGTAGACATGAAACAAACTATCACTTAAACAATGTGATTAAGAGTATTGTATTAGAGAAAGACCGTATTGCATTGTAATTGTAACTGGATAGGTTCTCCAACCAATTCTACTTAGCTTGGGTAACCATGACATACTGCTAGGTGTCACTCATGGTTTGTGGAAGCCCTATTGATTAGCAAACACTAATCATCAAAAAGGGAGAATTGAAATGTGGTTTCAATTCACAATCGATAGTTAAGAGTAACATCGCCCACTGCCTCGCTAATTGGAACCTAATGGATCGCACACCAAATAAGGATATATGTGAAGCAATTAAATGAAATGGATAAGCAATTAAATGGTTTAATTGAAGAATGGTCAAGATTAATTAATTAGTTAATTAATTATACGAAATGTTCGTATTGGGCTTTTAAGTTGGTTTTAGGGCTTCGGGGCCCAAAAGTGTTTTGGTCCACAAGGCCCATTATGTTTAAGTTGTATGACAACTAAAACAAAATGGGCAATAAGCCCAATAACAATATATGGCCATTTAGGGTGAGGGTATGCAAGTTTGCTTAATTGCAAGTTTGCCACTCACCTAAGAAATGAAGTATAAATTCATCTTTATAGCTTTGTTTTTCAATTAGGGTTTTCTAAGCTACTTGGGGATAGTTATCTAGCAAATTTACTTCCCTAAGTGATCCATTTTCATCCTCACAAATTACATCCTTGGTGAAGAGACATAGAGACATCAAACTTTTGGTGTTTTGGAGAACTAATCCTCAAATCCTCAAAGAAGCAAAGGAGCACTAAAAGGAGGAAAATCACAAGGAAGATCTAAGGAGCAAGGAGGTGACTTGAAGGCCCTCCACTTGGGTGAATCCCTTGTGTAATCAAGGATGAGCTTCAAGGGTAAAGAATCTCTAAATTCTTAATTCTCTTTAATGTCTTTAAAGAGTCTTTTGGTTCACCATATACTAGGCTTTGAAAGTCATGGGTTTCATGAATTGTTTTTGGATGCATGCCTACTTTAAAGAGTTAATTGTTAGCATATGTATTCAAATGTTCATACATGTTCTTAGCTAGGACAAAATTTTTCCTTCAAGTGGTATCAGAGCCTAGGTCTAGTGTATGGTGGATCCTTTTGGGTTTTGTGATTTTCATGTTTTATGATTTAAATGTTGTAAATGTTACAAGCTTTGTTCTTGCTTTGAATATAAATTTTGCTAGAAAATTTAGCATCTCAAATGTTGTAGATGTATTTCATTTAAGCATGAATATTGGAACTAAAAATTTGGTGCCATGTATTTTGAGTTTTCATAAGTGTTCTTCAATGTTCTTGGAGTTCTTGCCAAGAACAAAAAGTTTTGAAGTTTTGATTCAAAAAGTTTTATGTTTTTACATAAAGTTTTGATTTAATTTTAGTGGGTGATGGTTAATGATTAAGTAATTTTAATGGGAGACAAACTTTGTTTTAAAGAATGACATAAATCATTTCTTACAAAATTTTATTTCATCTTTACCTCACCTAACATAACCCACTTACAAAACTTTGTATAAAATTTGAATTTTCATCAATAAAACACTATATGGCAGGCCACCCTTTTAAAATAGGGTATTTTTGGGTGTTTTGTGCACTTACATAAAGTTTTGATACTTTTGTGTATTTGCATTTTGGCCCAAAAGTTTACGTTTTTACGTTAAGGTCCAAAAAACTTTAAAGGACAAATTGTTTTGCTCCTTTAATGATGTTTTGACATTATTAAAAATGTTTGGGTTCTAAGTTGTGATTAAATGAAGTTGTGGACTCTTGTGTTTTTACAAAGTGACCCCAAAAGTTTTTGTTTTTAGAAAATGGCCCAAAAGTTGTGGTCATTGTTTTTGGCCCAAATTAGATGAGAACAAATGATAAGCTCATATATATACATATTTTACATCAAATTCTCTCGTCTTTTCTTAGTTAGTTTCTTATATTTTTGAGTTATTTGCTTTGTTTTTGTGTTTTATCGAATTTATCTAGCTAAAAAAATAAAAATAGCATAAGTGTGATTTTATGTAATAAATTCGTCCGATGTAGATTAGCTTTTAAATTAAATAATATATATATATATATAATAATAATAATAAAACATGATGATGTTTGAAACATCATCATGGTTTGTTTTGTAGAAAAAAAAAGCAAAAGAATAGAAATTGGAGGGACAATGTGCGGATATGGAAAGCAAAAAGAAATAAAGAAAAGCTAAAGGGGACAGAAATAATTAAAGAGAAGTGAGGGGGAAGTCTCGGCATTTTTTGGGGGGGATTGAAAGGCAGCTGGAAGGGGAGCAGCAGAAGCTGCTGAGCAGGTGAAGACGCGTGACAGGAGGTCAGAAACAGAGAAGGCAGCGTGGCAGTTTTGAAAGAAAGGCTGCTTTGGCAGCCACTAGGCAGCAGGAAGTTGAGAAGCACGGGGAGAAGAGGACGACGTGGGCGCGCGCTGCCTTTGCAGCTGAAAAACAGAGGAAGACGCAGAAGAAGTGGAGCGCAGAAACAGAAGGCAGAGAGGACTGGAGAACGCAAATCAAAGCCAGCGCCCATAATTGCACAGTGCACAGATCCTTACACATCCTCATTTGGTTTTATTTTTCTTAAACTCATGTTTAATTTAATTTGTTTTTCAATTATATTAAACATGTGTAATTAATTTCTGTTTAGTTAGAGGTGAATTTGAAACCATGGATAAATGTTTATTATGATTTGATTTACTCCAGTTATGAATTCTTGAACGTTGGATGTGGTTTATTTTTCTGTGTTGATTAATAACTTGTTTATGTATGTGGGTTAAGGGTCGACACTTAATTTGCATGCTTAGACTTGATGCTAGGATATAAGGGAATTTCACCTAATCGTTATGAACTTATATCCATGAGTAGTAAAAATCGCTAGTCACGATTGTGTTTAGTAAACCCTAGGTTGGATTAACATGCGTATTCCATAGTTATGAATGCCTAGTCGATGTTTATGATTTCCATTAAACTTAATGATCTTTGATATGTCTCTCTATCATGCGTATTCCATAGTTAGGGAACTTGATAAGAATAATTTGGTTGTGATGCGTATACCGTCCAATTCAATGAATATAGGGAAATCTGAAGGTTAATTTAAGCGGACCTAATTAACTTGGAGCGTTGTCATTTATTCGTTTGTCGAAGTCATAACTGGGAATCAAATTGTATGCATTTATTCATGTGTGGATAAGGAACTCTCTAACTAACGTCTTATCATTTTAATTCTATAAAATATATTTTCTTTGAAATTTGTTTTTAAGTTTCTGTTTTAAATTTACTTTTCTTTAAAAATCAATCCCCCGTTTATTTTAAAGTGTTAGATTTGTTAGAAATCAATTTAGTTTGTGTTTTCTAAAGTCTTGAATTATTTTGAGTCTTTTAATTTATTTTGGTTTATTTGTTAGTTTTATTTTGAGTGATTCTAATTAAGTGTTTTGATTTTAGTTTAGAGTTTTAAATTTTGTTTTTACGTTTTTAATTTAATTTTACTTTGGTTAGCATCCCTAGTTAATCCCCGGTTAGAACGATCCCTACTTATTCATTACTACAATTGTCACAAATAGGGTTTAAATTTGTGCGTTAGTAAATTTTCGCATCAAATTTTTGGCGCCGTTGCCGGGGATTAGCAAATTTGCTAATCCCTTGTTTATGTTTTTGTTTTTGTTTTACTTTTTATTTTATTTTATTTTATTTTATTTTATTTGTTTTTGTTTGTTATGTTTTTTTTTAACTTTTGATATTTGATTTAGTTTTCTTTGATTTTAGGTACAATGGAGCGAGACATGGCACTCGAATCCATTCAAGCTCAATTGGCACAACTCACTGCTCAATTGACTCATAATGCCGAACGGACCACAATGCCAAGTGTCCCTACACTTGATGTGCCCTATGGGCAAGGATATCAAACTCATCAATATCCCCAATTTTCTGCAAATGAAGATGTTTGGGGATATCAAGGCCATAACCAATCAAGGGGCAACATGTTTTCCAACGCTTATAATTCGGATTGGAGAAGTAATTCAGAGTATATGTGGGATGAACCTCAACAATTTCAACAAGGTGGATATTGGCAGCAAGACGAGTTCTATTCAAGACCTATGCAGCCACCACAGCATCCCCCACAGCAATTTCAATCGAATTCAAGTATGCCCATTAATTATAATGAAATTCTTGATGGACTCATTTCTTTGGCGCAGGGTTCACAAAATCAAGCTGAGGAGACTCACCAAGCAGAATATTGGCAGCCATCGGAGGAGTACTATCAATGGCCATATGAACCACCACAGCCTCCACCACAATCTCCCCAACCAAATTCAGGTACGTCCTCGGATAATGACATTTTGAATAAGTTACTAACCTCTTTGACCCAGGACGTAGAAAATCGAAACATGGAGATGCAAAATAAAGCCAACAAGGTGGATGCTTTGGAGGAGCAAGTTGGGCAGATTATGGAATTCATGGCACAGATTCGAGATCAAGGTGACATGGAGGATGAAGTTGTCCCAGAACCATCCAAACAGAGCCCGAACATGGATGAATTGCCAATTCAAGAAGAAGATGAGGATGACGACTTGGGCAGTTTAGAAGAATTCTTATCGCAAACCCCCCAAGTCCTTATGTCATCCAACTCAGGTGAGGAGGTTCTAAGTTCAATTCATTCTAACATCGTTCCACCAAATGTCCTTTTTCCTTGCAGGTTTTTAAATCCCAAGGAAGAAGTGAATGAAAAATACGTTGTGAAAGATCTTCCCAAGGTGCAAAGTGATATCCAAATTCTTGGTGTACCAAATCAAGTTCCCGATGGTATTGAAACGTTCAAAGAGACTTGCACACCAAGAAGAATTATTCCAGAAAATGAGGTGGCCGAAGAATTTCAAGAATACATCCAGGAGGCTGTGCATGAGACAATCAAGCCCAAAGGAGTTAAGACTGAGGACACGGGACAAGCCATAACCATCATAGTAAACCTGGCTAAGTTCAAAGTCCCGGAAATGTTCAAAAATGTGGTGTTTGTCATTGAGTTTGAACGAGAAAGTAAGCCATCTTCTCCATTTTTAATTTTATGTTATACTAACAATTTAATTTTGATGATTCAGGCACCGTCATTAGAACTTAGACCGTTGTCGGATCATTTCAAGTACCACCGTCCATTCAATGATAAGCCCATGCATTTGAATAATGAAGGGAGGCCTAGGAATCACCCACAATCAGATTTGCATTCCTAATCCCTTCTCTTTACTGCTTTCATTTTGTTTTGTTTATTTAGTTGTGATATTTGTTTGAGAGATTAAAAATAGTCTTTTTAATTTGATTTACATATTTTTACATTGATATTTTTATTTTTATTTTTTTTTCTTGCTTTAAAAAAAAAAAAAAAAAAACATAAACATTCATATAAATAAAAATACAAAAAAAAAAAATAATAAAAAAAAAAATAAAAAAAAATACAAAAAAAACAAAATAAAATAAAAATAAAATAAAAATAAATAAATAAATAAAATAAAAAAATAAAAAAAAAAAAAAAAAAAACAAAACAGAAATACTTATATTTATATTTATAATTAAATAAATTTTAAAGCATAAATATTTTACAATAAATTAAACTAATAGTTTTCATTGGTCATTGGTAGGTGGTGCCTCGGAGGTCGATGGAGCCCCTGAAAGACGAAGCGCCAGAGCTGGATCATTCGGAGTCTCAATATTTGGTGCTGCTCCCGAGGACGAAGGCAACACAAACCTCGGGAGTAACGTCATAAACCGTTGATGATCACTCTGAATCCGCACTTCGGACTCCTGCAGCTGATCAAGCTTCCTCTTCATGCTTGTGGAGTAATTGGTTGCGAGCATGTGCAAATCCCTGTTCTCATGCCTGAGCACTCTGACCTCCTGCCGAAGACTAGCCACTTCAGCCATCAACGATTCCACCTGACGAGTTCGTGCAAGAAGGCGCTGGCCCATGTTTGATACTGAGCCTGCGCATCGGACGCTGTAGGCCATAGAGTCCTGGACAGCCAGTTCGTCGGACCGCCTGGAAAGTATCCTAGTGTCTCTAGGAGTGAGCAGATTTCTGGCCACCACCGATGCGGTTGTTTCGTTCATCATCATGGAATCCCCAACTGTAAGAGGACCATTTGGGGATATGAAGGACGGCTGCCAAATGTTGGTTGGAGAAGATATATCACTATCTTCCCCAACATTCAAGTTAAGGCGACGGTCAGAGGGGCAAGACATATTTGAAGGTGTTGAGAATGAAGAGTCGGACTGATCAAGATTAAAAGAAATGCAAGGAGGAAGTGATTAAAGGAGGAAGTGTTTACAGGAGGGAGTGTTTACAGGGGGAGCTTAAGTGTGTTGTGGAACAAAAATGAGCGTTCTTATAAGAAGAAGAAATCGTTGAGGCATCACTCAGCAGTCGAAGAGGCGCCCTCTCGCAAATCGAAGAGCCGGGCTCCTTTCTCAAAAGCCGGATTCTTTTCTCAAAAGCGGCGTCGCCGTTCTCAAAAGTCGGTTCCTTTCTCAAAAGTCGGACGCCGCTCTCTCAAAAGTCGGGCGTCTTTATCAAAAGCCGGAGCGGTCAGGAATCACGAGGCGAACAGCTTTTCCAATTTTGTCGTCACTCGTCACGCGCGCTGTCAGCTTTGCGCAAATTACGGGTGGCTTTTTCAGAAAGCGCGTGACCTGTACTGTTCATCCATCCACCGGCTGCCGACAGGGGTAAAAGAATAGTTTCGGTTGTGAAGAAAAGACCTATAAACGTCTACCTTCGCATCCATTGCAAAGGCAAACTCTCTCAGCACTTCTTCATCTCCGAATTTTTTCATCTCCGAAAATGCCTTTCCATCAAACCCTCTCGAGTTTCTCTGTGTTTCTCATTCCTTGGGATACCTTTCCAAACAAGTCATCTAGAGCTAGAGTATTTCATATCATGAAGGTTGAAAGCAAGAGTATCTCATATCACGCTTTCTCCCTGTCCTTTTCCTTGTCTTTGGGGCAAGGAGAGAGCGGGCAATCAGCCAGCACTCGGTGTCAATCCTCCAATCTAAGAACCGACTGCCTGGAAATCCTTCCTGATTGCTTACCTAGCATTGCTCTTGAATGCTCTTCTTCAACCACTGATGTACTTCCGAAGAAGTCGCCACATCTGCCTGGAGAACAGACATGGCAAGTGAAAATGATACTTGAAGCATGTGGAGACAAGGTGCTGCTTCATCTTCAAGATCAAGTCTCATTTTCCTTGCTAAGAAGTTCCCCAGCCCAGTTCAAGCATACACCTGTGGAACGATACTTCTTCAAAAGCAAAAGTATCCCATATCATCAGAGTCAGAGGCAAAGATATCTCATGGCACGCTTTTCCTTTACCCTTGCTCTTGGCTACGAGTCAAGGTGAAAGAAAGGAAATCGGTCGGCACTTGGACAGATTGAACAAAGATGCAGACCACCACCTCTTCCTCGTGCCTACCTGCCATGCAGAAGAACAAAAAGAGAAGAATGTAGCCTGCAGACTCAATCAACCCAGCAGAAGGAGTCTGAGTTGAAACCAAGAGCTCGAGAAGCTTCAACAACACCACCAATCAAGTCTCATTTTCCTTGCTAAGAAGTTCCGAGGCCAGTTCAAGTTCAAAGCTGTGGAAAGTCACCAAACAGGACCAATGTTCTTTTATTAGTTTTATTCATTATCTTTTATTTTCATTTTCAATTTTTCGTTTGTTTTCTTTTATATTTTCTTGCGTGCGTAACTGATTTATTTCTTTTCTTTGCAGGAACTTTTGGTTATTTCCACCCTTGAAGTTGATTGCAGAATTTTAGCTTGGGGGTCATCGCTTGATTTTCTGCAAATTAGGGAAGTTTTCAGTCCTATTGCTTTATTTTATTTCTTTATATTTATTTATTTTGTTTTTATTTGCATTTTATTATATTTTCTGACATTGGGGACAATGTCTAGTTTAAGTGTGGGGGTAAAGAGTATAAAAATGACCAAATTGAAAATTTTTGTACCTTCGACTTTGAACTGGTTTCATTTGTTTCCATGTTATTGCTTTGTTTTCTTAATTAGTTTTGTTTTATTTAAAAAAAAAAAAAAAAAAAAAAAAAAAATCCAAAAATTTAAAAAAATTCCAAAAATATTTCCTTGTTTTCCTTATTGATTTGAATTAGATTTTTGTTAGTTTCCCGACCCAATGATATAATTGGATAAAAGTTGAACCATGATGATCAAGAACTTAGTTAACATGTGTTGTGTGAAATTCCTTATTCTCGTGTTAGTTTGTACATATTTGATCATCTTTGAAAAACCAAATGCACATAGCCTTGTTGATGTGAAATTAAAGCATGATTTAAAGCTCCATATGTGAATTTAGTGACCATATACATCCTATGTGAGTTTTTGAGCCTATTGAAAGTGTGTGCATTTTTCATACACTCCTATTCTTTCATGTGTGATGAACTTATGTGAGATACTTCTCTAGAACTTGCATAACGATCTTTCAAAATTTTTGTCATTGATTGCATGAACTTGAAAATGATAGAGGCATTAGGTTTACCACCATGGCCCAAATAACCTTGTTTCCCAAAGAAAAATGATATCATTAGATTGCCAATTTGAGCCGTGTTTGTTGAGCCTTTTATTTCTTATCACCAGATATGTCTACCCTTATACCTGAAATAAATATTTTTCCTTACCCTTTCCAAGCGAGCCATGCAAGATTGTCTTATATGAAACGTTTGTGAAGTACTTTGAAGGTGTTTGGCAAAAGAATAAGTGTGGGGGTATTTCATGTTTGTATTAAAAAAAAAAAAAAAAAAAAAAAAGAAGAAAAGAAAGGAAGTTTGTTTACAAAGAAAATAAAAAGTGTTTAAAGTTTCAGTTTAAAGTTGTGGTTGGAGGTGACTTGTAGAATAGCTGGAAATGTTGAGTTCTTATAAATCTAAAGAAAGAATTGCTTGCAATGTAGCTTGGAACTTGTGTTTTCCTATTCTCTCGTTTCAATAACCCTATCCCGAAGCCTCATTACATCCAATAAAAGTCCTCTTGATTTAAGTTTTGCAATTATGACTGTGGAGAAGTGATCTTTATGCAAGCTTATAGTAGAAATTTCACATTTGTTTCTTTGAGCGAAACACATTAAAACTAAACACATGTGTGATTGAGTGCATATCCCGTGAGAAGGTCGCTAGTTTGCATATGGTGATTCTAAAAATAAAAATTTTGAAATTGCATTAGCATGGCTATCTCACACACTACACTTCAAGGATGTTTCAAAGATTACTGCTAATATTTGAATTAGGAAAATGAACTTGGATTAGCTTGTTGGTGTTAGCTATGGTTCTTGATGATTGTGTTCTCAAATGAAATTCTATGAGGGTTACATAGGGGGAATCTAATAATATTTTCATGTTATTACTTTTTCATGTTTTCGTTGTTTTGCTCGAGGACTAGCAAAAGTTAAGTGTGGGGGTATTTGATAAGCTCATATATATACATATTTTACATCAAATTCTCTCGTCTTTTCTTAGTTAGTTTCTTATATTTTTGAGTTATTTGCTTTGTTTTTGTGTTTTATCGAATTTATCTAGCTAAAAAAATAAAAATAGCATAAGTGTGATTTTATGTAATAAATTCGTCCGATGTAGATTAGCTTTTAAATTAAATAATATATATATATATATAATAATAATAATAAAACATGATGATGTTTGAAACATCATCATGGTTTGTTTTGTAGAAAAAAAAAGCAAAAGAATAGAAATTGGAGGGACAATGTGCGGATATGGAAAGCAAAAAGAAATAAAGAAAAGCTAAAGGGGACAGAAATAATTAAAGAGAAGTGAGGGGGAAGTCTCGGCATTTTTTGGGGGGGATTGAAAGGCAGCTGGAAGGGGAGCAGCAGAAGCTGCTGAGCAGGTGAAGACGCGTGACAGGAGGTCAGAAACAGAGAAGGCAGCGTGGCAGTTTTGAAAGAAAGGCTGCTTTGGCAGCCACTAGGCAGCAGGAAGTTGAGAAGCACGGGGAGAAGAGGACGACGTGGGCGCGCGCTGCCTTTGCAGCTGAAAAACAGAGGAAGACGCAGAAGAAGTGGAGCGCAGAAACAGAAGGCAGAGAGGACTGGAGAACGCAAATCAAAGCCAGCGCCCATAATTGCACAGTGCACAGATCCTTACACATCCTCATTTGGTTTTATTTTTCTTAAACTCATGTTTAATTTAATTTGTTTTTCAATTATATTAAACATGTGTAATTAATTTCTGTTTAGTTAGAGGTGAATTTGAAACCATGGATAAATGTTTATTATGATTTGATTTACTCCAGTTATGAATTCTTGAACGTTGGATGTGGTTTATTTTTCTGTGTTGATTAATAACTTGTTTATGTATGTGGGTTAAGGGTCGACACTTAATTTGCATGCTTAGACTTGATGCTAGGATATAAGGGAATTTCACCTAATCGTTATGAACTTATATCCATGAGTAGTAAAAATCGCTAGTCACGATTGTGTTTAGTAAACCCTAGGTTGGATTAACATGCGTATTCCATAGTTATGAATGCCTAGTCGATGTTTATGATTTCCATTAAACTTAATGATCTTTGATATGTCTCTCTATCATGCGTATTCCATAGTTAGGGAACTTGATAAGAATAATTTGGTTGTGATGCGTATACCGTCCAATTCAATGAATATAGGGAAATCTGAAGGTTAATTTAAGCGGACCTAATTAACTTGGAGCGTTGTCATTTATTCGTTTGTCGAAGTCATAACTGGGAATCAAATTGTATGCATTTATTCATGTGTGGATAAGGAACTCTCTAACTAACGTCTTATCATTTTAATTCTATAAAATATATTTTCTTTGAAATTTGTTTTTAAGTTTCTGTTTTAAATTTACTTTTCTTTAAAAATCAATCCCCCGTTTATTTTAAAGTGTTAGATTTGTTAGAAATCAATTTAGTTTGTGTTTTCTAAAGTCTTGAATTATTTTGAGTCTTTTAATTTATTTTGGTTTATTTGTTAGTTTTATTTTGAGTGATTCTAATTAAGTGTTTTGATTTTAGTTTAGAGTTTTAAATTTTGTTTTTACGTTTTTAATTTAATTTTACTTTGGTTAGCATCCCTAGTTAATCCCCGGTTAGAACGATCCCTACTTATTCATTACTACAATTGTCACAAATAGGGTTTAAATTTGTGCGTTAGTAAATTTTCGCATCAACAAAATGGTTTGTCTCTTTAAATGAGAATTGGATTTTCATTTTATTTAGTTCCATTTAAATCAATTCTATGGATCCGAAAACCAATTGTTTAAAGTTGTTTTCTTAATTAAATGTGTTTGATTAAGAGAAGGGTGATTATGAACCAAATGCCTCGATAATTGAGCTATGTGATTGGCCGCTTTACATTATGAATGTTTGGGCTTGGTAGTGTAGATTTGAATGTAATTTGATTAATTCAATTTGTTGTAAATGGACATAAGTCCATCATTTGTGTTGTAAAAGGGCATAAGCCCTTATTATTATTTCATGTATTCCTTTTGTTTAAATGTATGCAAAATGGAATAGTTGGGTCCAACGCCCAATAGGAAATAACGGTTTAATTGGATTAAACGCGTAACTAAAATCAACAACTACATACCTTAGACCCAAGGTCCAACACAAGGCTCGTGTTGGATCAAATCAAACGGTTCATAATCATCCTAAAACCTAATATGACTATATAGTCCATATGAGGATGCAAAGCATTCGTTAGTAGTTCCATATAGTCTCGCTTGTTTCAACGAAACAGTGGGAGTATTATATACTACTAATTCATATAAACTTGGACCAATGGTTGTGATAGGCCCAAGTTCTTTTAATGTGATTAAAATGTTTTGATGTAGCCCAACGCTATTCCCTCAACAAATTAATATTTAAGTTGATAAGCGAGAGATGTTTAGAATATCTCTTCGTAGGCCTTCCATCGTGGTGGGTTCCAATCGTTTGTGACTCATGCACCGGCTTCACCCTATCATGGGGAAGTACAAAGCATGTGCTTACATCCAGGAGGAATCCATATACATATGATGAGGTGAGTGTAGGCAACGAGGATAGCCGATATCATATCATTGTGAGGCTATTCTTGAACCCCTTCACGAACTAAGCATGGTGGGAATAACTTAAACTAAGTGCAATGGTGCCGATATCGTATCATCGTGAGGCATCATTCTCTAGAGGCCAAACGAGATGGGTAATTACAAAAGGTTGTAAATGAATAATGCGTTATTCTCTCATCATTATTTTTGCTAACCAATATCGTATCATCGTGAGGTGGGCTTGGTAATGGTGAGTCTCCCATAACCCACTAAGAGTTCAATATAACTCTCGAATTCTATTGAGGGATGTGGAATTTGCCAAAAATGGTGGGTGATACTATTTGATTAAAAGACCCAATCAAAATAGTTTTAAACAACAATGCTAATTCGATTTCTGGTATGTTATGTAGTGAACGACATGCCTAAAATTATACCCACCATTATACTTGACAAAAAGGGCCTAAAAGGCCAACGTTTCCTTGCTTGGTATCGCCACATTGAGAATGTCTCAAAGGTGAAAGACATATTGTATGTACTTAAGCAATCCCCTCCTCATGTACCTCCTACGAAACTAGCTTCAAAGAAGGAGTGTCAAAATTATGTTAGACACTATGAGGATGACTTACAAGCCAAATGCTTAATCCTCACTTCACTTAGTGAGGAGCTTATGAAGCTACATAAGCACATGGACACTTCTTGTGCCATGGTTGAAAGTTTGCATAAGATGCATGACATTGAGACTAGTAATGTACGATTCTCAAATATTTGTAGTCTAATGAATGCCAAAATGGCAAAGGGGACATCGGTCCATAAACATGGACAAAAGATGGAAAGGATCTTTCAAGATCTTCAAAGTTTAGGAACTTCCATCGATGGGAAAATGGCCCAAGACTTTTTCCTTGCATCTCTCTCGGATGATTTCACTAAGTTTATCGTAAACTATAAAGTGAATAGATTCGATCATTCTTTGAAAGAGATGATTGACATGTGCTGTAAATTTGAAAAAGGTTTCAAAAAGGACAGTGGGAGTGAGAATGCAATGATAAGGAAAAGGTTGCGTAAGAAGAAGGGAAAGAAATCCAAAGGAACATGCTTTCATTGTGGAAATGATGAACGTTGGAAGAAGAAATACAGGGTGCGCATTGCGAGCCTTATGACAAGGACTTTTGAAGAGACTATTTCTGTCATAGAGAGTGCTTTTACAGTGGGCTCCAATTCCTGGATATTTGATTCAGGCGCTAGTCAACATATCTGTAATACGTTGCAGGGACTAACAGGGAGCAGGTCACTGCGCAATGAGGAGATGGTTGTGCGAGTTGGGAACGGCACTAAAATCTCTGCAAAAGCAATAGGCACCTATATGCTTAACCTACCCTCTGGGGAAGTCCTGGAACTTAAAAATTGTTTATATTTTCCTTCATGTATAAAGAATTTGATTTCCATCTCTAAGCTTTTACGAGATGGGCACTCAGTATTGTTTGACAAAATGAGTTGCACTTTATACTTGAACGGTCGTATTATCTCTCATGGTAATATGATAGAGGGACTTTTTCACCTAGAGACGAATAGTGGGATGCACTGTATTAAAAGCGGGAATACCTCAAAACCCAAAAGGGCTAGAGAAGAAGTTAACCAAGAAAAGATGTGGCATCTTAAACTTGGACATGTGAACCTTGATAAGATTCGTAAGATGTCGAAAGACGGATATTTCCGCCCATTAGGTAATGACCGGATGGGTACTTGTGAATGTTGCTTGAAAGGGAAGATGACCAAATCTCCATTTACTGGAAAAGGAGAGCGTGCCACTGAAATTCTAAGGTTAATCCACACTGACGTATGTGGACCTATGTCTACTACGTCGAGAGAAGGCTTCTCATACTATATCACATTCACCGACGATCACTCTCGGTTTGGCTATGTATATCTTATGAAGTACAAGTCAGAATCCTTTGAAAGGTTCAAAGAATTCAAGAATGAAGTTGAGAAGCAAACTGGGAAACAGATAAAAATCCTAAGATCAGATCGAGGGGGTGAATATCTGAGTAATGAGTTCCTAGATTATCTCAAAGAGTGTGGAATAATATCACAGTGGACTCCACCGGGAACTCCACAACTTAATGGAGTTTCTGAAAGGAGAAATCGAACCTTGATGAACATGGTTCGTTCTATGATGAGTTCCGCTGATCTACCAGTAACATTCTGGGGATATGCTCTATATACAGCAGCTTACTTGCTTAATAGAGTACCTTCCAAATCAGTTTCACAAACACCCTATGAGATATGGCATGGAAGAAAGCCAAGTCTTAATCATATTAAGATTTGGGGTTGTGAAGCATATGTCAAGAAGCTTGAGGCAACTAAGCTTGAAGCGAGATCAGTACGAACTTTTGGGCCCCGAAGCCCTAAAACCAACTTAAAAGCCCAATACGAACATTTCGTATAATTAATTAACTAATTAATTAATCTTGACCATTCTTCAATTAAACCATTTAATTGCTTATCCATTTCATTTAATTTCTTCACATACATCCTTACTCGGTGTGCGATCCATTAGGTTCCAATTAGCGAGGCAGTGGGCGATGTTACTCTTAACGATCGATTGTGAATTGAAACCACATTTCAATTCTCCCTTTGAAGATTAGTGTTTGCTAATCATTAGGGCTTCCACAAACCATGAGTGACACCTAGCAGTATGTCATGGTTACCCAAGCTAAGTAGAATTGGTTGGAGAACCTATCCAGTTACAACTACAATGCAATACGGTCCTTCTCTAATACAATACTCTTAATCACATTGTTTAAGTGATAGTTTGTTTCATGTCTACTATGCAATGTGATACTTTCTTATATGATTCCCTTGAATATGAATTGGAACAACTTCCTAAGTCATATTCATTTGCTTTGGCCAAAGACTTTAGAATCATATTTTAGAGTATTCTCCTTCCACCATGGAAGGTTAGAGATCCCTTGTTGTGCATTCATATGCCTACATGACTAGATCGCATGACCCCAACAATGCCGTGGACAATCCGAAGGAATGCCTTTGTCAAGATCAAAGATCAAGGACCTAACCATTAGACATCTATGATGCCTCAGGTCAAAGGACTACTTTGCATATTGTAACCTTAGAGTTTATACATGACATGTATGTTCTAACTCTCTTTTGATCGTAGTTCAGTGTACTCGATCACTCTTTCGAGCACCTATGTGTTTGTCTTAGTGTCCAACACCAAATGACTTGAGACTAGTTCATACTCACGTTTGAGTCAACATAACACATACTAACCTTAGCGGATTGTCAATGCCCAATTGGCAATCCTATGGCTAGGAACGTTTTAGGAATGAACATAAGAGAAAGGTCTCGTTAATCTAACTCATTAGATCACTTATCTCTTAGACCAAATACATCCCTTGGATTCTCTTATTGCTTAAACACATGATACAATAAATAGTGATTAACAATAAGTATTGCCCTTCCATTAAACATATAAAAGTTTAACATATTAAGTATTCCAAAAAGCTATTACATCAAATGAGTGGCTTTGTGGGCATACTTCCAACACATCAAATGAAGGAGGAACTACTTCTACAATACTTCTACGAGGGACTTCTACCTATTGAACGTCAAATGCTAGATGCCTCAGCGGGAGGAGCTTTGGTGGACAAGACCCCCACGGCTGCAAAGACTTTGATAGCTAATCGAGCGTTGAACGCTCAACAATACGAGGGTGTTGGACAAAGGAGCATGCCACGGCAGCATCAAGTCAATGAGGTAAGTGCCATAACCGAACTTCAAAATCAAATGGCTAACCTTACTACGTTGCTTTCTCAGGTGGTGGAAGGTCCAAAAGTCAAAACCGTAGCTTCTTGTGGCGTATGCTCCATGCAAAACCACCATACGGACAAGTGCCCACAATTGATCGAGAATGGAGGGTGGGAGTCACTCAATGCCGTGGGATATGGCAACCAATACCAATCACGTGGTGATCTGTTTTCCAATACTTACAATCCCGGTTGGCATGATCATCCGAATTTCAAATGGCGAGACCCCCAACAAGGCCAACAACAAAGCGGATTTAGGCAACAACCCCCGGGTTTCTATCAAAAGCCGTTGGCACCACCACAAGCCCAAGCACAACCTGCCCAAAGCAATTCAGGTAATTCAAGTGATAATGATAAGATTTTTCAATTACTTACTACTTTGACGCAGGAAGTCCAAACTCAAAACAAAGAGAGGCAAATCCAAGACAAGAGGGTGGACAACTTGGAGAAGCAAGTGGGACAAATCGCCGAGTTCATGGGGCAATTTCGTGAGCAAGGAAGGTTGCCTAGCTCCATAAACGAGGAACATGTCCTTAGTTCTTCTTAGGTACTTAAGGACCGTCTTGACAGCTGCCCTGTGTTCTGATCCTGGGTTAGATTGATATCGACTAGTAATGCTCACAGCATATGCGATATCAGGCCTTGTGCATATCATGGCATACATGAGACTCCCTATGGCGGAAGCATAAGGAATTTCATTCATTTGCCGTATCTCTTCAGGAGTCTTAGGTCCCATGGACTTAGAAAGGTGAATTCCATGTCTCACAGGAAGAAAACCTTTCTTAGATTGTTCCATCTGGAACCTACTTAGCACCTTATCAATGTACATAGATTGGGATAATCCAATTAATTTTCTGGATCTATCACGATAGAGCTTTATCCCAAGTACATAAGATGCATCTCCTAAATCTTTCATGTGGAAGGTTTTAGACAACCACACTTTTACAGAAAAAAGTACTGCAGTGTCATTCCCGAATAGTAATATGTCATCTACATATAACACTAGGAATACAACTGCATCCCTAACGACTTTTTGATAAACACAATTGTCGTCTTCGTTTTGAGTAAAACCAAACGTTTTGATTTCAGTGTCGAAACGAATGTTCCAGCTCCTGGAGGCTTGCTTAAGTCCATAAATGGACCTTTGAAGCTTGCATACCTTAGTCTTTTCAGACTTGGACATGAAACCTTCGGGTTGAGTCATATAGAGCTCTTCCTCTAGGTAGCCGTTCAGAAAGGCCGTCTTCACGTCCATTTGCCAGATTTCATAATCATGGTACGCAGCTATAGCAAGCAAAATCCGAATGGACTTAATCATGGCTACAGGAGAGAAGGTTTCTTCATAGTCAATCCCTTCTATTTGCCTGTATCCCTTGGCTACTAGTCTAGCCTTATAAGTCTCTACGTTCCCATCAACGCCTATCTTCCTCTTGAAGACCCATTTGTTTCCAACAGGCACAATACCTTTTGGAGGGTCTACAAGAGTCCAGACCTGATTTTGATACATGAAATCCATCTCGGATTTCATGGCCTCTTGCCATCTCTTTGAATCAATGTCGGACATTGCTTCAGTGTAGTCTCTAGGGTCCTCCTTTGTTTCATTGTCACCTAGAAGGTACAATTCATCAAAGTCATTATTTAAGCCAAACCTCATAGGTGGCTTACTAACCCGTTCAGATCTACGTGGAGCTAGGGGTTCAGGAATACGGTTGTCAACTTGTCGAGTGCTTGTTTGTGGTTCATCATTAATCTCATTAATTTCCTTCAATTCTATCTTGCTAGTTCTATTAAGAACGAATTCATCTTCCATGAATATAGCAGTTCTGGCGACAAAGACTTTCTGGTCGTCAGGGTGATAGAATTCGTATCCATAAGTTTGTTTAGGATACCCCACAAAATAGCATTTAACAGATCTCGCTTCAAGCTTTCCAGCATCTTGTTTCTTAACATATGCTGGACAACCCCAAATCTTAACATGTTTAAGACTTGGCTTCTTCCCATACCATATCTCATATGGTGTTTGTGGAACAGATTTAGAAGGCACTGCATTCAGCAAATAAGCTGTTGTTTGTAGTGCATATCCCCAGAATATATTGGTAGATCAGCGGAACTCATCATAGAACGAACCATGTTCATCAAGGTTCGATTTCTCCTCTCAGAAACTCCGTTATGCTGAGGAGTTCCTGGTGGAGTCCACTGTGATACTATTCCACACTCTTTGAGATAATCTAGGAACTCGTTACTCAGATATTCACCCCCTCGATCTGATCTTAGGATCTTTATATGTTTCCCAGTTTGCTTCTCAACTTCATTCTTGAATTCTTTGAACCTTTCAAATGATTCTGACTTGTACTTCATAAGATACACATAGCCAAACCGAGAGTGATCGTCGGTGAATGTGATATAGTAGGAGAAGCCTTCTCTCGACGTATTAGACATAGGTCCACATACGTCAGTGTGGATTAACCCAAGAATTTTAGTGGCACGCTCTCCTTTCCCAGTGAATGGAGATTTGGTCATCTTCCCAAGTATACAAGGTTCACAAGTGCCCATGAGGTCATTACCTAATGGACTAAGATATCCGTCTTTCGACATCTTGCGAATCTTATCTTGGTTTACATGTCCAAGTTTAAGATGCCAAAGTCTAACTTGGTTAACTTCTTCTCTAGCCCTTTTGGGTTTTGAGGTATTCCCGCTTTCAATACAGTGCATCCCACTATTCGTCTCTAGGTGAAAAAGTCCCTCTATCATATTACCATGAGAGATAATACGACTGTTCAAGTATAAAGTGCAACTCATTTTGTCAAACAACACTGAGTGCCCATCTCGTAAAAGCTTAGAGATGGAAATCAAATTCTTTATACATGAAGGAAAATATAAACAATTTTTAAGTTCCAGGACTTCCCCAGAGGGTAGGTTAAGCATATAGGTGCCTATTGCTTTTGCAGAGATTTTAGTGCCGTTCCTAACTCGCACAACCATCTCCTCATTGCGCAGTGACCTGCTCCCTGTTAGTCCCTGCAGCGTATTACAGATATGTTGACTAGCACCTGAATCAAATATCCAGGAATTGGAGCTCACTGTAAAAGCACTCTCTATGACAGAAATAGTCTCTTCAAAAGTCCGTGTCATAAGGCTCGCAATGCGCACCCTGTATTTCTTCTTCCAACGTTCATCCTTTCCACATTGAAAGCATGTTCCCTTGGATTTCTTTACCTTCTTCTTATGCAACCTTTTCCTTATCATTGCATTCTCACTCCCACTGTCTCTTTTGAAACCTTTTTCAATTTTACAGCACATGTCAATCATCTCTTTCAAAGAATGATCGAATCTATTCACTTTATAGTTTACGATAAACTTAGTGAAATCATCCGAGAGAGATGCAAGGAAAAAGTCTTGGGCCATTTTCCCATCGATGGAAGTTCCTAAACTTTGGAGACATTCTCATATGTATTGTTATTGGGCTTATTGCCCATTTTGTTTTAGTTGTCATACAACCTAAAACATAATGGGCCTTGTGGACCAAAACACTTTTGGGCCCCGAAGCCCTAAAACCAACTTAAAAGCCCAATACGAACATTTCGTATAATTAATTAACTAATTAATTAATCTTGACCATTCTTCAATTAAACCATTTAATTGCTTATCCATTTCATTTAATTTCTTCACATACATCCTTACTCGGTGTGCGATCCATTAGGTTCCAATTAGCGAGGCAGTGGGCGATGTTACTCTTAACGATCGATTGTGAATTGAAACCACATTTCAATTCTCCCTTTGAAGATTAGTGTTTGCTGATGCGAAAATAAGTTAACGCACAAATTAAACCCTATTTGTGACAATTGTAGTAATGATGTAAGTAGGCATCGTTCTAGGCCGGGGATTAACTAGGGATGCTAACCAAAGTAAAATTAAATTAAAAACGTAAAAACAAAATTTAAAACACTAAACTAAAATCAAAACACTTAACTAGAATCACTCAAAATAAAACTAACAAATAAACCAAAACAAATCCAAAGACTCAAAATAATTCAAGACTCAAGGAAACACAAACTAAATTTATTTCTAACAAATCTAACACTTTAAAATAAACGGGGGATTGATTTTTGACGAAATTGAATTTAAAACAGAAACTTAAAAACAAACTTCAAAGAAAATATATTTTATAGAAATAAAATGACGAAACGTTAGTTAGAGGGGTCCTTATCCACACATGAACAAATGCATATAATTTGATTCCCAGTTATGACTTCAACAAACGAATAAATGACAATGCTCCAAGTTAATTAGGTCCGCTTAAATTAACCTTCAGATTTCCCTAGATTCATTGAATTGGACGGGATACGCATCACAACCAAATTATTCTTATCAAGTTCCCTAACTATGGAATACGCATGATAGAGAAACATATCAAAGATCATTAAGTTTAATGGAAATCATAAACATCGACTAGGCATTCATAACGATTAGGTGAAATTCCCTTATATCCTAGCATCAAGTCTAAGCATGCAAATTAAGTGTCGACCCTTAACCCACATACATAAACAAGTTATTAATCAACACAGAAAAGTAAACCACATCCAACGTTCAAGAATTCATAACTGGAGTAAATCAAATTATAATAAACAAATATTCATGGTTTCAAATTTCCCTCTAACTAAACAGAAATTAATTACACATTATTCATAAATTAAACCATAAAATAAACATAAGTTTGGAGGATTAAACCGAGAGAAATTGCAGTGAAACTTTGCTGCTTCTGTTTCTGCTCTGCCCGAGACCCCCCTGCAATTTCCGCACGCTTCTTCCTTGTATTCCGCGTCTGTCTTGCTGTCCGTGGAGAGCTGTCCACACGTTCTCAATTTCAGCGCCAGCACGTCTTCCTATTTCCCGCGTGTTCTGCTGCAAGGCAGCTTCCTGGCAGCTGCTCCCTGCACGTCTCTCCTCTCGCTCGTCAGTCCTCCCACACGTCAGTCCTTCCAGCTGCCAAGGCAGCTTTGCTGTCAGTCTCTCTTTTCTGCACCGACTGTCTCCGCAAGGCAGCTGCCCTGCCAGTTTCTCCCTGTCTTCACGTGTCTCTCTTCTCCCTGCGCTTCTGTCTCGCTGACCTCCCTGCTGCCCCAAGGCAGCGCCAGCTGTCCACGTGCAGCCTTGCTGCCTTACTTCCGCGCGAGACCCTTTATTTCTTTGCGCCTCTGTCTTCTCGCAAGCTGCTCAAAGGCAGCTCTCCTGACTTGCGTTAGTCTCTGTCTCTTCTTTCTGCCCTCGCTGACCCCTTTTTTTTTTATTTTCTTATTCTCCCCGATGCTGCTCTCTCTGCACGTCCTCACCTCGGTTTCTGCTGCCGCAAGGCAGCATTTCCTATCTCCCCCCGTGATTATCTGACCTCTGTCGCCTTTTTATTAATTTGTTCCTAGTTTTTTTTATTCTTTTTCTCAGCTGCCAAAGGCAGCTTTGCTTCTCCTCTTCGATTAGAATATTGCCATCCCACTCAGCTCTCCCTTTTGTTCTTTCAAGCCGCCTCTACCATCAGTGAGTCTCCCACTTTAGATTAATTAATAAAACAATTGAATGCTAGCTGGACTCGATCACCATAAAAAAAAAACTCTGATCCTTTCTTTTCTTTTTTTTTTAGTGGAAGATGCTGAGCTGCCACTTCCTCTATCCTTTTGCTCCTAGAAACACAATATGGCAAAAGTATCACAAATCCTATAATACGTAAAAACAAGGTAAATAGCTCAAAAATATAAGGAACTAACTAAGAAAAGACGAGTGAATTTGAAGTAAAAATATATATAAATATGATCCGATCATTTGCTAATCATTAGGGCTTCCACAAACCATGAGTGACACCTAGCAGTATGTCATGGTTACCCAAGCTAAGTAGAATTGGTTGGAGAACCTATCCAGTTACAACTACAATGCAATACAGTCCTTCTCTAGTACAATACTCTTAATCACATTGTTTAAGTGATAGTTTGTTTCATGTCTACTATCCAATGTGATACTTTCTTATATGATTCCCTTGAATATGAATTGGAACAACTTCCTAAGTCATATTCATTTGCTTTGGCCAAAGACTTTAGAATCATATTTTAGAGTATTCTCCTTCCACCATGGAAGGTTAGAGATCCCTTGTTGTGCATTCATATGCCTACATGACTAGATCGCATGACCCCAACAATGTCGTGGACAATCCGAAGGAATGCCTTTGTCAAGATCAAAGATCAAGGACCTAACCATTAGACATCTATGATGCCTCAGGTCAAAGGACTACTTTGCATATTGTAACCTTAGAGTTTATACATGACATGTATGTTCTAACTCTCTTTTGATCGTAGTTCAGTGTACTCGATCACTCTTTCGAGCACCTATGTGTTTGTCTTAGTGTCCAACACCAAATGACTTGAGACTAATTCATACTCACGTTTGAGTCAACATAACACATACTAACCTTAGCGGATTGTCAATGCCCAATTGGCAATCCTATGGCTAGGAACGTTTTAGGAATGAACATAAGAGAAAGGTCTCGTTAATCTAACTCATTAGATCACTTATCTCTTAGACCAAATACATCCCTTGGATTCTCTTATTGCTTAAACACATGATACAATAAATAGTGATTAACAATAAGTATTGCCCTTCCATTAAACATATAAAAGTTTAACATATTAAGTATTCCAAAAAGCTATTACATCAAATGAGTGGCTTTGTGGGCATACTTCCAACACATCAAATGAAGGAGGAACTACTTCTACAATACTTCTACGAGGGACTTCTACCTATTGAACGTCAAATGCTAGATGCCTCAGCGGGAGGAGCTTTGGTGGACAAGACCCCCACGGCTGCAAAGACTTTGATAGCTAATCGAGCGTTGAACGCTCAACAATACGAGGGTGTTGGACAAAGGAGCATGCCACGGCAGCATCAAGTCAATGAGGTAAGTGCCATAACCGAACTTCAAAATCAAATGGCTAACCTTACTACGTTGCTTTCTCAGGTGGTGGAAGGTCCAAAAGTCAAAACCGTAGCTTCTTGTGGCGTATGCTCCATGCAAAACCACCATACGGACAAGTGCCCACAATTGATCGAGAATTGAGGGTGGGAGTCACTCAATGCCGTGGGATATGGCAACCAATACCAATCACGTGGTGATCTGTTTTCCAATACTTACAATCCCGGTTGGCATGATCATCCGAATTTCAAATGGCGAGACCCCCAACAAGGCCAACAACAAAGCGGATTTAGGCAACAACCCTCGGGTTTCTATCAAAAGCCGTTGGCACCACCCCAAGCCCAAGCACAACCTGCCCAAAGCAATTCAGGTAATTCAAGTGATAATGATAAGATTTTTCAATTACTTACTACTTTGACGCAGGAAGTCCAAACTCAAAACAAAGAGAGGCAAATCCAAGACAAGAGGGTGGACAACTTGGAGAAGCAAGTGGGACAAATCGCCGAGTTCATGGGGCAATTTCGTGAGCAAGGAAGGTTGCCTAGCTCCATAAACGAGGAACATGTCCTTAGTTCTTCTTAGGTACTTAAGGACCGTCTTGACAGCTGCCCAGTGTTCTGATCCTGGGTTAGATTGATATCGACTAGTAATGCTCACAGCATATGCGATATCAGGCCTTGTGCATATCATGGCATACATGAGACTCCCTATGGCGGAAGCATAAGGAATTTCATTCATTTGCCGTATCTCTTCAGGAGTCTTAGGTCCCATGGACTTAGAAAGGTGAATTCCATGTCTCACAGGAAGAAAACCTTTCTTAGATTGTTCCATCTGGAACCTACTTAGCACCTTATCAATGTATATAGATTGGGATAATCCAATTAATTTTCTGGATCTATCACGATAGAGCTTTATCCCAAGTACATAAGATGCATCTCCTAAATCTTTCATGTGGAAGGTTTTAGACAACCACACTTTTACAGAAGAAAGTACTGCAGTGTCATTCCCGAATAGTAATATGTCATCTACATACAACAAGGAAACGGATTCGGGAAAAAGAAGTGGTACACGTAAGTGAGAATGTATCTGCATTGTTGCAAAGAAAGTTACCACCTAAATGCAAAGACCCAGATAGTTTCACTATCCCTTGTGTTATTGGCAATTCGAGGTTTGATCATGCTATGTTAGATTTAGGTGCATCTATAAATGTCATGCCATATTCTGTTTATGCATCTATGAATCTAGGAAAGCTTAAAAATGATGGAGTTATTATTCAATTAGCCGATCGATCTAATGCATATCCTAAAGGAGTGTTGGAAGATGTTTTGGTGCAGGTAGACCACTTGATTTTTCCTGCAGATTTCTATGTGCTTGATATGGAGGACTCAACCCACTCTCCACCATCACCACTCTTACTTGGACGACCATTCATGAAAACAGCTCAAACCAAGATTGACGTGGCCAAGGAAGCAGTAACTATGGCCTTTGGTGGTGATATGATTAACTTTAAGATTTCAGAATCGGTTGAGAATACTACTGATGTTCGTTCTTGTTGTGCCATTAATGTAATTGAAAATATAGGACAAGAATGTTCAACACTAGTCAAGAAGAATGTACCACAACCCACCATCGAGCAAAGAATTGGAGTGAACAACAAAGAATGCACGACCCCAACCTTGAACTCACCAAATCTGGCCGAGTGCACCCCTTGTGCATCTATTCATTGTGCTGCCACTTATTTGCCGCACATAGGTAAGCCACCTATTTACCTTGTATGGTGCAGATACCTAATCGAAGTCAACGAGGTGGGAGAGTTCGTGTTGATTTAGAGAAGCAAAACATGACAATAAGAAAGGATCATTATCCCATCTCATTCAAGGACCCAAAGAATGACGTATTTCGTAGGACAGGGTGTGGAAAAACCCCTCCATGCCGTGGGGTGCCATAAACCTTCAATGGAGCATCGTCCGGCTGTACGACGTTAAAGCAAGCGCTACTTGGGAGGCAACCCATGCATTCGACAAAGGAAGGCCTAGAGAGCACTCCAATTCCAGATTTGCGTTCCTAAACTCTTCTCTTCGTTTTTATTTTGTTTCTGCCATGTTAGTTTGTTTAGATGTTGTTTTGTTTGTTTGTTTGTTTGTTATTTGTGTGAGTCTATGCTTGAAACATTGAGGACAATGTTTGATTTAAGTGTGGGGGGGTAACCAAAGTGTTTTGATGCAAATTCGTAGGGTTTTCTTACTCATAATTTCAAATGCTGTTTCTTGCTGTTTTTAAGCCTTTTTAAGCTATTTTGGTGTGTTTTATTGTGTTTGGAGGCAAAAATCCGAAAATCCCATAAAAATTTGCAAAATTTGTTTTAAAAACCCAAAAAGAGTCGTTTTTGTGTGTTTGTTTGTGTCTTAGGGTACCTTCCAACACAATGATGAGGATTCGGTTTGTAATTGCATGACGGTTAAAGAGAGTTATAAACATGGATAAAAGTTTGATTTACTCTTTGATTTATGCTTGGTTGTGGTTATAACTTATGAATTCACATGTAATCATAAAGTAAAAATCCGTTTTTGTAACATGCTTGAAGGAAGTAACTCAAACTAACGCTACAACCTTGTGAGACTTGAGCCTAAACGTTTATTTGGAGAATTAAAATCTGTGCATTCTTTGTTTTCTAAAGTCGTTGCATGATCTCATTATTCCTTGCTTGGTTGCTACTTAGAAGGCGTTTGATCACTTTGAACCAACCACTAGAACTCATGCCCATTTCATTCAAAACATGTCATTGATTTGCATAACACATATTCAAGATTAAGTTGTGTAGTGTCCACCATGGCCAAAAAGCCGTATATCCCTATTCCATTATGTTTTGTAGGTTTTAACCCCGTTGAGCCTTGTTTAGCCTATTTTCTTTGTTAGCCACATTATCCTCACCTAGCCTAGATTAGGACCATCCACACCCTTGTTCTTAAAACATAGTAAAGCATAACGCAAGATGAATTCCTTGTGATCAATGTATTGCGGAAAACAAGTGTGGGGGAAGTGAGTTTTGTTGTGGGTGTGCCAAAGTCTTGAATGAGGCACGAAAAAGAAAAAAAAAAAAAAAAAAAAAAAGAAAAAAATTCGTGGAAAAGTAAAAGAGAAAAAGAAAAAGTTGTGAAAAGAATGAAAAGGAGTTGAAAAGATGTGAAAAAGAGTTCTTAAGTGTTGTTTGTTGAAGAAAGGGTCCAAAGAGTTGCATTCGGCCCTAATTGATTGTTTGGGTCTTCCCTTCTGTTTTGAAATTGATTTTGGCATACTAAAGTGAATTCTAAGTTTTGATTTCCATACTTTGCTTACTATTGTTTTAAAGAACGTTTGTTTTCCATATCCGTTTTTGTTAGCCAATACCTTAAGCCCCGTTACAACCCTTGGCTTGAATCTTGAGTGTTGTGTATTTCAATTTGTGGAGTTTGAAGTTGGTTTGAGCATATGGTGTCATTGGTTCTCGCATCTAAGTAGTAGCATTCCATTCATGAGATCATATTTATAAACATGTTATTAACTCCGGAAATTGCTTCCTTTGTCATACATATATGTGAGCATTCGTTTTTATTTTTACATCAATCTTCTCACATATAACTAGTGTAGGGTGTGTAGTTAGAAATTCTGAGTGAAAATAGAGTGCATATCTAGTAAGGAATTGAGGGATTCTCTAAGGCATGTTACTACATTTAAAACAATGTTTTAATTGGTTAAATGTGAACTAGTAAGTAGTGACTATGATTAAGTATGTGCTTAAGTGTAAAGATGGCTAAAATCTGTGGGAATGATGATTTTTAACATGTCATGTGCATTGGAAATCCCTGAGGCAAGTATTGGAAGGTTTAGGTTGGGTTTTACTCATTTTGTTTTGTTTGTTTACTTTGTTTCGTTTTGTTTTGCTCGAGGACTAGCAAAAGCTAAGTGTGGGGGAATTTGATAGGAGCATATTTATGCGCCTTAGTTTAGCTTGTTCTTGTGCATTTATAGTGTTTTTCATTAGTAAAGTAGTCTTTTAAGCTAGTTTTATGTGTTTTCAGGTTCTAAGGGCAAAATATGCAAAAGGATGCATTTTGGAGCATTTTGGAGCAAATTAGAGCTTGGAATGGACATCATATGCTTGGAACCAAGAGGATGGACGAAATTGAAGATTTGAAGATGATGTTTCCTACTTGAACAAGGTTTCCTAGTCGAAGTAGGAAAGCGCCTCATTAAAAGATGAAATCCTAGTCAAAGAAGGATTCCTAATTGAAGAAGGATTCCTAATCAACGAGGGATTCCTAGTTGAAGATGGATTCCTAGAAGAATGAAGATTCCTACTCAAACAAGGTTTCCTACTTGGAGTAGGAAAGTCAAAATCCAAATGGTCTCAAGAGAAGCAACAAAGAAGTTTTCCAAGTCCAAGAAGGAAAAGGGATTCCAAGATGAAGAAGGAAAGACAAAGACAAGGTTTCCTAATCCTAATAGGCAAAGTTTCCAAGTGAAATGAGGAGTCCTTATCCATTTAGGGCACCTTATCCATTGAGGACACCTAAACCTTATCCTTATCCCTTAGTGCCGCACCCTAGGCCTTCTAGAAACCTGATTTCCTTGCCTTGCAAGGCCATCTAGAAGCCTTATCCTTCTAATCCATTCCTGCCGCACCTAGGAGGATCTTTCCTACCCAAAATCTGATTGTTTTTAGCCCTTTTCCTGATGGGATTTAATTCTCCAAGTCCTAATCTGATTTGCTAGACTTTTAGGACCTTATAAATACATGGTGCCGCACCCATTCATTGAGACCACTCACC
Source organism: Malus fusca (assembly GCA_035220775.1). Taxonomy (NCBI): domain Eukaryota; kingdom Viridiplantae; phylum Streptophyta; class Magnoliopsida; order Rosales; family Rosaceae; genus Malus; species Malus fusca. Next base: position 17,109,247 of record CM069066.1, on the reverse strand, counting down.
ACAATTCACAATTCACTCCAGAAATTCGTCCAACGCCTTTCTCCCTAGTTTTTAAGCCTTGCCGCACCATCCCCATCCCCTAAACACTTCTACCTTAGTCCATACTCATCCTCCCATACATATAAGTCCCAAACCTGTCCCTAAGTCCTTTGCCGCAGCAAGGAGGAGGAGAATGAGCCTTGGAAGTTCATGCCGTGCAAGTTCAAGTCACTGGAATTTCTAGGTGTTTCTTTTCCTTTGCTTTCAACGTTTAATTTCAATTCTCTTTGTTTTGTGCGTATGAGGAACTAAACCCCCCCTTGGCTAGGGGGGATTCGAAATACATGTTTATGCTTGCTATATGATTTGATTACTTCTAATTGCGTTTCATAAGTTGTGAATTCAATTTACTTATCTATGTGAACTACATTGATTTGTGTGTGTTGGTTGAGAGTGCACGCTTAATTTTCATGCATAAATTGAATGCTAGGATATAAGGAAATTTCACCTAATCGTTATGGACTTATATTCACAAGTAGTAAAGGTTGATGATCTCAATCGCGTTAAGTAAATTCTTGGCATAAGTTTCATGCAATCATAGTAACAAGTGCTTCGTCAATGCTTATGGTTTTCATAGAACTTAATGATTCTTGCTTGTATCTCTATTATGCAATCATGTAGGGGACTTGTGGGGAATGCTTTGGGTTGTCGTATGCAATCATCCAATTCAATAACGTTAGGAAAATCTGAAGGTTAATTTAAGCGGACCTAATTAACTTGGGGCGTTGAGAGTTCATGGTTTATTGAAAAGCAATTGGAAATCGTTTTCAATGCAAGTATAACATGTGTGGAGATGAACCCCTTAGCTAGCCTTCCATCCATTGTTTTAAGCCAAATTCGTTTTAAAATCTGTTTTGATTTACAAGTTTATGTTTTGTTTTTAATTTCATCAAAACCAAATCCCCCTTTGTTTTCAAGTGTCAAATTAGTTAGAAAGTGTGTTAGTTTGTGTTTTTAAGTGTTTTGAGTCAAGTTAAAACCTATTTTCGTCAAAATCTTGTTTAGAGTCCAAAACTGCCCAGAAAGTGGTTTTAGGGCAGTTTTGAGTGTTTTTGTGTTATTTTGAGCCTTTTGGTTTGTTTTGGTGTTTTAAGTTATAGTTTTACATTCTTTGAGTCTAGTTTAGTGTTTTAAACTTGTTTTTACGTTTTTGAGTCAATTCCAAGTGATTTTGCAATCCCTCCTAATCCCCGGCCTAGAACGATCCCTACTTACGTATTTTGCTACAATTGATAAAAAGAGGGTTTAATTTGTGTGCTTATATATTTCGCATCAAATTCTCTAAGGCATGTTACTACATTCAAAATGTTGTTTTAATTGATTAAATGTGAACTAGTGAATGGTAATTATGATTAAGTATGCTCGAGGGTAAGGATTGCTTAAATCTATGTAAGTGATGATCTTTGGCATGTCATGTTTCATTAAAAATCCTTGAGGCAAATGTTGGAAGGCTAGGTTGTGTTTTGTTTGTTTTGATTCGTTTTGTTTTGCTCGAGGACTAGCAAAAGCTAAGTGTGGGGGAATTTGATAGGAGCATATTTATGCGACTTAGTTAGCTTGTTCTTGTGCATTTATGTTGTTATGTCTTAGTTAATTATGCATTTTAAGCATTTTCGTGTGTTTGTAGGTCCTAATAACAAAGTTGGCAAGAAAGTGCATTTTGGAGCATTTTGAAGCATTTTTGGGCCAAGATTGGTTGCATGCACATGGAGACATGAGGATGGACGTTTTTGAAGATTAGAAGGCTGGAAATCAGCATGTGTGTGTGCAAATGTGTTGCTTTTGGGCTGAAATGGTGCAGAGCATGTGTGTGCAAATGCAAAGAGGAACACACACATGCAAAGACACTCATTACCACAACATCCATCCACTACACCCATTACATCCACTCATTACCACAACACTGATATGAGCATATTTATGCGCCTTAGTTAGCTAGTTCTTGTGCATTTAAGTTGTTTTTCCTTAGTTAAAGTAGTCTTTTAAGCTAGTTTTATGATTTTTCAGGTTTTAAGGGCAAAGTAAGCAAAACGATGCATTTTGGAGCCTTTTGGAGCCTTTTGGAGCACAATTGAGCTTGGATTGGACATCACATACTTGGAGCCAAAAGAATGGACGAAATTGAAGATTTGAAGATGATGATTCCTACTTGAACAAGGTTTCCTAGTTGAAGTAGGAAATTGCCTAATTGAAGATGAAATCCAAGTCAACAAAGGATTCCTAATTGAAGAAGGATTGCTAATCAACGAGGGATTCCTAGTTGAAGATGGATTCCTAGAAGAATGAAGATTCCTACTTAAACAAGGTTTCCTACTTGAAGTAGGAAAGTTAAACCTCAATGGCTTCAAGTTTCAGCAGCAAAGAAGTTTTCCAAGTTCAAGAAGGAAAAGGAATCCAAGAAGAAAGAGGAGTCCCAAACACTTTAGGACAACTTATCCTTGTTCTAGATGGTGCCGTGCACTTTCCTTGCATTGGAGGGTTTCTAGAAGCCCTATCCCTTCACATTTAACTCATGCCGCACCTAGCCCTTCTAGAAACTCCTTGTTCCTTGCCTTGCAAGGCATTCTAGAAACGTTATCTTCCCTAATTCCTGCCGCACCTTTGCTATCCTTTTCCCTTTGGTTTTGGATTGTTTTAACCCATTCCTCTTAGGTTTTGGTTACATAATCCTTGTTCTACTTTAATTTCAGAAATCTATCCAAATCCTTAGGGATTTTGGCATGTATTTCAACCTATAAATACACCTCATTGCCGCACATATCATTCACCATCCTCTACCATATTTTTCTACATTCATACATCTCTCAAACACACTCATCCCTCTAGTGCCGCAGATTGCAAGGAAGGAGAAATGAGGAACAACCTGGTGCCGTGCCTATGCCCAAGCCTTGGGAGTGTTGGAGCGTTTCTAGGTGTTTTCTATCTTTGATTTCAATGTTTAATTTAAGTTATCTTTGTGTAATTGCGATTATGAGGAACTAAACTCCCTTGGCTAGGGGGGATTCGAAACCATGTTCATGCTTGCTATATAATTTGATTACCTTCAATTGCGTTTCATAAGTTGTGAATTCAATTTACTTATCTACATGAATTAAAACTGATTTGTGTATGTTGGTTGACAGTGCACGCTTAATTTTCATGCATAAGTTTGATGCTAGGATATAAGGGAGTTTCACCTAATCGTTATGAACTTATATTCAAAAGTGGTAAAGGTTGTTGATCACAATCGTGTTAAGTAAATTCTTGGCATAAGTTTCATGCAGTTCATAGTAACAAGTGCCTCGCCAATGCTTATGATTTTCATAGAACTTAATGATCTTTGCTTGTATCTTTGTTATGCAGTTCATGCAAGGAACTTGTGAGGAATGCTTTGGGTTGTCGTATGCAGTTCATCCGATTCAATAACTTTAGGAAAATCTGAGGGTTAATTAGTGCAGTTCACGGTTAATCTGGGGCGTTGGGAATTCATGGTTTATTGGGAATCAATTGGAAATCGTTTTATATGCAAGTGTGACATGTGTGGAGAAGAACCCCTTAGCTAACTTTCTATCCACTCAATTCAACCAATTTCGTTTTAAAATCTGTTTTGTTTTACAAAGTTTTTGTTTTGTTTTCAAACTCGTCAAAACCAAATCCCCCTTTATTTTGAAGTGTGATATTAGTTAGAAATCAATTTAGTTTGTGTTTTTAAGTGTCTTGAGTCAAGTTATAACCTATTTTCGTCCAAATTTGTGTTTGGTGTTCAAAACTGCCCAGATTGTGTTTTTAAGGCAATTTTGAGTGTTTTTGTCCAGTTTTGAGTGTTTTTGACTTGTTTTGAGATTTTTGGGTCTAGTTTTGTGTTTTAAACTTTGTTTTTACGTTTTGAGTCAGTTTTTAAGTGTTTTAGCAATCCCTCCTAATCCCCGGCCTAGAACGATCCCTACTTACATTCTTTACTACAATTGATAAAAGAGGGTTTAATTTGTGTGCTTATATATTTCGCATCAAACACTCACCCACTACACCCATTACATCCACTCATTACCACAACACTCACCCACTACACCCATTACATCCACTCATTACCACTCATTACCACAACACTCACCCACTACACCCATTACATCCACTTATTACCACAACACTCACCCACTACACCCATTACATCCACTCATTACCACAACTCCATACACTCCTCCCCCTAGCCTATAAATACATCCACCCTTCACCATAACTAGAGAGATCCATCAGAAGACACATTCTGCCGCAAGGCAGAGACTTTTCTCCTTAACCATTCATTCACCCATTCACGCCTAAAACAGAATCCCATTTTTTGCCGCACCCTTCCTTCACCATTCTCCATAGTTTCTAACCTTAATCAACCCTTGTCGCACCATACATCCATCCTAACCATAATCCCATCCTTCTACACCATCCATAATCCCCAAAACCCACCACCAAACCTTGTGCCGTAATCAAGGAAGGGAAGGGAAGGAAAGTTCTTGGACGTGCTTGCTGTTCAGTTTGGATCGCTGGAGCATTTAGGTGTTTTCTTTCTTTTGTTTTCAATGTATAAACTTGTTATTCTTTGCTTTGCGATTATGAGGAACTAAACCCTATTTAGTTAGGGGGAAGTTTGAAGCCATGAACATGCTTGAGATATGAATTGAATTCTTCCAATTGTGAGTTGATAAGTTGTGATTGCAATTCAATTATCTATTTCATTCATAATTGATTCTTGCATGTTTATTAAGGATGCATACTTAGTTTTCATGCATGAATTAGACGCTAGAATATAAATGAGTTTCACCTAATCGTTACAAGTTTATATTCATGAGTAGTGAAGGTTGTTTGTCATGGTGCGAAAATAAATTAACGCACAAATTTAAACCCTATTTGTGATAATTGTAGTATATGGATAAGTAGGGATCGTTCTAGGCCGGGGATTAACTAGGGATGCTAACCAAAGTAAAATTAAATTAAAAACGTAAAAACAAAATTTAAAACACTAAACTAGACTCAAAACACTTAACTAGAATAACTCAAAATAAAACTAACAAATAATCTAACACAAATCAAAAGACTCAAAATAACTCAAGACTTAAGAAAATACAAACTAAAATGATTTCTAACAAATATAATACTTTAAAATAAACGGGGGATTGATTTTGACGAGAAGTAAATTAACTTAAATAAATTACAAAATTGACAAAAACATGAAATTAAGGTGAAAGGATGGACGACGGACTGGCTAGAGGATTATTCTCCACACATGACACATATGTAACCTAAATTGATTTTCAGTTGTTCTTTCAATAAATTGTAAATTCTCAACGCCCCAAATTAATTAGGTCCGCTTAAATTAATTCTCAGATTTTCCTTAAGTTAATGGATTGGATGATTGCATACGACAACCCAAAACATTCCCCACAAGTTCCCTACATGAATTGCATAATAGAGATACAAGCAAGAATCATTAAGTTTTATGAAAATCATAAGCATTGACGAGGCACTTGTTACTATGAATTGCATGAAACTTATGCCAAGAATTTACCTAACGCGATCGTTTATAAGCGACCTTCACTACTTGTGAATATAAGTTCATAACGATTAGGTGAAATTCACTTATATTCTAGCATCAAATTCATGCATGTAAATTAAGTATGCATCCTTAATCGACATACAAAAATAAGTTATCAATCAAGCAGTTAAGCAAATTAAATCACAACTCAGAAATCACAACTGAAGGTAATCAATTTAAATTACAAATATATACATGGCTTTGAATTAACCTCTAGCCAAAATAAGGGTTTAGTTCCTCATACTTGCAATTAAACAAAAACAATTGATATTAAACATAGAGAAACAAAGTAGAATACACCTAGAATGCTCCAACAACTCCAATGGAATGGCTAGCACAACTCCAAGCACTCCTCCTTCTTTGCAAGCCTTGGAACTAATGGAAATGTGTATGAATGGCTCTCTTCTTTTTCTTGAAGGCTGAATGGTGTTTATATAGAGGTTGAAAATGTCAAGCAATGCAAGGTAATGGACAAGGCACTCACGGCAATGGAAGGATGTGAAGCTGCCAGCTCCATTTTGCATGTGTGTGTGCTGTTTTTGTGCTCTTTCCACCTAGAAATAATCATGCCAAAGCCACTCAAAGCTATAAGTGGGAGACCAACAAGAAATCCACTTCATATTGGTCCAATTTCTTTGCTTTTCTGCTGTCCATTCACTCCCCTTGTTTTATTTCTTTTCTTTTGTTCAATTCCAACTGCAAGTTGTCGTCAGCTAGACCTTCCCTTACTCAAATGCCCATAACTTATTCTAGAAAAATGATATTAACAATCCGCGAAATGTTCTAGAAAATAGACATCTGTAGCTTTCCAAGCATATAAGGCTCATTCTCTAATTCATTCTGAGCTGTTCGCAATTTGCTCCCAAAGTCAGCTGATCTACACAGGCAGTTTAGACGAATTTATTACTTAAAATCACACTTATGCTATTTTTATTTTCTTAGCTAGATAAATTTGATAAAACACAAAAACAAAGTAAATAGCACAAAAATATGAGAAACTAACTAAGAAAAGACGAGAGAATTTGATGTAAAATATATATAAATATGAGCTTATCAAATACCCCCACACTTAACTTTTGCTAGTCCTCGAGCAAAACAAACGAAAACAGAAAAAGTAATAACATGAAAAATTATTAGTTTCCCCCTATGTGACCCTCATAGAACTTCATTCGAGAACACAATCATCAAAAACCATAGCTAACACCAACATGCTAATCCAAATTCATTTTCCTTATTCAAATATTAGCAGTAATCTTTGAAACATCCTTGAAGTGTAGTGTGTGAGATAGCCATGTTAATGCAATTTCAAAATTTTATTTTAAAAAAAAAAAACAGCATATGCAAACTAGCGACCTTCTCACGGGATTTACACTCAATCACACATGTGTTTAGTTTTAATGTGTTTCGCTCAAAGAAACGAATGTGAAAGTTCTACCATAAGCTTGCATAAAGATCACTTCTCCACAGTCATAATTGCAAAACTTAAATCAAGAGGACTTTTATTGGATGTAATGAGGCTTAGGGATAGGGTTATTGAAACGAAAGAATAGGAAAACACAAGTTCCAAGCTACATTGTAAGCAATTATTTTCTTTAGATTTATAAGAACTCAAGCTCTCCAACGATTCTTCAGACATCTCCAACCACACCCATAAACTGAAACTTTAAAACTTTTTATTTTCTTTGTATACAATCTTTCTTTTTCTTTTCCTTTTCTTTTCTTTTTTTTTTTTTTTTTTTTTTTTTTTCAAACAGAAACAAATATGAAAAACCCTCACACTTATTCTTTTGCCAAACACCTTCAAAGTACTTCACAAACATTTCACATAAGACAATCTTGCATTGCTCGCTTGGAAAGGGTAAGGAAAATTATTTCAGGCATAAGGGTAGACATATCTGGTGATAAGAAATAAAAGGCTCACAAATACGGCTCAAAATGGCAATCTAATGATATTATTTTTCTTTGGGAAACAAGGTTATTTGGGCCATGGTGGTAAACCTAATGCCTCTATCATTTTCAAGTTCATGCAATCAATGACAAAAATTTCGAAAGATCGTTATGCAAGTTCTAGAGAAGTATCTCACATAAGTTCATCACACATGAAAAAAATAGGAGTGTATGAAAAATGCATACACTTTCAATAGGCTCAAAAACTCACATAGGATGTATATGGTCACTAAATTCACATATGGAGCTTTAAATCATGTTTTAGTTTCACATCAACAAGGCTATGTGCATTTGGTTTTTCAAAGATGAACAAATATGTACAAACTAACACGAGAATTAGGAATTTCACAAAACACATGTTAACTAAGTTCTTGATGATCATGATTCAAATTTTATCCAATTATATCATTGGGTCGGGAAACTAACAAAAATCTAATTCAAAACAATAAAGAAAACAAGGAAATATTTTTGGATTTTTTAAATTTTCCGATTTTTTTTTTTTTTTTTTTTTTTTTAAATAAAACAAAACTAACTAAGAAAACAAAGCAATAACATGGAAACAAATCAAACCAGTTCAAAGTCGAAGGTACAAAAAATTTCAATTTGGTCATTTTTATACTCTTTACCCCCACACTTAAACTAGACATTGTCCCCAATGTCAGAAAATATAATAAAATGCAAATAAAAACAAAATAAATAAATATAAAGAAATAAAATAAAGCAATAGGACTGAAAACTTCCCTAATTTGCAGAAAATCAAGCGATGACCCCCCGAGCTAAAATTCTGCAATCAACTTCAAGGGTGGAAATAACCAAAAGTTCCTGCAAAGAAAAGAAATAAGTCAGTTAAGCACACAAGAAAATGTAGAAAAACAAACAAACGAAAAATTGAAAATGAAAATAAAAGATAATAATAAAACTAATAAGTAATCATTGGTCCTGTTTGGTGACTTTCCACAGCTTTGAATTTGAACTGGCCTCGGAACTTCTTAGCAAGGAAAATGAGACTTGATTGGTGGTGTTGTTGAGGCTTCTCGAGCTCTTGGTTTCAACTCAGACTCCTTCTGCCGGGTTGATTGAGTCTGCAGGCTACATTCTTCTCTTTTTGTTCTTCTGCATGGCAGGTAGGCACGAGGAATAGGTGGTGGTCTGCTTCTTTGTTCAATCTGTCCAAGTGCCGACCGATTTCCTTTCTTTCACCCTGACTCGTAGCCAAGAGCAAGGGTAAAGGAAAAGCATGCCATGAGAAATCTTTGCCTCTGACTCTGATGATATGGGATACTTTTGCTTTTGAAGAAGTATCGTTCCACAGGTGTATGCTTGAACTGGGCTGGGGAACTTCTTAGCAAGGAAAATGAGACTTGATTTTGAAGATGAAGCAGCACCTTGTCTCCACATGCTTCAAGTATCATTTTCACTTGCCATGTCTGTTCTCCAGGCAGATGTGGCGACTTCTTCGGAAGTACATCAGTGGTTGAAGAAGAGCACTCGAGAGCAATGCTAGGTAAGCAATCAGGAAGGATTTCCAGGCAGTCGGTTCTTAGATTGGAAGATTGACACCGAGTGCTGGCTGATTGCCCGCTTTCTCCTTGCCACAAAGACAAGGACAAGGACAGGAAGAAAGCGTGATATGAGATACTCTTGCTTTCAACCTTCATGATATGAAATACTCTAGCTCTAGATGATTTATTTGCAAAGGTATCCCAGGGAATGAAAAACACAGAGAAACTCGAGAGGGTTTGTTGGAAAGGCATTTTCGGAGATGAAAAATTTCGGAGATGAAGAAGTGTTGAGAGAGTTTGCCTTTGCTGTTGAAGGCAAAGGTAGACGTTTATAGGACTTTTCTTCACAACCGAAACTGTTCTTTTACCCCTGTCGGCAGCCGGTGGATGGATGAACAGTACAGGTCACGCGCTTTCTGAAAAAGCAACCCGTAATTTGCGCAAAGCTGACAGCGCGTGACGAGTGACGACAAATCTGGAAAAGCAGCTCGCCTCGTGATTCCTGACCGCTCCGACTTTTGAGAGAGAGGCGCCCAACTTTTGAGAACGGCGTCCGACTTTTGAGACGGAGACGCCGCTTTTGAGAAAAGAATCCGGCTTTTGAGAAAGGAGCCCGGCTCTTCGATTTGCGAGAGGGCGCCTCTTCGACTGCTGAGTGATGCCTCTTGATTTCTTCTTCTTATAAGAACGCTCATTTTTGTTCCACAACAAACTTACGCTCCCTTCTGTAAACACTTCCTCCTGCATTTTCTTTAATCTTGATAAGTCCGACTCTTCATTCTCAACACCTTCAAATATGTCTTGCCCCTCTGACCGTCGCCTTAACTTGAATGTTGGGGAAGATAGTGATATATCTTCTCCAACCAACATTTGGCAGCCATCCTTTATATCCCCGAATGGTCCTCTTACAGTTGGGGATTCCATGATGATGAACGAAACAACCGCATCGGTGGTGGCCAGAAATCTGCTCACTCCTAGAGACACTAGGATACTTTCCAGGCGGTCCGACGAACTGGCTGTTCAGGACTCTATGGCCTACAGCGTCCGATGCGCAGGCTCAGTATCAAACATGGGCCAGCGCCTTCTTGCACGAACTCGTCAGGTGGAGTCGTTGATGGCTGAAGTGGCTAGTCTTCGGCAAGAGGTCAGAGTGCTTAGGCATGAGAACAGGGATTTGCACATGCTTGCAACCAATTACTCAACCAGCATGAAGAGGAAGCTGGATCAGATGCAGGAGTCCGAAGTGCGGATTCAGAGTGATCATCAACGGTTTATGGCGTTACTCCCGAGGTTTGTGTTGCCTTCGTCCTCGGGAGCAGCACCAAGTATTGATGCTCCGAATGATCCAACTCTGGCGCTTCGTCTTTCTGGGGCTCCGTCGATCTCCGAGGCACCACCAACCAACGACCAATGAACGAGATTAATTTACAAGTTATTGTAAAATATTTATGCAATTAAGTTTTTTTTTTTTTTTTTTTTTATTTTTTATTTTTTTTTATTTTTTTTATTTTTTATTTTTTTTTATTTATATGAATGTTTATGTTTTTAAGTTTTTTTTTTTTTTTTTTTTTTTTTTATATAAATGTAAAAATAAGTAAATCAAAGTAAAAAAAACTAAGTTTAATCTCCTAAACAAAAATCACTACTAAATAAACACAACAAAATAAAATCAACGTAAAATAAAAAAAATTCAACGTAAAATAAATTCACACAAGAGCAAACAAACAATGAAAGAACTAAACAAAGTAAAATAAATTCAGTAAAGAGAAGGGATTAGGAATGCAAATCTGATTGTGGGTGATTCCTAGGCCTCCCTTCATTATTCAAATGCATGGGCTTATCATTGAACGGACGGTGGTACTTGAAATGATCCGACAACGGTCTAAGTTCTAATGACGGTGCCTGAATCATCAAAATTAAAAACAAGTTAGTATAAATTAAAATAAAAAATGGAGAAGATGGCTTACAGTCACATTCAAACTCAATTATAAACACCACGTCTTTGAACGTTTCCGGGACTTTGAACTTGGCCAGGTTTACTATGATGGTTGTGGCTTGTCCCGTGTCATCAAACTCAACTGCTTTGGGCTTGATTGTCTCATGCACAGCCTCTTGGATGTATTCTTGAAATTCTCCGGCCACCTCATTTTCTGGAGTCCCTCTTCTTGGTGTACAAGTTTCTTTGATTGTTTCAACATCATCGGGAACATGATTTTGTGCACCAAAAATTTGGATATCACTTTGCACCTTGGGAAGATCTTCCACAACGTATTTTTCATTCACTTCTTCCTTGGGATTTAAAAACCTGCAAGGAAAAAGGACATTTGGTGGAACGATGTCAGAATGAATTGAACTTAGAACCTCCTCACCTGAGTTGGACGGCATAAAGACTTGAGGGGTTTGCGATAAGAATTCTTCTAAACTGCCCAAGTCGTCATCCTCATCTTCTTCTTGAATCGGCAATTCATCCATGTCCGGGCTATGTTTGGATGGTTCTGGAACAACTTCATCCTCCATGTTACCTTGATCTCGAATCTGTGCCATGAATTCCATAATCTGCCCAACTTGCTCCTCCAATGCATCCACCTTGTTGGCTTTATTTTGCATCTCCATGTTTCGATTTTCTACGTCCTGGGTCAAAGAGGTTAGTAACTTATTCAAAATGTCATTATCCGAGGACGTACCTGAATTTGGTTGGGGAGATTGTGGTGGAGGCTGTGGTGGTTCATATGGCCATTGATAGTACTCCTCCGATGGCTGCCAATATTCTGCTTGGTGAGTCTCCTCAGCTTGATTTTGTGAACCCTGCGCCAAAGAAATGAGTCCATCAAGAATTTCATTATAATTAATGGGCATACTTGAATTCGATTGAAATTGCTGTGGGGGATGCTGTGGTGGCTGCATAGGTCTTGAATAAAACTCGTCTTGCTGCCAATATCCACCTTGTTGAAATTGTTGAGGTTCATCCCACATATAGGAGTTGCTTTTGCTTTTGCTTTTGCAAAGAGGAATCTACAAAGGTATATATTTCTCAACTCACTTTGATTTGAGTTGAGTCTTGGTTCACCAATCTACTAGGCTTTGAATTTCATGGTTAATGTTTTGTTTTTAAGTGCATGCAAGAATGGTTCCGCCTTTTAATTGTTAATAGCATGCTATTGATGTTGCTTAAATGAACATGTTTTTCACAAAATTTCCTTCTTATATGATTCAATTGAGTCGTATAGGAACGCTTTCCTTTATTACGCTCGATACTTCGGCCGAAGATTCCCGAATCATATCTTAGAGCTTTCATGCTCTCATAACGAGGATTAGAGATTCCTTGTTGTGCATTCACTTGCCTTCATGACTAAGTGGCTTAACCCCAATTATGCCATGGACACCCGCGGATGGGGTGACTTTGACATAATCAAAGATCAAGTACTTAACCACAAGACAACGACGATGTCTCAGGTCAAAGGACTACTTACATTATTCCAACCATTAGAGTTACTTGCTTGACATGTGAGTAGACCTCCATGCAAGTACTCTCGTTCGATTGTGTTCAGTGAACTCATTCCCTTAATGAGCACCTACATACTTGTCTTAGTGTCACTACACGAATGGGATGAGACTTTCCATCCTTCTAATTGAAGCGGACATAGTATGTACCGGTCTATGCATTGTCAGTTTCCCTCCGACAATCCTATGACCAGGAACCTTTGTGGACATGATGGTTATGTGAAGAAGGTCTCTGTAGTCTAACTTCATTAGATTACTTCTTCAATCAATCCATTGTCCATGGATTCACTATTTAGGGCATATATCATTTATAGAGATAGTCCTAATTAGTATCTTTGCCATCTGATGTATAAGAATCATCTATACATCCATTCATTGTCCTGGAAGGTTTCTTCCAAAGATTGATTTTCAGGGCATATTTCCAACAATTAGATGGATGATGGGCTAGCTAGAGGCTTTTCCTCCACACATGACATGTATGCAAACAACTCGATTTATAGTTACTACTACATTGAATTATGAACGACAATGCTCCAAATTAACCGTGACATCACTAGTTAACTCTCAGATTTTCCTTGTTTTATTGGATTGGATGACATCATTCGACAACCCAAAGTATTCTTCAAAAGTTCCCTACATGACATCATAATAGAGATACGATCAAAGATCATTACATTCAATGAAAATCATAAGCATTGACAAAGCACTTGCAATTATGACATCATGTCACTCATGCTAGGAATTAAACTTAATGTGATCGTGATCAACAACCTTCACTACATATGAATATAAGTTTGTAACGATTATGTGAAACTTCCTTATACTCTAGCATCAGATTTATGCATGCCAATTAAGTGTCAACCCTCAATCAACAAACACAAATAAGTTATCAATTAAACCGTTAAGCCAATTACATTCACGATTCAAGAATTCATAACTGGAATTTATCAACTCATATTGCACACATAATCATGGCTTTGAAATCACCCATAGCCAAGAGGGGTTTAGCCACTCATGTTCACAACAAAATGAAAGAAAATGAATTTAAACATTGTAAGTATAGAACGAATTACACCTCGAATGCTTTAATAATCAAGCTTGAACATCCAAGAGTTCTTCCTTCTTTCTTCACTCACGGCACAAGGTTTGGTGTAAGGTTTGGGTGGTGATTTGTATGGAAGAATGGCTGAGAAGATGAATGGATGTTTATGGATGAAGGTTGTGTTGAAATGGTGGTGAATGATCTATTTTAAAACTCTCCCCATGGCTGTTACACACATTTCCTTTTACAGAGGAAGTGCACGACATTGTAGGGGAAAATGGAGTGGTGTGTGCAACAATGATTCAATGAAGTGGTGCTGAAATGATTCAAGGGTGAAAGTGAAGTGATGATGCATGGCATGAGGGGTAAAATGGAGTGGTGTGTGCATCAATGAGTGCAAGTAGGGGACATGAATGATTGTGCACATGGTAGAGAAAGGAAATGAAGGTGGAATGGTGCAGAAAGTGAAAGTGAAGTGATGATGCACGGCAAGGGGGTAAAATGGAGTGATGGTGCAGCAATGAGTGCATGGAGTGGAGGTTAAAATGATGAAATGATACATGAAATATGATATGATGGAGGGAACAAGGAATGGTGCAGCAATGAGTCAATGAAAGGGTGCATGAAATGAGTGCATGAAGGGGACAATGATAATGATGCACGGTATGGGTGGAAAGGTGAAGAAGTGGTGCATCAATGAGTGCAAGGAGTGGACAAGAATATTGTGCACATGGTAGACAAAGGAAAGGAAGTAGAATGGTGCAGCAAATGAGTGCAAGGAGGGAACATGGATGATGATGGCACGACATGGAAGGGAAAGTGAGTGCAATGGTGCATGAAATCTAGATCAATGGAGGGGACAAGGAATGTGCACGGCATGGAAGGTGAAAGACGAAGTGACACTCCTTTGTGGCTGAGATTAAGGCTTATAGAATCCTTTATTTAGTGTCCTAATATCTTTGGGGAACCCTCATTGTGGCTGGAACTTAGTTGGATTAGGATTAAGAAAGGTTAAATCAAAATAAGGTAATCTTGACTCATGTTTCTTCTTTGGTTGCTGAGCTCTTTGTCCTTTTTAAATTAATTCTTTTTACTCTTTAACACATTCCTAGCCTCTTTAGTCTTCAATTTCGTCCATCCACCTTGCTCCATGCATGTGTTATCCATTCCAAGCCCAAAAGTGCTCCAAAATGCACCAAAATGCACCTTATTGCTTTATAAGGCCTATGGACCTACAAACACATGAAAATAGCTTAAAATACATAATAACTAAGAAATAACAACATAAATGCATGAGAACAAGCTAACTCAGTCGCATAAATATGCTCCTATCAGTCAGCCACCACATTTTCACTCCCTTTCTTGTCCCTAATTTCAATATCGAACTCCTGGAGAAAAAGCATCCATCGAATAAGCCTTGGTTTAGCTTCTTTCTTGATCAGTGAAAACAATAACTTTAGTGCCAATTAAATAAGAACGAAACTTATCTATTGCAAACACAACATCAAGAAGTCCTTTTTCAGTGGTGGAGTAGTTCAATTGAGCATCATTCAAGGTTCGGGATGCATAATAGATGACATGTGGCTGCTTGTTCTTCCTTTGGCCTAAAACAGCTCCAATTGCATAATCTGATGCATCGCACATGAGCTCAAAAGGAAGGCTCCAATCTGGTGGAATGATGATGGGGGCCGAAGTAAGCATGTCCTTAAGGTGTTTGAAAGCCTTCTCACATTCCTCGTTGAACTCAAAGGCCACTTCTTTTTGGAGGAGACAACATAGGGGCTTGCAATTTTTGAAAAATCCTTGATAAATCGCCTATAGAATCTTGCATGACCAAGAAAAGAACGAACCCTTCTCACCGAAGTTGGAGAGGGTTAGTAGCGTACAAGATCTATCTTTGACTTATCAACCTCAATTCCTTTTTTAGAGATTATGTGACCCAAAACTATGCCTTGTTTTACCATAAAATGACATTTTTCCTAATTTAAAACAAGGTTAGTTTCAACACATCGTTTCAAGACTAAGGTCAGATGAGATAAACAATCATCAAATGACTTACCAAAAACACTAAAATCATCCATAAAGACTTCAATGATCTTTCAACATAATATGAAAATATACTTACCATGCATCTTTGAAAAGTGGCTGGTGCATTGCATAAACCAAATGGCATGCGACGATAAGCAAATGTACCAAATGAGCAAGTGAAAATGGTCTTTTCTTGATCTTCCGGGGCTATGACAATCTGATTATAACCAGAATAACCATCAAGAAAACAATAAAATGCATAACCAGCTAATCTTTCAAGCATTTGGTCAATGAACAGCAAAGGGAAGTGATCCTTCCTTGTGGTGGCGTTGAGCTTCCTATAATCAATGCAGACTCTCCGACCAGTTTGGATACGGGTAGGCACAAGCTCATTCTCTTCGTTCTTCACCACAGTGAATCCAGATTTCTTTGGAACCATTGACTATCAGAGATTGGATAGATCACTCCACAATCAAGTAGCTTGATTATCTCCTTTTTCACAACTTCCATCATTGGAGGGTTGAGTCAGCGTTGAGCTTCTCGTGATGGTTTAGCCCCCTCCTCCAAGAGTATACGATGTATGCAAGTTGTAGGACTTATACCCTTGATGTAGGCCAATGTCCATCCAATGGCTGTTTTGTATTCCTTCAACACCCTCACCAACTTTTCTTCTTCTTGTGCCGTGAGTGTGGATGAAATTATGACGGGTAAAGTCTCATGGCCTCCTAAGAAAACATACTTCAAATGACTTGGTAGCGGTTTAAGTTCAAGGGAGGGTGGCTGTTCCACTGAAGGTAGCATTTTATTAGTTGAAACTGAACTTGAAATTGGGAGCAAGAGCTTACCATTTTGTAGTGGCAATGACTCTAGGGCAGCCACCATCTCGACCACATCTTCACTAGGGTGCATGGCAAGGGAGTTTCCATGTATGTCGTGGGTGTGCTGAAGGAAATTTTGTGAAAAACATGTTTATTTGAGCAACATCAATAGCATGCAATTAACAAATTAAAGGCGGAATCATGCTTACATGCACTCAAAACAAAACATCAACCATGAAATTCAAAGCCTAGTAGATTGGTGAACCTTGACTCAACTTAAATCAACATTTGTTAGTTGAGAAATATTTACCTTTGTAGATTCCTCTTTGCATATGCAAAGGATAATCACCCAAGAGATAGGGCCTTCATTCCTTGCTTCTTAGCTCCATGGATTTGGTTGAAAGAATAGGATTCTCCAAGTTCCCAAAATAGAGAACCTCTAAAGATTCTACACCAAGGTTAGATTGAAGAAGAAATGAGTGACCTTGAGGAAGTAAAATTGCTAGATAATTTCCTCTAGGGTGGCTGAATTTTAGAGAGCAAAGAGAGCTTTTGTTCTCATCTTTTCTCCACAAAAACCCTTAAGATGAAATGGCTATAAAGTTGCCTTTATACCACCTCACAATGGAGTGGCAAACTTGCAATTAAGCCAAGTTCACTACCCTTCTTTTCTGGCGCACGCTTTCTCCAAGTCGCTCCCCCTTTGCATATGCATGTGCTGGTTTTTTTTTATTCAGGCTTTCATTCGCCCACCTCACCATCCATACCTTTTCCAACGTCCTGCCAATATTAGTTTAAGCAAATGATTCATCATGATTCCATTATCAAAAGTAAAATTATATCCTAAGCTAGCTAATTGTAATTATTAAAGAACACATAGTTTGGTGTGGTGGATAACTGCCAATATTATTTCTCTGCCGTGTTCTTTCTTTTCTTTTTATTATTTAAAACTCATTTGTGCTATTTTTATTTTCTTTGCATAACAGATCCTATAAACACAAAAATAACGTAAATAGCTCAAAAATATAAGGAACTAACCAAGAAAAGACGAGTGAATTTGAAGTAAAAATATATATAAATATGATCCGATCAGGAACTAGGTTGTTATATTTGTTGATTATCATCTTGTCTCTCAAAGAACCCATTCTTTTGAGTTCTATTCCTAGTTCATTTGCTCTAAGGCAAATCACATTGTAGGATTACAATGAACTACTCAACAAACAACATTTGTTGGTTGGTTTATAGAAGTGATATCCAAAGGTTAATTTAAGGATATCCACAAGATAATTTTAAACAAATATTGCTTATTAGCACACAACCCCAAATCTTAACATGATTAAGATTTGTCTTTCTTTCCAACTACATCCTATGGAGTTATGAAAATTTTGGAAGATCTTCTAATTGACAATCATATTGTTTTAGAAGTATATATCCTATATATATGGGTAATTGATAACATCCAACGAACTAAATCTTATTCGAGTTCGTTCTTCTCCTAATGGAGAAAATCATTATCTTATGATGCTAATTTCCTTGATATCTTTCAAGGAAACTCATCTAAAGTGTTACCATCTTCTTTCACAGAGATCTATATTTTATTCACGTTCCGAATGTGAAGTACTTTCTCTTCTCTCATTAATCTTCTACTTCTTATTAGCCACACTTCTACAACGATTGTAAAACATAGTTACTAATACGGAATCAAGCATTCAAGTAGAAGAACCAACTGTTTTGAACTATTCAAGAACAATTTACAACACCTTCGAAAGGTGTGTTCTTGACACTTGCAAGATATTTCTTGCAAATACCCCTTCCAATGTCCATCCTTTCATAAAGAAAGTTTGTTCCCTTGGAGTTAATTTTATCTTCTTCATTTGACTTCTCATTTGACGACAATAGTCATGGTCCCTAAACTCCCACTATCTCTCTTGAAACCTTTTTTCAATTGTGTTATACACATCAAACATTTTGGAGAGTGTGTGGTTATTGTTCACTACATAATTTACAATAAACTTAGTGATCCATTAGGATAGGGACATAAAGGTGAAGTCCTAGCTTAGTTTCCGTCTCGTTAAGTGGTTTATCACTTCAACACTCAATGATTCAAAATCATCATAAGTCCATGTTGATGGACTATTTTTGTCAACCAACCATTATGTTCTAAACATAATTACAAACTTTCAAGAGTTGTTCAAGGCAACTCTTATTTCTTCACAACAATTTGTAAGTGAAGAATCATGGCACTAAAAGTGTCCTTGTCTTTATGCTAATCTTCGTAAGTTCCTTTGTTCATATAACGAAGGAATAAGCATTGGTTGTTTATGTTGTCCTCTTCATGATAGACATTTCTAACATGTTCTTCCAATGATACATTATCAATAGGAAGATTGTGAGGATGAGACTTCTTAGGTACATGCACAATCCATTTAAGACAATCTTTGGGATTGTGTTACCAAGTCCGGAAACTAAAACATTCGGATTTTCTTTGTCAAGTTTTGGATAGTGTTTGCAAATATATTGGTAAACAAATACATAACGAATATAAATTGATTGATTTTAAGCCATTTGATTCGGGTCTTTAAATCAAATAGCACCACCCACTATTTTTGGTAAATTCCATATCCCTCATTGGAATTCGAGAGTTTTGGAGGAAACTCTTAGTAGGTTATGGGAGACTCACTATTACCAAGCCCACCTCACAATGATATGATATTGGCTAGCATTAATAATAATGAGAGAGTACGCTTACTCATTTGCAACTAATGCAAGTACCCATCAATTTGGCCTCTAGAGAATGTTGCCTCACAATGATATGATATTGGCAACATTGCACTTAGTTAAGTCATTCCCACCATGCTTAGTTCGTGAAGGGGTTCAAGAATAGCCTCACGATAATACGATATTGGCCATCCTCGTTGCCTACACTCACCTCATCAAGTATGTATATAGACTCCTCCTGAGTATAAGCATGCACTTTGTACTCCCCCATGATAGGGTGAAGCCGGTGTACAAGTCATAAACGATTGGAGCTACCATGGTGGAAGGCCACGGAAGAGTGTTCTAAGCACTCTCACGCTTTTCAACTTAATAATGGTTTGGTTGAGGGTTTTAGGTCTCATCACATAAACATATTCATTTTAATATTTATTAAAACAATTTTGGTTCTATTACAACTATTGGTCCATTTGAATCAATTTAGTTGTATATAATACTCCCACTATACTTATAAAACGGTTTTTAAAGCAAGAGTATATGATACTACTAACATAAGGTTTGCATTCATTTGATGGACTATATAGTTGCCTTAGGCCCTTAGGATGACTATGAACCTTTGTTTAGATTCAACACGAGCCTTGTGTTGAATCTCGGACTAGGGATGGAGATTGATTTTAGTTACGCGTTTAATCACATTACGGCGTGTTGTCTTAGGGGCGTTGGACCCAACTACTTCATTTTCATGCATATCAAATAAAGCAAGAAAGAAGCACTTCAAAGTAAAAGAGAGCTTATGCTCTTTACAACATTTGCATAAAACAAATTACTTTAAAGTAAAGAAGAGCTTATGCTCTTTTACAACATTTGATCAAATCAAATTACAACCAAAATTAATCTACACATTCCCATGGTTCAAACAAATTTGAAACGGCCTTTCACATAGCTCAATTATCGTAGGCTTAGGTTCAGAATCACCCTTTAATTAATCAACACTTTAATTAATTAAATTGAATGCAACATTTTCATTTGGTTTTTTGTATCCATAAAATTGATTTAAATGGAGCTAAATGAAATGAAAATCCAATTCTCATTTAAAGAGACAAAACAATTTTTGTTCCCTACTTAATTTGGGCCATCATGCAATAACCACAACTTTTTGGGCTATATTGCGAAACACAAACTTGTGGGGTCACTTTGTAAAAACACAAAAGTCCACTACTTCATGTGTCACAGCCCGTCCCGGACGTACCTTTGACGGGAACGCGAAATGACTATTCTACCCTTGACGGGTACTAAGGTACGTATGAATGTGACATTATTGTTTCACATATTAATCAAATTGGAGAAATATATATGTAAGTTGGAAAATAAATAATAAAAATGAATTAATTATGTGAATTGGATTATTTTGGTTTAGGGATAGAAATTGGATGGTGTGGATTGAGTGTGCACCCAAAACACTCTCTGATCTCTCCCTTCCCCGTCCCTCTCTCTCTCTCTCTCTCTCTCCTCCCTCTCGACAGTCTCTCTCTCTAGACACCCATCGTACGGCACACCCAACACCACCCCAAAACTTCACGGATCGACGGACTTAGGACCACCTTTGGACTCCTGAGGACACCACGAGTACGTTGGTACCATTTTCAGGTAACATCTCCTTCGAAAACCCTAGTTTCTAAAGTCCCCGTGATGGTGCACTGTTCATGCACACGTAAATTCTTATGTTTTTGAGAATTTGAAGCTTGTAGGAAGCTTGGTGAAGTCCTAAGAAAGCTCGGAGTGCTTCATTTGGAAGAATTGTACGTCGAGATCACCTGGTTCGAGTTTGGCCGATTTCTTGGATTTTTTGGAAGGTATGATCCCGTGGTTTTTAGTGTTTAAAATTAGTCCAACGTGATAGTACTCATCTAGGGCTTCATTTTGGTATAAAATTCGAGAAATTGGGATGAAAATCGAGTAAGAATAGTGAAGTAGAAGTTTTTCCCAGTTTTCCGGTGACCGGAGTCCGGCGAGGGTAGGTCGGAGAAGACAGCGGCATATTCCGTTAAAGTTAACGGAATATGCTAACGCTGTTAGTTAATTCTAACGGTAACCGTTAGCTTTTGACGGAATATTCCGAGGAATATTCCTGACGCCGTCCGTGTCTTCCGTCAGGGCACCTGCGCGTGGGCCGCGCGTAGGGCCGTGGCCTATTCGGCGCGTGGGGGCGCGTGAGACCTCGAAAAATTATTCTAAAAATTATGAGACGTCCGTGACGTCGAGTAGGTCGATGTGGTATATTCATATACCCAAATTGAGCATCGTATGAGAAGTTATTTCGAAATGTTGGTGATGTGCTTAAAAATAATGTTATTTTAGTTATTTCTCATATAGGTGACGAGTATCCCGAGGACGAGCGTATCCAGGGACGTCGCGGGGGTTACGACCCATCGACATACCAGTGAGTGGGCAGTTTTGTTTTCGTATTACCTATATACTATTGTTTTTCCAGAAAATGCTTTTATATGAGAAAATGAATTTAAATTGCCATGCATGAAAACATTGAATATTTGATTGATAATGGATATATGATGCATACATGTTGCATGGTGCTGTGGAGGCGCAGGTAAGTCAGGTGAGTCATTATTCATTGAATTATTGATGTTGAAACGTTTAAGCTCATAACCTGCACCCTAGGTGTTAGTGCTTATATTTATTCACCACACCGCACGCTCGTCTTGGATCCAAGTAGGTGGATGTCGTACAGACCCTGTGAGGGTTCCGACATGCCAGTCGTACATACCATTAGAGGGGTTCCGACTGGTGGGTGACTTTAGATTATGTGCACAGTTGATTGATATGAGAAGCACTAGAGCGTAATTATACACCTGTCATCGTACAGACTACCTTATGTAGTTCCGAGTGATGTGCAGAGTTAGACCGTACAGGTCACCGAGGTGACTCCGGTTGGCGAGGATGTTGAGCTTTAGAATCAACCGTACAGGACCACTTTAGGGTCTCCGGTTGACTTATTTTCACCTGATTTATATTGATACATTCATATTATATCTTGGCATGGCATATTCTTTCTTAAAGCGTTGAAGGGTTGTGATTTGAGTTTTGATGATATATATATATGTTTATATACTATTTTCTGGGAAAGTATACAGGTTTTACAGTGAGGGAATAGAAATGATTTTAATGAAATGTTTTTGGAAAAATCTTGATTTTACTGACCCACTCATTTTGTTTTGCGCCCCTCCAGGTTCTAGTTAGCGGTTGGTGGCTCTCGAGGTCTTTTCCGGCATTCTGACAGACTCTTGACATGTAGGACTCACCCGAGGGTGAAGTACCCTTATTTTAGTCCTACTTGACTGCACTAAAACCTATGCTCTGAATTTGTGTATTATCTTAACTCTCCCATTACTCTAGTAGGTTGTTCATCTAGAGATTGGTTTAAATTTCTTCGTATTCTATCATCATGCTTCCGTGTCGCACTGTTGGTTACGTCACACTCACGTGACGGCCAGCACGCCTTGATCCTCTGGATCGGGGTGTGTCATCATGTAATTACAACCAGAACCCAAAAATTTCAACAAATACAAAAAACTTCATTAAAGGAGCAAAACAATTTGTCCTTTAACATTTTTGGGCCTTAACGTAAAAACGTAAACTTTTGGGCCAAAGTGCAAATACACAAAAGTATCAAAACTTTATGTATTTGAATAAAAGACCCAAAAATACCCTACATGTAGGGTGGCCGGCCATGAGTAAATAAAAATAAGATTTTTACAAAGTTTTTGTAAGTGGGTTTTGTTAGGTGAGGTAAAGATGAAATATTTTGAATTTATGTCAAACTTTTTAAAAAAGTTTGTCTACCATTATAGCCATTAATTGAATTTATGTCAAACTTTTAAAAAAGTTTGTCTACCATTAAAACCATTAATAATACTTTACCAATAATCATCACCCACTAAAATCACCCACTAAAATTAAACCAAAACTTTATGTAAAAACATAAAACTTTTTGAATCAAAACTTCAAAACTTTTTGTTCTTGGCAAGAACTTCAAGAACATTGAAGAACACTCATGAAAACTCATAATAGCTCCATGAATGTTTTCACTCACCAAAACTCAAATTTTCACCACTCAAAAGAGGGTTAACATCCTAGGGTACTTAGGGGTTCCAAAAGTCACTTTAAAACCATTTTAACAAGACAAACATGAACCCAAAAAATCACCCTTTGGATTTGGCCGAATTTCCCCAAAAACATGGCACCAAATTTTAGCTCCAAAATTCATGCTCATATGAACTACATCTACAACATTTGAGATGGCAAATTTTCTAACAAAATTTACATTCAAAGAAACAATAATAAAGCTTGTAACATATTACAACTTTTAAATCAAAAACTATGAACTACAAAACCCAAAATGATTCACCAACTACTAGACCTAGGCTCTTGATACCACTTGAAGGAAATTTTGTGAAAAACATGTTTATTTGAGCAACATCAATAGCATGCAATTAACAAATTAAAGGCGGAATCATGCTTACATGCACTCAAAACAAAACATCAACCATGAAATTCAAAGCCTAGTAGATTGGTGAACCTTGACTCAACTTAAATCAACATTTGTTAGTTGAGAAATATTTACCTTTGTAGATTCCTCTTTGCATATGCAAAGGATAATCACCCAAGAGATAGGGCCTTCATTCCTTGCTTCTTAGCTCCATGGATTTGGTTGAAAGAATAGGATTCTCCAAGTTCCCAAAATAGAGAACCTCTAAAGATTCTACACCAAGGTTAGATTGAAGAAGAAATGAGTGACCTTGAGGAAGTAAAATTGCTAGATAATTTCCTCTAGGGTGGCTGAATTTTAGAGAGCAAAGAGAGCTTTTGTTCTCATCTTTTCTCCACAAAAACCCTTAAGATGAAATGGCTATAAAGTTGCCTTTATACCACCTCACAATGGAGTGGCAAACTTGCAATTAAGCCAAGTTCACTACCCTCCTTAATTATGGCCGGCCTTAGGGTATTTATTGGTCTATTTGGGCCTTTGTGAATCATTATTCATTAAGTTGTCATACAACTTAAGTCAATGGGCTTTGACGTTCGAAGCCCATTGGGCCTTAAGGTCCAAAACTATCCCGAGGTCTTTAACGAACTTATTCATTTGATTAATTAACATATTAATTAATCATTGCCATAAATAATTAAACCATTTAATTATTCTTACTCATCTCCTTTGTTTCTTCAATCTCCACCTTACACGGTGTACGATACATTAGGTTCCTTTTAGCGAGGCAGTGGGCGATTAAAACCATTTTACATCGATTGTGAATTGAAACTTATTTTCAATTCTCCCTTTAGTGATTATACACGTTTAGGGCTTCCACAAACCATGAGTGACACCTAGCAGCATATCATGGCTACCCAAGCTAATCAGAAGAGGTAGAGAACCTATTCAGTTTAGGATTACAAATGCAATACGGTCTTTCTCTAATACAATACTCTTGACCACATTGTTTGGTTTTGATAGTTTATTTATTCATGTCTACTATCCAATGTGATTCGTTTGCTTATATGATTACCTTGAATGTGATTTGGAACGCATTCCCAAATCTCATTCATACTCTGGCCAGAGATTTTAATCATATCATAGAGTATTCTCCCTCAAACCATTTGAAGGTTAAAGATCCCTTGTTGCACATTCACTTGTCTCCATAACTAAGTGGCTTAACCCCAATGATGTCGTGGACACCCCGATGGGGTGACTTTGACATAATCAAAGATCAAGGACTTAACCACAAGACAACTGTGATGCCTCAGGTCAAAGGACTAATTTGCATTATCCCAACCATGAGTTCTCATGTGACATGAGTATGAGAACTTCTCGTTGATCGTGTTCAGTGGACTCATTCTCTATTGAGCACCTACGTACTTGTCTTGATGTCACACACACCAATGACTCGAGACTAGTCACTCTCCCTGAGAGAAGACATAGCACGTACTGATCTTAACGGACTGTCAATGCCCAATTTGCAATCCTATGATCAGGAACGTTTAGGATGTGTCTACGAAAGAATGGTCTCATTAATCTAACTTCATTAGATTGCATTCTCCCAATCACATATTCCTTGGACTTTATCGTTTAAGCATATAACATTTATATGAGACGGCTCAAACAATAATGTTTGCCCTTTATATGTAAACTAGATTAGTTTAACATGTGAAATGTCCGTAAAGTATCATCATATGATTGGCTTTAGGGCATATTTCCAACATGTGCTTTATTTCTGCTCCTTGGTTTTTGAGTCCCATTCCATTTGTAATGACCGTTTCAAATGCATCCTCATTCAAATCTTCAAAGTATTGCTGCGCTAAAGAATCAATGATATCAATAGAAAAACAAGAACGACCATCACTAGGATACTTTATAGTTTCAGAAAGATTGAAATCAATAACTTCCCCATCAAATTCCATGGATAATATCCCTTTGAACACATCTATCTTGGTGTGGGTTGTTTTCATGAATGGTCTTCCAAGTAGAATCGCCAATGAGGAGGAATGGGCTGAGTCTTCCATCTCGAGCACATAGAAATTAGCCAAAGATTAGTGATAAACCTGCACTAAAACATCCTCCAAAACTCCTTTTGGATAGGCATTAGATCGATCGGCTAATTGAATAATCACTGCATCATTTTTCAGCTCACCTAAGTTCATAGATGCATAAATTGAATAGGACATGACATTAATGGATGCACCTAAGTATAACATGGCATGTTCAAAACGAGTATTGCCTATTGATAGAAGCATATTTATGCCCTTTAGTTAGCATGTTCTTGTGCATTTATGTTGTTAGTTCTTAGTTAATTATGTATTTTAAGCTATTTTCGTGTGTTTGTAGGTTCAAAGGGTCAAAGTAGCAAGAAAGTGCATTTTAGAGCATTTTGGAGCAGTTTTGGGCTTGGAATGGATATCACATGCTTGGAGCAAGGGAGATGGACGAAATTGAAGACCTAAAGATGCAAGGATTCCTAATTGAAGAAGGATTCCTACTTACACAAGGATTCCCACAAGAAGAAGGAATGTTAAGCCAAGGTTTCCTACTTTGATTTTAACCTTTCCTAATCCTAAAAGTCCCTAAGTTCCAGCAACAAAGAAGACTCCTAATCATCTTAAGACACTAAATAAGAACTTCTCGAAGACCTAAATCCTAGCCCTCGTGGGATGCCGCACCTCTCCTTTCCCTTTCTCTTCCTTGCCATGCAAGGGAGAGCTTTTCTTTCCTATTTCCTGCACCAAATCACATTCCCTTTTCAATTAAATGCCTTTCCCTTTCCTTGTCGCATATCCCTTTCCTTTTCTCTTTAATTTCTGACTTTTAACTCTTGTAGGACAAATTAGCTAAGTTCTAAACCTTTCCTATTATTTTCTGAGTACCCTAGCCCTATAAATAAAACACCCAGCAGCACCATTATACATCATACCATCTACCATTCAATACATCACGCCATACACCAACCATTCATCCATACATCCATCTCTACATATCCAGCCGCATCCATCCGACACCATTCTTACCATCCAACACACATCCATAGATCAACCTAAGTCTCTGCCGCACCTCCTACACAACCTTAAGCCATTCTTCCATATAAATAACCATCCAAACCATCACCCATCCCTTGTGCCGCAGCAAAGGAGAATGAATGAGACTCTTGGACGTGCTTGCTATTCAAGTTGGATCGCTGGAACGTTTCTTAGGTGTTTTCAACCTTTTGTTTTCAATGTTTATGTTTAATAATCTTTGTTCCGTGAACATGAGTGGCTAAACCCGTTTTTGCTAGAGGGAATTCAAAGCCATGAACATATTTGCAATATGAATTGATTACTTTCAGTTGTGATTTCATAAACCTTGAATGCAATTTACTTAACGGTTTGATTGATAACTTATTCTTGTATGTTGATTGAAGGTCGACACTTAGTTTGCATGCATGAATTTGATGCTAGAATATAAGGGAGTTTCACCTAATCGTTATGAACTTATATTCACAAGTAGTGGAGGTTGCTGGTCACGATCGTGTTAAGTAAATTCTTGGCATAAGTATCATGCAATTCGTAGTTACAAGTGCCTTGTTAATGCTTATGATTTTCATAGAACTTAATGATATGTGCTCGTATCTCTATTATGCAATTCATGTAGGGAACTTGTGAGGAATAATTTGGTTGTCGGCGTAGAGTCCAATTCAATGAAACTAGGAAAATCTGAAGGTTAATTAGTGCAATTCACAGTTAATCTAGGGCATTGAGGTTTATGGTTTACCGAAAGAACAACTGAACATCAATTTGTATGCAAGTGTGTCATGTGTGGAAAAGGAACTCTAGCTAACCAATCATCCATATTTTTCCCCAATTTCGTGCAGATTTCTCTAAGTCTTTAATTTACTTGTTTTACTTTCAAGTTCGTCAAAACCAATTCCCCCTTTACTTTGTTGACTCATATTAGTTAGAAACTGTTTTAGTTTGTGTTTTTAAGTCTTTTAAGTCAAGTTAAAACCAATTTTCGTCCAAATTCACTCTTAGTGTCTGTTTTGAGTCAATTAGCTTGTTTTGTGCTGTTTTGAGTTATTTGAGTTGTTTTAGTGTATTAGAGTCTAGTTTTGCATTTTTTGAGTCTAGTTTAGTGTTTCAAACTTAGTTTTACGTTTTTCAGTCAGTTTCAAGTGTTTTAGCAATCCCTCCTAATCCCCGGTCTAGAATGATCCCTACTTATATTTATACTACAATTGTCAAAAGAGGGTTTAATTTGTGTGCTTGTATATTTCGCATCACCTATAACACAAGGAATTGTAAAACTACCCGGATCTTTGCATTTAGGGGGCAGTTTTCGTTGCAAGACGGCTGTAACATTCTCACCTACCCTTACCACCTCTTTGTTCGAAATCCTCTTCCTGGTTGTGCAAAGTTCTTTCAAGAATTTGGCATACTTAGGGACTTGTTTGATTGCATCCAAGAGTGGGATATTGACTTGAACCTTCCTAAATGTCTCAAGAATGTCCTTGTCACTTTCTTCCTTCTTTGATTGCATAAATATGCGAGGAAATGGTACATTGGGCGGAATAGGGTTAGAATTAACATAAACTGGACCCATCTTACCTGTGGTGGACGGATTAAATGCATTAGGGAGTGTAGGAGGCTGTGATGTGAAAATTAACTTGACACACAAATTAAACCCTATTAAACATGTAATTGTAGTATTAAGCAAGTAGCGATCCTTCTAAACCGGGGATTAACTAGGGCTGCTAATCAATGCAAATAAGACTAAAAAACACTAAACTAAACTCTATAAACTCAAAACTGACTTAAATGACTTAAAACAACAACAAACAATCAAAGAGACTCAATTCTAGACCTAACAAGTGATTTGGACGAAAATAACTTAACTCGACCCAAAAGACTCAATTAAAACAGATTATGACTCAACTAACTCAAAGCACGCTAAAAAGACTCAAAACAGCACAAGACTAACAATTAGACACAAAACAGACTCTAAGGAGTTATTTGAACGAAATTAATTAAATTGAACAGATTGCAAAACTAAATCAAACTGGGCATGAAATTAGGTGAATTGAATGGTGAAAAACTAGCTAGAGGATTCTTCTCCACACATGAAACATATGCAACATAAATTGATTTCCAGTATTGTTTCTTTAAACCATGAACGACAATGCCCCAAATTAATCGTGAAAAGCACAAATTAACTTTCAGATTTTCCTAAGTTCATTGAATTGGATGGAATACACATCGGCAATCAAATTATTCTTCTCAAGTTCCCTATATGAACAGCATGATAGAGACACGATCAAAGATCATTAAGTTCTATGAAAATCATAAGCATTGACATGACATTCGTAACTATGAACTGCATGATACTCCTGCCATGGATTTACCTAACACGATTGTGTCTATCAACCTCCACTACTTGTAAATATAAGTTCATAACGATTAGGTGAAACTCCCTTATATTTTAGCATCAAATTGATGCATGCAAATTAAGTGTGCACCCTCAATAAACATACACAAATAAGTTCTCAATCAATCACACAACTAAACCACATTCATGTTTTACGAAACAAAAACTGAAGGTAATCAATTCATATCAAACATATGTCCATGGCTTCGAATTCACCTCTAACTAATAAGAAAATTAGTTACACATGTTAATAAAAATTGAAAAGCAATCTAAAATAAACATGGAAACAAAACAAGGGAAGAAAGAACTCTAGAAACTCCAAAGGATGCAGGTAGGCTTGCGGCACACTCCTCCTTCTCCAATGGAAGCCACGGCAAGGTCTTGTCTTCTCTCCTCTACGGCTAAATATGGATTTCTGAATGGGTAGAACGAATTAGGGTGTGGTGGGTGGTGTTTTTGAGGCTAAAAAGGGTGTAGAATTATATAGGGGGTGGTAGTGCGAAATTATGGCTGAAAACACATATTTATAGCCTAGGGTTTTGACAAATTCTGATGGGAAAGGCTTAGGATTTTTGGCAAAGACTTGGGACTCAATCCAAGGGGGAAAAGAACTAGGGTATGTGCAGATTTTAGGGTTTCTAGAAGGGTTTGGGGCGCCACTTTTGTAGGGAATTCTAGAAACAATGTTATGTGGCTGATTTCTAGAAGAACAAGGCCTAAAAACGTGCAGCACCAATGTAGGAACAGATAAGGCCTTCTAGAAAGGTTTCTAGGTGATTTAAATCAGAAATTAACTCCCCCTTGCAGCAGGAATTAAGTTAGGAAAAGATTAGGATATGATAAGATAAGATAAGGTTAGTTATAGTTTGGATAAGATAAGGCAGTTTGGATAATGTTTCTTATTTCTTGCTGATTCCTTATCTTCCAAGTCTTGAAATAATTTCTCCAGATTTGTAGCACATTCCTAGCCTCATTTAAGCACCAAAAACGTCCATCCAACTTGCTCCATATGCATGCAATCTATTTCAGCCCAAAACTGCACCAAAATGCACTTTCTGGCCAACTTTGCCATTAGGACCTACAAACACAGGAAAATAGCTTAAAACACTATAATAAGTAGAAACTAGCTAAGTAAATGCACGAAAACAAGCTAACTAAGTCGCATAAATATGCTCCTATCAAATTCCCCCACACTTAGCTTTTGCTAGTCCTCGAGCAAAACAAACAAAACAAGACCTAAACCTTCCAACGTTTACCTCAGGGATTTCCAATGAAACATGACATGTTAAAAATCACTACCTACATAGATTTTAGCCATCCTTACTCTCGAGCACATACTTGATCACAGTCACCACTTACTAGCTCGCATTTAATCGATTAAAACAACATTTTTGAATGTAGTAAGCCTTAGAGAATTCACTCAATTCCTCACCGGATATACTCTCTATTTTCACTCAGATTTTCTGACTACACTCCCTACACTAGGTATATGTGAGAAGATTGATGTAAACATGTAGACTAAACACTCACATATGTTTTTAAACAAAGAAAGCACTTTCTGGAGTTATTAACGTAAACATGTATATGATCTCATGAACGGAATGCTACTACTTAGACGCGAGAACCAGGGATACCATTGATGTGAAAATTAACTTGACACACAAATTAAACCCTATTGAATATGTAATTGTAGTATTAAGCAAGTAGGGATCATTTTAAATCGGGGATTAACTAGGGCTGCTAATCTACTTAAATTAAACTCTAAAACACTAAACTAAACTTAAAAATACAAGACTAGACTCTATAGACTCTAAACTGACCTAAAACACTCAAAACAGCAAAACTAACTTAAAAAGACTCAAAACAGGTTCTAAGGACTATTTGGACGAATTTAACACTAGTGAGACTCAAAACACTAATTTGGACAGATCGAAGCACCTTTTTAACTAATCTAAGACACTTAATTGAAAGGGGGGTTGATTTGGACGAAATTAATTAAATTAAACAGATTGTAAACTAAAGCAAACTAGGTATGAAATTAAGTGAATTGAATGGTGAAATAGGCTAGTTAGAGGATCCTTCTCCACACATAAACATATGCAACATAATGTTGGAAATGTGCCCTAAAGCCAATCATATGATGATACTTTACGGACATTTCACAAGTTAAACTAATCTAGTTTACATATAAAGGGCAAACATTATTGTTTGAGCCGTCTCATATAAATGTTATATGCTTAAACGATAAAGTCCAAGGAATATGTGATTGGGAGAATGCAATCTAATGAAGTTAGATTAATGAGACCATTCTTTCGTAGACACATCCTAAACGTTCCTGATCATAGGATTGCCAATTGGGCATTGACAGTCCGTTAAGATCAGTACGTGCTATGTCTTCTCTCAGGGAGAGTGACTAGTCTCGAGTCATTGGTGTGTGTGACATCAAGACAAGTACGTAGGTGCTCAATAGAGAATGAGTCCACTGAACACGATCAACGAGGAGTTCTCATACTCATGTCACATGAGAACTCATGGTTGGGATAATGCGAATTAGTCCTTTGACCTGAGGCATCACAGTTGTCTTGTGGTTAAGTCCTTGATCTTTGATTATGTCAAAGTCACCCCATCGGGGTGTCCACGACATCATTGGGGTTAAGCCACTTAGTTATGGAGACAAGTGAATGTGCAACAAGGGATCTCTAACCTTCAAATGGTTTGAGGGAGAATACTCTATGATATGATTAAAGTCTCTGGCCAGAGTATGAATGAGATTAGGGAATGCGTTCCAAATCACATTTAAGGTAATCATATAAGCAAACGAATCACATTGGATAGTAGACATGAATAAATAAACTATCAAACCAAACAATGTGGTCAAGAGTATTAGATTAGAGAAGGACCGTATTGCATTTGTAATCCTTAACTGAATAGGTTCTCTACCTCTTCTGATTAGCTTGGGTAACCATGATATGCTGCTAGGTGTCACTCATGGTTTGTGGAAGCCCTAAACGTGTATAATCACTAAAGGGAGAATTGAAAGTAAGTTTCAATTCACAATCGATGTAAAATGGTTTTAATCGCTCACTGCCTCGCTAAAAGGAACCTAATGGATCGTACACCGTGTAAGGTGGAGATTGAAGAAACAATGGAGATGAGTAAGAATAATTAAATGGTTTAATTATTTATGGCAAGGATTAATTAATATGTTAATTAATCAAACGAATAAGTTCGTTAAAGACCTCGGGATAGTTTTGGACCTTAAGGCCCAATGGGCTTCGAACGTCAAAGCCCATTGACTTAAGTTGTATGACAACTTAATGAATAAAGATTCACAAAGGCCCAAAAGCCCATATCCATTTTGTGTAGAATTAGGGTTTTTTGGTTCTTTAGGTCATTTAAAGAAGTGACTATATAAAGAATTATAGCCTAAAATTCATAGGGGTTTGTTTTAGAGAAAATTGGTGAGAACTTGTTTCTTCATTTTCTCTCTAAGAGGCCAACCAGCTTGGAGGGTGAATCTAGCAATCCTACTACTCCAAGGTCACTCATTTCTTCTTCAATCTAACCTTGGTGTAGAATCTTTAGAGGTTCTCTATTTTGGGAACTTGGAGAATCCAATTCTTTCAACCAAATCCATGGAGCTAAGAAGCAAGGAATGAAGGCCCTATCTCTTGGGTGATTATCCTTTGCATATGCAAAGAGGAATCTACAAAGGTAAATATTTCTCAACTAACAAATGTTGATTTAAGTTGAGTCAAGGTTCACCAATCTACTAGGCTTTGAATTTCATGGTTGATGTTTTGTTTTTGAGTGCATGTAAGCATGATTCCGCCTTTAATTTGTTAATTGCATGCTATTGATGTTGCTCAAATGAACATGTTTTTCACAAAATTTCCTTCACATAAATCGATTTCCAGTATTGTTTCTTTAAACCATGAACAACAATGCCCCAAATTAATCGTGAATGCACAAATTAACTCTCAGATTTCCCTTAAGTCATTGAATTGAATGGACAACGCATCGCAACCAAATTATTCTTCTCAAGTTCCCTATATAAACACCATAATAGAGATACATTCAAAGATCATTAAGTTCCATGGAAATCATAAGCATTGATAAGGCAATTATAACTATGAACTGCATGATACTCTAGCCAAGAATCTACTTAACACGATTGTGACTAACAATCTCCACTACTTGTAATTATAAGTTCCTAACGATTAGGTGAAAGTCCCTTATAATTTAGCATCAGATTCATGTATGCAAACTTGAAGGGAAATTTATGAGATTTCATGTGGGATTTCTAATGACTAGCATGCATATACAATTCAAAATTTATATACGAAAGTAACGGAAGCATGTTATCAAATAATATCAAAGCAATAGTCATGCAAATCCCCTTCAAGATGCATAGGTTTATGTAAGATGTATCAAAAACAAATTTATATAAGAACAAAGTTTAGGAGTAGTTTTATACCTCTTGATCTAGATCTTAGACCAAGGATGGACCACCTCCAAGCCCTTTGCTCCTTGAACTCCTTGAGCCTAGCCTCCTTCCTTGCCTCCTCCATTTTGTTTAGAATGAGTGCTCCTAGGTTCTCTTCAAGTTTCCAAAATTGAAAACCTCTAAAGATCCTCACCCACTAGTGTAGTGAGAAGGATGAAGGAATAACCAAAGGGGTGAAAAGATGATTAGTTAAATCACCCCTATGGTGCCCGACCCTTTGAGTGTTAGAGAGATATTTTTCTTTTCTCTTTTGTTCTTTCAACACTTCAAAAAACCCTTATGAAACATTTGCTATAAAGTTCCTTTTATAGCCAAAGAAACCTAGCCAACAACTTGACTTCTTATATCTCCTTTTCACTCTATATGGCCGGCCCCTTTAGTGTTGTTTGGGCTTTGGGCTTTTATTTATTTCAAGTCATCCAATGCTTGAATAAAAGCCCAATGGGTTTAGGCCCAATGGGCCCAATTAAACCCGAACGTTTCTTTAAGCCCAAAACGATCTTATATCGCTTTTATGATTCCTTTAGACTTTCTAATTAATC
Organism: Malus fusca; assembly: GCA_035220775.1. Classification (NCBI taxonomy): domain Eukaryota; kingdom Viridiplantae; phylum Streptophyta; class Magnoliopsida; order Rosales; family Rosaceae; genus Malus; species Malus fusca. Next base: position 17,075,082 of record CM069066.1, on the reverse strand, counting down.
ACAACACTTAATTAATCCAATTAATTATTTCCATCATCCATTAATTACTCATTACAAGAGTGTATTGGTGAACAATTGTTTTAGGTTCTAATTAGCAAGGCAGTGAGGTGATTGACACCAATCCAATTGATTATATTTAATCCAATCACTTAGTGAATTAAAACTTACTTTTAATTCACCTTCTTCTTTGACGACTACATTTAATCAACTAGAAGAACTTACAAGCCATGAGTGACATCTAACCATATATCATGGCTACCCAAGCTAATGTAGAAGTTGTTCGGAGAACCTATTCAGTTGGAATTACAATGTAATTCGATCCTTCTCTAAACAATACTCTCAATCACACTATTAGGGTATGGATTTAATATGTCAAACCCTTAATGTGATTATTCCATGTTATATGATTCAATTGAGTCGTATAGGAACACTTTCCTTTATTACGCTCGATACTTCGGCCGAAGATTCCCGAATCATATCTTAGAGTATTCATCCTCTCATAACGAGGATTAGAGATTCCTTGTTGCGCATTCACTTGCCTTCATGACTAAGTGGCTTAACCCCGACTATGCCGTGGACAGCCGCGGATGGAGTGACTTTGACATAATCAAAGATCAAGTACTTAACCACAAGACAACGATGATGCCTCAGGTCAAAGGACTACTTACATTATTCCAACCATTAGAGTTACTTGCTTGACATGTGAGTAGACCTCCATGCAAGTACTCTCGTTCTATTGTGTTCAGTGAACTCATTCCCTTAATGAGCACCTACATACCTGTCTTAGTGTCACTACACGAATGGGATGAGACTTTCCATCCTTCTAATTGAAGCGGACATAGTATGTACCGGTCTATGGATTGTCAGTATCCCTCCGACAATCCTATGACCAGGAACCTTTTGGACATGATGGTTATGTGAAGAAGGTCTCTGTAGTCTAACTTCATTAGATTACTTCTTCAATCAATCCATTGTCCATGGATTCACTATTTAGGACATATATCATTTATAGAGATAGTCCTAATTAGTATCTTTGCCTTTTGATGTATAAGAATCATCTATACATCCATTCATTATCCTGAAAGGTTTCTTCCAAAGATTGACTTTCAGGGCATATTTCCAACAAAACTAAGTATGCATCCTTAATCAACACACAAGAATAAGTTATCAATCAAATAGATAAGTAAATCACATCCATGTTGTATGAAACAATAACTTAAAGGAATCAATTCATATTAAACATATGTCCATGGCTTCGAATTCACCACTAACTAGTAAGAACTTAGTTACACATGTTCATAGCAATTGAAAGAAAATTGAAATAAACATTGAAACTAAAACGAGGGAAGAAAGAACTCTTAGAACTCCCAAGGATGCATGTGGCTTGTGCACAAGGTCCTCCTTCATCAATGGAATGCACGGCAAGGGTATTTTCTTCTCCAAAGTTGCATCAGCATGAATTAAGTTAGGAAAAGATTAGGATAGGATAGGATAAGATAAGGTTTGTTTGGATAATATAAGGTTGGATAATGTTCCTTCTTTTGAGTTGATTCCTAATCTTCTTTGTCTTGAATTTAATTTCTTCATCTCCTTATCAGATTCCTAGCCTCTTGAACTCCAAAAACGTCCATCCAACTTGGCCCATACATGTGCTATCCATTTAGTGCCCAAAACTGCTCCAAAATGCACTTTCTTGCCAACTTTGTCATTGTTGGAAGTATGCCCACAAAGCCACTCATTTGATGTAATAGCTTTTGGAATACTTATTGTATTAAACTTTTATATGTTTAATGAAGGGCAAAGCTTATTGTTAATCACTATTTATTGTATCATGTGTTTAAGCAATAAGGGAATCCAAGGAATGTATTTGATCTAAAAGATAAGTGATTTAAGTAAGTTAGATTATCGAGACCTTTCTCTTATGTTCATTCCTAAAATGTTCCTAGCCATAGGGTTGCCAATTGGGCATTGACAATCCGCTAAGGTTAGTATGTGTTATGTCGACTCAAGCGCGAGTATGACTAGTCTCAAGTCATTTAGTGTTGGACACTAAGGCAAACACATAGGTGCTCGAAAGAGTGATCGAGTACACTGAACAACGATCAAAAGAGAGTTCGAACATACATGTCATGTAAGAACTCGAGAGTTGCAATATGCAAAGTAGTCCTTTGACCTGAGGCATCATAAATGTCTAATGGTTAGGTCCTTGATCTTTGATCATGTCAAAGGCATTCCATTTGAGTGTCCACGGCATTGTTGTGGTCAAGCTACCTAGTCATGTAGGCGTATGAATGCATAACAAGGAATCTCTAACCTTCCATGATGGAAGGAGAATACTCTAAGATATGATTCGAGAGTCTTTGGCCAAAGCATATGAATATGACTAAGGAAGTTTGTTCCAAATCATATTCAATTGAATCATATAGATAAGTATCACATTGGATAGTAGACATGAAACAAACTATCACTTAAACAATGTGATTAAGAGTATTGTATTAGAGAATGACCGTATTGCATTGTAGTTGTAACTGGATAGGTTCTCCAACCACTTCTACTTAGCTTGGGTAACAATGATATGCAGCTAGGTGTCACTCATGGTTTGTGGAAGCCCTACAAATTAGCAAACACTAATTTTCAGGGAGAATTGAAATGTGGTTTCAATTCACAATCGATCGTTAAGAGTAACAATCGCCCACTACCTCGCTAAATGGAACCTAATGGATCGTACATCGAGTAAGGATGTTGGTGAAGAAATAAAATGAAATGGATAAGCAATTAAATGATTTAATTGAAGAATGGTCAAGGTTAATTAATTAGTTAATTAATTATACAAAATGTTCGTATTGGGCTTATATGTTGGTTTTGGGTTTCGGGGCCCAAAAGCGTTTTGGTCCACAAGGCCCATTATGTTTAAGTTGTATGACAACTAAAACAAAATGGGCAATTAGCCCAATCAATTTGATATGGCCGGCCATTAGGGTGAGAAGTGTCAAACTGGGATTAATTACAAGTTTGCCACTCACATGTGATGAAGTATAAATTCAACTTTATAGCTTTATTTTCATTAAGGGTTTTTCTTGGTGAAATGAGGTGAAACATTTTCTCTCATTTTCTCAAAAGAGGCCGGCCACCTAGGGAAGGAATAGCTAGCAATCTCTTCTTCCCTAAGTCATCCATTTCATCTTCACATCACATCCTTGGTGAAGAGACTTAGAGACATCAAGCTTTTGATGTTTTGGAGAACAAATCCTCAAATCCTCAAAGAAGCAAAGGAGCACTAAAAGGAGGAAAATCACAAGGAAGATCCAAGGAGCAAGGAGGTGACTTGAAGGCCCTCCACTTGGGTGAATCCCTTGTGTAATCAAGGATGAGCTTCAAGGGTAAAGAAACTCTAAATCTTTCCTTCTCTTTAATGTTGTTAAAGAGTTTATTGGTTCACCATATACTAGGCTTTGAAAGTCATGGGTTTTATAAATTGTTTTTAAATGCATGCCTACTTTAATGTGTTAATAGTTTGCATATGTATTCAAATGTTCTTACTTGTTCTTAGCTAGGACAAATTTTTCCTTCAAGTGGTATCAGAGCCTAGGCCTAGTTTATGGTGAATCCTTTTGGGTTTTGTGATTTTTCATGATTTGTGATTTAAATGTTGTAAATGTTACAAGCTTTGTTCTTGCTTTGAATATAAACTTTGCTTGAAAATTTAGCATCTCAAAAGTTGTAGATGTATTTCATTTAAGCATGAATATTGGAACTAAAATTTGGTGCCATGTATGTTGGGAAATTCGGCCAAATCCAAAGGGTGGATTTTTGGGTTCATGTTTGTCTTGTTAAAATGGTTTTAAAGTGACTTTTGGAACCCCTAAGTACCCTAGGATATTAACCCTCTTTTGAGTAGAGAAATTTTGAGTTTTGATGAGTGAAAACATTCATGGAGCTATTATGAGTTTTCATGTGTGTTCTTCATTTTTCTTGAAGTTCTTGCCAAGAACAAAAAGGTTTGGAGTTTTGATTCAAAAGTTTAATGTTTTTCATAAAGTTTTGGTTTATTGTGTTTGGTGAAGGATATTTGTGAAGGATGACAAAATATATTTATTGTTAGACAAAATATCTTACAAAACCATCCTAATCAACTTTAACCTCACCTACCAAATCAACTTGCAAAAACTTTTTAAAATTTTTTTTGACTTTTCTCCAAAAACCTGCCACCCTATGTAAAAGGGTATTTTAGGGCCTTTTGTGCAATTACATAAAGTTTTGATACTTTTGTGTTTTTTTATTTTGGCCCAAAAGTTTACTTTTTTACGTTAAGGCCCAAAAACTTTAAAGGACAAATTGTTTTGCTCCTTTAATGATGTTTTTACATTGTTAAAATTTTGGGTTCTAGTTGTAATTACATGAAGTTGTGGACTCTTGTGTTTTTACAAAGTGACCCCAAAAGTTTTTGTTTATTAAATAATGGCCCAATTGTTGAGGTCATTGTTTTTGGCCCAAATAAGATGAGCACAAAATGGTTTTGTCTCTTTAATGAGAATTGAATTTTCATTTCAATTAGTTCCATTTAAATCAATTCTATGAATCCGAAAACCAATTGTTTAAGTTGCTTTCTTAGTTAATGTGATTGATTAAGAAAATGGTGATTATGAACCAAAGGCCTCGATAATTGAGCTATGTGATTGGCCGCTTTACATTATGAATGTTTGGGTTAAGTAGTTTAGATTTGAATGTAATTTGATTAATTCAATTTGTTGTAAATGGACATAAGTCCATCATTTGTGTTGTAAAAGGGCATAAGCCCTTCTTATTATTTCATGTATTCCTTTTTGTTTATATGTATGCAAATTGGAATAGTTGGGTCCAACGCCCAATAGGAAATAACGGTTTAATTAGATTAAACGCGTAACTAAAATCAACAACTATCTACCTTAAACCCAAGGTCCAACACAAGGCTCGTGTTGGATCAAATCAAACGGTTCATAATCATCCTAAAACCTAATATGACTATATAGTCCATATGAGGATGCAAAGCATTCGTTAGTAGTTCCATATAGTCTCGCTTATTTCTTCGAAATAGTGGGAGTATTATAAACTACTAATTTATATTAACTTGGACCAATGGCTGTGATAGGCCCAAGTTCTTTTAATAAGATTAAAATAATTTTGATGTAGCCCAACACTACTCCCTCAACAAAACGAATATTAAGTTGATAAGCGAGAGATGTTTTGAACATCTCTTCGTAGGCCTTCCACTGTGGTGGGCTCCAATCGTTTGTGACTCCTACACCAGCTTCACCCTATAATGGGGAAGTTCAAAGTATGTGCTTACATCCAGGAGGAGCCCATAAACATATGATGAAGTGAGTGTAGACAACGAGTATGACCAACATGATATAATTCTGAGGTTATGCTTGAACCCCTACATAAACTAAGCATGGTGGGAATGACTTAACTAAGTGCAATGGTGCCAACATGATATAATTCTGAGGCAATCATTCTCTAGAGGCCAAAACAGATGGGTAATTACAAAAGTTGTAAATGGCTAAGAGTTATCCTCTCATCATTATTGTTGCTAGCCAACATGATATAATTATGAGGTGGGCTTGGTAATGGTGAGTCTCCCATACCCCGTTTAGAGTTCAAAATAACTCTCGAATTCCATTGAGGGATGTGGAATTTGCCAAAAATAGTGGGTGGTACTATTTGATTTAAAAGACCCAATCAAGTAGTTTTAAAATCAACAATCTAATACGATTTCTGTTATGTTATGTAGTTAACGACATGCCTAAAATAATACCCACCATTATACTTGACAAAAAGGGCCTTAGGGGCCAACGTTTCCTTGCGTGGTATCGCCACATTGAGAATGTCTCAAAGGTGAAAGACATATTGTATGTGCTTAAGCAATCCCCTCCTCATGTACCTCCTACGAAACTAGCTTCAAAGGAGGAGTGTCAAGATTATGCTAGACACTATGAGGATGACTTACAAACCAAATGCTTAATCCTCACTTCACTTAGTGAGGAGCTTATGAAGCTACATAAGCACATGGACACTTCTTGTGCCATGGTTGAAAGTTTGCATAAGATGCATGACAATGAGACTAGTAATGTACGATTCTCAAATGTTTGTAGTCTAATGAATGCCAAAATGGCAAAGGGGACATCGGTCCATAAACATGGACAAAAGATGGAAAGGATCTTTCAAGATCTTCAAAGTTTAGGAACTTCCATCGATGGGAAAATGGCCCAAGACTTTTTCCTTGCATCTCTCTCGGATGATTTCACTAAGTTTATTGTAAACTATAAAGTGAATAGATTCAATCATGCTTTAAACGAGATGATTGACATGTGCTGTAAATTTGAAAAAGGTTTCAAAAAGGACAGTGGGAGTGAGAATGCAATCACAAGGAAAATGTTGCATAAGAAGAAGGCAAAGAAATCCAAAGGAACATGCTTTCATTGTGGAAAGGATGAACGTTGGAAGAAGAAATACAGGGTTCGCATTGCGAGCCTTATGACACGAACTTTTGAAGAGACTATTTCTGTCATAGAGAGTGCTTTTACAGTGAGCTCCAATTCCTGGATATTTGATTCAGGCGCTAGTCAACATATCTGTAATAGGATGCAAGGACTTGCAGGGAGCAGGACACTGCGCAATGGGGAGATGATTGTGCGAGTTGGGAACGGCACTAAAATCTCTGCAAAAGCAATAGACACCTACATGCTTAAACTACCCTCTGGGGAAGTCCTGGAACTTAAAAATTGTTTATATTTTCCTTCATGTATAACGAATTTGATTTCTATCTCTAAGCTTTTACGAGATGGGCACTCAGTATTGTTTGACAAAATGAGTTGCACTTTATACTTGAACGGTCGTATTATCTCTCATGGTAATATGATAGAGGGACTTTTTCACCTAGAGACGAATAGTGGGATGCACTGTATTGAAAGCGGGAATACCTCAAAACCCAAAAGGGCTAGAGAAGAAGTTAACCAAGAAAGGATGTGGCATCTTAAACTTGGACATGTGAACCTTGATAAGATTCGCAAGATGTCGAAAGACGGATATATCCGCCCATTAGCTAATGACTGGATGGGTACTTGTGAATGTTGCTTGAAAGGGAAGATGACCAAATCTCCATTCACTGGGAAATGAGAGCGTGCCATTGAAATTCTAGGGTTAATCCACACTGACGTATGTGGACCTATGTCTACTACGTCGAGTGGAGGCTTCTCCTACTATATCACATTCACCGACGATCACTCTCGGTTTGGCTATGTGTATCTTATGAAGTACAAGTCAGAATCCTTTGAAAGGTTCAAAGAATTCAAGAATGAAGTTGAGAAGCAAACTGGGAAACAAATAAAGACCCTAAGATCAGATCGAGGGGGTGAATATTTGAGTACTGAATTCCTAGATTATCTCAAAGAGTGTGGAATAGTGTCACAGTGGACTCCACCAGGAACTCCTCAACATAACGGAGTTTCTGAGAGGAGAAACCGAACCTTGATGAACATGGTTCGTTCTATGATGAGTTCCGCTGATCTACCAATATCATTCTGGGGATATGCACTACACACAGCAGCTTATTTGCTGAATGCAGTGCCTTCTAAATCTGTTCCACAAACACCATATGAGATATGGTATGGGAAGAAGCCAAGTCTTAAACACGTTAAGATTTGGGGTTGTCCAGCATATGTTAAGAAACAAGATGCTGGAAAGCTTGAAGCGAGATCTGTTAAATGCTATTTTGTGGGGTATCCTACACAAACCTATGGATACGAATTCTATCACCCTGACGACCAGAAAGTCTTTGTCGCCAGAACTGCTATATTCATGGAGGATGAATTCGTTCTTAATAGAACTAGCAAGATAGAATTGAAGGAAATTAATGAGATTAATGATGAACCACAAACAAGCACTCGACAAGTTGACAACCCTGTTCCTGAACCCCTAGCTCCACGTAGATCTGAACGGGTTAGTAAGCCACCTAAGAGGTATGGCTTAGACAATGACTTTGAGGAATTGTACCTTCTAGGTGACAATGACACAAAGGAGGACCCTAGGGACTACACTGAAGCAATGTCCAACATTGATTCGAAGAGATGGCAAGAGGCCATGAAATCCGAGATGGATTCCATGTATCAAAATCAGGTCTGGACTCTTGTAGACCCTCCAGAAGGTATAGTACCTATTGGAAACAAATGGGTCTTCAAGAGGAAGATAGGCGTTGATGGGAACGTGGAGACTTATAAGGCTAGACTAGTAGCCAAGGGTTACAGGCAAATAGAAGGGATTGACTATGAAGAAACCTTTTCTCATGTAGCCATGATTAAGTCCATTCGAATTTTGCTTGCTATAGCTGCGTACCATGATTATGAAATCTGGCAAATGGACGTGAAGACGGCCTTTCTGAACGGCTACCTAGAGGAAGAGCTTTATATGGCTCAACTCGAAGGTTTTGTGTCCAAGTCTAAAAATATTAAGGTATGCAAGCTTCTGAGGTCCATTTATGGACTTAAGCAAGCCTCCAGGAGCTGGAACATTCGTTTTGATACTGAAATCAAATCGTTTGGTTTTACTCAAAACGAAGACGATAATTCTGTTTATCAAAAGGTCGTTGGGGATGCAGTCGTATTCCTAGTGTTATATGTAGATGACAACTATTCGGGAATGAAACTGCGGTACTTTCTTCTGTAAAAGTGTGGTTGTCCAAAACCTTCCACATGAAAGATTTGGGAGATGCATCTTATGTACTTGGGATAAAGCTCTATCATGATAGATCCAGAAAATTAATTGGATTATCCCAATCTATGTACATAGATAAGGTGCTAAGTAGGTTCCAGATGGAACAATCTAAGAAATGTCTTCTTCCTGTGAGACATGGAATTCACCTTTCTAAGTCCATGGGACCTAAGACTCCTGAAGAGATACGGCAAATGAGTACTGTTCCTTATGCTTCCGCCATAGGAAGTCTCATGTATGCCATGATATGCACAAGGCCGGATATCGCATATGCTGTGAGCATTACTAGTCGATATCAATCTAACCCAGGATCAGAACACTGGGCAGCTGTCAAGACGGTCCTTAAGTACTTAAGAAGAACTAAGGACATGTTCCTCGTTTATGGATGAGTGACAGAGTTGCGAGTGGAAGCCTATACAGATGCAGATTTCCAATCTGACGTCGATGATAGAAGTTCCAACTCCGGATATGTATTCACTCTAAATGGTGGGGCTGTCAGTTGGAAAAGCAAGAAACAAAGTGTAATTGCTGATTCCACAACGGAGGCAGAATATGTCGCTGCAGCTGAAGCCGGCAAAGAAGCGTTCTGGATGAAAAAGTTCATTACTGAACTTGGAGTGGTTCCAACCATTACATCACCAGTAACTTTGTACTGTGATAATAGTGAGGCAATAGCTCAAGCCAAGGAACCCAGGGCTCATAAAAAAAACAAGCATTTTAACAGGCGCTTTAATATCATTAGAAGATATGCTACCGAGGGGAAAGTCAACATCCTCAAAGTTGCCTCAGCCGATAACGTAGCAGATCCACTGACAAAGCCAATGTCTCAAATCCAGCTTGACCGTCATATGGAAAAGATGGGTATTAGATACATGGGAAGGTGGCTTTGAGTGCAAGTGGGAGATTGTTGAAAGTATGCCCACAAAGCCACTCATTTGCTGTAATAGCTTTTGGAATACTTATTGTATTAAACTTTTATATGTTTAATGAAGGGCAAAGCTTATTGTTAATCACTATTTATTGTATCATGTGTTTAAGCAATAAGGGAATCCAATGAATGTATTTGATCTAAGAGATAAGTGATTTAAGTAAGTTAGATTATCGAGACCTTTCTCTTATCTTCATTCCTAAAATGTTCCTAGCCATAGGGTTGCCAATTGGGCATTGACAATCCGCTAAGGTTAGTATGTGTTATGTCGACTCAAGCGCGAGTATGACTAGTCTCAAGTGATTTAGTGTTGGACACTAAGGCAAACACATAGGTGCTCGAAAGAGTGATCGAGTACACTGAACAACGATCAAAAGAGAGTTCGAACATACATGTCATGTAAGAACTCGAGAGTTGCAATATGCAAAGTAGTCCTTTGACCTGAGGCATCATAGATGTCTAATGGTTAGGTCCTTGATCTTTGATCATGTCAACGGCATTCCATTGAAGTGTCCACGGCATTGTTGTGGTCAAGCTACCTAGTCATGTAGGCATATGAATGCATAACAAGGAATCTCTAACCTTCCATGATGGAAGAAGAATACTCTAAGATATGATTCGAGAGTCTTTGGCCAAAGCATATGAATATGACTAAGGAAGTTTGTTCCAAATCATATTCAATTGAATCATATAGATAAGTATCACATTGGATAGTAGACATGAAACAAACTATCACTTAAACAATGTGATTAAGAGTATTGTATTAGAGAATGATCGTATTGCATTGTAGTTGTAACTGGATAGGTTCTCCAACCACTTCTACTTAGCTTGGGTAACCATGATATGCTGCTAGGTGTCACTCATGGTTTGTGGAAGCCCTAAAGATTAGCAAACACTAATTTTAAGGGAGAATTGAAATGTGGTTTCAATTCACAATCGATCGTTAAGGGTAACAATCGCCCACTACCTCGCTAAATGGAACCTAATGGATCGTACACCGAGTAAGGATGTTGGTGAAGAAATAAAATGAAATGGATAAGCAATTAAATGATTTAATTGAAGAATGGTCAATGTTAATTAATTAGTTAATTAATTATACGAAATGTTCGTATTGGGCTTATATGTTGGTTTTGGGTTTCGGGGCCCAAAAGCGTTTTGGTCCACAAGGCCCATTATGTTTAAGTTGTATGACAACTAAAACAAAATGGGCAATTAGCCCAATCAATTTGATATGGCCGGCCATTAGGGTGAGAAGTGTCAAACTGGGATTAATTACAAGTTTGCCACTCACATGTGATGAAGTATAAATTCAACTTTATAGCTTTATTTTCATTAAGGTTTTTTCTTGGTGAAATGAGGTGAAACATTTTCTCTCATTTTCTCAAAAGAGGCCGGCCACCTAGGGAAGGAATAGCTAGCAATCTCTTCTTCCCTAAGTCGTCCATTTCATCTTCACATCACATCCTTGGTGAAGAGACTTAGAGACATCAAGCATTTGATGTTTTGGAGAACAAATCATCAAATCCTCAAAGAAGCAAAGGAGCACTAAAAGGAGGAATATCACAAGGAAGATCCAAGGAGCAAGGAGGTGACTTGAAGGCCCTCCACTTGGGTGAATCCCTTGTGTAATCAAGGATGAGCTTCAAGGGTAAAGAAACTCTAAATCTTTCCTTCTCTTTAATGTTGTTAAAGAGTTTATTGGTTCACCATATACTAGGCTTTGAAAGTCATGGGTTTTATGAATTGTTTTTGAATGCATGTCTACTTTAATGTGTTAATAGTTTGCATATGTATTCAAATGTTCTTACTTGTTCTTAGCTAGGACAAATTTTTCCTTCAGTCATTTGGACCTATAAACACACGAAAATAGCTTAAAACACTATAATAAACACAAACTAACTACGAAAATGCAAGAAAACAAGCTAACTAAGTCGCATAAATATGCTCCTGTCAACCATATGCTCGTACCAATTTCAGACTCCACCTATTGAAACACATAACAATCAAGATAGAAGTCTAAGGGTTGTAACGGGGCTAAGGGTATTCGCTAACAAAGAAGGGTAAGGAAAAACAAACATTCTTAAAGTAATAGTAAGCAAAGCAATGAAATCAACTTAGAATTCACTCTTGAATGCAGCAAATAACTTGAAACACTAAGGCGATTTCGTACACTTAGGGTCATATTCGAACTTTTTGGACCCTTTCTTCAACAACCAATACTTGTGAGTTCATTCTCACTTATTTCACAACTTTTTTCTTTCTTTTTCTTCTTTTTCACGTTTCGTTCTTTTTTTTTTCTTTTTTCAAACCCGTGCATATATCCTTCCCCCACACTTGATTTTTGCAATATGTTTGATCAAAAGGAATTCCCTCTAAAGTCATGCTCTACTATACTTTAAGAACAAGGGTATGGATAGTCCTATTCTAGGCTAGGTAAGGATAATGTGGGCTAACAAAGAAAATAGGCTAACAAAGGCTCAAATGAGTTAAACCTACAATAAGAATGCAAAGGGATACGGCTTTGTTTTTTTTGTCTTTGGTTTTATCTACTAACAACTTCATCTTGTTATATGATATGCACTCAATTTTAAGATTTGAATGAAACAGGCATGAGTTCTAGTATTTGGAACTAAAGTGATAAAATGCATTCTAAGTAGCAACCAAGCAAAGAAATAATGAGATCATGCAACGACTTTAGAAAACAAAAATTCACAGATTAATAACTCTCTAAACGAAGGTATCAGCTTAAGTCTCTCAAGGTTGTAGCGTTAGTTGAGTTCCTTCCTTCAAGCATGTTACAAAAACTGATTTTTTTTCCTTTGTGATTGCATGTGAATTCGTAAACGTCAACTACAACCAAGTATTAAACAAAGAGCATTTCAAACTTCCATCCATGTTTGTAATTCTGTTTAACAGTCATGCAATTAAAAACCAAATCCTCATCATTGTGTTGGAAGGTACCTTAAGACACACACAAACAAAACAAAACAACTCTAAAAACGACTCTTTTTGGGTTTTTCAAAACTTTTTCGATTTTTTCTTTCTTTTTCTGTTATATGACACAAAAACACTTCAAAACACAATAAAAACACTTAAAATAGTGAGTAACAACTTTTAGAAGTGATAGGTGGTAAAAATCAGATTCATGCATGCAAATTAAGTGTGCACCCTCAATCAACATACACAAATAAGTTCTCAATCAATCAGATAACTAAACCACATTCATGTTTTACGAAACAAAAACTGAAGGTAATCAATTCATATCAAACATATGTCCATGGCTTCGAATTCACCTCTAACTAATAAGAAAATTGATGCGTAAATTAACTAAACACACAAATTAAACCCTCTTGTTGACAATTGTAGTATGGATAAGTAGGGATCGTTCTTAAACCGGGGATTAGGAGGGATTGCTAAACACTTGAAAACTGACTTAGAAACGTAAAAACAAAGTTTAAAACACTAAACTAGACTCAAAGAATGTAAAACTAAAGTTTGAAACACTAAAACAAACCAAAAGACTCAAAACAGCAAACAAACACTCAAAACTGCCTTAAAAACACTTTCTGGGCAGTTTTGAGCACAAACACAAATTTGGACGAAATTGAGTTATAACTTGAACCAAAACACTTAAAAACACAAACTAAATCACTTTCTAACTAATATGAGACTTCAAAATAAAGGGGGATTTGTTTTGGACGAAAATTGAAAACAAAACAGAAACTTTAAAACAAAACAGATTGTAAAACGTTTTGGATGAAAAGGATGGATAAAAGGCTAGTTAGGAGGTTCTTCTCCACACATGACACACTTGCAAACAAAACGATTTTCAGTTGTTCTTCCAATAAATTATGAAACTCAACACCCCAAGTTAATTAGATACGCTTAAATTAACCTTCAAGTTCTCCTTAAGTTAATGAATTGGATGGGAAAGCGCATACAACAATTCAAAGCATTCCTCAAAGGTTCCTTACGTGATGAGCACAATAAAGATACAATCAAGAATCATGAAGCACAATGAGAACTATAAGTGTTGACGAGGCATTCGTTACTATGATGAGCATGAAACTAATGCCAAGAATTCATTCAACGCGATCGTTTTCAAGCGATCTTCACTACTTGTGATTATAAGATTGTAACTATTAGGTGAAACTCCCTCATAATCTAGCATCATATTCATGCATGAAAACTAAGCGTGCACTCTCAATCAACATACACAAATAAGTTATCAATCAAGTAGATGAACGAATTGAATCCACAACTCATGAAATAACAACTGAATGTAATCAAATCATATTGCAAGCATATACATGGTTTCGAATCACCCCCCAACTAAGGGGTTTTAGTTCCTCATACTCACAACACAAGGTTTATTGAATTGAAACATTGAAAACATAAGAAAGATCACACCTAAAAGTTCCAGCAATCTGCAATAGACTAGCAAGCACATTCAAGAGCACTCATTCTTCCTTCTTGCTGCGGCACAAGGTATGGAGATGGTTTGAATGGGTTTTGGATGATGGAGAATGGTGGAAAAGTGTCTAGGATGGGTGTATGGCACGGCTAGGAAGGTTTGGGGTCAGAAAATATGGATTTGGGTGAAGGATGGGCACGGCAAGAGGTGAGAGATGAAATCTGGCGTGAATGGAGTTGTATGGATGTGTGTGGAATTTTTGTGGCTGCAACAAGGAGGTTTATTTAAAGGAAAACAGAAATTAAAACCCTAGGTTGATTAGGAAATCAGAAATTAAGTCTAAGGATTCTAGAATTAGGAAATAAAATCAGAAACTTAAAGGGAATAGGCAAGGATATGCGGCAATTACTTAAAACACAAAAGGAATGTCTTTTAAGTCAGATTTTGGGAAAGAAACCCTCTCCCTTGCACGGCAAGGAAGAGGAAAGGATGAGGAAGGTGCGGCTCATGTTTTAAGAAAGGAAACATGTCTTAAAACTAAAGGGAAATAGGTCTACTGGTGCAGCAAGGGTTTGGGAAAGGTCTAAGTGACCTAAAACTGATGGGAAATAGGATCCCTTGCACGGCAAGGAAGGGGGATTAAGGGAAAGGTGCGGCAAAGGTCCTAGAGTGGTTTAGGGCCTTTGTTTGGTGTCCCAAAGTGCTTAAAAGGTATTCAAAGTGGCTGGAAATTAAGGACATTTAGGAATAGGGAAGGTTAACCAAAATAGGAAACCTTGGCTTAACTTTCCTACTTCAAGTAGTAATCCTTGTTGGAGTAGGAATCCTTGTTCTTCTAGGAATCCTCAAATGAGTAGGAATCTTTCTTCAATTAATAATCCTTTGTTGATTAGGAATCCTTCTTGGATTAGGAAACCAACTTTCTTCAAGACTTCAATTCATCCATTCCTTTTGCTCCAAAAGGCTCCAATTTGCTTCTTTTTGCACACTTTGGCCTTAGAACCTGAAAACACACAAAAGTGACTTTAAACACTAAAATAGCTAAGTAAACACAACTTAAATGCACGAGAACAAGCCAATTAAGTAGCATAAATATGCTCCTGTAAAAAATTAGTTACACATGTTAATAACAATTGAAAAGCAATCTGAAATAAACATGGAAGCAAAACAAGGGAAGAAAGAACTCTAGAAACTCCAAAGGATGCAGGTAGGCTTGCGGCACACTCCTCCTTCTCCAATGGAAGCCACGGCAAGGTCTTGTCTTCTCTCCTTTGCAGCTAAATATGGATTTCTGAATGGGTGGTGGTGTAGAACGAATTATGGTGTGGTGGGTGGTGTTTGATAGGAGCATATGAGGAACTAAACCCCCCTTGCCGCACCACTCTGAAGGAAATTCACTATTAATCTGGGGCGTTGAGAATTCATGGTTTATTGAAACGCAATTGGAAATCGTTTTGTATGCAAGTGTGACATGTGTGGAGAAGAACCCCTTAGCTAGCTTTCCATCCATTCACTTTAATCAAATTCGTTTTAAAATCTGTTTTAGTTTATAAAGTTTTTGTTTTGTTTTCAATTTTGTCAAAACCAAATCCCCCTTTATTTTGAAGTGTTAGATTAGTTAGAAATCAATTTAGTTTGTGTTTTTAAGTGTCTCGAGTCAAGTTATCACCTATTTTCGTCCAAATTTGTGTTTGGTGTTCAAAACTACCCATATTTGAGTGTTTTTAGGCAGATTTGAGTGTTTTAGTGTTTTCTAGTTTAGTTTTGCATTCTTTGAGTCTAGTTTAGTGTTTTAAACTTTGTTTTATGTTTTTGAGTCAGTTTTAAGTGTTTTAGCAATCCCTCCTAATCCCCGGCCTAGAACGATCCCTACTTACATACTTTGCTACAATTGATAAAAAGAGGGTTTAATTTGTGTGCTTATATATTTCGCATCAAATTTTTGGCGCCGTTGCCGGGGATTAGCAACATTGCTAATCCCTTGGATCTTTTATTTTGTTTTAATTAATTCCAGATTCTAACCCTGTTTATTTCTTTGTTCTTAGGTACTAGTTTATGACTCGGAGTTCTCATCCGATTCGTGAACACATCTTGGACTTTGACGACGATTTTGAGCTAGAATTGAGACGAAAAAGGAAGAATCCAGAACCTAGTGAATCAAGTTCAAATTCAAAAGCCGAAGTTGAGTTTGAAAAAGAGGAACCCACGGCAAGAGTGGGTGAAGTAGAGGAAGTCATGGCACAAGACAATCGTACAATCAAAGAGCTTTCGGCTTCGGGATTGGACAATGTCGCACCCCTATGCATCCAATACCCCGTGGCTGCTCAAGGCAAGACTGAGGAGTTCGAGTTAAAATCAAGCTTGCTGCACCATATTCCAAAGTACCATGGATTGTCCATGGAGGATCCCAACAAGCACTTGAAAGAATTCGAGGTGGTGTGTTCAAGCATAACCCCCATCAATGTCGATGGGAGTATTTGAAGATGAAGGCCTTTCCCTTTTCTCTTTTGGAAAAGGCGAAAGATTGGTTGTATGAATTAGCACCCGGAACTGTCACATCTTGGGAGAGCATGAAACGGGCTTTCTTGGAGAAGTTTTTCCCAACTTCTCGAGTTATTCTTCTACGAAAAAGGATAAGTGGAATTCAACAAGATGAAGGTGAATCTTTTCCTACTTATTATGAACGTTTTAAATCTCTTGTTGCTTTATGTCCACAACATCAAATGAAGGAGGAGCTTCTTTTACAATACTTCTACGAGGGACTTCTACCAATTGAACGTCAAATGCTAGATGCCTCAGCGGGAGGAGCCTTGGTGGATAAGACCCCCACGGCTGCAAAGACATTGATTGCGAATCGAGCGTTGAATGCTCAACAGTACAAAGGTGTTGGACAAAGGACCACCCCACGGCAACACCAAGTGAATGAGGTAAGTGCCATCTCCGAACTTCAAAATCAAATGGCTAACCTTACTACTCTTCTTTCTCAGGTTGTGGAAGGACCAAAAGTACAAAATGTAAGTTCTTGTGGCGTATGCTCCATGCAATGACACCCTACAGATAAGTGCCCACAATTGATTGAGAACGAATGGTGGGAGACCCTCAATGCTGTGGGTTTTGGGCAGCCATACCAATAAAGAAGTTATCCCTTTTCTAATACATACAATCCAGGATGGAGGGATCATCCAAATTTCAAATGGAGAGAACCCCAACAAGGCCAACAATAAAGTACATTTAGGCAACAACCCCCGGGTTTCTATCAAAAACCGTTTGCACCCACACAACCTCAAGCATAACCTGCCCAAAATAAATCAGGTTCGTCCATTGATAATGATCAGATTTTTCAATTACTAACTTCTATGGCGCAGAGTATGCTAATTAAGGACAAGAAGGTGGACGAGTTGGAGAAGCAAGTAGGGCAGATTGCGGAGTTTGTGGGCCAATTCCGAGAGCAAGGCAAGTTGCCAAGTTCAACCGTTGTCAATCCGAGGGGAGGATTCGAAACTGCCAAGGCCATCACGCTAAGAAGTGGGAAAGAAGTAGGAACTGACCCACAACCATCTAAATCTGCCCCCAAGAAGGACAAGAAGTTGCAAATTGAAGAGGAGGAGGATCATGCCAAGGCCACGGCAAGGATTGAGCAATCCTTGCCGCAACCCCCTACACCCTCTCCACATCCCAATCCGTCCAAATCAGGTAAGAAAAGTCCAATTCAAATTAATTCTAATGTTATTCCTCCAAATGTACCATTTCCTAGCAGATTTTTGCAAGCCAAGAACGAAGATGAGGAAAAAGATGTTTTGGAGACGTTTAGAAAGGTACATGTCAATATCCCACTCCTTGATGCTATAAAGCAAATCTCGAAGTATGCCAAGTTTTTGAAGAAGCTTTGTACAACAAGGAAACGTTTTCGGGAGAAAGAAGTGGTACATGTGAGCGAGAATGTCTCTGCAATGTTGCAAAGGAAGCTGCCACCTAAATGCAAAGACCCCGGTAGTTTTACAATTCCTTGCATAATTGGTAATACAAGGTTTAAGCACGCTATGCTAGATTTAGGTGCATCAATTAATGTCATGCCATATTCTGTTTATGCATCGATGAATCTAGGAGAACTTAAAAATGATGGTGTGATTATTCAATTAACCGATCGATCTAATGCATATCCAAAATGAGTGTTGGAAGATGTTTTGGTGCAGGTAGACCACTTGATTTTTCCTGCAGATTTCTATGTGCTTGATATGGAGGATTCAGCCCACTCTCCACCATCACCACTCTTACTTGGACGACCTTTCATGAATACGGCTCAACCCAAGATTGACGTGGCCAAGGGAGTAGTAACTATGGCATTTGGTGGTGATATGATTAACTTTAATATTGCTGAATCTGTTGAGAATACTAATGTTGTTCGTTCTTGTTGTTCCATTGATATAATTGAAAATATAGGGCAGGAAAGTTCAACACGAATCAAGAAGAATGTACCTCAAACCACCATTGAGGAGGGAATTGGAGTGAACAAGAAGGAGTGCACGGCCACACCCCTCAAAACCCCAAATTTGGCCTAGAGCAATCCTTTTGCATTTGTTGATCGTGCTACCACTTCATTGCAGCACATTGGTACGTCACCTAGTCCAAATTCAATTCCCATTTCAACTAATAGGTTGTTACCTTCTTTGGTGCAGGTACCTAATCAAATGCAAGGTGGTAGGGAAGTTTACATTGAGTGTTGGAAGCAACACACCAAAATCAGGAAGGACTACTATCCCTTTCCGTTCAAGGATTCAATGTGCGATCACTTTGAGGAGCATGTCGTGGATGACATCTCCTT
The DNA here is from genome assembly GCA_035220775.1 of Malus fusca. NCBI lineage: Eukaryota > Viridiplantae > Streptophyta > Magnoliopsida > Rosales > Rosaceae > Malus > Malus fusca. Next base: position 17,056,173 of record CM069066.1, on the reverse strand, counting down.
GCATGCCGTGGGCTCCAATGGGGAGTGAATGAGTTTTTCGTCCGGCTGCACGACGTTAAAGCAAGCGCTTATTGGGAGGCAACCCATGCAATCAACAAAGGAAGACCTAGGCATCACTCCAATTCCAGATTTGCGTTCCTAAACCCTTCTCTTTGTTGATTGTTTCGTTTCTGCCATGTTTAGTGTGTTAGTTGCTGTTTGTTTGTTGGTTTGTTATTTGTGTTAGTTTATGCTTGAAACATTGAGGACAATGTTTGATTTAAGTGTGGGGGGGGTAACCAAAGTGTTTTGATGCAAATTCGTAGGTTTTTATCACCCATAACTTCCAATGTTGTTCCTTGCTGTTTTTAGGTGTTTTAAGGCTATTTTGGTGTGTTTTAGTGTGTTTTAACATAAAAATTCGAAAATCCCAAAAAAATTTGAAAAACAATGTTTTGAAAAACCCAAAAAGAGTCATTTTAAAGTTGTTTTGTGTGTTTGTTTGTGTCTTAGGGAACCTTCCAACACAATGATGAGGATTCGGTTTTTAATTGCATGACTGTTAAAGAGAGTTGTAAACATGGATGAAAGTTTGATTTACTCTTTGGTTTATGCTTGGTTGTGGTTCTAACTTATGAATTCACATGTAATCATAAAGGAAAAAATCAGTTTTTGTAACATGTTTGAAGGAAGGAACTCGAATTAACGCTACAACCTTGTGAGACTTGAGCCTAAACGTTTATTTGGAGAGTTAATAATATGTGCATTGTTGTTTTCTTAAGTCGTTGCATGATCTCATTACCCTTTGCTTGGTTGCTACTTAGAAGGCGTTTCATCATTTAGTTCCAAACACTAGAACTCATGCCCATTTCATTCAAAGCATGCTATTGATTTGCATAACACATATTCATGATGAAGTTGTGTAGTGACCACCATTTAAGCCAAATTGCCATGTCCCCCATGTTCATTTGTTTTGTAGGTTTTAACCCCGTTGAGCCTTGTGTAGCCTATATTCTTAGTTAACCCACACTATCCTCACCTAGCCTAGATTAGGACCATCCATACCCTTGTTCTTGAAGCATAGTTAAGCATGACTCAAGATGAATTCCTTTTGATCAATGTATTGCAGAAAACAAGTGTGGGGGAAGGGATGTGTGTGTGTGCCAAAGACTTTCATGTGGCACGGGTAGAAAAAGAAAAAAAAAAAAAAAAAAAAAAAGAAAAAAAAAGAGAAAAAAAAATTTCGTGGAAAATAGAAAGAAGAAAAGAAAAGTTGTGAAAAGTATGGAAAAGAGTGAAAAAATGTGAAAACAAGCTCTAAAGTGTGGTTGTTGAAGAAAGGGTCCAAAACGCTTGAATTTGGCCCTAAGTATTGCATGAATCTTCCCTTGTGTTTAAAAGTTGATTTCTGCGCTTTAAAGTGAATTCTAAGTTTCGATTTCATTGCTTTGCTTGCTATTGCTTAAAGAACCTTTGTTTTTCTTTACCTTTCTTTGTTAACCAATACCCCAAGCCCCGTTACAACCCTTGACTTTAATCTTGAGTGTTGTGTGTTTCAATTTGTGGAGTTTAAAATTGGTATGAGCATATGGTGTCACTGGTTCTCGCATCTAAGTAGTAGCATTCCAATCATGGGATCATATTTATGTACATGCTATTAACTCCGGAAATTGCTTTCTTTGTTATACATATATGTGAGTGTTCGTTTTCATATTTACATCAATCTTCTCACATATAACTAGTATAGGGTGTGTAGTTAGAAAATCTGAGTGAAAATTGAGTGCATATCTTGTATGGAATTGAGGGAATTCTCTAAGGCATGTTACTACATTTAAAACATCGTTTTAATTGGTTAATTGTGAGCTAGTAAGTAGTGACTATGATTAAGTATGTGCTCAAGTGTGAAGATGACTAAAATCTGTGAGAATGATGATTTTTAATATGTCATGAGCATTGGAAATCCCTGAGTTAAATGTTGGAGGGTTTAGGTTGTGTTTTGTGTTTCGTTTTGTTTTCTTTTATTGTTTTGTTTTGCTCGAGGACTAGCAAAAGCTAAGTGTGGGGGAATTTGATAGGAGCATATTTATGCGCCTTAGTTAGCTAGTTCTTACGCATTTCCATGGTGTTTTCTTAGTTAAAGTAGACTTTTAAGCCATTTTTGTGTGTTTTCAGGTTTTAAGGGCATATTATACAAAAAGATGCAATTTGGAGCTTTTTGGAGCAAAAGTGAGCTTGGGTTGACTAGCACATGCTTGGAACAAAAGGTTTGGACGAATTTGAAGATTTGAAGAATTTGAAGACTTGAAGATTTGAGGATTCCTAGTCCAAGAAGGAGTCCTAATTGTAGAAGGATTCCTAATCAACGAAGGATTCCTAGTTGAACATGGATTCCTAGAAGAATGAAGATTCCTACTCAAACAAGGTTTCCTACTTGAAGTAGAAAAGTTAAGCCTAAAGTTTCCTATTTTGGGTTGATCTTTCCTAAACCTAGATGGCCTTAAGTTTCAGCAACATTGGTGGTTTCCTAAGTGTTTTTGGACACAAAGAAAGGTTCTAGAACATTTCCTTATGTTGGAAATGTGCCCTAAAACCAATCATATGATGATACTTTACGGACATTTCACATGTTAAACTAATCTAGTTTAATATCAAGGGTAAAGATTATTGTTTTAAGCCGTCTCATATAAATGTTATATGCTTAAACGATAAGTCCAAGGAATATGTAATTAGGAGAATGTAATTTAAACAAGTTAGATTAATGAGACCATTCTCTTTCGTATACATATCCTAAACGTTCCTGATCATAGGATTGCCAATTGGGCATTGACAGTCCGTTAAGATCAGTACATGTTATGTCTTCTCTTAGTGAGAGTGACTAGTCTCGAGTCATTGGTGTGATTGACACCAAGACAAGCATGTAGGTGCTCAATAACGAATGAGTCTACTGAACACGATCAACGAGGAGTTCTCATACTCATGTCATATGAGAACTCATGGTTTGGATAATGCAAAGTAGTCCTTTGACTTGAGGCATCATAGTTGTCTTGTGGTTAGGTCCTTGATCTTTGACTATGTCAAAGTCACCCCGTCAGAGGGTGTCCACGGCATAGTTGGGGTTAAGCCACCTAGCCATGGAGGCAAGTGAATGTGCAACAAGGGATCTCTAACCTTCAAACCGTTTGAGGGAGAATACTCTATGATATGATTAAGAATCTCTGGCCAGAGTATGAATGAGATTTAGGAAGTCATTCCAAATCACATTCAAGGTAATCATATAAGTAAATGAATCACATTGGATAGTCGACATGAATAAACTATCAAACCAAACAATGTGGTCAAGAGTATTGTATTAGAGAAAGACCGTATTGCATTGTAATCCTAAATTGAATAGGTTCTCCACCTCTTCTGATTAGCTTGGGTAACCATGACATACCTGCTAGGTGTCACTCATGGTTTGTGAAAGCCCTAAACGTGTATAATCACTAAAGGGAGAATTGAAAGGAATGCTCCAATGACGAACAAGGCAGAGATATTGGCCTAGCCCAAGAAACTAGGCCAATTGATATGATTATCGGCGATAAAGCCGATATGGGGAAATCCCATTCGGGCAAGTTATTTGAATTAAAAGCCGAAATTATGCCTGGGGGGCATAATAATTGTCTAACATATTCGGCGGCCGAAAATGAAAAATATTTCGCCAAGTCAAAAATATTTGGAGAAAATTCTTTATTCGGCCTAGGGCGAAATCAATTTCAACATTTTGTTATTACAAGATCTCATCTTGGAATAAAGCATCGTTGGCCTCCTCCTGACTATGGTTCGGCCACTTTTATTTCCATTTAGAAAAATAAAAATAAAAAATATTTTCGTAATCATCTGGCTACTTAAGCCGATGCATAAGAAAATAAGGGGGGGCAACAACAGTGCGGCAATCCAAGTATGTATCTATCAATTGGCCGAGGAATATGAAAATTAGTTGGCCGAGGAGTGCCTACTTTAAAAGAAAGGGTCGGCCGAGTCTTGGCTTCAGTCTCGGCCTCGGCCATTTGAAAAAGCTGCGTGTATATATACATATATATATATATAGGCAGGTCGAGCTCCAGGAGCAGTTTTTATCGACCTCGACCCCAGTTCTTCTCGGTCTCGGCCCCATTTACTCTCAACCCCAATATTTTTTACCGATACTAGTGTTTTCTCGACCTCGGCAGTGGAGAGTTGGAGTAATTCACGACACTGGCAGAGGGAGGTCATGACATTGGCAGAACATAGGTGATTTTAATGCCGAGGAACCAAATTTGTTTCGGCAATACGACGAATTGTTGTTGGCTACGAGCAATTAATTTCCTTAACCATTCGGCTTACGAGCCGAAGCTCAAGGAAACTGGGGGGCAATGTTTGGACCCAATTTTACACCATCGGCCCGAGCAATCGAGGCCGTTAAGTGGGCATAGCTCCCAACCGTCAGATGACAAAATTGTTAAGATAATTATTATTGAAAAATATATTGTGGTTTTAATCATGATATTATCTTTTAATAATGAATTATCTTGACACTTTTCTTATACGAGATAAATGTGAAGCAAACTATATCGAATCAAGCAGAACAGTTCAATTTAATTTGGGATTCTTAGCATTGAACCCGGGGATTGAGCATCATGCATTATGAGAAGAGTCCTAGCATGTAGTGGCATCAGTTGGTAACCAAGGTGGAGTCAAACTTGGAAAATTAGTTACGCCAATGTGATGCATGCATGTGATAATTATTATCAAACTCGTGGCTGCCAAATGAAGTGGATAAAGCCTGATTTGCCGAGGCTTTGGAAATGGACAGAACGATAATGCTTATCTTTAGCAAAGATGGAATTGGCATGCCATCATTAGTTACGTGGTTTTGAAAAGCGTGGTTAGCACCAAAGACGTCGAGTGCGACGACTCTTATTGGATAATCATCTTCGCATAACAATTATTATTTGTGGTTATTGATGGTCACGGCTGGATTTTGCGCTAAGTGAATGCTATAAATACAAGGTGCGTTGCAACAAGCAGAGCCCCGCAAAATCAATACAAAATTACCCTGCGCAAATCCTCAACAACTTGAGAACTTTTTCTTTTTCTTTTTCGCTGACACATCTTCCGTTGGCATCAACAGCACTGTGAAAGCAACCGGTGATATCTTAAGTCGGCATAGATAGCTCTGTCATCGTAGAATTGGCCGAACTCGCAGTACCTTCCGTTGGCATCAACAGCACTGCGGCGGGCACGGTCGGTTGTCTATCCAAGTCTCGGTCGAGAAGGGTTTCTAAATCCTTTTTGGTCGAGGTCATCTCATTAGTCTTCTCGACGAAGTGAGGTGTTACAGTTATTACATTCGGCACATTGAAAGTCGAATTTGATTTGTGAGCTTCGTAATAATAGTAACCTTGTCTTCAGGTTTAAGAATCCAGGAGGCCGAGACGTGTTCCTTTCTCGGCCGCAATCGGAAGACGCAGAAGTCAGTAGCGCGACCCAACGCAACATCAACAAATTTACTCCTCGGCCGAGCTCGGCCGACGAGTTGGCACGCCCGCATTCACCGAATGACGTAGTTAGTTCATAGATTATTCGGCCTGCGCGCCACGTAGGCTTTGTAATTTTTAGGGTCAACATATGTTTGGACCCAATTTTACACCATCGGCCCGAGCAATCGAGGCCGTTAAGTGGGCATAGCTCCCAACCGTCAGATGACAAAATAGTTAAGATAATTATTATTGAAAAATATATTGTGGTTTTAATCATGATATTATCTTTTAATAATGAATTATCTTGACACTTTTCTTATACAAGATAAATGTGAAGCAAACTATATCTAATCAAGCAGTACAGTTCAATTTAATTTGGGATTCTTAGCATTGAACCCGGGGATTGAGCATCATGCATTATGAGAAGAGTCCTAGCATGTAGTGGCATCAGTTGGTAACCAAGGTGGAGTCAAACTTGGAAAATTAGTTACGCCAATGTGATGCATGCATGTGATAATTATTATCAAACTCGTGGCTGCCAAATGAAGTGGATAAAGCCTGATTTGCCGAGGCTTTGGAAATGGACAGAATGATAATGCTTATCTTTAGCAAAGATGGAATTGGCATGCCATCATTAGTTACGTGGTTTTGAAAAGCGTGGTTAGCACCAAAGACGTCGAGTGCGACGACTCTTATTGGATAATCATCTTCGCATAACAATTATTATTTGTGGTTATTGATGGTCACGGCTGGATTTTGCGCTAAGTGAATGCTATAAATACAAGGTGCGTTGCAACAAGCAGAGCCCCGCAAAATCAATACAAAATTGCCCTGCGCAAATCCTCAACAACTTGAGAACTTTTTCTTTTTCTTTTTCGCTGACACATCTTCCGTTGGCATCAACAGCACTGTGAAAGCAACCGGTGATATCTTAAGTCGGCATAGATAGCTCTGTCACCGTAGAATTGGCCGAACTCGCAGTACCTTCCGTTGGCATCAACAGCACTGCGGCGGGCACGGTCGGTTGTCTATCCAAGTCTCGGTCGAGAAGGGTTTCTAAATCTTTTTTGGTCGAGGTCATCTCATTAGTCTTCTCGACGAAGTGAGGTGTTACAGTTATTACATTCGGCACATTGAAAGCCGAATTTGATTTGTGAGCTTCGTAATAATAGTAACCTTGTCTTCAGGTTTGAGAATCCAGGAGGCCGAGACGTGTTCCTTTCTTGGCCGCAATCGCAAGACGCAGAAGTCAGTAGCGCGACCCAACGCAACATCAACAAATTTACTCCTCGGCCGAGCTCGGCCGACGAGTTGGCACGCCCGCATTCACCGAAGGACGTAGTTAGCTTTTAGATTACTCGGCCTGCGCGCCACGTAGGCTTTGTAGTTTCTAGGGTCAACATTTTGGCACGCCCGGTGGGTCCAAGTGCTAAAACTACGAAGTTCACATGATCTATCTCGATCAGGCTTCACGGGATGAGTGTTATCGCCTATTAAAGAAGCAAAAACAAATCCTTGAGAGATTGAGAAGAATTCCTAAAAAGCAAGAGGCCGGGGGGCAAATTTCCACTCTGGCCACAATCCACATTCGGCCTAAGAAAATTGTCGAGACGGCCGAAGAAAAACCTAGGCCACTTGTTGTTTCGGTCGAGACTGAAAGTATGGTAGGCCTAGAAGAAAAAATTCAAGTCCCTCAGCTAGATACAAAAATTGACTTGGAAAATAATTCGTCAAAGGAATGCTCCAATGACGAACAAGGCAGAGATATTGGCCTAGCCCAAGAAACTAGGCCAATTGATAAGATTATCGGCGATAAAGCCGATATGGGGAAATCCCATTCGGGCAAGTTATTTGAATTAAAAGCCGAAATTATGCCTGGGGGGCATAATAATTGTCTAACATATTCGGCGGCCGAAAATGAAAAATATTTCGCCAAGTCAAAAATATTTGGAGAAAATTCTTTATTCGGCCTAGGGCGAAATCAATTTCAACATTTTGTTATTACAAGATCTCGTCTTGGAATAAAGCATCGTTGGCCTCCTCCTGACTATGGTTCGGCCACTTTTATTTCCATTTAGAAAAATAAAAATAAAAAATATTTTCGTAATCATCTGGCTACTTAAGCCGATGCATAAGAAAATAAGGGGGGGCAACAACAGTGCGGCAATCCAAGTATGTATCTATCAATTGGCCGAGGAATATGAAAATTAGTTGGCCGAGGAGTGCCTACTTTAAAAGAAAGGGTCGGCCAAGTCTTGGCTTCAGTCTTGGCCTCGGCCATTTGAAAAAGCTGCGTGTATATATATATATATATATATAGGCAGGTCGAGCTCCAGGAGCAGTTTTTATCGACCTCGACCCCAGTTCTTCTCGGTCTCGGCCCCATTTACTCTCAACCCCAATATTTTTTACCGATACTAGTGTTTTCTCTACCTCGGCAGTGGAGAGTTGGAGTAATTCACGACACTGGCAGAGGGAGGTCATGACATTGGCAGAACATAGGTGATTTTAATGCCGAGGAACAAAATTTGTTTCGGCAATACGACGAATTGTTGTTGGCTACGAGCAATTAATTTCCTTAACCATTCGGCTTACGAGCCGAAGCTCAAGGAAACTAGGGGGCAATGTTTGGACCCAATTTTACACCATCGGCCCGAGCAATCGAGGCCGTTAAGTGGGCATAGCTCCCAACCGTCAGATGACAAAATAGTTAAGATAATTATTATTGAAAAATATATTGTGGTTTTAATCATGATATTATCTTTTAATAATGAATTATCTTGACACTTTTCTTATACGAGATATATGTGAAGCAAACTATATCGAATCAAGCAGAACAGTTCAATTTAATTTGGGATTCTTAGCATTGAACCCGGGGATTGAGCATCATGCATTATGAGAAGAGTCCTAGCATGTAGTGGCATCAGTTGGTAACCAAGGTGGAGTCAAACTTGGAAAATTAGTTACGCCAATGTGATGCATGCATGTGCTAATTATTATCAAACTCGTGGCTGCCAAATGAAGTGGATAAAGCCTGATTTGCCGAGGCTTTGGAAATGGACAGAACGATAATGCTTATCTTTAGCACATATGGAATTGGCATGCCATCATTAGTTACGTGGTTTTGAAAAGCGTGGTTAGCACCAAAGACGTCGAGTGCGACGACTCTTATTGGATAATCATCTTCGCATAACAATTATTATTTGTGGTTATTGATGGTCACGGCTGGATTTTGCGCTAAGTGAATGCTATAAATACAAGGTGTGTTGCAACAAGCAGTGCCCCCGCAAAATCAATACAAAATTGCCCTGCGCAAATCCTCAACAACTTGAGAACTTTTTCTTTTTCTTTTTCGCTGACACATCTTCCGTTGGCATCAACAGCACTGTGAAAGCAACCGGTGATATCTGAAGTCGGCATAGATAGCTCTGTCACCGTAGAATTGGCCGAACTCGCAGTACCTTCCGTTGGCATCAACAGCACTGCGGCGGGCACGGTCGGTTGTCTATCCAAGTCTCGGTCGAGAAGGGTTTCTAAATCCTTTTTGGTCGAGGTCATCTCATTAGTCTTCTCGACGAAGTGAGGTGTTACAGTTATTACATTCGGCACATTGAAAGCCGAATTTGATTTGTGAGCTTCGTAATAATAGTAACCTTGTCTTCAGGTTTGAGAATCCAGGAGGCCGAGACGTGTTCCTTTCTCGGCCGCAATCGCAAGACGCAGAAGTCAGTAGCGCGACCCAACGCAACATCAACAAATTTACTCCTCGGCCGAGCTCGGCCGACGAGTTGGCACGCCTGCATTCACCGAAGGACGTAGTTAGCTCATAGATTATTCGGCCTGCGCACCACGTAGGCTTTGTAATTTTTAGGGTCAACAGCTATTTACGTTATTTTTGTGTTTATAGGATTTGTCATGCAAAGAAAATAAAAATAGCACAAGTGTGATTTTAAGTAATAAATTTGTGGCAGTCGGAAAACGCCATTGAAAAGATTATTTATTTTAATCTTGCAGCTGGAGAGAAGAAGGCTGCAAGCACAGCGTGGGCAAGCACAGTGGGCAAAAGAAAAAGAAATAAAATAAACTTGAGCCTTTGCAGCTGGAAGGGGAGAGGGCACGCTGCCTTTACAGCTGGCAGCAAATGATTGACAGGTGAGAGAGAGCTGCCTTTGCAGCTCTAAAGGCTTGCGGAAAAGAAAACAGCATGGAGAAATAATTAAATAAGAAAGAAAACTGTCAGAAAACAAAAGAATAAAGAAAAGCTTTGGCAGCGTGGACAGTGAAATAATAAGGCAGCTGCCTTGGCAGCTGGGAATCAAGAAGAATATAGGAGAGCTGTCAGTGGGGAATAAGGATATAAAGAAGGACATCAAGCTGGCAGCAAAAGGGGGGGGATTGACGCGAGGAAGGCAGCGTGCGCGGAAGGAAGGAGAGGGTTGCCTTTGGCAGTGAGAGAAACAGAAGCTGCAAGGAGGGGAGCTGCTCTCCACGGGCAGGAAAGGAGGAAGGGGCGCAGAGAAAGGAGGGCCTCGGGGACGTCGAGCACAGACACTGCGCGGACGAAGACAGCAGCACAGCAGAGAACATCCTCATTTGGTTTTATTTTTCTTAAACTCATGTTTAATTTAATTTGCTTTTCAATTATATTAAACATGTGTAATTGATTTCTGTTTAGTTAGAGGGGAATTTGAAACCATGGATAAATGTTTATTATGATTTGATTTACTCCAGTTGTGAATTTATGAATGTTGGATGTGGTTTACTTTTCTGTGTTGATTAAGAACTTGTTTATGTATGTGGGTTGAGGGTCGACACTTAATTTACATGCTTAGACTTGATGCTAGGATATAAGGGAATTTCACCTAATCGTTATGAACTTATATTCATGAGTAGTAAAAATCGCTAGTCACGATTGTGTTTAGTAAACCCTAGGTTGGATTAACATGCGTATTCCATAGTTATGAATGCCTAGTCGATGCTTATGATTTTCATAGAACTTAATGATTCTTGCTTGTATCTCTATTATGCAATTCATGTAGGGAACTTGTAGGGAATGTTTTGGGTTGTCGTATGCAATCATCCAACCCAATAACTTGTGGAAAATCTGAAGGTTAATTTAAGCGGACCTAATTAACTTGGAGCATTGTCATTTATTCGTTTGTTGAAATCATAACTCGGAATCAAATTGTATGCATATATTCATGTGTGGATAAGGAACCCTCTAATTAGTGTCTCATCATTTTATTTCATCAAAATATATTTTCTTTGAAGTTTATTTTTAATTTTCTGTTTTAAATTCAATTTCGTCAAAAATCAATCCCCCATTTATTTTAAAGTGTTAGATTTGTTAGAAATCAATTTAGTTTGTGTTTTCTTGAGTCTTGAATTATTTTGAGTCTTTTGATTTGTTTTAGATTATTTGTTAGTTTTATTTTAAGTTATTCTAGTTAAGTGTTTTGAGTTTAGTTTAGTGTTTTAAATTTTGTTTTTACGTTTTTAATTTAATTTTACTTTGGTTAGCATCCCTAGTTAATCCCCGGTTAGAACGATCCCTACTTACATCATTACTACAATTGTCACAAATAGGGTTTAATTTGTGCGTTAGTTAATTTTCGCATCATCTATCATCAAAACATTTATTGAAATTTTTGAAAGGTGATAGAAATGGTGATGGGTGTGTAAGAAGTACTTCTCTTACACACACACCACTTGCATGAATTTATATCACACCAACCTATTTCAACTTGCATGGCTTTATGACTTAGTTAAAAAAATTTCTAAATTTTGATGGCTTCATCTCTCCAAAAACCGGCCACTCCCTCAAAGGGAGTGCTTTTGGGGCTTTTATGCAATTACATAAAGTTTTTGTACTTTTGTGTATTTTGTAGTTTGACCCAAAAGTTTACGTATTTACGTAAAGGCCCAAAATCATTAAAGGACAAATTGTTTTGTTCCTTTAATGAAGTTTTTGAATTTATTGAAATTTTTGAGTTCTAGTTGTAATTACATGAAGTAGTGGACTTTTGTGTTTTTACAAAATGAGCTCAAAAGTTTAAGTTTTGCAACATAGCCCAAAGGTTGAGGTTATTGCATTTTGGCCCAAATTAGGTTGAGAACAAAATGATTTTGTCTTTTTAAATGAGAATTTGATTTTCATTTCATTTAGCTCCATTTAAATCAATTCTATGGATACGAAAACCAAATGAAAATGTTGCATTCAAGTTTAATTAGTTAAAGTGTTAATTAATTAAAGAAAGGGTGATTATGAACCTAAGCCTACGATAATTGAGCTATGTGAAAGGCCGTCTCAAATTTGTTTGAACCATGGGAATGTGTAGATTAGATTTTGGTTGTAATTTGATATGATCAAATGTTGTAAAAGAGCATAAGCTCTTCTTTACTTTAAAGTAATTTGTTTTGATCAATTGTTGTAAAAGAGCATAAGCTCTTCTTTACTTTGAAGTACTCATTTTTCTTGTTTTATTTGATATGCATGAAAATGGAGTAGCGGGTCCAACGCCCAATAGGAACAACACGCCTTAATGTGATTAAACGCGTAACTAAAATCAATCACCATCCCTAGACCGAGATTCAACACTAGGCTCGTGTTGGATCTAATCAAAGGTTCATAGTCATCCTAAGGCCCTAAGACAACTATATAGTCCATCAATGAATGCAAACCTTATGTTAGTAGTATCATATACTCTTGCTTTAAAAACCGTTTTATAAGCATAGTGGGAGTATTATATACAACTAAAAACAATCAAATGGACCAATAGTTGTAATAGGACCAAATTGTTTTAATAAGATTAAAATGTATGTTTATATGTGATGAGACCTAAAACCCTCAACCAAACCATTATTAAGTTGATAAGCGAGAGATGCTTTGAACATCTCTTCGTAGGCCTTCCACCATGGTGGGCTTCAATCGTTTGTGACTCATACACCGTATTCGTCCAGTTCTGGGGTATGCAAAGTATGTGCTTACATTCAGGAGAAGCCTATAAACATATGATTTAGTGAAGGTAGGCAACGAGTATGGTCAATATGATATTCTTCTTAGGCCATTCTTGAACCCCTACTTGAACTAGCATGGTGGGAATGACTTAACTAAGTGCAATGGTGCCAATATGATATTCTTCTGAGGCATCATTTTCTAGAGGCCAAATTAGATGGGTAATTAGAAAAGTTGTAAATGGCTAAAGCGTTATCCTCTCATCATTATTGTTGCTAGCCAATATGATATTCTTCTGAGGTGGGCTTGGTAATGGTGAGTCTCCCATACCCTACTAAGAGTTTCATCCAAAACTCTCGAATTCCAATGAGGGATATGGAATTTGCCAAAAATAGTGGGTGGTGCTATTTGATTTAAAGACCCGGATCAAATGGCTTAAAATCAATCAATTTATATTCGTTATGTATTTGTTTACCAATATATTTGCAAACGCTATCCAAAACTTGACAAAGAAAAGCCGAATGCTTTAGTTTCCGGACTTGGTACCACAATCCCAAAGATTGTCTTAAATGGATTGTATATGTACCTAAGTAGTCTCATCCTCAAAATCTTCCTATTGGTAATGTATCATTGGAAGAACATGTTAGATAAGTCTATCATGAAGAGGACAACACAAACAACCGATGCTTAATCCTTTGTTAAATGAACAAAGGAACTTACGAAGATTAGCATAAAGACAAGGACACTTTTAGTGTTATTAGTTCTTCACTTACAAATCGTTGTATGAAGAAATAAGAGTTGCTTTGAACAACCCTTAGTCAATGCAAACACTAGTGCTTGTTTCTTTGTTAAATGAACAAAGAACTTGAGAAAGAAAGCACAATGGCATGGACACTTTATGTACCATGATTCTTCACTTACAAATTGTTGTATGAAGAAATGAGAGTTGCCTTGAACAACTCTTGAAAGTTTGTAATTATGTTTAGAACATAATGGTTGGTTGACAAAAATAGTCCATCAACATGGATTTATGATGATTTTGAATCATTGAGTGTTGAAGTGTTACACCACTTCTAGAGACGGAAACTAGGCAAGGACTTCACCTTTTGAGTCCCTAATCCAAATGGTTCACTAAGTTTATTGTAAACTATATAGTGAACAATAACCACACGCTCTCCAAATCATTTGATGTGTATAACACAATTGAAATATGTTTCAAGAGAGATAGTGGGAGTTTAGGGACCATGACTATTGTAGTCAAAGGAGAAGTCAAATGAAGAAAGCGAAATAACTCCAAGGGAACAAACTTTCTTTATAAAAGGATGGACATTGGAAGGGGTATTTGCAAGAAATGTCTTGCAAGTGTCAAGAACACACCTTTCGAAGGTGTTGTAAATTGTTCTTGAAAAGTTCAAAACAGTTGGTTCTTCTACTTGAATGCTTGATTCCGTATTAGTAACTATGTTTTACAATCGTTGTAAAAGTGTGCCTAATAAGAAGTAGAAGATTAATGAGAGAAGAGAAAGTACTTCACATTCGGAACGTGAATTAAATGTAGATCTCTGCGAAAGTAGATAGTACTTACTTCCTCATATGAACTACCAAAGAAAATGAAAAACAAAGATTGTCTTTACATTCCAATTGAATAAAGGAACATAATTCCATATGTTAAATGGATAAATGTTTTGTTTGACAAAACATTGTTCTTTATTAATGAATGATTAGATTATTGTAATCTAATTAATTATCTCTATAGTAGAGATGATATGGTAGTGTTAACTGTTTAGAATATAACGATGCTTAAAACCCAAAAGGTTGCAAGGTAGTGACTAATCCCAACTGAGTTGTGATACCTCTAAAACATAAATTACGAGTTGGTAATAGATGGATGCTTTGGATCGTTAGATCCGGATCCAATGCCTTCTTGTTAAAATTGTATAGAGGCGAAATGTTCGAATCTTTATTCTTTTGGAAAGAAGAAAGAATCACAAAGTTGTTGAGGTTAGTTCACTTAGATGTTAGTGGCACTTGTCCACAACATAATACTACTCATGTTGTATGACATTCACCGAAGATCACTCTCGGTTGGACTATAGTTTATTTTGAATAAACACAAGTCCGAATACTTTGCAAAAGGTTTCAAAGAATTCAAGAAATGTAAGTTGATGAGTAAGATGTCTAAAGTATTTACCTCCTTAGATTTGATCCAAGGAAAGGTAACACTTTAGAACAGTTTTCTTGAAAGATATCAAGGAAAGAAGCATCATAAGATAATGGATTTCTCCATTAGGAGCAGAACGAACTTGAATAAGATTTAGTTCGTTGGATATTATCAATTACCCATATATAGGATATATACTTCTAAAACAATATGATTGTCAATTAGAAGACCTTCCAAAATTTCCATGACTCCATAGGATGTAGTTGGAAAGAAAGACAAATCTTAATCGTATTAAGATTTTGGGTTGTGTGCTAATAAGCAATATTTGTTTGAAAATTATCTTGTGGGTATCCTTAAATTAACATTTGGATATCACTTCTATAAACCAACTAACAAATGTTGTTTGTTGGATAGTTCATTATAATCCTGCCATAGGATTTGCCTAAGATAGAGCAAATGAACGAGAGATAGAACTCAATGAATGGGTTCTTTGAGAGACAAGATAGTGATCAACAAATATAACAACCTAGTTCCTATACCACAAGCTCCAAGGTAGTCAAGAAGGATTTATAAACTGTCTCAGTTGAATGGTTTGAACTTTATGATTATGTCATAGAGTTACACCTCTTAATTCGAAAGAAATAAGAATGAAAATCCTTATGACTACATTGAGTGTATATATGACATATACTCAAGGAAATGGTAATGTACCATTTGACCCGAAATAATGAAACCTTTATAGCTAATTGGTAGCTTAAGGTGACTACAATCAAAGAGATTGGTTGACTTTGAAGAAACCATCTTTGACGTAGTCTTGGTTTCAATTAATTCGAAGATTACTAGCTACAACTAAATGGTGATTCAATGTTTGGACATAATATAGGTTTCCGAAACCATTATTAAGATAGTCTTGATAAAATATGTCTAAAACTATGAATCACAAGACATATAAGTTGTAGAGATCCATCCATCATGAATCTCTTAGCAAGCTAGTGGGAGCTATAAGCGTCTTATGAGAGAAAAGATCAAATCGTTTGATTTCTCATAAAGATGTAAAAGAATCTTTTGTTTACTAGGTTTACAAACGATTAGTGGGAGTTAACCATGTTCCTAAATTAGAATATATATATATACACATATATGATATATTAATTTTGGAAATGAAAAGAATACTTCTTCGTTAAAGTTATGACTTTAAACATTCTATAACGATAGAATGTATATGGGAGACATAGTCTATAAACATGGGATGGAAACCTATAATGATAGATTTCAGGATATAATTGGATTATATCAGGCCCTAATGATAGACAAGAGATGTTAGGAAGTTTCTCATATGATGACAAACTTCAAATTAGAAGAACAACTCTAGTGAGACTAGTAGGTAGCTCTTCTCAAAGGGTACATGCCCTTTGACTCCCAAAGAAATAATGCGTAAATAAGAATCCTTTATGCATACGCAGAAAGGTGATTTACGTATTTCATATTGTATGAAAACATTGATATGAGTTGTACCTAGATAGGTACAAGACGATATCAGTGCAAGCCCAGGATCAGAACAATGGCAACTGTCAAGTGAATCCTTAAGTATTTAAGAAATACTAAAGGATAGATTCCTCAAAGAATGAGGAAGAATTAGAGTAATGTAAAGGAAGCGTAAATGTATTAGATTATGAATCTAATCCATCATTGGATGTTTCTTCATTATGAATGAAGAGATAATCAGATATCTTTTATTATGACTAAAGAGATATTTGGATGGAAACATTAAAAGTAATGACTTTAGTATGTTCCATTATGAATGCAAAATATATTGCCATATAGAAGCTTACAACAATGTTGTTTGGATGGGAAAGTTCATTTATGAACTCTCTATTCGGTTCCAACCAGAAAGTGTCTCTAGTGTACCGACACTACGACACTAATGGGGCGATAGCTCAAGCCAGGGAATCAAGGTCTCATCAAGATCCGAACTCAAATGAGAGACTAAACCACATGATTAAGAATCATGTATAATGGTGACGTCGTTATTCTCAAGGTTGCTTCTATGGATAACATATAGATATCCATTGCCTAGGCCTACTACTCAGCCATTTTTGAAATGACTACAGAAGAGGTATCATCACTGATAATCAAGCTGATTGTTTTTAGTGCAAGTGGGAGATTGTTGGAAATGTGCCCTAAAACCAATCATATGATGATACTTTACGGACATTTCACATGTTAAACTAATCTAGTTTAATATCAAGGGAAAAGATTATTGTTTTAAGTGTGTACAAACCATGAGTGACACCTAGCAGTATGTCATGGTTACCCAAGCTAATCAGAAGAGGTGGAGAACCTATTCAGTTTAGGATTACAATGCAATACGGTCTTTCTCTAATACAATACTCTTGACCACATTGTTTGGATTGATAGTTTATTCATGTCTACTATCCAATGTGATTCATTTACTTATATGATTACCTTGAATGTGATTTGGAACCACTTCCTAAATCTCATTCATACTCTGGCCAGAGATTCTTAATCATATCATAGAGTATTCTCCCTCAAACGATTTGAAGGTTAGAGATCCCTTGTTGCGAATTCACTTGCCTCCATGGCTAAATGGCTTAACCCCAACTATGCCGTGGACACCCTCTGACAGAGTGACTTTGACATAGTCAAAGATCAAAGACCTAACCACAAGACAACTATGATGCCTCGGGTCAAAGGACTACTTTGCATTATCCCAACCATGAGTTCTTATGTGACATGAGTATGAGAACTCCTCGTAGATAGTGTTCAGTGGACTCATTCTCTATTGAGCACCTACATGCTTGTCTTGGTGTCAATCACACCAATGACTCAAGACCAGTCACTCTCCCTGAGAGAAGACACAACACGTACTGATCTTAACGGACTGTTAATGCCCAATTGGCAATCCTATGATCAGGAACGTTTAGGATATGTATACGAAAGAGAATGGTCTCATAAATCTAACTTGTTTAAATTACATTCTCCTAATTACATATTCCTTGGACTTATCGTTTAAGCATATATCATTTATATGAGACGACTTAAAACAATAATCATTTGCCCTTGATATTAAACTAGAATAGTATAACATGTGAAATGTCCGTAAAGTATCATCATATGATTGGTTTTAGGGCACATTTCCAACAATCTCCCACTTGCACTAGAGCCAATCAGCTTGGTCATCAGTGATGATACCTCTTATGTAGTCATTTCAAAAATGGCTGAGTAGTAGGCCTAGACAATGGATATCTATATGTTATCCATAGAAGCAACCTTGAGAATAACGACGTCACCATTATACATGATTCTTAATCATGTGGTTTAGTCTCTCATTTGAGTTTGGATCTTGATGAGACCGTGATTCTCTGGCTTGAGCTATCGCCCCATTAGTGTCGTAGTGTTGGTACACTAGAGACACTTTCTGGTTGGAATCGAATAGAGAGTTCATAAATGAACTTTCCCATCCAAACAACATTGTTGTAAGCTTCTATATGGCAATATATTTTGCATTCATAATGGAACACACTAAAGTCATTACTTTTAATGTTTCCATCCAAATATCTCTTTAGTCATAATAGAGAGATATCTGATTATCTCTTCATTCATAATGAAGAAACATCCAATTATGGATTAGATTCATAATCTAATACATTTACGCTTCCATTACGTTACTCTAATTCTTCCTCATTCTTTGAGGAATCTATCCTTTAGTATTTCTTAAATACTTAAGGATTCACTTGACAGTTGCCATGGTTGGTTTGCACTGATATCGTCTTGTACCGTTCTACGTACAACTCATATCAACGTTTTCATACAATATGAAATACATAAATCACCTTTTGCGTATACATAAAGGATTCTATCTACGCATCTTTGGGAGTCAAAGGGTACGTTCCCTTTGAGAAGAGCCACCTCCTAGTCTTACTAGAGTTGTTCTTCTGATTGAAGTTTATCATCATATGAGAAACTTCCTAGCATATTTTGTCTATCATTAGGGCTTGATATAATCCAATTATATCCTGAAATCTATCATTGTAGATTTCCATCCCATGTATATAGACTATGTCTCCCATATCCATTCTATCGTTATAGAATGTTTAAAGCCATAACTTTAACGAAGAAGTATTCTTTTCATTTCCAAAATTAATATATCATATATATGTTAAATTTTTAGGAACATGATTAACTCCCACTAATCTTTTGTAAACCTAGTAAACAAAAGATTCATTTAAATCTTTATGAGAAATCAATTGAATTGATTTGAGTCTTTTGAGTTGTTTTAGTGTTTTCTAGTTTAGTTTTGCATTCTTTGAGTCTAGTTTAGTGTTTTAAACTTTGTTTTATGTTTTTGAGTCAGTTTTAAGTGTTTTAGCAATCCCTCCTAATCCCCAGCCTAGAACGATCCCTACTTACATACTTTGCTACAATTGATAAAAAGAGGGTTTAATTTTTGTGCTTATATATTTCGCATTAGTGTTTTTGCGGCTGAAAGGGGTGTAGAATTATATGGGGGGTGTGATGCGATAAAAACTAGCACACAAATTAAACCCTCTTGTTGACAATTGTAGTATGGATAAGTAGGGATCGTTCTAAACCGGGGATTATGAGGGATTGCTAATCTACTCTAAACTGACTGAAAAACTCAAAAACAAACTTAAAAACACTTAACTAGACTCTAATGAGTCGAAACTAACTTAAAAGACTCAAAACAGCTTAAAACAACTAAATAGACTCTACTAGACACTAGGAATGACTTTGGACGAAAAATGATTTTAACTTGACTCAAAACACTTAAAAACACAAACTAAGACAGATTCTAAGTAATTTGACACACTAAAGTAAAGGGGATTGGGTTTTGGACGAAATTAAAGTAAAACAAGTAACTAAAGACTTAAGACAGATTTTAGCACGAAATTGGGTTAAATGAATGGATAAGCTAGCTAGAGGGTTCTTCTTCACACATGACACACATGCATACAAAACGATTTCCAGTTTCTTTTCATATAAACCATGAATCTCAACACCCCAGATTAATTAGGTATGCTTAAATTAATCCTCAGATCTTCCTTAAATCATTGAATTGGACGGATAACGCATCGGCAATCCAAATTATTCTTCAAAAGTTCCCTACATGAACAGCATAATAGAGATACAATCAAAGATCATTAAGCTTTATGAAAATTATAAGTATTGACAAAGCATTCGTAACTATGATGAGCATGATACTCCTGCTAGGAATCTACTTAACACGATTGTGACTAGCAACCTCCACTACTTATGAATACAAGTTCATAACGATTAGGTGAAATTCTCTTGCATTCTAGCATCAAATTCATGCATGCAAACTAAGTATGCATCCTTAATCCACAAACAAGAATAAGTTATCAATCAAACAGTTAAGTAAATTGCATTCACGATTCATAGAATCACAACTGGAAGTAATCAATTCATATTGCAAATATGTTCATGGCTTTGAATTTCCCCCTAGCTAAAACGAGTTAGCCTCTCATGTTCACAAAACAAAGATACATAAATTTAGACATTGAAAACACCTAAAAACGTTCCAGCAATCCAACTTGAATGGCAAGCACGTCCAAGGGTCCTCCTTCTTCTCTTTGTTGCGGCACAGGGTTGGGTGAAGGTTTGAGTGGTGGTTTGTATGGGAGAATGGCTGAAAGTATGTGTGATGGTGAATGGCTGTGTTGATGGCTGCGGCAAAGGTCTTTGGTGTGTATTTTTGTGGTGATGAATGATGGATGGTATGATATATATCGAATGGTCCAAGGATGGGGTTGTATTTATAGCAAAATATGTCCAAACCCTAGGGAATTAAGGCTAAGGTTCAACAGAAATAATGGGAAAGGAAAAGGAAAGTTTTAATTATTTTTAGAAGGATTTAAACTCTAAATCTGCTAGGAAAAGGTTAAGTCAAAGTCAAAATCTAAATGGAAAAGGAAATAGGGTGCGGCAAAGGGTCATAGAGAGATAAGGGAAAGGGAAATAATGATCCCTTGCACGGCAAGGAAGATGGAGTGAAGGGAAAGGTGCGGCAATCCCTTTTGTGCAGGGATTAGGTCTTCTAGAACCTATATTAAGTGTCCCAAAGTATTTAGGAATCCTTCTTTGTTGCTGGAACTTAGGGAATTTTAAGGATTTAGGAAAGGTCAAAACCAAAGTAGGAAACCATGGCTAACATTCCTTATTTGAGTAGGAATCCTCATTCTTCTAGGAATCCTTCTTCAACTAGGAATCCTTCTTCTTTAGGTCTTCAATTTCATCCATCCCCTTTGCTCCAAGCATATGCTATCCATTCCATGCCCAAAACTGCTCCAAAATGCACTTTTTTGCCACTTTAACCCTTTGGACCTACAAACACACCAAAATGGCTTGAAATACTAAATTAACTAAGAAATAACAACATAAATGCACAAGAACAAGCTAACTAAGTCGCATAAATATGCTCCTATCAGGGTGGTAGTGCGAAATTATGGCTGAAATTATGGCGAAATTCTGATGGGAAAAGGCCTAGGATTTTCGGCAGAGGTGATGTGAAAATTACTTGACACACAAATTAAACCCTATTGAATATGTAATTGTAGTATTAAGCAAGTAGGGATCGTTCTAAACCGGGGATTAACTAGGGCTGCTAATCTACACAAATTAAACTCTAAAACATTAAACTAGACTTAAAAACACAAGACTAGACTCTAAAGACTCTAAACTGACTTAAAACACTCAAATCAGCAAAACTAAGTTAAAAAGACTCAATTCTAGACCTAACAAGTGATTTGGACGAAAATAAAACTTAATTTGACTCAAAAGACTAAAAGAAAATAGATTATGACTTAACTAACTCAAAACACACTTAAAAGACTCAAAACATACTCTAGGGAGTTATGTGGACAAATTTAAGACTAATTAAGACTCAAACAATGTTTATGGACTAATTCTAACTTATATTAACTCAAAACACTCTAAAGAACCTGGTTTTGATAGATTCTGACCTAAAAACACCAAATAGAAAATGGGGTTTGGTTTTGACGAAATTGAAGTAAAACTAAACAGATTGCAAACCAAAGTAAACTAGATATGAAATTGGGTGAATTGAATGGTGAAATAGGCTAGTTAGAGGGTCCTTCTTTCTCCACACATAAACATATGCAACATAAATCAATTTCCAGTATTGTTTCTTTAAACCATGAACGAGAATGCCCCAAATTAATCGTGAATGCACAAATTAACTCTCAGATTTCCCTAAATTCATTGAATTGAATGGACAACGCATCACAACCAAATTATTCTTCTCAAGTTCCCTATATGAACAGCATGATAGAGATACATTCAAAGATCATTAAGTTCCATGGAAATCATAAGCATTGACAAGGCAATTATAACTATGAACTGCATGATACTCTTGCCAAGAATCTACTTAACACGATTGTGACTAACAATCTCCACTACTTGTAATTATAAGTTCCTAACGATTAGGTAAAAGTCCCTTATAATTTAGCATCATATTCATGTATGCAAACTAAGTATGCATCCTTAATCAACACACAAGAATAAGTTATCAATCAAATAGATAAGTAAATCACATTCATGTTTTACGAAACAATAACTCAAAGGAATCAATTCATATTAAACATATGTCCATGGCTTTGAATTCACCTCTAACTAAGAAAAAATTAGTTACGCATGTTCATAGCAATTGAAAAGCAAACTGAAATAAACATTGAAACTAAAACGAGGGAAGAAAGAACTCTTAGAACTCCAATGGTTGCAGGTGGCTTGTTCACAAGGTCTTCCTTCATCAATGGAAGACACGGCAAGGGCTCATTCTTCTCCAAAGCTGCAGAAAAGGGTTGTAGAATGGTGTATGTGTTGCGGCAGGATGTGTTTCTGAATGATAGGGGGTGGTGAATTGATTTGTGCGGCATATATGTATATTTATAGGGCAAACTCACGGCACAATCCCTAAGGATTAGGATTGAACAATCCTTGAGGAAAAGGACTAGGGTTTGGCAGAAATCAAAGATGAAAAGGATTGAGGTTTCCAGCAGATTCTAGGGCTTCTAGAAGAGGAAGAGGCGCCAGATATTTATGGTCTTCTAGAAAGGGTGGTCACGGCACCAATTTAGGGTTCTAGAAGGATAAGGGTGCGGCATGAATGTAGAGAAAGGATAGGCCTTCTAGAAATCAGGTTTTTAGGTCCCCTTTGCAGCTGGATTTAAGTCACAAACTGACAAGGATAAGATAAGATAAGGTTAGTTTGGATAAGATAAGGTTGGATAAGGTTTTGGATAATGTTTCCTTTTTTGAGCTGATTCCTTATCTTCTTTGTCTTGGATTTATTTTCTTCATCTTTTCAGCACATTCCTAGCCTCTTGAACTTCAAATTCGTGCATCCATCTTGCTCCATTCATAAGCTATCCATTTGGTGCCCAAAACTGCTTCAAAATGCTGCAAAATGCACTTTCTTGCCAACTTTGCTAATTAGACCTACAAACACACGAAAATAGCTTAAAACACTAATAATAAACACAAACTAACTACGAAAACGCAAGAAAACAAGCTAACTAAGTCGCATAAATATGGTCCTATCAAATTCCCCCACACTTAGCTTTTGCTAGTCCTCGAGCAAAACAAGGGAAACAAAACAAACAAAACATAACCTAAACCTTCCAACGTTTGCCTCAGGGATTTTCAATGAAACATGACATATTAAAAATCACTACTCACATATATTTTAGTCATCCCTACCCTCGAGCGCATACTTAATCACAGTCATCATTCACTAGCTCGCATTTACAATTAAAACAATGTTTTTGAATGTAGTAACATGCCTTAGAGAATTCCCTCAATTCCTCACCGGATATACACTCTATTTTCACACATATTTTCTGACTACACTCCCTATACTAGGTATATGTGAGAAGATTGATGTAAACATGTAGACTAGCCACTCACATATGTTTTAAGCAAAGAAAGCACTTTCTGGAATTATTAATGCATGTATATATATATGATCTCGTGAACGGAATGCTACTACTTAGACGTGAGAACCAGGGATACCATATGCTCATACCAATCACAAACTCCACAGATTGAAACACATAACATCCAAGATAAAGTCAAAGGGTTGTAATGGGGCTAAAGGTATTGGCTAACAAAGAAGGGTAAGGAAAAACAAACATTCTTAATGCAATAGTAAGCAAAGCAATGAAATCAACTTAGAATTCACTCTTGAATTCAGCAAATAACTTGAAACAGGGGATTTCGTACAACTTAAGGTCATATTCAAACTTTTTGGACCCTTTCTTCAACAACCAATACTTGTGAGTTCATTCTCACTTATTTCACAACTTTTTCTTTCTTTTTCTTTTTCCACATTTTTGGTCTTTTTTCTTTCAAACCCGTGCCCTATTTCTTTGGCACACAAAACACATATTTCGAAAACTCTTCCCCCACACTTGATTTCTGCAATATGTTTGATCAAAAGGAATTCCCTCTAAGTCATGCTCCACTATACTTTAAGAACAAGGGTATGGATAGTCCTATTCTAGGCTAGGTTGGGATAATGTGGCTAATAAAGAAAATAGGCTAAATAAGGCTCAAAGGGGTTAAAGCTACAAAAATAAATGCATGGGATGAAGGCTTTTTGGCTCTGATGGTAACTACTACACAACTTCATTTTAGATCCATCCACAACCTGTGACACAAGGGTAGTGAGGTTAGCTAATTGAGATTGAATTTCAGAAATTACACTTACCTCATTAACTTGGGGTTGTTGCCGTGGGGTGTCTCTTCCTCTAACGCCTTCATATTGTTGTGCATTCAACGCTCTATTTGCAATTAAGATCTTTGCAGCCGTTAGGGTTTTGTCCACCAAAGCTCCTCCCGCTGAAGCATCAAGCATTTGTCTTTCAATAGGAAGAAGTCCTTCATAGAAATATTGAAGTAAAAGCTCCTCCTTCATTTGGTGTTGTGGACAAGAAGCAACTAACGTCTTAAAATGCTCATAATAGGCTGGAAACGACTCTCCTTGGTTTTGTTGGATGCCACTAATTCTCTACCTCAAGAGAATGACTCGCGAGGTGATGTGATAAAAGTTAAGCACTCAAATTAAACCCTCTTGTTGTCAAATTGTAGTATAAATGCAAGTAGGGATCGTTCTAAACCGGGGATTAGGAGGGCTTGCTAAAACCTCTAAACTGACTCAAAAACATAAAAACAAAGTTAAAAACGTTTGAATAGACTCAAGGGACTCAAAACAGGTTCACAAGACTCAAAACATCTTAAAAACACTCAAAACTGCCTAAAAACTCAAACTGGGTAGTTTCTGACTCTAACACAACTTTGGATGACTTTAGTGTTTTGGCTTGAATCAAAACACTCAAAAACACAAATAAAACAGATTTGAAACACTTTGAAACAAGAAAATAAAAGGGGGGGTTTTGATTTGGACGAATTTGAAACAAACAAACAAGTTATAAAACTAGGCAGATTGTAAAACAAATTTGAGAAATAAGATAATGGATGGATTAGTTAGAGGTCCGTTCTTCACACATGACACACTTGTACATGAATCGATTTCCAATTGCTTTTTAATAGATTATGATGCTCAACACTCTAGATTAACCGTGATGCACAAATTAACCGTCAGATTTTCCTAAACTCATTGGATTGGATGAATGCATGCAACAACCCAAATCATTCTCTAAAAGTCCCCTACATGAATGCATAATAGAAATACAATCAGAGATCATTACGTTTCATGAAAATCATAAGTGTTGACGAGGCAATTGTAACTATGAATGCATGATACGTTTGCCAAGAATTCAATTAACGCGATTGTGATAAGCAACCTTCACTACTAATGAATACCAACTTGTAACGATTAGGTGAAACTCATTTATATTCTAGCATCTAATTCATGCATGAAAACTAAGTATGCATCCTCAATAACATACAAGAATCAGTTATGAATAAAATAGATAATTGAATTGCAATCACAACTTAACAAATCACAATTGGAAGAAATCAATTCATATCTAGGGATGGGCAAATACCCATTGGTTATGGGTAGCTGCGGTTACCCGCCCATTTAAATTAAACGGTTACGGTTATGGGTAACCGTTTAGATAAATAAACGGTTATACCATAACCGTTTACCTGCCAAATTTAAATGGGCGGTTATGGGTATTAACCACGGTTATAAACGGGTAATCGTTTACCCATTTATTTTATATATGTAAAACTAACACAAAGCATATTCTCGATCCAATAATACTTAGCACCCAATAAATTAGCAAGGAATTCATCGGTCATTCTCTCAATAACACTACTACAGGAGTGATGATTCTCATCATCAAGGAATTGGCCAAATTAATTTAAATTCCTTGCGGGTAACCGTGAAATTGACAGAAATGCTTTGACAGAAATGTCTTCTAAACAATTTTTGTAACCCAATAATACTTAGCAAATATTATATTTACCTTCATTGGTAACAGTTAAAAATATCGTCTGTAAACTATTATTTCAATTATTGGAATGGTATAAGGGCTTAAAAAATTAAAATATGAAAATGTATGATGAACGGGTTAAAAAATTAAAAATTATGACAATTTTTTTTTAATTTTCAAGTTGTTAAAAAACATGTAGACAGGTGAAAAAAGGGTAATGGTAAAAAAAAAAAGATAAACGGGTTAAAAAGGATAAATGGGTAAACGGGTATTAAACGGTTACGGTTAAATGGGTATGCGGTTATGGGTATGGTTAACCGTTTATAAACGGTTATGGGTATGGGTATAACCGTTTAGGCAATTACCTAATGGGTAAACGGTTATGCGGGTATGAGCATAAACGGTTATGGGTAAATTAACCGTGGTTACCCGCCCGCATAACCATTGCCCATCCCTATTCATATCTCAAGCATGTTCATGGCTTCAAAGTTCCCCCTAACTAATTAAGGGTTTAGCCACTCATGATTACAGCAAAATTAGAAAGTAATAACAAAATAAACATTGAAAACAAGAACGAAGTACACCTAAAACGCTCCAATATGCAAGCATGAAACGCCAAGAGCCTTCTTCTTCCCCACCTTGCTCCGGCACAAGAGTCTATGGATGTTTATGGATGAATGGAAGGGTTAGAAATAGGTTTAGGTTGGATGGGGGTTGCGGCAAGGATGTATGGTGGTGGAGAGTGATGTAGAATGGTGTATAGGGTGTGGCACAATGTGTTTCTAAATGGTATAAGGGGTGGTGACGAATTTAGGCTTTAAAACACATATATATAGGCACGGCAAAGCTAGGGTTTTCACAAATCTGATGGGAAGAGGTTAGGGTTTTGGAGATAAAAAGCTTGGCCCATCCAAGGGAGAAAAGAACTAGGGTTTGTGCAGATTTTGAGGCTTCTAGAAGTATTAGGTGCGGTACAACCCTAGGGGAGATAGATTAGGGTTTAAACTTAGCAGATTTTAAGGCTTAGGGCCTAAGCTTTCGGTACAAGTGTTCAAATCAACAAAGAAAAAGGTTTTGGCCCACTTAGTTTCTGAAAAGGATTTGTAGAACTCAAATCCACAAGGAAAAGGGCCTAACAAATCAGAATCCAAGAGGGAAGAGGCTTGAGAGGTGCGGCAAGGGTTGGAACCAAGGTGAAAAAGGATTAGGAAACTTCCAATCCAAGAATAGAAACTTTCAAGAATGGAAACTTCCAACTTTAGAAACTTTGGCTTCCAAGTATGAACTCTTTGTTCTTCATGTTCATTTCTTCATTTCTTGCCTCCTTTGATCTTCAATTTCGTCCATCCATTTGGCTCCAAGCATGTGATATCCATTTTATGCTCAAAACTGCTCCAAAATGCACCTTTTTGCATACTTTGTCCTTAGAACCTGAAAACACACTAAAATGGCTTAAAAGACTAAAATAACTAAGAACTAACAACGTAAATGCACAAGAACAAGCTAACTAAGTCGCATAATCATGGAATTTATCAAATCATACTGGAATTCATATTAGCTAAAAGGGGTTTAGCTCCTCATGTTCGCACAACAAAGATACATAAATTTTGACATTGAAAACTGATAAGCTCATATTTATATATATTTTTACATCAAATTCACGTGTCTTTTCTTAGTTAGTTTCTTATATTTTTGAGTTATTTACTTTGTTTTTGTGTTTATCGAATTTATCTAGCTAAGAAAATAAAATTAGCACAAGAAAGATTTTAAGTGAAAAAAAATTCGTAAAAATTATATTGCTCACTTATTTGATTTTTATAGCTTTAGAAAAAAATAATGTGGCGTGGCATTGACAGGAACCAAGACAGAAAAATATAAGAAAACTGAGAGGGAGCAAGGCGCACGACAGCTTGGAAAGAGAGAGAGATGCCTTTGCAGCTGTAAAGAAAATAATAAAGAAAAAAACTGCTTTGCAGCTGGAAAGATGGGATAGCACGCAGAAGCCCAGGGAGTTCAGTGGAAGGCAGCGCGGAAATTGAGCTGGCAGCATGAGGAGCTGCCTTGACAGCTCTATAGAGCAGACGTGAGGAGTCAAACACGGGAGGGGGGAGGAAGGCAGGCTGCTTTGAGCAGCTGCCAGGAAGCCGAGAGCTGCTGGGGCGAGCTGGCGGAAAGAGAAGCAGGAGAAGGACAGGAACCAGCGAAAGGAAAGATAAAAGGAAGGGAACCGGAGGATATTTGGCAAGCTGCCTTAGGCAGCTAGGGGGAGAAACCCGAGACAGCTCTCGACGGGCAGGAGCTGATAAGAAGGAGACAGCTTGAGGCAGCGGGATTGGAAGGAAAGTGAGGCACCAGCGTGAGATGCACAGAGAAGAGGAAGGCAACCAGCTGCCTCGGACAGAAGCACAGATCCTAGCACACTGCCTCATTTGGTTTTATTTTTCTTAAACTCATGTTTAATTTAATTTGTTTTTCAATTATATTAAACATGTGTAATTAATTTCTGTTTAGTTAGAGGGGAATTTGAAACCATGGATAAATGTTTATTATGATTTGATTTACTCCAGTTATGAATTTATGAATGTTGGATGTGGTTTATTTTTCTGTGTTGATTAATAACTTGTTTATGTATGTGGGTTAAGGGTCGACACTTAATTTGCATGCTTAGACTTGATGCTAGGATATAAGAGAATTTCACCTAATCGTTATGAACTTATATCCATGAGTAGTAAAAATCGCTAGTCACGATTGTGTTTAGTAAACCCTAGGTTGGATTAACATGCGTATTCCATAGTTATGAATGCCTAGTCGATGCTTATGATTTCCATTGAACTTAATGATCTTTGATATGTCTCTCTATCATGCGTATTCCATAGTTAGGGAACTTGATAAGAATAATTTGGTTGTGATGCGTATCCCGTCCAATTCAATGAATCTAGGGAAATCTGACGGTTAATTTAAGCGGACCTAATTAACTTGGAGCATTGTCATTTATTCGTTTGTTGAAATCATAACTGGGAATCAAATTGTATGCATTTATTCATGTGTGGATAAGGAACCCTCTAACTAACGTCTCATCATTCTATAAAAATATATTTTCTTTGAAGTTTGTTTTTAAGTTTCTGTTTTAAATTCAATTTCGTAAAAAAATCAATCCACCATTTATTTTAAAGTACTAGATCTGTTAGAAATCAATTTAGTTTGTGTTTTCTAGAGTCTTGAATTATTTTGAGTCTTTTGATTTGTTTTAGATTATTTGTTAGTTTTATTTTGAATTATTCTAGTTAAGTGTTTTGAGTCTAGTTTAGTGTTTTAAATTTTGTTTTTACGTTTTTAATTAAATTTTACTTTGGTTAGCATCCCTAGTTAATCCCCGGTTAGAACGATCCCTACTTACATCATTACTACAATTGTCACAAATAGGGTTTAAATTTGTGCGTTAACTTATTTTCGCATCAAATTTTTGGCGCCGTTGTCGGGGATTAGCAAATTTGCTAATCCCTTGTTTATGTTTTTGTTTGTGTTTTATTTTATTTTTTTATTTTTTTTTATTTGTGTTTATTGTATTTTATTTTATTCTATTTTAATTTTTTTTTTTAATTTTTTTTTTAATTTTTTTTTTATTATGTCTTTTACTTTTGATATTTGATTTAGTTTTCTTTCTTTGATTTTAGGTACAAATGGAGCGAGACATGGCACTTGCGACCATTCAAGCTCAATTGGCACAGCTCACTGCTCAATTGACTCATAATGCCGAACGGACCACAATGCCAAGTGTCCCTACACTTGATGTGCCCTATGGGCAAGGATATCAAAGTCCTCAATTTTCTGCCAATGAAGATGTTTGGGGATATCAAGGCTATAACCAATCAAGGGGCAACATGTTTTCCAACGCTTGCAATTCAGATTGGAGAGGTAATTCAGATTATATGTGGGATGAACCTCAACAATTTCAACAAGGTGGATATTGGCAGCAAGACGAGTTCTATTCAAGACCTATGCAACCACCACAGCATCCCCCACAACAATTCCAAGCAAATCAAAGTATGACCATGAATTATAATGAAATTCTTGAAGGACTAATTTCTGTGGCGCAGGGTTTACGAAAAGAAGAACAATTGCCGCCATCGGAAGAGTTCTATCAATGGCCATATGAACCACCACAGCCTCCACCACAATCTCCCCAACCAAATTCAGGTACGTCTTCGGATAATAACATGTTGAATAAGTTACTCACCTCTTTGACCCAGGACGTAGAAAATCGAAACATGGAGATGCAAAATAAAGCCAACAAGGTGGATAAGTTGGAGAAGCAAATTGGGCAGATTATGGAGTTCATGGTACAAATTCAAGATCAAAGTGAACTCTCCAACTCCACATTTGCAAATTCAGAGGGAGAAATGGAAATCAATGAAGCCATCACTTTGGGAAGTAATATGGAGGATGAGGTTGTCCCAGAACCATCCAAACATAACTCGAACATGGATGGATTGTTGCTGCAAGCAGAAGAGGAGGAGGACGACCTGGGCAGTTTAGAAGAATTCTTGCTGCAAGCTCCTCAAATCCCTATGTCATCCAACTCAGGTGAGGAAGTTCTAAATTCACTTCATTCTAACATTATTCCACCGAATGTCCTTTTTCCTTGCAGGTTTTTAAATCCCAAGGAAGAAGTGAATGGAAAATATGTTGTGGAAGCTCTTCCAGAGGTGAAAAGTGATATCCCAATTCTTGGTGCACCAAATCATGTTCCCGATGATGTTGAAACATTCAAAGAGACTTGTACACCAAGAAGAACTATTCCAGAAAAGGAAGTGGCCGGAGAATATGTTGAATGCATCAAAGAGGATGTAGTTGAGACAACAAATGCCAAAAAGTTGAGTTTGATAACAAGGGCCATGTCACAATCATCACATGCAATCTGGCTAAGTGCAAAGTCCCTAAAACTTTCAAAGACGTGGTGTTTGTGATTGAGTTTGAACGAGATAGTAAGCCATCTACTCCATTTTTAATTTTGTTTTTTACTAACAATCTGATTTTGATGATTCAGGCACCGTCATTAGAACTTAGACCGTTGTCGGATCATTTCAAGTACCACCGTCCGTTCAAGGATAAACCCATGCATTTGAATAATAAAGGGAGGCCTAGGAATCACCCACAATCAGATTTGCATTCCTAATCCTTTCTCTTTACTGCTTTCATTTTGTTTTGTTTATTTAGTTGTGATTTTTGTTTAAGAAAGTTAAACATAGTCTTTATTACATTAATTTACATATTTTTACATTGATATTTTTATTTTTTTATTGTTTTGCCTTAAAAAAAAAAAAAAATATATATATATATAATAATAAACATCCATATAATAAAAAAATAAAAAAAAATAAAAAAAAAATAAAAAAAAATAAAAAAAATAAAATAAAAAAAAAATAACACAAAATTACTTATATTTATATATATAATTAAATAAACTTAAAAGCATAAATATTTTACAATAATGTGAACTAATAGCTTTCATTGGTCGTTGGTAGGTGGTGCCTCGGAGGTCGACGGAGCCCCAGAAAGACGAAGCGCCAGAGTTGGATCATTCGGAGCCTCAATACTTGGTGCAGCTCCCGAGGACGAAGACAACATAAACCTCGGGAGTAACGCCATAAACCGTTGATGATCACTCTGAATCCGCACTTCGGACTCCTGCATCTGATCCAGCTTCCTCTTCATGCTTGTTGAGTAATTAGTTGCGAGCATGTGCAACTCCTTATTCTCATGCCTAAGCACTCTGACCCCTTGCCGAAGACTAGCCACTTCAGCCATCAACGACTCAACCTGACGAGTTCGTGCAAGAAGGCGCTGGCCCATGTTTGATACTGAGCCTGCGCATCGGACGCTGTAAGCCAGAGAGTCCTGAACAGCCAGTTCGTCGGACCGCCGAGAAAGTATCCTAGTGTCTCTAGGAGTGAGCAGATTTCTGGCCACCACCGATGCGGTTGTTTCATTCATCATCATGGAATCCCCAACTGTAAGAGGACCATTTGGGGATATGAAGGACGGCTGCCAAATGTTGGTTGGAGAAGACATATCAATATCTTCCCCAACATTCAAGTTAAGGCGACGGTCAGAGGGGCAAGACATTTTCTGAAGGTGTTGAGAATGAAGAGTCGAACTGATCAAGATTAAAGAAAGTGCAAGAATGGAGTGTTTACAGGAGGGAGCTCAAGTGTGTTGTGGAACAAAATAAGCGCCTCTATAAAAAGAAGAAATCAAAGAGCCGCTCCTCAGAAATCGAAGATGCGTCATCTCGCAAATCGAAGAGTCGGGGTTTCTTTCTCAAAAGACGGACTCCGTCTCAAAAGTCGGACGCCGTTCTCAAAAGTCGGGCGCCTCTCTCAAAAGCCGGAGCAGTCAGGAATCACGAGGCGAACAGCTTTTCCAGATTTGTCGTCACTCGTCACGCGCGCTGTCAGCTTTGCGCAAATTACGGGTAGCTTTTTCAGAAAGCGCGTAACTTGTACTGTTCATCCATCCACCGGCTGCCGACAGGGGTAAAGGAACAGTTTCGGTTGTGAAGAATCACCTATAAACGTCTACCTTCGCCATCCATTGCAAAGGCAAACCCCCTCAGCACTTCTTCATCTCCGAAAATGCATTCCCAACGAAGCCTCTCGAGTTACTATGTGTTTCTCATTCCCTGGGATACCTTTGCAAACAAGTCATCAAGAGCTAGAGTATTTCATATCATGAAGGTTGAAAGCAAGAGTATCTCATATCATGCTTTCTCCCTGTCCTTTTCCTTGTCTTTGTGACAAGGAGAAAGCGAGCAATCAGCTAGCACTCGGTGTCAATCTTCCGATCTAAGAACTGACTGCCTGGAAATCCTTCCTGATTGCTTACCTAGCATTGCTCTCGAGTGCTCATCTTCAACCGCTGATGTACTTCCGAAGAAGACGCCACATCTGCCTGGAGAACAGATAAGGCAAGTGAAAATGATAACTTGAAGCATGTGGAGACAAGGTGAAGCTTCATCTTCAAGATCAAGTCTCATTTTCCTTGCTAAGAAGTTCCCCAGCCCAGTTCAAGAATACACATGTGGAACGATACTTCTTCAAAAGCAAAAGTATCTAATATCATCAGAGTCAGAGGCAAAGATATCTCATGGCATGTTTTTCCTTTACCCTTGCTCTTGCCTGCAAGTCAAGGTGAAAGAAAGCAATAGGTCGGCACTTGGACAGATTGAACAAAGAAACAGACCACCACCTCTACCTCGTGCCTACCTGCCATGCAGAAGAAACAAAAAGAGAAGAATGTAGCCTGCAGACTCAATCAACCCGGCAGAAGGAGTCCGAGTTGAAACCAAGAGCTCGAGAAGCTTCAACAACAAATGGACGCATCAGTCACCACCACCAATCAAGTCTCATTTTCCTTGCTAAGAAGTTCCCGAGGCCAGTTCAAGTTCAAAGCTGTGGAAAGTCACCAAACAGGACCAATGATCACTTATTAGTTCTATTCATTGTCTTTTATCGTCATTTTTAATTTTTCGTTTGCATTTTTTTACATTTTCTTGTGTTACTTAACTGATTTATTTCTTTTCTTTGCAGGAACTTTTGGTTATTTCCACCCTTGAAGTAGATTGCAGAATTTTAGCTTGGGGGGTCATCGCTTGATTTTACTGCAAATTAGGGAAGTTTTCAGTCCTATTGCTCTATTTTGTTTCTTTATATTTATCTATTTTATTTTTATTTGCATTTTATTATATTTTCTGACATTGGGGACAATGTCTAGTTTAAGTGTGGGGGTAAAGAGTATAAAAATGACCAAATTGAAAAATTTTGTACCTTCGACTTTGAACTGGTTTCATTTGTTTTCATGTTATTGCTTTGTGTTTTCTTAATTAAGTTGTTGTTTTAAAAAAAAAATATATATATATATATATATATATCGGAAAATTTAAAAAAAATCCAAAAATATTTCCTTGTTTTCCTTATTGTTTTGAATTAGATTTTTTGTTAGTTTCCCGACCCAATGATATAATTGGATAAAATTTGAACCATGATGATCAAGAACTTAGTTAACATGTGTTGTGTGAAATTCCTAATTCTCGTGTTAGTTTTGTACATATTTGATTATCTTTGAAAAACTAAACGCACATAGCCTTGTTGATGTGAAACTAAAGTATGATTTAAAGCTCCATATGTGAATTTAGTGACCATATACATCCTATGTGAGTTTTTGAGCCTATTGAAAGTGTGTGCATTTTTCATACACTCTTATTCTTTCATGTGTGATGAACTTATGTGAGATACTTCTCTAGAACTTGCATAACGATCTTTCGAAATATTTGTCATTGATTGCATGAACTTGAAAATGATAGAGGCATTAGGTTTACCACCATGGCCCAAATAACCTTGTTTCCCAAAGAAAAATGATATCATTAGATTGCCAATTTGAGCCGTATTTGTGAGCCTTTTATTTCTTATCACCAGATATGTCTACCCTTATGCCTGAAATATTTTTTTTTCCTTACCTTTTCCAAGCGAGCTAATGAGTAATGTGAAATTGTCTTATGAGAAGTGTTTGTGAAGTACTCGGAGGGTGTTTGGCAAAAGAATAAGTGTGAGGGTTTTTCATAGTTGTTTCTGGTTTATAAAAAAAAAAAAAAAAAAAAAAAAAAAAGGAAAGAAAGAAAGTTTGTTTACGAAGAAAATAAAAAGTGTTTAAAGTTTCAGTTTAAGGTTGTGGTTGGAGGTGATTAGAAGAATAGCTGGAAAGCTTGAGTTCTTATAAATCTAAACAAAAGAATTGCTTGCAATGTAGCTTGGAACTTTTGTTTACCTATTCTTTCGTTTCAATAACCCTCGCCCTAAACCTCATTATGTCCAATAAAAGTCCTCTTGATTTAAGTTTTGCAATTATGATTGTGGAGAAGTGATCTTTATGCAAGCTTATGGTAGAACTTTCACATTTGATTCTTTAAGAGAAACACATTAAAACTAAACACATGAGTGATTGAGTGTATTTCCAGTGAGAAGGTTGCTAGTTTGCATATGGTGATTTTAAAAATAAAAATTTTGTAATTGCATTAACATGGCTATCTCACACACTACACTTCAAGGATGATTCAAAGATTACTGCTAATATTTGAATAAGGAAAATGAACTTGGATTAGCTTGTTTGGTGCTAGCTATGGTTCTTGATGATTGTGTTCTCAAATGAAATTCTATGAGGGTCATATAGGGGGAAACTATAATTTTCATGTTATTACTTTTTCTGTTTTCGTTTGTTTTGCTCGAGGACTAGCAAAAGCTAAGTGTGGGGGTATTTGATAAGCTCATATTTATATATATTTTTACATCAAATTCACGTGTCTTTTCTTAGTTAGTTTCTTATATTTTTGAGTTATTTACTTTGTTTTTGTGTTTATCGAATTTATCTAGCTAAGAAAATAAAATTAGCACAAGAAAGATTTTAAGTGAAAAAAAATTCGTAAAAATTATATTGCTCACTTATTTGATTTTTATAGCTTTAGAAAAAAATAATGTGGCGTGGCACTGACAGGAACCAAGACAGAAAAATATAAGAAAACTGAGAGGGAGCAAGGCGCACGACAGCTTGGAAAGAGAGAGAGTTGCCTTTGCAGCTGTAAAGAAAATAATAAAGAAAAAAACTGCTTTGCAGCTGGAAAGATGGGATAGCACGCAGAAGCCCAGGGAGTTCAGTGGAAGGCAGCGCGGAAATTGAGCTGGCAGCATGAGGAGCTGCCTTGACAGCTCTATAGAGCAGACGTGAGGAGTCAAACACGGGAGGGGGGAGGAAGGCAGGCTGCTTTGAGTAGCTGCCAGGAAGCCGAGAGCTGCTGGGGCGAGCTGGCGGAAAGAGAAGCAGGAGAAGGACAGGAACCAGCGAAAGGAAAGATAAAAGGAAGGGAACCGGAGGATATTTGGCAAGCTGCCTTAGGCAGCTAGGGGGAGAAACCCGAGACAGCTCTCGACCGGCAGGAGCTGATAAGAAGGAGACAGCTTGAGGCAGCGGGATTGGAAGGAAAGTGAGGCACCAGCGTGAGACGCACAGAGAAGAGGAAGGCAACCAGCTGCCTCGGACAGAAGCACAGATCCTAGCACACTGCCTCATTTGGTTTTATTTTTCTTAAACTCATGTTTAATTTAATTTGTTTTTCAATTATATTAAACATGTGTAATTAATTTCTGTTTAGTTAGAGGGGAATTTGAAACCATGGATAAATGTTTATTATGATTTGATTTACTCCAGTTATGAATTTATGAATGTTGGATGTGGTTTATTTTTCTGTGTTGATTAATAACTTGTTTATGTATGTGGGTTAAGGGTCGACACTTAATTTGCATGCTTAGACTTGATGCTAGGATATAAGAGAATTTCACCTAATCGTTATGAACTTATATCCATGAGTAGTAAAAATCGCTAGTCACGATTGTGTTTAGTAAACCCTAGGTTGGATTAACATGCGTATTCCATAGTTATGAATGCCTAGTCGATGCTTATGATTTCCATTGAACTTAATGATCTTTGATATGTCTCTCTATCATGCGTATTCCATAGTTAGGGAACTTGATAAGAATAATTTGGTTGTGATGCGTATCCCGTCCAATTCAATGAATCTAGGGAAATCTGACGGTTAATTTAAGCGGACCTAATTAACTTGGAGCATTGTCATTTATTCGTTTGTTGAAATCATAACTGGGAATCAAATTGTATGCATTTATTCATGTGTGGATAAGGAACCCTCTAACTAACGTCTCATCATTCTATAAAAATATATTTTCTTTGAAGTTTGTTTTTAAGTTTCTGTTTTAAATTCAATTTCGTAAAAAAATCAATCCACCATTTATTTTAAAGTACTAGATCTGTTAGAAATCAATTTAGTTTGTGTTTTCTAGAGTCTTGAATTATTTTGAGTCTTTTGATTTGTTTTAGATTATTTGTTAGTTTTATTTTGAATTATTCTAGTTAAGTGTTTTGAGTCTAGTTTAGTGTTTTAAATTTTGTTTTTACGTTTTTAATTAAATTTTACTTTGGTTAGCATCCCTAGTTAATCCCCGGTTAGAACGATCCCTACTTACATCATTACTACAATTGTCACAAATAGGGTTTAAATTTGTGCGTTAACTTATTTTCGCATCAAAAACAAAAGATTGAAAACACCTAAAAACGTTCCAGCAATCCAACTTGAATGGCAAGTACGTCCAAGGGTCCTCCTTCTTCTCTTTGTTGTGGCACAAGGGTTGGGTGAAGGTTTGAGTGGTGGTTTGTATGGGAGAATGGCTGAAAGTATGTATGGTGGTGAGTGGGTATGTTTTTGGATGGATGAATGGTGCGGCAAGGGGTTGTATTTATAGGGTTTTAACAAATCAAAACCCTAACTTATTTTGGTTAACATAAATTAATTCAAATCCACTAGAAAAAGGGAAATAAAATCAGAATCCTAAGGGAAAAGTGAAAGGGGATATGCGGCACTGTCTAAAAGGGAGAGGGAATGTGATTTGGTGCAGAAAATAGGAAAGGAAAGATCTCCCTTGTGCGGCAAGGAAGAGGAATGGTGCAAGGGAATGCGACAAAGGGTGTTTAGGAAAGGGGAAAGGCACGGCACCACCTTGGAGTAGGATTAGGTCTTATAGAAACATATAATTAAGTGTCCCAAAGTATTTTGGAACCCTTCTTGCTGCTGGAATTTAAGTGATATAGGAATAGGAAAGGTTAGGACCAAATAAGGTAACTTGGCTAACATTCCTTCTTTCTTGCTTTGATCTTTGACTTTCTTTTCTTGAATTGATTTCTTCATAACTTCAGCATAATCCTAGCCTCGTTTGGTCTTCAATTTCGTCCATCCCTCTTGCTCCATGCATGTGATATTCATTCCAAGCCCAAAACTGCTCCAAAATGCACTTTCTTGCTACTTTAGCCCTTTGGACCTACAAACACACGAAAATGGCTTGAAATACTAAATTAACTAAGAAATAACAACATAATTGCACAAGAACAAGCTAACTAAATCGCATAAATATGCTCCTATCACATGTTCACAAAACAAAGATAAACAAACTTAAACATTGAAATCAAAAGATAGATTACACCTAAGAATGATCCAGCAATCCAAACTTGAATAGCAAGCACTCCAAGGGTCCTCCTTCTTCTCTTTGTTGCGGCACAAGGGTTGGGTGAAGGTTTGAGTGGTGATTTGTATTGAAGAATGGTTGAATGTGTGAATGATAGTGAATGGATACTTGGAAGGCTGCGGCAAACGGTAATATATATAGTAGATGATGTGAGATTTAGCTAACACTCAAATTAAACCCAATTGAATATGTAATTGTAGTATTAAGCAAGTAGGGATCGTTCTAAACCGGGGATTAACTAGGGCTGCTAATCTACTTAAATTAAACTCTAAAACACTAAACTAGACTTAAAAACACAAGATTAGACTTTATAGACTCTAAACTGACCTAAAACTACTCAGAACAGCAAAACTAGATGAAATTGACTCAATTCTAGACCTAACAATTGATTTGGACGAATTTAAAATTAGTAAGACTCAAAACACTAAAGTGGACAGATTAAAACACTTTACTAACTACTCTAAGACACTTAATTAAAGGGGGGGGATTGATTTGGACAAAATTAATGAAACTAAACAGATTGCAAACGATCCATACTCCAACACTTACAATCCGGTCTGGAAAGATCACCCAAACTTCAAGTGGAGGGAGCCTCAACAACCTCAGCAACAAAATGGATTCAGGCAGCAACCTTCGGGCTTTTATCAAAGGCCATTCGCACCAAATCAATCCCAAACACAATCTGCCCCAACAAATTCTGGTATGTCTTTTGATAATGATACGGTTATTAAATTACTCACCTCTTTATCTCAGGGACAAGAAATTCAAAACAAAGCAATGCTAAATCAAGCTAAAGAGGTGAATGATTTAAAGAAACAAATGGGGCAGTGATAAGAGCATATTTATGCGACTTAGTTAGCTTGTTCTTGTGCATTTATGTTGTTATGTCTTAGTTAATTATGTATTTTAAGCTATTTTCGTGTGTTTGTAGGTCCTAATAACAAAGTTGGCAAGAAAGTGCATTTGGGAGCATTTTGAAGCATTTTTGGGCCAAGATTGGATTGCATGCACATGGAGACATGAGGATGGACGTTTTTGAAGATTAGAAGGCTGGAAATCAGCATGTGTGTGTGCAAATGTGTTGATTTTGGGCTGAAATGGTGAAGAGCATGTGTGTGCAAATGCAAAGAGGAACACACACATGCAAAGACACTCATTACTGATAGGAGCATATTTATGCGACTTAATTGGCTTGTTCTCGTGCATTTATGTTATGTTTCCTTAGTTATTTTAGTGTTTAAAGTCAATTTTGTGTGTTTTCAGATTCTTAGGGCAAAGTATGCAATTTGGTGCCTTTTGGAGCAAAATTGGGCTTGGAATGATTATCACATGCTTGGAGCAAAAGGAATGGACGTAATTGAAGATCAAAGAAGTTAGGATTCCTAATCAACGAAGGATTCCTAATTGAAGATGGATTCCTACTCACATGAGGATTCCTAGAAGAACAAGGATTCCTACTCCAACAAGGATTCCTACTTGAAGTAGGAAAGTTAAGCCAAGGTTTCCTATTTTGGTTTGACCTTTCCTAATCCTAAAAAGTCCTTATGTTCCAGCCACTTTGAAGACTTCATATGCATTCTAGGACACAAAACAAAACCCCTAGAACCCTTATGGACCTTTGCCGCACCTCCCTTGACCTTTCCTCTTCCTTGCCGTGCAAGGGAGAGGGTTATTTCCTATTTCCTTGCATTGAAACACTTTCCTATTGTGTTTTGTCCCCTTGCCGCATATCTTAGCCAATTTCCCTTAGTTTTCTGATTTGATTTCCTATTTCTAGAAGCTTTTGACTTAATTTCTGATTACCTAAATAACCTAGGGTTTTGTTTCCTGAAATCCTTTAAATAAACTTCCTTGTTGCAGCCACAAACAACCACTCACTCACCCATTCACGCCAGAAATCATCCACCGTGCCCATCCCTCACCAATCTCCATTGTTTCTGATCCAAACACTCATTGCCGCACCATACATCCATCCTAAACATAATTCTATACTTCTACACCATCCATAACCCCCAAAACTCACCACCAACCCTTGTGTCGCAGCAAAGAGGAAGGAGGAAAGCCTTTGGACGTGCTTGCCATTCGATTGAGGATTGCTGGAACGTTTTAGGTGTAATCTTTCTTTTGTTTTCAATGTTTCAATTCAATAATCTTTGTTTTGTGAGTATGAGGAACTAAACCCCTCTTAGTTAGGAGGTGATTCGAAACCATGTTCATGCTTGCAATATGATTTGATTACATCCAGTTGTGTTTTATAAGTTGTGAATTCAATTTACTTATCCGTTCGTATAAAAACTGATTTGTGTATGTAGGTTGAGAGTGCACATTTAATTTTCATGCATGAATTTGATGCTAGAATATAAGGGAGTTTCACCTAATCGTTATGAACTTATATTCACAAGTAGTGAAGGTTGCTAGTCACAATCGCTTTAAGTAAATTCTTGGCATAAGTTTTGATGCGAAATATATAAGCACACAAATTAAACCCTCTTTTTATCAATTGTAGCAAAGTATGTAAGTAGGGATCGTTCTAGGCCGGGGATTAGGAGGGATTGCCAAATCACTTGAAACTGACTCAAAACGTAAAAACAAAGTTTAAAACACTAAACTAGACTCAAAGAATGCAAAACTAAACTATAAAACACCAAAACAAACCAAAAGACTCAAAACAGCAAATAAACACTCAAAACTGCGTTAAAAACACTTTCTGGGCAGTTTTGAACACCTAATACTAAATTGGACGAAATTGTTTTGATGACTTGACTCAAGACACTTAAAAACACAAACTAAATTGATTTCTAACTAATCTAACACTTCAAAATAAATGGGGATTGAGTTTTGACGAAAATTGAAAACAAGAACAAACTTTGTAAATTGAACAGATTCTAAAACGAATTTGATAAAAGTGAATGGATGGAAAGCTAGCTAAGGGGTTCTTCTCCACACATGTCACACTTGCATACAAAACGATTTCCAATTGCTTCTCAATAAACCATGAATTCCCAACACCCCAAATTAACCGTGAATTGCACTAATTAACCCTCAGATTTTCCTAAAGTTATCGAATTGCATGAATTGCATACGACAACCCAAAGCATTCCTCACAAGTTCCCTGCATGAATTGCATAACAAAGATACAAGCAAAGATCATTAAGTTCTATGAAAATCATAAGCGTTGGCGAGGCACTCGTTACTATGAATTGCATGAAACTTATGCCAAGAATTTACTTAACACGATTGTGATCAACAACCTTTACTACTTTTGAATATAAGTTCATAACGATTAGGTGAAATTCCCTTATATCCTAGCATCAAACTTATGCATGAAAATTAAGCGTGCACTCTCAACCAACACACACAAATCAGTTTTAATTCATGTAGATAAGTAAATTGAATTCACAACTTATGAAACGCAATTGAAAGTAATCAAATCATATAGCAAGCATAAACATGGTTTCGAATCCCCCCCTAGCCAAGGGGGGGTTTAGTTCCTCATACGTATAAAACAAAGAGTATAGAATTTAAACATTGAAATCAAAAGAAAGAAAACACCTAAACGCTCCAACGATCCTAACTTGAATGGCATGCACGTCCAAGGCTTATCCTCCTTCCTCTTTGGTGCGGCA
The DNA here is from genome assembly GCA_035220775.1 of Malus fusca. Lineage (NCBI taxonomy): Eukaryota > Viridiplantae > Streptophyta > Magnoliopsida > Rosales > Rosaceae > Malus > Malus fusca. Next base: position 17,014,334 of record CM069066.1, on the reverse strand, counting down.
CAAGGTTTTGGGGACAAGTTTGGATGGTTTTTGTATGGAGGAATGGATGGGAGATGGTATGGTGGTGTGGCTGATTGTGTTTTTGATGTAGTGTTTTTGGATGGATCTTTTCTAATCTTCCCCTTTGTTATGGTGAAGGATGGATGTATTTATAGGCTAGGGAGAGGATGAGTGTTTGGTAATGAGTGGATGTAATGGGTGTAGTGGATGGATGTTTGGTAATGAGTGGATGTAATGGGTGTAGTGGGTGAGTGTTGTGGTAATGAATGGATGTAATGGGTGTAGTGGATGAGTGTTTGGTAATGAGTGGATGTAATGGGTGTAGTGGATGAGTGTTGTGGTAATGAGTGGATGTAATAGGTGTAGTGGGTGGATGTTTGGTAATGAGTGGATGTAATGGGTGTAGTGGAAAAGTGTTTGGTAATGAGTGGATGTAATGGGTGTAGTGGGTGGATGTTTGGTAATGAGTGGATGTAATGGGTGTAGTGGATGGATGTTGGGTAATGAGTGGATGTAATGGGTGTAGTGGATGGATGTTTGGAGTTGTAGGTCAACACACTTGCACACACACATGCTGATTTCCAGCCTTCAAATCTTTAAAAACGTCCATCCTCATGTCTCCACGCTTGCACTATCCAATCTTGGCTCAAAAATGCTCTAAAATGCTCCAAAATGCACTTTCTTGCCAACTTTGTTATTATGACCAAACACACGAAAATAGCTTAAAATACATAATTAACTAAGAAATAACAACACAAATGCACAAGAACAAGCTAACTAAGTCGAATAAATATGTTCCTATCAAGTTTCATGCAATTCATAGTAACGAGTGCCTCGTCAATGCTTATGATTTTCATAGAACTTAATGATTCTTACTTGTATCTCTATTATGCAATTCATGTAGGGAACTTGTGGGGAATGCTTTGGGTTGTCGTATGCAATCATCCAATTCAATAACTTTTGGAAAATCTGAGGGTTAATTAGTGCAATTCACGGTTAATCTGGGGCGTTGAGAATTCATAGCTTATTGAAAAGCAACTGGAAATCGTTTTGTATGCAAGTGTGTCATGTGTGAGGAAGAACCTCCTAACTATCCTTTTATCCATAGTTTCATCCAAATTCGTTTTAAAAATCTGTTTTAGTTACAATCTGTTTTCTCTGTTTTCAAATTCGTCAAAACCAAATCCTCCATTATTTTGAAGTGTTAGATTAGTTAGAAATCAATTTAGTTTGTGTTTTTAAGTGTTTTGATTCAAGTTATAACCTATTTTCGTCCAAATTTATGTTTAGTATTCAAAACTGCCCAGATTGTGTTTTTAAGGCAGTTTTGAGTGTTTTGGTGCTGTTTTGAGTCTTTTGGTTTGTTTTAGTGTTTTAAAGTTTAGTTTTACATTCTTTGAGTCTAGTTCCGTGTTTTAAACTTTGTTTTACGTTTTTGAGTCAGTTTCAAGTGTTTTAGCAATCCCTCCTAATCCCCGGTCTAGAATGATCCCTACTTACATACTTTACTACAATTGATAAAAAGAGGGTTTAATTTGTGTGCTTATATATTTCGCATCAATTACCACAACATCCACCCATTACATCCACTCATTACCACAACATCCATCCACTACACCCATTACATCCACTCATTACCACAACATTCATCCACTACACCCATTACATCCACCCACTACACCCATTACATCCACTCATTACCACAACATTCACCCACTACACCCATTACATCCACTCATTACCACAACACTCACCCACTACACCCATTACATCCACTCATTACCACAACTCCATACACTCCTCTCCCTAGCCTATAAATACATCCACCCTTCACCATAACTAGGGAGATCCATCAAAAGACACTACATTCACATCTCACAACTCCATACACTTGCACTTTCATTCCTTGGCAGTGAGCACCATCCATTCATCCATTCATTTCCCACAAATCCCGAAACACAATTCCATACACTCCCTTCCCTTGGCCGAGACATTCACAAATTCTAAAACACATTCAGTCATTCCCTTCCATATATCCATATGCATCCATCAAACCACACCTTGTGCCGCAACAAAGAGAAGAAGGAGGACCATTGGACGTGCTTGTCATTCAAGTTGGATTGTTGGAGCGTTTTTAGGTGTTTTCATTCTTTGTTTTCAATGTCTAAATTTGTTTATCTTTGCTTTGTGAGTATGAGGAACTAAACCCCCCTTAGCTAGGGGGGAATTCGAAACCATGTTCATGCTTGCAATATGATTCGATTACTTTCAGTTGTGAATTCAATTTACTTATCCATTTGAATTAAAACTGATTTGTGTGTGTTGGTTGAGAGTGCACGCTTAATTTTCATGCATAAATCTGATGCTAGGATATAAGGGAGTTTCACCTAATCGTTATGAACTTATATTCACAAGTAGTTACAAGTGTTTCATCAATGCTTATGATTTTCATAGAACTTAATGATTCTTGCTTGTATCTCTATTATGCAATTCATGTAGGGAACTTGTGGGGAATGCTTTGGGTTGTTGTATGCAATCATCCAATTCAATGAAATTAGGAAAATCTGAGGATTAATTAGTGCATTTCACAGTTAATCTGGGGCGTTGAGAATTCGTAGTTTATTGAAAAGCAACAGGAAATCGTTTTGTTTGCAAGTGTGTCATGTGTGGAGAAGAACCTCCTAGCTAGCCTTCCATCCATTCAATTTACTCAAATTCGTGCATATTTCATTAGTTCTTTAATTTACTTGTTTTGTTTTCAAATTCGTCAAAACCAAAACCCCCTTTATCTTGTTGAGTAATATTAGTTAGAAACTGATTTAGTTTGTGTTTTTAAGTGTTTCGAACCAAGTTAAAACCAAAATTCGTCTGAAAGTGTGTTTAGAGTCCAAATCTGCCAAGTTTGTGTTTTTAGGCAGATTTGAGCGTTCTTAGCTTGTTTTGAGTTCTTTGAGTTTGTTTTGAATTCTTTGAGTCTAGTTTAGTGTTTTTAACTTTGTTTATATGTTTTTAAGTCAGTTTAGAGGTTATTAGCAAGCCCTCCTAATCCCCGGCCTAGAACGATCCCTACTTACATACTTTACTACAATTGACAACAAGAGGGTTTAATTTGTGTGTTAAGTTAATTTTCGCATCAAATTTTTGGCGCCGTTGCCGGGGATTAGCAACTTTGCTAATCCCTCGTTATTTCTTTTTCGTGTCTTTTGTTTTAGTTACTGACTTTGTTTCTGTTTGTGTCTTTTATTTTTACTTTTGATATTTGATTTAGTTTTGTTTCCTTGATTTCAGATACTAGAGAAGTAAGACATGGATTTTGCTACCATTCAAGCTCAATTGGCGAAACTTACTTCTCAATTGTCACAAAATGCCGAAAGGACCACAATGCAAAGTGTCACTACATGTGGTGTCCAACTCATCAATGTTCTCAATTCGCTGCGAATGAAGATGCTTGGGGTTATCAAGGACATAGCCAATCGTAGGACAACATGTTTTCCAATGCTTACAATTCAGATTGGAGAGATTATTCAGATTACATGTCGGGAGAACCTCAACAATTCCAACAAGATGGATATTGGCAGCAAGAAGAGGAGTTCTATTCAAGACCTATGCAGCCACCATAACAATCTGCCCAATTCAATTCAGGTACGTCTTTGGATAATGATATGTTTAATAAGTTACTCACCTCTTTGAACCAGGAAGTAGAAAATCGAAACACAGAGGTGCAAAATCAAGCCAAGAAGACGGGCGAATTAGAGAAGCAAATTGGGCAGATTATGGAGTTCACGGCACAAATTTCAAGAGCAAAGTGAACTCTCCAACTCAACTATTGAAAATTTGAAGGAAGATTTTGAAATCCATGATGCTATCACTTTGGGAAGTGCTATGGAGGTTGGAGGTGAACCCAAGACATCCAAACCAAGCCAAAACATGGATGAACAACTGCTGCTCGAAGAAGAGGAGAATAACAAGGCCATGGTAAGGGAAGAACCACCCTTGCCGCAACCTCATATCCCCTCTATGCCATCCACTACAACCAAGGTAAGCCTAAATTCAATTTGTCCTGACCCCGTTTCACCAAATGTCCTTATTCCTTGCAGGATCATGCAATCCAAGGAAGAAGAGGGTGAGAAAGGCATCTTCAAAACCTTTCCAAAGAATCAAGAGCAAGAAGTGGATGGGGAATGTCTAGAATTCATCAAAGAAGATACACTTGAGACGAAAATTCCCAAATAAGTTGGATTTTATGACACGGGAAAAGTCATAACTCTCAAAACACCAAATCTGGCCAAGTCCCATATCCCTGCAACCTTCAAAGATGTGGTGTTCGTAATTGAGTTTGTGTTGGAGCAAGCAAGTAAGCCATCTTCTCCAACTTCGATTTTATTATATACTAACTTACTGGTTTTGATGATTCAGGCACCTACACTAGAATTTAAACCATTGCCGGATCACGTCAAGTATCACATTCCATTCAAGGATCAATTCCATGCTATGGGCCTTATCCAAGTTTAGAAGGAAGTTTCGTCCGGCTGGAAGACGTTAAAGCAAGCGCTTCTTGGGAGGCAGCCCATGTATTTAAATAAGGAAGATCTATGAATTGCTTCACAATCAATTTTGCGTTTCTAAAAACCTTCTCTTTACTACATTTATTTTGCCTTGTTTGTCATATTTATTTGTTGCTTGTTTGATTGTTTTTTGTGTGGATTTATGTTTGAAACATTGACAGGTAAACAAAGTATTTTTACATTAATTTTTATGGAAGATGAACATTAGGTAGAAAGGTAGAAAAATACAAGAAAGTGCAAACAAGCAGGAAGGAACCTTCATTGGTCAGGTGGTGCCTCAACATTCGACGGACCTCCAGAAAGACGAAGTGCGAGAGTCTGATTTTCCGGAGCCTCAACACTTGGTGAAGCGCCAGAAGACGAAGGCAGAAGTTGCTTCTAGAGTAACGCCACAAACCTCTGATGATCACTCTGAATCCGCACTTCGGACTTCTGCAGCTGATCAAGCTTCCTCTTCATGCTTGTTGAGTAATTAGTTGCAAGCATGTGCAACTCTTTATTCTCATGCCTAAGCACTCTGACCTCTTCCCGAAGACTAGCCACTTTAGCCATCAACGACTCAACCTGACGAGATCGAGCAAGAAGGCGCTGGCCCATGTTTGATATGAGCCTGCACATCGGACGCTATAGGCCAGAGAGTCCTGAACAGCCAGTTCGTCGGACTGCCTAGAAAGTATCCTAGTGTCTCTAGGATTGAGAAGATTTCTGGCCACCACCGAAGGGGTTGTATCATTCATCATCATGGAATCCCCAACTGTAAGAGGACCATTTGGGGATACGAAGGACGGCTGCCAAATGTTGTTTGTGAAGGAAAAAATTTATCCTAGCTAAGAACAAGTAAGAACATTTGAATACATATGCAAACTATTAACACTTTAAAGTAGGCATGCATCCAAAAACAATTCATAAAACCCATGACTTTCAAAGCCTAGTATATGGTGAACCAAAAGACTCTTTAACAACATTAAAGAGAATGAAGAATTTAGAGATTCTTTACCCTTGAAGCTCATCCTTGTTTACACAAGGGATTCACCAAAGTGGAGGGCCTTCAAGTCACCTCCAAGCTCCTTGGATCTTGCTTGTGATTTCCTTCTCCTTTTGTGCTCCTTTGGTCCTTGAGGATGTAAGGAAATGATCTCCAAAACACCAAAGGTTTGGTGTCTCTAAGTCTCCACACCAAGGGTGAGGTGTGAAGATGAAATGGATGACTTAGAGAAGAAAAGATTGCTAGATGAATCTCCTCTAAGTGGCCGGCCTCCTTGTTAAAAGAAAGAATAGGTTTCACCTTTTTTCTTACAAGAAAAACCCTTATGAGAAAAATAGCTATAAAGTTGCTTTTATAACACTTTTCTTAGGTGAGTGGCAAACTTGCAATTAAGCAAAACTTCACCATCTCCTCACCATGGCCGACCTATTTGTTGTGATTGGGTTTATTGCCCATTTTGTTTTAGTTGTCATACAACTTAAACATAATGGGCCTTGTGGACCAAACACTTTTGGGCCCCCGAAACCCAAAACCAACTTAAAAGCCCAATACGAACATTTCGTAAAATTAATTAATCTTGACCATTCTTCAATTAAACCATTTAATTGCATATCCATTTCATTTAATTTCTTCACTATCATCCTTACTCGGTGTACGATCCATTAAGTTCCATTTAGCAAGGTAGTGGGCGATTGTTACTCTTAACGATCGATTGTGAATTGAAACCACATTTCAATTCTCCCTTAAAATTAGTGTTTGCTAATCATTAGGGCTTCCACAAACCATGAGTGACACCTAGCAGTATGTCATGGTTACCCAAGCTAAGTAGAATTGGTTGGAGAACCTATCCAGTTACAACTACAATGCAATACGGTCCTTCTCTAATACAATACTCTTAATCACATTGTTTAAGTGATAGTTTGTTTCATGTCTACTATCCAATGTGATACTTCTCCATATGATTCTATTGAATAAGATTTGGAACAAACTTCCTAAATCATATTCATATGCTTTGGCCAAAGACTCTCGAATCATATCTTAGAGTATTCTCCTTCCACCATGGAAGGTTAGAGATCCCTTGTTGTGCATTCATATGCCTACATGACTAGATAGCTTGACCCCAACAATGCCGTGGACACTCCAATGGAATGCCTTTGACATGATCAAAGGTCAAGGACCTAACCATTAGACATCTATGATGCCTCAGGTCAAAGGACTACTTTGCATGTTGCAACTATCGAGTTCTTACATGACATGTATGTTCGAACTCTCTTTTGATCGTAGTGCAGTGTACTCGATTACTCTTTCGAGCACCTATGTGTTTGTCTTAGTGTCCAACACCAAATGACTTGAGACTAGTCATACTCACGCTTGAGTCGACATAACACATACTAACCTTAACGGATTGTCAATGCCCAATTGGCAATCCTACGACTAGGAACGTTTTAGGAATGAACATAAGAGAAAGGTTTCGATAATCTAACTTACTTAAATCACTTGTCTCTTAGATCAAATACATCGCTTGGATTCCCTTATCGCTTAAACACATGATACAATAAATAGTGATTAACAATAAGCTTTGCCCTTCATTAAACATATAAAAGTTTAATACAATAAGTATTCCAAAAGCTATTACATTAAATGAGTGGCTTTGTGGGCATACTTCCAACAGTTTGGAGAAGACATATCAATATCTTCCCCAACATTCAAGTTAAGGCGACGGTCAGAAGGGCAAGACATTTTCGAAGGTGTGAAGAAAAAGAAGAGGTCGGACAAATCAAGTTCTTAGAAGTGCAAGTAGGGAGCTTCTACAGGCGGAAAATTCAAGTGTGCTTTGGAATGTGATGCGTGCCTCTCTTTAAAAATTAGCACTCGACGGAGCTTCAGAAATTGAAGAGGCGAGTTCAGAAATCGAAGAGGCAAGCTTAGAGATCGAAGAGACATCTATAGCATGCAATTGACAATTAAAGGCGGAATATTGCTTGTATGCACTCAAAACAAAACATTACCCATGAAATTCAAAGCCTAGTAGTTAGGTGAACCATGACTCAACTCAAGAACAAAGTGAGTTGAGAAATATTATACCTTTGTTGATTCCGCTTTGCATAAGCAAAGGCTAATCACCCAAGGAGAGGGCCTTCATTCCATGCTTCTTAGATCCATCGATTTCTTGGAGGAGGATGGTAGAAAAGATTCTCCAAGTTCTCAAAATAGAGAACCTCTAATTTTTCCACACCAAGGAGAGACTTGAAGAAGAGAGGAGTGACCTTGGAGGATGAGAGATTGCTAGCTAATCTCTTCCAAGGGGGCTGGACTCTTAGAGAGAAAGGGAGAGACATGTTCTCTCCAATTTTTCTCCAAAAGAAACCCTAATGAAGAAATAGCTATAAAGTCATATTTATATCTACCTTCATAGGAGTGGCAAATTTGTAATAAGTCGAAAACCCACTCCTTTATCAATATGGCCGGCCATAGGGTTTTATTGGGCTATTTGGGCCTTTGTGAATTATTAGTCATTAAGTTGTCATACAACTTAAGTCAATGGGCTTGACGTTTGAAGCCCATTGGGCCTTGAGGCCCAAAACTAACCCAAGGTCTTTAACAAACTTTATTCGTTTGATTAATTAACATATTAATTAATCATTGCCATAAATAATTAAACCATTTAATTATCCTTACTCATCTCCGTTGTTTCTTCAATCTCTGCTTTACACGGTGTACGATTCATTAGGTTCCTTTTAGCGAGGCAGTGGGCGATTAGAACTCTTTCAAATCGATTGTGAATTGAAACTTACTTTCAATTCTCCCTTTAGTGATTATACATGTTTAGGGCTTCTACAAACCATGAGTGACATCTAGTAGTATGTCATGGTTACCCAAGCTAATCAGAAGAGGTGGAGAACCTCTTCAGTTTAGGATTACAATGCAATACGGTCGTTCTCTAAAACAATACTCTTGACCACATTGTTTGGATTGATAGTTTATTCATGTCTACTATCCAATATGATTCATTTACTTATATGATTACCTTGAATGTGATTTGGAACCACTTCCTAAATCTTATTCATACTCTGGCCAGAGATTCTTAATCATATCATAGAGTATTCTCCCTCAAACGATTTGAAGGTTAGAGATCCCTTGTTGCGCATTCACTTGCCTCCATGGCTAAGTGGCTTAACCCCAACTATGCCGTGGACACCCTCTGACAGAGTGACTTTGACATAGTCAAAGATCAAGGACCTAACCACAAGACAACTATGATGCCTTAGGTCAAAGGACTACTTTGCATTATCCCAACCATGAGTTCTCATGTTACATGAATATGACAACTCTTCGTTGATCGTGTTCAGTGAACTCATTCTCTATTGAGAACCTACGTACTTGTCTTGATGTCACACACACCAATGACTCGAGACTAGTCACTCTCCCTGAGAGAAGACATAGCACGTACTGATCTTAACGGACTGTCAATGCCCAATTGGCAATCCTATGATCAGGAACGTTTAGGATGTGTCTACGAAAGAATGGTCTCATGAATCTAACTTATTTAGATTGCATTCTCCCAATCACATATTCCTTGGACTTTATCATTTAAGCATATAACATTTATATGAGACGGCTTAAAACAATAATTTGTGCCCTTGATATTAAACTAGATTAGTTTAACATGTGAAATGTCCATAAAGTATCATCACATGATTGGTTTTAGGGCACATTTCCAACAATCTCCCACTTGCACTAGAGCCAATCAGCTTGGTCATCAGTGATGATACCTCTTCTGTAGTCATTTCATAAATGGCTGAGTAGTAGGCCTAGACAATGGATATCTATATGTTATCCATAGAAGCAACCTTGAGAATCACGACGTCACCATTATATATGATTCTCAATCATGTGGTTCAGTCTCTCATTTGAGTTTGGACCTTGATGAGACCTTGATTCCCTGGCTTGAGCTATCGCCCCATTAGTGTCATAGTGTCAGTACACTGGATACACTTTCTGGTTGGAACCGAATAGAGAGTTCATAAATGAACTTTCCCATCCAAACAACATTGTTGTAAACTTCTATATATGGCAATATATTTTGCATTCATAATGGAACACACTAAAGTCATTACTTTAATGTTTCCATCCAAATATCTCTTTAGTCATAATAAACTTAGTGAACCATTAGGTTAGGGACATAAAGGTGAAGTCCTAGCCTAGTTTCCGTCTCGTTAAGTGGTTTATCACTTCAACACTCAATGATTCAAAATCATCATAAGTCCATGTTTATAGACTATTTTTGTCAACCAACCATTATGTTCTAAACATAATTACAAACTTTCAAGAGTTGTTCAAGGCAACTCTCATTTCTTCATACAACAATTTGTAAGTGAAGAATCATGGCACATAAAGTGTCCATGCCATTGTGCTTTCTTCTTAAGTTCTTTGTTCATTTGACAAAGAAACAAGCACTAGTGTTTGCATTGACTAAGGGTTGTTCAAAGTAACTCATTATTTCTTCATACAACGATTTGTAAGTGAAGAACTAATAACACTAAAAGTGTCATTTTCTTTATGCTAATCTTCGTAAGTTCCTTTGTTCATTTAACAAAGGATTAAGCATTGGTTGTTTGTGTTGTCCTCTTCATGATAGACTTTTCTAACATGTTCTTCCAATGATACATTATCATTAGGAAGATTGTGAGGATGAGACTACTTAGGTACATATACAATCCATTTAAGACATTCTTTGGGATTGTGGTACCAAGTCCGGAAACTAAAACATTCGGTTTTTATTTGTCAAGTGTTGGATAGCGTTTGCAAATATATTGGTAAACAAATACATAACGAATATAAATTGATTGATTTTAAGCCATTTGATTCGGGTCTTTAAATCAAATAGCACCACCCACTATTTTTGGCAAATTCCATATCCCTCATTGGAATTCGAGAGTTTTGGATGAAACTCTTAGTAGGGTATGGGAGACTCACTACTACCAAGCCCACCTCACAATGATATGATGTTGGCTAGCATTAATAATAATGAGAGAGTACAGTTACTCATTTGCATCTCTTGCAAGTACCCATCAATTTGGCCTCTAGAAAATGTCACCTCACAATGATATGATGTCGGCTCCATTTCTCTTAGTTAAGTCATTCCCACCATGCTTAGTTCGTGAAGGGATTCAAGAATAGCCTCACGATGATACGATGTCGGCCATCCTCGTTGCCTACACCAACCTCATCATATGTTTATGGATTCCTCCTGAGTATAAGCATGCACTTTGTACTCCCCCATGATAGGGTGAAGTCGGTGTACAAGTCATAAACGATTGGAGCCCACCACGGTGGAAGGCCTACGAAAGAGTGTTCCAAGCACTCTCACGCTTATCAATTTAATAATGGTTTGGTTGAGGGTTTTTAGGTCTCATCACATATAAATATTCATTTTAATCTTTATTAAAACAATTTTGGTCCTATTACAACTATTGGTCCATTGGATTGAATTTAGTTGTATATAATGCTCCCACTATGCTTATAAAACGGTTTTTAAAGCAAGAGTATATGATACTACTAGCATATACTTTGCATTCATTTGATGGACTATATAGTTGCCTTAGGGCCTTAGGATGATTATGAACCTTTGTTTAGATTCAACACGAGCCTAGTGTTGAATCTCGGACTAGGGATGGTGTTTGATTTTAGTTACGCGTTTAATCACATTAAGGCGTGTTGTTCCTAGGGGCGTTGGACCCTCTACTCCATTTTCATGCATATCAAATAAAACAAGAAAATGAGTACTTTAAAGTAAAGATGAGCTTATGCTCTTTACAACAATTGATCAAAATAAATTACTTTAAAGTAAAGAAGAGCTTATGCTCTTTTACAACATTTGATCAAATCAAATTACGACCAAAATTAATCTACACATTCCCATGGTTCAAACAAATTTGAAACGGCCTTTCACATAGCTCAATTATCGTAGGCTTAGGTTCATAATCACCCTTTAATTAATTAACACTTTAACTAATTAAATTGAATGCAACATTTTCATTTGGTTTTTGTATCCATAAAATTGATTTAAATGGAGCTAAATGAAATGAAAATCCAATTCTCATTTAAAGAGACAAAACAATTTTGTTCTCAACCTAATTTGGGCCATCATGCAATAACCACAACTTATTTGGGCCATAAAGCAATTAACCTGAACTTTTGGGCTATATTGCAAAACTTTTGGGGTCACTTTGTAAAGACACAAAAGTCCACTACTTCATGTAATTACACTAGAACCCAAAATTTAATCAATGCAAAAACTTCATTAAAGGATCAAAACAATTTGTCCTTTAGCGTTTTTGGACCTAAACGTAAAAACGTAAACTTTTGGGTCAAAATACAAATACACAAAAGTATCAAAACTTTATGTAATTGCACAAAAGCCCCAAAATACCCATTTTAATAGGGTGGCCGGTTTTAGGGAGAAAATAGGAGTGGAGATAAGTCCACAAAAATTTGGAAATTTTTTCAACAATTTCATAAATTCATGCAAGTGGAATTTGTGACATAAATTCATGTAAGTGGAATTTGTGACTTAAAGTCATGCAAGTGATGTGTGTGTAAGAGAAGTACTTCTTACACACCTATCACCATTTCCATCACCTATCACCATTTCCATCACATTAAAACATTTGATAAAGCACAAAACAAAGACTTTATGAAATAAATCAAAACTTTGAATCAAAACAACAAACTTCTTGTTCTTGGCAAAAATGTCAAGAACAATGAAGAACACTCATGAAAAACTCAAAAAATTTCCATGAACATTTTTCATCCAAAAACATCCCAAAAACATTTTAACTTAAGGGAAATAACATATAACCAAACTAGGGTACATAGGGGTTCCAAAAGTCACTTGAAAAACATTTTAACAAGTCAAACAAGAACCCAAAAATCCACCCTTTGGATTTGGCCGAAAATTCCCAAAAAACATGGCACCAAATTTTAGCTCCAATATTCATGCTCATATGAACTACATCTACAACATTTGAGATGTCAAATTTTCTAACAAAATTTACATTCAAAGAAACAAGAATAAAGCTTGTAACATATTACAACTTTTAAATCAAAACTATGAACTACAAAACCCAAAAGGATTCACCAACTACTAGACCTAGGCTCTGATACCACTTGAAGGAAGATTTGTGAAAAACATGTTCATTTGAATAACATCATAGAGCATGCAATTAACAATTAAAGGCGGAATCATGCTTTCATGCACTCAAAAACAAAACATTAACCAAGAAATTCAAAGCCTAGTAGATTGGTGAACCAAGACTCAACTCAAATCAAAGTGAGTTGAGAAATTTATACCTTTGTAGATTCCTCTTTGCATAAGCAAAGGCTAATCACCCAAAGAGAGGGCCTTCATTCCTTGCATTTAAAATATATGGATTTGGATGGATGAAATGGTTCTCCAAGTTCCCAAAATTGAGAACCTCTAAGTCTCCACACCAAGGTTAGATTGGAGAAGAAATGAGTGACCTTGGAGTAGTGGGATTGCTAGATGCACCCTCCAAGGGGGCCGGCCACTTTAGAGAGAAAAGGAGAGCTAGTGTTCTCTCCAATTTCCTAAAAGAAACCCTAAATGAATTTTGGCTATAAAGTCATATTTATACCTTAATTCATTGGAGTGGCAAACTTGTAAATAAGTCCAAAAAAAACCCACTCCAAAACCAAATGGCCGGCCATGGGATATTATTGGCCTAATTGGGCCTTTGTGAATCATTATTCATTAAGTTGTCATACAACTTAAGTCAATGGACTTGACGTTCGAAGCCCATTGGGCCTTAAGGTCCAAAACTATCCCGAGGTCTTTAACGAACTTTATTCGTTTGATTAATTAATCATATTAATTAATCATTGCCATAAATAATTAAACCATTTAATTATTCTTACTCATCTCCGTTGTTTCTTCAATCTTTACCTTACACGGTGTACGATCCATTAGGTTCCTTTTAGCGAGGCAGTGGGCGATTAAAACCATTTCACATCGATTGTGAATTGAAACTTACTTTCAATTCTCCCTTTAGTGATTATACACGTTTAGGGCTTCCACAAACCATGAGTGACACCTAGCAGCATATCATGGTTACCCAAGCTAATCAGAAGAGGTGGAGAACCTATTCAGTTTAGGATTACAAATGCAATACGGTATTTCTCTAATACAATACTCTTGACCACATTGTTTGGTTTGATAGTTTATTCATGTCTACTATCCAATGTGATTCGTTTACTTATATGATTACCTTGAATGTGATTTGGAACGCCTTCCTAAATCTCATTCATACTCTGATCAGAGATTTTTAATCATATCATAGAGTATTCTCCCTCAAAAGGTTTGAAGGTTAGAGATCCCTTGTTGCGCATTTAATTGCCTCCATAGCTAAGTGGCTTAACCCCAACGATGCCGTGGACACTCCGAATGGAGTGACTTTGACATAATCAAAGATCAAAGACTTAACCACAAGACAACTATGATGCCTCAGGTCAAAGGACTACTTTGCATTATCCCAACCATGAGTTCTCATGTGACATGAATATGAGAACTCTTCGTTGATCGTGTTCAGTGAACTCATTCTCTATTGAGCACCTACATACTTGTCTTGATGTCACACACACCAATGACTCGAGACTAGTCACTCTCCCTGAGAGAAGACATAGCACGTACTGATCTTAACGGACTGTCAATGCCTAATTGGCAATCCTATGATCAGGAACGTTTAGGATGTGTCTACGAAAGAATGGTCTCATGAATCTAACTTATTTAGATTGCGTTGTCCCAATTACATATTCCTTGGACTTTATCGTTTAAGCATATAACATTTATATGAGACGGCTTAAAACAATAATCTTTGCCCTTGATATTAAACTAGATTAGTTTAACATGTGAAATGTCCGTAAAGTATCATCACATGATTGGTTTTAGGGCACATTTCCAACACCAACTTCAACACCAACCGAAGGGAACTTGTTAGTGTTTATGATCGTGGAAGGTTATCAATAAAACTTTCACATTATGGAAAGGAAGCTTGGAGAGAGTCGTAGTTGACATGGCTAGTGGAAGGAGCGTTGTACAAGTGGTGAGTGTCTCCGTTCATAATTTATTTTTCATGTACCCAATCTTATTTTACAATTAATTGTACTTATGTATTCCTCGCATAGGGCGACAAAGCAATGATGATTTACAAGTCAAGAACTACGACCAAAAACTAAACTTCTAAGTTGCATCATGCTTGAGACATCCTCAAGGATCCAAGGTCGGGAATTGATGTGGACCAACAATGGGGAAAATTATTCACTAGTGAAGCCTCAAGTGCAAATGTTAGCAATCAAGGTAACGATTTGGTGACCCATCTTCTTCTTTTACAAGGCCCCGGAAAGAGATAAGTGAAAGGAATTAAAGAGAAAAGGCGCAAGTCAAGCAAATGATGATGATGAATATTATTATGATTAGTAATTGTTATATTAGTTTATATGTAGTTTATTAATTATTGTATGCATTAATTTTTATGTAGTTTATTAATTATCGTCTATATTAATTTTAAGTAGTTTATTAATTATCATTTGTATTAATTTATGTAGTTTATTAATCAAAATGTATTAATTGTGGTTTATTAATTGTTTTAATTTTTCGAAATCATTTTTCAACAAAGAAAGACCAATACATACAAGCACTGACACACCCCGATCCTAGAATCAAGGCGTGTTGGCCGTCACGTGGACGTGACGTAACCAAAAGTGTGACGCGGAAGCAATAAGATAAGAGAATTACGAAGGAATAAAAACCAACTACTAGCAATAATATCCAACTAACATGCTAGAGTGAGTTTAAGTGTGAAACACACATAATCAGAGCATAAGCACTAGGTGCAGTCTAGTAGGAACATTACTAAATTACAACACCCGAAGGTGAGTCCTACATGAGTAGTCTGTCAGAACGCCGTGGGAATCCTCGTGAGTCACCAACACCGCTAACTAGAACCTAGAGGGGCGCAAAACAAGATTGAGTGGGCCAGTAAAACAAAGCTTTTCGAAAACATTTCATTTAAAAACATTTCTAACCCCTCACTGTAAAACCTGTATACTTTCCCAGAAAATAACATAATATGCATATAATTCTTCAAATATCTCAAATCACCAATCTTTATAAAAAACCAGAAAGTATACCATGCTATAAGCGTCAATAACAAAAAGGATGCATCAATATAATAGGTGAAATAAGGAATCAACCGGAGACCCTGCAGCTGTCCTGTACGGTTAATTCTATAGCTTAATATCCGACCCAACCGGAGTCACCACTGTGACTTGTACGACACTACTATGCACATAAATCGGAACTACCTGAAGTACACAAGAATGGTGTAAGAATACGCTCTAGTGCTTCTCTCATCAACAGCTGTATAATAATCTAAAGTCACCTACAAGTCGGAACCACTTCTAATGGTCTGTACGACACGTTGGAACCACCTCTCATGGTCTGTACGACATGCACCTACTTGGATCCAAGGTGAGCGTCTGTACGACATGCACCTACTTCGAACCCTACGATCCCAACGTCGAAAACCTTCAAACTAAGTACTCCGAGCTTCCTTGGGACCTTACTAAGCTCCCTGTACGCTTAGAATTCCCTGAAAATCAACATTTCACGTGTGCATGAACAGTGATTTCAAACTGGGTTACAGGTTCGACGTGATTTCGAAGGTTTCCAGTTCTAAAAGTCGTACCAATCAACTCAGGAGGTTGCAAGGATGAAGGAACTCACCTTTTTGACGTCGATCCGTGATGTTTTGAGGGATTTTGGTGCTCGTCCGTACAATTCCAAGGGAGAGAGAGAGAGAGCACGGGGGAGAGAGATGGTGAGGTTTGTTTTTTAGTGTGTGTCCTTCCCCTAACCACACAAAATGCAAACCAAATTTTTTTTTAATCCAACTCAATTTTCCAAAACTTAGGAATGTATGAATTATTCAAATAAACAAGTCACACATACCTTAGTAACCTTTAAGGGAAATTCTGTCAAATCACATCCACGGTAACTATATTTTCCGGACGGGCTGTGACAATCTACCATTCCGTCTCCCAAGTAGCTTCTTCCACTGAGTGGTTCCTCCACAATACTTTTACCAAGCTCACTGTCTTATTCCTTAGAACCTTGTCTTTCCAATCCAAGATAGTTACTGGTTCCTCATCATACGTCAAATCCGGATTAATCTCCAAAGGTTGAGGAGGAATCACATGTGAAGGATCTGAAACATAATGTCGAAGCATAGAGACATGAAACACATTATGTACCTTAGATAACTCCGGAGGCAACTCCAATTTGTAAGCAACTTCACCAATCCTTTCAGTGATCTCATAAGGTCCTATGTACCTAGGACTTAGCTTGCCTTTCTTTCCAAACCACACTACACCTCTCCAAGGTGACAATTTCAAGAATACCAAATTACCCACATCATATACTCGATCAGTAGCATGTCTATCTGCTAAACTCTTTTGTCGATCCTGGGCCGCTTTCAGGTTAGACTTAATCACCTGAACATTTTGAGTAGTCTCATCCACAATCTCTGGGCCCTCTATCACTCTTTCGCCAACCTCTGACCAACACAATGGCGTACGACAAGCTCTACCATAAAGTGCCTCAAATGGTGACATACCAATGCTCGAATGAAAACTATTATTGTAGGCAAATTCCATCAAGTCTAGGTGATCATGCCAAGAATCACCAAACTGCAACACTGACGATCTCAACATCTTCTCTAACGTCTGAATAGTCCTCTCTGATTGTCCATCTGTTTGAGGATGGTAAGCAGTGCTGTAAAGCAATTTCGTACCAAGAGCTTCCTGAAAAGCTATCCAAAACTTAGAAGTAAATCTTGGATCTCGATCAGAAATAATATTCACTGGAACTCCATGATACTTCACAATCTTTGTGATGAACAACTTAGCCAATTTATTCAGAGGATACTTTTCCCTCACTGGAATGAAGTGTGCTGACTTGGTAAGTCGATCTACAACCACTCAAACGCCATCAAATCCATTATGTGTACGTGGAAGCTTATACACAAAATCCATAGTTATATTTTCCCATTTCCACTGAGGAACGGGAAGTGGTTGCATCCGTCCAAAAGGCTTCTTTCTTTCTGCTTTGACTTGCTGACAAATA
The DNA here is from genome assembly GCA_035220775.1 of Malus fusca. NCBI lineage: Eukaryota > Viridiplantae > Streptophyta > Magnoliopsida > Rosales > Rosaceae > Malus > Malus fusca. The sequence goes on along the minus strand of CM069066.1, from coordinate 16,996,582 downwards.
ATACACCTACTTACATATTCTACAATTTCCCTTTTCATACCCGGCCAATAATAAAATGGTCGAATGGTATGGTACATCTTAGTTCCTCCTGGATGCATCGCATAAGCTGAACAATGTGCTTCATCCAAAATTTCCTTCTTTAATTCCTCATTATTCGGCACATACATTCTGCTCTCTTGCATAAGCATGCTATCTGATTCTCGAATCCTGAGGTCTTTCTTTTTCCCTTTATTTCTCAATAGGATCATTTCTTGGATCTCTTCATCAACCGTTTGAGCTTCAAGTACACGATCGACTAAAACTGGCTTGACTTGGAAACTAGCAAGAAAAGCTTCTCTTCGTTCTTCGATCTCTAACTTTACTCCAGTAGCTCTCAAATCTGCAAGAATAGGAACACGGCAAGCATACAAAGCATTAAGTCGACCTTGCGGTTTCCTACTTAGTGCATCAGCTACCACATTTGCACGACCCGGATGATACTCAATAGTGCAGTCATAATCACTTAGTAACTCCATCCACCTTCGCTGACGAAGATTAAGATCATGCTGAGTAAAAAGATACTGAAGACTCTTATGATCTGTGAAGATCTTACATTTCTCACCATAGAGATAATGCCTCCAAATCTTCAAGGCAAACACAATGGCTGCCAACTCAAGATCGTGAGTAGGATAATTCCTTTCATGAATCTTCAACTGTCGAGAAGCATAGGCGATCACTCTATTATGCTGCATCAAGACACATCCCAAACCATTCAAGGAAGCATCACTGTAAATCTCAAAGTTACCACTATCGTGAGGAAGTACCAATACTGGAGTATGAGTGAGGCAATATTTCAGCTGCTGGAAACTTTGCTCACAATTCTCGTCCCACTCGAACTTAACATCCTTCCTGGTTAACTTCGTTAGTGGTAAAGCAATCATAGAAAAATCTTGAACAAACCGTCGATAATAACCTGCTAGACCAAGAAAACTTCGTACCTCAATGACGGTTCATGGCTGTTCCCAATTCTCCACTGCTGCAATCTTTTGAGGATCTACTTGAATTCCTTGTGCCGATACTACATGTCCCAAAAATGCCACTTGATTCAACCAAAACTGGCATTTGCTAAACTTGGCATACAACTGATGTTCCCTCAATTTCTTTAATACCAAGTTAAGATGTCGAATATGATCTACTTTCGACTTAGAGTATACCAGAATATCATCAATAAAAACAATGACAAACTTATCGAGATATTGCTGGAATACTTCATTCATTAACCTCATGAAAGTTGCAGGTGCATTAGTCAATCCAAATGGCATCACCAAAAATTCATAATGTCCATAACGGGTCCTGAAAGCTGTTTTAGGTACATCCTCATCTTTAATCTTCAACTGATAATAACCAGATCTCAAATCAATCTTAGAGAACACACATGCACCTTTAAGCTAATCAAACAAATCATCGATACGAGGTAATGGATAACGATTTTTAATCGTTACCCGATTCAATTGCCTGTAATCAATACATAATCTCAAAGTTCCATCTTTCTTTCTTACAAACAATACCGGAGCTCCCCAAGGTGAAGTACTAGGTTGAATGAAACCTTTATCAGTTAATTCGTGTAACTGAATTTTTAACTCTTTCAATTTAGCTGGGGCCATTCTATATGGAGTCAAAGATATAGGATCCGTACCTGGAAGCAAATCAATCGAAAACTCCACATCTCTGTCTGGCGGCAATCCCGGCAATTCCTCTGGGAATACATCAGGATAGTGCCTGACTACTCCAACTTCCTCCACACTGCTAGGAATAACATCATTTAACACCACATGTGCTAAGTATCCTTGACAACCTTTTGATAACAACTTATTTGCTCTCATGGCAGAAATAACACTATGTCTCACCCCACTTGTTTCACCCACAAAAGTAACCTCTGGTAGTCCAGGACGATGAAAAGTAACTGATTTCCTGTAACAATCTATATAGGCACGATTATAATGTAACCAATCTGCCCCTAAAATCACATCAAAATCCACAATATCTAACGGGATAAGGTTAGCTGGCATAACTACACCATCTACCATCACTGGACACCCTGGATAAACACTATCAACATAACATTTGTCCCCTCTAGGCATAGCAAACTCTAAATCAAATCCTAGTGGTGTAGGGTGAGGTTGTGTCATTTGAGCAAATGTATGAGAAATCACAGAATGTGTAGCACCACAATCAATCAAAACTTTAGCAAAGTGACCAAGGATATTTAATGTACCCATAATCAAATCTGGATGGTTCTGAGCATCTTGCAATGAAATGTGATTAACACGTCCCTAAGCTTGCTGTCGTCCACCACGACCTCTGTTACCTTGATTACCTCGCCCCTGAGAGGTATGTCCCTGTCCTGTCTGGATAGACTGCCTAGACGGTCCTGCACTGCTAGCAGCAACCTCTCCCTGTCGGGGCTGACCTCCCTGATGCCACTGAGATCCGCTAGCTGGCATGGAAGGATATGAAGTATAACCTCCATGATCTTGGGAATATCCAGTCTGAAAATAAGGATCCTGGGAATACTGATTATGTCCGGAAGCATAGGGAGCAGCATCACCCTGATAGTGGTAAGCACCACCACGACCCGTCTAACCGTAACTGCCTGATCCAAAGTTCTGCTGGATCGGCGCTAGAGGTGGCATAGAAAATTGCTGAAGCCTCTGCTGACTCTGGGGACATTGTGCAGCTCTATGTCCCATCTCTCCACAAGTGTAGCAACCACCACCACTTCTCATACACTCTCCATGATGTCCAAAATTACAACGGCTGCACAACGGATGACCTGAACCACCAGCACCACCAAAGTCTCTCTGTCTCTGAAACCTGGGTCCACCAGTAAATCTTCCACCTCTCCTTGGGCCTGTGACACTAAATCCTCCACTGGAAGAACTTGAGCTCGCTCCACTTCTCTTGAAATTCTGTGTCTTGCGGGGTCCCCGAGCGGAGATACCTTTACCCCTGTCATCTTTCCTCTGATTATCATTCTTATCTTCATCTTCCTCACTATTAATAAGAAGGTTGTCTGAATCCTCCATCCGATCCAAAATCTCATAAAACTCATGGTAAGTGGTGCAAGGAATCGCACTAGCAAACGTCCGCCATTTCCTCTTAGTTCCCAACTTAAAACGGCGAAGCATCTCTACCAGATTACTAGCTGTATCAGGATCATAGCGGGATAAGTCTGTAAACTTCCTGTAATACTCATGCGCCGACATATTCTTTTGCTTCAATTGAGTGAACTCCTGCTTCTTACGATCAATGTACTCCGGGGGAACAAATCTTTTCTTAAAATTCTCTTTGAAAACTTCCCAATCAGTTGCCGCTTCAGGTGACATAAACTGAGTTTGATTTACCCACCAATTAGTGGTCTCAACCCATCTACTAGCAGGAAGATTCCCTTGACTCTGCATCACCTGAAAGGTCTTCTCAATATGGTCTAACCACTTTTCTGCCCCTTCATGACCCTCATTACCCATGAAGCGGTCTAATTTCAAATTGTACATAGTCTCCAGGGGTATTCTCTGAGGAGGAGGAGGACGGATTGCATTCTGAAAGGCATGGGCCATCGCTTCCCCTAATTGAGTTATGTCAGGGAAATTAGACTCAGAAGTACGACGTGGTTCTCTACGAGGCGGCAAAGTTCAAACAGAAGACACCAAAAGATCATTAGAGCATTAACAATTTATATAGGACTGCAACCTAGGCTCTGATACCAAACTGACACACCCCGGTCCTAGAATCAAGGCGTACTGGCCATCACGTGGACGTGACGTAACCAAAAGTACGATGCAGAAGGAATAAGATAAGAGAATTACGAAGGAATAAAAACCAACTACTAGCAATAATATCCAACTAACATGCTAGAGTGAGTTTAAGTGTTAAACACACATAATCAGAGCATAAGCACTAGGTGCAGTCTATTAGGAACATTACTAAATTACAACACCTGAAGATGAGTCATACATGAGTAGTCTGTCAGAACGCCATGGGAATCCTCGTGAGTCACCAACACCGCTAACTAGAACCTGGAGGGGCGCAAAACAAGATTGAGTGGGCCAGTAAAACAAAGCTTTTCGAAAACATTTCATTTAATAACATTTCTAACCTCTCGCTGTAAAACCTGTATACTTTCCTAGAAAATAACATAATATGCATATAATTCTTTAAATATCTCAAATCACCAATCTTTATCAAAAACCAGAAAGTATGCCATGCTATAAGCGTCAATAACAAAAACGATGCATCAATATAACATATGAAATAAGGAATCAACCGGAGACCCTGCAGCTGTCCTGTACGGTTAATTCTATAACTCAATATCCGACCCAACCGGAGTCACCACTGTGACCTGTACGGCACTACTGTACACATAAATCAGAACTGCCTGAAGTAGTCTGTACGATAAGAATGGTGTAAGAATACGCTCTAGTGCTTCTCTCATCAACAGCTGTATAATAATCTAAACTCACCTACAAGTCAGAACCACTTCTAATGGTCTGTACGACACGTCGGAACCACCTCTCATGGTCTGTACGACGTGCACCTACTTGGATCCAAGGTGAGCGTGTGGTGCGGGGTGAATAATATAAGCACTAACACCAAAGGTGCAGGTTATGAGCTCTCAACACAATTCACATCAACAATAAATCATATGAACAATATAAACTCACTTGATACTCACATGTGCGTCCACAGCACCATTTAACATATATATGCAACAATTACTAATTCATATATTTCATATATATGCATGCATGGGATTTTAAAACATACTTTCATTTAAATTCAATTTCTGGGAAAAATCAATAGTATATAGGTAAATACAGAAAATACTGCCCACTCACTGGTATGTCGAAGGGTCGTAAGCCCTGTGACGTCCTTGAATACGCTTGTCCTCGGGATAGGTATCACCTATATGCGAAACAACTATAAAAATGTTATTTTAAAGCACATAACCAACAATACGTAATAACTTCTCATACGATGCTCAATTTGGGTATATGAATATACCACAGTGACCTACTCGACGTCACGGACGTCGAGGTATTTTTAGAAAAAAATTTCAACGTCGCACACGCCCCTACGCGCCGGGAGAGGCATGGGTCTATGCGCCCCCACGCGAGTCATCTCCTTCCCCCAGTCGCCGGACTGGTTTCGCCGGCACCGGAAAACTGGGATTTTTTCAAACTTCATTTTCTCCGTCAATTCTCAACCATTTTCTACGCATTTTACATCAAAATGAAGCCCTAAGCATGTAGAATCACGTTATACTACTTTAAGGCTAAAAAACACACGAAATCTCGTCGGAGAAAATCCAAGAAAATTGGCCAACTTCGAACCCTACGATCCCGACGTCCAAAACCTTCAAACTAAGTACTCCGAGCTTCCTTGGGACCTCACTAAGCTCCCTGTAAGCTTAGAATTCCCTGAAAATCAACATTTCACGTGTGCATGAACAGTGATTTCAAACTGGGTTACGGGTTCGACGTGATTTCGAAGGTTTCCAGTTCTAAAAGTCGTACCAATCAACTCAGGAGGTTGCAAGGATGAAGGAACTCGCCTTTTTGACGTCGATCCGTGATGTTTTGAGGGATTTTGGTGCTCGTCCGTACAATTCGAAGGGAGAGAGGGAGAGAGAAACTGAGAGGGAAGCGAGAGAGAGCACGGGGGAGAGAGAGGGTGAGGTTTGTTTTTTAGTGTGTGTCCTTCCCCTAACCACACAAAATGCAAACCAAATTTTTTTTTTAATCCAACTCAATTTTCCAAAACTTAGGAATGTATGAATTATTCAAATAAACAAGTCACACATACCTTAGTAACCTTTAAGGGCAATTCCGTCAAATCACATCCACGATAACTGAATTTTCGGGACGGGATGTGACAAGCACACTTAAATTTATTACAAGGAAAGACCAACATACTAGTACACTTAAATATATTACGAAGAAAGACCAACACACTAGCACACTTAAATTTAATACAAAGAAAGACCAACACACTAGCATATTTTGGACGTCTGATATAAGGAAAGACCATCATCACCGTTCTCCTTAAATTCATTTTGTTACAAGGAAAGACCAACACACTATCAGGTCTCGTATGTGGTTACATCTAGAAACTCAACGTCTCTTGCCATGGCTCTCGCTTATGTTGATTGGTTGCCATACACATCTTCGTCAGAATCTTCTTCAATTTCTATGTACTGATCTTCAACAATCATGTTGTGTAAAATTATGCATGCCATTGATGAGTCAATTTTATATTACATATATTACCTTAATCTTAGTTTATTTTGGTTATTATTTTGGAAGAATTTTGATACTTTGAATTGTATTTTCAATATAGGACTTTCGACTGCCTCTCTGGCAAAAAATGATCAAAGGGATTTGGAGTAATTCTAATTGGAGTACATCCGTGAACAATTAGCTTGATCATGTCAAAATTTCAAATTTTTCCACCAAGTGCTTACTCTCTGGTGATAGAATAAATGAGCAGTGCGTGGTGCTATAAAAGTGACGTTTTGTGCTTGATTGCGAGTTTTGGAGAGCAAGATGGTCTATTTGAAGGAAATTTTGTGAAAAACATGTTCATTTGAATAACATCATATAGCATGCAATTAACAATTAAAGGCGGAATCATGCTTTCATGCATTCAAAAACAAAACATCTACGATGAAATTCAAAGCCTAGTAGATTGGTGAACCTTGACTCAACTTTTAAATCAACATTTATTAGTTGAGAAATATTTACCTTTGTAGATTCCTCTTTGCATATGCAAAGGATAATCACCCAAGAGATAGGGCCTTCATTCCTTGCTTCTTAGCTCCATGGATTTGGTTGAAAGAATAGGATTCTCCAAGTTCCCAAAATAGAGAACCTCTAAAGATTCTACACCAAGGTTGGATTGGAGAGGAAATGAGTGACCTTGAGGAAATAGAATTGCTAGACAATATCCCCCAAGGTGGTTGGCCTCTTAGAGAGAAATGGAAGCTTTGTGTTCTCACCAATTTTCTCTAAAATCAACAACTTATGAATTTAGTTTATAAAGTTCTTTATATAGTCACTTCTATAAATGACCTAAAGAACCATAAAACCCTAATTCATCACTATAGGATTTGGGCTTTTGGGCCTTTGTGAATCTTTATTCATTAAGTTGTCATACAACTTAAGTCAATGGGCTTTGACGTTCGAAGCCCATTGGGCCTTAAGGTCCAAAACTATCCCGAGGTCTTTAACGAACTTATTCGTTTGATTAATTAACATATTAATTAATCCTTGCCATAAATAATTAAACCATTTAATTCATCTCCTTTGTTTCTTCAATCTCCACCTTATTTGGTGTACGATACATTAGGTTCCTTTTAGCGAGGCAGTGGGCGATTAAAACCATTTTACATCGATTGTGAATTGAAACTTACTTTCAATTCTCCCTTTAGTGATTACACACGTTTAGGGCTTCCACAAACCATGAGTGACCCCTAGCAGCATATCATGGCTACCCAAGCTAATCAGAAGAGGTAGAGAACCTATTCAGTTTAGGATTACAAATGCAATACGGTCTTTCTCTAATCTAATACTCTTGACCACATTGTTTGGTTTGATAGTTTATTTATTCATGTCTACTATCCAATGTGAATCATTTGCATTTTATGATTACCTTGAATGTGATTTGGAACGCATTCCCCAATCTCATTCATACTCTGGCCAGAGATTTTAATCATATCATAGAGTATTCTCCCTCAAGCCAATTGAAGGTTAGAGATCCCTTGTTGCGCATTCACTTGTCTCCATGACTAAGTGGCTTAACCCCAATGATGTCGTGGACACCCCGATGGGGTGACTTTGACATAATCAAAGATCAAGGACTTAACCACAAGACAACAACTGTGATGCCTCAGGTCAAAGGACTAATTTGCATTATCCCAAACATGAGTTATCATGTGACATGAGTATGAGAACTCCTCGTTGATCGTGTTCAGTGAACTCATTCTCTATTGAGCACCTACGTACTTGTCTTGATGTCACACACACCAATGACTCGAGACTAGTCACTCTCCCTGAGAGAAGACATAGCACGTACTGATCTTATCGGACTGTCAATGCCCAATTGGCAATCCTATGATCAGGAACGTTTAGGATGTGTCTACGAAAGAATGGTCTCATTAATCTAACTTCATTAGATTGCATTCTTCCAATCACATATTCCTTGGACTTTATCGTTTAAGCATATAACATTTATATGAGACGTCTCAAACAATAATGTTTGCCCTTTATATGTAAACTAGATTAGTTTAACATGAGAAATATCCGTAAAGTATCATCATATGAATGGCTTTAGGGCACATTTCCAACAATCTCCCACTTGCACTAGAGCCAATCAGCTTGGTCATCTGTTATGATTCCTCTTCTGTAGTCATTTCCTAAATGGCTGAGTAGTAGGCCTAGGAAATGGATATCTATATGTTATCCATAGAAGCAACCTTGAGAATATCGACGTCACCATTATACATGATTCCCAATCATGTGGTTCAGTCTCTCATATGAGTTCGGATCTTGATGAGACCTTGATTCCCAGGCTTGAGCTATCGCCCCATTAGTGTCGTAGTGTCAGTACACTAGATACACTTTCTGGTTGGAACCGAATAGAGAGTTCATAAATGAACTTTCCCATCCAAACAACATTGTTGTAAACTTCTATATGGCAATATATTTTGCATTCATAATGGAACACACTAAAGTCATTACTTTAATGTTTCCATCCAAATATCTCTTTAGTCATAATAAAGAGATATCTGTTTATCTCTTCATTCATAATGAAGAAACATCCAATGATGGATTAGATTCACAATCTAATACATTTACGCTTCCATTACGTTACTCTAATTCTTCCTCATTCTTCGAGGAACCTATCCTTTAGTATTTCTTAAATACTTAAGGATTCACTTGACAGTTGCCATGGTTCTGATCCTGGGCTTGCACTGATATCGCCTTGTACCTTTCTAGGTACAACTCATATCAATGTTTTTCATACAATATGAAATACATAAATCACCTTTCTGCGTATGCATAAAGGATTCGATTTACGCATTATTTCTTTGGGAGTCAAATGGTACGTTCCCTTTGAGAAGAGCTACCTCCTAGTCTCACTAGAGTTGTTCTTCTTATTAAAGTTTATCATCATATGAGAAACTTCCTAGCAACCTTTTGTCTATTATTAGGGCATGATATAATCCAATTATATCCTAAAATCTATCATTATAGATTTTCATCCCATGTATATAGACTATGTCTCCCATATACATTCTATCGTTATAGAAAGTTTTAAAGTCATAACTTTAACAATGAAGTATTCTTTTCATTTCCAAAATTAATATATCATACATATATTCAAATTTAGGAATATGATTAACTCCCACTAATCTTTTGTAAACCTAGTAAACAAAAGATTCATTTACATCTATATGAGAAATCAAACAATTTTGATCTTTCTCTCATAAGACGCTTATGGCTCCCACTAGCTTGCTAAGATCCATGATGGTTGGATCTCTACAACTTACATGTTTTGTGATTCATAGTTTTAGACATAAATTATCAAGACTATCTTAATAATGGTTTCGGAAACCTATATCATGTCCAAACATTGAATCACCATATAGTTGTAGCTAGCAATCTTCGAATTAATTGAAACTAAGACTACGTCAAAGATGGTTCCTTCAAAGTCAACCATTCTCTTTGATTGTAGTCACCTTAAGCTACCAATTAGCTATGAAGGTTTCATTATTTCGGGTCAAATGGTACTTTACCATTTCCTTGAGTATATATCGTATATACACTCAATGTAGTCATAAAGTTCAAACCATTCAACTGAGACGGTTTATAAATCCTTCTTGACTACCTTGGAGCTTGTGGTATAGGAACTAGGTTGTTATATTTGTTGATTATCATATTGTCTCTCAAAGAACCCATTCTTTTGAGTTCTATTCCTAGTTCATTTGCTCTAAGGCAAATCACATTGTAGGATTACAATGAACTACTCAACAAACAACATTTGTTGGTTGGTTTATAGAAGTGATATCCAAAGGTTAATTTAAGGATATCCACAAGATAATTTTTAAACAAATATTGCTTATTAGCACACAACCCCAAATCTTAACATGATTAAGATTTGTCTTTCTTTCCAACTACATCCTATGGAGTTATGAAAATTTTGGAAGATCTTCTAATTGACAATCATATTGTCTTAGAAGCATATATATCCTATATATGGGTAATTGATAATATCTAACGAACTAAATCTTATTCAAGTTCGTTCTTCTCCTAATGGAGAAAATCATTTATCTTATGATGCTAATTTCCTTGATATCTTTCAAGGAAACTCATCTAAAGTGTTACCTTTCCTTGGATCAAATCTAAGGATGTAATTACTTTAGACGTCTTACTCATCAATCTTACATTTCTTGAATTCTTTGAAACCTTTTGCAAAGTATTCGGACTTGTGTTTATTCAAAATAAACTATAGTCCAACCGAGAGTGATCTTCGGTGAATGTCATACAACATGAGTAGTATTATGTTGTGGACAATTGCCACTATCTTGCAACCTTTTGGGTTTTAAGCATCATTATATTCTAAACAGTTAACGCTACCATATCATCTCTACTATAGAGACAATCAATTAGATTACTATAATCCAATCATTGATTAATAAAGAACAATGTTTTGTCAAACAAAACATTCATCCATCTCTACTATAGTGATGGAATTGAGTTCCTTAAAATTGGAATGTAAAGACAATCTTTGGTTTTTCCAATTTCTTTGGTAGTTCATATGAGGAAGTTAGTACCATCTGCTTTCGCAGAGATCTATATTTTATTCACGTTCCGAATGTGAAGTACTTTCTCTTCTCTCATTAATCTTCTACTTCTTATTAGCCACACTTTTACAACGATTGTAAAACATAGTTACTAATACGGAATCAAGCATTCAAGTAGAAGAACCAACTGTTTTGAACTATTCAAGAACAATTTACAACACCTTCGAAAGGTGTGTTCTTGACACTTGCAAGACATTTCTTGCAAATACCCCTTCCAATGTCCATCCTTTCATAAAGAAAGTTTGTTCCCTTGGAGTTAATTTTATCTTCTTCATTTGACTTCTCCTTTGACTACAATAGTCATGGTCCCTAAACTCCCACTATCTCTCTTGAAACCTTTTTCAATTGTGTTTATACACATCAAACATTTTGGAGAGTGTGTGGTTATTGTTCACTACATAGTTTACAATAAACTTAGTGAACCATTAGGATAGGGACATAAAGGTGAAGTCCTAGCTTAGTTTCCGTCTCGTTAAGTGGTTTATCACTTCAACACTCAATGATTCAAAATCATCATAAGTCCATGTTGATGGACTATTTTTGTCAACCAACCATTATGTTCTAAACATAATTACAAACTTTCAAGAGTTGTTCAAGGCAACTCTTATTTGTTCATAAGTTCCTTTGTTCATATAACGAAGGAATAAGCATTGGTTGTTTGTGTTGTCCTCTTCATGATAGACATTTCTAACATGTTCTTCCAATGATACATTATCAATAGGAAGATTGTGAGGATGAGACTTTTTAGGTACATGCACAATCCATTTAAGACAATCTTTGGGATTGTGTTACCAAGTCCGGAAACTAAAACATTCGGATTTTCTTTGTCAAGTTTTGGATAGCGTTTGCAAATATATTGGTAAACAAATACATAACGAATATAAATTGATTGATTTTAAGCATTTGATTCGGGTCTTTAAATCAAATAGCACCACCCACTATTTTTGGCAAATTCCATATCCCTCATTGGAATTCGAGAGTTTTGGAGGAAACTCTTAGTAGGTTATGGGCGACTCACTATTACCAAGCCCACCTCAGAAGAAAATCATATTGGCTAGCGTTAATAATAATGAGAGAGTACACTTACTCATTTGCAACTAATGCAAGTACCCATCAATTTGGCCTCTAGAGAATGATGCCTCAGAAGAATATCATATTGGCACATTGCACTTAGTTAAGTCATTCCCACCATGCTAGTTAAAGTAGGGGTTCAAGAATGGCCTCAGAAGGATATCATATTGACCACACTCGTTGCCTACCTTTACTTCATCATATGTGTATAGGCTTCTCCTGAATGTAAGCACATACTTTGCAACCCCAGAACTGGACGAATACGGTGTATGAGTCACAAACGATTGAAGCCTACCATGGTGGAAGGCCACGAAAGAGTGTTCTAAGCACTCTCACGCTTATCAACTTAATAATGGTTTGGTTGAGGGTTTTAGGTCTCATCACATATAAGTATTCATTTTAATCTACATTAAAACAATTTTGGTCCTATTACAACTATTGGTCCATTTGATTCAATTTAGTTGTATATAATACTCCCACTATACTTATAAAACGGTTTTTAAAGCAAGAGTATATGATACTACTAACATAAGGTTTGCATTCATTTGATGGACTATATAGTTGCCTTAGGGCCTTAGGATGACTATGAACCTTTGTTTAGATTCAACACGAGCCTAGTGTTGAATCTCGGACTAGGGATGAAGATTGATTTTAGTTACGCGTTTAATCACATTAAGGCGTGTTGTCTTAGGGGCGTTGGACCCAACTACTTCATTTTCATGCATATCAAATAAAGCAAGAAAGAAGTACTTCAAAGTAAAGGTGAGCTTATGCTCATTACAACATTTGCATAATTAAAATTACTTTAAAGTAAAGAAGAGCTTATGCTCTTTTACAACATTTGATCAAATCAAATTACAACCAAAATTAATCTACACATTCCCATGGTTCAAACAAATTTGAAACGGCCTTTCACATAGCTCAATTATCGTAGGCTTAGGTTCATAATCACCCTTTAATTAATTAACACTTTAACTAATTAAACTTGAATGCAACATTTTCATTTGGTTTTTTTTTATCCATAAAATTGATTTAAATGGAGCTAAATGAAATGAAAATCCAATTCTCATTTAAAGAGACAAAACAATTTTTGTTCCCTACTTAATTTGGGCCATCATGCAATAACCACAACTTTTTGGGCTATATTGCGAAACACAAACTTTTGGGGTCACTTTGTAAAAAACACAAAAGTCCACTACTTCATGTAATTACAACTAGAACCCAAAAATTTCAACAAATACAAAAAACTTCATTAAAGGAGCAAAACAATTTGTCCTTTAACGTTTTTGGGCCTTAACGTAAAAACGTAAACTTTTGGGCCAAAGTGCAAATACACAAAAGTATCAAAACTTTATGTAATTGAATAAAAGACCCAAAAATACCCTATTTAATTAGGGTGGCCGGCCATGATAGAAAAAATATGATTTTTACAAAGTTTTTGTAAGTGGGTTTTATTAGGTGAGGTAAAGATGAAATATTTTGAATTTATGTTAAACTTTTAAAAAAGTTTGTCTACCATTATAGCCATTAATTGAATTTATGTCAAACTTTTAAAAAAGTTTGTCTACCATTAAAACCATTAATAATACTTTACCAATAATCATCACCCACTAAAATCACCCACTAAAATTAAACCAAAACTTTATGTAAAAACATAAAACATTTTGAATCAAAACTTCAAAACTTTTTGTTCTTGGCAAGAACTTCAAGAACATTGAAGAACACTCATGAAAACTCATAATAGCTCCATGAATGTTTTCACTCACCAAAACTCAAATTTTCATCACTCAAAAGAGGGTTAACATCCTAGGGTACTTAGGGGTTCCAAAAGTCACTTTAAAACCATTTTAACAAGACAAACATGAACCCAAAAAATCACCCTTTGGATTTGGCCGAATTTCCCAAAAAACATGGCACCAAATTTTAGCTCCAAAATTCATGCTCATATGAACTACATCTACAACATTTGAGATGGCAAATTTTCTAACAAAATTTACATTCAAAGAAACAAGAATAAAGCTTGTAACATATTACAACTTTTAAATCAAAAAACTATGAACTACAAAACCCAAAATGATTCACCAACTACTAGACCTAGGCTCTTGATACCACTTGAAGGAAATTTTGTGAAAAACATGTTCATTTGAATAACATCATATAGCATGCAATTAACAATTAAAGGCGGAATCATGCTTTCATGCATTCAAAAACAAAACATCTACCATGAAATTCAAAGCCTAGTAGATTGGTGAACCTTGACTCAACTTTTAAATCAACATTTATTAGTTGAGAAATATTTACCTTTGTAGATTCCTCTTTGCATATGCAAAGGATAATCACCCAAGAGATAGGGCCTTCATTCCTTGCTTCTTAGCTCCATGGATTTGGTTGAAAGAATAGGATTCTCCAAGTTCCCAAAATAGAGAACCTCTAAAGATTCTACACCAAGGTTGGATTGGAGAGGAAATGAGTGACCTTGAGGAAATAGAATTGCTAGACAATATCCCCCAAGGTGGTTGGCCTCTTAGAGAGAAATGGAAGCTTTGTGTTCTCACCAATTTTCTCTAAAATCAACAACTTATGAATTTAGTTTATAAAGTTCTTTATATAGTCACTTCTATAAATGACCTAAAGAACCATAAAACCCTAATTCATCACTATAGGATTTGGGCTTTTGGGCCTTTGTGAATCTTTATTCATTAAGTTGTCATACAACTTAAGTCAATGGGCTTTGACGTTCGAAGCCCATTGGGCCTTAAGGTCCAAAACTATCCCGAGGTCTTTAACGAACTTATTCGTTTGATTAATTAACATATTAATTAATCCTTGCCATAAATAATTAAACCATTTAATTCATCTCCTTTGTTTCTTCAATCTCCACCTTATTTGGTGTACGATACATTAGGTTCCTTTTAGCGAGGCAGTGGGCGATTAAAACCATTTTACATCGATTGTGAATTGAAACTTACTTTCAATTCTCCCTTTAGTGATTACACACGTTTAGGGCTTCCACAAACCATGAGTGACCCCTAGCAGCATATCATGGCTACCCAAGCTAATCAGAAGAGGTAGAGAACCTATTCAGTTTAGGATTACAAATGCAATACGGCCTTTCTCTAATCTAATACTCTTGACCACATTGTTTGGTTTGATAGTTTATTTATTCATGTCTACTATCCAATGTGAATCATTTGCATTTTATGATTACCTTGAATGTGATTTGGAACGCATTCCCCAATCTCATTCATACTCTGGCCAGAGATTTTAATCATATCATAGAGTATTCTCCCTCAAGCCAATTGAAGGTTAGAGATCCCTTGTTGCGCATTCACTTGTCTCCATGACTAAGTGGCTTAACCCCAATGATGTCGTGGACACCCCGATGGGGTGACTTTGACATAATCAAAGATCAAGGACTTAACCACAAGACAACAACCGTGATGCCTCAGGTCAAAGGACTAATTTGCATTATCCCAAACATGAGTTCTCATGTGACATGAGTATGAGAACTCCTCGTTGATCATGTTCAGTGAACTCATTCTCTATTGAGCACCTACGTACTTGTCTTGATGTCACACACACCAATGACTCGAGACTAGTCACTCTCCCTGAGAGAAGACATAGCACGTACTGATCTTATCGGACTGTCAATGCCCAATTGGCAATCCTATGATCAGGAACGTTTAGGATGTGTCTACGAAAGAATGGTCTCATTAATCTAACTTCATTAGATTGCATTCTTCCAATCACATATTCCTTGGACTTTATCGTTTAAGCATATAACA
Source organism: Malus fusca (assembly GCA_035220775.1). Lineage (NCBI taxonomy): Eukaryota > Viridiplantae > Streptophyta > Magnoliopsida > Rosales > Rosaceae > Malus > Malus fusca. The sequence continues at coordinate 16,980,826 of CM069066.1, read as the reverse complement.
TTTATATGAGACGTCTCAAACAATAATGTTTGCCCTTTATATGTAAACTAGATTAGTTTAACATGTGAAATATCCGTAAAGTATCATCATATGAATGGCTTTAGGGCACATTTCCAACACTATTTTGGACTCGGCCTCTCTAAGGATGCGTTCAAATTGTTCTAATCTTTGAAACAATCATGGGGTGAATTTGGAGGAGATTTAGGGCTAAAATGTGGCTGGATAGTTTCTTTGCAGGTTCTGCTAGCTTAATTGGTATTTTGTTTTCTAGTATATTTTATTTTTATTTGGTTTTCTAGTCAGATTTTAAGACTTTTATTAGGAACGATTTGATAACTTATGTAGATAAATAAGGTCTTTGGCCGACTCTAGTTGCCTCTCTTCTTTTCATGCAACTTTGGGAGATAGGAAATTGGCTAGGGTTCTTGAGGAATTTTAGACTTTTACTTTAAGGTGTTTTCAATCTTTTTCTTCATAATAATATTTCTTTGAATTTTGATTATGAATATGCGTAACTAATCCGTATGGGTAGGGCGAAGTCTTGAGCCTTAGCATGAATATGTAGTTTTTATTTAATTGCTTGTCATTGTATGCATGCTTTAAATTATTAATCACTGTGCTTAAACAATCTAATTGTTTTAATGCATGATCACCATTAGGATCTTTATAAAAGTAATTTGATGCAATTTTGGTCAGAAGGTTCCTTGAAATTGACGTTGGCTTCTCGTGGTCAATAATTGTAATTTCATTTAAGATGAACACCGCGTCTTAAGGTTTGCATTGTTTTTCAAAGGGTTTTCACAAAACGTAATGAGTCTTTCCTGTTCATATTTTGATCCGAACGACGGGTTCCATGTTAGATATACATTCTATGTTGGAGGTTCCAAGTAGGACATATATTAGGAAAACCTAACCTTCAAAGTTGCATGTGTAAATCATAAGTAATTGGTAAAAATACACAAAATTGCTAGGGTGATGGCAGAACCCTAGTGCTTATAAATGGGTTTTTAAAAACTCTTTTTCTTTTATCTTTTTAATTTTGGCCGAATTTATTATTTGGTTTTTAATTAAAATTCGTTTTTAATATTACTAAAATTCCTAATCACTTCTTTCAAATTCCGTTTTTAGGTAATTAATTAGGAATTGGTTTCAAATAAATTTTTAAATAATCTTTGCGGAGAACAACCTTACATGAACATATATACTACAACTACCTTGTACTCTTGCAAGTATTTTGTATGATTTTAACCTTCTTTACGTAGGTATTAAAAATCCTATCAGTTATCATGATTGAATGTAGGTCTTCCATATTCCAGAATCGGGCAGCCTTATAACAATGGCCCATGGACCATGTAGGATCCTAAACGCTCTCTCCACATCTTTCTTGTAAGACTTTTGTTTCTACGAAAGGAATTTCTTTTTTTTCACAATCGGGATAAGAATAACTTTTCCCAAACGTAGACCAGCTAGGATAAATACCATCAGTTAAGAAGTAACCTAGCTAATCTACATTACCATTTACCTTGTACCTCCATTCTGGTGCCCATCCATTGACAACATCATCTAATAGAGGAAAAGACCAAAGAGCAATAATATTGTTGTTTGATCTAGAAGCACCGACGAATGTATGCCACATTCAAGTGTCATAAAATGCCATAGCCTCAAACACAATGGTTGGCTTGTTGCGACGGCCCTTAAATTGGCCAGCCTAAGCGGTAGGACAATTCTTCCACTCCCAATGCATATAATCGAGACTTCTTGTTGTGCCAGGGAAGCCTCTTTTGTCTATCTTGCGTAGAAGCCTTATCAAGTCTTCATGATTTGGCTTTCAAAAGTATGTATGTCCACATATGGCTTAAACTGCCTTACAAAATCACTTGAGGTTCTCAATAGCAATGCTCTCCACTAGTCGACAATATTCGTTAGTTGAATCTGCAGAGCACCCATTGGCTAGCATTTGAAATGCATATGTGAGCTTTTGATACGGTGATAGACTCAGTTGGCCTACGACATCTATCTTCCTTGCAAAGTGGTTGTCATGGTGGATAGTTATGTTCAAGATGTTTTCAAAAAGCTCTTTCCTCATTCGATACTGTGTCCAAAAATCATGATAAAGATATCTCGGACGTTAGATAAAATAGTTTATCATCATTTGGTCATGGCATTATTCTCTATTACGTTGCAAAATTCATGGCCCATACCAGCACCACGAAAGCTAGCTTCAGCATGGTGCCCATATTGCATAAGTGAGATTCCAAGTTCGACATCTTCGTTGTTGATTTCTTTTTCATCAGCTGCAGGGTTGCTTGGAATTGTGCCATTTGAATTGCCAAGCTTCGTCTTCTTCTATCACCTACTGATGAGAGAGTGATGATTTTGAGGAAACAAAAAAATCAATGATAGATGGATGATTTCGAGGAAACAGAAACTATGAAAGATGGATGATTGAAGAATATTATGTGTGTAGGTTTGAGTTTCAGCCTATGCTTATATAGAGGATGATTGAAGAATATGAAGTTTATAGGTTTGTGTTTCATATATGTTTCGTATGTTTCAAGTGTTTCATGTGTTATACATCTCTATCATGTGTTTTGTATGTGTTTCATATGTGTTTTGTTTATTCATGTGTTTTATATGTATTTGTGTGCTTCTATCATTTGTTTCATATTCTTTCATAGTATTTCATGAGTTTCATAGTGTCGGTTTAGTGATTTTTCAATATTATCGGAATCTAAATATTTTTAAGTTAAAATGTTTATAAAAATTAAATTAGGATCGTCTACATAATAGTTTTTAAAAAGTTACTTAAAAATTAGCCTAAATTCATTCTTTTGTTGCACCCCTGAAGGTCCATGCAGCTGAATACGACTGCCCACATCTCACCTTCCCTTGGAAAGGAAAAGTCAAAACATTAAAGATAAGGATTAATTACCCAAATCCTATCTTTAATACATTTTGAATTGATGATTGACTCCATTCAAGTAAGTAATCCCTATTTAAATCAATTAGGGATATTTACACCATTATCTCAAGATATTGTTTCCTATTTAATATCTTGAGAATATTCTCTCCATACACACTTTGGCCAATAGGATGCCGCCATTGAAGGAAAAAGTGAGAATATTTGAACACATAAGCTAACAATTAAACTTTAAAGTAGGCATGTATTAAAAAACAATTCTAAAACCCATGACTTTCAAAGTCTAGTGAATGGTGAACCATAAGACTCTTTAACAACATTAAGGAGAAGAAAGGTTTTTGAGATTCATTACCCTTGAAGCTCATCCTTGTTTACACAAGGGATTCACCCAAGTGGAGGGCCTTCAAGTCACATCCTAGCTCCTTGGATATTCCTTGTCATTTTGTACCTTTTGATTCTCTTTTGGCTACTTGAAGATGTGAGGAAAGGAACTCCAAAAGTGCCAAAGGTTTGGTACCTCTAAGTCTCCACACCAAGGATGATGGTGTGAAGATGAAATTGATCACCTAGAATGAATTTGATACTAGTAAATCCTCATAGGTAGGTCGGCCTCTTTGTAAAGAGAAAGAGAGAAAATGTTTCACTCTTTGTCTCAAAGAAACCCTAAAGATGTGAAAGCTATAAAGATGCTTTTATATCTCTTTCTTAGGTGAGTGGCAAAATTGAAATTAAGCAATTTAGTTTTAGTTGTCATACAACTTAAACATAATGGACCTAGTGGACCAAAACCATTTTGGGCCCTGGAAGCCCAAAACTAACTTAAAAGCTCCAATATGAACCTTTCGTATAATTAATTAACTAATTAATTAGTCTCGACCATTCTCAGTTAAACTATTTAATTGCTTATCCATCTATTTTATATCTTCCCATTCATCCTTACTCGGTGTACGATCCATTAGGTTCTAGTTAGCGAGGCAATGGGCGATTGTTATGCTTAACGATCGATTGTGAATTGAAATCACATTTCAATTCTCCCTTTGATGAAGATTAGTAATTGTTAATCTTGATGGCTTCCAGAAACCATGAGTGACACCTAGTAGTATGTCATGGCTACCCAAGCTAAGTAGAAGTGGTTGGAGAACCTATCCAGTTACAACTACAATGCAATACTGTCATTCTCTAATACAATACTCTTGATCACATTGTTTAAGAGATATTTTGTTTCATATTTACTTTCCAATATGATACTTCTCTATATGATTCACTTGACTATGATTTGGAAAATTCTTCCTGAGTCATATTCATATGCTTTGGCCAAAGACTCCCGAATCATATCTCAAAGTATTCTCCTTCCACCATGAAAGGTTAGAGATCCCTCGTTGTGCATTCACGTGCCTACTTATGAGTTCTTACATGACATGTATATTAAAACTCTCTTTTGATCATTGTTCAGTGTACTCGATTACCTTTTTGAGCACCTATGTGTATGTCTTAGTGTCCAACATTAAATGACTTAAGACTAGTCATACTCACGCTTGAGTCAACATAACACATACTAACCTTAGCGGATTGTCAATGCCTAATTGGCAATCCTATGGCTAAGAACGTTTTAGGAATGAACATAAGAGAAAGGTCTCATTATTCTAGATTATTTAGATCACTTCTCTCTTAGAACGAATACATTCCTTGGATTCCCCTATTGCTTTGCCCTTCATTAAACAAATAATAGTTTAACAAAATGAGTATTCCAAAAGTTATTGCATCAAATGAGTGGCTTTGTGGGCATACTTCCAACAACCATGTGTAGGGTAAAAACCCTACATCATGGCTGGCCCTCTCCCCTATATATATCTCCAATTCTACCAAATTTTAGTAATCTTTTTCAACCTCTAAAGCCCTAAAAACTTACTCCTTTCAGAGAACTAACTTAGGAATCGGAGATCCATTAGCTTAACCTCCCCACCTCGTGGGCACGTGAGTCCTAGGTCTTTGATCAAATGTGTTGATTGCTTTGTAGGTGCATTTTCGTCAAAGTAAGAGACGACAAAAATTTGAATCGACCAATTGGTGCTTTCATTGAAAGCTGATTCAAATACTCGAATAATACTTTTGCATTTGGTTCTTAGAATTTTCTATTACGTTGAATTTCTCACACATCTTGTCAATTAATTTTTCCTAGAAAAGTTTCTTGATAAATCCTTGGAGAAAGGATACAATGGTAGGAAATTCTGAAACCACTATGAACAAAACCCTGCACGTTCAAGGATTTAGACCATAGAGTGGAGACGAGGACATAGCCCCACGACGATGATCTTCATGGCTGAACGAAGTTCTTCATATCCCACGACGGTGATCCTCAGGATGATGAATAAATTGAAGTTAAGAGCAGCTCACCAAAAATTCAAGCAAGCCGAGAATGAAGCAATTCACTTACCACTGATAAATTCAGTTGAGACGCGCAGCTCAGGTGAAGAGTTAGACTCCCACTCCCCACTAACCTCCAAGGTATCTCTCGCCTACTCATGATCACCTTTGCAGGAAGCATAAAACAACCTATGGCGAGACCTAAGCTACTCCACACCTTCATTCTTACCAATTTCAAAGAAGTACCATAACTCATTAATGGTCAACCCAAGATCAAAGAACTTGCTCAAGTTCAAGAACCCCTTCATTGCACGAACTACATCCCAAGAGCACTCAGCAAGCGTACACTTCATGGATCAAATTACCTCCTAGAAAAGACGAGGCATGGGAAAAATAAATCCCAAGACGAAGTAATATGGATGGAATTTACTAGTCCTCTTCCTAGACTTGGCACCATCGCCACATGATTCATGGCTGCTATCATTCTTCACCCACATGACACGAAACCCAGATGGAATCGCATGCTTGTATGTCCCGAGAAAGTCTTTAAACAGCTCATCGAAATTAATCTTGACATATGCAGCCTTAAAGTAACTCACCTTGACGGTACAAAGGTTGAGGATATTCATCACTTTTACGATCAGAGGAAGACATCTCAATTTTTTTGCCAAAAAAAGTGCAAAGGAAAAATGTTCATAAAGCAGCTCGTGAGAAGAAAAAAAATAACAATAATAAAGAGGGCCGCAAAGCCCAGTGCCACACAGGCCCCATAGCCCAATCCCCAGCTCGACCCAAACCGTAGAAGCCAAGTAGCATGCTAGGTTGTACGGCCTGGTCGTCTATCTTGCGTAGCACGGCTTAGAGGCCCACGGTCACTCTCTCCTACACGCAGCTTGCGTTGCTCAGCCTAACACAGGAGGAGGCCCGTGCCACCTGAAGGAAATTTTGTGAAAAACATGTTCATTTGAGCAACATCAATAGCATGCAATTAACAAATTAAAGGCGGAATCATGCTTACATGCACTCAAAAACAAAACATCAACCATGAAATTCAAAGCCTAGTAGATTGGTGAACCTTGACTCAACTTAAAACAACATTTGTTAGTTGAGAAATATTTACCTTTGTAGATTCCTCTTTGCATATGCAAAGGATAATCACCCAAGAGATAGGGCCTTCATTCCTTGCTTCTTAGCTCCATGGATTTGGTTAGAAGAAAAGGTTCTCCAAGTTCCCAAAATTGAGAACCTCTAAAGATTCTACACCAAGGTTAAATTGAAGAAGAAATGAGTGACCTAGAGGAAGTAAAATTGCTAGATAATTTCCTCTAGCGTGGCTGAATTTTTTGAGAGCAAAGAGAGCTTTTGTTCTCATCTTTTCTCCACAAAAACCCTAAGGATGAAATGGCTATAAAGTTGCCTTTATACCACCTCACAATGGAGTGGCAAACTTGCAATTAAGCCAAGTTCACTACCCTCCTTAATTATGGGCTAATTGGGCTAATTGGGCTTTTGTGAATCATTATTCATTAAGTTGTCATACAACTTAAGTCAATGGGCTTTGACGTTCGAAGCCCATTGGGCCTTAAGGTCCAAAACTATCCCGAGGTCTTTAACAAACTTATTCGTTTGATTAATTAACATATTAATTAATCATTGCCATAAATAATTAAACCATTTAATTATTCTTACTCATCTCCTTTGTTTCTTCAATCTCCACCTTACACGGTGTACGATACATTAGGTTCCTTTTAGCAAGGCAGTGGGCGATTAAAACCATTTTACATCGATTGTGAATTGAAACTTACTTTCAATTCTCCCTTTAGTGATTACACACGTTTAGGGCTTCCACAAACCATGAGTGACACCTAGCAGCATATCATGGCTACCCAAGCTAATCAGAAGAGGTAGAGAACCTATTCAGTTTAGGATTACAAATGCAATACGGTCTTTCTCTAATCTAATACTCTTGACCACATTGTTTGGTTTGATAGTTTATTTATTCATGTCTACTATCCAATGTGATTCGTTTGCTTATATGATTACCTTGAATGTGAATTGGAACGCATTCCCAAATCTCATTCATACTCTGGCCAGAGATTTTAATCATATCATAGAGTATTCTCCCTCAAACCATTTGAAGGTTAGAGATCCCTTGTTGCACATTCACTTGTCTCCATAACTAAGTGGCCTAACCCCAATGATGTCGTGGACACCCCGATGGGGTGACTTTGACATAATCAAAGATCAAGGACTTAACCACAAGACAACTGTGATGCCTCAGGTCAAAGGACTAATTTGCATTATCCCAACCATGAGTTCTCATGTGACATGAGTATGAGAACTCCTCGTTGATCGTGTTCAGTGGACTCATTCTCTATTGAGCACCTACGTACTTGTCTTGATGTCACACACACCAATGACTCGAGACTAGTCACTCTCCCTGAGAGAAGACAAAGCACGTACTGATCTTAACGGACTGTCAATGCCCAATTGGCAATCCTATGATCAGGAACGTTTAGGATGTGTCTACGAAAGAATGGTCTCATTAATCTAACTTCATTAGATTGCATTCTCCCAATCACATATTCCTTGGACTTTATCGTTTAAGCATATAACATTTATATGAGACGGCTCAAACAATAATGTTTGCCTTTTATATGTAAACTAGATTACTTTAACATGTGAAATATCCGTAAAGTATCATCATATGATTGGCTTTAGGGCATATTTCCAACAATCTCCCACTTGCACTAGAGCCAATCAGCTTGGTCATCTGTTATGATTCCTCTTCTGTAGTCATTTCATAAATGGCTGAGTAGTAGGCCTAGGCAATGTATATCTATATGTTATCCATAGAAGCAACCTTGAGAATATCGACGTCACCATTATACATGATTCTCAATCATGTGGTTCAGTCTCTCATATGAGTTCGGATCTTGATGATACCTTGATTCCCTGGCTTGAGCTATCGCCCCATTAGTGTCGTAGTGTCAGTACACTAGATACACTTTCTGGTTGGAACCGAATAGAGAGTTCATAAATGAACTTTCCCATCCAAACAACATTGTTGTAAACTTCTATATATGGCAATATATTTTGCATTCATAATGGAACACACTAAAGTCATTACTTTAATGTTTCCATCCAAATATCCCTTTTGGGTTTTAAGCATCATTATATTCTAAACAGTTAACGCTACCATATCATCTCTACTATAGAGACAATCAATTAGATTACTATAATCCAATCAGTGATTAATAAAGAACAATGTTTTGTCAAACAAAACATTCATCCATCTCTACTATAGTGACGGAATTAAGTTCCTTAAAATTGGAATGTAAAGACAATCTTTGGTTTTTCCAATTTCTTTGGTAGTTCATATGAGGAAGTTAGTACCATCTGCTTTCGCAGAGATCTACATTTTATTCACGTTCCGAATGTGAAGTACTTTCTCTTCTCTCATTAATCTTCTACTTCTTATTAGCCACACTTTTACAACGATTGTAAAACATAGTTACTAATACGGAATCAAGCATTCAAGTAGAAGAACCAACTGTTTTGAACTATTCAAGAACAATTTACAATACCTTCGAAAGGTGTGTTCTTGACACTTGCAAGACATTTCTTGCAAATACCCCTTCCAATGTCCATCCTTTCATAAAGAAAGTTTGTTCCCTTGGAGTTAATTTTATCTTCTTCATTTGACTTCTCCTTTGACTACAATAGTCATGGTCCCTAAACTCCCACTATCTCTCTTGAAACCTTTTTCAATTGTGTTATACACATCAAACATTTTGGAGAGTGTGTGGTTATTGTTCACTACATAGTTTACAATAAACTTAGTGAACCATTAGGATAGGGACATAAAGGTGAAGTCCTAGCTTAGTTTCCGTCTCGTTAAGTGGTTTATCACTTCAACACTCAATGATTCAAAATCATCATAAGTCCATGTTGATGGACTATTTTTGTCAACCAACCATTATGTTCTAAACATAATTACAAACTTTCAAGAGTTGTTCAAGGCAACTCTTATTTCTTCATACAACAATTTGTAAGTGAAGAATTATGGCACTAAAAGTGTCCTTGTCTTTTATGCTAATCTTCGTAAGTTCCTTTGTTCATATAACGAAGGAATAAGCATTGGTTGTTTGTGTTGTCCTCTTCATGATAGACATTTCTAACATGTTCTTCCAATGATACATTATCAATAGGAAGATTGTGAGGATGAGACTTCTTAGGTACATGCACAATCCATTTAAGACAATCTTTGGGATTGTGTTACCAAGTCCGGAAACTAAAACATTCGGTTTTTCTTTGTCAAGTTTTGGATAGCGTTTGCAAATATATTGGTAAACAAATACATAACGAATATAAATTGATTGATTAAGCCATTTGATTTGGGTCTTTAAATCAAATAGCACCACCCACTATTTTTGGCAAATTCCATATCCCTCATTGGAATTCGAGAGTTTTGGAGGAAACTCTTAGTAGGTTATGGGAGACTCACTATTACCAAGCCCACCTCACAATGATATGATATTGGCTAGCATTAATAATAATGAGAGAGTACGCTTACTCATTTGCAACTAATGCAAGTACCCATCAATTTGGCCTCTAGAGAATGTTGCCTCACAACGATATGATATTGGCTCCATTGCACTTAGTTAAGTCATTCCCACCATGCTTAGTTCGTGAAGGGGTTCAAGAATAGCCTCACGATGATACGATATTGGCCATCCTCGTTGCCTACACTCACCTCATCAAGTATGTATATAGACTCCTCCTGAGTATAAGCATGCACTTTGTACTCCCCCATGATAGGGTGAAGCCGGTGTACAAGTCATAAACGATTGGAGCTACCACGGTGGAAGGCCACGAAAGAGTGTTCTAAGCACTCTCACGCTTTTCAACTTAATAATGGTTTGGTTGAGGGTTTTAGGTCTCATCACATAAACATATTCATCTTAATCTTTATTAAAACAATTTTGGTCCTATTACAACTATTGGTCCATTTGTTTTTAGTTGTATATAATACTCCCACTATGCTTATAAAACGGTTTTTAAAGCAAGAGTATATGATACTACTAACATAAGGTTTGCATTCATTTGATGGACTATATAGTTGCCTTAGGGCCTTAGGATGACTATGAACCTTTGTTTAGATTCAACACGAGCCTAGTGTTGAATCTCGGACTAGGGATGGAGATTGATTTTAGTTACGCGTTTAATCACATTAAGGCGTGTTGTCTTAGGGGCGTTGGACCCTCTACTTCATTTTCATGCATATCAAATAAAGCAAGAAAGAAGTACTTCAAAGTAAAGGTGAGCTTATGCTCATTACAACATTTGCATAATTCAAATTACTTTAAAGTAAAGAAGAGCTTATGCTCTTTTACAACATTTGATCAAATCAAATTACAACCAAAATTAATCTACACATTCCCATGGTTCAAACAAATTTGAAACGGCCTATCACATAGCTCAATTATCGTAGGCTTAGGTTCATAATCACCCTTTAATTAATCAACACTTTAATTAATTAAATTGAATGCAACATTTTCATTTGGTTTTTGTATCCATAAAATTGATTTAAATGGAGCTAAATGAAATGAAAATCCAATTCTCATTTAAAGAGACAAAACAATTTTTGTTCCCTACTTAATTTGGGCCATCATGCAATAACCACAACTTTTTGGGCTATATTGCGAAACACAAACTTTTGGGGTCACTTTGTAAAAACACAAAAGTCCACTACTTCATGTAATTACAACTAGAACCCAAAAATTTCAACAAATACAAAAAACTTCATTAAAGGAGCAAAACAATTTGTCCTTTAACGTTTTTGGGCCTTAACGTAAAAACGTAAACTTTTGGGCCAAAGTGCAAATACACAAAAGTATCAAAACTTTATGTAATTGAATAAAAGACCCAAAAATACCCTATTCTATTAGGGTGGCCGGCCATGATAAAAAAAAAATAAGATTTTTACAAAGTTTTTGTAAGTGGGTTTTGTTAGGTGAGGTAAAGATGAAATATTTTGAATTTATGTCAAACTTTTAAAAAAGTTTGTCTACCATTATAGCCATTAATTGAATTTATGTCAAACTTTTAAAAAAGTTTGTCTACCATTAAAACCATTAATAATACTTTACCAATAATCATCACCCACTAAAATCACCCACTAAAATTAAACCAAAACTTTATGTAAAAACATAAAACTTTTTGAATCAAAACTTCAAAACTTTTTGTTCTTGGCAAGAACTTCAAGAACATTGAAGAACACTCATGAAAACTCATAATAGCTCCATGAATGTTTTCACTCACCAAAACTCAAATTTTCACCACTCAAAAGAGGGCTAACATCCTAGGGTACTTAGGGGTTCCAAAAGTCACTTTAAAACCATTTTAACAAGACAAACATGAACCCAAAAAATCACCCTTTGGATTTCGCCGAATTTCCCCAAAAACATGGCACCAAATTTTAGCTCCAAAATTCATGCTCATATGAACTACATCTACAACATTTGAGATGGCAAATTTTCTAACAAAATTTACATTCAAAGAAACAAGAATAAAGCTTGTAACATATTACAACTTTTAAATCAAAAACTATGAACTACAAAACCCAAAATGATTCACCAACTACTAGACCTAGGCTCTGATACCACTTGAAGGAAATTTTGTGAAAAACATGTTCATTTGAGCAACATCAATAGCATGCAATTAACAAATTAAAGGCGGAATCATGCTTACATGCACTCAAAAACAAAACATCAACCGTGAAATTCAAAGCCTAGTAGATTGGTGAACCTTGACTCAACTTAAAACAACATTTGTTAGTTGAGAAATATTTACCTTTGTAGATTCCTCTTTGCATATGCAAAGGATAATCACCCAAGAGATAGGGCCTTCATTCCTTGCTTCTTAGCTCCATGGATTTGGTTAGAAGAAAAGGTTCTCCAAGTTCCCAAAATTGAGAACCTCTAAAGATTCTACACCAAGGTTAAATTGAAGAAGAAATGAGTGACCTAGAGGAAGTAAAATTGCTAGATAATTTCCTCTAGGGTGGCTGAATTTTTTGAGAGCAAAGAGAGCTTTTGTTCTCATCTTTTCTCCACAAAAACCCTAAGGATGAAATGGCTATAAAGTTGCCTTTATACCACCTCACAATGGAGTGGCAAACTTGCAATTAAGCCAAGTTCACTACCCTCCTTAATTATGGGCTAATTGGGCTAATTGGGCCTTTGTGAATCATTATTCATTAAGTTGTCATACAACTTAAGTCAATGGGCTTTGACGTTCGAAGCCCATTGGGCCTTAAGGTCCAAAACTATCCCGAGGTCTTTAACAAACTTATTCGTTTGATTAATTAACATATTAATTAATCATTGCCATAAATAATTAAACCATTTAATTACTCTTACTCATCTCCTTTGTTTCTTCAATCTCCACCTTACACGGTGTACGATACATTAGGTTCCTTTTAGCGAGGCAGTGGGCGATTAAAACCATTTTACATCGATTGTGAATTGAAACTTACTTTCAATTCTCCCTTTAGTGATTACACACGTTTAGGGCTTCCACAAACCATGAGTGACACCTAGCAGCATATCATGGCTACCCAAGCTAATCAGAAGAGGTAGAGAACCTATTCAGTTTAGGATTACAAATGCAATACGGTCTTTCTCTAATCTAATACTCTTGACCACATTGTTTGGTTTGATAGTTTATTTATTCATGTCTACTATCCAATGTGATTCGTTTGCTTATATGATTACCTTGAATGTGAATTGGAACGCATTCCCAAATCTCATTCATACTCTGGCCAGAGATTTTAATCATATCATATAGTATTCTCCCTCAAACCATTTGAAGGTTAGAGATCCCTTGTTGCACATTCACTTGTCTCCATAACTAAGTGGCTTAACCCCAATGATGTCGTGGACACCCGGATGGGGTGACTTTGACATAATCAAAGATCAAGGACTTAACCACAAGACAACTGTGATGCCTCAGGTCAAAGGACTAATTTGCATTATCCCAACCATGAGTTCTCATGTGACATGAGTATGAGAACTCCTCGTTGATCGTGTTCAGTGGACTCATTCTCTATTGAGCACCTACGTACTTGTCTTGATGTCACACACACCAATGACTCGAGACTAGTCACTCTCCCTGAGAGAAGACATAGCACGTACTGATCTTAACAGACTGTCAATTCCCAATTGGCAATCCTATGATCAGGAACGTTTAGGATGTGTCTACGAAAGAATGGTCTCATTAATCTAACTTCATTAGATTGCATTCTCCCAATCACATATTCCTTGGACTTTATCGTTTAAGCATATAACATTTATATGAGACGGCTCAAACAATAATGTTTGCCTTTTATATGTAAACTAGATTAGTTTAACATGTGAAATATCTGTAAAGTATCATCATATGATTGGCTTTAGGGCATATTTCCAACACTACCTTCATCTTTCCTTCACACCTAGAGAGCTTAACAGGGGCCAGTCATTTCGACCCAAGTTGCAGAAACCAGAAAGCCGGCCCACGCCGATCTCTTTCCCTCTCTTCCCTTTGCCTGCATAGGCTCATGCCCTACAACCGTGGAGGCCTAGCCCAAGCTGGCCTCCCTACGCCCTAGCACGTTGTACATCTCAGCTGAGCCGAACTGATGTTGGTCCACACCAGCCGACTCCCACTACACCACCTGTAACACACTAGCATCGTGGCACCCTTGCCATGATTCCTACACATCCTTGGCCCTTATAGAGCATATTTTCAAGCTCCAGGGCTCTAGAAAATTAAGAAGGAAAATTAAATTTTTTCATACCTTGGTTTGGAGCGGAGAAAAACAACAAGGACAAAGGACGACTCTTTGCAAGGGCAATAGAAGAAGAAATAGGTGAGGGGGAACAAATTTCCTCTGACTTCTTTCTTCCTTGTTAGAATGAAGATTGTTCTCCAAGAAAGCTAGGTGGGGGGTGTGGATGCAAATTTCTCTTCCTTTGACAAAAATGCACCTGCAAAATAATAACACTTTCGATTAAGGCCAAAAGCCTCACGAGCCCATGATGACTTGGTTGGGGGCTTTCGTTGCTTTCGCTGAAGAATCTCTGATGCCAAAGTTAGAATTCTAAAAAAAAATGTATTTAAGAGCTTGTGGGTAGCAAATGGCTTATCATTTTAGTAGGATAAAAGAGATATTTATAGGAGAGTGGCCGACCTTTAAGGTGAGGAGTGGCTGACCTTTTATGGTGTATTTGGGTGGTAATTGCAAGATATTATGTGAAATAATATCCTATCTTGCAATTAACATGACAATTATTCATAATTTAAATAGGAAGTTTCGGGAGTTACCTTTTGAATAAAATCAATAAGGGATTGATGAGGAGTGATTAGAGAATATAAAATAAATTCCATATTGATCACCTCTGACTCTTCCTTGATTGAGCTATTATTGTCTTTTACATGTGTGTGAGAATTCCGGTGTGCCTCAAAGTTAATCTCGTCTTTTTTACCCAAAAGTCCACTTGTCATCTCTATGATTTTTTTAATTATTTTTGGCTCCACAAATACCCCCACAACTGCTGTGCTACTCGCAAGAAAGGGCAGTAGGTGTAAAGATCTCCAACTACTTAGGGAAACGTAAGATCGTTTCCTAATTTAATGCAGATTCCTACTTTGACTTGGAATTAGATTCTTCTAGGAAAGGGAAATAAATCGCCACCAAAACCTATTTAAGCCTACCTTAAGTAAGGGATTGAATCACCTTCAGAGAGCAATTATTTGTCCCTACAAGAAAGAGAGAAAACTAGAGGATATTTGTTCCCCTTTCCCTAACATTCTTCTTCACTTGCCTGTGTAAAAAACCAGCTTCCATTGATTTCTTTATCTTCTCTGCGCTGCACCAATGTAAGAAAAACTTAATTTTCTTTGTCTTCTTCTTGGGTGGTGCTGTCGCGGAAGTCGTCGGGGTGGTGTGCCAAGTCGGCTCGCAGGGCCTAGAAGTCGACTCTGCATAGGCAGAGGAGGTGGTGTGGCAGGGGCCAAGGCTTGGCATGGGTCAAGGAAGTGGCGTGGCATGGGCTATGATTTAGGCGACTTGGCTTGGCTAGAGCTAAGGGCAGCTGCGTGGCTAACGCCGAGGCTTAAGGCGCTGGGGCATAATGCTGGTATATTAGCTTACTTTTTAGACCTTTAGTTGAGAAGAAATCATTTGGTCACCTTTGGAAAACTTGACATCAAGCTGTCTCCAACGTCCGTGTCCAGAGATAGAATGAAGTGTCCAGCTGTGGCAAAATCTGGATTCGCTTCTTAAAGACTTGCCACTACGAGAAGTAGGGGAGGAAAGTTTGTCACTTGGAAAATTGGATTCGGTTGTTAAAGAGGCGTCAAAGCCTGCTCATCTGCTGCTGCCACATCTGTGCTGCTTGCCAAGATGGAGGAAACTGTTTGAGTTTGATTTCTCAACTGCCATCGATTGAGCAATAGAGGATGGAGCTGCCAAGATTGGAGCTGCTGAAGATGAAATGTCAGATGAGCAAACTGTTACCTACGAAGTAGCTGCTGAGGGCATGGTGGTTACTGGAGAGCCCAAGGTCATCCAAGCTGCTAAATGAGTAGTGTGCTCTATTTAGGTTATGTCAGATGTTGGCAACCTTCATATAAGTTTATCAATTTGCTAGAAATTTAATAAACTGCTTTCTTTGATTTACTCCATCTTCCTTTTTCTTGAAACTTTTGTTGCTTGAAATGTCTTGCAAAATTTTCAGCCATAGAATGGTCGGTTGAGCACGCTGCTTAAAAAAAACCTGACAATCATAGGAGTCACTATGGTCGTCATTTTTGGCTTCTTGGGCGTCGAGCTGTCGAGTTCGTCATTGACTGCTACCCCTGACCATTTGCTAGTTAGCTGGTCTTCGAGTATTCAATCTTTTGAGCTATGTGGCTTGCATCACAACATGAAAAAGATTTATGCAATATCAAAATTGTTAACTAATCACATAAAAATGAGTAGTTGTGTGGAAATTCATGGGCAGTTTGTCCCCTTCCATTGAAAAGTAGACCCAGATGGGTGTCGGAGAATTAGCTTTTCTTCTCACACTTCAGAGCAAACCTAGATAGGTGTTGGGGATTTAGTTTACCCTTTCGCACTGGAGGGCATACCCAGATGGGTGTCAGGGAATTAGTTTACCCTCTCGTACAGGAGAGCATACCAATATAGGTGCGGGAAATTAGTTTACCCTCTTGCACTAGAGAGCTTGGAAGTTGTCATTGTGAGTATAACTGAGGAAAGCTGGACTGCTAGATAACTAAAATAATCCTCAGCTTGTGAGCCTTGTTCGGCAATCTGTTTGAGACTTCAAACTGTTTGTAGAACCCATGCAAGGGTGTAAGTGGGAAGCGCATGAAGCTGCTCCCAGACCTTCTACAAGTATTACCCTATCCTTAGATGTTTCATCATGTGTTATTCTAAAGCTTGGTTAGTGGTTAGCTGAGAATCTGAATGGATTGTATGATTCTTCATCGCTAAGTCTTCTACTAGTAGGGGCTGCTGTTAAAGCCTCAGATTCTACTCCGTCGTTCGATAGTTCGAAGTTTGAAGTGTCGTGGGCTTGGTTGGTGCGGTTAAGAGGCAAAATTGGCACAGCTATGAGCCATGGTGACAGATTGAGGACGGCCTGATAGGAGCATATTTATGCGACTTAGTTAGCTTGTTTTCTTGCACTTTTATAGTTAGTTTGTGTTTATTATAGTGATTTAAGATATTTTCGTGTGTTTGTAGGTCCAAATGACAAAGTTGGCAAGAAAGTGCATTTGGGAACAGTTTTGGGCACTAATTGGATAGCACATGTATGGGCCAAGGTGGATGGACGTTTTTGGAGTTCAAAAGGCTAGGAATATGGTAAGGAGATGAAGAAATTAAATTCAAGACAAAGAAGATAAGGAATCAGCTCAAAAGAAGGAACATTATCCAAAACCTTATCCAACCTTATCTTATCCAAACAAACCTTATCTTATCCTATCCTAATCTTTTCCTAACTTAATTCCTACTACAAGGGGGAGTTAATTTCTGATTTAAATCACCTACATTGGTGCTGCATGTTTTTAGGCCTTATTCTTCTAGAAATCAGCCACATAACATTGTTTCTAGAATTCCCTACAAAAGTGGCGCCCCAAACCCTTCTAGAAACCCTAAAATCAGCACAAAACCTAGTTCTTTCCCCTCTTGGATTGAGGCCCAAGCCTTTGCCGAAAATCCTAAGCCTTTTCCCTTCAGAATTTATCAAAACCCTAGGCTATAAATATGTGTTTTCAGCCACAATTTCGTCCACTACCCCCATACCATTCAGAAATACAATCTGCCGCAACTCATACACCATTCTACACCATTCTACATCATTCTACACCAACATACATCTTTGCCGCACCCTTTGGAGAAGAAGGAGATCCATGCCGTGCATTCCATTGATGAAGGAAGACCTTGTGCACAAGCCACATGCATCCTTGGGAGTTCTAAGAATTCTTTCTTCCTTTGTTTTGTTTCCATGTTTATTTCAGATTGCTTTTCAATTGTTATGAACATGTGTAACTAAGTTTTTCTTAGTTAGAGGTGAATTCGAAGCCATGGACATATGTTTAATATGAATTGATTCCTTTCAGTTATTGTTTCGTAAAACATGGATGTGATTTACTTATCTATTTGATTGATAACTTATTCTTGTGTGTTGATTGAGGATGCATACTTAATTTGCATACTTGAATCTGATGCTAAATTATAAGGGACTTTCACCTAATCGTTAGGAACTTATAATTACAAGTAGTGGAGATTGTTAGTCACAATCGTGTTAAGTAGATTCTTGGCAAGAGTATCATGCAGTTCATAGTTATAATTGCCTTGTCAATGCTTATGATTTCCATGGAACTTAATGATCTTTGAATGTATCTTTATCATGCTGTACATATAGGGAACTTGATGAGAATAATTTGGTTGCGATGCGTTGTCCATTCAATTCAATGAATTTAGGGAAATCTGAGAGTTAATTTGTGCATTCAAGATTAATTTGGGGCATTGTCATTCATGGTTTAAAGAAACAATACTGGAAATCAATTTATGTTGCATATGTTTATGTGTGGAGAAGGATCCTCTAACTAGCCTTTCACCATTTTCAATTCACCAAATTCGTTTTCTTAAAGTGTTTTATGCAAAATTTCTGTTTTAAGTTTTAAATTTGTCAAAAACAATCTCCCTTTCATTAAGTCTTGTTAGTTGAGTCATAATCTGTTTTATTTTAGTCTTTTGAGTCAAGTTAAGTCTTATTTTCGTCAAAATCACTTGTTAGGTCTAGAATTGAGTCTTTTTTATTGTTTGTTGCTGTTTTGAGTGTTTTGAGTCAGTTTTGAGTCTATAGAGTCTATTTTAGTGTTTTTGAGTCTTATTTGTGTTGGTTAGCAGCCCTAGTTAATCCCCGATCTAGAACGATCCCTACTTGCTTAATACTACAATTACATGTTTAATAGGGTTTAATTTGTGTGTTGGAATATTTCACATCAAATTTTGGCGTCGTTACCGGGGATTAGCAAAATTGCTAATCACCCTGTTTTGTTTATTTTACTTTTGATATTTGATTTATTTTTATTTATTTGATTTTAGGTACTAGAGAAGCAAGATATGGCAATTGCTAACATTCAAGCTCAAATAGTGAATCTTACTTCTCAGTTGTCGCAGTATGCCGAAAGGACCACAAGGCAAAGTGTCCCTACATTTGGTGCGTCTTATAGGCAAGAATATCAAGCAAATCCACATCCACAAAGAGGCTGGGAGAATGTCAATGCCTAGGTTATCAAGGCCATCATCAATCAAGGAACAACCTGTTTTCCAACACTTACAATTTAGATTGGAGAGATTATTTAAATTCTATGTGGAGGGAACCTCAACAAGTTCAACAAGAAGAATATTGGCAGCCATCTGAGGAGTTCTATCAATGGCCATATGCACAACCACAGCCTCCCCCACAACAATTCCAAACCAATTCAGGTACATCCATGGATAATGATCAAATTGTTCAATTACTAACTTCTTTGGTGCAGGGGCAGCAAAATCAAAACAAAACAATGCTCAATCAAGCTAAGGAGGTGGAAGAGTTGAAGAAACAAATGGGCCAAATGGCGGAGTTCATGGGGCAATTCAAAGAGCAAGGCAAACTGCCTAGCACAACCGTTGTGAATCCAAGGGGAGGATTTGAATCCGTCAAGGCCATTACATTGAGAAGTGGAAAAGAAGTTGGAACGGACCCCCAACCATCAAAATCTGCCCAAACGGAGGACGAAAAGCTGCAACAAGAGGAGGATGTCCAACACACACCCACGGCAAGGAAGGAAACAACCTTGCCGTGCACTCCTACACTTCCTAATCCATCCAATATGTCCACCACAGGTAAGAAAGGTTCAAATTCTATTAATTCTAATCCCATTCCACCAAATGCACCTTTCCCTAGCAGATTCATGCAAACACAGAAGGAAGAAGGTGAAAAAGACATCCTTGAAACATTCAGAAAAGTACAAGTCAATATTCCCCTTCTTGATGCAATCAAACAAATCCCGAAGTACGCTAAGTTTTTAAAGAAGCTTTGTACAACAAGGAACCGGATTCGGGAGAAAGAGGTGGTACATGTGAATGAGAATGTCTCTGCAATGTTGCAAAGAGAGCTACCACCTAAATGCAAAGATCCCGGTAGTTTCACTATTCCTTGTGTAATTGGAAATACAAGGTTTGAACATAACATGCTAGATTTAGGTGCATCAATTAATGTCATGCCATATTCTGTTTATGCATCTATGAATCTAGGAGAGCTTAAAAATGATGGTGTTATTATTCAACAAGCTAATCGATCTAATGCCTACCCGAAAGGAGTTTTGGAAGATGTTTTGGTGTAGGTAGACCACTTGATTTTTCCTGCAGATTTCTATGTGCTTGACATGGATGATTCAGCCCACTCTCCACCATCATCAATCTTACTTGGACGACCTTTCATGAAAACAGCTCAAACCAAGATTGAAGTGGCCAAGGGAGCGTTAACAATGGCGTTTGTGAAGGAAATTTTGTGAAAAACATGTTTATTTGAGCAACATCAATAGCATGCAATTAACAAATTAAAGGCGGAATCATGCTTGCATGCACTCAAAACAAAAACATCAACCATGAAATTCAAAGCCTAGTAGATTGGTGAACCTTGACTCAACTTAAATCAACATTTGTTAGTTGAGAAATATTTACCTTTGTAGATTCCTCTTTGCAAATGCAAAGGATAATCACCCAAGAGATAGGGCCTTCATTCCTTGCTTCTTAGCTCCATGGATTTGGTTGAATGAATTAGATTCTCCAAGTTCCCAAAATAGAGAACCTCTAAAGATTCTACACCAAGGTTGGATTGGAGAAGAAATGAGTGACCTTGAGGAAGTAAAATTGCTAGATAATTTCCCCCAAGGTGGTTGGCCTCTTAGAGAGAAATGGAAGCTTTGTGTTCTCACCAATTTTCTCTAAAATCAACAACTTATGAATTTTAGGCTATAAAGTTCTTTATATAGTCACTTCATTAAATGACCTAAAGAACCAAAAACCCTAATTCAACACTAAATGGCCGGCCACATTAATGGATATGGGCTTTTGGGCCTTTTTGAATCTTTATTCATTAAGTTGTCATACAACTTAAGTCAATGGGCTTTGACGTTCGAAGCCCATTGGGCCTTAAGGTCCAAAACTATCCCGAGGTCTTTAACGAACTTATTCGTTTGATTAATTAGCATATTAATTAATCCTTGCCATAAATAATTAAACCATTTAATTATTCTTACTCATCTCCTTTGTTTCTTCAATCTCCACCTTACACGGTGTACGATACATTAGGTTCCTTTTAGCGAGGCAGTGGGCGATTAAAACCATTTTACATCGATTGTGAATTGAAACTTACTTTCAATTCTCCCTTTAGTGATTACACACGTTTAGGGCTTCCACAAACCATGACTGACACCTAGCAGCATATCATGGCTACCCAAGCTAATCAGAAGAGGTAGAGAACCTATTCAGTTTAGGATTACAAATGCAATACGGTCTTTCTCTAATCTAATACTCTTGACCACATTGTTTGGTTTTGATAGTTTATTTATTCATGTCTACTATCCAATGTGATTCGTTTGCTTATATGATTACCTTGAATGTGATTTGGAACGCATTCCCAAATCTCATTCATACTCTGGCTAGAGATTTTAATCATATCATAGAGTATTCTCCCTCAAACCATTTGAAGGTTAAAGATCCCTTGTTGCACATTCACTTGTCTCCATAACTAAGTGGCTTAACCCCAATGATGTCGTGGACACCCCGATGGGGTGACTTTGACATAATCAAAGATCAATGACTTAACCACAAGACAACTGTGATGCCTCAGGTCAAAGGACTAATTTGCATTATCCCAACCATGAGTTCTCATGTGACATAAGTATGAGAACTCCTCGTTGATCGTGTTCAGTGAACTCATTCTCTGTTGAGCACCTACGTACTTGTCTTGATGTCACACACACCAATGACTCGAGACTAGTCACTCTCCCTGAGAGAAGGCATAGTACGTACTGATCTTATCGGACTGTCAATGCCCAATTGGCAATCCTATGATCATGAACGTTTAGGATGTGTCTACGAAAGAATGGTCTCATTAATCTAACTTCATTAGATTGCATTCTCCCAATCACATATTCCTTGGACTTTATCGTTTAAGCATATAACATTTATATGAGACGGCTCAAACAATAATGTTTGCCCTTTATATGTAAACTAGATTAGTTTAACATGTGAAATGTCCGTAAAGTATCATCATATGATTGGCTTTAGGGCACATTTCCAACAGTTTGGTGGCGATATGATTAACTTTAAAATTCCTGAATCTCTTGAGAATTCTAATGATGTTCGTTCTTGTTTTGCCATTGATGTAATAAAAGATGTAGGGCAGGAAAATTCAGCACCAATTAAGAAGGATGAATTTCGAACCACCAAAGACGAGGGAATTGGAGTGGAGCACAAAGAACACGCCACTAACCTCAAAATGCACAATCTGGTCGAGAGCACCATTGAAGAATCTATTGACAGTGCTGCCACTTCATTGCAACACATTGGTGAGCCATCTAGTCCGATTTCAATTCCCATTTCAACTAATAGGTTGTTACCTTCTTTGGTGCAGGTCCCCAATCGAATCCACAATGGTGGGAGCATTTACATAGACTTTAGAAAGCTCAACGCCATAATCAGGAAAGATCACTACCCCTTACCATTCACAGATCCAATGCACGAGAATTATGAGGAGCATGTCGTGGAGGATATACCCCTTCATGCTGTGGACTACAATGAAGCTTAACTAGAGGTATCGTCCGGCTGGAAGACGTTAAAGCAAGCGCTTCTTAGGAGGCAACCCATGTGTTCAAACGAGGGATTGAAGGAATTCGAGCTCCATAACCAGATTTGCGTTCCTAAACTCTACTCTTTCTTGCTGTTATTTTGCCATGTTTGTCATGTTTGTTAGTTGTGTCGTTTGTTTGCTTATGTGTGATTCTATGTTTGAAACATTGAGGACAATGTTTGGTTTAAGTGTAGGGGGTAAACAAGTGTTTTTATTGCAAATTCGTAGGATTTTACCACCTAGCATAACTAGAGTTGTTTTTCATTGTTTTTAAGTGTTTTTAGAGTGTTTTGGACTGTTATAGTGTCTCTTTGATAGAAAATACAAAAATTTGAAAACAAAACTAGAAAAAGTTTTGAAAAACCCAAAAAGAGTCGTTTTTGAGCTGTTTTTGTGTGTTTATGTCTTAGGATACCTTCCAACACAATGATGAGGATTTGGTTTTTAATTGCATGACTCTTAAAGAAAGCTACAAACATGGGTGGAAGTTTGATATGCTCTTTGGTTTATGCTTGGTTGTAGTTGTCATTAACGAATTCACATGGAATCACAAAGGAAAAAAAATCAGTTTTTGTAACATGCTTGAAGGAACTCAAACTAACGCTACAACCCTGAGAGACTTGAGCCTAAACTTTGTTTGGAGAGTTATTAATCTGTGATTTCTTGTTTTCTAAAGTCGTTGCAGGATCTCATTATTCTTTGCTTGGTTACTACTTAGAATGCGTTTGATCACTTTAGTTCCAAATACTAAAACTCATGCCCGTTTCATTCAAAGCTTAAAATTGAGTGCATAACATATAACAAGATGAAGTTGTTTAGTAGTTACCACCAAAACCAAAAAAGCCTTCATCCCATGCATTTGTTTTGTAGGTTTAACCCCTTTGAGCCTTAATTAGCCTATTTTCTTTGTTAGCCACATTATCCCGACCTAGCCTAGAATAGGACTATCCATACCCTTGTTCTTAAAGTATAGGGGAGCATGACTTAGAGGGAATTCCTTTTGATCAAACATATTCCAGAAATCAAGTGTGGGGGAAGGATTTATACACGGGTAGAAAGAAAAAAAAAAGAAAAGAAAAAAAGGAACAAAAACAGAAAGAAGAAGAAAAAAATAAAAAACAAGTTGTGGAATAAGTGAGAATGAACTCACAAGTATTGGTTGTTGAAGAAAGGGTCCAAAAAGTTTGAATATGACCCTAGGTTGTAGGAAATCCCCTTAGTGTTTCAAGCTATTTGCTGCATTCAAGAGTGAATTCGAAGTTGATTTCATTGTTTTGCTTACCATTGCTTTGAGAACCTTTGTTTATCCTTACCTTTCTTTGTTAGCCAATACCCTTAGCCCCATTACAACCCTTTGACTTCTATCTTGGTTCTTGTGTATTTCAATATGTGGAATTTGGGATTGGTATGAGCATATGGTATCCCTGGTTCTCGCATCTAAGTAGTGGCATTCCATTCATGAGATCATATCTATATAGATGCATTAATAATTCCAGAAAGTGCTTTCTTTGATTATAACATATGTGAGTGGCTAGTCTACATGTTTACATCAATCTTCTCACATATACTTAGTATAGGGAGTGTAGTCAGAAAATCTGTGTGAAAATAGAGTGTATATCTGGTGAGGAATTGAGGGAATTCTCTAAGGCATGTTATTACATTCAAAACATTGTTTTAATTGGTTAAATGCGAGCTAGTGAGTGGTGACTGTGATTAAGTATGCGCTCGAGGGTAAGGATGGCTAAAATCTGTGGGAGTAGTCATTTTTAACATGTCATGTTTCATTGAAAATCCCTGAGGCAAACGTTGGAAGGTTTAGGTTAGTGGCGTGTTTAATATGAATTGATTCCTTTCAGTTATTGTTTCGTAAAACATGAATCTGATTTACTTATCTGCGTTATTGAGAACTTATTCTTGTGTGTTGATTAGAGATGCATACTTAGTTTGCATACATGAATCTGATGCAAAATTATAAGGGACTTTCACCTAATCGTTAGGAACTTATAATTAAAAGTAGTGAAGATTGCTAGTCACAATCGTGTTAAGTAGATTCTTGGCTATAGAGTATCATGCAGTTCATAGTTATGATAGCCTTGTCAATGCTTATGATTTCCATGGAACTTAATGATCTTTGAATGTATCTCTATCATGTTGTTCATATAGGGAACTTGAGGAGAATAATTTGATTGCGATGCGTTGTCCATTCAATTCAATGAATTTAGGGAAATCTGAGAGTTAATTTGTGCATTCATGATTAATTTGGGGCATTGTCATTCATGGTTTAAAGAAACAATACTGGAAGTCGATTTCTGTTGCATATGTTTATGTGTGGAGAAGGACCCTATAACTAGCTTTCCACCCTTGAATTCATCTTAAATTCATTTTAACTTACTTTGTTTGCTGCAATTTACTTAGTTTTGTCAAATTCGTCCAAAAACCCCCTTAGTTCTTATTTGGTGTCTTAGTTTAGTTAATTGGGTTCAAATCTGTCTAATTTAGTGTCTTGAGTCTTCATAATCTTAAATTCGTCCAAATCACTCCCTAGAGTCTGTTTTGAGTCCTTTTAACTTAGTTTTGCTATTTTGAGTCAATTTGGTAAGTTTTGAGTCATAAGAGTCTAGTTTGCTGTTTTTTAGTCTAGTTAAGTGTTTTAAAGTTTAAATTGAGTAGATTAGCATCCTTCTAATCCCCGGCCTAAAACGATCCCTACTTACATACACTACAATCATAGGGTTTTAATTTGTGTGTCAAGTAATTTTCACATCAAATTTTGGTGCCGTTGCCGGGGATTAGCAAAATTGCTAATCTTCTCCTAGTAGTGCCGTGTGTTTTTGTTTGTTTTTGTTTCTATTTTGTTTTCTGATTTTGTTTTATATTGGTTGCTGTGTTTTAGGTACTAGTTTATGACTCGAAGTTCCCAACATATTAGTCCAAATATCTTGGAGTTTGATGACGATTTTGAAAGAACTTTGAAAAGAAAGAGGAGGCATCCATAACCTAGTCCACCTAGTTCTGAATCCAAATTTGAAGAAGAGGAGGAGGAAGAACAAGCCATGGCTGCGGACAATCGAACAATCAAGGAACTATCAGCCTCGGGATTGGATAATGCCGCACCCCCTATGCATTCAATATCCTAGGGCAATTGAAGGCAAGACCGATGAGTTTGAATTGAAGTCGAGCTTGTTGCATCATATTCCCAAATACCATGGGTTGTCCATGGAAGATCCAAACAAGCACTTGAAGGAATTCAAAGTTGTTTGTTCGCGCAAGACACCAATCAATGTTGATGGGAGCATATTGAAGATGAAAGCCTTTCCATTCTCTCTTATGGACAAGGCTAAAGGTTGGCTCTACGAATTAGCACCTGGGACTGTCACTTCTTAGGAAAGCATGAAGAGAGCATTCTTGGAGAAATTCTTCCCAACTTCAAGGGTCATTCTTTTGAGTAAGAAAATCAGTGGCATTTAACAAAACCAGGGAGAATCGTTTCCAGCATATTATGAGCGTTTCAAGACATTAGTTGCATCATGCCCGCAACATCAAATGAAGGAAGAGCTATTGATTCAATATTTCTACGAGGGACTCCTCCCAATTGAAAAACAAATGTTAGATGCCTCAGCGGGTGGTGCTTTGGTTGACAAGACTCCAGTTGCTGCAAAGATCTTAATTACAAATCGAGCTTTGAATGCACAACACTATGAATGAGTTGGAGGAAGAGAACCCCCACGGCAGCAACATGTCAATGAGGTAAGTGAAATATCTGAAATTAAATCTCAATTAGCTAATCTCACTCTTCTTGTGTCACAGGTTGTTGATAAACCCAAAGTGCAAGAAAATACAATATGTGGCTTGTGTTCCATGCAAGGACATCTCAATGACCAATGTCCTCAATTGATTGAGAATGGAGGGTGGGAAACAGCCCATGACGTGGGCTATCAAGGCCAAAACCAGCTACAGAGTGATCCATACTCTAATACCTACAATCTGGGGTGGAGAGATCATCCAAATTTCAAGTGGAGGGAGCCTCAACAATCCCAACAACAAGGAGGATATAGACAGCCACCCCCCGAGCTCTATCAAAGGTCATTCGTACCACCACAATCTGCCCAAAAAAACCCAGGTTCGAAATTAGATAATGATACACTTCTTCAATTACTAACTTCACTAACACAGGGCCAACAAAACCGAGCGAAGGAGATGAGTGAAGTGAAGAAACAAATAGGGCAGATTTCTGAGTTTATGGGGCAGTTTCGAGAAGAAGGAAAACTCCCTAGTTCAACAATTGTGAATCCGAATGGAGGTTTTGAATCCACGAAAGCTATCACGTTAAGAAGCAGAAAAGAGGTGGGAATCAAGCCAAACACGTCCAAACCAAGTCAAAAAGAGGACGAAAAGTTGCTGATTGAAGAAGAGGAATTGGACAAAGCCATGGCAAAGAAAGAAGCATCATTGCCACAACCACCTAATGCACCTAAGTCGTCCAATTCAGGTAAGGGTGATTCAATTTTGATCCATTCTAACCCTATTCCACCCAATGCACCTTTCCCTCGCAGATTCATGCAATCAAAGAAGGAAGAAAATGAGAAGGACATTCTTGAGACGTTTAGGAAGGTGCAAGTGAATATTCCCCTCCTTGATGCAATCAAACAAGTTCCAAGGTATGCTAAGTTTTTAAAAGAACTTTGCACAACAAGGAAGAGGATCTCAAAGAAAGAAGTTGTAAAGGTAAGTGAGAATGTTTTAGCCGTTTTGCAAAGAAACTACCACCAAAATGCAAAGATCCAGGTAGTTTTACAATTCCTTGTGTTATTGGAAATACCAAGTTTGAGCATGCTATGTTAGATCTAGGTGTATCCATTAATGTCATGCCATACTCTATTTATGATCTATGAACCTAGGAGAGCTTAAAAACGATGGTGTTATCATTTAATTAGCCGATCGTTCTAATGCATACCCAAAATGGGTTTTGGAAGATGTTTTAGTGCAGGTTAATGACTTAGTATTTCCAGCGGAGTTCTATGTGGTTGAGATGGAAGATTCGGCCCATTCTACACCTTTGTCGATCCTCCTTGGAAGACCCTTCATGAAAACAGCCCACACCAAGATAGATGTGTTTAAAGGGACATTAACAATGGAATTTGATGGGGATGTTATTGATTTCAATATTTCTGAAACTATTAGGTATCCTAAAGATGATCATTCTTGTTTCTCTGTTGATGTATTTGATGATTTGGCACATGATTATCTTGATTCCTTGAATGATGATGCTCTTGAAACAACAATTACACAAGGAATGAGGCTTAAACCCAATCTTGCCGTGCCCCCTAGTGTAGAAATAGGAGAGATGGTTGCTACCCTTGAATCATTGCCACAACATCTTGGTAAGCCTCCAATCCCAATTACAATTCCCGTTTCTACTAACAAGTTATTACCTTCGGTGATTCAGGCGCCCGTCCTTGAGTTTAAACCATTGCCCGATCATTTAAAGTATGTATTTTTGGGAGATAACGAGACATTGCCCGTCATTGTTTCCTCATCACTCACGGCAATGGAGGAGGAGAAATTGATTCGGGTGTTGAAAAAGCACAAAACGGCAATTGGATGGACTTTGGCCGACATTAAGGGAATTAGCTCTACAACTTGCATGCATCGCATACTTCTAGAGGAGGGGGCTAAACCAACTCGAGAGGCTCAACGTCGACTCAACCCTCCAATGATGGAAGTTGTGAAAAAGGAAATTATCAAGCTTCTTGATTGTGGAGTCATTTACCCTATCTCGGATAGTCGTTGGGTTTCACCGGTTCAAGTTGTACCAAAGAAATCAGGAGTCACTGTGGTGAAGAATGCAGAGAATGAGCTTGTGCCTACACGTATCCAAACAGGTTGGAGAGTTTGCATCGATTTTAGGAAGCTCAACGCCACCACAAGGAAGGACCACTTCCCTTTGCCGTTCATTGATCAAATGCTTGAAAGGTTAGCCAGTCATTCTTTTTATTCTTTTCTTGATGGTTATTCGGGATATAATCAGATTGTCATAGCTCCGGATGACCAAGAAAAGACCACTTTCACGTGCCTCTTTGGTACCTTTGCCTGTCGTCGCATGCCATTCGGTTTATGCAATGCACCTGCCACATTCCAAAGATGCATGGTAAGTATCTTTTCAGATTTTGTTGAGAAGATTGTTGAGGTATTTTTGGATGATTTTAGTGTTTTTGGTGATTCGTTTGATGGTTGTTTAGATAATCTCACATTGATCTTAAAACGATGCATTGAAACTAACCTTGTTTTAAATTGGGAAAAGTGTCACTTTATGGTTAAACAAGGCATAATTTTAGGTCATATTGTCTCAGAAAAAATTGAGGTTGATGAGTCGAAAATAGATCTTGTACGCTACTTACCCTCCCCCACTTCGGTGAGAAAGGTTCGTTCTTTTCTTGGACATCCAGGATTCTATAGGCGATTCATCAAGGATTTTTCCAAGAGTTGCCAACCCCTTTGCCGACTTCTACAAAAGGATGTGACGTTCAAGTTCGATGATCAATGTGAAAATGCCTTCAATCACCTTAAGGAGATGCTAACTTCGGCCCTCATCATAGTCCCACCAGATTGGAGCTTTCCCTTTGAGCTTATGTAATGAGGGACAAGAAGCCACATGTCATTTATTATGCATCCCGGACCTTGAATGATGCAACTATTCCACCACTGAAAAAGAACTTTTTGCTGTTGTATTTGCTTTAGATAAGTTTCGTTCTTATTTACTTTGAACTAAAGTTATCATTTACACTGATCATGCAGCTTTGAAGTATTTTCTCACAGAAAAGGAAGCCAAGCCAAGGCTTATTCGTTGGATGTTACTTCTCCAAGAGTTTGATGTGGAAATCCGGAAGAAGAAAGGAAGTGAAAACGTGGTCGCTGACCACTTAAGTCGTTTGGTGCATGATGAGGATGTCGTGCCTATCCCAGAGACATTCCCAGATGAGCGGCTGTTGTCCATTAAGGTAAGTGAGCCATGGTATGCCGATTTAGTTAACTATTTGGTCACTAAGCATGTTCCAAGCACCCTCAATAAGCACCAACGTGATAAACTCAGGAAAGATGCACGGTTGTATGTTTGGGATGACCCTTATTTGTGGAAACATTGCCCTGGTCAGATTCTACGTAGGTGTGTGCATGATTCTGAGTTTCATTCGATTTTAACTTTCTGTCACACTTATGCATGTGGGGGTCATTTTGGCACACAACGCACAACACATAAGGTTTTAGAATGTGGATTTTATTGGCCTACTATCTTTAGGGATGCTAGAACCTGTTGTATAACTTGTGATCGGTGTCAAATAACGGGTAATGTAAGTGCAAAAGACCAAATGCCGCAACATCCTATCTATTATGTCAAAATCTTTGATGTATGGGGTATTGATTTCATGGGTCCTTTTCCTTCCTCACACGGTTTCCTTTATATATTACTTGCT
Organism: Malus fusca; assembly: GCA_035220775.1. NCBI lineage: Eukaryota > Viridiplantae > Streptophyta > Magnoliopsida > Rosales > Rosaceae > Malus > Malus fusca. Next base: position 16,950,614 of record CM069066.1, on the reverse strand, counting down.
GTGGATTATGTGTCGAAATGGGTTGAAGCAAAAGCCACCCGTACTAATGATTCTAAAGTGGTTGCAGATTTTATTAAAACTAACATATTTGCAAGGTTTGGAATGCCACGAGTACTCATTAGTGATGGAGGTTCCCATTTTTGCAATCGAACCATTGAGGCGCTACTCAAGAAGTACAACGTTACGCATAAGGTTTCAACACCTTATCAATCTCAAACAAGTGGGCAAGCTGAGGTTTTGAATAGGGAAATCAAGTAGATTTTGGAGAAGACGGTTGGACCAACTAGGAAAGATTGGAGCTTGCGTTTGGATGATGCATTGTGGGCATATCGTACGGCCTACAAAACACCAATTGGGATGTCCCCATTTCGGCTCATCTATGGGAAACCATGTCATCTTCCGGTTGAGTTAGAGCATCGTGCATATTGGGCCGTCAAAACATTCAATATGGACATTGATGCCGATGGAATCCATAGGAAATTGCAATTGAATAAGCTTGAGGAGATTATGAATTAAGCTTATGAGAACGCTCTCATTTACAAGGAGAAAACAAAGGCTGCCCATGACAAGATGATTCGTGGCAAGACAATCTTTATAGGGCAGAAAGTGTTACTCTTCAATTCTCGCCTTCGGTTGTTTCCGGGTAAGTTGCGTTCTAAATGGATTGAACCTTTTGTTATTACTAATGTTTTTCCTTATGGTGCAGTCCAAATTCAAAGTTTGAAGACGGGACATGAATTCAAGGTCAATGGACATCGTTTGAAGCCCTACTATGAGACTTTTGAGGAGCATGCCGTGGAGGATATACCCTTCCATGCCGTTGGCCCTATTGAAGCATAAAATGAGGTATCGTCCAGCTGGAAGACGTTAAAGAAAACGCTTCTTAGGAGGCAACCCATAGGTTCAAACGAGGCTTGATGGAATTCTAACTCCATAATCAGATTTGCGTTCCTAAACTCTACTCTTTCTTGAACTTTGCCATGATTGTCATGTTTGTTAGTTGTGTTGTTTGCTTGTTTTTGTGTGAGTTTATGTTTGAAACATTGAGGACAATGTTTGGTTTAAGTGTGGGGGGGTAAACATATTGTTTTTCATGCCATATTTTCGGATTTTTACCACCTATCACTTCTAAAAGTTTTTACTCACTGTTTTGAAGTGTTTTTATTGTGTTTTGAAGTGTTTTTGTGTCATATAACAGAAAAAGAAAGAAAAAAATTCGAAAAAGTTTTGAAAAACCCAAAAAGAGTCGTTTTTAGAGTTGTTTTGGTTTGTTTGTTTGTGTCTTAGGGTACCTTCCAACACAATGATGAGGATTTGGTTTTTAATTGCATGATTGTTAAAGAGAATTACAAACATGGATGGAAGTTTGATATGCTATTTGGTTAATACTTGGTTGTAGTTGACGTTTACGAATTCACATGCAATCACAAAGGAAAAAAAAATCAGTTTTTGTAACATGCTTGAAGGAAGGAACTCAACTAACACTACAACCCTGAGACTTGAGCCTATACCTTTGTTTGGAGAGTTATTAATCTGTGATGTTCTTGTTTTCTAAAGTCGTTGCATGTTCTCATCATTCTTTGCTTGGTTGCTACTTAGAATGCGTTTTATCACTTTAGTTCCAAATACTAGAACTCATGCCCGTTTCATTCGAAGCTTAAAATTGAGTGCATAACATATAACAAGATGAAGTTATTTAGTAGTTACCACTAGAGCCAAAAAGCCTTCATCCCATGCACTTGTTTTGTAGGTTTAACCCCTTTGAGCCTTAATTAGCCTATTTTCTTTGTTAACCACATTATCCCTACCTAGCCTAGAATAGGACTATCCATACCCTTGTTCTTAAAGTATAATGGAGCATGACTTAGAGGGAATTCCTTTTGATCAAACATATTGTAGAAATCAAGTGTGGGGGAAGGTTATGTACACGAGTAGAAAGAAAAAAAAAACAAAAAAAAAAGGAAAAAAAACGTGAAAAAGAAGAAAAAGTGGAAAAAGAAAGAAAAAAGTTGTGAAATAAGTGAGAAAGAACTCACTAGTATTGGTTGTTGAAGAAAGGGTCCAAAAAGTTTGAATATGACCCTAAGTATGTACGAAATCCCCTTAGTGTTTCAAGTTATTTGTTGCATTCAAAAGTGAATTCTAAGTTGATTTCATTGCTTTGCTTACTATTTCTTTAAGAACCTTTGTTTATCCTTAACCTTTCTTTGTTAGCCAATACCTTTAGCCCCGTTACAACCCTTAAACTTTAATCTTGGTTGTTTTGTGTTTCAATATGTGGAGTTTGGGATTGTTATGAGCGTATGGTATCCCTAGTTCTCGCATCTAAGTAGTGACATTCCATTCATGAGATCATATATACACATGCATTAATAATTCCAGAAAGTGCTTTCTTTGTTTAAAACATATGTGAGTGGCTAGTCTACATGTTTACATCAATCTTCTCACATATACCTAGTATAAGGAGTGTAGTCAGAAAGTCTGTGTGAAAATAGAGTGTATATTCGGTGAGGAATTGAGGGAATTCTCTAATGCATGTTACTATCTTTAGAATGTTGTTTTAATTGATGAAATGCGAACTAGTAAGTGGTGACTGTGATTAAGTGTGTGCTCGAGGGTAAGGATAACTAAAATCTATGTGAGTAGGGATTTTTAATATGTCATGTTTCATTGGAAATCCCTGAGGCAAACGTTGGAAGGTTTAGGTTATGTTTTGTTTGTCTTGTTTTGCTCGAGGACTAGCAAAAGCTAAGTGTGGGGGAATTTGATAGGAGCATATTTATGCGACTTAGTTAGCTTGTTTTCTTGAATTTATGTTGTTAGTTCTTACTTATTATAGTGTTTTAAGCTATTTTCGTATGTTTGTAGGTCTAATTAGCAAAGTTGGCAAGAAAGTGCATTTGAAGCATTTTGAAGCAGTTTTGGGCACCAAATGGATAGCTTATGAATGGAGCAAGATGGATGGACGGATTTGAAGTTCAAGAGGCTAGGAATGTGCTGAAAAGATGAAGAAAATAAATCCAAGACAAAGAAGATAAGGAATCAGCTCAAAAGAAGAAACATTATCCAAAACCTTATCCAACCTTATCTTATCTTATCCTTGCCTAATCTAGCTTTATCCTAACTTATCTTATCCAAATCAGTTTGTGACTTAAATCCAGCTACAAAGGGACCTAAAAACCTGATTTCTAGAACGCCTATCATTTCCCTACATTAATGCCACACCCTTATCTTTCTAGAAGACCCTAAATATTTGGCGCCTAAACCTTTCTAGAAATCTTTGCCTTGCCTTGCAAGCCACTCCCATTCCCTCCTAATTTCTGCCGCACCTTTCCTCACCCAATTCCCTTTGGATTTTGATTTAATTATCCTTTTCCTTATGGATTTGGGTTATGCAAATCCTTTTCAGAAATTAATTGGGCCAAACCCCTTTTTCCTGGTGGATTTAGACCTTTGTGCCGCAAACCCTAGGCCCTAATCCTTGATTTCTGCTAAGTTCTAACCCTAACCTGATTACTCTAGGGTTTTGCCGTGCCTATATATATGTGTTTTAAGCCAAAATTTGTACACCACCCTGTTGGAAATGTGCCCTAAAGCCATTCATATGATGATACTTTACGGATATTTCACATGTTAAACTAATCTAGTTTACATATAAAAGGCAAACATTATTGTTTGAGGCGTCTCATATAAATGTTATGTGCTTAAACGATAAAGTCCAAGGAATATGTGATTGGAAGAATGCAATCTAATGTAGTTAGATTAATGAGACCATTCTTTCGTAGACACATCCTAAACGTTCCTGATCATAGGATTGCCAATTGGGCATTGACAGTCCGATAAGATCAGTACGTGCTATGTCTTCTCTCAGGGAGAGTGACTAGTCTCGAGTCATTGGTGTGTGTGACATCAAGACAAGTACGTAGGTGCTCAATAGAGAATGAGTTCACTGAACACGATCAACGAGGAGTTCTCATACTCATGTCACATGAGAACTCATGTTTGGGATAATGCAAATTAGTCCTTTGACCTGAGGCATCACAGTTGTTGTCTTGTGGTTAAGTCCTTGATCTTTGATTATGCCAAACTCACCCCATCGGGGTGTCCACGACATCATTGGGGTTAAGCCACTTAGTCATGGAGACAAGTGAAAGCGCAACAAGGGATCTCTAACCTTCAATTGGCTTGAGGGAGAATACTCTATGATATGATTAAAATCTCTGGCCAGAGTATGAATGAGATTGGGGAATGCGTTCCAAATCACATTCAAGGTAATCATAAAATGCAAATGAATCACATTGGATAGTAGACATGAATAAATAAACTATCAAACCAAACAATGTGGTCAAGAGTATTAGATTAGAGAAAGACCGTATTGCATTTGTAATCCTAAACTGAATAGGTTCTCTACCTCTTCTGATTAGCTTGGGTAGCCATGATATGCTGCTAGGGGTCACTCATGGTTTGTGGAAGCCCTAAACGCGTGTAATCACTAAAGGGAGAATTGAAAGTAAGTTTCAATTCACAATCGATGTAAAATGGTTTTAATCGCCCACTGCCTCGCTAAAAGGAACCTAATGTATCGTACACCAAATAAGGTGGAGATTGAAGAAACAAAGGAGATGAATTAAATGGTTTAATTATTTATGGCAAGGATTAATTAATATGTTAATTAATCAAACGAATAAGTTCGTTAAAGACCTCGGGATAGTTTTTGGACCTTAAGGCCCAATGGGCTTCGAACGTCAAAGCTCATTGACTTAAGTTGTATGACAACTTAATGAATAAAGATTCACAAAGGCCCAAAAGCCCAAATCCATTAGAGTGGCCGGCCATATGGTGATGAATTAGGGTTTTTGGTTCTTTAGGTCATTTAAAGAAGTGACTATATAAAGAACTTTATAACATAAATTCATCAGTTGTTGATTTTAGAGAAAATTGGTGAGAACACAAAGCTTCCATTTCTCTCTAAGAGGCCAACCACCTTGGGGGATATTGTCTAGCAATTCTATTTCCTCAAGGTCACTCATTTCCTCTCCAATCCAACCTTGGTGTAGAATCTTTAGAGGTTCTCAATTTTGGGAACTTGGAGAACCTATTCTTCTAACCAAATCCATGGAGCTAAGAAGCAAGGAATGAAGGCCCTATCTCTTGGGTGATTATCCTTTGCATATGCAAAGAGGAATCGACAAAGGTAAATATTTCTCAACTAACAAATTGTTGTTTTTTAAGTTGAGTCAAGGTTCACCAATCTACTAGGCTTTGAATTTCATGGTAGATGTTTTGTTTTTGAATGCATGAAAGCATGATTCCGCCTTTAATTGTTAATTGCATGCTATATGATGTTATTCAAATGAACATGTTTTTCACAAAATTTCCTTCAAGTGGTATCAGAGCCTAGGTCTAGTAGTTGGTGAATCATTTTGGGTTTTGTAGTTCATAGTTTTTGATTTAAAAGTTGTAATATGTTACAAGCTTTATTCTTGTTTCTTTGAATGTAAATTTTGTTAGAAAATTTGCCATCTCAAATGTTGTAGATGTAGTTCATATGAGCACGAATTTTGGAGCTAAAATTTGGTGCCATGTTTTTGGGGAAATTCGGCGAAATCCAAAGGGTGATTTTTTGGGTTCATGTTTGTCTTGTTAAAATGGTTTTAAAGTGACTTTTGGAACCCCTAAGTACCCTAGGATGTTAGCCCTCTTTTGAGTGGTGAAAATTTGAGTTTTGGTGAGTGAAAACATTCATGGAGCTATTATGAGTTTTCATGAGTGTTCTTCAATGTTCTTGAAGTTCTTGCCAAGAACAAAAAGTTTTGAAGTTTTGATTCAAAAAGTTTTATGTTTTTACATAAAGTTTTGGTTTAATTTTAGTGGGTGATTTTAGTGGGTGATGATTATTGGTAAAGTATTATTAATGGTTTTAATGGTAGACAAACTTTTTTAAAAGTTTGACATAAATTCAATTAATGGCTATAATGGTAGACAAACTTTTTTAAAAGTTTGACATAAATTCAAAATATTTCATCTTTACCTCACCTAACAAAACCCACTTACAAAAACTTTGTAAAAATCTTATTTTTTTTTATCATGGCCGGCCACCCTAATAGAATAGGGTATTTTTGGGTCTTTTATTCAATTACATAAAGTTTTGATACTTTTGTGTATTTGCACTTTGGCCCAAAAGTTTACGTTTTTACGTTAAGGCCCAAAAACGTTAAAGGACAAATTGTTTTGCTCCTTTAATGAAGTTTTTTGTATTTGTTGAAATTTTTGGGTTCTAGTTGTAATTACATGAAGTAGTGGACTTTTGTGTTTTTACAAAGTGACCCCAAAAGTTTGTGTTTCGCAATATAGCCCAAAAAGTTGTGGTTATTGCATGATGGCCCAAATTAAGTAGGGAACAAAAATTGTTTTGTCTCTTTAAATGAGAATTGGATTTTCATTTCATTTAGCTCCATTTAAATCAATTTTATGGATACAAAAACCAAATGAAAATGTTGCATTCAATTTAATTAATTAAAGTGTTGATTAATTAAAGGGTGATTATGAACCTAAGCCTACGATAATTGAGCTATGTGATAGGCCGTTTCAAATTTGTTTGAACCATGGGAATGTGTAGATTAATTTTGGTTGTAATTTGATTTGATCAAATGTTGTAAAAGAGCATAAGCTCTTCTTTACTTTAAAGTAATTTGAATTATGCAAATGTTGTAATGAGCATAAGCTCACCTTTACTTTGAAGTACTTCTTTCTTGCTTTATTTGATATGCATGAAAATGAAGTAGAGGGTCCAACGCCCCTAAGACAACACGCCTTAATGTGATTAAACGCGTAACTAAAATCAATCTCCATCCCTAGTCCGAGATTCAACACTAGGCTCGTGTTGAATCTAAACAAAGGTTCATAGTCATCCTAAGGCCCTAAGGCAACTATATAGTCCATCAAATGAATGCAAACCTTATGTTAGTAGTATCATATACTCTTGCTTTAAAAACCGTTTTATAAGCATAGTGGGAGTATTATATACAACTAAAAACAAATGGACCAATAGTTGTAATAGGACCAAAATTGTTTTAATAAAGATTAAGATGAATATGTTTATGTGATGAGACCTAAAACCCTCAACCAAACCATTATTAAGTTGAAAAGCGTGAGAGTGCTTAGAACACTCTTTCGTGGCCTTCCACCGTGGTAGCTCCAATCGTTTATGACTTGTACACCGGCTTCACCCTATCATGGGGGAGTACAAAGTGCATGCTTATACTCAGGAGGAGTCTATATACATACTTGATGAGGTGAGTGTAGGCAACGAGGATGGCCAATATCGTATCATCGTGAGGCTATTCTTGAACCCCTTCACGAACTAAGCATGGTGGGAATGACTTAACTAAGTGCAATGGAGCCAATATCATATCATTGTGAGGCAACATTCTCTAGAGGCCAAATTGATGGGTACTTGCATTAGTTGCAAATGAGTAAGCGTACTCTCTCATTATTATTAATGCTAGCCAATATCATATCATTGTGAGGTGGGCTTGGTAATAGTGAGTCTCCCATAACCTACTAAGAGTTTCCTCCAAAACTCTCGAATTCCAATGAGGGATATGGAATTTGCCAAAAATAGTGGGTGGTACTATTTGATTTAAAGACCCGAATCAAATGGCTTAAAATCAATCAATTTATATTCGTTATGTATTTGTTTACCAATATATTTGCAAACGCTATCCAAAACTTGACAAAGAAAAACCGAATGTTTTAGTTTCCGGACTTGGTAACACAATCCCAAAGATTGTCTTAAATGGATTGTGCATGTACCTAAGAAGTCTCATCCTCACAATCTTCCTATTGATAATGTATCATTGGAAGAACATGTTAGAAATGTCTATCATGAAGAGGACAACACAAACAACCAATGCTTATTCCTTCGTTATATGAACAAAGGAACTTACGAAGATTAGCATAAAAGACAAGGACACTTTTAGTGCCATAATTCTTCACTTACAAATTGTTGTATGAAGAAATAAGAGTTGCCTTGAACAACTCTTGAAAGTTTGTAATTATGTTTAGAACATAATGGTTGGTTGACAAAAATAGTCCATCAACATGGACTTATGAAGATTTTGAATCATTGAGTGTTGAAGTGATAAACCACTTAACGAGACGGAAACTAAGCTAGGACTTCACCTTTATGTCCCTATCCTAATGGTTCACTAAGTTTATTGTAAACTATGTAGTGAACAATAACCACACACTCTCCAAAATGTTTGATGTGTATAACACAATTGAAAAAGGTTTCAAGAGAGATAGTGGGAGTTTAGGGACCATGACTATTGTAGTCAAAGGAGAAGTCAAATGAAGAAGATAAAATTAACTCCAAGGGAACAAACTTTCTTTATGAAAGGATGGACATTGGAAGGGGTATTTGCAAGAAATGTCTTGCAAATGTCAAGAACACACCTTTCGAAGGTGTTGTAAATTGTTCTTGAATAGTTCAAAACAGTTGGTTCTTCTACTTGAATGCATGATTCCGTATTAGTAACTATGTTTTACAATCGTTGTAAAAGTGTGGCTAATAAGAAGTAGAAGATTAATGAGAGAAGAGAAAGTACTTCACATTCGGAACGTGAATAAAATATAGATCTCTGCGAAAGCAGATGGTACTAACTTCCTCATATAAACTACCAAAGAAATTGGAAAAACCAAAGATTGTCTTTACATTCCAATTTTAAGGAACTTAATTCCGTCACTATAATAGAGATGGATGAATGTTTTGTTTGACAAAACATTGTTCTTTATTAATCAATGATTGGATTATAGTAATCTAATTGATTATCTCTATAGTAGAGATGATATGGTAGCGTTAACTGTTTAGAATATAATGATGCTTAAAACCCAAAAGGTTGCAAGATAGTGGCAATTGTCCACAACATAATACTACTCATGTTGTATGACATTCACCGAAGATCACTCTCGGTTGGACTATAGTTTATTATGAATAAACACAAGTCCGAATACTTTGCAAAAGGTTTCAAAGAATTCAAGAAATGTAAGTTGATGAGTAAGACGTCTAAAGTACTTACCTCCTTAGATTTGATCCAAGGAAAGGTAACACTTTAGATGAGTTTCCTTGAAAGATATCAAGGAAATTAGCATCATAAGATAAATGATTTTCTCCATTAGGAGAAGAACGAACTTGAATAAGATTTAGTTCGTTGGATATTATCAATTACCCATATATAGGATATATATGCTTCTAAGACAATATGATTGTCAATTAGAAGATCTTCCAAAATTTTCATAACTCCATAGGATGTAGTTGGAAAGAAAGACAAATCTTAATCATGTTAAGATTTGGGGTTGTGTGCTAATAAGCAATATTTGTTTAAAAATTATCTTGTGGATATCCTTAAATTAACCTTTGGATATCACTTCTATAAACCAACCAACAAATGTTGTTTGTTGAGTAGTTCATTGTAATCCTACAATGTGATTTGCCTTAGAGCAAATGAACTAGGAATAGAACTCAAAAGAATGGGTTCTTTGAGAGACAAGATGATAATCAACAAATATAACAACCTAGTTCCTATACCACAAGCTCCAAGGTAGTCAAGAAGGATTTATAAACCGTCTCAGTTGAATGGTTTGAACTTTATGACTACATTGAGTGTATATACGATATATACTCAAGGAAATGGTAAAGTACCATTTGACCCGAAATAATGAAACCTTCATAGCTAATTGGTAGCTTAAGGTGACTACAATCAAAGAGAATGGTTGACTTTGAAGGAACCATCTTTGACGTAGTCTTAGTTTCAATTAATTCGAAGATTGCTAGCTACAACTAAATGGTGATTCAATGTTTGGACATGATATAGGTTTCCGAAACCATTATTAAGATAGTCTTGATAATTTATGTCTAAAACTATGAATCACAAAACATGTAAGTTGTAGAGATCCAACCATCATGGATCTTAGCAAGCTAGTGGGAGCCATAAGCGTCTTATGAGAGAAAGATCAAAATTGTTTGATTTCTCATATAGATGTAAATGAATCTTTTGTTTACTAGGTTTACAAAAGATTAGTGGGAGTTAATCATATTCCTAAATTTGAATATATGTATGATATATTAATTTTGGAAATGAAAAGAATACTTCATTGTTAAAGTTATGACTTTAAAACTTTCTATAACGATAGAATGTATATGGGAGACATAGTCTATATACATGGGATGGAAATCTATAATGATAGATTTTAGGATATAATTGGATTATATCATGCCCTAATAATAGACAAAAGGTTGCTAGGAAGTTTCTCATATGATGATAAACTTTAATAAGAAGAACAACTCTAGTGAGACTAGGAGGTAGCTCTTCTCAAAGGGAACGTACCCTTTGACTCCCAAAGAAATAATGCGTAAATCGAATCCTTTATGCATACGCAGAAAGGTGATTTATGTATTTCATATTGTATGAAAAACATTGCTATGAGTTGTACCTAGAAAGGTACAAGGCGATATCAGTGCAAGCCCAGGATCAGAACCATGGCAACTGTCAAGTAAATCCTTAAGTATTTAAGAAATACTAAAGGATAGGTTCCTCGAAGATTGAGGAAGAATTAGAGTAACGTAATGGAAGCGTAAATGTATTAGATTGTGAATCTAATCCATCATTGGATGTTTCTTCATTATGAATGAAGAGATAAACAGATATCTCTTTATTATGACTAAAGAGATATTTGGATGGAAACATTAAAGTAATGACTTTAGTGTGTTCCATTATGAATGCAAAATATATTGCCATATAGAAGTTTACAACAATGTTGTTTCGATGGGAAAGTTCATTTATGAACTCTCTATTCGGTTCCAACCAGAAAGTGTATCTAGTGTATTGACACTACGACACTAATGGGGCGATAGCTCAAGCCTGGGAATCAAGGTCTCATCAAGATCCGAACTCATATGAGAGACTGAACCACATGATTGGGAATCATGTATAATGGTGACGTCGATATTCTCAAGGTTGCTTCTATGGATAACATATAGATATCCATTTCCTAGGCCTACTATTCAGCCATTTAGGAAATGACTACAGAAGAGGAATCATAACAGATGACCAAGCTGATTGGCTCTAGTGCAAGTGGGAGATTGTTGGAAATGTGCCCTAAAGCCATTCATATGATGATACTTTACGGATATTTCACATGTTAAACTAATCTAGTTTACATATAAAAGGCAAACATTATTGTTTGAGGCGTCTCATATAAATGTTATATGCTTAAATGATAAAGTCCAAGGAATATGTGATTGGAAGAATGCAATCTAATGTAGTTAGATTAATGAGACCATTCTTTCGTAGACACATCCTAAACGTTCCTGATCATAGGATTGCCAGTCCGATAAGATCAGTACGTGCTATGTCTTCTCTCAGGGAGAGTGACTAGTCTCGAGTCATTGGTGTGTGTGACATCAAGACAAGTACGTAGGTGCTCAATAGAGAATGAGTTCACTGAACACGATCAACGAGGAGTTCTCATACTCATGTCACATGAGAACTCATGTTTGGGATAATGCAAATTAGTCATTTGACCTGAGGCATCACAGTTGTTGTCTTGTGGTTAAGTCCTTGATCTTTGATTATGCCAAAGTCACCCCATCGGGGTGTCCACGACATCATTGGGGTCAAGCCACTTAGTCATGGAGACAAGTGAATGCGCAACAAGGGATCTCTAACCTTCAATTGGCTTGAGGGAGAATACTCTATGATATGATTAAAATCTCTGGCCAGAGTATGAATGAGATTGGGGAATGCGTTCCAAATCACATTCAAGGTAATCATAAAATGCAAATGAATCACATTGGATAGTAGACATGAATAAATAAACTATCAAACCAAACAATGTGGTCAAGAGTATTAGATTAGAGAAAGACCGTATTGCATTTGTAATCCTAAACTGAATAGGTTCTCTACCTCTTCTGATTAGCTTGGGTAGCCATGATATGCTGCTAGGGGTCACTCATGGTTTGTGGAAGCCCTAAACGGGTGTAATCACTAAAGGGAGAATTGAAAGTAAGTTTCAATTCACAATCGATGTAAAATGGTTTTAATCGCCCACTGCCTCGCTAAAAGGAACCTAATGTATCGTACACCAAATAAGGTGGAGATTGAAGAAACAAAGGAGATGAATTAAATGGTTTAATTATTTATGGCAAGGATTAATTAATATGTTAATTAATCAAACGAATAAGTTCGTTAAAGACCTCGGGATAGTTTTTGGACCTTAAGGCCCAATGGGCTTCGAACGTTGATAAGCTCATATTTATATATATTTTACATCAAATTCTCTTGTCTTTTGTTAGTTAGTTTCTTATATTTTTGAGTTATTTACTTTGTTTTTGTGTTTTATCGAATTTATCTAGCTAAGAAAATAAAAATAGCACAAGTGTGATTTTAAGTAATAAATTCGTCATTTCTACCTTGCTCACTTATTTTATTAACTTAAGAAAACATTTTGGCAGATAAAATGGAGCGGACAGAAAAAGAAATATAGGAAAGCTTGGCAGATTGGGAATAAATAAATATAAGAAGCAAGAAGCTGCCTTGGCAGCTGGCGCAATTGAGCTCGCAGGAAAGGAATTAAGAAGCAAGGCTGTCTTTGCAGAAGTGGAAGAATAAGAAATAATAAAAGGAGGACTTGGGAGGAAGTGGAGGACAGACTGTGGGATTAGAAAAATAAAAGGAGAACTTGGTGGGGGATAAAAGGTGGCTGGCAGCGCAAAATAATAAGAAGTGGGCAGCATGTTAGTGTGGGGAAGTCTCGGCCTGGCAGCGAGAAGAATAAAAAAAAAAAAGGGAGCTGTCAGTAGGCGCTCCTCGGCATTTGGGGGGAAATATATAAGTCAGACGCCTCGGCATTTGGAAAGGGGGGGGATAGCGGCCTATAGAAGAAAGCCACTGCCTTGGGCAGTCAGGAAGAAGGCCAGCGTGAAGAGGGAGATTTGAAGGCCTTTGGTGGGGGAACTTGGCAGGAAGCTCAGGGAGGAGTAAAAATAAAGAAGAACAAAGGCTCGGCAATTTAGGGAGTTGCTGCCTTGAGGCAACGTGGGAAGTCCTCGGGAGCTTGAGAAACTGGGAGCTTGCAACGGAACCAACTCTTCTCTCTCGGTTTAATCCTCCAACCTTATGTTTTATTTTATGTTTTTATTTAAGAATAATGTGTAATTAATTTGTTTTGGCTAGAGGTTAATTCAAAACTATGGATATATTTGTAATTTGAATTGATTACCTTCAGTTGTGATTTCTGAGTTGTTATTTAATTTGCTTAACTGCTTGATTGATAACTTATTTTTGTATGTCGATTAAGGATGCATACTTAATTTACATGCATGAATTTGATGCTAGAATATAAGTGAATTTCACCTAATCGTTATGAACTTATATTCACAAGTAGTAAAGGTTGTTGACCACAATCGTGTTAAGTAAATTCTTGGCATAAGTTTCATGCAATTCATAGTAACAAGTGCCTCGTCAATGCTTATGATTTTCATAAAACTTAATGATTCTTGCTTGTATCTCTATTATGCAATTCATGTAGGGAACTTGTAGGGAATGTTTTGGGTTGTCGTATGCAATCATCCAATCCATTAACTTAAGGAAAATCTGAGAATTAATTTAAGCGGACCTAATTAATTTGGGGCGTTGAGAATTTACAATTTATTGAAAGAACAACTGAAAATCAATTTAGGTTGCATATGTGTCATGTGTGGAGAATAATCCTCTAGCCAGTCCGTCGTCCATCCATTCACCTTAATTTCATGTTTTTGTCAAATCTGTAATTTATTTAAGTTTAATTTACTTTTCATTAAAAATCAATCCCCCGTTTATTTTAAAGTGTTAGGTTTGTTAGAAATCAATTTAGTTTGTGTTTTCTTGAGTTTTGAATTATTTTGAGTCTTTTGATTTGTTTTAGTTTATTTGTTAGTTTTATTTTGAGTGATTCTATTTAAGTGTTTTGAGTCTAGTTTAGTGTTTTAAATTTTGTTTTTACGTTTTTAGTTTAATTTTACTTTGGTTAGCATCCCTAGTTAATCCCCGGCCTAGAACGATCCCTACTTACATCATTACTACAACTGTCACAAATAGGGTTTAAATTTGTGCGTCAATTTATTTTCGCATCAAATTTTTGGCGCCGTTGCCGGGGATTAGCAAATTTGCTAATCCTTTTATTTTTGTTTTTGCTTATGTTTATTTGTGTTTGTGTATGTTACTTTTGATATTTGATTTATTTTTCTTTCTTTGAATTGAGGTACAAATGGAGCAAGACCTGGATTCTACTAGCATTCAAGATCTATTGGCACAGCTCACTGCTCAATTAACTCATAATGCCGAACGGACCACAATGCCAAGTGTCCCTACACTTGATGTGCCCTATGGGCAACGATATCAAGGTCCTCAATTTTCTGCAAATGAAGATGTTTGGGGATATCAAGGCTATAACCAATCAAGGGGCAACATGTTTTCCAATGCTTACAATTCAGATTGGAGAGATTATTCAGATTACATGTGGGGAGAACCTCAACAATTCCAACAAGGTGGATATTGGCAGCAAGAAGACGCGTTCTATTCAAGACCTATGCAGCCACCACAGCATCCCCCACAACAATTCCAATCGAATCAAAGTATGCCCGTGGATTATAATCAAATGCTTGAAGAATTAATTTCTTCGGTACAGGGTTCACAAAAAGAAGAACAATTGCCGCCATCGGAAGAGTTCTATCAGTGGCCATATGAACCGTCACATCCACCACAACAATCAACCCAATTCAATTCAGGTACATCCTTGGATAATGATACACTTAATAATTTACTCACCTCTTTGAATCAGGAAGTAGAAAATCAAAACCAGGAGATGCAAGACCGAGTCAGAAGAGTGGACGAATTGGATATGCATGTTGGGCAGATTATGGAATTCATGGCACAGATTCAAGAGCAAAGTGAGGTCTCCAACTCAACTCTTGAAAATTCAAAGGCAGAAGTTGAAATCGATGAAGCCATCACCTTGGAAGGTGACCGGGAGGATGAAGCTGTCCCAGAACCATCCAAACACAGCCCGAACATGGATGAATTGCCGCTTCAAGAAGAAGATGAGGATGACGACTTGGGCAGTTTAGAAGAATTCTTATCGCAAACCCCTCAAGTCCTTATGTCATCCAACTCAGGTGAGGAGGTTCTAAGTTTATTTCATTCTAACATCGTTCCACCAAATGTCATTTTTCCTTGCAGGTTTTTAAATCCCAAGGAAGAAGTGAATGAAAAATACGTTGTGGAAGATCTTCCCAAGGTGCAATGTGATATCCAAATTCTTGGTGTACCAAATCAAGTTCCCGATGGTATTGAAACGTTCAAAGAGACTTGTACACCAAGAATAATTATTCCAGAAAATGAGGTGGCCGGAGAATCTGTTGATCATATCAAAGAGGCTGTGCATGAGACAATCAAGCCCAAAGGAGTTAAGACTGAGGACACGGGACAAGCCACAACCATCATAGTAAACCTGGCAAAGTTCAAAGTCCCGGAAATGTTAAAAAATGTGGTGTTTGTCATTGAGTTTGAACGAGAAAGTAAGCCATCTTCTCCATTTTTAATTTTAATTTATACTAACTTGTTTCTAATTTTGATGATTCAGGCACCGTCATTAGAACTTAGACCGTTGTCGGATCATTTCAAGTACCACCGTCCGTTCAATGATAAGCCCATGCATTTGAATAATGAAGGGAGGCCTAGGAATCACCCACAATCAGATTTGCATTCCTAATCCCTTCTCTTTACTGCTTTCATTTTGTTTTGTTTATTTAGTTGTGATTTTTGTTTAGAAAGTTAAACTTAGTCTTTTTAATTTGATTTACATATTTTTACATTGTTATTTTTATTTTTATTTATTTTTATTTTTTCTTTCTTGCCTTAAAAAAAAAAAAATTATAATAATAATAACAATAAACATCCATATAATAAAAAAAAAATAAAAAAAAAGAGAAGAAAAAAAATATATATATAAATAAAATAAATAAAAAAAAACACAAAAATACTTATATTTATAGATATAATTAAATAAACTTTAAAGCATAAATATTTTACAATAAACTAATAACTTTCATTGGTCGTTGGTAGGTGGTGCCTCGGAGGTCGACGGAGCCCTACAAAGACGAAGCGCCAGAGTTGGATCATTCAGAGCCTCAATACTTGGTGCGGCACCCGAGGACAAAGGCAACATAAACCTCGGGAGTAACGCCATAAACCGTTGATGATCACTCTGAATCCGCACTTCGGACTCCTGCATCTGATCTAGCTTCCTCTTCATGCTGGTTGAGTAATTGGTTGCGAGCATGTGCAAATCCCTGTTCTCATGCCTAAGCACTCTGACCTCCTGCCGAAGACTAGCCACTTCAGCCATCAACGACTCCACCTGACGAGTTCGTGCAAGAAGGCGCTGGCCCATGTTTGATACTGAGCCTGCGCATCGGACGCTGTAGGCCAAAGAGTCCTGGACAGCTAGTTCGTCGGACCGCCTAGAAAGTATCCTAGTGTCTCTAGGAGTGAGCAGATTTCTGGCCACCACCGATGCGGTTGTTTCATTCATCATCATGGAATCCCCAACTGTAAGAGGACCATTTGGGGATATGAAGGATGGCTGCCAAATGTTGGTTGGAGAAGATATATCACTATCTTCCCCAACATTCAAGTTAAGGCGACGGTCAGAGGGGCAAGACATATTTGAAGGTGTTGAGAATGAAGAGTCGGACTGATCAAGATTAAAAGAAATGCAAGGAGGAACGTTTACCAGATGAAGTGTTTACAGGGGGAGTTTAAGTGTGTTGTGGAACAAAAATGAGCGTTCTTATAAGAAGAAGAAATCGTTGAGGCATCACTCAGCAGTCGAAGAGGCGCCCTCTCGCAAATCGAAGAGCCGGGCTCCTTTCTCAAAAGCCGGATTCTTTTCTCAAAAGCGGCGTCTCCGTCTCAAAAGTCGGTTCCTTTCTCAAAAGTCGGACGCCGTTCTCTCAAAAGTCGGGCGTCTCTCTCAAAAGTCGGAGCGGTCAGGAATCACGAGGCGAACAGCTTTTCCAATTTTGTCGTCACTCGTCACGCGCGCTGTCAGCTTTGCGCAAATTACGGGTGGCTTTTTCAGAAAGCGCGTAACCTGTACTGTTCATCCATCCACCGGCTGCCGACAGGGGTAAAGGAACAGTTTCGGTTGTGAAGAAAAGTTCTATAAACGTCTACCTTCGCCTTCAACAGCAAAGGCACACTCTCAACACTTCTTCATCTCCGAAATTTTTCATCTCCCAAAATGCCTTTCCAACAAACCCTCTCGAGTTTCTCTGTGTTTCTCATTCCCTGGGATACCTTTGCAAATAAGTCATCTAGAGCTAGAGTATTTCATATCATGAAGGTTGAAAGCAAGAGTATCTCATATCACGCTTTCTCCCTGTCCTTTTCTTTGTCTTTGTGATAAGGAGAAAGCGGGCAATCAGCCAGCACTCGGTGTCAATCTTCCGATCTAAGAACCGACTGCCTGGAAATCCTTCCTGATTGCTTACCTAGCATTGCTCTCGAGTGCTCATCTTCAACCGCTAATGTACTTCCGAAGAAGACGCCACATCTGCCTGGAGAACAGCCAAGGCAAGTGAAAATGTTACTTGAAGCATGTGGAGACAAGGTGCTGCTTCATCTTCAAGATCAAGTCTCATTTTCCTTGCTAAGAAGTTCCCCAGCCCAGTTCAAGCATACACCTGTGGAACGATACTTCTTCAAAAGCAAAAGTATCCCATATCATCAGAGTCAGAGGCAAAGATTTCTCATGGCATGCTTTTCCTTTACCCTTGCTCTTGGCTACGAGTCAAGGTGAAAGAAAGGAAATCGGTCGGCACTTGGACAGATTGAACAAAGAAGCAGACCACCACCTCTGCCTCGTGCCTACCTGCCATGCAGAAGAACAAAAAGAGAAGAATGTAGCCTGCAGACTCAATCAACCCGGCAGAAGGAGTCCGAGTTGAAACCAAGAGCTCGAGAAGCCTCAACAACAACACCAATCAAGTCTCATTTTCCTTGCTAAGAAGTTCCGAGGCCAATTCAAGTTCAAAGCTGTGGAAAGTCACCAAACAGGACCAATGATCATTATTAGTTTTATTTATTGTCTTTTATTTTCATTTTCAATTTTTCGTTTGTTTTTTTTATTTTATATTTTCTTGCGTGCTTAACTGACTTATTTCTTTTCTTTGCAGGAACTTTTGGCAATTTCCACCCTTGAAGTTGATTGCAAAATGGAAGCTTGGGGGTCATCGCTTGATTTTCTGCAAATTAGGGAAGGTTTCAGTCCTATTACTTTATTTTGTTTCTTTATATTTATTTATTTTACTTTTATTTGCATTTTATTACATTTTCTGACATTGGGGACAATGTCTAGTTTAAGTGTGGGGGTAAAGAGTATAAAAATGACCAAATTAAAAATTTTTGTACCTTCGACTTTGAACTGGTTTCATCTGTTTCCATGTTATTCCATGTTATTGCTTTGTGTTTTCTTAATTAAGTTGTTGTTTTAATAAAAAAATAAAAAAATAAAAAAAAAAACATTGTCTTATTTTCCTTATTGTTTTGAATTATATTTTTGTTAGTTTCCCGACCCAATGATATAATTGAATCAAATTTGAACCATGATCATCAAGAACTTAGTTAACATGTGTTGTGTGAAATTCCTAATTCTCGTGTTAGTTTGTACATATTTGATTATCCTTGAAAAACTAAATGCACATAGCCTTGTTGATGTGAAACTAAAGCATGATTTAAAGCTCCATATGTGAATTTAGTGACCATATACATCCTATGTGAGTTTTTTTGAGCCTATTGAAAGTGTGTGCATTTTTCATACACTCCTATTCTTTCATGTGTGATGAACTTATGTGAGATACTTCTCTAGAACTTGCATAACGATCTTTCGAAATTTTTGTCATTGATTGCATGAACTTGAAAATGATAGAGGCATTAGGTTTACCACCATGGCCCAAATAACCTTGTTTCCCAAAGAAAAATGATATCATTAGATTGCCAATTTGAGCCGTATTTGTGAGCCTTTTATTTCTTATCACCAGATATGTCTACCCTTATGCCTGAAATAAATATTTTTTCTTACCCTTTCCAAGCGAGCAATGCAAGATTGTCTTATGTGAAATGTTTGTGAAGTACTTTGAAGGTGTTTGGCAAAAGAATAAGTGTGGGGGTTTTTCATATTTGTTTCTACTCCAAAAAAAAAAAAAAAAAAAAAAAAAAAAAAAAAAAAAAAAAAGAAAAGAAAATGAAAAGAAAAAGAAAGATTGTATACAAAGAAAATAAAAAGTTTTTAAAGTTTTAGTTTATGGGTGTGGTTGGAGATGTCTGAAGAATCGTTGGAGAGCTTGAGTTCTTATAAATCTAAAGAAAATAATTGCTTGCAATGTAGCTTGGAACTTGTGTTGTCCTATTCTTTCGTTTCAATAACCCTATCCCTAAGCCTCATTACATCCAATAAAAGTCCTCTTGATTTAAGTTTTGCAATTATGACTGTGGAGAAGTGATCTTTATGCAAGCTTATGGTAGAACTTTCACATTCGTTCCTCTGAGCGAAACACATTAAAACTAAACACATGTGTGATTGAGTGTAAATCCCGTGAGAAGGTCGCTAGTTTGCATATGGTGATTTTAAAATAAAAATTTGAAATTGCATTTTCATGGCTATCTCACACACTACACTTCAAGGATGATTCAAAGATTACTGCTAATATTTGAATAAGGAAAATGAACGTGGATTAGCTTGTTGGTGTTAGCTATGGTTCTTGATGATTTGTGTTCTCGAATGAAGTTCTATGAGGGTCACATAGGGGGAAACTAATAATTTTCATGTTATTACTTTTTCTGTTTTCTCTGTTTTGCTCGAGGACTAGCAAAAGCTAAGTGTGGGGGTATTTGATAAGCTCATATTTATATATATTTTACATCAAATTCTCTTGTCTTTTGTTAGTTAGTTTCTTATATTTTTGAGTTATTTACTTTGTTTTTGTGTTTTATCGAATTTATCTAGCTAAGAAAATAAAAATAGCACAAGTGTGATTTTAAGTAATAAATTCGTCATTTCTACCTTGCTCACTTATTTTATTAACTTAAGAAAACATTTTGGCAAATAAAATGGAGCGGACAGAAAAAGAAATATAGGAAAGCTTGGCAGATTGGGAATAAAGAAATATAAGAAGCAAGAAGCTGCCTTGGCAGCTGGCGCAATTGAGCTCGCAGGAAAGGAATTAAGAAGCAAGGCTGTCTTTGCAGAAGTGGAAGAATAAGAAATAATAAAAGGAGGACTTGGGAGGAAGTGGAGGACAGACTGTGGGATTAGAAAAATAAAAGGAGAACTTGGTGGGGGATAAAAGGTGGCTGGCAGCGCAAAATAATAAGAAGTGGGCAGCATGTTAGTGTGGGGAAGTCTCGGCCTGGCAGCGAGAAGAATAAAAAAAAAAAAGGGAGCTGTCAGTAGGCGCTCCTCGGCATTTGGGGGGAAATATATAAGTCAGACGCCTCGGCATTTGGAAAGGGGGGGGATAGCGGCCTATAGAAGAAAGCCTCTGCCTTGGGCAGTCAGGAAGAAGGCCAGCGTGAAGAGGGAGATTTGAAGGCCTTTGGTGGGGGAACTTGGCAGGAAGCTCAGGGAGGAGTAAAAATAAAGAAGAACAAAGGCTCGGCAATTTAGGGAGTTGCTGCCTTGAGGCAACGTGGGAAGTCCTCGGGAGCTTGAGAAACTGGGAGCTTGCAACGGAACCAACTCTTCTCTCTCGGTTTAATCCTCCAACCTTATGTTTTATTTTATGTTTTTATTTAAGAATAATGTGTAATTAATTTGTTTTGGCTAGAGGTTAATTCAAAACTATGGATATATTTGTAATTTGAATTGATTACCTTCAGTTGTGATTTCTGAGTTGTTATTTAATTTGCTTAACTGCTTGATTGATAACTTATTTTTGTATGTCGATTAAGGATGCATACTTAATTTACATGCATGAATTTGATGCTAGAATATAAGTGAATTTCACCTAATCGTTATGAACTTATATTCACAAGTAGTAAAGGTTGTTGACCACAATCGTGTTAAGTAAATTCTTGGCATAAGTTTCATGCAATTCATAGTAACAAGTGCCTCGTCAATGCTTATGATTTTCATAAAACTTAATGATTCTTGCTTGTATCTCTATTATGCAATTCATGTAGGGAACTTGTAGGGAATGTTTTGGGTTGTCGTATGCAATCATCCAATCCATTAACTTAAGGAAAATCTGAGAATTAATTTAAGCGGACCTAATTAATTTGGGGCGTTGAGAATTTACAATTTATTGAAAGAACAACTGAAAATCAATTTAGGTTGCATATGTGTCATGTGTGGAGAATAATCCTCTAGCCAGTCCGTCGTCCATCCATTCACCTTAATTTCATGTTTTTGTCAAATCTGTAATTTATTTAAGTTTAATTTACTTTTCATTAAAAATCAATCCCCCGTTTATTTTAAAGTGTTAGGTTTGTTAGAAATCAATTTAGTTTGTGTTTTCTTGAGTTTTGAATTATTTTGAGTCTTTTGATTTGTTTTAGTTTATTTGTTAGTTTTATTTTGAGTGATTCTATTTAAGTGTTTTGAGTCTAGTTTAGTGTTTTAAATTTTGTTTTTACGTTTTTAGTTTAATTTTACTTTGGTTAGCATCCCTAGTTAATCCCCGGCCTAGAACGATCCCTACTTACATCATTACTACAACTGTCACAAATAGGGTTTAAATTTGTGCGTCAATTTATTTTCTCATCAAACGTCAAAGCTCATTGACTTAAGTTGTATGACAACTTAATGAATAAAGATTCACAAAGGCCCAAAAGCCCAAATCCATTAGAGTGGCCGGCCATATGGTGATGAATTAGGGTTTTTGGTTCTTTAGGTCATTTAAAGAAGTGACTATATAAAGAACTTTATAACATAAATTCATCAGTTGTTGATTTTAGAGAAAATTGGTGAGAACACAAAGCTTCCATTTCTCTCTAAGAGGCCAACCACCTTGGGGGATATTGTCTAGCAATTCTATTTCCTCAAGGTCACTCATTTCCTCTCCAATCCAACCTTGGTGTAGAATCTTTAGAGGTTCTCAATTTTGGGAACTTGGATTACCTATTCTTCTAACCAAATCCATGGAGCTAAGAAGCAAGGAATGAAGGCCCTATCTCTTGGGTGATTATCCTTTGCATATGCAAAGAGGAATCTACAAAGGTAAATATTTCTCAACTAACAAATTGTTGTTTTTTAAGTTGAGTCAAGGTTCACCAATCTACTAGGCTTTGAATTTCATGGTAGATGTTTTGTTTTTGAATGCATGAAAGCATGATTCCGCCTTTAATTGTTAATTGCATGCTATATGATGTTATTCAAATGAACATGTTTTTCACAAAATTTCCTTCACACCCCCATACCATTCAGAAACACATCCTGCCGCAACACATACACCATTCTACAGCCTTTGCTGCGCCATTGGAGAGGAAGAGAGTCTTGTCGTGCCTTCCATTGATGAAGGAGGTCCTTGTGCACAAGCCACCTGCAACCATTGGAGTTCTAAGAGTTCTTTCTTCCCTCGTTTTAGTTGCAATGTTTATTTCAGTTTGTTTTTCAATTGCCATGAACATGTGTAACTAAGTTTTTCTTAGTTAGAAGAGAATTCAAAGCCATGGACATATGTTTAATATGAATTGATTCCTTTCAGTTATTGTTTCGTAAAACATGAATCTGATTTACTTATCTGCGTTATTGAGAACTTATTCTTGAGTGTTGATTAGGGATGCATACTTAGTTTGCATACATGAATCTGATGCTAAATTATAAGGGACTTTCACCTAGTCGTTAGGAACTTATAATTAAAAGTAGTGAAGATTGCTAGTCACAATTGTGTTAAGTAGATTCTTGGCTAGTGTATCATGCAGCTCATAGTTATGATAGCCTTGTCAATGCTTATGATTTCCATGGAACTTAATGATCTTTGAATGTATCTCTATCATGCTGTTCATATAGGGAACTTGATGAGAATAATTTGATTGCAATGCGTTGTCCATTCAATTCAATGAATTTAGGGAAATCTGAGAGTTAATTTGTGCATTCATGATTAATTTGGGGCATTGTCATTCATGGTTTAAAGAAACAATACTGGAAGTCAATTTCTGTTGCATATGTTTATGTGTGGAGAAGGACCCTTTAACTAGCTTTTCACCCTTGAATTCATCTTAAATTCGTTTTAACTTACTTTGTTTGCTGC
This sequence comes from Malus fusca, assembly GCA_035220775.1. Taxonomy (NCBI): domain Eukaryota; kingdom Viridiplantae; phylum Streptophyta; class Magnoliopsida; order Rosales; family Rosaceae; genus Malus; species Malus fusca. The sequence continues at coordinate 16,927,264 of CM069066.1, read as the reverse complement.
GATTTACTTAGTTTTGTCAAATTCGTCCAAAAACCCCCTTAGTTCTTATTTGGTGTCTTAGTTTAGTTAATTGAGTTCAAATCTGTCTAATTTAGTGTTTTGAGTCTTCATAATCTTAAATTCGTCCAAATCACTCCCTAGAGTCTGTTTTGAGTCCTTTTAACTTAGTTTTGCTGTTTTGAGTCAATTTGGTCAATTTTGAGTAATAAGAGTCTAGTTTGCTGTTTTTGAGTCTAGTTAAGTGTTTTAAAGTTTAAATTGAGTAGATTAGCATCCCTTCTAATCCCTGGACTAAAACGATCCCTACTTACATATACTACAATCATAGGGTTTTAATTTGTGTGTCAAGTAATTTTCACATCAATTTGTACACCAAATCCACAAGGAAAAAGGAAAATAAATGCCAGAATCCATCAAGAAAGGGAATGTGGGGTGCGGCACAACTTTAAGAAAAGAGGAAGGAAGATATGTGGCAGATTTCGAAGAGAAAGGGAAAGGGAGTTGCGGCAAGGGAATGGAGAAAAGGGGAAAGTATTCCAAGGTAAGGAAAAGGGTAGGAAAGGTGCGGCACCCTCTTTGACTGGGAGTAGGTCTTCTAAAACATTTATTTAAGTGTCCTAAAATAATTAAAGATCCTCCTTGCAGCTGAAAATTAGTTGGTGAACGATTAGGAAAGGTTAAGACCAAATAAGGTAACTTGGCTAACATTCCTTCTTTATTGCTACATCCTTTACTTCCTTTTCTTGAATTAATTTCTTCATAACTTCAGCATAATCCTAGCCTCTTTTGATCTTCAAATTCGTCCATCCACCTTGCTCCATGCATGTGATATTCATTCGAAGCATAAAACTGCTCTAAAAAGCTCCAAAATGCACTTTCTTGCTACTTTAGCTCTTTGGACCTACAAACACACGAAAATAGCTTAAAAAACTAAAATAACTAAGAACTAACAATATAAATGCACGAAAACAAACTAACCAAGTTGCATAGATATGCTCCTATCAAAGAAGCAAATAGGGCAGATTTCAGAGTTCCTTGGGCAGTTTAGAGAACAAGGCAAACTTCCTAGTTCAACCGTTGTGAATCCAAAGGGAGGCTTTGAAACCGCCAAGGCCATTACGTTGAGAACTGGCAAGGAGCTTGGAAATCACCCAAAACCATCCAAACAAGGCCTTAACGAGGATCAAAAGATGCTGCAAGAAGAAGAACAGGAAGCAAGGCCCACGAAAAGGGTAGAAAAACCCTTGCCGCAACCCCCTAAACCTTCCAATTCGGCCAACTCTGATAAGGTAAGTCCAAATTCCATTTATTCTAACCCTATTCCGCTCAATTAACCCTTTCCTCGTAGATTTATGCAAGCCAGGAATGAAGAGGATGAAAAAGACATTCTGGAGACGTTTAGGAAGGTGCACGTCAATATCCCGCTCCTTGATGCTATAAAGCAAATCCCGAAGTACGCTAAGTTTTTAAAGAAGCTTTGTACAACAAGGAACCGAATTCGGGAGAAAGAGGTGGTACATGTAAGTGAGAATGTCTCTGCAATGTTGCAAAGAAAGTTGCCACCTAAATGCAAAGATCCAGGTAGTTTCACTATCCCTTGTGTAATTGGTAATACAAGGTTTGAACATGCTATGCTAGATTTAGGTGCATCAATTAATGTCATGCCATATTCTGTTTATGCATCTATGAATCTAGGAGAGCTTAAAAATGATGGTGTTATTATTCAATTAGCCGATCGATCTAATGCATACTCAAAATGAGTGTTGGAAGATGTTTTGGTGCAGGTAGACCACTTGATTTTTCCTGCAGATTTCTACGTGCTTGACATGAAGGACTCAGGCCACTATCCACCATCGCCAATCCTACTTGGACGACCTTTCATTGATGCGAAAATTAACTTAACACACAAATTAAACCCTCTTTTGACAATTGTAGTATATATGTAAGTAGGGATCGTTCTTAAACCGGGGATTAGGAGGGATTGCTAAAACACTCTAAACTGACTCAAAGACACAAAAATAAACTTAAAATGTTTGGCTAGACTCAAAAGACTCAAAACAAGTTCACAAGACTCAAAATAAGCTAAAAACACTCAAAACTGGTTAAAACCAGCAACTAAACCGTTTCTGACACTAACACAATTTTTGGACGAAATTTAGTTTTTCTTTAACTCAAAACACTCAAAAACACAATCTAAAACAAGTTCTAACTAATATGACTCAACAAAGGAAAGGGGGATTTGGTTTTGGACGAAAATAAAGTAAAACAAAACAAGAAAGACTTAAACAGATTTATGATGAAATTGGGTGAATTAGATGGATGATGGACTAGCTAGAAGGTCTTTCTCCACACATGACACACTTGCATACAAAACGATTTCCCGTTGCTTTTTCAATGAACCATGAACCTCAACACCCCAGATTAATTAGGTACGCTTAAATTAACCCTCATATTTTCCTTATGTTATTGAATTGGACGGAAATAGCGCATCGCAATCAAATCTATTGCAGAAAACAAGTGTGGGGGAAGTGATTCTTGTTGTGTGTGTGTGCCAAAGTCCTTAATAAGGCACGGGTAGAAAAGAAAAAGAAAATAAAAATTCGTGAAAAATAGAAAGAAAAAGTTGAATATGTTGAAGAAAGAAAAAAAGAAAAGTTGTGAAAAGAGTGAGAAAGAGTTGAAAAATGTATGAAAAAGAGTTCTAAAGTGTTGTTTGTTGAAGAAAGGGCCCAAAACATTGAATTCGGCCCTAAGTGTTGCATGAATCCTCCTTTTGTGTTTAAAAGTTGATTTCTGCATTCTAAAGTGAATTCTAAGTTTCGATTTCATTACTTTGCTTGCTATTGCTTTAAGAACGTTTGTTATCCCTATCATTCCTTTGTTAACCAATACCCCAAGCCCCATTACAACCCTTGACTTCTATCTTGAGTGTTATGTGTTTCAATTTGTGGAGTTTGAATTTGGTATGAGCTTATGGTGTCACTGGTTCTCGCATCTAAGTAGTAGCATTCCATTCATGAGATCATATCTAAACATGCTTATTAACTCCAGAAATTGCTTTCTTTGCTATAACATATGTGAGTACTAGTCTTTCATGATTATATCAATCTTCTCACATATACCTAGTATAGGGTGTGTAGTCAGAAAATTTGAGTGAAAATTGAGTGCATATCTAGTAAGGAATTGAAGGAATTCTCTAAGGCGTGTTACTACATTCAAAACCATGTTTTAATTGATTAAATGTGAGCTAATGAATGGTGACTATGATTAATTGTGCTCGAGGGTAAGGATGACTAAAATCTATATGAGTAGTAATCTTTCGCATGTCATGTTTCGTTGAAAATCCTTGAGGCAAATGTTGGAAGGTCTAGGTTATGATTTGTTTAATTTGTTTGTTTTGCTCGAGGACTAGCAAAAGCTAAGTGTGGGGGAATTTGATAGGAGCATTTTTATGCGACTTAATTGGCTTGTTCTTGTGCATTTACGTTGTGTTTCCTTAGTTATTTTAGTGTTTAAAGTCATTTTCGTGTGTTTTCAGATTCTAAGGACAAAGTATGCAAGAAGATGCATTTTGGAGCCTTTTGGAGCAAAATTGGGCTTTGAATGGTTATCACATGCTTGGAGCAAAAGGAATGGACGAAATTGAAGATTTGAAGAACGAAGGATTCCTAATTGAAGATGGATTCCTACTCAAATGAGGATTCCTAGAAGAATGAGGATTCCTACTCCAAGAAGGATTCCTACTTGAAGTAGGAAAGTTAAGCCAAGGTTTCCTATTTTGGTTTGACCTTTCCTAAATCCTAATTGTCCCTATGTTCCAGCAACTTTGAAGGCCTTTTAAGCATTCTAGGACACAAATTACACATTCCTTGCATGGTCCAATTCCTTGCCGCACTTGTCCCACTTTCCCTTTCCCTTGCCGTGCAAGGGAACCTATTTCCCTTCAGTTTTTTGACACTTTGCCCTCCCTAAAACACATGCCGCAACCTCCTTGCCCTTTCCTCTTCCTTGCCGTGCAAGGGAGAGGGTTCTTTCCTGTTTCCTTGCATTAAAACACATTCCTATTGTGTTTTAATGCCTTGCCGCACCTCTTAGCCTTTTTCCTTAAGTTTTCTGATTTTATTTCCTTTTTCTAGAAGCTTTTGACTTAATTTTTGTTAACCTAAATAAGTTAGGGTTTGAATTTCTGAAAACCTTAAATAGACTTCCTTTTTACAGCCACAAATCATCCATTCATTCACCTATTCACACCAGAAATCCATCCCCACTCTCTGCCGCATCCATCCTTCACCATTCTCCATAGATTCTGACCTAAATCAACCTTTGCCGCACCATACACCTATCTTGACCATAAACCCATCCTTCTACACCATCCATAACCCCCTAAACTCACCACCGAACCTTGTGCCGCAGCAAAGGAAGGGGAGAATAAGTGCTTGAATGTTTTTGCTGTTCAATTTGGATCATCGGAGCGTTTAGGTGTTTTCTTTCTTTTGTTTGCAATGTATAAATCTATTTTCCTTTGTTTTGTGAACATGAGGAACTAAGCCTTCTTGGATAGGGGGCTATTCAAAACCATGATTATACTTGCATAATGAATTAATTACCTTCGATTGTTATTTCATAAGTTGTGAATTCAATTTGCTTAACTGTTTGATTGATAACTTATTCATGTATGTTTATTAAGAGTGCATGCTTAGTTTTCATGCATGGATTTGAAGCTAAAATATAAGGGAGTTTCACCTAATAGTTACTAACTTATATTTACAAGTAGTGAAGGTCGCTTATAAACGATCGCGTTAAGTGAATTCTTGGCGAGAGTATCATGCTCATCATAGTTACGAATGCCTCGTCAATACTTATAGTTTTCATGAAGCTTAACGATCTTTGATTGTACCTTTATTGTGCTTTTCACGTAGGGGACTTTTAGAGAATGTTTTGAATTGTTGTATGTGCTTTCCCATCCAATTCATTAACTTAAGGAGAACTTGAAGGTTAAAAAAGTGATGTCACAGTTAACCTGGAGTATTGAGTTTCATGACTTATTGAGAGAAGCAATTGGAAATCGATTTGAATGCAAGTGTTTCATGTGTGGAGAAGAACCCTCTAGCTAGCCCATCATCCATCTAATTCAACCAATTTCGTGCAAATCTGTTTAGTTTTAATTCTTGCTTTATTTTACTTTATTTTCGTCCAAAACCAAATCCCCCTTTACTTTAGACTGTCTAATTAGTTAGAATCTGTTTAGTTTGTGTTTTTGAGTGTTTTGAATCAACATAAAACCAAAATTCGTCCAAAGTGTTTTTAGAGTCCAAATCTGCCCAATTTGTGTTTTTAGGCAGATTTGAGCGTTTTTAGCTTGTTTTGAGTCTTTTGAGTTTGTTTTGAGTTCTTTGAGTCTAGTTAAGTGTTTTTAGTCTTTCTTTTTATATATTTGAGTCAGTTTAGAGTGTTTTAGCAATCCCTCCTAATCCCCGGTTTAAGAACGATCCCTACTTATCCATACTACAATTGTCAACAAGAGGGTTAATTTGTGTGTTAAGTTAATTTTCGCATCAATGTTCATTTAGGATGATGACTGATGGCTGATGAGAGTGAAGGGTGCGGCAGGTTGTATGTGGAAGTGAATGGATGAGAAGAATGATGTAGAATGGTGTATAAGGTGCGGAAGGTTAAGTTTCTGAATGGTAGGGGGTGGTGGACGAATTTGTGGCTTAAAACATCTATTTATAGGCTAGGGTTTTCACAAATTTTGATGGGAAAAGGTGAGGGTTTTGTAGATAAAAGGCTTGGCCCAATTCAAGGGAGAAAAGAACTAGGGTTTGTGCAGATTTTAGGGCTTATAGAAGTATTAGGTGCGGCTGAGAGAGGAAGGGCAATGGAATGCCTTGCAAGGAAAAAGGGTTTCCTTCCTGATTTAGGTGCGACAATGCCCTAACTCTAAAAGGAATGGGTTTTCTTGTGTGGCAAGGGAAGGGAAGTGAAGGGAAAGGTGCGGCAACCTACCAGGGCTGAGATTTATGTGCCCCAAAGTATTTAGGACTCCTCCTTGTAGCCGACACCTTTATGCATTAGGATTAGGAAACCTTGACTCGGCCAATCCCTTTTCTTCTTTGATTCCTTTTCCTTCTTTGACTTGAATCACTTCTTTTCCCTTTCTTTGGCAAATTCCACGCTTCTTTAATCTTCAATTTCGTCCATCCATTTGGCTCCAAGCATGTGATATCCATTTTATGCCCAAAACTGCTCCAAAATGTTCCAAAATGCACTTCTTTGCCTCATTAACCCTTTGGACCTACAAACACACGAAAATGACTTGAAATACTAAATTAACTAAGAAATAACAACACAAATGCAAAAGAACACGCTAACTAAGTCACATAAATATGCTCCTATCATTCATGAAAACAGCCCACACCAAGATTGACGTGGCCAAGGGAGCCTTAACTATGGAGTTTGGTGATGATATGATTAACTTTAAAGTTTCTGAATCTATTGAGAATCCTAATGATGTTCATTCTTGTTTTGCCATTGATGTAATTAGAAATGTAGGGCAGGAACATTTGGCACCAATTAAGAAGAATGTATTTCGAACCACCAACGAAGAGGGAATTGGAATAAAGCACAAGGGATACGCCCCTGCCATCAAGAAACCCAATCTGACCTAGAGAACCCATAGTGAATTTGTTCATAGTGCTGCTACTTTTGAACCGACATTGCAGTACATTGGTAAGACACCTACGCCAACTCCAATTCCCATTTCAAATAATAGGTTGTTACCTTCTTTGGTGCAGGTACCTAATCGAACTCAAGGTGTTGGGAGAGTTCACGTTGATTCTTGATAGGAGCATATTTATACGACTTAGTTAGCTTGTTTTCGTGCATTTATGTTGTTAGTTCCTATTTATTTTAGTATTTTAAGCTATTTTCGTGTGTTTGTAGGTCCAAAGGGTTAAAGTGGCAAAGAAGTGCATTTTGGAGCAGTTTTGGGCATGGAATGGATAACATATGCTTGGAGCAAAGGGGATGGACGAAATTGAAGACCTAAAGATGCAAGGATTCCTAGTTGAAGAAGGATTCCTAGATGAATGAGGATTCCTACTCAAAGAAGGAATGTTAGCCAAAGTTTCCTACTTTGGTTTTGACCTTTCCTTATCCTTAAAATTCCCTAAGTTCCAGCAACAAAGAAGGCTCCAAGTGACATTAGGACACTCAACAAAGACTCCTAGAAACCCTTGAGTCCTTGCCGCACCACCCTTGAATCCTTGGACTTAGCCTTTTTCCTAATAGATTTAGAGTAATAAATCTTAAACATTAATAAAAACTTTCTTTCCTTTTCCCTGTAATTTCTGCCGCACCTTAACCTTTATTCCCTAGGGTTTTACATACTTGGGGAGCTATATAAGCCTTTGTCGCAGCCTTGGGGGGGATCATCATATCTTACATCATTCACCACGATTCAACACAACCAAAACACATCCAAACACCCTTTGCCGCAGCCTTCCATCCATCCATGCACTACTTTCCACACTTTCAATTATTCTTCCATACAAACAACCACTCAAACCTTCACCCAACCCTTGTGCCGCAACAAAGAGAAGAATGAGGGACCCTTGGAGTGCTTGCTATTCAAGTTTGGATTCTGGATCATTCTTAAGTGTAATCTATCTTTTGATTTCAATGTTTAAGTTTGTTTATCTTTGTTTTGTGAACATGAGGAGCTAAACCCCTTATAGCTAGGGGGAATTTCGAAACCATGATCATATTTGCAGTATGAATTGACTAATTCCAGTTGTGATTTCATAAAGTGTGAATGCAATTTGCTTAACTGTTTTATTCAAAACTTATTCTTGTATTTTGATTAAGGAGGTCTACTTAGTTTGCATGCTTGAATCTGATGCTAGAATATAAGGGAGTTTCACATAATCGTTACAAACTTATATTCACAAGTAGTGAAGGTCGCTGGTCACGATCGCATTAAGTTAAATTCTTAGCATGAGTATCATGATGTCATAGTTACGAATGCTTTGTCAATAATTATGATTTTCATAGAACTTAATGATCTTTGATTGTATCTCTATTATGATGTGCATGTAGGGGACTATTGAAGAATAATTTGGGTTGATGATTCGTATTCCATCCAATTCAATGACTTAAGGAAAATCTGAGGGTTAATTAGTGATGGCACGGTTAATCTGGGGCATTGTCATTCATGATTTATCGAAAAAGCAACTGGAGATTGATTTGTATGCAAGTGTGTCATGTGTGGAGAATGACCCTCTAGCTAGTCCATCATCCATTTAATTCACCAAATTCGTTCTACTTTGTTTAAGTCTTTAATTCACTTGTTTTCACTTTAATTTCGTCCAAAACCCAATCCCCTTTACTTTAGTGTGTCAAATTAGTTAGAATATGTCTTAGTTTGTGTTTTTAAGTGTTTTGAGTCAAGTTAAAATCAATTTTCATCCAAAGTCATTCCTAGTGTCTAGTTTGAGTCTATTTAGTTGTTTTAAGCTGTTTTGAGTCTTTTAAGTTTGTTTCAAGTCTTTAGAGTCTAGTTAAGTGTTTTTAAGTTTGTTTTTGAGTTTTTTAGTCAGTTTAGAGTAGATTAGCAATCCCTCCTAATCCCCGGTTTAGAACGATCCCTACTTATCCATACTATAATTGTCAACAAGAGGGTTTAATTTGTGTGTTAAGTTATTTTTCGCATCATTAAGTAAATCCTAGGCAGGAGTATCATGCTTTTCATAGTTACGAGTGCCTCGTCAATGCTTATGATTTTCAAAGAACTTAATGACCTTTGATATGTTTTCTATCATGCTTTTCATAGTTAGGGAACTTGAAAAGGATAATTTGGTTGTGATGCGTATCCCGTCCAATTCAATGAAATAAGGAAAATCTGATGGTTAATTTGTGCTATCACGGTTAATTTGGGGTGTTGTCATTCATGGTTTAAGGGAACAATACTGGAAATTGGTTTATATGCATATGTCATGTGTGGAGAAGGATCTTCTGGCTAAGTTTTCATCATTCAAATCACCTAATTTACTTTGTTTTGCAATCTGTTTTGTTTAGTTAATTTTCGTCCAAATCAATCCCCCTTCTAATTAAGTGTCTTAGATTAGTTAAAAAAGTATTCCAATCTGTCTAACTTAATGTTTTAAGTCCCACTGGTGTTAAATTCATCCAAATAGTCCTTAGAACCTGTTTTGAGTCTTTTTAACCTAGTTTTGCTGTTTTGAGTGTTTTAAGTCTGTTTTGAGTTTATAGTGTCTAGTTGTGTGTTTTTTAGTCTATTTGAGTGTTTCTAAGTCTAGTTTGGTATTTTTGAGTCATATTTGTGTAGATTAGCAGCCCTAGTTAATTCGCGGTCTAGAGCGATCCCTACTTTCATCTTTGCTACAATTGTCAACAACAAGGAGGATTTCGACAGCCACCACCTTGGATATATCAAAGGCCATTCGCACAATCTCAACCTTAATCACAATCTGCCCAACAAAACCCAGGTTCGTTTTTTGATAATGATCAAGCTATTCAATTACTAACTTCTGTATCACAGGGATTACAAAATCAAAATCATCGAATAGCAAATCAAGACAAGGAGATGTGACATAAAGATGCAAATAGGGCAGATTTCAGAGTTCCTTGGGCAGTTTAGAGAACAAGGCAAACTTCCTAGTTCAACCGTTGTGAATCCAAATGGAGTCTTTGAAATGGCTAAGGCCATTACGTTGAGAAGTGGCAAGGAGCTTGGAAACCACCAAAAACCATCCAAACAAGGCCTTAACGAGGATGACAAGCTGCTGCAAGAAGAAGAATGATGTGAAAATTAACTTAACACACAAATTAAACCCTCTTACTAACAATTGTAGTAAAGATGTAAGTAGGGATTGTTCTGGACCGGGGATTGGGAGGGATTGCTAACCTACTCTAAACTGACTCAAAACACAAAAATAAATTAAAAACACTTAACTACACTCTAATGACTCAAAACAGGCTTAAAAGACTCAAAATAGCTTAAAACAACTAAATAGAGTCAAACTAGACACTAGAAATGACTTTGGACGAAAATTGATTTTAGCTTGACTCAAAACACTTAAAAACACAAACTAAGACAGATTCTAACTAATTTGACACATTAAAGTAAAGGGGATTGGGTTTTGGACGAATTTAAAGTAAAACAAGTAAACTAAAAACTTAAAACAAGTTTAGCACGAATTTGGGTAAAACTATGGGTGATTGGCTAGCTAGAGGGTTCTTCTCCACACATGACACACTTGCATACAAAACGATTTCCAGTTGCTTTTCAATAAACCATGAATCTCAACACCCCAGATTAATTAGGTACGCTTAAATTAATCCTCAGATCTTCCTTAAATCATTGAATTGGACGGATAACGCATCGGCAATCCAAATTATTCTTCAAAAGTTCCCTACATGAACAACATAATAGAGATACAATTAAAGATCATTAAGCTTCGTGAAAATCATAAGCATTGACAAAGCATTCGTATCTATGATGAGCATGATACTCCTGCTAGGAATCTACTTAACACGATTGTGACTAGCAACCTCCACTACTTATGAATACAAGTTCATTGATGCGAAATAATCCAACCCTCAAATTAAACCCTATTTTTGACAAATGTAGTAAAGATGTAAGTAGGGATCGTTCTGGACCACGGATTACGAGGGATTGCTAATCTATTAAAACTGAGCTTAAAACATAAAACTAAACTTAAAAACACTTAACAAGACTCACAAGACTCAAAACAAACTTAAAATACTCAAAACAGCTTAAAACAACCAAATAGACTTAAACTAGACACTATGAATGACTTTGGACGAAAATTGACTTTTACTTGAATCAAAACACCTAAAAACACAAACTAAAACAGATTCTAACTAATTAGACACACTAAAGTAAACGGGGATTTGGTTTTGGACGACTGTAAAGTGAAAACAAAACAGAAACTAGAACTAGACATATTTGCACAAAATTGGTTGAATTAGATGGATGATGGACTAGCTAGAGGGTCCTTATCCACACATGACACACTTGTACATGAATCGATTTCCAATTGCTTTTCAATAAATTATGAAGCTCAACACCCCAGATTAACCGTGGTGCACTAACTAACCCTCAGATTTTCCTTTACTCATTGGATTGGATGAATGCATGCGACAACCGAAATCATTCTCCAAAAGTCCCCTACATGAATGCATAATAGAGATACAATCAGAGATCATTACGTTCTATGAAAATCACAAGTGTTGACGAGACATTCATAACTATGAATGCATGATACGTTTGCCAAGAATTCAATTAACGCGATTGTGACTAGCAACCTTCACTACTCATGAATATAAATTTGTAACGATTAGGTGAAACTCATTTATATTCTAGCATCAAATTCATTCATGAAAACTAAGTATGCATCCCTAATCAACATACAAGAATCAATTTTGAAGAAAACAGTTAATTGAATTGCATTCACAACTTATCAAATCACAATTGGAAGAAATCAATTCATAGCTCAAGGATGTTCATGGCTTCGAACTTCCCTTGGCTAAGTAGGGGTTTAGCCACTCATGTTTACAGCAAAATGAAAGAAAAAGAAATTAAACATTGTAAATATAGAACGAATCACATCTAGAATGCTCCAACAATAAAGCTTGAACATCCAAGAGTCCTTCCTTCTTTCTTCTTGTTGCGGCATAGAGGTGGATGAAGTGTATGAGATGTGTTTTGGGGTCAGGGATGTGTTTTAGGTTGAGTGGGGCTGCGGCTAGATGTGTATGGAAGTGGTTGATTATGTAGAATGGTGAATGATTCCCAATGGTGTGGCCAAGAGTGTTTATTTAAAGACTTTAGGGTATTTAGGGCTAAGAAATAATTTAGGTAACAGAAATTAAACCAAAACGTAAAAGGAAATAGGAATTAAAGTCAAAATCCTAAGGAAAAAGGTAAAGGGAGGTACGGCAAGGCTTTTAAGTAAAAGGGAATGTGATTTGGTGCAGGAAATAGGAAAGAAAGGCTCTTCCTTGCACAACAAGGAAGTGAAAGGGACAAGGGAGGCCACGACAAAGGTTTAGGGAAAGGGGAAAGGGTTAGAACCTGCGGCAAGGCCTTGAATGGTGCAAGAAACCTTTGGTTTGTGTCCTAAAATGCATAGGAAACCATCAATGTTGCTGGAACTTAGGGCCATTTAGGATTAGGAAATGTCAAACCAAAATAGGAAACCTTGGCTTAACTTTCCTACTTCAAGTAGGAATCCTCATTCTTCTAGGAATCCTCTTTCAATTAGGAATCCTAACATCTTTAGGTCTTCAATTTCGTCCATTCCTTAAGCTCCAAGCATGTGTCTGATGCAAAATATATATGCACACAAATTAAACCCTCTTGTTGACAAATTGTAGTATAAATGCAAGTAAGGATCGTTCTAAACCGAGGATTAAGAGGGCTTGCTAAAACCTCTAAAATGACTCAAAAACATAAAAACAAAGTCAAAAACACTAACTAAACTCAAAGAATGCAAAACTAAACTCTAAAACACTACGACAACTCAAAAGACTTAAAACAGCACAAAACAAGCTAAAAGACTCAAATCTGCCACTAAGAGTAAATTTGAACGAAAATAGGTTTTGACTTGGTTCAAAACACTTAAAAACACAAACTAAATCAGTTTCTAACTAATATGACTCAACAAAGTAAAAGGGGGTTTGGTTTTGGCGAATTTGAAAACAAAACAAACAGATTGTAAACTAAGCAGAATTTGGACGAATTTGGGGTAAAACTATGGATGATAGACTAGCTAGGAGGTTCTTCTCCACCCTTGACACACTTGCAAACAAAATGATTTCCAGTTGCTTTTCAATACCCATGAATCCTCAACGCCCCAGATTAACTGTGAATTGCACTAATTAACCCTCATATTTTCCTAATTTCATTGAATTGGATGATTGCATACAACAACCCAAAGCATTCTCCACAAGTTCCCTACATGAATTGCATAATAAAGATACGAGCAAAGATCATTAAGTTCTATGAAAATCATAAGCATTGACGAGGCACTTGTAACTATGAATTGCATGAAACTTATGCCAAGAATTTACTTAACGCGATTGTGACAAGCAACCTTCACTACTTGTGAATATAAGTTCATAACAATTAGGTGAAACTCCCTTACATTCTAGCATCAGATTTATGCATGAAAATTAAGCGTGCACTCTCAACCAACACACACAAATCAATTTTAATTCAAATGGATAAGTAAATAGAATTCACAACTTATGAATCACAACTGGATGTAATCAAATCATATTGCAAGTATGAACATGGTTTCGAATTCCCCCCTAGCTAAGAGGGGTTTAGTTCCTCATACTCACTAAACAAAGATTATTGAATTGAAGCATTGAAAACAAAAGAAAGACTACACCTAAAACGTTCCAACAATCCTAACTCGAATGGCAAGCACGTCCAAGGGCTCTCCTCCTTCCTTCTTGTTGCGGCACAAGGTTTGATGGTGAGTTTTGGGGGTTATGGATGGTGAGAAGGATGGGTTTATGGTTAGGATAGGTGTATGGTGCGGCAAGGGTTGATTAAGGTCAGAAATTATGGAGAATGGTGAAGGATGGATGCGGCAGAGAGTGAGAGATGATTTCCGGCGTGAATGGGTGAATGAATGGATGATTTTGGGCTGCAAAAAGGAAGTCTATTTGAGGTTTTCAGGAATTAAAACCCTAACTTATTTTGGTTAACAGAAATTAAGTCAAAAGCTTCTAGAAAAAGGAAATAAAATCAGAAAACTAAGGGAAATAGGCTAAGATATGCGGCAAGGAGATAAAACACAATAGGAATGTGTTTTAATGCAAGGAAATAGGAAAGAACACTCTCCCTTGCATGGCAAGGAAGAGTAAAGGGCCAGGAGGGTGGGGCATGTGATTTAGGGATGGATAAATGTCCTAAAACTGAAGGGAAAGAGGTTTCCCCACACGGCAAGGAAAAGGGAAAATGGGAAGAGTGCGGCAAGACCTTGGATTGTGCAAGGAAGATGTATTTTGTGTCCTAGAATGCTTAGGAGGCCTTCAATGTTGCTGGAATTTAGAGACATTTAGGATTAGGAAAGGTCAAACCAAAATAGGAAACCTTGGCTTAACTTTCCTACTTCAAGTAGGAATCCTTGTTTCTTCAAGAAGGTGCATTTTGGAGCCTTTTGGAGTAGGAAAGTTAAGCCAAGGTTTCCTATTTTTGTTTGATCTTTCCTAAATCCTAAATGTCCCTAAGTTCCAGCAACATTGAAGGTTTCCTATGCATTTTAGGACACAAATTAAGGGTTCCTTGTACCATAACAAACCTTTGCCGTGCACTCCATCCATGTTTAATTCTTTCATCAATCATCACTTCACTTTCACCTTTGAATCATTTCAACACCACTCCATTTTACCTATGCTTTGCATCATTACTTCACTTTCACCTTTGAATCATTTCAACACCACTCCATTTTACCCATGCTTTGCCTTGCACTTCCTCTATAAAAGGAAGTGTATGTTGTTGGAAATGTGCCCTAAAGCCAATCATATGATGATACTTTACGGACATTTCACATGTTAAACTAATCTAGTTTACATATAAAGGGCAAACATTATTGTTTGAGCCGTCTCATATAAATGTTATATGCTTAAACGATAAAGTCCAAGGAATATGTGATTGGGAGAATGCAATCTAATGAAGTTAGATTAATGAGACCATTCTTTCGTAGACACATCCTAAACGTTCCTGATCATAGGATTGCCAATTGGGCATTGACAGTCCGTTAAGATCAGTACGTGTTATGTCTTCTCTCAGGGAGAGTGACTAGTCTCGAGTCATTGGTGTGTTTGACATCAAGACAAGTACGTAGGTGCTCAATAGAGAATGAGTCCACTGAACACGATCAACGAGGAGTTCTCATACTCATGTCACATGAGAACTCATGGTTGGGATAATGCAAATTAGTCCTTTGACCTGAGGCATCACATTTGTCTTGTGGTTAAGTCCTTGATCTTTGATTATGTCAAAGTCACCCCATCGGGGTGTCCACGACATCATTGGGGTTAAGCCACTTAGTTATGGAGACAAGTGAATGTGCAACAAGGGATCTCTAACCTTCAAATGGTTTGAGGGAGAATACTCTATGATATGATTAAAATCTCTGGCCAGAGTATGAATGAGATTAGGGAATGCGTTCCAAATCACATTCAAGGTAATCATATAAGCAAACGAATCACATTGGATAGTAGACATGAATAAATAAACTATCAAACCAAACAATGTGGTCAAGAGTATTAGATTAGAGAATGACCGTATTGCATTTGTAATCCTTAACTGAATAGGTTATCTACCTCTTCTGATTAGCTTGGGTAACCATGATATGCTGCTAGATGTCACTCATGGTTTGTGGAAGCCCTAAACGTGTATAATCACTAAAGGGAGAATTGAAAGTAAGTTTCAATTCACAATCGATGTAAAATGGTTTTAATCGCTCACTGCCTCGCTAAAAGGAACCTAATGGATCGTACACCGTGTAAGGTGGAGATTGAAGAAACTATGGAGATGAGTAAGAATAATTAAATGGTTTAATTATTTATGGCAAGGATTAATTAATATGTTAATTAATCAAACGAATAAGTTCGTTAAAGACCTCGGGATAGTTTTGGACCTTAAGGCCCAATGGGCTTCGAACGTCAAAGCCCATTGACTTAAGTTGTATGACAACTTAATGAATAAAGATTCACAAAGGCCCAAAAGCCCATATCCATTTTGTGTAGAATTAGGGTTTTTTTTGGTTCTTTAGGTCATTTAAAGAAGTGACTATATAAAGAACTTTATAGCCTAAAATTCATAAGGGTTTGTTTTAGAGAAAATTGGTGAGAACTTGTTTCTTCATTTTCTCTCTAAGAGGCCAACCACCTTGGAGGGTGAATCTAGCAATCCTACTACTCCAAGGTCACTCATTTCTTCTTCAATCTAACCTTGGTGTAGAATCTTTAGAGGTTCTCTATTTTGGGAACTTGGAGAATCCAATTCTTTCAACCAAATCCATGGAGCTAAGAAGCAAGGAATGAAGGCCCTATCTCTTGGGTGATTATCCTTTGCATATGCAAAGAGGAATCTACAAAGGTAAATATTTCTCAACTAACAAATGTTGATTTAAAAGTTGAGTCAAGGTTCACCAATCTACTAGGCTTTGAATTTCATGGTTGATGTTTTTGTTTTTGAGTGCATGCAAGCATGATTCCGCCTTTAATTTGTTAATTGCATGCTATTGATGTTGCTCAAATGAACATGTTTTTCACAAAATTTCCTTCAAGTGGTATCAGAGCCTAGGTCTAGTAGTTGGTGAATCATTTTGGGTTTTGTAGTTCATAGTTTTTGATTTAAAAGTTGTAATATGTTACAAGCTTTATTCTTGTTTCTTTGAATGTAAATTTTGTTAGAAAATTTGCCATCTCAAATGTTGTAGATGTAGTTCATATGAGCATGAATTTTGGAGCTAAAATTTGGTGCCATGTTTTTGGGGAAATTCGGCCAAATCCAAAGGGTGATTTTTTGGGTTCATGTTTGTCTTGTTAAAATGGTTTTAAAGTGACTTTTGGAACCCCTAAGTACCCTAGGATGTTAGCCATCTTTTGAGTGGTGAAAATTTGAGTTTTGGTGAGTGAAAACATTCATGGAGCTATTATGAGTTTTCATGAGTGTTCTTCAATGTTCTTGAAGTTCTTGCCAAGAACAAAAAGTTTTGAAGTTTTGATTCAAAAAGTTTTATGTTTTTACATAAAGTTTTGGTTTAATTTTAGTGGGTGATGGTTATTGGTAAAATATTATTAATGGCTATAATGGTTATTGGTAAAGTATTATTAATGGCTATAATGGTAGACAAACTTTTATAAAAGTTTGACATAAATTCAATATATATCATATATGTTTCATCTTTACCTCACCTAACAAAATCCACTTTCATAAACTTTGTACAATTGGACTTATCTCCACTCTATTTTATCCCTAAAACCGGCCACCCTACATGTAGGGTATTTTTGGGCCTTTTGTGCAATTACATAAAGTTTTGATACTTTTGTGTATTTGTATTTTAGCCCAAAAGTTTACGTTTTTACGTTAAGGCCCAAAAACGCTAAAGGACAAATTGTTTTGCTCCTTTAATGAAGTTTTTTGTATTTGTTGAAATTTTTGGGTTCTAGTTGTAATTACATGAAGTAGTGGACTTTTGTGTTTTTACAAAGTGACCCCAAAAGTTTGTGTTTCGCAATATAGCCCAAAAAGTTGTGGTTATTGCATGATGGCCCAAATTAAGTAGGGAACAAAAATTGTTTTGTCTCTTTAAATGAGAATTGTATTTTCATTTCATTTAGCTCCTTTTAAATCAATTTTATGGATACAAAAAAAACAAAATGAAAATGTTGCATTCAAGTTTAATTAGTTAAAGTGTTAATTAATGAAAGGCCGTTTCAAATTTGTTTGAACCATGGGAATGTGTAGATTAATTTTGGTTGTAATTTGATTTGATCAAATATTGTAAAAGAGCATAAGCTCTTCTTTACTTTAAAGTAATTTGAATTATGCAAATGTTGTAATGAGCATAAGCTCACCTTTACTTTGAAGTACTTCTTTCTTGCTTTATTTGATATGCATGAAAATGGAGTAGAGGGTCCAACGCCCCTGACAACACGCCTTAATGTGATTAAACGCGTAACTAAAATCAATCTCCATCCCTAGTCCGAGATTCAACACTAGGCTCGTGTTGAATCCAAACAAAGGTTCATAGTCATCCTAAGGCCCTAAGGCAACTATATAGTCCATCAAATGAATGCAAACCTTATGTTAGTAGTATCATATACTCTTGCTTTAAAAACCGTTTTATAAGTATAGTGGGAGTATTATATACAACTAAATTGAATCAAATGGACCAATAGTTGTAATAGGACCAAAATTGTTTTAATGAAGATTAAAATGAATACTTATATGTGATGAGACCTAAAACCCTCAAACAAACCATTATTAAGTTGAAAAGCGTGAGAGTGCTTAGAACACTCTTTCGTGGCCTTCCACCGTGGTAGCTCCAATCGTTTATGACTTGTACACCGGCTTCACCCTATCATGGGGGAGTACAAAGTGCATGCTTATACTCAGGAGGAGTCTATATACATACTTGATGAGGTGAGTGTAGGCAACGAGGATGGCCAATATCGTATCATCGTGAGGCTATTCTTGAACCCCTTCACGAACTAAGCATGGTGGGAATGACTTAACTAAGTGCAATGGAGCCAATATCATATCATTGTGAGGCAACATTCTCTAGAGGCCAAATTGATGGGTACTTGCATTAGTTGCAAATGAGTAAGTGTACTCTCTCATTATTATTAATGCTAGCCAATATCATATCATTGTGAGGTGGGCTTGGTAATAGTGAGTCTCCCATAACCTACTAAGAGTTTCCTCCAAAACTCTCGAATTCCAATGAGGGATATGGAATTTGCCAAAAATAGTGGGTGGTGCTATTTGATTTAAAGACCCGAATCAAATGGCTTAAAATCAATCAATTTATATTCGTTATGTATTTGTTTACCAATATATATTTGCAAACGCTATCCAAAACTTGACAAAGAAAAGCCGAATGTTTTAGTTTCCGGACATGGTAACACAATCCCAAAGATTGTCTTAAATGGATTGTGCATGTACCTAAGAAGTCTCATCCTCACAATCTTCCTATTGATAATGTATCATTGGAAGAACATGTTAGAAATGTCTATCATGAAGAGGACAACACAAACAACCAATGCTTATTCCTTCGTTATATGAACAAAGGAACTTACGAAGATTAGCATAAAGACAAGGACACTTTTAGTGTCATAGTTCTTCACTTACAAATTGTTGTATGAAGAAATAAGAGTTGCCTTGAACAACTCTTGAAAGTTTGTAATTATGTTTAGAACATAATGGTTGGTTGACAAAAATAGTCCATCAACATCGATTTATGATGATTTTGAATCATTGAGTGTTGAAGTGATAAACCACTTAACGAGACGGAAACTAAGCTAGGACTTCACCTTTATGTCCCTATCCTAATGGTTCACTAAGTTTATTGTAAACTATGTAGTGAACAATAACCACACACTCTCCAAAATGTTTGATGTGTATAACACAATTGAAAAAGGTTTCAAGAGAGATAGTGGGAGTTTAGGGACCATGACTATTGTAGTCAAAGGAGAAGTCAAATGAAGAAGATAAAATTAACTCCAAGGGAACAAACTTTCTTTATGAAATGATGGACATTGGAAGGGGTATTTGCAAGAAATGTCTTGCAAGTGTCAAGAACACACCTTTCGAAGGTGTTGTAAATTGTTCTTGAATAGTTCAAAACAGTTGGTTCTTCTACTTGAATGCTTGATTCCGTATTAGTAACTATGTTTTACAATCGTTGTAAAAGTGTGACTAATAAGAAGTAGAAGATTAATGAGAGAAGAGAAAGTACTTCACATTCGGAACGTGAATGAAATATAGATCTCTGCGAAAGCAGATGGTACTAACTTCCTCATATGAACTACCAAAGAAATTGGAAAAACCAAAGATTGTCTTTACATACCAATTTTAAGGAACTCAATTCCATCACTATAGTAGAGATGGATGAATGTTTTGTTTGACAAAACATTGTTCTTTATTAATCACTGATTGGATTATAGTAATCTAATTGATTGTCTCTATAGTAGAGATGATATGGTAGCGTTAACTGTTTAGAATATAATGATGCTTAAAACCCAAAAGGTTGCAAGATAGTGGCAATTGTCCACAACATAATACTACTCATGTTGTATGACATTCACCGAAGATCACTCTCGGTTGGACTATAGTTTATTATGAATAAACACAAGTCCGAATACTTTGCAAAAGGTTTCAAAGAATTCAAGAAATGTAAGTTGATGAGTAAGACGTCTAAAGTACTTACCTCCTTAGATTTGATCCAAGGAAAGGTAACACTTTAGATGAGTTTCCTTGAAAGATATCAAGGAAATTAGCATCATAAGATAATGATTTTCTCCATTAGGAGAAGAACGAACTTGAATAAGATTTAGTTCGTTGAATATTATCAATTACCCATATATATAGGATATATACTTCTAAAACAATATGATTGTCAATTAGGAGATCTTCCAAATTTTCATAACTCCATAGGATGTAGTTGGAAAGAAAGACAAATCTTAATCATGTTAAGATTTGGGGTTGTGTGCTAATAAGCAATATTTGTTTAAAAATTATCTTGTGGATATCCTTAAATTAACCTTTGGATATCACTTCTATAAACCAACCAACAAATGTTGTTTGTTGAGTAGTTCATTGTAATCCTACAATGTGATTTGCCTTAGAGCAAATGATCTAGGAATAGAACTCAAAAGAATGGGTTCTTTGAGAGACAAGATGATAATCAACAAATATAACAACCTAGTTCCTATACCACAAGCTCCAAGGTAGTCAAGAAGGATTTATAAACCGTCTCAGTTGAATGGTTTGAACTTTATGACTACATTGAGTGTATATACGATATATACTCAAGGAAATGGTAAAGTACCATTTGACCCGAAATAATGAAACCTTCATAGCTAATTGGTAGCTTAAGGTGACTACAATCAAAGAAAATGGTTGACTTTGAAGGAACCATTTTTGACGTAGTCTTAGTTTCAATTAATTCGAAGATTGCTAGCTACAACTAAATGTTGATTCAATGTTTGGACATCATATAGGTTTCCGAAACCATTATTAAGATAGTCCTAATAATATATGTCTAAAACTATGAATCACAAAACATGTAAGTTGTAGAGATCCAACCATCATGGATCTAAGCAAGCTAGTGGGAGCCATAAGCGTTTTATGAGGGAAAGATCAAATTGTTTGATTTCTCATAAAGATGTAAATGAATCTTTTGTTTACTAGGTTTACAAAAGATTAGTGGGAGTTAATCATGTTCCTAAAATTCAATATGTATATATGCACATATATGATATATTAATTTTGGAAATGAAAAGAACACTTCTTCGTTAAAGTTATGACTTTAAACTTTCTATAACGATAGAATGTATATGGGAGACATAGTCTATATACATGGGAAGGAAATCTATAATGATAGATTTTAGGATATAATTGGATTATATCATGCCCTAATAATAGACAAAAGGATGCTAGGAAGTTTCTCATATGATGATAAACTTCAATCAGAAGAACAACTCTAGTGAGACTAGGAGGTAGCTCTTCGCAAAGGGAACGTACCCTTTGACTCCCAAAGAAATAATGCGTAAATCGAATCCTTTATGCATACGCAGAAAGGTAATTTATGCATTTCATATTGTATGAAAAACATTGATATGAGTTGTACCTAGAAAGGTACAAGGTGATATCAACGCAAGCCCAGGATCAGAACCATGGCAACTGTCAAGTGAATCCTTAAGTATTTAAGAAATACTAAAGGATATGTTCCTCGAAGAATGAGGAAGAATTAGAGTAACGTAATGGAAGCGTAAATGTATTAGATTGTGAATCTAATCCATCATTGGATGTTTCTTCATTGTGAATGAAGAGATAAACAGATATCTCTTTATTATGACTAAAGAGATATTTGGATGGAAACATTAAAGTAATGACTTTAGTGTGTTCCATTATGAATGCAAAATATATTGCCATATAGAAGTTTACAACAATGTTGTTTGGATGGGAAAGTTCATTTATGAACTCTCTATTCGGTTCTAACCAGAAAGTGTATCTAGTGTACTGATACTACGACACTAATGGGGCGATAGCTCAAGCCAGGGAATCAAGGTCTCATCAAGATCCGAACTCATATGAGAGACTGAACCACATGATTGGGAATCATGTATAATGGTGACGTCGATATTCTCAAGGTTGCTTCTATGGATAACATATAGATATCCATTGCCTAGGCCTACTACTCAGCCATTTATGAAATGACTACAGAAGAGGAATCATAACAGATGAACAAGCTGATTGGCTCTAGTGCAAGTCGGAGATTGTTGGAAATGTGCCCTAAAGCCAATCATATGATGATACTTTACGGACATTTCACATGTTAAACTAATCTAGTTTACATATAAAGGGCAAACATTATTGTTTGAGCCGTCTCATATAAATGTTATATGCTTAAACGATAAAGTCCAAGGAATATGTGATTGGGAGAATGCAATCTAATGAAGTTAGATTAATGAGACCATTCTTTCGTAGACACATCCTAAACGTTCCTGATCATAGGATTGCCAATTGGGCATTGACAGTCCGTTAAGATCATTACGTGCTATGTCTTCTCTCAGGGAGAGTGACTAGTCTCGAGTCATTGGTGTGTGTGACATCAAGACAAGTACGTAGGTGCTCAATAGAGAATGAGTCCACTGAACACGATCAACGAGGAGTTCTCATACTCATGTCACATGAGAACTCATGGTTGGGATAATGCAAATTAGTCCTTTGACCTGAGGCATCACAGTTGTCTTGTGGTTAAGTCCTTGATCTTTGATTATGTCAAAGTCACCCCATCGGGGTGTCCACGACATCATTGGGGTTAAGCCACTTAGTTATGGAGACAAGTGAATGTGCAACAAGGGATCTCTAACCTTCAAATGGTTTGAGGGAGAATACTCTATGATATGATTAAAATCTCTGGCCAGAGTATGAATGAGATTAGGGAATGCGTTCCAAATCACATTCAAGGTAATCATATAAGCAAACGAATCACATTGGATAGTAGACATGAATAAATAAACTATCAAACCAAACAATGTGGTCAAGAGTATTAGATTAGAGAAGGACCGTATTGCATTTGTAATCCTTAACTGAATAGGTTCTCTACCTCTTCTGATTAGCTTGGGTAACCATGATATGCTGCTAGGTGTCACTCATGGTTTGTGGAAGCCCTAAATGTGTATAATCACTAAAGGGAGAATTGAAAGTAAGTTTCAATTCACAATCGATGTAAAATGGTTTTAATCGCTCACTGCCTCGCTAAAAGGAACCTAATGGATCGTACACCGTGTAAGGTGGAGATTGAAGAAACTATGGAGATGAGTAAGAATAATTAAATGGTTTAATTATTTATGGCAAGGATTAATTAATATGTTAATTAATCAAACGAATAAGTTCGTTAAAGACCTCGGGATAGTTTTGGACCTTAAGGCCCAATGGGCTTCGAACGTCAAAGCCCATTGACTTAAGTTGCATGACAACTTAATGAATAAAGATTCACAAAGGCCCAAAAGCCCATATCCATTTTGTGTAGAATTAGGGTTTTTTGGTTCTTCAGGTCATTTAAAGAAGTGACTATATAAAGAACTTTATAGCCTAAAATTCATAAGGGTTTGTTTTAGAGAAAATTGGTGAGAACTTGTTTCTTCATTTTCTCTCCAAGGTCACTCATTTCTTCTTCAATCTAACCTTGGTGTAGAATCTTTAGAGGTTCTCTATTTTGGGAACTTGGAGAATCCAATTCTTTCAACCAAATCCATGGAGCTAAGAAGCAAGGAATGAAGACCCTATCTCTTGGGTGATTATCCTTTGCATATGCAAAGAGGAATCTACAAAGGTAAATATTTCTCAACTAACAAATGTTGATTTAAAAGTTGAGTCAAGGTTCACCAATCTACTAGGCTTTGAATTTCATGGTTGATGTTTTTGTTTTTGAGTGCATGCAAGCATGATTCCGCCTTTAATTTGTTAATTGCATGCTATTGATGTTGCTCAAATGAACATGTTTTTCACAAAATTTCCTTCATATGTAACATAAATTGAGTTCATATTTTTGTTAGAGCATTCAAACACATCCATTCCTCCATACAAACAAACCTTCAAACACTCACCAACACCTTGTGCCGTAGCAAAGGAAGGAAAGGAAAGTGCTTGGACGTGCTTGCTGTCAACTTGGATCGTTGGAGCGTTTAGGTGTTTTCTTTCTTTTGTTTCCAATGTTTAAATTCATTTTCTTTCGTTTTGTTGTAAATATGAGTGGCTAAACCCCTCTTGGCTAGGGGTGATTTCAAAGCCATGATTATGTGTGCAATATAATTTGATAAATTCCAGTTATGAACTCTTGAATCGTGAATGCAATTGGCTTAACTATTTGATTGATAACTTATTTGTATTTGTTAATTAAGGGTTGACATTTAATTGGCATGCATAAATCTGTTGCTAGAATATAAGGAAGTTTCACATAATCGTTACAAACTTATATTCACATGTAGTGAAGGTCGCTTATAAACGATCGCGTTAAGTTCAATTCTTAGCATAAGTGACATGATGTCATAGTTGCAAGTGCTTTGTCAATGCTTATGATTTTCATTAAACGTAATGATCTTTGATTGTATCTCTATTATGATGTCATGTAGGGAACTTTTGAAGAATGTTTTGGGTTGTCGAATGATGTCATCCAATCCAATAAAACAAGGAAAATCTGAGAGTTAACTAGTGATGTCACAGTTAATTTGGAGCATTGTCGTTCATAATTCAATGAAGTAGTAACTGGAAATCAAGTTATTTGCATACATGTCATGTGTGGAGAAAAAGCCTCTAGCTATCCCATCCATCATCTTATTTCTCAAATTTGTTTTACAGTTTGTCTAGTTTTTCATACTTGTTTGTTTGTTTCAACTTCATCAAAATCAAATCCCTCTTTTAGTTTCTTGTTTCAAAGTGTTTCAAATCTGTTTTAGTTTGTGTTTTTAAGTGTTTTGATTCAAGTAAAAGTCAATTTTCGTCCAAAGTCATTCCTAGTGTCTAGTTTAATGTTATTCAGTTGTTTTAAGCTGTTTTGATTATTTTAAGTTTGCTTTGAGTCTTGTGAGTCTTGTTAAGTGTTTTTAAGTTTAGTTTTATGTTTTTGAGTCAGTTTAGAGGTTATTAGCAAGCCCTCCTAATCCCCGGTCCAGAACGATCCCTACTTATAATTATACTACAATTGTCAAAAGATGGTTAAATTTGTGTGTTAAGTTAATTTTCGCATCAGAATGTAGTAACATGCCTTAGAGAATTCCCTCAATTCCTTTCTAGATATTCACTCAATTTTCACTCAGATTTTCTGACTACACACCCTACACTAGGTATATGTGAGAAGATTTATGTAAACATGAAAACCAGTACTCACATATGTTATAACAAAGAAAGCAATTTTCTGGAATTATTAATGCATGTATATATATGATCTCATGAATGGAATGCCACGACTTAGAAGTGAGAACCAGGGATTCCATATGCTCATACCAATTCCAAACTCCACATATTGAAACACACAACACTCAAGATGGAAGTCAAGGGTTGTAACGGGGCTAGGGTAATGGCTAACAAGGAAAGGTAAGGATAGACAAACGTTCTTAAAGCAATAGTGAGTAAAGTAATGAAATTGACACTTAGAATTCACTTTGAATGCAAAAATCAACTTTTAAACACAAGGGAAGATTCGTGCAACACTTAGGGTCAAATTCAAACTTTTGGACCCTTTCTTCAACAACCAACACTTGTGAGTTCATTCTCACTTATTTTTCAACTCTTTTTCATTCTTTTCATACACTTTTCTTCTTCTTTTTCTTTTTCTACGATTTTTTTTTCTTTTATTGCCGTGCCCTATGGCACACAAAATACACAATTTGAAACCCTTCCCCCACACTTGTTTCTGCAATAATGTCACTCAAAAGGAATTCCTTCTAAGTCATGCTCCACTATACTTCAAGAACAAGGGTATGGATAGTCCTATTCTAGGCTAGGTAGGGATAATGTGGTTAACAAAGAAAATAGGCTAAACAAGGCTCAACGGGGTTTAAACCTACAGAACAAATGACAAAAGTGGTTCCGTTATTTGGCTTTGGTACACTAAACAACTTCATCTTGAATATGTGTTATGCAAATCAATGTCATGCTTTGAATGGAACGGGCATGAGTTCTAGTATTTAGATCTATAATGATGAAACACATTCTAAATAGCAACCAAGCAAAGAATAATGAGATCATGCAACGACTTTAGAAAACAAGAATGTACAGATTAATAACTCTCCAAATAAACGTTTAGGCTCAAGTCTCTCAGGGATGTAGCGTTAATTTGAGTTCCTTCCTTCAAGCATGTTACCAAAACTGATTTTTTTTCCTTTTGTGATTACATGTGAATTCGTAAATTATAACTACAACCAAGCATAAACCAAAGAGCATATCAAACTTCCATCCATGCTTGTAACTTTCTTTAACAGTCATGCACTTAAAAACCAAATCCTCATCATTGTGTTGGAAGGTATCCTAAGACACAAACACACAAAAACGACTCTTTTTGGCTTTTTCAAAACAATTTTTCAATTTTTTATCAAATTTTCGGATTTTTATGTCAAAACATACTAAAATGCTTCAAAACACACTAAAAACACTTAAAAACAGTGAGTAACAACATTAAAAGTGATAGGTGAATAAAACCCACGAAAATCATGCAAAACAGCATGTTTACCCCCCCCCCCACACTTAAATCAAACATTGTCCTCAATCTTTCAAACATAAACTCACAAAAAAACAAACAAACAAACAACGAACTAAACATGGAAAAATAAAGCAGCAAAGAGAAGGGTTTAGAAACGCAAATCTGGTTTTGGAGTGAAAGGCCATCTTCTCATTGGTTGAATGCATGTGTTGCCTCCCAAGAAGCGCTTGCTTTACCGTATTGCAGCCAGACGAAGACCTCCTCTTAAACTTGACTAGACCCCAATGCATGGAGAGGGATGTCCTCCACAACATGCTCCTCGAATAGCCCCTGATTTGGCTCTATGAATGGAAGAGGATAGTGATCCTTCCTGATTGTGGCATTTAGGTCTCTAAAGTTAATGTAAATGCTCCCATCATTGTGGATTCGATTGGGGACCTACACCAAAGAAGGTAACAACCTATTAGTTGAAATGGGAATTGGAATGGGACTAGATGACTCACCAATGTGTTGCAATGAAGTGGCAACACTGTCAACAGATTCTCCAATGGTGTTCTCGGCCAGATTATGCATTGGGAGGTTAGTGGCGTGTTCTTTGTGCTCCACTCCAATTCCCTCTTCTTTGGTAGTTCGAAATCCATCCTTCTTAATTGGTGCTGAATTTTCCTGCCCTACATCTTTAATTACATCAATGGCAAAACGAGAACGAACATCAGTAGGATTCTCAATAGATTCATGAATTTTAAAGTTAATCATTTCGCCACCAAACGCCATTGTTAACGCTCCCTTGGTCACATCAATCTTGGTTTGAGCTGTTTTCATGAAAGGTCGTCCAAGTAAGATTGATGATGGTGGAGAGTGGGCTGAATCCTCCATGTCTAGTACATAGAAATCTGCAGGAAAAATCAAGTGGTCTACCTGCACCAAAACATCCTCCAAAACTCCTTTCGGGTATGCATTAGATTGATTGGCTAGTTGAATAATAACACCATCATTTTTAAGCTCTCCTAGATTCATAGATGCATAAACAGAATATGGCATGACATTAATTGATGCACCTAAATCTAGCATAGCATGTTCAAACCTCGTATTTCCAATAACACAAGGGATAGTGAAACTACCGGGATCTTTGCATTTAGGTGGTAGCTTTCTTTGCAACATGGCAGAAACATTCTCACTCACATGTACCACTTCTTTCTCCCGAATCCGTTTCCTTGTTGTAGAAAGCTTTTTCAAAAACTTAGCGTACTTCGGGATTTGTTTGATTGCATCAAGAAAGGGAATATTGACTTGTACTTTTCTGAATGTTTCAAAGATGTCTCTTTCACATTCTTCTTTCTGTGTTTGCATGAATCTGCGAGGGAAAGGTACATTTGGTGGAATGGGGTTAGAATTAATAGAATTTGAACCTTTCTTACCTGTGGTGGACAGATTGGATGGATTAGGAAATGTAGGAGTGCACGACAAAGGTTGTGCATTCCTTGCCGTGGCCTTGTCATGGTTCTCCTCCTCGAAGTGCAACTTTTCATCCTCCGTTTGGCCAGATTTTGATGGTTGGGGGTCCGTTCCAACTTCTTTTCCACTTCTCAACGTAATGGCCTTGGCGGATTCAAATCCTCCCCTTAGATTTACAATGGTTGTGCTAGGCAGTTTGCCTTGCTCTTTGAATTGCCCCATGAACTCTGCCATTTGGCCCATTTGTTTCTTCAACTCAACCACCTCCTTAGCTTGATTGAGCATTGTTTTATTTTGATTTTGCTGCCCCTGCACCAAATAGGTTAGTAATTGAACAATTTGATCATTATCAATGGATGTACCTGAATTGGTTTGGGCAGATTGTGGTTGGACTTGAATGGGTATGTATGGACTTTGATACATCCTAGGGGGTTGTGGCTGAAATCCTCCTTGTTGGGCAGGTTGTTGTGGCTCTCTCCACTTCATATTAGGGTGATCTCTCCATCCGGGGTTGTATGTGTTCGAGTATGGATCGTATTTGGTTTGGTTTTGGCCTTGGAATCCAATAGCATTGGCGGATTCCCATCCTCCATTCTCGATCAACTGAGGGCACTTCTCGGATAGATGCCCTTGGATGGAGCACACGGTACAAACCTGATTTTCTTGTGCTTTTGACCCAATTACAACTTGAGACACAAGAGAGGTAAGATTAGCTAATTGTGATTGAATTTCAGAAATTGCACTTACCTCATTCACACTATGTTGCCGTGGGCCTTCTCTTTGTCCAACACCCTCATATTGTTGTGCATTATGGGCTCGGTTTGCAATTAGAGACTTGGCAGCCACTGGAGTCTTGTCCACCAACGCACCACCTGCTGAGGCATCTAGCATTTGGCGTTCAATGGGGAGGAGTCCTTTGTAGAAGTATTGAATGAGCAACTCATCCTTCATTTGGTGTTGTGGACATGAAGCTACAAGAGTTTTAAAACGTTCATAATAAGTTGGAAACGATTCACCTTGATTCTGTTGGATGCCACTAATATGTTTCCTCAAAAGAAAGACTCTTGAGGTTGGAAAAAAACTTCTCTAATAATGTTCGTTTCATGCTTTCCCAAGATGTAACCGTCCCAGGTGCTAGTTCATACAACCAATCTTTAGCTTTGTCCATTAGAGAAAATGGAAAAGCCTTCATCTTCAAGATGCTGCCATCGACATTCACCGGGGTCATGCTCGAACAAACTACTTCAAACTCTTCCAAGTGCTTGTTGGGATCCTCCATGGACAGCCCATGGTACTTCGGAATGTGATGTAACAAGCTTGACTTCAATTCGAACTCTTCTATCTTCCCTTGGGCTGCCGTGGGGTATTGGATGCATAAAGGCATTGCATTGTCCACACCCGAGGCAGAAAGCTCTTTGATGGTTCGATTGTCCACTCCCATGTCTTGCACTTCCTCCACAACCTGTGCCGTGAGGTCTTCTTCCTCCTCTACTACTTGTTCTTCAAACTCAGGTTCAGGGCTAGGTGCATTGGACTCTTGTTGATTTCTCCTCCTTCTCAAAGTCCTCTCAAAATCGTCGTCAAAGTCTAAAATATGCTCACGAACAGGTTGGGAACTGCGACTCATAAACTAGTACCTAAAAAACAAGAAAACAAAACAAATCAGCAAAAAAAAATAAAAAATGCACGAAAATAAATAAAAAGAAACAACGAGGGATTAGCAAAGTTGCTAATCCCTGATAAGCTCATATTTATACATATTTTACATCAAATTCTCTCGTCTTTTCTTAGTTAGTTTCTTATATTTTTGAGTTATTTACTTTGTTTTTGTGTTTTATCGAATTTATCTAGCTAAGAAAATAAAAATAGCACAAGTGTGATTTTAAGTAATAAATTCGTCATTTCTACCTTGCTCACTTATTTTATTGTTGTAACTTAAGAAAACATTTTGGCAGAAAAATAAAAGCCAGCGATAAGGTGAGAGCTCTCGGTGGAAGGAGGGACAAAAGCAGCATGGGGGAATGATTAGAAGAAAAACAAAAAATGAAAATAAAAAAAAAAGAAATAATTAGTGGGAGTGCATGATGGAAAAAGAAGAATAAGTGAGGGACATATGTGTGATGCGTAAAATAACTAAACACACAAATTAAACCCTCTTTTGACAATTGTAGTAAAGTATGTAAGTAGGGATCGTTCTGGACCGGGGATTAGGAGGGATTGCTAAACACTTGAAAACTAACTTAGAAACGTAAAAACAAAGTTTAAAACACTAAATTAGACTCAAAGAATGCAAAACTAAAGTTTTAAAACACTAAAACAAACCAAAAACTCAAAACAGCAACCAAAAGACTCAAAACTGCCTTAAAAACACTTTCTGGGCAGTTTTGAGCACAAAGCACCAAATTGGACGAATTTGGGTTTTAACTTGTACCAAAACATTTAAAAACATGAACCAAAACACTTTCTAACTAATCTAGGACTTCAAAATAAATGGGGATTTGATTTGGACGAAAATAAACTAACAAAACAGATTGCAAAGTAAAAACAGATTTGAAAACGATTTTGGGGTTTTAAATGGATGATGGATTAGTTAGAGGCTCTTTCTCCACACATGACAAGTATGCAAACGACTCGACTTCCAGTTATTCCTTCATTGAATTATGAATGACAATGCCCCAAATTAACCGTGACATCACTAGTTAATTCTCAAGTTTTCCTTGTGTTATCGGATTGGATGACATCATTCGACAACCCGAAGCATTCCTCAAAAGTTCCCTACATGACATCATAATAAAGATACAATCAAAGATCATTACGTTCAATGAAAACTATAAGCATTGACAAAGCACTTGCAACTATGACATCATGTCACTCATGCTAGGAATTGAACTTAACGCGATCGTGACTAGCGACCTTCACTACATATGAATATAAGTGTGTGACGATTATGTGAAACAACCTTATATTCTAGCATCATATTCATGCAAGCCAATTAAGTGTCGACCCCTAATTAACAAACACAAATAAGTTATTACTCGCACAGTTAAGCCAATTACATTCACGATTCAAGAATTCATAACTGGAATTTATCAAATCAAATTGCACACATAGTCATGGCTTCGAAATCACCCCTAACCAATAGGGGTTTAGCGACTCATGTTCATAGCAAAACGAAAGGAAAAGAAATTAAACATTGAAATCATAAAACGAATTACACCTAGAATGCACCAACGATGAAGCTTGAGCATCCAAGAGTCCTTCCTTCTTTCTCCTTGCTGTAACGCACAAGTGGTTGGGTTTTGGGGATTATGGATGGTGTAGAAGTATGGATTGAGGGTTAGGATGAGTGTATGGGGCGGCTAGGGATGTTTTTAGGCAGAAACTAGGGTGAATGGTGAAGTATGGATGTGTTTAGGAGTGGTGGATGATTTCTGGCGTGAATGGCTGTGAATGGGTGTGTATGGAATGTTTTGTGGCTGCAACCAAGAGGTTTATTTAAAGGAAATCAGAAATTAAAACCCTAGGTTGATTAGGAAATCAGAAATTAAGTCTAAGGATTCTAGAATTAGGAAACAAATCATAAAATTAAAGGAAAGGCAAGGGAATATGCGGCTAGGGTTTGAGAGAGATTAGGAAAGTGTTTTAAAGCTTAGAATCAGGAAATAACCCTATCCCTTGCACGGCAAGGAAGAGGAAATACCAAGGGGGGTGCGGCAAGGGTTCAAAAGGTGCAAGGTGGTACGAAAATAAGTTAACGCACAAATTTAAACCCTATTTGTGACAATTGTAGTAATGATGTAAGTAGGGATCGTTCTAGGCCGGGGATTAACTAGGGATGCTAACCAAAGTAAAATTAAATTAAAAACGTAAAAACAAAATTTAAAACACTAAACTAGACTCAAAACACTTAACTAGAATCACTCAAAATAAAACTAACAAATAAACTAAAACAAATCAAAAGACTCAAAATAATTCAAGACTCTAGAAAACACAAACTAAATTGATTTCTAACAAATCTAACACTTTAAAATAAATGGGGGATTGATTTTTGACGAAAATGAATTCAAAACAGAAACTTAAAAACAAACTTCAAAGAAAATATATTTTATAGAAATAAAATGATGAGACACTAGTTAGAGGGTTCCTTATCCATACATGAACATAAGCATATAATTTGATTCCCAGTTATGATTTCAACAAACGAATAAATGACAATGCTCCAAGTTAATTAGGTCCGCTTAAATTAACCTTCAGATTTCCCTAGATTCATTGAATTGGACGGGATACGCATCACAACCAAATTATTCTTATCAAGTTCCCTAACTATGGAATACGCATGATAGAGAGACATATCAAAGATCATTAAGTTTAATGGAAATCATAAACATCGACTAGGCATTCATAACTATGGAATACGCATGTTAATCCAACCTAGGGTTTACTAAACACAATCGTGACTAGCGATTTTTACTACTCATGAATATAAGTTCATAACGATTAGGTGAAATTCCCTTATATCCTAGCATCAAGTCTAAGCATGCAAATTAAGTGTCGACCCTCAACCCACATACATAAACAAGTTCTTAATCAACACAGAAAAATAAACCACATCCAACGTTCAAGAATTCATAACTGGAGTAAATCAAATTATAATAAACATTTATCCATGGTTTCAAATTCCCCTCTAACTAAACAGAAATTAATTACACATGTTTAATATAATTGAAAAGCAAATTAAATTAAACATGAGTTTAAAAAAATAAAACCAAATGAGGAGTTGCTCCTCTGTGCTTAAGCTGCCTAAGGCAGCGCCTTCCCCCCCAGCACGTCAGTCTTTCCTTCTATTTCTTTCCTGCGTCCGCATCTCTGTCTTCCTGCGTCCACGTCTGTCTTTCCGTGCACCTGTCCTGCGTGCTGCCTTTCTTCTCACCTCTGCGTCAGTACCTGTCTCCCTCTGCCCACCTCGCGTCAGCTGCCAAAGGCAACTCCTCTCTACCACTCACTTCCAGCTGCCCAAGGCAGCCTCTTATTTATTCTTCTGCCTTCCTCCGTCTCTTTCCGTGCGCCCCTTCCCCGTGTTGTCCTGCGTCTCGCCCAGCTGCTCCTTTTATTCCTTTCTTTCATATATTTTTTTTTATTCCTTTTTCTTCCGCACGCCAGCTGCCTAAGGCAGCTGCCTTTCCTGACTTTCTGTTCTTGCTTTTTATTATTCCAGCCGTGTCTGCCATAAGCTTTCCGTCCCATTTCTCTACTCATATTTTGTGTTTTCTTTTTTTCCTGCTCAGCAAGTGCAGCATCCACTTCCTTTAATTATTTCTTCCCACTATCAGCATGTGCTGCCTTTCTTTTATTTTCTGCCAAAACGTTTTCTTAAGTTACAACAATAAAATAAGTGAGCAAGGTAGAAATGACGAATTTATTACTTAAAATCACACTTGTGCTATTTTTATTTTCTTAGCTAGATAAATTCGATAAAACACAAAAACAAAGTAAATAACTCAAAAATATAAGAAACTAACTAAGAAAAGGCGAGAGAATTTGATGTAAAATATGTATAAATATGAGCTTATCAAATACCCCCACACTTAGCTTTTGCTAGTCCTCGAGCAAAACAGAAAAAACAGAAAAAGTAATAACATGAAAATTATTAGCTTCCCCCTATGTGACCCTCATAGAACTTCATTCGAGAACACAAATCATCAAGAACCATAGCTAACACCAACAAGCTAATCCAAGTTCATTTTCCTTATTCAAATATTAGCAGTAATCTTTGAATCATCCTTGAAGTGTAGTGTGTGATAGCCATGCTAATGCAATTTCAAATTTTAATTTTTTAAAATCACCATATGCAAACTAGCGACCTTCTCACTGGATATACACTTAATCACACATGTGTTTAGTCTTAATGTGTTTCGCTCAAAGAAATCAAATGTGAAAGTTCTACCATAAGCTTGCATAAAGATCACTTCTCCACAGTCATAATTGCAAAACTTAAATCAAGAGGACTTTTATTGGACGTAATGAGATTTAGGGCGAGGGTTATTGAAACGAAAAAATAGGAAAACACAAGTTCCAAGCTACATTGCAAGCAATTCTTTTGTTTAGATTTATAAGAACTCAAGCTTTCCAGCTATTCTTCAAGTCACCTCCAACCACAACCTTAAACTGAAACTTTAAACACTTTTTATTTTCTTCATAAACAAACTTTCTGAAACAAGGTTATTTGGGCCATGGTGGTAAACCTAATGCCTCTATCATTTTCAAGTTCATGCAATCAATGACAAATATTTCGAAAGATCGTTATGCAAGTTCTAGAGAAGTATCTCACATAAGTTCATCACACATGAAAGAATAGGAGTGTATGAAAAATGCACACACTTTCAATAGGCTCAAAAACTCACATAGGATGTATATGGTCACTAAATTCACATATGGAGCTTTAAATCATGCTTTAGTTTCACATCAACAAGGCTATGTGCGTTTAGTTTTTCAAAGATAATCAAATATGTACAAAACTAACACGAGAATTAGGAATTTCACACAACACATGTTAACTAAGTTCTTGATCATCATGGTTCAAATTTTATCCAATTATATCATTGGGTCAGGAAACTAACGCAAATCTAATTCAAAACAATAAGGAAAATAAGGAAATATTTTTGGATTTTTTAAATTTTCAGAATTTTTTTTTTTATTTTTTTTTATTTTTTTTTTATAAAACAAAACTAATTAAGAAAACAAAGCAATAACATGGAAACAAATGAAACCAGTTCAAAGTCGAAGGTATAAAAATTTTCAATTTGGTCATTTTTACTCTTTACCCCCACACTTAAACTAGACATTGTCCCCAATGTCAGAAAATATAATAAAATGCAAATAAAAATAAAATAAATAAATATAAAGAAACAAAATAAAGCAATAGGACTGAAAACTTCCCTAATTTGCAGTAAAATCAAGCGATGACCCCCCAAGCTAAAATTCTGCAATCAACCTCAAGGGTGGAAATAACCAAAAGTTCCTGCAAAGAAAAGAAATAATTCAGTTAAGCACGCAAGAAAATATAAAAAAAAACAAACGAAAAATTGAAAATGAAAATAAAAGACAATGAATAAAACTAATAAGTGATCATTGGTCGTGCTCGTTGACTTTCCACAGCTTTGAACTTGAACTGGCCTCGGGAACTTCTTAGCAAGGAAAATGAGACTTGATTGGTGGTGGTGGTCCAAATGTTGTTGAAGCTTCTCGAGCTCTTGGTTTCAACTCGGACTCCTTCTGCCGGGTTGATTGAGTTTGCAGGCTGCATTCTTCTCTGCTTGTTTCTTCTGCACGGCAGGTAGGCACGAGGTAGAGGTGGTGGTCTGTTTCTTTGTTCAATCTGTCCAAGTGCCGACCGATTGCTTTCTTTCTCCTTGTCTCGCAGGCAAGAGCAAGGGTAAAGGAAAAGCATGCCATGAGATATCTTTGCCTCTGACTCTGATGATATGAGATACTTTTGCTTTTGAAGAAGTATCGTTCCACAGGTTTATTCTTGAACTGGGCTGGGGAACTTCTTAGCGAGGAAAATGAGACTTGATCTTGAAGATGAAGCAGCACATTGTCTCCACATGCTTCAAGTAATCATTTTCACTTGCCTTATCTGTTCTC
This sequence comes from Malus fusca, assembly GCA_035220775.1. Lineage (NCBI taxonomy): Eukaryota > Viridiplantae > Streptophyta > Magnoliopsida > Rosales > Rosaceae > Malus > Malus fusca. Next base: position 16,891,667 of record CM069066.1, on the reverse strand, counting down.
CAGGCAGATGTGGCGTCTTCTTCGGAAGTACATCAGCAGTTGAAGATGAGCACTCGAGAGCAATGCTAGGTAAGCAATCAGGAAGGATTTCCAGGCAGTCGGTTCTTAGATCGGAAGATTGACACCGAGTGCTAGCTGATTGCTCGCTTTCTCCTTATCACAAAGACAAGGAAAAGGACAGGGAGAAAGCATGATATGAGATACTCTTGCTTTCAACCTTCATGATATGAAATACTCTAGCTCTTGATGACTTGTTTGCAAAGGTATCCCAAGGAATGAGAAACACAGAGTAACTCGAGAGGGTTTGTTGGAAAAGCATTTTCGGAGATGAAGAAGTGCTGAGAGGGTGTGCCTTTGCTGTGGAAGGCGAAGGTAGACGTTTATAGGAATGATTCTTCACAACCGAAACTGTTCCTTTACCCCTGTCGGCAGCCGGTGGATGGATGAACAGTACAGGTTACGCGCTTTCTGAAAAAGCTACCCGTAATTTGCGCAAAGCTGACAGCGCGCGTGACGAGAGACGACAATTCTGGAAAACTGTTCGCCTCGTGATTCCTGACCGCTCCGTCTTTTGAGAGAGGCGCCCGACTTTTGAGAATGGCGTCCGACTTTTGAGACGGAGACGTCGCTTTTGAGAAAAAAATCCGGCTTTTGAGAAAAGAGCCCCGACTCTTCGATTTGCGAGAGGACGCCACTTTGATTTCTGATGAGCGCCTCTTGATTTCTTCTTTTTATAGAGGCGCAATTTTGTTCCACAACACACTTGAGCTCCCTCCTGTAAACACTCCCTCCGAGATTTTTTTAATCTTGATCAGTTCGACCTCTTCATTCTCAACACCTTCAGAAAATGTCTTGCCCTTCTGACCGTCGCCTTAACTTGAATGTTGGGGAAGATATTGATATGTCTTCTCCAACCAACATTTGGCAGCCATCCTTCATATCCCCAAATGGTCCTCTTACAGTTGGGGATTCCATGATGATGAATGAAACAAACGCATCGGTGGTGGCCAGAAATCTGCTCACTCCTAGAGACACTAGGATACTTTCCAGGCGGTCCGACGAACTGGCTGTTCAGGACTCTCTGGCCTACAGCGTCCGATGCGCAGGCTCAGTATCAAACATGGGCCAGCGCCTTCTTGCACGAACTCGTCAGGTTGAGTCGTTGATGGCTGAAGTGGCTAGTCTTCGGCAAGAGGTCAGAGTGCTTAGGCATGAGAATAAGGAGTTGCACATGCTCGCAACTAATTATTCAACAAGCATGAAGAGGAAGCTGGATCAGATGCAGGAGTCCGAAGTGCAGATTCAGAGTGATCATCAACGGTTTATGGCGTTACTCCCGAGGTTTATGTTGTCTTCGTCCTCGGGAGCTGCACCAAGTATTGAGGCTCCGAATGATCCAACTCTGGCGCTTCGTCTTTCTGGGGCTCCGTCGACCTCCGAGGCACCACCTACCAACGACCAATGAAAGCTATTAGTTCACATTATTGTAAAATATTTATGCTTTTAAGTTTATTTAATTATATATATAAATATAAGTATTTTTGTGTTTTTTTTTTTTTTTTTTTTTTTTAATATCAATGTAAAATAAGTAAATCAAAGTAAAAAAACTATGTTTAATCTCCCAAACAAAAATCACAACTAAATAAACAAAACAAAATGAAAGCAGTAAAGAGAAAGGATTAGGAATGCAAATCTGATTGTGGGTGATTCCTAGGCCTCCCTTCATTATTCAAATGCATGGGTTTATCCTTGAATGGACGGTGGTACTTGAAATGATCCGACAACGGTCTAAGTTCTAATGACGGTGCCTGAATCATCAAAATTAGATTGTTAGTATAACATAAAATTAAAATTGGAGAAGATGGCTTACTTTCTTTCTCCGACACAAACTCAATTACAAACACCACGTCTTTGAACGTTTCAGGGACTTTTAATTTGGCCAGATTTACTACGATGGTTGTGATTTGTCCCGTGTCATCAAACTCAACTTCTTCAGGCTTGATTGTCTCATGCACAGCCTCTTTGATATGTTCAACATATTCTCCGGCCACCTCCTTTTCTGGAATCCCTCTTCTTGGTGTGCAAGGTTCTTTGAATGATTCATCATCATCGGGAACATAATTTGGTGCACCAAAAATTGGGATCTCATTTTGCACCTCTGGAAGAGCTTCCACAACGTCTTTTTCATTCACTTCTTCCTTGGGATTTAAAAACCTGCAAGGAAAAAGGACAATTGGCGGAATGGGGTTAGAATGAATTGAATTTAGAATCTCCTCACCTGAGTTGGATGGCATAAGGACTTGAGGGGTTTGCGACAAGAATTCTTCTAAACTGCCCAAGTCGTCATCCTCATCTTCTTCTTGAAGCGGCAATTCATCCATGTCCGGGCTATGTTTGGATGGTTCTGGGACAACTTCATCCTCCATATCACTTCCCAAAGTGATGGCTTCATTGATTTCCATTTCTCCCTTTGAATTTGCAAATGTGGAGTTGGAGAGTTCACTTTGATCTTGAATCTGTGCCATGATCTCCATAATCTGCCCAACTTGCTTCTCCAATGCATCCATCTTGTTAGCTTGATTTTGTGAACCCTGCACCAAAGAGTTTAATTCATTAAGAATTTGATTATAATCTATTGACGTACCTGAGTTTGGTTGGGAAGATTGTGATGGAGGTTGTGGTGGTGCACATGGCCATTGATAGAACTCCTCTGATGGCTGCAATTGTTCTTCGTTTTGTGAGCCCTGCGTCAAAGAAATGAGTCCATCAAGAATTTCATTATAATCATGGGCATACTTGAATTCGATTGAAATTGCTGTGGGGGAGGTTGTGGTGGCTGCATAGATCTTGAATAAAACTCCTCATCTTGTTGCCAATATCCACTTTGTTGAACCTGTTGAGGTTCTCCCCACTTATGATCTGAATAATTTCTCCAATCCGAATTGTAAGCGTTGGAAAACATGTTGCCCCTTGATTGGTTATGGCCTTGATATCCCCAAACATCTTCATTTGTAGAAAATTGGGGACATTGATGAGTTTGATATCCTTGCCCATACGATGCACCAAATGTAGGGACACTTGGCATTGTGGTCCTTCCGGCATTCTGAGTTGATTGAGACGTGAGATTCGCCAATTGAGCTTGCATGGATGCAAGGGCCATGTCTCGCTCCATTTGTACCTAAAATGAAAGAAAAGAACTAACTCAAATATCAAAAGTAAAAGACATAACAAAAAAAATAGAAATAAAATAAACACAAATAAAATAAATAAAAAAAATAAAAAAATAAAACACAAACCAAAAACATAAACAAGGGATTAGCAAATTTGCTAATCCCCGGCAACGGCGCCAAAAATTTGATGCGAAAATAAGTTAACGCACAAATTTAAACCCTATTTGTGACAATTGTAGTAATGATGTAAGTAGGGATCGTTCTAGGCCGGGGATTAACTAGGGATGCTAACCAAAGTAAAATTAAATTAAAAACGTAAAAACAAAATTTAAAACACTAAACTAGACTCAAAACACTTAACTAGAATCACTCAAAATAAAACTAACAAATAAACTAAAACAAATCAAAAGACTCAAAATAATTCAAGACTCTAGAAAACACAAACTAAATTGATTTCTAACAAATCTAACACTTTAAAATAAATGGGGGATTGATTTTTGACGAAAATGAATTTAAAACAGAAACTTAAAAACAAACTTCAAAGAAAATATATTTTATAGAAATAAAATGATGAGACACTAGTTAGAGGGTTCCTTATCCATACATGAACATAAGCATATAATTTGATTCCCAGTTATGATTTCAACAAACGAATAAATGACAATGCTCCAAGTTAATTAGGTCCGCTTAAATTAACCTTCAGATTTCCCTAGATTCATTGAATTGGACGGGATACGCATCACAACCAAATTATTCTTATCAAGTTCCCTAACTATGGAATACGCATGATAGAGAGACATATCAAAGATCATTAAGTTTAATGGAAATCATAAACATCAACTAGGCATTCATAACTATGGAATACGCATGTTAATCCAACCTAGGGTTTACTAAACACAATCGTGACTAGCGATTTTTACTACTCATGAATATAAGTTCATAACGATTAGGTGAAATTCCCTTATATCCTAGCATCAAGTCTAAGCATGCAAATTAAGTGTCGACCCTCAACCCACATACATAAACAAGTTCTTAATCAACACAGAAAAATAAACCACATCCAACGTTCAAGAATTCATAACTGGAGTAAATCAAATTATAATAAACATTTATCCATGGTTTCAAATTCCCCTCTAACTAAACAGAAATTAATTACACATGTTTAATATAATTGAAAAGCAAATTAAATTAAACATGAGTTTAAAAAAATAAAACCAAATGAGGAGTTGCTCCTCTGCGCTTAAGCTGCCTAAGGCAGCGCCTTCCCCCCCAGCACGTCAGTCTTTCCTTCTATTTCTTTCCTGCGTCCGCATCTCTGTCTTCCTGCGTCCGCATCTCTGTCTTCCTGCGTCCGCGTCTGTCTTTCCGTGCACCTGTCCTGCGTGCTGCCTCTCTTCTCACCTCTGCGTCAGTACCTGTCTCCCTCTGCCCACCTCGCGTCAGCTGCCAAAGGCAGCTCCTCTCTACCACTCACTTCCAGCTGCCCAAGGCAGCCTCTTATTTATTCTTCTGCCTTCCTCCATCTCTTTCCGTGCGCCCCCTCCCCGTCTCTTTCCGTGCGCCCCCTCCCCGTGTTGTCCTGCGTCTCGCCCAGCTGCTCCTTTTATTCCTTTCTTTCATATATATTTTTTTATTCCTTTTTCTTCCGCACGCCAGCTGCCTAAGGCAGCTGCCTTTCCTGACTTTCTGTTCTTGCTTTTTATTATTCCAGCCGTGTCTGCCATAAGCTTTCCGTCCCATTTCTCTACTCATATTTTGTGTTTTCTTTTTTTCCTGCTCAGCAAGTGCAGCATCCACTTCCTTTAATTATTTCTTCCCACTATCAGCATGTGCTGCCTTTCTTTTATTTTCTGCCAAAACATTTTCTTAAGTTACAACAATAAAATAAGTGAGCAAGGTAGAAATGACGAATTTATTACTTAAAATCACACTTGTGCTATTTTTATTTTCTTAGCTAGATAAATTCGATAAAACACAAAAACAAAGTAAATAACTCAAAAATATAAGAAACTAACTAAGAAAAGGCGAGAGAATTTGATGTAAAATATGTATAAATATGAGCTTATCACAAGGGATGTGTATTTGATGTCCTAAAATGCTTAGGAAGCCTTCAAAGTTTATAAGACTTAGGAACATTTAGGAAAGGTCAAACCAAAGTAGGAAACCTTGGCTTAACTTTCCTATTTCAAGTAGGAATCCTTGTTGGAGTAGGAATCCTTGTTCCTCTAGGAATCCTCATGTGAGTAGGAATCCATCTTCAATTAGGAATCCTTCGTTGATTAGGAATCCTTCGTTCATGTAAGCACTTTCCTATTTCAACTAGGAAACCTTGTTCAAGTAGGAATCGTCATCTTCAAGTCTTCAAATTCGTCCAAACCTTGGCTCCAAATATGTGACATGCATTCCAAGCTCCATTTTGCTCCAAAAAGCTCCAAAATGCATCTTCTTGCATCCTTTGGCCGTAAAACCTGAAAACACATAAAACTAGCTTAAAAGACTACTTTAACTAAGAAAACACCATGGAAATGCATAAGAACTAGCTAACTAAGGCGCATAACTATGCTCCTATCAAATTCCCCCACACTTAGCTTTTGCTAGTCCTCGAGCAAAACAAAGAAATAAAACAAAACAAAACAACTAAAACACAACCTAAACCTTCCAACAATTGTCTCAGGGATTTCCAATGAACATGACATGTTAAAAATCATTATCCCCACAGATTTGAGTCATCTTTACACAAGCACATACTTAATTAAAGCCACTACTCACTAGTTCACAAGTAATCTTTTAAAACAATGCTTTGAATGTAGTAACATGCCTTAGAGAATTCCCTCAATTCCTTACAAGATATACACTCTATTTTCACTCAGATTTTCTAACTACACACCCTACACTAGTCATATGTGAGAAGATTGATGTAGATATGAAAACGAATGCTCACATATATGTATCACAAAGAACGCTATTTCTAGAGTTAAGAAGCATGTTTAGATATGATCTCATGAATAGAATGCTACCACTTAGATGCGAGAACTAGTGACACCATATGCTCAAACAAATTTCAAACTCCACAAATTGAAATGCACAACACTCAAGATAGAGTCAAGGGTTGTAACGGGGCTTGGGGTATTGGTTAACAAAGGAAGGATAGGGATAACAAACGTTCTTAAAGCAATAGCAAGCAAAGTAATGAAATTGAAGCTTAGAATTCACTTAGTTTGTAGAAATCAACTTTTAAACACAAAGGGAAGATTTAAACAACTCTTAGGGCCGAATTCAATGTTTTGGACCCTTTCTTCAACAAACAACACTTTAGAACTCTTTTTTCACATATTTTTCAACTCTTTTTCACTCTTTTCACAACTTTTCTTTTTTTTTATTTTATTTTCCACGATTTTTTTTTTCTTTTTCTTTTTCTACTCGTGCCTATGGCACACTAACTCACATGAGAAACACTTCCCCCACACTTGTTTTCTGCCATACATTAATCAAAAGGAATTCAATTTGAATCATGCTTTACTATGCTTCAAGAACAAGGGTATGGATGGTCCTAATCTAGGCTAGGTGAGTATAACGTGGGTTAACAAAGAAAAGGCTAAACAAGGCTCAATGGGGTTAAAACCTACAAAACATAATGACATAGGGGATTCACGGCTTTTTGATTATGGTGGTGGTCACTACACAACTTTATCTTGAATATGTGTTATGCAAATCAATAACATGCTTTGAATGAAATGGGCATGAGTTCTAGCATTTGGAACTAAATGATGAAACGCCTTCTAAGTAGTAACCAAGCAAGGAATAATGAGATCATGCAACGATTTAGAAAACAATAATGCACAGATTTTAACTCTCCGAATAAACGTTTAAGCTCAAGTCTCACAAGGTTGTAGCGTTTGTTTGAGTTCCTTCCTTCAAGCATGTTACAAAAACTGATTTTTTCTTTATGATTGCATGTGAATTCATAAGTTATAACCACAACCAAGCATAAACAAAGAGTAAATCAAACTTTCATCCATGTTAATCACTCTCTTTAACAGTCATGCAATTACAAACCGAATCCTCATCATTGTGTTGGAAGGTACCCTAAGACACAAACAAACACACAAAAACAACTCTTTTTGGGTTTTTAAGTCAAAACATACTAAAACACACCAAAACTGCTTAAAAACACTTAAAAACAGCAAGGAACAACACTTGAAAATATGGGTGATAAAATCCCACAAATTTGCATCAAAACACTTTGGTTACCCCCCCACACTTAAATCAAACATTGTCCTCAATGTTTCAAGCATAAAATCACACCAAACAAAAGGACACACACAAACAGCAACTAAAACAACTAAATAGGCAGATTCGAAAGAAACAACAAAGAGAAGAGTTTAGGAACGCAAATCTGGAATTGGAGTGATTCCTTGGTCTTCCTTTGTTGAATTGCATGGGTTGCCTCCCAAGTAGCGCTTTCTTTAACGTCTTGAAGCCGGACGAAGAACACAATCATGCCCCATTGGAGCCCACGGCATGGAGTGGGAGCTCCTCCACAACCTGCCCCACGGCACTCTTATAGTATGGCTTCAATCGATGTTCGTTAACCTTGAATTCCACTCCATTCCTTAAGCTTTGGACGTGAACTGCACCATGTGGAAAAACATTAATAACAACAAAAGGTCCAATCCACTTAGAACGTAACTTACCAGGAAATAAACGTAAGCGAGAATTAAAAAGTAAAACTTTCTGCCCAATTGAAAAGGTTTTGCCCCGAATCATCTTGTCATGAAACGCCTTTGTTTTCTCCTTGTAGATGCGGGCATTCTCATATGCTTCATTCCTTAGCTCCTCAAGCTCATTCAATTGGAGCTTTCGATGCATTCCAGCAGCATCTAAGTCCAAATTGAATGTTTTCACGGCCCAATGTGCCTTGTGCTCTAGTTCCACGGGTAAGTGACAAGGCTTGCCATAAACTAGCCGAAATGGAGACATCCCTAGGGGTGTCTTGTAGGCAGTGCGATACGCCCATAGTGCATCGTCTAAACGCATGCTCCAATCTTTCCGGTTAGGCCCCACGGTCTTCTCCCAGATTTGCTTGATTTCTCTATTCGAAACTTCTGCTTGGCCACTTGTTTGAGGGTGATAAGGTGTTGAAACCTTATGCTTGACATTGTATTTCTTAAAGAGTGCCTCAATGGTCCGATTGCAGAAATGTGAGCCTCCATCACTTATAAACACTCGCGGCATCCCAAATCTAGAGAAAATGTTAGTCTTGATAAAATCTGAAACCACTCTAGAATCGTTAGTACGGGTAGCTTTTGCTTCTACCCATTTAGAAACATAATCAACCGCAAGTAAAATATAAGTGAAACCGAACGAAGAAGGAAAAGGACCCATGAAATCAATACCCCAAACATCAAAAATTTCAACATTGAAGATGGGTGTTGCGGCATTTGGTCTTTTGCACCAATGGAACCTGTTCTTTGACATCTATCACATGTTAAGCAAAACATTCTAGCATCTTTGAACAATGTAGGCCAATAAAAACCAGATTCTAACACTTTGAGGGCTGTTCTTTGGGTGCCAAAATGGCCTCCACATGCATAAGAATGACAAAATGCTAGAATTGAATTAAAATCAGAATTTGGCACACATCTTCTAACAATCTGATCTGGGCAATATTTCCATAGATATGGATCATCCCACACATAAAATCTTGCATCATGTTTCAATTTATCACGTTGAACCTTGCTTAGAGTATTAGAAACTTGCTTAGACACCAAGAAATTGACCAAATCGGCATACCAACGGGTACTTACCTTAATGGACAGAAGTTGTTCATCCGGAAATGTCTCAGAAATGGGGAGGGACTCTTCTTCACGTACCAATCTGCTCAAGTGGTCAGCCACCACGTTTTCACAACCTTTCTTGTCCCTAATTTCAATGTCGAACTCTTGAAGTAGGAGCATCCAACGAATGAGCCTTGGTTTAGCCTCCTTTTTGGTGAAAAGATACTTCAAGACTGCATGGTCAGTGAAAACAATTACTTTAGTACCAATTAGATATGATCTAAATTTATCTAAAGCAAATACAACCGCCAAAAGTTCTTTTTCGGTTGTAGAATAATTCAATTGAGCATCATTTAGAGTGCGTGAAGCATAATAAATAACATGGGAATGTTTATTTTTTCTTTGACCCAAAACAGCCCCAAGTGCATAATCCGAGGCATCACACATCAATTCAAATGGAGTGGACCAATCCGGAGGAGTGATGATGGGTGTCGTGGTAAGTAGCTCCTTGAGATGCTTGAACGCCTTCTCACATGCCTCGTTGAACTCAAAAGACACATCCTTTTGGAGGAGGCGGCATAGGGGTTGTGCAATCTTGGAAAAGTCTTTGATAAATCTTCTATAGAATCCTGCATGACCAAGAAACGAACAAACCTCTCTAACCGAAGTAGGAGAGGGTAAGTAACGTACAAGATCTACTTTAGACTTATCAACTTCAATTCCTTTTTCAGAAATTATATGACCCAAAACAATACCTTGTTTAACCATAAAGTGACACTTCTCCCAATTCAACACAAGGTTTGTTTCAACACAACGTTTCAAGATTAAAGTGAGATTATCCAAGCATTTGTCAAATGAATCACCAAACACACTAAAATCATCCATGAATATCTCAATAATCTTTTCAACATAATCAGAAAATATGCTTACCATACACCTTTGAAACGTGGCAGGAGCATTGCACAAGCCAAATGGCATGCGTCGATATGCAAACGTTCCAAAGGGACAAGTAAAAGTGGTCTTTTCTTGATCATCCGGGGCAATGACAATTTGGTTATAACCTGAATATCCATCAAGAAAACAATAAAAGGAATGACCGGCTAACCTTTCCAACATTTGGTCTAGAAACGGCAAAGGGAAGTGATCCTTCCTTGTGGTGGCGTTTATCTTCCTATAATCAATGCACACACGCCAACCGGTTTGAATCCTCATAGGTACAAGCTCATTCTCGGCATTTTCCACAACTGTCACTCCGGATTTCTTAGGCACACATTGGATAGGTGAAACCCAACGACTATCGGAGATGGGATAAATCACCCCACAATCTAGAAGTTTGATTATCTCCTTTTTCACAACTTCCATCATTGGAGGGTTAAGACGGCGTTGAGCCTCTCTAGTTGGTTTGGCCCCCTCCTCAAGAAATATGTGATGCATACAAGTCGTAGGGCTTATACCTTTGATATCGGCCAATGTCCAACCTAGGGCAGATTTGAACTCCTTCAAAACTCGAAGCAATTTCTCCTCCTCTTGTGCCGTGAGGGAGGAGGAAATGATGGCAGGTAGTGTTTCATTTTCTCCCAAGAAAATGTACTTCAAATGGCTTGGCAAAGGCTTGAGTTCAAGGATAGGTGCCTGAATTATGGATGGAAGCAATTTATTAGTCGAAATGGGAATGGACTCACGGTTAGGAAACTTACCATCATGTGTAGGCAATGAATCAAGGGCAGCAACCAACTCAATAATTTCCTCACTAGGAGGCACGGCATGGGATGATTCATGTATGCCGTGGGTTACCCTAGAATCTGCCCCCTTGGTTTTGAATTCCATGCCTCTTGTAATGACTTTTTCAAGCGCATCGTCATTCAAATCTTCGAGATATCCCTGCGCCAAAGAGTCAATTATATCAATAGAGAAACATGAATGGTCCTCACTAGGGTACTTAATGGAATCAGAAAGATTAAAATTAACAACTTCCCCATCAAATTCCATGGACAAAGTTCCACTATACACGTCAATCTTCGTCCGGGCCGTTTTCATGAATGGCCTTCCAAGGAGGATGGGCAGCGAAGGAGCATGGTCCGATTCATCCATTTCGAGGACATAGAAATCCGCTGGGAAGACTAAATGATTAACCTGCACAAGAACATCTTCCAAAACTCCCTTTGGATAGGCGTTAGATCTATCGGCCAATTTTATTATTACACCATCATTTTTCAACGCTCCTAAGTTCATAGATGCATAAATGGAATATGGCATAACATTTATAGAAGCACCTAAATCAAGCATGGCAGATTCAAATCTAGTGTTACCAATGACACAAGGAATGGTAAAACTACCCGGATCTTTGCATTTGGGGGGTAGTTTGCGTTGCAAGATAGCGGACACATTCTCACCTACCTTTACCACTTCCTTAGTCGACATCCTCTTCCTAGTGGTGCACAACTCCTTCAAAAACTTGGCGTACCTCGGAACTTGCTTGATTGCATCCAATAAAGGTATGTTTACTTGAACTTTCCTAAATGTCTCAAGGATGTCCTTTTCAGCTTCCTCCTTCTTTGTTTGCATAAACCTACTAGGAAAAGGAACATTCGAAGGAAAAACATTAGTAGGAACCAAATATGACACATTCTTACCCTTGTTGGACAAATTTGGCAGATTTGGGGTACTAGAAGCTTGCGGCAAAGGTGGAACCACCCTTGCCGTGGGCAAGCTTGCTTCTTCCTCTTCAATTTGCAAGTTTTCATCCTCTTTGAGACCTGATTTTGGTGGTGTAGGACTTGTCCCAACTTCTTTTCCACTTCTCAACAATATGGCTTTTGCACTTTCGAACCCGCCCTTTGGATTTGGAATGGTAGAACTAGGAAGTTGTCCGGGATCTCGGAACTTACCTACAAACTCGGCAATCTGCCCAATTTGTTTCTCAAGTTGATCCACCCTTTTGTCTTGGTTTTGCATAGCCTTAGCTTGATCTTCCTGCCCATTAGACAACTTAGTTAGTATCTTAAGAAGTGCATCATTGTCAAGAGACGTACCTGAGGCACTTGGGCCGGATTGGGCTTGATTTTGGAGTGGGCCGTAGGTTTTGGGAAAGAACCCCGGGGGTTGTTGCCTAAAACCTCCTTGGTTTTGAGGTTGTTGGGGCTCCCTCCACTTGAAATTTGGGTGGTCTCTCCAACCGGGATTATATGTGTTTGAATATGGATCGTTCCTTGGTTGGTTTTGACCTTGAAACCCAATTGCATGGGCGCTTTCCCATCCACCATTTTCAATCAATTGTGGACACTTTTCAGAGACATGTCCTTGGATGGAACATACGCCACATACAATTGGTCCTTGCATCTTCATGCCCTCGGCCATCTGAGACACAAGAGAAGTAAGATTAGCCAATTGTGAATGAAGATCGGAAGTTGAACTTACCTCATGTACTTGGTGCCGTGGGGGTCCTCTTTGGCCTACTCCCTCGTATTGTTGAGCGTTCAACGCTCGATTAGAGATCAAGATCTTGGCAGTCATGGGTGTTTTGTCCACCAATGCTCCCCCCGCCGAAGCATCAAGCATTTGACGTTCTAAAGGTAGGAGACCCTCGTAGAAGTATTGCAAAAGCAACTCCTCCTTCATCTGATGCTGTGGACAAGAAGCAACAAGTGATTTAAATCGTTCATAATATGTAGGAAAAGACTCACCTTCTTCTTGCTGGATTCCGCTTATCTTTTTGCGCAGGAGGATGATGCGAGAAGTTGGAAAGAACTTCTCCAAGAACGCTCTCTTCATACTCTCCCAAGATGTGACAGTTCCAGGAGCTAACTCGTATAACCAATCCTTGGCTTTATCCATCAAAGAGAATGGAAAAGCCTTCATCTTCAAAATATTTCCGTCAACATTGACGGGAGTCATACTAGAGCAAACTACTTCAAATTCTTTCAAATGTTTGTTAGGATCTTCCATGGACAAGCCATGGTATTTAGGAATATGATGAAGCAAACTTGACTTTAATTCAAACTTTTTCGTCTTACCTTGGGCAGCCGTGGGATATTGGATACACAATGGTGCGGCATTATCCAAACCCGAGGCGGAAAGCTCCTTGAGTGTACGGTTGTCCATGGCCACGCCTTGATCTTCTCCACCCACTTGTGCCGTGGGATTTTCCTCCTCTTCTAGAACTTGATCTTCAAGGTCAGTTTCCGGGCTAGGTGGGTTAGACTCTTGTTGGTTCCTCCTTCTTCTCAAAGTTCTCTCGAAATCGTCGTCAAAGTCCAAAATATGCTCTCAAACAGGTTGGGAACTTCTAGTCATAAACTAGTACCTATAACAAGAAAACAAACACAATCAGTAACTAACATAAAAACACACTAAAAGAAACATAAAGAAATAACAAGGGATTAGCAAAGTTGCTAATCCCCGGCAACGGCGCCAAAATTTGATGCGTAAAATAACTAAACACACAAATTAAACCCTCTTTTGACAATTGTAGTAAAGTATGTAAGTAGGGATCGTTCTGGACCGGGGATTAGGAGGGATTGCTAAACACTTGAAAACTGACTTATAAACGTAAAAACAAAGTTTAAAACACTAAATTAGACAAAAAGAATGCAAAACTAAAGTTTTAAAACACTAAAACAAACCAAAAGACTCAAAACAGCAACCAAAAGACTCAAAACTGCCTTAAAAACACTTTCTGGGCAGTTTTGAGCACAAAGCACCAAATTGGACGAATTTGGGTTTTAACTTGTACCAAAACACTTAAAAACATGAACCAAAACACTTTCTAACTAATCTAGGACTTCAAAATAAATGGGGATTTGATTTGGACGAAAATAAACTAACAAAACAGATTGCAAAGTAAAAACAGATTTGAAAACGATTTTGGGGTTTTAAATGGATGATGGATTAGTTAGAGGCTCTTTCTCCACACATGACAAGTATGCAAACGACTCGACTTCCAGTTATTCCTTCATTGAATTATGAATGACAATGCCCCAAATTAACCGTGACATCATTAGGTAATTCTCAAGTTTTCCTTGTGTTATCGGATTGGATGACATCATTCGACAACCCGAAGCATTCCTCAAAAGTTCCCTACATGACATCATAATAAAGATACAATCAAAGATCATTACGTTCAATGAAAACTATAAGCATTGACAAAGCACTTGCAACTATGACATCATGTCACTCATGCTAGGAATTGAACTTAATGCGATCGTGACTAGCGACCTTCACTACATATGAATATAAGTGTGTGACGATTATGTGAAACAACCTTATATTCTAGCATCATATTCATGCAAGCCAATTAAGTGTCGACCCCTAATTAACAAACACAAATAAGTTATTACTCGCACAGTTAAGCCAATTACATTCACGATTCAAGAATTCATAACTGGAATTTATCAAATCAAATTGCACACATAGTCATGGCTTCGAAATCACCCCTAACCAATAGGGGTTTAGCGACTCATGTTCATAGCAAAACGAAAGGAAAAGAAATTAAACATTGAAATCATAAAACGAATTACACCTAGAATGCACCAACGATGAAGCTTGAGCATCCAAGAGTCCTTCCTTCTTTCTCCTTGCTGCAACGCACAAGTGGTTGGGTTTTGGGGATTATGGATGGTGTAGAAGTATGGATTGAGGGTTAGGATGAGTGTATGGGGCGGCTAGGGATGTTTTTAGGCAGAAACTAGGGTGAATGGTGAAGTATGGATGTGTTTAGGAGTGGTGGATGATTTCTGGCGTGAATGGCTGTGAATGGGTGTGTATGGAATGTTTTGTGGCTGCAACCAAGAGGTTTATTTAAAGGAAAACAGAAATTAAAACCCTAGGTTGATTAGGAAACAAATCAGAAAATTAAAGGAAGGGCAAGGGAATATGCGGCTAGGGTTTGAGAGAGATTAGGAAAGTATTTTAAAGCTTAGAATCAGGAAATAACCCTCTCCCTTGCACGGCAAGGAAGAGGAAATACCAAGGGGGGTGCGGCAAGGGTTCAAAAGGTGCAAGGGATGTGTATTTGATGTCCTAAAATGCTTAGGAAGCCTTCAAAGTTTATAAGACTTAGGAACATTTAGGAAAGGTCAAACCAAAGTAGGAAACCTTGGCTTAACTTTCCTATTTCAAGTAGGAATCCTTGTTGGAGTAGGAATCCTTGTTCTTCTAGGAATCCTCATGTGAGTAGGAATCCATCTTCAATTAGGAATCCTTCGTTGATTAAGAATCCTTCGTTCATTAGGAATCCTTCGTTCATGTAAGGACTTTCCTATTTCAACTAGGAAACCTTGTTCAAGTAGGAATCGTCATCTTCAAGTCTTCAAATTCGTCCAAACCTTGGCTCCAAATATGTGACATGCATTCCAAGCTCCATTTTGCTCCAAAAAGCTCCAAAATGCATCTTCTTGCATCCTTTGGCCGTAAAACCTGAAAACACATAAAACTAGCTTAAAAGACTACTTTAACTAAGAAAACACCATGGAAATGCATAAGAACTAGCTAACTAAGGCGCATAAATATGCTCCTATCAAGAGGAAGGAAATTGAGGGATATAAAATAAGAAGAAGGCAGCGAACAGCAAAGCTGCCCTTTTGCAGCTGGCGAGACAGCGTGAAAGAGATTAAAAAAAAAAAAAAAAGTCAGGACAGGTGGAAAGACAGGAAGTGGAGGAAAGGAGACAGCGCGGAGGGGCTGAGAGGCGCGCAGAAGGCAGCGTGCGCAGTGACAGGCGAGAAAAGTCAGACGTGGAAAGAAAGAGCACGCTGCCTTTGGCAGCTTGAAAGAAGACCGACAGAAAGGAAATACGAAGAAGGAGAAAGAAGTCAGAGGAAAGACTGACGTGCTGACGTGCTGACGAGCTGGGAGAGAAGGCAGGCGCACGGGATAAGAAGAAGGGGCAGCTGCCTGGAGAGAGGGGACGGCGAGACGCAGGAAGCTTAAGCACAGAGGAGCAACTCCTCATTTGGTTTTATTTTTCTTAAACTCATGTTTAATTTAATTTGCTTTTCAATTATATTAAACATGTGTAATTAATTTCTGTTTGGTTAGAGGTGAATTTGAAACCATGGATAAATGTTTATTATGATTTGATTTACTCCAGTTATGAATTCTTGAACGTTGGATGTGGTTTACTTTTCTGTGTTGATTAAGAACTTGTTTATGTATGTGGGTTGAGGGTCGACACTTAATTTGCATGCTTAGACTTGATGCTAGGATATAAGGGAATTTCACCTAATCGTTATGAACTTATATTCATGAGTAGTAAAAATCGCTAGTCACGATTGTGTTTAGTAAACCCTAGGTTTGATTAACATGCGTATTCCGTAGTTATGAATGCCTAGTCGATGCTTATGATTTTCATAGAACTTAATGATTCTTGCTTGTATCTCTATTATGCAATTCATGTAGGGAACTTGTAGGGAATGTTTCGGGTTGTCGTATGCAATCATCCAACCCAATAACTTGTGGAAAATCTGAAGGTTAATTTAATCGGACCTAATTAACTTGGAGCATTGTCATTTATTCGTTTGTTGAAATCATAACTGGGAATCAAATTGTATGCATATATTCATGTGTGGATAAGGACCCCTCTAACTAACGTCTCATCATTCTATAAAATATATTTTCTTTGAAGTTTGTTTTTAAGTTTCTGTTTTAAATTCAATTTCGTCAAAAATCAATCCCCCATTTATTTTAAAGTGGTAGATTTGTTAGAAATCAATTTAGTTTGTGTTTTCTTGAGTCTTGAATTATTTTGAGTCTTTTGATTTGTTTTAGTTTATTTGTTAGTTTTATTTTGAGTGATTCTAGTTAAGTGTTTTGATTTTAGTTTACTGTTTTAAATTTTGTTTTTACGTCTTTAATTTAATTTTACTTTGGTTAGCATCCCTAGTTAATCCCCGGTTAGAACGATCCCTACTTACATCATTACTACAATTGTCACAAATAAGGTTTAATTTGTGCGTTAACTTATTTTCGCATCAATCCCTGGCAACGGCGCCAAAATTTGATGCGAAATAATCCAACACTCAAATTAAACCCTCTTTTTGACAAATCTAGTAAGATGTAAGTAGGGATCGTTCTGCACCAGGGATTAGGAGGGATTGCTAATCTATTAAAACTGACCTTAAAACATAAAACTAAACTTAAAAACACTTAACAAGACTCACAAGACTCAAAACAAACTTAAAATACTTAAAACAACTTAAAACAACCAAATAGACTTAAACTAGACACTAGGAATGACTTTGGGCGAAAATTGACTTTTACTTGAATCAAAACACTTAAAACACAAACTAAAACAGATTCTAACTAATTAGACACACAAAAGTAGAAGGGGATTTGTTTTTCGACGAATTTAAAGTGAAAACAAAACAGAAACTATAACTAGACAGATTTGCACGAAATTGGTTGAATTAGATGGATGATGGGCTAGCTAGAGAGTCCTTCTCCACACATGACACACTTGTACATGAATCGATTTCCAATTGCTTTTCAATAAATTATGAAGCTCAACACCCCAGATTAACCGTGATGCACTAATTATCCCTAAGATTTTCCTTTACTCATTGGATTGGATGAATGCATGCGACAACCCAAATCATTCTCCAAAAGTCCCCTACATGAATGCATAATAGAGATACAATCAGAGATCATTACGTTCTATGAAAATCATAAGTGTTGACGAGACATTCGTAACTATGAATGCATGATACGTTTGCCAAGAATTCAATTAACGCGATTGTGACTAGCAACCTTCACTACTCATGAATATAAATTTGTAACGATTAGGTGAAACTCATTTATATTCTAGCATCAAATTCATTCATGAAAACTAAGTATGCATCCCTAATCAACATACAAGAATCAATTTTGAAGAAAACAGTTAATTGAATTGCATTCACAACTTATCAAATCACAATTGGAAGAAATCAATTCATCGCTCAAGGATGTTCATGGCTTCGAACTTCCCTTAGCTAAGTAGGGGTTTAGCCACTCATGTTTACAGCAAAATGAAAGAAAAAGAAATTAAACATTGTAAATATAGAACGAATCACATCTAGAATGCTCCAACAATAAAGCTTGAACATCCAAGAGTCATTCCTTCTTTCTTCTTGCTGCGGCACAGACGTGGATGAAGTGCATGAGATGTGTTTTGGGGTCAGGGATGTGTTTTAAGTTGAGTGGGGCTGCAACTAGATGTGTATGGAAGTGGTTGATTGTGTAGAATGGTGAATGATTCCCAATGGTGTGGCCAAGAGTGTTTATTTAAAGACTTTAGGGTATTTAGGGCTAGGAAATAATTTAGGTAACAGAAATTAAACCAAAACGTAAAGGGAAATAGGAATTAAAGTCAAAATCCTAAGGAAAAAGGTAAAGGGAGGTGCGGCAAGGCTTTTAATTATAAGGGAATGTAATTTGGTGCAGGAAATAGGAAAGAAAGGCTCTTCCTTGCATAGCAAAGAAGAGAAAGGGACAAGGGAGGCCACGACAAAGGTTTAGGGAAAGGGGAAAGGGTTAGAACCTGCAGCAAGGCCTTGAATGGTGCAAGAAACCTTTGGTTTGTGTCCTAAAATGCATAGGAAACCTTCAATGTTGCTGGAACTTAGGGCCATTTAGGATTAGGAAAGGTCAAACCAAAATAGGAAACCTTGGCTTAACTTTCGTACTTCAAGTAGGAATCCTCTTTCAATTACGAATCCTAACTTCTTTAGGTCTTCAATTTCGTCCATTCCTTTAGCTCCAAGCATGTGTCATCCATTCCAAGCCCAATTTTCCTCCAAAAAGGCTCCAAAATGCACTTTTTTGCCACATTAGCCATATAAACCTGAAATTGCACGAAAATGACTTTAAACACTAAAATAACTAAGGAATAACAACATAAATGCACAAGAACAAGCTAACTAAGTCGCATAAATATGCTCCTATCATTCATAACGATTAGGTGAAACTCCCTTGTATTCTAGTGGTGCGAAAATTAACTAACGCACAAATTTAACCCTATTTGTGACAGTTGTAGTAATGATGTAAGTAGGGATCGTTCTAGGCCGGGGATTAACTAGGGATGCTAACCAAAGTAAAATTAAATTAAAAACGTAAAAATATAATTTAAAACACTAAACTAGACTCAAGACACTTAACTAGAATAACTCAAAATAAAACTAACAAATAATCTAAAACAAATCAAAAGACTCAAAATAATTCAAAATTCAAGAAAACACAAACTAAATTGATTTCTAACAAACCTAACACTTTAAAATAAACGGGGGATTGATTTTGATGAAAAGTAAATTAAACTTAAATAAATTACAGAATTGACTAAAACATGAAATTAAGGTGAATGGATGGATGACGGACTGGCTAGAGGGTTCTTCTCCACACATGACATATATGCAACCTAAATTGATTTTCAGTTGTTCTTTCAATAAATTGTAAATTCTCAACGCCCCAAGTTAATTAGGTCCGCTTAAATTAACCTTCAGATTTTCCTACTTTTATTAGGTTGGATGATTGCATACGACAACCCAAAACATTCCCTACAAGTTCCCTACATGAATTGCATAATAGAGATACAAGCAAGAATCATTAAGTTTTATGAAAATCATAAGCATTGACGAGGCACTTGTTACTATGAATTGCATGAAACTTATGCCAAGAATTTACCTAACGCGATCGTTTATAAGCGACCTTCACTACTTGTGAATATAAGTTCATAACGATTAGGTGAAATTCACTTATATTCTAGCATCAAATTCATGCATGTAAATTAAGTATGCATCCTTAATCGACATACAAAAATAAGTTATCAATCAAGCAGTTAAGCAAATTAAATCACAACTCAGAAATCACAACTGAAGGTAATCAATTTAAATTACAAATATATACATGGCTTTGAATTAACCTCTAGCCAAAATAAGGGTTTAGTTCCTCATACTTGCAATTAAACAAAAACAATTGATATTAAACATAGAGAAACAAAGTAGAATACACCTAGAATGATCCAACAACTCCAATGGAATGGCTAGCACAACTCCAAGCACTCCTCCTTCTTTGCAAGCCTTGGAACTAATGGAAATGTGTATGAATGGCTCTCTCCTTTTTCTTGAAGGCTGAATGGTGTTTATATAGAGGTTGAAAATGTCAAGCAATGCAAGGTAATGGACAAGGCACTCACGGCAATGGAAGGATGTGAAGCTGCCAGCTCCATTTTGCATGTGTGTGTGCTGTTTTTGTGCTCTTTCCACCTAGAAATAATCATGCCAAAGCCACTCAAAGCTATAAGTGGGAGACCAACAAGAAATCCACTTCATAGTGGTCCAATTTCTTTGCTTTTCTGCTGTCCATTCACTCCCCTTGTTTTATTTCTTTTCTTTTGTTCAATTCCAACTGCAAGTTGTCGTCAGCTAGACCTTCCCTTACTCAAATGCCCATAACTTCTTCTAGAAAAATGATATTAACAATCCGCGAAATGTTCTAGAAAATAGACATCTGTAGCTTTCCAAGCATATAAGGCTCATTCTCTAATTCATTCTGAGCTGTTCGCAATTTGCTCCCAAAGTCAGCTGATCTACACAGGCAGTTTAGACGAATTTATTACTTAAAATCACACTTATGCTATTTTTATTTTCTTAGCTAGATAAATTTGATAAAACACAAAAACAAAGTAAATAGCACAAAAATATGAGAAACTAACTAAGAAAAGACGAGAGAATTTGATGTAAAATATATATAAATATGAGCTTATCAAATACCCCCACACTTAACTTTTGCTAGTCCTCGAGCAAAACAAACGAAAACAGAAAAAGTAATAACATGAAAAATTATTAGTTTCCCCCTATGTGACCCTCATAGAACTTCATTCGAGAACACAATCATCAAAAACCATAGCTAACACCAACATGCTAATCCAAATTCATTTTCCTTATTCAAATATTAGCAGTAATCTTTGAAACATCCTTGAAGTGTAGTGTGTGAGATAGCCATGTTAATGCAATTTCAAAATTTTATTTTAAAAAAAAAAACAGCATATGCAAACTAGCGACCTTCTCACGGGATTTACACTCAATCACACATGTGTTTAGTTTTAATGTGTTTCGCTCAAAGAAACGAATGTGAAAGTTCTACCATAAGCTTGCATAAAGATCACTTCTCCACAGTCATAATTGCAAAACTTAAATCAAGAGGACTTTTATTGGATGTAATGAGGCTTAGGGATAGGGTTATTGAAACGAAAGAATAGGAAAACACAAGTTCCAAGCTACATTGTAAGCAATTATTTTCTTTAGATTTATAAGAACTCAAGCTCTCCAACGATTCTTCAGACATCTCCAACCACACCCATAAACTGAAACTTTAAAACTTTTTATTTTCTTTGTATACAATCTTTCTTTTTCTTTTCCTTTTCTTTTCTTTTTTTTTTTTTTTTTTTTTTTTTTTTTTTCAAACAGAAACAAATATGAAAAACCCCCACACTTATTCTTTTGCCAAACACCTTCAAAGTACTTCACAAACATTTCACATAAGACAATCTTGCATTGCTCGCTTGGAAAGGGTAAGGAAAATTATTTCAGGCATAAGGGTAGACATATCTGGTGATAAGAAATAAAAGGCTCACAAATACGGCTCAAAATGGCAATCTAATGATATTATTTTTCTTTGGGAAACAAGGTTATTTGGGCCATGGTGGTAAACCTAATGCCTCTATCATTTTCAAGTTCATGCAATCAATGACAAAAATTTCGAAAGATCGTTATGCAAGTTCTAGAGAAGTATCTCACATAAGTTCATCACACATGAAAAAAATAGGAGTGTATGAAAAATGCATACACTTTCAATAGGCTCAAAAACTCACATAGGATGTATATGGTCACTAAATTCACATATGGAGCTTTAAATCATGCTTTAGTTTCACATCAACAAGGCTATGTGCATTTGGTTTTTCAAAGATGAACAAATATGTACAAACTAACACGAGAATTAGGAATTTCACAAAACACATGTTAACTAAGTTCTTGATGATCATGATTCAAATTTTATCCAATTATATCATTGGGTCGGGAAACTAACAAAAATCTAATTCAAAACAATAAAGAAAACAAGGAAATATTTTTGGATTTTTTAAATTTTCCGATTTTTTTTTTTTTTTTTTTTTTTTTTTTTTTTTAAATAAAACAAAACTAACTAAGAAAACAAAGCAATAACATGGAAACAAATGAAACCAGTTCAAAGTCGAAGGTACAAAAAATTTCAATTTGGTCATTTTTATACTCTTTACCCCCACACTTAAACTAGACATTGTCCCCAATGTCAGAAAATATAATAAAATGCAAATAAAAACAAAATAAATAAATATAAAGAAATAAAATAAAGCAATAGGACTGAAAACTTCCCTAATTTGCAGAAAATCAAGCGATGACCCCCCGAGCTAAAATTCTGCAATCAACTTCAAGGGTGGAAATAACCAAAAGTTCCTGCAAAGAAAAGAAATAAGTCAGTTAAGCACACAAGAAAATGTAGAAAAACAAACAAACGAAAAATTGAAAATGAAAATAAAAGATAATAATAAAACTAATAAGTAATCATTGGTCCTGTTTGGTGACTTTCCACAGCTTTGAATTTGAACTGGCCTCGGAACTTCTTAGCAAGGAAAATGAGACTTGATTGGTGGTGTTGTTGAGGCTTCTCGAGCTCTTGGTTTCAACTCAGACTCCTTCTGCCGGGTTGATTGAGTCTGCAGGCTACATTCTTCTCTTTTTGTTCTTCTGCATGGCAGGTAGGCACGAGGAATAGGTGGTGGTCTGCTTCTTTGTTCAATCTGTCCAAGTGCCGACCGATTTCCTTTCTTTCACCCTGACTCGTAGCCAAGAGCAAGGGTAAAGGAAAAGCATGCCATGAGAAATCTTTGCCTCTGACTCTGATGATATGGGATACTTTTGCTTTTGAAGAAGTATCGTTCCACAGGTGTATGCTTGAACTGGGCTGGGGAACTTCTTAGCAAGGAAAATGAGACTTGATTTTGAAGATGAAGCAGCACCTTGTCTCCACATGCTTCAAGTATCATTTTCACTTGCCATGTCTGTTCTCCAGGCAGATGTGGCGACTTCTTCGGAAGTACATCAGTGGTTGAAGAAGAGCACTCGAGAGCAATGCTAGGTAAGCAATCAGGAAGGATTTCCAGGCAGTCGGTTCTTAGATTGGAAGATTGACACCGAGTGCTGGCTGATTGCCCGCTTTCTCCTTGCCACAAAGACAAGGACAAGGACAGGAAGAAAGCGTGATATGAGATACTCTTGCTTTCAACCTTCATGATATGAAATACTCTAGCTCTAGATGATTTATTTGCAAAGGTATCCCAGGGAATGAGAAACACAGAGAAACTCGAGAGGGTTTGATGGAAAGGCATTTTCGGAGATGAAAATTTTCGGAGATGAAGAAGTGCTGAGAGAGTTTGCCTTTGCAATGGATGGCGAAGGTAGACGTTTATAGATTATTCTTCATAACCGAAACTGTTCCTTTACCCCTGTCGGCAGCCGGTGGATGGATGAACAGTACAGGTCACGCGCTTTCTGAAAAAGCAGCCCGTAATTTGCGCAAAGCTGACAGCGCGTGACGAGTGACGACAAAATTGGAAAAATCACGGAACGGCTCGTGGTTTCTGAGCAATCCCGACTTTTGAGAAAGGAATTGCATGTGACACGTCTGGACAAATCAGGGAGCGGCTCGCCTCGTGATTCCTGACTGCTCCGGCTTTTGAGAGAGACGCCCGACTTTTGAGAGAACGGCGTCCGACTTTTGAGAAAGGAACCGACTTTTGAGAACGGCGACGCCGCTTTTGAGAAAAGAATCCGGCTTTTGAGAAAGGAGCCCGGCTCTTCGATTTGCGAGAGGGCGCCTCTTCGACTGCTGAGTGATGCCTCTACGATTTCTTCTTCTTATAAGAACGCTCATTTTTGTTCCACAACAAACTTACGCTCCCTTCTGTAAACACTTCCTCCTGCATTTTCTTTAATCTTGATCAGTCCGACTCTTCATTCTCAACACCTTTAGAAAATGTCTTGCCCTTCTGACCGTCGCCTTAACTTGAATGTTGGGGAAGATAGTGATATATCTTCTCCAACCAACATTTGGCAGCCGTCCTTCATATCCCCGAATGGTCCTCTTACAGTTGGGGATTCCATGATGATGAACGAAACAACCGCATCGGTGGTGGCCAGAAATCTGCTCACTCCTAGAGACACTAGGATACTTTCCAGGCGGTCCGACGAACTGGCTGTTCAGGACTCTATGGCCTACAGCGTCCGATGCGCAGGCTCAGTATCAAACATGGGCCAGCGCCTTCTTGCACGAACTCGTCAGGTGGAGTCGTTGATGGCTGAAGTGGCTAGTCTTCGGCAAGAGGTCAGAGTGCTTAGGCATGAGAACAGGGATTTGCACATGCTTGCAACCAATTACTCAACCAGCATGAAGAGGAAGCTGGATCAGATGCAGGAGTCCGAAGTGCGGATTCAGAGTGATCATCAACGGTTTATGGCGTTACTCCCGAGGTTTGTGTTGCCTTCGTCCTCGGGAGCAGCACCAAGTATTGATGCTCCGAATGATCCAACTCTGGCGCTTCGTCTTTCTGGGGCTCCGTCGATCTCCGAGGCACCACCAACCAACAACCAATGAACGAGATTAATTTACAGGTTATTGTAAAATATTTATGCAATTAAGTTTTTTTTTTTATTTTTTTATTTTTTTTATTTTTTATTTTTTTTATTTTTTTTTATTTATATGAATGTTTATGTTTTTAAGTTTTTTTTTTTTTTTTTTTTTTTTTTTTTTTTTTTATATAAATGTAAAAATAAGTAAATCAAAGTAAAAAAAACTAAGTTTAATCTCCTAAACAAAAATCACTACTAAATAAACACAACAAAATAAAATCAACGTAAAATAAAAAAAATTCAACGTAAAATAAATTCACACAAGAGCAAACAAACAATGAAAGAACTAAACAAAGTAAAATAAATTCAGTAAAGAGAAGGGATTAGGAATGCAAATCTGATTGTGGGTGATTCCTAGGCCTCCCTTCATTATTCAAATGCATGGGCTTATCATTGAACGGACGGTGGTACTTGAAATGATCCGACAACGGTCTAAGTTCTAATGACGGTGCCTGAATCATCAAAATTAAAAACAAGTTAGTATAAATTAAAATAAAAAATGGAGAAGATGGCTTACAGTCACATTCAAACTCAATTATAAACACCACGTCTTTGAACGTTTCCGGGACTTTGAACTTGGCCAGGTTTACTATGATGGTTGTGGCTTGTCCCGTGTCATCAAACTCAACTGCTTTGGGCTTGATTGTCTCATGCACAGCCTCTTGGATGTATTCTTGAAATTCTCCGGCCACCTCATTTTCTGGAGTCCCTCTTCTTGGTGTACAAGTTTCTTTGATTGTTTCAACATCATCGGGAACATGATTTTGTGCACCAAAAATTTGGATATCACTTTGCACCTTGGGAAGATCTTCCACAACGTATTTTTCATTCACTTCTTCCTTGGGATTTAAAAACCTGCAAGGAAAAAGGACATTTGGTGGAACGATGTCAGAATGAATTGAACTTAGAACCTCCTCACCTGAGTTGGACGGCATAAAGACTTGAGGGGTTTGCGATAAGAATTCTTCTAAACTGCCCAAGTCGTCATCCTCATCTTCTTCTTGAATCGGCAATTCATCCATGTCCGGGCTATGTTTGGATGGTTCTGGAACAACTTCATCCTCCATGTTACCTTGATCTCGAATCTGTGCCATGAATTCCATAATCTGCCCAACTTGCTCCTCCAATGCATCCACCTTGTTGGCTTTATTTTGCATCTCCATGTTTCGATTTTCTACGTCCTGAGTCAAAGAGGTTAGTAACTTATTCAAAATGTCATTATCCGAGGACGTACCTGAATTTGGTTGGGGAGATTGTGGTGGAGGCTGTGGTGGTTCATATGGCCATTGATAGTACTCCTCCGATGGCTGCCAATATTCTGCTTGGTGAGTCTCCTCAGCTTGATTTTGTGAACCCTGCGCCAAAGAAATGAGTCCATCAAGAATTTCATTATAATTAATGGGCATACTTGAATTCGATTGAAATTGCTGTGGGGGATGCTGTGGTGGCTGCATAGGTCTTGAATAAAACTCGTCTTGCTGCCAATATCCACCTTGTTGAAATTGTTGAGGTTCATCCCACATATACTCTGAATTACTTCTCCAATCCGAATTATAAGCGTTGGAAAACATGTTGCCCCTTGATTGGTTGTAGCCTTGATATCCCCAAACATCTTCATTTGCAGAAAATTGGGGATATTGATGAGTTTGAAATCCTTGCTCATAGGGCATATCAAATGTAGGGCCACTTGGCATTGTGGTCCGTTCGGCTTTATGAGTTAATTGAGCAGTGAGCTGTGCCAATAGATCTTGAATGCTAGTAGAATCCAGGTCTTGCTCCATTTGTACCTCAATTCAAAGAAAGAAAAATAAATCAAATATCAAAAGTAACATACACAAACACAAATAAACATAAGCAAAAACAAAAATAAAAGGATTAGCAAATTTGCTAATCCCCGGCAACGGCGCCAAAAATTTGGTGCGAAAATTAACTAACGCACAAATTTAACCCTATTTGTGACAGTTGTAGTAATGATGTAAGTAGGGATCGTTCTAGGCCGGGGATTAACTAGGGATGCTAACCAAAGTAAAATTAAATTAAAAACGTAAAAATATAATTTAAAACACTAAACTAGACTCAAGACACTTAACTAGAATAACTCAAAATAAAACTAACAAATAATCTAAAACAAATCAAAAGACTCAAAATAATTCAAAATTCAAGAAAACACAAACTAAATTGATTTCTAACAAACCTAACACTTTAAAATAAACGGGGGATTGATTTTGATGAAAAGTAAATTAAACTTAAATAAATTACAGAATTGACTAAAACATGAAATTAAGGTGAATGGATGGATGACGGACTGGCTAGAGGGTTCTTCTCCACACATGACATATATGCAACCTAAATTGATTTTCAGTTGTTCTTTCAATAAATTGTAAATTCTCAACGCCCCAAGTTAATTAGGTCCGCTTAAATTAACCTTCAGATTTTCCTACTTTTATTAGGTTGGATGATTGCATACGACAACCCAAAACATTCCCTACAAGTTCCCTACATGAATTGCATAATAGAGATACAAGCAAGAATCATTAAGTTTTATGAAAATCATAAGCATTGACGAGGCACTTGTTACTATGAATTGCATGAAACTTATGCCAAGAATTTACCTAACGCGATCGTTTATAAGCGACCTTCACTACTTGTGAATATAAGTTCATAACGATTAGGTGAAATTCACTTATATTCTAGCATCAAATTCATGCATGTAAATTAAGTATGCATCCTTAATCGACATACAAAAATAAGTTATCAATCAAGCAGTTAAGCAAATTAAATCACAACTCAGAAATCACAACTGAAGGTAATCAATTTAAATTACAAATATATACATGGCTTTGAATTAACCTCTAGCCAAAATAAGGGTTTAGTTCCTCATACTTGCAATTAAACAAAAACAATTGATATTAAACATAGAGAAACAAAGTAGAATACACCTAGAATGATCCAACAACTCCAATGGAATGGCTAGCACAACTCCAAGCACTCCTCCTTCTTTGCAAGCCTTGGAACTAATGGAAATGTGTATGAATGGCTCTCTCCTTTTTCTTGAAGGCTGAATGGTGTTTATATAGAGGTTGAAAATGTCAAGCAATGCAAGGTAATGGACAAGGCACTCACGGCAATGGAAGGATGTGAAGCTGCCAGCTCCATTTTGCATGTGTGTGTGCTGTTTTTGTGCTCTTTCCACCTAGAAATAATCATGCCAAAGCCACTCAAAGCTATAAGTGGGAGACCAACAAGAAATCCACTTCATAGTGGTCCAATTTCTTTGCTTTTCTGCTGTCCATTCACTCCCCTTGTTTTATTTCTTTTCTTTTGTTCAATTCCAACTGCAAGTTGTCGTCAGCTAGACCTTCCCTTACTCAAATGCCCATAACTTCTTCTAGAAAAATGATATTAACAATCCACGAAATGTTCTAGAAAATAGACATCTGTAGCTTTCCAAGCATATAAGGCTCATTCTCTAATTCATTCTGAGCTGTTCGCAATTTGCTCCCAAAGTCAGCTGATCTACACAGGCAGTTTAGACGAATTTATTACTTAAAATCACACTTATGCTATTTTTATTTTCTTAGCTAGATAAATTTGATAAAACACAAAAACAAAGTAAATAGCACAAAAATATGAGAAACTAACTAAGAAAAGACGAGAGAATTTGATGTAAAATATATATAAATATGAGCTTATCATCTAGCATCGAATTCATGCATGCAAACTAAGTATGCATCCTTAATCTACAAACAAGAATAAGTTATCAATCAAACAGTTAAGTAAATTGCATTCATGATTCATAGAATCACAACTGGAAGTAATCAATTCATATTGCAAATATGTTCATGGCTTTGAATTTCCCCCTAGCTAAAACGAGTTTAGCCTCTCATGTTCACAAAACAAAGATAAACAGATTTAAACATTGAAAACAAAAGATAGATTACACCTAAGAATGATCCAACAATCCAAACTTGAATAGCAAGCACTCCAAGGGTCCTCCTTCTTCTCTTTGTTGCGGCACAAGGGTTGGGTGAAGGTTCTTGGGGTGATGGATGGCGTATGATAGTTTTTCTCAATGATGGGTGCGGCTGGATGTGTGTATGGAAGTCAATCCTCTCCTATTGTTTGTGGCAAAGGGTTTTATTTAAGGTCTTAGGAAATAAAAATCCTAACTTATTTTGGTTAACAGAAATTAATTCAAATCCACTAGAAAAAAGGGAAATAAAATCAGAATCCTAAGGGAAAAGTGAAAGGGATATGCGGCAGAACCAAAAAGGGAAGGAAATAGCCTTTCTTTGCGCGGCAAGGAAGGAAAAGGGATAAGGAAGGTGCGGCACTGTCTAAAAGGGAGAGAGAATGTGTCCAGCCGTGTCCTAGATAAAAAAAGGAAAGGTTTTACACGGTTTGGGACTAGGGAAACATGGCAAGGGATAATGCTGCACAAGGAGGGGACAAAGAGGAAACACAAAGGGGACAAGGCGCCACCTTTGTAGGAATAGATTGAATTGTGTCTTTCCTTGTCTTCCAAGCTTCCATTCTAACTTCTCTTGACTTCTAGCCTCTTTTGGTCTTCAATTTCGTCCATCCACCTTCTGATGCGAAAATTAACTTAACACACAAATTAAACCCTCTTGTTGTCAATTGTAGTAAAGAATGTAAGTAGGGATCGTTCTAGGCCGGGGATTAGGAGGGATTGCTAAAACACTTGAAACTGACTTAAAAACGTAAAATTAAGTTTAAAACACCAAACTAGACTCAAAAGATGCAATACAAACTAAAAAGACTCAAAACTAGTTTAAAAGACTCAAAACAGCTTAAAACAATGAATTAGACTCTAAACTGACTCTAGGGATGGTTTTGGACGAAATTAGGTTCTAACTTGACTCAAGACACTTAAAAACACAAATCAAAACATATTTTGACTAATAAAACACTTTAAAGTAAAGGGGGATTGGATTTTGACGAATTTGAAAACAAAACAAACAGATTGTAAACTAAAACAGATTTTGGACGAATTTGGGTACACTATGGATGATGGGCTAGCTAGAGGGTGTTGGAAGTATGCCCACAAAGCCACTCATTTGATGTAATAGCTTTTTGGAATGCTTAATGTGTTAAACTTTTATATGTTTAATGGAGGGCAAGACTTATTGTTAATCACTATTTATTGTATCATGTGTTTAAGCAATAAGAGAATCCAAGGGATGTATTTGGTCTAAGAGATAAGTGATCTAATGAGTTAGATTAACGAGACCTTTCTCTTATGTTCATTCCTAAAACGTTCCTAGCCATAGGATTGCCAATTGGGCATTGACAATCCGCTAAGGTTAGTATGTGTTATGTTGACTCAAACGTGAGTATTAACTAGTCTCAAGTCATTTGGTGTTGGACACTAAGACAAACACATAGGTGCTCGAAAGAGTAATCGAGTGATAAGCTCATATTTATACATATTTTACATCAAATTCTCTCGTCTTTTCTTAGTTAGTTTCTTATATTTTTGAGTTATTTGCTTTGTTTTTGTGTTTTATCGAATTTATCTAGCTAAGAAAATAAAAATAGCATAAATGTGATTTTATGTAATAAATTCGTCAATTTAGATTAGCTTTTAAATTAAATAATATATATATATATATAATAATAATGATTCATGATGATGTTTGAAACATCATCATGGTTTGTTTTATAAAGAAAAGGATATAAAAATAAAAAGAAAGGTTGAAAGCTTAGGATTAGATAAAGAAAAGGAGTGTGCTAGCTGGTGAGGGGAGGAAGGCACGCTGCCTTCCTGGCAGCTGTAAAGGAAAGGGGGGTGAGTACAGACATGCGGGGGGGACAGAAATAATTAAAGAGAAGTTAGGGGGAAGTCTCGGCATTTTTGGGGGGATTGAAAGGCAGCAAAGCAGCCTGGCAGCTAAAAGAGGAGGGCAGTAGTGAGTGATTGGGGGGAAGTCCTCGAGGAGAGGGGGACGTGGGAAGCTGCACTTGGCAGTTTAAAGTGCAGGGTCAGAAAAGCTGCCCTTTTGCAGCTGGAGGTCAGTGGCACTGAGGTCGCTGCCTTTGGCAGCGTGAGCAGGAGATCAGTGAAGGCAGGCTGCTTGGAGCAGCTGCCAGGAAGCCGAGAGCAGCTGGAGACAGCGGGAAGCTGCTTAGGCAGCGAGAAAGAATTGGGAAGAGGACACGCGGAATAGCAAGGTCAGACGAGAGCAAGGCGCGCGGGACGCGAGAGAAGGAGCTAGAAGGCAGCTGGAAGGAGCTGCTCTCATCACGGGCAGGACTGACGTGCGCAGTGTGGGAAGAGGGGGGAAGACGCTGCCTTTGGCAGCTTGGAAAGAAAGACAGACAGCTGCCTCGAGCTTAAGCACAGAGGATCACTTCCTCATTTGGTTTTATTTTTCTTAAACTCATGTTTAATTTAATTTGCTTTTCAATTATATTAAACATGTGTAATTAATTTCTGTTTAGTTAGAGGGGAATTTGAAACCTTGGATTTATGTTTATTATGATTTGATTTACTCCAGTTATGAATGTATGAATGTTTGGATGTGGTTTATTTTTATGTTTTGATTAAGAACTTGTTTATGTATGTGGGTTGAGGGTCGACACTTAATTTACATGCTTAGACTTGATGCTAGGATATAAGGGAATTTCACCTAATCGTTATGAACTTATATTCATGAGTAGTAAAAATCGCTAGTCACGATTGTGTTTAGTAAACCCTAGGTTGGATTAACATGCGTATTCCATAGTTATGAATGCCTAGTCGATGTTTATGATTTCCATTAAACTTAATGATCTTTGATATGTCTCTCTATCATGCGTATTCCATAGTTAGGGAACTTGATAAGAATAATTTGGTTGTGATGCGTATCCCGTCCAATTCAATGAATCTAGGGAAATCTGAAGGTTAATTTAAGCGGACCTAATTAACTTGGAGCATTGTCATTTATTCGTTTGTTGAAGTCATAACTGGGAATCAAATTATATGCATTTATTCATGTGTGGATAAGGAACCCTCTAACTAGTGTCTCATCATTTTATTTCTATAAAATATATTTTCTTTGAAGTTTGTTTTTAAGTTTCTGTTTTAAATTTACTTTTCTTTAAAAATCAATCCCCCGTTTATTTTAAAGTGTTAGATTTGTTAGAAATCAATTTAGTTTGTGTTTTCTAAAGTCTTGAATTATTTTGAGTCTTTTAATTTGTTTTAGTTTATTCGTTAGTTTTATTTTGAGTGATTTTAGTTTAGTGTTTTAAATTTTGTTTTTACGTTTTTAATTTAATTTTACTTTGGTTAGCATCCCTAGTTAATCCCTGGTTAGAACGATCCCTACTTATCCATATACTACAATTGTCACAAATAGGGTTTAATTTTGTGCGTTAGTTAATTTTCGCATCAAATTTTTGGCGCCGTTGCCGGGGATTAGCAAATTTGCTAATCCCTTGTTTATGTTTTTGTTTGTGTTTTATTTTATTTTATTTTTTTGTGTTTATTGTATTTTATTTGTTTGTGTTTGTTATGTTTTTTTTTAACTTTTGATATTTGATTTAGTTTTCTTTGATTTTAGGTACAATGGAGCGAGACATGGCACTCGAATCCATCCAAGCTCAATTGGCACAACTCACTGCTCAATTGACTCAGAATGCCGTAATGACCACAATGCCAAGTGGCCCTACATTTGATATGCCCTATGAGCAAGGATTTCAAACTCATCAATATCCCCAATTTTCTGCAAATGAAGATGTTTGGGGATATCAAGGCTATAACCAATCAAGGGGCAACATGTTTTCCAACGCTTATAATTCGGATTGGAGAAGTAATTCAGAGTATATGTGGGATGAACCTCAACAATTTCAACAAGGTGGATATTGGCAGCAAGACGAGTTCTATTCAAGACCTATGCAGCCACCACAGCATCCCCCACAGCAATTTCAATCGAATTCAAGTGTGCCCATTAATTATAATGAAATTCTTGATGGACTCATTTCTTTGGCGCAGGGTTCACAAAATCAAGCTGAGGAGACTCACCAAGCAGAATATTGGCAGCCATCGGAGGAGTAATATCAATGGCCATATGAACCACCACAGCCTCCACCACAATCTCCCCAACCAAATTCAGGTACGTCCTCGGATAATGACATTTTGAATAAGTTACTAACCTCTTTGACCCAGGACGTAGAAAATCGAAACATGGAGATGCAAAATAAAGCCAACAAGGTGGATGCTTTGGAGGAGCAAGTTGGGCAGATTATGGAATTCATGGCACAGATTCGAGATCAAGGTGACATGGAGGATGAAGTTGTCCCAGAACCATCCAAACAGAGCCCGAACATGGATGAATTGCCAATTCAAGAAGAAGATGAGGATGACGACTTGGGCAGTTTAGAAGAATTCTTATCACAAACCCCCCAAGTCCTTATGTCATCCAACTCAGGTGAGGAGGTTCTAAGTTCAATTCATTCTAACATCGTTCCACCAAATGTCCTTTTTCCTTGCAGGTTTTTAAATCCCAAGGAAGAAGTGAATGAAAAAGACGTTGTGGAAGCTCTTCCAGAGGTGAAAAGTGATATCCAAACTCTTGGTGCACCAAATCATGTTCCCGATGACGTTGAAACATTCAAAGAGATTTCTACACCAAGAAGAGGGATTCCAGAAAATGAGGTAGCCGGAAAATTTGTTGAACATATCAAAGAGGCTGTGCATGAGACAATCAAGCCCACAGAAGTTGAGACTGATGACACAGGACAAGCCACAACCATCATAATAAATCTGGCTAAGTTCAAAGTCCCGGAAATGTTCAAAAATGTGGTGTTTGTCATTGAGTTTGAACGAGAAAGTAAGCCATCTTCTCCATTTTTAATTTTATGTTATACTAACAATTTAATTTTGATGATTCAGGCACCGTCATTAGAACTTAGACCGTTGTCGGATCATTTCAAGTATCACCGTCCGTTCAATGATAAGCCCATGCATTTGAATAATGAAGGGAGGCCTAGGAATCACTCACAATCAGATTTGCATTCCTAATCCCTTCTCTTTACTGAATTTATTTTACTTTGTTTAGTTCTTTCATTGTTTGTTTGCTCTTGTGTGAATTTATTTTACGTTGATTATTTTTTTATTTTACGTTGATTTTATTTTGTTTTTTTTATTTAGTTGTGATTTTTGTTTAGAAAGTTAAACATAGTCTTTTTACTTTGATTTACTTATTTTACATTTTTATAAAAAAAAAAATAATAAATAAATAAATAAAATAAAAAAAAAAAAAAAACATAAACATTCATATAAATAAAAATAAAAAAAAAAAAAAAAAAAAAAACTTAAATGCATAAATAATTTACAATAAATTGTAAACTAATTTCGTTCATTGGTCATTGGTTGGTGGTGCCTCGGAGGTCGACGGAGCCCCTGAAAGACGAAGTGCCAGAGCGGGATCATTCGGAGCCTCAATACTTGGTGCTGCTCCCGAGGACGAAGGCAACATAAACCTCGGGAGCAACGTCATAAAACGTTGATGATCATTCTGAATCCGCACTTCGGACTCCTGCAGCTGATCTAGCTTCCTCTTCATGCTTGTGGAGTAATTGGTTGCGAGCATGTGCAAATCCCTGTTCTCATGCCTGAGCACTCTGACCTCCTGCCGAAGACTAGCCACTTCAGCCATCAACGATTCCACCTGACGGGTTCGTGCAAGAAGGCGCTGGCCCATGTTTGATACTGAGCCTGCGCATCGGACGCTGTAGGCCATAGAGTCCTGAACAGCTAGTTCGTCGGACCGCCTTGAAAGTATCCTAGTGTCTCTAGGAGTGAGCAGATTTCTGGCCACCACCGATGCGGTTGTTTCGTTCATCATCATGGAATCCCCAACTGTAAGAGGACCATTTGGGGATATGAAGGATGGCTGCCAAATGTTGGTTGGAGAAGATATATCACTATCTTCCCCAACATTCAAGTTAAGGCGACGGTCAGAGGGGCAAGACATATTTGAAGGTGTTGAGAATGAAGAGTCGGACTGATCAAGATTAAAAGAAATGCAAGGAGGAAGTGTTTACAGGAGGGAGTGTTTACAGGGGGAGCTTAAGTGTGTTGTGGAACAAAAATGAGCGTTCTTATAAGAAGAAGAAATCGTTGAGGCATCACTCAGCAGTCGAAGAGGCGCCCTCTCGCAAATCGAAGAGCCGGGCTCCTTTCTCAAAAGCCGGATTCTTTTCTCAAAAGCGGCGTCGCCGTTCTCAAAAGTCGGGCGCCTTTCTCAAAAGCCGGAGCAGTCAGGAATCACGAGGCGAGCCGCTCCCTGATTTGTCCAGACGTGTCACATGCAATTCCTTTCTCAAAAGTCGGGATTGCTCAGAAACCACGAGCCGCTCCCTGATTTTTCCAATTTTGTCGTCACTCGTCACGCGCTGTCAGCTTTGCGCAAATTACGGGCTGCTTTTTCAGAAAGCGCGTGACCTGTACTGTTCATCCATCCACCGGCTGCCGACAGGGGTAAAGGAATAGTTTCGGTTGTGAAGAAAAATTCTATAAACGTCTACCTTCGCCTTCAACAGCAAAGGCAAACTCTCTCAACACTTCTTCATCTCCGAAATTTTTCATCTCCGAAAATGCCTTTCCATCAAACCCTCTCGAGTTTCTCTGTGTTTCTCATTCCCTGGGATACCTTTACAAACAAGTCATCTAGAGCTAGAGTATTTCATATCATGAAGGTTGAAAGCAAGAGTATCTCATATCACGCTTTCTCCCTGTCCTTTTCCTTGTCTTTGGGGCAAGGAGAAAGCAGGCAATCAGCCAGCACTCGGTGTCAATCTTCCAATCTAAGAACCGACTGCCTGGAAATCCTTCCTGATTGCTTACCTAGCATTGCTCTCGAATGCTCTTCTTCAACCACTGATGTACTTCCGAAGAAGTCGCCACATCTGCCTGGAGAACAGACATGGCAAGTGAAAATGATACTTGAAGCATGTGGAGACAAGGTGCTGCTTCATCTTCAAGATCAAGTCTCATTTTCCTTGCTAAGAAGTTCCCCAGCCCAGTTCAAGCATACACCTGTGGAACGATACTTCTTCAAAAGCAAAAGTATCCCATATCATCAGAGTCAGAGGCAAAGATTTCTCATGGCATGCTTTTCCTTTACCCTTGCTCTTGGCTACGAGTCAGGGTGAAAGAAAGGAAATCGGTCGGCACTTGGACAGATTGAACAAAGAAGCAGACCACCACCTATGCCTCGTGCCTACCTGCCATGCAGAAGAACAAAAAGAGAAGAATGTAGCCTGAGACTCAATCAACCCGGCAGAAGGAGTCCGAGTTGAAACCGAGAGCTTGAGAAGCTTCAACAACACCACCAATCAAGTCTCATTTTCCTTGCTAAGAAGTTCCGAGGCCAGTTCAAGTTCAAAGCTGTGGAAAGTCACCAAACAGGACCAATGTTCATTTATTAGTTTTATTCATTATCTTTTATTTTCATTTTCAATTTTTCGTTTGTTTTCTTTTATATTTTCTTGCGTGCGTAACTGATTTATTTCTTTTCTTTGCAGGAGCTTTTGGTTATTTCCACCCTTGAGGTTGATTGCAGAATTTAAGCTTCGGGGTCATCGCTCGATTTTACTGCAAATTAGGGAAGTTTTCAGTCCTATTGCTTTATTTTGTTTCTTTATATTTATTTATTTTATTTTTATTTGCATTTTATTATATTTTCTGACATTGGGGACAATGTCTAGTTTAAGTGTGGGGGTAAAGAGTATAAAAATGACCAAATTAAAAATTTTTGTACCTTCGACTTTGAACTGGTTTCATTTGTTTCCATGTTATTGCTTTGTTTTCTTAATTAGTTTTGTTTTATTTAAAAAAAAAAAAAAAAAAAAAAAAAAATCGGAAAATTTAAAAAATCCAAAAATATTTCCTTGTTTTCATTATTGTTTTGAATTATATTTTTGTTAGTTTCCCGACCCAATGATATAATTGGATAAAATTTTGAACCATGATCATCAAGAACTTAGTTAACATGTGTTGTGTGAAATTCCTAATTCTCGTGTTAGTTTGTACATATTTGATCATCTTTGAAAAACCAAATGCACATAGCCTTGTTGATGTGAAATTAAAGCATGATTTTAAGCTCCATATGTGAATTTAGTGACCATATACATCCTATGTGAGTTTTTGAGCCTATTGAAAGTGTGTGCATTTTTCATACACTTTTTTTTTTTTTCATGTGTGATAAACTTATGTGAGATACTTCTCTAGAACTTGCATAACGATCTTTCGAAATTTTTGTCATTGATTGCATGAACTTGAAAATGATAGAGGCATTAGGTTTACCACCATGGCCCAAATAACCTTGTTTCCCAAAGAAAAATAATATCATTAGATTGCCATTTTGAGCCGTATTTGTGAGCCTTTTATTTCTTATCACCAGATATGTCTACCCTTATGCCTGAAATAATTTTCCTTACCCTTTCCAAGCGAGCAATGCAAGATTGTCTTATGTGAAATGTTTGTGAAGTACTTTGAAGGTGTTTGGCAAAAGAATAAGTGTGGGGGTTTTTCATATTTGTTTCTGTTTGAAAAAAAAAAAAAAAAAAAAAAAAAAAAAAGAAAAGGAAAAGAAAAAGAAAGATTGTATACAAAGAAAATAAAAAGTTTTAAAGTTTCAGTTTAAGTTTTTGGTTGGAGATGTCTGAAGAATCGTTGGAGAGTTTGAGTTCTTATAAATCTAAAGAAAATAATTGCTTGCAATGTAGCTTGGAACTTGTGTTTTCCTATTCTTTCGTTTCAATAACCCTATCCCTAAGCCTCATTACATCCAATAAAAGTCCTCTTGATTTAAGTTTTGCAATTATGACTGTGGAGAAGTGATCTTTATGCAAGCTTATGGTAGAACTTTCACATTTGTTTCTTTGAGCGAAACACATTAAAACTAAACACATGTGTGATTGAGTGCATATCCCGTGAGAAGGTCGCTAGTTTGCATATGGTGTTTTTAAAAATAAAAATTTGAAATTGCATTAGCATGACTATCTCACACACTACACTTCAAGGATGATTCAAAGATTACTGCTAATATTTGAAAAAGGAAAAATGAACTTGAATTGCTTATTGGTGTTAGCTATGGTTCTTGATGATTGTGTTCTCAAATGAAGTTCTATGAGGGTCATATAGGGGGAAACTAATAATTTTCATGTTATTACTTTTTCTGTTTTCGTTTGTTTTGCTCGAGGACTAGCAAAAGCTAAGTGTGGGGGTATTTGATAAGCTCATATTTATACATATTTTACATCAAATTCTCTCGTCTTTTCTTAGTTAGTTTCTTATATTTTTGAGTTATTTGCTTTGTTTTTGTGTTTTATCGAATTTATCTAGCTAAGAAAATAAAAATAGCATAAATGTGATTTTATGTAATAAATTCGTCAATTTAGATTAGCTTTTAAATTAAATAATATATATATATATATATAATAATAATGATTCATGATGATGTTTGAAACATCATCATGGTTTGTTTTATAAAGAAAAGGATATAAAAATAAAAAGAAAGGTTGAAAGCTTAGGATTAGATAAAGAAAAGGAGTGTGCTAGCTGGTGAGGGGAGGAAGGCACGCTGCCTTCCTGGCAGCTGTAAAGGAAAGGGGGGTGAGTACAGACATGCGGGGGGGACAGAAATAATTAAAGAGAAGTTAGGGGGAAGTCTCGGCATTTTTGGGGGGATTGAAAGGCAGCAAAGCAGCCTGGCAGCTAAAAGAGGAGGGCAGTAGTGAGTGATTGGGGGGAAGTCCTCGAGGAGAGGGGGACGTGGGAAGCTGCACTTGGCAGTTTAAAGTGCAGGGTCAGAAAAGCTGCCCTTTTGCAGCTGGAGGTCAGTGGCACTGAGGTCGCTGCCTTTGGCAGCGTGAGCAGGAGATCAGTGAAGGCAGGCTGCTTGGAGCAGCTGCCAGGAAGCCGAGAGCAGCTGGAGACAGCGGGAAGCTGCTTAGGCAGCGAGAAAGAATTGGGAAGAGGACACGCGGAATAGCAAGGTCAGACGAGAGCAAGGCGCGCGGGACGCGAGAGAAGGAGCTAGAAGGCAGCTGGAAGGAGCTGCTCTCATCACGGGCAGGACTGACGTGCGCAGTGTGGGAAGAGGGGGGAAGACGCTGCCTTTGGCAGCTTGGAAAGAAAGACAGACAGCTGCCTCGAGCTTAAGCACAGAGGATCACTTCCTCATTTGGTTTTATTTTTCTTAAACTCATGTTTAATTTAATTTGCTTTTCAATTATATTAAACATGTGTAATTAATTTCTGTTTAGTTAGAGGGGAATTTGAAACCTTGGATTTATGTTTATTATGATTTGATTTACTCCAGTTATGAATGTATGAATGTTTGGATGTGGTTTATTTTTATGTTTTGATTAAGAACTTGTTTATGTATGTGGGTTGAGGGTCGACACTTAATTTACATGCTTAGACTTGATGCTAGGATATAAGGGAATTTCACCTAATCGTTATGAACTTATATTCATGAGTAGTAAAAATCGCTAGTCACGATTGTGTTTAGTAAACCCTAGGTTGGATTAACATGCGTATTCCATAGTTATGAATGCCTAGTCGATGTTTATGATTTCCATTAAACTTAATGATCTTTGATATGTCTCTCTATCATGCGTATTCCATAGTTAGGGAACTTGATAAGAATAATTTGGTTGTGATGCGTATCCCGTCCAATTCAATGAATCTAGGGAAATCTGAAGGTTAATTTAAGCGGACCTAATTAACTTGGAGCATTGTCATTTATTCGTTTGTTGAAGTCATAACTGGGAATCAAATTATATGCATTTATTCATGTGTGGATAAGGAACCCTCTAACTAGTGTCTCATCATTTTATTTCTATAAAATATATTTTCTTTGAAGTTTGTTTTTAAGTTTCTGTTTTAAATTTACTTTTCTTTAAAAATCAATCCCCCGTTTATTTTAAAGTGTTAGATTTGTTAGAAATCAATTTAGTTTGTGTTTTCTAAAGTCTTGAATTATTTTGAGTCTTTTAATTTGTTTTAGTTTATTCGTTAGTTTTATTTTGAGTGATTTTAGTTTAGTGTTTTAAATTTTGTTTTTACGTTTTTAATTTAATTTTACTTTGGTTAGCATCCCTAGTTAATCCCCGGTTAGAACGATCCCTACTTATCCATATACTACAATTGTCACAAATAGGGTTTAATTTTGTGCGTTAGTTAATTTTCGCATCATCGAGTACACTGAACTACGATCAAAAGAGAGTTCGAACATACATGTCATGTATGAACTCTAAGGTTACAATATGCAAAGTAGTCCTTTGACCTGAGGCATCATAGATGTCTAATCGTTAGGTCCTTGATCTTTGATCATGACAACGGCATTCCTTCGGATTGTCCACGACATTGTTGGGGTCATGCGATCTAGTCATGTAGGCATATGAATGCACAACAAGGGATCTCTAACCTTCCATGGTGGGAGGAGAATACTCTAAGAAATGATTCTAAAGTCTTTGGCCAAAGCAAATGAATATGACTTAGGAAGTTGTTCCAAATCATATTCAAGGGAATCATATAGGAAAGTATCACATTGGATAGTAGACATGAAACAAACTATCACTTAAACAATGTGATTAAGAGTATTGTATTAGAGAAGGACCGTATTGCATTGTAGTTGTAACTGGATAAGTTCTCCAACCAATTCTACTTAGCTTGGGTAACCATGACATACTGCTAGGTGTCACTCATGGTTTGTGGAAGCCCTAATGATTAGCAAACACTAATCATCAAAGGGAGAATTGAAATGTGGTTTCAATTCACAATCGATCGTTAAGAGTAACATCGCCCACTGCCTCGCTAATTGGAACCTAATGGATCGTACACCGAGTAAGGATGTATGTGAAGAAATTAAATGAAATGGATAAGCAATTAAATGGTTTAATTGAAGAATGGTCAAGATTAATTAATTAGTTAATTAATTATACGAAATGTTCGTATTGGGCTTTTAAGTTGGTTTTAGGGCTTCGGGGCCCAAAAGTGTTTTGGTCCACAAGGCCCATTATGTTTAAGTTGTATGACAACTAAAACAAAATGGGCAATAAGCCCAATAAACACATATAGGCCGGCCATAAGGGTGAGGGTATCAAACTTGGATTAATTGCAAGTTTGCCACTCACTTGAAATGAAGTATAAATTCATCTTTATAGCTTTGTTTTCAATTAGGGTTTTCTTGGGTGAAATTGGGTGAAACATGTTCTCTAATTTCTATCTAAAGAGGCCGGCCACCTAGGGAATAAATCTAGCAATTTCTACTTCCCTAAGTCATCCATTTCATCCTCACAAGATACATCCTTGGTGAAGAGACTTAGAGACATCAAATTTTTGGTGTTTTGGAGAACAAATCCTCAAACCCTCAAAGAAGCAAAGGAGCACTAAAA
Organism: Malus fusca; assembly: GCA_035220775.1. Classification (NCBI taxonomy): domain Eukaryota; kingdom Viridiplantae; phylum Streptophyta; class Magnoliopsida; order Rosales; family Rosaceae; genus Malus; species Malus fusca. The sequence continues at coordinate 16,850,618 of CM069066.1, read as the reverse complement.
GGAGGAAAATCACAAGGAAGATCCAAGGAGCAAGGAGGTGACTTGAAGGCCCTCCACTTGGGTGAATCCCTTGTGTAAACAAGGATGAGCTTCAAGGGTAAAGAATCTCTAAATTCTTCATTCTCTTTAATGTTGTTAAAGAGTCTTTTGGTTCACCATATACTAGGCTTTGAAAGTCATGGGTTTTATGAATTGTTTTTGGATGCATGCCTACTTTAAAGAGTTAATAGTTTGCATATGTATTCAAATGTTCTTACATGTTCTTAGCTAGGACAAAATTTTTCCTTCAAGTGGTATCAGAGCCTAGGTCTAGTGTATGGTGGATCCTTTTGGGTTTTGTGATTTTCATGTTTTATGATTTAAATGTTGTAAATGTTACAAGCTTTGTTCTTGCTTTGAATATAAATTTTGCTAGAAAATTTTGCATCTCAAATGTTGTAGATGTATTTCATTTAAGCATGAATATTGGAACTAAAAATTTGGTGCCATGTATTTTGAGTTTTCATGAGTGTTCTTCAATGTTCTTGGAGTTCTTGCCAAGAACAAAAAGTTTTGAAGTTTTGATTCAAAAAGTTTTATGTTTTTACATAAAGTTTTGATTTAATTTAGTGGGTGATGGTTAATGATAAAGTAATTTTAATGGGAGACAAACTTTTATTAAAGATGTGACATAAATTATTTCTTACAATTTTTCTATATCATCTTTACCTCACCTAATAAAATCCACTTACAAAACTTTGTATAAAATTTTAATTTTTTCACTCATGGCCGGCCACCCTAATAGAATAGGGTATTTTTGGGCCTTTTGTGCACTTACATAAAGTTTTGATACTTTTGTGTATTTGCATTTTGGCCCAAAAGTTTACGTTTTTACGTTAAGGCCCAAAAACTCTAAAGGACAAATTGTTTTGCTCCTTTAATGATGTTTTGACATTATTAAAAATTTTGGGTTCTAAGTTGTGATTACATGAAGTTGTGGACTTTTGTGTTTTTACAAAGTGACCCCAAAAGTTTTTTGTTTTGGAAAATGGCCCAAAAGTTGTGGTCATTGTTTTTGGCCCAAATTAGATGAGAACAAAATGGTTTTGTCTCTTTGAATGAGAATTGGATTTTCATTTTATTTAGTTCCATTTAAATCAATTCTATGGATCCGAAAACCAATTGTTTTAAAGTTGTTTTCTTAGTTAAATGTGTTTGATTAAGAAAAGGGTGATTATGAACCAAAGGCCTCGATAATTGAGCTATGTGATTGGCCGCTTTACATTATGAATGTTTGGGCTTGGTAGTGTAGAATTTGAATGTAATTTGATTAGTTCAAGATTGTTGTAAATGGACATAAGTCCATCATTTGTGTTGTAAAAGGGCATAAGCCCTTATTATTATTTCATGTATTCCTTTTGTTTAAATGTATGCAAAATGGAATAGTTGGGTCCAACGCCCAATAGGAAATAACGGTTTAATTGGATTAAACGCGTAACTAAAATCAACAACTACTTACCTTAGACCCAAGGTCCAACACAAGGCTCGTGTTGGATCAAATGAAAAGGTTCATAATCATCCTAAAACCTAATATGACTATATAGTCCATATGAGGATGCAATGCATTCGTTGGTAGTTCCATATAGTCTCGCTTGTTTCATCGAAACAGTGGGAGTTTTATATGCTACTGATAAGCTCATAATTATATATATTTTACATCAAATTCTCTCGTCTTTTCTTAGTTATTTCCTCATATTTTTGTACTTTTTACTTTGTTTTTGTATTTTATAGAATTTATCTAGCTAAGAAAATAAAATTAGCACAAGTAAGATTTTAAGTGAAAAAATTCGTAAAAATTATCTTGCTCACTTATTTGATTTTTGTAGCTTTAGAAAATAAAAATAAAATAACAAAAACTGCTCCCGAGGATCCAGTCAATGTGTGAAGTTGACAACTATTATGAATTCAATTCATATTTCATAATTATCTTCCCCTGCTTTAAAATAGGGTATTTGCGGGGATGTAACATGAGAAAAGGAACAAAGCACATGTGGACAGCAAATGCAAGATGAGTGGAAGATCAGTGGAAAATAAAGAGAAATGGGACGGAAAGCAGTGCAGGAAGTGAGTGGAAAGCTGGAAGGCAGGTCAAAAAGGGCAGAAAAATAAAATAAGGAAAGCTGCCCTTGGCAGCTGGAAAGAAGAAGACAGGTGGGAGTGCATGATGGAAAAGAAGAGGAGTCAGGGGATTGGAACCAGGGAGACGGGCAGAAGACAGGAAATAAAAGGAGAGAAGAAGGGAACTGTGGAAGGGGGGAGGTCGCTGCCTTTGGCAGCGTGAGCAAGAGGCAGCAGGAAGGCGAGTTGGGACAGAGGCGCGGAAAGAGAGGCGCGAAAATAAAAGCACCAGAGGAAATAAAAGATCGCGGGGAGCGAGAGACGGGAGGAAGTCAGCATGCGCTGAAATTGGGCGGAGAGCACTGAGCTTTGGCAGCTGGCAGCGGGACAGCAAGGCGAGAAAAGTCAGCGGAGGCAGCGTGTGAAGCAGGAAGACAGTGAGGACTGGCGCTGCTTGGCAGCAAAGAAATAGACAGAGCACTGAAGCACTCTCCTCTCTCGGTGTTATTCTTCCTCAATTTTATTTTTCTTAAACTCATGTTTAATTTAATTTGCTTTTCAATTATATTAAACATGTGTAATTAATTTCTGTTTAGTTATAGGAGAATTTGCAAACATGGATAAATGTTTATTATGATTTGATTTACTCCAGTTATGAATTTATGAATGTTGGATGTGGTTTATTTTTCTGTGTTGATTAAGAACTTGTTTATGTATGTGGGTTGAGGGTCGACACTTAATTTGCATGCTTAGATTTGATGCTAGGATATAAGGGAATTTCACCTAATCGTTATGAACTTATATTCATGAGTAGTAAAAATCGCTAGTCACGATTGTGTTTAGTAAACCCTAGGTTGGATTAACATGCGTATTCCATAGTTATGAATGCCTAGTCGATGTTTATGATTTCCATTAAACTCAATGATCTTTGATATGTCTCTCTATCATGCGTATTCCATAGTTAGGGAACTTGATAAGAATAATTTGGTTGTGATGCGTATTCCGTCCAATTCAATGAATCTAGGGAAATCTGAAAGTTAATTTAAGCGGACCTAATTAACTTGGAGCATTGTCATTTATTCGTTTGTTGAAATCATAACTGGGAATCAAATTATATGCATATATTCATGTGTGGATAAGGACCCCTCTAACTAACGTCTCATCATTTTATAAAATATATTTTCTTTGACGTTTGTTTTTAAGTTTCTGTTTTAAAATTCGATTTCGTCAAAAATCAATCCCCCATTTATTTTAAAGTGTTAGATCTGTTAGAAATAAATTTAGTTTGTGTTTTCTTGAGTCTTGAATTATTTTGAGTCTTTTGATTTGTTTTAGATTATTTGTTAGTTTTATTTTGAGTTATTCTAGTTAAGTGTTTTGAGTCTAGTTTAGTGTTTTAAATTTTGTTTTTACGTTTTTAATTTAATTTTACTTTGGTTAGCATCCCTAGTTAATCCCCGGTTAGAACGATCCCTACTTACATCATTACTACAATTGTCAAAAATAGGGTTTAATTTGTGCGTAAGTTAATTTTCGCATCAGCTACTAATTCATATTAACTTGGACCAATGGTTGTGATAGGCCCAAGTTCTTTTAATGTGATTAAAATGTTTTGATGTAGCCCAAAACTACTCCCTCAAAATGAATATTAAGTTGATAAGCGAGAGATGTTTAGAATATCTCTTCGTAGGCCTTCCACCGTGGTGGGCTCCAATTGTTTGTGACTCATGCACCGGCTTCACCCTATAATGGGGGAGTTCAAAGTATGTGCTTACATCCAGGAGGAGTCCATAAACATATGATGAGGTGAGTGTAGACAACGAGTATGACCAACATGATATAATTCTGAGGTTATGCTTGAAACTCTACATGAACTAAGCATGGTGGGAATGACTTGACTAAGTGAAATGGTGCCAACATGATATAATTCTGAGGCAATCATTCTCTAGAGGCCAAACGAGATGGGTAATTACAAAAGGTTGTAAATGAATAATGCGTTATTCTCTCATCATTATTTTTGCTAACCAACATGATATAATTCTGAGGTGGGCTTGGTAATGGTGAGTCTCCCATAACCCGCTAAGAGTTCAAAATAACTCTCGAATTCTATTGAGGGATGTGGAATTTGCCAAAAATAGTGGGTGGTACTATTTGATTCAAAGACCCAATCAAAATAGTTTTAAACAAACAATCTAATACGATTTCTGTTATGTTATGTAGTGAACGACATGCCTAAAATTATACCCACCATTATACTTGACAAAAAGGGCCTTAAGGGCCAACGTTTCCTTGCTTGGTATCGCCACATTGAGAATGTCTCAAAGGTGAAAGACATATTGTATGTGCTTAAGCAATCCCCTCCTCATGTACCTCCTACGAAACTAGCTTCAAAGGAGGAGTGTCAAAATTATGTTAGACACTATGAGGATGACTTACAAGCCAAATGCTTAATCCTCACTTCACTTAGTGAGGAGCTTATGAAGCTACATAAGCACATGGACACTTCTTGTGCCATGGTTGAAAGTTTGCATAAGATGCATGACATTGAGACTAGTAATGTACGATTCTCAAATGTTTGTAGTCTAATGAATGCCAAAATGGCAAAGGGGACATCGGTCCATAAACATGGACAAAAGATGGAAAGGATCTTTCAAGATCTTCAAAGTTTAGGAACTTCCATCGATGGGAAAATGGCCCAAGACTTTTTCCTTGCATCTCTCTCAAATGAATTCACTAAGTTTATCGTAAACTATAAAGTGAATAGATTCGATCATTCTTTGAAAGAGATGATTGACATGTGCTGTAAATTTGAAAAAGGTTTCAAAAGGGACAGTGGGAGTGAGAATGCAAACACAAAGAAAAGGTTGCATGAGAAGAAGGCAAAGAAATCCAAAGGAACATGCTTTCATTGTGGAAAGGATGAACGTTGGAAGAAGAAATACAGGGTGCGCATTGCGAGCCTTATGACACGAACTTTTGAAGAGACTATTTCTGTCATAGAGAGTGCTTTTACAGTGAGCTCCAATTCCTGGATATTTGATTCAGGCGCTAGTCAACATATCTGTAATATCAGAGACTAACAGGGAGCAGGTCACTGCGCAATGGGGAGATGGTTGTGCGAGTTGGGAACGGCACTAAAATCTCTGCAAAAGCAATAGGCACCTATATGCTTAACCTACCCTCTGGGGAAGTCCTGGAACTTAAAAATTGTTTATATTTTCCTTCATGTATAAAGAATTTGATTTCCATCTCTAAGCTTTTACGAGATGGGCACTCAGTATTGTTTGACAAAATGAGTTGCACTTTATACTTGAACGGTCGTATTATCTCTCATGGTAATATGATATATGGACTTTTTCACCTAGAGACGAATAGTGGGATGCACTGTATTGAAAGCGGGAATACCTCAAAACCCAAAAGGGCTAGAGAAGAAGTTAACCAAGTTAGACTTTGGCATCTTAAACTTGGACATGTAAACCAAGATAAGATTCGCAAGATGTCGAAAGACGGATATCTTAGTCCATTAGGTAATGACCTCATGGGCACTTGTGAACCTTGTCTACTTGGGAAGATGACCAAATCTCCATTCACTGGGAAAGGAGAGCGTGCCACTGAAATTCTTGGGTTAATCCACACTGACGTATGTGGACCTATGTCTAATACGTCGAGAGAAGGCTTCTCCTACTATATCACATTCACCGACGATCACTCTCGGTTTGGCTATGTATATCTTATGAAGTACAAGTCAGAATCCTTTGAAAGGTTCAAAGAATTCAAGAATGAAGTTGAGAAGCAAACTGGGAAATAGATAAAGATCCTAAGATCAGATCGAGGGGGAGAATATCTGAGTAACGAGTTCCTAGATTATCTCAAAGAGTGTGGAATAGTATCACAGTGGACTCCACCAGGAACTCCTCAACATAACGGAGTTTCTGAGAGGAGAAATCGAACCTTGATGAACATGGTTCGTTCTATGATGAGTTCCGCTGATCTACCAATATCATTCTGGGGATATGCACTACAAACAGCAGCTTATTTGCTGAATGCAGTGCCTTCTAAATCTGTTCCACAAACACCATATGAGATATGGTATGGGAAGAAGCCAAGTCTTAAACATGTTAAGATTTGGGGTTGTCCAGCATATGTTAAGAAACAAGATGCTGGAAAGCTTGAAGCGAGATCTGTTAAATGCTATTTTGTGGGGTATCCTAAACAAACTTATGGATACGAATTCTATCACCCTGACGACCAGAAAGTCTTTGTCGCCAGAACTGCTATATTCATGGAAGATGAATTCGTTCTTAATAGAACTAGCAAGATAGAATTGAAGGAAATTAATGAGATTAATGATAAACCACAAACAAGCACTCGACAAGTTGACAACCCTGTTCCTGAACCCCTAGCTCCACGTAGATCTGAACGGGTTAGTAAGCCACCTAATAGGTATGGCTTAAATAATGACTTTGCTGAATTGTACCTTCTAGGTGACAATGAAACAAAGGAGGACCCTAGGGACTACACTGAAGCAATGTCCGACATTAATTCAAAGAGATGGCAAGAGGCCATGAAATCCGAGATGGATTCCATGTATCAAAATCAGGTCTGGACTCTTGTAGACCCTCCAGAAGGTATTGTACCTGTTAGAAACAAATGGGTCTTCAAGAGAAAGATAGGCGTTGATGGGAACGTGGAGACTTATAAGGCTAGACTAGTAGCCAAGGGTTACAGGCAAAGAGAAGGGATTGACTATGAAGAAACTTTCTCTCCTGTAGCCATGATTAAGTCCATTCGGATTTTGCTTGCTATAGCTGCGTACCATGATTATGAAATCTGGCAAATGGACGTGAAGACGGCCTTTCTGAACGGCTACCTAGAGGAAGAGCTCTATATGACTCAACCCGAAAGTTTCGTGTCCAAGTCTGAAAAGACTAAGGTATGCAAGCTTCAAAGGTCCATTTATGGACTTAAGCAAGCCTCCAGGAGCTGGAACATTCGTTTCGATACTGAAATCAAAACGTTTGGTTTTACTCAAAACGAAGACGACAATTGTGTTTATCAAAAAGTCGTTGGGGATGCAGTTGTATTCCTAGTGTTATATGTAGATGACATATTACTATTCGGGAATGACACTGCAGTACTTTCTTCTGTAAAAGTGTGGTTGTCCAAAACCTTCCACATGAAAGATTTAGAAGATGCATCTTATGTACTTGGGATAAAGCTCTATCGTGATAGATCCAGAAAATTAATTGGATTATCCCAATCTATGTACATTGATAAGGTGCTAAGTAGGTTCCAGATGGAACAATCTAAGAAAGGTTTTCTTCCTGTTAGACATGGAATTCACCTTTCTAAGTCCATGAGACCTAAAACTCCTGAAGAGATACGGCAAATGAATGATATTCCTTATGCTTCCGCCATAGGGAGTCTCATGTATGCCATGATATGCACAAGGCCTGATATCGCATATGCTGTGAGCATTACTAGTCGATATCAATCTAACCCAGGATCAGAACACTGGGCAGCTGTCAAGACGGTCCTTAAGTACTTAAGAAGAACTAAGGACATGTTCCTCGTTTATGGAGGAGCGGCAGAGTTGCGAGTGGAAGCCTATACAGACGCAAATTTCCAATCTGACGTCGATGATAGAAGTTCCAACTCCGGATATGTATTCACTCTGAATGGTGGGGCTGTCAGTTGGAAAAGCAAGAAGCAAAGTGTAATTGCTGATTCCACGACAGAGGCTGAATATGTCGCTGCAGCTGAAGCTGGCAAAGAAGCGTTCTGGATGAAAAAGTTCATTACTGAACTTGGAGTGGTTCCAACCATCACATCACCAGTAACTTTGTACTGTGATAATAATGGGGCGATAGCTCAAGTCAAGGAACCCAGGGCTCATCAAAAGAACAAGCATTTTGATAGGCGCTTTAATATCATTAGAAGATATGTTGCCGAGGGGAAAGTCAACATCCTCAAAGTTGCTTCAGCCGATAACGTAGCAGATCCACTGACAAAGCCAATGTCTCAAATCCAGCTTGATCGTCATATGGATAAGATGGGTATTAGATACATGGGAGGATGGCTTTGAGTGCAAGTGGGAGATTGTTGGAAGTATGCCCACAAAGCCACTCATTTGATGTAATAGCTTTTTGGAATGCTTAATGTGTTAAACTTTTATATGTTTAATGGAGGGCAAGACTTATTGTTAATCACTATTTATTGTATCATGTGTTTAAGCAATAAGAGAATCCAAGGGATGTATTTGGTCTAAGAGATAAGTGATCTAATGAGTTAGATTAACGAGACCTTTCTCTTATGTTCATTCCTAAAACGTTCCTAGCCATAGGATTGCCAATTGGGCATTGACAATCCGCTAAGGTTAGTATGTGTTATGTTGACTCAAACGTGAGTATGAACTAGTCTCAAGTCATTTGGTGTTGGACACTAAGACAAACACATAGGTGCTCGAAAGAGTAATCGAGTACACTGAACTACGATCAAAAGAGAGTTCGAACATACATGTCATGTATGAACTCTAAGGTTACAATATGCAAAGTAGTCCTTTGACCTGAGGCATCATAGATGTCTAATGGTTAGGTCCTTGATCTTTGATCATGACAACGGCATTCCTTCGGATTGTCCACGGCATTGTTGGGGTCATGCGATCTAGTCATGTAGGCATATGAATGCACAACAAGGGATCTCTAACCTTCCATGGTGGGAGGAGAATACTCTAAGATATGATTCTAAAGTCTTTGGCCAAAGCAAATGAATATGACTTAGGAAGTTGTTCCAAATCATATTCAAGGGAATCATATAGGAAAGTATCACATTGGATAGTAGACATGAAACAAACTATCACTTAAACAATGTGATTAAGAGTATTGTATTAGAGAATGACCGTATTGCATTGTAGTTGTAACTGGATAAGTTCTCCAACCAATTCTACTTAGCTTGGGTAACCATGACATACTGCTAGGTGTCACTCATGGTTTGTGGAAGCCCTAATGATTAGCAAACACTAATCATCAAAGGGAGAATTGAAATGTGGTTTCAATTCACAATCGATCGTTAAGAGTAACATCGCCCACTGCCTCGCTAATTGGAACCTAATGGATCGTACACCGAGTAAGGATGTATGTGAAGAAATTAAATGAAATGGATAAGCAATTAAATGGTTTAATTGAAGAATGGTCAAGATTAATTAATTAGTTAATTAATTATACGAAATGTTCGTATTGGGCTTTTAAGTTGGTTTTAGGGCTTCGGGGCCCAAAAGTGTTTTGGTCCACAAGGCCCATTATGTTTAAGTTGTATGACAACTAAAACAAAATGGGCAATAAGCCCAATAAACACATATAGGCCGGCCATAAGGGTGAGGGTATCAAACTTGGATTAATTGCAAGTTTGCCACTCACTTGAAATGAAGTATAAATTCATCTTTATAGCTTTGTTTTCAATTAGGGTTTTCTTGGGTGAAATTGGGTGAAACATGTTCTCTAATTTCTATCTAAAGAGGCCGGCCACCTAGGAATAAATCTAGCAATTTCTACTTCCCTAAGTCATCCATTTCATCCTCACAAGATACATCTTTGGTGAAGAGACTTAGAGACATCAAATTTTTGGTGTTTTGGAGAACAAATCCTCAAACCCTCAAAGAAGCAAAGGAGCACTAAAAGGAGGAAAATCAAAAGGAAGATCCAAGGAGCAAGGAGGTGACTTGAAGGCCCTCCACTTGGGTGAATCCCTTGTGTAAACAAGGATGAGCTTCAAGGGTAAAGAATCTCTAAATTCTTCATTCTCTTTAATGTTGTTAAAGAGTCTTTTGGTTCACCATATACTAGGCTTTGAAAGTCATGGGTTTTATGAATTGTTTTTGGATGCATGCCTACTTTAAAGAGTTAATAGTTTGCATATGTATTCAAATGTTCTTACATGTTCTTAGCTAGGACAAAATTTTTCCTTCAGAGGGTTCTTCTCCACACATGGCACACTTGCACATAAACAAATTTTCAGTTGTTCTTTCGATAAATCATGAAACTCAACACCCCAGATTAATTAGGTCCGCTTAAATTAACCTTCAAGTTCTCCTTAAGTTATTGAATTGGATGGTAAAGCGCATACAACAATTCAAAGCATTCTTCAAAAGTCCTTTACGTGAACAACACAATAAAGATACAATCAAAGATCTTTAAGCATCATGAAAATTATAAGTATTGAGGAGGCATTTGTTACTATGATGAGCATGAAACTCCTGCCAAGAATTCATTTAACACGATCGTTTATAAGCGACCTCCACTACTTGTGAATATAAGTTTGTAACTATTAGGTGAAACTCCCTTATACTCTAGCATCATATTCATGCATGCAAACTAAGTGTGCACTCTTAATAAACATACACGAATAAGTTATCAATCAAGCAGTTAAACAAATTGAATTCACAACTTAGGAAATCACAACTGAAGGTAATCAATTCATATTGCAAGTATGTTCATGGCTTTGAATTCCCCCTAACTAAATAGGGGTTTAGCTACTCATAATTGCAACAAAATCAGAAAATAACAAAGTAGACATTGAAAGCAAGAATGAAGTACACCTAAAACGCTCCAAAGTTTCAAGCTTGAAACGCCAAGGACCTTCTTTTTCACCACCTTGTTGCAGCACAAGTATCTAAGGATGTGTATGGATATATGGAAAGGTTATGAATGTATCTTGGTTGGATGGATGCCACGGCAAGGGGAAGGGAATGTATAGAATTGTGTTTGATTTTTGGTTGGATGAGTGCCACGGCAAGGGAATGGAATTGTATGTGTTTTTGGGATGTGGGAATATATGGATGAATGTAAGGTCTTTGGATGGATCTCGTGGTAATGAGTGTCTTTGCATGTGTGTGTTCCTCTTTGCATTTGCACACACATGCTCTTCACCATTTCAGCCCAAAATCAACACATTTGCACACACACATGCTGATTTCCAACCTTCTAATCTTAAAAAACGTCCATCCTCATGTCTCCATGTGCATGCAATCCAATCTTGGCCCAAAAATGCTTCAAAATGCTCCAAAATGCACTTTCTTGCCAACTTTGTTATTAGGACCTACAAACACATGAAAATAACTTAAAATACATAATTAACTAAGACATAACAACATAAATGCACAAGAACAAGCTAACTAAGTCGCATAAATATTCTCTTATCACCTTCCTCCATATGTAAGCTATCCATTTGGTGCCCAAAACTGCTCCAAAATGCACTTCTTTGCTTCTTTAACCTTTTTGACCTACAAACACACGAAAATGACTTGAAATACTAAATTAACTAAGAAATAACAACATAAATGCACAAGAACAAGCCAACTAAGTCGCATAAATATGCTCCTATAAAAAATCATAAGCATTAACAAGGCATTTGTAACTATGAACTGCATGATACTCCTGCCATGGAATTACTTAACTCAATCATGACTAGTGACTTTTACTACTTATAAATATAAGTTCATAACGATTAGGTGAAATTCCCTTATATTCTAGCATCAAATCCCTGCATGCAAACTAAGTGTGCACCCTTAATCAACACACAAGAATAAGTTCTCTATAAAATAGATAAGTAAATTGCATTCATATTTTACGAAACAATAACTGGATGTAATCAATTTATACGAAACATATGATCATGGCTTCGAATTCACCTCTAGCTAAAAAGAAACTTAGCTACACATGTTCATCATAACTAAATAAAAACAATCTAAATTAAACATTGAAATCAAATAAGGATAGAAAGAACTCTGACACTCTAGCAATGGCAAACTCGGCTCCTCCTCTAGATGGCAAAATTGGGTATTTTGAGGGCAGTGGCGTGTCCCTTGTGATCCACTTCAATTCCCTCTTCGATGGTGGTTTGAAATATATCCTTCTTGATAGGTGTTGAACGTTCCTGCCCTATATTTTTATTCACATCAATGGCACAACAAGAACGAACATCATTATAATTCTTAAGAATTTCATAAAAATTAAATTTAATGACATCACCATCAAACTCCATAGTTAACGCTCCCTTGGCCACATCAATCTTGGTTTGGGTTGTTTTCATGAAGGTCGTCCAAGTAAGATTGGCAATGGTGGAGAGTGGGTTGAATCTTCCATCTCAAGCACATAAAAATCTGGCCTGCCTGTAGCAAAACATCTTCCAGAACTCCTTTCGGATATGCATTAGATCGATCAGCCAATTGAATAATGACACCATCATTTTTAAGCTCTCCTAGATTCATAGATGCATAAACGGAATATGGCATGACATTAATGGAAGAACCTAAATCTAACATAGCATGTTCAAACCTTGTATTACCAATAACACAAGGGATAGTGAAACTGCCTGGATCTTTGCATTTAGGTGGCAGCTTTCTTTGCAAAACTGCAGAGACATTTTCACTTACATGTACCACCTCTTTCTCGGGAGTCCGTTTCTTTGTTGTACAAAGCTTCTTCAAAAACTTAGCATACTTCAGAACTTGCTTTATTGCATCAAGAAGCGGGATATTGACTTGCACCTTCCTGAAAGTCTCTAGAATGTCTTTTTCATCCTCTTCTTTCCTAGATTGCATAAACCTGCCAGGGAAAGGCACATTTGGTGGAATAGAGTTAGAAGGAATATAATTCGAACCAAACTTACCTGAATTGGATGGCTTGGGGGTCTTAGGGGGCTGCGGCAAGGGGTATTCTTCCCTTGTCGTCACTTTGTCCAACTCTTCTTCTTCTTGCAGCAGCTTTTCGTCCTCTTTTTGGCTTTGTTTGGACGTTTTTGGGTTAGTTCCAATCTCTTTGCCACTTCTCAAGGTGATAGCTTTAGCCATTTCAAAACCTCATTTTGGATTGACAATGGTTGAACTAGGCAGTTTGCCTTGTTCTTTGAATTGTCCCATGAATTCTGCCATCTGCCCTATTTGATTCTTCAATTCGCCCACCTCCTTGGCTTGATTTTGTAAGTCCTATGTCAAGGAAGTTAGCACTTGAAGAATTTTATCATTTAACGAACCTGAATTTGGTTAGGAAGATTGTAGGGAAGGCTGTGGTGGTGCAACTGGCCTTGAATAGAACTCCCCAAGTTGCTACCAATATCCTTCTTGTTGAACTTGTTGAGGTTCCCTCCACATAAATTTTGAATGAACTCACCCACCTCGGTTGTAAGTGTTGGAAAACAAGTCGTTCCTTGATTGATTATGGCCTTGATAACCCCAAGCATTGACACTATCCCAACCTCCATTCTCAAATAATTGAGAATGTTGATTAGTTTGATATCCTTGCCTAAAGGACACACCAAATGTAGCCACAAGAGAAGTAAGATTCGCCATTTGAGCTTGAAGATTTGCAACTGCCATGTCTTGCTTCTCTAATACCTGAAATCAAAGAAATAAACCTAAATCAAATATCAAAAGAAAAATAAACAAAAAACAGAGGGATTAGCAATTTTACTAACCCCGGCAACGGCGCCAAAATTTGATGTGGTAAAAACTAACACACAAATTAAACCCTCTTTTAGATAATTGTAGTATGTGTAAGTAGGGATCGTTCTAGGCCGGGGATTAGGAGGGATGCTAATCTACACTAACTTGACTCAAAAACTGAAAAACTAGACTCAAATACACAAAACTAAGCTAGACTGACTCAAATAACACAAAACAAGCACTAAGGGGTGTTTTGGACGAAAGTTGAAGTAAATTGACACGAAATACTAAAGGGGGATTTGTATGGACGAATTTTAAACTAAAACTAAGTAGGTTGAAGAAACAAATTAAGTTTGGTAAGAAAATTAGGTGAAAAGCTAGCTAGATGATTCTTCTCCACACATGAAACATATGCATACAAATCGATTTCCAGTTATTATTCCTATAAACCATGAACGACAATGCCCCAAATTAATTGTGAACTGCACTAATTAACTCTCAGATTTTCCTAATTTCATTCAATTGGACTCAGTGACGCAATCAAATTATTCTTATCAAGTTCCCTATATGAACAACATGATAGAGATGCATATCAAAGAATATTAAGTTCTGTGAAAATCATAAGCATTGACAAGGCATTTGTAACTATGAACTGCATGATACTCCTTCCATGGATTTACTTAACTCAATCATGACTAGTGACTTTTACTACTTATAACGATTAGGTGAAATTCCCTTATATTCTAGCATCAAATCCATGCATGCAAACTAAGTGTGCACCCTTAATCAACACACAAGAATAAGTTCTCTATAAAACAGATAAGTAAATCGCATTCATGTTTTGCGAAACAATAATTGGATGTAATCAATTTATATGAAACATATGATCATGGCTTTGAATTCACCTCTAGCTAAAAAGAAACTTAGCTACACATGTTCATCATAACTAAATAAAAACAATCTAAATTAAACATTGAAATCAAATAAGGATAGAAAGAACTCTGAGACACTCCAACAATGGCAGACTCGGCTCCTCCTCTAGATGGCAGAATTGGCTCCTCTTCTTCTTCAGAAACCTGCGTCGCTCTAACCAATTTTCTCTCTAAAAACCCCCTGAAAGTTGCGGCAATAACTTGTATTTATAGGGCTAGGGCACGACCTACTTTGTGGAAACGGATTGAGTTGTTTGCAGTGTTTTAGGACTCCTTAAATTAGATTAGAAGTGGTTGAATGTGATAAGGAATCACCCTTGCAGCTGGAGATAAGGTAAGATAGGATAAGGATATGATAAGATAGGATAAGATAAGATTGAGATAAAACAGGACTGGATAAGATAAGGTAAGTTTGGATAAGGATAGGATAAGATTAGATAAGGTTTTGCCTTTAATTTCTGATTCCTTGTCTCCCAAGCCTCACTCTTAATTTGACACACCCCGACCGAGATCAAGGCATGCTGGCCGTTACGTGAGAGTGACGTAGCCATGTGCACAGTGCGGAAGCAATAATGATAGGAAATATACGAATAATTAAAAACCAAATTACTAGAGTGCACTACTAAACAGGAAGTGATAAGAGTTAGTTACAAAAGTAATTACTCCAAATCAGA
This sequence comes from Malus fusca, assembly GCA_035220775.1. NCBI lineage: Eukaryota > Viridiplantae > Streptophyta > Magnoliopsida > Rosales > Rosaceae > Malus > Malus fusca. The sequence continues at coordinate 16,835,478 of CM069066.1, read as the reverse complement.
GCATAATAAGTGTAGGTGCAGTCTGTTGGAAATGTGCCCTAAAGCCAATCATATGATGATACTTTACGGACATTTCATATGTTAAACTAATCTAGTTTAATATCAAGGGCAAAGATTATTGTTTAAGCCGTCTCATATAAATGTTATATGCTTAAACGATAAAGTCCAAGGAATATGTGATTGGGAGAATACGTTCTAAATAAGTTAGATTCATGAGACCATTCTTTCGTAGACCCATCCTAAACGTTCCTGATCATAGGATTGCCAATTGGGCATTGACAGTCTGTTAAGATCAGTACGTGCTGTGTCTTCTCTCAGGGAGAGTGACTAGTCTCGAGTCATTGGTGTGTGTGACATCAAGATAAGCATGTAGGTGCTCAATAGAGAATGAGTTCACTGAACACGATCAACGAAGAGTTCTCATATTCATGTCACATGAGAACTCATGGTTGGGATAATGCAAAGTAGTCCTTTGACCTGAGGCATCACAGTTGTCTTGTGGTTAAGTCCTTGATCTTTGATTATGTCAAAGTCACCCCATCGGGGTGTCCACGGCATAGTTGGGGTTAAGCCACTTAGCCATGGAGGCAAGTGAATGCGCAACAAGGGATCTCTAACCTTCAAACCGTTTGGGGGAGAATACTCTATGATATGATTAAAATCTCTGGCCAGAGTATGAATGAGATTAAGGAAAGGCGTTCCAAATCACATTCAAGGTAATCATATAAGCACACGAATCACATTGGATAGTAGACATGAATAAACTATCAAACCAAACAATGTGGTCAAGAGTATTGTATTAGAGAAAGACCGTATTGCATTTGTAATCCTAAACTGAATAGGTTCTCTACCTCTTCTGATTAGCTTGGGTAACCATGATATGCTGCTAGGTGTCACTCATGGTTTGTGGAAGCCCTAAACGTGTATAATCACTAAAGGGAGAATTGAAAGTAAGTTTCAATTCACAATCGATGTGAAATGGTTTTAATCGCCCACTGCCTCGCTAAAAGGAACCTAATGGATCGTACACCGTGTAAGGTGGAGATTGAAGAAACAATGGAGATGAGTAAGAATAATTAAATGGTTTAATTATTTATGGCAAGGATTAATTAATATGTTAATTAATCAAACGAATAAGTTCGTTAAAGACCTCGGGATAGTTTTGGACCTTAAGGCCCAATGGGCTTCGAACGTCAAGCCCATTGACTTAAGTTGTATGACAACTTAATGAATAATAATTCACAAAGGCCCAATTAGCCCAATAACACCCTAAGGCCGGCCTTGAGATGAAAATAGGGTTTTGGTTCTTTAGGTCACTTAAATGAAGTGACTATATAAAGAACTTTATAGCCTAAAATTTATAATGGGTTCTTTTTGGAGAAAATTGGAGAGAACATGTCTCTCCTTTTCTCTCTAGGAGGCCGGCCCCCTTGGAGGGTGGATCTAGCAATCCTACTACTCCAAGGTCACTCATTTCTTCTCCAATCTAACCTTGGTGAAGATACTTAGAGGTTCTCAATTTTGGGAACTTGGAGAAACCTATTCTTCCAACCAAATCCATAGATTTTAGATGCAAGGAATGAAGGCCCTCTCTTTGGGTGATTAGCCTTTGCTTTTGCAAAGAAGAATCTACAAAGGTATATATTTCTCAACTCACTTTGATTTGAGTTGAGTCTTGGTTCACCAATCTACTAGGCTTTGAATTTCATGGTTGATGTTTTGTTTTTAAGTGCATGCTAGCATGATTCCGCCTTTAATTGTTAATTGCATGCTATATGATGTTGCTTAAATGAACATGTTTTTCACAAATTTTCCTTCAAGTGGTATCAGAGCCTAGGTCTAGTAGTTGGTGAATCCTTTTGGGTTTTGTAGTTCATAGTTTGTGATTTAAAAGTTGTAATATGTTACAAGCTTTATTCTTGTTTCTTTGAATGTAAAGTTTGTTAGAAAATTTGTCATCTCAAATGTTGTAGATGTAGTTCATATGAGCATGAATATTGGAGCTAAAATTTGGTGCCATGTTTTTGGGATTTTCGGCCAAATCCAAAGGGTGGATTTTTGGGTTCTTGTTTGACTTGTTTAAAGTGTTTTCAAGTGACTTTTGGAACCCCTATGTACCCTAGTTTGGTTATATGTTATTTCCCTAAATTTTAAATGGTTTTGGGATGTTTTTGGATGAAAAATGTTCATGGAAAATTTTGAGTTTTTTCATGAGTGTTCTTCATTGTTCTTGACATTTTTGCCAAGAACATAAAGTTTGGTGTTTTGATTCAAAGTTTAGATTTATTTCATAAAGTTTATGTTTTATGTTTTTCAAATGTTTTAATGCATTAGATATTTGTTTAAATGGTGTAAGAAATATTGGTGGGTGTGAAAGGATTAATTCCCTTTCACACACACCACTTGCACCACTTGCATGCTTTATGTCAAAGCTTCAAAAATCAACTCACACACCATCACTCACTTCTCCAAAACGGGCCCTCCCTCAAGTGGGAGTACTTTTGGGGCTTTTATGTAATTACATAAAGTTTTGATACTTTTGTGTATTTGCACTTTGGCCCAAAAATTTAAGTTTTTACGTTTAGGTCCAAAAACGCTAAAGGACAAATTGTTTTGATCCTTTAATGAAGTTTTTGCATTGTTTAAATTTTGGGTTCTAGTTGTATTTACATGAAGTAGTGGACTTTTGTGTTTTTACAAAGTGACCCCAAAAGTTTTGAAATATAGACCAAAAGTTGTGGTTATTGCATGATGGCCCAAATTAGGATGAGACCAAAATGGTTTTGTCTCTTTAAATGAGAATTGGATTTTCATTTCATTTAGCTTCATTTAAATCAATTTTATGGATACAAAAACCAAATGAAAATGTTGCATTCAATTTAATTAGTTAAAGTGTTAATTAATTAAAGGGTGATTATGAACCTAAGCCTACGATAATTGAGTTATGTGAAAGGCCGTTTCAAATTTGTTTGAACCATGGGAATGTGTAGATTAATTTTGGTTGTAATTTGATTTGATCAAATGTTGTAAAAGAGCATAAGCTCTTCTTTACTTTAAAGTAATTTATTTTGATCAATTGTTGTAAAAGAGCATAAGCTCTTCTTTACTTTAAAGTACTCATTTTCTTGTTTTATTTGATATGCATGAAAATGGAGTAGAGGGTCCAACGCCCCTAGGAACAACACGCCTTAATGTGATTAAACGCGTAACTAAAATCAATCACCATCCCTAGTCCGAGATTCAACACTAGGCTCGTGTTGAATCTAAACAAAGGTTCATAGTCATCCTAAGGCCCTAAGGCAACTATATAGTCCATCAAATGAATGCAAAGTTTATGTTAGTAGTATCATATACTCTTGCTTTAAAAACCGTTTTATAAGCATAGTGGGAGTATTATATACAACTAAAAACAATCCAATGGACCAATAGTTGTAATTGGACCAAAATTGTTTTAATAAAGATTAAAATAAAAATGTTTATGTGATGAGACCTAAACCCTCAAACCAAACCATTATTAAGTTGATAAGCGTGAGAGTGCTTTGAACACTCTTTCGTGGCCTTCCACCGTGGTAGCTCAAATCGTTTATGACTTGTACACCGCCTTCACCCTATCATGGGGAAGTTCAAAGTGCATGCTTATACTCAGGAGGAGACTATATACATACTTGATGAGGTGAGTGTAGGCAACGAGGATGGCCGACATCGTATCATCGTGAGGCTATTCTTGAACCCCTTCACGCACTAAGCATGGTGGGAATGACTTAACTAAGAGAAATGGAGCCAACATCATATCATTGTGAGGTGACATTTTCTAGAGGCCAAATTGATGGGTACTTGCAAGAGATGCAAATGAGTAAGTGTACTCTCTCATTATTATTAATGCTAGCCAACATCATATCATTGTGAGGTGGGCTTGGTAATAGTGAGTCTCCCATACCCTACTAAGAGTTTCATCCAAAACTCTCGAATTCCAATGAGGGATATGGAATTTGCCAAAAATAGTGGGTGGTGCTATTTGATTTAAAGACCCGGATCAAATGGCTTAAAATCAATCAATTTATATTCGTTACGTATTTGTTTACCAATATATTTGCAAACGCTATCCAACACTTGACAAATAAAAACCGAATGTTTTAGTTTCCGGACTTGGTACCACAATCCCAAAGAATGTCTTAAAAGGATTGGATATGTACCTAAGTAGTCTCATCCTCACAATCTTCCTAATGATAATGTATCATTGGAAGAACATGTTAGAAAAGTCTATCATGAAGAGGACAACACAAACAACCAATGCTTAATCCTTTGTTAAATGAACAAAGGAACTTACGAAGATTAGCATAAAGAAAAGGACACTTTTAGTGTTATTAGTTCTTCACTCACAAATCGTTGTATGAAGAAATAATGAGTTGTTTTGAACAACCCTTAGTCAATGCAAACACTTAGTGCTTATTTCTTTGTTACATGAACAAGGAACTTGAGAAGAAAGCACAAAGGCATGGACACTTAATGTGCCATGATTCTTCACTTACAAATTGTTGTATGAAGAAATGAGAGTTGCCTTGAACAACTCTTGAAAGTTTGTAATTATGTTGAGAACATAATGGTTGGTTGACAAAAATAGTCCATCAACATGGACTTATAATGATTTTGAATCATTGAGTGTTGAAGTGATAAACCACTTAACGAGACAGAAACTAAGGCTAGGACTTCACCTTTATGTCCCTAACCTAATGGTTCACTAAGTTTATTGTAAACTATGTAGTGAACAATAAACACATGCTCTCCAAATTGTTTGATGTGTATAACATAATTGAAATAAGTTTCAAGAGAGATAGTGGGAGTTTAGGGACTATGACTATGGTAGTCAAAGGAGAAGTCAAATGAAGAAAGCGAAATAACTCCAAGGGAACAAACTTTCTTTATGAAAGGATGGACATTGGAAGGGGTATTTGCAAGAAATGTCTTCCAAGTGTCAAGAACACACCTTTCGAAGGTGTTGTAAATTGTTCTTGAATAGTTCAAAACAGTTGGTTCTTCTACTTGAATGTTTGATTCCGTATTAGTAACTATGTTTTACAATCGTTGTAAAAGTGTGGCTAATAAGAAGTAGAAGATTAATGAGAGAAGAGAAAGTACTTCACATTCGGAACGTGAATAAAATATAGATCTCTGCGAAAGCAGATGGTACTTACTTCCTCATATGAACTACCAAAGAAATTGGAAAAACCAAAGATTGTCTTTATATTCCAATTTTTAGGAACTAAATTCCGTCACTATGTGAAATGGATAAATGTTTTGTTTGACAAAACATTGTTCTTTATTAATGAATGATTAGATTATTGTAATCTAATTAATTATTATCTCTATAATAGAGATGATATGGTAGTGTTAACTGTTTAGAAAATAATGATGCTTAAAACCCAAAAGGTTGCAAGGTAGTGACTAATCCCAACTAAAGTTGTGATACCTCTAAAACATAAATTACGAGTTGGTAATAGATGGATGCTTTGGATCGTTAGATCCGGATCCAATACCTTCTTATTGAAATTGTATAGAGGCGAAATGTTCGAATCTTTATTCTTTTGGAAAGAAGAAAGAATCACAAAGTTGTTGAGGTTAATTCACTTAGATGTTAGTGGCACTTGTCCACAACATAATGATAAGCTCATATTTATACATATTTTACATCAAATTCTCTCGTCTTTTCTTAGTTAGTTTCTTATATTTTTGAGTTATTTACTTTGTTTTTGTGTTTTATCGAATTTATCTAGCTAAGAAAATAAAATTAGCACAAGTAAGATTTTAAGTGACAAAATTCGTAAAAATTATCTTGCTCACTTATTTGATTTCAATTTCCAGTATTTTGTTTTCACAAAAATATAAAAGTTAAAAATTGAAATGATTATCAAATAGTACAAAGGGTTTGATGCCATCTCCTCATACTCCATTACAGGCTGCCTTAAGCTGGCCAGCGAGAAAGGTGCAGAAATAAGAAATAAAAGTGGAAAGAAGAGACACGAGTTAGTGGAGAGCACTAAGGAAAACAGTGGGAAAAGAAAAGAAAAAAATAAGGATAGAGAGGAGAGAAGGCAGGTCAGAGGCACGGAAAAATAAGGCGCAGAGTGCGCACGGGACAAGAAGGAAGGCACGACAGTGAGCGCAGAGAGAGAGGAGCGCGGCAGAGAGCAAAGCTCCACTCTATTTTTCTTGGTTCTATCTTCTCAAACCCATGTTTTACTTTTGGTTTAATTTGATAATAATGTGTAACTAAATTTATTTTGGCTAGAGGTTAATTCAAAGCCATGAATATATTTGTAATATGAATTGATTACCTTCAGTTGTGATTTCTGAGTTGTGAATTTAATTTGCTTAACTGCTTGATTGATAACTTATTTTTGTATGTCGATTAAGAATGCATACTTAATTTACATGCATGAATTTGATGCTAGAATATAAGTGAATTTCACCTAATCGTTATGAACTTATATTCACAAGTAGTGAAGGTTGTTATCCACAATCGTGTTAAGTGAATTCTAGGCTGGATTAACATGCGTATTCCATAGTTATGAATGCCTAGTCAATGTTTATGATTTCCGTTGAACTTAATGATCTTTGTTGAATGTCTCTATCATGCGTATTCCATAGTTAGGGACTTTGATGAGGAATAATTTGGTTGTAATGCGTATTCCATTCAATCCAATGAATCTAGGGAAATCTAAGAGTTAATTTAAGCGGACCTAATTAACTTGGAACATTGTCATTCACAATTTATTGAAAGAACAACTGAAAATCGATTTAGGTTGCATATGTGTCATGTGTGGAGAAGAACCCTCTAGCTAGTCCGTCACCCATCCTTTCACCTTAATTTCATGCTTTTGTCAATTCTGTAATTTATTTAAGTTTAATTTACTTCTCGTCAAAACCAAACCCCCCCATTATTAAATTATATTATTTAGTTAGTTTTCATTGTTGTTAGTCTTTTAATTCAATTTCCGTCCATTTCAGTTCCTAGTGTCTAATTTGTTTGTTTTCATTATTTTGAGTCATTCTAAGTGTGTTTCGAGTTATTAGAGTTTTTAGCCTAGTTTTGTGTCCTTGAGTCTTGTTTAATATTTTTAAATTAATTTAGAATAGATTAGCAATCCCTCCTAATCCCCGGCCTAGAACGATACCCTACTTACATCTATACTACAATTGTCAACAAGAGGGTTTAATTTGTGTGTTTAGTTATTTTACGCATCACATAATATTACTCATGTTGCTTGACATTCACCGAAGATCACTCTCGGTTGGACTATAGTTTATTTTGAATAAACACAAGTCCGAATACTTTGCAAAAGGTTTCAAAGAATTCAAGAAATGTAAGTTGATGAGTAAGACGTCCAAAGTATTTACATCCTTAGATTTGATCCAAGGAATGGTAACACTTTAGAATAGTTTTCTTGAAAGATATCAAGGAAAGAAGCATCATATGATAATGGATTTCTCCATAAGGAGAAGAACGAACTTGAATAAGATTTGGTTCGTTGGATATTATCAATTACCCATATATAGGATATATACTTCTAAAACAATATGATTGTCAATTAGAAGATCTTCCAAAGTTTTCATGACTCCATAGGATGTAGTTAGAAAGAAAGACAAATCTTAATCATGTTAAGATTTGGGGTTGTGTGCCAATAAGCAATATTTGTTTGAAAATTATCTTAAGGATATCCTCAAATTAACCTTTGGATATCACTTCTATAAACCAACTAACAAATGTTGTTTTGTTGGGTAGTTCATTGTAATCCTACAATATGATTTGCCTAAGATAGAGCAATGAATGAAAGATAGAACTCAAAGAATGGGTTCTTTGAGAGACAAGATGATAATCAACAAATATAACAACCTAGTTCCTATACCACAAGCTCCAAGGTAGTCAAGAAGGATTTATAAACCGTCTCAGTTGAATGGTTTGAACTTTATGACTATGTCGTAGAGTTGCACCTCTTAATTCGAAAGAAATAAGACTGAAAATCCTTATGACTACATTGAGTGTATATACGATATATACTCAAGGAAATGGTAAAGTACCATTTGACCCGAAATAATGAAACCTTCATAAGCTAATTGGTAGCTTAAGGTGGCTACAATCAAAGAGAATGGTTGATTTTGAAGGAACCATTTTTGACGTAGTCTTAGTTTCAATTAATTCAAAGATAGCTAGCTACAACTAAATGTTGATTCAATGTTTGGACATAATATAGGTTTCCGAAACCATTATTAAGATAGTCCTAATAATATATGTCTAAAAAACTATGAATCACAAAACATGTAAGTTGTAGAGATCCAACCATCATGGATCTTAGCAAGCTAGTGGGAGCCATAAGTGTCTTATGAGAGAAAGATCAAATTGTTTGATTTCTCATAAAGATGTAAATGAATCTTTTGTTTACTAGGTTTACAAAAGATTAGAGGGAGTTAATCATGTTCCTAAAATTTAAATATATATGATATATTAATTTTGGAAATGAAAAGAATACTTCATTGTTAAAGTTATGACTTTAAACATTCTATAAGGATAAAATGTATATGGGAGACATAGTCTATATACATGGGATGGAAATCTATAATGATAGATTTTAGGATATAATTGGATTATATCATGCCCTAATAATAGACAAAATGTGCTAGGAAGTTTCTCATATGATGACAAACTTCAAATCAAAAGACAACTCTAGTGAGACTAGGAAGTTGCTCTTCTCAAAGGGAACGTACCCTTTGACTCCCAAAGAAATAATGCATAAATAGAATCCTTTATGCATACGCAGAAAGGTGATTTATGTATTTCATATTGTATGAAAAACATTGATATGAATTGTACCTAGAACGGTACAAGACAATATCAATGCAAGCCCAGGATCAGAACCATGGCAATTGTCAAGTAAGTCCTTAAGTATTTAAGAAATACTAAAGGATAGATTCTTCAAAGAATGAGGAAGAATTAGAGTAACGTAAAGGAAGCGTAAATGTATTAGATTATGAATCTAATCCATCATTGGATGTTTCTTCATTATGAATGAAGAGATAAACAGATATCTCTTTATTATGACTAAAGAGATATTTGGATGGAAACATTAAAGTAATGACTTTAGTGTGTTCCATTATGAATGCAAAATATATTGCCATATAGAAGTTTACAACAATGTTGTTTGGATGGGAAAGTTCATTTATGAACTCTCTATTCGATTCCAACCAGAAAGTGTATCTAGTGTACTGACACTATGACACTAATGGGGCGATAGCTCAAGCCAGGGAATCAAGGTCTCATCAAGATCCAAACTCATATGAGAGACTGAACCACATGATTGAGAATCATGTATAATGGTAACGTCGTTATTCTCAAGGTTGCTTCTATGGATAACATATAGATATCCATTGTCTAGGCCTACTACTCAGCCATTTATGAAATGACTACAGAAGAGGTATCATCACTGATGACCAAGCTGATTGGCTCTAGTGCAAGTGGGAGATTGTTGGAAATGTGCCCTAAAGCCAATCATATGATGATACTTTACGGACATTTCATATGTTAAACTAATCTAGTTTAATATCAAGGGCAAAGATTATTGTTTAGGCCGTCTCATATAAATGTTATATGCTTAAACGATAAAGTCCAAGGAATATGTGATTGGGAGAATACGATCTAAAGAAGTTAGATTCATGAGACCATTCTTTCATAGACCCATCCTAAACGTTCCTGATCATAGGATTGCCAATTGGGCATTGACAGTCCGTTAAGATCAGTACGTGCTGTGTCTTCTCTCAGGGAGAGTGACTAGTCTCGAGTCATTGGTGTGTGTGACATCAAGATAAGCATGTAGGTGCTCAATAGAGAATGAGTTCACTGAACACGATCAACGAAGAGTTCTCATATTCATGTCACATGAGAACTCATGGTTGGGATAATGCAAAGTAGTCCTTTGACCTGAGGCATCACAGTTGTCTTGTGGTTAAGTCCTTGATCTTTGATTATGTCAAAGTCACCCCATCGGGGTGTCCACGGCATAGTTGGGGTTAAGCCACTTAGCCATGGAGGCAAGTGAATGCGCAACAAGGGATCTCTAACCTTCAAACCGTTTGGGGGAGAATACTCTATGATATGATTAAAATCTCTGGCCAGAGTATGAATGAGATTAAGGAAAGGCATTCCAAATCACATTCAAGGTAATCATATAAGCACACGACTCACATTGGATAGTAGACATGAATAAACTATCAAACCAAACAATGTGGTCAAGAGTATTGTATTAGAGAAAGACCGTATTGCATTTGTAATCCTAAACTGAATAGGTTCTCTACCTCTTCTGATTAGCTTGGGTAACCATGATATGCTGCTAGGTGTCACTCATGGTTTGTGGAAGCCCTAAACGTGTATAATCACTAAAGGGAGAATTGAAAGTAAGTTTCAATTCACAATCGATGTGAAATGGTTTTAATCGCCCACTGCCTCGCTAAAAGGAACCTAATGGATCGTACACCGTGTAAGGTGGAGATTGAAGAAACAATGGAGATGAGTAAGAATAATTAAATGGTTTAATTATTTATGGCAAGGATTAATTAATATGTTAATTAATCAAACGAATAAGTTCGTTAAATACCTCGGGATAGTTTTGGACCTTAAGGCCCAATGGGCTTCGAACGTCAAGCCCATTGACTTAAGTTGTATGACAACTTAATGAATAATAATTCACAAAGGCCCAATTAGCCCAATAACACCCTAAGGCCGGCCTTGAGATGAAAATAGGGTTTTGGTTCTTTAGGTCACTTAAATGAAGTGACTATATAAAGAACTTTATCGCCTAAAATTCATAATGGGTTCTTTTTGGAGAAAATTGGAGAGAACATGTCTCTCCTTTTCTCTCTAGGAGGCCGGCCCCCTTGGAGGGTGGATCTAGCAATCCTACTACTCCAAGGTCACTCATTTCTTCTCCAATCTAACCTTGGTGAAGATACTTAGAGGTTCTCAATTTTGGGAACTTGGAGAAACCTATTCTTCCAACCAAATCCATAGATTTTAGATGCAAGGAATGAAGGCCCTCTCTTTGGGTGATTAGCCTTTGCTTTTGCAAAGAGGAATCTACAAAGGTATATATTTCTCAACTCACTTTGATTTGAGTTGAGTCTTGGTTCACCAATCTACTAGGCTTTGAATTTCATGGTTGATGTTTTGTTTTTAAGTGCATGCTAGCATGATTCCGCCTTTAATTGTTAATTGCATGCTATATGATGTTGCTTAAATGAACATGTTTTTCACAAATTTTCCTTCACAGTCCAGTAGGACAAGTACTAGATATATAGTACCAGGAATGTCCTACTATTATTTAGATAGGTCAGAATTGCCGACGTTCTCAAGCCACCCACAACAAGCTTACTTAAAACCTGGAGGGGCACAAACAGAAAACGTGAGTGGGCAAAACAAATGTTTTACAAAACCATTTCATTTAACAACATATCTAACCCCTCACTGTAAAACATGTATAATTTTTCCCAGAATCAGCATATACATAAATATATATGAAATCATATCAATTCAATTCATGCTTCACATAATCATATTCATATGTATGCCAGCCAAGATATAACAGAGTAAGCAATTCAGGTAAGTCTGTACGACTGAATTCATAGCTCAAAAATCACTCTAGCCGGAGTCACTACTATGACCTATACGGCAACATACTGCACAAGAGTCGGAACCAAACAAAAAGGTCTATACGACAATAATGGGTGTAATATAATCATGCTCAATACTGCTCTCACATAATAGTTGGGCGATAAATCGCTAGTCACCTACTAGTCGGAACCATAAATAAGGTCTGTACGACAGGACTGTGCACCTAAATTGGATCCAATATGAGCATATGGTGTGGGAGGTGACATAATAAACAGGCTTGTGCCATATCTATGGCTAAATCACAATCACCCTAAGTGCAGCTTTATGAGCTCAACATTATTCAATTGCATATCGCATCATCGATGATTCACATAACCAAACACAACTTACCTGAGCTTACCTGAGCGCCCACAGCACCACATTTATATATATAATGCATCACATACCAATTCATGTATGAATTATAAACTTATATGCATGACATTTATGGCATACTAACATTTAAACACATATTTCTGGGAAAATATCAAGTATATAATATATACTGAAAACCAAAAGCCCACTCACTGGTATGTCGACGAGTCGTAACCCCCGAGTCTCCCGTGGATACGCTTGTCCTCGGGATAAGTCTCACCTATATGCGAATTAACTATAAAAACGTTATTTTAAAGCACATAGGCAAAAATATCTAATAACTTCTCATACAAAGCTCAATTTTGGTATTTGAATATACCAACGTGACCTACACAACCTCACGAACATCGTGATTTTTTAAAATAATTTTTATGTGGCTCACGCGCCGGGGAGGGCATAGCCTCACGCGCATCATCTTCAACCTCCAGACGCCGAAACAGTGTCGCCGGCGCTGGATTCTGGGCAGACCTGCAACTGCCTCTTTCTCGCTCGTTTTTGCACCATTTTCCACAAAATTTTCACCAAAATGCCATAAATTACGAGAGGAAGAAGGTTATACCTCTTTAGAGCTTCAAATCCCTCGAAAACTCGTCGGGAAAATCTTACCAAAACCAGCCACCTTGGAACCTCGTGATCAGGACGTCAAAACCGAGCCAACAAAGAACTCCGAGCTTCGTGAGAACCTCCTAGAGCTCGCTGTGGTCCTAAAATTCACAAAATCTCAAGGGTTTAAAAGTTGATGAATACTACCCAAGTCGAATGTCCATTTTCCGGGGTTTTCTGATGTCCAAAATCGTTCCAATTTATGCGAAAGCAAACAAGAGGACTAGGAGATTACCTTTTGAGCCTTAGAACCGCTTGAAACCTCCACGAACTGGTTTGGTGTACTGTACACCCACGGCTCCCTTTCAAACTAAGGTTTCTCGAAGGTTTCCTTGTTGAAAATGGGTACCACTCGACTCGTAAGGATCCTAGGAACACACTGGAGACCTCAGAACCTTCGATTCGTGAAGATTTGGCTTGGTTCAAGGTTGTCTGTACGGAGGAGAGGGAAGAGAGAGTGAGTCCGAGAGAGAGAGAGAGAGTACGGGAGAGAAGAGAGAGGGTATGGATGTGTGTGTGGTTCCAAAATGCACACCAATCAAAACTCTTTAATCTTTTAGTTCTAATTGGGTCCAATTAGTTAGGGATAGAACTAATTGACCCAATTTCTTAACTCAAAATACAAACACACACACCCGACGCTCAAGGGTAAATTCGTCTTTTCACAACCATGGTAATTATTTCTCAGGACGGGCTATGACATAATTCCTCTAGATTGTAGCACATTTCTAGCATTATTTAAACACCAAAAACGTCCATCCAAAGTGTTCCCCAAACATGTTATCCAATCCAAGTCCAAAACTGCTCCAAATTGCTCCATTTAGCCATTTATTGTCATCTTTGCCAATTGGACCTACAAACACACGGAAATAGCTTAAATCACTATAATAAATAGAAACTAACTCACTAAATGCAAAGAAACAAGCTAACAAAGTCGCATAAATATGCTCCTATCAGCTTTGTTGGTAATGAATTACCTTTGTCAAAAAAAAAAAAGATTTTAATCCACAAAAGTCTTTTTATATTAAAAATTGTGCACAACCTTAGCTTTCCAAGTTGGCTTTTTCTTGCTTGTAGTAAGTTCTGAAACCTCACCCCTTGGAGATGCTAAGCAACATTGAAATGTTCTTTTTTTTTTTTTGAGTTGTTTTGGTTGGTCCAAAATAAGAAACAATTTGGATAGAGAAAATATTCTCAGCAGGAGGGGGATGCTCATATGCAATATGCATAGCACACAGATTAAAATGTTGCAGCCTCCAAGCGAGCGTACTCATTTAATAACTAATCTATGTGATATGCTTCTTAAATGTCCTTATTCAAAATCAATTGGCATGCAGTAGGTGGATGATAGGAGCATATTTATGCGACTTAATTGTCTTGTTCTCGTGCGTTTACGTTGTGTTTCCTTAGTTATTTTAGTGGTTAAAGCCATTTTCATTTGTTTGTAGGTCTTAATAACAACCTTGGCAAGAAAAGTGCATTTTGGTGCATGTTGGATCAATATTGGGTTAAAATGGATTGCATGCATGAGGATGGACGTTTTGGACATATGTGTGTGCATGTGTGTGTGTGCAATTGAAAGGATAAACAATGACAACTCATACACATGCAAACTCAAGGCAAGAGAGGGAGAAAACACATGCAAAGAAGCCCACATGCAAAGTGAAAACAAAACTCATGGCAAAGGGGAAGGAATTGTGTGTGTTTTGTGGTTGAAATGATGAAGCATGTGTGATAGGAGCATATTTATGCGTCTTAGCTTGCTTGTTTTCTTGCATTTTGGTAATTATTTAGTATTTATAAAAGTGTTTAAAGCTAAATTCGGGTGTTTGTAGGTTTTATGGGCTAAGGGTGCATTTTGAGCCAATTTGGAGTAGTTTAGAGTGTTTTTGGGCCCAAGATGGATTGCTTATGATCCAAGCTAGATGGATGGACGAATTTGAAGACAAAAGAGGCTATGAACATGCTAAAAATCTGGTGAAACAAATACAAGTTGCAAGAAGGGATAAATTTCTAGAAGGATTGACCAAAACTTCACTCAAAACCAAGAAATTCTTCAATGCCGTGGGCATTGATTCACTTTCACCAGAAATTTGAGTGATGATGCAATGCTTAAATCACCATGACATGTGAGTGGATGATGCAATGCTTAACTCACCATGACATGTGAGTGGATGACTCAAAACCTACCATCACCAACAATTCTCCACCTTGCCATGCCTTACCTACTTCATTCCACCAGATTTTTGCATTAAACATGTCCATCCTCTTCCTATAAATACCATGGCAGCAACCTCATTCAAATCATCCAGAAATTAACCATTCTCCAAGCCTTCCCTTGCCTCTCCCTACATATCTAAACCCCTTCCCATCCATTCCTCCAAATAACCAACCCTTCAACATCATTCCAACCTTGTTGTTGCGGCAAAGAGAAGGAGAAAAGTCCTTGGACGCGCTTGCTATCCAACATGGATCGTTGGAACGTTTAGGTGCTTTCTTTCCTTTGTTTTTCAATGTTTAAATTTGTTTATCTTTGTTTTGTAATAATGAGGAACTAAACCCCCCTTGGCTAGGGGGGATTCGAAACACATGTTCATGCTTGCAATATGATTTGATTACTTTTAATTGCGTTTCATAAGTTATGAATTCAATTTACTTATCCGTTCGTATAAAAACTGATTTGTGTATGTTGATTGAGGGTCGACACTTAGTTTGCATGCATGAATTTGATGCTAGAATATAAGGGAGTTTCACCTAATCGTCATGAACTTATATTCACAAGTAGTGAAGGTTGCTAGTCACAATCGCGTTAAGTAAATTCTTGGCATAAGTTTCATGCGTATTCCATAGTAACGAGTGCCTCGTCAATGCTTATGATTTTCATAGAACTTAATGATTCTTGCTTGTATCTCTATTATGCAATTCATGTAGGGAACTTGTGAGGAATGCTTTGGGTTGTCGTATGCAATCATCCAACTCAATAAAAGTAGGAAAATCTGAGGGTTAATTTAAGCGTACCTAATTAACTTGGGGCATTGAGAATTAATAAGTTATTGAAATACAATTGGAAATCGTTTTGTATGCAAGCAAGAGATGTGTGGAGAAGAACCCTCTAGCTAAAGCCCATCATCCATAGTTTTTAAGTTTTAGTTATTTGTTTTACTTTCACTTCACAAGAACCAAATCCCCCCTTTTACTTTCTTGTCTTAAAAGTCTTTTGTTTACATTTTTTTTAACTTTGTTTTTATGTTTTTAAATTAGTTTTGAGAGGTTTTAGCAAGCCCTCCTAATCCCCGGTTTAGAACGATACCCTACTTACATCTATACTACAATTGTCACAAGAGGGTTTAATTTGTGTGTTAGTTAATTTTCACATTAAATTTTGGGTTTAATTTGTGTGTTAGTTAATTCTCACATCAAATTTTGGCGCCGTTGCCGGGGATTAGCAACTTTGCTAATCCCTTGGTTCTTTTATTTTTGTTTAGTTTGTTTTTGTTTTAGTTTCTAACTTAGTTTTATTTTCTTTGGTTGATGTTACTTTTGATATTTGCTTTAGTTCTTTTTCTTTGATTTTAGGTGCTTGAAAAAGTAAGACATGGATTTTGCTAGCATTCAAGCTCAATTGGCAAATCTTACTTCTCAATTGTCGCAGTTTGCTGAAAGGACCACAATGCAAAATGTCCCTACATTTAGTGCGTCTTATAGGCAAGGATACCAAGCCAATCAATATCCACAAAGCGATTGGAGTGATCATTCAAACTCTATGTGGTGGGAAGCTCAACAAGTTCAACACGAAGCATATTGGCAACCATATGAGGAGTTCTATTCAAGACCAATGCAGCCGCCACAACCTTATATGCAATATGCTCAATCAAACTCAGGTTCGTCAATAGATTATAATCAAATTCTTAATGAATTAAACTCTTTGGTGCAGGGTTCACAAAATCAAGCTAAGGAGACTCACCAAGAAACATATTGGCAACCATATGAGGATTCATATGCACCACCACAGCCTCCCCCTCAATCTTCACATCCAAATTCAGGTATATCAAATTATTATAAGGAAGTTATTCAACAACTGAATTCTTTGGAGCAGGGCAGGGAAGCTCAACCATTTCAACAAGACGCATTTTGGCAACCAATTGAGGATTTCTATCAAGCAAAAGAGTTGGCTGAGTGGAACAATCAATTTAGGCAGAATGCATAATGCATTGAACAAATTCAAGAACAAATGGTTGAAGATGAGCCCATGGATGAATTGCTACTGTTCGAAGAGGAAGAGGATGCACAAGGCACGGCAAGGGAAGAACAACCCTTGCCGCAACCTCCCAATATTCCTACACCACCCCATTCAAGTAAGGTTGTTCCAAATTTAATTATTTCTAACTTTGTTCCCCCAAATGCACCTTTCCCTGGCAGGTTCATGCAATCCATGAAAGTGTGGGGGAAGAAAGACATCTTGGACACCTTTCCAACAATTCACGAGGAAAAAGTGGTTGAGGAGTATCAAGAATTCATCAAAGAGGATGTAGTTGAAACAACCAATGCCAAAGAAGTTGAATTTGATGACACGGGACAAATCACTGCCCTAATGCCCAATCTAGCCGAGAGCAAACCTAGTGAAATTGTTGAAAATGCTGCTACTTTCAAATTCTCATTGCAGCACATTGGTGAGCCACCTCTTCCAATTTCAATTCCCATTTCAATTAATAGGTTGTTACCCTCTTTGGCGCAGGTGCCGAATCAAATCCAAATTGGTGGGAGAATTTACACGGACTCTAGGAAGCTCAATGCCATAATTAGGAAGGATCATTATCCCCCTCCATTCATAGATCCAATGCATGGAAGTTTTGTGGAGCATGTCGTGGAAGATGTACTTGTGTTCTTGTCGCAACACACAGGTAAGCCACCTCCTAAAATTTCAAGTTTGTTTTATACTAACAAGTTGTTGAGTTCAATGATCCAGGCACCCATTTTAGAATTTAAAGCATTACCGGATCATTTCAAGTATCACGTTCCATTTAAAGATCACCTCCATGCCGTGGGCCCTATTCAAGCTTGATTGGAGGTATCGTCCGGCTGTACGACGTTAAAGCAAGCGCTACTTGGGAGGCAACCCATGCATGCAACAAAGGAAGACCTAGAGAGCGCTCCAACATCAGATTTGCGTTCCTAACCCCTTCTCTTTGCTGCACTTATTTCATTCATGCCATGTTAGATTGTTTAGTTGCTGTTTTGTTGTTTGGTTGTTATTTGTGTTAGTTTATGCTTGAAACATTGAGGACAATGTTTGGTTTAAGTGTGGGGGGGTAAACAAGTGTTTTTGTTGCAAAATTCGTAGGATTTTACCACCTAACATTTCAAAAGTTGTTTTTCACTGTTTTTGAGTGTTTTAGTGTGTTTTGAAGTAAAAATCCGAAAATCACATAAAAATTTGAAAAATTTGTTTTAAAAACCCAACAAGAGTTGTTTTTGTGTGTTTGTTTGTGTCTTAGGGTACCTTCCAACACAATAATGAGGATTCGGTTTGTAATTGCATGACGGTTAAAGAAAGTTATAAATATGGATAAAAGTTTGATTTACTCTTTGGTTTATGCTTGGTTGAGGTTATAACTTATGAATTCACATGCAATCATAAAGGAAAAATCAAGTTTGTAACATGCTTGAAGGAAGAAACTCAACTAACGCTACAACCTTGTGAGACTTGAGCCTAAACGTTTATTTGGAGAGTCAAAATCTGTGCATTCTTTGTTTTCTAAAGTCGTTGCATGATCTCATTATTCTTTGCTTGGTTGCTACTTAGAAGGCGTTTCATCATTTAGTTCCAAACTCTAGAACTCATGCCCATTTCATTCAAAGCATGTTATTGATTTGCATAACACATATTCAAGATGAAGTTGTGTAGTGACCACCACCTTAGCCAAATGCCGTGTGCCCTATGTCATTATGTTTTGTAGGTTTTTAACCCCGTTGAGCCTTGTTAGCCTTCATTATTTGTTAACCCATGTTTCCTTCACCTAGCCTAGTTTAGGACCATCCATACCCTTGTTCTTTAAGCATAGTAAAGCATGATTCGAATTGAATTCCTTTTGATCTATGTTAGCAGAAAACAAGTGTGGGGGAAGTATTTTTCATGAAGAAAAGAAAACAATTCGTGGAAAAAGGAAAAAAAAAAAGTATGAAAAGTATGAAAAAAAGAGTTGAAAAATTGAGAAAAAGAGTTCCAAAGTATTGTTTGTTGAAGTGAGGGTCCAAAACAATGAATTCGGCCCTAATGAGTTGTTTAAGTCTCCCCCTTGTGTGTTAAAGTTAATTTCTGCAATCTAAGTGAATTCTAAGTCTCAATTTCATTGCTTTGCTTACTATTGCTTGAAGAACGTTTGTTTTCCCTATCCTTTCTATGTTAACCAATACCCCAAGCCCCGTTGCAACCCTTAACTTCTATCTTGAGTGTTATGTGTTTCAATTTGTGGAGTTTGAATTTGGTATGAGCATATGGTGTCACTGGTTCTCGCATCTAAGTAGTAGCATTCCATTCATGAGATCATATCTAAACATGCTTGTTAACTCCGGAAATTGCGTTCTTTGTGATACATATATGTGAGCATTCGTTTGTATATCTACATCCATTCTCTCACATATAACTAGTATAGGGTGTGTAGTTAGAAAATCTGAGTGAAAATAGAGTGCATATCTTGGAAGGATTGAGGGAATTCTCTAAGGCATGTTACTACATTCAAAACATTGTTTTAATTGGTTAATTGTGAACTAGTAAGTTGTGACTATGATTAAGTATGTGCTTAAGTGTTAAATTGACTCAAATCTGTGGGAATGATAATCTTTAACTTGTCATGTGCATTGGAAATCCCTGAGGCAAACGTTGGAAGGTTTCTGTTATGTTTGTTGGTTTTGTTTTGTTTTATTTCTTTGTTTTGCTCGAGGACTAGCAAAAGCTAAGTGTGGGGGAATTTGATAGGAGCATATTTATGCGTCTTAGCTTGCTTGTTTTCTTGCATTTTGGTAATTATTTAGTATTTATAAAAGTGTTTAAAGCTAAATTCGTGTGTTCGTAGGTTTTATGGGCTAAGGGTGCATTTTGAGCCAATTTGGAGTAGTTTGGAGTGTTTTTGGGCCCAAGATGGATTGCTTATGATCCAAGCTAGATGGATGGACGAATTTGAAGACAAAAGAGGCTATGAACATGCTAAAAATCTGGTGAAACAAATACAAGTTGCAAGAAGGGATAAATTTCTAGAAGGATTGACCAAAACTTCACTCAAAACCAAGAAACTCTTCAATGCCGTGGGCATTGATTCACTTTCACCAGAAATTTGAGTGATGATGCAATGCTTAAATCACCATGACATGTGAGTGGATGATGCAATGCTTAACTCACCATGACATGTGAGTGGATGACTCAAAACCTACCCTCACCAACAATTCTCCACCTTGCCATGCCTTACCTACTTCATTCCACCAGATTTTTGCATTAAACATGTCCATCCTCTTCCTATAAATACCATGGCAGCAACCTCATTCAAATCATCCAGAAATTAACCATTCTCCAAGCCTTCCCTTGCCTCTCCCTACATATCTAAACCCCTTCCCATCCATTCCTCCAAATAACCAACCCTTCAACATCATTCCAACCTTGTTGTTGAGGCAAAGAGAAGGAGAAAAGTCCTTGGACGCGCTTGCTATCCAACATGGATCGTTGGAACGTTTAGGTGCTTTCTTTCCTTTGTTTTTCAATGTTTAAATTTGTTTATCTTTGTTTTGTAATAATGAGGAACTAAACCCCCCTTGGCTAGGGGGGGATTCGAAACACATGTTCATGCTTGCAATATGATTTGATTACTTTTAATTGCGTTTCATAAGTTATGAATTCAATTTACTTATCCGTTCGTATAAAAACTGATTTGTGTATGTTGATTGAGGGTCGACACTTAGTTTGCATGCATGAATTTGATGCTAGAATATAAGGGAGTTTCACCTAATCGTCATGAACTTATATTCACAAGTAGTGAAGGTTGCTAGTCACAATCGCGTTAAGTAAATTCTTGGCATAAGTTTCATGCGTATTCCATAGTAACGAGTGCCTCGTCAATGCTTATGATATTCATAGAACTTAATGATTCTTGCTTGTATCTCTATTATGCAATTCATGTAGGGAACTTGTGAGGAATGCTTTGGGTTGTCGTATGCAATCATCCAACTCAATAAAAGTAGGAAAATCTGAGGGTTAATTTAAGCGTACCTAATTAACTTGGGGCATTGAGAATTAATAAGTTATTGAAATACAATTGGAAATCGTTTTGTATGCAAGCAAGACATGTGTGGAGAAGAACCCTCTAGCTAAAGCCCATCATCCATAGTTTTTAAGTTTTAGTTATTTGTTTTACTTTCACTTCACAAGAACCAAATCCCCCCTTTTACTTTCTTGTCTTAAAAGTCTTTTGTTTACATTTTTTTTTAACTTTGTTTTTATGTTTTTAAATTAGTTTTGAGAGGTTTTAGCAAGCCCTCCTAATCCCCGGTTTAGAACGATACCCTACTTACATCTATACTACAATTGTCACAAGAGGGTTTAATTTGTGTGTTAGTTAATTTTCACATTAAATTTTGGGTTTAATTTGTGTGTTAGTTAATTCTCACATCAATGTGTGTGTAAATGTAAAGGGGAAAACATGGCAGCAAACACATGGCAAAGAAAGCAAACACATGGCAAAGAGAAGAACATTGAAGCATACACATACAAAACTCACGGCAAAGGGGAAGGAATTGTGTGTGTTTTGTGGTTGAAATGATGAAGCATGTGTGTGTAAATGTAAAGGGAAAAACATGGCAGAAAATGTGTGTGTTTTGTGGTTGAAATGATGAAGCATGTGTGTGTAAATGTAAAGGGGAAACATGCCCACACACCCACACAAGCTCACATGCAAAGGAAATGGAGTGGTCCTCTCTCAAGCCTATAAATACCACCTCCCATATTTATAAAAAACATAACAGATTTTGATCCTTGTTTGGCCGAAAATTCCCACCACCATTCTCTCTAATTTCAGCCAAAAACCACCCTTAGCCACACCACCCATCAATCCTAAACCTTTCCATACCATTCCCCATCCATTCTACACCATAAAAACCACCCAAAACCGTCCAAAACCTCTAGTGCCGCTGCTTGCAAGGAAGGAAAGAGAAGGAACATCTTGTGCCGTGCCTATACCCAAGCCTTGGGAGTGTTGGAGCGTTTCTAGGTGTTTTCTATCTTTGATTTCAATGTTTAAATTAATTTATCTTTATGTAATTGCGAGTATGAGGAACTAAACCCCCCATGGCTAGGGGGGGATTCAAAACCATGTTTATGCTTGCTATATGATTTGATTACTTCCAATTGCGTTTCATGAATTGTGAATTTAATTTACTTATCTCTATGAATTAAAACTAATTTTTGTATGTTGGTTGAGAGTGCACGCTTAATTTTCATGCATAAGTTTGATGCTAGGATATAAGGAAGTTTCACCTAATCGTTATGAACTTATATTCATAAGTAGTAAAGGTTGTTGATCACAATCGTGTTAAGTAAATTCTTGGCATAAGTTTCATGCAATTCATAGTAACGAGTGCCTCGTCAATGCTTATGTTTTTCATAGAACTTAATGATTCTTGCGCGTATCTCTATTATGCAATTCATGTAGGGAACTTGTAGGGAATGTTTTGGGTTGTTGTATGCAATCATCCAACCTAATAACTTGTGGAAAAACTGAGGGTTAATTAGTGCAATTCACGGTTAATTTGGGGCGTTGAGTATTCATGGTTTGTCGAAGAGCAATTGGAAATCATTTTGTATGCAAGTATAACATGTGTGGAGAAGAACCCCTTAGCTAGCTTTCCATCCATTCACTTTTATCAAATTCGTTTTAGAATCTATTCAATTTACAAAGTTTGTTCTTGTTTTCAATTTTCGTCAAAACTCAATCCCCATTTATTATGAAATGTTAGATTAGTTAGAAATCAATTTAGTTTGTGTTTTTAAGTGTCTTGAGTCAAGTCATAACCCAATTTCGTCCAATTTAGTGTTAGGTGTTCAAAACTGCCCAGAAACTGTTTTTAAGGCAGTTTTGAGTGTTTATTTGCTGTTTTGAGTCTTTTGGTTTGTATTGGTGTTTTAAAGTATAGTTTTGCATTCTTTGAGTCTAGTTTAGTGTTTTAAACTTTGTTTTTACGTTTTCAAGTCAGTTTCCAAGTGATTTAGCAATCCCTCATAATCCCCGGCTTAGAACGATCCCTACTTACATACTTTACTACAATTGATAAAAGAGGGTTTAATTTGCGTGCTTATATATTTCGCATCAGTGGACATGCCAAGATCATTTTAAATTACTAATTCCGTCTCAATGTGAGATTAATACGACATGCCCCATTATATTTATTATTACTTAAGCTACATATGAAGACAACACATGTATACAAGGTGATGATAAAGCATGTGTCGCTATTAGACTCAGCATGTGTGAGAAGCACATGCTCAAATACATATCGTAGGGTATGGATGAGGTATTTATAAGGCTTGAGAAATTAATGTCAAGCTATGAAGGAATGGATTACAAAATGTAGCATAAATAGGATTTGAAAAATCCTCCACGAGTATTACAAAGGCATATGAGGAGATGCCATTTACAAAACCCTTGCTTTCATAATGTTCATGGAGGGTTTCTCTAATTCCTTCCATGTTACGTACATTTTATGGTTCATTTCTTCATAGCTTGGCATCAATTCAATCCCTTGAATCCTTGTAAAAACCTCATCCAAACATACCCTTAGAATACGAGTATTCAACTCAAAAGCAATTCTCACTTTTCAGTAAAAAGGATCAACTTGTTCCATTTCCGATGTGTTTGCAGGCTTGGTAAGACCAATTATCATTGTTGAGTAAGGAAGGAAAAGTTCCTATTATCCAGGTACATTTATTTCTTCAGCTTTATTCAATTTTTTTTTCTCAGGAATCTTACATGTTGGAGCCTCACCTGGGTCTGCTGCACAGTTATTCCAAGTGATTACTTGACTGAAATTGGATGAATTCACTATTTTCAATATCAAGAACTAATAATTATCTGGATTTATCCTAATTTTTTGTTGTTGAGTTGTATAACAGCTGTCAAACAAAATGTTTGTATTGCTCGAGTATCCCAGTAAAAAGATGCTACAATTCGATCGAGTGCAAAAACAAGTGAGTGGTTTAGTTAGTGGGTCTTCTCTTCTGGTGCACAATTGTTTCTGATTATTTTAGCATCACTATCACTTAGAAAAGAAACGTTTGACTGATAAATAATTGTTAATATTTATGCTTTGAAATGGCTTTGTATACTCTTATCTCTTTCTCTATGATGTTTGTTGGAATGAATAACATTTACTGGAGAACCATATTCTTTATTCTTCTTTTTCAGTAAGGGATGGATGGTAAGCCTTACACGTGGAAATAAATTTTTGATTCTGTTTTCTAGGGTTGTCTTTTAAAGAGATGGAATTAAATTTTATATTTAATTAGTAGCTAGCTACGAGCTCTGCTATATAAGGAACGTTGGTTGACACAAGAGAGGCACAACACAAAACAAATAATACCCATCTCTCTAATATTTCTTGTGATATTAGAGTGATTGTGTTGTCGGGTTTCCTGCATATTTGCATATTTGCATATTTGAAATTCATCCAAAAGGGAGGCTACCAACGAATGACGGTAAGGGTTTTTTGAAGCTTTTGTTTCTCAGTTTCAGCTACTATTAGCACTGTTTGCCACACATTTTAGTAGAAACTTTCTTGCTGCATGAACTAGTCGTTTTTGCAATGCTTTATGTCAAATCCATCAATAGTTGACCTTCATACACACGCATACGTATACAAATATACATACAAGTATCATATATAGTTATTGAAGAATAAAAATTATGCAACCTTTGGGTTAATGCTTAAAACATCTCATGCCTTTTCACTCATTGCTAATTATTTTTCCTGATGGAGGATTAATTTTAAGGTAGCATCAGAGTAGGTTATTTATGCATTGAAGTCAGTTGCCGCACATGAACACACGTCACGCAATAAAAACCTAACCCTTGCAATAGGGTACTTAAAAATTCTAAGTTTTGTGTTGAACGCTCAAATTTTAAAACTTATGTTATAGCCAGTTAGTTTACTCAGTCTAGTACATTTGGTTGATGCCAGCCGATATGAACAAGAAGCCATGAATCTTTATATTAAAGCCCCCTTGCGGGATCGCAAGTTTCCCCAAAAGTTTTTGGACCAAAATGCCCCCTAAAACAAAAAATTTCAAAAGCAACCCAAAATAATGCAGTGGTATTTTTGTCATTTTAACAGTGTTTTTTAATAATTAATTCTTTTTGTACATTTTTTATATAGTACCTTACAATAGACTAATAATAATGTGATTCAATCAATTGTTCATTAAATATTATTTTCTTTATTTTTAAACACGTTAAAAACATTTTAAACGACGTGTAATGCGGGTTATAAAAAGCCTTTTGCCAATTGGAATGAAATAGAAGTTGCGTATTAGAGTTGATACTTGAATTTGCGTATTAGAGTTGATACTTGAAAAAGCAGAGAGAGAGATAGAGAGAGAGAGAGAGAGAGAGAGAGAGAGAGAGAGAGAAAGTGCTTTTGGAGGGTCACTAGAAAAGAGATAGTGCTTTTGGAGGGTCATTAGAAAAATCATAGGTTGGGAGAAGATCTTCGAAAATCTTCGAAGAGTCGAGCTCCAAGTTAGCATGAAAATTAGCGGCTTGTGTTGCACACAGGCAAATATTGCATTGGTGGGTTGATCGTATGAATCTTCTTTTAGTCTTCTAAACCACGTGGGCTTTTACAATCTTGCCACCGAAGTGCTATAAATACCCCCACCTCCGACTCCAACTTTATATACCGACACCAGTTGACAAGTACTCATAAAATAAGTCAATCTCTCTCACTCATTTGGAGCAAAATTTCACTTGGGTTTCTCTAGCAATTCTTTGGGTACGTTTTGTGTGTCAGAGAGTTGAACAACCTCATACATCATCGGGAAAGCAAAACCCATCTCTTTAGTTATCATATTTTCAGAGAATTTGTTTACTTTAAGCTGCACAAATTCTCACACAATAGTAAAGACTTGTCCTTTTTTTTTATTATATATATATATTCTTACCCGAAAAATTAAAAGGCTAGTGTTTTGCTCTCTTTTTGTGACAAAAGATGGGAGACGACGCTGCCACAAAAAACCAGCAGCTCCACCACCACCAAGTTTTTGATATCTCAGTTGATGTCCCTCCACAAGGAGGCTCCAAGTGCTTTGATGAAGATGGCCGTCTCAAACGAACCGGTAAAATTCTCTTTCATAATATAATGCAGACATGAGTTAGATCAGTCAGCTAGCTGAAACTTTTAATCTTTGACACAATAGTATGCTGAAACATGATTAGTGATTCATTCTTGCGTTGTCTAATTCACCAGGAACTGTTTGGACTTCAAGTGCTCACATAATTACTGCTGTGATTGGTTCTGGAGTTCTGTCTTTGGCTTGGGCCACAGCTCAGCTTGGATGGGTTGCTGGCCCTTCTGTGATGCTTTTGTTCTCTTTCGTTACCTACTACACTTCGACTCTCCTGTCTGCATGCTATCGTTCCGGAGATTCGGTCACTGGGAAGAGAAACTATACTTACATGGATGCTGTTAGATCCAATCTTGGTAAATTTTGCTAAAATATATTTTAAACTTGTTGTCCAAGTAAAAAAGTTAGAATATTTTTCAGATGTTCTAAAATGCTCAAACTTTGTTCTGTTTCGTGTTTCGTTTTTTGTAGGTGGAGCTAAGGTTAAAATTTGTGGATATGTTCAGTACTTGAACCTTTTTGGGGTTTCCATTGGTTACACAATTGCTTCATCCATAAGTATGATGTAAGTTTTGAGTGTTTGAAGTTTGAAAACGGGAGTGATTTCCGCACAGCCTAAATATAAATAAAGGACAAATAAACTGGTATTTGCGGAAATCATTTCCTTTTAAAAATAAAAAACTTGGTGATTTTAGTTTAGGGATTTAAAGATTATTTGCGCTAACGGGGTTCTTTTGATATTGAATAAACAGGGCAATAAAGAGGTCTAATTGCTTCCACAAGAGTGGTGGGAAAAATCCATGCCGTATTAACAGCAACCCTTATATGATCGCTTTCGGTGTCACAGAGATCATATTTTCTCAGATTTCGGACTTTGATCAGCTGTGGTGGCTCTCCATTGTTGCTGCAGTCATGTCTTTCACTTACTCAACCATTGGACTAGGCCTTGGAATTGCTCAAGTTGCGGGTACAAAAATAGCTAGCTTTAAAGCTATGTTGATGACTTTAAATCCGAACACAGTATTTCGGACTAATTTAATCGGTTCTAGTAGCACTGACTTGAGCTTGTTTTCCTGCTTGTCAATTGCCAGAAAATGGAAAAATCATGGGAAGCATGACCGGAATAAGCATTGGGACTGTGACTGCAACCGAAAAGATGTGGAAGAGCTTCCAAGCACTCGGTGACATAGCTTTCGCCTACTCATACTCTCTCATCCTAATCGAAATTCAGGACACAATTAGATCCCCGCCATCTGAATCCAAGACAATGAAAAAGGCCACTCAAATCAGTGTGGCAGTCACAACCCTTTTCTACATGCTTTGTGGCTGCATGGGATATGCTGCTTTCGGAGACTTGTCCCCCGGAAACCTCCTCACTGGTTTCGGTTTCTACAACCCCTATTGGCTCCTTGACATCGCCAACGCTGCCATTGTCATCCACCTTGTTGGTGCATACCAAGTCTACGCACAACCCCTTTTCGCCTTTGTTGAGAAAACTGCAGCGCAAAAGTTCCCAGACAGCGAATTCATAACGAAAGACATCAAACACCGGATCCCAGGAATTGGACCCTACAACCTTAACCTCTTCAGAATGATCTGGAGGACAGCATTTGTGATCATAACCACTGTGATATCCATGATCCTCCCGTTCTTCAACGACGTGGTTGGACTTCTTGGGGCTTTTGGGTTTTGGCCACTCACGGTTTACTTCCCGGTGGAGATGTACATTGTGCAAAAGAGGATTCCAAAGTGGAGCACACGATGGCTTTGCCTCCAAACCCTAAGTGTTGCTTGCCTTATAATAACCATTGCAGCTGCCGCCGGATCAATTGCCGGTGTGGTTAGTGATCTCAAAGTCTACAAGCCATTCACTGCCAGCTATTGAGATCTAGCAGAATTTGAATTAACAAGTTCCATTTACTTTAGCATTTCTCCTAATCAAGGAAGGAAAATTGTTCATGGTGGTCAGTTCTTGTTCATGTTCATATAACAAAATCTTCAATTGGTGGTGGTGTTGTTGATGTTAGTTTTTGGTGTCTTTGTGATGGTTTCTACTGTCTTCAAGGGAAGAAAAGGCGGTGCCATGTATGTATTTATCTGAAATCAAATCATGAGTACTTCCAATTCCCTAATTAACTTCCCTTGTGTCCCATTGCAAAAATTCTAGCAAAATCTTTTCTTTAATTTGTTTTATTGGAAAGATATTCTAATTAAATCGACCAGAAGAATCTAAACAACAAATAAAAGAATTCGATATGTGTAGAGAGAGAACAAAAGCTTATTGAGTTTTAATTTCTTGAATAGAATATTTCTAGCTCCCATATTTCGTGTGCAGAAATTTGAAATGGCACTTCTCATAAGCACCATTGAAGGTGCAAGTTCTTAAAACCCCACTGACATAGAACGAGTTGAACATGGCAAATGTTAAGCATCTGTCATGGAGTGATTGACCGTGGTCGATGATTTAATATTTCTGTTGGGGAATGTGACGTCTATGCTTTCCAGGAAGATCCAAGATATGGGATTGTGTTGCGACAACCAACTGCACTGAGTACTAAACGCTAAAGATTCAGCTTTCACATCTATGCATTGGCATAGTAGCCACCTCAATTGTATGAGAATAATTTCTCTCACATTCTTTTTTATTCAACAACTGTTGTCTATGAGATCTACACTCACCGCATATTCGATCTAATATGGAGAAGACTAAAATGGTCCTAGACTAAATAGTCATAAGTGAACTTAACAATATGAGAAACTATCCATATGTATGAAAGGATTCCCGAGTGTTTTCCCCATCAGCCTTTCTTGTTATTCAAATTTTCAAAATTGACCGAAATAAATCATTTTTTGAAATCTCAATTGTTAAAGTGATTAGTTTTTTAATATGTGGTCGATATTTCCTTGCTATGTCATCGATATATAGTCAATTTGATTTCAATCAATTCAACCATTGAGATTTAACTTTGCAACAATTGACATTTGAATTCTTGTTGTTTTAGCCAATTTCCCTCCTACATTGGTGTATTCATAAAAAGGTCTAACTGTCCATAGTTGCTGCAATGATCCAGATATCTTAACAAGGCAGTCCCTTTTCATATATCACACAATTAAGAATTAAACTGCGAGTCCCACATGTGTTCCATATGTTATATCATTTATCAACAACTCTAGCATCTGCTAGAGTTCTCTTAAAGAAAATGATTAAGCTCAATCTAAATCTGTAATACAACTTGCTGCTACTAATCATTTAAAATGCGCGTTTCACATACACAATAAGAGGACGATCAAAGATTCTGTAATAGGTTTAGTGAAGAAGTTGGGTTCCACCATAAAACCAATTGCCAATATAAGGAGTAGCTCAACTACTTATAAGAACATGCAAGATCCCTTCTCTCATGCACGATCAAAGATCCATTCTCAACACGACCCCTCATGTGTGGCGAATTTTCAAGACTAACAAGTGGACAACACAACTCAAGTGATGTGAAGCATGTGTGGCCGTTAGCCTTCACACATGGGACAACCTGCTCTGATAACATGAAGAAAGTTGGGGTTCCACCATAAAACCAAGTGCCTATATGGGGAATAGTTCAACTACTTATAAACACATGCAAGGTCTCTGATTTCATAATGTGGAATTCATTCTCAACATTAGAAAAATCTAAAGGGTAAAAGAATTTTTTTTAAAATAATTATATAATGGTTGGTTATGCTCATCAAAAGCTTGAATCTTTGTCATTTGATATCATGAATGAAAAGTTTTGTTTTTGAGAGAGAGTGCTGCCCCATTCATATTCATGCCAATGCGTAGCTTGCCTCCCTCTTTTCACGCTCTAATATATAGACCTAGATAGGTAGTTTTAAAGGCTTATATAAGTGGTGGTGGTGGTGACAGTGGGAAAGGGGCTGCTGATGGCAGCCACCCTACGGTTTTGGAGGGCAAATGGTAGGTCCTTCTCAGTCCCTATCACCAAATGCTGCCAAATATTTATATTACTTTTCCATCTTGATGGGTAAAGATGGGTTTGTTTTCTAAATATAATGTATTAGCAATGGAGAAGTAAAGAATAATTTCCGAAATTTAGGAGGCATGTGCAATGAATTTAGTGTGAACTTCACTTGGATGACGTAATATGATTTACAGATTTAGTGCAATTAGCTACATTTTATTATTCTGTAGTACTCCCGAATATTGACTTTTCAGTTTTTTAGTTAAAAAATTGGTTCAATTATGTATAAGGCTAACAACATTTCACACCAGTCGTGTTTTTGATATTTTTTAAAATAAGCTATGAGGTTTCAATTTTTTAACATTGTCCCCTAAGTTTTGATATTGTAACAATTTGCACCCTTTGTCTAATGAGTTATTTAAATCTTTATTAAATTGATGACATGACGAACATGAAACTCGTAATCGTTATGTCATGTAACCCCCTTTGCAGCCCATCGACAAAAAACTCATCAACTTAATGGATATTTAAATGTTCAAATATCCAAAATGTGTAAGTTGATACAATTTCAAAACCATAAGGAGCAATATGAGAAAAGTTTAAATCACCTCAAACATTGAACGTGCAAAATGTTGTTAGTGCTTATATTTACAGTCCTTAAGACTCAATTTGAGTCTCACTTAATGATTTCCTTGAAATTCAAATTTTACCATTTAATCTCCTAAAACAGGTGATAGTGATTGGTGTGGTGGCTCTAAAATTACAGAAGAGACAATGATGGACAATTAGCAAGAGACAATGAAAGAAAGAAAATTCACACTCAACCATAAAGTATTTAGTGATAAAATATGGAAAGATATATTGTTGGAATACACGGATTCCTTGAATAGATCGTGGAAAAGTTTAAATTTTGGTAATATTATATATGGGTGGGCACGGGCAGGACTAGACCCAAATTTGAAGGGACAAGACCAGACACATTTTTAATATAAACGAGGCCCTCCTGGGCGGGTACAGAAAATTAGACTATATTTTTGAAAAAAAAAAAGTATTTTTGTTGATATTCTTTTTATAGCAGCAACAGCTGCACAGATTGTCATTGGCACTGCAACATAAATTTCCAGTTTGCACAGTGACATCGTCCAACATTCATAGTTCCAAACGTTAAATCCGAGACATCCAAAATAATGAAATTACATCCGAGACATCCAAAGTTCATAGATTAACATCCAAAATAACATATGGGGCTTCCAAAGATCAAATTAACATACAAAATAACATCCGAGACATCCAAATTCCAAAGTTCAAAATCAAATTAACATCCAAAATAACATAAACATGTCATCCGTAATAACTTCCAAATTAACATCCGAAATCACTCCAACATCCAATGTCATTCCTCATTGAATCTGTAAAGAAAAATAGAATATAAACATGACATTTTTAATGTCCAATATCATATTATCCTCATTGACTCATTGAAATAGTGTATTCATTTGAATTTAAAATAGTACCACAATTCCTTTATTCTTTTGAGTTGTTTGAGGAACTTCACTTTTAGGAACACTTGGACACTTGGGAGGGGGGGGGCTTGAACTTGTAGTTATAATATTTGCTTTTTTTCTTTCTTATTCTCTCCAACAAAGAATAAAGAAGCACGTTAATTGTAAACGAATAGAAGACAAAACAATGAAAATAAACCTAACTATACAAAACAAACTAATTACCGTTTTCACACTTTTGATAAAATTCAAGCTCAGTCGGACTTGCTTCATACTCAATGTTGCTCATGTCTTCAGTTTTTGTCCAGTTTCAAAGGCATATTAATGACTCCACTGTTTTAGGAAGGAGAGATGATCTAAGGTATTAAGGCCCCGTTTGGGATTGAGGTGATTTTAAAAAAAGCCACTGTGAAAAAAAGCTGAGGGTCATTTTTGTGTTTGGTAAACTGAAAAAAAAGGGCTTATTTTGGAAGCTGCTGTGAGAATAAGCTGAAAATCAAAGGAAAAGCTGAAGCTGCTATTTGCTGCTTTGAAAAAAAGCTAGTTTTTTCAAAGCACACGGAGCTACAGTGCTCCTTTAATGAAAAGACACACTATCATCCTGCTTTTTTTTCCAAAAGCACTTTCACAAAAAAGTTTATCAAACACTCTACTGGCTTTATTTCACAGCCGCTTATTCTCACAGCACAGCCGCTTATTCTCACAGCAGCTTTTTTTCAAAGCACAGCAATACCAAACCAGCCCTAAGTATTCTCTTTCCTATGCTAAATGCACTCTCACTAGTAACTGTTGACACTTGAATTGCCAATACATCTTTCGTTATCAAAGCAAATATGGGACATGTGCTCCTCCTTTTCAACTTCCACCATTTATAAATGTCCAATGTTTGCGTGAGAATTCGTATTTTTTTAGTAGCTGTATTTGATATAGTATTTTGGCCCAATACCTCCTAGCCAACCAGTTTGATATAACCAATTCCTTATGAAACTATCCACAAATTTTGGTGAAGTTCTGTCGTGCATGCTACACGTTTGCATGCATAGACCTAGTCACTAATCCTACTCATCCCTCCGTTATAGTTATCAACTTAGAATGCCAATTCTTTCGGTTTCTGTAAGAAGAGAATCCTCTTTGGCATCATCTTCAAATGCCATGTGTCTTGTTTTATTGTCCACCTATATTTATTTGCCACTTGTCGACCATTGCTTATCCAATTGGAAAAATGGAGCCACTTGTCAAATACTCTAATGCCAAATGGTTCGTCATATACACTTGGCTCTCCAACCCGTGAGTCATTAGCCACATGTTTCTTCTCCACTGTAGCACCACCATGCATGTATATCTATTTATTACTTGGTGAAGAAGTAGATGTGGAGCCGCACAGTTTATCCAATCAAAGCATAGTTGTAGCCGCCTCCTATCCCTATAAATAGGAGTGATGCGAAAATTAACCAACGCACAAATTAAACCCTCTTTTTGACAATTGTAGTATAGATGTAAGTAGGGTATCGTTCTAGGCCGGGGATTAGGAGGGATTGCTAATCTATTCTAAATTAATTTAAAAATATGAAACAAGACTCAATGATACAAAACTAGGCTAAAAACTCTAATAACTCGAAACACACTTAGAATGACTCAAAATAATGAAAACAATCAAATTGGACACTAGGAACTGAAATGGACGGAAATTGAATTAAAAGACTAACAACAATGAAAACTAACTAAATAATATAATTTAATAATGGGGGGTTTGGTTTTGACGATAAGTAAATTAAACTTAAATAAATTACAGAATTGACAAAAGCATGAAATTAAGGTGAAAGGATAGGTGACGGACTAGCTAGAGGGTTCTTCTCCACACATGACACATATGCAACCTAAATTGACTTTCAGTTGTTCTTTCAATAAATTGTGAATGACAATGTTCCAAGTTAATTAGGTCCGCTTAAATTAACTCTTAGATTTCCCTAGATTCATTGGATTGAATGGAATACGCATTACAACCAAATTATTCCTCATCAAAGTCCCTAACTATGGAATACGCATGATAGAGACATTCAACAAAGATCATTAAGTTCAACGGAAATCATAAACATTGACTAGGCATTCATAACTATGAAATACGCATGTTAATCCAGCCTAGAATTCACTTAACACGATTATGGATAACAACCTTCACTACTCGTGAATATAAGTTCATAACGATTAGGTGAAATTCACTTATATTCTAGCATCAAATTTATGCATGTAAATTAAGTATGCATTCTTAATCGACATACACAAATAAGTTATCAATCAAACAGTTAAGCAAATTAAATTCACAACTCAGAAATCACAACTGAAGGTAATCAATTCATATTACAAATATATCCATAGCTTTGAATTAACCTCTAGCCAAACAGAAATTAATTACACATGTTTAATATAATTGAAAAACAAATTAAATTAAACATGAGTTTAAGAAAAATAAAACCAAATGAGGAGTGCTCCCTGCTGTGCTGCTGTCTTCGTCCGCCTTCCTATCGCTGCCTCAAGGCAGCGCCTCCTTCCTCCCCGAGGCTCACTGTGCTCCTCTCTATCTGACCTCGCCTCCTCTCTTTCCTGATTTCCCCTCGATCCGTGCGTCCCCCCACGTTAGCTGCCAAGTCCTCACGATGCTGTGACAGTCTCCTGCAGCGCCTCCTCTTGCTGCCCAACAGTCACAGCTGCCTAGGGCAGCTCCTCTCGCACTGTCCCAAGCTCACGCTGCTCGTCAGCACCTGCCTTCTTTTCTCTTCTTCTTTTCTGTTCCGCGCAAGCCTCTTTCTTTTATTCTCCCCCTTGCTGTCTGCCCGAGGCCTTCCTCCCTCACTGTTATTTGCTGTCTCTTCTTTATCTTTTTCTGTCCTCTTTCCTAGCTGCCCATGCGTTGCTGCCAGCATCATTCCCACTCAATCCTCCACTTTTATTTGCTGCCAACTTTCAGTCTTTGTTCTTTTTAATTTCTTTTGTTTTCCACTTCCTTTTATTTTATTTTTTTTCTTCTTTTCTTTTTGCTGCCAAAATATTTTCTTAAGTTACAACAATAAAATAAGTGAGCAAGGTAGAAATGACGAATTTATAACTTAAAATCACACTAGTGCTATTTTTATTTTCTTAGCTAGATAAATTCTATAAAACACAAAAACAAAGTAAATAACTCAAAAATATAAGAAACTAACTAAGAAAAGACGAGAGAATTTGATGTAAAATATGTATAAATATGAGCTTATCAAATACCCCCACACTTAGCTTTTGCTAGTCCTCGAGCAAAACAACGAAAACAGAAAAAGTAATAACATGAAAATTATTAGCTTCCCCCTATGTGACCCTCATAGAACTTCATTCGAGAACACAATCATCAAGAACCATAGCTAACACCAACAAGCTAATCCAAGTTCATTTTCCTTATTCAAATATTAGCAGTAATCTTTGAATCATCCTTGAAGTGTAGTGTGTGAGATAGCCATGTTAATGCAATTTCAAAATTTTATTTTTAAAATCACCATATGCAAACTAGCGACCTTCTCACTGGAAACACACTCAATCACACATGTGTTTTAGTTTTAATGTGTTTCTCTCAAAGAATCAAATGTGAAAGTTCTACCATAAGCTTGCATAAAGATCACTTCTCCACAATCATAATTGCAAAACTTAAATCAGGAGGACTTTTATTGGACGTAATGAGGTTTAGGGCGAGGGTTATTGAAACGAAAGAATAGGTAAACACAAGTTCCAAGCTACATTGCAAGCAATTCTTTTGTTTAGATTTATAAGAACTCAAGCTTTCCAGCTATTCTTCCCGTCACCTCCAACCACAACCTTAAACTTAAACTTTAAACACTTTTTATTTTCTTCGTAAACAAACTTTCTTTCTTTTTTTTTTCTTTTTTCTTTTTTTTTTTTTTTTTTTTTCAAGCAGAAACAAATATGAAAAACCCCCACACTTATTCTTTTGCCAAACACCCTCAGAGTACTTCACAAACACTTCTCATAAGACAATTTCACATTACTCATTAGCTCGCTTGGAAAGGGTAAGGAAAAAAAAATATTTCAGGCATAAGGGTAGACATATCTGGTGATAAGAAATAAAAGGCTCACATATACGGCTCAAATTGGCAATCTAATGATATCATTTTTCTTTGGGAAACAAGGTTATTTGGGCCATGGTGGTAAACCTAATGCCTCTATCATTTTCAAGTTCATGCAATCAATGACAAATATTTCGAAAGATCGTTATGCAAGTTCTAGAGAAGTATCTCACATAAGTTCATCACACATGAAAGAATAAGAGTGTATGAAAAATGCACACACTTTCAATAGGCTCAAAAACTCACATAGGATGTATATGGTCACTAAATTCACATATGAAGCTTTAAATCATGTTTTAGTTTCACATCAACAAGGCTATGTGCATTTGGTTTTTCAAAGATAATCAAATATGTACAAACTAACACGAGAATTAGGAATTTCACACAACACATGTTAACTAAGTTCTTGATCATCATGGTTCCAATTTTATCCAATTATAGGTCGTGAAACTAACAAAAAATCTAATTCAAAACAATAAGGAAAACAAGGAAATATTTTTGGATTTTTTTAAATTTTCCGATTTTTTTTTTTTATTTTTTTATTTTTTAAAAACAATAACTTAATTAAGAAAATACGAAGCAATAACATGGAAACAAATGAAACCAGTTCAAAGTCGAAGGTACAAAAATTTTCAATTTGGTCATTTTTATACTCTTTACCCCCACACTTAAACTAGACATTGTCCCCAATGTCAGAAAATATAATAAAATACAAATAAAAATAAAATAAATAAATATAAAGAAACAAAATAAAGCAATAGGACTGAAAACTTCCCTAATTTGCAGTAAAATCAAGCGATGACCCCCCAAGCTAAAATTCTGCAATCAACTTCAAGGGTGGAAATAACCAAAAGTTCCTGCAAAGAAGAGAAATAATTCAGTTAAGTAACACAAGAAAATGCAAACGAAAAAATTGAAAATGACGATAAAAGACAATGAATAGAACTAATAAGTGATCATTGGTCGTGCTTGTTGACTTTCCACAGCTTTGAACTTGAACTGGCCTCAGGAACTTCTTAGCAAGGAAAATGAGTCTTGATTAGTGGTGGTGACTGATGCGTCCATATGTTGTTGAAGCTTCTCGAGCTCTTGGTTTCAACTCGGACTCCTTCTGCCGGGTTGATTGAGTCTGCAGGCTACATTCTTCTCTTTTTGTTTCTTCTGCATGGCAGGTAGGCACGAGGTAGAGGTGGTGGTCTGTTTCTTTGTTCAATCTGTCCAAGTGCCGACCTATTGCTTTCTTTCACCTTGACTCGCAGGCAAGAGCAAGGGTAAAGGAAAAACATGCCATGAGATATCTTTGCCTTTGACTCTGATGATATGGGATACTTTTGCTTTTGAAGAAGTATCGTTCCACAGGTGTATTCTTGAACTGGGCTGGGGAACTTCTTAGCAAGGAAAATGAGACTTGATCTTGAAGATGAAGCAGCACCTTGTCTCCACATGCTTCAAGTTATCATTTTCACTTGCCTTATCTGTTCTCCAGGCAGATGTGGCGTCTTCTTCGGAAGTACATCAGCGGTTGAAGATGAGCACTCGAGAGCAATGCTAGGTAAGCAATCAGGAAGGATTTCCAGGCAGTCGGTTCTTAGATCGGAAGATTGACACCGAGTGCTGGCTGATTGCTCGCTTTCTCCTTGTCACAAAGACAAGGAAAAGGACAGGGAGAAAGCATGATATGAGATACTCTTGCTTTCAACC
This sequence comes from Malus fusca, assembly GCA_035220775.1. Classification (NCBI taxonomy): domain Eukaryota; kingdom Viridiplantae; phylum Streptophyta; class Magnoliopsida; order Rosales; family Rosaceae; genus Malus; species Malus fusca. The sequence goes on along the minus strand of CM069066.1, from coordinate 16,798,162 downwards.
TTCATGATATGAAATACTCTAGCTCTTGATGACTTGTTTGCAAAGGTATCCCAGGGAATGAGAAACACAGAGTAACTCGAGAGGGTTTGTTGGAAAGGCATTTTCGGAGATGAAGAAGTGCTGAGAGGGTGTGCCTTTGTTGTGGAAGGTGAAGGTAGACGTTTATAAGTGATTCTTCACAACCGAAACTGTTCCTTTACCCCTGTCGGCAGCCGGTGGATGGATGAACAGTACAGGTTACGCGCTTTCTGAAAAAGTTACCCGTGATTTGCGCAAAGCTGACAGCGCGCGTGACGAGTGACGACAAATCTGGAAAAGCTGCTCGCCTCGTGATTCCTGACTGCTCCGCCTTTTGAGAAAGGCGCCCGACTTTTGAGAACGGCGTCCGACTTTTGAGAACGGCGTCTGACTTTTGAGACGGAGTCCGGCTTTTGAGAAAAGAGCCCCGACTCTTCGATTTGCGAGAGGACGCCACTTTGATTTCTGATGAGCGCCTCTTTGATTTCTTCTTTTTATAGAGGCGCTAATTTTGTTCCACAACACACTTGAGCTCCCTCCTGTAAACACTCCATTCTTGCATTTTTTTCATCTTGATCAGTTCGACCTCTTCTTTTTCTTCACATCTTTAAATATGTCTTGCCCTTCTGACCGTCGCCTTAACTTGAATGTTGGGGAAGATATTGATATGTCTTCTCCAACCAACATTTGGCAGCCGTCCTTCATATCCCCAAATGGTCCTCTTACAGTTGGGGATTCCATGATGATGAATGAAACAACCGCATCGGTGGTGGCCAGAAATCTGCTCACTCCTAGAGACACTAGGATACTTTCTCGGCGGTTGATAGGAGCATATTTATGCGTCTTAGCTTGCTTGTTTTCTTGCATTTTGGTAATTATTTAGTATTTATAAAAGTGTTTAAAGCTAAATTCGTGTGTTTGTAGGTTTTATGGGCTAAGGGTGCATTTTGACCCAATTTGGAGTAGTTTGGAGTGTTTTTGGGCCCAAGATGGATTGCTTATGATCCAAGCTAGATAGATGGACGAATTTGAAGACAAAAGAGGCTATGAACATGCTAAAAATCTGGTGAAACAAATACAAGTTGCAAGAAGGGATAAATTTCTAGAAGGATTGACCAAAACTTCACTCAAAACCAAGAAATTCTTCAATGCCGTGGGCATTGATTCACTTTCACCAGAAATTTGAGTGATGATGCAATGCTTAAATCACCATGACATGTGAGTGGATGATGCAATGCTTAACTCACCATGACATGTGAGTGGATGACTCAAAACCTACCCTCACCAACAATTCTCCACCTTGCCATGCCTTACCTACTTCATTCCACCAGATTTTTGCATTAAACATGTCCATCCTCTTCCTATAAATACCATGGCAGCAACCTCATTCAAATCATCCAGAAATTAACCATTCTCCAAGCCTTGCCTTGCCTCTCCCTACATATCTAAACCCCTTCCCATCCATTCCTCCAAATAACCAACCCTTCAACATCATTCCAACCTTGTTGTTGCGGCAAAGAGAAGGAGAAAAGTCCTTGGACGCGCTTGCTATCCAACATGGATCGTTGGAACGTTTAGGTGCTTTCTTTCCTTTGTTTTTCAATGTTTAAATTTGTTTATCTTTGTTTTGTAATAATAAGGAACTAAACCCCCCTTGGCTAGGGGGGATTCGAAACACATGTTCATGCTTGCAATATGATTCGATTACTTTTAATTGCGTTTCATAAGTTATGAATTCAATTTACTTATCCGTTCGTATAAAAACTGATTTGTGTATGTTGATTGAGGGTCGACACTTAGTTTGCATGCATGAATTTGATGCTAGAATATAAGGGAGTTTCACCTAATCGTCATGAACTTATATTCACAAGTAGTGAAGGTTGCTAGTCACAATCGCGTTAAGTAAATTCTTGGCATAAGTTTCATGCGTATTCCATAGTAACGAGTGCCTCGTCAATGCTTATGATTTTCATAGAACTTAATGATTCTTGCTTGTATCTCTATTATGCAATTCACGTAGGGAACTTGTGAGGAATGCTTTGGGTTGTCGTATGCAATCATCCAACTCAATAAAAGTAGGAAAATCTGAGGGTTAATTTAAGCGTACCTAATTAACTTTGGGCATTGAGAATTAATAAGTTATTGAAATACAATTGGAAATCGTTTTGTATGCAAGCAAGACATGTGTGGAGAAGAACCCTCTAGCTAAAGCCCATCATCCATAGTTTTTAAGTTTTAGTTATTTGTTTTACTTTCACTTCACAAGAACCAAATCACCCCTTTTACTTTCTTGTCTTAAAAGTCTTTTGTTTACATTTTTTTTAACTTTGTTTTTATGTTTTTAAATTAGTTTTGAGAGGTTTTAGCAAGCCCTCCTAATCCCCGGTTTAGAACGATACCCTACTTACATCTATACTACAATTGTCACAAGAGGGTTTAATTTGTGTGTTAGTTAATTTTCACATCAAATTTTGGGTTTAATTTGTGTGTTAGTTAATTCTCACATCAAATTTTGGCGCCGTTGCCGGGGATTAGCAACTTTGCTAATCCCTTGGTTCTTTTATTTTTGTTTAGTTTGTTTTTGTTTTAGTTTCTAACTTAGTTTTATTTTCTTTGGTTGATGTTACTTTTGATATTTGCTTTAGTTCTTTTTCTTTGATTTTAGGTGCTTGAGAAGTAAGACATGGATTTTGCTAGCATTCAAGCTCAATTGGCAAATCTTACTTCTCAATTGTCGCAGTTTGCTGAAAGGACCACAATGCAAAATGTCCCTACATTTAGTGCGTCTTATAGGCAAGGATACCAAGCCAATCAATATCCACAAAGCGATTGGAGTGATCATTCAAACTCTATGTGGTGGGAAGCTCAACAAGTTCAACACGAAGCATATTGGCAACCATATGAGGAGTTCTATTCAAGACCAATGCAGCCGCCACAACCTTATATGCAATATGCTCAATCAAACTCAGGTTCGTCAATAGATTATAATCAAATTCTTAATGAATTAAACTCTTTGGTGCAGGGTTCACAAAATCAAGCTAAGGAGACTCACCAAGAAACATATTGGCAACCATATGAGGATTCATATGCACCACCACAGCATTCCCCTCAATCTTCACATCCAAATTCAGGTATATCAAATTATTATAAGGAAGTTATTCAACAACTGAATTCTTTGGAGCAGGGCAGGGAAGCTCAACCATTTCAACAAGACGCATTTTGGCAACCAATTGAGGATTTCTATCAAGCAAAAGAGTTGGCTGAGTGGAACAATCAATTTAGGCAGAATGCAGAATGCATTGAACAAATTCAAGAACAAATGGTTGAAGATGAGCCCATGGATGAATTGCTACTGTTCGAAGAGGAGGAGGATGCACAAGGCACGGCAAGGGAAGAACAACCTTTGCCGCAACCTCCCAATATTCCTACACCACCCCATTCAAGTAAGGTTGTTCCAAATTTAATTATTTCTAACTTTGTTCCCCCAAATGCACCTTTCCCTGGCAGGTTCATGCAATCCATGAAAGTGTGGGGGAAGAAAGACATCTTGGACACCTTTCCAACAATTCACGAGGAAAAAGTGGTTGAGGAGTATCAAGAATTCATCAAAGAGGATGTAGTTGAAACAACCAATGCCAAAGAAGTTGAATTTGATGACACGGGACAAATCACTGCCCTAATGCCCAATCTAGCCGAGAGCAAACCTAGTGAAATTGTTGAAAATGCTGCTACTTTCAAATCCTCATTGCAGCACATTGGTGAGCCACCTCTTCCAATTTCAATTCCCATTTCAATTCCCATTTCAATTCCCATTTCAAATCCTCTTTGGCGCAGGTGCCGAATCAAATCCAAATTGGTGGGAGAATTTACACGGACTCTAGGAAGCTCAATGCCATAATTAGGAAGGATCACTATCCCCCTCCATTCATAGATCCAATGCATGGAAGTTTTGTGGAGCATGTCGTGGAAGATGTACTTGTGTTCTTGTCGCAACACACAGGTAAGCCACCTCCTAAAATTTCAAGTTTGTTTTATACTAACAAGTTGTTGAGTTCAATGATCCAGGCACCCATTTTAGAATTTAAAGCATTACCGGATCATTTCAAGTATTACGTTCCATTTAAAGATCACCTCCATGCCGTGGGCCCTATTCAAGCTTGATTGGAGGTATCGTCTGGCTGTACGACGTTAAAGCAAGCGCTACTTGGGAGGCAACCCATGCATGCAACAAAGGAAGACCTAGAGAGCGCTCCAACATCAGATTTGCGTTCCTAACCCCTTCTCTTTGCTGCACTTATTTCATTCATGCCATGTTAGATTGTTTAGTTGCTGTTTTGTTGTTTGGTTGTTATTTGTGTTAGTTTATGCTTGAAACATTGAGGACAATGTTTGGTTTAAGTGTGGGGGGGTAAACAAGTGTTTTTGTTGCAAAATTCGTAGGATTTTACCACCTAACATTTCAAAAGTTGTTTTTCACTGTTTTTGATTGTTTTAGTGTGTTTTGAAGTAAAAATCCGAAAATCACATAAAAATTTGAAAAATTTGTTTTAAAAACCCAACAAGAGTTGTTTTTGTGTGTTTGTTTGTGTCTTAGGGTACCTTCCAACACAATAATGAGGATTCGGTTTGTAATTGCATGACGGTTAAAGAAAGTTATAAATATGGATAAAAGTTTGATTTACTCTTTGGTTTATGCTTGGTTGAGGTTATAACTTATGAATTCACATGCAATCATAAAGGAAAAATCAGTTTTGTAACATGCTTGAAGGAAGAAACTCAACTAACGCTACAACCTTGTGAGACTTGAGCCTAAACGTTTATTTGGAGAGTCAAAATCTGTGCATTCTTTGTTTTCTAAAGTCGTTGCATGATCTCATTATTCTTTGCTTGGTTGCTACTTAGAAGGCGTTTCATCATTTAGTTCCAAACTCTAGAACTCATGCCCATTTCATTCAAAGCATGTTATTGATTTGCATAACACATATTCAAGATGAAGTTGTGTAGTGACCACCACCTTAGCCAAATGCCGTGTGCCCTATGTCATTATGTTTTGTAGGTTTTTAACCCCGTTGAGCCTTGTTAGCCTTCATTATTTGTTAACCCATGTTTTCCTCACCTAGCCTAGTTTAGGACCATCCATACCCTTGTTCTTTAAGCATAGTAAAGCATGATTCGAATTGAATTCCTTTTGATCTATGTTAGCAGAAAACAAGTGTGGGGGAAGTATTTTTCATGAAGAAAAGAAAAAAATTCGTGGAAAAAGGAAAAAAAAAAGTATGAAAAGTATGAAAAAAAGAGTTGAAAAGTTGAGAAAAAGAGTTCCAAAGTATTGTTTGTTGAAGTGAGGGTCCAAAACAATGAATTCGGCCCTAAGGAGTTGTTTAAGTCTCCCCCTTGTGTGTTAAAGTTAATTTCTGCAATCTAAGTGAATTCTAAGTCTCAATTTCATTGCTTTGCTTACTATTGCTTGAAGAACGTTTGTTTTCCCTATCCTTTCTATGTTAACCAATACCCCAAGCCCCGTTGCAACCCTTAACTTCTATCTTGAGTGTTATGTGTTTCAATTTGTGGAGTTTGAATTTGGTATGAGCATATGGTGTCACTGGTTCTCGCATCTAAGTAGTAGCATTCCATTCATGAGATCATATCTAAACATGCTTGTTAACTCCGGAAATTGCGTTCTTTGTGATACATATATGTGAGCATTCGTTTTTATATCTACATCCATTCTCTCACATATAACTAGTATAGGGTGTGTAGTTAGAAAATCTGAGTGAAAATAGAGTGCATATCTTGTAAGGATTGAGGGAATTCTCTAAGGCATGTTACTACATTCAAAACATTGTTTTAATTGGTTAATTGTGAACTAGTAAGTAGTGACTATGATTAAGTATGTGCTTAAGTGTTAAATTGACTCAAATCTGTGGGAATGATAATCTTTAACTTGTCATGTGCATTGGAAATCCCTGAGGCAAACGTTGGAAGGTTTCTGTTATGTTTGTTGGTTTTGTTTTGTTTTATTTCTTTGTTTTGCTCGAGGACTAGCAAAAGCTAAGTGTGGGGGAATTTGATAGGAGCATATTTATGCGTCTTAGCTTGCTTGTTTTCTTGCATTTTGGTAATTATTTAGTATTTATAAAAGTGTTTAAAGCTAAATTCGTGTGTTTGTAGGTTTTATGGGCTAAGGGTGCATTTTGAGCCAATTTGGAGTAGTTTGGAGTGTTTTTGGGCCCAAGATGGATTGCTTATGATCGAAGCTAGATGGATGGACGAATTTGAAGACAAAAGAGGCTATGAACATGCTAAAAATCTGGTGAAACAAATACAAGTTGCAAGAAGGGATAAATTTCTAGAAGGATTGACCAAAACTTCACTCAAAACCAAGAAATTCTTCAATGCCGTGGGCATTGATTCACTTTCACCAGAAATTTGAGTGATGATGCAATGCTTAAATCACCATGACATGTGAGTGGATGATGCAATGCTTAACTCACCATGACATGTGAGTGGATGACTCAAAACCTACCCTCACCAACAATTCTCCACCTTGCCATGCCTTACCTACTTCATTCCACCAGATTTTTGCATTAAACATGTCCATCCTCTTCCTATAAATACCATGGCAGCAACCTCATTCAAATCATCAAGAAATAAACCATTCTCCAAGCCTTGCCTTGCCTCTCCCTACATATCTAAACCCCTTCCCATCCATTCCTCCAAATAACCAACCCTTCAACATCATTCCAACCTTGTTGTTGCGGCAAAGAGAAGGAGAAAAGTCCTTGGACGCGCTTGCTATCCAACATGGATCGTTGGAACGTTTAGGTGCTTTCTTTCCTTTGTTTTTCAATGTTTAAATTTGTTTATCTTTGTTTTGTAATAATGAGGAACTAAACCCCCCTTGGCTAGGGGGGGATTCGAAACACATGTCCATGCTTGCAATATGATTTGATTACTTTTAATTGCGTTTCATAAGTTATGAATTCAATTTACTTATCCGTTCATATAAAAACTGATTTGTGTATGTTGATTGAGGGTCGACACTTAGTTTGCATGCATGAATTTGATGCTAGAATATAAGGGAGTTTCACCTAATCGTCATGAACTTATATTCACAAGTTGTGAAGGTTGCTAGTCACAATCGCGTTAAGTAAATTCTTGGCATAAGTTTCATGCGTATTCCATAGTAACGAGTGTCTCGTCAATGCTTATGATTTTCATAGAACTTAATGATTCTTGCTTGTATCTCTATTATGTAATTCATTTAGGGAACTTGTGAGGAATGCTTTGGGTTGTCGTATGCAATCATCCAACTCAATAAAAGTAGGAAAATCTGAGGGTTAATTTAAGCGTACCTAATTAACTTGGGGCATTGAGAATTAATAAGTTATTGAAATACAATTGGAAATCGTTTTGTATGCAAGCAAGACATGTGTGGAGAAAAACCCCTTAGCTAGCCTTCCATCCATTTATTTAAACCAAATTCGTTTTAAAACTTGTTTTGTTTTCCAAAGTTTATGTTTTGTTTCTAAATTCATCAAATCCAAATCCCCCTTTACTTTTAAAGTCTTTTATTTACATTTGTAACTTTGTTTTTATGTTTTTGAGAGGATTTAGCAAGCCCTCCTAATCCCCGGCCTAGAACGATACCCTACTTACATCTATACTACAATTGTCAAAAAGAGGGTTTAATTTGTGTGTCAAGTAATTTTCACATCAGCGGTCCGACGAACTGGCTGTTCAGGACTCTCTGGCTTACAGCGTCCGATGCGCAGGCTCAGTATCAAACATGGGCCAGCGCCTTCTTGCACGAACTCGTCAAGTTGAGTCGTTGATGGCTGAAGTGGCTAGTCTTCGGCAAGAGGTCAGAGTGCTTAGGCATGAGAATAAGGAGTTGCACATGCTCGCAACTAATTACTCAACAAGCATGAAGAGGAAGCTGGATCAGATGCAGGAGTCCGAAGTGCGGATTCAGAGTGATCATCAACGGTTTATGGCGTTACTCCCGAGGTTTATGTTGTCTTCGTCCTCGGGAGCTGCACCAAGTATTGAGGCTCCGAATGATCCAACTCTGGCGCTTCGTCTTTCTGGGGCTCCGTCGACCTCCGAGGCACCACCTACCAACGACCAATGAAAGCTATTAGTTCACATTATTGTAAAATATTTATGCTTTTAAGTTTATTTAATTATATATATAAATATAAGTATTTTTGTTTTTTTGTTTTTTTTTTTTTTTAATATCAATGTAAAATAAGTAAATCAAAGTAAAAAGACTATGTTTAATCTCCCAAACAAAAATCACAACTAAATAAACAAAACAAAATGAAAGCAGTAAAGAGAAGGGATTAGGAATGCAAATCTGATTGTGGGCGATTCCTAGGCCTCCCTTCTTTATTCAAATGCAAGGATTTATCCTTGAACGGACGGTGGTACTTGAAATGATCCGACAACGGTCTAAGTTCTAATGACGGTGCCTGAATCATCAAAATTAGATTGTTAGCATAACATAAAATTAAAAATGGAGAAGATGGCTTACAATCTCGTTCAAACTCAATCACAAACACCACATCTTGGAATGTTTCAGGGACTTTAAACTTAGCCAGATTGCATCTGATGATTGTGACATGGCCCTTGTTATCAAACTCAACTTCTTTGGCATTGGTTGTCTCAACTACAGTCTCTTTGATATATTCAACATATTCTCCGGCAACCTCCTTTTCTGGAATCGTTCTTCTTGGTGTACAAGTCTCTTTGAATGTTTCAACATTATCGGGAGCATGATTTGGTGCACCAAGAATTGGGATACCACTTTGCACCTTGGGAAGAGCTTCCACAACGTATTTTTCGTTCACTTCTTCCTTGGAATTTAAAAACCTGCAAGGAAAAAGGACAATTGGCGGAATAATGTTAGAATGAAATGAATTTTGAACCTCCTCACCTGAGTTGGATGGCATAAGGACTTGAGGGGTTTGCGACAAGAATTCTTCTAAACTGCCCAAGTCGTCATCCTCCTCTTCTGCTTGCAGCAACAATTCATCCATGTTCGGGCTGTGTTTGGATGGTTCTGGGACAGCTTCATCCTCCATGTCACCTTCCAAAGTGATGACTTCATCGATTTCACTTTCTGCCTTTGAATTTGCAATGTTTGAGTTGGAGAGTTCACTTTGATCTCGAATCTGTGCCATGAATTCCACAATCTGCCCAACTTGCATATCCAATTCGTCCACTCTTTTGACTCGGTCTTGCATCTCCTGGTTTTGATTTTCTACTCCCTGATTCAAAGAGGTGAGTAACTTATTAAGTGTATCATTATCCAAGGATGTACCTGAATTGAATTGGGTTGATTGTTGTGGTGGCTGTGACGGTTCATATGACCACTGATAGAACTCTTCCGATGGCGGCAATTGTTCTTCTTTTCGTAAACCCTGCGCCACAGAAATTAGTCCTTCAAGAATTTCATTATAATTCATGGGCATACTTTGATTTGATTGGAATTGTTGTGGGGGATGCTGTGGTGGCTGCATAGGTCTTGAATAGAACTCGTCTTGCTGCCAATATCCACCTTGTTGAAATTGTTGAGGTTCATCCCACATATAATCTGAATTACCTCTCCAATCTGAATTGCAAGCGTTGGAAAACATGTTGCCCCTTGATTGGTTATAGCCTTGATATCCCCAAACATCTTCATTGGCAGAAAATTGAGGACTTTGATATCCTTGCCCATAGGGCACATCAAGTGTAGGGACACTTGGCATTGTGGTCCGTTCGGCATTATGAGTCAATTGAGCAGTGAGATTCGCCAATTGAGCTTGGATGGATGCAAGTGCCATATCTCGCTCCATTTGTACCTAAAATCAAAGAAGGAAAACTAAATCAAATATCAAAAGTTAAAAAATAAAAAAATAAAAAATAAAAAAAAAATAAATAAAAAATAAAATAAAATAAACACAAATAAAAAAAATAAAACACAAACAAAAACATAAACAAGGGATTAGCAAATTTGCTAATCCCCGGCAACGGCGCCAAAAATTTGATGCGAAAATTAACCAACGCACAAATTAAACCCTCTTTTTGACAATTGTAGTATAGATGTAAGTAGGGTATCGTTCTAGGCCGAGGATTAGGAGGGATTGCTAATCTATTCTAAATTAATTTAAAAATATGAAACAAGACTCAATGATACAAAACTAGGCTAAAAACTCTAATAACTCGAAACACACTTAGAATGACTCAAAATAATGAAAACAATCAAATTGGACACTAGGAACTGAAATGGACGGAAATTGAATTAAAAGACTAACAACAATGAAAACTAACTAAATAATATAATTTAATAATGGGGGGTTTGGTTTTGACGATAAGTAAATTAAACTTAAATAAATTACAGAATTGACAAAAGCATGAAATTAAGGTGAAAGGATAGGTGACGGACTAGCTAGAGGGTTCTTCTCCACACATGACACATATGCAACCTAAATTGACTTTCAGTTGTTCTTTCAATAAATTGTGAATGACAATGTTCCAAGTTAATTAGGTCCGCTTAAATTAACTCTTAGATTTCCCTAGATTCATTGGATTGAATGGAATACGCATTACAACCAAATTATTCCTCATCAAAGTCCCTAACTATGGAATACGCATGATAGAGACATTCAACAAAGATCATTAAGTTCAACGGAAATCATAAACATTGACTAGGCATTCATAACTATGAAATACGCATGTTAATCCAGCCTAGAATTCACTTAACACGATTATGGATAACAACCTTCACTACTCGTGAATATAAGTTCATAACGATTAGGTGAAATTCACTTATATTCTAGCATCAAATTTATACATGTAAATTAAGTATGCATTCTTAATCGACATACACAAATAAGTTATCAATCAAACAGTTAAGCAAATTAAATTCACAACTCAGAAATCACAACTGAAGGTAATCAATTCATATTACAAATATATCCATAGCTTTGAATTAACCTCTAGCCAAACAGAAATTAATTACACATGTTTAATATAATTGAAAAACAAATTAAATTAAACATGAGTTGAAGAAAAATAAAACCAAATGAGGAGTGCTCCCTGCTGTGCTGCTGTCTTCGTCCGCCTTCCTATCGCTGCCTCAAGGCAGCGCCTCCTTCCTCCCCGAGGCTCACTGTGCTCCTCTCTATCTGACCTCGCCTCCTCTCTTTCCTGATTTCCCCTCGATCCGTGCGTCCCCCCACGTTAGCTACCAAGTCCTCACGCTGCTGTGACAGTCTCCTGCAGCGCCTCCTCTTGCTGCCCAACAGTCACAGCTGCCTAGGGCAGCTTCTCTCGCACCGTCCCAAGCTCACGCTGCTCGTCAGCACCTGCCTTCTTTTCTCTTCTTCTTTTTTGTTCCGCGCAAGCCTCTTTCTTTTATTCTCCCCCTTGCTGTCTGCCCGAGGCCTTCCTCCCTCACTGTTATTTGCTGTCTCTTCTTTATCTTTTTCTGTCCTCTTTCCTAGCTGCCCATGCGTTGCTGCCAGCATCATTCCCACTCAATCCTCCACTTTTATTTGCTGCCAACTTTCAGTCTTTGTTCTTTTTAATTTCTTTTGTTTTCCACTTCCTTTTATTTTATTTTTTTTCTTCTTTTCTTTTTGCTGCCAAAATATTTTCTTAAGGTACAACAATAAAATAAGTGAGCAAGGTAGAAATGACGAATTTATTACTTAAAATCACACTAGTGCTATTTTTATTTTCTTAGCTAGATAAATTCTATAAAACACAAAAACAAAGTAAATAACTCAAAAATATAAGAAACTAACTAAGAAAAGACAAGAGAATTTGATGTAAAATATGTATAAATATGAGCTTATCAAGGAGCTTTCACTCGGTTTTCTTTTTTGGACATCATGCAAAAGGTTGTAACTTGTATGCTTGTCCATCCAATTCACATAGTGTGTGTGTACAGAGAGATATTAGAAAATAAAAAAGAGTGGAAGAAATACATGGTGTTAGGAGTGATCAATGAGCTTGCTCAAGTACATGGAGCTTAGCTATTACGGTAGTGACGTGTTATTAAATTTCGTTTTAGTTTTGAATCCGGGCAGGGAAAATACGACAAACCTTTACGAAGATTGGCTTTATTAAATTTCGTGATGTGTTAATATTATTATTGATCTTATTGGTTGGTTAATGTGATCTAATGCTAATTAAATAAATGCTTCTCTTGTGTGTTTACTTGTTATTGGTTATGGAATTATTGCAGAAATGCTATTAGTTGAGAATATATTGTGATACATGTGAAAAATGAAGTGACATTATTTGTGCATTATTCATGTTAATGTAGTTGGAACTTCAGTGTTGAGATTGGTATGGAAATGAGGGTAATTGAAAATGATCTTTTGTGTAGTTGAATCTATTCATTGTGAAACTAGTTCCCAGATGAGCCTAGTGTGAACATTAGAATAGGATATCGGCAAATTATCGATTTGGGTGATTTAGGTTGGATATCAATGAATTAGATAAGATGACTAGCAAAAGGGGTTCATGAATTAGGCTTTTTAACCAAAATGGTTCCTGCGATTTGCATAACATATCACTTTGGTCCCTGATATTGTCCACCATCTATTATTTTCGTCCTTCCGTTAAAAACTTTGTTAAGTGTCCCGGAGCTCTTGGCCGAAAGTTTGGGCAATTTTCAAAGCTTCGTAACTTAATCGTGTCTTAACCAAATTCGACCAATAATATATCAAAATGAAGATAGGAAATCTTAGAACAAGATTATACCTATTTGAAAGCCCAATGGTTGCCGGAGATGGCCGGAAAATAGCCTAAAAGGTGACTGGTCCGATGTAAACTTTAAACGTTCATAATTTCTTCAATACTCAATGAAATGGAGTGATTAAAAACGAAAATCATACTTCTCAAAGAGAAAAAGAGAATGGTACTTTTCTTGATGGCTAAATTGCCGTGGTTTGGCCAGAAAACGGCTCGAAAGTGGTTATCTTGGCCTCGAGTTAGGCACTTTTGAGCCATTTTCCGGACAAACCACGGTAAATTAGCCATCGAAAAAGGTACCATTCTCTTCGTCTTATCGAGACGTATGATTTTCATTTGGAATCACTCGATTTGGTTGAGTATTGAAGAAGTTATGAAAGTTTAAAGTTTACCAAATTTCCGACGAGTTTTCCAGTTTTCCCATAGACTAGTCACCTTTCACGCTATTTTTCGGCCATCTCTGGCAACCATTGTGCTTCCAAATAGGTATAATCTTGTTCTACACTTTTCTATCTTCATTTTTATATATTATGGGTCAAATTTGGTTAAGAAACGATTGAGTTACGAAGCTTTGAAAATTGCCCAAACTTCCGGCCAAGAGCTCCGGGACACTTAATAGAGTTTTTAACGGAATGACCAAAATAATGGATGGTGGACAATCTCAGGGACCATTTCTATTGATTTTCAATAGAAATGACCAAAGTGATATGTTATACAAATCTCTGGGACCATTTTGGCTAAAAAGCCTATAAATTAACAAGTGTAGCCGAAGAGGTTGCATTGCATTCATGCATTGTTATCAATTATGATTTGATATTTGGGAATATGATTTCATGACACTTAATTTAGTATTATCAATTTACTGTGGTAAGGTTATGTCCCTACTGAGCTGTTGAAGCTCATCCCTCTATTGTTATGCAGGTTTACGAACTAGACATTCCAGAGGGTGGGCAGGATGAGACCGGATTAGATGAGAAAATAGAAATTTTATTCATCTTTTTTGTAGAATTTAAAAGAATTCTTGATCTGTTTAATCATGATTTTTTTTATAAGAGAAATTTATTTTCCAGCTCGTTTTAATTTCCTTTTGTTTATTTATTTTTAACTCACGCTTCGAATTCGAGTTTAAATTTTTCTATCAATCCCGGGTTCAGGGCGTGACAGTTTGACCTTGTGGTACTTTCTCTAGACCGACAAGGAGATACATATCCACCTCATGTGCAACCACATATCCAATCATTCATCATTTGATTAAATATCAATGGATTTTCTATGAATATGTGTCAAATATTGCCAAATATTAGCCTCTGATTTCAAAAATGTCAGTTTTTATAAAAACTATCAAATATATCCAAAATATCACTTAAATAGACACAAATACCCTTAATTCATACAAATAACTAGTTGTTGATTAAAAGATTCTTGTGCGATAATCAAGTGGTGCTTTCACTAATTTTTCTAATATGCACCCGAAGATTTTCTATTCCATAAACCTTAAAATATGCTTTTTCACTTTCTAAGAACACAACAAATCTCTCGATTCACTACCATAGTTAATGATAACCTTCAAAACAGAATCCGGACACGAACAACACCCTTAATAATGTGAAGGTGTGGAAAATTAAATACGAAGCACATATAATCCAAAGGAAAATTGAGATAAATAATGTTACAAAAATTGACAGTTCATTCTTCCATAAATATTCAATCGAAGGAAAAAACTACAAAAGCAAAGAGAAAATGTATTAGAAGAAAAGTGCAAAAAATTAACCATCTACACTCATCTTCATTTAGGGGCGCACAATTCTTCACCAACAGTCGATGCCTACTCCTCCAATTTTAAGGTTTAGCTGTGAAACTCTTCATTTTATAGGGTTTTGGTTTTTTAATTTATTATGTTTAAAACTTAAGGTTATTTGTGTCTATTTAAGTGATATTTTGGATATATTTGAAAGTTTTTATAAAAACTGACATTTTTGAAAGTAGGGGCTAATATTTGGCTATATTTGATAAATACTCATTTTCTGTTGATACACTAGGAGGTAATTGTTTAACACCTGAAGAAGTAGTGTCAACAACTGAAACTTCTTTGTCCTTTTGTTGTGTTTGCGATCTGAAAGCTTATGGAGCATATTCATAACACATCACCTTCATCAAAGCCCTCTCAATTGTACAGGAATAATTTCTGTCACATTCTTTTTCATCCAACTACTGTCTATGAGATTTGAACTTATGACATATTCAATAATTTGGAGAAGACTAAAATGTTCTTAGACTAAATAGTCATAAGTGAAATTAACAAAATGAGAAGTTATCCATGTGTATGAACGATGATTCTCGAATGTTTTCCCAATCAACCTTTTATGTTATTCAAATTTTGAGAAATTGACTGAAATAAATCATTCTTTGAAATCCCAATTGTTAAAGTGATTAGTTTTTTTAATATGCTCTCGATATTTGATTGCTATGTCAGCAATATATAGTTAATATTTGATTTCAATCAATTCAACCAGAGATTTAACTCGCAACAATTGAACTTTGAATACTTTGTTGTTTTAGCTAATTTTCCTCCTACATTGGTGTATTCATAAAAGGGTCTAACTGTCCACAGTTGCTGCAATGATCCGGATATTTTAAAAAGGTCTAACTGTCCACAATCACCATTTCATCGAGTCTTGGTAGGCCTAAAGTCATTTGGAAATACGTATTGCACACCTGTTAATGTATGCAAGGAGCAGCATCCAAGGTATCCATGGACATTCATTGAGTCTTGGTAAGCCTGAAGTAAGTTGGAGGGCATGTATCAAGCCAACTCTAATCTTCAAAAGGGCAGCACCTAAGGTATTCATGGACATTTATCGAAGTTCGGAGGGTCAGCACCTAAGGTATCCATAGACATTCACCGAAGTTCGAAGGGTTAGCTGACCCCCCTGCTCATCAATGCATCCGCCACTGATCAACATACTCAGCCAGGGTCGTGGTCATGAATTTTTAGTTGAATATCAGAGTGTGGAACAAACAAGACTACAAAATAATAAGAATATTATTAATAATGAAAAATGTCAGAACGGCTACAAAACCCTTAGATGCTACATTGTGACTGACTTGGTTATAGACTGAATAACAAGTATGCCCTAATCCTAAAAGGTAAGAAATCAAAACCCTAATGCTAACGGGCTAAGCCCAGAAAACCAAACATTCAAGGGGTGTGCTATCCACATAACCCATTTTACTTCTCACACACCCCTTGATAATTTCTATCCGTTGATCTTCTTTCAAACTCATGGCAGTATACGACATGGGTTTGAAAATAAGCAGATGCGGATTGGTTCCGTTAAGCGGACTGGCAGGCATGCAAACTTGACTTGACTTGACTTGACTTGCGAACTTGACTTGACTTAACGGCGAACTTGCGAACTTGACTTGACTTGACTGGTGAACTGGGTGAACCTTTCGAGATGGCGAATTGATTCTGGAAGGTGAACTGATACTGATTCTCATTGGCTAGTGTTAAGGGTATAAAAAGAACCCGTCACTAAACGGACGAGATTTCCATATCTCAATTGTAACTACGAACAAACAAAAACAAAGTACTACCACTCGAGTGGTCATAGATCCAAACACTCGAGTGACGGTCACAAAACCAATTCTAAACAGAACAGTTCATGTGGGCCTAAAACAAATTAACCATATCATATTTTTTTTCTTTGCCTGTGTGGGCCTAAAAACCTCTCAACCTTTTCCTTTTTTTTTTTGTTTTTTTCTTCCTTCCCTTTCTTTTATTTTCTATAAACAGTAACACCAACAAAACAAGCAGCAATCGGGTCAAACTGGTGGTGCAATGGCGACGAGCAAGAATGGGCACCAGCAGGATTTCAAGCAGATACGGTGGTTAGCATTGGTTAGGTTCGTTAGGCAGGTGGTTCCAAGCAGCAGCGAGATGGTGATGGTGAAGGAAAAAATTTGTCCTAGCTAAGGACATGTAAGAACATTTGAATACATATGCAAACTATTAACACTTTAAAGTAGGCATGCATTAAAAAACAATTCATAAAACCCATGACTTTCAAAGCCTAGTATATGGTGAACCAATAAACTCTTTAACAACATTAAAGAGAAGTAAAGATTTAGAGTTTCTTTACCCTTGAAGCTCATCCTTGTTTACACAAGGGATTCACCCAAGTGGAGGGCCTTCAAGTCACCTCCAAGCTCCTTGGATATTGCTTGTGATATCCTTCTCCTTTTGTGCTCCGTTGGTCCTTGAGGATGTAAGGAAATGATCTCCAAAAACACCAAAGATTTGGTGTCTCTAAGTCTCCACACCAAGGGTTAAGTGTGAAGATGAAATGGATGACTTAGAGAAGAAAAGATTGCTAGCTAAATCCCCTCTAAGTGGCCGGCCTCTTTAGAGAAAATGAGAGAAAGTGTTTCACCTCATTTCACCAAGAAAAACCCTAATGAGAAAATTTCTATAAAGTTGCTTTTATAACATTTTTCTTAGGTGAGTGGCAAACTTGCAATTAAGCAAACTTTCACCATCTCCTCATCATGGCCGGCCTATATGTTGTGATTGGGCTTATTGCCCATTTTGTTTTAGTTGTCATACAACTTAAACATAATGGGCCTTGTGGACCAAAACACTTTTGGGCCCCGAAACCCAAAACCAACTTAAAAGCCCAATACGAACCTTTCGTAAAATTAATTAACTAATTAATTAATCTTGACCATTCTTCAATTAAACAATTTAATTGCATATCCATTTCATTTAATTTCTTCACTATCGCCCTTACTCGGTGTACGATCCATTAGGTTCCAATTAGCGAGGCAGTGGGCGATTGTTACTCTTAACGATCGATTGTGAATTGAAACCACATTTCAATTCTCCCTTTAATGATTAGTGTTTGCTAATCATTAGGGCTTCCACAAACCATGAGTGACACCTAGCAGCATATCATGGTTACCCAAGCTAAGTAGAATTGGTTGGAGAACCTATCCAGTTACAACTACAATGCAATACGGTCCTTCTCTAATACAATGCTCTTAATCACATTGTTTAAGTGATAGTTTGTTTCATGTCTACTATCCAATGTGATACTTTTCTATATGATTCCCTTGAATATGATTTGGAACAAACTTCCTAAGTCATATTCATTTGCTTTGGCCAAAGACTTTAGAATCATATCTTAGAGTATTCTCCTTCCACCATGGAAGGTTAGAGATCCCTTGTTGTGCATTCATATGCCTACATGACTAGATAGCTTGACCCCAACAATGCCGTGGACACTCCGATGGAATGCCGTTTGACATGATCAAAGATCAAGGACCTAACCATTAGACATCTATGATGCCTCAGGTCAAAGGACTACTTTGCATATTGCAACTTTAGAGTTCTTACATGACATGTATGTTCGAACTCTCTTTTGATCGTTGTTCAGTGTACTCGATTACTCTTTCGAGCACCTATGTGTTTGTCTTTGTTGGAAATGTGCCCTAAAGCCAATCATATGATGATACTTTACGGACATTTCACATGTTAAACTAATCTAGTTTACATATAAAGGGCAAACATTATTGTTTGAGCCGTCTCATATAAATGTTATATGCTTAAATGATAAAGTCCAAGGAATATGTGATTGGGAGAATGCAATCTAATGAAGTTAGATTCATGAGACCATTCTTTCGTAGACACATCCTAAATGTTCCTGATCATAAGATTGCCAATTGGGCATTGACAGTCCGATAAGATCAGTACGTACTGTGCCTTCTCTCAGGGAGAGTGACTAGTCTCGAGTCATTGGTGTGTGTGACATCAAGACAAGTACGTAGGTGCTCAATAGAGAATGAGTTCACTGAACACGATCAACGAGGAGTTCTCATACTCATGTCACATGAGAACTCATGGTTGGGATAATGCAAATTAGTCTTTTGACCTGAAGCATCACAGTTGTCTTGTGGTTAAGTCCTTGATCTTTAATTATGTCAAAGTCACCCCATCGGGGTGTCCACGACATCATTGGGGTTAAGCCACTTAGTTATGGAGACAAGTGAATGTGCAACAAGGGATCTCTAACCTTCAAATGGTTTGAGGGAGAATACTCTAGGATATGATTAAAATCTCTGGCCAGAGTATGAATGAGATTAGGGAATGCGTTCCAAATCACATTCAAGGTAATCATATAAGCAAACGAATCACATTGGATAGTAGACATGAATAAATAAACTATCAAACCAAACAATGTGGTCAAGAGTATTAGATTAGGGAAAGACCGTATTGCATTTGTAATCCTTAACTGACTAGGTTCTCTACCTCTTCTGATTAGCTTGGGTAACCATGATATGCTGCTAGGTGTCACTCATGGTTTGTGGAAGCCCTAAACGTGTGTAATCACTAAAGGGAGAATTGAAAGTAAGTTTCAATTCACAATCGATGTAAAATGGTTTTAATCGCCCACTGCCTCGCTAAAAGGAACCTAATGGATCGTACACCATGTAAGGTGGAGATTGAAGAAACAATGGAGATGAGTAAGAATAATTAAATGGTTTAATTATTTATGGCAAGGATTAATTAATATGTTAATTAATCAAACGAATAAGTTCGTTAAAGACCTCGGGATAGTTTTGGACCTTAAGGCCCAATGGGCTTCGAACGTCAAAGCCCATTGACTTAAGTTGTATGACAACTTAATGAATAAAGATTCACAAAGGCCCAAAAGCCCATATCCCTTAAAGAGGCCGGCCATATGTGTTAGAATTAGGGTTTTTTGGTTCTTTAGGTCATTTAAAGAAGTGACTATATAAAGAACTTTATAGCCTAAAATTCAAAAGTGACTTTATAATGATAAACTTCAATAAGGAGGACAACTTTAGTTAGACTAAGAGGTAGCTCTTCTCAAAGGGAACGTACCCTTTGACTCCCAAAGAAATAATGCGTAAATCGAATCCTTTATGCATACGCAGAAAGGTGATTTATGTATTTCATATTGTATGAAAAACATTGATATGAGTTGTACCTAGAAAGGTACAAGACGATATCAGTGCAAGCCCAGGATCAGAACCATGGCAACTGTCAAGTAAATCCTTAAGTATTTAAGAAATACTAAAGGATAAATTCCTCAAAGATTGAGGAAGAATTAGAGTAACGTAATGGAAGCGTAAATATATTAGATTATGAATCTAATCCATCATTGGATGTTTCTTCATTATGAATGAAGAGATAAACAGGTATCCCTTTATTATGACTAAAGAGATATTTGGATGGAAACATTAAAGTAATGACTTTAGTGTGTTCCATTATGAATGCAAAATATATTGCCATATAGAAGTTTACAACAATGTTGTTTGGATGGGAAAGTTCATTTATGAATTCTCTATTCGGTTCCAACCAGAAAGTGTATGACACTAATGGGGCGATAGCTCAAGCCAGGGAATCAAGGTCTCATCAAGATCCGAACTCATATGAGAGACTGAACCACATGATTGGGAATCATGTATAATGGTGACGTCGATATTCTCAAGGTTGCTTCTATGGATAACATATAGATATCCATTGCCTAGGCCTACTACTCAGCCATTTATGAAATGACTACAGAAGAGGAATCATAACAGATGAACAAGCTGATTGGCTCTAGTGCAAGTGGGAGATTGTTGGAAATGTGCCCTAAATCCAATCATATGATGATACTTTACGGACATTTCACATGTTAAACTAATCTAGTTTACATATAAAGGGCAAACATTATTGTTTGAGCCGTCTCATATAAATGTTATATGCTTAAATGATAAAGTCCAAGGAATATGTGATTGGGAGAATGCAATCTAATGAAGTTAGATTCATGAGACCATTCTTTCGTAGACACATCCTAAATGTTCTTGATCATAGGATTGCCAATTGGGCATTAACAGTCCGATAAGATCAGTACGTACTGTGCCTTCTCTCAGGGAGAGTGACTAGTCTCGAGTCATTGGTGTGTGTGACATCAAGACAAGTACGTAGGTGCTCAATAGAGAATGAGTTCACTGAACACGATCAACGAGGAGTTCTCATACTCATGTCACATGAGAACTCATGGTTGGGATAATGCAAATTAGTCTTTTGACCTGAGGCATCACAATTGTCTTGTGGTTAAGTCCTTGATCTTTAATTATGTCAAAGTCACCCCATCGGGGTGTCCACGACATCATTGGGGTTAAGCCACTTAGTTATGGAGACAAGTGAATGTGCAACAAGGGATCTCTAACCTTCAAATGGTTTGAGGGAGAATACTGAAGGAAAAATTTTGTCCTAGCTAAGAACATGTAAGAACATTTGAATACATATGCAAACTATTAACTCTTTAAAGTATGCATGCATCCAAAAACAATTCATAAAACCCATGACTTTCAAAGCCTAGTATATGGTGAACCAAAAGACTCTTTAACAACATTAAAGAGAATGAAGAATTTAGAGATTCTTTACCCTTGAAGCTCATCCTTGTTTACACAAGGGATTCACCCAAGTGGAGGGCCTTCAAGTCACCTCCTTGCTCCTTGGATCGTCCTTGTGATTTTCCTCCTTTTAGTGCTCCTTTGCTTCTTTGAGGATTTGAGGATTTGTTCTCCAAAACACCAAAAGTTTGATGTCTCTAAGTCTCTTCACCAAGGATGTATCTTGTGAGGATGAAAATGGATGACTTAGGGAAGAAGAGATTGCTAGATGTCCCTTCCCTTAGTGTTTGGCCTCTTGGAGAAAAAGAGAGAAAACGTTTTTACCCAATTTCAACAACCAAAACCCTAATTGAAAACAAAGCTATAAAGATGAATTTATACTTCATTTCAAGTGAGTGGCAAACTTGTAATTAATCCAAATTTGCATGCCCTCACCCTATGGCCGGCCATCACATTGTTATTGGGCTTGTTGCCCATTTTGTTTTAGTTGTCATACAACCTAAAACATAATGGGCCTTTTGGACCAAAACGCTTTTGGGCCCCGAAACCCAAAACCAACATATAAGCCCATTACGAACCTTTCGTAAAATTAATTAACTAATTAATTAATCTTGACAATTCTTCAATTAAACCATTTAATTGCTTATCCATTTCATTTAATTTCTTCACATACATCCTTACTCGGTGTACGATCCATTAGGTTCCAATTAGCGAGGCAGTGGGCGATGTTACTCTTAACGATCGATTGTGAATTGAAACCACATTTCAATTCTCCCTTTGATGATTAGTGTTTGCTAATCATTAGGGCTTCCACAAACCATGAGTGACACCTAGCAGTATGTCATGGTTACCCAAGCTAAGTAGAATTGGTTGGAGAACCTATCCAGTTACAACTACAATGCAATACGGTCCTTCTCTAATACAATACTCTTAATCACATTGTTTAAGTGATAGTTTGTTTTATGTCTACTATCCAATGTGATACTTTCCTATATGATTCCCTTGAATATGATTTGGAACAACTTCCTAAGTCATATTCATTTGCTTTGGCCAAAGACTTTAGAATCATATCTTAGAGTATTCTCCTCCCACCATGGAAGGTTAGAGATCCCTTGTTGTGCATTCATATGCCTACATGACTAGATCGCATGACCCCAACAATGCCGTGGACAATCCGAAGGAATGCCGTTGTCATGATCAAAGATCAAGGACCTAACCATTAGACATCTATGATGCCTCAGGTCAAAGGACTACTTTGCATATTGTAACCTTAGAGTTCATACATGACATGTATGTTCGAACTCTCTTTTGATCGTAGTTCAGTGTACTCGATTACTCTTTCGAGCACCTATGTGTTTGTCTTAGTGTCCAACACCAAATGACTTGAGACTAGTTCATACTCACGTTTGAGTCAACATAACACATACTAACCTTAGCGGATTGTCAATGCCCAATTGGCAATCCTATGGCTAGGAACGTTTTAGGAATGAACATAAGAGAAAGGTCTTGTTAATCTAACTCATTAGATCACTTATCTCTTAGACCAAATACATCCCTTGGATTCTCTTATTGCTTAAACACATGATACAATAAATAGTGATTAACAGTAAGTCTTGCCCTCCATTAAACATATAAAAGTTTAACACATTAAGTATTCCAAAAAGCTATTACATCAAATGAGTGGCTTTGTGGGCATACTTCCAACAAATACTCTATGATATGATTAAAATCTCTGGCCAGAGTATGAATGAGATTAGGGAATGCGTTCCAAATCACATTCAAGGTAATCATATAAGCAAACGAATCACATTGGATAGTAGACATGAATAAATAAACTATCAAACCAAACAATGTGGTCAAGAGTATTAGATTAGAGAAATACCGTATTGCATTTGTAATCCTTAACTGAGTAGGTTCTCTACCTCTTCTGATTAGCTTGGGTAACCATGATATGCTGCTAGGTGTCACTCATGGTTTGTGGAAGCCCTAAACGTGTGTAATCACTAAAGGGAGAATTGAAAGTAAGTTTCAATTCACAATCGATGTAAAATGGTTTTAATCGCCCACTGCCTCGCTAAAAGGAACCTAATGGATCGTACACCATGTAAGGTGGAGATTGAAGAAACAATGGAGATGAGTAAGAATAATTAAATGGTTTAATTATTTATGGCAAGGATTAATTAATATGTTAATTAATCAAACGAATAAGTTCGTTAAAGACCTCGGGATAGTTTTGGACCTTAAGGCCCAATGGGCTTCGAACGTCAAAGCCCATTGACTTAAGTTGTATGACAACTTAATGAATAAAGATTCACAAAGGCCCAAAAGCCCATATCCCTTAAAGAGGCCGGCCATATGTGTTAGAATTAGGGTTTTTTGGTTCTTTAGGTCATTTAAAGAAGTGACTATATAAAGAACTTTATAGCCTAAAATTCAAAAGGGTTTCTTTTGGGAGAATTAGAGATAACATGTCTCTCATTTTTCTCTCTAAGAGGCCGGCCACCTTGGAGGGTGCATCTAGCAATCCCACTACTCCAAGGTCACTCATTTCTTCTACAATCTAACCTTGGTGTAGAATCTTTAGAGGTTCTCTATTTTGGGAACTTGGAGAATCCAATTCTTTCAACCAAATCCATGGAGCTAAGAAGCAAGGAATGAAGGCCCTATCTCTTGGGTGATTATCCTTTGCATATGCAAAGAGGAATCTACAAAGGTAAATATTTCTCAACTAACAAATGTTGATTTAAAAGTTGAGTCAAGGTTTACCAATCTACTAGGCTTTGAATTTCATGGTTGATGTTTTTGTTTTTGAGTGCATGCAAGCATGATTCCGCCTTTAATTTGTTAATTGCATGCTATTGATGTTGCTCAAATGAACATGTTTTTCACAAAATTTCCTTCAGTCTTAGTGTCCAACACCAAATGACTTGAGACTAGTCATACTCAAGCTTGAGTTGACATAACACATACTAACCTTAGCGGATTGTCAATACCCAATTGGCAATCCTATGGCTAGGAACGTTTTAGGAATGAACATAAGAGAATGGTCTCGATAATCTAACTCACTTAGATCACTTGTCTCTTAGATCAAATACATCCCTTGGATTCCCTTATTGCATAAACACATGATACAATAAATAGTGTCTGACAATAAGCTTTGCCCTTCATTAAACATATAAAAGTTTAATACATTAAGTATTCCAAAAAGCTATTACATCAAATGAGTGGCTTTGCGGGCATACTTCCAATAGATGGTCTGGTACGATGATCAAGCGGCTACAGGGTAGAAGGTTGGTCAGGCAGTTAGTAACGATGTTGATTATGGTGGGCGTGATGGCGGGTTTGATGGATTCAACAAATCTGGTCAGGCAAGTGGTGTTATGGGCTTCACGGTGGTTCAGGTGGACGGCGAGATGATATGAAGTAGCAGCGGGTTTGTGGCTCGATGACGGAGTGGAGTGGATGCAAACGGCAGCTTTGGTGCAGGTTTGGGTTCTAGTAGATAACCAACGACGAACGGTCGCAACGAGTTTGGGGTTCTGGGTTCAGCGCGGTGTGCCTCCCAAGTCCCAAACAAACAGATTCAATTTTGTTTCTTTGTTTTCAAACAACAAAATCATAATTAAAACAAAACTGATACTGAACAAACAATCAAATTGATATCAACCCCAAAATGGATTAATCCCCGAAGGATTTAACTTGCTCTGATACCAAGTTGAATATCAGACTGCGGAACAAACAAGACTACAAAATAATAAGAATATTATTAATAGAGAAGAATGCTGGAATGGCTACAAAACCCTAAGAGGCTGCATCGTGACTAACTTGTTATCGACTGAATAACAAGCATACTAGTTATAAAGAAACTAACCCTAATCCTAAAAGGTAAGAAATCAAAACCCTAATGCTAACGGGCTAAGCCCAGAAAATCAAACATTCAAATAAACCAAAATACTAATATTTTCCAACATTTTTCACCCACGTTAACTATGTAGTTCTCTCTATCGTCCTTTTCGATGACGTTGATCTCCAAAGCTTCTGTCCTTCGCAGGGTTTGTGTTTTTCCACTTGGTAGAAATTGCTAGCGTTTATGTTTGGTTTGCGTTATGATCGAGTTATAAGGTCCTATGCTTGTATGTACGTCCTTATATAATATGTTTTTAATCCTTGCTTGCTACGCAAGGTAGTGTAATATATTAATGTTGGATTTGGTCTATCGGATAAGACTAGGAATTTTTCGTCTAGTAGTAACTTTTTTACAAAGTTAAAAGATCTACCAAATTCGAATTCCATCTTCACCGTTAATAACCAAAGAAAAAAAAGTACATCTCAATTTTTTTCCACCATATATGTACGGAAAAAAAATAAAACCATAATTAATACAAAATAAAAAACTACAAACATACAAAACAAAAATCACCACAAAAACTATATTAGTTGTGACTACTTTTCAAGAGCTTGGCTTCAATTTTCGAAGCAAGAAAAGCTTCAGTAGCCGCATACTTGTAGAACTCGTCACTATCCCTTTCAATATCTATATATACTAAAGCCCAGTTCCCCTCACTGTTCATCATGTGAGAGGGGTTACTGTTCACGGACAGTGTGTGGACGAAAACGCCCTCCAAATGCTTCTTTCTGTGGCATTTTTTGTGCTTTTTCACAGTAAAAAGGCGGTTTTACCCTCATTTGCCTACGCGTCCCTCATTGCTCCGCCTTCTTCCTTTGTTTTTCTACTTTCTTCTTTCTCTGTGCACACTGCACACGCGTCCTCATCTGTGTGCCTTTTCATTGGATTTTCTTACTGCTATACACGTGTTCTTCATCCTAGAACGGAAGAAAGATGGAAAATCAAGGCTCTTCCATTTGCTTCCACAAATTTCTTGATGTCTCTCGAGCTCCGGATCCTAGCCTCCGCATGAAGGTTTGTCTCTCTCTCTCTCACTTTTTTTTTTCAATTCGTGATCGAATTTTCTTTCCAAGAATGTTAGATCTGTTGCCTTCGGGAAGAAAGTTTAAACCTAGAAAAGTTTGGTTTTCAGGAAATCGTCAATCTTGCAGAAACCTTGGGTTTCCTGGTGAGTTCCCCGGCATATTTATTTTGGGTTTGGTTTTTGAGTTCTCTTTTCTTTGTTCAATTTTTTGTGATTTTAAATCCTCTCGGTGGCTACAGATTTCATCAGTTTTTCGGTTCGATCAGGATCACTTTTTTACCCACGAAATCTAGCAACCTCCGGTGAGTTTCGTGACTTTCTCCGTGTGGCTCTTTTGAATTTTGTTTTTGTGGTTTTCGATGTCCACATGGGTTTTTTGTTTGAATTTTGTATTTGTGATTTTGCTGGTTGTTTTGAATTTATAGATGGCTTTTCTGTTTCAATTTTGATTCTGTGATTTTGAGAGTTTGTTTATATTGTCAGATTCGGCTTGGGTGTATGATCAAGAGACCTTGCTGTTTGTTTTTGGGCTTTGGTGTATAGACTTCGAAGTCCTTTGTGCACAAGGTAAATAATTTAGTATCTTCCTTTGAGGATTTTGTGTCACAAAATTTTTACTTTTTGTGTGTTGTGGAGGTTAAATTTTGTGTATTGTGAACGTTGAATCTGTGCAATTCCATTTGTTCTTAATTTTTACTTTTTGCTGAGAAAATGTTGGGAAACAAAGGAACTGGATTTGAGTGCTATTTTTATGATGGATGCTTATTTTGACGAGCTTATTAAGTCTTGGATAATTTATGAATTTACGATCTTCAATTTTAGTATTTAAAGAGTAATATGTGTTTATTTTTTTTTAATTATGCAGCAGTTAAAGAAGGGTGCGAGGAAACTTTATAAAAGATTAAGGAAGGTGAATTGATCATGGTATTTAAATTTTAACAATTCAATTTCTTAAAATTGGGTAAATGCTGGCATTTAATAGTACTTTGAAGATGGATTTTTGACTTTGAGTTTTGACTCTTTATTGTGCATTTTTTTATTCAGTCCTTGGCAAGCCATAATACATGATAAACAAAATAATTGGGTTTTAGTAAATATTAAAAGGTCATACCCAGTGCACAAGGCTCCCGCTTTACGCAGGGTCTGGAAGAGGTGAATGTCGGCTAGCCTTACCCCCATTAAAATTCTTTATTTAAATTTCTAGGTTCTGATGAATTCTCAGTTAGAGTTGGTGACAACCAATTGACTCACCACCGACTTTAGATCAAGATTCAAGTATGCCTTAAATTTGTAAGTCATGTTTTCATTCTATTTTGTTGATTTTGTCATCACAATTTATTACAAAGTTGGGATATCGGTTAATTTTAGACTTGGATTTTAAATTTTTATTCGTATTTATGGAAAATTGCAGAAAGAATGCATTAAGATTCAGCTCTCTGATTCGAAGGACCTTAAGATTGAAGGCTGAATTATTGTAAGTCTGTCTTCTGTCACATGTTTACCCATATTCTTCTGTCCAATCATTTCTTGACACTATATTAGTAATCCCAATTATTATAGGGATTAACAGATTAAGATCTATTTAGATTCTTTTGAATGTAAATAGTACTAATCTTCTTACAATCTTTCATATGTTTACACAATCTTCCATACAATTTTTAATCCCGCAGCAACGCGCGGGCATCGATTTCTAGTTATTTCTAGGCTTTACAAAGTCCAACTCTTCTCCCAACACCGCCTTTGCCAACTCCGATAAGCTGCTCTTACGACGGCCCATCTCATCGTGCTTTACGTCCCCTTTCTCAGCCGCTAACTCCTGCAGCTCCACTCGCCTCCCTATGACACATGGCTCAAACTTCTGGATCTTCTTCACCATTTGTTTGATTCCATCGCAGAGAAAGGTGTTGCTACGATCCTGGCAAAATCCTCATACCTTTGCGGTCATCTACATTTTCAAATTAGTGAAGGCAATGGTTGCCTACGCATACGGTTTGTATGGATGGGTTGTATGTATGAGTTGTCATCCTCACTTTAGCTAAGTCATAGGCTAAAGTCACTTTCCATAGCTTGTCATTCACCAGTCACTTTTCATAGCTTGTCATTCACCTTACATCAACCTTTCCATAGCTTGTCATTCACCTTACATCAACCTTTCTTAGTTGCTTGTAAAAGCTTCTTTACTTGTAATTTGGTTTTTGCTTTTCCACTTGTTAGGGCAGATTTTAGGGATTGTGTTTGTGTAGTTATCCTACAATCTATTGTAGCTTTCTTTTGATTCTCTATAAGAGTTGCCTTCACTCTCTTGTAACATTCATAATGAAATATACAACAAATATTGAAACCAAAACTCAACATGGTATCAGAGCAGGAACCATAGGGTCCTGACTCTGTTCAATTTTTTTACTTCTTCATTTGCTCATCATCGATAGAGATGGCAGAAGAAAATGTGTTTAGTGCCGACAATGCCTCATCCTCATCCCCAAACTTAACCCAAGGGGTTGAGAACAATCCAAATCAACGACTCTGCTCGGTGCTACTAAACGAGTTTAACTGCCTTCCTTGGTCAAGAGCTGTGTCACTTGCTCTAGGAGGAAGATCGAAGCTAGGATTTGTCAATGGAAGCTCTGAGCCCCCAGAATCCACTTCACCAACTTACGATGCATGGCATGCTACTGATCAGCTGGTCATGTCCTGGTTACTTAACTCAATGGAGCCAAAACTGTCTGAGCTTTTCAGCTACTCAGAGTCTTCCCTTCTCCTATGGGAGTCTGTCAAAGACATGTATGGCAACCAAAATAACTCAGTTCGCATCTTTCAACTGAAGAAGAGTGTGGCTAGTTTAAAGCAAGGTGATCACTCATTTGTTCAACACCTTGGAAGTATGAAATCCATGTGGAATGAACTCGATATGTATCGTCCACACATGACTGATTCTGCTGTGCTACTGAAGAGGGCTGATGAAGACAAGGTTTTTCAACTCTTAGCAAGCTTGGGAACGGAGTATGAAGACCTGCGTAGTCACTTGTTAATGACTCAAGAGCTGCCCTCCTTTACCAATGTGTGCCATGCAGTCCAGAGAGAGGAAACTCGATGAAGAGTGATGAACGTTGAGCCCAAATCGAACTCTGAAGCTAGGGTTTTCACGACAAATCACAAAGCAATTGGTGATATGGAGCTTGGCAAGAAAGCAGACTGGAAATGTTCTTATTGCAACATGAAGGGACATTTGAGAGAAAAATGTTGGATTCTTCACCCTAAGTTTGATAGGGAAGGCAGGATGATCAAGGATGGGAAGGGTGGAGTCACTCCAAAAGCATTTCATTCAGCTTGTTCCTCAACTGATGGGATGGCCAATTTCTCAACAAATCCTGTGTCCTTGATCAACGAGTTTGCTGCTTTTCTTAAAAAAAAGCAAGGAAGCACTGAACCTGATGAAATGACACCTGAAAACCCTACTGCAATGCTAGGGAAATTTGTTGGATTCTTGGCTGACTCGGAGAACACATCGAAAGGCAATATTCCAGGTATTATTAGTGCCATTTCCACTGCTCTTGATGAAAATGTTACACATGATTTTTGGATTATTGACTCTGGTGCCACTGATCATATAACTAATAAACCCTCTAGTCTCCACAATTTTCAAAGAACTATTGATCCAATTCATGTATCTGTTGCAAATGGGAAAGGGGAACCTATTCTAGGGAAAGGAAAGATTAGATTGCTAAGTGAGCATACTGATTCCACTGCTCTCTATGTACCTTATTTTCTTTTTAGCTCCTGTCAATAGGAAAAATCACAAAAACCTTAGACTGTCTTGCCATATTTTCCCCTTACAATGTTGTGTTTCAGGACCGAGTTACTCCGAAGAAGATTGGTGAAGGGTTCTTCTTGAATGGACTATACTATCTCTCAAAGGAGTCCAATTTTGTCAAAAAGCTCAGTGTCAACTTAAGTCAAGTTCAGGAACACCAACTCTGGCATCAACGCCTTGCCCATCCCTTAGAACATGTGATGACCAAGTTGTTTCCCTTTTTTTGTAAAAACACATTGGAGTGTGAAACTTGTCAAATGTCAAAAGCCAGTAGACTTCCTTTTGTTTCCTCTAATTCTAGAACTAGTAAACTTTTGAGCTTGTTCACTCTGATATTTGGGGTCCTTCTCATGTAGAATCCTTTGATGGGTATAGATATTATGTTACATTTATTGATGACTATTCTAGAGTAACCTGGTTGTATCTTTTAAAAATTAAAAGTGATTTATTTGATGCATTTAAGGACTTTAACAACCTAGTCACCAATCAATTTTCATCTAAGTTATATATGTTAAGATCAAATAATGGTACCGAGTACACTTCCAATAACATGAGTAATTACTTGAGCAATCATGGCATTTTGCATCAAACTAGTTGTGTTGGTACACCACAACAAAATGGTGTGGCAGAGAGAAAGAATCAAGACTTATTGGAGAAGACTCGATCACTTATGATCCAAATGAATGTTCCTAAGAAATTTTTGTCTCAAGCTCTACTCACTGCCACGTACATCATTAATAGACTGCCAACTCAGGTGTTGAATACTAAATCTCCTTTTTGAAGGGCAGGCCTGTAAGCTTGTCTCACCTCAGGACCTTTGGTTGTACTTGTTATGTGCACATTCAAGCTCTCCATCGTGACAAACTCGACCCTCGAGCTATCAAATGTGTGTTTATGGGATACGCCAGTTCTCAAAAGGGTTACAAAGTGTACAACCCTAACACAGGGAAGCTGGCAGTCTCTAGAGATGTGCGATTTGATGAATATTCACCTTATTTCCACAAAGGGTTGGAGACTAATGCTAATATGGAAGATCTTATGGACCTATTTCCACTATCTATTCCAACAGAAATTCATGAAGTCACTCCTGCTCATATCAGCACTGATAATTCTCAACTCACTGAGAGTGTAATTGATGCAGTGCCAAGCTCCTCTGAACCATCAGAAGCTCAACCAAATCAGCAAGCTATAAGTGCACCAAGAAGAAATCCTACATGAGATAGACATCGGAAGGGAAAAATATGAGTTTAACACATGGGATTTCTAAATGACTAGCATGCATATGCAATTCAAAAATTATATACATAAGCAACGGAAGCATGTTATCAAATAATATCAAAGCTATAGTCATGCAAATCCCCTTCAAGGTTCATAGGTTTATATATAATGCATCAAAACATTTAACTTAAGAACAAAGTCAAGGAATAGATCTATACCTCTTGATCTTAATTTTAGACCAAGGATGGACCACTTCCAAGCCCTTTGCTCCTTGAAGTCCTTGAGCCTAGCCTCCCTTCTTGCCTCCTCCACTTTGTTAGTAAGAGTGCTCCAAGGTTCTCCTTAAGTTTCCAAAGTAGAAAACCTCTAAAGATCCACACCCACTAGTGTAGTGAGATGGATGGAGGAATAACCAAAAGGGTGAAAGATTTGTTAGTAAAATCACCCCCAAGGTGGCCGGCCTTTGTTGTGTTTTAGAGAGATGTTTCTTTTGCCTTTTTGTTGTTTTAAACACACAAAAACCCTAAGGATTAAATCTCTATAAAGTTCCTTATATAGACAAAAAGAAACCTAGTCAACAACTTGACTAAATATCTCTCCGTTTCCACTTAAAGTGGCCGGCCTCTTTGTGTTGGATTTGGGCTTTGGGCTTTTATATATTTCAAGTCATCCAATGCTTGAATAAAAGCCCAATGGGTTTAGGCCCAATGGGCCCAATTAAACCCGAACGTTTCTTTAAGCCCAAAACGATCTTTTATCGCTTTTATGATTTCTTTAGACTTTCTAAATTAATCAAAACACTTAATTAATCCAATTAATTATTTCCTTCATCCAGTAATTACTCACTACAATAGTGTATCGGTGTACAATCATTTTAGGTTCTAATTAGCAAGGCAGTGAGGTGATTGGCATCAATCCAATTGATTATATTTAATCCAATCACTTAGTGAATTAAAACTTCATTTTAATTCACCTTTCTTCTTTGATGACTACATTTAATCATCTAGAAGAACTCACAAGCTATGAGTGACATCTAACCATATGTCATAGCTACCCAAGCTAATGTAGAAGTGGTTCGGAGAACCTATTCAGTTGGAATTACAATGTAATTCGATCCTTCTCTAAAACAATACTCTCAATCACATTACTAGGGTATGGATATATTATGTCAAACCCCTAATGTGATTATTCCTTCTTATATGATTCAATTGAGTCGTATAGGAACGCTTTCCTTTATTACGCTCGATACTTCGGCCGAAGATTCCCGAATCATATCTTAGAGTATTCTTCCTCTCTTATCGAAGATTAGAGATCCCTTGTTGCGCATTCACTTGCCGTCATGACTAAGTGGCTTAACCCCAACTATGCCGTTGACATTCTGATAGAGTGACTTTTGACATAATCAAAGATCAAGTACTTAACCACAAGACAACGACGATGCCTCAGGTCAAAGGACTACTTACATTATTCCAACCATTAGAGTTACTTGCTTGACATGTGAATAGACCTCCATGCAAGTACTCTCGTTGGATTGTGTTCAGTGAACTCATTCCCTTAATGAGCACCTACATACTTGTCTTAGTGTCACAACACGAATGGGATGAGACTTTCCATCCTTCCATTTGAAGCAGACACAGTATGTACCGGTCTAAGCATTGTCAGTATCCCTCCGACAATCCAATGACCAGGAACCTATTTTGGACATTATGGTTATGTGAAGAAGGTCTCTGTAGTCTAACATCATTAGATTACTTCTTCAATCGATCCATTGTCCATGGATACACTATTTAGGACATATATCGTTTATTGAGATAGTCCTAATTCGTGTCTTTGCCATTTGATGTATAAGACTCATCTATACATCCATTCATTTGTCCTGAAAGGTTTCTTCCAAAGATTGACTTTCAGGGCATATTTCCAACAACATCCACCAGTGAGGTTACAAGAGGATGTTACTTACACTGTAAGGCATCATATCTCTGCAGCCATTTCTTATCACAGATTCTCATCTTCTCATACTTCTTTCCTTAACAAATTGTCCCACACTTTTGAACCAAGGAATTTTCATAAAGCCACATGCATGCCTGAGTGGCAAGATGCTATGACTAAAGAGCTTCAAGCTCTGAATGAGAACCAGACATGGAGTGTGGTGGATCTTCCAAATGGCAAGAAGGTCGTGGGAAGTAGGTGGATATATAAGACCAAATTCAACTCCAATGGAAACATTGAAAGACACAAGGCACGGTTAGTAGCTCAAGGCTTTACTCAAACCTATGGCATTGACTATAAGGAGACCTTTGCTCCTATTGCCAAAATGAACACATTGAGGGTAGTGTTGTCTGTGGCAGTCAATAATGCATGGCCCTTATTCCAAATGGATGTGAAGAATGCATTTCTTCATGGGGATCTTAAAGAAGAAGTGTACCTGAAGTTGCCTCCTGGTCATCCAAGAGAAAATGAACCCAACAATGTCTGTAGACTTCACAAAGCCATATATGGTCTCAAACAATCCCCTTGGGCTTGGTATTCGAAGCTTAGTTTAGTCCTTGAAGCTGCAGGGTTCAAAAGGAGTCATGCTGACTCTTCTTTGTTTGTTTGAAGTAGTATTGCTGGCAAATTGGTTGTGCTTATATATGTTGACGACCTAATTATTACAGGTGACAATATAAGTGAAATCAAGACGCTTAGGCAGTCACTTCACAAAAAAATTGCCATTAAAGACTTGGGGCCCTTGAAATACTTTCTTTGAATTGAGGTGGCTACCTCTTCAAAGGGATTGTTCTTGAATCAAAGAAAGTATGTTCTCGATCTTC
Organism: Malus fusca; assembly: GCA_035220775.1. Taxonomy (NCBI): domain Eukaryota; kingdom Viridiplantae; phylum Streptophyta; class Magnoliopsida; order Rosales; family Rosaceae; genus Malus; species Malus fusca. Next base: position 16,764,197 of record CM069066.1, on the reverse strand, counting down.
TAGATGAAGCTAACATGATGGAATGTAAACCAACTCGGACACCCCTAGCTAGCAAACTTCAGTGGCATGAAAAAGGTGAACCTCTCTCGGACCCTAGTGTTTATCAGCGAATGGTTAGGAAACTTATTTATCTCACCATTACTAGGCCTGATATCTCATATTCAGTTAGCCTAGCCAGTCAGTTCATGCACTCTCCTACTCTAGTTCACTGGGAAATCGTCAAGAGAGTACTTCGATATCTCAAGGGCTCAGTACGAAGGGGGATAATTATGAAGAACAATGGATCAAATCACATTTTGGCCTACACAGATGCTGACTGGGCTGGAAATGCCCTTGATCGAAAATCCACAACAGGTTTTTGCACATTTGTTGGAGGGAACCTTGTCACTTGGAAGAGCAAGAAACAAAATGTTATTGCTCGATCTAGTGCCGAAGCTGAGTATAAGGCTATGACAACAACAGCCTGTGAACTTATATGGTTGAAAGGTCTTCTTTCCGAGCTCGGATTCACAAGCATGACACCTATGTCCTTGTATTGTGATAACCAAGCTGCCATGCACATTGCCTCTAATCCAGTATTCCATGAAAGGACCAAACATATTGAAGTTGACTGCCATTATATTCGTGCTCAAGTTCAATCCAAGGTGATAGGCACCGTGTTCACACGCAGCCACGATCAACTTGCTGATTTATTCACAAAAGCACTAGACTCTACTCAGTTTCAGCGTTTGTTGTGGAAGCTTGGATCAATCAATCCCCTTGATCCAGCTTGATGGGGTGTATTGAAACCGGTTTGTATGGATGGGTTGTATGTATGAGTTTGTTGGAAATGTGCCCTAAAACCAATCATATGATGATACTTTACGGACATTTCACATGTTAAACTAATCTAGTTTAATATCAAGGGCAAAGATTATTGTTTTAAGCCGTCTCATATAAATGTTATATGCTTAAACGATAAGTCCAAAGAATATGTAATTAGGAGAATGTAATTTAAAGAAGTTAGATTCATGGGACCATTCTCTTTCGTATCCATATCCTAAACGTTCCTGATTATAGGATTGCCAGTTGGGCATTGACAGTCCGTTAAGATCAGTACGTGCTGTGTCTTTTCTCAGGGAGAGTGACTGGTCTCGAGTCATTGGTGTGATTGACACCAAGACAAGCATGTAGGTGCTCAATAGAGAATGAGTCCACTGAACACGATCAACGAGGAGTTCTCATACTCATGTCACATGAGAACTCATGGTTGGGATAATGCAAAGTAGTCATTTGACCTGAGGCATCATGGTTGTCTTGTGGTTAGATCCTTGATCTTTGACTATGTCAAAGTCACTCTGTCAGAGGGTGTCCACGACATACTTGGGGTTAAGCCACTTAGCCATGGACGCAAGTGATTGCGCAACAAGGGATCTCTAACCTTCAAACCGTTTGAGGGAGAATACTCTATGATATGATTAAGAATCTATGGCCAGAGTATGAATGAGATTTAGGAAGTCGTTCCAAATCACATTCAAGGTAATCATATAAGTAAATGAATCACATTGGATAGTAGACATGATTAAACTATCAAACCAAACAATGTGGTCAAGAGTATTGTATTAGAGAAAGACCGTATTGCATTGTAATCCTAAACTGAATAGGTTCTCCACCTCTTCTGATTAGCTTGGGTAACCATGACATACTGCTAGGTGTCACTCATGGTTTGTGGAAGCCCTAAACGTGTATAATCACTAAAGGGAGAATTGAAAGTAAGTTTCAATTCACAATCGATTGGAAAGAGTTCTAATCGCCCACTGCCTCGCTAAAAGGAACCTAATGGATCGTACACCGTGTAAGGTAGAGATTGAAGAAACAACGGAGATGAGTAAGGATAATTAAATGGTTTAATTATTTATGGCAAGGATTAATTAATATGTTAATTAATCAAACGAATAAAGTTCGTTAAAGACCTCGGGTTAGTTTTGGGCCGCAAGGCCCAATGTGATTTGAATGTCAAGCCCATTAACTCAAGTTGTATGACAACTTGAAAACACAAAGGGCATGAAAGCCCAATGAACCCTTAATGGCCGGCCATATAGAGAGGGGTAGTGAACTTGGCTTAATTGCAAGTTTGCCACTCCATTGTGAGGTGGTATAAAGGCAACTTTATAGACATTTCATCCTTAGGGTTTTCTTTTGGAGAAAATTGGAGAGAACATGTCTCTCCCTTTCTCTCTAGGAGGCCGGCCCTTGGAGGAGATTAGCTAGCAATCTTTCCTCCTCCAAGGTCACTTATCTCTTCTTCAAGTCCATCCTTGGTGTGGAAAAATTAAAGGTTCTCAACTCTGGGAACTTGGAGAATCCTTTCAACCATCCTCATCCAAGAAATCCATGGATCTAAGAAGCAAGGAATGAAGGCCCTCTCCTTGGGTGATTAGCCTTTGCTTATGCAAAGAGGAATCAACAAAGGTATAAAATCTCTCAACTCACTTTGTTCTTGAGTTGAGTCTTGGTTCACCCTTCTACTAGGCTTTGAATTTCATGGGTAATGTTTTGTTTTGAGTGCATACAAGCATGATTCCGCCTTTAATTGTTAATTGCATGCCATAGATGTTGCTCAAATGAACATGTTTTTCACAAAATTTCCTTCAAGTGGTATCAAGAGCCTAGGTCTAGTAGTTGGTGAATCCTTTTGGGTTTTGTATTTTCATAGTTTATGATTTGAATGTTGTAATTGTTACAAGCTTTATTCTTGCTTCTTTGAATGTAAATTTTGTTAAAAAATTTGCCATCTTATATGTTGTAGATGTAGTTCATATGAGCATGAATTTTGGAGCTAAAATTTGGTGCCATGTTTTTGGGGAAATTCGGCCAAATCCAAAGGGTGGATTTTTGGGTTCTTGTTTGTCTTGTTAAAAGTGTTTTAAAGTGACATTAGGAACCCTTAAGTACCCTAGTATGGTAATATCCTATTTCCCTTAAGTTTGAGAGTTTTTGGGGTGTCTTTGGGTGAAAAATGTTCATGGAGCTCTTATGGGTTTTCATGGATGTTCTTCATTGTTCTTGTTATGTTTTTTGGCAAGAACAAAAAGGTTGGGTATTTTGATTCAAAAGTTTTGGTTGTTGAATAAAGTTTTTGTTAATGATGGATGGTTTGAATTTTCCATCAATGCCCACACCTACTTTCTTACAACTTTCCATCACCTTTTCAACCCATCACCTTTCACTTTTGTTGAAAAATTCAAAAGTTTTTTATGACACCATCACTCTCACCAACCGCCCACCCTATTAAAATAGGGTACTTTTGGGGCTTTTATGCAATTACATAAAGTTTTGATACTTTTGTGTATTTGCACTTTGACCCGAAAGTTTAAGTTTTTACGTAAATGCCCAAAATCACTAAAGGACAAATTGTTTTGTTCCTTTAATGAAGTTTTGAATTTGTTGAAATTTTTGGGTTCTAGTTGTAATTACATGAAGTAGTGGACTTTTGTGTTTTTACAAAGTGACCTCAAAAGTTTGTGTTTTGCAATATAGCCCAATGGTTGAGGTTATTGTTTTTGGCCCAAATTAGTTGAGAGCAAAATAGTTTTGTATCTTTAGATGAGAATTGGATTTTCATTTCATTTAGCTCCATTTAAATCAATTCTATTGAAACAAAAACCAAATGAAAATGTTGCATTCAAGTTTAATTAGTTAAAGCGTTAATTAATTAAAGAAATGGTGATTATGAACCTAAGCCTACGATAATTGAGCTATGTGAAAGGCCGTCTCAAAATTGTTTGAACCATGGGAATGTGTAGATTAGATTTTGGTTGTAATTTGATATGATCAAATATTGTAAAAGAGCATAAGCTCTTCTTTACTTTAAAGTAATTTGTTTTGATCAAATGTTGTAAAAGAGCATAAGCTCTTCTTTACTTTGAAGTACTTCTTTTTTGCTTTATTTGATATGCATGAAAATGAAGTAGAGGGTCCAACGCCCAATAAGAAAACACGCCTTAATGTGATTAAACGCGTAACTAAAATCAATCACCATCCCTAGACCGAGATTCAACACTAGCCTCGTGTTGGATCGAATCAAAGGTTCATAGTCATCCTAAGGCCCTAAGGCAACTATATAGTCTATCAATGAATGCAAACCTTATGTTAGTAGTACCATATACTCTTGCTTTAAAAACTGTTTTACAAGCATAGTGGGAGTATCATATACAACTAAATCAATCAAATGGACCAATAGTTGCAATAGGACCAAATTGTTTTAATAGGATTAAAATGCATGCTTATATATGATGAGACCTAAAACCCTCAACCAAACCACTATTAAGTTGATAAGCGTGAGAGTGCTTTGAACACTCTTTCGTGGCCTTCCACCGTGGTAGGCTCCGATCGTTTGTGACTCATACACCGACTTCACCCTATCATGGGGGAGTACAAAGTGCGTGCTTACACTCAGGAGGAGTTCTATATGCATACATGATGTTGTGAAGGTAGGCAATGAGAATGATCAACATCATATCATTGTGAGGTTGTTCTTGAACCCCTACTCGAATTTGCATGGTGGGAATGACTTAATTAAGTGCAATGGAGCCAACATCATATCATTGTGAGGCTTCATTCTCTAGAGGCCAAATAAGATGGGTACTTGCAAGAGATGCAAATGAGTAAGCGTACTCTCTCATTATTATTGATGCTAGCCAACATCATATCATTGTGAGGTGGGCTTGGTAATGGTGAGTCTCCCATACCCTACTAAGAGTTTCCTCCAAAAACTCTCGAATTCCGATGAGGGATATGGAATTTGCCAAAAATAGTGGGTGGTGCTATTTGATTTAAAGACCCGGATCAAATGGCTTAAAATCAATCAATTTATATTCGTTATGTATTTATTTACCAATATATTTGCAAACGCTATCCAAAACTTGACAAAGAAAAAGCCAAAAGCTTTAGTTTCCGGACTTGGTACTACAATCCCATAGATTGTCTTTAATGGCTTGTATATGTACCTAAGTAGTCTCATCCTCGTAATCTTCCTATTGATAATGTATCATTGGAAGAACATGTTAGATAAGTCTATCATAAAGAGGACAACACTTTTAATGTCATAATTCTTCAATTACAAATTGTTGTATGAAGAAGTAAGAGTTGCTTTGAACAACCCTTAGTTAACACAAACATTAGTGCTTGTTTCTTTGTTACATAAACAAGGAACTTGAGAAGTAAGCACAAGGGCATGGACACTTTATGTGCCATGATTCTTCACTTACAAATTGTTGTATGAAGAAATGAGAGTTGCCTTGAACAACTCTTGAAAGTTTGTAATTGTGTTTGGAACATAATGGTTGGTTGACAAAAATAGTCCATCAACATGGACTTATGATGATTTTGAATCATTGAGTGTTGAAGTGTTAAACCACTTCACGAGACGGAAACTAGGCAAGGACTTCACTTTTGTGTCCCTATCCAAATGGTTCACTAAGTTTATTGTAAACTATATAGTGAACAGTAACCACACGCTCTCCAAATTGTTTGATGTGTATAACACAATTGAAACAAGTTTCAAGAGAGATAGTGGGAGTTTAGGGACCATGACTATTGTAGTTAAAGGAGAAGTCAAATAAAGAAGGGGAAATAACTCCAAGGGAACAAACTTTCTTTATGAAAGGATGGACATTGGAAAGGGTATTTGCAAGAAATGTCTTGCAAGTGTCAAGAACACACCTTTCGAAGGTGTTGTAAATTGTTCTTGAATAGTTCAAAACAGTTGGTTCTTCTACTTGAATGCTTGATTCCGTATTAGTAACTATGTTTTACAATCGTTGTGAAAGTGTGGCTAATAAGAAGTAGAAGATTAATGAGAGAAGAGAAAGTACTTCACATTCGGAACGTGAATCAAATATAGATCTCTGCGAAAGCAGGTAGTACTTACTTCCTCATATGAACTACCAAAGAAAGTGGAGAAACAAAGATTGTCTTTACATTCCAATTTGAATAAAGGAACTTAATTCCGTATGAGAAATGGATGAACGTTTTGTTTGACAAAACATTGTTCTTTATTAATGAATGATTAGATTATTGTAATCTAATTGATTATCTCTATAGTAGAGATGATATGGTAGTGTTAACTGTTTAGAATATAACGATGCTTAAAACCCAAAAGGTTGCAAGGTAGTGACTAATCCAAACTGAGTTGTGATACCTCTAAAACATAAATTACGAGTTGGTCATAGATGGATGCTTTGGATCGTTAGATCCGGATCCAATGCCTTCTTGTTAAAATTGTATAGAGGCAAAATGTTTGAATCTTTATTCTTTTGGAAAGGAAGAAAGAATCACAAAGTTGTTGAGGTTAATTCACTTAGATGTTAGTGGCACTTGTCCACAACATAATACTACTCATGTTGTATGACATTCACCGAAGATCGCTCTCGGTTGGACTATCATTTATTTTGAATAAACACAAGTCCGAATACTTTGCAAAAGGTTTCAAAGAATTCAAGAAGTGTAATTTGATGAGTAAGATGTCTAAAGTATTTACCTCCTTAGATTTGATCCAAGGAAAGGTAACACTTTAGAACAGTTTCCTTGAAAGATATCAAGGAAAGAAGCATCATAAGATAATGGATTTCTCCATTAGGAGAAGAACGAACTTGAATAAGATTTAGTTTGTTGGATGTTATCAATTACCCATATATAGGATATATACTTCTAAGACTATATGATTGTCAATTAGAAGATCTTCCAAAATTTTCATGACTCCATAGGATGTAGTTGGATATCACTTCTATAAACCAACTAACAAATGTTGTTTTGTTGGGTAGTTCATTGTAATCCTACAATATGATTTGTCTAAGCGCAAATGAACGAGAGATAGAACTCAAAGAATGGGTTCTTTGAGAGACAAGATGATAATCAACAAATATAACAACCTAGTTCCTACACCACAAGCTCCAAGGTAGTCGAGAAGGATTTATAAACTGTCTCAGTTGAATGGTTTGAACTTTATGACTATGTCATAGAGTTACACCTCTTCATTCGAAAGAAATAAGAATGAAAATCCTTATGACTACATTGAGTGTATATACGACATATACTCAAGGAAATGGTAAAGTACCATTTGACCCGAAATAATGAAACCTTCATAGCTAATTGGTAGCTTAAGGTGACCACAATCAAAGAGAATGGTTGACTTGGAAGAAACCATCTTTGACATAGTCTTGGTTTCAATTAATTCAAAGATTGCTAGCTACAACTAAATGGTTATTCAATGTTTGGACATAATATGGGTTTCCGAAACCATTATTAAGATAGTCTTGATAATATATGTCTGAAACTATGAATCACAAGACATGTAAGTTGTAGAGATCCATCCATCATGAATCTTAGCAAGCTAGTGGGAGCTATAAGTGTCTTATGAGAGAAAAGATCAAATCAATTGATTTCTCATAAAGATGTAAATAAATCTTTTGTTTACTAGGTTTACAAAAGATTAGTGGGAGTTAATCATATTCCTAAAAATTTAACATATATATGATATATTAATTTTGGAAATGAAAGGAATACTTCTTCGTTAAAGTTATGACTTTAAACATTCTATAACGATAGAATGTATATGGGAGATATAGTCTATATACATGGGATGAAATTCTATAATGATAGATTTCAAGATATAATTGGATTATATCAATCCCTAAAAATAGACAAAAGATGCTAGGAAGTTTCTCATATGATGATAAACTTCAATCAGAAGAACAACTCTAGTGAGACTAGGAGGTAGCTCTTCTCAAGGGGAACGTACCTTTTAACTCCCAAAGAAATAATGCGTAAATAGAGTCCTTTATGCATACGCATAAAGGTGATTTACGTATTTCATATTGTATGAAAAACATTGATATGAGTTGTACCTAGAACGGTACAAGACGATATCAGTGCAAGCTTAGGATCAGAACCATGGCAACTGTCAAGTGAGTCCTTAAGTATTTAAGAAATACTAAAGGATAGATTCCTCAAAGAATGAGGAAGAATTAGAGTAACGTAATGGAAGCGTAAATGTATTAGATTATGAATCTAATCCATCATTGGATGTTTCTTCATTATGAATGAAGAGATAATCAGATAATCAGATAATCAGATATCTCTTTATTATGACTCAAGAGATATTTGGATGGAAACATTAAAAGTAATGACTTTAGTATGTTCCATTATGAATACAAAATATATTGCCATATAGAAGCTTAAAACAATGTTGTTTGGATGGGAAAGTTCATTTATGAACTCTCTATTCGGTTCCAACCAGAAAGTGTCTCTAGTGTACCGACACTACGACACTAATGGGGCGATAGCTCAAGCCAGGGAATCAAGGTCTCATCAAGATCCGAACTCAAATGAGAGACTAAACCACATGATTAAGAATCATGTATAATGGTGACGTCGTTATTCTCAAGGTTGCTTCTATGGATAACATATAGATATCCATTGTCTAGCCCTACTACTCAGCCATTTTTTAAATGACTTCATAAGAGGTATCATCACTGTTGACCAAGCTGATTGGCTCTAGTGCAAGTGGGAGATTGTTGGAAATGTGCCCTAAAACCAATCATATGATGATACTTTATGGACATTTCACATGTTAAACTAATCTAGTTTAATATCAAGGGCAAAGATTATTGTTTTAAGCCGTCTCATATAAATGTTATATGCTTAAACGATAAGTCCAAGGAATATGTAATTAGGAGAATGTAATTTAAAGAAGTTAGATTCATGAGACCATTTTGTTTCGTATACATATCCTAAACGTTCCTGATCATATAATTGCCAATTGGGCATTGACAGTCCGTTAAGATCAGTACGTGCTGTGTCTTCTCTCAGGGAGAGTGACTGGTCTCGAGTTATTGGTGTGATTGACACCAAGACAAGCATGTAGGTGCTCAATAGAGAATGAGTCCACTGAACACGATCAATGAGGAGTTCTCATACTCATGTCACATGAGAACTCATGGTTGGGATAATGCAAAGCAGTCATTTGACCTGAGGCATCATAGTTGTCTTGTGATTAGGTCCTTGATCTTTGACTATGTCAAAGTCACTCTGTCAGAGGGTGTCCACGGCATAGTTGGGGTTAAGCCACTTAGCCATGGAGGCAAGTGAATGCGCAACAAACGATCTCTACCCTTCAAACCGTTTGAGGGAGAATAATCTATGATATGATTAAGATTCTCTGGCCAGAGTATGAATGAGATTTAGGAAGTCGTTCCAAATCACATTCAAGGTAATCATATAAGTAAATGAATCACATTGGATAGTAGACATGATTAAACTATCAAACCAAACAATGTGGTCAAGAGTATTGTATTAGAGAAAGACCGTATTGCAATGTAATCCTAAACTGAATAGGTTCTCCACCTCTTCTGATTAGTTTGGGTAACCATGACATACTGCTAGGTGTCATTCATGGTTTGTGGAAGCCCTAAACGTGTATAATCACTAAAGGGAGAATTGAAAGTAAGTTTCAATTCACAGTCGATTGGAAAGAGTTCTAATCTCCCACTGCCTCGCTAAAAGGAACCTAATGGATCGTACACCGTGTAAGGTAGAGATTGAAGAAACAACGGAGATGAGTAGGGATAATTAAATGGTTTAATTATTTATGGCTAGGATTAATTAATATGTTAATTAATCAAACGAATAAAGTTCGTTAAGGACCTCGGGTTAGTTTTGGGCCGCAAGGCCCAATGGGATTTGAATGTCAAGCCCATTAACTCAAGTTGTATGACAACTTGAAAACACAAAGGGCATGAAAGCCCAATGAACCCTTAATGGCCGGCCATATAGAGAGGGGTAGTGAACTTGGCTTAATTGCAAGTTTGCCACTCCATTGTGAGGTGGTATAAAGGCAACTTTATAGACATTTCATCCTTAGGGTTTTCTTTTGGAGAAAATTGGAAAGAACATGTCTCTCTCTTTCATTCTCGTCCAAGAAATCCATGGATCTAAGAAGCAAGGAATGAAGGCCCTCTCCTTGGGTGATTAGCCTTTGCTTATGCAAAGAGGAATCAACAAAGGTATAAAATCTCTCAACTCACTTTGTTCTTGAGTTGAGTCTTGGTTCACCCTTCTACTAGGCTTTGAATTTCATGGGTAATGTTTTGTTTTGAGTGCATACAAGCATGATTCCGCCTTTAATTGTTAATTGCATGCCATAGATGTTGCTCAAATGAACATGTTTTTCACAAAATTTCCTTCAGAGTTGTCATCCTCACTTTAGCTAAGTCATAGGCTAAAGTCACTTTCCATAGCTTATCATTCACCAGTCACTTTCCATAGCTTGTCATTCACCTTACATCAACCTTTCCATATCTTGTCATTCACTTTACATCAACCTTTCTTAGTTGCTTGTAAAAGCTTCTTTACTTGTAATTTGGTTTTTGCTTTTCCACTTGTTAGGGCAGATTTTAGGGATTGTGTTTGTGTAGTTATCCTACAATCTATTGTAGCTTTCTTTTGGCTCTCTATAAGAGTTACCTTCACTCTCTTGTAACATTCATAATGAAATATACAACAAATATTGAAACCAAAACTCAACACCTCCAAAGGTTCGTCTTCTTCTTTCTTGCCGTGGTTACGCCAATGGTAGTATGCTCGATCACAGCGAAGACCGACCACAAGATTTTACCCTCCCTTACCTTTTTTTGTTCATCTTGGGGCTCCAACTTCTTGTAGTTTCACGACATCCCCATGTATCAATCGTGGTGGTTATGGTGAATTTGCCTACGCTGATTATGTAGTTGATGTACTTTTCCCTACCGTCATTTTCAACGATGTCGATCTCCATAGCCTCTGCTCCCTGCTAGGGTTTATGTTATGGCCCTTATACGCATGTGTATGTGCCCTTATAGTTATATTAATCCTGCTTGCTACACATTGATTTGTTTTCCTAACAGTTTGTGGAATATATATAGGAGTAATAGTTCACTTGTCATACAACAGGCAATAATATTAGAAGCAAAAATGGATTAGTTATTCCTTAAAACTCAACTTTTTGATGGGTTAAATCCGTTTACTAGACTTTATCTAAAAAGCTAATTGAATTGTTTGGTTGTCAAATTTGTAGTTTTACTCTTCCTAATATATACCGCATTAGACATTACCAACGTTTAGGGTGTGTTTGTTGCACCAGACTATTGCGGACTGGACTAGCTTAGAATAGACTAAACTGGAATAACTTAGGAGAGTGTTTTGTGTAGTATCAGATTAAGAAGTAGGATAATAAAAATAATAAAAATAATTCTTTTTTATTTTTCTATTTCTCTTTCCTGTTCTAGAACATTCCTGAAACCTCTCTTCCCTCTCATTTTTTCCTTCCAAACTCCATAGATTCCAATCACAGCTTTTCCTTCATTTCAATTGATAAAGCTTTCCGTCCAAATTCCACTACTTCCAACCACATCTTTCTCCTCCATTTGAATCGATAAAGCTCCCAAAACACAAACAATCAAAAATTCAATTTCAATCGAAATCGAAATCGCAGTTGAGTTCCTTGTATAACCAACGACGACACTCTGATTCCGGTCCTGATTTGTGTCTGGGTCGTGAACCAAGATCGACTAGTCAAGAATCTCACCTCCTCGAGGCTGGGTCTCACATATCAGTGTCGACATCGAGCAAGACGAGGAGAGAGATGGAGAAGACGTGACCTGGGTTTGGGGCAAGGAGAGAGGGAAATGATGCGAGCATTAGTGAGAGAACGAGAGTAGTGAAGAGAGCACGTGAGAGCGAAGAGAGGACGCAGGAGCAGAGAGAGGAGTCTTAGTTAGTCCCATAGTTTTTTTTTTGTGGGGGGGGGGACATGTTAAGACCGACTAGCGACGTTGTTAGTTGAGGCGAGTCCTCCCTAGTACCACTAAAGTTAGTCTCGTGCGCGAACAAATATGGACTGCACTAATCTTTAATCCTATCAAGTCCAGTGAAAACTAAAGAAGGCAAACAAACAGCCCCTTAGGGTTTTGACCACTCACCGTTTACGTCTATGTACAAATGTATATTGTGAAAAAAAGAAGATATAAAGTCGAGCACAATATACAAGGCTAATTTAAGTTATAGGAAATAAATCAATCTAATTAACAAGTGAACCTTGATTCACGAGGATAAGGAAACTAAGATATATTTTAAGGAGTCTTAATGAAACACTTCTTATACTATTTAAATTTAATCTTAAGGACATTATTATAGCAGGGTCCACAATGATATTGACATTTTTATCTAGTTAAAATACATTATTTTGCATGCTACTATTCCGCTTATGCTACTTTTCATTTTTTGCTAATCTGTTGTCAGCTTTTCATGCTTCCATCATGTTGTCGATGTTGTGCAGCTCTTTTTTTGTCAGATTGTTCCAGTACTATTCATGTCCTTCTACTAGCTCTGCCTCTCTTTCTCTATCTTCTTTTACCTTGTAATACATATTTTATGTTTCTCTTTTAAAATTCTGATGCTTCTAGTAGGGCTGATGACGGACTTTTGCCTTGTTGTAAATATACATTCTTCTTCTTCTTCTGCTACTAATATCATATCATACCTAAAATATTCAAACTCATCTAAAGCTAACATTTGGATCTCTCGAAATCTCAAAATATTTTGGTATGGAGGAGTCCATGTATGTGGGGAGATAAAAGATAGTCTAAGGGACTCTTCATTAATCTTGGCTATCTACCTAGCTAGCTTTCTCCTTATGCATATGTACATACCAATCTGAAGGACTACTAATAAAACTTATGCAAATTTCTTTCCACTATTCTAGATAATCTTCTTCTACTTTTATAAGCTTTTTAGGAAATGACTTTAATTGAGAACTATGGGTTAATGAATATTTTATCAAGATAGCCAAATCTAATAGTTAGGCTGGGGTAACTTCTACTACATTATACTTCTTCTGATGCTCATAACTAAAATGTCATGGTCTAAAATCTCTAATGTTAATTTTAGCTACAATTATGCTAACATCTGGTTTACAAATACAACTCTTTGTACTATCACAATGACATGGTGGATATTGTTGGAAATGTGCCCTAAAGCCATTCATATGATGATACTTTACGGATATTTCACATGTTAAACTAATCTAGTTTACATATAAAGGGCAAACATTATTGTTTGAGACGTCTCATATAAATGTTATATGCTTAAACGATAAAGTCCAAGGAATATGTGATTGGGAGAATGCAATCTAATGAAGTTAGAATAATGAGACCATTCTTTCGTAGACACATCCTAAACGTTCCTGATCATAGGATTGCCAATTGGGCATTGACAGTCCGATAAGATCAGTACGTACTATGCCTTCTCTCAGGGAGAGTGACTAGTCTCGAGTCATTGGTGTGTGTGACATCAAGACAAGTACGTAGGTGCTCAATAGAGAATGAGTTCACTGAACACGATCAACGAGGAGTTCTCATACTCATGTCACATGAGAACTCATGTTTGGGATAATGCAAATTAGTCCTTTGACCTGAGGCATCACAGTTGTTGTCTTGTGGTTAAGTCCTTGATCTTTGATTATGCCAAAGTCACCCCATCGGGGTGTCCACGACATCATTGGGGTTAAGCCACTTAGTCATGGAGATAAGTGAATGCGCAACAAGGGATCTCTAACCTTCAATTGGCTTGAGGGAGAATACTCTATGATATGATTAAAATCTCTGGCCAGAGTATGAATGAGATTGGGGAATGCGTTCCAAATCACATTCAAGGTAATCATAAAATGCAAATAAATCACATTGGATAGTAGACATGAATAAATAAACTATCAAACCAAACAATGTGGTCAAGAGTATTAGATTAGAGAAAGACCGTATTGCATTTGTAATCCTAAACTGAATAGGTTCTCTACCTCTTCTGATTAGCTTGGGTAGCCATGATATGCTGCTAGGTGTCACTCATGGTTTGTGGAAGCCCTAAACGTGTGTAATCACTAAAGGGAGAATTGAAAGTAAGTTTCAATTCACAATCGATGTAAAATGGTTTTAATCGCCCACTGCCTCGCTAAAAGGAACCTAATGTATCGTACACCAAATAAGGTGGAGATTGAAGAAACAAAGGAGATGAATTAAATGGTTTAATTATTTATGGCAAGGATTAATTAATATGTTAATTAATCAAACGAATAAATTCGTTAAAGACCTCGGGATAGTTTTGGACCTTAAGGCCCAATGGGCTTCGAACGTCAAAGCCCATTGACTTAAGTTGTATGACAACTTAATGAATAAAGATTCACAAAGGCCCAAAAGCCCATATCCATTTAGTGTTGAATTAGGGTTTTTTGGTTCTTTAGGTCATTTAAAGAAGTGACTATATAAAGAACTTTATAACACAAAGCTTCCATTTCTCTCTAAGAGGCCAACCACCTTGGGGGATATTGTCTAGCAATTCTATTTCCTCAAGGTCACTCATTTCCTCTCCAATCCAACCTTGGTGTAGAATCTTTAGAGGTTCTCAATTTTGGGAACTTGGAGAACCTATTCTTCTAACCAAATCCATGGAGCTAAGAAGCAAGGAATGAAGGCCCTATCTCTTGGGTGATTATCCTTTGCATATGCAAAGAGGAATCTACAAAGGTAAATATTTCTCAACTAACAAATTGTTGTTTTTAAGTTGAGTCAAGGTTCACCAATCTACTAGGCTTTGAATTTCATGGTTGATGTTTTGTTTTTGAATGCATGAAAGCATGATTCCGCCTTTAATTTGTTAATTGCATGCTATATGATGTTATTCAAATGAACATGTTTTTCACAAAATTTCCTTCAGATATATCCTTGTATTAATATTCATCTCTAGTTTTGGATCAACAATTAACAGATACAAAGCACATTATAATTGTAATTGTAACTCTTTCATAGACTGTGATGCTCTGCTGATCAGGATCTCATTTTGCATATGTGGTGGCATTATTCTTAATTTTACTTTTGAAATTTCTTCTAATAAGATATCATCTTTTATTAAGTCTAAAGATATATTCCTAAGAAATCTTTCATATCTTTCTTGTTTTTCTTTATATGTCAAATGTTGATGCTACTAATTCATTTGATGCTACTCCATTTCAATATCTTCTTCTAAGAACTCAATCTTAACTTTTCTCTCTTCTATAGGCTCATTAGCCTCTTGTCTTATGGATTCAATAACCTCTTTTTCTTTATTCTTATGTTGATCAGTTTCTATGCCTATTTTTAGTTCTCTTTTCAGGGTGTTACTTGCCTTCTGCTGCATTCTAAGAGATTGAAGTTCTCGATTCATTTTGGTGAATTGGTTAAGCAATGCCTTATGATCTCTAGAAATGGCTTGGAGGCTATGTTCAAGAGAATGGATATGATGCTGGCTTTGATGGAAATTAAAATTAAAACTATCAAATTCATGTTCTAATGCTCTAATCAATTTTTCATGACCTAACCTCATGCTTGGTTGTTTAATCTGAGCATTCCAAAAATTATCTAAGAGAACCTGCTGCCTATCAGTGAGTCTTGGTACCTTTGCCTATATCTGAAAGTTGAATTTTTAATTCCTTCAACTATAGTGCTATTAAAGTTAAAGGTGAGTACTGGTGGTGATGCTGGTCTGCTTATGTTGTTTTGGAATCCATTAAATGTTGGTATACTTCTGCCTTGTGATCTTGTGCTATTTGAGGATGATGATCCATGATATTCCATTTCATTCAAAATGTCCTTCTGGATAAGTAAAAGTTGTCCGCTCAATTAATTCTTCTGCTAATCTTATTTGCCAAAAACCTAATTTACAATCAAATTTGCTAAAATATTTACTCTCTTGAATTTTGTTTATAAGCTCATCCTTGTTTTGTAATTTTTAATTATCTTCATATGTAATATCATTTAATCTCTTATAATTATAAACTATTCTAGCCTTACCTTTCTTTAATTCTAAATGTTTTCTAACTATGAATGTTGCTGATCTATGTCTAGATTTTGAAGGTCTAATTACTTTTAAATTTAGTAACTCTTTTATTTACTGCTAAAACTCTTCCTTATCTGATAAACTATAAGGCATATCAGCTGTTTTAATAGTTAAATCTTGATTAATTATATCTAATTTTGCTAATATTTTATTTTTGCTCCAATGTAAGTGTGGGTCTTCTCTTATAATTTTAGTTTGTTCTGCTAATTGTAGCAATTCTTCCAAACCCTTTGGTCTATCTAACTGTAATATTTCTATGTGGGTTCATTCTTCTAGGACTGGATAATCATGTCCAAATATTTCTTCATCAAATTCTTCTATATTATTATACTCATCATTTTCTTTTGAATTTTCTAAATAATAATTATCTTGAATGCTCGATTCTGATAAGAGCATATTTATGCGACTTAGTTAGCTTGTTTTCTTGCATTTTCATAGTTAGTTTCTGTTTATTATAGTGATTTAAGCTATTTTCGTATGTTTGTAGGTCCAAATGACAAAGTTGGCAAGAAAGTGCATTTTGGAGCATTTTAGAGCAGTTCTTGGGTTTACAATTCCGTAAAACTTTAACCGTAACTCCAAATCCTCTTCTGCTTACGCCTACGAGCTCGTGTTGTCGAATACTTCAGGGATATGCTAAAGCAAATTTCATACGCCTCACTATACGCTGATCAACGAAAATCAAAACCTTTGCCTCTAAGGGCACATTCGTAAAGTCATGCCTTTAAAATTCATAAATTCGTAAAATTAGGGACGGGCTGTCACAATCTACCCACCTTAAAAATTTCGTCCCCGAAATTTAAAATCATTAGCTAAACATAAAGTACTCCATAAGATAGGAAGCAGTATATACCTACATACATGGAAAGAGGAAATCAAGCTAGAGCGGTAGCATAACAGAGAATGTCATTATGTCGTGATCGGAACGTAATTATTCTTCTTTCATGCTTTCAAGCTCAAACCTTCCTTCTCTTTATATGTATGATAATGCTATATAATAGATAGAAAAAGGATTTCCTAAAAAATAATCGACACCCAAAATGCCGCTTTCATGGCCCTATGGTGTTATTTTCGGCAAACTGAAGTGACCAACATACCCAAAAGGCTCAACATATTCGTAAGTCCAAATTCCTCTTTCAAACATATAAATAACTGTTGCACTTGTCTAGAAAGGTTTTTGTTCACTCATGGGGTTTTGATCATCGGCGCACGCGCCCGCCAAATCAATCTATTATGAATTCCTCACTAATTGAACGAAAAAAAAAAATTATGTCGAGAAGGTTAAAAGAACACTCAAGAAATTGAGTGTCAAAACAAGTTCATGAAATCTAGAATACAAGATATTTGGACTAAATATAAAATTTTCATATCTAAGTGGATCCTCCTGGACAGTTTGTCCCTTATCTAAAATGATATGGGAAATAGGCTGGTGACTCTAAATCAACCTAATTACCTTTAATACCAGGAGGTGAAACTGGGGGTATAAACATAATAGGGGCAGACAAAAATATCAAAGAGTCAAACAAACAATGAATTATGCCAAAAGACTAAACAACTCCGTTGTGGTCTTAGGCCAAGAGTAACAAGGTCAAATTTAAGAATGAGCTAACAAGGTTCTTGATAATCGAATGGCAACATCACAAAAGTATTAAACTACCAGAGACCAAAAGTAATTTCCCAAAATGTTATTCCGCCGAGTGTTCTCACATTAGCACCACATTGCCACAAGAGACATTTCCTGAGTCTTAATAAAAATAGACTTGGCAAGAATTCTATTAGGTGGTATTCTAACAATGCTACCAAGAATTTAAAACTCGTTGAATTTCCGATCTCAAAAGGATCAATATTAACGGTGGAAGAATAATGATAAAATTATTTGATAAGAAGTGAAACACGTAACACAATGTAGTGTAAATACATGAAGATGGTCATATTATTGGGTTTCTGATTGCCTGAACTTGTATAAAGATCTAGAAGCCACTTTCTCATAATGCCATCATCCTCCAAAGTAAACAAAAGAAACTGTGGTTATTCAGTTTGATTGGACCTTCTTTCTTCAACATCTTTCCGCTCTAACCTAAGGCGAGACGCCTGGATTGAAAATTCTCTTCCATCATCTCACGTGAAATCTCAATTTTGATTTCTGTTTAGTTCCACCTTTGATCATGTCCCACGGGTAAAATTAACAACATCCCACCTTATATCTTAGTTGTTTTCACCAGTGTCTTGTTTGTTGAGATTCCAACGAACATTTTTAGAAAATAAACCCTCGCCAATACTTTAAGCTTTGAGGCTGGAAGAATACTGTTTTCCACTCAAGTAAAGCTACCACCAATTGAACAACACATGAGCATAGCATTTGTTTAGCATCATAATTATTGGTTTTCACATTATGATGTGAAATAATCCAACACTCAAATTAAACCCTCTTGTTGTCAAATTGTAGTAAAGATGCAAGTAGGGATTGTTCTGGACCGGGGATTAGGAGGGCTAGGAGGGCTTGCTAATAACCTCTAAATTGACTCAAAAACATAAAAAAAAAAAAAATTAAATACTTTGAAACAAGAAAGTAAAAGGGGGTTTTGGTTTTGACGAATTTGAAACAAACAAACAAATTGTAAAACTAAACAGATTGTAAAACGAATTTTGGGAAATAAGATGGTTGATGGATTAGCTAGAGGTCCATTCTTCACACATGACACACATGTACATGAATCGATTTCCAATTGCTTTTCAATAAATTATGAAGCTCAACACCCCAGATTAACCGTGATGCACTAATTAACCCTCAAATTTTCCTTTACTCATTGAATTGGATGAATGCATGCGACAACCCAAATCATTCTCCAAAGGTCCCCTACATGAATGCATAATAGAGATACAATCAGAGATCATTACGTTCCATGAAAATCATAAGTGTTGACGAGACATTTGTAACTATGAATGCATGATACATTTGCCAAGAATTCAATTAACGCGATTGTGACTAGCAACCTTCACTACTCATGAATACAAATTTGTAACAATTAGGTGAAACTCATTTATATTCTAGCATCAAATTCATGCATTGGAAACTAAGTAAACATCCTTAATCAACATACAAGAATCAGTTTTGAAGAAAATAGTTAATTGAATTGCATTCACAACTTATCAAATCACAATTGGAAGAAATCAATTCATATCTCAAGGATGTTCATGGCTTCGAACTTCCCTCTAGCTAAGTAGGGGTTTAGCCGCTCATAGTTACAGCAAAATCAGAGAATAATAAAGTAGACATTGAAAACAAGAATGAAGTACACCTAAAACGCTCCAATCTTCAAGCTTGAAACGTCGAAAGCCCTTCTTCTTCCCTACCTTGCTGCGGCACAAGTGACTATGGATGTTTATGGTTGAATGAAGGGGTCAGAGATGTGTTAAGGTTGAATGGGGCTGCGGCAAGGAAAGGAGAATGGCTGGAATTGTGTATGGGAGTGAATGGATGTGTAGAATGGTGAATGAAAGATTAGAGAATGCGACTAGGGTGTTTATTTAAAGACTTTAGGGTATTTAAGGCTAGGAAATAATTTAGGTAACAGAAATTAAACTAAAACTTAAAGGGAAATAGGAATTAAAGTCAGAATCCTAAGGAAAAGGTAAGGGAGGTGCGGCAAGGGAAGGAAAAAGGGTAAGTAGATTACTTCCTTGCAATTGTGTCTTAAATTGAAAGGAAATCAACAACCTTGTGCGGCAAGGAAAGATAAATGAAGAGTAAGGTGCAGCTCCCCCTTGGACTGAGATTTAAGTGTCCCAAATTGACTAGGAACCTTAATTATGGCTGAAACCTTTGTAGATTAGGATTAGGAAACTTTGACTTGTCAATCCTTCTTTTTCTTGGATTCCTTTTCCTTCCTTGACTTGAATTAATTTTTCTTCCTCTCTTTAGCTGATTCGTAGCATACTTTGGTCTTCAATTTCGTCCATCTACATTTCTCCAAGCATAAGCTATTCAATTCATGCCCAAGACTGCTCCAAAAGGCTTCAAAATGCACCTTTTTGCATACTTTGTCCTTAGAACTTGAAATTGTACGAAAATGACTTTAAACACTAAAATAACTAAGGAATAACAACAACAATGCACAAAAAGAAGCTAGCTAAGTCGCATAAATATGCTCCTATCAAATTCCCCCACACTTAGTTTTTGCTAGTCCTCGAGCAAAACGAAACAAACAAAATAAAACAAAGTAAACAAAACACACTCTAATCCTTCCAACATTTGCCTCAGGAATTTCCAACGCACATGACATGTTAAAAATCGTTATTCCCACAGATTTTAGTCATCCTTACACTCGAGCACATACTTAATCACAGTAGCCACTTACTAGCTCACAATCAATCAATTAAAACAATGGTTTGAATGTAGTAACATGCCTTAGAGAATTCACTCAATTCCTTACAAGATACTCTCTATTTTCACACAGATTTTCTGACTACACACCCTACACTAGTTATATGTGAGAAGATTGATACAAACATGTAGACTAGCACTCACATATGTTTATAACAAAAAAAGCATTTTCTGAAGTTATTAAGCATGTTTAGATATGATCTTATGAATGGAATGCTACTACGTAGATGCGAGAACCAGGGATACCATATGCTCATATCAATTCCAAACTCCACATATTGAAACACACAACACCCAAGATTGAAGTTAAGGGGTTGTAACAGGCTTAAGGGTATTGGCTAACAAAGAAGGGTAAGGATAACAACCGTTCTTAAAGCAATAGCAAGCAAAGTACTGAAATTGACACTTAGAATTCACTTTAGAATCCAGCCACTAACTTAGACACACAAAGGGAACAATCACACAACATTTAGGTTCGAATGCTAAATTTATTTTTTTATTTTTTTACAACCAACACTTGTGAGCTTATTCTCACTTATTTTTCAACTCTTTTTCATCCTTTCCATAACTTTTGTTTTTTTCTTTTCCTTTTCCACTAATTTTTCTTTTTCTTTTCTACCCATGCCCCTTTTGAGACTTTGGCGCACACACACACACAAAAATCCCTTCCCCCACACTTGTTTTTTTGCATCATTTGGATCAAAGGGAATTCCCTCTAAGTTATGCTGCACTATGCTTCAAGAACAAAGGTATGGATGGTCCTATTCTAGGCTTGGTAGGGAATATGTGGGTTAACAAAGAACATAGGCTAAACGAGGCTCAACGGGGTTAAAACCTAAACACAATGCACAGAGGGTCGGCTTTTTGGCTCTTGGTTCACTAAACAACTTCATCTTGTTCATGTGTTATGCAAATCAATATCATGCTTTGAATGAAACGGGCATGAGTTCTAGTATTTGGAACTAAATGATGAAATGTCTTCTAAGTAGCAACCAAGCAAAGAATAATGAGATCATGCAACGACTTTAGAAAACAAGAAATCACAGATTAATAACTCTCCAAAGAACGTTTAGGCTCAAGTCTCACAGGGTTGTAGCGTTAATTTGAGTTCCTTCCTTCAAGCATGTTACAAAAACTGATTTTTTTTCTTTGTAATTAAATCTGAATTCATAAACAACAACGACAACCAAGCATAAACCAAAGGTATATCAAACTTCCATCCATGTTTACAACTTTCTTAACAGTCATGCAATTAAAAACCAAATCCTCATCATTGTGTTGGAAGGTATCCTAAGACACAAACAACACACAAAAACAACTATTTTTGGCTTTTTGAAAACAATTTTTCAAATTTTTATCAAATTTTCGGATTCTTATGTCAAAACACACTAAAATGCTTCAAAACACACTACAAACACTTAAAAAATAGTGAAAAACAACATTGTAAGTGATAGGTGAATAAACTCACATAAAAACAATCAAACAAGCAACAAATAAACATGAAAAGATAAGGGCAGCAAGGAGAAAGGTTGAAAGAAAGCAAATCTGGATTTAGAGCCGATTATAGGTGCTCTTTATTGGCATGGGTTGCCTCCTACGAAGCGCTTGCTTTAACGTCGTACAGCCAGACGAATACCATCCTTCAAGCCTCCTTGGAACCCATGGCATGGAGGGGAAGTTCCTTCACCACATGCTCCTCAAACAGGTCGTAATAGGGCTTCAAACAATGCCCATTCACCTTGAATTCGTGGCCGGTTTTCAAGCTTTGGACTTGGACTGCACCATAAGGAAAAACATTAGTAACAACAAAAGGTCCAATCCGCTTAGAACGTAACTTACCGGGGAATAACCGAAGTCGAGAATCAAAGAGGAACACTTTCTGCCCCTTGAAGAATGTCTTTGTATGAAGCATCTTATCATGATACACCTTGGTCTTGTCCTTGTAAATGCGAGCATTCTCGTAAGCCTCGTGCCTAATCTCCTCGAGTTCATTCAATTAGAGCTTTATATGCACCCCAGTTGCATCTATATCCATGTTGAAGGTCTTCACAGCCCAATGTGCCTTGTGTTCTAACTTTACGGGAAAATGACATGGCTTACCATAGATGAGCCGAAAAGGTGACATGCCAAGGGGAGTTTTGTAGGCCGTATGATAAGCCCACAATGCATCGTCCAAGCGCAAGCTCCAATCCCTCCTTGTTGGCCCCACGGTTTTCTCTAGAATCTGCTTGATCTCCCTATTTGAAACCTCGGCTTGCCCATTGGTTTGAGGATGATAAGGTGTTGAAACCTTATGCGTAACGTTGTACTTCTTGAGCAAAGCCTCAATGGTTCGATTACAAAAGTGGGAACCTCCATCACTGATGAGAACTCTAGGCATTCCAAACCTAACAAAAATGTTAGTTTTCACAAAATCTGCAACCACCTTAGAATCGTTAGTACGGGTGGCTTTTGCTTCCACCCATTTCGAAACATAATCAACAGCTAGCAAGATATAAGTGAAACCATAAGATGGAGAGAAAGGACCCATGAAATCAATACCCCAAACGTCAAAAATTTCAACAAAGGATAGGGGTTGCTGCGACATTTGATCTTGGGCACCTATATTTCCCGTTCTTTGGCAACGATCACAGGTTAGACAAAAAGTCTAGCATCTTTAAACAAAGTGGGCCAATAAAATCCACATTCAAGAACCTTTAATGCCGTTCTTTGGGTGCCAAAATGTCCACTACAAGCATAAGTGTGATAGAATCTTAGAATCGAATGAAATTCGCAATCATGCACACATCTACGCAAAATCTGGTCAGAACAGTATTTCCACAAGTACGGATCATCCCAAACATAGAATCGTGCATCTTTTCGAAGTTTATCACATTGGTGCTTGGTGAGAGTGCTTGGAACTTGTTTAGTCACTAAACTCGGGGAGGTTGTGTCAATTGAATTACGTGCTTTTCAATCCAATTAAAACATTTTCATTGAGCCATTAGAAATGAAAGACAATCATTCATTGCTAATTAGGGCGTTGGACCCATTTAATCTTTAATCTCATGTCAAAACCCTCTTTTAGTTATGTCTCCTTACCAATAGTTAAAGAAACTCTAGTCTAGCACTAGAGGGAATCAACTAATTAAAAGAGATTAAGAAGTAATAAGAATTACAAACCGATTTGTACAAATTCCTACAAATTACACATACTAAGAGGGAGAGATAGATTAATGTCAAAGGTGACAAGGTCCAATTAAAAACAGTAATTAAAACACATTCCCAAGGTTCAAACAATTTGATTTTAGCGCCTTATCTCATAGCTCAATTATCGTTTAAGGCATAAGTTCATAGTCACCCTTTTTCTAACTAATTAATCACATTAAATAATTAAATGGAATGCAACATAAACATTTAGATTTAGTGCATATGGGCATAATAATATTATGAGTTTAAACAACTAATAAAATTAAAATAAAATATTTTAACTTTTTAGATGGATGGGGCCTATTATGCAAATATCAAAAGTTAGGGGTAAAACCGTAAATACTTGAAAGTATAAATATCAACTTTTCAAAGATTACAAAATAGCCCCACAAGTGGATAAATCCACTATGAAAATCATTGCGTTCAATGAAAATCATAAGTGTTGACGAGTTAATTGTAACTATGAATGCATGATACAATTGCCAAGAATTCAATTAACGCGATTGTGATAAACAACCTTCACTACTTATGAATATAAACTTGTAACGATTAGGTGAAACTCATTTATATTCTAGCATCTAAATCATGCATGAAAACCAAGTATGCATCCTTAATAAACATACAAGAATCAGTTATGAATAAAATAGATAATTGAATTGCAATCACAACTTATCAAATCACAATTGGAGGAAATCAATTCATATCTCAAGCATGTTCATGGCTTCAAACTTCCCCCTAACTAAATAGGGGTTTAGCCACTCATAATTGCAACAAAATTAGAAAATAAAAAAGTAAACATTGAAAGCAAGAAGGAAGTACACCTAAAACGCTCCAAAGTTCCAAGGACCTTTGTTTTCACCACCTTGTTGTAGCACAAGTGTCTGAAGGGAAATTTATGAGATTTTCATATGGGATTTCTAGTGACTAGCATGCATATACAAAAACAAATTTTATATACGAAAGCAACGGAAGCGATTATCACATAATATCAAAGCACTAGTCATGCAAATCCCCTTCAAGGTTCATCGGTTTATATATGATGCATCAAAACATTTAAGTTAAGAACAAAGTGTAGGAATAGATCTATACCTCTTGATCTAGATTTTAGACCAAGGATGGACCACCTCCAAGCCCTTTGTTCCTTGAACTCCTTGAGCCTAGCCTCCCTCCTCGCCTCCTCCACTTTGTTAGTATGAGTGCTCCTAGGTTCTCTTCAAGTTTCCAAGATTGAAAACCTCTAAAGATCCTCACCCACTAGTGTAGTGAGAAGGATGAAGGAATAACCAAAAGGGTGAAAAAGATGATTAGATAAATTCCCCCTAAGGTGGCCGGCCCTTTGAGTGTGAAAGAGTTATATTTCTTTTTCTCTTTTCTTCTTCAAACACTTCAAAAAACCCTAATGAAAAATATCTCTATAAAGTTCCTTTTATAGCCAAAAAGAAACAAGTCAACATTTGACCTTTCTCTCCCTCTTTCACTCTACATGGCCGGCCCCTTTAGTGTTGTTTGGGCTTTGGGCTTTTATTTATTTTAAGTCATCCAATGCTTGAATAAAAGCCCAATGGGTTTAGGCCCAATGGGCCCAATTAAACCCGAACGTTTCTTTAAGCCCAAAACGATCTTATATCGCTTTTATGATTTCCTTAGACTTTCTAATTAATCACAACACTTAATTAATCCAATTAATTATTTCCATCATCCATTAATTACTCACTACAAGAGTGTATTGGTGAACAATCGTTTTAGGTTCTAATTAGCAAGGCAGTGAGGTGATTGGCACCAATCCAATTGATTATTTTCAATCCAATCACTTAGTGAATTAAAACTTACTTTTAATTCACCTTCTTCTTTGACGATTACATTTAATCATCTAGAAGAACTCACAAGCCATGAGTGACATCTAACCATATATCATGGCTACCCAAGCTAATGTAGAAGTTGTTCAGAGAACCTATTCAGTTGGAATTACAATGTAATTCGATCATTCTCTAAAACAATACTCTCAATCACATCACTAGGGTATGGATATATAATGTCAAACCCCTAATGTGATTATTCCTTCTTATATGATTCAATTGAGTCGTATAGGAACACTTTCCTTTATTACGCTCGATACTTCGGCCGAAGATTCCCGAATCATATCTTAGACTATTCTTCCTCTCTTAACGAAGATTAGAGATTCACTTGCCTTCATGACTAAGTGGCTTAACCCCAACTATGCCGTGGACACCCGCGAATGGGGTGACTTTGACATAATCAAAAGAGGTAGATAACCTATTCAGTTTAGGATTACAAATGCAATACGATCTTTCTCTAATACAATACTCTTGACCACATTGTTTGGTTTGATAGTTTATTCATGTCTACTATCCAATGTGATTCGTGTGCTTATATGATTACCTTGAATGTGATTTGGAACGCCTTCCTAAATCTCATTCATACTCTGGCCAGAGATTCTTAATCATATCATAGAGTATTCTCCCTCAAACAGTTTGAAGGTTAGAGATCCCTTGTTGCGCATTCACTTGCCTCCATGGCTAAGTGGCTTAACCCCAACTATGCCGTGGACACCCGTGTATGGGTGACATTTGACATAATCAAAGATCAAGTACCTAACCACAAGACAACTATGATGCCTCAGGTCAAAGGACTACTTTGCATTATCCCAACCATGAGTTCTCATGTGACATGAATATGAGAACTCTTCGTTGATCGTGTTCAGTGAACTCATTCTCTATTGAGCACCTACGTACTTGTCTTGATGTCACACACACCAATGACTCAAGACTAGTCACTCTCCCTGAGAGAAGACACAACACGTACTGATTTTAACGGATTGTCAATGCCCAATTGGCAATCCTATGATCAGGAACGTTTAGGATGTGTCTACGAAAGAATGGTCTCATGAATCTAACTTCTTTAGATCGTATTCTCTCAATCACATATTCCTTGGACTTATTGTTTAAGCATATAACATTTATATGAGACGGCTTAAACAATAATCTTTGCCCTTGATATTAAACTAGATTAGTTTAACATATGAAATGTCCGTAAAGTATCATCATATGATTGGCTTTAGGGCACATTTCCAACAATCTCCCACTTGCACTAGAGCCAATCAGCTTGGTCATCAGTGATGATACCTCTTCTGTAGTCATTTCATAAATGGCTAAGTAGTAGGCCTAGACAATGGATATCTATATGTTATCCATAGAAGCAACCTTGAGAATAACGACGTTACCATTATACATGATTCTCAATCATGTGGTTCAGTCTCTCATATGAGTTCGGATCTTGATGAGACCTTGATTCCCTGGCTTGAGCTATCGCCCCTTTAGTGTCATAGTGTCAGTACACTAGATACACTTTCTGGTTGGAATCGAATAGAGAGTTCATAAATGAACTTTCCCATCCAAACAACATTGTTGTAAGCTTCTATATGGCAATATATTTTGCATTCATAATGGAACACACTAAAGTCATTACTTTAATGTTTCCATCCAAATATCTCTTTAGTCATAATAAAGAGATATCTGTTTATCTCTTCATTAATAATGAAGAAACATCCAATGATGGATTAGATTCATAATCTAATACATTTACGCTTCCTTTACGTTACTCTAATTCTTCCTTATTCTTTGAAGAATCTATCCTTTAGTATTTCTTAAATACTTAAGGACTTACTTGACAATTGCCATGGTTCTGATCCTGGGCTTGCATTGATATTGTCTTGTACCGTTCTAGGTACAATTCATATCAATGTTTTTCATACAATATGAAATACATAAATCACCTTTCTGCGTATGCATAAAGGATTCTATTTATGCATTATTTCTTTGGGAGTCAAAGGGTACGTTCCCTTTCAGAAGAGCAACTACTTAGTCTAACTAGAGTTGTCCTCCTAATTGAAGTTTATCATCATATGAGAAACTTCCTAGCACATTTTGTCTATTATTAGGGCATGATATAATCCAATTATATCCTAAAATCTATCATTATAGATTTCCATCCCATGTATATAGACTATGTCTCCCATATACATTCTATCGTTATAGAATGTTTAAAGTCATAACTTTAACGAAGAAGTACTCATTCCATTTCCAAAATTAATATATCATATATATATTCATATATATCATATATATATTCATATATATCATATATATATATATATATATATATACAATTTTAGGAATATCATTAACTCCCACTAATCTTTTGTAAACCTAGTAAACAAAAGATTCATTTACATCTATATGAGAAATCAAACAATTTGATCTTTCTCTCATAAGACGCTTATGGCTCCCACTAGCTTGCTAAGATCCATGATGGTTGGATCTCTACAACTTACATGTTTTGTGATTCATAGTTTTAGATATATATTATTAGGACTATCTTAATAATGGTTTCGGAAACCTATATTATGTCCAAACATTGAATCAACATTTAGTTGTAGCTAGCTATCTTCGAATTAATTGAAACTAAGACTACGTCAAAAATGGTTCCTTCAAAGTCAACCATTCTCTTTGATTGTAGCCACCTTAAGCTACCAATTAGCTATGAAGGTTTCATTATTTCGTGTCAAATGGTACTTTACCATTTCCTTGAGTATATATCGTATATACACTCAATGTAGTCATAAGGATTTTCATTCTTATTTCTTTCGAATTAAGAGGTGCAACTCTACGACATAGTCATAAAGTTCAAACCATTCAACTGAGACGGTTTATAAATCCTTCTTGACTACCTTGGAGCTTGTGGTATAGGAACTAGGTTGTTATATTTGTTGATTATCATCTTGTCTCTCAAAGAACCCATTCTTTGAGTTCTATCTTTCGTTCATTGCTCTATCTTAGGCAAATCATATTGTAGGATTACAATGAACTACCCAACAAACAACCTTTGTTAGTTGGTTTATAGAAGTGATATCCAAATGTTAATTTAAGGATATTCACAAGATAATTCTCAAACAAATATTGCTTATTGGCACACAACCCCAAATCTTAACATGATTAAGATTTGTCTTTCTTTCTAACTACATCCTATGGAGTCATGAAAATTTTGGAAGTTCTTCTAATTGACAATCATATTGTTTTAGAAGTATATATCCTATATATGGGTAATTGATAATATCCAACGAACCAAATCTTATTCAAGTTCGTTCTTCTCCTTATGGAGAAATCCATTATCATATGATGCTTCTTTCCTTGATATCTTTCAAGAAAACTATTCTAAAGTGTTACCATTCCTTGGATCAAATCTAAGGATGTAAATACTTTAGACGTCTTACTCATCAACTTACATTTCTTGAATTCTTTGAAACCTTTTGCAAAGTATTCGGACTTGTGTTTATTTAAAATAAACTATAGTCCAACCGAGGGTGATCTTCGGTGAATGTCATACAACATGAGTAGTATTATGTTGTGGACAAGTGCCACTAACATCTAAGTGAATTAACCTCAACAACTTTGTGATTCTTTGTTCTTTCCAAAAGAATAAAGATTCGAACATTTCGCCTCTATACAATTTTAATAAGAAGGCATTGGATCCGGATCTAACGATCCATAGCATCCATCTATTACCAACTCGTAATTTATGTTTTAGAGGTATCACAACTTTAGTTGGGATTAGTCACTACCTTGCAACCTTTTGGGTTTTAAGCATTATTTTATTCTAAACAGTTAACACTACCATATCATCTCTACTATAGAGACAATCAATTAGATTACTATAATCCAATCATTGATTAATAAAGAACAATGTTTTGTCAAACAAAACATTTATCCATTTCACATAGTGACCGAATTTAGTTCCTTAAAATTGGAATATAAAGACAATCTATGTTTTTACAATTTCTTTGGTAGTTCATATGAGGAAGTAAGTACCATATGCTTTCGCAGAGATCTATATTTGATTCACTTTCCGAATGTGAAGTACTTTCTCTTCTCTCATTAATCTTCTACTTCTTATTAGCCACACTTTTACAACGATTGTAAAACATTGTTACTAATACGGAATCAAGCATTCAAGTAGAAGAACCAACTGTTTTGAACTATTCAAGAACAATTTACAACACCTTCGAAAGGTGTGTTCTTGACAATTGCAAGACATTTCTTGCAAATACCCCTTCCAATGTCCATCCTTTCATAAAGAAAGTTTGTTCCCTTGGAGTTAATTTTATTTCTTCATTTTGACTTCTCCTTTGACTACCATAGTTAAGGTCCCTAAACTCCCACTATCTCTCTTGAAACTTATTTCAATTGTGTTATACACATCAAACAATTTGGAGAGCATGTGTTTATTGTTCACTACATAGTTTACAATAAACTTAGTGAACCATTTGGATAGGGACATAAAGGTGAAGTCCTAGCCTTAGTTTCCGTCTCGTTAAGTGGTTTATCACTTCAACACTCAATGATTCAAAATCATTATAAGTCCATGTTGATGGACTATTTTTGTCAACCAACCATTATGTTCTAAACATAATTACAAACTTCCAAGAGTTGTTCAAGGCAACTCTCATTTCTTCATACAACAATTTGTAAGTGAAGAATCATGGCACATAAAGTGTCCATGCCTTTGTGCTTTCTTCTTAAGTTCTTTGTTCATTTAACAAAGAAACAAGCACTAGTGTTTGCATTGACTAAGGGTTGTTCAAAGCAACTCATTATTTCTTCATACAACGATTTGTAAGTGAAGAACTAATAACACTAAAAGTGTCCTTTTCTTTATGCTAATCTTCGTAAGTTCCTTTGTTCATATAACGAAGGAATAAGCATG
Source organism: Malus fusca (assembly GCA_035220775.1). Taxonomy (NCBI): domain Eukaryota; kingdom Viridiplantae; phylum Streptophyta; class Magnoliopsida; order Rosales; family Rosaceae; genus Malus; species Malus fusca. Next base: position 16,733,905 of record CM069066.1, on the reverse strand, counting down.
GGTTGTTTGTGTTGTCCTCTTCATGATAGACTTTTCTAACATGTTCTTCCAATGATTCATTATCATTAGGAAGATTGTGAGGATGAGACTACTTAGGTACATATCCAATCCTTTTAAGACATTCTTTGGGATTGTGGTACCAAGTCCGGAAACTAAAACATTCGGTTTTTATTTGTCAAGTGTTGGATAGCGTTTGCAAATATATTGGTAAACAAATACATAACGAATATAAATTGATTGATTTTAAGCCATTTGATTCGGGTCTTTAAATCAAATAGCACCACCCACTATTTTTGGCAAATTCCATATCCTTCATTGGAATTCGAGAGTTTTTGAAGGAAACTCTTAGTAGGGTATGGGAGACTCACTACTGTTGGAAATATGCCCTGAAAGTCAATCTTTGGAAGAAACCTTTCAGGACAAATGAATCGATGTATAGATGAATCTTATACATCAAATGGCAAAGATACTAATTAGGACTATCTCAATAAACGATATATGTCCTAAACAGTGAATCCATGGACAATGGATCGATTGAAGAAGTAATCTAATGATGTTAGATTACAGAGACCTTCTTCACATAACCATTATGTCCAAAAGGTTCCTGGTCATTGGATTGTCGGAGGGATACTGACAATGCTTAGACCGGTACATAATGTGTTCGCTTCAAATGGAAGGATGGAAAGTCTCATCCCATTCGTGTAGTGACACTAAGACAAGTATGTAGGTGCTCATTAAGGGAATGAGTTTACTGAACACAATCGAACGAGAGTACTTTCATGGAGGTCTACTCACATGTCAAGCAAGTAACTCTAATGGTTGGAATAATGTAAGTAGTCCTTTGACCTGAGGCATCGTCGTTGTCTTGTGGTTAAGTACTTGATCTTTGATTATGTCAAAAGTCACTCTATCAGAATGTCAACGGCATAGATGGGGTTAAGCCGCTTAGTCATGAAGGCAAGTGAATGCTCAACAAGGGATCTCTAATCTTCGATAAGAGAGGAAGAATACTCTAAGATATGATTCGGGAATCTTCGGCCGAAGTATCGAGCGTAATAAAGGAAAGCGTTCCTATACGACTCAATTGAATCATATAAGAAGGAATAATCACATTAGGGGTTTGACATAATATATCCATACCCTAATAAGTTGAGAGTATTGTTTTAGAGAAGGATCGAATTACATTGTAATTCCAACTGAATAGGTTCTCCGAACAACTTCTACATTAGCTTGGGTAGCTATGACATATGGTTAGATGTCACTCATAGCTTGTGAGTTCTTCTAGATGATTAAATGTAGTCATCAAAGAAGAAAGGTGAATTAAAAGGAAGTTTAATTCACTAAGTGATTGAATTAAATATAATCAATTGGATTGATGCCAATCACCTCACTGCCTTGCTAATTAAAACCTAAAATGATTGTACACCGACACACTATTGTAGTGAGTAATTACTGGATGAAGGAAATAATTAATTGGATTAATTAAGTGTTTTGATTAATTTAGAAAGTCTAAACAAATCATAAAAACGATAAAAGATCGTTTTGGGCTTAAAGAAACGTTCGGGTTTAATTGAGCCCATTGGGCCTAAACCCATTGGGCTTTTATTCAAGCATAGGATGACTTGAAATAATAAAAACCCAAAGCCCAAACCAAACACTAAAGGGCCGGCCACTTAAAGGGTTTGGGAGAGATAGGAAGTCAATTTGTTGACTAGGTTTCTTTTTGTCTATATAAGGAACTTTATAGAGATTTATTCCTTAGGGTTTTTGTGTGTTTAAAACAACAAAGAGGCAAAAGAAACATCTCTCTAAAACACCACAAAGGCCGGCCACCTTGGGGGTGATTTTACTAACAAATCTTTCACCCTTTTGGTTATTCCTCCATCCATCTCACTACACTAGTGGGTGTGGATCTTTAGAGGTTTGCTACTTTGGAAACTCAAGGAGAACCTAGGAGCACTCTTTCTAACAAAGTGGAGGAGGCAAGGAGGAAGGCTAGGCTCAAGGACTTCAAGGAGCAAAGGGCTTGGATGTGGTCCATCCTTGGTCTAAAATCAAGATCAAGAGGTATAGATCTATCCCTTGACTTTGTTCTTAAGTTAAATGTTTTGATGCTTTATATATAAACCTATGAACCTTGAAGGGGATTTGCATGACTATAGCTTTGATATTATTTGATAAATTGCTTCTGTTGCTCATGTATATAAATTTTGAATTGTATATGCATGCTAGTCATTTAGAAATCCCATACATGAAACTCATCATTTTCCCTTCAAGTGGTATCAGAGCCAAAGGTTTATGTATAATGTGTCCTTTTAGATTTTATGCATATGGGTATTAATATTATGTATGACATAATTATTGCTTCATTCAAAATATGTTTATCTTTTGTTTTTCAATAGTTGAAAAATGTTAGTCAATAGTTGAAAAAGATATGTATGCAAAAGTTGTTTTGTATGCATGAATGAAAATTGAGTTTTGAACTAATTTGACATATTATTTCTTCATTTAAAGTATGTTTATCTTTTGTTTTTCAATGGTTGAAAAATATAAATCAAGAGTTGAAAAAGATGTGCATGTAAAAGTTGTTTTGTATGCATGAATGAAGAATAAGTCATGAACAAAATTTTGGGTTTTTTGTTCTTTTTTGTTGGCACGGTTTTGGGGATTTTTGAGCATGTGTTTGTGTTTTATTGTAAGACACTCACACATCATTTTAAAGCTAGAAAGTAGAAACCTTGTCACTTAAGTTTTTGGGTTTGAAAAATCACCAAGAATACACAAATCTTGAAAAAGTGTTCATGGTTTTGTTCTTGGTGTTCATAGTTTGGTTTTGGGTGAAAATGGTTTTATTTGGTTTTCATGCATAGTTTTATGGTTTTGGATGATGTTCTTACCATCCATGACCATATTAAAACTTATAAAACCCTAGACTTGTCTAGGAGATTTCCATCACCTTTTTCATTAAAGCCTTTTAAACCAAAACCAAGTGACAAGCAAATTTGGATTTTTCTACCTTGCATTGAATTAAAGTAAGATGGGTGAGACTTCCCATCTCCCCTTAATGTGGCCGGCCACCCTAGTGGATTTATCCACTTGGGGGGGGTTTTGTAATTTGGAAAAAGATATTTTATACTTTGAGTATTTACGTTTTTACCCCTAACTTTTCTTATTTGCATTTAGGCCCCTACTAACTAGAAAGTTAAAATATTTGATTTTAATTTGGTTAGTTGTTTAAACTCATAATTCTATTATGCCCATATGCACTAAATCTAAATGTTTATGTTGCATTCCATTTAATTATTTAAATGTGTTTAAGTAGTTAGAAAATGGGTGACTATGGACTTATGCCTTAAACGATAATTGAGCTATGAGATAAGGCGCTAAAATCAAATTGTTTGAACCTTGGGAATGTGTTTTAATTACTGTTTAATTGGACCTTGTCACGTTTGACTTTAATCTATCTCTCCCCTTTTAGTATATGTAATTTATAGGAATTTGTACAAATCGGTTTGTAATTCTTATTACTTCTTAATCTCTATTCGTTAGTTGATTCCCTCTAGTGATAGACTAGAGTTTCTTTAACTATTGGTAAGGAGACATAACTAAAAGAGGGTTTTGACATGAGATTAAAGATTAAATGGGTCCAATGCCCTAATTAGCAATGAATGATTGTCTTTCATTTCTAATGGCTCAATAAAAATGTTTTAATTGGATTGAAAAGCACGTAATTAAATTGACACAACCTCCCCGAGTTTATATTCAACAATGTTGGCTCGTTGTTGCAATAACCTAATAAGTCCATGGTCATCCAAGAGCCTAAGATAACTATAAAGTCCAATTTTAAAGGGATGCAAAAACCGTAGTAGTAATAGTTACTTCCAATATTTGAAAAATTCGTTTTTGATATTGATTTGTTTTTCTCAAAACAAATAGTGGGAGTATCATATACTACTAAACAATAATGAATACAATTAGTAGTTATATATATCTCCAATATTTTGAAAAATGTATTAATATTGATTTGTTTTATGAAAACGAATAGTGGGGATATCATATGCTACTAATTTCATTAACTTAGGACTAGTAGTTATAATAGGACTATTTATTTGAATATGATTAAATAAATAAAATTGATGAGACCTTAAAATCCCTCAACCAAAAAAACAATATTAAGTTGTAAACGTAAGAGTGCTTAGAACACTTTTTCGTGGCCTTCCACCATGGTAGGCTCCAAGCGTTTATGACTTGTACACCGCCTTCACCCTATCATGGGGAAGTTCAAAGTGCATGATTATATTCAGGAGGAGTTTATTTAAAACATTTGATGAGGTTAAGGTAGGCAACGAGTGTGGCCAATATCGTATCATCGTGAGGTCATGCTTGAACCCCTAGCTAAACCGGCATGGTGGGAAAGAACTTAACTAAGAGAAATGATGCCAATATCGTATCATCGTGAGGCATTATTTTCTAGAGGCCAAAAAGATGGGTAATCACAAGAGGTTGTTGTGAATGGGTAAGTGTACCTTCTCATTATTATTTTTGCTAGCCAATATCGTATAATCGTGAGGTGGGCTTGGTAATGGTGAGCCTCCCATAACCCGCTAGGAGCTTTCTTTGAAATCTCCCGGATTCCATCTTGAGGGATATGGAATTTGCCAAAAATGGTGGGTGGTGTCATTCGGTTTAAAGACCCGAATCGTTTGACTTAATCAACAATCAAACTAATTATTTTATTGTTTATGTATATAGATATGGTTGGAAGCACACTCGCGAAAATACTCGACAAACATTGCCTTGAGGGGCACAATTTCCCATCGTGGTATCGTAATGTCAAGATTCTCCTAACATTGGAGAAGATTGTTTACGTACTAGACAAGGCTCCACCTCACATACCTCTCGGCCCTGAGGCTACTGAGGATGAACGTGCTCAGTATGACAAGCACGTTGAGGATGACGCACAAGCTAAGTGCTATCTGTTGGCTTCCATGAATGAGGAGCTACAGAGACAGCATGAGGGCATGGACAGTGCATCTTCCATAATACTCCATCTTACGGAGTTATATGGTGAAGAGACGCGCAACCGTCGCTTTAGCACTGTCTGTGAACTTGTGAAGACCAAGATGGTCAAGGGAGCTCCAGTACATCAACATGTACTGAAGATGATAGGATTCATTGAACAATTGGAGAACCTAGGTACTCTACTTGACGGGGAATTGGCCCAGGACTTCATATTGGCTTCTCTTTCTGATTCATTTTCGCAGTTTGTAATGAACTACAATATGAATAAGATGGATAGTACTCTCTCTAAGTTACTAAACATGTTAGTAACTGCCGAGAAGACTATGAAGAAAGAGAACGTTGTAGGGACTGCTGCAGTAGCCTACAACAAGCCATCCTCTTCCAAGGCCAAGCCGCAAGGCAAAGGCAAAGGGAAGGAGAAGAAGTCCCCCACTCCTAAGCCGCAAGGAGGAGTGAGGAAAAGGAAGGCAAAGGAGCCCAAGGGGACTTGCCACCACTGTGGAAAGGAAAGGCATTGGAAGAGGAATTGCAGGTTATACCTTGCAACTCTTAAGGACAAGCCACAAGGTATGGTTTATGTTCTTATCTTCAATTCTAATTGTTAGATCTTCTAAATATTTATATTTGATATAAAGTGCTAATCACTTGTATAATTGTATATAGGTGGAGAAGCCAAGTAGAAGAAGGACAAGCAAGGAAGAAGTGGAGAAGTGTTCGGCCACTATGATTTTTTGCTTACTACTTAGGAAGTTTGTTAGGCATTTAAAGATTGTCTTTAAACTTTCTTATTTTGTTAAGAACTTATTATGTGGCTTCATATGATGGAAGACCACTAATAGTGCCTGAATGTATAAAGGTATTTATATTAGTCTCTAAATGTATAGAGCTAACATTTTTTGTATTAAACATTATGAATGTTTGAAATATCATTTTAATGTAATGTGATGAATGCCTTCTAATATATTATTTCCTTAAAAGTAGTGTTATGAATTGAATAAAGTCTTGTTGTATCCTAGTTGAGATACAAGATTTATATCGCTTATTGTAATGTGATAACCAAACTTTAGATTTATCAATTATGGATAGATCTCACATGTAGGACATAAAAGGATACAATGAATCTTTAGATTTGGTTCCATTTGTCTACCTATGAGTTCTATATGAATTGACAAAAGTCTAGAGAATCCTTTCTTGAAGAAAAGGAAGATCACATTATAATGATATAAGTAATAAGAAAAACGTTTCTTATATGGTTATCACTTAGAACACAATAATCAAGATCACTCTTGATTCAATTGGTAGTTTTGAACAACTAATTGGGCATTCTCTAAATTGTTTTAAAATGTCAATTGTGTTAATGATTAAACCAAGAAAGAAGTGTCTAAATCTATAAAATGTTTAAAGACTTTAGTCACTTAATAACAAGACATCAACTTAGTGAAGATTGAAACAAATAAGCTTGAAATGTTTTAAAGCTATTACACAATGTCTTCTACCAATATACTCCACTTTTATACATTTTGAATGTATGAAATGGTTTCTCATTAAAGTCATGAGAAATAGTGGGAGGTGTGAAAATGGATATAAACTTGAATGTGATTGGCTTATAGTTGTCAAAAGAATAATAGTACTTGACTATTATTAAGAGTTTGTAATTTTAATTGTTAAAAGACTCAAGCTCTTCAAACGTTAAAATTCTATGTTGTGTGTGACATTCTAAAGAATAGTCTTTGAATGTTGGTTTCGTCAACCTAGCATAAAATGGTTATATGTTGGGAGTTGTCCATCATTCTCTTTTATGAGAACAAGCTAATAACAAAGCGTATGGACAAGTTGATGAAACAAAAGGGAATAAGTTTCAAAATGAGTCACAACATATAGTTTAACAACAAGACAATCCAAATTCAACATCTCATGTAACTAAAACGCTCTATGTAGTTTTGATAAAGAATTATATCAACCACCTAGAAGGAATGGTTGAGTTTCTATAACCTTAGTAGGAGCCATGCTTCCACTAAGGACTTGGATAATTCTTATATGACTACATTAAAGGTTTTAGTATGACTAAAACTTGAAGTATGGTGTACGACACCATATAATTTAAATGAATAGACTTGATAAAGCAAGTCACACATTTAATGGAATTACTTGAGAAGGAATTATTTTGTGTATGATTCGTTTAAATAACTTGTGTTAGCTAGAGTTGTTGATATTCTCAAAATAGTTGAGACATCATCAATAAGCTAATGGATCTTAATGATTGTCAATAGATCCAAGACAAGTTAATGGGAGCAATATGCATTCAAATCAAGAAAATATAAGTGTTAAATTTTTGAATGAATGCTAAGTTACAACAAGATATGAATAAAGTCTATTTGATAGACTTGATAAAACATAGATGTTACTCGAAAAATGACAAAACATGACACGGTCAATTTTGAAGTATAGACTTGAAATTGGACTTATTGATATAGCAAGGCTATCTCAATGATGTTATATGGGAATTAAATCTCAAATGTTGTAAATTTAAGAAAGCATTTTCCTATGTGATATGAAATCACTTTCATAACCCTTATAATGAATGTGTCATAAAATCACAAAAAGGACACATGTATTGAGTTGTGAAATAGATATCCAAAAGTGAAGAACCACAGGGGTTGTCACTTTAAGAAATTACTATATCCTAGGATCAGAACCAAAGCAACTGATAGAGTATTATTGTCTTTAAGAAAGAAACATCAGAGTGGGACTCTGGAAGCGTGCATTCACTTAGGTTATTAACCAAAGTGAAAATAAGCCATTTTAACAAATGGAACTTCATAATGGATGAAGTACTAATCATATGAATGAATTGTTAGTATTGTACTACAATGGTCTCAAGATTGGAGTAAACTTTGTATAAAGTATACAAACGAAATATATGACGATATATTGTTTTAGAAACTGCTTCAAAAGGTGTTTTGAATGAAGGGGTTCTTATAGAACCAATGATTGAATCCAAACCATAAGGTCGTTAGTAGGACACTACGACGTAATGGGGCGATAGCTCAAGCCATGGAATCAAGGTCTCATCAAAGTATTCGAACACAAGAAAGAGACATCATAAAATGTTTTGGAAACATTTGATAAGTAAATCCTTTTTAAATAAAAAAAAGGGATTAATACATAACCAAGTTAACCTACGAGCATAAGCTCTCTCGACAAGATGTATAAGATACACTAGTGATTGACTTTAGTGCAAGTGGGAGATTGTTGGAAATATGCCCTGAAAGTCAATCTTTGGAAGAAACCTTTCAGGACAAATGAATCGATGTATAGATGAATCTTATACATCAAATGGCAAAGATACTAATTAGGACTATCTCAATAAATGATACATGTCCTAAACAGTGAATCCATGGACAATGGATCGATTGAAGAAGTAATCTAATGATGTTAGATTACAGAGACCTTCTTCACATAACCATTATGTCCAAAAGGTTCCTGGTCATTGGATTGTCGGAGGGATACTGACAATGCTTAGACCGGTACATACTGTGTCCGCTTCAAATGGAAGGATGGAAAGTCTCATCCCATTCGTGTAGTGACACTAAGACAAGTATGTAGGTGCTCATTAAGGGAATGAGTTCACTGAACACAATCGAACGAGAGTACTTGCATGGAGGTCTACTCACATGTCAAGCAAGTAACTCTAATGGTTGGAATAATGTAAGTAGTCCTTTGACCTGAGGCATCGTCGTTGTCTTGTGGTTAAGTACTTGATCTTTGATTATGTCAAAAGTCACTCTATCAGAATGTCAACGGCATAGTTGGGGTTAAGCCACTTAGTCATGAAGGCAAGTGAATGCTCAACAAGGGATCTCTTATCTTCGATAAGAGAGGAAGAATACTCTAAGATATGATTCGGGAATCTTCGGCCGAAGTATCGAGCGTAATAAAGGAAAGCGTTCCTATACGACTCAATTGAATCATATAAGAAGGAATAATCACATTAGGAGTTTGACATAATATATCCATACCCAAATAATGTGGTTGAGAGTATTGTTTTAGAGAATGATCGAATTACATTGTAATTCCAACTGAATAGGTTCTCCGAACAACTTCTACATTAGCTTGGGTAGCTATGACATATGGTTAGATGTCACTCATAGCTTGTGAGTTCTTCTAGATAATTAAATGTAGTCATTAAAGAAGAAAGGTGAATTAAAAGGAAGTTTAATTCACTAAGTGATTGAATTAAATATAATCAATTGGATTGATGCCAATCACCTCACTGCCTTGCTAATTAGAACCTAAAATGATTGTACATCGACACACTATTGTAGTGAGTAATTACTGGATGAAGGAAATAATTAATTGGATTAATTAATTGTTTTAATTAATTTAGAAAGTCTAAAGAAATCATAAAAGCGATAAAAGATCGTTTTGGGCTTAAAGAAACGTTCGGGTTTAATTGGGCCCATTGGGCCTAAACCCATTGGGCTTTTATTCAAGCATAGGATGACTTGAAATAATAAAAGCCCAAAGCCCAAACCAAACACTAAAGGGCTGGCCACTTAAAGGGTTTGGGAGAGATAGGAAGTCAATTTGTTGACTAGGTTTCTTTTTGTCTATATAAGGAACTTTATAGAGATTTATTCCTTAGGGTTTTTGTGTGTTTAAAACAACAAAGAGGCCAAAGAAACATATCTCTAAAACACCACAAAGGCCGGCCACCTTGGGGGTGATTTTACTAACAAATCTTTCACCCTTTTGGTTATTCCTCCATCCATCTCACTACACTAGTGGGTGTGGATCTTTAGAGGTTTTCTACTTTGGAAACTCAAGGAGAACCTAGGAGCACTCTTTCTAGCAAAGTGGAGGAGGCAAGGAGGGAGGCTAGGCTCAAGGACTTCAAGGAGCAAAGGGCTTGGAGGTGGTCCATCCTTGGTCTAAAATCAAGATCAAGAGGTATAGATCTATCCCTTGACTTTGTTCTTAAGTTAAATGTTTTGATGCTTTATATATAAACCTATGAACCTTGAAGGGGATTTGCATGACTATAGCTTTGATATTATTTGATAAATTGTTTCCGTTGCTCATGTATATAAATTTTGAATTGTATATACATGCTAGTCATTTAGAAATCCCATACATGAAACTCATCATTTTCCCTTCAACTACTACCAAGCCCACCTCAGAAGAAAATCATATTGGCTAGCGTTAATAATAATGAGAAAGTACGCTTACTCATTTGCATCTCTTGCAAGTACCCATCTAGTTTGGCCTCTAGAGAATGATGCCTCAGAAGAATATCATATTGGCACATTGCACTTAGTTAAGTCATTCCCACCATGCTTAGTTAAAGTAGGGGTTCAAGAATGGCCTCAGAAGAATATCATATTGACCACACTCGTTACCTACTTTTACTTCATCATATGTGTATAGGCTTCTCCTGAATGTAAGCACATACTTTGCAACCCCAGAACTGGACGAATACGGTGTATGAGTCACAAACAATTGAAGCTACCACGGTGGAAGGCCACGAAAGAGTGTTCAAAGCACTCTCACGCTTATCAACTTAATAATGGTTTGGTTGAGGGTTTTAGGTCTCATCACATAAACATATTTATTTTTAATCTTTATTAAAACAATTTTGGTCCTATTACAACTATTGGTCCATTTGATTGAATTTAGTTGTATATAATACTCCCACTATGCTTTATAAAACGGTTTTTGAAGCAAGAGTATATGATACTACTAACATAAGGTTTGCATTCATTTGATGGACTATATAGTTGCCTTAGGGCCTTAGGATGACTATGAACCTTTGTTTAGATTCAACACGAGCCTAGTGTTGAATCTCGGACTAGGGATGGTGATTGATTTTAGTTACGCGTTTAATCACATTAAGGCGTGTTGTTCCTAGGGGCGTTGGACCCTCTACTCCATTTTCATGCATTTCAAATAAAACAAGAATGGAGTACTTTAAAGTAAAGAAGAGCTTATGCTCTTTTACAACAATTGATCAAAATAAATTACTTTAAAGTAAAGAAGAGCTTATGCTCTTTTACAACATTTGATCAAATCAAATTACAACCAAAATTAATCTACACATTCCCATGGTCAAACAAATTTGAAACGGCCTTTCACATAGCTCAATTATCGTAGGCTTAGGTTCATAATCACCCTTTAATTAATCAACACTTTAATTAATTAAATTGAATGCAACATTTTCATTTGGTTTTTGTATCCATAAAATTGATTTAAATGGAGCTAAATGAAATGAAAATCCAATTCTCATTTAAAAAGACAAAACAATTTTGTTCTCAACCTAATTTGGGCCATCATGCAATAACCACAACTTTTTGGGATATATTGCGAAAACACAAACTTTTGGGGTCACTTTGTAAAAACACAAAAGTCCACTACTTCATGTAAATACAACTAGAACCCAAAATTTAAACAATGCAAAAACTTCATTAAAGGAACAAAACAATTTGTGCTTTAGCGTTTTTGGACCTAAACGTAAAAACATAAACTTTTGGGCCAAAGTGCAAATACACAAAAGTATCAAAACTTTATGTAATTGCATAAAAACCCCAAAAGTACTCCCATTGAGGGAGTGGCCGGTTTTGGAGAGGAGTGTGAGTGATGTGTGTGTTGATTTGTGAGTTTTGACATAAAGCATGCAAGTGGTGCAAGTGGTGTGTGTGAAAGGGAATTAATCCTTTCACACCCACCATTAATTCTATCACCATCTAAACAAATATCTAATGCATTAAAACATTTGAAAAAACATAAAACATAAACTTTATGAAATAAATCAAAACTTTGAATCAAAACACCAAACTTTTTGTTCTTGGCAAAAATGTCAAAAACAATGAAGAACACTCACGAAAAAACTCAAAATTTTCCATGAACATTTTTCATCCAAAAACATCCCAAAACCATTTAAACTTTAGGGAAATAACATATAACCAAACTAGGGTACATAGGGGTTCCAAAAGTCACTTGAAAACACTTTTAACAAGTCAAACAAGAACCCAAAATTCACCCTTTGGATTTGGCCGAAAATTCCCAAAAACATGGCACCAAATTTTGGCTCCAATATTCATGCTCATATGAACTACATCTACAACATTTGAGATGGCAAATTTTCTAGCAAAATTTACATTCAAAGAAGCAAGAATAAAGCTTGTAACATATTACAACTTTTAAATCAAAACTATGAACTACAAAACCCAAAAGGATTCACCAACTACTAGACCTAGGCTCTGATACCACTTGAAGGAAATTTTGTGAAACACATGTTCATTTAAGAAACATCTATAACATGCTATTAACAATTAAAAGGCGGAATCATGCTTGCATGCACTTAAAAACAAAACATCAACCATGAAATTCAAAGCCTAGTAGATTGGTGAACCAAGACTCAACTCAAATCAAAGTGAGTTGAGAAATTTATACCTTTGTAGATTCCTCTTTGCATAAGCAAAGGCTAATCACCCAAAGAGAGGGCCTTCATTCCTTGCATCTTAAATCTATGGATTTGGATGGAAGAATATGATTCTCCAAGTTCTCAAAATAGAGAACCTCTAAGCCTCCACACCAAGGATGGATTGATGAAGAAATGAGTGACCTTGGAGGAGCAAAATTACTAGCTAATTCCTCCAAGGGGGCCGGCCTCTTTAGAGAGAAAATAGAGAGATAGGTTCTCTCCAATTCTCTAAAAGAAACCCTAAATGAATTTTGGCTATAAAGTCATATTTATACCTTTATTCATTGGAGTGGCAAACTTGTAATTAAAGCAAGTTCACTACCCTTCTCTAAATGGCCGGCCTTAGGGTGTATTTGGGTTTTTTGGGCCTTTGTGAATCATTATTCATTAAGTTGTCATACAACTTAAGTCAATGGACTTGACGTTCGAAGCCCATTGGGCCTTAAGGTCCAAAACTATCCCGAGGTCTTTAACGAACTTATTCGTTTGATTAATTAACACATTAATTAATCCTTGCCATAAACAATTAAACCATTTAATTATTCTTACTCATCTCCGTTGATACTTCAATCTTTACCTTACACGGTGTACGATCCATTAGGTTCCTTTTAGCAAGGCAGTGGGCGACTTAGAACTCTTTCAAATCGATTGTGAATTGAAACTTACTTTCAATTCTCCCTTTAGTGATTATACACGTTTAGGGCTTCCACAAACCATGAGTGACACCTAGCAGCATGTCATGGTTACCCAAGCTAATCAGAAGAGGTAGAGAACCTATTCAGTTTAGGATTACAAATGCAATATGGTCTTTCTCTAATACAATACTCTTGACCACATTGTTTGGTTTGATAGTTTATTCATGTCTACTATCCAATGTGATTCGTGTGCTTATATGATTACCTTGAATGTGATTTGGAACGCCTTCCTAAATCTCATTCATACTCTGGCCAGAGATTCTTAATCATATCATAGAGTATTCTCCCTCAAACAGTTTGAAGGTTAGAGATCCCTTGTTGCGCATTCACTTGCCTCCATGGCTAAGTGGCCCCAACTATGTCGTGGACACCCGTGTATGGGTGACATTTGACATAATCAAAGATCAAGTACCTAACCACAAGACAACTATGATGCCTCAGGTCAAAGGACTACTTTGCATTATCCCAACCATGAGTTCTCATGTGACATGAATATGAGAACTCTTCGTTGATCGTGTTCAGTGAACTCATTCTCTATTGAGCACCTACGTACTTGTCTTGATGTCACACACACCAATGACTCGAGACTAGTCACTCTCCCTGAGAGAAGACACATCACGTACTGATTTTAACGGATTGTCAATGCCCAATTGGCAATCCTATGATCAGGAACGTTTAGGATGTGTCTACGAAAGAATGGTCTCATGAATCTAACTTCTTTAGATCGTATTCTCTCAATCACATATTCCTTGGACTTATCGTTTAAGCATATAACATTTATATGAGACGGCTTAAACAATAATCTTTGCCCTTGATATTAAACTAGATTAGTTTAACATATGAAATGTCCGTAAAGTATCATCATATGATTGGCTTTAGGGCACATTTCCAACACATACTTGTCTTAGTGTCACTACACGAATGGGATGAGACTTTCCATCCTTCCAATTGAAGCGGACATAGTATGTACCGGTCTATGCATTGTCAGTATCCCTCCGACAATCCTATGACCAGGAACCTTTTGGACATAATGGTTATGTGAAGAAGGTCTCTGTAGTCTAACTTCATTAGATTACTTCTTCAATCGATCCATTGTCCATGGATTCACTATTTAGGACATATATCGTTCATTGAGATAGTCCTGATTAGTATCTTTGCCATTTGATGTGTAAGAGTCATCTATACATCCATTCATTTGTCCTGAAAGGTTTCTTTTAAAGATTGATTTTCAGGGCATATTTCCAACAATCTCCCACTTGCACTAAAGTCAATCGCTAGTGTATCTTATACATGCTAGTTGAGAGAGCTTATGCTCGTAGGTTAACTTGGTTATGTATTAATCCCCTTTTTTTTGTTTAAAAAGGATTTACTTATCAAATGTTTTCAAAACATTTTATGATGTCTCTTTCTTGTGTTCGAATACTTTGATGAGACCTTGATTCCATGGCTTGAGCTATCGCCCCATTACGTCGTAGTATCCTACTAACGACCTTATGGTTTGGATTCAATCATTGGTTCTATAAGAACCCCTTCATTCAAAACACCTTTTGCAGCAGTTTCTAAAACAATATATTTCGTTTGTATACTTTATACAAACTTTACTCCAATCTTGAGACCATTGTAGTACAATACTAACAATTCATTCATATGATTAGTACTTCATCCATTATGAAGTTTCATTTGTTAAAATGGCTTATTTTCACTTTGGTTAATAACCTAAGTGAATGCACGCTTCCAGAGTCCCACTCTGATGTTTCTTTCTTAAAGGCAATAATACTCTATCAGTTGCTTTGGTTCTGATCCTGGGATATAGTAATATCTTAAAGTGACAACCCCTGTGGTTCTTCACTTTTGGATATCTACTTCACAAGTCCATACATGTGTCCCTTTTGTGATTTTGTGACACATTCATTATAAGGGATACGAAAGTGATTTTCTATCATATAGGAAAATGCTTTCTTAAATCTTCAACATTTGAGATTTAATTTCCCCATTTAATATCCTTGGAATAGCCTTGCTATATCAATAAGTCCAATTTCAAGTCTATACTTCAAAATTGACTGTGTCATGTTTTGTCATTTTTCGAGTAACATCTATGATTTATTAAGTCTATCAAATAGACTTTATTCATATCTTGTTGCTCAAACTATGACATTACTCCCACTGGGCTTGTTGTAACTTAGCATTCATTCAAAAATCTAACACTTATATTTTCTTGATTTGAATGCATATTGCTCCCACTAACTTGTCTTGGATTTATTGACAATCATTGAGATCCATTAGCTTATTGATGATGTCTCAACAATTTTGAGACTATCCACAACACTAGCTAACACAAGTTTATTTAAACGAATCATACACAAAATAATTGCTTCTCAAGTAATTCCATTTGAAATGTGTGACTTGCTTTATCAAGTCTATTCATTTAAATTATATGGTGTCGTACACCATACTTCAAGTTTTAATCATACTAATACCTTTAATGTAGTCATATAAGAATTATCCAAGTCTTTAGTGGAAGCATGGCTCCTACTAAGGATATAGAAACTCAACCATTCCTTCTAGGTGGTTGATATAATTCTTTATCAAAACTACATAGAGCATTATAGTTACATGAGATGTGAAATTTGGATTGTCTTGTTATTAAATCATATGTTGTGACTCATTTTTGAAACTATTCCCTTTTGTTTCATCAACTTGTCCATATGCTTTGTTATTTAGCTTGTTCTCATAAAAGAGAATAATGGACAACTCCCAACATATAACCATTTTATGCTAGGTTGATGAAACCAACATTCAAAGACAATTCTTTAGAACATTACACAACATAGAATTTTAACGTTTGAAGAGCTTGAGGTTTTAACAATTAAAATTACAAACTCTTAATAATAGTCAAGTACTATTATTCTTTAGACAACTATAAACCAATCACATTCAAGTTTATATCCATTTTCACACCTCCCACTATTTCTCATGACTTTAATGAGAAATCATTTCATACATTCAAAATTGTATAAACGTGGAGGATACGGGTAGAAGACATTGTGTAGTAGCTTTAAAACCTTTCAAGCTCGTTTGTTTCAATCTTCACTAAGTTAATGTCTCGTTAATAAGTGACTAAAGTCTTTAAACATTTTATAGATTTAGACACTTCTTTCTTGGTTTAATCAATAACACAATTGACATTTTAAAACAATTTAAAGAATGCCCAATTGTTGGAAATATGCCCTGAAAGTCAATCTTTGGAAGAAACCTTTCAGGACAAAAGAATCGATGTATGGATGACTCTTATACATCAAATGGCAAAGATACTAATTGGGACTATCTCAATAAACGATATATGTCCTAATTAATGAATCCATGGACAATGGATCGATTGAAGAAGTAATCTAATGATGTTAGACTACAGAGACCTTCTTCACATAACCATTATGTCCAAAAAGGTTCCTGGTCATTGGATTGTCGGAGGGATACTGATAATGCTTAGACCGGTACATACTGTATCCGCTTCAAATGGAAGAATGGAAAGTCTCATCCCATTTGTGTAGTGACACTAAGACAAGTATGTAGGTGCTCATTAAGGGAATGAGTTCACTGAACACAATCGAGCGAGAGTGCTTGCATGGAGGTCTACTCACATGTCAAGCAAGTAACTCTAATGGTTGGATTAATGTAAGTAGTCCTTTGACCTGAGGCATCGTCGTTGTCTTGTGGTTAAGTACTTGATCTTTGATTATGTCAAAAGTCACTCTATCAGAATGTCAACGGCATAGTTGGGGTTAAGCCACTTAGTCATGAAGGCAAGTGTATGCGCAACAAGGAATCTCTAATCTTCGATAAGAGAGGAAGAATACTCTAAGATATGATTCGGGAATCTTCGGCCGAAGTATCGAGCGTAATAAAGGAAAGCGTTCCTATAAAACTCAATAGAATCATATAAGAAGGAATAATCACATTAGGGGTTTGACATAATAAATCCATACCCTAGTAATGTGATTGAGAGTATTGTTTAAGAGAAGGATCGAATTACATTGTAATTTCAACTGAATAGGTTCTCCGAACAAACTTCTACATTAGCTTGGGTAGCTATGATATATGGTTAGATGTCACTCATAGCTTGTGAGTTCTTCTAGATGATTAAATGTATTCGTCAAAGAAGAAAGGTGAATTAAAAGGAAGTTTTAATTCACTAAGTGATTGGATTAAATATAATCAATTGGATTGGTGCATATCACCTCACTGCCTTGCTAATTAGAACCTAAAATGATTGTACACCGATACACTCTTGTGGTGAGTAATTAATGGATGATGGAAATAATTAATTGGATTAATTAAAGTGTTGTGATTAATTTAGAAAGTTTAAAGAAATCATAAAAGCGATAAAAGATCGTTTTTGGGCTTAAAGAAACGTTCGGGTTTAATTGGGCCCATTGGGCCTAAACCCATTGGGCTTTTATTCAAGCATTGGATGACTATAAATAAATAAAAGCCCAAAACCCAAACCAACACAAAGGGGCCGGCCCTTGCAAGTGGAGAGGGAGAGATATTTAGTCAAGTGGTTGACTAGGTTTCTTTTTGTCTATATAAGGAACTTTATAGAGATTTAATCCTTAGGGTTTTTGTGTGTTTTTAAACAACAAAGAGGCAAAAGAAAACATCTCTCTAAAACCACAAAGGCCGGCCACCTAGAGGGTGTTTTAGCTAACAATCTTTCACCCTTTTGGTTATTCCTCCATCCATCTCACTACACTAGTGGGTGTGGATATTTAGAGGTCTTCTCCTTTGGAGACTAAAGGAGAACCTTGGAGCACTCTTACTAACAAAGTGGAGGAGGCAAGGAGGGAGGCTAGGCTCAAGGACTTTAAGGAGCAAAGGACTTGGAGGTGGTCCATCCTTGGTCTAAAATCAAGATCAAGAGGTATAGATCTATACGTTCTCTTTATTCTTAACTTAAATGTTTTAGATGCATTATATATAAACCTATGAACCTTGAAGGGGATTTGCATGACTATATCTTTGATATTATTTGATAACATGTTTCCGTTGCTTATGTATATAAATTTTGAATTGTATATGCATGCTAGTCATTTAGAAATCCCATGTGTAAAACTCATAATTTTCCCTTCACCAATTAGTTGTTCAAAACTACCATTTGAACCAAGAGTGATCTTGATTATTGTGTTCTAAGTGATAACCATATAAGAAACGTTTCGTCTTATTACTTATATCATTATAATGTGATCTTCCTTTTCTTCAAGAAAGGAATCTCTAGACCTTTGTCAATTGTATCCTTCTATGTCCTACATGTGAGATCTATCCATAATTGATAAGTCTAAAGTTTGGTTTATCACATTACAATAAGTGATATAAATCTTGTATCTCAACTAGGATACAACAAGACAATATTCAATTCATAACACTACTTTTAAGGAAATAATATATTAGAAGGTATACATCACATTACATTAATATGATAATTCAAACATTCATAATGTTTAATACAAAAAGTATTAGCTCTATACATTTAGAGACTAATATATACCTTTATACATTTAGGCACTAATAGTGGTCTTCCATCATATGAAACCACATAAAGTTCTTAACAAAATAAGAAAGTTTTAAAGACAATCTTTAAATGCCTAACAAACTTCCTAAGTAGTAAGCAAAAACATAGTGGCCGAACCTTTCTCCACATTTTTCCTTGCTTGTTCCTCTTCTACTTGGCTCCTCCACCTATATAAATATTTAGAAGATCTAACAATTAGAATTGAAGATAAGAACATAAACCATACCTTGTGGCTTGTCCTTAAGAGTTGCAAGGTATAACCTACAATTCCTCTTCCAATGCCCCTCATTTCCACAGTGGTAGCAAGTCCCCTTGGGCTCATTTGCCTTCCTTTTCCTCACTCCTCCTTGCGGCTTAGGAGTAGGGAACTTCTTCTCCTTCCCTTTGCCTTTGCCTTGCGGCTTGGCCTTGGAAGAGGATAGCTTGTTGTAGGCTACTGCAGCAGTCCCTACAACGTTCTCTTTCTTCATAGTCTTCTCGGCAGTTACTAACATGTTTGGTAACTCAGAGAGAGTACTATCCATCTTATTCATATTGTAGTTCATTACGAACTGCGAAAATGAATCAGAAAGAGAAGCCAATATGAAGTCCTGGGCCAATTCCCCGTCAAGTGGAGTACCTAGGTTCTCCAATTGTTCAATGAATCCTATCATCTTCAGTACATGTTGATGTACTGGAGCCCCCTTGACCATCATGGTCTTCACAAGTTCACAGACAGGGCTAAAGCGACGGTTGCGCGTCCTTTCACCATATAACTCCGTAAGATGGAGTATTATGGAAGATGCACTGTCCATGCCCTCGTGCTGTCTCTGTAGCTCCTCATTCATGGAAGCCAACAGATAGCACTTGGCTTGTGTGTCATCCTCAACGTGCTTGTCATACTTAGCATGTTCATCCTCAGTGGCCGAGAGGTATGTGAGGTGGAGCCTTGTCTAGCACGTAAACAATCTTCTCCAATGTTAGGAGAATCTTGACATTACGATACCATGATGGGAAATTGTTCCCCTCTAGGCAATGTTTGTCGAGTATTTTCGCGAGTGTGCTTCCAACCATATCTAAATACATAAACAATAAAATAATTAGTTTGATTGTTGATTAAGTCAAACGATTCGGGTCTTTAAACCGAATGACACCACCCACCATTTTTGGCAAATTCCATATCCCTCAAGATGGAATCCGGGAGATTTCAAAGAAAGCTCCTAGCGGGTTATGGGAGGCTCACTATTACCAAGCCCACTTCACGATGATACGATGTCGGCTAGCAAAAATAATAATGAGAGGGTACACTTACCCATTCACAACAGCCTCTTGTGATTACCCATCTTTTTGGCCTCTAGAAAACAATGCCTCACGATGATACGATGTTGGCATCATTTCTCTTAGTTAAGTTCTTTCCCACCATGCCGGTTTAGCTAGGGGTTCAAGTATGACCTCACGATGATACGATGTTGGCCACACTCGTTGCCTACCTTAACCTCATCAAATGTTTTAAATAAACTCCTCTTGAGTATAAGCATGCACTTTGCACTCCCCCATGATAGGGTGAAGGCGGTGTACAAGTCATAAACGCTTGGAGCCTACCATGGTGGAAGGCCACGAAAAAGTGTTCAAAGCACTCTTACGCTTTCAACTTAATATTGTATGTTGGTTGAGGGATTTTAAGGTCTCATCATTTTTATTTATTTAATCACATTCAAATAAATAATGTCCTATTACAACTACTAGTCCAAAGTTAATGAAATTAGTAGCATATGATATCCCCACTATTCGTTTTCATAAAACAAATCAATATCAAAACAATTTTCAAAATATTGGAGATATATATAACTACTAATTGTATTCATTTATAGTTTAGTAGCGTATGGTACTCCCACTATTTGTTTTAAGAAAAACAAATCAATATCAAAAACGAATTTTTCAAATATTGGAAGTAACTACTACTACCAAGGTTTTTGCATTCCTTTGAAATTGGACTTTATAGTTATCTTAGGCTCTTGGATGACCATGGACTTATTAGGTTATTGCAACAACGAGCCAACATTGTGGAATATAAACTCGGGGAGGTTGTGTCAATTGAATTACGTACTTTTCAATCCAATTAAAACATTTTCATTGAGCCATTAGTAATGAAAGACAATCATTCATTGCTAATTAGGGCGTTGTGATAAGCTCATATTTATATATATTTTACATCAAATTCTCTTGTCTTTTCTTAGTTATTTCCTTATATTTTGTGCTATTTACTTTGTTTTTGTGTTTTATCGAAATTATCTAGCTAAGAAAATAAAATTAGCACAAGAAAGATTTTAAGTGAAAAAATTCGTAAAAATTATCTTGCTCACTTATTTGGTTTTTGTAGCTTTAGAAAAAAAAAAAATAACACAAAGCTGCCTTTTTCAGCTGGCAGCAAGTCACAATGAGTGTAGAAAGCACTGAGGTGCACTGACAGAAAAAAGGGAAGGAAAGCTGGTGAGGCGTGCGGAAGAAAAGAAATAAAAGATTAAAAGAGGAGCTGGCGTGGGCTGGCAGGAACCAGCGAAAAGAAACGAAAAAGAAATAAAAGGGCAGCAAGAAGCTGCCAGACGAGAGGGGGGAGCACGGCAGAAGCTGCGTTGGCAGCGTGAAGACGCGGAGAAGAAGGCTGCCCTTGGGCAGCGGGGAGAGAAGACTAGCGAGAGCTGCTAGGGCAGGTCAGACGACGTAGGAAAGCGGGGAGAAAAAAACACAGAGGACGAAGGCAGCAAGCTGCCATGCGAGCCAGCAGGAAAGAAGGAGGCGCACGGGATTGGCAGTGAGAAAAACGAAGAAGGAATCAGACACGGGGGATAGGAGCAGACGCAGCGACAGAGAAAGGCAGGAGAGGGAGACTGTGCAGGCACGGGAGAAATTGGCAGCACAGAGAGGAAGAAATTCCTCATTCGGTGTTATTCTTCCTCAAACTTATGTTTTATTTTATGTTTTAATTTAATAATAATGTGTAATTAATTTCTGTTTAGTTAGAGGGGAATTTGAAACCATGGATAAATGTTTATTATGATTTGATTTACTCCAGTTATGAATTCTTGAACGTTGGATGTGGTTTACTTTTCTGTGTTGATTAAGAACTTGTTTATGTATGTGGGTTGAGGGTCGACACTTAATTTACATGCTTAGATTTGATGCTAGGATATAAGGGAATTTCACCAAATCGTTATGAACTTATATTCATGAGTAGTAAAAATCGCTAGTCACGATTGTGTTTAGTAAACCCTAGGTTGGATTAACATGCGTATTCCATAGTTATGAATGCGTAGTCGATGTTTATGATTTTCATAGAACTTAATGATTCTTGCGTGTATCTCTATTATGCAATTCATGTAGGGAACTTGTAGGGAATGTTTTGGGTTGTCGTATGCAATCATCCAACCCAATAACTTGTGGAAAATCTGAAGGTTAATTTAAGCGGACCTAATTAACTTGGAGCGTTGTCATTTATTCGTTTATTGAAATCATAACTGGGAATCAAATTGTATGCATATATTCATGTGTGGATAAGGAACCCTCTAACTAACGTCTCATCATTCTATAAAATATATTTTCTTTGAAGTGTGTTTTTAAGTTTCTGTTTTAAATTCAATTTCGTAAAAAAAATCAATCCCCCATTTATTTTAAAGTGTTAGATTTGTTAGAAATCAATTTAGTTTGTGTTTTCTTGAGTTCTGAATTATTTTGAGTCTTTTGATTTGTTTTAGTTTATTTGTTAGTTTTATTTTGAGTGATTCTAGTTAAGTGTTTTGATTTTAGTTTAGTGTTTTAAATTTTGTTTTTACGTTTTTAATTTAATATTACTTTGGTTAGCATCCCTAGTTAATCCCCGGCCTAGAACGATCCCTAATTACATCATTACTACAATTGTCACAAATAGGGTTTAATTTGTGCGTTAATTTATTTTCGCATCAAAATTTTGGCGCCGTTGCCGGGGATTAGCAAATTTGCTAATCCCTTGTTTATGTTTTTGTTTGTGTTTTATTTGTGTTTATTTTATTTTATTTTTTTTATTTTTTTTTTTATTTTTTATTTTTTTAACTTTTGATATTTGATTTAGTTTTCTTTCTTTGATTTTAGTTACAAATGGAGCGAGATATGGCACTTGCATCCATCCAAGCTCAATTGGCGAATCTCACTGCTCAATTGACTCATAATGCCGAACGGACCACAATGCCAAGTGTCCCTACACTTGATGTGCCCTATGGGCAAGGATATCAAAGTCCTCAATTTTCTGCCAATGAAGATGTTTGGGGATATCAAGGCTATAACCAATCAAGGGGCAACATGTTTTCCAACGCTTACAATTCGGATTGGAGAAATTATTCAGATCATAGGTGGGGAGAACCTCAACATGTTCAACAAAGTGGATATTGGCAACAAGATGAGGAGTTTTATTCAAGATCTATGCAGCCACCACAACCTACCCCACAACAATTTCAATCGAATTCAAGTATGCCCATGAATTATAATGAAATTCTTGATGGACTCATTTCTTTGACGCATGGCTCACAAAACGAAGAACAATTGCAGCCATCAGAGGAGTTATATCAATGGCCATGTGAACCACCACAGCCTCCACCACAACCTCATATGCAATATGCTCAATTAAACTCAGGTTCGTCAATAGATTATAATCAAATTCTTAATGAATTAAACTCTTTGGTGCAGGGTTCACAAAATCAAGCTAAGGAGACTCACCAAAGAGAATATTGGCAGCCGTGTGAGGAGTTCTATCAATGGCCATGTGAACCACCACAGCCTCCACCACAATCTCCCCAACCAAATTCAGGTTCGTCGGTTGATAATGATAATATTATTCAATTAATCACCTATTTGAACCAGGAAGTAGAAAATCGAAACAAGGAGATGCAAAATAAAGCCAACAAGGTGGATGCATTGGAGAAGCAAGTTGGGCAGATTATGGAGATCATGGCACAAATTCAAGATCAAAGTGAACTCTCCAACTCCACATTTGCATATTCAAAGGGAGAAATGGAAATCAATGAAGCCATCACTTTGGGAAGTGATATGGAGGATGAAGTTGTCCCAGAACCATCCAAACACAGCCAGAACATGGATGAATTGTTGCTGCAAGCAGAAGAGGAGGAGGACGACCTGGGCAGTTTAGAAGAATTCTTGCTGCAAGCTCCTCAAATCCCTATGTCATCCAACTCAGGTGAGGAAGTTCTAAATTCACTTCATTCTAACATTATTCCACCGAATGTCCTTTGTCCTTGCAGGTTTTTGATTCCAAATACTAAAGAGAGTGAAAAGGACATTGTGGAAGCTCTTCCAAAGGTGCAAAGTGATATCCCAATTCTTGGTGCACCAAAACAAGTTCCCGATGGTATTGAAATGTTCAAAGAACCTTGCACACCAAGAAAAGGGATTCAAGAGAATGAAGTGGTTGAAGCATATCAAGAATACATCCAAGAGGCTGTGCATGAGACAATCAAGCCCAAAGCAGTTGAGTTTGATGACACGGGACAAGCCACAACCATCATAGTAAACCTGGCCAAGTTCAAAGTCCCGGAAATGTTCAAAGATGTGGTGTTTGTCTTTGAGTTTGTGTCTGAAAAAGAAAGTAAGCCATCTTCTCCAATTTTAATTTTAATTTATACTAACATGTTTCTGATTTTGATGATTCAGGCACCGTCATTAGAACTTAGACCGTTGTCGGATCATTTCAAGTACCACCGTCCGTTCAAGGATAAACCCATGCATTTGAATAATGAAGGGAGGCCTAGGAATCACCCACAATCAGATTTGCATTCCTAAACCCTTCTCTTTACTGCTTTCATTTTGTTTTGTCTATTTAGTTGTGATATTTGTTTGAGAGATTAAAAATAGTCTTTTTAATTTGATTTACTTATTTTACATTGATATTTAAAAATATATATATATATATATATATATAATAATAATAAACATCCATATAATTAAAAAAAAAAAAAACAAAAAAAACAAAAACAAAAACAAAAACAAAAACAAAAATACTTATATTTATATATATAATTAAATAAACTTAAAAGCATAAATATTTGACAATAATGTGAACTAATAGCTTTCATTGGTCGTTGGTGGGTGGTGCCTCGGAGGTCGACGGAGCCCCAGAAAGACGAAGCGCCAGAGTTGGATCATTCGGAGCCTCAATACTTGGTGCAGCTCCCGAGGACGAAGGCAACATAAACCTCGGGAGTAACACCATAAACCGTTGATGATCACTCTGAATCCGCACTTCGGACTCCTGCATCTGATCAAGCTTCCTCTTCATGCTTGTTGAGTAATTAGTTGCGAGCATGTGCAACTCCTTATTCTCATGCCTAAGCACTCTGACCTCTTGCCGAAGACTAGCCACTTCAGCCATCAACGACTCAACCTGACGAGTTCGAGCAAGTAGGCGCTGACCCATGTTTGATACTGAGCCTGCACATCGGACGCTGTAGGCCAGAGAGTCCTGAACAGCCAGTTCGTCGGACCGCCTGGAAAGTATCCTAGTGTCTCTAGGAGTGAGCAGATTTCTGGCCACCACCGATGCGGTTGTTTCATTCATCATCATGGAATCCCCAACTGTAAGAGGACCATTTGGGGATATGAAGGACGGCTGCCAAATGTTGGTTGGAGAAGACATATCAATATCTTCCCCTACATTCAAGTTAAGGCGACGGTCAGAAGGGCAAGACATATTTGAAGATGTGAAGAAAAAGAAGAGTCGGACTGATCAAGATTAAAAGAAATGCAAGAAGGGAGTGTTTACAGGAGGGAGCTCAAGTGTGTTGTGGAACAAAATTAGCGCCTCTATAAAAAGAAGAAATCAAAGAGGCGCTCCTCAGAAATCATAACTGGGAATCAAAGAGCGTTGTCATTTATTCGTTTATTGAAATCATAACTGGGAATCAAATTGTATGCATATGTTCATGTGTGGATAAGGAACCCTCTAACTAACGTCTCATCATTCTATAAAATATATTTTCTTTGAAGTGTGTTTTTAAGTTTCTGTTTTAAATTCAATTTCGTAAAAAAAATCAATCCCCCATTTATTTTAAAGTGTTAGATTTGTTAGAAATCAATTTAGTTTGTGTTTTCTTGAGTTCTGAATTATTTTGAGTCTTTTGATTTGTTTTAGTTTATTTGTTAGTTTTATTTTGAGTGATTCTAGTTAAGTGTTTTGATTTTAGTTTAGTGTTTTAAATTTTGTTTTTACGTTTTTAATTTAATTTTACTTTGGTTAGCATCCCTAGTTAATCCCCGGCCTAGAACGATCCCTACTTACATCATTACTACAATTGTCACAAATAGGGTTTAATTTGTGCGTTAATTTATTTTCGCATCACGTTGGACCCATTTAATCTTTAATCTCATGTCAAAACCCTCTTTTAGTTATGTCTCCTTACCAATAGTTAAAGAAACTCTAGTCTAGCACTAGAGGGAATCAACTAATTAAAAGAGATTAAGAAGTAATAAGAATTACAAACCGATTTGTACAAATTCCTACAAATTACACATACTAAGAGGGAGAGATAGATTAATGTCAAAGGTGACAAGGTCCAATTAAAAACAGTAATTAAAACACATTCCCAAGGTTCAAACAATTTGATTTTAGCACCTTATCTCATAGCTCAATTATCGTTTAAGGCATAAGTCCATAGTCACCCTTTTTCTAACTAATTAATCACATTAAATAATTAAATGGAATGCAACATAAACATTTAGATTTAGTGCATATGGGCATAATAATATTATGAGTTTAAACAACTAATAAAATTAAAATCAAATATTTTAACTTTTTAGATGGATGGGGCCTATTATGCAAATATCAAAAGTTAGGGGTAAAACCGTAAATACTTGAAAGTATAAATATCAACTTTTCAAAGATTACAAAATAGCCCCACAAGTGGATAAATCCACTATGAAAATCATTACGTTCAATGAAAATCATAAGTGTTGACGAGTTAATTGTAACTATGAATGCATGATACAATTGCCAAGAATTCAATTAACGCAATTGTGATAAACAACCTTCACTACTTATGAATATAAACTTGTAACGATTAGGTGAAACTCATTTATATTCTAGCATCTAATTCATGCATGAAAACCAAGTATGCATCCTTAATAAACATACAAGAATCAATTATGAATAAAATAGATAATTGAATTGCAATCACAACTTATCAAATCACAATTGGAGGAAATCAATTCATATCTCAAGCATGTTCATGGCTTCAAACTTCCCCCTAACTAAATAGGGGTTTAGCCACTCATAATTTCAACAAAATTAGAAAATAACAAAGTAAACATTGAAAGCAAGAACGAAGTACACCTAAAACGCTCCAAAGTTCCAAGGACCTTTGTTTTCACCACCTTGTTGTAGCACAAGTGTCTGAAGGGAAATTTATGAGATTTTCATATGGGATTTCTAGTGACTAGCATGCATATACAAAAACAAATTTTATATACGAAAGCAACGGAAGCAATTATCACTTAATATCAAAGCACTAGTCATGCAAATCCCCTTCAAGGTTCATAGGTTTATATATGATGCATCAAAACATTTAAGTTAAGAACAAAGTGTAGGAATAGATCTATACCTCTTGATCTAGATTTTAGACCAAGGATGGACCACCTCCAAGCCCTTTGTTCCTTGAACTCCTTGAGCCTAGCCTCCCTCCTTGCCTCCTCCACTTTGTTAGTATGAGTGCTCCTAGGTTCTCTTCAAGTTTCCAAGATTGAAAACCTCTAAAGATCCTCACCCACTAGTGTAGTGAGAAGGACGAAGGAATAACCAAAGGGGTGAAAAAGATGATTAGATAAATTCCCCCTAAGGTGGCCGGCCCTTTGAGTGTGAAAGAGTTATATTTCTTTTTCTCTTTTCTTCTTCAAACACTTCAAAAAACCTTAATGAAAAATATCTCTATAAAGTTCCTTTTATAGCCAAAAAGAAACAAGTCAACATTTGATTAATCCTAATGTGATTATTCCTTCTTATATGATTCAATTGAGTCGTATAGGAACGCTTTCCTTTATTACGCTCGATACTTATGCCGAAGATTCCCGAATCATATCTTAGAGTATTCTTCCTCTCTTAACGAAGATTAGAGATTCCTTGTTGCGCATTCACTTGCCTTCATGACTAAGTGGCTTAACCCCAACTATGCCGTGGACACCCGCGAATGGGGTGACTTTGACATAATCAAAGATCAAGTACTTAACCACAAGACAACGACGATGCCTCAGGTCATAGGACTACTTACATTATTCCAACCGTAAGAGTTACTTGCTTGACATGTGAGTAGACCTCCATGCAAGTACTCTCGTTCGATTGTGTTCAGTGAACTCATTCCCTTAATGAGCACCTACATACTTGTCTTAGTGTCACTACACGAATGGGATGAGACTTTCCATCCTTCCAATTGAAGCGGACATAGTATGTACCGGTCTATGCATTGTCAGTATCCCTCCGACAATCCTATGACCAGGAACCTTTTGGACATAATGGTTATGTGGAGAAGGTCTCTGTAGTCTAACTTCATTAGATTACTTCTTCAATCGATCCATTGTCCATGGATTCACTATTTAGGACATATATCGTTCATTGAGATAGTCCTAATTAGTATCTTTGCCATTTGATGTGTAAGAGTCATCTATACATCCATTCATTTGTCCTGAAAGGTTTCTTTTAAAGATTGACTTTCAGGGCATATTTCCAACAGTGTCTAGGATGTGTATGGATATATGGATGGAATGGATTTGCACGGCTAAGAGATGAAAGTGTATGGATTTGTGAGATGTAGTATGGCTAGATGAATGGATGGAGGTCACGGTAAGGAAATTGTGTTTGTGAATGAAGCTCTTTTGATGGATCAAGATTGTGTTAGGAAGGGGAATGATGGATGTATTTATAGGCTAAGGAGATGACCACTTCAATTCCTTGCATGTACAGTTTGTATGGGTGTGTGATGTTGATAGGAGCATATTTATGCGACTTAATTGGCTTGTTCTCGTGCGTTTACGTTGTGTTTCCTTAGTTATTTTAGTGTTTTAAGTCATTTTCGTTTGTTTGTAGGTCTTAATAACAACCTTGGCAAGAAAAGTGCATTTTGGTGCATGTTGGATCAATATTGGGCTCAAATGGATTGCATGCATGAGGATGGACGTTTTGGGCATATGTGTGTGCAAGTGTGTGTGTGTAATTGCAAGGATAAACAATGACAACTCATACACATGCAAACTCAAGGCAAGAGAGGGAGAAAACACATGCAAAGAAGCCCACATGCAAAGTGAAAACAAAACTCATGGCAAAGGGGAAGGAATTGTGTGTGTTTTGTGGTTGAAATGATGAAGCATGTGTGTGTAAATGTAAAGGGGAAAACATGGCAGCAAACACATGGCAAAGAGAAGAACATTGAAGCATACACATACAAAACTCACGGCAAAGGGGAAGGAATTGTGTGTGTTTTGTGGTTGAAATGATGAAGCATGTGTGTGTAAATGTAAAGGGAAAAACATGGCAGAAAATGTGTGTGTTTTGTGGTTGAAATGATGAAGCATGTGTGTGTAAATGTAAAGGGGAAACATGCCAACACACACCCACACAAGCTCACATGCAAAGGAAATGGAGTGGTCCTCTCTCAAGCCTATAAATACCACCTCCCATATTCATAAAAAACATAACAGATTTTGATCCTTGTTTGGCCGAAAATTCCCACCACCATTCTCTCTAATTTCAGCCAAAAACCACCCCTAGCCACACCACCCATCAATCCTAAACCTTTCCATACCATTCCCCATCCATTCTACACCATAAAAACCACCCAAAACCGTCCAAAACCTCTAGTGCCGCTGCTTGCAAGGAAGGAAAGAGAAGGAACATCTTGTGCCGTGCCTATACCCAAGCCTTGGGAGTGTTGGAGCATTTCTAGGTGTTTTCTATCTTTGATTTCAATGTTTAAATTAAGTTATCTTTATGTAATTGCGAGTATGAGGAACTAAACCCCCCTTGGCTAGGGGGGGATTCAAAACCATGTTTATGCTTGCTATATGATTTGATTACTTCCAATTGCGTTTCATGAATTGTGAATTTAATTTACTTATCTCTATGAATTAAAACTAATTTGTGTATGTTGGTTGAGAGTGCACGCTTAATTTTCATGCATAAGTTTGATGCTAGGATATAAGGAAGTTTCACCTAATCGTTATGAACTTATATTCATAAGTAGTAAAGGTTGTTGATCACAGTCGTGTTAAGTAAATTCTTGGCATAAGTTTCATGCAATTCATAGTAACGAGTGCCTCGTCAATGCTTATGTTTTTCATAGAACTTAATGATTCTTGCGCGTATCTCTATTATGCAATTCATGTAGGGAACTTGTAGGGAATGTTTTGGGTTGTTGTATGCAATCATCCAACCTAATAACTTGTGGAAAAACTGAGGGTTAATTAGTGCAATTCACGGTTAATTTGGGGCGTTGAGTATTCATGGTTTGTCGAAGAGCAATTGGAAATCATTTTGTATGCAAGTATAACATGTGTGGAGAAGAACCCCTTAGCTAGCTTTCCATCCATTCACTTTTATCAAATTCGTTTTAGAATCTGTTCAATTTACAAAGTTTGTTCTTGTTTTCAATTTTCGTCAAAACTCAATCCCCATTTATTATGAAGTGTTAGATTAGTTAGAAATCAATTTAGTTTGTGTTTTTAAGTGTCTTGAGTCAAGTCATAACCCAATTTCGTCCAATTTAGTGTTAGGTGTTCAAAACTGCCCAGAAACTGTTTTTAAGGCAGTTTTGAGTGTTTATTTGCTGTTTTGAGTCTTTTGGTTTGTATTGGTGTTTTAAAGTATAGTTTTGCATTCTTTGAGTCTAGTTTAGTGTTTTAAACTTTGTTTTTACGTTTTCAAGTCAGTTTCCAAGTGATTTAGCAATCCCTCCTAATCCCCGGCTTAGAACGATCCCTACTTACATACTTTACTACATTTGATAAAAGAGGGTTTAATTTGTGTGCTTATATATTTCGCATCAGATGTCCATGTTTCCCTTTACATTTGTACACACATGACCTCCATCATTTCAGCCACAAAACGAACACATTTTCTGCCATGTTTCTCCTTTACATTTTTACACACATGTTCTTCATCAATTCAGCCACAAATCAACCCATTTTCTGCCCATGCCAACTGTCCATGCCATGCCTTTCTCTTTGCCCATGTGTGTGTCTTTCCTTTGCCCATGTGTGTGTGTTTTTCCTTTGCATTTGCACACATATGTTCTTCATTATTTCAGCCAACAATCCACCCATTTTCTGCCCATGCCAAGCCCTCCATGCCGTGCCTGTGCAGTTTGCATGTGTGTAGCTGTCCATGTTTCTCTTTTGCATGTGCCGTGCCTTCTCTTTCTAGCTATGCATTTCCACTTGCTCCAAAGTCAAATGAGTGCAATCATAACCCCATTTGCTGCTGAGTGTTGATGACAAAGCAAAACACAAAACAAGTGCCTTTACTTTCTCATTTTATTAGCCAAATCTGCTTAGCACTTTTATGAACCTTTCAGTGTTACAATGCCCATAACTTCTTCTAGAAAAATGGTATTAACAATCCGTAAATTGCTCCAGAAAATAGACATCCGTAGCTTTCCAAGCATATAAGACTCATTTTCTCATTCATTCTGAGATGTTCGTAACATGCTTCCAAAGTCAGCTAATCTGCACAGGCAGTTTTGACGAATTTGTTACTTAATATCTCACTTGTGCTACTTTTCTTTTCTTTGATTGATAAATCACACAAAACACAAAAACATAGTAAATAGCTCAAAAATATAAGGAACTAACTAAGAAAAGACAAGTGAATTTTATGTAAAATATATATAAATATGAGCTTATCACTGCTCATCGGGGAAAGTTTCTGGGATAGGCACGGCATGCTCATCATGGATTATTCGGCTTAGGTGGTCAGCCACCACATAGTCGCTTCCTTTCTTGTCTCGGATTTTGATGTCAAACTCTTGCCTTAGGGCCTTAGGATGACTATGAACCTTTGATTAGATCCAACACGAGCCTTGTGTTGAATCTCGGTTGATCGGATTATATTTATACATATTTTACATCAAATTCTCTCGTCTTTTCTTAGTTAGTTTCTTATATTTTTGAGCTATTTACTTTGTTTTTGTGTTTTTTAGTATTTATCTAGTAAATAAAATAAATATTGCACAAGTGAGATTTTAAGTGATAAAATCGTCAAAACTGTCTTGCCCACTATTTTTGACTAATAAAAATAAGATAGTATTATAAATATATATATATATATTTATATATATTTATATATTTATATATATTTATATATATATACATACATATATATATATATATAAATATATGGTATGATGTTAATTGAGTGGGGTTTTTGGCAGAAAGCAACGCGTGGGAGACAAAAAGAAGGAAGGCAGCTAGGCTGCCATATTTTAGAAAAGAATGAGAAGTCAGAGAAGGGCAGCAGACAACCAGGGATGAAGGAGAAATAATTAAGAAAAGGTTAGAGGACGGGGGACACGGGAGTGGAGCTCCCATCGTGAAGTGGAGGAACTAAATAAATAAGGAGGAATAAGGAGCACGCAGGTAGGGGGGGATAAGGAAAGAAGGTTTGGAGTTGCGAAGAGGCAAGCAGGGCCGAGGCGCTGCTTTTGCAGCAAGCAGTGAGACAGAGACTTGGGCAGCTCGAGGAGGACTCGCGGGAAAGGTCTCGCACGTGGGCAGTTCGCAGAGGATAGGTTGCTGCCTTGCAGCAGCTGCACAGAGGAGGGAAGGCGCACGGAACGACGAAGGAAAGACAGAGCGCGGAACTTGGAGGAAAGTTGGCAGCTGGCGAGTTTGGATTAGAGACGGACAGAGAGTTGCATTTAGCAGCTGCACAGAGGAGGGAAGGACGCTACTTGAAAAGGCAGAGAAGAAGTGGCAGCGTGAGACGTGAAAGGAGGCGCTGCCTTGGGCTGAGGGGAGCACAACAGCTGGCGCGCGAGTTAGGGGACTAGCAGGAAGGCTGCCACCAGGCAGCGTAAGAAATAAAGAGAAATGGGAGACAGGTGGCGGGAAAGATAGGAAATGCATGCTGCCTCATGCAGACAGAAGCTTGATGGACGTGGGGAGGTCAGACGCGGGGATTTGAGGAAGGGCTGCACGTGGGCAGCAAGTAGCGCGAAGAAGGAAGGAGGCGCTGCCAGGAAGGCCAGGAGGAAGACGGACAGGAGCGAGACACGTGGGCTGCTTTGCGCAGCTAAGCAGGTCAGTAAGCAGGTCAGCACGCAGGAGCACATGGTGCGTGAAGAACCAGGAGGTGGGGGGCCTCGGCATAAGCCTGGGGTGCACGGAAAGCCTGGAGGGGGGAGAAGAAAAGAGGTTTGGGGGTTGAAGTGAGGGAGGTCAGAGAGCTGCCTTTGGCAGCTGAAGGTCTCGGGCTGCTTGGTGCAGCGTGCAGTCAGCGCAGGGGAGTTGCTGCCTTGCAGCAGAACGCAGGCGACGCAGGAAAAAAAACTGGGCAGCTGCCTTAGCAGCGAGAGGACTGACGCGAGGCGCTGGAAGCTGCCTTGCAGCAGCTGCACAGAGAACAGGCAGGGACGCAGGGAGGCTTGCGGGAACTGGACGTGCTGGCTCGTGTAGCCTGAGAAGGATAGAGGCTCGCAGCGCATACAGGAGCAGCCCTCCTGGCAGTTTGCGCAGGGAGGGGAAGGCCTCAGGGCAGTGCATGCATGCTTGACAACGTTCTGTGGAAGAGCAGCAAAGCTGCCTGGTCAGCAAGACAAACTGCAGTGCTGACTTGGGTCAGCACGGAGGTCAGCATGCGGGATAGGAAAAAGGCAGGAGTGCAAAGCTTGAGCACAGTGGCGCATCACCCTATTTCTCAATTCGGTTTAATTTTCCTAAACTCACGTTTTATTTTCTGTTTTAATTTAAATAATGTATAACTAATTTTATTTTGGCTAGAGTTTAATTCAAAACCATGGATATATTTGTAATTTGAATTGATTACCTTCAGTTGTGATTTCTGAGTTGTGATTTAATTTGCTTAACTGCTTGATTGATAACTTATTTTTGTATGTCGATTAAGGATGCATACTTAATTTACATGCATGAATTTGATGCTAGAATATAAGTAAATTTCACCTAATCGTTATGAACTTATATTCACAAGTAGTGAAGGTCGCTTATAAACGATCGCGTTAGGTAAATTCTTGGCATAAGTTTCATGCAATTCATAGTAACAAGTGCCTCGTCAATGCTTATGATTTTCATAAAACTTAATGATTCTTGCTTGTTTCTCTATTATGCAATTCATGTAGGGAACTTGTAGGGAATGTTTTGGGTTGTCGTATGCAATCATCCAACCTAATAAAAGTAGGAAAATCTGAAGGTTAATTTAAGCGGACCTAATTAACTTGGGGCGTTGAGAATTTACAATTTATTGAAAGAACAACTGAAAATCAATTTAGGTTGCATATGCGGCATGTGTGGAGAATAATCCTCTAGCCAGTCCGTCATTTATCATTTTACCTTAATTTTATGTTTTTGTCAATTTTGTAATTTATTTAAGTTTAATTTACTTTTCATAAAAAATCAATCCCCCATTTTATTTTAAAGTGTTAGATTTATTAGAAATCATTTTAGTTTGTGTTTTCTTAAATCTTGAGTTGTTTTGAGTCTTTTGATTTATTTTAGTTTATTTGTTAGTTTTATTTTGAGTTATTCTATTTAAGTGTTTTGAGTCTAGTTTAATATTTTAAATTTTGTTTTTACGTTTTTAATTTAATTTTACTTTGATTAGCATCCCTAGTTAATCCCCGGCCTAGAACGATCCCTACTTATCCATATACTACAACTGTCACAAATAGGGTTTAAATTTGTGCGTGAATTTATTTTCGCACCAAATTTTTGGCGCCGTTGCCGGGGATTAGCAAATTTGCTAATCCTTTGTTTATGTTTTTGTTTGTGTTTTATTTTATTTTATTTTATTTTATTTGTGTTTATTTTATGTTATTTTATTTTTGGTTTATTATGTCTTTTACTTTTGATATTTGATTTAGTTTTCTTTCTTTGATTTTAGTTACAAATGGAGCAAGACCTGGATTCTACTAGCATTCAAGATCTATTGGCACAGCTCACTGCTCAATTAACTCATAATGCCGAACGGACCACAATGCCAAGTGGCCCTACATTTGATGTGCCCTATGAGCAAAGATTTCAAACTCATCAATATCCCCAATTTTCTGCAAATGAAGATGTTTGGGGATATCAAGACTATAACCAATCAAGGGGCAACATGTTTTCCAACGCTTATAATTCGGATTGGAGAAGTAATTCAGAGTACATGTGGGGAGAACCTCAACAATTCCAACAAGGTGGATATTGGCAGCAAGAAGACGCGTTCTATTCAAGATCTATGCAGCCACCACAGCATCCCCCACAACAATTCCAATCGAATCAAAGTATGCCCGTGGATTATAATCAAATGCTTGAAGAATTAATTTCTTCAGTACAGGGTTCACAAAAAGAAGAACAATTGCCGCCATCGGAAGAGTTCTATCAGTGGCCATATGAACCGTCACATCCACCACAACAATCTCCCCAATCAAATTCAGGTACGTCTTCGGATAATGACATGTTGAATAAGTTACTAACCTCTTTGACCCAGGACGTAGAAAATCGAAACAAGGAGATGCAAAATAAAGCCAACAAGGTGGATGCATTGGAGGAGAAAATTGGGCAGATTATGGAATTCATGGCACAGATTCGAGATCAAAGTGAACTCTCCAACTCAAACATTGCAAATTCAAGGGGAGAAATGGAAATCGATGAAGCCATCACTTTGGGAAGTGATATGGAGGATGAAGTTGTTCCAGAACCATCCAAACATAGCCCGGACATGGATGAATTGCCGATTCAAGAAGAAGATGAGGATGACGACTTGGGCAGTTTAGAAGAATTCTTATCGCAAACCCCTCAAGTCTTTATGCCGTCCAACTCAGGTGAGGAGGTTCTAAGTTCAATTCATTCTGACATCGTTCCACCAAATGTCCTTTTTCCTTGCAGGTTTTTAAATCCCAAGGAAGAAGTGAATGAAAAATACGTTGTGGAAGATCTTCCCAAGGTGCAAAGTGATATCCAAATTTTTGGTGCACAAAATCATGCCACCGATGACGTTGAAACATTCAAAGAGATTTCTACACCAAGAAGAGGGATTCCAGAAAATGAGGTGGCCGGAGAATTTGTTGAACATATCAAAGAGGCTGTGCATGAGACAAACAAGCCCAAAGCAGTTGAGTTTGATGACACGGGACAAGCCACAACCATCATAGTAAACCTGGCCAAGTTCAAAGTCCCGGAAGCGTTCAAAGACGTGGCACCGTCATTAGAACTTAGACCGTTGTCGGATCATTTCAAGTACCACCGTCCGTTCAATGATAAGCCCATGCATTTGAATAATGAAGGGAGGCCTAGGAATCACCCACAATCAGATTTGCATTCCTAATCCCTTCTCTTTACTGAATTTATTTTACTTTGTTTAGTTCTTTCATTGTTTGTTTGCTCTTGTGTGAATTTATTTTACGTTGATTTTTTTTATTTTACGTTGATTTTATTTTGTTGTGTTTATTTAGTAGTGATTTTTGCTTAGGAGATTAAACTTAGTTTTTTTTTACTTTGATTTACTTATTTTTACATTTATATAAAAAAAAAAAAAAAAAAAAAAAAAAAAAAAAAACTTAAAAACATAAACATTCATATAAATAAAAAAAAAAAAAATTAATTAAAAAAAAAAAAAAAAAAAAAAAAAAAAAAAAACTTAATTGCATAAATTTTTTTACAATAACTTGTAATTTAATTTCGTTCATTGGTCATTGGTTGGTGGTGCCTCGGAGGTCGACGGAGCCCCTGAAAGACGAAGCGCCAGAGCTGGATCATTCAGAGCCTCAATACTTGGTGCTGCTCCCGAGGACGAAGGCAACACAAACCTCGGGAGTAACGCCATAAACCGTTGATGATCACTCTGAATCCGCACTTCGGACTCCTGCATCTGATCAAGCTTCCTCTTCATGCTTGTGGAGTAATTGGTTGCGAGCATGTGCAAATCCCTGTTCTCATGCCTAAGCACTCTGACCTCCTGCCGAAGACTAGCCACTTCAGCCATCAACGACTCCACCTGACGGGTTCGTGCAAGAAGGCGCTGGCCCATGTTTGATACTGAGCCTGCGCATCGGACGCTGTAAGCCAAAGAGTCCTGGACAGCTAGTTCGTCGGACCGCCTAGAAAGTATCCTAGTGTCTCTAGGAGTGAGCAGATTTCTGGCCACCACCGATGCGGTTGTTTCGTTCATCATCATGGAATCCCCAACTGTAAGAGGACCATTCGGGGATATGAAGGACGGCTGCCAAATGTTGGTTGGAGAAGATATATCACTATCTTCCCCAACATTCAAGTTAAGGCGACGGTCAGAGGGGCAAGACATATTTGATGGTGTTGAGAATGAAGAGTTGGACTGATCAAGATTAAAAGAAATGCAAGGAGGAAGTGTTTGCAGGAGGGAGTGTTTACAGGGGAGCTTAAGTTTGTTGTGGAACAAAAATGAGCGTTCTTATAAGAAGAAGAAATCGTTGAGGCATCACTCAGCAGTCGAAGAGACGCCCTCTCGCAAATCGAAGAGCCGGACTCCTTTCTCAAAAGCCGGATTCTTTTCTCAAAAGCGGCGTCGCCGTTCTCAAAAGTCGGACTCCGTCTCAAAAGTCGGTTCCTTTCTCAAAAGTCGGACGCCGCTCTCTCAAAAGTCGGGCGTCTTTATCAAAAGTCGGAGCGGTCAGGAATCACGAGGCGAACAGCTTTTCCAATTTTGTCGTCACTCGTCACGCGCGCTGTCAGCTTTGCGCAAATTACGGGTGACTTTTTCAGAAAGCGCGTGACCTGTACTGTTCATCCATCCACCGGCTGCCGACAGGGGTAAAAGAACAGTTTCGGTTGTGAAGTAAAGACCTATAAACGTCTACCTTCGCATCCATTGCAAAGGCAAACTCTCTCAGCACTTCTTCATCTCCGAAATTTTTCATCTCCGAAAATGCCTTTCCAACAAACCCTCTCGAGTTTCTCTGTGTTTCTCATTCCTTGGGATACCTTTCCAAATAAATCATCTAGAGCTAGAGTATTTCATATCATGAAGGTTGAAAGCAAGAGTATCTCATATCACGCTTTCTTCCTGTCCTTGTCCTTGTCTTTGTGGCAAGGAGAAAGCGGGCAATCAGCCAGCACTCGGTGTCAATCTTCCAATCTAAGAACCGACTGCCTGGAAATCCTTCCTGATTGCTTACCTAGCATTGCTCTCGAGTGCTCTTCTTCAACCACTTATGTACTTCCGAAGAAGTCGCCACATCTGCCTGGAGAACAGACATGGCAAGTGAAAATGATACTTGAAGCATGTGGAGACAAGGTGCTGCTTCATCTTCAAGATCAAGTCTCATTTTCCTTGCTAAGAAGTTCCCCAGCCCAGTTCAAGCATACACATGTGGAACGATACTTCTTCAAAAGCAAAAGTATCCCATATCATCAGAGTCAGAGGCAAAGATTTCTCATGGCATGCTTTTCCTTTACCCTTGCTCTTGGCTACGGGGCAAGGTGAAAGAAAGGCAATCGGTCGGCACTTGGACAGATTGAACAAAGAAGCAAACCACCACCTATTCCTCGTGCCTACCTGCCATGCAGAAGAACAAAAAGAGAAGAATGTAGCCTGCAGACTCAATCAACCCGGCAGAAGGAGTCTGAGTTGAAACCAAGAGCTCGAGAAGCTTCAACAACACCACCAATCAAGTCTCATTTTCCTTGCTAAGAAGTTCCTGAAGCCAGTTCAAGTTCAAAGCTGTGGAAAGTCACCAAACAGGACCAATGATCACTTTTAGTTTTATTCATTGTCTTTTATTTTCATTTTTAATTTTTCGTTTGCATTTTCTATATTTTCTTGCGTGCTTAACTGAATTATTTCTTTTCTTTGCAGGAACT
The DNA here is from genome assembly GCA_035220775.1 of Malus fusca. Lineage (NCBI taxonomy): Eukaryota > Viridiplantae > Streptophyta > Magnoliopsida > Rosales > Rosaceae > Malus > Malus fusca. Next base: position 16,695,093 of record CM069066.1, on the reverse strand, counting down.
TTTGGTTATTTCCACCCTTGAAGTTGATTGCAGAATTTTAGCTTGGGGGTCATCGCTTGATTTTCTGCAAATTAGGGAAGTTTTCAGTCCTATTGCTTTATTTTATTTCGTTATATTATCTACTTTATTTTTATTTGCATTTTATTATATTTTCTGACATTGGGGACAATGTCTAGTTTAAGTGTGGGGGTAAAGTATAAAAATGACCAAATTGAAAATTTTTATACCTTCGACTTTGAACTGGTTTCATTTGTTCCATGTTATTGCTTTGTTTTCTTAATTAGTTTTGTTTTATAAAAAAAAAAAAAACAAACAAAAAAAAACAAAAAAAAACAAAAAAATCGGAAAATTTAAAAAAATCCAAAAATATTTCCTTGTTTTCCTTATTGTTTTGAATTAGTTTTTTGTTAGTTTCCCGACCCAATGATATAATTGGATAAATTTGAACCATGATCATCAAGAACTTAGTTAACATGTGTTGTGTGAAATTCCTAATTCTCGTGTTAGTTTGTACATATTTGATCATCCTTGAAAAACCATTCACATAGCCTTGTTGATGTGAAATTAAAGCATGATTTAAAGCTCCATATGTGAATTTAGTGACCATATACATCCTATGTGAGTTTTTGAGCCTATTGAAAGTGTATGCATTTTTCATACACTCCTATTTTTTTCATGTGTGATGAACTTATGTGAGATACTTCTCTAGAACTTGCATAACGATCTTTCGAAATTTTTGTCATTGATTGCATGAACTTGAAAATGATAGAGGCATTAGGTTTACCACCATGGCCCAAATAACCTTGTTTCCCAAAGAAAAATAATATCATTAGATTGCCATTTTGAGCCGTATTTGTGAGCCTTTTATTTCTTATCACCAGATATGTCTACCCTTATGCCTGAAATAATTTTCCTTACCCTTTCCAAGCGAGCAATGCAAGATTGTCTTATGTGAAATGTTTGTGAAGTACTTTGAAGGTGTTTGGCAAAAGAATAAGTGTGGGGGTTTTTCATATTTGTTTCTGTTTGAAAAAAAAAAAAAAAAAAAAAAAAAAAAAGAAAAGAAAAAGAAAGATTGTATACAAAGAAAATAAAAAGTTTTTAAAGTTTCAGTTTATGGGTGTGGTTAGAGATGTCTGAAGAATCGTTGGAGAGTTTGAGTTCTTATAAATCTAAAGAAAATAATTGCTTGCATTGTAGCTTGGAACTTGTGTTTTCCTATTCTTTCGTTTCAATAACCCTATCCCTAAGCCTCATTACATCCAATAAAAGTCCTCTTGATTTAAGTTTTGCAATTATGACTGTGGAGAAGTGATCTTTATGCAAGCTTATGGTAGAACTTTCACATTTGTTTCTTTGAGCGAAACACATTAAAACTAAACACATGTGCGATTGAGTGTACATCCAGTGAGAAGGTCGCTAGTTTGCATATGGTGATTTTTAAAATAAAAACTTGAAATTGCATTAGCATGGCTATCTCACACACTACACTTCAAGGATGTTTCAAAGATTACTGCTAATATTTGAATAAGGAAAATGAACTTGAATTGCTTGTTGTTGTTAGCTATGGTTCTTGATGATTTATGTTCTCAAATGAAATTCTATGAGGGTAATATAGGGGAAAACTAATAATTTTCATGTTATTACTTTTTCTGTTTTCTCTGTTTTGCTCGAGGACTAGCAAAAGCTAAGTGTGGGGGTATTTGATCGGATTATATTTATACATATTTTACATCAAATTCTCTCGTCTTTTCTTAGTTAGTTTCTTATATTTTTGAGCTATTTACTTTGTTTTTGTGTTTTTTAGTATTTATCTAGTAAATAAAATAAATATTGCACAAGTGAGATTTTAAGTGATAAAATCGTCAAAACTGTCTTGCCCACTATTTTTGACTAATAAAAATAAGATAGTATTATAAATATATATATATATATTTATATATATTTATATATTTATATATATTTATATATATATACATACATATATATATATATAAATATATGGTATGATGTTAATTGAGTGGGGTTTTTGGCAGAAAGCAACGCGTGGGAGACAAAAAGAAGGAAGGCAGCTAGGCTGCCATATTTTAGAAAAGAATGAGAAGTCAGAGAAGGGCAGCAGACAACCAGGGATGAAGGAGAAATAATTAAGAAAAGGTTAGAGGACGGGGGACACGGGAGTGGAGCTCCCATCGTGAAGTGGAGGAACTAAATAAATAAGGAGGAATAAGGAGCACGCAGGTAGGGGGGGATAAGGAAAGAAGGTTTGGAGTTGCGAAGAGGCAAGCAGGGCCGAGGCGCTGCTTTTGCAGCAAGCAGTGAGACAGAGACTTGGGCAGCTCGAGGAGGACTCGCGGGAAAGGTCTCGCACGTGGGCAGTTCGCAGAGGATAGGTTGCTGCCTTGCAGCAGCTGCACAGAGGAGGGAAGGCGCACGGAACGACGAAGGAAAGACAGAGCGCGGAACTTGGAGGAAAGTTGGCAGCTGGCGAGTTTGGATTAGAGACGGACAGAGAGTTGCATTTAGCAGCTGCACAGAGGAGGGAAGGACGCTACTTGAAAAGGCAGAGAAGAAGTGGCAGCGTGAGACGTGAAAGGAGGCGCTGCCTTGGGCTGAGGGGAGCACAACAGCTGGCGCGCGAGTTAGGGGACTAGCAGGAAGGCTGCCACCAGGCAGCGTAAGAAATAAAGAGAAATGGGAGACAGGTGGCGGGAAAGATAGGAAATGCATGCTGCCTCATGCAGACAGAAGCTTGATGGACGTGGGGAGGTCAGACGCGGGGATTTGAGGAAGGGCTGCACGTGGGCAGCAAGTAGCGCGAAGAAGGAAGGAGGCGCTGCCAGGAAGGCCAGGAGGAAGACGGACAGGAGCGAGACACGTGGGCTGCTTTGCGCAGCTAAGCAGGTCAGTAAGCAGGTCAGCACGCAGGAGCACATGGTGCGTGAAGAACCAGGAGGTGGGGGGCCTCGGCATAAGCCTGGGGTGCACGGAAAGCCTGGAGGGGGGAGAAGAAAAGAGGTTTGGGGGTTGAAGTGAGGGAGGTCAGAGAGCTGCCTTTGGCAGCTGAAGGTCTCGGGCTGCTTGGTGCAGCGTGCAGTCAGCGCAGGGGAGTTGCTGCCTTGCAGCAGAACGCAGGCGACGCAGGAAAAAAAACTGGGCAGCTGCCTTAGCAGCGAGAGGACTGACGCGAGGCGCTGGAAGCTGCCTTGCAGCAGCTGCACAGAGAACAGGCAGGGACGCAGGGAGGCTTGCGGGAACTGGACGTGCTGGCTCGTGTAGCCTGAGAAGGATAGAGGCTCGCAGCGCATACAGGAGCAGCCCTCCTGGCAGTTTGCGCAGGGAGGGGAAGGCCTCAGGGCAGTGCATGCATGCTTGACAACGTTCTGTGGAAGAGCAGCAAAGCTGCCTGGTCAGCAAGACAAACTGCAGTGCTGACTTGGGTCAGCACGGAGGTCAGCATGCGGGATAGGAAAAAGGCAGGAGTGCAAAGCTTGAGCACAGTGGCGCATCACCCTATTTCTCAATTCGGTTTAATTTTCCTAAACTCACGTTTTATTTTCTGTTTTAATTTAAATAATGTATAACTAATTTTATTTTGGCTAGAGTTTAATTCAAAACCATGGATATATTTGTAATTTGAATTGATTACCTTCAGTTGTGATTTCTGAGTTGTGATTTAATTTGCTTAACTGCTTGATTGATAACTTATTTTTGTATGTCGATTAAGGATGCATACTTAATTTACATGCATGAATTTGATGCTAGAATATAAGTAAATTTCACCTAATCGTTATGAACTTATATTCACAAGTAGTGAAGGTCGCTTATAAACGATCGCGTTAGGTAAATTCTTGGCATAAGTTTCATGCAATTCATAGTAACAAGTGCCTCGTCAATGCTTATGATTTTCATAAAACTTAATGATTCTTGCTTGTTTCTCTATTATGCAATTCATGTAGGGAACTTGTAGGGAATGTTTTGGGTTGTCGTATGCAATCATCCAACCTAATAAAAGTAGGAAAATCTGAAGGTTAATTTAAGCGGACCTAATTAACTTGGGGCGTTGAGAATTTACAATTTATTGAAAGAACAACTGAAAATCAATTTAGGTTGCATATGCGGCATGTGTGGAGAATAATCCTCTAGCCAGTCCGTCATTTATCATTTTACCTTAATTTTATGTTTTTGTCAATTTTGTAATTTATTTAAGTTTAATTTACTTTTCATAAAAAATCAATCCCCCATTTTATTTTAAAGTGTTAGATTTATTAGAAATCATTTTAGTTTGTGTTTTCTTAAATCTTGAGTTGTTTTGAGTCTTTTGATTTATTTTAGTTTATTTGTTAGTTTTATTTTGAGTTATTCTATTTAAGTGTTTTGAGTCTAGTTTAATATTTTAAATTTTGTTTTTACGTTTTTAATTTAATTTTACTTTGATTAGCATCCCTAGTTAATCCCCGGCCTAGAACGATCCCTACTTATCCATATACTACAACTGTCACAAATAGGGTTTAAATTTGTGCGTGAATTTATTTTCGCACCATCGGTCTAGGGATGGTGATTGATTTTAGTTACGTGTTTAATCATATTAAGGCGTGTTGTCTTATTGGGCGTTGGACCCGCTACTCCAATTTCATGCACAAATAAAACAAGAAAAAGGAGTACTTTAAAGTAAAGATGAGCTTATGCTCTTTACAACATTTGAATAAAACAAATTACTTTAAAGTAAAGAAGAGCTTATGCTCTTTTACAACATTTGATCAAATCAAATTACAACCAAAATCTAATCTACACATTCCCATGGTTCAAACAAATTTGAAACGGCCTTTCACATAGCTCAATTATCGTAGGCTTAGGTTCATAATCACCCTTTAATTAATTAACACTTTAACTAATTAAATTGAATGCAACATTTTCATTTGGTTTTTGTATCCATAGAATTGATTTAAATGGAGCTAAATGAAATGAAAATCCGATTCTCATTTAAAGAGACAAAACCATTTTGTTCTCAACCTAATTTGGGCCAAAATGCAATAACCTCAACTTTTTGGGCTATGTTGCAAAACTTAAACTTTTGAGCTCATTTTGTGAAAACAAAAAAGTCCACTACTTCATGTAATTACAACTAGAACTCAAAAATTTCAATAAGTTCAAAAACTTCATTAAAGGAACAAAACAATTTGACCTTTAATGATTTTGGGCCTTTACATAAATACGTAAACTTTTGGGTCAAATTACAAAATACACAAAAGTACCAAAACTTTATGTAATTGCATAAAAGCCCCAAAAACACCCCACTTGAGGGAGGGCCGGTTTTAGGAGAGGAGTCCACAAAAATTTTGAAAATTTTTCAACTAAGTCATAAAGCCATGCAAGTGGAAATAGTTTGGTGTGAACAAAGCCATGCAAGTGGTGTGTGTGTAAGAGAAGTACTTCTTACACACCCATCACCATTTCTATCACCTTTCAAAAAAAATTTCAATAAATGTTTTGATGATAGATAAGTCACACCAACCAACACAAAACAAAGACTTTATGAAATAAATCAAAACTTTGAATCAAAACACCAAACTTTTTGTTCTTGGCTAAAACTTCAAGAACAATGAAGAACATTCATGAAAAACCCAAAAATTTCCATGAACATTTTTCACCCAAAAAACATCCCAAAACCACTCAAACTTTAGGGAAATAACATATAACCAAACTAGGGTACATAGGGGTTCCAAAAGTTACTTGAAAACACTTTTAACAAGTCAAACAAGAACCCAAAAATCCACCCTTTGGATTTGGCCGAACATCCCCAAAAACATGGCACCAAATTTTAGCTCCAAAATTCATGCTCATATGAACTACATCTACAACATTTGAGATGGCAAATTTTCTAACAAAATTTACATTCAAAGAAGCAAGAATAAAGCTTGTAACAATTACAACATTCAAATCATAAACTATGAAAATACAAAACCCAAAAGGATTCACCAACTACTAGACCTAGGCTCTGATACCATTTGAAGGGAATTCTGTGAAAAACATGTTCATTTAAGCAACATCTATTAGCATGCAATTAACAATTAAAGGCGGAATCATGCTTGCATGCACTTAAAAACAAAACATTAACCATGAAATTCAAAGCCTAGTAGATTGGTGAACCAAGACTCAACTCAAATCATAGTGAGTTGAGAAATTATACCTTTGTAGATTCCTCTTTGCATAAGCAAAGGCTAATCACCCAAAGAGAGGGCCTTCATTCCTTGCATCTAAGATCTATGGATTTGGATGGATGAAAAGGTTTCTCCAAGTTCTCAAAATTGAGAACCTCTAAGTCTCCACACCAAGGTAAGATTTTAGAAGAAATGAGTGACCTAGAGGAAGTAGGATTGCTAGCTAAACTCCTCTAGGGTGGCCGGCCTCTTTGAGAGAAAAGGGAGAGATTTGTGTTCTCATATTTTCTCCAAAAGAAACCCTAAATGAATTTTGGCTATAAAGTCATATTTATACATTTGTTCATTGGAGTGGCAAACTTGTAATTAAGTCCAAAACCCACTCCTTTAACAAAATGGCCGGCCATAGGGTTTCATTGGGCTTTTAAGGCCTTTGTGAATTATTTGTCATTAAGTTGTCATACAACTTAAGTAAATGGGCTTGACGTTCGAAGCCCATTGGGCCTTGAGGCCCAAAACTAACCCCGTGGTCTTATAACGAACTTTATTCGTTTGATTAATTAACATATTAATTAATCCTTGCCATAAATAATTAAACCATTTAATTATTCTTACTCATCTCCATTGTTTCTTCAATCTCTACCTTACACGGTGTACGATCCATTAGGTTCCTTTTAGCGAGGCAGTGGGCGATTAGAACTCCTTCAAATCGATTGTGAATTGAAACTTACTTTCAATTCTCCCTTTAGTGATTATACACGTTTAGGGCTTCCACAAACCATGAGTGACACCTAGCAGCATATCATGGTTACCCAAGCTAATCAGAAGAGGTGGAGAACCTATTCAGTTTAGGATTACAAATGCAATACGGTCTTTCTCTAATACAATACTCTTGACCACATTGTTTGGTTTGATAGTTTATTCATGTGTACTATCCAATGTGATTCGTGTGCTTATATGATTACCTTGAATGTGATTTGGAACGACTTCCTAAATCTCATTCATACTCTGGCCAGAGATTCTTAATCATATCATAGAGTATTCTCCCTTAAAAGGTTTGAAGGTTAGAGATCCCTTGTTGTGCATTTAATTGCCTCCATGGCTAAGTGGCTTAACCCCAACGATGTCGTGGACACCCGCGGATGGGGTGACTTTGACATAATCAAAGATCAAGTACCTAACCACAAGACAACTATGATGCCTCAGGTCAAAGGACTACTTTGCATTATCCCAACAATGAGTTCTCATGTGACATGAATATGAGAAGTCTTCGTTGATCGTGTTCAGTGTACTCATTCTCTATTGAGCACCTATGTACTTGTCTTGATGTCACACACACCAATGACTTGAGACTAGTCACTCTCCCTGAGAGAAGACACAACACGTACTGATCTTAACGGACTGTCAATGCCCAATTGGAAATCCTATGATCAGGAACGTTTAGGATGTGTCTACGAAAGAATGGTCTCATGAATCTAACTTCTTTAGATTGCATTCTCCCAATCACATATTCCTTGGACTTTATCGCCTAAGTATATAACATTTATATGAGACGGCTTAAAACAATAATCTTTGCCCTTGATATTAAACTAGATTAGTTTAACATGTGAAATGTCCGTAAAGTATCATCACATGATTGGTTTTAGGGCACATTTCCAACAACTCTCCCCCTCAATCTGATCTTAGGATCTTTATCTGTTTCCCAGTTTTCTTCTCAACTTCATTCTTGAATTCTTTGAACCTTTCAAAGGATTCTGACTTGTACTTCATAAGATACACATAGCCAAACCGGGAGTGATCGTCGGTGAATGTGATATAGTAGGAAAAGCCTCATCTCGACGTAGTAGACATAGGTCCACATACGTCAGTGTGGATTAACCCTAGAATTTCAGTGGCACGCTCTCCTTTCCCAGTGAATGAAGATTTGGTCATCTTCCCTTTTAAGCAACATTCACAAGTACCCATTTGGTCATTACCTAATGGGCGGAAATATCCGTCTTTCGACATCTTGCGAGTCTTATCAAGGTTCACATGTCCGAGTTTAAGATGCCACATCTTTTCTCGGTTAACTTCTTCTCTAGCCCTTTTGGGTTTTGAGGTATTCCCGCTTTCAATATAGTGCATCCCACTACTTGTCTCTAGGTGAAAAAGTCCCTCTATCATATTACCATGAGAGATAATACGACCGTTCAGGTATAAAGTGCAACTCATTTTGTCAAACAATACTGAGTGCCCATCTCGTAAAAGCTTAGAGATAGAAATCAAATTCTTTATACATGAAGGAATATATAAACAATTTTTAAGTTCCAAGACTTCCCCAGAGGGCAGTTTAAGCATGTAGGTGCCTATTGCTTTAGCAGAGATCTTAGTGTCGTTCCCAACTCGCACAATCATCTCCTCATTGTGCAATGTCCTGCTCCCTGTTAGTCCCTGCAACGAATTGCAGATATGTTGACTAGCGCCTGAATCAAATATCCAGGAATTGGAGCTCATTGTAAAAGCACTCTCTATGACAGAAATAGTCCCTTCAAAAGTTCGTGTCATAAGGCTCGCAATGCGCACCCTGTATTTCTTCTTCCAACGTTCATCCTTTCCATAATGAAAGCATGTTCCTTTGGATTTTCTTGCCTTCTTCTTATGCAACCTTTTCCTTGTGATTGCATTCTCACTCCCACTGTCCTTTTTGAAACCTTGTTCAAACTTACAACACATGTCAATCATCTCGGTAAAAGTATGATCAAATCTATTCACTTTATAGTTTACAATAAACTTAGTGAAATCATCCGAGAGAGATGCAAGGAAAAAGTCTTGGGCCATTTTCCCATCGATGGAAGTTCCTAAACTTTCAAGATCTTGAAAGATCCTTTCCATCTTTTGTCCATGTTTTTGGACCGATGCCCTCTTTTCCATTTTGGCATTCAATAGATTACAAACATTTGAGAATCGTACGTTACTAGTCTCAATGTCATGCATCTTATGCAAACTATCAACCATGGCATAAGAAGTGTCCATGTGCTCATGTAGCTTCTTAAGCTCCTCACTAAGTGAAGTGAGGATTAAGCATTTGGCTTGTAAGTCATCCTCATAGTGTCTATCATAATTTTGACACTCCTCCTTTGAAGCTAGTTTCGTAGGAGGTACATGAGGAGGGGATTGCTTAAGCACATACAATATGTCTTTCACCTTTGAGACATTCTCAATGTGGCGATACCAAGCAAGGAAATGTTAGCCCCTAAGGCCCCTTTTGTCAAGTATAATGGTGGGTGTAATTTTAGGCATGTCGTTAACTACATAACATAACTGAAATCATATTAGATTGTTGATTTTAAAACTACTTGATTGGGTCTTAAATCAATTAGTACCACCCACTATTTTTGGCAAATTCCACATCCCTCAATGGAATTCGAGAGTTATGTTGAACTCTTAGCGGGCTATGGGAGGCTCACCATTACCAAGCCCACCTCACGATGATACGATGTTGGTTAGCAAAAATAATGATGAGAGAATAACGCTTTAGTCATTTACAACTCTTGTAATTACCCATCTAGTTTGGCCTCTAGAGAATGATGCCTCACAATGATATGATGTTGGCACCATTGCACTTAGTTAAGTTATTCCCACCATGCTAGTTCGTGTAGGGGTTCAAGAATAGCCTCACAATGATATGATGTCGGCCATCCTCGTTGCCTACCTCACCACATCATGTATGTTCATATGGACTCCTCTTGAATGTGAGCACATACTTTGAACTTCCCCATGATAGGGTGAAGCCAGTGTAGGAGTCACAAACGATTGGAGCCCATCATGGTGGAAGGCCTACGAAGAGATGTTCAAAGCATCTCTCGCTTATCAACTTAATATTCGTTTTGTTGAGGGAGTAGTTTTGGGCTACATCAATTTTATTTTAATCTTATTAAAAGAACTTGGGCCTATCACAACCATTGGTCCAAGTTAATATGAATTAGTAGTATATAATACTCCCACTATTTTGATGAAACAAGCGAGACTATATGGAACTACTAACGAATGCATTGCATCCTCATATGGACTATATAGTCATATTAGGTCTTAGGATGATTATGAACCGTTTGATTTGATCCAACACGAGCCTTGTGTTGGACCTTGGGTTTAAGGTAGATAGTTGTTGATTTTAGTTACGCGTTTAATCTAATTAAACTGTTATTTCCTATTGGGCGTTGGACCCAACTATTCCAATTTGCATACATATAAACAAAAAGGAATACATGAAATAAAGAGAAGGGCTTATGCCCTTTTACAACACATTAGAAGGACTTATGCCCTTTTACAACAAATTTGAACTAATCAAATTACATTCAAATCTAAACTACTTAACCCAAACATTCACAATGTAAAGCGGCCAATCACATAGCTCAATTATCGAGGCCTTTGGTTCATAATCACCCTTTTCTTAATCAATCAAATTAATTAAGAAAGCAACTTAAACAATTGGTTTTCGGATTCATAGAATTGATTTAAATGGAACTAAATGAAATGAAAATTCAATTCTCATTAAAGAGACAAAACCATTTTGTTCTCATCTTATTTGGGCCGAAAAACAATGACCTCAACTATTGGGCCATAAGGTTAAAACATAAACTTTTGGGGTCACTTTATAAAAACACAAGAGTCCACAACTTCATGTAATTACAACTAGAACCCAAAAATTTCAACAATTGCAAAAACTTCATTAAAGGAGCAAAACAATTTGTCCTTTAGCGTTTTTGGGCCTTAACGTAAAAACGTAAACTTTTGGGCCAAAGTACAAATACACAAAAGTATCAAAACTTTATGTAATTGCATAAAAGGCCCCAAAGGTACCCCCATTAAGGGTTGGCCGGTTTTGATAGTGAAAAAGGAGGGGGGGGGGAAAGGTTTTGGTGAAAAATTCAAAATTTGAAAAAGTTTTGTGCAAGTGGATAGGTAGGTGAGGAAAAGGTGATTGGTATAGGTTGTAAAAAAATGTTTTGTCTAACAATAAAGACATAAATCATCCATCACCAATCATCCATCACCAATTAATTATAAACCAAAACTTTATGAAAAACACCAAACATTTTGAATCAAAACTCCAAACCTTTTTGTTCTTGGTAAGAAACTCAAGAACATTGAAGAACACACATGAAAACTCATAAGAGCTCCATGAATGTTTTCACACAATAAAACTCAAATTTTCACTACACAAAAGAGGGTTAATATCCTAGGGTACTTAGGGGTTCCAAAAGTCACTTTAAAACTCTTTTAACAAGACAAACATGAACCCAAAAATCCACCCTTTGGATTTGGCCGAATTTCCCAACATACATGGCACCAAATTATAGTTCCAATATTCATGCTTAAATGAACTACATCTACAACATTTGAGATGCTAAATTTTCAAGCAAAATTTATATTCAAAAGCAAGAACAAAGCTTGTAACATTTACAACATTTAAATCACAAATCATGAAAATCACAAAACCCAAAAGGATTCACCATAAACTAGACCTAGGCTCTGATACCACTTGAAGGAAAATATTTGTCCTAACTAAGAACATGTGAGAACATTTGAACACAAATGCAAACTAATAACACATTAAAGTAGGCATGCATTCAAAACTAATTCTAAAACCCATGACTTTCAAAGCCTAGTGAATGGTGAACCACAAGACTCTTTAACAACATTAAAGAGAAGGTAGGATTTAGAGATTCATTACCCTTGAAGCTCATCATTATTTACACAAGGGATTCACCCAAGTGGAGGGCCTTCAAGTCACCTCCTAGCTCCTTGGATCTTCCTTGTGATTTTCTTCCTTTTGATGCTCCTTTGCTCCTTGAGGATGTGAGGAAAGGATCTCCAAAACACCAAAGATTTGGTGTCTCTAAGTCTCCACACCAAGGATGAGGTGTGAAGATGAAATGGATGACTTAGAGAAGAAAAGATTGCTAGCTATCTCCTCTCTAAGTGGCTGGCCTTTATTGGAGAAAAAGAGAGAAAGTGTTTCTCATCTTTTGTCTCAAGAAACCCTAAATAAGAAAAAGCTATAAAGATGCTTTTATATCTATTTTCTTAGGTGAGTGGCAAACTTGCAATTAAGCAAAACTTCACACTTCCCTCACTATGGCCGGCCCCTTTTAAGTGATTGGGCTTATTGCCCATTTTGTTTTAGTTGTCATACAACTTAAACATAATGGGCCTTGGGGACCAAAACACTTTTGGGCCCCGAAACCCAAAACTAACTTAAAAGCCCAATACGAACCTTTCGTAAAATTAATTAACTAATTAATTAATCTTGACCATTTTTCAATTAAACCATTTAATTGCATATCCATTTCATTTATATTTCTTCACTTTCATCCTTACTCGGTGTACGATCCATTAGGTTCCCATTAGCGAGGCAGTGGGCGATTGTTACTCTTAACGATCGATTATGAATTGAAACTACATTTCAATTCTCCCTTTGATTAAGATTAGTGTTTGCTAATCTTCAGGGCTTCCACAAACCATGAGTGACACCTAGCAGCATGTCATGGTTACCCAAGCTAAGTAGAAGTGGTTGGAGAACCTATCCAGTTACAACTACAACGCAATACGGTCCTTCTCTAATACAATACTCTTAATCACATTGTTTGAGTGATAGTTTGTTTCATGTCTACTATCCAATGTGATACTTCTCTATATGATTCAATTAAATATGATTTGGAACAAACTTCCTAAGTCATATTCATATGCTTTGGCCAAAGACTCTCGAATCATATCTTAGAGTATTCTCCTTCTACCATGGAAGGTTAAAGATCCCTTGTCGTGCATTCATATGCCTACATGACTAGATAGCTTGACCCCAACAATGCCGTGGACACTCTCAATGGAATGCCTTTGAAATGATCAAAGATCAAGGACCTAACCATTAGACATCTATGATGCCTCAGGTCAAATGACTACTTTGCATATTGCAACTATCGAGTTCTTACATGACATGTATGTTCGAACTCTCTTTTGATCGTTGTTCAGTGTACTCGATTACTCTTTCGAGCACCTATGTGTTTGTCTTAGTGTCCAACACTAAATGACTTGAGACTGGTCATACTCACACTTGAGTTGACATAACACATACTAACCTTAGCGGATTGTCAATGCCCAATTGTCAATCCTATGGCTAGGAACGTTTTAGAAATGAACATAAGAGAAAGGTCTCGTTAATCTAACTTGCTTAAATCATTTATCTCTTAGATCAAATACATTCCTTGGATTCCCTTATTGCTTAAACACATGATACAATAAATAGTGATTAACAATAAGCTTTGCCCTTCATTAAACATATAATAGTTTAATACAATAAGTATTCCAAAAGCTATTACATCAAATGAGTGGCTTTGTGGGCATACTTCCAACAGAACCTTAATTATGGCTGTAACCTTTGTAGATTAGGATTAGGAAACTTTGACTTGTCAATCCTTTTTTTTCTTGGATTCCTTTTCCTTCCTTGACTTGAATTAATTTTTCTTCCTCTCTTTAGTTGATTCCTAGCATACTTTGGTCTTCAATTTCGTCCATCTACATTGCTCTAAGCATAAGCTATTCAATTCATGCCCAAGACTGCTCCAAAGGGCTCCAAAATGCACCTTTTTGCATACTTTGTCCTTAGAACCTGAAATTGCACGAAAATGACTTTAAACACTAAAATAACTAAGGAATAACAACAACAATGCACGAAAACAAGCTAGCTAAGTCGCATAAATATGATCCTATTACATTTTCAATACATACAAAATATTTCGTACTGAAAGTTGTGTAATGGTACTTCCCAACTCCATTCATATGACAAATGATTATAATCATTCAAACCATTTCTTGATAGGTTAAAGATAATTCCATATCAATACTCGTATTTCCAACTGAAACAGAATAGGACAAAACTAAAAATATTCAAGAGTAAGTATGTCCTTCTCATACAACCGGAAAGATACCCTATAGCGCATTCATAACTATCGATTAAATTCTTCTACTACCACTATCAAAACTCAGTCCTTTCCAAAAGTAAGTGTATTTAAGAAGTTCTAAGAGTGATAAAGATTTTAGACACATTTTCCATAAAGAATTGTCATTTGATTTCCAAGCAAAGATGATAATCGTTAACTTTAAATCATAGATAAAATAGTTCCTTCCAAATGATTCTATACATTGGTAAGACTACTATGAATTCAATAAGTTTCACAAGAAAATTCCAAGTTCCAAAAGGTTGTTGCATATACCACCAATTGAAATAGGATTTGTGCGAAAAGATTCAAAGAAACTAACGTAGTAAAAAAAATGAAATGGTGGTATTCTCCTGGATAACGCCAAAGGAATTAAAACTATTTGTGATTTCTATTCTCAACAGGTTTAATAATGACGGTTAATAATAGTAATGAGACTAACCCATAAATTTCTGATGATACACCAACAATGATACATTAACTCCACGTTAGGGCCATCAACTAGTCTCAATTCCACACCTTTACTTGGTAGACAAGTTCATTGATTATAATCTAGAGACACACGTCAAAATGATCTTCTAAAGATTGACAATTCATCAATTTTTGCTCAAAATTTAGAAACAACTAACATGTTCTCCGTATTCAACGAGGTGGTAAGATTCAAACATTAGACTCGAGAACCGAGAATGCTCACATCACGTGTGTGATGAATGCAATACTGCCCAACCTGGCTCTAATACCAAACTGACACACCTCGACCCGGAATGTCCACTAGGACTCCGAATCGAGCTGTGCTGGCCGACACCTGGAAGGTGACGAAGCCATAAAATGTAATGATGTGGAAAAATTGTGAATAAATTTAAACCTAAGAGTGCCTAAATACTAGAGTGCACTGGTGAACGGGAGTAAACCCACTGCACACATGATGTTAGAGCATAAGTTAGTACAGAAGAGTGAATTGGGAATCGTACCTTCGAAATAATCTCCAGTACTAAGAATCGCCACGAACCTTCGACGATAAGAAAGCTTAGCTGATAAAACCTGAAGGGTGAAGACAAGACAAAGGTGAGTGGCCCTGTAAGTAAGATTTTTATAGAAGCCATATAGAACATTATAACCCCTCGCTGCAACACCTGTATAATTTCTAGAAAAATCATAATATACCACAACACAGCATCTCATCAGTAATATCAAATAATCATGCGATTAATAACTCATACTAGTACGTGAGTCGGAGTCACCTAGGGTGACTTGTACGACTTACCCATATCTCATAAATATCTCATCAATCCTTGCTAGCATATAAGTCGGTGTCACCTGTAGTGACCTATACGACATATTCATATCTCATCAATCGATCTAGTTGAAGTCACCTATACGGCATAGTCATAGCTCATCAATGGATCTAGCCGGAGTCACCTATAGTGACCTATATGGCATATTCATATCTCATCAATCAATCTAGCCGAAGTTACCTATAGTGACCTATACGGTATATTCATAGCTCATCAACAAACTAGCCGGAGTCACCTATAATGACCTATACGGCATATTCATAGCTCATCATTCAATCTAGCCGGAGTCACCTATAGTGACCTATATGGCATATTCATAGCTCATCAATCAATCTAGCCGGAGTCACTACCATCACCTATACGACACTACACTGCACATAAGTTGGAACCACTAAAAGGGTCTGTGCGACAAGACTGGGTGTAATATAGTTATGCTCAATGCTACTCTCTCATGATAGTTGTGCGATATATCGCTAGTCACCTACGAGTCAGAACCACCTATAATGGTCTGTACGACAAGACTGTGCACCTAAATTGGATCCAATGTGAGCATAGGGTGCGGGAGGTGACATTATAAACAGGCATGTACCATATCTCTGGCTAAATCACAATCACCCGGGGTGCAGGTTTATGAGCTTTAAATGCATCTAATACAACGTATACGATTCATAAGCAACCTGTACGACAATGCCGGAGTTGCTTAAAAACATAATTGTAGTCATATAATAACCCCATCAATTCAACTAATGCCGTATACTTACTTGAACTTACCTAAACTTACCTGAACTTACATGTGTGTCATGCGTTCACCTTTGCACTTCAGAGCGTTCACAGTAATTAAGTGCAAGGAATATACGTATGGATATGCCTCACAATAATCATAGTATTTCCAATTATATAATACGACGTACTAACTATTAATCACCAAAACATAAAGTTAGAACGCACATTTTTCACCAATATCCCTCACATTGCTCAATTCCTTAAACAAGGCTATTGTCTTGATTATATAATCTCATTTCTTATATGGCTGCATCTAACGTCTCGTTAGACTGCCTACGTACCTTAAACAGGGATCAAGCCATTCGTAGTTTGCATATGGATATATCACGATGAAATCTAAATTTAACCATCTCATAGTATTTTATAACATATAAATATATATATGTCATGGCATAAAGAATTATCAATCATGAAAAAAATATGATAAGCAAGGAAAGATCCACTCACCTGGAGTTCGCGCTACAACTTCCTAGCACAAACATCGAGGCGTCACAATCGATCGGTTCCTGTGACCAATTATCAAACCATATCTCAGAATTCTCGTTGATACAATACATAACTTACATCGCACATGAGTCTATGTAATTCGGTCTAGAAGATCTACAAATCAGATCTCTGATCCCTAACTTCCAAGGATCCACATTATGTTTCTAAAATAACACACTAAAGTTTCGGAACGATCTAACGGTCGGATCTCCGCCAATTGCCAAAACCAAGTGGCGGTTAACATTTTATTTTATGAACTTACAAATCCAATTTGAGAAGATCTGTATGTCGGATTCCAATTCCGTAAGTTCCTATATTCCTCAAATATTATGAATAATAACCTATTAAAGTTTGATGACGATCCAACGGTCGGATCGTCGATTCATATAATGGCCTATTAACGTCATTCAATTCTCAAAAACTAAATTCAAGGCATCAAATATAGCCTAAAAATAGCATTGGCGACCCCCTGGCCACGCGCCGCCATGGGTGGTGGTTGGCCGCCCCGACTTGCCGAAAAAATCAACTATCTCTAAAAATAACCAAATTTTGTAGATTTGAAGATCTCAATGATTAGAACAACTTTCATACCTGTGACCAAGACCAATTTGGCCTAGAAAGGCTCAAATTTCATCAAAACCAGTCGCAAACCCTAGTTTTTGGGTGTGATTGATTCGTCCTCTACTCAACTCCGCCGCTCCAACCAACAATTGGGCATTGTTTCTAGGCTCAAGGGAAGTGTATGGGTAGTGGTAATTGGAACAAATTGTTTCAGAAATGGTAGATTTGGAGCAAAGACCTCACGGCACCAGTGTGGGTGTTCTTCTCGAAATCACAACGAAACTCGTTGATTTTTGGGTCGACTTGGATGCTAGGATATCTTGAGGGTGTTTGAGGGTGATGGGGGATTGAAGAAAACTGGAAATTTGGACGGACTAAAAGGACTTGACTACTCCCCTCCTTTTTCTTTTCCCTCATTTCCCTCATTTCCCTCTTCTGGTTGGCCGTCCTCTCCTTCTCTCTTCTCCTGATTCGCCATCTCTTCCTTCTTCCAGATTGGGTAGCTTTGCCCAATCCCGTTTTCCCTCCATTCTTCCTCCCCGGCTCTCTTCTTTTCTTTTCCCATATTCTAACAATACCCATATAAAAATACTTATATATATATATATATAAAAGTATAAATATTAACTAAAACCAAAATACTTCTTGGGTTTACAGTTCCGTAAAACTTTAGCCATAACTCCAAATCCTCTTCTGCTTGCACCTACGAGACCGTGTTGTCGAATACTTCAGGGATACGCTAAAGCAAAATTTCATACGCCTCAATATACGCTGATCAACGAAAATCAAAACCTTTGCCTCTAAGGGCACATTCGTAAAGTCATGCCTTTAAAATTCATAAATTCGTAAAATTAGGGACGGGCTGTCACAATCAAGGTATTAAATATCGGTAATATCGGAAATATCGGTAGTCCAAAAACACAGAAATATCGATGGAAATATCGGGATAATATCGATATCGATAAAAATTACATGGAAACCACGGAAATTGTAAGAAAAACTTGGAAATTTTTATTGAAACTTTGCAGGATGTTTATTTAGTCAATTATATATTAGTTTATCACAAAAAATTGGAAGGAAATGCATTGCATGATGGATTTAACATTATCAAGTTGATTATATAGCGAGCTAACAAACATTGTGACTATAGAAAATATGTAGTAATTAATGAAAGAAGTCTATGAAGGAAAATTCGTGAAAAACATGTTCATTTGAATAACATCATATAGCATGCAATTAACAATTAAAGGCGGAATCATGCTATCATGCACTCAAAAACAAAACATTAACCATGAAATTCAAAGCCTAGTAGATTGGTGAACCAAGACTCAACTCAAATCAAAGTGAGTTGAGAAATATATATATACCTTTGTAGATTCCTCTTTGCATAAGCAAAGGCTAATCACCCAAAGAGAGGGCCTTCATTCCTTGCATCTAAAATCTATGGATTTGGATGGAAGAATGGATTCTCCAAGTTCCCAAAATTGAGAACCTCTAAGTCTCCACACCAAGGTTGGATTGATGAAGAAATGAGTGACCTTGGAGTAGTGGGATTGCTAGATCCACCCTCCAAGGGGGCCGGCCTCCTAGAGAGAAAAGGAGAGACATGTTCTCTCCAATTTTCTCCAAAAGAACCCTTTTATGAATTTAGGCTACAAAGTCCTTTATATAGTCCCTTCAAATAAGTGACCTAAAGAACCAAAAGCCCATTCTCTCTAACATGGCCGGCCATAAGGGTTTTATTGGGCTTTTGGGCCTTTGTGAATTAAGTTGTCATACAACTTAAGTCAATGGGCTTGACGTTCAAAGCCCATTGGGCCTTGAGGCCCAAAACTAACCCGTGGTCTTTTAACGAACTTTATTCGTTTGATTAATTAACATATTAATTAATCCTTGCCATAAATAATTAAACCATTTAATTATTCTTACTCATCTCCATTGTTTCTTCAATCTCCACCTTACACGGTGTACGATCCATTAGGTTCCTTTTAGCGAGGCAGTGGGCGATTAAAACTCTTTCTAATCGATTGTGAATTGAAACTTACTTTCTATTCTCCCTTTAGTGATTATACACGTTTAGGGCTTCCACAAACCATGAGTGACACCTAGCAGCATATCATGGTTACCCAAGCTAATCAGAAGAGGTGGAGAACCTATTCAGTTTAGGATTACAATGCAATACGGTCTTTCTCTAATACAATACTCTTGACCACATTGTTTGGTTTGATAGTTTATTCATGTCTACTATCCAATGTGACTCGTGTGCTTATATGATTACCTTGAATGTGATTTGGAACGACTTCCTAAATCTCATTCATACTTTGGCCAAAGATTCTTAATCATATCATAGAGTATTCTCCCTCAAACGGTTTGAAGGTTAGAGATCCCTTGTTGCGCATTCACTTGCCTCCATGACTAAGTGGCTTAACCCCAACGATGCCGTGGACACCCACGAATGGAGTGACGTTTGACATAATCAAAGATCAAGGACCTAACCACAAGACAACTATGATGCCTCAGGTCAAAGGACTACTTTGCATTATCCCAACCATGACTTCTCATGTGACATGAA
Organism: Malus fusca; assembly: GCA_035220775.1. Taxonomy (NCBI): domain Eukaryota; kingdom Viridiplantae; phylum Streptophyta; class Magnoliopsida; order Rosales; family Rosaceae; genus Malus; species Malus fusca. Next base: position 16,675,262 of record CM069066.1, on the reverse strand, counting down.
TATGAGAACTCTTCGTTGATCGTGTTCAGTGAACTCATTCTCTATTGAGCACCTACGTACTTGTCTTGATGTCACACACACCAATGACTCGAGACTAGTCACTCTCCCTGAGAGAAAACACAACACGTACTGATCTTAACGGACTGTCAATGCCCAATTGGCAATCCTATGATCAGGAACGTTTAGGATGTGTCTACGAAAGAATGGTCTCATGAATCTAACTTCTTTAGATCGTATTCTCTCAATCACATATTCCTTGGACTTATCGTTTAAGCATATAACATTTATATAAGACGGCTTAAACAATAATCTTTGCCCTTTATATTTAAACTAGATTAGTTTAACATGTAAAATGTCCGTAAAGTATCATCATATGATTGGTTTTAGGGCACATTTCCAACAGTCTAAACACACCATAATCATTTATATATAATGAATTAGTACAATATTTTACACTTTAGTACCACATAGAGTTCTTATGAGGTTCAATTTTTTCACTATCTTCATCATCTCTATGTGTAGAGTGAATGTTATCATGCCACCCATATGGATCCGAGATTGGTTGAGGTTGTCCATAAGCAAATTCATTTGAAGATTGAGTCTGGGATTGTTTCCATGAGTCACTCGATTCCATCCCACAGGAATGGGATATGAAGGGTAGGGAAATGGTTGCTTATGAGTATAACCATAGTTACTACTTCCCACTCCAACAGAGTCTGAAGTTCTAGATAACGAGTCATCTTCTTGACTTGACAAAATCCCTTTGCCTCTTTCTCTACGAGTATAATCCTTCCCTATGGCACCAATTCCTGGTCCTGCCCGCCTACTGCCATGGTCATCATCCTGTGTTGCATGCGTGAAGTTTGCCTCACCAGTGAAGGGGGTCATAAATTCGGGAGGTGGTCCATAATAGTTTCCATATCCACCACCACTACCTCCAGCTCCACTGCCTCCAGCTCCACTGTATCCTTCATCATTCCCACCTCCGGTGGTAGGTGAGTCTCTTGATCTTGTACTAGAGCTATCATTAGTATCAGCACGATGTTGTGGTTGTGTAGGATTGGAAGAAGGTGGAATTCCAGTGTTTCTTGGTCTTGGGCGCAAAAGTTCTTCTAAAGAGTCAGCGCTGCTAGATCCCACCTCCTCCTCTAATACTCTTTCTACATTTATCCCTTCATTACGTGCTTCTTCAGCAACTCTGGGAGCTGGGTTGCCTTCATCATCATCTAAATGAAGAGGTCTAATCCATTGATAAAGTTGGTTACCCTCTGTATCATCATCTTCACCAACAATATCAAACACATCTAGTGGGTCACCACGGTTGACATGATCTATTTCTGCTTCCTTATCTTGAATTTGAAGCTTCATGTTGTAGTAGCAATAAACTAATTTTTCCAACCTACTATGAGCCAACCTATTTCTTTGCTTTGTGTGTATGAGTGCAAATGTTCTCCAATTTCTTTCACAAGCAGATGAGGAAGATGTTTGTGATAATACTTTGATTGCTAACTTTCTCACAATTGGTGCATCGGTCCCATACATGATCCACCATTCAGCTACAATGAAAAACAATGTTGATAAGCCTAATAACTCGAACAAATTCTATTATAAACTTATAGTCAAATATGTTTACACTCACTAGGAGACATTGTTGTTCGAGCAGCAATTGATGTTGGTTCTCCAAAAGTTCTTCTTGCATCTTTAAACCATGTTAGCTGAATTCAATAAATCGTGTTAGTTTAATCCAACAAAGTAATTATTATAATTTAAGTAATTGATAGGAGCATATTTATGCGACTTAGCTTGCTTGTTTTCTTGCATTTTGGTAATTATTTAGTATTTATAATAGTGTTTAAAGCTAAATTCGTGTGTTTGTAGGTTTTATGGGCTAAGGGTGCATTTTGAGCCAATTTGGAGTAGTTTGGAGTGTTTTTGGGCCCAAGATGGATTGCTTATGATCCAAGCTAGATGGATGGACGAATTTGAAGTCAAAAGAAGCTAGGAACATGCTAAAAATATGGTGAAACAAATTCAAGTTGCAAGAAGGGATAGGTTTCTAGAAGGATTGACCAAAACTCCACTCAAAACCATGCCTAACCCACCATTATTCTTCACATCCTTGCCGTGTGCATCCTTGATGTTTTCTCACCATGACATTTGAGTGATTGTTCAATACCTAACCCATTAGGAAAGTGTGTGGATGATTCAATACCTAACCCATTAGGAAAGTGTGTGGATGATTCAAGACCTAACCCACCATCAAAAACAAGTCCATCCTCTCCCTATAAATACCCATGGCAACAACCTCATTTAGCATCAAGAAATTAACCATTCTCCAAGCCTTGCCTTGCCTCTCCCTACATATCTAAACTCCTTCCCATCCATTCCTCCAAATAACCAACCATTCAAAACATCACTCCATCCTTGTGTTGCGGCAAAGAAGAAGAAGGAAAGTTCTTGGACGTGCTTGCTATCCAACATGGATCGTTGGAACGTTTAGGTGTTTTCTTTCTTTTATTTTCAATGTATAATTTTATTTATCTTTGTTTTGTGAACATGAGGAACTAAACCCCTATTTAGTTAGGGGGAAGTTTGAAGCCATGAACATGCTTGTGATATGAATTGATTTCTTCCAATTGTGATTTGATAAGTTGTGATTGCAATTCAATTATCTATTTGCTTCATAACTAATTCTTGTATGTTTATTAAGGATGCATACTTAGTTTTCATACATGAATTAGATGCTAGAATATAAATGAGTTTCACCTAATCGTTACAAGTTTATATTCATGAGTAGTGAAGGTTGCTTGTCACAATCGCGTTAATTGAATTCTTGGCAAACGTATCATGCTTTTCATAGTTACGATTGCCTCGTCAATGCTTATAGTTTTCATGAAACTTAATGATCTTTAATTATATCTCTATCGTGCTTTTCACGTAGGGGACTTTTAGAGAATGTGTTGAATTGTTGTATGCGTTTTCCGTCCAATTCAATAATTTAAGGAAAACTTGAAGATTAAAAAAGTGCTGTTCACGGTTAATCTGGGGTGTTGAGCATCATAGTTTATTAAAAAGCAATTGGAAATCTATTCATGTGCAAGTGTGTCCTGTGTGAAGAACGGACCTCTAACTAATCCATCCATCATCTTATTTCTCAAATTCGTTTTACAATTTGCCTAGATAAAAATCTATTTAAGTTTTAGTTTGTTTGTTTTACTTTCAACTTCACCAAACCCAAATCCCCCTTTTACTTTCTTATTTTAAAGTCTTTTGTTTACATTTTTTTTTAACTTTGTTTTTATGTTTTTGAGTCAGTTTAGAGGTTTTAGCAAGCCCTCCTAATCCCCGGTTTAGAACGATCCCTACTTATACATGTACTACAATTGTCACAAGAGGGTTTAATTTGAGTGCTTATATATTTCGCATCAAAATTTTGGCGCCGTTGCCGGGGATTAGCAACTTTGCTAAATCCCCATTGTTTCTTTTTATTTCTTTTTTTTTTGTGTGTTTTAGTTTTAATTTTATTTGATTTTGTTTATTTCAGGTACTAGTTTATGACTCGTAGTTCTCAACCAGTTCGTGCACATATATCGGAGTTTGACGGCAATTTTGAACGAACTTTGAGAAGGAAAAGGAAAGTACCAGAACCTAGTCCACCTAGTTCTAGTTCTGAATCCGAAGTTGAAGAAAAGGAGGAGGTAGAAAAAGACATGGAGGTGGACAATCGAACAATCAAAGAACTTTCAGCCTCGGGATTGGACAATGCCGCGCCTCTATGCATCCAATACCCCGCAGCAGCCCGAGGGAAGACAGAAGAATTTGAATTAAAGTCAAGCTTGTTACACCACATTCCGAAGTACCATGGGTTGTTCATGGAAGATCCTAACAAACACTTGAAAGAATTCGAGGTGGTGTGTTCGAGCATGACCCCCGTCAATGTCGATGGGAGTATTTTGAAGATGAAAGCCTTCCCTTTTTCTCTCTTGGAAAAGACGAAGGATTGGTTGTACGAATTGGCGCCAGGAACCGTCACATCATGGGAAAGCATGAAACGGGCCTTCTTGGAGAAGTTTTTCCCAACTTCTCGAGTCATCCTCCTACGGAAAAGGATAAGTGGAATTCAACAAGAGGAAGGTGAATCTTTTCCTACTTATTATGAACGTTTTAAATCTCTTGTTGCTTCTTGTCCACAGCATCAGATGAAGGAGGAACTTCTTTTGCAATACTTCTACGAGGGGCTACTACCTATCGAACGTCAAATGCTAGATGCCTCGGTGGGAGGAGCCTTGGTGGACAAGACCCCCACGGCAGCAAAGATTTTAATTTCCAACCGTGCGTTGAATGCTCAACAATACGAAGGCGTTGGACAAAGGAGTAACCCACGACCACATCAAGTCAATGAGGTAAGTGCCATAACCGAACTTCAAAATCAAATGGCTAACCTTACTACTTTGCTTTCTCAGATGGTGGAAGGTCCAAAAGTGCAAAACGTGGCAGCTTGTGGCGTGTGTTCCATGCAAGACCACCTTACGGACAAGTGACCTCAATTAATTGAAAATGGAGGGTGGGAATCTGCCCATGCCATGGGTTATGGGAATCCAAACCAACCAAGGGGTGATCCTTTCTCTAATACATACAATCCGAGATGGCGTGATCACCCTAATTTCAGATGGAGAGATGCACAACAATCTGCCCAACAAGGTGGATTCCGACAACCCCCGGGTTTCTTTCCAAGGCCAATGGCAACACAACCACCCCCTCAAGCACAATCATCCCAAACCAATTCAGGTATGTCCATGAATGATGATAAAACATATCAGTTATTAACCACAATGGCACAGGGAATGCAGAATCAAGCAAAGGAGGTGAATGAGCTCAAGAAGCAAATGGGCCAAATGGCCGAATTTTTGGGACAAATTCGTGAGAATGGTAAGTTACCAAGCACCACGGTGATTAATCCAAAAGGTGGTTTTGAATCTGCAAAAACCATCATTTTAAGAAGTGGAAAAGAAGTGGGAAGCAAAGCACATGAACATGCCCCAAACAAGGAAGATGCAAAGCTACAAATGGAAGAAGAAGAGCAATCCAAACCCACGGCAAGGATAGCACCAACCATGCCCCAGCTATCCAAGCATTCCAATCTGTCCACCTCAGGTAATGTTGTCCCAAATGTTGTGATTCCAAACACTAATCTGCCCAATGTTCCTTTTCCTCGCAGATTTGCACAATCAAAGAAGGAAGAAGGCGAAAAGGACATTTTGGAGACCTTTCGAAAAGTTCAAGTAAACATTCCTTTACTTGATGCTATTAAGCAAGTGCCCAGGTATGCAAAGTTTTTAAAAGAGTTATGCACAACTAGGAAAAGAATTTCAAACAAAGAAGTTGTGAAAGTAAGTGAAAATGTATCCGCGGTTTTGCAACGGAAGTTACCTCCAAAATGTAAGGATCCAGGTAGTTTTACTATTCCATGCATAATTGGAAACACTAGATTTGAACAATGCATGTTAGATTTAGGTGCTTCTATCAATGTAATGCCATATTCCATTTATGCATCAATGAACCTTGGTGAGTTAAAACACGATGGCGTTATAATTCAATTGGCCGATCGTTCTAACGCTTATCCCAAGGGAGTCCTTGAGGATGTTTTAGTGCAGGTCAATCACCTTATCTTCCCTGCAGATTTCTATGTTTTAGACATGGAGGATTCAAGCCATGCTCCATCATTGCCAATCTTGCTAGGCCGTCCATTCATGAAAACAGCAAGAACAAAGATTGATGTGTTTAAGGGAACATTAACCATGGAGTTTTATGAGGACATTATTCATTTTAATCTTTCTGAAACCATTAAATATCCAATGGATGACCATTCTTGTTTTGCTATTGACATTGTTGATTCTTTGGCACAGGTGCATTTGGATCAACTAAACGAAGATGCACTTGAGGTAGCCTTAATGCATGGCATAGGAACAAGAAATAAGTGTGGGGGAGTCCTTGCAACCCACGGCATGCAATCTGACCATATTGCCGTGCCCCCTTGTGATGAAGTACTTGAAATGGTCGCTGCCCTTGAGTCATTGCCTTCACACTCTGGTAAGTCTCCACTCTCACTTTTAGATTCAGTTTTGACTAACAAGTTACTTCCATCAATTGTGCAGCCACCTACACTTGAGTTAAAGCCATTACCCAATCACTTGAAGTATGTTTTCTTGGGACAAGATCAGACGCTCCCCGTCATCGTCTCCAACTTACTCACGACCCAAGAAGAAGACAAGTTGATAAGGGTGTTAAAAGAGCACAAATCTGCCATTGGATGGACATTGGCGGATATCAAAGGCATTAGTCCCACCACGTGCATGCATTGCATCCTTTTGGAGGAAGAAGCCAAGCCATCCTGTGATGCTCAACGTCGCCTTAATCCACCCATGATGGAAGTAGTGAAAAAGGAGGTTATAAAATTGCTTGATTGTGGTGTTATATATCCGATTTCTGATAGTCGTTGGGTGTCACATGTGCAGGTTGTTCCCAAAAAGTCCGGAGTCACGGTGGTGAAAAATGAAGAACAAGAACTTGTACCCACGCGTGTTGTGACTGGTTGGCGTGTTTGTATTGATTACAGGAAGTTAAATGCCATGACAAGGAAGGATCACTTTCCATTACCATTCCTCGACCAAATGTTGGAAAGTTTAGCCGGTCATGAATTTTATTGCTTTCTTGATGGATATTCCGGATATAACCAAATTGTGATAGCTCCGGAGGACCAAGAGAAGACAACATTTACGTGCCCCTTTGGCACTTTTGCATATAGGCGCATGCCATTTGGTTTGTGCAATGCTCCGGCGACATTTCAACGATGCATGGTGAGTATTTTTTCTGATTATGTGGAGAAGATTATTGAGATATTCATGGATGATTTTAGCGTGTTTGGTAATTCATTTGATCATTGCTTGAATAATCTGACCTTAATCTTGAAACGTTGTGTTGAAACGAATCTTGTGCTTAATTGGGAGAAATGTCACTTCATGGTTAAGCAAGGTATTGTTCTAGGCCATATTATTTCTGAAAAAGGCATTAAAGTGGATAAATCTAAGGTCGACCTTATTCGCCACTTACCCTCTCCAACTTCGGTTAGAGAGATTCGTTCATTTCTTGGCCACGCAGGTTTTTATAGGCGTTTCATTAAGGATTTCTCCAAGATTGCACAGCCACTATGCCGATTGCTTCAAAAAGAGGTGGTTTTCGAGTTTGATGCAGCATGTTCCACATCATTCAAGCACTTAAAAGAGGCTCTTACTTCGGCTCCTATTATCACACCTCCAGATTGGAGCCTTCCATTCGAGTTGATGTGTGATGCTTCGGACTATGCCATTGGTGCTGTTTTGGGGCAGCGAAAGGACAAGCAACCCCACGTTATCTATTATGCTTCTAGGACACTCAATGATGCTCAATTAAATTATTCAACCACTGAGAAAGAATTACTTGCTGTGGTTTTTGCATTAGATAAGTTCCGATCTTACTTACTTGGTACTAAAGTTCTTATTTTTACTGATCATGCAGCTCTCAAATATTTGCTCACGAAAAAGGAGGCCAAGCCTAGATTGATTCGATGGATGTTGCTTCTACAAGAGTTTAACATTGAGATTCGGGACAAGAAGGGCGTGGAGAATGTGGTGGCTGACCACCTAAGCCGAATGGTGCATGAGGAAGCAATGCCAATTTCAGAAACCTTCCCCGATGAACAACTAATGTCTATTCAGGTAAGTGAGCCTTGGTATGCAGATTTGGTGAACTATTTGGTGTCTAAACATACTCCTAGCACACTTAATAGGAATCAACGTGATAAGCTTAGAAAGGATGCTAGGTTTTATGTTTGGGATGACCCATACCTTTGGAAATTTTGTCCCGATCAGATTGTACGACGTTGTGTGAATGAATCTGAGTTTCAATCTATTTTAACATTTTGTCATTCATATGCCTGTGGGGGACATTTTGGCACCCAACGCACTGCCCTTAAAATCTTAGAATGTGGGTTTTATTGGCCAACCATCTTTAGGGATGCTAGGACGTTTTGCCTTACATGTGATCGTTGTCAACGAATGGGTAATATAAGTGCTAAGGATCAAATGCCACAAAGCCCTATACTTTCTGTTGAAATATTTGATGTGTGGGGCATTGATTTTATGGGTCCTTTTCCTTCATCACATGGTTTTCTCTATATTTTGTTGGCGGTGGATTATGTTTCTAAATGGGTGGAAGCAAAAGCCACCCGGACTAACGATTCTAAGGTAGTTGCAGATTTTGTGAAGTCTAACATTTTTGCTAGGTTCGGGATGCCTCGAGTCCTTATCAGTGATGGAGGTTCACATTTCTGTAATCGCACAATCGAGGCCTTGCTCAAGAAATACAACGTTACACATAGGGTTTCCACACCCTATCATCCTCAAACAAGCGGGCAAGCCGAGGTGTCGAATCGGGAGATTAAACAGATTCTTGAAAAGACGGTTGGGCCAACAAGAAAAGATTGGAGTTTAAGGCTAGAAGATGCATTGTGGGCTTATAGGACCGCCTACAAAACACCCATAGGAATGTCCCCCTTTCGGCTTGTTTATGGCAAGCCATGTCATTTACCTGTGGAGTTGGAGTACAAGGCTCATTGGGCCGTGAGGAAGTTCAACATGGATGTGGATGCTGCGGGAATTCATCGTAAGCTTCAATTGAATGAACTTGAGGAGATACGGAATGAAGCTTACGAGAATGCTCTCCTTTACAAGGAAAAGACAAAGGCCTTTCATGACAAGATGATTCGCACCAAGTCCTTCTCAGTTGGACAGAAAGTGTTGTTGTTTAATTCCCTTCTTCGTCTATTTCCGGGTAAGTTACGTTCACGTTGGATTGGACCCTTTGTTAATACTAACGTTTTTCCTCATGGTGCAGTCCAAGTTCGTAGCTTCAAAACAGGTTAAGAGTTCAAAGTAAACGGGCATCGTTTGAAGCCGTACTACGAGAACTTTGAGGAGCATACCGTGGATGACATTCCCTTGCATGATGTGGACTCCATTAAGGAGTGAATGGGCTCTTCGTCCGGTTGTACGACGTTAAAGCAAGCGCTACTTGGGAGGCAACCCATGCATGCAACAAAGGAAGACCTAGAGAGCACTCCAAATTCCAGATTTGCGTTCCTAAACCCGTCTCTTTGTTGTTGTTTTCATGTTAAATTGCTTAGTTGCTGTTTTGTTTGTTTGTTTGTTTTTTGTGTTAGTCTATGCTTGAAACATTGAGGACAATGTTTGATTTAAGTGTGGGGGGGGTAACTAAGTGTTTTTGATGCAAATTCGTGGGATTTTATCACCCTTAACTTATAGACTTGTTCCTTGCTGTTTTTAAGTGTTTTTAAGCAGTTTTGGTGTGTTTTAGTGTGTTTTGAAGTAAAAATCCGAAAATCACATAAAAATTTGAAAAATTTGTTTTAAAAACCCAAAAAAAGAATTGTTTTGAGTTGTTTTTGTGTGTTTGTTTGTGTCTTAGGGTACCTTCCAACACAATGATGAGGATTCGGTTTGTAATGGCTGTTAAAGAAAGTGATTAACATGGATGAAAGTTTGATTTACTCTTTGTTTATGCTTGGGTGTGGTTATAACTTATGAATTCACATGCAATCATAAAGGAAAAATCAGTTTTTGTAACATGCTTGAAGGAAGGAACTCAAACTAACGCTACAACCTTGTGAGACTTGAGCCTAAACGCTTATTTGGAGAGTTAAAATCTGTGCATTCTTTGTTTTCTAAGTCGTTGCATGATCTCACTATTCTTTGCTTGGTTGCTACTTAGAAGGCGTTTCATCATTTAGTTCCAAATGCTAGAACTCATGCCCATTTCATTCAAAGCATGTCATTGAATTGCATAACACATATTCAAGATGAAGTTGTGTAATGACCACCACCTTAGCCAAAATGCCGTGAATCCCCTATGTCATTATGTTTTGTAGGTTTCAACCCCATTAAGCCTTGTTTAGCCTTTTCTTTGTTAACCCATGTTTTCCTCACCTAGCCTAGATTAGGACTATCCATACCTTTGTTCTTTAAGCATAGTAAAGCATGATTTAATTAGAATTCTTTTATGGCAGAAAACAAGTGTGGGGGAAGTTTTTGTTATGTGAATTTGTGTGCCATAGGCACGGGTGAAAAAAAAAAAGAATTGAAAAGATGTGAAAAAGAGTTCCAAAGTATTGTTTGTTGAAGTAAGGGTCCAAAACAATGAATTCGGCCCTAAGAGTTGTTCAAATCTCCCCTTTATGACTAAAAGATGATTTCTGCATTCTAAGTGAATTCTAGGTCTCAATTTCACTACTTTGCTTACTATCGCTTGAAGAACGTTTGTTTTCCCTATCCTTACTTTGTTAACCAATACCCCAAACCCCGTTACAACCCTTAACTTCTATCTTGAGTGTTGTGTGTTTCAATATGTGGAGTTTGAATTTGGTTTGAGCATATGGTGTCACTGGTTCTCGCATCTAAGTAGTAGCTTTCCATTCATGAGATCATATCTAAACATGCTTGTTAACTCCGGAAATTGCGTTCTTTGTGATACATATATGTGAGCATTCGTTTTTATATCTACATCAATTCTCTCACATATAACTAGTATAGGGTGTGTAGTTAGAAAATCTGAGTGAAAATAGAGTGCATATCTTGTAAGGATTGAGGGAATTCTCTAAGGCATGTTACTACATTAAAAACATTGTTTTAATTGGTTAATTGTGAACTAGTAAGTAGTGACTATGATTAAGTATGTGCTTAAGTGTTAAATTGACTCAAATCTGTGGGAATGATAAAAATGTCATGTGCATTGGAAATCCCTGAGGCGATTGTTGGAAGGTTGAGGTTGTGTTTTACTTGTTTTTGATTCATTTGATTACTTTGTTTCGTTTTGTTTTGCTCGAGGACTAGCAAAAGCTAAGTGTGGGGAAATTTGATAGGAGCATATTTATGCGACTTAGCTTGCTTGTTTTCTTGCGTTTTGGTAATTATTTAGTATTTATAATAGTGTTTAAAGCTAAATTCGTGTGTTTGTAGGTTTTATGGGCTAAGGGTGCATTTTGAGCCAATTTGGAGTAGTTTGGAGTGTTTTTGGGCCCAAGATGGATTGCTTATGATCCAAGCTAGATGGATGGACGAATTTGAAGTCAAAAGAAGCTAGGAACATGCTAAAAATATGGTGAAACAAATTCAAGTTGCAAGAAGGGATAGGTTTCTAGAAGGATTGACCAAAACTCCACTCAAAACCATGCCTAACCCACCATTATTCTTCACATCCTTGCCGTGTGCATCCTTGATGTTTTCTCACCATGACATTTGAGTGATTGTTCAATACCTAACCCATTAGGAAAGTGTGTGGATGATTCAATACCTAACCCATTAGGAAAGTGTGTGGATGATTCAAGACCTAACCCACCATAAAAAACAAGTCCATCCTCTCCCTATAAATACCCATGGCAACAACCTCATTTAGCATCAAGAAATTAACCATTCTCCAAGCCTTGCCTTGCCTCTCCCTACATATCTAAACTCCTTCCCATCCATTCCTCCAAATAACCAACCATTCAAAACATCACTCCATCCTTGTGCTGCGGCAAAGAAGAAGAAGGAAAGTTCTTGGACGTGCTTGCTATCCAACATGGATCGTTGGAACGTTTAGGTGTTTTCTTTCTTTTATTTTCAATGTATAATTTTATTTATCTTTGTTTTGTGAACATGAGGAACTAAACCCCTATTTAGTTAGGGGGAAGTTTGAAGCCATGAACATGCTTGTGATATGAATTGATTTCTTCCAATTGTGATTTGATAAGTTGTGATTGCAATTCAATTATCTATTTGCTTCATAACTAATTCTTGTATGTTTATTAAGGATGCATACTTAGTTTTCATACATGAATTAGATGCTAGAATATAAATGAGTTTCACCTAATCGTTACAAGTTTATATTCATGAGTAGTGAAGGTTGCTTGTCACAATCGCGTTAATTGAATTCTTGGCAAACGTATCATGCTTTTCATAGTTACGATTGCCTCGTCAATGCTTATAGTTTTCATGAAACTTAATGATCTTTAATTATATCTCTATCGTGCTTTTCACGTAGGGGACTTTTAGAGAATGTGTTGAATTGTTGTATGCGTTTTCCGTCCAATTCAATAATTTAAGGAAAACTTGAAGATTAAAAAAGTGTTGTTCACGGTTAATCTGGGGTGTTGAGCATCATAGTTTATTAAAAAGCAATTGGAAATCTATTCATGTGCAAGTGTGTCCTGTGTGAAGAACGGACCTCTAACTAATCCATCCATCATCTTATTTCTCAAATTCGTTTTACAATTTGCCTAGCTAAAAATCTATTTAAGTTTTAGTTTGTTTGTTTTACTTTCAACTTCACCAAACCCAAATCCCCCTTTTACTTTCTTATTTTAAAGTCTTTTGTTTACATTTTTTTTTAACTTTGTTTTTATGTTTTTGAGTCAGTTTAGAGGTTTTAGCAAGCCCTCCTAATCCCCGGTTTAGAACGATCCCTACTTATACATGTACTACAATTGTCACAAGAGGGTTTAATTTGAGTGCTTATATATTTCGCATCAGTAATTGTGTACCTCATTTCCAAATTGGCCAACTGTTGGTGATGCAGGGTCTAATTTAGAGTATACATTATGTACAGCACGTATAAGGGTACCATCATCTCCAACACCGGGTCTGTATTGGTATCGAGGATTCAAATAATATGTTGTTCAAAGAAACACATACTCTAATAAGAGAAATAATACTTATGCAACTAAAGAAATGAATTGCAAATTATGACATAATTTATACCTGCTGCATGCAAATCGTGGTATAATGTTTTATACCATCGGTCTTCAATTATCTTTATGACCCACCTTGCACCATGTTTTCTTTCCAATTCATCCTTCACTACACGCATCAACTCATATACTGCCCCCATAGTAGGATACACTTCTGTGTCAACGATCCGTAAAACTTTGTAAAGAGGTTCAAACACTTGGCACACATGTTCTGATTGAGTCCAAAAAGCATGATCAAGCACTATACTTTCCACCATACGACCTGTATTTGAGCGGCTGAAATTGTGGTTGGCCCAATCGTCACTAGTGAATAGTTGCTTCAACCCTGCTTTCTTCTTAAGTACGATGTGTAATGCAATATAGTTGGTGGCGAATCGAGCGGTAGCTGGACGGATAATTTCACCTTTGCAAAATTCACGCATCTTTGCCAACAACCAACCGTGATTGTAAATATAATTTGTGATCGTTCTAGCTCTTTTGACCACAGTAGCAACATTCTCTCTCTTCCCCATTGCCTCAAACATGAGATCAATACAATGTGCTGCACATGATGTCCAAAACACATTATGATGCTTCATTAACTTTTTTCCAGCTTTGACAAATGCAGAACCGTTGTCGGTCACGACTTGGACAACATTATGCTCTCCCACCTCCATGATTACATCCCTCAATAATTTGTAAATATACTTGTAGTTCTTTATATGGTCTGAAGCATCAACAAACTTCAAACAAATTGTCTTTCCCTTGGAGTATACCATGAAATTTATGATAGACAATCTGGTCGGGCCAGTCCATCCGTCACACATGATTGTGCAACCATTAGTTTCCCACTTTGACCTCAACTTGTTAACATACTCGCCAATGTCTTTATACTCCATATCCAAATATTTGTTTCTTATCTCATAGGGAGTGGGAGGTTGTACTCCAACACCGGCCTGTTGACATCCCACTACCATATTTTTGAAATGATGTGATGATGTTTTCTCAGCAGGGACATTTTCATAGATAAAGAACTTGCTAATTAGACGCCCCATTCCCTCCTTCACATTACCTCCAGTGAAATAACTCCAAACACTCTTTTGACGTGCTTTGGATGACTTATATAAACTTGGGGCTATTGGTAGTGTTGGTTGTGATTCTCTAAGACTGCCTCCCCGTCTCAGTTGTGCACCACCACTTGTCCCGGAACCTTGTGCTCTATTAGGAATTTTATGAAGGTGTTCTCTTTCCCATGCTGACTGTTTGGAGGCACGTAATGCTTGTTTCAAACTGCGTCGTTCTTCAGGTCCCATGTCATCATCACATTCGTCCTCATCGTCATCATCATCACTGTCAACCGCTTGGCTAATGACTTCTCCTCGTAGCCCAGCTCGAATATTTTCCATTCCATGTGTTATCTTTTCCTTCTACTGTTTTTTATTTTTTAATAATGTGCTGATAAATGCCTTCACTTCTGGGGGGACATTATCGCATCGTTGGACATTTTTTGCTGGATCTAGTCCACTAAGATGGTACTTAAGTTGTGACAGCCCGTCCCTAATTTTAAAAATTTTTAAAGTTTTAATAAAGGATTTTACAAAAATGCCCTTTGAGGCACGCACATTATTCGAGGTTAATCGTCGTGTCGTGCCATCTAAGATTTGTTTTCTTGACATATCCTCGTAGTACTCGTCGCTACGGACGTGTGGGCGCAGACGGTTTGTGATTTGGAGTTATATCGAAGAAGTTATTAACTTTTGAAAATTTGGGCATTTTAGGAATTATAATTTTAATAAAATCTGGAATTTATTTTATGAAAATGGACGGCCCAGATTTAATGAAGATTTGAAATGGATGGCTTGGATGTGAGGGAAAGAAAATAAAAAAATAAAATAAAATTAAGGTTTTGTGTGTGTGTGTATGCGTGAGAAGAAGAGGAAGAAACAAAAATGGGGATTGGGCAAATCTGCCCAACCAGAGGAGAGAGAGAGCCGAAGCTCCGGGAGAGAAAGGAGAGAGAGAGCTGGCGAATGGGGAGAAGAGAGAGGAAGAGACTGGCCAACCAGAGAAGGGGAAAGGAGGAAAGGAGAGAGGCCGAGAAGCGGAGGAGGAAGAACAGAAAATGGGTTTCAACCCGCGACCCGCGCGACTCGTTGGGTTTTCCACCCACTTTCGTCGAAATTTCTCCATTTTTCCGGCGAATTGAGCCATGATTTCACTTAGTAAGTATCCTACTACTCCTTCCTCATCATTTTCATCTCAAATTTGGAGAGATTTGGTGTTGAAATTGGGAAAAACGCACCAAAGGGTGCGGCAACTTTATGTCTTCGATTCTCTTATTTTTGAAACAATTTCTCTCGATTGTTGCCATCATTAGACTCCCCTTGAGGCCTAGAACAAAGCCCAAGCATTGGTTAGGACGACGGAGTTGATTTGAAGGTCGAATTGAAATCACCCAATTCTAGGGTTCTTCACGGTTTTGGTGAAATTGAAGCACTTCCAGGCCAAATTGGCCTTGGCCACAGGTATGAAAGTTACTCTACTCATTGAGATCTTCAAATCTGCAAATTTTGGTAATTTTTGGAAATAGTTAGATTTTCCGGCGAGCCGGGGCGGCCAACCGCCATCCGCCGCGGCCCCTGCGGCGGCGCGTGGCCAATGGCCCACCAACGTCATTCTTAGCATGTGTTTAATGTTCTAGGTTCAGTTTTGATAATTGATGGACGTAAATTGAGTAATTGAACCTAAGTTCGTTACGATTCGTGGTTAGGTGAAAATGTGAATTGACGATCCGACCGTTGGATCGTCACCAAACTTTGATACGTTGTAATACGTAATATTTGAGGATTATAGGAACTTACGGATCGGGAATCCGATTTACGGATCTTTCGGAATTGGAGTTGTAAGTTCATAAAATAGAACGTTAACCGTCACTTGGTTTTGGAAATTGACGGAGATCCGACCGTTGGATGGTAATGAAATTTTAGGATGTTGTCCTAGAGGTATATTTTGGACCTCTGGAAGTTATAGATTGGAAATCTGAGTTGCAGATCTTCCAGATCGAACTGCGTAGTGACGTGTTTTATATAAGTTATATTCTATCGATATGATTTCTGAGGTTGGATTTGATTATTGTTCTAGGCGCCGATCGTCATGACGCCTCGATGTGTTGTGCTAGGGAGTTGTTGAGCGAACTCCAGGTGAGTGGGCAGTATTTTCTGTATTTACCTATATACTATTGAATTTCCCAGAAACTGAGTTTTTAATGAAAGTATGTTTCTAAAATGCCATGCATGAACGAGATGCATGATATGAATGAAATGCCATGATAGGAATGATATGCATGTGATGAATGATATGAATTATATGATTGATATATGATGCATACATGTGCATGGTGCTGTGGAGGCACAGGTAAGTCAGGTGAGTTCATTATTAATTGAATTGTTTGATGTTGAGACGTTTAAGCTCATAACCTGCACCCTAGGTGTTAGTGCTTATATTATTATTCACCACACCGCACGCTCGCCTTGGATCCAAGTAGGTGGATGTCGTACAGACCACTAGAGGTGGTTCCGACATGCCAGTCGTACAGACCATTAGAGGGGTTCCGACTGGTGGGTGACCTTAGATTATGCGCGCAGATGATTGATGAGAGAAGCACTAGAGCGTAATTATACACCTGTCATCTGATAAGCTCATATTTTTATATATTTTTACATCAAATTCACTCGTCTTTTCTTAGTTAGTTTCTTGTATTTTTGAGCTATTTACTTTATTTTCGTGTTTTATGTGATTTGGCTAGCAAAGAAATTAATAATAGCTTAAGTGTATATTTTTAGTAATAAAATCGTAAAAACTGCTTTGCCCACTATTTTTGGTTAATAAAAATAAGATAGTAATAATAAATAAATATATATATATATATATATATATATATATATATATATATGATGTTGAGGGAGCATGCAGACATGAAAGTAAGATTAGGAAGGGAATAAAGGGTGGATTAAAAATAAGAAAAGAAAGCAGCAGTGGGGACGGAAAGCATGCAGAAAAATATAGAGGGTCCTGGGGGGTGGAGGTTTGAGAAATATAAATAAAAGGGATGGTGGAAAGAAAAAAGGGAGTTTGTCGTGAAGAATAAATAATAGGGGGGAGCTGTTTTTATTTTAGAATAAAAGGAGGGCTGTGAAACATGCACGTGGGTGATGCACTGGAGAAAGACGTGGAAGCTGACTTGGGATAGCTCGGCCTTGCGTGGAGAGCAGGAACTTTAGGAGAAGAATAATGTGGGGAAGAAGCTGTCAAAAGAAAGGATATAAAAAAAGAAAGCATGCTGTTTTTGGGAGCTGTCAAGCAGCTGCTTGAGGCAGCGGGAATAAAAAAATAAAAGAGAGCTGCCATAAATGAAGGAATAAAAAGACAGCTTGAAGACGCAGACGCGGGGGGGGGCCTTCCTGGCGAGGGAGGAACAGAAAGCAATAGGAGTCAGCGTGGAAATAGGAGGTCAGCACTGAGGTCGCTGCCTTTGGCAGCGTGTAGGGATAAGGAAAGAAGGAAGTCAGTACGAGAAAGTCTCGGGGGCGAATTGGAAGGCAGGACAGCTGCCTTAGGCAGCGCAAGAAACTGAGAGAAGCAGCGAGAGGGAGAGACTGACGCGTAGGAGAGGAGCACGGGACAGCTGGCATCACAGGGAAGAGACAGCTGCCTTGTAAGCAGCGGGGGAATAAGAGCTGCCTTCGGCAACGGCGCCTAGTGCATGCAGGGCAGTCGCGCGGAAACCAACAGGGAAGAAGAAAAACAGCGTGAGAACGCACAGAAAATTAAGCAGAAGCTGCCCCTCGGGACGCTGAAGCACTCTCCTCTCCCGGTTTAGTCTTTCCAAACTTATGTTTTATTTTCTGTTTTAATTTAAATAATGTATAACTAATTTTATTTTGGCTAAAGGTTAATTCAAAGCCATGAATATATTTGTAATATGAATTGATTACCTTCAGTTGTGATTTCTGAGTTGTGAATTTAATTTGCTTAACTGCTTGATTGATAACTTATTTTTGTATGTCGATTAAGGATGCATACTTAATTTACATGCATGAATTTGATGCTAGAATATAAGTGAATTTCACCTAATCGTTATGAACTTATATTCACAAGTAGTGAATGTCGCTTATAAACGATCGCGTTAGGTAAATTCTTGGCATAAGTCTCATGCAATTCATAGTAACAAGTGCCTCGTCAATGCTTATGATTTTCATAAAACTTAATGATTCTTGCTTGTATCTCTATTATGCAATTCATGTAGGGAACTTGTAGGGAATGTTTTGGGTTGTCGTATGCAATCATCCAACCTAATAAAAGTAGGAAAATCTGAAGGTTAATTTAAGCGGACCTAATTAACTTGGGGCGTTGAGAATTTACAATTTATTGAAAGAACAACTGAAAATCAATTTAGGTTGCATATGTGGCATGTGTGGAGAATAATCCTCTAGCCAGTCCGTCATTTATCATTTTACCTTAATTTTATGTTTTTGTCAATTTTGTAATTTATTTAAGTTTAATTTACTTTTCATCAAAATCAATCCCCCATTTTATTTTAAAGTGTTAGATTTATTAGAAATCATTTTAGTTTGTGTTTTCTTAAGTCTTGAGTTGTATTGAGTCTTTTGATTTATTTAGTTTATTTGTTAGTTTTATTTTGAGTTATTCTATTTAAGTGTCTTGAGTCTAGTTTAGTGTTTTAAATTTTGTTTTTACGTTTTTAATTTAATTTTACTTGGGTTAGCATCCCTAGTTAATCCCCGGCCTAGAACGATCCCTACTTACATCATTACTACAACTGTCACAAATAGGGTTTAAATTTGTGCGTGAATTAATTTTCGCACCAAAATTTTTGGCGCCGTTGCCGGGGATTAGCAAATTTGCTAATCCTTTTATTTTTGTTTTTGCTTATGTTTATTTGTGTTTGTGTATGTTACTTTTGATATTTGATTTATTTTTCTTTCTTTGAATTGAGGTACAAATGGAGCAAGACCTGGATTCTACTAGCATTCAAGATCTATTGGCACAGCTCACTGCTCAATTAACTCATAAAGCCGAACGGACCACAATGCCAAGTGGCCCTACATTTGATATGCCCTATGAGCAAGGATTTCAAACTCATCAATATCCCCAATTTTCTGCAAATGAAGATGTTTGGGGATATCAAGGCTACAACCAATCAAGGGGCAACATGTTTTCCAACGCTTATAATTCGGATTGGAGAAGTAATTCAGAGTATATGTGGGATGAACCTCAACAATTTCAACAAGGTGGATATTGGCAGCAAGACGAGTTTTATTCAAGACCTATGCAGCCACCACAGCATCCCCCACAGCAATTTCAATCGAATTCAAGTATGCCCATTAATTATAATGAAATTCTTGATGGACTCATTTCTTTGGCGCAGGGTTCACAAAATCAAGCTGAGGAGACTCACCAAGCAGAATATTGGCAGCCATCGGAGGAGTACTATCAATGGCCATATGCACCACCACATCCACCACAACAATCTCCCCAACCAAATTCAGGTACGTCCTCGGATAATGACATCTTGAATAAGTTACTAACCTCTTTGACCCAGGACGTAGAAAATCGAAACATGGAGATGCAAAATAAAGCCAACAAGGTGGATGAGTTGGAGAAGCAAATTGGGCAGATTATGGAGTTCATGGTACAAATTCAAGATCAAAGTGAACTCTCCAACTCCACATTTGCAAATTCAGAGGGAGAAATGGAAATTAATGAAGCCATCACTTTGGGAAGTGATATGGAGGATGAAGTTGTTCCTGAACCATCCAAACAGAGCCCGAACATGGATGAATTGCCAATTCAAGAAGAAGATGAGGATGACGACTTGGGCAGTTTAGAAGAATTCTTATCGCAAACCCCCCAAGTCCTTATGTCATCCAACTCAGGTGAGGAGGTTCTAAGTTCAATTCATTCTGACATCGTTCCACCAAATGTCCTTTTTCCTTGCAGGTTTTTAAATCCCAAGGAAGAAGTGAATGAAAAATATGTTGTGGAAGATCTTCCCAAGGTGCAATGTGATATCCAAATTCTTGGTGTACCAAATCAAGTTCCCGATGGTATTGAAACGTTCAAAGAGACTTGTACACCAAGAAGAATTATTCCAGAAAATGAGGTGGCCGGAGAATTTCAAGAATACATCCAAGAGGCTGTGCATGAGACAATCAAGCCTAAAGCAGTTGAGTTTGATGACACGGGACAAGCCACAACCATCATAGTAAACCTGGCCAAGTTCAAAGTCCCGGAAACGTTCAAAGACGTGGTGTTTATAATTGAGTTTGAATGTGACTGTAAGCCATCTTCTCCATTTTTTATTTTAATTTATACTAACTTGTTTTTAATTTTGATGATTCAGGCACCGTCATTAGAACTTAGACCGTTGTCGGATCATTTCAAGTACCACCGTCCGTTCAATGATAAGCCCATGCATTTGAATAATGAAGGGAGGCCTAGGAATCACCCACAATCAGATTTGCATTCCTAATCCCTTCTCTTTACTGAATTTATTTTACTGTATTTAGTTCTTTCATTGTTTGTTGGCTCTTGTATGAATTTATTTTACGTTGATTTCTTTTTACGTTGATTTCATTTTGTTTTGTTTAGTTAGTTGTGATTTTTGTTTAGAAAGTTAAACTTAGTCGTTTTACTTTGTTTTACTTATTGTTGTGTTTTCTTATTTAAGTTGTTAAAAATACATAAAAAATAAAAAAAATAAAAAAAAAATAAAAAAAAAAATAAAAAACTTAAAAACATAAACATTCATATAAATAAAAAAAAAAAAAAAAAAAAACTTAAATGCATAAATTTTTTTTACAATAACTTGTAATTTAATTTCGTTCATTGGTCATTGGTTGGTGGTGCCTCGGAGGTCGACGGAGCCCCTGAAAGACGAAGCGCCAGAGCTGGATCATTCAGAGCCTCAATACTTGGTGCTGCTCCCGAGGACGAAGGCAACACAAACCTCGGGAGTAACGCCATAAACCGTTGATGATCACTCTGAATCCGCACTTCGGACTCCTGCATCTGATCCAGCTTCCTCTTCATGCTTGTGGAGTAATTGGTTGCAAGCATGTGCAAATCCCTGTTCTCATGCCTAAGCACTCTGACCTCCTGCCGAAGACTAGCCACTTCAGCCATCAACGACTCCACCTGACGAGTTCGTGCAAGAAGGCGCTGGCCCATGTTTGATACGGAGCCTGCGCATCGGACGCTGTAGGCCATAGAATCCTGGACAGCTAGTTCGTCGGACCGCCTAGAAAGTATCCTAGTGTCTCTAGGAGTGAGCAGATTTCTGGCCACCACCGATGCGGTTGTTTCATTCATCATCATGGAATCCCCAACTGTAAGAGGACCATTTGGGGATATGAAGGACGGCTGCCAAATGTTGGTTGGAGAAGATATATCACTATCTTCCCCAACATTCAAGTTAAGGCGACGGTCAGAAGGGCAAGACATTTTCTGAAGGTGTTGAGAATGAAGACTCGGACTGATCAAGATTAAAAGAAGTGCAAGTGTGAGTGTTTACAGGAGGGAGTGTTTACAGGGGAGCTTAAGTTTGTTGTGGAACAAAAATGAGTGTTCTTATAAGAAGAAGAAATCAAGAGGCATCACTCAGCAGTCGAAGAGACGCCCTCTCGCAAATCGAAGAGCCGGGCTCCTTTCTCAAAAGCCGGATTCTTTTCTCAAAAGCGGCGTCTCCGTCTCAAAAGTCGGTTCCTTTCTCAAAAGTCGGACGCCGTTCTCTCAAAAGTCGGGCGTCTCTCTCAAAAGCCGGAGCAGTCAGGAATCACGAGGCGAGCCGCTCCCTGATTTGTCCAGACGTGTCACATGCAATTCCTTTCTCAAAAGTCGGGATTGCTCAGAAACCACGAGCCGCTCCCTGATTTTTCCAATTTTGTCGTCACTCGTCACGCGCTGTCAACTTTGCGCAAATTACGGGCTGCTTTTTCAGAAAGCGCGTGACCTGTACTGTTCATCCATCCACCGGCTGCCGACAGGGTAAAGGAATAGTTTCGGTTGTGAAGAAAAATTCTATAAACGTCTACCTTCGCCTTCAACAGCAAAGGCACACTCTCAACACTTCTTCATCTCTGAAATTTTTCATCTCCCAAAATGCCTTTCCAACAAACCCTCTCGAGTTTCTCTGTGTTTCTCATTCCCTGGGATACCTTTGCAAATAAGTCATCTAGAGCTAGAGTATTTCATATCATGAAGGTTGAAAGCAAGAGTATCTCATATCACGCTTTCTTCCTGTCCTTGTCCTTGTCTTTGTGGCAAGGAGAAAGCGGGCAATCAGCCAGCACTCGGTGTCAATCTTCCAATCTAAGAACCGACTGCCTGGAAATCCTTCCTGATTGCTTACCTAGCATTGCTCTCGAGTGCTCTTCTTCAACCACTGATGTACTTCCGAAGAAGTCGCCACATCTGCCTGGAGAACAGACGTGGCAAGTGAAAATGATACTTGAAGCATGTGGAGACAAGGTGCTGCTTCATCTTCAAGATCAAGTCTCATTTTCCTTGCTAAGAAGTTCCCCAGCCCAGTTCAAGCATACACCTGTGGAACGATACTTCTTCAAAAGCAAAAGTATCCCATATCATCAGAGTCAGAGGCAAAGATTTCTCATGGCATGCTTTTCCTTTACCCTTGCTCTTGGCTACGGGGCAAGGTGAAAGAAAGGCAATCGGTCGGCACTTGGACAGATTGAACAAAGAAGCAGACCACCACCTATTCCTCGTGCCTACCTGCCATGCAGAAGAACAAAAAGAGAAGAATGTAGCCTGCAGACTCAATCAACCCGGCAGAAGGAGTCTGAGTTGAAACCAAGAGCTCGAGAAGCTTCAACAACACCACCAATCAAGTCTCATTTTCCTTGCTAAGAAGTTCCGAGGCCAGTTCAAGTTCAAAGCTGTGGAAAGTCACCAAACAGGACCAATGATCACTTTTAGTTTTATTCATTGTCTTTTATTTTCATTTTTAATTTTTCGTTTGCATTTTCTATATTTTCTTGCGTGCTTAACTGAATTATTTCTTTTCTTTGCAGGAACTTTTGGTTATTTCCACCCTTGAAGTTGATTGCAGAATTTTAGCTTGGGGTCATCGCTTGATTTTCTGCAAATTAGGGAAGTTTTCAGTCTTATTGCTTTATTTTGTTTCTTTATATTTATTTATTTTATTTTTATTTGCATTTTATTATATTTTCTGACATTGGGGACAATGTCTAGTTTAAGTGTGGGGGTAAAGAGTATAAAAATGACCAAATTGAAAATTTTTGTACCTTCGACTTTGAACTGGTTTCATTTGTTTCCATGTTATTTCATGTTATTGCTTTGTGTTTTCTTAATTAAGTTGTTGTTTTAAAAAAAAAAAATAAAATAAAAAAAAAAATAAAAATCGGAAAATTTAAAAAATCCAAAAATATTTCCTTGTTTTCCTTATTGATTTGAATTAGATTTTTTGTTAGTTTCCCGACCCAATGATATAATTGGATCAAATTTGAATCATGATTATCAAGAACTTAGTTAACATGTGTTGTGTGAAATTCCTTATTCTCGTGTTAGTTTGTACATATTTGATCATCTTTGAAAAACCCAATGCACATAGCCTTGTTGATGTGAAATTAAAGCATGATTTTAAAGCTCCATATGTGAATTTAGTGACCATATACATCCTATGTGAGTTTTTGAGCCTATTGAAAGTGTGTGCATTTTTCATACACTCCTATTTTTTCATGTGTGATGAACTTATGTGAGATACTTCTCTAGAACTTGCATAACGATCTTTCGAAATATTTGTCATTGATTGCATGAACTTGAAAATGATAGAGGCATTAGGTTTACCACCATGGCCCAAATAACCTTGTTTCCCAAAGAAAAATGATATCATTAGATTGCCAATTTGAGCCGTATTTGTGAGCCTTTTATTTCTTATCACCAGATATGTCTACCCTTATGCCTGAAATAAATATTTTTCCTTACCCTTTCCAAGTGAGCAATGCGAGATTGTCTTATGAGAAATGTTTGTGAAGTACTTTGGAGGGTGTTTGGCAAAAGAATAAGTGTGGGGGTTTTTCATATTTGTTTCTGTTTGAAAAAAAAAAAAACAAAAAAAAAAAAAAAAAAAAAAAAAAAGAAAAGAAAAGAAAAGGAAAAGAAAAAGAAAGATTGTATACAAAGAAAATAAAAAGTTTTTAAAGTTTCAGTTTAAGGTTGTGGTTGGAGATGTCTGAAGAATCGTTGGAGAGCTTGAGTTCTTATAAATCTAAAGAAAATAATTGCTTGCAATATAGCTTGGAACTTGTGTTTTCCTATTCTTTCGTTTCAATAACCCTATCCCGAAGCCTCATTACATCCAATAAAAGTCCTCTTGATTTAAGTTTTGCAATTATGACTGTGGAGAAGTGATCTTTATGCAAGCTTATGGTAGAACTTTCACATTTGATTCTTTGAGAGAAACACATTAAAACTAAACACATGTGTGATTGAGTGTATATCCAGTGAGAATGTCGCTAATTTGCATATGGTGATTTTAAAATAAAAATTTGAAATTGCATTAACATGACTATCTCACACACTACACTTCAAGGATGTTTCAAAGATTACTGCTAATATTTGAGTAATGAAAATGAACTTGAATTGCTTATTGGTGTTAGCTATGGTTCTTGATGATTGTGTTCTCAAATGAAGCTCTATGAGGGTCATATAGGGGGAAACTAATAATTTTCATGTTATTACTTTTTCTGTTTTTGTTTGTTTTGCTCGAGGACTAGCAAAAGCTAAGTGTGGGGGTATTTGATAAGCTCATATTTTTATATATTTTTACATCAAATTCACTCGTCTTTTCTTAGTTAGTTTCTTGTATTTTTGAGCTATTTACTTTATTTTCGTGTTTTATGTGATTTGGCTAGCAAAGAAATTAATAATAGCTTAAGTGTATATTTTTAGTAATAAAATCGTAAAAACTGCTTTGCCCACTATTTTTGGTTAATAAAAATAAGATAGTAATAATAAATAAATATATATATATATATATATATATATATATATATATATATATGATGTTGAGGGAGCATGCAGACATGAAAGTAAGATTAGGAAGGGAATAAAGGGTGGATTAAAAATAAGAAAAGAAAGCAGCAGTGGGGACGGAAAGCATGCAGAAAAATATAGAGGGTCCTGGGGGGTGGAGGTTTGAGAAATATAAATAAAAAGGATGGTGGAAAGAAAAAAGGGAGTTTGTCGTGAAGAATAAATAATAGGGGGGAGCTGTTTTTATTTTAGAATAAAAGGAGGGCTGTGAAACATGCACGTGGGTGATGCACTGGAGAAAGACGTGGAAGCTGACTTGGGACAGCTCGGCCTTGCGTGGAGAGCAGGAACTTTAGGAGAAGAATAATGTGGGGAAGAAGCTGTCAAAAGAAAGGATATAAAAAAAGAAAGCATGCTGTTTTTGGGAGCTGTCAAGCAGCTGCTTGAGGCAGCGGGAATAAAAAAATAAAAGAGAGCTGCCATAAATGAAGGAATAAAAAGACAGCTTGAAGACGCAGACGCGGGGGGGGGCCTTCCTGGCGAGGGAGGAACAGAAAGCAATAGGAGTCAGCGTGGAAATAGGAGGTCAGCACTGAGGTCGCTGCCTTTGGCAGCGTGTAGGGATAAGGAAAGAAGGAAGTCAGTACGAGAAAGTCTCGGGGGCGAATTGGAAGGCAGGACAGCTGCCTTAGGCAGCGCAAGAAACTGAGAGAAGCAGCGAGAGGGAGAGACTGACGCGTAGGAGAGGAGCACGGGACAGCTGGCATCACAGGGAAGAGACAGCTGCCTTGTAAGCAGCGGGGGAATAAGAGCTGCCTTCGGCAACGGCGCCTAGTGCATGCAGGGCAGTCGCGCGGAAACCAACAGGGAAGAAGAAAAACAGCGTGAGAACGCACAGAAAATTAAGCAGAAGCTGCCCCTCGGGACGCTGAAGCACTCTCCTCTCCCGGTTTAGTCTTTCCAAACTTATGTTTTATTTTCTGTTTTAATTTAAATAATGTATAACTAATTTTATTTTGGCTAGAGGTTAATTCAAAGCCATGAATATATTTGTAATATGAATTGATTACCTTCAGTTGTGATTTCTGAGTTGTGAATTTAATTTGCTTAACTGCTTGATTGATAACTTATTTTTGTATGTCGATTAAGGATGCATACTTAATTTACATGCATGAATTTGATGCTAGAATATAAGTGAATTTCACCTAATCGTTATGAACTTATATTCACAAGTAGTGAAGGTCGCTTATAAACGATCGCGTTAGGTAAATTCTTGGCATAAGTTTCATGCAATTCATAGTAACAAGTGCCTCGTCAATGCTTATGATTTTCATAAAACTTAATGATTCTTGCTTGTATCTCTATTATGCAATTCATGTAGGGAACTTGTAGGGAATGTTTTGGGTTGTCGTATGCAATCATCCAACCTAATAAAAGTAGGAAAATCTGAAGGTTAATTTAAGCGGACCTAATTAACTTGGGGCGTTGAGAATTTACAATTTATTGAAAGAACAACTGAAAATCAATTTAGGTTGCATATGTGGCATGTGTGGAGAATAATCCTCTAGCCAGTCCGTCATTTATCATTTTACCTTAATTTTATGTTTTTGTCAATTTTGTAATTTATTTAAGTTTAATTTACTTTTCATCAAAATCAATCCCCCATTTTATTTTAAAGTGTTAGATTTATTAGAAATCATTTTAGTTTGTGTTTTCTTAAGTCTTGAGTTGTATTGAGTCTTTTGATTTATTTAGTTTATTTGTTAGTTTTATTTTGAGTTATTCTATTTAAGTGTCTTGAGTCTAGTTTAGTGTTTTAAATTTTGTTTTTACGTTTTTAATTTAATTTTACTTGGGTTAGCATCCCTAGTTAATCCCCGGCCTAGAACGATCCCTACTTACATCATTACTACAACTGTCACAAATAGGGTTTAAATTTGTGCGTGAATTAATTTTCGCACCATCATCGTACAGACTACCTTATGTAGTTCCGAGTGACGTGCAGAGTTAGACCGTACAGGTCACCGAGGTGACTCCGGTCGGATTGAATGTTGAACTATAGAATTAACCGTACAGGACCAACTGCAGGGTCTCCGGTTAATTCACTATTTCACCTGTTACATTGATGCATCATTCAAACTGATTTCTTTTTAAAGTTTTTACATGGCGTACTCTCTGGTTTTAAGAAAGATGATGATTTGAGATCTATGAAAAACTATATGCTATTATGCTATTTTCTGGGAAAGTATACAGGTTTTACAGCGAGGGGTTAGAAATGTTTTAAATGATATGTTTTCGAAAAACTTTGTTTTACTGACCCGCTCAATTTTGTTTTGCGCCCCTCCAGGTTCCAGTTAGCAGAGCTTTGGTGGCCACGAGGAATCCAACGGTGTTCTGACAAAATTCACAAAAGTAGGATTCACCCTCGGGTGTTATATCTTAGTAATCGTATTCTTTAAAGCTTCCGAACTGTGTAAATGGTTACGTCACTCTCACGTGACGGCCAGCATGCCCTCCTTCGGGACGGGGTGTGTCATAAGTCGTGTCACTCCGCCACTCTTCATTACCCGACCACAATATTTGCAAATTGTGCCATGTTTGTTTCCGTCTATTGGGTCTCCATGTTCCCAAGCTGGATCACGTTTAGTAACTCCACTGGACATCTTAAACGTACCTATATTTATTTTTCATGAAAATTAGACAATTATTTTTTGATAAAATAAGAGAACCTAAATAATAAAGTTATTCTACATAAGAATTAAATACGAAGTAAAGAAAATGATTGTAAAAATTTAAGTAATTATACAAATAATATGGAATAATAAAACCTAATATTAATGAATAATAATCCAGTTTGATAAAAAAATAATCCTAATATAAAACATGGTGATGAATAATAATCCAATTTGATAATAATCCAATTTAATGAATAATCCAATTTGATAATAATCCAATTTAATGAATAATCCAATTTAATGAATAATCCAATTTAATGAAGAATAATCCAATTTGATAATAAAATCTAATATTAATGAATAATAATCCAATTTGATAATAAAACAAACCTAATATTAAAGAATAATAATCCAATTTGATAATAAAACCTAATATTAATGAATAATAATTCAATTTGATAAAAATATTATCCTAATATAAAACATGGTGATGAATAATAATCCAATTTGATAATAATCCAATTTAATAATAATCCAATTTAATGAATAATCCAATTTGAAAATAATCCAATTTAATGAATAATCCAATTTAATGAAGAATAATCCAATTTGATAATAAAACCTAATATTAATGAATAATAATCCAATTTGATAATAAAAAAAAACCTAATATTAATGAATAATAATCCAATTTGATAATAAAACCTTATATTAATGAATAATAATCCAATTTGATAAAAAAATAATCCTAATATAAAACATGGTGATGAATAATAATCCAATTTGATAATAATCCAATTTAATGAATAATCCAATTTAATGAATAATCCAATTTGATAATAATCCAATTTAATGAATAATCCAATTTGATAATAATCCAATTTAATGAATAATCCAATTTAATGAATAATCCAATTTGATAATAATCCAATTTAATGAAGAATAATCCAATTTGATAATAAAACCCAATATTAATGAATAATAATCCAATTTGATAATAAAAAAACACCTAATATTAATGAATAATAATCCAATTTGATAATAAAACCTAATATTAATGAATAATAATCCAATTTGATAAAAAAATAATCCTAATATAAAACACGGTGATGAATAATAATCCAATTTGATAATAATCCAATTTAATGAATAATCCAATTTAATGAATAATCCAATTTGATAATAATCCAATTTAATGAATAATCCAATTTAATGAAGAATAATCCAATTTGATAATAAAATTTAATATTAATGAATAATAATCCAATTTGATAATAAAACAAACCTAATATTAAAGAATAATAATCCAATTTGATAATAAAACCTAATATTAATGAATAATAATTCAATTTGATAAAAATATTATCCTAATATAAAACATGGTGATGAATAATAATCCAATTTGATAATAATCCAATTTAATAATAATCCAATTTAATGAATAATCCAATTTGAAAATAATCCAATTTAATGAATAATCCAATTTAATGAAGAATAATCCAATTTGATAATAAAACCTAATATTAATGAATAATAATCCAATTTGATAATAAAAAAAAACCTAATATTAATGAATAATAATCCAATTTGATAATAAAACCTTATATTAATGAATAATAATCCAATTTGATAAAAAAATAATCCTAATATAAAACATGGTGATGAATAATAATAATCCAATTTAATGAATAATCCAATTTAATGAATAATCCAATTTGATAATAATCCAATTTAATGAATAATCCAATTTAATGAAGAATAATCCAATTTGATAATAAAACCTAATATTAATGAATAATAATCCAATTTGATAATAAAAAAAACCTAATATTAATGAATAATAATCCAATTTGATAATAAAACCTAATATTAATAGAATAATAAATAACATTAAACATATTAAAATTATCCTAGGGAATAATTATACAACATTACTTAATTACTTAAAAAAATTAACATGTAATTGTTAACATTACTTAATTAGTTACAAAAAATAACATGCAAGTATTAATTACTTAAAAAAATTAACATACGAGTCCACACAAATTTATTTGTTGTTGTATAAATTACAATAATATAAATATAAGTTTGTAAACTTACCTTAAATATGGAACCCTTTGTTTTCAAGCTTTGGAATGGATCTGGAATGGCTTTGAAAAAGGTAAGGGAAGAAGAAGAAACGAAAATGCTCCGAATGCCTCTGATAGTGATACTCCACCTCTGATAAGGTGAAAGAATATAATAGACAATGGCACACTGTTCTGCATGTGAAAGAATATCACGGACTCACAGTGGCACACGGTTTCATTATAAAAGCAGTATTATTTGATGTCCATGGTCTGAAACTGCAAAAAGTTATTGACATATTGTGAAATCAGTCAGGCATCTCAGATGAGATGACCCAACCACACACACACACATACATGACACCACACACGCACACAACACACGCACATTCACCTCACACGCATACAGTCTCTCTCTCAGACTCTCGAACCTTCTCTCTTCTCTTCTCTGACTCTGAGCTCCATTCTCCCCCTTCTCCATTCTCCCACGGGCCACAACAAACACAGATCTCCCACGTCTCTTGATCATTCTCCGACACACACACGCGCGCATAGAGACCCAAGGTCTCTCGATCCTTCTCCCACTCCCACACACACGCACAGAGACCCACATCGGCAGATTGGCTTCTGCTTCTCCCTCGTCGCCGCCGTCGTCTCTCTCATTTCTCTCTGCACCGAGGGTCCGAGACCCACATACACACACGCACACCCATCAGCATCAGCAACCTCGTCTTTCTCCTTCTCCTTCTCGTCTCTACAACTCGGCGAACTCCGGCGAGGCCGTGGGTGTCGACTCACTTTCCGAACACCTCCGACGGTTTCACGACAAACTTCATATATAAAAACATTCATCTCATCTTCTATTTCATTTTCATACCTAGATCGGAGTCTAGGGTCCTGTTTTACAGTCGGTCGGAGCTTCTACAGCTCTGGCGTTCTTCTCCGAGCAGGCCAGTTTCGATATTATCGATAATTTCGATAATATCGCGATATTATTGTTGGAAATGTGCCCTAAAACCAATCATATGATGATACTTTACGGACATTTCACATGTTAAACTAATCTAGTTTAATGTCAAGGGCAAAGGTTATTGTTTTAAGCCGTCTCATATGAATGTTATATGCTTAAACGATAAGTCCAAGGAATATGTAATTAGGAGAATGTAATTTAAACAAGTTAGGTTCATGAGACCATTCTCTTTCGTATACATATCCTAAACGTTCCTGATCATAGGATTGCCAATTGGGCATTGACAGTCCGTTAAGATCAGTACATGTTATGTCTTCTCTTAGTGAGAGTGACTAGTCTCGAGTCATTGGTGTGATTGACACCAAGACAAGCATGTAGGTGCTCAATAGCGAATGAGTCCACTGAACACGATCAACGAGGAGTTCTCATACTCATGTCACATGAGAACTCATGGTTGGGATAATGCAAAGTAGTCATTTGACCTGAGGCATCATAGTTGTCTTGTGGTTAGGTCCTTGATCTTTGACTATGTCAAAGTCACTCCATTCGCGGGTGTCCACGACATAGTTGGGGTTAAGCCACTTAGCCATGGAGGCAAGTAAATGCGCAACAAGGGATCTCTAACCTTCAAACCATTTGAGGAAGAATACTCTATGATATGATTAAGAATCTCTGGCCAGAGTATGAATGAGATTTAGGAAGTCGTTCCAAATCACATTCAAGGTAATCATATAAGTAAATGAATCACATTGGATAGTAGACATGAATAAACTATCAAACGAAACAATGTGGTCAAGAGTATTGTATTAGAGAAAGACCGTATTGCATTGTAATCCTAAACTGAATAGATTCTCCACCTCTTCTGATTAGCTTGGGTAACCATGATATGCTGCTAGGTGTCACTCATGGTTTGTGGAAGCCCTAAACGTGTATAATCACTAAAGGGAGAATTGAAAGTAAGTTTCAATTCACAATCGATTTGAAAGAGTTTTAATCGCCCACTGCCTCGCTAAAAGGAACCTAATGGATCGTACACCGTGTAAGGCAGAGATTGAAGAAACAATGGAGATGAGTAAGAATAATTAAATGGTTTAATTATTTATGGCAAGGATTAATTAATATGATTAATTAATCAAACGAATAAAGTTCGTTAAAAGACCACGGGTTAGTTTTGGGCATCAAGGCCCAATGGGCTTCGAACGTCAAGCCCATTGACTTAAGTTGTATGACAACTTAATGACTAAAATTCACAAATGCCTAAAAAGCCCAATGAAACCCTATGGCCGGCCATATTGTTAAAGGAGTGGGTTTTGGACTTAATTACAAGTTTGCCACTCCAATGAATAAAGGTATAAATATGACTTTATAGCCAAAATTCATTTGAGGGTTTCTTTTGGAGAAAAGATGAGAACACAAAGCTCTCTTTTCTCTCTAAGAGGCCGGCCACCCTAGAGGAATTTAGCTAGCAATCTTACTTCCTCTAGGTCACTCATTTCTTCATCAATCTATCCTTGGTGAAGAGACTTAGAGGTTCTCAATTTTGGGAACTTGGAGAATCTATTCTTCCATCCAAATCCATGGATCTAAGAAGCAAGGAATGAAGGCCCTCTCCTTGGGTGATTAGCCTTTGCTTATGCAAAGAGGAATCTACAAAGGTATAAATTTCTCAACTCATTTTGATTTGAGTTGAGTCTTGGTTCACCAATCTACTAGGCTTTGAATTTCATGGTTAATGTTTTGTTTTTAAGTGCATACAAGCATGATTCCGCCTTTTAATTGTTAATTGCATGCTATAGATGTTGCTTAAACGAACATGTTTTTCACAAAATTTCCTTCAATTATCGATATTATCGATAATATCGCGATATTTACCTGAAAACCATTTGGATATTGAAAAAAAAAATCGGTTCCCCTAAAAACCGATAATATCGGCGATATATCGCCGATATTATCGGCATTTCGGACCATGGTCACAATAGATAATCTCATTAACACTCAAATTATCTAAACTATGTATTAATTGAATATCTTCATCTTTTTCGAATTTAAATAACTCCATCAAATGTATTTTATCTCTCGGTTGTTTACCTAATTTTGGACATTTTGGTCTAATATATCATACTTCTCCACATAAATAACATTTAGAACTACTTTTATCTTTTGGTGCTTTATATTTTCTAATCCAAGGTCTATCATTTCTTTGTTGGAAATATGCCCTGAAAGTCAATCTTTGGAAGAAACCTTTCAGGACAATGAATGGATGTATAGATGACTCTTATACATCAAATGGCAAAGATACTAATTAGGACTATCTCTATAAACGATATATGTCCTAAATAGTGAATCCATGGACAATGGATCGATTGAAGAAGTAATCTAATGAAGTTAGACTACAGAGACATTCTTCACATAACCATCATGTCCAAAAGGTTCCTGGTCATAGGATTGTCGGAGGGATACTGACAATGCATAGACCGGTACATACTATGTCCGCTTCAATTAGAAGGATGGAAAGTCTCATCCCATTCGTGTAGTGACACTAAGATAAGTATGTAGGTGCTCATTAAGGGAATGAGTTCATAGAACACAATCGAACGAGAGTACTTGCATGGAGGTCTACTCACATGTCAAGCAAGTAACTCTAATGGTTGGAATAATGTAAGTAGTCCTTTGACCTGAGGCATCATCGTTGTCTTGTGGTTAAGTACTTGATCTTTGATTATGTCAAAGTCACTCCATCCGCGAGTGTCCACGGCATAGTCGGGGTTAAGCCACTTAGTCATGAAGGCAAGTGAATGCGCAACAAGGAATCTCTAATCCTCGTTAAGAGAGGATGAATACTCTAAGATATGATTCTGGAATCTTCGGCCGAAGTATCGAGCGTAATAAAGGAAAGCGTTCCTATACGACTCAATTGAATCATATAAGAAGAAATAATCACATTAGGGGTTTTTGACATAATATATCCATACCCTAGTGATGTGATTGAGAGTATTGTTTTAGAGAAGGATCGAATTACATTGTAATTCCAACTGAATAGGTTCTCCGAACAACTTCTACATTAGCTTGGGTAGCCATGATATATGGTTAGATGTCACTCATGGCTTGTGAGTTCTTCTAGATGATTAAATGTAGTCGTCAAAGAAGAAGGTGAATTAAAAGTAAGTTTTAATTCACTAAGTGATTGGATTAAATATAATCAATTGGATTGGTGCCAATCACCTCACTGCCTTGCTAATTAGAACCTAAAACGATTGTTCACCAATACACTCTTGTAGTGAGTAATTAATGGATGATGGAAATAATTAATTGGATTAATTAAGTGTTGTGATTAATTAGAAAGTCTAAAGGAATCATAAAAGCGATATAAGATCGTTTTGGGCTTAAAGAAACGTTCGGGTTTAATTGGGCCTAAACCCATTGGGCTTTTATTCAAGCATTGGATGACTTGAAATAAATAAAAGTCCAAAGCCCAAACAACACAAAGGGGCCGGCCAAAGGAGGGAGAGAAAGGTCAAATGTTGACTTGTTTCTTTTTGGCTATAAAAGGAACTTTATAGCAAATGTTTCATTAGGGTTTTTGAAGTGTTAAAAGAACAAAAGAGAAAAAGAAAAATATCTCTCTAACACTCAAAGGGCCGGCCACCATAGGGGGATTTAGCTAATCATCTTTTCACCCCTTTGGTTATTCCTTCATCCTTCTCACTACACTAGTGGGTGAGGATCTTTAGAGGTTTTCAATTTTGGAAACTTGAAGAGAACCTAGGAGTACTCATTCTAAACAAAGTGGAGGAGGCAAGGAAGGAGGCTAGGCTCAAGGAGTTCAAGGAGCAAAGGGCTTGGAGGTGGTCCATCCTTGGTCTAAGATCTAGATCAAGAGGTATAAAACTACTCCTAAACTTTGTTCTCATATTGATAGGGGCATATTTATGCACCTTAGTTAGCTTGTTCTTGTGCATTTACATTGTTTTTCCTTAGTTAAAGTGGTCTTTTAAGCTAGTTTTATGTGTTTTCAGGTTCTAAGGGTAAAGTATGCAAAAGGATGCATTTTGGAGCCTTTTGGAGCAAATTAGAGATTGGAATGGACATCATATGCTTGGAGCCAAGAGGATGGACGAAATTGAAGATTTGAAGATGATGTTTCCTACTTGAACAAGGTTTCCTAGTTGAAGTAGGAAAGTCCCTAATTGAAGATGGAATCCTAGTTGAATTAGGATTCCTA
Organism: Malus fusca; assembly: GCA_035220775.1. Taxonomy (NCBI): domain Eukaryota; kingdom Viridiplantae; phylum Streptophyta; class Magnoliopsida; order Rosales; family Rosaceae; genus Malus; species Malus fusca. The sequence continues at coordinate 16,640,419 of CM069066.1, read as the reverse complement.
GTTGAAATAGGTTTCGTAGTGGAATTGGGATTCCTAGAAGATGAAGATTTGATCGGATTATATTTATACATATTTTACATCAAATTCTCTCGTCTTTTCTTAGTTAGTTTCTTATATTTTTGAGCTATTTACTTTGTTGTTGTGCTTTTTAGTATTTATCTAGTAAATAAAATAAATATTGCACAAGTGAGATTTTAAGTGATAAAATCGTCAAAACTGTCTTGCCCACTATTTTTGGTTAATAAAAATAAGATAGTATTATAAATATATATATATATATATATATATATATATATGATGTTAATTGAGTGGGGTTTTGGCAGAAAGCAACGCATGGGGATCAAATAAAGGAGAAAAGCATAAAAAAAAGAAACTGACAGAAAATAAAATAGAGGATGGGGCGCACTGCAGAAAGCAGTGGAGGCGTGCGGGGAGACAAGAAAGAATGATGGTGCATAAGTCAGTGAGTGGAGCTCGGGCTGCGATAAAAGAAAGGAATAATAGAGAAAAAGAGGGAGGAGGGAAATAGGAAAGAAAGGCTAAGGCAGCAAGCTGCCTTGGCAGCTGAGATCAGAGAGGAGAGGGAGCTCTCGGTGAGGTCTTGGAGAGTGCAGGAAGAGAGCTGCCTTCCTGGCAGCTAGAAGGCAGCGAGAACGTGCAGGGACGCGGGGAGTGAAGCTCGGCTTTGGGGAGCTGGTCAGCGCGGAAAGTGCATAGAAAAACGCTGCTTTGCAGCGAGGAGCTCGCAGGTCTCGCACGGAGGGAGCCACGAGGAGCTGCTTCTCGGCACTTTGAAGGAGAAGGAAGGAGCTCGGTTGGAGGACAGAGGAGCAACCTGGCAGCAAGTTTGAAACGGCGTGAAGTTCGCAGGACAGACGTGAGGAGCAGGTTGCGGGAAGCAGCAAAGCGCGAGAAGCAGGCTTTGAGGCAGCGAGCAGGAGCAGCAGTTCGCAGGACAGACGTGAGGAGCAGGTTGCGGGAAGCAGCGAAGCGCGAGAAGCAGGCCTTGAGGCAGCGAGCAGGGGCAGCAGTTCCTGGCAGCGTGACTGGGCAGTTTGGAGGAAGGAGGAGAGGCCTCGGTTGTTGGGTGCTGCTGCTTGGCAGCGAGCTCAGCGGGAGAGCAGTGAGGACGCGAAAGCCAGCTGCCTTGTGGCAGCTGAGAAAGAAAACCAGCGCGGCCTGGGGAGCAGGAGAAACGCGCAGGTCAGTACTGGAGAAAGGAGTAGTGCTGACTTGGGTCAGCACGGAAGTCAGCACAACAGTGCAGGGAGCGCAGCAACCTACAATTTTCTCGGTTTAATGTTCCAAACTCAAGTTTAATTTCTGTTTTAATTTATAAATAATGTGTAACTAATTTTGTTTTGGCTAGAGGGTGATTCGAAACCATGAATATGCTTGCAATATGATTTGATTACGTTCAGTTGTTATTTCATAAGTTGTGGTTTCAATTCGTTCATCTACTTGATTGATAACTTATTTGTGTATGTTGATTGAGAGTGCACGCTTAGTTTTCATGCATGAATATGATGCTAGATTATGAGGGAGTTTCACCTAATAGTTACAATCTTATAATCACAAGTAGTGAAGGTCGCTTATAAACGATCGCGTTGAATGAATTCTTGGCATTAGTTTCATGCTCATCATAGTAACGAATGCCTCGTCAACACTTATAGTTCTCATTGTGCTTCATGATTCTTGATTGTATCCTTATTGTGCTCATCACGTAAGGAACCTTTGAGGAATGTTTTGAATTGTTGTATGCGCTTTCCCATCCAATTCATTAACTTAAGGAGAACTTGAAGGTTAATTTAAGCGTATCTAATTAACTTGGGGTGTTGAGTTTCATAATTTATTGAAAGAACAACTGAAAATCAATTTAGGTTGCATATGTGTCATGTGTGGAGAATAATCCTCTAGCCAGTCCGTCGTCCATCCATTCACCTTAATTTCATGTTTTTGTCAATTCTGTAATTTATCTAAGTTTAATTTACTTTTCATAAAAATCAATCCCCCATTTATTTTAAAGTGTTATGTTTATTAGAAATCATTTTAGTTTGTGTTTTCTTGAGTTTTGAAGTATTTTGAGTCTTTTGATTTGTTTTAGTTTATTTGTTAGTTTTATTTTGAGTGATTCTATTTAAGTGTTTTGAGTCTAGTTTAGTGTTTTAAATTTTGTTTTTACGTTTTTAATTTAATTTTACTTTGGTTAGCATCCCTAGTTAATCCCCGGCCTAGAACGATCCCTACTTACATCATTACTACAATTGTCACAAATAGGGTTTAAATTTGTGCGTTAGTTAATTCTCGCATCAAATTTTTGGCGCCGTTGCCGGGGATTAGCAAATTTGCTAATCCTTTTATTTTTGTTTTTGCTTATGTTTATTTGTGTTTGTGTATGTTACTTTTGATATTTGATTTATTTTTCTTTATTTGAATTGAGGTACAAATGGAGCAAGACCTGGATTCTACTAGCATTCAAGATCTATTGGCACAGCTCACTGCTCAATTGACTCAGAATGCCGGAAGGACCACAATGTCAAGTGGCCCTACATTTGATATGCCCTATGAGCAAGGATTTCAAACTCATCAATATCCCCAATTTTCTGCAAATGAAGATGTTTGGGGATATCAAGGCTATAACCAATCAAGGGGCAACATGTTTTCCAACGCTTATAATTCGGATTGGAGAAGTAATTCAGAGTATATGTGGGATGAACCTCAACAATTTCAACAAGGTGGATATTGGCAGCAAGACGAGTTCTATTCAAGACCTATGCAGCCACCACAGCATCCCCCACAGCAATTTCAATCGAATTCAAGTATGCCCATTAATTATAATGAAATTCTTGATGGACTCATTTCTTTGGCGCAGGGTTCACAAAATCAAGCTGAGGAGACTCACCAAGCAGAATATTGGCAGCCATCGGAGGAGTACTATCAATGGCCATATGAACCACCACAGCCTCCACCACAATCAACCCAATTCAATTCAGGTACATCCTTGGATAATGATACACTTAATAATTTACTCACCTCTTTGAATCAGGGAGTAGAAAATCAAAACCAGGAGATGCAAGACCGAGTCAGAAGAGTGGACGAATTGGATATGCATGTTGGGCAGATTATGGAATTCATGGCACAGATTCAAGAGCAAAGTGAACTCTCCAACTCCGCATTTGCAAATTCAGAGGGAGAAATGGAAATCGATGAAGCCATCACTTTGGGAAGTGATATGGAGGATGAAGTTGTTCCAGAACCATCCAAACATAGCCCGAACATGGATGAATTGCCGCTTCAAGAAGAAGATGAGGATGACGACTTGGGCAGTTTAGAAGAATTCTTATCGCAAACCCCTCAAGTCCTTATGCCATCCAACTCAGGTGAGGAGGTTCTAAGTTCAATTCATTCTAACATCGTTCCACCAAATGTCCTTTTTCCTTGCAGGTTTTTAAATCCCAAGGAAGAAGTGAATGAAAAATACGTTGTGGAAGATCTTCCCAAGGTGCAAAGTGATATCCAAATTCTTGGTGTACCAAAACATGTTCCCGATGGTATTGAAATATTCAAAGAACCTTGCACACCAAGAAGAGGAATTCCAGAAAAGGAGGTGGTCGGAGAATATGTTGAACATATCAAAGAGGCTGTGCATGAGACAATCAAGCCCAAAGAAGTTGAGACTGATAACAAGGGCCATGTCACAATCATCACATGCAATCTGGCTAAGTGCAAAGTCCCTGACACTTTCAAGGACGTGGTGTTTGTGATTGAGTTTGAACGTGATAGTAAGCCATTTTCTCCATTTTTAATTTTGTTTTTTACTAACAATCTAATTTTGATGATTCAGGCACCGTCATTAGAACTTAGACCGTTGTCGGATCATTTCAAGTACCACCGTCCGTTCAATGATAAGCCCATGCATTTGAATAATGAAGGGAGGCCTAGGAATCACCCACAATCAGATTTGCATTCCTAATCCCTTCTCTTTACTGAATTTATTTTACTCTATTTAGTTCTTTCATTGTTTGTTGGCTTTTGTGTGAATTTATTTTACGTTGATTTTTTTTTACGTTGATTTCATTTTGTTTTGTTTATTTAGTTGTGATTTTTGTTTAGAAAGTTAAACTTAGTCTTTTTACTTTGTTTTACTTATTTTACATTGTTATTTAAAAAAAAAAAAAAAAAAAAAAAAAAAAAAAAAAAAAACTTAAAAACATAAACATTCATATAAATAAAAATAAAAAATAAAAAAAAAAAAAAAAAAAAATTGCATAAATATTTTACAATAACTTGTAAACTAATTTCGTTCATTGGTCGTTGGTTGGTGGTGCCTCGGAGGTCGACGGAGCCCTAGAAAGACGAAGCGCCAGAGTTGGATCATTCAGAGCCTCAATATTTGGTGCTGCTCCCGAGGACGAAGGCAACATAAACCTCGGGAGTAACGCCATAAACCGTTGATGATCACTCTGAATCCGCACTTCGGACTCCTGCATCTGATCCAGCTTCCTCTTCATGCTTGTGGAGTAATTGGTTGCGAGCATGTGCAAATCCCTGTTCTCATGCCTAAGCACTCTGACCTCCTGCCGAAGACTAGCCACTTCAGCCATCAACGACTCCACCTGACGAGTTCGTGCAAGAAGGCGCTGGCCCATGTTTGATACTGAACCTGCGCATCGGACGCTGTAGGCCATAGAGTCCTGAACAGCCAGTTCGTCGGACCGCCTGGAAAGTATCCTAGTGTCTCTAGGAGTGAGCAGATTTCTGGCCACCACCGATGCGGTTGTTTCGTTCATCATCATGGAATCCCCAACTGTAAGAGGACCATTTGGGGATATGAAGGATGGCTGCCAAATGTTGGTTGGAGAAGATATATCACTATCTTCCCCAACATTCAAGTTAAGGCGACGGTCAGAGGGGCAAGACATATTTGAAGGTGTTGAGAATGAAGAGTTGGACTGATCAAGATTAAAAGAAAATGCAAGAGGGAGTGTTTACAGGAGGGAACGTTTACCAGATGAAGTGTTTACAAGGGGAGCTCAAGTGTGTTGTGGAGCAAAAATGAGCGTTCTTATAAGAAGAAGAAATCGTTGAGGCATCACTCAGCAGTCGAAGAGACGCCCTCTCGCAAATCGAAGAGCCGGGCTCCTTCCTCAAAAGCCGGATTCTTTTCTCAAAAGCGGCGTCTCCGTCTCAAAAGTCGGTTCCTTTCTCAAAAGTCGGACGCCGTTCTCTCAAAAGTCGGGCGTCTCTCTCAAAAGTCGGAGCGGTCAGGAATCACGAGGCGAACAGTTTTTCCAATTTTGTCGTCACTCGTCACGCGCGCTGTCAGCTTTACGCAAATTACGGGTGACTTTTTCAGAAAGCGCGTAACTGGTACTGTTCATCCATCCACCGGCTGCCGACAGGGGTAAAAGAATAGTTTCGGTTGTGAAGAAAAGACCTATAAACGTCTACCTTCGCATCCATTGCAAAGGCAAACTCTCTCAGCACTTCTTCATCTCCGAAATTTTTCATCTCCGAAAATGCCTTTCCAACAAACCCTCTCGAGTTTCTCTGTGTTTCTCATTCCCTGGGATACCTTTACAAACAAGTCATCTAGAGCTAGAGTATTTCATATCATGAAGGTTGAAAGCAAGAGTATCTCATATCACGCTTTCTCCCTGTCATTTTCCTTGTCTTTGGGGCAAGGAGAAAGCGGGCAATCAGCCAGCACTCGGTGTCAATCTTCCGATCTAAGAACCGACTGCCTGGAAATCCTTCCTGATTGCTTACCTAGCATTGCTCTCGAGTGCTCTTCTTCAACCACTGATGTACTTCCGAAGAAGTCGCCACATCTGCCTGGAGAACAGACATGGCAAGTGAAAATGATACTTGAAGCATGTGGAGACAAGGTGCTGCTTCATCTTCAAGATCAAGTCTCATTTTCCTTGCTAAGAAGTTCCCCAGCCCAGTTCAAGCATACACCTGTGGAACGATACTTCTTCAAAAGCAAAAGTATCCCATATCATCAGAGTCAAAGGCAAAGATATCTCATGGCATGCTTTTCCTTTACCCTTGCTCTTGGCTACGAGTCAGGGTGAAAGAAAGGAAATCGGTCGGCACTTGGACAGATTGAACAAAGAAGCAGACCACCACCTCTTCCTCGTGCCTACCTGCCATGCAGAAGAACAAAAAGAGAAGAATGTAGCCTGCAGACTCAATCAACCCGGCAGAAGGAGTCCGAGTTGAAACCAAGAGCTCGAGAAGCTTCAACAAGCTAATCCAAGTTGAAACCAAGAGCTCGAGAAGCCTCAACAACAACACCAATCAAGTCTCATTTTCCTTGCTAAGAAGTTCCGAGGCCAATTCAAGTTCAAAGCTGTGGAAAGTCACCAAACAGGACCAATGATCACTTTTAGTTTTATTCATTGTCTTTTATTTTCATTTTCAATTTTTCGTTTGCAATTTCTACATTTTCTTGCGTGCTTAACTGTTTTATTTCTTTTCTTTGCAGGAACTTTTGGCTATTTCCACCCTTGGAGTTGATTGCAGAATTTTAGCTTGGGGGGTCATTGATTGATTTTCTGCAAATTAGGGAAGTTTTCAGTCCTATTGCTTTATTTTCTTTCTTTGTATTTATTTATTTTATTTTTATTTGCATTTTATTACATTTTCTGACATTGGGGACAATGTCTAGTTTAAGTGTGGGGGTATAGAGTATAAAAATGACCAAATTAAAAATTTTTGTACCTTCGACTTTGAACTGGTTTCATTTGTTTCCATGTTATTGCTTTGTGTTTTCTGAATTAAGTTGTTGTTTTTTTAAAAAAAAAAAAAAAAAAAAAAAAAAAAAATCCAAAAATATTTCCTTGTTTTCCTTATTGTTTTGAATTAGATTTTTGTTAGTTTCCCGACCCAATGATATAATTGGATAAAATTTGAACCATGATGATCAAGAACTTAGTTAACATGTGTTGTGTGAAATTCCTTATTCTCGTGTTAGTTTGTACATTTTTGTTCATCTTTGAAAAACCAAATGCACATAGCCTTGTTGATGTGAAATTAAAGCATGATTTAAAGCTCCATATGTGAATTTAGTGACCATATACATCCTATGTGAGTTTTTGAGCCTATTGAAAGTGTGTGCATTTTTCATACACTCCTATTCTTTCATGTGTGATGAACTTATGTGAGATACATCTCTAGAACTTGCATAACGATCTTTCGAAATATTTGTCTTTGATTGCATGAACTTGAAAATGATAGAGGCATTAGGTTTACCACCATGGCCCAAATAACCTTGTTCCCAAAGAAAAATGATATCATTAGATTGCCAATTTGAGCCGTAATTGTGAGCCTTTTATTTCTTATCACCAGATATGTCTACCCTTATGCCTGAAATAAATATTCTTCCTTACCCTTTCCAAGCGAGCAATGCGAGATTGTCTTATGAGAAATGTTTGTGAAGTACTTTGAAGGTGTTTGGCAAAAGAATAAGTGTGGGGGTTTTACATATTTGTTTCTGTTAAACAAAAAAAAAAAAAAAAAAAAAAGAAGAAAAAAAAAAAAAAAAAAAAAAAAGAAAGATTGTATACAAAGAAAATAAAAAGTTTTTAAAGTTTCAGTTTTTTTTGTGTGGTTGGAAATGTCAGAAGAATCGTTGGAGAGCTTGAGTTCTTATAAATCTAAAGAAAAGAATTGCTTGCAATGTAGCTTGGAACTTGTGTTTTCCTATTCTTTCGTTTCAATAACCCTATCCCTAAGCCTCATTACATCCAATAAAAGTCCTCTTGATTTAAGTTTTGCAATTATGACTGTGGAGAAGTGATCTTTATGCAAGCTTATGGTAGAACTTTCACATTCGTTTCTTTGAGCGAAACACATTAAAACTAAACACATGTGGGATTGAGAGTATATCCAGTGAGAAGGTTGCTAGTTTGCATATGGTGTTTTTAAAATAAAAATTTGAAATTGCATGAGCATGGCTATCTCACACACTACACTTCAAGGATGTTTCAAAGATTACTGCTAATATTTGAATTAGGAAAATGAACTTGGATTAGCTTGTTTGTTGTTAGCTATGGTTCTTGATGTATTGTGTTCTCGAATGAAGTTCTATGAGGGTCACATAGGGGGAAACTAATAATTTTCATGTTATTACTTTTTCTGTTTTCTCTGTTTTGCTCGAGGACTAGCAAAAGCTAAGTGTGGGGGTATTTGATCGGATTATATTTATACATATTTTACATCAAATTCTCTCGTCTTTTCTTAGTTAGTTTCTTATATTTTTGAGCTATTTACTTTGTTGTTGTGCTTTTTAGTATTTATCTAGTAAATAAAATAAATATTGCACAAGTGAGATTTTAAGTGATAAAATCGTCAAAACTGTCTTGCCCACTATTTTTGGTTAATAAAAATAAGATAGTATTATAAATATATATATATATATATATATGATGTTAATTGAGTGGGGTTTTGGCAGAAAGCAACGCATGGGGATCAAATAAAGGAGAAAAGCATAAAAAAAAGAAACTGACAGAAAATAAAATAGAGGATGGGGCGCACTGCAGAAAGCAGTGGAGGCGTGCGGGGAGACAAGAAAGAATGATGGTGCATAAGTCAGTGAGTGGAGCTCGGGCTGCGATAAAAGAAAGGAATAATAGAGAAAAAGAGGGATGAGGGAAATAGGAAAGAAAGGCTAAGGCAGCAAGCTGCCTTGGCAGCTGAGATCAGAGAGGAGAGGGAGCTCTCGGTGAGGTCTTGGAGAGTGCAGGAAGAGAGCTGCCTTCCTGGCAGCTAGAAGGCAGCGAGAACGTGCAGGGACGCGGGGAGTGAAGCTCGTCTTTGGGGAGCTGGTCAGCGCGGAAAGTGCATAGAAAAACGCTGCTTTGCAGCGAGGAGCTCGCAGGTCTCGCACGGAGGGAGCCACGAGGAGCTGCTTCTCGGCACTTTGAAGGAGAAGGAAGGAGCTCGGTTGGAGGACAGAGGAGCAACCTGGCAGCAAGTTTGAAACGGCGTGAAGTTCGCAGGACAGACGTGAGGAGCAGGTTGCGGGAAGCAGCAAAGCGCGAGAAGCAGGCCTTGAGGCAGCGAGCAGGAGCAGCAGTTCGCAGGACAGACGTGAGGAGCAGGTTGCGGGAAGCAGCGAAGCGCGAGAAGCAGGCCTTGAGGCAGCGAGCAGGGGCAGCAGTTCCTGGCAGCGTGACTGGGCAGTTTGGAGGAAGGAGGAGAGGCCTCGGTTGTTGGGTGCTGCTGCTTGGCAGCGAGCTCAGCGGGAGAGCAGTGAGGACGCGAAAGCCAGCTGCCTTGTGGCAGCTGAGAAAGAAAACCAGCGCGGCCTGGGGAGCAGGAGAAACGCGCAGGTCAGTACTGGAGAAAGGAGTAGCACGGAAGTCAGCACAACAGTGCAGGGAGCGCAGCAACCTACAATTTTCTCGGTTTAATGTTCCAAACTCAAGTTTAATTTCTGTTTTAATTTATAAATAATGTGTAACTAATTTTGTTTTGGCTAGAGGGTGATTCGAAACCATGAATATGCTTGCAATATGATTTGATTACGTTCAGTTGTTATTTCATAAGTTGTGGTTTCAATTCGTTCATCTACTTGATTGATAACTTATTTGTGTATGTTGATTGAGAGTGCACGCTTAGTTTTCATGCATGAATATGATGCTAGATTATGAGGGAGTTTCACCTAATAGTTACAATCTTATAATCACAAGTAGTGAAGGTCGCTTATAAACGATCGCGTTGAATGAATTCTTGGCATTAGTTTCATGCTCATCATAGTAACGAATGCCTCGTCAACACTTATAGTTCTCATTGTGCTTCATGATTCTTGATTGTATCCTTATTGTGCTCATCACGTAAGGAACCTTTGAGGAATGTTTTGAATTGTTGTATGCGCTTTCCCATCCAATTCATTAACTTAAGGAGAACTTGAAGGTTAATTTAAGCGTATCTAATTAACTTGGGGTGTTGAGTTTCATAATTTATTGAAAGAACAACTGAAAATCAATTTAGGTTGCATATGTGTCATGTGTGGAGAATAATCCTCTAGCCAGTCCGTCGTCCATCCATTCACCTTAATTTCATGTTTTTGTCAATTCTGTAATTTATCTAAGTTTAATTTACTTTTCATAAAAATCAATCCCCCATTTATTTTAAAGTGTTATGTTTATTAGAAATCATTTTAGTTTGTGTTTTCTTGAGTTTTGAAGTATTTTGAGTCTTTTGATTTGTTTTAGTTTATTTGTTAGTTTTATTTTGAGTGATTCTATTTAAGTGTTTTGAGTCTAGTTTAGTGTTTTAAATTTTGTTTTTACGTTTTTAATTTAATTTTACTTTGGTTAGCATCCCTAGTTAATCCCCGGCCTAGAACGATCCCTACTTACATCATTACTACAATTGTCACAAATAGGGTTTAAATTTGTGCGTTAGTTAATTCTCGCATCAAGATTCCTACTCAAACAAGGTTTCCTACTTGAAGTAGGAAAGTTAAATCCAAATGGCATCAAGTTTCAGCAACAAAGAAGTTTTCCAAGTCTAAAAAGGAAAAGGAATCCAAGAAGAAGAAAGATTGACCAAGACAAGCTTTCCTAATCCTAATGCATAAAGATTTCAGCTACAAAAGGGATTTCTTTTCCTATTTGGAGACTTAAAACCTGATTTCTAGAAGCCTTATCCCTTCCTACAAAGGTGCCACACCTTATCCCTTGTTACAAAACAACCTTTCTAGAAGGCCTTATCCCTTGTCCTACAAAAGTGACGCCCCAAACCTTTCTAGAACTTCTAGAAACATGATTATTCCTTTCCCCCTTGGTTTCTGAAAGCCTTAGCCTTTTCCTTCAAGGATTGTGTGTTATTATCCTATACAAATTAGGCCTTTAAATCCTTTTCCTTTGCTACATAGGGGCTGCGAATTTCAGCCTATAAATACCATCATTTGCTGCACCATTTAGTCACCATTCTCTACCATATTTTTCTACATTCATACATCCCTCAAACACACTCATCCCTCTAGTGCCGCAGATTGCAAGGAAGGAGAAAGAAGGAACAACCTGGTGCCGTGCCTATGCCCAAGCCTTGGGAGTGTTGGAGCGTTTCTAGGTGTTTTCTATCTTTGAATTCAATGTTTAATTTAAGTTATCCTTGTGTAATTGCGATTATGAGGAACTAAACCCCCCTTGGCTAGGGGGGATTCGAAACCATGTTTATGCTTGCTATATGATTTGATTACTTCTAATTGCGTTTCATGGTTTATTGGGAAGCAATTGGAAATCGTTTTGTATGCAAGTGTGACATGTGTGGAGAAGAACCCCTTAGCTAACTTTCCATCCATTCAATTCAACCAAATTCGTTTTAAAATCTGTTTTGTTTTACAAAGTTTTTGTTTTGTTTTCAAATTCGTCAAAACCAAATCCCCCTTTATTTTGTTGAGTCATCTTAGTTAGAAATCAATTTAGTTTGTGTTTTTAAGTGTCTTGAGTCAAGTTATAACCAATTGTTGTCCAAATTCTTCCTTAGTGTTCAAAACTGCCCAGAAAGTGTTTTTAAGGCAGTTTTGAGTGTTTATTTGCTGTTTTGAGTCTTTTGGTTTGTTTTGGTGTTTTATAGTTTAGTTTTGCATTCTTTGAGTCTAGTTTAGTGTTTTAAACTTTGTTTTATGTTTTTGAGTCAGTTTTAAGTGTTTTAGCAATCCCTCATAATCCCCGGCCTAGAACGATCCCTACTTACATACTTTGCTACAATTGATAAAAAGAGGGTTTAATTTGTATGCTTATATATTTTGCATCACATATAAATTTGTTTTTGATGCATCTTACATAAACCTATGCATCTTGAAGGGGATTTGCATGACTATTGCTTTGATATTATTTGATAACTTGCTTCCGTTGCTTACGTATATAAATCTTGAATTGTATATGCATACTAGTCTCTAGAAATCCCACATGAATCTCATAGTTTTCCCTTCAAGTGGTATCATAGCCAAAGGTTTATGTATGATATGTCCTTTTGGATTTTATGCATATGGGTTTTAATTTTATGTATGACATATTATTGCTTCATTCAAAGTATGTTTATCTTTTGTTTTTCAATTGTTGAAAAATGTAAATCAATAGTTGAGAAAGATATGTATGCAAAAAGTGTTTTGGATGCATGAATGAAGAATGAGTTTAGAACAAATTTTGGGATTTTGAGTCATAGGGAGGGCACGACAAAAAGGGGTTTTTGGCTATGTGTTTGTGTTTTTTATTTTGAATCACACACACACACTTTAAAGCTAGAAAGTAGAAATCTTGTCACTTTTGTTTTTGGGTTTGAAAAATCACCAAGAATATACAAATCTTGAAAATGTGTTCATGGTTTTGTTCTTGGTGTTCATGGTTTGGTTTTTGGTGAAAATGGTTTTATTTGTTTTTCATGCATTGTTTTGTGGTTTTGGATGATGTACATACCATCCATAGCCCTCTCCAAATTTATTAAAACCTAGACTTGTCTAGTTAAATTTCCATCACCCTTTTCACTAAAGTCCTTAAAGCAAAAACCAAGTGATAAGCAAAATTTAATTTTTTCTACTTTATGTTGGTTCAATGCAAGATGGGTGAGACTTCCCATCTCACCTTAATGTGGCCAGCCACCCTAGTGGATAACCCACTTGTGGGGCTTTTTGTAATTTGGAAAAAGTTGTTTTTACTTTTGAGTATTTACGGTTTTACCCCTAACTTTTTCATATTTTCATTTAGGCCCCTACTAATTGAAAAGTTAAAATATTTGATTTTAATTTTATTAGTTGTTTAAACTCATAATAATATTATGCCCATATGCACTAAATCTAAATGTTTATGTTGCATTCCATATGATTATTTAATGTGATTAAGTAGTTAGAAAAATGGGTGACTATGGACTTATGCCTTAAACGATAATTGAGCTATGATATAAGGCGCTAAAATCAAATTGTTTGAACCTTGGGAATGTGTTTTAATTACTGTTTCAATTGGACCTTGTCACGTTGGACATTAATCTATCTCTCCCTCTTAGTGTGTGTAATTTGTAGGAATTTGTACAAATCGGTTTGTAATTCTTATTACTTCTTAATCTCTTTTAGTTAGTTGATTCCCTCTAGTGCTAGACTAGAGTTTCTTTAAAGAGACATAACTAAAAGAGGGTTTTGACATGAGATTAAAGATTAAATGGGTCCAACGCCCTAATTAGCAATGAATGATTGTCTTTCATTTCTAATGGCTCAATGAAAATGTTTTAATTGGATTGAAAAGCACGTAATTAAATTGACACAACCTCCCCGAGTTCTTATTCAACAATGTTGGCTCGTTGTTGCAATAACCTAATAAGTCCATGGTCATCTAAGAGCCTAAGATAACTATAAAGTCCAATTTCAAAGGAATGCAAAAACCGTAGTAGTAGTAGTTACTTCCAATATTTGAAAAATTCGTTTTTTATATTGATTTGTTTTTCTTAAAACAAATAGTGGGAAAATCATACGCTACTAAACTATAATGAATACAATTAGTACTTATATATATCTCCAATATTTTGAAAAATGTTTTGATATTGATTTGTTTTATGAAAACGAGTAGTGGGGATATCATATGCTACTAATTTCATTAACTTTGAACTAGTAGTTATAATAGGACATAATTTATTTGAATGTGATTAAATAAATAAAATTGACGAGACCTTAAAATCCCTCAACCAACATACAATATTAAGTTGAAAGCGTAAGAGTGCTTTGAACACTTTTTCGTGGCCTTCCACCGTGGTAGGCTCTAATCGTTTATGACTTGTACACTGCCTTCACCCTATCATGGGGGAGTGCAAAGTGCATGCTTATTCTCAGGAGGAGTCTATATAAACATTTGATGAGGTGAAGGTAGGCAACGAGTGTGGCCAACATCGTATCATCGTGAGGTCATACTTGAACCCCTATCTAAACCGCCATGGTGGGTCAAAACTTAACTAAGAGAAATGGTGCCAACATCGTATCATCGTGAGGCATTGTTCTCTAGAGCCCAAATAGATGGGTAATCACAAGAGGTTGTTGTGAATGGGTAAGTGTACCCTCTCATTATTATTTTTGCTAGCCGACATCGTATCATCGTGAGGTGGGCTTGGTAATAGTGAGCCTCCTATAACCCGCTAGGAGCTTTCATTGAAATCTCCCGGATTCCATCTTGAGGAATATGAAATTTTCCAAAAATGGTGGGTGGTGTCATTCGGTTTAAAGACCCGAATCGTTTGACTTAATCAACAATCAAACTAATTATTTTATTGTTTATGTATTTAGATATGGTTGGAAGCACACTCGCGAAAATACTCGACAAACATTGCCTAGAGGGGCACAATTTCCCATCATGGTATCGTAATGTCAAGATTCTCCTAACATTGGAGAAGATTGTTTACGTGCTAGACAAGGCTCCACCGCACATACCTCTCGGCCCTGAGGCCACTGAGGATGAACGTGCTAAGTATGACAAACACGTTGAGGATGATACACAAGCCAAGTGCTATCTGTTAGCTTCCATGAATGAGGAGTTACAGAGACAGCACGAGGGCATGGACAGTGCATCTTTCATCATACTCCATCTTACGGAGTTATATGGTGAAGGGACGCGTAACCGTCGCTTTTGTACTGTTAGTGAACTTATGAAGACCAAGATGGTCAAGGGGGCTCCAGTGCATCAACATGTACTGAAGATGATAGGACTCGTTGAACAATTGGAGAACCTAGGTACTCCACTTGACGGGGAATTGGCCCAGGACTTCATATTGGCTTCTTTTTCTGATTCATTCTCGCAGTTTGTAATGAACTACAATATGAATAAGATGGATAGTACTCTCTCTGAGTTACTAAATATGTTAGTAACTGCCGAGAAGACTATGAAGAAAGAGAACGTTGTAGGGACTTCTGCTGTAGCCTACAACAAGCCATCCTCTTCCAAGGCTAAGCCGCAAGGCAAAAGCAAAGGGAAGGAGAAGAAGTCTCCCACTCCTACGCCGCAAGGAGGAGTGAGGAAAAAGAGGGCAAATGAGCCCAAGGGGACTTGCCACCACTGTGGAAAGGAGGGGCATTGGAAGAGGAATTGCAGGTTATACCTTACAACTCTTAAGGATAAGCCACAAGGTATGGTTTATGTTCTTATCTTCAATTCTAAATGTTAGATCTTCTAAATATTTATATTTGATATAAAGGGCTAATCACTTGTATAATTGTATATAGGTGGAGGAGCCAAGTAGAAGAGGAACAAGCAAAGAAAAATGTGGAGAAGGGTTCGGCCACTATGTTTTTGCTTACTACTTAGGAAGTTTGTTAGGCATTTAAGATAGTCTTTAAACTTTCTTATTTTGTTAAGAACTAATTATGTGGCTTCATATGATGGAAGACCACTATTAGTGCCTAAATGTATAAAGGTATTTAAATTAGTCTCTAAATGTATAGAGCTAATACTTTTTGTATTAAACATTATGAATGTTTGAATTATCATATTAATGTAATGTGATGAATGCCTTCTAATATATCATTTCCTTAAAGTAGTGTTATGAATTGAATATTGTCTTGTTGTATCCTAGTTGAGATACAAGATTTATATCACTTATTGTAATGTGATAACCAAACTTTATACTTATCAATTATGGATAGATCTCACATGTAGGACATAGAAGGATACAATGAATCTTTAGATTTGGTTCCAATTGTCTACCTATGAGTTCTATATGAATTGACAAAGGTCTAGAAATTCCTTTCTTGAAGAAAAGGAAGATCACATTATAATGATATAAGTAATAAGAAAAACGTTTCTTATATGGTTATCACTTAGAACACAATAATCAAGATCACTCTTGATTCAATTAGTAGTTTTGAACAACTAATTGGGCATTCTTTAAATTGTTTTTAAAATGTCAACTGTGTTAGTGATTAAACCAAGAAAGAAGTGTCTAAATCTATAAAATGTTTAAAGACTTTAGTCACTTAATAACGAGACATTAACTTAGTGAAGATTGAAACAAACCAGCTTGAAAGGTTTTAAAGCTACTACACAATGTCTTCTACCCGTATACTCCACGTTTATACATTTTGAATGTATGAAGTGATTTCTCATTAAAGTCATGAGAAATAGTGGGAGGTGTGAAAATGGATATAAACTTGAATATGATTGGTTTATAGTTGTCTAAAGAATAATAGTACTTGACTATTATTAAGAGTTTGTAATTTTAATTGTTAAAGGACTCAAGCTCTTCAAACGTTAAAATTCTATGTTGTGTAAACATTCTAAAGAATAGTCTTCGAATGTTGGTTTCGTCAACCTAACATAAAATGGTTATATAGTGGGAGTTGTCCATCATTCTCTTTTATGAGAACAAGCTAATAACAAAGCGTATGGACAAATTTGATGAAACAAAAGGGAATAGTTTCAAAATGAGTCACAACATATAGTTTAACAACAAGACAATCCAAATTCGACGTCTTATGTAACTATAACGCTCTATGTAGTTTTGATAAAGAATTATATCAACCACCTAGAAGGAATGGTTGAGTTTCTATATCCTTAGTAGGAGCCATGCTTCCACTAAAGACTTGGATAATTCTTATATGACTACATTAAAGGTCTTAGTATGACTAAAACTTGTAGTATGGTGTATGACACCATATAATTTAAATGAATAGACTTGATAAAGCAAGTCACACATTTCAAATGGAATTACTTGAGAAGGAATTCTTTTGTGTATGATTCGTTTAAATAACTTGTGTTAGCTAGGGTGGTTGATAGTCTCAAAATAGTCGAGACATCATCAATAAGCTAATGGATCTTAATGATTGTCAATAGATCCAAGACAAGTTAGTGGGAGCAATATGCATTTAAATCAAGAAAATATAATTGTTAAGTTTTTGAATGAATGCTAAGTTACAACAAGGCCAGTGGGAGTGATGTCATAATTTGAGCAACAAGATATGAATAAAGTCTATTTGATAGACTTGATAAAACATAGATGTTACTCAAAAATTGACAAAACATGACACGGTCAATTTTGAAGTATAGACTTGAAATTGGACTTATTGATATAGCAAGGCTATCTCAAGGATATTAAATGGGGAAATTAAATCTCAAATGTTGAAAATTTAAGAAAGCATTTTCCTATATGATAGAAAATCACTTTCGTAACCCTTATAATGAATGTGTCACAAAATCACAAAAGGGACACATGTATGGACTTGTAAGTAGATATCCAAAACTGAAGAACCACAGGGGTTGTCACTTTAAGATATTATTATATCCCAGGATCAGAACCAAAGCAACTGATAGAGTATTATTGCCTTTAAGAAAGGAACATCAGAGTGGGACTCTGGAAGCGTGCAATCACTTAAGTTATAAACCAAAGTGAAAATAAGCCATTTTAATAAATGGAACTTCATAATGGATGAAGTACTAATCATATGAATATATTGTAAGTATTGTACTACAATGGTCTCAAGGTTGGAGCAAAGTTTGTATAAAGTATACAAACGAAATATATGACGATATATTGTTTTAGAAACTGCTTCAAAAGGTGTTTTGAACGGAAGGGGTTCTTTTAGAACCAATGATTGAATCCAAACCATAAGGTCGTTAGTAGGACACTACGACGTAATGGGGCGATAGCTCAAGCCATGGAATCAAGGTCTCATCAAAGTATTCGAACACAAGAAAGAGACATCATCAAATGTTTTGGAAACATTTGATAAGTAAATCCCTTTTAAATAAAAAGGATTAATACATAACCAAGTTAACCTACGAGCTTAAGCTCTCTCAACTAGCATGTATAAGATACACTAGTGATTGACTTTAGTGCAAGTGGGAGATTGTTGGAAATATGCCCTGAAAGTCAATCTTTGGAAGAAACCTTTCAGGACAATGAATGGATGTATAGATGACTCTTATACATCAAATGGCAAAGATACTAATTAGGACTATCTCTATAAACGATATATGTCCTAAATAGTGAATCCATGGACAATGGATCGATTGAAGAAGTAATCTAATGAAGTTAGACTACAGAGACCTTCTTCACATAACCATCATGTCCAAAAGGTTCCTGGTCATAGGATTGTCAGAGGGATACTGACAATGCATAGACCGGTACATAGTATTGAAGGATTATTTTTGTGAAAAACATGTTCATTTAAGCAACATCAATAGCATGCTATTAACAATTAAAAGGCGAAATCATGCTTGCATGCACTTAAAAACAAAACATTAACCATGAAATTCAAAGCCTAGTAGATTGGTGAACCAAGACTCAACTCAAAACAAAGTGAGTTGAAATTTATACCTTTGTAGATTCCTCTTTGCATAAGCAAAGGCTAATCACCCAAAGAGAGGGCCTTCATTCCTTGCATCTAAAATCAATGGATTTGGATGGATGAAAAGGTTTCTCCAAGTTCCCAAAATTGAGAACCTCTAAGTCTCCACACCAAGGTTAGATTGGAGAAGAAATGAGTGACCTTGGAGTAGTGGGATTGCTAGATCCACCCTCCAAGGGGGCCGGCCTCCTAGAGAGAAAAGGAGAGACATGTTTTCTCCAATTTTCTCCAAAAGAACCCTTAATGAATTTAGGCTATAAAGTCCTTTATATAGTCCCTTCAAATAAGTGACCTAAAGAACCAAAAGCCCATTCTCTCTAACATGGCGGGCCATAAGGGTTTTATTGGGCTTTTGGGCCTTTGTGAATTAAGTTGTCATACAACTTAAGTCAATGGGCTTGACGTTCAAAGCCCATTGGGCCTTGAGGCCCAAAACTAACCCGTGGTCTTTTAACGAACTTTATTCGTTTGATTAATTAACATATTAATTAATCCTTGCCATAAATAATTAAACCATTTAATTATTCTTACTCATCTCCATTGTTTCTTCAATCTCCACCTTACACGGTGTACGATCCATTAGGTTCCTTTTAGCGAGGCAGTGGGCGATTAAAACTCTTTCTAATCGATTGTGAATTGAAACTTACTTTCTATTCTCCCTTTAGTGATTATACACGTTTAGGGCTTCCACAAACCATGAGTGACACCTACCAGCATATCATGGTTACCCAAGCTAATCAGAAGAGGTGGAGAACCTATTCAGTTTAGGATTACAATGCAATACGGTCTTTCTCTAATACAATACTCTTGACCACATTGTTTGGTTTGATAGTTTATTCATGTCTACTATCCAATGTGATTCGTGTGCTTATATGATTACCTTGAATGTGATTTGGAACGCCTTCCTAAATCTCATTCATACTTTGGCCAAAGATTCTTAATCATATCATAGAGTATTCTCCCTCAAACGGTTTGAAGGTTAGAGATCCCTTGTTGAGCATTCACTTGCCTCCATGACTAAGTGGCTTTGCCTCCAAATGGAGTGACTTTGACATAATCAAAGATTAAGGACTTAACCACAAGACAACTGTGATGCCTCAGGTCAAAGGACTACTTTGCATTATCCCAACCATGAGTTCTCATATGACATGAATATGAGAACTCTTCGTTGATCGTGTTCAGTGAACTCATTCTCTATTAAGAACCTACGTACTTATCTTGATGTCACACACACCAATGACTCGAGACTAGTCACTCTCCCTGAGAGAAGACACAGTACATACTGATCTTAACGGAATGTCAATGCCCAATTGGCAATTCTATGATCAGGAACGTTTAGGATGTGTCTACGAAAGAATGGTCTCATGAATCTAACTTCTTTAGATCGTATTCTCCCAATCACATATTCCTTGGACTTATCGTTTAAGCATATAACATTTATATGAGACGGCTCAAACAATAATCTTTGCCCTTTATATTTAAACTAGATTAGTTTAACATGTGAAATGTCCGTAAAGTATCATCATATGATTGGTTTTAGGGCACATTTCCAACAATCTCCCACTTGCACTAGAGCCAATCAGCTTGATTATCAGTGATGATACCTCTTCTGTAGTCATTTCAAAAATGGCTGAGTAGTAGGCCTAGACAATGGATATCTATATGTTATCCATAGAAGCAACCTTGAGAATATCGACGTCACCATTATACATGATTCTCAATCATGTGGTTCAGTCTCTCATATGAGTTCGGATCTTGATGAGACCTTGATTCCCTGGCTTGAGCTATCACCCCATTAGTGTCATAGTGTCAGTACACTAGATACACTTTCTGGTTGGAACCGAATAGAGAATTCATAAATGAACTTTCCCATCCAAACAACATTGTTGTAAACTTCTATATGGCAATATATTTTGCATTCATAATGGAACACACTAAAGTCATTACTTTAATGTTTCCATCCAAATATCTCTTTAGTCATAATAAAGAGATATCTGATTATCTCTTCATTCATAATGAAGAAACATCCAATGATGGATTAGATTCATAATCTAATACATTTACGCTTCCTTTACATTACTCTAATTCTTCCTCATTCTTTGAGGAATTTATCCTTTAGTATTTCTTAAATACTTAAGGACTCACTTGACAGTTGCCATGGTTCTGATCCTGGGCTTGCACTGATATCGTCGTGTACTGTTCTAGGTACAATTCATATCAACGTTTTTCATACAATATGAAATACGTAAATCACCTTTCTGTGTATGCATAAAGGATTCTATTTATGCATTATTTCTTTGGGAGTCAAAGGGTACGTTCCCTTTGAGAAGAGCAACTACTTAGTCTAACTAGAGTTGTCCTCCTAATTGAAGTTTATCATCATATGAGAAACTTCCTAGCACATTTTGTCTATTATTAGGGCATGATATAATCCAATTATATCCTAAAATCTATCATTATAGATTTCCATCCCATGTATATAGACTATGTCTCCCATATACATTCTATCGTTATAGAATGTTTAAAGTCATAACTTTAACGAAGAAGTACTCATTCCATTTCCAAAATTAATATATCATATATATATTCATATATATCATATATATATTCTAATTTAGGAACATGATTAACTCCCACTAATCTTTTGTAAACCTAGTAAACAAAAGATTCATTTACATCTTTATGAGAAATCAAACGATTTGACCTTTTTCTCATAAGACGCTCATAGCTCCCACTAGCTTGCTAAGATTCATGATGGATGGATCTTTACAACTTACATGTCTTGTGATTCATAGTTTTAGACATATATTATTAAGACTATCTTAATAATGGTTTCGGAAACCCATATTATGTCTAAACATTGAATCACCATTTAGTTGTAGCTAGCTATCTTCGAATTAATTGAAACCAAGACTATCTCAAAGATGGTTTCTTCAAAGTCAACCATTCTCTTTGATTGTAGTCACCTTAAGCAACCAATTAGCTTATGAAGGTTTCATTATTTCGGGTCAAATGGTACTTTACCATTTCCTTGAGTATATGTCATATATACACTCAATGTAGTCATAAGAATTTTCATTCTTATTTCTTTCGAATTAAGAGGCGCAACTCTACGACATAGTCATAAAGTTCAAACCATTCAACTGAGACGGTTTATAAATCCTTCTTGACTACCTTGGAGCTTGTGGTATAGGAACTAGGTTGTTATATTTGTTGATTATCATCTTGTCTCTCAAAGAACCCATTCTTTGAGTTCTATCTCTCGTTCATTGCTCTATCTTAGGCAAATCATATTGTAGGATTACAATGAACTACCCAACAAACAACATTTGTTAGTTGGTTTATAGAAGTGATATCCAAAGGTTAATTTAAGGATATCCATAAGATAATTCTCAAACAAATATTGCTTATTAGCACACAACCCCTAATCTTAATACAATTAAGACTTGTCTTTCTTTCCAACTACATCCTATGGAGTCATGAAAATTTTGGAAGATCTTCTAATTGACAATCATATTATCTTAGAAGTATATATCATATATATGGGTAATTGATAACATCCAACGAACTAAATCTTATTCAAGTTCGTTCTTCTCCTTATGGAGAAATCCATTATCATATGATGCTTCTTTCCTTGATATCTTTCAAGAAAACTATTCTAAAGTGTTACCATTCCTTGGATCAAATCTAAGGATGTAAATATTTTAGACGTCTTACTCATCAACTTACATTTTTTGAATTCTTTGAAACCTTTTGCAAAGTATTCGGACTTTTGTTTATTCAAAATAAACTATAGTCCAACCGAGAGTGATCTTCGGTGAATGTCAAACAACATGAGTAGCATTATGTTTGTGGACAAGTGCCACTAACATCTAAGTGAATTAACCTCAACAACTTTGTGATTCTTTATTCTTTCCAAAAGAATAAAGATTCAAACATTTTGCCTCTATACAATTTTAACAAGAAGGCATTGGATCCGGATCTAACGATCCGAAGCATCCATTTATTACCAACTCGTAATTTATGTTCTAGAGGTATCACAACTTTAGTTGGGATTAGTCACTACCTTGCAACCTTTTGGGTTTTAAGAATCATTGTATTCTAAACCGTTAACACTACCATATCATCTCTACTACAGAGACAATCAATTAGATTACTATAATCCAATCATTGATTAATAAAGAACAATTTTTTGTCAAACAAAACATTCATCCATCTCTACTATAGTGACGGAATTAAGTTCCTTAAAATTGGAATGTAAAGACAATCTTTGTTTTTCCATTTCTTTGGTAGTTCATATGAAGAGGTAAGTACTAACTGCTTTCGCAGAAATCTATATTTTATTCACGTTTTGTATGGGAAGTACTTTCTCTTCTCTCATATATCTTCTACTTCTTATTAGTCATACTTTTACAACGATTTGTAAAACATAGTTACTAATACGGAATCAAACATTCAAGTAGAAGAACCAACTGTTTTGAACTATTCAAGAACAATTTACAACACCTTCGAAAGGTGTGTTCTTGACACTTGCAAGACATTTCTTGCAAATACCCCTTCCAATGTCCATCCTTTCATAAAGAAAGTTTGTTCCCTTGGAGTTATTTCGCTTTCTTCATTTGACTTCTCCTTTGACTACCATAGTCATAGTCCCTAAACTCCCACTATCTCTCTTGAAACTTATTTCAATTGTGTTATACACATCAAACAATTTGGAGAGCATGTGTTTATTGTTCACTACATAGTTTACAATAAACTTAGTGAACCATTAGGTTAGGGACATAAAGGTGAAGTCCAAGCCTTAGTTTCCGTCTCGTTAAGTGGTTTATCACTTCAACACTCAATGATTCAAAATCATTATAAGTCCATGTTGATGGACTATTTTTGTCAACCAACCGTTATGTTCTCAACATAATTACAAACTTTCAAGAGTTGTTCAAGGCAACTCTCATTTCTTCATACAACAATTTGTAAGTGAAGAATCATGGCACATTAAGTGTCCATGCCTTTGTGCTTTCTTCTCAAGTTCCTTGTTCATGTAACAAAGAAATAAGCACTAAGTGTTTGCATTGACTAAGGGTTGTTCAAAACAACTCATTATTTCTTCATACAACGATTTGTAAGTGAAGAACTAATAACACTAAAAGTGTCCTTTTCTTTATGCTAATCTTCGTAAGTTCCTTTGTTCATTTAACAAAGGATTAAGCATTGGTTGTTTGTGTTGTCCTCTTCATGATAGACTTTTCTAACATGTTCTTCCAATGATACATTACCTATAGGAAGATTTTGAGGATGAGACTACTTGGGTACATATACAATCCATTTAAGACAATCTTTGGGATTGTGGTACCAAGTCCGGAAACTAAAACATTCGGTTTTTATTTGTCAAGTGTTGGATAGCGTTTGCAAATATATTGGTAAACAAATACATAACGAATATAAATTGATTGATTTTAAGCCATTTGATTCGGGTCTTTAAATCAAATAGCACCACCCACTATTTTTGGCAAATTCCATATCCCTCATTGGAATTCGAGAGTTTTGGATGAAACTCTTAGTAGGGTATGGGAGACTCACTATTACCAAGCCCACCTCACAATGATATGATATTGGCTAGCATTAATAATAATGAGAGAGTACGCTTACTCATTTGCATCTCTTGCAAGTACCCATCTTATTTGGCCTCTAGAGAATGTTACCTCACAATGATATGATATTGGCTCCACTGCACTTAGTTAAGTCATTCCCACCATGCTTAGTTCGTGAAGGGGTTCAAGAATAGCCTCACGATGATACGATGTCGGCCATCCTCGTTGCCTACACTAACCTCATCATATGTTTATGGATTCCTCCTGAGTATAAGCATGCACTTTGTACTCCCCCATGATAGGGTGAAGCTGGTGTACAAGTCATAAACGATTGGATCCCACCACGGTGGAAGGCCACGAAAGAGTGTTCAAAGCACTCTCACGCTTATCAACTTAATAATGGTTTGGTTTGAGGGTTTTAGGTCTCATCACATAAACATATTTATTTTAATCTTTATTAAAACAATTTTGGTCCTATTACAACTATTGGTCCATTGGATTGAATTTAGTTGTATATAATACTCCCACTATGCTTATAAAACGGTTTTTAAAGCAAGAGTATATGATACTACTAACATAAACTTTGCATTCATTTGATGGACTATATAGTTGCCTTAGGGCCTTAGGATGACTATGAACCTTTGTTTAGATTCAACACGAGCCTAGTGTTGAATCTCGGACTAGGGATGGTGATTGATTTTAGTTACGCGTTTAATCACATTAAGGCGTGTTGTTCCTAGGGGCGTTGGACCCAACTACTCCATTTTCATGCATATCAAATAAAACAAGAATGGAGTACTTTAAAGTAAAGAAGAGCTTATGCTCTTTTACAACAATTGATCAATATAAATTACTTTAAAGTAAAGAAGAGCTTATGAGCTTTTACAACATTTGATCAAATCAAATTACAACCAAAATTAATCTACACATTCCCATGGTTCAAACAAATTTGAAACGGCCTTTCACATAGCTCAATTATCGTAGGCTTAGGTTCATAATCATCCTTTAATTAATCAACACTTTAATTAATTAAATTGAATGCAACATTTTCATTTGGTTTTTGTATCCATAAAATTGATTTAAATGGAGCTAAATGAAATGAAAATCCAATTCTCATTTAAAGAGACAAAACAATTTTGTTCTCAACCTAATTTGGGCCATCATGCAATAACCACAACTTTTTGGGATATATTGCGAAAACACAAACTTTTGGGGTCACTTTGTAAAAACACAAAAGTCCACTACTTCATGTAAATACAACTAGAACCCAAAATTTAAACAATGCAAAAACTTCATTAAAGGAACAAAACAATTTGTCCTTTAGTGTTTTTGGACCTAAACGTAAAAACGTAAACTTTTGGGCCAAAGTGCAAATACACAAAAGTATCAAAACTTTATGTAATTGCATAAAATCCCCAAAAGTACCCTACATGTAGGGTGGCCGGTTTTGGAGAAGGAAAGGAGTGATGTGTGTGTTGATTTGTGAGTTTTAGACATAAAGCATGCAAGTGGTGTGTGTGAAAGGAAATTAATCCTTTCACACCCACCAATATCTCTTACACCTTTCAAATAAATATCTAACTCATTTAAATAAATAATAAATCATAAAACAAAAACTTTATGAAATAAATCAAAACACAAAACTTTTTGTTCTTGGCAAAAATGTCAAGAACAATGAAGAACATTCATGAAAAACACAAAAAATTTCCATGAACATTTTTCATCCAAAAACATCCCAAAACCATTTAAACTTTAGGGAAATAACATACAACCATACTAGGGTATATAGGGGTTCCAAAAGTCACTTGAAAACACTTTTAACAAGTCAAACAAGAACCCAAAAAACCACCCTTTGGATTTGGCCGAAAATCCCCAAAGTCATGGCACCAAATTTTAGCTCCAATATTCATGCTCATATGAACTACATCTACAACATTTAAGATGGCAAATTTTCTAACAAAATTTACATTCAAAGAAACAAGAATAAAGCTTGTAACATATTACAACTTTTAAATCAAAACTATGAACTACAAAACCCAAAAGGATTCACCAACTACTAGACCTAGGCTCTGATACCACTTGAAGGATTATTTTTGTGAAAAACATGTTCATTTAAGCAACATCAATAGCATGCTATTAACAATTAAAAGGCGGAATCATGCTTGCATGCACTTAAAAACAAAACATTAACCATGAAATTCAAAGCCTAGTAGATTGGTGAACCAAGACTCAACTCAAAACAAAGTGAGTTGAAATTTATACCTTTGTAGATTCCTCTTTGCATAAGCAAAGGCTAATCACCCAAAGAGAGGGCCTTCATTCCTTGCATCTAAAATCTATGGATTTGGATGGATGAAAAGGTTTCTCCAAGTTCCCAAAATTGAGAACCTCTAAGTCTCCACACCAAGGTTAGATTGGAGAAGAAATGAGTGACCTTGGAGTAGTGGGATTGCTAGATCCACCCTCCAAGGGGGCCGGCCTCCTAGAGAGAAAAGGAGAGACATGTTTTCTCCAATTTTCTCCAAAAGAACCCTTAATGAATTTAGGCTATAAAGTCCCTTATATAGTCCCTTCAAATAAGTGACCTAAAGAACCAAAAGCCCATTCTCTCTAACATGGCCGGCCATAAGGGTTTTATTGGGCTTTTGGGCCTTTGTGAATTAAGTTGTCATACAACTTAAGTCAATGGGCTGGACGTTCAAAGCCCATTGGGCCTTGAGGCCCAAAACTAACCCGTGGTCTTTTAACGAACTTTATTCGTTTGATTAATTAACATATTAATTAATCATTGCCATAAATAATTAAACCATTTAATTATTCTTACTCATCTCCATTGTTTCTTCAATCTCCACCTTACACGGTGTACGATCCATTAGGTTCCTTTTAGCGAGGCAGTGGGCGATTAAAACTCTTTCTAATCGATTGTGAATTGAAACTTACTTTCTATTCTCCCTTTAGTGATTATACACGTTTAGGGCTTCCACAAACCATGAGTGACACCTACCAGCATATCATGGTTACCCAAGCTAATCAGAAGAGGTGGAGAACCTATTCAGTTTAGGATTACAATGCAATACGGTCTTTCTCTAATACAATACTCTTGACCACATTGTTTGGTTTGATAGTTTATTCATGTCTACTATCCAATGTGATTCGTGTGCTTATATGATTACCTTGAATGTGATTTGGAACGCCTTCCTAAATCTCATTCATACTTTGGCCAAAGATTCTTAATCATATCATAGAGTATTCTCCCTCAAACGGTTTGAAGGTTAGAGATCCCTTGTTGCGCATTCACTTGCCTCCATGACTAAGTGGCTTAACCCCAACGATGCCGTGGACACCCTCCAAATGGAGTGACTTTGACATAATCAAAGATTAAGGACTTAACCACAAGACAACTGTGATGCCTCAGGTCAAAGGACTACTTTTCATTATCCCAACCATGAGTTCTCATGTGACATGAATATGAGAACTCTTCGTTGATCGTGTTCAGTGAACTCATTCTCTATTGAGCACCTACGTACTTGTCTTGATGTCACACACACCAATGACTCGAGACTAGTCACTCTCCCTGAAAGAAGATACAGTACGTACTGATCTTAACGGACTGTCAATGCCCAATTGGCAATTCTATGATCAGGAACGTTTAGGATGTGTCTATGAAAGAATGGTCTCATGAATCTATCTTCTTTAGATCGTATTCTCCCAATCACATATTCCTTGGACTTATCGTTTAAGCATATAACATTTATATGAGAAGGCTCAAACAATAATCTTTGCTCTTTATATTTAAACTAGATTAGTTTAACATGTGAAATGTCCGTAAAGTATCATCATATGATTGGTTTTAGGGCACAATTCCAACAACTATGTCCGCTTCAATTAGAAGGATGGAAAGTCTCATCCCATTCGTGTAGTGACACTAAGATAAGTATGTAGGTGCTCATTAAGGGAATGAGTTCACAGAACACAATCGAACGAGAGTACTTGCATAGAGGTCTACTCACATGTCAAGCAAGTAACTCTAATGGTTGGAATAATGTAAGTAGTCATTTGACCTGAGGCATCATCGTTGTCTTGTGGTTAAGTACTTGATCTTTGATTATGTCAAAGTCACTCCATCCGCGGGTGTCCACGGCATAGTCGGGGTTAAGCCACTTAGTCATGAAGGCAAGTGAATGCGCAACAAGGAATCTCTAATCCTCGTTAAGAGAAGATGAATACTCTAAGATATGATTCTGGAATCTTCGGCCGAAGTATTGAGCGTAATAAAGGAAAGCGTCCCTATACGACTCAATTGAATCATATAATAAGAAATAATCACATTAGGGGTTTGACATAATATATCCATACCCTAGTGATGTGATTGAGAGTATTGTTTTAGAGAAGGATCGAATTACATTGTAATTCCAACTGAATAGGTTCTCCGAACAACTTCTACATTAGCTTGGGTAGCCATGATATATGGTTAGATGTCACTCATGGCTTGTGAGTTCTTCTAGATGATTAAATGTAGTCGTCAAAGAAGAAGGTGAATTAAAAGTAAGTTTTAATTCACTAAGTGATTGGATTAAATATAATCAATTGGATTGGTGCCAATCACCTCACTGCCTTGCTAATTAGAACCTAAAACGATTGTTCACCAATACACTCTTGTAGTGAGTAATTAATGGATGATGGAAATAATTAATTGGATTAATTAAGTGTTGTGATTAATTAGAAAGTCTAAAGGAATCATAAAAGCGATATAAGATCGTTTTGGGCTTAAAGAAACATTCGGGTTTAATTGGGCCCATTGGGCCTAAACCCATTGGGCTTTTATTCAAGCATTGGATGACTTGAAATAAATAAAAGCCCAAAGCCCAAACAACACAAAGGGGCCGGCCAAAGGAGGGAGAGAAAGGTCAAATGTTGACTTGTTTCTTTTTGGCTATAAAAGGAACTTTATAGCAAATGTTTCATTAGGGTTTTTGAAGTGTTAAAAGAACAAAAGAAAAAAAGAAAAATATCTCTCTAACACTCAAAGGGCCGGCCACCATAGGGGGATATAGCTAATCATCTTTTCACCCCTTTGGTTATTCCTTCATCCTTCTCACTACATTAGTGGGTGAGAATCTTTAGAGGTTTTCAATTTTGGAAACTTGAAGAGAACCTAGGAGCACTCATTCTAAACAAAGTGGAGGAGGCAAGGAAGGAGGATAGGCTCAAGGAGTTCAAGGAGCAAAGGGCTTGGAGGTGGTCCATCCTTGGTCTAAGATCTAGATCAAGAGGTATAAAACTACTCCTAAACTTTGTTCTCATATAAATTTGTTTTTGATGCATCTTACATAAACCTATGCATCTTGAAGGGGATTTGCATGACGATTGCTTTGATATTATTTGATAACTTGCTTCCGTTGCTTACGTATATAAATCTTGAATTGTATACGCATGCTAGTCTCTAGAAATCCCACATGAATCTCATAGTTTTCCCTTCATTCTTTTCCTAAATTGTTCTGGAATATATTTTCGCTTTCTAGATGTTCTTGAGGTTTTATGCTGTTTATAGGGTTTGTATGATTTGTATTTATTTTTGTACATTTTCTTATGCCTATATTTTTACAACTCATTTAAAATTGTTTCCTAATTTGTATCTTAGCTTTTATTTGGTTACACTCTTATCTAAGTATATCATATACATGTTGAATTCTAGGCCCTATTGCAATATCATTTTTCTTTAGATGCTTTTGTCATTCATTCCAAATTTTTCTCTTATTGGTCCTTTTATTTTTGTAATACAAGTATCTAATAAATTAATACCACTAATTCTACATGTTGTTCCTAAATATTTAAAGAAATCTGAAGTATACTCAGCTTTGTACTGCAAATCACAAATTTTAATTGTTTTAAATTTCTAATTGCTCTTATTTGTCCATGTTCACTTCTGTTATCTAACCTATTATAATTTATAATATAAAATTTTTTGTTTGATTAAAGTAACAAAATAATATATATTAAAATGTGTTTTAGCTACCTAATGATATTCTGGATTTTGAACTTTCCTTGATTGAAAATAATAAAAAAACTAAACCATCTAAAGTATGTTGAAAATAATCTAACATATTTTGTGAATTACTAAAATTTAACTCTACATGTACACAATGTGGATCCAAAAATAATCAAGAAAGTTATGGAGGTGACCGTGGACTTTCGGGTGAAAAAGACAAAATTACACTTGAAGCACACCGGGATTCCCACGCCCATACAACGGACAATAACGGCTCAATCAAGGTCAAAGGTGATCAAAATGGTATTTATTCAAAACCTTCTCATCACTCCTCATCAAATCCTTACCCACAAGGTAACTCCCAATTATTCCTTTCAAATTGGGATTAATTACCAAGTTAATTGATTAATTACCAAATTAATTGCAAGATATTATTTGACATAATACGTTAGATCCCACATCGCCCAAGGGTGAGGATCTTCTATGCCTTATATGTACATGCTCACCTCCTATAACACGAGGCCTTTTGGGAGCTCATTGGCTTCGAGTTTTGTAAAAACACCAAAGTTAAGCGAGAATGGGTCAGAGCATTCCCAAGATGAGTAACCCACTGGGAAGTTCTGCTTGCGTGAGTTCCCAGAAACAAAACCGTGAGGGCGTGGTCGGGGCCCAAAGCGGACAATATCGTACTACGGCGGAGTCAAGCCCAGGATATAGTGAAGCCAGGGCCGGGATGTGATAATTTGATATCAGAGCCAATCCCTTGCCGAAAGTGTGCCGACGAGGATGTCGGGCCCCTAAGACCAACTCCAACCATGATTTATAACCTAAAATTCCCCTTCCCCCCCCCCCCAAAACCCACTCCAACCCATAACCTAAAATAAACCTAAAACCTAAAACCCAAATGAAGGTCAAATTCCGGCTCAATTTTAGACTACAAAGTAAAATGGGCCCCACGGTCTGAGACTGAAACCAGGGCTGTGAAGCCCACTTGCCCTCTGCCACGCCCAGCACGCGCAGGGTTCAAACTGCATTCAACTGAGGTGGACCACACCCACGTGGGTGTGTCCCCCGGTTTGTCAACCTTGTCATGTAGCCAACGGCTACTTTTCTTCATCGTGTGGTTGTGGTAATTGGGCCGTTGGTTAATCCAACGGTCTAGGTTCAATTTTTTGTTTTGTTTTATATTTATATATTTATTGAATCCAACGGCTTACATTGAATATAATCAAATCTAACGGTAAAAAAAAAAGATCTAACGGTCCAAATTTAAATCCAACGACTAGAATAATTTTAAAAAATTATTTAACTTAAAATCAACCAAAAACTCTATAAATACCTATGTATTTGTTCAAACATCCACACAAAACTCATTTTTCTCCTACAATTCTTCCAATTTTTCTTTCTACCATTTCTTCTCATTTCCAAAATTTTCAAGATGGCAAAAGAGCATGTTAGAGGTCGTAATTGGACCTTTGACAAAGATATTGCTTTATGTTTGGCATGGATTTCTGTTAGTGAAGATGGTGTCGTCGGCACCAATCAAAATAGAAAGGATTTGTGGGGTAAAATCGTTGATAAGTTCCATGAAAACTCCAACACTGGTCGAAGGGAAGTTGGTGGTGTTTATGATCGGTGTAAGATTATCAACAAAGCGTGCACTTTGTGGAAGGGAAGCTTGGAGAGAGCCATGGTTGACATGCCTAGTGGAAGGGGCGCCTCAGAAATTGTGAGTTTTTTTGTTGATATTTTACTTGTCATGTACATAATAGTATTTTGCAACTAATTATTTTTATGTATTTGTTGCATAGGGTGACAAAGCAATGGCAATTTACAGGACAAGAACTACACCAAAAAATCAAGCTTTTAAGTTGCATCATGCTTGGAACATCCTCAAGGATTGTCCGAGGTGGGGAACCTATGCGAATCAACAATGTGGAAGATTATTTCATAATGAAGCCCTACCCCCAAATGATGTCAATGAAGGTGTGAATTTTGCCGACAATGAAGGTATCAACCAAATGAGCCCAACTTCTTCTTTGCCGAGGCCCTCGGGTAGAGATAAGCAAAAGGAACCAAAGAGAAAAGGGAAGTCCCAAGATCCGATACGTGCACAAATGTTTTTGGCCATGAAACAAGAAGGGGATATTGAGCAAGAAAGGTACGAAACTAATTTGATAATGGAGGACCTCGACAAATACACTCCAAAGAGGAAGAGATACTTACGTGGTAAGCAAAAAGAAATTTTACGAAGGAATGCCACAACGAGTATATTTCAAGATGATGATTCATCTCAAGACTAACACCCAAGTCCACCACCAAGTCAAGATGGTGGATATCATTATTAAGTTTATGTAGTCTATGAGTTTTCGATTGTATTAAGTTTATGTGGTTTATTAATTGTCTTTTTTTTAAGTTTATGTGGTTTATCATGATTTTCATGTATTGATTTAGTGATTTTTCAAAATTTAAATATTTTTAGGTTAAAATGTTCATAAAATTAATTTAGGATAGTCTACATAATTTTTTTTAAAAAAAAGTTAATTTAAAAAAAATTAGCCTTAATTCTTTTTTTTATAATCTGGGGCTAAAATTTTAGGCCAAAAGGGTTGGAGTAGAAAAGCTGTTTCTGGGCTAAAACCTAAATTTTCTGGGCTAAATATTTTTAGGTTTTAGGTCAAGGTTGGAGATGATCTAAGGAGGGGTGGATTGTTAGATCCTAACACACCCCGACCGAGATCAAGACATGATGGCCGTCACTTGAGGGTGACGTAGCCATATGCACAGTGCGGAAGCAATAAGGATAAGAAATATACGAATAAATAAAAACTGAAAGCTACTAATGCACTAATAAACAGGAAGTGCTAGGAATGAGATACAAGTGTAAATACTCCTAATCAGAGCATAGAAAGTCTAGGTGCAGTCCAGTAGGACAAGTCCTAGTTATAAGTACCGAAAAATATCCTACAAATATTATATTTTGTCAGAACCACCGAGATCCTTGTACGCCACCAACAACAAGTCTACCTAAAACCTGGAGGGCGTAAAACATAAAATGTGAGTAGGCAAAAACAAAGCTTTTGAAAATCATTTCATTTATCAAACGCTCTAACCCCTTGCCGTAAAACATGTATAATTTTCCCAGAAATAGAATATAAACATACGCATAAATATATATATATATATATATATATATATGTATGTATGTAGATATTGAAGGGAAAAAAATGAGATTTATGTGGGATTTCTAGTGACTAGCATGCATATACAATTCAAAATTTATATACATTAGCAACGGAAGCATGTTATCACATAATATCAAAGCTATAGTCATGCAAATCCCCTTCAAGAAGCATAGGTTCATATATGATGCATTTAAGAAATTATTGAAGAACAAAGTGAAGGTGTAGTTTTATACCTCTTGGTCTAGACTTGAGACCAAGGATGGACCACCTCCAAGCTCTTTGTTCTTGGAACTCCTTGAGTCTAGCCTCCCTCCTAGCTTCCTCCACCTTGAAAGATTTAGAGCTCCTTCTCCTTTAGTCTCCAAAGTAGAAGACCTCTAAAGATCCACACCCACTAAAGTAGTGAAATGGATAATGGATTAACCAAAGGGAGAGAAGATGATTAGCTACTCTTTCCCTTTGGTGGCCAGCTTTGTGTGTGAATTTAGAGAGAGAGATGTTTTTCTTCTTTTTGTGAAAAGAACACACAAAACCCTAATGAAACTATTTCACTAAACTTCCTTTATAAATGTCTAAGAAGTGAGTCAACAACTTGACTCTCTTTCTCTTCAATGGCCGGCCCCTTTTGTGTTGTTTGGGCTTTGGGCTTTTATCATTTCAAGTCATCCTATGCTTAAATAAAAGCCCAATGGGTTTGGGCTTAATGGGCCCAAATGAACCCGAACTTTTCTTTAAGTCCAAAACGATCTTTCATCGCTTCTATGATTTCTTTAGACTTTCTAATTAATCATAACACTTAATTAATCCAATTAATTTATTCCATCATCCTTTAATTGTCTCACTACAAGAGTGTTTCGGTGTACAATCATTTTAGGTTCTAATTAGCAAGGCAGTGAGGTGATTGGCACCAATCCAATTGATTTGTATTAATCCAATCACTTAGTGAATTAAAACTTACTTTCAATTCTCCTTCTTCTTTGATGACTACTTATTTAATCATCTAGAAGAACCCACAAGCCATGAGTGACATCTAACCATATATCATGGCTACCCAAGCTAATGTAGAATTTGTTCGGAGAACCTATTCAGTTGGAATTACAATGTAATTCGATCCTTCTCTAATACAATACTCACAATCATATTATTAGGGTATGGATATTTAATGTCAAACCCCTAATGTGATTATATCAAGTTATATGATTCTATTGAGTCGTATAGGAACTCTTTCCATCATTACGCTCGATACTTCGGCCGAAGATTCCTGAATCATATCTTAGAGTATTCATCCTCTCATAACGAGGATTAGAGATCCCTTGTTGATCATTCACATGCCTCTAAGAATAAATGACTGACCCCAACAATGCATAGAACACATCCAAGATGAGATGTGATCACGTCTCATTATCAAATGATCAGCAACGTATCCCCAAGACAACTATGATGTCTCAGGTCAAAGGATTAGTTACATTATTCCAACCAGTAGAGTCACTTGCTTGACATGTGAGTAGACCTCCATGCAAGTACTCTCGTTTGATTGTGTTCAGTGAACTCATTCTCATAATGAGCACCTACATACTTGTCTTAGTGTCACTACACGAATGGCATGAGACTTTCCATCATTCCATTGGAAGGGGACATAGTATATACTGGTCTATGTATTGCCAGTGTCCCTCCGACAATCCTATGACCAGGAACCTTTTTTGGACATCATGGTTATGTGAAGAAGGTCTCTGCAGTTTAACATCATTAGATTACTTCTTCCATCGATCCATTGTCCATGGATTCACTCTTTAGGACGTATATCGTTTATTGAGATAGTCCTAATGAGTGACTTTGCCTTTTGATGTATTAGAGTTTTTCCATACATATAGACATTGTCCTGAAAGGTTTATTCCAAAGATTGACTTTCAGGGCATATCTCCAACATATATCAATTCAAATCATGCTTCACATATTCATAATCATAAGTATGTCATGCCAAAATATAAACAGGATAAGTAACCCAGGTGAAAATAAAATTCATGGAAAATAACACATTAGCCGGAACCCCTGCAGAAGTCTGTACGGCTGAATTCATAGCTCATTAGTCAATCTAGCCGGAGTCACTACAAATGACATATACGGCACTACACTGCACACAAGTCGGAACCATTGAAAGGTATGTACGACAAGACTGGGTGTAATATAATCATGCTCATCATTACGCTCTCATAATAGCTGTACGATAAATCGCTAGTCATCTACGAGTCGGAACCACTTATAATGGTTTGTACGACAAGACTGTGCACCTAAATTGGATCCAATGTGAGCATATGGTGCGGGAGGTGACATTACATACAGGCCTGTGCCATATCTCTGGCTAATCACTAACACCGGGGACTTACCTGAGCGCCAACAGCACCAAATCACATTTATGCATACAATTCTAACTCATGGTTTAAGCATAAATCAATAGGCATGGCATTTTCAAAGCATAACTCATTTAAATGCATTTTCTAGGAAAATATCAAGCATATACGTATATACTTAAAACCAAAAGCCCATTCACTGGTATGTCGAAGGGTCGTAGTCCACGAGTCGCCCTTGACTGCGCTCGTCCTCGGGATAAGTCTCCCCTATATGCGAAACAACTATAAAAACGTTAATTTAAAGCACATAACCAATACTAGCTAAGAACTTCTCATACATTGCTCAAATGGGATGTTTGAATATACCAACGTGATCTACACAACCTCACGAACATCCCCATATTTTAAAAATAATTTTTGGAGCCTTCACACGCTGTCACACACCGGCAAGGGCACGGCCCTATGCGTGGCCATGCGCAGGGACCCTAACAGAATCCCTTAAATATTCCGTCATCGCCTACCTTCGAACTCCAGCGACCGTCGCCGTCGCCCGAAACTGCAAAATTTTCAAACCTTCATTTCTCGTCCGATTCTCAAACAAATTTCACGAATATATACCAAAATGAAGCTTAAGACAAGTAGAACAAACCCTTACCTGTTTTAGGACCAAAACTTCACGGGATCTTGCCGGAAAAATCCATGATAATCCGGCCAAACTTAAAACTCCCCAATCTCAGGTTCTTGACGTCCAATTTACTTGGTTTTTGTCCTCCGAGCTTCGTAGGAACTGAAGGGAATTTTATGAGATTTCATGTGAGATTTCTAGTGACTAGCATGCATATACAATTCAAATTTTATATACGAAAGCAACGGAAGCATGTTATCAAATAATATCAAAGCTCTAGTCATGTAAATCCCCTTCCAAGGTTCATAGGTTTATGTAAGATGCATCAAAAACAAATTTATATAAGGACAAAGTTTAGGAGTAGTTTTATACCTCTTGATCTAGATCTTAGACCAAGGATGGACCACCTCCAAGACCTTTGCTCCTTGAAGTCCTTGAGCCTATCCTCCTTCCTTGCCTCCTCCACTTTGTTAGAATGAGTGCTCCTAGGTTCTCTTCAAGTTTCCAAAGTTGAAAACCTCTAAAGATCCTCACCCACTAGTGTAGTGAGAAGGATGAAGGAATAACCAAAAGGGTGAGAAGATGATTAGTTAAATCACCCTTCTGGTGGCCGGCCTTTGTAAGTGTTAGAGAGATATTTTTTTTTCTTTTCTCTTTTGTTCTTTCAACACTTCAAAAAACCCTAATGAAAATATTTGCTATAAAGTTCTTTATATAGCCAAAAAGAAACAAGTCAACATTTGACCTTTCTCTCCCTCTTTCACTCTTTATGGCCGGCCCCCTTAGTGTTGTTTGGGCTTTGGGCTTTTATTTATTTCAAGTCATCCAATGCTTGAATAAAAGCCCAATGGGTTTAGGCCCAATGGGCCCAATTAAACCCGAACGTTTCTTTAAGCCCAAAACGATCTTATATCGCTTTTATGATTCCTTTAGACTTTCTAATTAATCACAACACTTAATTAATCCAATTAATTATTTCCATCATCCATTAATTACTCACTACAAGAGTGTATTGGTGAACAATCGTTTTAGGTTCTAATTAGCAAGGCAGTGAGGTGATTGGCACCAATCCAATTGATTATAGTTAATCCAATCACTTAGTGAATTAAAACTTACTTTTAATTCACCTTCTTCTTTGACGACTACATTTAATCATCTAGAAGAACTCACAAGCCATGAGTGACATCTAACCATATATCATGGCTACCCAAGCTAATGTAGAAGTTGTTCAGATAACCTATTCAGTTGGAATTACAATGTAATTCGATCCTTCTCTAAAACAATACTCTCAATCACATCATTAGGGTATGGATATATTATGTCAAAC
This sequence comes from Malus fusca, assembly GCA_035220775.1. Classification (NCBI taxonomy): domain Eukaryota; kingdom Viridiplantae; phylum Streptophyta; class Magnoliopsida; order Rosales; family Rosaceae; genus Malus; species Malus fusca. Next base: position 16,603,023 of record CM069066.1, on the reverse strand, counting down.
CCCTAATGTGATTATTCCTTCTTATATGATTCAATTGAGTCGTATAGGAACGTTTTCCTTTATTACGCTCGATACTTCGGCCGAAGATTCCCGAATCATATCTTAGAGTATTCATCCTCTCATAATGAGGATTATAGATTCCTTGTTGAACATTCACTTGCCTTCATGACTAAGTGGCTTAACCCCAACTATGCCGTGGACACCCGCGAATGAAGTGACTTTGACATAATCAAAGATCAAGTACTTAACCACAAGACAACGATGATGCCTCAGGTCAAAGGACTACTTACACTATTCCAACCATTAGAGTTACTTGCTTGACATGTGAGTAAACCTCCATGCAAGTACTCTCATTCGATTGTGTTCAGTCAACTCATTCCCTTAATGAGCACCTACATACTTGTCTTAGTGTCACTACACGAATGGGATGAGACTTTCCATCCTTCTGATTGAAGCGGACATAGTATGTACCAGTCTATGCATTGTCAGTATCCCTCCGACAATCCAATGACCAGGAACCTTTTTGGACATAATGGTTATGTGAAGAAGGTCTTTGTAGTCTAACGTCATTAGATTACTTCTTCAATCGATCCATTGTCCATGGATTCACCATTTAGGACATATATCGTTTATAGAGATAGTCCTAAATAGTATCTTTGCCATTTGATGTATAAGATTCATCTATACATCCATTTATTGTCCTGAAAGGTTTCTTCCAAAGATTGACTTTCAGGGCATATTTCCAACAATCTCCCACTTGCACTAAAGTCAATCACTAGTGTATCTTATACATGCTAGTTGAGAGAGCTTATGCTCGTAGGTTAACTTGGTTATGTATTAATCCTTTTTATTTAAAACGGATTCACTTATCAAATGTTTCCAAAACATTTGATGATGTCTCTTTCTTGTGTTCGAATACTTTGATGAGACCTTGATTCCATGGCTTGAGCTATCGCCCCATTACGTCGTAGTATCCTACTAACGACCTTATGGTTTGGATTCAATCATTGGTTCTAAAAGAACCCCTTCCATTCAAAACACCTTTTGAAGCAGTTTCTAAAACAATATATCATTATATATTTTGTTTGTATACTTTATACAAACTTTGCTCCAATCTTGAGACCATTGTAGTACAATACTTACAATACATTCATATGATTAGTACTTCATCCATTATGAAGTTCCATTTGTTAAAATGGGTTATTTTTCACTTTGGTTAATAACCTAAGTGAATGCACGCTTCCAGAGTCCCACTCTGATGTTTCTTTCTTAAAGGCAATAATACTCTATCAGTTGCTTTGGTTCTGATCCTGGGATATAGTAATATTTTAAAGTGATAACCCCTGTGGTTCTTCACTTTTGGATATCTACTCACAAGTCCATACATGTGTCCCTTTTGTGATTTTGTGACATATTCATTATAAGGGTTACGAAAGTGATTTTCTATCATATAGGAAAATGCTTTCCTAAATCTTCAACATTTGAGATTTAATTTCCCAAATAATATTCTTGAGATAGCCTTGCTACATCAATAAGTCCAATTTCAAGTCTATACTTTAAAATTGACCGTGTCATGTTTTGTCAATTTTCGAGTAACATCTATGTTCTATCAAGTCTATCAAATAGACTTTATTCATATCTTGTTGCTCAAATTGTGACATCACTCCCACTGGCCTTGTTGTAACTTAGCATTCATTCAAAAACTTAACAATTATATTTTCTTGATTTGAATGCATATTGCTCCCACTAACTTGTCTTGGATCTATTGACAATCATTAAGATCCATTAGCTTATTGATGATGTTTCAACTATTTTGAGACAATCAACAACTCTAGCTAACACAAGTTATTTAAACGAATCATACACAAAAGAATTCCTTCTCAAGTAATTCCATTTGAAATGTGTGACTTGCTTTATCAAGTCTATTCATTTAAATCATATGGTGTCATACACCATACTACAAGTTTTAGTCATACTAAGACCTTTAATGTAGTCATAAAAGATTTATCCAAGTCTTTAGTGGAAGCATGGCTCCTACTAAGGATATAGAAACTCAACCATTCCTTCCAGGTGGTTGATATAATTCTTTATCAAAACTACATAGAGCGTTATAGTTACAAAAGATGTTGAATTTGGATTGTCTTGTTGTTAAACTATATGTTGTGACTCATTTTGAAACTGTTCCCTTTTGTTTCATCAACTTGTCCATATGCTTTGTTATTAGCTTGTTCTCATAAAAGAGAATAATGGACAACTTCCAACATATAACCATTTTATGTTAGGTTGACGAAACCAACATTCAAAGACTATTCTTTAGAATGTTTCACAACATAGAATTTTAACGTTTGAAGAGCTTGAGTCCTTTTAACAATTAAAATTTCAAACTCTTAATAATAGTCAAGTACTATTATTCTTTAGACAACTATAAACCAATCATATTCAAGTTTATATCCATTTTTACACCTCCCACTATTTCTCATGACTTTAATGAGAAATCACTTCATACATTCAAAAATGCATAAACGTGGAGTATACGGGTAGAGGACATTGTGTAGTAGCTTTAAAACCTTTCAAGCTCGTTTGTTTCAATCTTCACTAAGTTAATGTCTCGTTATTAAGTGACTAAAGTCTTTAAACATTTTATAGATTTAGACACTTCTCTCTTGGTTTAATCACTAACACAATTGATATTTTAAAACAATTTAAAGAATGCCCAATTAGTTGTTCAAAACTACTAATTGAATCAAGAGTGATCTTGATCATTGTGTTCTAAGTGATAACCATATAAGAAATGTTTTTCTTATTACTTATATCATTATAATGTGATCTTCCTTTTCTTCAAGAAAGGAATCTCTAGACCTTTGTCAATTCATATAGAACTCATAGGTAGACAATTGGAACCAAATCTAAAGATTCATTGTATCCTTTCTATGTCCAATATGTGAGATCTATCCAGAATTGATAAGTCTAAAGTTTGGTTATCACATTACAATAAGTAATATAAATCTTGTATCTCTACTAGGATACAACAAGACAATATTCAATTCATAACACTACTTTAAGGAAATTATATATATTTAGAAGGCATTCATCACATTACATTAATATGATAATTCAAACATTCATAATGTTTAATACAAAAAGTATTAGCTCTATACATTTAGAGACTAATATAAATACCTTTATATATTTAGGCACCAATAGTGGTCTTCCATCATATGAAGCCACATAATAAGTTCTTAACAAAATAAGAAAGTTTAAAGACTATCTTTAAATGCCTAACAAACTTCCTAAGTAGTAAGCAAAAACATTGTGGCCGAACCCTTCTCCACACTTTTCTTTGCTTGTTCCTCTTCTACTTGGCTCCTCCACCTATATACAATTATACAAGTGATTAGCCTTTTATATCAAATATAAATATTTAGAAGATCTAACAATTAGAATTGAAGATAAGAACATAAACCATACCTTGTGGCTTGTCCTTAAGAGTTGCAAGGTATAACCTGCAATTCCTCTTCCAATGCCCCTCCTTTGCACAGTGGTGGCAAGTCCCCTTGGGCTCCTTTGCCTTCTTTTTCCTCACTCCTCCTTGCGGCTTAGGAGTGGGGGACTTTTTCTCCTTCCCTTTGCCTTTGCCTTACGGCTTAGCCTTGGAAGATGATGGCTTGTTGTAGGCTACTGCAGCAGTCCCTACAACATTCTCTTTCTTCATAGTCTTCTCGGCAGTTACTAACATGTTTAGTAACTCAGAGAGAGTACTATCCATCTTATTCATATTGTAGTTCATTACGAACTGCGAGAATGAATCAGAAAGAGAAGCCAATATGAAGTCCTGGGCCAATTCCCCGTCAAGTGGAGTCCCTAGGTTCTCCAATTGTTCAATGAGTCCTATCATCTTCAGTACATGTTGATGTACTGGAGCCCCCTTGACCATCTTGGTCTTCACAAGTTCACTAACAGTGTTAAAGCGACAGTTGCGCGTCCCTTCACCATATAACTTCGTAAGATGGAGTATGATGGAAGATGCACTGTCCATGCTCTCGTGCTGTCTCTGTAGCTCCTCATTCATGGAAGCCAACAGATAGCACTTGGCTTGTGTATCATCCTCAACGTGCTTGTCATACTTAGCACGTTCATCCTCAGTGGCGTCGAGGCCAAGAGGTATGTGAGGTGGAGCCTTGTCTAGCACGTAAACAATCTTCTCCAAGGTTAGGAGAATCTTGACATTACGAAACCATGATGGGAAATTGTGCCCCTCTAGGCAATGTTTGTCGAGTATTTTCGCGAGTGTGCTTCCAACCATATCTAAATACATAAACAATAAAATAATTAGTTTGATTGTCGATTAAGTCAAACGATTCGGGTCTTTAAACCGAATGACACCACCCACCATTTTTGGCAAATTCCATATCCCTCAAGATGGAATCCGGGAGATTTCAAAGAAAGCTCCTAGCGGGTTACGGGAGGCTCACTATTACCAAGCCCACCTCACGATGATACGATGTCGGCTAGCAAAAATAATAATGAGAGGGTACAAGTACCCATTCACAACAACCTCTTGTGATTACCCATCTTTTTGGCCTCTAGAGAAAAATGCCTCACGATGATATGATTTTGGCACCTTTTCTCTTAGTTAAGTTGTGTCCCACCATGCCGGTTTAGAAAGGGGTTTAAGTATGACCTCACGATGATACGATGTTGGCCACACTCGTTGCCTACCTTAACCTCATCAAATGTTTTAAATAAACTCCTCCTGAGTATAAGCATGCACTTTGCACTTCCCCATGATAGGGTGAAGGCGGTGTACAAGTCATAAACGATTGGAGCCTTCCACAGTGGAAGGCCACGAAAAAGTGTTCAAAGCACTCTTACGCTTTCAAATTAATATTGTATGTTGGTTGAGTCCCCAAGGCTAAGACGCGCCACTTCAAATCTCATTGGCCCAAGCCCAAGGTGAGCCACCCCGAGCCGAGACCAGGCCCAACACAGACGTGTACTACACGCTGGGCAGTCCACTCTCGTGGCCTCTTAAGCAGCCAAAACCGGTCTAAGATCGGTTCAATCATCCAGGCTTCAAATTTCTTGGCCAACCATTAAACGAGGGTCATTTTCACAGCATTTCTTGACAGATTTGACATTTACCAACTCAAATCCTGCACTCGGAGTCTATTACACTTCCACTACTCAAGGAGATGCCTACTGTCCAAGCTTTTCCAACCTGAATGGTGAACCACACTTGTCTCGACAAGTCATGGAGTTGACAAATGCCCTTGCACAACAGACGATCTTCGTGAATCAGCTCCTGCAGCACATCGAGATGCCACATGTTCCAGACGAGGTGTCCCAAAGTAGGACAAGGGCAAACGAATAACCTCTCCAGAAGTGTCTCCTCAAACAGCCACTTGACTGGCCACAAACTGAGCGTTTTGGCAGTGTACACTCTCGACTAGGCCCCCAAGATAACGTATACTCTCGTCTTAGCGCACAAAGAAGTGTGCACTCTCTGTTTGGCCCACGAACGAGCATACATTCATGGTTGGGGTCATACTCTGATAATCAACATGAGCAACCTTTCAGGCAAAGTGTTCATTCGCGGCTAGGCCCGTAAGGAGCATCCTCGACCTCACATTAGAGTATGTAGCACGACGGACTGAGGGAAACAATCACTCAATCCAGCTCAAGTTTAACTGGCGGTCTACGAGGAATTCGCTCGCTTGCTAAAAACGTACCACATGCACCGTAGTCGACGTATAGACAAGCCGGACACATAAAAGAACAGCCTAGACCAGGAAGAAGTAAAGAGGCTCTTGACCGGAAAATTACGCAATTTTCAACGCAACGAGGTCACCGATGAGATATGACCAATATGAACAGGTCACCTTTCACAGATGAGATCGAGCAGGGAAAGCCACGTAAGTTCAACATGCCACATTTCACATATTTCAAAGGAGATAGAGATCCGGAGAGACACTTGAAGCATTACCGAAGCACAATTGTCCTTTATTGGAACAATGATGCTCTTATGTGTAAGATAATCGCCACCATTTTGCAAGGTGAGGAGCAAGATTGGTTCCACACCTTGCCGCCACGATCCATTCGGAGTTTCAATGATCTTTCTTGGTTTTCACCAAAGAATATTCATCATACCGCTCAATAAAAAAAGTTTGACCATTTTTTCAATGTCAAGAAGAACCCAAAGTAATCATTTTGCCACTATGTGAAGAGGTTCAAAGCAGAGAAGGTGAAGATAGTTGGATGTGATAACTCGATAGCTAGTACAACCTTCCAAAAAGGACTTCCAGCAGACCACCCACTGTTTAGAGATTTGATCATGAAAGAAGATCTAATTCTGGCAGATTCTTTCACTCTGGCAGAGAAGCATGTACTTTGGGATAAGGCTCGACGAGCAGATAAGGCACTCGAGCAACCTCAAAAAGAATTGGCAGTAGCTCAAAAAAAGGAGGACAAGAAGCAGTACAACAATAAAAACAGGCAGGAGGCCAAGCGTAGGGACCGATCCCCGACTAAAGGTGGCTCGACACCTAAGAACTAATCTAAGTTCTCAATCCCGATCCACCAAATTATTCATGACATTAATAGCGAACCATGGTTCAAGCTGCTGAAATAATCAAAGGGAGATACTTCCAAGTTGGACCACACCAAGTACTGCGCATTCCATTAAGGTCCCGGTCACACAACTGATGACTGCTACACTTGGAAGAGCTACCTAAGGAAGCTCGTGAAAGAAGGCAAGGTCGACAGATACTTGTAGAAACCAGCTGCGCAGCCTAGAAGAAATGTAGAAGCCGACGAATAACTGTCAACTAAGACGATTCAGATTAATGGCATCTTCATCGAATCCGAGCACTTGGGGGCCACCAATAATTCTAAGAAGAGGAAGATCAAGCATGCTCTACTAGTCTCATAAGTCCAGGCAATCAACACCCAACCTTGACCCATTGTTGGCTTCACCGACCAAGATGCTGAAGGCGGTGATTTCCCACATGATGACACACTGGTGGTATCCGTCCAACTAGCCCATGCCATAGTTGATAGAATGATGGTTGACAATGGAAGTGCAGTCAACCTACTTCAGCTCTCAATAGTTCAGAATTTGGGCCTGGAAAGCACAATCATACGCTGAGCGGAGGTACTCACCGGATTCAACAGACACACCTTGACTGTGATCGGCAACATCACACTTGATGTGAAAACACCACCAGTTGTCTCAAAGCAGACATTCACGATAGTAAGTGACCTGTGTCCCTACAACAGGATTCTAGTGCTTCCTTGGCTGATAAAGCTGGACACCATAACCTCCGTCAAGTATCCAAAAATTCAATTTCGCATCTTGGGAGGAGGAGTCGGAGAAATTAAATCTGACCAGGTCACATCTCAATGATGCACTGCTTAAGTACTGAAGGAGTAAAAAAAGAAGACATTTACACCCGTAGAGGCTACCGAGGTCCAAAATAACGACAAAGGTACCAAATAGTAATCATAGCAGATGGATCAAGAATATGGTGTCCAAATCAACACGCTAGCAGACAAAATGGGATAGAAACTCGAAAAGGACGTCGAACACATCATTCTTGATCCCCAACAGCTGGAGAAGACTGCTAGGATTGGTTCACATTGGAGCCCGAAGGAAAATGAGAAGTTCACAGTTTTTCTTAGGAAAAATCGTGACGTATTCGCGCGGTTATCTTCCTACATGCCCGGCGTCGACCCCAAGATAGCTTGCCATAAGTTGCACGTCGACCCTGTTGCAAACCGATAATCCAAAGAAGAAGATACCCGAGCGAGTGGCGATCATCGAAGCGAAAATCAACAAGGTATTAGAGGCTAGATTCATAGAAGAGGTAGCATACTTAGCATGGCTTGCCAATGTTATGCTAGTAATGAAGAAAGAAAAAGGCAAATTGAGGGTTTGCGTAGACTACACCGACCTCAACAAAGCATGCCCGAAAGATCCTTATCCAGTTTCCCGAATCGATCTACTAGTAGATTCAACTTCTGGGAACCAGCTGCTCAGTTTCTTGGTTGCATACTCCGGCTATAACTAAATAGCCATGCACGAGCCCGATAAGGAAAAAAATAATCGAGCGAGGCACTTGCTGCTACAAGGTCATGCATTTTGCCCTCAAGAACGCGGGGAGCCACTTACCAACTGTTGGTAAACATGATGTTCGAGAAGAAAATAGGAGTAACCATGGAGGTCTATGTCAACGACATCATGGTAAAGGGTAAGCAGCGATTAGACCACATCGGCAACTTGGCAGAAACTTTCGACATCCTTAGAAAGTACAAGATGAGCTCAATCCCGCCAAGTGCACATTTGGAATATCTTCAGGCAGATTCTTAGGGTACCTAGTAACCCAACAAGGAATCAAAGCACATCCTAAGCAGATCCGAGCAATCTTAGAGATGAAATCTCTAACTTTCTCGAATGAGATCTAAAGCTTGACCAGACGAGCAGTCGAGCTCAACCTTTTTTTCACCTCCTTTACTATCTAAGTTCGAAGCAGCGGATGACTTATACATTTACTTGGTAGTCTCGGAAGTAGCAGTGAGTTATGCCCTGATATGAGAAGAGCTGGGGGCCCAACTGCTAGTATTCTACACTTCAAAAGCTCTTATCGATGCTGAAACTAGATATTCGAAGATTGAGAAATTAATTTTGGCACTAGTTATTGCGGCTCGGAAGCTCAGACCATATTTTCAAGCTCATACAGTCATCGTCATGACTCAATATCCTCTACAATCAATCCTACATGATCCAGATCCTTCTTAATGAGTAATGAAATGGGCGTTAGAACATGGCCAATGCAGCCTAGTTTTCCGACCCCGCACTGTGATAAAGTCCCAAGCTTTGGCGGACTTCATAATAAAATCCATGCCTAGCCTAGGCGACACAACAAAGTGGCCTAACGATGCCCCTGAAGTAGCTGAGCACACCCTAGCCGCGCTTGCTCCACCTGATGAAGACTTTTGACATTTGCATGTCAACAGCGCATCTAACTACAAGGGCTAGGGAACAGTGGTCTTTGTCACCCCAGATGGTTCAATGCTCGAGCAGGCGATCGCTCTAGGCTTTAAATCATCCAACAACAAAGCAGAGTACGAAGCCCTAATAGCAGGCCTCCGAATGGCAAAAACCTTGGCGGTAAAAAAGCTTGCAATTCATTTTGATTCCCAACTAATCAAGCTAGACTACTGGGGAGTACACGACAAAATTTCCAAAGATGGCGCAATACCTAGAGAAGGTACGAAAGTAACTTGAGGCATTTTACACTTACACCCTCACTCAAGTTTCATGGGCAGACAATGCCCACGCGGACGCCCTAGCCGGCCTAGGCTTCGCCCTCGACCACCAACTCAAACGCTCTATTCCAGTGGATTATCTAGACAAGTCAAGCATAGAGGCAGAGCCAGTAGCTGAGGTGTCACAGGTTAGTACAACTCCAAACTGGCAAGATTGCATTATAGAGTACCTGGTTAATGGCACGTTCCCCATGGAAAGATTGAAGTCTAGAAAGCTCCAAACAAAGGCAGCACGCTACTACATGTGGAATGGCATTCTCGTTCGAAGATCCTACACTGGACCACATCGCCGCTGCCTAGCACCTCCCGATGACCTAAAGGTTTTAAGTTCAATCCACGAAGTTGTCTGTGGAAATCACTCCAGATGCCGCTCCTTAGCACAGAAGGCTTTTAACGCAGACTACTATTGGGCTACTATGTATCAAGATGCTGAGGAATTAGTACAAAAGTGCGACAGTTGCCAATGCTATAAGCCGGTACTAGCACTACCTGCTAGCCAACTACACCCGCAGACGAGTCCTTGGCCATTCATGTAGTGGAAATTGACTTGGTAGGGCTAATGTCGCCCGCTACTAGGGGTAGAGGCGTGTTGATCGTGGCGACTGACTACTTCACCAAGTGGGTGGAAGCATAACTCATGACAACCACAACTTAGACAGACATAAAGCGTTTCATATGGAGGAACATCATTTATCGATTTGGCATCCCTTAATCCATCGTCATGAATTACGACCCGTAATTTATAGGAAAAGATTTGGCGAAGTTTTTCCAGAAATATGGCATTAGGCAGCATACATCCACGCCAAGGTATCCCTAAGGCAATGGGCAGGTTGAAGCATCCAACAAGACGATTCTGAACTGCCTCAAGAAATCCCTCTCCGACAAGAATGGAAAATGACCAGATAGACTCCCCGGATGTTTATGGGTGTATCGCACAGCTAAACGACGAGCAACCGGTCAGACTTCTTTCTCTTTGGCATTTGGATCAGAAGTAATCTTTCCTTTTAATATCATTGTGCCAAGTATCAACATTCTACTGCTAGGCATCAAGCCATATGGAAATGAAATGGCCATAAATCTAGATCTGGCAGAGGAGGAACACGAGAAGGTCATCACCAGCATCACAGCCTACCAGAAGTAGATCTTCTCTAGCAATAACAAAAGGGCCAAGTTCCGACAGTTCCAACCTAGAGATCTAGTCCTAAGAAACGCCTTCATCATTGCCGGCGGAGAAGGCTCCAAAAAGATGGATCCTATTTGGGAAGGTCTGTACAAGATCAGCAAAGTAGGCGACCAAGGTAGTTACACCCTAGCCACCATGAACGATAAAGAGATTGAAGACTCAAGCCACTCGATGGGCACCACCTTGCAAAGCCAAGGATTATCCAGTTGTTATGCAGTTCCTACCTTACAGCTAAGTTTTTGTTAGTTTCACTCTGTAAACACGAAAATTTTGTATCGAATGAAACAAGAACACGTGTACAAAGTAGATTTTTATTGATTTGAATTTGTAGGTTACAATCTATGTTTACAAATTTCCTCTAATTCAGTCTTCAAATTTGACATAGATGCGTAGATTATTGATCCAAGGGTTGTGATGACTTTATCTTGAAAGAACTATTGAACGATTGCTTCAAGTTTTGAGCTTGAAATGATGTTTGGGTGATCTTCACCTCAAAGTTGCAGCAAATGGTGATGTTGATGCAGGATTTTGTTGATTTAAGGGCCTTGACGACTTGATCTTGAAGCGAACATCGTTACAAGTTTTGAGCTTGCAACAAAGTCTTGAAGGAGTCGGCACGAGTGCTTGTTGATTCTTTAAGGGGAGCGCTTCAGCTTTGGTCTAAAGAAAGCTTTGACTTTGGTTGTACGTTCTTTGAATAGAGCTTTGGCAATGTATTAGTCTTCAAAGATTTGTGCAGACATTCTTCTCAATGTGCAATTTTCGGCCCTTTTGTGTGTCTTGGATCCTTGTATTTATAGACTTCCAAAGCCATGCCTTTGGATGGATTTGGCCTTAATTTGTGTCTTGATTCGTTCATGGGAGAATTTAGGGATATTTTGTGTTTAATTTCAGCCACCTTCCTCATATTGGCTGAAATTTATAGCCCTTGCTGCCTATTTGTGAGCAATCTTCAATTCTTGCTTATTTTGTGAAAATGCTTTGGCTTTCTTTCTGGTTTTGAAAGATTTTAGGCCCCTTGCCGATTTTAAGGGGGATCTTCTCCCTTTTGCCGAATTTTGGGAATATTTTACACTTCCTTTGCTTGATTTGTACCACATGTCATTGATGATTTGTCCATTTGTGATGAGTCATATGCCACGTGGAGTTTTGTGATGCATCTTTTGTATGCAACAAAATTTTCATGTGTTTTGAAGTCCTGCAACATGAATGTTCTAACTCAAGGGTCGTCGGGACTTGATCTTGAATTAGTTTGCTTCTTCAAGGGTTGTAAAGGCATATTTCTTGAACGAAACATTTCTTCAAGGGTCGTTGAAGCGTATTTCTTGAATCGAAATGATGAATTTTGTCAAGGGCCGTTGAGGCTTGGTCTTAAATGAAATGAAAATTTCCTTCAAGGGCCGTAGAGGCTTGATCTTGAAAGAAATTTTGGAAATGGATAAATCGGCACACACTTATTGTGCGTATTGATTTTCCATAATTTTTGACAAAATACATTTGGTGTATTTTGAGGCTTGGATTTTTTCTTGTTGGTGTGGGGAAAAAATGTTTTTCCTTCCTTAGGTAGGAATCTCCTTCAATTTCCTTCAAAATGTTGGAAAGTTTTGGTGATTTCCTTCAAGGTTTGGGAAAGCTTTTATGATTTCCTTCAAGATTTTGGAAAGCTTTGATGATTTCCTTCAAGGTTTTGGAAAGCTTTTATGATTTCCTTCAAGATTTTGGAAAGCTTTGATGATTTCCTTCAAGGTTTTGGAAAGATTTAATGCTTATCCTTGGGTAAGTAGGATGTGCATTTTTTACTTTCCTTTTTCTTTTCCCATGGCAATGAGGGAGCATTTTTCCTTTCCCCTTTTGATTTCCACGGCAAGGAGGGCAATTTTCGTTCCCTTTTTGTTTTCCATGGCAAGGAGGGAGTTGTTTCTTTGATGTTTTGGAAATTTTAAAGCTCTTTCCTTATTTATTTTTTTTGTTTCCTTTTCTTCTCTTTGCTGATCTTTGGTGCAAAAAACAGCATTTATTTTTCCTTTATGGCATGCATCACCTTGCTATTTTTTTGCTTGGAATTTGCTTCCTTCTTTTAGTTGGAATGTGTTTCCTTGTTTTGATTTTCCTTTTTCTATTTGGGTATGTATTTCTCTTATAGCATTAGGAAGCAATTGACCCTGATTTATAGGACAATTGGGTGTGTGTGTTTTTTTCTTAGAATTCACATCCTTGCCATGTGCTTGCTGTTGTGCTTGCCATGGGCTGCTTGCTTAGAGCTTGTTGCAGTGCATTACTTTTTATCATATGGTGTTGTGCAAAAGACTGCAGTGGGTTACCCTGTGTACTGCCTTTTGGTCACAGTTTTCCCTCGGTGGTGACGTTGTTGTGCAGTGCAAGAAAGTGCTTGTGTAATCGATGTGGGGTTGCTTAGTGCGATTGCATAGCATTTTGGTTTTCTTTGCTACTGTAGCGTGCGTTGAAGGACAGTCTTGTAGCTGCCCTATTTGTCGTGCAATGTAAGAAACTACTTGCGTAATCGTTGAGGGTTTGCTTAGTACGATTGTGTAGCATTTTGGTTTTCTTTGCTATGATAGCCTGCGTTGAAGGACCGTCTTGTAACTGCCCTCTTTGTCGTGCTCTTCAAGCTTTTGTGGATGATTTTTTTTCATCATTTTGACTTTGTGATCGCCATCCTTCAATGCTTACGAGGTTTGTCTCGCATGTCTTTTGCTTTAGTGAAGCAATTTTGTTTCTTTGCCACCCCACTCTTATGCTTATGTTGTTTTGTTTATTTTTTTGCAGCCATGGTTTTTTCAAATGCTTTAAGAGTAATACCATCACCATTCTTGCGAAGGAAGGTGATTCATAAGATAGGGGAATGACGTTGAAGCGTGCGCCGTTAACTGGCCCTAAAGGGCTTGTTCTTCCTTCAAAATACTCCTCGATGCACATCAAGTCGAGGTCTTCTGACGAATCTTGGGAGGTGATAGCTTTTGGTTGGCCAAATATGAAGAAGAAGGTGTGTACATCGAGGATTCTTATCTTGAATCCTTCGTACCATGCTTGTGACAATTCACCGGCATTGTTTTAGCTTCTTAGCGATCGCGTCCATAGCGGAGCTGTAACTTGGAGTAGTACTTTGCGACTACTGGACAAGTCATTTTTGTTGAGTTTTATTAGGAGTGGCTTAAAGATGTCTTGAGCTGATCCAAAGATGTACTTGCCAATGTGGGCCTTTATCACGTTGTGTACGCATCTTTGTTTATTTATGATCGCCATCCTTCAGTTCTTCGTGTGTTCTTTGAGAATTGGTGTTCAACGACTAACATACTTCACACAACTCAAGGGGAGATGTCGATTTAACTTTGGGATCTCCACAAGATATGAGGCTTGCCGATCCCAGGTAAGTTTTACAACGAGGTTGTTCCGAGCGTGGAGGAATTTTCTCATCGCAATAGCCGAGGATTGCATACGAGTTGCCGCTATTTGTTTTGGGCGTATCATAAGCTTTCCAGGAGGCTCAGGCAAATTAAGTGTGAAGATTTCTTTATGGATCCGATTTTGGTATTGGGATGACATGAAGTACAAGAAGCCTTCGAAGAAAAATGGTCGCAACAAGACCACTAAGCCAAAGGGAGACTCAAACCCGTTAGGTGTCATTAGTTCAGCTAGGTGTCGTGCCCCTGCCGAGTTGAAAGCGTTTGATGAACTTGGCGTAGCGTCAGAGCATGTGGAAGAATCTTACCTAGCCGTTTTCTTAACTTGTTGGCTTTGTAAGTTTGTTTTCCCTAAAGGCGATGTCAACTTTATCCATCCTGGAGTCTTTAAAGTGGCTAGCAAGATGGCTAGAAGTGAATCTTTCAGCCTTGCTATTCCAGTTTTAGCCAACATTTACAACGGCTTGAGTATTGTTTCGAACTCAGCGAGCCTTGAAGATCGTGCTGCAGTACTTCCTTACCGTTATATGTATGGTTGGTTGGGTGAGTACTTTGGCACTCATTTTTCTTCGTCAACTTTAGACAAGTCGAGGCCTTCTTCACTAACTTCAATCAAGCTAGGGCCTTTGATGACAATGTACTCTAGCGTGCTTTTTGCGAAAAGCTTTGATGATTTGTAGGTGCAAGCTTTGTTTAGAAGCGGTGAATGTCTGAGAATGGACCATCTAGCAAGGGTTGGCTCGGCGTGGCGAGGCCCCACAGATGATTCACACCTTCGTTTCTCAGACTTGTCTTATTTTACAAGTCTTCGCTCGGGGTATGTTTCTTTATGGCAAGGAGACGATGTCTTGTTCAGCTATATAGTCCACACCATTTCAGCAAGCAGTTTGGTTTTGTCCAACATGTGCCAGGCAAACTAAAGGAAAACGCACAGTCAGAATCCTTGCAAGCCGTGTATATGCATTGAGAGTCTTGTACCCATTCATGCACCAATGCTTCCATCACCTTCCCAGTTAAGGACGAGTTCAAGAGTAATCTAGTGACCCGTGCCTACGTAGGTTAGTGGTCAAAGGTTTATTGTGAAGACTTGGGGACGGCAAGTGGCGCCAATTCTTCTCATTTACATAATGATATGTCGACAAAGGGTTGTTCTGCGGTTCTTACGAAGCTGGCACCTTTTGATTGTGGAAGTGTAGCTCATTTGCAAGATAGACCTGCGGCTTTAGCTTCTCAACGCCCGTGTTTGTCTTCTCATCGTTCGGATGCTTCTGAAGAGGCGGGTGACGAGGTTGACTTGCATGAAGATGCACTTGTTTTGCAGCAGCATCAACAAGTTTTGAACAAGCGACCACTTGAAGGTGCTTTAGATGATAGCGACGTTAATTTCAGTCATAAGAAGAAGAAAGTGTTTAGACCTCCTCAGTTTGATGGCCGTGTGTCGCTTGAGAAAGATGTATATATTTTCTTCTTTCTTTTAACTACTTCTGTTTTTATTGGTTTAGCTTTTTGTTTCTAACACCTTTCTTTGTCTTCTTTAGGCTGGGCCCTCTTGTTCTTTCGACTTGGCGAACATGGGCGTTCATTTCTTTACGGAGATGTTATTTGGAGGTAATCTACCTATAGACGAGGAGATTAGGGACCCGCCTGGTGCAGAGCTTGTTCCAAATCAACCAAATTACACAAGTTTGCCATCTGTAGGTGAAGCTATGCAAGAGCTCGCCATGCGTCTAACACCTTTGTTGGCTAGTTCTGAGATTTCTCTTAAAGGGCCAAACCTTAGTGGTACTAAGCAACTCATCCATCGCATCAGCCTTCGTGCAGCTATGGACATCAAGAGCCACATTGAGAAGAGAATTGCGAAGTGCCCATCGGAGGACCTTGCGTTGCTCAAGGAGGATTTTTTTAGGCTTTATTTCTGCGATTGACAACCTTAACGTTGATTCCTCACTTTTGGGAGTCAAGATTGCCAAACTTATGGCCTCATCGACTAAGTATTCTTTCTTACATGCTATTTCCTTGAAGAAGTTGAGTCCAGAGGTTAGAGCTCAACAACTTGTGGATGGACTTGTCAATTACCCAAGGTCGGTCTTCTCAGCAAGCTGCTTTGGAAGGTTATCAAGATACAGGGACTTCTTTGGCTTCCGTCCAAGCACGTCTAGAAGCGTTGGCACGTGAAGAAGAGTAGTTGGAAACCGAAGCATGACGACTTCAAGGTGTTCTGTCGGAGTAAGAAGCTACACTTTCTCAACATCAATAGGAGGTTCCATGCCTAGAGCAAGAGAAAGGCGCAGCCATGGAAATGCCCACCTCGTCTCCTGCCAATGTAAAGACTTTAAGACTGTAAAGACTTTGGAAGGCTTGCTTGAAGATTGTCGGCATAATTTTAGGGACATAGCTCTCAAATAGTGTCTTCCATTTTTTATGCTTGAAGCCTTCTTTGTTTGTATATTTTTTTTTTTTTTTTTTTTGCTTATTTTGTAATAAGGCTTTGTAGCCAAATTCTTCCTTTAAAGTGTTTTTGTTGATGATGTAACTGTAGTTGAAGTTTCAAGTTTCAAGTTTCAAGTTGCCTAGTTCATAGGGGTGATGGATTACTTTGATGGTTTTGATGGTGATTTTGTCGTACATAGTTTATGCTCTTGCGGGCCAGGAGCATTGGGTGTCTCCTTTTAAGCTCGTGCGAACAAGGAATGTTTAGTGTCGCATTTTCAGCTCGTGAGAACAAGGAGCATTGTTGCCTTGTGCAGTTTAGGCTCGTCTAGGCGATGAGCATTGAGTGTTTGGTTTAGGGGTAGTAGCGCTTCAAGAATCTACCGTTGATGGGGCTGATCTTTAAGCAGTCTTCCTGCATGATTAAGTACGGGCCGTTGGGGTAGACCTCTTGGATTACGTAAGATCCATCCCACTTTGACGTGAACTTGCTTTTTGTCTTGTGAGTTGTGATGATAGGCCTTCGTAATGCCAAGATAAGATCTCCAATTTGGAAAGACCTTGGGCGGACCTTCTTGTTGAATGCCTTGGATAGCCGTGCTTGGTAGCATTCCAAGTGTTGTTGAGCTTCGAGCCTCATTTCGTCGAGTGCTTCCAACTCTTGAAATGGTAGCTTTGCGTTTTCCTCTTCAATCAAGCCTTCTTGTATAGCCATCCTTAGTGAGGGGATTGGATTTTCGAGCAGCAAAACAGCTTCCACGCCATGTACGAGAGAATAAGGCGTAGCTTGAAGATGGCACGGCCTCCGCTTCTTGCTTCTTGGACACAGCTTGCCACTCCTATTTCTTAGGTGCGGTTTTGCTTGTGGATTTGATTTTTTTTGGAAGAGTTGCAGGCACCATGTCTTCATCCATGTAAAACTTGGCATCCGCGAAGTGTGATTCGGTTTTGGTGAATGGCTTGGTGTCGCCTTGTATCACCTTTACTCCTTCTCAGTAGAATTTTAAGCATTGATGAATGGTGGATGGCACAACTCTATTCTCGTGCATCCAAGGCCTTTCTAAGAGCAAGCTATAAGAAGTTCTTGCATCAATCACGTTGAATAGTGTGCTTGATTTGAGTTCACCAATGGTCGTTTCCACTCAGATCATGCCCATCGCTCTTTGTCCTTCTTGGTTAAAACCTTGGATTAGGAGGCGGCTTTGGGGATAGTTCATCCACCTTGATGCCGATTGTGGTTATTGTTGACTTTGGCATGATGTTTATGGCTGATCTACCATCCATAAGCCTGCAGTTGACTTTGTTCTTCTGTACATACCCAGAGACGAAGAGAAGACGATTGTGATGCTTTGATCCCAACAGTAAGCCTTTGTCAATGAAGTTAATTGCATCATGGGCGGCACAACACGTGGCATACTCATGTGGCCGAAGTTTCAAGCCTTCGTCCTTAGGCAATTGTAGTGCTTGCTCGATGCTAAAGTGTGTCGGCAGGCTTTCTTTGGGTGTGCGGGTCTTCTCTTCCTCGACAGCGATAACTTCGCCTTTTGAGGGCTCTTCTATCTCTATTTCAACCATGTGATAGGCAACAGTAGTGCACTGTTGAAAGAAATCCTTCAGAAAGTACTCGTGCAAGGAAACAAAAATACATGGCTCTTGCTCTATAGGTTCCCCAACATATGTTGGCTTGTCAGCTCTTACGCTCGTTTTGGGCTTCATATTATTGTGGCGGTGGTGCTTTCTCCCTTGTTCTACCTTTGACCATATGGCTTGTGGTCTTGGCTTCCTTGTCTTTTTGTAGGTCACCAAGGTTCATCTTTCTTCATCATCGGTAGGTGCATCTTTGTCGTTTGCCCCCAGTGATGGTTGTGCAGAAGGTGTCATGTAGCTTGAGCATGGACGGGAGTGGCATGACTTAGAGAGGCACGAGATTGAAAGATCCAAACATGATCGTAGTAATGTGTATTGCGGCCGTGTCCTCAAGGTCAAGTTCGATTTTCCTTTACTGTGCCAGCTTCATGATGAGCTCCTTGAGGACGAAGCCTTTTTTATCGGAATGACTCACGAAACCATGGTGTTTGCAGTACTTAGGATTGTCAACGCAATTCATCTCTGATGCGTAAATTCTTTTAACACACAAATTAAACCCTCTTTTGACAATTGTAGTATATGTATAAGTAGGGATCGTTCTAGGCCGGGGATTATGAGGGATTGCTAATTGACTCTAAATTGACTCAAAGACACAAAAACAAACTTAAAAGCGTTAGGATAGATTCAAAAGATTCAAAACTAGTTCACAAGACTCAAAATAAGCTAAGAACACTCAAAACTGCCTAAAAACACCAACTAGGCAGTTTCTGACACTAACCACAATTTTGGATAAAAATAAAGTTTGGGCTTGACTCAAAACGCTTAGAACACAAACAAAACAAGTTTAAAACAATTTGAAACAAGAAAGTAACGGGGGGTTGTATTTTGGACGAACGTAGAATAACAAAACAAATTGTAACTTAAAAACAAGTTTGAAAACAAATTTAGGAAATTAGATGGATGATGGGATAGCTAGAGGCTTTTTCTCCACACATGACATGTATGCAAACAACTCGATTTCCAGTTACTACTTCGTTGAATTATGAACGACAATGCCCAAAATTAACCGTGACATCACTAGTTAACCCTCAGATTTTCCTTGTGTTATTGGATTGGATGACATCATTCGACAACCCAAAACATTCTTCAAAAGTTCCCTACATGACATCATAATAGAGATACAATCAAAGATCATTACGTTTAATGAAAATCATAAGCATTGACAAAGCACTTGCAACTATGACATCATGTCACTCATGCTAGGAATTAAACTTAACGCGATCGTTTATAAGCGACCTCCACTACTTGTAAATATAAGTTTGTAACGATTATGTGAAACATTCTTATATTCTAGCAACAGATTTATACATGCCAATTAAGTGTCGACCCTTAATCAACAAATACAAATAAGTTATCAATCAAATAGTTAAGCCAATTGCATTCACGATTCAAGAACTCATAACTGGAATTTATCAAATCATATTGCACACATAATCATGGCTTTGAAATCACCCCTAGCCAAGAGGGGTTTAGCCACTCATGTTCATAACAAAACGAAAGAAAATGAATTTAAACATTGTAAGTATAGAACGAATTACACCTCGATTGCTTTAACAATCAAGCTTGAACATCCAAGAGTTCTTCCTTCTTTCTTCACTCACGGCACAAGGTTTGGTGTAAGGTTTGGGTTGTGATTTGTATGGAAGAATGGCTGAATGTGTTTGTGATGTAGTGTAATGTTGAAATGGTGGTGAATGATCTCACCAAATCTGAACTTATGGCTGTTACACACACTTCTTTTTATAGAGGAGTACACATCTAGGGAAAGAAATGTTGGAAGTATGCCCACAAAGCCACTCATTTGATGTAATAGCTTTTTGGAATACTTAATATGTTAAACTTTTATATGTTTAATGGAAGGGCAATACTTATTGTTAATCACTATTTATTGTATCATGTGTTTAAGCAATAAGAGAATCCAAGGGATGTATTTGGTCTAAGAGATAAGTGATCTAATGAGTTAGATTAACGAGACCTTTCTCTTATGTTCATTCCTAAAACGTTCCTAGCCATAGGATTGCCAATTGGGCATTGACAATCCGCTAAGGTTAGTATGTGTTATGTTGACTCAAACGTGAGTATGAACTAGTCTCAAGTCATTTGGTGTTGGACACTAAGACAAACACATAGGTGCTCGAAAGAGTGATCGAGTACACTGAACTACGATCAAAAGAGAGTTAGAACATACATGTCATGTATAAACTCTAAGGTTACAATATGCAAAGTAGTCATTTGACCTGAGGCATCATAGATGTCTAATGGTTAGGTCCTTGATCTTTGATCATGACAAAGGCATTCCTTCGGATTGTCCACGGCATTGTTGGGGTCATGCGATCTAGTCATGTAGGCATATGAATGCACAACAATGGATCTCTAACCTTCCATGGTGGAAGGAGAATACTCTAAAATATGATTCTAAAGTCTTTGGCCAAAGCAAATGAATATGACTTAGGAAGTTGTTCCAATTCATATTCAAGGGAATCATATAGGAAAGTATCACATTTGATAGTAGACATGAAACAAACTTTCACTTAAACAATGTGATTAAGAGTATTGTATTAGAGAATGACCGTATTGCATTGTAATTGTAACTGGATAGGTTCTCCAACCAATTCTACTTAGCTTGGGTAACCATGACATACTGCTAGGTGTCACTCATGGTTCGTGGAAGCCCTAATGATTAGCAAACACTAATCATCAAAGGGAGAATTGAAATGTGGTTTCAATTCACAATCGATCGTTAAGACTAACATCGCCCACTGCCTCGCTAATTGGAACCTAATGGATCGCACACCGAGTAAGGATGTATGTGAAGAAATTAAATGAAATGGATAAGCAATTAAATGGTTTAATTGAAGAATGGTCAAGATTAATTAATTAGTTAATTAATTATACGAAATGTTCGTATTGGGCTTTTAAGTTGGTTTTAGGGCTTCGGGGCCCAAAAGTGTTTTGGTCCACAAGGCCCATTATGTTTAAGTTGTATGACAACTAAAACAAAATGGGCAATAAGCCCAATAACAATACATATGGCCGGCCATAAGGGTGAGGGCATGCAAATTTGGATTATTTACAAGTTTGCCACTCACTTGAAATGAAGTATAAATTCATCTTTATAGCTTTGTTTCAATTAGGGTTTTCTTGGGTGAAATTGGGTGAAACATATTCTCTAATTTCCATCTAAGGAGGCCGGCCACCTAGGGAGAGTCATCTAGCAATCTCTACTTCCCTAAGTCATCCATTTCAACCTCACAAGATACATCCTTGGTGAAGAGACTTAGAGACATCAAACTTTTGGTGTTTTGGAGAACTAATCCTCAAATCCTCAAAGAAGCAAAGGAGCACTAAAAGGAGGAAAATCACAAGGAAGATCCAAGGAACAAGGAGGTGACTTGAAGGCCCTCCACTTGGGTGAATCCCTTGTGTAATCAAGGATGAGCTTCAAGGGTAAAGAATCTCTAAATTCTCAATTCTCTTTAATGTTGTTAAAGAGTCTTTTGGTTCACCATATACTAGGCTTTGAAAGTCATGGGTTTTATGAATTGTTTTTGGATGCATGCCTACTTTAAAGAGTTAATAGTTAGCATATGTATTCAAATGTTCTTACATGTTCTTAGCTAGGACAAAATTTATCCTTCAAGTGGTATCAGAGCCTAGGTCTAGTGTATGGTGGATCCTTTTGGGTTTTGTGATTTTCATGTTTTATGATTTAAATGTTGTAAATGTTACAAGCTTTGTTCTTGCTTTGAATATAAATTTTGCTAGAAAATTTTGCATCTCAAATGTTGTAGATGTATTTCATTTAAGCATGAATATTGGAACTAAAATTTGGTGCCATGTATTTTGAGTTTTCATGAGTGTTCTTAAATGTTCTTGGAGTTCTTGCCAAGAACAAAAAGTTTTGAAGTTTTGATTCAAAAAGTTTTATGTTTTTACATAAAGTTTTGATTTAATTTTGGTGGGTGATGGTTAATGATTAAATATTTTAATGGGAGACAAACTTTGTTTTAAAGATATGACATAAATCATTTCTTACAAAATTTTATTTCATCTTTACCTCACCTAACAAAACCCACTTACAAAACTTTGTATAAAATTTGAATTTTCATCCCAAATAACACTAATGGCCGGCCACCCTATAAAATAGGGTATTTTTGGGTCTTTTGTGCACTTACATAAAGTTTTGATACTTTTGTGTATTTGCATTTTGGCCCAAAAGTTTACGTTTTTACGTTAAGGTCCAAAAACTTTAAAGGACAAATTGTTTTGCTCCTTTAATGATGTTTTGACATTATTAAAAATGTTTGGGTTCTAAGTTGTGATTACATGAAGTTGTGGACTCTTGTGTTTTTACAAAATGACCCCAAAAGTTTTTGTTTTTAGAAAATGACCCAAAAGTTGTGGTCATTGTTTTTTGGCCCAAATTAAAAAATAAAAAATAAAAAATAGTTTTGTCTCTTTAAATGAGAATTGGATTTTCATTTTATTTAGTTCCATTTAAATCAATTCTATGGATCCGAAAACCAATTGTTTTAAAGTTGTTTTCTTAATTAAATATGTTTGATTAAGAGAAGGGTGATTATGAACCAAATGCCTCGATAATTGAGCTATGTGATTGGCCGCTTTACATTATGAATGTTTGGGCTTGGTAGTGTAGAATTTGAATGTAATTTGATTAGTTCAAGATTGTTGTAAATGGACATAAGTCCATCATTTCTGTTGTAAAAGGGCATAAGCCCTTATTATTATTTCATGTATTCCTTTTGTTTAAATGTATGCAAAATGGAATAGTTGGGTCCAACGCCCAATAGGAAATAACGGTTTAATTGGATTAAACGCGTAACTAAAATCAACAACTACATACCTTAGACCCAAGGTCCAACACAAGGCTCGTGTTGGATCAAATCAAACGGTTCATAATCATCCTAAAACCTAATATGACTATATAGTCCATATGAGGATGCAAGACATTCGTTAGTAGTTCCATATAGTCTCGCTTGTTTCAACGAAACAGTGGGAGTATTATATACTACTAATTCATATAAACTTGGACCAATGGTTGTGATAGGCCCAAGTTCTTTTAATGTGATTAAAATGTTTTGATGTAGCCTAACACTATTCCCTCAACAAATGAATATTAAGTTGATAAGCGAGAGATGTTTAGAATATCTCTTCGTAGGCCTTCCACCGTGGTGGGTTCCAATCGTTTGTGACTCATGCACCGGCTTCACCCTATCATGGGGAAGTACAAAGCATGTGCTTATATCCAGGAGGAATCCATATACATATGATGAGGTGAGTGTAGGCAACGAGGATAGCCAACATCGTATCATCGTGAGGCTATTCTTGAACCCCTTCACGAACTAAGCATGGTGGGAATAACTTAAACTAAGTGCAATGGTGCAAACATCGTATCATCGTGAGGCAACATTCTCTAGAGGCCAAACGGATGGGTAATTACAAAAGTTGTAAATGAATAATGCGTTATTCTCTCATCATTATTTTTGCTAGCCAACATCGTATCATCGTGAGGTGGGCTTGGTAATGGTGAGTCTCCCATAACCCACTAAGAGTTCAATATAACTCTCGAATTCTATTGAGGGATGTGGAATTTGCCAAAAATAGTGGGTGGTACTATTTGATTCAAAGACCCAATCAAAATAGTTTTAAACAAACAATGCTAATACGATTTCTGTTATGTTATGTAGTGAACGACATGCCTAAAATTATACCCACCATTATACTTGACAAAAAGGGCCTTAGGGGCCAACGTTTCCTTGCTTGGTATCGCCACATTGAGAATGTCTCAAAGGTGAAAGACATATTGTATGTACTTAAGCAATCCCCTCCTCATGTACCTCCTACGAAACTAGCTTCAAAGGAGGAGTGTCAAAATTATGTTAGACACTATGAGGATGACTTACAAGCCAAATGCTTAATCCTCACTTCACTTAGTGAGGAGCTTATGAAGCTACATAAGCACATGGACACTTCTTGTGCCATGGTTGAAAGTTTGCATAAGATGCATGACATTGAGACTAGTAATGTACGATTCTCAAATGTTTGTAGTCTTATGAATGCCAAAATGGCAAAGGGGACATCGGTCCATAAACATGGACAAAAGATGGAAATGATCTTTCAAGATCTTCAAAGTTTAGGAACTTCCATCGATGGGAAAATGGCCCAAGACTTTTTCCTTGCATCTCTCTCGGATGATTTCACTAAGTTTATCGTAAACTATAAAGTGAATAGATTCGATCATTCTTTGAAAGAGATGATTGACATGTGCTGTAAATTTGAAAAAGGTTTCAAAAAGGACAGTGGGAGTGAGAATGCAATGATAAGGAAAAGGTTGCATAAGAAGAAGGCAAAGAAATCCAAAGGAACATGCTTTCATTGTGGAAAGGATGAACGTTGGAAGAAGAAATACAGGGTGCGCATTGCGAGCCTTATGACACGGACTTTTGAAGAGACTATTTCTGTCATAGAGAGTGCTTTTACAGTGAGCTCCAATTCCTGGATATTTGATTCAGGTGCTAGTCAACATATCTGTAATACGTTGCAGGGACTAACAGGGAGCAGGTCACTGCGCAATGAGGAGATGGTTGTGCGAGTTGGGAACGGCACTAAAATCTCTGCAAAAGCAATAGGCACCTATATGCTTAACCTACCCTCTGGGGAAGTCCTGGAACTTAAAAATTGTTTATATTTTCCTTCATGTATAAAGAATTTGATTTCCATCTCTAAGCTTTTACGAGATGGGCACTCAGTATTGTTTGACAAAATGAGTTGCACTTTATACTTGAACGGTCGTATTATCTCTCATGGTAATATGATAGAGGGACTTTTTCACCTAGAGACAAATAGTGGGATGCACTGTATTGAAAGCGGGAATACCTCAAAACCCAAAAGGGCTAGAGAAGAAGTTAACCAAGAAAATATGTGGCATCTTAAACTTGGACATGTGAACCTTGATAAGACTCGCAAGATGTCGAAAGACGGATATTTCCGCCCATTAGGTAATGACCGGATGGGTACTTGTGAATGTTGCTTGAAAGGGAAGATGACCAAATCTCCATTCACTGGGAAAGGAGAGCGTGCCACTGAAATTCTTGGGTTAATCCACACTGACGTATGTGGACCTATGTCTAATACGTCGAGAGAAGGCTTCTCCTATTATATCACATTCACCGACGATCACTCTCGGTTTGGCTATGTGTATCTTATGAAGTACAAGTCATAATCCTTTGAAAGGTTCAAAGAATTCAAGAATGAAGTTGAGAAGCAAACTGGGAAACAGATAAAGATCCTAAGATCAGATCGAGGGGGTGAATATCTGAGTAACGAGTTCCTAGATTATCTCAAAGAGTGTGGAATAGTATCACAGTAGACTCCACCAGGAACTCCTCAGCATAACGGAGTTTCTGAGAGGAGAAATCGAACCTTGATGAACATGGTTCGTTCTATGATGGGTTCCGCTGATCTACCAATATCATTCTGGGGATATGCACTACAAACAGCAGCTTATTTGCTGAATGCAGTGCCTTCTAAATCTGTTCCACAAACACCATATGAGATATGGTATGGGAAGAAGCCAAGTCTTAAACATGTTAAGATTTGGGGTTGTCCAGCATATGTTAAGAAACAAGATGCTGGAAAGCTTGAAGCGAGATCAATTAAATGTTATTTTGTGGGATATCCTAAACAAACCTATGGATACGAATTCTATCACCCTGACGACCAGAAAGTCTTTGTCGCCAGAACTGCTATATTCATGGAAGATGAATTCGTTCTTAATAGAACTAGCAAGATAGAATTGAAGGAAATTAATGAGATTAATGATGAACCACAAACAAGCACTCGACAAGTTGACAACCCTGTTCCTGAACCCCTAGCTCCACGTAGATCTGAACGGGTTAGTAAGCCACCTATGAGGTTTGGCTTAAATAATGACTTTAATGAATTGTACCTTCTAGGTGACAATGAAACAAAGGAGGACCCTAGAGACTACACTGAAGCAATGTCCGACATTGATTCAAAGAGATGGCAAGAGGCCATGAAATCCGAGATGGATTCCATGTATCAAAATCAGGTCTGGACTCTTGTAGACCCTCCAGAAGGTATTGTACCTGTTGGAAACAAATGGGTCTTCAAGAGGAAGATAGGCGTTGATGGGAACGTGGAGACTTATAAGGCTAGACTAGTAGCCAAGGGATACAAGCAAATAGAAGGGATTGACTATGAAGAAACCTTCTCTCCTGTAGCCATGATTAAGTCCATTCGGATTTTGCTTGCTATAGCTGCGTACCATGATTATGAAATCTGGCAAATGGACGTGAAGACGGCTTTTCTGAACGGCTACCTAGAGGAAGAGCTCTATATGACTCGACCCGAAGGTTTCGTGTCCAAGTCTGAAAACACTAAGGTATGCAAGCTTCAAAGGTCCATTTATGGACTTAAGCAAGCCTCCAGGAGCTGGAACATTCGTTTCGATACTGAAATCAAAACGTTTGGTTTTACTCAAAACGAAGACGACAATTGTGTTTATCAAAAAGTCGTTGGGGATGCAGTTGTATTCCTAGTGTTATATGTAGATGACATATTACTATTCGGGAATGACATTGCAGTACTTTCTTCTGTAAAAGTGTGGTTGTCTAAAACCTTCCACATGAAAGATTTAGGAGATGCATCTTATGTACTTGGGATAAAGCTCTATCGTGATAGATCCAGAAAATTAATTGGATTATCCCAATCGATGTACATTGATAAGGTGCTAAGTAGGTTCCAGATGGAACAATCTAAGAAAGGTTTTCTTCCTATGAGACATGGAATTCACCTTTCTAAGTCCATGGGACCTAAGACTCCTGAAGAGATACGGCTAATGAATGAAATTCCTTATGCTTCCGCCATAGGGAGTCTCATGTATGCCATGATATGCACAAGGCCAGATATCGCATATGCTGTGAGCATTACTAGTCGATATCAATCTAACCCAGGATCAGAACACTGGGCAGCTGTCAAGACGGTCCTTAAGTACTTAAGAAGAACTAAGGACATGTTCCTCGTTTATGGAGGAGCAGCAGAGTTGCGAGTGGAAGCTTATACAGACGCAGATTTCCAATCTGACGTCGATGATAGAAGTTCCAACTCCGGATATGTATTCACTCTGAATGGTGGGGCTGTCAGTTGGAAAAGCAAGAAGCAAAGTGTAATTGCTGATTCCACGACAGAGGCTGAATATGTCGCTGCAGCTGAAGCCGGCAAAGAAGCGTTCTGGATGAAGAAGTTCATTACTGAACTTGGAGTGGTTCCAACCATCACATCACTAGTAACTTTGTATTGTGATAATAGTGGGGCGATAGCTCAAGCCAAGGAACCCAGGGCTCATCAAAAGAACAAGCATTTTGATAGGCGCTTTAATATCATTAGAAGATATGCTGCCGAGGGGAAAGTCAACATCCTCAAAGTTACTTCAGCCGATAACGTAGCAGATCCACTGACAAAGCCAATGACTCAAATCCAGCTTGATCGTCATATGGATAAGATGGGTATTAGATACATGGGAGGATGGCTTTGAGTGCAAGTGGGAGATTGTTGGAAGTATGCCCACAAAGCCACTCATTTGATGTAATAGCTTTTTGGAATACTTAATATGTTAAACTTTTATATGTTTAATGGAAGGGCAATACTTATTGTTAATCACTATTTATTGTATCATGTGTTTAAGCAATAAGAGAATCCAAGGGATGTATTTGGTCTAAGAGATAAGTGATCTAATGAGTTAGATTAACGAGACATTTCTCTTATGTTCATTCCTAAAACGTTCCTAGCCATAGGATTGCCAATTGGGCATTGACAATCCGCTAAGGTTAGTATGTGTTATGTTGACTCAAACGTGAGTATGAACTAGTCTCAAGTCATTTGGTGTTGGACACTAAGACAAACACATAGGTGCTCGAAAGAGTGATCGAGTACACTGAACTACGATCAAAAGAGAGTTAGAACATACATGTCATGTATAAACTCTAAGGTTACAATATGCAAAGTAGTCATTTGACCTGAGGCATCATAGATGTCTAATGGTTAGGTCCTTGATCTTTGATCATGACAAAGGCATTCCTTCGGATTGTCCACGGCATTGTTGGGGTCATGCGATCTAGTCATGTAGGCATATGAATGCACAACAAGGGATCTCTAACCTTCCATGGTGGAAGGAGAATACTCTAAAATATGATTCTAAAGTCTTTGGCCAAAGCAAATGAATATGACTTAGGAAGTTGTTCCAATTCATATTCAAGGGAATCATATAGGAAAGTATCACATTTGATAGTAGACATGAAACAAACTTTCACTTAAACAATGTGATTAAGAGTATTGTATTAGAGAATGACCGTATTGCATTGTAATTGTAACTGGATAGGTTCTCCAACCAATTCTACTTAGCTTGGGTAACCATGACATACTGCTAGGTGTCACTCATGGTTCGTGGAAGCCCTAATGATTAGCAAACACTAATCATCAAAGGGAGAATTGAAATGTGGTTTCAATTCACAATCGATCGTTAAGACTAACATCGCCCACTGCCTCGCTAATTGGAACCTAATGGATCGCACACCGAGTAAGGATGTATGTGAAGAAATTAAATGAAATGGATAAGCAATTAAATGGTTTAATTGAAGAATGGTCAAGATTAATTAATTAGTTAATTAATTATACGAAATGTTCGTATTGGGCTTTTAAGTTGGTTTTAGGGCTTCGGGGCCCAAAAGTGTTTTGGTCCACAAGGCCCATTATGTTTAAGTTGTATGACAACTAAAACAAAATGGGCAATAAGCCCAATAACAATACATATGGCCGGCCATAAGGGTGAGGGCATGCAAATTTGGATTATTTACAAGTTTGCCACTCACTTGAAATGAAGTATAAATTCATCTTTATAGCTTTGTTTCAATTAGGGTTTTCTTGGGTGAAATTGGGTGAAACATATTCTCTAATTTCCATCTAAGGAGGCCGGCCACCTAGGGAGAGTCATCTAGCAATCTCTACTTCCCTAAGTCATCCATTTCAACCTCACAAGATACATCCTTGGTGAAGAGACTTAGAGACATCAAACTTTTGGTGTTTTGGAGAACTAATCCTCAAATCCTCAAAGAAGCAAAGGAGCACTAAAAGGAGGAAAATCACAAGGAAGATCCAAGGAGCAAGGAGGTGACTTGAAGGCCCTCCACTTGGGTGAATCCCTTGTGTAATCAAGGATGAGCTTCAAGGGTAAAGAATCTCTAAATTCTCAATTCTCTTTAATGTTGTTAAAGAGTCTTTTGGTTCACCATATACTAGGCTTTGAAAGTCATGGGTTTTATGAATTGTTTTTGGATGCATGCCTACTTTAAAGAGTTAATAGTTAGCATATGTATTCAAATGTTCTTACATGTTCTTAGCTAGGACAAAATTTATCCTTCAAGAAAAGGGAGTGGTGTACCAATGATTCAATCAAGTGGTGCAGAAATTATTCATTGAAGGGGACATGATGATGATGCACGGCATGGGTGGAAAGGTGAAGGAGTGGTGCTTCAATGAGTGCAAGGAGTGGACAAGAATATTGTGCACATGGTAGACAAAGGAAATGAAGTGGAATGGTGCAGCAAATGAGTGTAAGGAGGGACATGGATGATGATGCACGGCATGGGAAAGGAAATGTGGTGGATGGTGCATCAATGAGTGCATGGAGTGGAGGTTAAAGTGATGAAATGATGCATGAAATCTGATATAATGGAGGGAACAAGGAATGGTGCAACAAATGAGTGCAATGAGGGATCATGGAATGTGCACGGTGTTGGAAATGTGCCCTAAAGCCAATCATATGATGATACTTTACGGACATTTCATATGTTGAACTAATCTAGTTTAATATCAAGGGCAAAGATTATTGTTTAAGCCGTCTCATATAAATGTTATATGCTTAAACGATAAGTCCAAGGAATATGTGATGGAGAGAATACGATCTAAAGAATTTAGATTCATGAGACCATTCTTTCGTAGACATATCTTAAACGTTCCTGATCATAGGATTGCCAATTGGGCATTGACAGTCCGTTAAGATCAGTACGTGATGTGTCTTCTCTCAGGGAGAGTGACTAGTCTCGAGTCATTGGTGTGTGTGACATCAAGACAAGTACGTAGGTGCTCAATAGAGAATGAGTTCACTGAACACGATCAATGAAGAGTTCTCATATTCATGTCACATGAGAACTCATGGTTGGGTTAATGCAAAGTAGTCATTTGACCTGAGGCATCATAGTTGTCTTGTGGTTAGGTACTTGATCTTTGATTATATCAAATGTCACCCATACACGGGTGTCCACGGCATAGTTGGGGTTAAGCCACTTAGCCATGGAGGCAAGTGAATGCGCAACAAGGGATCTCTAACCTTCAAACTGTTTGAGGGAGAATACTCTATGATATGATTAAGAATCTCTGGCCAGAGTATGAATGAGATTTAGGAAGTCGTTCCAAATCACATTCAAGGTAATCATATAAGCACACGAATCACATTGGATAGTAGACATGAATAAACTATCAAACCAAACAATGTGGTCAAGAGTATTGTATTAGAGAAAGACCGTATTGCATTTGTAATCCTAAACTGAATAGGTTCTGCACCTCTTCTAATTAGCTTGGGTAACCATGATATGCTGCTAGGTGTCACTCATGGTTTGTGGAAGCCTTAAACGTGTATAAACACTCAAGGGGGCACGGCAATATGGTCAGATTGAATGCCGTGGGTTGCAAGGACTCCCCCACACTTATTTCTTGTTCCTATGCCGTGCATTAAGGCTACCTCAAGTGCATCTTCGTTTAGTTGATCCAAATGCACCTGTGCCAAAGAATCAACAATGTCAATAGCAAAACAAGAATGGTCCTCCATTGGATATTTAATGGTTTCAGAAAGATTAAAATGAATAATGTCCTTATCAAACTCCATGGTTAATGTTCCCTTAAACACATCAATCTTTGTTCTTGCTGTTTTCATGAATGGACGGCCTAGCAAGATTGGCAATGATGGAGCATGGCTTGAATCCTCCATGTCTAAAACATAGAAATCTGCAGGGAAGATAAGGTGATTGACCTGCACTAAAACATCCTCAAGGACTCCCTTGGGATAAGCGGTAGAACGATCGGCCAATTGAATTATAACGCCATCGTGTTTTAACTCACCAAGGTTCATTGATGCATAAATGGAATATGGCATTACATTGATAGAAGCACCTAAATCTAACATGCATTGTTCAAATCTAGTGTTTCCAATTATGCATGGAATAGTAAAACTACCTGGATCCTTACATTTTGGAGGTAACTTCCGTTGCAAAACCGCGGATACATTTTCACTTACTTTCACAACTTCTTTGTTTGAAATTCTTTTCCTAGTTGTGCATAACTCTTTTAAAAACTTTGCATACCTAGGCACTTGCTTAATAGCATCAAGTAAAGGAATGTTTACTTGAACTTTTCGAAAGGTCTCCAAAATGTCCTTTTCGCCTTCTTCCTTCTTTGATTGTGCAAATCTGCGAGGAAAATGAACATTGGGCAGATTAGTGTTTGGAATCACAACATTTGGGACAACATTACCTGAGGTGGACAGATTGGAATGCTTGGATAGCTGCGGCATGGTTGGTGCTATCCTTGCCGTGGGTTTGGATTGCTCTTCTTCTTCCATTTGTAGCTTTGCATCTTCCTTGTTTGGGGCATGTTCATGTGCTTTGCTTCCCACTTCTTTTCCACTTCTTAAAATGATGGTTTTTGCAGATTCAAAACCACCTTTTGGATTAATCACCGTGGTGCTTGGTAACTTACCATTCTCACGAATTTGTCCCAAAAATTCGGCCATTTGGCCCATTTGCTTCTTGAGCTCATTCACCTCCTTTGCTTGATTCTGCATTCCCTGTGCCATTGTGGTTAATAACTGATATGTTTTATCATCATTCATGGACATACCTGAGTTGGTTTGGGATGATTGTGCTTGAGGGGGTGGTTGTGGTGCCATTGGCCTTGGAAAGAAACCCGGGGGTTGTCGGAATCCACTTTGTTGGGCAGATTGTTGTGCATCTCTCCATCTGAAATTAGGGTGATCACGCCATCCCGGATTGTATGTATTAGAGAAAGGATCACCCCTTGGTTGGTTTGGATTCCCATAACCCATGGCATGGGCAGATTCCCACCCTCCATTTTCAATTAATTGAGGGCACTTGTCCGTAAGGTGGTCTTGCATGGAACACACGCCACAAGCTGCCACGTTTTGCACTTTTGGACCTTCCACCATCTGAGAAAGCAAAGTAGTAAGGTTAGCCATTTGATTTTGAAGTTCGGTTATGGCACTTACCTCATTGACTTGATGTGGTCGTGGGTTACTCCTTTGTCCAACGCCTTCGTATTGTTGAGCATTCAACGCACGGTTGGAAATTAAAATCTTTGATGCCGTGGGGGTCTTG
The DNA here is from genome assembly GCA_035220775.1 of Malus fusca. NCBI lineage: Eukaryota > Viridiplantae > Streptophyta > Magnoliopsida > Rosales > Rosaceae > Malus > Malus fusca. The sequence continues at coordinate 16,570,531 of CM069066.1, read as the reverse complement.
TCCACCAAGGCTCCTCTCGCTGAGGCATCTAGCATTTGACGTTCGATAGGTAGTAGCCCCTCGTAGAAGTATTGCAAAAGAAGTTCCTCCTTCATCTGATGCTGTGGACAAGAAGCAACAAGAGATTTAAAACGTTCATAATAAGTAGGAAAAGATTCACCTTCCTCTTGTTGAATTCCACTTATCCTTTTCCGTAGGAGGATGACTCGAGAAGTTGGGAAAAACTTCTCCAAGAAGGCCCGTTTCATGCTTTCCCATGATGTGACGGTTCCTGGCGCCAATTCGTACAACCAATCCTTCGCCTTTTCCAAGAGAGAAAAAGGGAAGGCTTTCATCTTCAAAATACTCCCATCGACATTGACGGGGGTCATGCTCGAACACACCACCTCGAATTCTTTCAAGTGTTTGTCAGGATCTTCAATGAACAACCCATGGTACTTCGGAATGTGGTGTAACAAGCTTGACTTTAATTCAAATTCTTCTGTCTTCCCTCGGGCTGCTGCGGGGTATTGGATGCATAGAGGCGCGGCATTGTCCAATCCCGAGGCTGAAAGTTCTTTGATTGTTCGATTGTCCACCTCCATGTCTTTTTCTACCTCCTCCTTTTCTTCAACTTCGGATTCAGAACTAGAACTAGGTGGACTAGGTTCTGGTACTTTCCTTTTCCTTCTCAAAGTTCGTTCAAAATTGCCGTCAAACTCCGATATATGTGCACGAACTGGTTGAGAACTACGAGTCATAAACTAGTACCTGAAATAAACAAAATCAAATAAAATTAAAACTAAAACACACAAAAAAAAAGAAATAAAAAGAAACAATGGGGATTTAGCAAAGTTGCTAATCCCCGGCAACGGCGCCAAAATTTTGATGCGAAATATATAAGCACTCAAATTAAACCCTCTTGTGACAATTGTAGTACATGTATAAGTAGGGATCGTTCTAAACCGGGGATTAGGAGGGCTTGCTAAAACCTCTAAACTGACTCAAAAACATAAAAACAAAGTTTAAAAAAAATGTAAACAAAAGACTTTAAAATAAGAAAGTAAAAGGGGGATTTGGGTTTGGTGAAGTTGAAAGTAAAACAAACAAACTAAAACTTAAATAGATTTTTAGCTAGGCAAATTGTAAAACGAATTTGAGAAATAAGATGATGGATGGATTAGTTAGAGGTCCGTTCTTCACACATGACACACTTGTACATGAATCGATTTCCAATTGCTTTTCAATAAACTATGATGCTCAACACCCCAGATTAACCGTGAACAGCACTTTTTTAATCTTCAAGTTTTCCTTAAATTATTGAATTGGACGGAAAACGCATACAACAATTCAACACATTCTCTAAAAGTCCCCTACGTGAAAAGCACAATAGAGATACGATTAAAGATCATTAAGTTTCATGAAAACTATAAGCATTGACGAAGCAATCGTAACTATGAAAAGCATGATACGTTTGCCAAGAATTCAATTAACGCGATTGTGACAAGCAACCTTCACTACTCATGAATATAAACTTGTAACGATAAGGTGAAACTCATTTATATTCTAGCATCTAATTCATGTATGAAAACTAAGTATGCATCCTTAATAAACATACAAGAATTAGTTATGAAGCAAATAGATAATTGAATTGCAATCACAACTTATCAAATCACAATTGGAAGAAATCAATTCATATCACAAGCATGTTCATGGCTTCAAACTTCCCCCTAACTAAATAGGGGTTTAGTTCCTCATGTTCACAAAACAAAGATAAATAAAATTATACATTGAAAATAAAAGAAAGAAAACACCTAAACGTTCCAACGATCCATGTTGGATAGCAAGCACGTCCAAGAACTTTCCTTCTTCTTCTTTGCCGCAACACAAGGATGGAATGATGTTTTGAATGGTTGGTTATTTGGAGGAATGGATGGGAAGGAGTTTAGATATGTAGGGAGAGGCAAGGCAAGGCTTGGAGAATGGTTAATTTCTTGATGCTAAATGAGGTTGTTGCCATGGGTATTTATAGGGAGAGGATGGACTTGTTTTTTATGGTGGGTTAGGTCTTGAATCATCCACACACTTTCCTAATGGGTTAGGTATGGTTTTGAGTGGAGTTTTGGTCAATCCTTCTAGAAACCTATCCCTTCTTGCAACTTGAATTTGTTTCACCATATTTTTAGCATGTTCCTAGCTTCTTTTGACTTCAAATTCGTCCATCCATCTAGCTTGGATCATAAGCAATCCATCTTGGGCCCAAAAACACTCCAAACTACTCCAAATTGGCTCAAAATGCACCCTTAGCCCATAAAACCTACAAACACACGAATTTAGCTTTAAACACTATTATAAATACTAAATAATTACCAAAATGCAAGAAAACAAGCAAGCTAAGTCGCATAAATATGCTCCTATCAGCATGTCAGCAATGGATAAAGCTTCATATATGCACGCTAAGTTGTTTAACCTTTCACAAAAACGTGCGGTTCAATAAGTTTACCTTACTGCTCCAAGGGCAAGCCATAGGCAGTCTTTTGGAAACCGTAGGTGACCTTAGTACACTCGGTAACAACTTTAGGGTTCTAGGGCAACCGTTCATAGGGCATACTGCATAATATGCATCCTCCATCTCTGAGGCTCGGTTCCTCGTGGATTAGGCCAAGAGACCCAAAATCCTTCAGTTAGCTAAGCTTTGAAAAAGACAATTGTGGCAACTTTTAGGAATCCCTGCGCAAGCCATCATGTACCTAGTTCTACTAGGGCAGCCCGATTCATCGACGTCTGGATATTTGGAGTGTATAGTTTATCCTCCCGCATTGGAGAGCAAACCCATGTGGGTGTCAGAGAATTGGTTTACCCTCTCGCACTAGAGAGCATGGTTGGTCCCCAAGGGGGCGCAATTCCTACGATAAATCCCTAAGCTGGGCGCAGTCTTCTTTTGAAGTGTATGAGTGGTCAATTGTTGTAAGCATGCAGTCGAGCTAAGTTGTAAATTACTTCTGAATTCCTCATTGGAAAACGAGTGTGTAGACATGTAAATTTCGTTGCATACAAAAGTCGCATCACAAAACTCCACGTGGCATATGACTCATCACAAATGGACAAGTCATCAATGACATGTGGCACAAATCAAGCAAATGAAGTGTAAAATATTCCCAAAATTCAGCAAAAGGGAAAAAATCCCCTTTAAAATCGGTAAGGGGCCCAAAATCTTTCAAAACCAGAAAGAAAGCCAAGGCATTTTCACAAAATAAGCAAGAGAAGATTGCTCGCAAATAGGCAACATGGCTTATAAATTTCGATCAATATAAGGAAGGTGGCTGAAATTAAGACACAAAATATGCATAAATTCTCCAATGGACGAATCAAGACACAAATGAAGGCCAAATCCATCCAAAGGCATGGCTTTGGAAGTCTATAAATACAAGAATCCAAGACACACAAAGCGGTCGAAAATTGCACATTGAAAAGAACCTCTGCACAAATCTTTGAAGACTAATACGCTGCCAAAACTCTCTTCAAAGAACGTACAACCAAAGCCTAAGCTTTCTTTCAACCAAAGTCGAAGCACTCCCCTTGAAGAATTAACAAGCACTCGTGCCGACTCCTTCCAGACTGTGTTTCAAGTTCAAAACTTGTAACGACGTTCGTTTCAAGATCAAGTCGCTAAGACCCTTGAATCAATGAAATCCTACATCAACATCACCCTTTGCCATAACTTTGAGGTGAAGATCATCCAAGCATTGTTTCAAGCTCAAAACTTGAAGCAATCGTTCAATCATTCTTCCGAGATCAAGTCATCATGACCCTTGGATTAACAACCTACGCATCTACGCCAAATTTGAAGACTAAATCAGAGGAAAATTGTAAACAGAGATTGTAACCTACAAATTCAAATCAATACAAATCTACTTTGTACACGTGTTTTCATTTAATTCGATACAAAATTTTCGTGTTTACAAATTTGGCAGGCTTAGCGGGACATCTCTACCTCTCATCTCTATTTTCAAATCCACAAGAAGCACAAATGGCATCAAGAAAGGATCAAGTTGTTCCCGCAACCAATGCGAAGAACAAGAACATCCTTGTCGCAAGTGGTGGCACTTTAGGCGTCACAACCCGAAGCAAGGCAAGAGCTCCCTCTACCGTGCCTTCCACCCCTACATCAACTTTGTCGAAGGAGCAAGACCACCCAAGGCACGAGCCCGTGATCACGTTGGCCTCGCTAGTCATTGACTTCTAATGCCGACTCAAGCAGCAGCTCATATCTCGTAGCTATGCAACTCATGACTACTGGTGCAACTTCCATTGAGGAGCAGCTGGCTCAAATGAATGAAGCAATTGCAAAGCTAACAAGGCCCGTAGAGGAAAATGACTTGCAAATTGCCACATTCGTCAACTGACTAGAGGTGTAGCATTACGAAAAATTTGACCACGACCCAAAGGTTGACCTACAAAAGAAGAAAACTTACGAAGATGAGCAGCCTCCGATAGAAAAATGTGAGGAGAAGCTAGACCAAGCAACGACACTCATGAGATCTCTCTCTATCCAGCAGCTGCAGAAGATGATTATTAACATCATCAAGGCACAGTATGAAGGGAGCTCACATGACTCCGTGCTATATTCAAAGCCTTACCCTAAGAAGATTGACGCCTTAAGGATGCCAATGGGTTATCAGCTGCCAAAATTCATGCAATTAAATGGAAAAGGGCAAATCCCAAACAACATATTGCCCATTTTATCGAAACTTACAACAACGCTGGGATGGAGGGAGACTACCTCGTCAAGCAATTTGTGCGCTCGCTGAAAGGTAACGCCTTTGACTAGTACACCGACCTCGAGCCTAAGTCATCAACAGTTAGGATCAGCTTGAAAGGGAATTCCTCAACCGCTTCTACAACACCCACCGTACCGTAAGCATGCTAGAGCTAACAAGTATGAAGCAGTGGAATGATGAACTTGTCATCGACTAAATCAATAGATGGCGTTCATTAAGTCTGGATTGCAAAGATTGACTTTCTAAAACCTCCACCATTGAGATGTGTGTTCAAGGTGTGCACTGGGGTTATATTACATCTTCCAAGGCATAAAACCAAGAACATTTGAGGAGCTGGCAACTCGTTCCCATGACATGGAGCTGAGTATCGCCAATCATGGGACGAAGGAGCCCATCACCAACTTCAAGAAGGATAAGGTGTTCGTCTCAAAGGTAGACAAGATTGGAAAGAAGCCTGCTAAGGAAGCTTTTACCATCAACACTACTCCCATCAAGACCTCATATGCACCCATCAAGATCTCATCCAAGAACAAAGCGAAGGAGATAAAGAAATGTGAGCCTTCTCGCACCCAAGATAGGTACAAAAACACCTTGAGGGAAGAAGCACAAGACGTACCCTTTTCCTGACTCTGACGTGGCTGTAATGCTAGACGACCTGTTGGAGAAGAAGGTAATCGAGCTCCCTGAATGCAAGTGCCCCGAAGAGATTGATAGGAGCATATTTATGCGACTTCGTTAGCTTGTTCTTGTGCATATATATTGTTATTTCTTAGTTAATTATGTATTTTAAGCTATTTTCGTGTGTTTGTAGGTCCATAGGCCTTATAAAGCAATAAGGTGCATTTTGGAGCAGTTTTGGGCTTGGAATGAATATCACATGAATGGAGCAAGAGGGATGGACGAAATTGAAGACCAAAGCATGCTAGGAATCAGCTAAAGAGAGGAAGAAAAATTAATTCAAGAAAAGTGATAGGAGCATATTTATGCGACTTAGCTTGCTTGTTTTCTTGCATTTTGGTAATTATTTAGTATTTATAATAGTGTTTAAAGCTAAATTCGTGTGTTTGTAGGTTTTATGGGCTAAGGGTGCATTTTGAGCCAATTTGGAGTAGTTTGGAGTGTTTTTGGGCCCAAGATGGATTGCTTATGATCCAAGCTAGATGGATGGACGAATTTGAAGTCAAAAGAAGCTAGGAACATGCTAAAAATCTGGTGAAACAAATACAAGTTGCAAGAAGGGATAAATTTCTAGAAGGATTGGCCAAAAACTTCACTCAAAACCATGCATACCCCATAAAATTCATCAATGCCGTGGCCTTCCCTTTGTTTCACTTCCACCAGATTTTTTAGTGATGATGCAATGCCTATCTCACCATGACATTTGAGTGGATGATGTAATGCTTAACTCACCATGACATGTGAGTGGATGACTCAAAACCTACCCTCACCAACAATTCTCCACCTTGCCATGCCTTACCTACTTCATTCCACCAGATTTTTGCATTAAACATGTCCATCCTCTTCCTATAAATACCATGGCAGCAACCTCATTCAAATCATCAAGAAATTAACCATTCTCCAAGCCTTCCCTTGCCTCTCCCTACATATCTAAACCCCCTCCCATCCATTCCTCCAAATAACCAACCCTTCAACATCATTCCAACCTTGTTGTTGTGGCAAAGAGAAGGAGAAAAGTCCTTGGACGTGCTTGCTATCCAACATGGATCGTTGGAACGTTTAGGTGTTTTCTTTCTTTTATTTTCAATGTATAATTTTATTTATCTTTGTTTTGTGAACATGAGGAACTAAACCCCTATTTAGTTAGGGGGAAGTTTGAAGCCATGAACATGCTTGTGATATGAATTGATTTCTTCCAATTGTGATTTGATAAGTTGTGATTGCAATTCAATTATCTATTTGCTTCATAACTAATTCTTGTATGTTTATTAAGGATGCATACTTAGTTTTCATACATGAATTAGATGCTAGAATATAAATGAGTTTCACCTAATCGTTACAAGTTTATATTCATGAGTAGTGAAGGTTGCTTGTCACAATCGCGTTAATTGAATTCTTGGCAAACGTATCATGCTTTTCATAGTTACGATTGCCTCGTCAATGCTTATAGTTTTCATGAAACTTAATGATCTTTAATTATATCTCTATCGTGCTTTTCACGTAGGGGACTTTTAGAGAATGTGTTGAATTGTTGTATGCGTTTTCCGTCCAATTCAATAATTTAAGGAAAACTTGAAGATTAAAAAAGTGATGTTCACGGTTAATCTGGGGTGTTGAGCATCATAGTTTATTAAAAAGCAATTGGAAATCGATTCATGTACAAGTGTGTCATGTGTGAAGAACGGACCTCTAACTAATCCATCCATCATCTTATTTCTCAAATTCGTTTTACAATTTGCCTAGCTAAAAATCTATTTAAGTTTTAGTTTGTTTGTTTTACTTTCAACTTCACCAAACCCAAATCCCCCCTTTTACTTTCTTATTTTAAAGTCTTTTGTTTACATTTTTTTTAACTTTGTTTTTATGTTTTTGAGTCAGTTTAGAGGTTTTAGCAAGCCCTCCTAATCCCCGGTTTAGAACGATCCCTACTTATACATGTACTACAATTGTCACAAGAGGGTTTAATTTGAGTGCTTATATATTTCGCATCAAAATTTTGGCGCCGTTGCCGGGGATTAGCAACTTTGCTAAATCCCCATTGTTTCTTTTTATTTATTTTTTTGTGTGTTTTAATTTTTAGTTTTTAATTTTATTTGATTTTGTTTATTTCAGGTACTAGTTTATGACTCGTAGTTCTCAACCAGTTCATGCACATATATCGGAGTTTGACGGCAATTTTGAACGAACTTTGAGAAGGAAAAGGAAAGTACCAGAACCTAGTCCACCTAGTTCTAGTTCTGAATCCGAAGTTGAAGAAAAGGAGGAGGTAGAAAAAAGACATGGAGGTGGACAATCGAACAATCAAAGAACTTTCAGCCTCGGGATTGGACAATGCCGCGCCTCTATGCATCCAATACCCCGCAGCAGCCCGAGGGAAGACAGAAGAATTTGAATTAAAGTCAAGCTTGTTACACCACATTCCGAAATACCATGGGTTGTTCATGGAAGATCCTAACAAACACTTGAAAGAATTCGAGGTGGTGTGTTCGAGCATGACCCCCGTCAATGTCGATGGGAGTATTTTGAAGATGAAAGCCTTCCCTTTTTCTCTCTTGGAAAAGGCGAAGGATTGGTTGTACGAATTGGCGCCAGGAACCGTCACATCATGGGAAAGCATGAAATGGGCCTTCTTGGAGAAGTTTTTTCCCAACTTCTCGAGTCATCCTCCTACGGAAAAGGATAAGTGGAATTCAACAAGAGGAAGGTGAATCTTTTCCTACTTATTATGAACGTTTTAAATCTCTTGTTGCTTCTTGTCCACAGCATCAGATGAAGGAGGAACTTCTTTTGCAATACTTCTACGAGGGGCTACTACCTATCGAACGTCAAATGCTAGATGCCTCGGCGGGAGGAGCCTTGGTGGACAAGACCCCGACGGCAGCAAAGATTTTAATTTCCAACCGTGCGTTGAATGCTCAACAATACGAAGGCGTTGGACAAAAGAGTAACCCACGACCACATCAAGTCAATGAGGTAAGTGCCATAACCGAACTTCAAAATCAAATGGCTAACCTTACTACTTTGCTTTCTCAGATGGTGGAAGGTCCAAAAGTGCAAAACGTGGCAGCTTGTGGCGTGTGTTCCATGCAAGACCACCTTACGGACAAGTGCCCTCAATTAATTGAAAATGGAGGGTGGGAATCTGCCCATGCCATGGGTTATGGGAATCCAAACCAACCAAGGGGTGATCCTTTCTCTAATACATACAATCCGGGATGGCGTGATCACCCTAATTTCAGATGGAGAGATGCACAACAATCTGCCCAACAAAGTGGATTCCGACAACCCCCGGGTTTCTTTCCAAGGCCAATGGCACCACAACCACCCCCTCAAGCACAATCATCCCAAACCAACTCAGGTATGTCCATGAATGATGATAAAACATATCAGTTATTAACCACAATGGCACAGGGAATGCAGAATCAAGCAAAGGAGGTGAATGAGCTCAAGAAGCAAATGGGCCAAATGGCCGAATTTTTGGGACAAATTCGTGAGAATGGTAAGTTACCAAGCACCACGGTGATTAATCCAAAAGGTGGTTTTGAATCTGCAAAAGCCATCATTTTAAGAAGTGGAAAAGAAGTGGAAAGCAAAGCACATGAACATGCCCCAAACAAGGAAGATGCAAAGCTACAAATGGAAGAAGAAGAGCAATCCAAACCCACGGCAAGGATAGCACCAACCATGCAACAGCTATCCAAGCATTCCAATATGTCCACCTTAGGTAATGTTGTCCCAAATGTTGTGATTCCAAACACTAATCTGCCCAATGTTCCTTTTCCTCGCAGATTTGCACAATCAAAGAAGGAAGAAGGCGAAAAGGACATTTTGGAGACCTTTCGAAAAGTTCAAGTAAACATTCCTTTACTTGATGCTATTAAGCAAGTGCCCAGGTATGCAAAGTTTTTAAAAGAGTTATGCACAACTAGGAAAAGAATTTCAAACAAAGAAGTTGTGAAAGTAAGTGAAAATGTATCCGCGGTTTTGCAACGGAAGTTACCTCCAAAATGTAAGGATCCAGGTAGTTTTACTATTCCATGCATAATTGGAAACACTAGATTTGAACAATGCATGTTAGATTTAGGTGCTTCTATCAATGTAATGCCATATTCCATTTATGCATCAATGAACCTTGGTGAGTTAAAACACGATGGCGTTATAATTCAATTGGCCGATCGTTCTAACGCTTATCCCAAGGGAGTCCTTGAGGATGTTTTAGTGCAGGTCAATCACCTTATCTTCCCTGCAGATTTCTATGTTTTAGACATGGAGGATTCAAGCCATGCTCCATCATTGCCAATCTTGCTAGGCCGTCCATTCATGAAAACAGCAAGAACAAAGATTGATGTGTTTAAGGGAACATTAACCATGGAGTTTGATAAGGACATTATTCATTTTAATCTTTCTGAAACCATTAAATATCCAATGGAGGACCATTCTTGTTTTGCTATTGACATTGTTGATTCTTTGGCACAGGTGCATTTGGATCAACTAAACGAAGATGCACTTGAGGTAGCCTTAATGCACGGCATAGGAACAAGAAATAAGTGTGGGGGAGTCCTTGCAACCCACGGCATTCAATCTGACCATATTGCCGTGCCCCCTTGTGATGAAGTACTTGAAATGGTCGCTGCCCTTGAGTCATTGCCTTCACACTCTGGTAAGTCTCCACTCTCACTTTTAGATTCGGTTTTGACTAACAAGTTACTTCCATCAATTGTGCAGCCACCTACACTTGAGTTAAAGCCATTACCCAATCACTTGAAGTATGTTTTCTTGGGACAAGATCAGACGCTCCCCGTCATCGTCTCCAACTTACTCACGGCCCAAGAAGAAGACAAGTTGATAAGGGTGTTAAAAGAGCACAAATCTGCCATTGGATGGACATTGGCGGATATCAAAGGCATTAGTCCCACCACGTGCATGCATCGCATCCTTTTGGAGGAAGAAGCCAAGCCATCCCGTGATGCTCAACGTCGCCTTAATCCACCCATGATGGAAGTAGTGAAAAAGGAGGTTATAAAATTGCTTGATTGTGGTGTTATATATCCGATTTCTGATAGTCGTTGGGTGTCACCTGTGCAGGCTGTTCCCAAAAAGTCCGGAGTCACGGTGGTGAAAAATGAAGAACAAGAACTTGTACCCACGCGTGTTGTGACTGGTTGGCGTGTTTGTATTGATTACAGGAAGTTAAATGCCATGACAAGGAAGGATCACTTTCCATTACCATTCCTCGACCAAATGTTGGAAAGGTTAGCCGGTCATGAATTTTATTGCTTTCTTGATGGATATTCCGGATATAACCAAATTGTGATAGCTCCGGAGGACCAAGAGAAGACAACATTTACGTGCCCCTTTGGCACTTTTGCATATAGGCGCATGCCATTTGGTTTGTGCAATGCTCCGGCGACATTTCAACGATGCATGGTGAGTATTTTTTCTGATTATGTGGAGAAGATTATTGAGATATTCATGGATGATTTTAGCGTGTTTGGTAATTCATTTGATCATTGCTTGAATAATCTGACCTTAATCTTGAAACGTTGTGTTGAAACGAATCTTGTGCTTAATTGGGAGAAATGTCACTTCATGGTTAAGCAAGGTATTGTTCTAGGCCATATTATTTCTGAAAAAGGCATTAAAGTGGATAAATCTAAAGTCGACCTTATTCGCCACTTACCCTCTCCAACTTCGGTTAGAGAGATTCGTTCATTTCTTGGCCACGCAGGTTTTTATAGGCGTTTCATTAAGGATTTCTCCAAGATTGCACAGCCACTATGCCGATTGCTTCAAAAAGAGGTGGTTTTCGAGTTTGATGCAGCATGTTCCACAGCATTCAAGCACTTAAAAGAGGCTCTCACTTCGGCTCCTATTATCACACCTCCAGATTGGAGCCTTCCATTCGAGTTGATGTGTGATGCTTCGGACTATGCCATTGGTGCTGTTTTGGGGCAGCGAAAGGGACAAGCAACCCCACGTTATCTATTATGCTTCTAGGACACTCAATGATGCTCAATTAAATTATTCAACCACTGAGAAAGAATTACTTGCTGTGGTTTTTGCATTAGATAAGTTCTGATCTTACTTACTTGGTACTAAAGTTCTTATTTTTACTGATCATGCAGCTCTCAAATATTTGCTCACAAAAAAGGAGGCCAAGCCTAGATTGATTCGATGGATGTTGCTTCTACAAGAGTTTAACATTGAGATTCGGGATAAGAAGGGCGTGGAGAATGTGGTGGCTGACCACCTAAGTCGAATGGTGCATGAGGAAGCAATGCCAATTTCAGAAACCTTCCCCGATGAACAACTAATGTCTATTCAGGTAAGTGAGCCTTGGTATGCAGATTTGGTGAACTATTTGGTGTCTAAACATACTCCTAGCACACTTAATATGCATCAACGTGATAAGCTTAGAAAGGATGCTAGGTTTTATGTTTGGGATGACCCATACCTTTGGAAATTTTGTCCCGATCAGATTGTACGACGTTGTGTGAATGAATCCGAGTTTCAATCTATTTTAACATTTTGTCATTCATATGCCTGTGGGGGACATTTTGGCACCCAACGCACTGCCCTTAAAATCTTAGAATGTGGGTTTTATTGGCCAACCATTTTTAGGGATGCTAGGACGTTTTGCCTTACATGTGATCGTTGTCAACGAATGGGTAATATAAGTGCTAAGGATCAAATGCCACAAAACCCTATACTTTCTGTTGAAATATTTGATGTGTGGGGCATTGATTTTATGGGTCCTTTTCCTTCATCACATGGTTTTCTCTATATTCTGTTGGCGGTGGATTATGTTTCTAAATGGGTGGAAGCAAAAGCCACCCGGACTAACGATTCTAAGGTAGTTGCAGATTTTGTGAAGTCTAACATTTTTGCTAGGTTCGGGATGCCTCGAGTCCTTATCAGTGATGGAGGTTCACATTTCTGTAATCGCACAATCGAGGCCTTGCTCAAGAAATACAACGTTACACATAGGGTTTCCACACCCTATCATCCTCAAACAAGCGGGCAAGCCGAGGTGTCGAATCGGGAGATTAAACAGATTCTTGAAAAGACGGTTGGGCCAACAAGAAAAGATTGGAGTTTAAGGCTAGAAGATGCATTGTGGGCTTATAGGACCGCCTACAAAACACCCATAGGAATGTCCCCCTTTCGGCTTGTTTATGGCAAGCCATGTCATTTACCTGTGGAGTTGGAGCACAAGGCTCATTGGGCCGTGAGGAAGTTCAACATGGATGTGGATGCTGCGGGAATTCATCGTAAGCTTCAATTGAATGAACTTGAGGAGATACGGAATGAAGCTTACGAGAATGCTCGCCTTTACAAGGAAAAGACAAAGGCCTTTCATGACAAGATGATTCGCACCAAGTCCTTCTCAGTTGGACAGAAAGTGTTATTGTTTAATTCCCGTCTTCATCTATTTCCGGGTAAGTTACGTTCACGTTGGATTGGACCCTTTGTTATTACTAACGTTTTTCCTCATGGTGCAGTCCAAGTTCGTAGCTTCAAAACAGGTCAAGAGTTCAAAGTAAACGGGCATCGTTTGAAGCCGTACTACGAGAACTTTGAGGAGCATACCGTGGATGACATTCCCTTGCATGCTGTGGACTCCATTAAGGAGTGAATGGGCTCTTCGTCCGGCTGTACGACGTTAAAGCAAGCGCTACTTGGGAGGCAACCCATGCATGCAACAAAGGAAGACCTAGAGAGCACTCCAAATTCCAGATTTGCGTTCCTAAACCCGTCTCTTTGTTGTTGTTTTCATGTTAAATTGCTTAGTTGCTGTTTTGTTTGTTTGTTTGTTTTTTGTGTTAGTCTATGCTTGAAACATTGAGGACAATGTTTGATTTAAGTGTGGGGGGGGTAACTAAGTGTTTTTGATGCAAATTCGTGGGATTTTATCACCCTTAACTTATAGACTTGTTCCTTGCTGTTTTTAAGTGTTTTTAAGCAGTTTTGGTGTGTTTTAGTGTGTTTTGAAGTAAAAATCCGAAAATCACATAAAAATTTGAAAAATTTGTTTTAAAAGCCCAAAAAAAAAAATGAGTTGTTTTGAGTTGTTTTTGTGTGTTTGTTTGTGTCTTAGGGTACCTTCCAACACAATGATGAGGATTCGGTTTGTAATTGCATGGCTGTTAAAGAAAGTGATTAACATGGATGAAAGTTTGATTTACTCTTTGTTTATGCTTGGTTGTGGTTATAACTTATGAATTCACATGCAATCATAAAGGAAAAATCAGTTTTTGTAACATGCTTGAAGGAAGGAACTCAAACTAACGCTACAACCTTGTGAGACTTGAGCCTAAACGCTTATTTGGAGAGTTAAAATCTGTGCATTCTTTGTTTTCTAAGTCGTTGCATGATCTCACTATTCTTTGCTTGGTTGCTACTTAGAAGGCGTTTCATCATTTAGTTCCAAATGCTAGAACTCATGCCCATTTCATTCAAAGCATGTCATTGAATTGCATAACACATATTCAAGATGAAGTTGTGTAGTGACCACCACCTTAGCCAAAATGCCGTGAATCCCCTATGTCATTATGTTTTGTAGGTTTCAACCCCATTAAGCCTTGTTTAGCCTTTTCTTTGTTAACCCATGTTTTCCTCACCTAGCCTAGATTAGGACTATCCATACCTTTGTTCTTTAAGCATAGTAAAGCATGATTTAATTAGAATTCTTTTGTAGCAGAAAACAAGTGTGGGGGAAGTTTTTGTTATGTGAATTTGTGTGCCATAGGCACGGAAAAAAAAAAAAAAAAAAATTGAAAAGATGTGAAAAAGAGTTCCAAAGTATTGTTTGTTGAAGTAAGGGTCCAAAACAATGAATTCGGCCCTAAGAGTTGTTCAAATCTCCCCTTTATGACTAAAAGATGATTTCTGCATTCTAAGTGAATTCTAGGTCTCAATTTCACTACTTTGCTTACTATCGCTTGAAGAACGTTTGTTTTCCCTATCCTTACTTTGTTAACCAATACCCCAAACCCCGTTACAACCCTTAACTTCTATCTTGAGTGTTATGTGTTTCAATTTGTGGAGTTTGAATTTGGTATGAGCATATGGTGTCACTGGTTCTCGCATCTAAGTAGTAGCATTCCATTCATGAGATCATATCTAAACATGCTTGTTAACTCCGGAAATTGCGTTCTTTGTGATACATATATGTGAGCATTCGTTTTTATATCTACATCAATTCTCTCACATATAACTAGTATAGGGTGTGTAGTTAGAAAATCTGAGTGAAAATAGAGTGCATATCTTGTAAGGATTGAGGGAATTCTCCAAGGCATGTTACTACATTCAAAACATTGTTTTAATTGGTTAATTGTGAACTAGTAAGTTGTGACTATGATTAAGTATGTGCTTAAGACTTAAATTGACTCAAATCTGTGGGAATGATAAAAATGTCATGTGCATTGGAAATCCCTGAGGCGATTGTTGGAAGGTTGAGGTTGTGTTTTACTTGTTTTTGATTCATTTGATTACTTTGTTTCGTTTTGTTTTGCTCGAGGACTAGCAAAAGCTAAGTGTGGGGGAATTTGATAGGAGCATATTTATGCGACTTAGCTTGCTTGTTTTCTTGCATTTTGGTAATTATTTAGTATTTATAATAGTGTTTAAAGCTAAATTCGTGTGTTTGTAGGTTTTATGGGCTAAGGGTGCATTTTGAGCCAATTTGGAGTAGTTTGGAGTGTTTTTGGGCCCAAGATGGATTGCTTATGATCCAAGCTAGATGGATGGACGAATTTGAAGTCAAAAGAAGCTAGGAACATGCTAAAAATCTGGTGAAACAAATACAAGTTGCAAGAAGGGATAAATTTCTAGAAGGATTGGCCAAAAACTTCACTCAAAACCATGCATACCCCATAAAATTCATCAATGCCGTGGCCTTCCCTTTGTTTCACTTCCACCAGATTTTTTAGTGATGATGCAATGCCTATCTCACCATGACATTTGAGTGGATGATGTAATGCTTAACTCACCATGACATGTGAGTGGATGACTCAAAACCTACCCTCACCAACAATTCTCCACCTTGCCATGCCTTACCTACTTCATTCCACCAGATTTTTGCATTAAACATGTCCATCCTCTTCCTATAAATACCATGGCAGCAACCTCATTCAAATCATCAAGAAATTAACCATTCTCCAAGCCTTCCCTTGCCTCTCCCTACATATCTAAACCCCCTCCCATCCATTCCTCCAAATAACCAACCCTTCAACATCATTCCAACCTTGTTGTTGTGGCAAAGAGAAGGAGAAAAGTCCTTGGACGTGCTTGCTATCCAACATGGATCGTTGGAACGTTTAGGTGTTTTCTTTCTTTTATTTTCAATGTATAATTTTATTTATCTTTGTTTTGTGAACATGAGGAACTAAACCCCTATTTAGTTAGGGGGAAGTTTGAAGCCATGAACATGCTTGTGATATGAATTGATTTCTTCCAATTGTGATTTGATAAGTTATGATTGCAATTCAATTATCTATTTGCTTCATAACTAATTCTTGTATGTTTATTAAGGATGCATACTTAGTTTTCATACATGAATTAGATGCTAGAATATAAATGAGTTTCACCTAATCGTTACAAGTATATATTCATGAGTAGTGAAGGTTGCTTGTCACAATCGCGTTAATTGAATTCTTGGCAAACGTATCATGCTTTTCATAGTTACGATTGCCTCGTCAATGCTTATAGTTTTCATGAAACTTAATGATCTTTAATTATATCTCTATCGTGCTTTTCACGTAGGGGACTTTTAGAGAATGTGTTGAATTGTTGTATGCGTTTTCCGTCCAATTCAATAATTTAAGGAAAACTTGAAGATTAAAAAAGTGCTGTTCACGGTTAATCTGGGGTGTTGAGCATCATAGTTTATTAAAAAGCAATTGGAAATCGATTCATGTACAAGTGTGTCATGTGTGAAGAACGGACCTCTAACTAATCCATCCATCATCTTATTTCTCAAATTCGTTTTACAATTTGCCTAGCTAAAAATCTATTTAAGTTTTAGTTTGTTTGTTTTACTTTCAACTTCACCAAACCCAAATCCCCCTTTTACTTTCTTATTTTAAAGTCTTTTGTTTACATTTTTTTTAACTTTGTTTTTATGTTTTTGAGTCAGTTTAGAGGTTTTAGCAAGCCCTCCTAATCCCCGGTTTAGAACGATCCCTACTTATACATGTACTACAATTGTCACAAGAGGGTTTAATTTGAGTGCTTATATATTTCGCATCAAAAAGGAAGTTAAAGATGCAAGCAAGAAAGAAGGAATGTTAGCCAAACTTTCCTTGTTTTATCTTAAACCTTTCCTAATCCTAAATCACCTATGTTCCAGCTGCAAAGGGGTGTTCTAAATACTTTAGGACACTTAATTACATGTTTTTAGAAGGACAATCCCTGCCACAAAGGATGCATCAACTTATCTTTCCTTTCCCATGTAGTGCATCATCATCATTGTTCCCTCCTTGCACTCATTTGCTGCACCATTCCACTTTCTTTCCTTTGTCTACCATGTGCACAATATTCTTGTCCACTACTTGCACTCATTGATGTACCATCCACCACCTTTCCATTCCCATGTTGTGCACTCATCCTTTTCCCCTCCATTGTACCAGATTTCATGCACCATTTCACCTTTCACTTTGTGTCACAACTTACCATTCACACCTTCCATGCCGTGTGAAGGAAAATTTGTGTAAAACATGTTCATTGAAGCAACATCAATAGCATGCTATTAACAATTAAAAGGCGGAATCATGCTTGCATGCACTTAAAAACAAAACATTAACCATGAAATTCAAAGCCTAGTAGATTGGTGAACCAAGACTCAACTCAAATCAAAGTGAGTTGAGAAATATATACCTTTGTAGATTCCTCTTTGCAAAAGCAAAGGCTAATCACCCAAAGAGAGGGCCTTCATTCCTTGCATCTAAAATCTATGGATTTGGATGGAAGAATAGGTTTCTCCAAGTTCCCAAAATTGAGAACCTCTAAGTATCTTCACCAAGGTTAGATTGGAGAAGAAATGAGTGACCTTGGAGTAGTAGGATTGCTAGATCCACCCTCCAAGGGGGCCGGCCTCCTAGAGAGAAAATGAGAGACATGTTCTTTCCAATTTTCTCCAAAAGAACCCATTATGAATTTTAGGCTATAAAGTTCTTTATATAGTCACTTCTTTAAATGACCTTAAGAACCAAAAACCCTAATTCAATACACATGGCCGGCCATATAAGGGATATGGGCTTTTGGGCCTTTGTGAATCTTTATTCATTAAATTTTCATACAACTTAAGTCAATGGGCTTGACGTTCGAAGCCCATTGGGCCTTAAGGTCCAAAACTATCCCGAGGTCTTTAACGAACTTATTCGTTTGATTAATTAACATATTAAGTAATCCTTGCCATAAATAATTAAACCATTTAATTATTCTTACTCATCTCCATTATTTCTTCAATCTTTACCTTACACGGTGTACGATCCATTAGGTTCCTTTTAGCGAGGCAGTGGGCGATTCCGAACTCTTTCAAATCGATTGTGAATTGAAACTTACTTTCAATTCTCCCTTTAGTGTTTATACACGTTTAAGGCTTCCACAAACCATGAGTGACACCTAGCAGCATATCATGGTTACCCAAGCTAATTAGAAGAGGTGCAGAACCTATTCAGTTTAGGATTACAAATGCAATACGGTCTTTCTCTAATACAATACTCTTGACCACATTGTTTGGTTTGATAGTTTATTCATGTCTACTATCCAATGTGATTCGTGTGCTTATATGATTACCTTGAATGTGATTTGGAACGACTTCCTAAATCTCATTCATACTCTGGCCAGAGATTCTTAATCATATCATAGAGTATTCTCCCTCAAACAGTTTGAAGGTTAGAGATCCCTTGTTGCGCATTCACTTGCCTCCATGGCTAAGTGGCTTAACCCCAACTATGCCGTGGACACCCGTGTATGGGTGACATTTGATATAATCAAAGATCAAGTACCTAACCACAAGACAACTATGATGCCTCAGGTCAAATGACTACTTTGCATTAACCCAACCATGAGTTCTCATGTGACATGAATATGAGAACTCTTCATTGATCGTGTTCAGTGAACTCATTCTCTATTGAGCACCTACGTACTTGTCTTGATGTCACACACACCAATGACTCGAGACTAGTCACTCTCCCTGAGAGAAGACACATCACGTACTGATCTTAACGGACTGTCAATGCCCAATTGGCAATCCTATGATCAGGAACGTTTAGGATGTGTCTACGAAAGAATGGTCTCATGAATCTAAATTCTTTAGATCGTATTCTCTCCATCACATATTCCTTGGACTTATCGTTTAAGCATATAACATTTATATGAGACGGCTTAAACAATAATCTTTGCCCTTGATATTAAACTAGATTAGTTCAACATATGAAATGTCCGTAAAGTATCATCATATGATTGGCTTTAGGGCACATTTCCAACACCGTGCACATTCCATGATCCCTCATTGCACTCATTTGTTGCACCATTCCTTGTTCCCTCCATTATATCAGATTTCATGCATCATTTCATCACTTTAACCTCCACTCCATGCACTCATTGATGCACCATCCACCACATTTCCTTTCCCATGCCGTGCATCATCATCCATGTCCCTCCTTACACTCATTTGCTGCACCATTCCACTTCATTTCCTTTGTCTACCATGTGCACAATATTCTTGTCCACTCCTTGCACTCATTGAAGCACCACTCCTTCACCTTTCCACCCATGCCGTGCATCATCATCATGTCCCCTTCAATGAATAATTTCTGCACCACTTGATTGAATCATTGGTACACCACTCCCTTTTCTTGAAGGATAAATTTTGTCCTAGCTAAGAACATGTAAGAACATTTGAATACATATGCTAACTATTAACTCTTTAAAGTAGGCATGCATCCAAAAACAATTCATAAAACCCATGACTTTCAAAGCCTAGTATATGGTGAACCAAAAGACTCTTTAACAACATTAAAGAGAATTGAGAATTTAGAGATTCTTTACCCTTGAAGCTCATCCTTGATTACACAAGGGATTCACCCAAGTGGAGGGCCTTCAAGTCACCTCCTTGCTCCTTGGATCTTCCTTGTGATTTTCCTCCTTTTAGTGCTCCTTTGCTTCTTTGAGGATTTGAGGATTAGTTCTCCAAAACACCAAAAGTTTGATGTCTCTAAGTCTCTTCACCAAGGATGTATCTTGTGAGGTTGAAATGGATGACTTAGGGAAGTAGAGATTGCTAGATGACTCTCCCTAGGTGGCCGGCCTCCTTAGATGGAAATTAGAGAATATGTTTCACCCAATTTCACCCAAGAAAACCCTAATTGAAACAAAGCTATAAAGATGAATTTATACTTCATTTCAAGTGAGTGGCAAACTTGTAAATAATCCAAATTTGCTTGCCCTCACCCTTATGGCCGGCCATATGTATTGTTATTGGGCTTATTGCCCATTTTGTTTTAGTTGTCATACAACTTAAACATAATGGGCCTTGTGGACCAAAACACTTTTGGGCCCCGAAGCCCTAAAACCAACTTAAAAGCCCAATACGAACATTTCGTATAATTAATTAACTAATTAATTAATCTTGACCATTCTTCAATTAAACCATTTAATTGCTTATCCATTTCATTTAATTTCTTCACATACATCCTTACTCGGTGTGCGATCCATTAGGTTCCAATTAGCGAGGCAGTGGGCGATGTTACTCTTAACGATCGATTGTGAATTGAAACCACATTTCAATTCTCCCTTTGATGATTAGTGTTTGCTAATCATTAGGGCTTCCACGAACCATGAGTGACACCTAGCAGTATGTCATGGTTACCCAAGCTAAGTAGAATTGGTTGGAGAACCTATCCAGTTACAATTACAATGCAATACGGTCCTTCTCTAATACAATACTCTTAATCACATTGTTTAAGTGAAAGTTTGTTTCATGTCTACTATCCAATGTGATACTTTCCTATATGATTCCCTTGAATATGAATTGGAACAACTTCCTAAGTCATATTCATTTGCTTTGGCCAAAGACTTTAGAATCATATTTTAGAGTATTCTCCTTCCACCATGGAAGGTTAGAGATCCCTTGTTGTGCATTCATATGCCTACATGACTAGATCGCATGACCCCAACAATGCCGTGGACAATCCGAAGGAATGCCTTTGTCATGATCAAAGATCAAGGACCTAACCATTAGACATCTATGATGCCTCAGGTCAAAGGACTACTTTGCATATTGTAACCTTAGAGTTTATACATGACATGTATGTTCTAACTCTCTTTTGATCGTAGTTCAGTGTACTCGATCACTCTTTCGAGCACCTATGTGTTTGTCTTAGTGTCCAACACCAAATGACTTGAGACTAGTTCATACTCACGTTTGAGTCAACATAACACATACTAACCTTAGCGGATTGTCAATGCCCAATTGGCAATCCTATGGCTAGGAACGTTTTAGGAATGAACATAAGAGAAAGGTCTTGTTAATCTAACTCATTAGATCACTTATCTCTTAGACCAAATACATCCCTTGGATTCTCTTATTGCTTAAACACATGATACAATAAACAGTGATTAACAATAAGTATTGCCCTTCCATTAAACATATAAAAGTTTAACATATTAAGTATTCCAAAAAGCTATTACATCAAATGAGTGGCTTTGTGGGCATACTTCCAACAATCACAACTTATCAAATCACAATTGGAAGAAATCAATTCATATTGCAAATATATTCATGGTTTCGAATTCTCCTCTAGCCAAAAGAGGTTTAGTTCCTCATACTTGCAATTAAACAGAAACAATTGAAATTAAACATTGAAAACCAAAGTAGAATACACCTAGAATGCTCCAGCAATCCAAATTGAATGACTAGCACAACTCCAAGCAATCCTCCTTCCTTGCAAATATGCGGCACCAAGGTGTGAGTGGTGAATGGATGGTCTCTTGTGGTGGTGGATGGATATAGGTGAGTTATGGTGAAGGGTGGAGAGTTGTGTAGATGATGTGGTGTCTTTGGATGATGGCCCCCAAATTATGGTGAATGGTGGATGTATTTATAGGCTAGGGAGAGGAGTGTATGGAGTTGTAATGAGTGGATGTAATGGGTGTAGTGGGTGAGTGTTGTGGTAATGAGTAGTGTTTGGTAATGAGTGGATGTAATGGGTGTAATGGGTGAGTGTTTGGTAATGAGTGGATGTAATGGGTGTAGTGGGTGAGTGTTATGGTAATGAGTGGATGGATGTTTGGTAATGAGTGGATGTAATGAGTGTAGTGGATGAGTGTTTGGTAATGAGTGGATGTAATGGGTGTAGTGGGTGGATGTTTGGTAATGAGTGGATGAACTGAGTGTAGTGGATGAGTGTTTGGTAATGAGTGGATGTAATGGGTGTAGTGGATGGATGTTTGGTAATGAGTGGATGTAATGGGTGTAGTGGATAGATGTTTGGAGTTGTAGGTCAACACACTTGCACACACACATGCTGATTTCTAGCCTTCAAATCTTCAAAAACGTCCATCCTCATGTCTCCATGCTTGCACTATCCAATCTTGGCTCAAAAATGCTCTAAAATGCTCCAAAATGCACTTTCTTGCCAACTTTGTTATTATGACCTACAAACACACGAAAATAGCTTAAAATACATAATTAACTAAGAAATAACAACACAAATGCACAAGAACAAGCTAACTAAGTCGCATAAATATGTTCCTATCAAATTCCCCCACACTTAGCTTTTGCTAGACCTCGAGCAAAGCAAAAGAAACAAAACGAAACAAAACAAACAAAACAAACAAAACACAACCTAACCTTCCAACATTTGCGTCAGGGATTTTCAATGAAACATGACATGCCAAAGATCACCACTTACATAGATTTAAGCATTCCTTACCCTCAAGCATACTTAATCATAGTCACCATTCACTAGCTCACATTTAATCAATTAAAACAACATTTTGAATGTAGTAACATGCCTTAGAGAATTCCCTCAATTCCTTACTAGATACTCTCTATTTTCACGCACATTTTCTGACTACACACCCTACACTAGTTATATGTGAGAAGATTGATGTAAACATGAAAGACTAGTACTCACATATGTTACAACAAAGAAAGCAATTTCTGGAGTTAATAAGCATGTTTAAATATGATCTTATGAAAGGAATGCTACTACTTAGATGCGAGAACCAGTGACACCATATGCTCATACCAATTTCGAACTCCACAAATTGAAACACACAACACTCAAGATGAAGTTAAGGGTTGTAATGGGGCTTGGGGGTAATGGCTAACAAAGAAAGGATAGGGATAACAAACGTTCTTCAAGCGATAGCAATTAAAGTAATGAAATAGACACTTGGAATTCACTTTAGAATGCAAAAATCAACTTTTAAACACAAAGGGAAGATTTATGCAACACTTAGGGTCGAATTCAATGCCTTGGACCCTTTCTTCAACAATCAACACTTTAGAGCTCTTTCTCATATATTTTTCAACTCTTTTTCACTCTTTTCACAACTTTTCTTTTTCTTTTTTTTTCTTTTCTACCCGTGCCTTATTACGGATTTTGGCACACACACACACACAAGAATCACTTCCCCCACACTTGGTTTATGTAATACATTTATAAAAAATGAGTTCATTTTAAGTCATGCTTGACTATGCTTCAAGAACAAGGGTATGGATGGTCCTAAAACTAGGCTAGGTAAGGATAGTGTGGGTTAACAAAGAACATAGGCTACACAAGGCTCAACGGGGTTAAACTTAAACATATAATGAAGTAGGATACACGGCAATTTGGCTTTGGTGGTGGTCACTACACAACTTCATCTTGAATATGTGTTATGCAAATCAATAGCATGCTTTGAATGAAATGGGCATGAGTTCTAGCATTTGGAACTAAATGATGAAACGCCTTCTAAGTAGCAACCAAGCAAAGAATAATGAGATCATGCAATGACTTTAGAAAACAACAATGCACAGATTATTAACTCTCCAAATAAACGTTTTAGGCTGAAGTCTCACAAGGTTGTAGCGTTACTTTGAGTTCCTTCCTTCAAGCATGTTACAAAAACAGATTTTTTTTCCTTTATGATTGCATGTGAATTTATAAATTATAACCACAACCAAGCATAAACCAAGGAGTAAATCAAACTTCCATCCATGTTTATAACTCTCTTTAACAATCATGCAATTAAAAACCAATTCCTCATCACTGTGTTGGAAGGTATCCTAAGACACAAATAAACACACAAAAACAACTTTTTTTGGGTTTTTCAAAACAATTTTTCAAATTTTTATGAGATTTTCGGATTTTTATGTCAAAACACACTAAAACACTCCAAAACAGCATAAAAACACTTAAAAACAGCAAGGAACAACACTAGAAGTAATGGGTGATAAACTCCCACGAATTTCATGCAAAACAACTTGGTTACCCCCCCCCCCCCCCACACTTAAATCAAACATTGTCCTCAATGTTTCAGGCATAAACTCACACAAAAACAAGCAAACAAACAAACAACGAATAAACATGACAAGTATGGCAAAGTAAAAACCAGACAGAGTAGAGTTTAAGAACGCAAATCTGGTTATGGAGAGATGATCTTGTTGACTTTCCACAGCTTTGATCTCGAACTGGGCTAGGGAACTTCTTAGCAAGGAAAAGGAGACTTGATTGGTGGTGGTGATTTGATGGCCTTGTACGGCGAGGCTTTGCTCTTTGGCGACTGATGTAATGAGTGGATGTAATGAGTGTTTGGTAATGAGTGGATGTAATGGGTGTAGTGGACGGATGTTTGGTAATGAGTGGATGTAATGGGTGTAGTGGATGGATGTTTGGAGTTGTAGGTCAACACACTTGCACACACACATGCTGATTTCTAGCCTTCAAATCTTCAAAAACGTCCATCCTCATGTCTCCATGCTTGCACTATCCAATCTTGGCTCAAAAATGCTCTAAAATGCTCCAAAATGCACTTTCTTGCCAACTTTGTTATTATGACCTACAAACACACGAAAATAGCTTAAAATACATAATTAACTAAGGAATAACAACACAAATGCACAAGAACAAGCTAACTAAGTCGCATAAATATGTTCCTATCAATTCACTCAAACCATTGGAGCAGATAAATATACTCTCACTAAAAATGAGGTTTTTGTGGGAAAGGGATATGCTACTAATGGGATGTTTAACTTGAATGTTGATGCTAATGAAATGTCTACTTCTACGTACATGTTGTCTTCTTTTAATACTTGGCATGCTAGACTTTGTCATGTTAACAAACGCTTGGTTAAGAACATGAGTAACTTAGCCTTTTTACTTCACTTATCATTGAATGATTTTGAAAAATGTGAATATTGTAGTCAAGCTAAAATCACTAGAACTTCGCATAAATCTGTCAATAGAGAATCTGAACCACTTGACTTAATTCATTCTAATATATGCGAATTTGATAGAGTGTTTACTAGAAATGGAAAACGTTATTTTGTTACCTTTATTGATGATTGTTCGAATTACTGTTTTGTCTATCTTATGAAAAATAAAAGTGAAGCTATTGACATGTTCAAACCTTTCTTGATTGAAGTTGAAAATCAAATTAATCGTAAGATTAAAAGATTTCGTAATGATAGAGGACAAGAATATGAATCCACTAAATTTGTTAATTTGTTTAAGTCTCATGGAATTATTCATGAAACTACTGCTTCATATTCTCCTGACATGAATGGTAAAGCGGAAAGAAAAAATCGAACTCTTTGTGAATTGACTGTTGCTACTTTACTTAGTTCTCGAGCTGCTTCTTATTGGTGGGGTGAAATTGTGTTGACTGTATGTTATGTGTTAAATAGAATTCCTAACTCAAAAACAAATATTTCTCTTTATGAAATTTGGAAAAATAAGAAGCCAAATGTGATGTATTTCAGAACTTGGGGTTGTTTAGCTTATGTTCGTAAACCTAATCCAAAAAGATTGAAATTGGCTAGTAGAGCATATGAATGTGTTTTTATTGGTTATGCATGTAATAGCAAAGCATATAGATTTTATGATTTGAAAAACCATGAATAGCTAAAGATTTTGGGCCTGATTTTCATGTATATAACTTACAAAAAGATCCTAATACAATTCAAAAAGCTTTAACTTCTTTAAATGCAGATTTGTGGCAATAAGCTATAAATGATGAAAAAAATGGACTCCCTAGAGTCAAATCAAACTTGGCACTTGGTGGATCTTCCCCCTAGTTGCAAAACAATAGGTTGCAAATGGATTCTTAAAAGAAAATTAAAACCTGACGGTTCAGTTGAAAATTTTAAAGCCCGACTAGCTACCAAAGGCTATAGACAAAGAGAAAATATTGATTTCTTTGATACTTATTCACCTGTGACTAGAATAACATCTATTCGTGTATTGTTTGCTTTAGCTTCTATTCATGATCTTGTTGTGCCCCAAATGGACGTTAAAACAGCTTTCCTAAATGGTGAATTAGAGGAAGAAATATATATGGATCTACCATAGGGTTTTATTATTCCAGGACAAGAAAATAAAGTTTGCAAGTTAGATAAGTCACTTTATGGATTAAAACAGGCTCCTAAACAATGGCATGCAAAATTTGATAGTTTGGTTAGTTCGAATGGTTTTAAAATAAATGAAAGTTACAAATGCATCTATTATAAGTCTAAAAGTAATATATGCACTATAATATGCCTATATGTGGATGATTTGCTCATTTTTGGTTCAAATATTCATGTTGTGAATAATGTCAAATCTTTGTTATGTGCGAATTTGATATGAAAGACTTGGGTGACGCTAATGCAATACTTGGTTTGAACATAACTAGGTCTGAACATGGGTTTTCTTTAGATCAATCTCACTACATAGAAATTGTTTTAAGAAAGTATAATTATTTCTATTGTAAACTAGCATGTACTCCTTATGATCCCAGTGTAAAACTGTTCAAGAACACTGGTGACAGTGTTAAACAATCTGAGTATGCGAGTATTATTGGTAGCCTTCGTTATGCTACTGATTGCACTAGACCTGATATATCTTATGCCGTAGGAGTTTTATGCAGGTTTACTAGCAAACCCAGTTTGGAGCATTGGCATGCTATAGAGAGGCTTATGAGATACCTTAAAAGGACGATGAATTTCAGATTACACTATGAGAAGTTTCCCGTTGTCCTAGAAGGTTACAGCGACGCTGATTGGAATACCCTTTCAGATGACTCTAAAGCCACTAGTGGATATATTTTTAGTATTGGTGGTGGGGCTGTGTCATGGAAGTCTAAGAAACAGACTATCTTAGCTCAGTCTACTATAGAGTCAGAATTAATAGCGCTAGCTATGGCAAGCGAAAAAACAGGATGGTTGAGAAACCTACTGTCAGATACCCCTTTATGGGAGAAACTTATTCCAGCAGTTTTGATCCATTGTGATAGCACATCGGCAATAACTAAAGTGCAAAACCGTTATTATAACGAGAAATGGCGACAAATACGTCGTAAGCACAACATTGTAAGAGATTATCTCTCTAATGGAGTTGTAAGAATGGATCATATAAGGTCTGAAGAAAACTTGGCTAATCCTTTGACAAAAGGACTAGCACAAGAAAAGGTTTGGAAACCTCAGAAGGGATGGGACAAAAGCCTTTAGAAAATTGAGTCATTTGTGATAGCAACCCAACCTATAGACTGGAGATCCCAAGAAATAGGTTCAAAGGGTAATAACAAGTCACAAGTGATATGAGTGCAGTCTTGCTAATTTGAATTTGGAATATTATTCCATGTCTATCCCTAAGAAGCATGACATCCTGAAGTGTTTTTAGGTTGAGATTTTTTTTCTCTTCGTAAGGTCTATACTCTATGTTGAGTGGGATATCTAGTTGCAGGAATATCCTTGATAGTCTTACCTATGTGAATGTGGAAGTGAGGCCACTTCCTATGAAATCTTAGGCAAGTTTCTAAAGCGTTCACTATACTGGGATACAAGCACATGGCCGTAATGTGCTGGCTTTGTAAACTTCACCTTAATAAAGTTATGTGTGGTGTTGTCAGAGATAGAGTTCAAAACTATAAGTTACTCTAGTATAATCTGGATCACTAACACTACGTACAGGTTCAAGTTGAGAAACACCTCTACTTATGCATAGCTTTATAATATGTTGCTTGATTTACGGTTTTTAAACAAAAACAAGTGGGGGATTGATGGAGTAAATATGTTTTTATTTAAAATATATTTATATTTTGGTTTATTACAAACATTAAATATAAAACGTAAACTGTTATTAAAGATGGGATTCCAAGATCAAGTCTATATACATAACTTTGTCAGTTGTGATTTGTACGGTTTGGTCTCGTCCGTTTTTGAATCTTCCTTTTAATTTCCTACGGCTTTGCATCCTCATAATAATTCCCTTGATTCTGATCATTTAGCACCCCCAATGTCTATTTTCTTATATATATTATATATATATATAATTGATATGGAAGTTATGCGATTTGCAAAAAGTAAATAAGGAAAAATTAGAAGTTTTACATAGATTAATAGCAACATATCAAAAGGGTGCAAGTTTGAAGGTTCTTCCATTGTGCAAGGAAGAACGTTATCAAAAGAAGGTTTTGGGCAGAGCCGCCAAACATCTTAAAGAGAGCGACTTAGTCCGCGACTCATCCCAAGAATCATTCACCACTCAAGGCTTCTACATTGTTCGGGTAACTTCGTTCCCTTCTATTTCATTCTACAACAGTTCCTTTCCAGCAAAGGTCTACAACATTTCACCAGATGGGGCATTGCTCAAAGCTACTCCAAGGGATGCCGAGACTCTCACTACTCTCTTGTGGGATGTACTTGTGCACTTGCATTTCAGTTCCGGGACTTCGAGTTGGCAAAAACGCTCCGACCTTGTTTCTCTGTTTCCTAGTTACGAGACTCTCATTACGTTGCTTATCTTCCCTGAAAATGCATAAGCCTTTGGTGCTGCAATATTATGATTGTACTAGCTCCATGTTACTTCTAAGTTTTTAGATGCATATGTTATTGTTTATGGATTCAAAGCAACCAAGGGTTCTTCAAACTTCAGATCACATAAATGAAAAGTTGATCCAACGGACCAAGTGAAACTTCTAGATTTTGTACTAAATATTGGAGGGATTTGATGATCCAATTTTGATTATTTGCAAAAAAATGCATACTAATTGAACAAAAAATAAAATAAAAACATATGGGATTTCAATTTTTTAATTTTTTTTAATCATCTATATGGGATTAAGCAAAATCAACTGATGAAAGATTAATTAAAACAGATATGGGATTGAGCAAAATCAACAAAAGAAAAAAAAGGATTAAGCATGAGATAAATATGTGAGAGATATGCTGTCTTTATGACTTGAATGATTTTCAAAACACTGATTTTGATTTGTTTTTTATTTTCTAAATAGGTGTAAAGATAAATTTATATATTGAAATATGTTTGTGAGGGTAGTTTAAGTAGTTAGTTTGGGTTTAAAGAGATATTAATAGTTTAATTAAAAATAATATGGATGTAGAGAGTAAGTTTGGTGTATGAGTTCAAATAAAATTTCCCTTACTTGTCTTCTTTTTGCTTTGTCTCCTTTTGGTTTTGTTTTGATAATGGTCACGTGAACTTACTGCATGCCTTGTCTTCCTAGAGCCCATACTTGTCATCTTTTCTTTATGCCCAGTTTGGGTATTATAATAATTTTTTGTCCTAATGATTAAACAAAGTTTTTAGAGATATTTCAATAGTTTTCCATATATATTATTTCTTCTTAAAGACTAACTTAGGAGATTACTTAAAACACAAAATATAATTTAAAAAACCTCTTAATACTTTTCTATTTTCTTATTCTTCAAAGCTATACAGTGATTAGTAGTGACATGATAACGATTTACACGATTTCCTGACTAGGCCAATGGAGGTAAAATTAGTGGTAATAAGCTTGCCTTATAATAATCGTATCAACTGCTGAGGTTGTCCATTCATCAACATGTCCATGCCTATCTTGCCTTTTTGACCGTCTAATCTCTAAACATATGGCGATAGTGGGAAAAGGGTGTATATTTGACTTCCTTAGACTTCATTGGACTCGACTACACTAAAAATTAGGATAATCCTGTGTTTGTTCCCTACACGGACTAGTTTTAATGGTATTAAGAGGGACTCACCTTAACAAAACAGCTCGCTAGCTGGTCTTAGCGAATCCCCTCACAAAGCATAGGATTGCTAAGACCGTCTCGACTGGGTTCGTGTTCATCTGTTTCGCTTCATCAAGCGACTTCTCGATCTGACTACACAACTCAGATTTGCGTTTCACAATCTGGGTATCTTCCAAAGGCACTGCCTTGGGCTCGTTGACCTCGATTCCAGACGGCATGGCCTTCGAGTGCGACTTTACCTTTGCTCAATGATTAACTGGGGTTTTAAATCCTTTTAAACTGTTTTGATTAGTTTTAGTTTGTGGGTTTCTTGTTCTTTGATCGATGGTGTTTTTACTTTTCTGGGTTTTCAATTTTCTGCAGTGGCTATTCATTTGAGAGCTACTGGTGATGCTCTTGTACTCTAGCAAAGCCAAATTCAAGTTTTGCCTTTTGTGGTTACATACTTACAGTATGTATATGAATCTTGCAATTATCTTGCTACTTAGAATTTGAACAAGTTTAGAATTTTGATTGTGATTGATGGAGCTGTGTGAAAATATTAGCCTTTTAAAATTTGATTATACTCTTCAGATGGTTAGCTATTCATTATGCAGATCCTCAAGAAATTTGTTGTTTATTTGTAGTTTTGAATCACTAGGGGTAATTGGAATTAATTGGGAAGGCTAGGAATTGAACTGGAACTAGAAGTTAGTGCAGCTTCTTTGTCCAACACTGCACCAAATGCTTTACTAAGTTAATTCAGTTTAGTCTAGTCTAAGCTAATCCGACTTAGTCCCTAATGCTAGTCCAGTCCGAGATAGTCCATTGCAACAAATGCAGGTTGTGGAGAACAAGTGGTATAAGTTCCTCTGTCCTTATCATCTAATGCTGCTAAATAATTGGTTTACTTTGAAAAGGGATCCTCTCCAGATCCCTTCCTCCTAATATACCAAATTGGTAGATCTGCGTCATTGAAATTTGATACAACGGCTGAAGTTATTATAACTTTTAAAGTGAGTCCCTGTTTGTAGCCGTTAGATAAAATTTCAATGGTATGGATCCACTGATTTGGTGGATTAGGAGGAAGGGATCCGAAAAGGATCCCTTTCCGTTTACTTTTCCTTCTTTTTGGCAATGTATGGCTAGCTTTTGCACTTTTACACACTTATGCTATTTTTATTTTCTTAGCTAGATAAATTCGATAAAACACAAAAACAAAGTAAATAGCACAAAAATATGAGGAACTAACTAAGAAAAGACGAGTGAATTCGAATTAAAAATATATATAAATATGATCCGATCAAATACCCCCACACTTAACTTTTGCTAGTCCTCGAGCAAAACAAACGAAAACAGAAAAAGTAATAACATGAAAATTATTATTTCCCCCTATATAACCCTCATAGAATTTCATTTGAGAACACAATCATCAAGAACCATAGCTAACACCAATAAGCAATTCAAGTTCATTTTCCTTACTCAAATATTAGCAGTAATCTTTGAATCATCCTTGAAGTGTAGTGTGTGAGATAGCCATGTTAATGCAATTTCAAATTTTTTTTTATTTTTTAAAATCACCATATGCAAACTAGCGACCTTCTCACGGGATTTACACTCAATCGCACATGTGTTTAGTTTTAATGTGTTTCTCTCAAAGAATCAAATGTGAAAGTTCTACCATAAGCTTGCATAAAGATCACTTCTCCACAATCATAATTGCAAAACTTAAATCAAGAGGGCTTTTATTGGATGTAATGAGGCTTAGGGATAGGGTTATTGAAACGAAAGAATAGGAAAACACAAGTTCCAAGCTACATTGCAAGCAATTCTTTTCTTTAGATTTATAAGAACTCAAGCTCTCCAACGATTCTTCTGACATCTCCAACCACACCCATAAACTAAAACTTTAAAAACTTTTTATTTTCTTTGTATACAATCTTTCTTTTTCTTTTCCTTTTCTTTTCTTTTTTTTTTTTTTTTTTTTTTTTTTTTTTTTTTTAATACAAACATGAAATACCCCCACACTTATTCTTTTGCCAAACACCTTCAAAGTACTTCACAAACGTTTCTCATAAGACAATCTCGCATTGCTCGCTTGGAAAGGGTAAGGAAAAATATTTTAGGTATAAGGGTAGACATATCTGGTGATAAGAAATAAAAGGTTCAACAAATACGGCTCAAATTGGCAGTCTAATGATATCATTTTTCTTTGGGAAACATGGTTATTTGGGCCATGGTGGTAAACCTAATGCCTCTATCATTTCCAAGTTCATGCAATCAATGACAAACATTTCGAAAGATCATTATGCAAGTTCTAGAGAAGTATCTCACATAAGTTCATCACACATGAAAGAATAAGAGTGTATGAAAAATGCACACACTTTCAATAGGCTCAAAAACTCACATAGGATGTATATGGTCACTAAATTCACATATGGAGCTTTAAATCATGCTTTAGTTTCACATCAACAAGGCTATGTGCATTTGGTTTTTCAAAGATAATCAAATATGTACAAAACTAACACGAGAATTAGGAATTTCACAAAACACATGTTAACTAAGTTCTTGATCATCATGGTTCAAATTTTATCCAATTATATCATTGGGTCGGGAAACTAACAAAAATCTAATTCAAAACAATAAGGAAAACAAGGAAATATTTTTGGATTTTTTTAAAATTTTCCGAAATTTTTTTTTTTTTTTTTTTTTTTTATTTATTATTTTTTTTTAAAAAAACAACTTAATTAAGAAAACACAAAGCAATAACATGAAAACAAATGAAACCAGTTCAAAGTCGAAGGTACAAAAATTTTCAATTTAGTCATTTTTATACTCTTTACCCCCACACTTAAACTAGACATTGTCCCCAATGTCAGAAAATATAATAAAATGCAAATAAAAATAAAAATAAAATAAATAAATATAAAGAAACAAAATAAAGCAATAGGACTGAAAACTTCCCTAATTTGCAGTAAAATCAAGCGATGACCCCCCAAGCTAAAATTCTGCAATCAACCTCAAGGGTGGAAATAACCAAAAGTTCCTGCAAAGAAAAGAAATAATTCAGTTAAGCACGCAAGAAAATAAATAAAAAAAAACAAACAAACGAAAAATTGAAAATGAAAATAAAAAGACAATGAATAAAACTAAAAGTGATCATTGGTCCTGTTTGGTGACTTTCCACAGCTTTGAACTTGAACTGGCCTCGGAACTTCTTAGCAAGGAAAATGAGACTTGATTGGTGGTGTTGTTGAGGCTTCTCGAGCTCTTAGTTTCAACTCGGACTCCTTCTGCCGGGTTGATTGAGTCTGCAGGCTACATTCTTCTCTTTTTGTTTCTTCTGCATGGCAGGTAGGCACGAGGAAGAGGTGGTGGTCTGATTCTTTGTTCAATCTGTCCAAGTGCCGACCGATTGCCTTCTTTCACCTTGACTCGCAGGCAAGAGCAAGGGTAAAGGAAAAGCATGCCATGAGAAATCTTTGCCTCTGACTCTGATGATATGGGATACTTTTGCTTTTGAAGAACTATCGTTCCACATGTGTATGCTTGAACTGGGCTGGGGAACTTCTTAGCAAGGAAAATGAGACTTGATCTTGAAGATGAAGCAGCATCTTGTCTCCACATGCTTCAAGTATCATTTTCACTTGCCATGTCTGTTCTCCAGGCAGATGTGGCGACTTCTTCGGAAGTACATCAGTGGTTGAAGAAGAGCATTCGAGAGCAATGCTAGGTAAGCAATCAGGAAGGATTTCCAGGCAGTCGGTTCTTAGATTAGAAGATTGACACCGAGTGCTGGCTGATTGCCCGCTTTCTCCTTGCCCCAAAGACAAGGAAAAGGACAGGGAGAAAGCGTGATATGAGATACTCTTGCTTTCAACCTTCATGATATGAAATACTCTAGCTCTAGATGACTTGTTTGCAAAGGTATCCCAGGGAATGAGAAACACAGAGAAACTCGAGAGGGTTTGATGGAAAGGCATTTTCGGAGATGAAAAATTTCGGAGATGAAGAAGTGTTGAGAGAGTTTGCCTTTGCTGTTGAAGGCGAAGGTAGACGTTTATAGAACTTTTCTTCATAACCGAAACTATTCCTTTACCCCTGTCGGCAGCCGGTGGATGGATGAACAGTACAGGTCACGCGCTTTCTGAAAAAGCCACCCGTAATTTGCGCAAAGCTGACAGCGCGCGTGACGAGTGACGACAAAATTGGAAAAACAGCTCGCCTCGTGATTCCTGACCGCTCCGACTTTTGAGAAAGGCGCCCGACTTTTGAGAACGGCGACGCCGCTTTTGAGAAAAGAATCCGGCTTTTGAGAAAGGAGCCCGGCTCTTCGATTTGCGAGAGGGCGCCTCTTCGACTGCTGAGTGATGCCTCAACGATTTCTTCTTCTTATAAGAACGCTCATTTTTGTTCCACAACACACTTAAGCTCCCCCTGTAAAACTCCCTCCTGTAAACACTCCCTCTTGCACTTCTTTTAATCTTGATCATTCAGACTTTTCATTCTCAACACCTTCAGAAAATGTCTTGCCCTTCTGACCGTCGCCTTAACTTGAATGTTGGGGAAGATAGTGATATATCTTCTCCAACCAACATTTGGCAGCCGTCCTTCATATCCCCGAATGGTCCTCTTACAGTTGGGGATTCCATGATGATGAATGAAACAACCGCATCGGTGGTGGCCAGAAATCTGCTCAGTCCTAGAGACACTAGGATACTTTCTAGGCGGTCCGACGAACTAGCTGTCCAGGACTCTTTGGCCTACAGCGTCCGATGCGCAGGCTCAGTATCAAACATGGGCCAGCGCCTTCTTGCACGAACTCGTCAGGTGGAGTCGTTGATGGCTGAAGTGGCTAGTCTTCGGCAGGAGGTCAGAGTGCTTCGGCATGAGAACAGGGATTTGCACATGCTCGCAACCAATTACTCCACAAGCATGAAGAGGAAGCTTGATCAGCTGCAGGAGTCCGAAGTGCGGATTCAGAGTGATCATCAACGGTTTATGACGTTACTCCCGAGGTTTATGTTGCCTTCGTCCTCGGGAGCAGCACCAAGTATTGAGGCTCCGAATGATCCAGCTCTGGCGCTTCGTCTTTCAGGGGCTCTGTCGACCTCCGAGGCACCACCTACCAATGACCAATGAAAGCTCTTAGTTTAAAAGTTATTGTAAAATATTTATGCATTTAAGTTTTTTTTTTTTTTTTTTTTTTATATATATATATGTAAATATTTTTGTGTTTTATTTATATAAATGTTTATGTTTTTTTTTTGTTTTTTTTTGTTTTTTGTTTTTTTGTTTTTTTTGTTTTTTTGTTTTATTAATTTTTTGTTTTTTTTTTTTGTTTTTTTTTTCAAAGAAATAAAACTAAATCAAAAATCAAAAGTAAAAGACAAAACACAAAAATAAACACAAACAAAAACATAAAACACAAACAAAGGATTAGCAAATTTTCTAATCCCCGGCAACGGCGCCAAAAATTTGATGCGAAAATAAGTTAACGCACAAAATTAAACCCTCTTTTTGACAATTGTAGTATAGATGTAAGTAGGGTATCGTTCTAGGCCGGGGATTAAGAGGGATTGCTAATCAAAGTAAAATTTAATTAAAAACGTAAAAATAAAATTTAAAACACTAAACTAGAATAACTCAAAATAAAACTAACGAATAATCTAAAACAAATCAAATGACTCAAAATAATTCAAGACTTTAGAAAATATAAACTAAATTTAATTCTAACAATTTTAACACTTTAAAATAAACGGGGATTGATTTTTAAGAAATTGATTTTAAAACAGAAATTTAAAAACAAACTTCAAAGAAAATATATATATATTTTTTTCTTTTAGAATTAAAATAAAATGATGAAACGTTAGTTAGAGGGTTCCTTATCCACACATGAATAAATGCATATAATTTGATTCCCAGTTATGACTTCAACAAACGAATAAATGACAACGCCCCAAGTTAATTAGGTCCGCTTAAATTAACCTTCAGATTTCCCTAAATTCATTGAATTGGACGGGATACGCATCACAACCAAATTATTTTTATCAAGCTCTCTAACTATGGAATACGCATGATAGAGAGACATATCAAAAATCATTAAGTTCAATGGAAATCATAAGCATCGACTAGGCATTCATAACTATGGAATACGCATGTTAATCCAACCTAGGGTTTACTAAACACAATCGTGACTAGCGATTTTTACTACTCATGGATATAAGTTCATAACGATTAGGTGAAATTCCCTTATATCCTAGCATCAAGTCTAAGCATGCAAATTAAGTGTCGACCCTTAACCCACATACATAAACAAGTTATTAATCAACACAGAAAAATAAACCACATCCAACGTTCAAGAATTCATAACTGGAGTAAATCAAATCATAATAAACATTTATCCATGGTTTCAAATTCACCTCTAACTAAACAAAAATTAATTACACATTATTCATAAATTAAAATAAAAATAAAACATAAGTTTGGAACGAATTAACCGAAAGAGGAATGGAGCTTGCTGCTTCTGTCCCTTTATTTCTGCACGTCCCCCCTGCCTTGCTGCCAGCTGCAAAGGGCAGCCTCATTTAAGTTCCACGTGTCCTGCATCTCTCCACTCTCTCGCAGTTACCTTCCCGCGTCTCGCCAGCGGCAGCACTGCTGCTCTTCTGCTTGTCTCGCAGCCAGCTGCCAAGTGCAGCGTCAGTCAGCCGCCCAAGGCAGCTCTCTTTCAATTCTGCGCGCCACAGCTCTCCTCCCAGTACCTGTCTCTCAGCTTCCTGCTGACTTGCTCACTGCACGCTGACTTCCTTGCTGCCCCAAGGCAGCGCCAGCTGCTGACCCCGCGTATTTTTTAAAGCTACCTAAGGCAGGCAGCTACCCTCGCTCGTCAGTCCTCCCACACGCGAGCTGCCCAAGGGCAGCCCTCCTTCTTTCCTTCTCCCCCCTAGGCTCCCTCTGGCACTGTCTCCTTTTATTTCCTTATTTCCTCATTTTTCCGCGTGCCAAGGCAGCTTGCATCTGCTTTCCGTCCCACCTTCTAGCTTTTTCTTTTATTATTTCTCCCACTTTTGTGCGTCAGCTGCCAGTCCATTCCCACTCAATCCTCCACTGAATCATCAGCAGCCCACGCTGCCTTCTATTTTATTTGCTGCCAACCTTTCCTGCGCACAAAGCACCAGCTTTTTATTCTTTTTCTTTTATCCTTTTATGCATGCCAACTTCTCTTTCTATTATTTATTTTCATGCATGCTACCAATGACTAATGCCAGTTCATTCAACAATGCTCTTTTCTTTTAAAGGAAGATGATTTCCATGAAAACATGGTAACATACTAGCAGACCCCTTAAATAAAACTTTCCATTTTTAATTTTACCATTTCCCTTTCTCTGACTTGCTTTCCGTTAAAAACCTTGTGTTTCCCTTTTTTTTTTATTTTTTATTCTTTTCTTTATAAAACAAACCATGATGATGTTTCAAACATCATCATGAATCATTATTATTATTATATATATATATATTATACATTTTATTTAATTTAAAAGCTAAACAGTTTTAACACGAATTTATTACATAAAATCACACTTATGCTATTTTTATTTTCTTAGCTAGATAAATTCGATAAAACACAAAAACAAAGTAAATAGCACAAAAATATGAGGAACTAACTAAGAAAAGACGAGTGAATTCGAATTAAAAATATATATAAATATGATCCGATCATAGTACTAAGTGGTTTTCCGTTAGAATTATGTCAATAACTCTGTTAGCATGCTGATGTGGCACAAATTTAAAACCCATAGGTCTAATAATATAGTAGCACGTGGATTTCTCAAAAATAATTTACTGATTCTAAACTCTAAAAATATGCAAAAACAAAATAAAAAAGAAGAAAAAAAAAAGAAATTATTTTTTAAAATTCTAATATCAATGTGATTCGAATTTCCTTCAAACTCGTGAACGCACCATAATATCATTAGAACCAAAATAAGGAGTTTGGTCAATCTCATAGACTATTTGTTATAAAAATCCTACTAATTTATTAGCAATGAACAAGTACAAACTAATTTCTTAGATATTGAGAAGGAATGTGGAATGAATATAGTGTGCAATTAGACACATATTATGATTATTGTTATTTTTGTCAAACGAGATTATGGTTGTGTGGAATTACCCCAACATTGACTTTTGAGTTTTCTTTTTTTATACAACAATATTTTTATACAGGTGGGAACTAGGAACAATCAAATGCTGAATCTCGAGTACAAAAGTAAATACCCTTAATCGACTAAGTAACAAATTTCTAGAAAACAAAACTGAATTTAAAACTTGGAGAAATTTATGCTGATTCATGAAGTTTTACTGGAACCAATTGATAATCATTGCAAAATCGAATTTTCAATCCCACAAACTTTTGCTCCACTTGCAAACAGGCTTTGCTTGTTCAACTTTGGGACAATCCCAAAAATTTGGAGTTAAGGGTTACCAAAGAACATTCATTAGTGCAGATGGAATTCACCTTAGTATAACGTGAAATTCAAGGATCAAACAAACAAAAGATAATGATAAGGAGACACAAATTTTTTAGTCAAATTTACAAATCAAATAATGTGTCACTAATATGAAATTAGAATGCCAATCAATACTTAAGTAATAGTCCAATCATCAACCACCATGTCATTTTGTTCACAAATTTGGTTTAAAAATATAGTCTCTCTAGCATTAACAAACGAATCAAAACGGTCTCAACAAATAAGTTAATCATATAGTGGTGATGTATTTTCTTCCTAAATTTATGAGCTATATGAATTCTTTCGATATGTCTCAGATTTTGATATACCATATGTATTGAACAAAATTTAACACAACATAAAGAAGTTGTTAGCATTAATATAAAGCACAAAATGTACAAAACATTAATCGAAAAACATATCACCACAAAGCTTTTGTAAGTGTTGAAAATACAGGCTACTTGCATACATTCTTTTCAATGTACGTGTGTGAATACACTATTTTTAAAAATTCAAATGTCTAATGTATGCATTGTTGATAAATCTTAATATTATCTAACGTTAAAGGTGATTGTTTGTTATTTATATAGTTTTCACTGATATGTCCACCAATAACGATTTTATTACCGATAGATCCGTAATTATGAACCACCAATATGTCTACCAATAACGATATTTAAATCTTTGCCCACATATTACCAGTGCCAGTGCTAGAAATTGCTGCTGGTCACCGTCATTGTGGCCTAAAATTTTTCCAGTCGCCGATAAATGTCAAGTCACATTGACGTAAAAAAAAAATATATATATATCTACAACTTTTTCATTTTCAATTATATTTTATTATGTGAGTTTATTGTTTACATTTAGACCCAGCTTTGATTGGCCAATCACCGGAAAATTTGATCAACCAGTTGCAGGAAATAGTTGACCGGTTGGAAAAACATGGTAGGATTGAATGACAATCATGTAATTATATTGAATTCTAGAATTTATAAAATTGTTTTGGTTGACTTTTCCATTGGTACATAAACTAAACACATGGTATTTAGCTAAGAGTTTTCTTAAAATTGGTACTTAAAACTACCATATACCTGGGGAAAACAAGTTATATTGGCATGTATAACCACTATTTTGCAAAGAGGCCTAGGTGGCCACTTAGGTGCTAGGTAAAGGTCATGAGCGTTTACAAAATCGATGACGCCTCTAGGCGGTCCTAGGCGGTTCAATTTTTTATTTAGGTTAATGCGTTTGAAGATAATATTCTTGTAAAATAATTATGGACGTTGTTATGAAGATAATACATATTTTATTTTATATATTTGTAGACATCGAAATTTCGGTAAATAAATGTTAATCAAAGTGTCAACGCTCATGTATTACATAAATTTTACACGTAGCGTGTGACTCAACGAAAATTGAAATGAGTTGGAAAAGTCATCAAATAGGACACGTGTCAACACCTGACAGAAACGACTTATTTCATCTGGGATATTATATTCAAAATTAGGCTTTGGAAAATTCTATAAATACAAGCCCATTTCATTCATTTGGGAAGGAGGAATTCATATTACACCAAAACCTTGAAGCTTTGAAACTCCGAAGCTCTCAAGCATCCAGGTTCCCGAAGAATCAAGAAAGCCCTATTCGTTATTCGTTCATCGTTCTTCCAAGATCAAGCCCCGACGGCCCTTGGATCAACAATCATCCACCTTCAAGATCAAGCCCCGACGACCCTTTGAAGAACTTCCACCAATTCAAGATCAAGCCCCCGACGGCCCTTGAAGAAAGTGTTCATCGTTCATCATCCGTTCATCCTAAGATCAAGCCCCAACGACCCTTTGGATCAACAACGTCGACAAATCCATACATCCAATCACTGTTCTTCAAAATCAAGCCCAAAAGCCCTTGAAGATCCGTTCATCACTGTTCTTCAAGATCAAGCCCAAAAGCCCTTGAAGATCCGTTCATCACCGTTATTCAAGATCAAGTCTCAACGGCCCTTGAAGAAACGCTCATCCTCAAGATCAAGCCCCAACGGCTCCTTGAAGATTCGCTCAAATCCACCTTCAAGATCAAGCCCACGGCCTTTGAAGAACGTTCATCCTTAGATCAAGCCCAACGGCCCTTTGGATCAATCGCACATCCACAAATCAACACCTTACGGAGATCGAATCAGAGGATCAAATTTGAGAGAGATTGTAACCCAAAATCATCAAATACAAATATTTGTTTGTGCACGTTGTTCTTGTCTCTTTCGTTTCAGGAATTTTCCGTGTTCACAAATTGGCATGCCCGGTGGGATAATCTCTACCTCTCATCTCTTTCTCCGTTCAAGGAATCCAAACACACCTCAAAGTCAATGGCATCAAGCAAGGGACAAGCCGTTCTCGCAACCACTGAGGGAAGGATCCTAAGCACTTCTGCCGCAAACGGACAATCCATTGGCGCCACAACCGCTCCTCAACATGCCACTTCAAAGTTGGTGCCGCTAAAAGAGCAAGGAGAGCATCAAAGGTATGAGTCTGTCATCAACCTGACCTCGCTGGGGGCACCGAAGCATGCTGCTGAGGCACACAAGATGACATCCCAAAACAGCCAACGACGTTCTTCGTCAGCATCTTGGATGTCTAAAGGAAAGTCACGTCTATTGGTTGCACATGTCATGACCATCGGCGTTACCTCCATCGAAGAACAACTGGCTCAAATGAATGAAGCGATCACAAGGCTAACACGGATTGTTGAAGAAAAAGACTTGCAAATCGCTGCACTCGTTAGCCGACTGGAGCCACAGGACGACGAGAACCCCGACCCAGAGAATGATCCACTAAAGAGAAGAGATGATGAAGAAGATGAGCTTCAGGTGGAGAAAAACGATGTGAAGCCGGAGCCAGACCAAGCAGCGACACTCATGGGATCTCTTTCTATCCAGCAGCTGCAGGAGATGATCACCAACACCATCAAGGCACAGTACGAAGGGAGCTCACATACCTCCTTGTTCTACTCGAAGCCCTACTCCAAGAAGATTGATGCCCTGAAGATGCCAAGGGGTTATCAACCACCAAAGTTCATGCAGTTTGATGGAAAAGGAAACCCGAAACAGCACGTTGCCCACTTTGTTGAAACTTGCAACAATGCAGGGACCGAAGGGGACTACCTTGCCAAGCAGTTTGTGCACTCGCTGAAAGGAAACGCCTTTGAGTGGTACACGGACCTAGAGCCTGAGTCCATCAACAGCTGGGAGCAATTAGAGCGGGAATTCCTCAACTGATTCTATAGCACCCGCCGCACTGTGAGCATGCTAGAGCTAACAAGCACAAAGCAGTGGAAGGACGAGCCAGTCATTGACTACATCAACAGATGGCGCACTCTAAGCCTCGACTGTAAAGACAGGCTCTCGGAAACCTCTTCAATCGAGATGTGCATCCAAGGCATGCAATGGGGTTTGCAATACATCCTTCAAGGCATTAAACCACGGACATTCGAGGAATTGGCCACTCGCGCCCATGACATGGAGTTGAGCATCGCCCATCATGGGAAGAAAGAATCAATCGCCGACTACAAGAACGACAAAGTTCTTGGGCCAAAGTTAGAGAAGACTGCGTGGAAACCCACCAAGGAAGCAATGACGGTCAACACATCTCCCGTCAAAATCTCCACACGAGGCAAGGCGATTCAAACCGAAGCTTTTTGTGATCAAGAGATGCGTAGATGCACTTTGAAGGAGTAATGCGAAAATAAGTTAACGCACAAATTAAACCCTATTTGTGACAATTGTAGTAATGATGTAAGTAGGGATCGTTCTAACCGGGGATTAACTAGCGATGCTAACCAAAGTAAAATTAAATTAAAAACGTAAAAACAAAATTTAAAACACTAAACTAAAATCAAAACACTTTAACTAGAATCACTCAAAATAAAACTAACAAATAAACTAAAACAAATCAAAAGACTCAAAATAATTCAAGACTCAAGAAAACACAAACTAAATTGATTTCTAACAAATCTAACACTTCAAAATAAATGGGGGATTGATTTTTTACGAAATTGAATTTAAAACAGAAACTTAAAAACAAACTTCAAAGAAAATATATTTTATAGAATGATGAGACGTTAGTTAGAGGGTTCCTTATCCACACATGAATATATGCATATAATTTGATTCCCAGTTATGATTTCAACAAACGAATAAATGACTATGCTCCAAGTTAATTAGGTCTGCTTAAATTAACCTTCAGATTTCCCTAGATTCATTGAATTGGACGGGATACGCATCACAACCAAATTATTCTTATCAAGTTCCCTAACTATGGAATACGCATGATAGAGAGACATATCAAAGATCATTAAGTTCAATGGAAATCATAAGCATCGACTAGGCATTCATAACTATGGAATACGCATGTTAATCCAACCTAGGGTTTACTAAACACAATCGTGACTAGCGATTTTTACTACTCATGAATATAAGTTCATAACGATTAGGTGAAATTCCCTTATATCCTAGCATCAAGTCTAAGCATGCAAATTAAGTGTCGACCCTCAACCCACATACATAAATAAGTTCTTAATCAAATCAGAAAAATAAACCACATCCAACGTTCAAGAATTCATAACTGGAGTAAATCAAATCATAATAAACATTTATCCATGGTTTCAAATTCCCCTCTAACTAAACAGAAATTAATTACACATGTTTAATATAATTGAAAAGCAAATTAAATTAAACATGAGTTTAAGAAAAATAAAACCAAATGAGGAGTTGCTCCTTTGGTGCCGTGTGTTTTTCTCCTCCCAGAGGCTCACGCTGCACAAGGCAGCTTTGCTTCTCTCAATTTTCTGTCAGCCTACTGCCTTCTGTTTCGGTTTCCTGCGCCTGTCTCCAGTCTCTCCTCTCTGCTGCCTAAGGCAGCTTGCCTTCTCTCCCCTTCTTCTCTCTTTCCGCCAGCTGCTCTCTCTCCCCCCCAGGCAGCTATCTGCCGTCCTCCTTTTCTTCTTTTGCCGCGCCTTGCTCCTTCCAGTCCCCTGGTTTCCTTTCCTGTCTCTCTGGCATAGCCCGCGCGCCTGCCTTCCCACGCTGCCAGTCCTCCCGCCAGCTGCTCTCTCGCGTCCGTCTGCCTTCTCTGCGTCTCTAGCCGCTGTCTCTTTCTTTCCCGCTGCACAAGGCAGCTGTTCTCCTCTCCTCCAGCTGCGCAAAGCAGCTGTTGTAGTATATCCCCTCAGTATTCCCGCCTGTCACTTTTATTTTATTTTCTTTCCTTACCAGTACGAGTCCCACTCTCTTTTCTGTCAGTTTCCTTTCTCCCCACTGTCTCCTTCAGTGTTTCTCCCACTTGTCCCCTTTATTTCTATTTTATTATTTTCTTTTCAAACCACCCTCCACTGCTTCTTATCCCGCACTCTTCTCTGTCTCCCCCACTCTTCTCTTTTTCTTTTCTTTTATTCTTCCATTAGTCCCTGCCATCCACTTCCTTTTATTTTCTGTTTTTAGTTTTCCGCTTGCTGTCATGCATTCCATTATTCTTTTCCTTTGATTATTCATGCATTAATCCATTATTTCTGCTCCCTTGTTTTTTTATTTTCTTTTCAGCCCATTTTGTTTGAAATTAATCCTACAACAAAATTAATTGTACATTAACACAAGGTAAGGTAAATTGCTACAATTTTAACACAAAAACATCACAAAAACTTTAGAAATGGATGGTATAAATGCATGAAATATATGAGTGATCAAATACCCCCAAACTTACATTTTTTGCTAGTCCTCGAGCAAAACAAAGAAAACATGAAAAAGTAATAACATGAAAAACATTAGCTTCCCTCTATGTGACCCTCATAGAATTTCATTCAAGAAAACAAATCATCAAGAACCATAGCTAGCATCAAGGAACTAATCCAAGTTCATCTTCCTTATTCAAATATTAGCAGTAATCTTTGAATCATCCTTGAAGTGTAGTGTGTGAGATAGCCATGCTAATGCAATTTCAAAATTTTTTATATTTTTAAAATCATCATATGCAAACTAGCAACCTTCTCACGGGATATACACTCAATCACACATGTGTTTAGTTTAAATGTGTTTCGCTCAAAGAATCAAATGTGAAATTTCTACCATAAGCTTGTATAAAGATCTCATCTCCACAATCATAATTGCAAAACTTAAATCAAGAGGACTTTTATTGGATGTAATGAGGTTTAGGGAGAGGGTTATTGAAATGAAAGAATAGGTAAACACAAGTTCCAAGCTACATTGCAAGCAATTCTTTTCTTTAGATTTATAAGAACTCAATCTTTCCAACGATTCTTTT
Organism: Malus fusca; assembly: GCA_035220775.1. Lineage (NCBI taxonomy): Eukaryota > Viridiplantae > Streptophyta > Magnoliopsida > Rosales > Rosaceae > Malus > Malus fusca. The sequence continues at coordinate 16,526,076 of CM069066.1, read as the reverse complement.
AGCACCTCCAACCACACCCTTAAACTGAAACTTTAAAAACTTTTTATTTCATTTGTATACAATCTTTCTTTTTCTTTTTTTTTTTTTTTTTTTTTTAAATACAAACATGAAATACCCCCACACTTATTCTTTTGCCAAACACCTTCAAAGTACTTCACAAACGTTTCTCATAAGACAATCTCGCATTGCTCGCTTGGAAAGGGTAAGGAAAAATGTTTCAGGTATAAGGGTAGACATATCTGGTGATAAGAAATAAAAGGCTCAACATACACGGCTCAAATTGGCAATCTAATGATATCATTTTTCTTTGGGAAACATGGTTATTTGGGCCATAGTGGTAAACCTAATGCCTCTATCATTTTCAAGTTCATGCAATCAATGACAAATATTTCGAAAGATCGTTATGCAAGTTCTAGAGAAGTATCTCACATAAGTTCATCACACATGAAAGAATAAGAGTGTATGAAAAATGCACACACTTTCAATAGGCTCAAAAACTCACATAGGATGTATATGGTCACTAAATTCACATATGGAGTTTTAAATCATGCTTTAGTTTCACATCAACAAGGCTATGTGCGTTTAGTTTTTCAAAGATGATCAAATATGTACAAAACTAACACGAGAATTAGGAATTTCACACAACACATGTTAACTAAGTTCTTGATCATCATGGTTCAAATTTTATCCAATTATATCATTGGGTCGGGAAACTAACAAAAATCTAATTCAAAACAATAAGGAAAACAAGGAAATATTTTTGGATTTTTTAAATTTTCCGATTTTTTGATTTATTTTTTTTTTTTTTTTTTTGATTTTTGATTTTTTTTTTAAAAAACAACAACTTAATTAAGAAAATACAAAGCAATAACATGGAAACAAATGAAACCAGTTCAAAGTCGAAGGTACAAAAATTTTCAATTTGGTCATTTTTATACTCTTTACCCCCACACTTAAACTAGACATTGTCCCCAATGTCAGAAAATATAATAAAATGCAAATAAAAATAAAATAAATAAATATAAAGAAACAAAATAAAGCAATAGGACTGAAAACTTCCTTAATTTGCAGTAAAATCAAGCGATGACCCCCCAAGCTAAAATTCTGCAATCAACTTCAAGGGTGGAAGTAACCAAAAGTTCCTGCAAAGAAAAGAAATAATTCAGTTAAGTAACACAAGAAAATGTAGAAAATGCAAACGAAAAATTGAAAATGACGATAAAAGACAATGAATAGAACTAATAAGTGATCATTGGTCGTGCTTGTTGACTTTCCACAGCTTTAAACTTGAACTGGCCTAGGGAACTTCTTAGCAAGGAAAATGAGACTTGATTTGTGGTGGTGATTTGATGGCCTTGTACGGCGAGGCTGTGCACTTTGTCGACTTATGCGTCCATATGTTGTTGAAGCTTCTCGAGCTCTTGGTTTCAACTCGGACTCCTTCTGCCGGGTTGATTGAGTCTGCAGGCTGCATTCTTCTCTGCTTGTTTCTTCTGCACGGCAGGTAGGCACGAGGTAGAGGTGGTGGTCTGTTTCTTTGTTCAATCTGTCCAAGTGCCGACCGATTGCCTTCTTTCCCCTTGTCTCGCAAGCAAGAGCAAGGGTAAAGGAAAAACATGCCATGAGATATCTTTGCCTTTGACTCTGATGATATGAGATACTTTTGCTTTTGAAGAAGTATCTTTCCACAGGTGTATTCTTGAACTGGGATGAGGAACTTCTTAGTAAGGAAAATGAGACTTGATCTTGATGATGAATCAGCACGTTGTCTCCACATGCTTCAAGTTATCATTTTCACTTGCCTTATCTGTTCTCCAGGCAGATGTGGCATCTTCTTCGGAAGTACATCAGCAGTTGAAGATGAGCACTTGAGAGCAATGCTAGGTAAGCAATCAGGAAGGATTTCCAGGCAGTCGGTTCTTAGATCGGAAGATTGACACCAAGTGCTGGCTGATTGCTCGCTTTCTCCTTGTCACAAAGACAAGGAAAAGGACAGGGAGAAAACATGATATGAGATACTCTTGCTTTCAACCTTCATGATATGAAATACTCTAGCTCTTGATGACTTGTTTGCAGAGGTATCCCAGGGAATGAGAAACACAGAGTAACTCGAGAGGCTTCGTTGGGAATGCATTTTCGGAGATGAAGAAGTGCTGAGGGGGTTTGCCTTTGCAATGGATGGCGAAGGTAGACGTTTATAGGAATGATTCTTCACAACCGAAACTGTTCCTTTACCCCTGTCGGCAGCCGGTGGATGGATGAACAGTACAAGTTACGCGCTTTCTGACAAAGCTGCCCGTAATTTCCGCAAAGCTGACAGTGCGCGTGACGAAAGACGACAAAACTGGAAAAGCTGCTCGCCTCGTGATTCCTGACCGCTCCATCTTTTGAGAGAGAGGCGCCCGACTTTTGAGAACGGCGTCTGACTTTTGAGACGGAGTCCGTCGCTTTTGAGAAGAGAATCCGGCTTTTGAGAAAGGAGACGCCGCTTTTGAGAAGAGAATCCGGCTTTTGAGAAAGGAGCCCCGACTCTTCGATTTGCGAGAGGACGCCTCTTCGATTTCTGAGGAGCGCCTCTTTGATTTCTTCTTTTTATAGAGGTGCTAATTTTGTTCCACAACACACTTGAGCTCCCTCCTGTAAACACTCCACTCTTGCACTTTTTTAATCTTGATCAGTTCGACCTCTTCTTTTTCTTCACATCTTCAAATATGTCTTGCCCTTCTGACCGTCGCCTTAACTTGAATGTTGGGGAAGATATTGATATGTCTTCTCCAACCAACATTTGGCAGCCGTCATTCATATCCCCAAATGGTCCTCTTACAGTTGGGGATTCCATGATGATGAATGATACAACCGCTTCGGTGGTGGCCAGAAATCTTCTCACTCCTAGAGACACTAGGATACTTTCCAGGCGGTCCGACGAACTGGCTGTTCAGGACTCTCTGGCCTACATCGTCCGATGTGCAGGCTCAGTCTCAAACATGGGCCAACGTCTTCTTGCTCGATCTCGTCAGGTTGAGTCGTTGATGGCTGAAGTGGCTAGTCTTCGGCAAGAGGTCAGAGTTCTTAGGCATGAGAATAAGGAGTTGCACATGCTCGCAACTAATTACTCAACAAGCATGAAGAGGAAGCTTGATCAGCTGCAGGAGTCCGAAGTGTGGATTCAGAGTGATCATCAACGATTTATGGCGCTACTCCCGAGGTTTATGTTGCCTTCGTCCTCGGGTACTGCACCAAGTATTGAGGCTCCGAATGATCCAACTCTGGCGCTTCGTCTTTCTGGGGCTCCGTCGACCTCCGAGGCACCACCTACCAACGACCAATGAAAGCTATTAGTTCACATTATTGTAAAATATTTATGCTTTTAAGTTTATTTAATTATATATATAAATATAAGTATTTTTTTGTTTTGTTTTTTTTTTTTTTTTTAAATTATATGGATGTTTATTATTATTTTTAAAAATAAGTAAATCAAAGTAAAAAGACTATGTTTAATCTCCCAAACAAATATCACAACTAAATAAACAAAACAAAATGAAAGCAGTAAAGAGAAGGGTTTAGGAATGCAAATCTGATTGTGGGTGATTCCTAGGCCTCCCTTCTTTATTCAAATGCAAGGATTTATCCTTGAATGGGCGGTGGTACTTGAAATGATCCGACAATGGTCTAAGTTCTAATGACGGTGCCTGAATCATCAAAATTAGATTGTTAGCATAACATAAAATTAAAAATGGAGAAGATGGCTTACTATCTCGTTCAAATTCAATCACAAACACCACGTCTTTGAACGTTTCAGGGACTTTGAACTTGGCCAAATTTATTATAATGGTTGTGGCTTGTCCCGTGTCATCAGTCTCAACTTCTTTGGGCTTGATTGTCTCATGCACAGCCTCTTTGATATGTTCAACATATTCTCCGGCCACCTCCTTTTCTGGAATCCCTCTTCTTGGTGTGCAAGGTTCTTTGAATGATTCAACATCATCGGGAACATAATTTGGTGCACCAAAAATTGGGATCTCATTTTGCACCTCTGGAAGAGCTTCCACAACGTCTTTTTCATTCACTTCTTCCTTGGGATTTAAAAACCTGCAAGGAAAAAGGACAATTGGCGGAATGGGGTTAGAATGAATTGAATTTAGAACCTCCTCACCTGAGTTGGATGGCATAAGGACTTGAGGGGTTTGCGACAAGAATTCTTCTAAACTGCCCAAGTCGTCATCCTCATCTTCTTCTTGAAGCGGCAATTCATCCATGTTCGGGCTATGTTTGGATGGTTCTGGGACAACTTCATCCTCCATATCACTTCCCAAAGTGATGGCTTCATTGATTTCCATTTCTCCCTTTGAATTTGCAAATGTGGAGTTGGAGAGTTCTCTTTGATCTTGAATCTGTGCCATGATCTCCATAATCTGCCCAACTTGCTTCTCCAATGCATCCACCTTGTTGGCTTTATTTTGCATCTCCTTGTTTCGATTTTCGACTTCCTGGTTCAAAGCGGTGATTAATTGAATAATATTATCATTATCAACCGACGAACCTGAATTTGGTTGGGGAGATTGTGGTGGAGGCTGTGGTGGTGCACATGGCCATTGATAGAACTCCTCTGATGGCTGCAATTGTTCTTCGTTTTGTGAGCCCTGAGTCAAAGAAATGAGTCCATCAAGAATTTCATTATAATTCATGGGCATACTTGAATTCGATTGAAATTGCTGTGGGGGAGGTTGTGGTGGCTGCATAGATCTTGAATAAAACTCCTCATCTTGTTGCCAATATCCACTTTGTTGAACTTGTTGAGGTTCTCCCCACCTATGATCTAAATAATTTCTCCAATCCGAATTGTAAGCGTTGGAAAACATGTTGCCCCTTGATTGGTTATGGCCTTGATATCCCCAAACATCTTCATTTGCAGAAAATTGGGGACATTGATGAGTTTGATATCCTTGCCCATACGATGCACCAAATGTAGGGACACTTGGCATTGTGGCCCTTTCAGCATTCTGAGTTAATTGAGAAGTAAGATTTGCCAATTGAGCGTAAATGCTATTAAAATCCATGTCTTACTTCTCTAGTACCTAAAATAAAAGAAAGAGAACTAAATCAAATATCAAAAGTAAAAGACATAACAAATAAAATAAAATAAAATAAAATAAAACACAAACAAAAACATAAACAAGGGATTAGCAAATTTGCTAATCCCCGGCAACGGCGCCAAAATTTTAATGCGAAAATAAGTTAACGCACAAATTAAACCCTATTTGTGACAATTGTAGTAATGATGTAAGTAGGGATCGTTCTAACCGGGGATTAACTAGGGATGCTAACCAAAGTAAAATTAAATTAAAAACGTAAAAACAAAATTTAAAACACTAAACTAAAATCAAAACACTTTAACTAGAATCACTCAAAATAAAACTAACAAATAAACTAAAACAAATCAAAAGACTCAAAATAATTCAAGACTCAAGAAAACACAAACTAAATTGATTTCTAACAAATCTAACACTTTAAAATAAATGGGGGATTGATTGTTTACGAAATTGAATTTAAAACAGAAACTTAAAAACAAACTTCAAAGAAAATATATTTTATAGAATGATGAGACGTTAGTTAGAGGGTTCCTTATCCACACATGAATATATGCATATAATTTGATTCCCAGTTATGATTTCAACAAACGAATAAATGACTATGCTCCAAGTTAATTAGGTCTGCTTAAATTAACCTTCAGATTTCCCTAGATTCATTGAATTGGACGGGATACGCATCACAACCAAATTATTCTTATCAAGTTCCCTAACTATGGAATACGCATGATAGAGAGACATATCAAAGATCATTAAGTTCAATGGAAATCATAAGCATCGACTAGGCATTCATAACTATGGAATACGCATGTTAATCCAACCTAGGGTTTACTAAACACAATCGTGACTAGCGATTTTTACTACTCATGAATATAAGTTCATAACGATTAGGTGAAATTCCCTTATATCCTAGCATCAAGTCTAAGCATGCAAATTAAGTGTCGACCCTCAACCCACATACATAAATAAGTTCTTAATCAAATCAGAAAAATAAACCACATCCAACGTTCAAGAATTCATAACTGGAGTAAATCAAATCATAATAAACATTTATCCATGGTTTCAAATTCCCCTCTAACTAAACAGAAATTAATTACACATGTTTAATATAATTGAAAAGCAAATTAAATTAAACATGAGTTTAAGAAAAATAAAATCAAATGAGGAGTTGCTCCTTTGGTGCCGTGTGTTTTTCTCCTCCCAGAGGCTCACGCTGCACAAGGCAGCTTTGCTTCTCTCAATTTTCTATCAGCCTACTGCCTTCTGTTTCGGTTTCCTGCGCCTGTCTCCAGTCTCTCCTCTCTGCTGCCTAAGGCAGCTTGCCTTCTCTCCCCTTCTTCTCTCTTTCCGCCAGCTGCTCTCTCTCCCCCCCAGGCAGCTATCTGCCGTCCTCCTTTTCTTTTTTTTCCGCGCCTTGCTCCTTCCAGTCCCCTGGTTTCCTTGCCTGTCTCTCTGGCACAACCCGCGCGCCTGCCTTCCCACGCTGCCAGTCCTCCCGCCAGCTGCTCTCTCGCGTCCGTCTGCCTTCTCTGCGTCTCTAGCCTCTGTCTCTTTCTTTCCCGCTGCACAAGGCAACTGTTCTCCTCTCCTCCAGCTGCGCAAAGCAGCTGTTGTAATATATCCCCTCAGTATTCCCGCCTGTCACTTTTATTTTATTTTCTTTCCTTACCAGTACGAGTCCCACTCTCTTTTCTGTCAGTTTCCTTTCTCCCCACTGTCTCCTTCAGTGTTTCTCCCACTTGTCCCCTTTATTTCTATTTTATTATTTTCTTTTCAAACCACCCTCCACTGCTTCTTATCCCGCACTCTTCTCTGTCTCCCCCACTCTTCTCTTTTTCTTTTCTTTTATTCTTCCATTAGTCCCTGCCATCCACTTCCTTTTATTTTTTGTTTTTAGTTTTCCGCTTGCTGTCATGCATTCCATTATTCTTTTCCTTTGATTATTCATGCATTAATCCATTATTTCTGCTCCCTTGTTTTTTTATTTTCTTTTCAGCCCATTTTGTTTGAAATTAATCCTACAACAAAATTAACTATACATTAACACAAGGTAAGGTAAATTGCTACAATTTTAACACAAAAACATCACAAAAACTTTAGAAATGGATGGTATAAATGCATGAAATATATGAGTGATCAAGGAGCTTGAGGAGAGAACTTATCCATTCCCCGACTCTGATGTGGTTGCCATGTTAGAAGACTTGCTGGAAAAGAAGGTGATTGGTTTGCCTGAGTGCAAACGGCCATAAGAGATGAATCGCACTGACAGTCCAAGGTACTGTAAATTCCACCGCTTCATCAGTCATCCAACAGAAAAATGCTTCGTGCTGAAAGATCTCATCATGAAGTTGGCTCAGAAAGGAATCATCGAGCTAGATCTTGACGATGTGGTGAAGTCAAACTATACCACCTTCACTTCTGGCTCTTCTGACTCAAAGTTTTCACCTCAACCGCTGGGGGCATCCTCCAAGACAAGCAAGGTTGAAGGATGGACTCAAGTCACTCCTAAGAAATTGCACAAGAAGCATACGTCTCCTCCACAAGTCCGCCAATCGGAAAGGGGGCAAAACAGCTATTGTCAACTTCAAAGCAACATGAACGTGTTGAAGATGATGAAATTTCGACACATAGATCGTCCATCCCCATCACAATACGCGATTTCTTGCCCGAAGACTTCTTCAATCACTCGGTCAAGGCTCCTTGCTATGAAGATTGCGAGGAACGACTCTCTCAGATCGCTTGACGAACCAAAGCTCCTTGTCCGCACGAGCCTAAACTGTAGGACACGAGGCTCCTCGCCTGCACGAGCCTAAACTGCATGGCACAACGCTTCTGGTCCGCACGAGCATAAAAGGCGACATCAAAGCTCATGGTCTGCACGAGCATAAAAGGTAACACCAAACGCTCATTGCCTGCATGAGCTGAAACTGCAAACGGCGCAAAAAAAAAAAAAAAAAAAAATATGTATGCATTTGAACTACGTTACGACTTGATCTCATCTTTGGAAGGGTACGTAGGCAGCTCGAGCATTCAATTTCGAGTTCAGTCACATCAAAATAAAGAATAAGAAATTTTATTAAAAGTTTGATGTTATTACAATTTCTTTGTACAAAAAAAAAAAAAAAATTATTACAAACATTTTGTTTAAAGAAAAAAAAAAAACTACAGCTTTAAAAAAAAAATATATATATATATGCCTCAGAAGCAGATCAAATAACATCTGCAATTCCAACAGGCTCAAGCTTTCCTTCATTTCACAGCCGTCGGATCCCATGAAAAGGCCAAGTTTCTCTCTCAACTTGACAACCCTCTCTTCCTTACCAACCTCGGCGCCGACGCCATCTACGACACCTGCCGCAGGTCCCTCGTCACCATAAAGCTCCTTCATTTCCGTCTGCTATTTTCTCCCGCTTTGACTTGGTCACGAAGCTCGCACTTTGATACGATCTCAAATCGATCAGCCTGGAACGCCACCGAGAATCTCTACTCTTACTTCGTTCGGTTCCTGAAGGCCACAACAATTTCCTCTTCTTCTTTGAGACCACTATGCTTGCCTTTGAAAATCAACGCGGCGCCTCTCTGCGAGCTTAACATGCTCAAGAACCTTACTGCGTCTGAAATGGCTGGAGCTCTCGGTGGCTTCAATACACATGTCAGCGACATCGTCTCTGTAATCTATATCGCCGCCTACCAAGACCCAGCTCAGAATGTGGAGAGATCTCACTGCACTACCATGATGGAACCCATCAACGGTAGATAAGACCGTCACGTGTCTGTCACAATTCCTTCCATTGAGGTTGGTACGGTTGGGGGTGGGACACAGATTGAATCGTTGTTAACTTCTTTGAACCTGCTCGGGGTGAAGGGTGCTAACAGAGAGGCATCAGGATCTCAGCCATCAGCGCCGCCATCGAAGCTATCGACTCTGGCAGCTCCACTAGGTGGTTGGGACTTACCCCAGCTCACTCGTCATCCTCTACGAGCCTCCTCTTCTTTCACCAACAAACCCAACAGCTTCCACCACACTCCAACCTCTCGCCAACTTTGGCCGTGATCCAAAGGCGATGAACCAAGCGATGCAGCTGGGCAGACCAGTCCAGACCATTATCAAAATTGAACGAGGATCCTCTCTGCCTTCTCTCCACCTTAAAACCGTCTCTGCCACCAAGGGCTCTAAGATCAGATGCCATGAATCAAAGCAGTTGTGACGGCGGCGCCAGTCTCCTTCGTCCTCACTCCACCCAAACCCCAACTGCTACACTTGGTGCGCACACCCGGAGCAAGTGGACCACCAAGCCAGTCGTATGACCTCCTCTTCAGACCACCAAGTTCCATCCACGCCTTTCAGGGAACAAAATCTCCGGCGAGATGAGCGTTGTCTCCACTTGCAGAAACCGGAACATTTGGACCTGTCCCCCAGCAACTTCTCCATTTGCTCGGCTTTGGACCACCTTGACATCTCCACTACCTCCTCCTGCCCTTCATGGAAGCTCTCTGTGCCCATCCACTTCTGATGGTAAATCTCAGTTTGATAACCATGCGGCGGCAACTGCAAGACATGCGTTGTGTGCGTGAACCAGCTGGAAGTGAGTATGAACGAAGCGAGGGAGTTGCGGGACTACAGCAGCTTCGTCTTCTCCTCTGCATGGCACAACACCGTCTCGTCATCTTTTCCTCTGCAAGACCTCTCATTCTGCCCGTTAGCTTCAGCAGTCAGTGATCCCTTCCTCCGCAACGGCAGGCAGTGCAACGAGTGTGCAGCGGCTATGGTCAGTAGCTGTACTCGGTGGCTGTGCTCGGTGGTTGTGCTCGATGCACTCGGCCTGGGTCTTCACCCACAAACCTAGCCTTGCAGAGCACCATATATAAAAGAAAAAAAAATGGTGGGATCTTGGTGCATTGGCACCATGTGCAAGAAAAGAAAAGAAAATATAAAAAATGAATGGTGCATCTGGCACCATGTGCAAGAAAAGAAAAGAAAATAATATATATATATATATATATAAATGGATGGTGAATCAGGCACCATGTGCAAAAAAAAAAAAAAAAAAGGAAAAGAAAAAAAAAATATATATATAAAAAATGGATGGTGCATGAGCACCATGTGCAGGAAAAAAAAATTATAAAGGATCATCACCATCAGCCCATTTTGAAAAGAAAGAGCAAAAGAAAGTAGGGAGGTGGGATGGTGCGGATTGCACCATATGAAAAAAAATAATGGGTGTGTGCATGATTTAAAAAAAAATGAAAAAGGAAATGAAGGTGGTGGTGCACCTGGCACCATGTGAAAAGAAAATATATATATATATATATATATAAAGAGTGATGGTGCATCTGGCACCATGTGCAAAAAAAAAAAAAAAAAAAAAAGATAAACAAATGCATTAAGAGAAATAAAGTCCATTTTATTTATTTTTTTCTGGAAATTTTACATAAATTTGCATTATAAAAAAAAAAAAAAAAAAAAAAAAGTCAAATCAAATTTACAGGAAGGGATCTTCAAGGATGATAAGGTGGCGCCTCATCACTCGGCGGAACTCCAGAAAGACGAAGCACCAGAGATTGATTATCCGGAGCTTCAACACTTGGTGAAGCGCCAGAGGACCAAGGCAGAAGTTGCCGTTGGAGTAACGCCACAAACCTCTGATGATCACTCTGAATCCGAACTTCGGACTCCTGCAGCTGGTCAAGCTTCCTCTTCATGCTTGTTGAGTAATTAGTTGCGAGCATGTGCAACTCTTTATTCTCGTGCCTAAGCACTCTAACCTCTTGCCGAAGACTGGCCACCTCAGCCATCAACGACTCAACCTGACGAGATCGAGCAAGAAGGCGTTGGCCCATGTTTGAAACTGAGCCTGCACATCGGACGCTGTAGGCCAGAGAATCCTGAACAACCAGCTCGTCGGACCGCCTGGAAAGTATCCTAGTGTCTCTAGGAGTGAGCAGATTTATGGCCACCACCGAAGCGGTTGTATCGTTCATCATCATAGAATCCCCAACTGTAAGAGGACCATTGGGAGATACGAAGGACGGCTGCCAAATGTTGTTTGGAGAAGATATGTCACTATCTTCCCCGACATTCCAGTTAAGACGACGGTCAGAAGGGCAAAACATATTCGAAGGTGTGAAGAAAAAAGAAGAGGTCGGACAAATCAAGTTCTTAGAAGTGCAAGTAGGGAGCTTCTACAGGCGGAAAATTCAAGTGTGCTTCGGAATGTGATCGTGCCTCTCTTTAAAAAATCAGCACTCGACGGAGCTTCAAAAATTGAAGAGGCAAGCTCAGAGATCGAAGAGACGTCTGCTTTCTCAAAAGCTGGGCTGCTCAGAAACCACGGGTGGATCTCAGAAATCGAGAGGCCACTTGCTTTTTCAGACGTGTCATCACCTGTCACATGCACACTCATCTTTGCGAAAATCACGGATAATTTGTCGAAGCGCCGATCTCAGATATCGAAGAGGCGCCAGTCTTTTTCAGCCTCGTCAGCACCTGTCACATGCACACTCAGCTTTGCAGAAATTACGGGCAATTTGTCGAAGATTTCTGATGAAGAAGAAAGCACGTGAAGCCATACTGTTTAAATCATCCAACGGTTGCCGACACGAGTAAAAGAATAGTGCCGCTACCCGTTATGAAGAAATCCCTATTAAATGTCAACCTTCACAGCAAGGCAGACAGACCCAACCTCTCTTCATCTCCGAAAATGCATTCCCAACGAAGCCGCTCGAGTCATTCAGTGTTCCTCATCCCTTGGGGTACCTCTGCAAACAAGTCATCAAAAGCAAAAGTATTTCATATCACGAAGGTTGAAAGCAAGAGTATCTCATATCATGCTTTCTCCCTGTCCTTTTCCTTGTCTTTGTGACAAGGAGAAAGCGAGCAATCAGCCAGCACTTGGTGTCAATCTTCCGATCTAAGAACCGACTGCCTGGAAATCCTTCCTGATTGCTTACCTAGCACTACTCTCGAAGTACCCATTATCTCAACATCTTATGCTTCCAGAGAAGATGCCACATCTGCCTGAAGAACAGATAAGGCAAGTGAAAATGATACCTTGAAGCATGTGGAGACAACGTGCTAATTCATCTTCAAGATCAGTCTCCTTTTCCTTGCTAAGAAGTTCCCCAGCCCAGTTCAAGAAGAAAGAAAGCATGCTTTTCCTTTACCCTTGCTCTTGCCTATGAGACAAGGAGAAAGAAAGCAATCGGTCGGCACTTGGACAGATTGAACAAAGAAACAGACCATCACCTCTACCTCGTGCCTACCTGCCGTGCAAAAGAAACAAGCAGAGAAGAATGCTGCCTGCACACTCAATCAACCCAGCAGAAGGAGTCTGAGTTGAAACCAAGAACTCGAGAAGCTTCAAACAACATTTTGAGGGCACCTTCGCCAAAGAGCAAAGTCTCGACATACAATGCCATCAAATCACCAGCACAAGGAACTTTCCTCTTCTTTGCTCAGAACTCCAAACCTAGTTCAAGAATAAGCCTGTGGAAAGTCAAACAATTGGAGGAAACCATAAAATCCTCCAACCCAGTTCAAGATCAAAGCTGTGGAAAGTCAACAAGCGCAACAAAATACGTGCCGATTCATCCACTACCAAAGCCAAATATCATCTACCACATGAAGCTCCTTGTGGTCCAATTTCAAACTTCAAGATCAAGCCTCGACGGCCCTTGAAGAAATTTCAAACAAAGTTCAAGATCAAGCCCCGACGGCCCTTGAAGAATTTCAAACACAGTTCAAGAACAAGCCTCAACGGCCCTTGAAGAAACTTTAAGCCCAATTCAAAGATCAAGCCTCGACGGCCCTTGGATCGACATCTACAATAAGGGACTTCAAAACGCATCTCCTACACGTGACAAGCACATGTATACGACGTACCTTGAAGTGGGGGCATTTGTTTTCATCGAAATTTTGGTAAATAAATGTTGACCGATAAATCAAAGTGTCAACGCGCATGTATTACATAAATTTTACGCGTAGCGTGTGACTCAACGAAAATTGAAATGAGTTGGAAAAGTCATCAAATAGGACACGTGTCAACACCTGGTAGAAACGACTTATTTCATCTGGGATATTATATTCAAAATTAGGCCTTGGAAAATTCTATAAATACAAGCCCATTTCATTCATTTGGGAAGGAGGAATTCATATTACACCAAAACCTTGAAGCTTTGAAACTCCGAAGCTCTCAAGCATCCAGGTTCCCGAAGAATCAAGAAAGCCCTATTCGTTCTTCGTTCATCGTTCTTCCAAGATCAAGCCCCGACGGCCCTTGGATCAACAATCATCCACCTTCAAGATCAAGCCCCGACGACCCTTTGAAGAACTTCCACCAATTCAAGATCAAGCCCCCGACGGCCCTTGAAGAAAGTGTTCATCGTTCATCATCCGTTCATCCTAAGATCAAGCCCCAACGGCCCTTTGGATCAACAACGTCGACAAATCCATACATCCAATCACTGTTCTTCAAAATCAAGCCCAAAAGCCCTTGAAGATCCGTTCATCACTGTTCTTCAAGATCAAGCCCAAAAGCCCTTGAAGATCCGTTCATCACCGTTATTCAAGATCAAGCCTCAACGGCCCTTGAAGAAACGCTCATCCTCAAGATCAAGCCCCAACGGCTCCTTGAAGATCAAGCCCACGGCCCTTGAAGAATGTTCATCCTTAGATCAAGCCCAACGACCCTTTGGATCAATCGCACATCCACAAATCAACACCTTACGGAGATCGAATCAGAGGATCAAATTTGAGAGAGATTGTAACCCAAAATCATCAAATACAAATATTTGTTTGTGCACGTTGTTCTTGTCTCTTTTGTTTCAGGAATTTTCCGTGTTCACAATATTCATTAAAAAAAAAAATTACTGAAAAAAGAAATTCATTTGTATAGAAAACCTCTTGTATAGTCAGTTCCAATACAATAAAATAGCAAGACATTGTATTCCTTGTTTGGAATACAGTACTACCAAATATGTAAGTTTTGCACACTGAGACTACGACTAGCTAAAACATTTGCTACAAAGTTTACTTCTCTGAAAATGTGAGACCATTGTATAACTTCAAATGAAGAAACTCCTAAAAAATTAATCTTAGTTCCCAGGGAACTCCACTCAAACCTTGAACAGCATTGACGGTCAGTTTTGAATCTACCTCCACTAGATACAAGCAAAACCTTTGTGTTTTCCACATTTCAATGCCTTCCTCAGTGTCATAGCTTCAACCACCGGGATGGTTTTCTTTTCCAAATTTAGAGCTCCATCAACAATAGGTAGACCTTCATCATTTCGACAAATACTACAACCACTGTGTTCGCCCTTTAAATTCATCATGGGCATCGCCGGCATGCTGGGAATTTACTCGAACACTAAACTGGAGGGTGCGAGGATGCCACTACTAGATGCCGCTAGTGGATGGGTTTTGAATGATTGAGGTTGTGCGTGAGTTCGACTTCTAACCAAGAGATTGTGCCATTGAGTGGGAGTGGCTCAAATCAAGGTTCTTTCTTTACCTTAAAGATTAGGACTTTACTTATATGGAGAAATGTAACAACATGTAAATGGCAGGGTTGCTGGAAGTGCAACTGACAGAGGAAAGTAAATGGCTGGTATTGTAGATTGCTTGTAAACTAAATGACTGGAATTGAGTTGTAAATAAATGTATTTATTTAAAGTACAAAGCATTCTAAGTACAGAGGGATGCTAAATACAAGGTTTGAGCTTGTTCCCAAGGGATCAGGCAAGTTGCTCTAGTCTTGTGCCAATTTTTGGTGGTTTGGGGAATGACTTTGAGGGTTGTAAATAAAACTACAAATGAGATCGATACTACTAGTGAGCAACAGAGATAATAAACAAGGAAAGTAAAGGATGCTGGGCTAAAGCTAAATGTCTACAAGGAGATTGATGAGCTGATTTGAGTAAGCTGATTTGATTGGTTGTTTGAGTGTCCATAATCCTTGTGTCTCTTCTTCTTTATATAGAGATCTGAGAGAGCCCCTTTGGTGAGAACATTGAACTTGCTCGGAAGAAACTCCTCTGCTAGCTTGCATGTGAAATGATATTAAAAGGGCAACTTGTACTTCCACCACATGTTATCACCACATGTCTTAACCACTTGCAATAAACGAATAATTAAAAGAAGCAAGCTGGCTTCTTTCACATGTCCTCTGCAGAAATGTCTGTGTGCCTTCCAATCCACTTGAAAGCATGCAATTGTTTTGATTAAAGAAAGCTAGTGGTACATCTCCACCACCAAAACAAAAGGGAAAAACAATATTATAATGTTAAACTATCCCACTTGCAATCAAATATCTTTTCAAGTTAGTCTTCTTGCACAATGATCCTCCAAATACCATATTTAGCCCGAATAGCCCAAATAAGTAAAATTGGGTACATTTTAGGTGCAAACACACTTTGTTTGGGACCATAGATCCATCAAAATTAATTGTAACAAAAGGAAAGGTCAGAGGGGTCCATTTAATTCTTTCAGAAGTCTTCGCATACTTGAGTTTACCGTCCTTAGCATTCACCTTAAAAAAAGATAATCCCGCAGCGGCAACAAAGGCAATTGATCCACCAGGATTTGACTGCAAATTTCTGAAAATAATATCATTCTTGTCATTTTAGATTTGCCAACAATTTAACAGAGGTTTATTCAGAGCACAAACAGTCAATATTTATCAAAGTCTCCAACCAATCTAAAATATTATCATAAGAAATAGAACTGTCATTAAATGGTTTTCGGAGCTAGACCCATATCTTTTGCGTACTTGCAGTTCAGAAAAAGATGGTTTTGCTATTCTTCATCCACTCCACAAAAAGTACACTTGATATCAACATCCTTGATAAAAAAAATTAACATCCTTGATAAAAACAAATTATTTATTTATTTTTTTTCACAAAAGGAGGACAACTGGTGCTAGCCACGATTATCCACCCCTTCCGGGCACGAAGGCTATGGGGAATTCTTTTCTTGTTTGAAGTCTGCCCTTGATTAATAACCAACTAAACATTTTTTCTTGAGGAGGAATGGTGAGTTTCCACATCTTGTTTAAAAGCTTTTGTCTAACTGAATTTTGCTGAATTTCATTTTGAATCTAGGTAGCTGATTTAACCGAGAACATACCATTCTCAAATTGAATTTCATTCAATTGCAGTCACTTATTTATATGCTTTTATTGTTATATAATAAATTAATTAAAACTAAAAATCCACCTAGGCACCCCCAACCTAGGCCCCTAAGCGCTAGGTCTTTAGCTACCGCCTGACTATAGCCTTACGCTTTTTAGAATCTTGCGTATAAATAATAATTTAATTTATATTTTTTTTGTCTCTTTTCAAGATAAAATTATCTCGCCATCAAGATATTCATTGGATTGGTAAGGAAATTTTACAAGAGAATAGCGAAATAAAAAATTATCAAAGAGTAGTCCTCTGGGAAAAAAAATATGTAGTTCTTTTTGTGGCTTGATGCCGTGCTTTGTACAATGGCTTTCAGCCATTGCTTGTCTTTCCTTTGCTCCTTTGTCTTCAAATTCTAATTAGTGTATTGGAACTTTACTTTCGTACAAAGGAGCGGGTTTTGAAGATTGCTTCATTTGCTACAAAACTAAGTCTGGCAATTTCCTGCATGACCTGTTAATCTGATATGAAATGACACTAAAATAATAGGTTCCGGGTTGACCTGGTAACAAGTTGGGCCGTTATCGATTTAGACGTTTGAAACCCATTAAGGAGTTGGTAGTTTTCGGATCACTAGTTAAAATAACAGACTTGAGAGAATCTCCGTTAACCAAACAGTTGAGACTCCTATGGCAAACTGACTATACAACTCTGGCGCCGTCTATCTAGTTGGTCGCTGTTGTCAGCCGCTTCTGGACAACCACTTCTATCTAGTCGGTCATCAGCTGCCAACCCAAACTCGTCTATCTAGTTAGGAATTGTGCTAACGGTTAGTGAACAAGTTAGTTTCTCAAAAAGTGTGATATATTTTACGTAGAGTATTGATTTGTGTGTTGACTTCAAGGTCCTCTCTATTTTGCAAATTCCCTTAAATTTATAAAGATGAATTCTCTGTTGTTCATGTGGTAGAGTTCTAATAGCACCACAGTTCCTCGGTAATATTTGAATACTTTTGGAATTATCCTTTGAAATCACCCTCCCACAGAAACTGTGTCATTACCAAGCTTCTCCCCTTTCGATTAAGTAGGATTTTGAATCTAGTCCTCTTATGTGATCGATTCATATTTCATCCAAACACGTGTTTTGATCCTTACACAATCTAGTCCAAATCTTAACAAAACTCATCCTAATCATCATTGTCCTCCTCTATTTAAGACTCGGCCGAACCACAATCCAACCCTGAGTTTTAGGACTTGACCGAGTCACAATACCGAGTCCTGACTTTTAAGCAATTCTGATTCATCTAGGACTCGACCTTACAACTAGCACCTCACTATTGAGCCGAGTATTTCAAACATTGGGTCGAGACTTACAGCCTTCATTTTAGGCTAATTACTTTTCAGCCTAAATCCAGTATTTCAGGCCCAAACATTTGGCCCCAATTTTCTTGAGCTTCGACTTGCATGTCGAATGGTGGAGGAAATTAATCCTAACTCTTGCTGGTCACCAAAATGGATACAGCCATGTACCCATTTCGTATTGAGAAGAATATGGCAAGTTGAACTTATCTTTTTACTCCACATTGTTCACATACACCACCCTACTTTTCTTCCTAATCGATTGTCGGTTTTCTCAAGTTTCTCGGGCAAGAAGTACAAGGCCGAAAATGTGCTATGGTCGCTCGGTGTACTAATCATAATTTCGACCAAGAGAGCTCCCATACTACTGTACGACAATTCTCGCCCGAAAAGCTACCAAATATTTTTTCCCTGGCCTTTGAGCATGGGTCGCCCTTATTTTCTTAAGCACATGCTTATGCAGCCAAATGGTTAAGAAAATAAAATTGACCGATGCTCTCAGCAAAAAACCACAAACGTATGAGAAGATGAGAAGAACCAGCTTCAATGATTATGACCAAGAGTCTTTTATTCTTTTTTTAATATAACCATTATGTTAAAAGAGATGACTAAACCATAACATGAGGAGCCCAACAATGCTTTATGCCGATCCGAGATCCTTTCATATCATCGTCTTAAATTTGATTTTGCTTCAGGCCTTGACATGAAATAATAAAGGATTTTAATTATTTTTTTTGTGGGTTGCAAAGTAGTCCAAGTTATTGTGCCCTCCGAGTATAATCACTTTGCTAAATTTGGTGTTTAACTCCAACAAAACAGGCAGATGGGATTGCTCCATATTGGTATCTCCGATAACCATATCAATTGACATGGTTTCATTGTCTAAACCAGTATCTCAAATAACCATATCAATTGACATGATTTCTTCATTTGAAGCCGTGTTTCGGTCCTTTTCGTTATTGGAACATTCCTCTGACAAATCACCTTTTGAACAGTCGATCTTTATATTTAGCTCATAAATTTTAACTTTTTTGTTTTAGACCAACCAAATTTTTTGTCTAAGACGAAATAATAGGTGGCCTATCTTCTTCCCAAGCCATAACAATCTTTTCAGGCAAAGGGTTGATCAAGGCCCAAGTGAGAATTCGCTCCTCAGCCTTTTGTTCTAACCATACCTAAATGGAATTGATTTGTACCCAAGAACGAAAAGATTAAGCAAGGTTATGCGAATTGTTGTGAAGTTCAATAATGGTGTAATGAGCTGTGACTTCTGAATTGAGTGACTTCGGTCGTGGGTTTTATAATATGAAGACAAGGTTATGCGAATTGTTGTGAAGTTCAATAATGGTTCGACTATGTATGTGCCAAACTCAAAAATTAACCTGAAATTAACTTGAAATAATCAAATATTCTTTGCCAACTGAGACTTGAGATAAATAATCAGTCGGATTTGAGAGAATCCTTGTCTTTCCAGATAGCTGAAACTCCTAAGGCAAACTGACTGTACACTGCAACCCGTCTATCCAGTCAATTGCATTTGCTAACTACTTCTGGAAAACTTTGTATATCCAGTCAATCGTTGTCCATCGACTACCAACCCAAACCCATCTATCCAGTCGAAATTTATGTTGACGGTTAGTGAATAAGTTAGTTTTCTTAGAATGCATGAGAGATTTCATGTAGAACATTGATTTGTATGTTGAGTTGAAGGACTTCTTTACGTTGCAAATCCTTTTATATTTATAGAGACAAATTCTCTGATACTCAAATGGTAGAGTTCTAATAGCACTACAATTCATTGGCAATATCTTAATACATTTGGAATTATCCTTTGAAATCATCCTCTCACCGAAACTCTGTCATTGCCAAGCTTCTTCCTCTTTGATTTGAACTATGATTCTGAATCTAGTCCTCTTATGTGATCAATTCATATTTCATTTAGACACGTGTTTTGATCCTTAAACAATAACCCATCATGATCTTCAATCCTACTTTGTTTAGCACTCGACCGAGTCACTAATCCAATCCTAACTTTTAAGAAATCCTGATTCACCTAGGACTCGACCGAACTACTAGCACCTCACTACTGGTCGAGTACTTCACCATTGGGCCGAGATTTGCATTCTTCTTTCTGGGCTAGTTCCTTGTCGGCCTAAATCCAAGGTTTCGGCCCAAACAACCCAAATTAAATAACCCTTAGAAAGAAAGAGGAAACAACAAAACTAATCAAGCGGGATTTAATGTTAATTTTAGTTTGTAATCAAAATTGTACCCACTTGAAATCTTGATATACCTACCTTGATTTTGTTGAAGAATGCAAAAAGTTCTACGTTATAAATTTGACAAAATCAAATCAGTATGTAATCAATGGTTATTCCACTAATTGCATTAAGATATTTTGTGATTAAATATTCACATATCGTATTGTATATACAAGTGAAGTGTTAATAGGCAAGTAGTAAATATTTGTGTAATTAGCAGTGCCTTGTTGCTTCGTCACGAGGTCCAACTTTTTAGTTTTTAGCAGCGTATTGCCTACTACATTGTGAAATCAAAAGGTGCATGCAAATGAGACTCGAATGCAAAAATTTCCCTTGTGTGTGTATAAACACGTGAGTAACATTACTTCACGTAGCCGAGACTTTATCTTGTTGAACATATAAAGCCCTTAAATACAACTACAAGGGAACTAGAATACTAAGGACAACCTGGCATCCACTTCAAATACAACTATACGTACAAGTAGCACTGCATGGCAAGAGTGGCATTTTGAGAAAGACTTGTTTCACAGCAGCGCGGCTCCCTCTCTTGCTCTATCGCGAAGAATAAAAAGATCATCTCGCAGCCAACCCCTCAGGTTGGGGTTGATTGGCAACCCTTTCTTTTGTGCATTTTCATTTTTCCTTTTTTAACTCACATTTCAGGCCATGCTCTTCGTGGATGGCTTGTGTTCCCGACGTATTTCGCCATTGTTTTGGCATTTTTCGTCAGTTTTCCATGTTTATCACTGTATTTTATATACGGAAAATCTAATTTCTATCCTGCAATTGCCCTTCTTCAACCTCTAACACTTATCATCTTTGATCTCCTGCAAAAGCTCCCCTCTCACGCACCACTCCCTCCACCAACTTTGCTCAAGGCTACGAATGGAAAACCTGATTTAGCCGCCAAATCTCAATCATCCTCTCACTACCCCTCACGGGCATGCCGGAATATCGGGGCCAAGCGTGATGCGGCTTGGCCCAAAGTGAGGGTGTTTTAGATGCCTCATTTGCACCATCTCCTTCTCTTTCTCAATTTTTTATTTTTTTTTTGCTGCAGGAGTGTGTGAAGGTGTTTGGACCCGATTTTACACTATCGGCCCGTGCAATCGAGACCGTTGAATGAGCAGGATTTTAGGCCGGTGGATGATAAAGTGGTTAAAACGATTTTTTGTTAGTATTGAGGAATGATATTGTGATTTTAATCATAATATTATCTCTTAATAATAACTAGGATATTTAAACTTAATATGTGATATGTTTGATGTGGATGGTACAATTCAAATGGACTTTGAATTCATGGACAGGGTTGAAGCACGTTGTCACAACCCGTCCCGAAATTTATTTATCGTTGATGTGAATTGACAGAATTGCCCTTAACAGTTGCTAAGGTACGTGTGACATGTTTATTTGAATAATGCATACTCTCCTAAATTCTTGGAAAAAAAAAATTAAGTGGATTAAAATTGTATGCATTTTTGTGTGGTTAGGGACTTAGAGGACCACACCAATCCCTATCACTCTCTCTCTCTCCTATCCCGTATCTCTCTCTTCCCTCTCAGTTTCATTCTCTCTCTCTCCCTTCGAACTGTACGGAAACACTCACCCGCGAACATCCAGGCACGGATCGAAGGTTTCGAGGGCATCATTGTGTTCGTGAGGACCCTACGAACACATCCATATCCATTTCAGGACAATCCAAGCTCACAGTGAGCTCTAGGAGGTTCCCACGAAGCTCGGGGACGTTCGTTTGGAAGTGTTGGACGTCGGGAAGTCCTAGTTCGAAGGTGGCCGGTTTTGGTGAATTATCTCGACGAGTTTTCGAAGGATTTGGATGTTTTAAAAGGTGAGACCTATCCCGAGGACGAGCGCATTCAAGGGCATCACGGGGGTTACGACCCTTCGACATACCAGTGAGTGGGTAGTTATTTTCTGCATATACCTATATACTACTGATTTTTCCCAGAAATTGAATTTAAATGATAATATGTTTTAAAATGCCATGCATACATAATATATGAAATATATGAATTAGTATTTGATGCATATATATGAAATGGTGTTGTGGACGCATAGGTGAGTATCAGGTGAGTTTTATGTTGTTCATGTGATTTATTGATGATATGAATTGTGTTGAGATCTCATAACCTACACCCCTGGTGTTAGTGCTTATATTATTCACCCCGCACCACACGCTCACCTTGGATCCAAGTAGGTGCATGTCGTACAGATCACTAGAGGTGGTTCCGACATATCGTACAGACCATTAGAGGTGGTTCCGACTTGTAGGTGACTTTAGATTATTATACAGTTGTTGATGAGAGAAGCACTAGAGCGTATTCTTACATCATTCTTATCGTACAGACTACTTCAGGTAGTTCCGATTTGTGTGCAGAGTAGTGCCGTACAGGTCACAGTTGGTGAGTCTGGTTGGATTGGATATTGAGCTATAAAATTAACTGTACAGGACAGCTGCAGGGTCACCGGTTGATTCCTTATTTCACCTGTTATATTGATGTATCCTTATTATGTTTTGATGCATAGCATGGCATATTTTCCTGAAAAGTGTTAAAGACTTGTGATTTGAGTTTTGCTGTTATATATGGTTATGTATATACTATTTTTCTAGGAAAGTATACAGGTTTTACAGCGAGGGGTTAGAAATGTTGTTAAATGAAATATTTTCGAAAAGCTTTGTTTTACTGACCCACTCAATCTTGTTTTGCGCCCCTCCAGGTTCTAGTTAGCAGTGTTGGTGGCTTACGAGGAGTCTCACGGCGTTCTGACAGACTACTTAAATGTAGGACTCACCTTCGGGTGTTGTAATTTAGTAATGGTCCTACTTGACTGCACTTAGTACTTATGCTCTGATTATGTGTGTTTCACACTTAAACTCACTTTAGCATGTTATTTGGTTATTATTGCTAGTAGTTGGTTTTTATTCATTCGTATTTCTTTTACCCTTTTTGCTTCCGCATCGCACTTTTGGTTACGTCACGCTCACGTGACGGCCAGCACGCCCTGATTCTAGGATCGCGGTGTGTCAGTTTGGTATCAGAGCCTAGGTTTGCAGTCCTGTATAAATTGTTAATGCTCTAATGATCTTTTGGTGTCTTATGAGCCTAATTTCCTTGATATAACTCAATTAGGGGAAGCGATGGCCCATGCATTTTAGACTGCAATCCATCATCCTTAGAGAACACCCTGGAGACTATGTACAATCTGAAATTAGACCGTTTCATAGGTAATGAGGGTCATGAAGGGGCAGAAAAATGGTTAGACCATATTGAGAAGACCTTTCAGGTGATGCTGAGTCAAGGGAATCTTCCTGCTAGTAGATGGGTCGAGACCATTACTTGGTTTTTAGGACGAGAGCCAGTAGCTTGGTGGGTAAATCAAACTCAGTTTATGTCACCTGAAGCGGCAACTGATTGGGAAGTATTCAAAGAGAATTTTAAGAAAAGATTCGTTTCCCCGGAGTACATTGATCGTAAGAAGCAGGAGTTCACTCAATTGAAGCAAAAGAATATGTCGGCGCATGAGTATTATAGGAAATTTACAGACTTATCCCGCTATGATCCTGATACAACTAGTAATCAAGTAGAGATGCTTCGCCGTTTTAAGCAGGGAACTAAGAGGAAATGGTGGACGTTTGCTAGTGCGATTCCTTACACCACTTACCATGAGTTTTCTGAGATTTTGGTTCGGATGGAGGATTCCGAAAACCTTCCTAGTAATAGTGAGGAAGATGAAGATAAGAATGATAATCAGAGGAAAGATGACAAGGGTAAAGGTATCTCCACTCAGGGACCCCGTAAGACACAGAATTTCAAGAGAAGTGGAGCGAGCTCGAGTTCTTCCAGCGGAGGATTTAGTGTCACAGGCCCGAGGAGAGGTGGAAGATTTATTGGTGGACCCAGGTTTCAGAGACAGAGAGACTTTGGTGGTGCTGGTGGTTCAGGTACTCCGTTGTGCCGCCGTTGTAATCTCAGACATCATGGAGAGTGTAGGAGAAGTGGCGGTGGTTGCTACACTTGTGGACAGTTGGGACATAGAGTTGTACAGTGTCCCCAGAGTCAGCAGAGGCCTCAACAGTCTGCTATGCCACCTCCAGCGCTGATTCAGCAGAACTTTGGATCAGGCAGTTATGGTCAGACGGGTCGTGGTGGTGCTTACCACTATCAGGGTGATGCTGCTCCCTATGCTTCCGGACAATATCAGTATTCCCAGGATCCTTATTTTCAGACTGGGTATTCCCAAGATCCTGGAGGTTATACTTCATATCCTTCTATGCCAGCTAGCGGATCTCAGTGGCATCAGGGAGGCCAACCCCGACAGGGAGAGGTTGCTGCTAGCAGTGCAGGACCGTCTAGGCAATCTAGCCAGACAGGACATGGACGTACTTCTCAGGGGCGAGGTAATCAAGGTAATAGAGGTCGTGGAGGACGACATCAAGCTTATGGACGTGTTAATCACATTTCACTACAAGATGCTCAGAACCATCCATATTTGATTATGGGTACGTTAAATATCCTTGGTCACTTTGCTAGAGTTTTGATTGATTGTGGTGCTACACATTCTGTGATTTCTCATACATTTGCTCCAATGACACAACCTCACCCTTCACTTCTAGGATTTGATTTAGAGTTTGCTATGCCTAGAGGGGACAAATGTTATGTTGATAATGTTTATCCAGGGTGTCCAGTGATGGTAGATGGTGTAGTTATGCCAGCTAATCTTATCCCGTTAGATATTGTGGAATTTGATGTGATTTTAGGGGCAGATTGGTTGCATTATAATCGTGCCCATATAGATTGTTACGAGAAATCAGTTACTTTTCATCGTCTTGGACTACCAGGGGTTACTTTTGTGGGTGAAAGAAGTGGGGTGAGACATGGTGTTATTTCTGCCATGAGAGCAAATAAGTTGTTATCAAAAGGTTGTCAAGGATACTTAGCACATGTGGTGTTAAATTATGTTGTTCCTAGCAGTGTGGAGGAAGTTGGAGTAGTCAGGCACTATCCTGATGTATTACCAGATGATTTGCCTGGATTGCCTCCAGACAGAGATGTGGAGTTTTCGATTGATTTGCTTCCATGTACGGATCCTATATCTTTGACTCCATATAGAATGGCTCCAGCTGAATTGAGAGAGTTGAAAATTCAGTTACAGGAATTAACTGATAAAGGTTTCATTCAACCTAGTACTTCACCTTAGGGAGCTCCAGTGTTGTTTGTAAGAAAGAAAGATGGAACTTTGAGATTATGTATTGATTACAGGCAATTGAATCGGGTAACGATTAAAAACCGTTATCCATTGCCTCGTATCGATGATTTGTTTGATCAGCTTAAATGTGCATGTGTGTTCTCTAAGATTGATTTGAGATATGGCTATTATCAGTTGAAGATTAAAGATGAAGATGTACCTAAAACGGCTTTCAGGACCCGTTATGGACATTATGAGTTTTTGGTGATGCCATTTGGATTGACTAATGCACCTGCAGCTTTCATGAGATTAATGAATGAAGTATTCCAACAATATCTTGATAGGTTTGTCATTGTTTTTATTGATGATATTTTGGTATACTCTAAGTCAAAAGCAGATCATATTCGACATCTTAACTTGGTATTAAAGAAATTAAGGGAACATCGGTTGTATGCTAAGTTTAGTAAATGCCAGTTTTGGTTGAATCAAGTGGCATTTTTGGGACATGTAGTATCGGCACAAGGAATTCAAGTAGATCCTCAAAAGATAGCAGCAATGGAGAATTGGGAACAACACGAACCGTCACTGAGGTACGGAGTTTTCTTGGTCTAGCAGGTTATTATCGACGGTTTGTTCAAGATTTTTCTATGATTGCTTTACCACTAACGAAGTTAACCAAGAAGGATGTTAAGTTCGAGTGGGATGAGAATTGTGAGCAAAGTTTCCAGCAGCTGAAATATTGCCTCACTCATGCTCCAGTATTGGTACTTCCTGACGATAATGGTAACTTTGAGATTTATAGTGATGCTTCCTTGAATGGTTTGGGATGTGTCTTGATGCAGCATAAGAGAGTGATCGCCTATGCTTCTCGACAGTTGAAGATTCATGAAAGGAATTATCCTACTCACGATCTTGAGTTGGCAGCCATTGTCTTTGCTTTAAAGATTTGGAGGCATTATCTCTATGGTGAGAAATGTAAGATCTTCACATATCAAAAGAGTCTTCAGTATCTTTTTACACAGCATGATCTTAATCTTCGTCAGTGAAGGTGGATGGAGTTACTAAGTGATTATGACTGCAGTATTGAGTATCACCCGGGTCGTGCAAATGTGGTAGCTGATGCACTGAGTAAGAAACCTCAAGGTCGACTTAATGCTTTGTATGCTGGTCGTGTTCCTCTTCTTACAGATTTGAAAGCTACTAGAGTAAAGTTGGAGATAGAAGAGCGAATAGAAGTTTTTCTTGCTAGTTTCCAAGTCAGACCAGTTTTGGTCGATCGTGTACTTGAAGCTCAGTCGGTTGATGAAGAGATCCAAGAAATGATCCGATTGAGAAATGAAGGGAAAAAGAAAGACCTCAGGATTCGAGACTCGGATGGCATGCTTATGCAAGAGAGCATAATGTATGTGCCGAATAACGAGGAACTAAAGAAAGAAATTTTGGATGAAGCACATTGTTCGGCTTATGCGATGCATCCAGAAGGAACTAAGATGTACCATACCATCCGACCATTTTATTATTGGCCGGGTATGAAAAGGGAAATTGCAGAATATGTAAGTAGGTGTATTGTTTGTCAGCAAGTCAAAGCAGAAAGAAAGAAGCTTTTTGGACGGATGCAACCACTTCTCGTTCCTCAGTGGAAATGGGAAAACATAACTATGGATTTTGTGTATAAGCTTCCACGTACACAGAATGGATTCGATGGCATTTGGGTGGTTGTAGATCGGCTTACCAAGTCAGCACACTTCATTCCAGGGAGGGAAAGGTATCTCCTGAATAAATTGGCTAAGTTGTTCATCACGAAGATTGTGAAGTATCATGGAGTTCCAGTGAATATTATTTCTGATCGAGATCCAAGATTTACTTCTAAGTTTTGGATAGCTTTTCAGGAAGCTCTTGGTACGAAATTGCTTTACAACACTGCTTATCATCCTCAAACAGATGGACAATCAAAGAGGACTATTCAGACGTTAGAGGATATGCTGAGATCTTCAGTGTTACAGTTTGGTGATTCTTGGCATGATCGCCTAGACTTGATGGAATTTGCCTACAATAATAGTTTTCATTCGAGCATTGTGATAAGCTCATATTTTTACATATTTTACATCAAATTCTCTCGTCTTTTCTTAGTTAGTTTCTTATATTTTTGAGCTATTTACGTTATTTTTGTGTTTATAGGATTTGTTTATGCAAAGAAAATAAAAATGGCACAAATGAGTTTTAAATAATAAATTCGTCGAAAATTTCTTTAGTCGTTCTCATTCTGTCATGGGTTATTGGTAGAATTATGTCACGGATTATAGGTCATGGAAGTTAGGCTAAAATTATTAGGTATGCATTAGAAATTATATGGCATTAGAAATTATATGATATATCTAAAATTGAAGTGTTTTGCAGTTGGTGAGTAAAGAAAAGAAACAAAAAGAAATAAGCCTTTGCAGCTAGTGGAAAACGAGTAGAAGGCAGCGTGCAGGAAAAAAAAAAAAAAAAGGAGACAGTGGGAAGGTAGTGGAACAAAAAGAATAGCAGAAAATAAGGAAGTGAGAAGCTGCGTAGGCAGCGTGAAGACAGAGGAAGAAATAAGAAGGCAGCACGCCGCCCTTTTACAGGGGGGGAGCTGCTATGGAGGAGAGAGTTGGGCGAGACGCAAGCACGAAGACGCACGAACTGACAGGAGGGTAGCTGCCTTGGCAGCTAGAGATTTGGAAGCGCAGGGGAGCTGCTTAAGAAAGGCAGGGGGAAACGCAGGAGAGCGCAAGAAACAGCAGTGCGAGAGGAGACTTGGCAGCTGGCAAGGCAGCGAGGGGGAAGACGGACGCGAGGAGCGCAGCAGGGACATGCCACACCACGCAGGACAGCAGCGTGGGAGAGGAGGACAGCTCGCAGGAAAACGTGGAGGGAATTGCGGAAAAATAGGAGCAAGTCAGCCTCGGGGAAGAAGAGAGCACAGCAAGCTGCCCTTGGCAGCTGACAGAGAGAAAGCAACTGACGCAGCAGGGAGACGCAGGACTGCTCTCCACGGGCACGCCAGAAAGAACAGAAGGCAACCCTGCTCAGTCTCATTTCGGCAATTCCTCATTTGGTTTTATTTTTCTTAAACTCATGTTTAATTTAATTTGCTTTTCAATTATATTAAACATGTGTAATTAATTTCTGTTTAGTTAGAGGTGAATTTGAAACCATGGATAAATGTTTATTATGATTTGATTTACTCCAGTTATGAATTCTTGAACGTTGGATGTGGTTTATTTTTCTGTGTTGATTAATAACTTGTTTATGTATGTGGGTTAAGGGTCGACACTTAATTTGCATGCTTAGACTTGATGCTAGGATATAAGTGAATTTCACCTAATCGTTATGAACTTATATCCATGAGTAGTAAAAATCGTTAGCCACGATTGTGTTTAGTAAACCCTAGGTTGGATTAACATGCGTATTCCATAGTTATGAATGCCTAGTCGATGCTTATGATTTCCATTGAACTTAATGATCTTTGATATGTCTCTCTATCATGCGTATTCCATAGTTAGGGAACTTGATAAGAATAATTTGGTTGTGATGCGTATCCCGTCCAATTCAATTAATATAGGGAAATCTGAAAGTTAATTTAAGCGGACCTAATTAACTTGGAGCGTTGTCATTTATTCGTTTGTTGAAATCATAACTGGGAATCAAATTATATGCATATGTTCATGTGTGGATAAGGAACCCTCTAACTAGTGTCTCATCATTTTATTTCATCAAAATATATTTTCTTTGAAGTTTGTTTTTAAGTTTCCGTTTTAAATTACTTTTCATCAAAAATCAATCCCCCATTTATTTTAAAGTGTTAAATTTGTTAGAAATCAATTTAGTTTGTGTTTTCTTGAGTCTTGAATTATTTTGAGTCTTTTGATTTGTTTTAGATTATTTGTTAATTTTATTTTGAGTTATTCTAGTTAAGTGTTTTGAGTCTAGCTTAGTGTTTTAAATTTTGTTTTTACGTTTTTAATTTAATTTTACTTTGGTTAGCATCCCTAGTTAATCCCCGGCCTAGAACGATCCATACTTACATCATTACTACAATTGTCACAAATAGGGTTAAATTTGTGCGTTAATTTATTTTCGCATCACATTGGTATGTCACCATTTAAGGCACTTTATGGTAGAGCTTGTCCTACGCCATTGTGTTGGTCAGAGGTTGGCGAAAGAGTGCTAGAGGGCCCAGAGATTGTGGATGAGACTACTCAAAATGTTCAGGTGATTAAGTCTAACCTGAAAGCGGCCCAGGATCGACAAAAGAGTTTAGCAGATAGACATGCCACTGATCGAGTATATGATGTGGGTAATTTGGTATTCTTGAAATTGTCACCTTGGAGAGGTGTAGTGCGGTTTGGAAAGAAAGGCAAGCTTAGTCCTAGGTACATAGGACCTTATGAGATCACTGAAAGGATTGGTGAAGTTGCTTACAGATTGGAGTTGCCTCCTGAGTTATCTAAGGTGCATAATTTGTTTCATGTCTCGATGCTTCGACATTATGTTTCAGATCCTTCACATGTGATTCCTCCTCAACCTTTGGAGATTAATACGGATTTGACGTATGATGAGGAACCAGTGCCTATCTTGGATTGGAAAGACAAGGTTCTAAGGAATAAGACAGTGAGCTTGGTAAAAGTATTGTGAAGGAACCACTCAGTGGAAGAAGCTACTTGGGAGACAGAAGATCGAATGAGAGAGATGTATCCGAGATTATTTTATGAGTATTAGTGGATTAATTGGTTGCATGAATTTCGAGGACGAAATTCTATAAGGAGGGTAGATTGTCACAGCCCGTCCCGAAATTTATTTATCGTTGATGTGAATTGAAGGAATTGCCCTTAACGGTTGCTAAGGTACGTGTGACATGTTTATTTGAATAATGCATACTCTCCTAAATTCTTGGAAAAAAAAAATTAAGTGGATTAAAATTGTATGCATTTTTGTGTGGTTAGGGACTTAGAGGACCACACCAATCCCTATCACTCCCTCTCTCTCCTATCCCATATCTCTCTATTCCTTCTCAGTTTCACTCTCTCTCTCCCTTCAAACTGTACGGACACACTCACCTACGAACATCCAGGCACGGATCGAAGGTTTCGAGGGCATCATTGTGTTCGTGAGGACCCTACGAACACATCCATACCCATTTCAGGACAATCCAAGCTCACAGTGAGCTCTAGGAGGTTCCCACGAAGCTCGGGGACGTTCGTTTGGAAGTGTTGGACATCGGGAAGTCCTAGTTCGAAGGTGGCCGGTTTTGGTGAATTATCCCGACGAGTTTTCGAAGGATTTGGAAGTTTTAAAAGGTGAGACCTATCCCGAGGACGAGCACATTCAAGGGCGTCACGGGGGTTACGACCCTTCGACATACCAGTGAGTGGGCAGTTATTTTTTGTATATACC
This sequence comes from Malus fusca, assembly GCA_035220775.1. Lineage (NCBI taxonomy): Eukaryota > Viridiplantae > Streptophyta > Magnoliopsida > Rosales > Rosaceae > Malus > Malus fusca. The sequence continues at coordinate 16,495,623 of CM069066.1, read as the reverse complement.
TATATACTACTGATTTTTCCCAGAAATTGAATTTAAATGATAGTATGTTTTAAAATGCCATCCATACATAATATATGAAATATATGAATTAGTATTTGATGTATATATATGAAATGGTGCTGTGGACGCACAGGTGAGTATCAGGGTGAGTTTTATGTTGTTCATGTGATTTATTGATGATATGAATTGTGTTGAGAGCTCATAACCTGCACCCCTGGTGTTAGTGCTTATATTATTCACACCGCACCACACGCTCACCTTGGATCCAAGTAGGTGCATGTCGTACAGATCACTAGAGGTGGTTCCGACTTGTAGGTGACTTTAGATTATTATATAGCTGTTGATGAGAGAAGCACTAGAGCGTATTCTTACACCATTCTTATCGTACAGACTACTTCAGGTAGTTCCGATTTGTGTGCAGAGTAGTGCCGTACAGGTCACAGTTGGTGACTCCAGTTGGATTGGATATTGAGCTATATAATTAACCGTAAAGGACAGCTGCAGGGTCTCCGGTTGATTCCTTATTTCACCTGTTATATTGATGCATCCTTATTATGTTTTGATGCATAGCATGGCATATTTTCCTGAAAAGTGTTAAAGACTTGTGATTTGAGTTTTGCTGTTATATATGGTTATGTATATACTATTTTTCTGGGAAAGTATACATGTTTTACAGCGAGGGGTTAGAAATGTTGTTAAATGAAATATTTTCGAAAAGCTTTGTTTTACTGACCCACTCAATCTTATTTTGCGCCCCTCCAGGTTCTAGTTAGCAGTGTTGGTGGCTCACGAGGATTCCCGCGACATTCTGACAAACTACTTAAATGTAGGACTCACCTTCGGGTGATGTAATTTAGTAATGGTCCTACTTGACTGCACTTAGCACTTATGCTCTGATTATGTGTGTTTCACACTTAAACTCACTCTAACATGTTATTTGGTTATTATTGCTAGTAGTTGGTTTTTATTCCTTCGTATTTCTTTTACCCTTTTTGCTTCCGCGTCGCAGTTTTGGTTACGTCACGCTCACGTGACGGCCAACATGCCCTGATTCTAGGATCGGGGTGTGTCAGTTATTTATTGTAAAATCCCACATCGCCCAGGGGAGTGATCCTTAAATGTATATTCCCATCCCTACCTAGCACGAGGCCTTTTGGGAGCTCACTGGCTTTGGGTTCTGTAGGAACTTCGAAGTTAAGCGAGAAGGAGGCCAGAGCACTCCCAGGATGGGTGACCCACAGGGAAGTGGCTCGTGAGTTCCCAAAAAAAAACCGTGAGGGAATGGTAGGCCCAAAGCGGACAATATCGTGCTACGGTGGTGGAGCGGGCCAGGGAAGTGATCCTCCCCGATCCGGGATGTGACAAATGGTATCAGAGCCAATCCCTGGCCGGAAATGTGCCGATGAGGACGTCGGGCCCCTAAGGGGGGTGGATTCTAACATCCCACATCGCCCAGGGGAGTGATCCTTAAATGTATATTCCCATCCCTACCTAACACTAGGCCTTTTGGGAGCTCACTGGGTTCGGGTTCCGTAAGAACTTCGAAGTTAAGCGAGAAGGAGGCCAGAGCACTCCCAGGATGGGTGACCCACTGGGAAGTTGCTCGTGAGTTCCCAAAAACAAAACCGTGAGGGAATGGTAAGCCCAAAACGGACAATATTGTGCTACGGTGGTGGAGCGGGCCCGGGAAGTGATCTGCCCCGGGCCGGGATGTGACAAATTGTGACATCCCACATCGCCCAGGGGAGTGATCCTTAAATATATATTCTTATCCTTACCTAGCACGAGGCCTTTTGGGAGCTCACTGGCTTCGGGTTCCGTCGGAACTCTGAAGTTAAGCGAGAACGAGGCCAGAGCACTCCCAGGATGGGTGACCTACTGGGATTTTGCTCGTGAGTTCCCAGAAACAAAACCGTGAGGGTGTGGTCGGCGCCTAAAGCGGACAATATCGTGCTACGGTGGTGGAGCGGGCCCGGGATGTGACACACGTAGCCTTGTCTTGAGATATGATAATGAATTTCATCAATTGTTTTTTAGAATTTAAGCTGATGAAGGGATCATCATGCATGCATGTGGTCTTTGTCAGGGGAAATATACATGATGGATTTGATTGGTGAGGTGATTGCATGGATATAAACTTGTTTATTTTATGGAGATAAACTAGTTTATTTGTGGTGATGTGATACCAAGCCTTAAAAAGGGGGTTAGGCCTTAGCCTACGGCACGGATTAGTTGCATTAGTTTGAGTTGCAGATGAACTCTACTTAATTATTAGGTCGTGCAGCGGTAAAAATATGAAATAAATATAGAAACATGAGCAACGCATCAGCCCTCCAATTCAACATACAACTGCCCTGCGTAAATTTTCTCAAACAACCTTGAGATTTTTTTTTCTTTTCTCTTTTCGCCGACACACCTTCAGTTTAGATAAACAGCACTGTGAAGGCAATCGGTAAACATCTTCAGTTTGGATAAACAACACTGTTGTCGTAGAATCAGCCGACCGTGAAGTACCTTCAGTTTGGATAAACAGCACTGCGACGGAGCCGACTGGTTATCTATGCAAGTGTCGGTCGAGAAGGATTTTCGAATCATTATTGGCAGAGGTCATCTCATTAGCCTTTTCGGCGAAGTGAGGTGTTACAAGTTATTACATTCGGCACATTGAAAGCCGAATTTGATATTGAACTTCGCAGAACTAGCAGCCTTGTCTTCAGGCTCTAGAACCCGAAGGCCGAGAGTGTTCCTTCCTCGGCCGCAGTCGCAAAATTTAGAAGTCAGCAGCGCACCCAACACAACATCAACAAATTTTACTCCTTGGCCGAGCTCGGTCGACGAGTTGGCACGCCCCGTATACAACCGAAGGACGTAGTTAACTTACTAATTACTCGGCCTGCGCGCCACGTAGGCTTGGTAGTTTTTAGGGTAAACATTTTGGCACGCCCGGTGGGACACAGTGCTAAAACTACGAAGTTCACATGATCTAACTCAATCAGGCTTCATGGGATGAGTGTCATCGCCTATTAAAGAAGCAAAAACAACTCCTCGAGAGTTTGGGAAGAATTTCTGAAAGACAAGAGGCCAGGGGGAAAATTTCTGCTCCGGCCACAACCAATATTCGGCCTAAGAAAATTGTTAATTTGGCCGAAGAACAAAGGCCACCTATTATTTTCGATCGAGACTGAAAGTGTGGTAGGTCTAGAAGAAAATGTTCAAGTTTCTGAGCCACAAATTGACTCACAAAATGATTCGTCAGAGGAGTGCTCCAATGACGAACAAGGCCAATGCACGACTTCTGACCATAAAACCACATCAATTGATATGATAATTGGAGACATAGGCCTAGCCGAACAAACTACGCTACTCAATATAATTATTGGGGATAAAGCCGATATGGAGAAATCTCATTCGGCTAAGTTGTTCGAGTTAAAAGCCGAAATTGGCGAAATTATTATGCCTGGGGGGCATAATAATTGTTCAACACATTCGGCGGCCGATGAAAAATATTCCTTCAAGCCGAACATATTTGGAGATGATCTTTCATTCGGCTTTGGAAAATCTCAAAGTGAAAATTTTAATGTAAAAAGATCTTGGCTCGGAATAAAACATCGTTGGCCCCCTCCACTTTATAGTTTGGCCACTTTTGTTTTCTTTTGTAAAATAAATAACTTATTTTCTTAACCATTCGGCTGCTCGAGCCGATACTTAAGAAAATAGGGGGCAGACAAGCAGATATTTGATTGCATTGCATTTTGAAAAAAGAAGAAGATATATATACCATTCGGCCATTCAGCCATTCAGCCGATAGTTAAGAAGATATATATACCGTACGGTATCGAATCATTTGCTGATATTCAAGACAAGCCTCTTGTGATATGGTGCTCGGCAATCCCTTGCTTTACCTATAGTACCTATCACACATGCCGAGCTCGGCAAGCTGATACTTGGCATGCTCATTTTATATATATATATGTGTGTGCTCGGCATAGAATCATTTTATATTATATATATATGCCAATTGCATTAATTATGGCCGACAGATCTCAGGACATCAGGCTACTTATATATATATATATATATTAAGGGCTGCATTATTAGTGACGAGGCCGAGAGAATCAGGAGGACGATATGGTGACAGCCGAGGCCGAGAGAATCAGGAAGACGATATGGTGGCCCTGTAAGCATTGGCAGATTCAAGGTCAGAAAAACAAATTATACATACTTTATGCACACTGTCTCTCAACTTTTCATCTTGATGTCTGCACGTCATGGATATATATATATATATATAAGTATTGGGATTTGAGAGGTCCAGCCAAACTGAAGACATAGTAGGTGCATGGTAGCTGTATATCTATACATCTATATGCAATCACATGACAGAGACAAGCCATTGGGATTTATATATATGTATATGCATGGCCGAGAAACAAGCTGCCAAGTAAGATTTTTTATTTTTTTTTCTCGGCCCTTTACCCCAAACTCTTCTCGACCTTCTAGCAAAGTTGTCGAGCGTGGTATGGAGTTGTGACAGTCGAGGAAGGCTGCAACATTAGCAGAACATACATGTTATTGCCGAGGAACAAAGTTTCTTTTTCGGCGATACGACGGGATTTTGTTGGTCACGAACAATTAATTTCCTTAACCATTCGGCTTACGAGCCGAAGCTCAAGGAAACTGGGGGGCAATGTTTAGACCCGATTTTACACCATCGGCCCATGCAATTGAGACAGTTGAATGAGCAGGATTTTAGGCCGGTGGATGATAAAGTGGTTAAAACAATTTTTTGTTAGTATTGAGGAATGATATTGTGATTTTAATCATAATATTATCTCTTAATAATAACTAATATATTTAAACTTAATATGTGATATGTTTCATGTGGATTGTACAATTCAAATGGACTTTGAATTCATGGACAGGGTTGAAGCACGTAGCCTTGTCTTGAGATATGATGATGAATTTCATCAATTGTTTTTTAGAGTTTAAGCTGATGAAGGGATCATCATGCATGCATGTGGTCTTTGTCAGGGGAAATATACATGATGGATTTGATTGGTGAGGTGATTGCATGGATATAAACTTGTTTATTTTATGGAGATAAACTAGTTTATTTGTGGTGATGTGATACCAAGCCTTAAAAGGGGGGATAGGCCTTAGCCTACGGCACGGATCAGTTGCATTAGTTTGAGTTGCAAATGAACTCTACTTAATTATTAGGTCGTGCAGAGGTAAAAATATGAAATAAATACAGAAACATGAGCAACGCATCAGCCCTCCAATTCAACATACAACTGCCCTGCACAAATTCTCTCAAACAACCTTGAGATTTTTTTTTCTTTTCTCTTTTCGCTGACACACCTTCAGTTTAGATAAACAACACTGTGAAGGCAACCGGCGAACATCTTCAGTTTGGATAAACAACACTGTTGTCGTAGAATCAGCTGACCGTGAAACACCTTCAGTTTGGATAAATAGCACTACGATGGAGCCGATTGGTTATCTATCCAAGTCTCGGTCGAGAAGGATTTTCGAATCCTTATTGGCAGAGGTCATCTCATTAGCCTTTTTGGCGAAGTGAGGTGTTACAAGTTATTACATTCGGCACATTGAAAGCCGAATTTGATATTGAACTTCGCAGAACTAGCAGCCTTGTCTTCAGGCTCTAGAACCCGAAGGCCGAGAGTGTTCCTTCCTCGGCCACAGTCGCGAGATTTAGAAGTCAGCAACGCACCCAACTCAACATCAACAAATTTTACTCCTCGACCGAGCTTGGCCGACAAGTTGGCACACCCCGCATACAACCGAATGACGTAGTTAACTTACTAATTACTCGGCATGCGCGCCACGTAGGCTTGGTAGTTTTTAGGGTCAACATAAGGTGATTTGGATTTGGTTGTTCTCTTTCAGTGCGATGATTTTGGTGGCGAAATCTGGTTGGGTTGTTTTTTAGTTACAGGTTGGAAATTTTTATGCTGCAATGCCATTATTGAATCCAATACGTAGTTGATTTTCTGAGGGCAACTATCCTTGTAGTTGTTGGTGAGATGGTAGTGGGGACAGTGGTATCTACGCTCTTTCTTTGCCGGATAAGGATTAGGGTTCTCATTTTTGTTTTTGGTCTTTATGTTAAATGAGCTTTTTGGCTATCCCAAATTTTATTGGGCTGTATGATTCATTCAATGAAATTTATGTTATATTTATAAAAAAAAAATAAAAATAGCACTGCATGGTCGGAACTATCGTTGCCCACGAATCGAGATCCTCTCCACATCTCTATGTTCCAAGCCGCATAACCCAAAAATATGGATGATTCAATTTATATCATGTGACCCTCATTACACTAGTACAAAAACAAAATTTTTTTGCGACAAAGCATATTACGTTGCTGAAAAACATTTCGTGCGATGTCAAAGTGTCATGCAATGACGTTTTGTGCAATGGCCCATTAAGGGATGAAGCTTTCGGTCGCACAAACTATTTTAGCGCGACGAAGGTACACATTCGTCGCACAATTTTCGGAAAAAATGCGATAAAATCCTAGTTTGGCGCCGAAAAATTGCGCGATGAACCAAATGCATTGCCCAAAGGGTTTTTACGTGACGTTATAGTTCTCTGTTGCACAAATGGTTTTTGCGCAACGCGGTTGGTCTATCATGCAATATTCTGGAAAAAAACGCGATAATGTTTCTCGTCAAACAGTATGCGCGACGCTGTTTTATACTTCGTTTGACATGACCTTCTTCACACAAAGTCGACAAATATTTCCAAATAACAAAGCAGTCTGGGAGGCAGAAATTGCAAACCAAATTGCAGCAGCTGCCTCCCTCCTTCATCTCTCTTGAAAACCTTCTCCAATCTTCCCTTGCTCTTAAATTCATCATACAAATATTTCATCTCTCTTCTCCTCTTTTCCTCTCCCTTTGTTGATCTATCCCTATCCGGTAAGCAATTTGATTTTGTATATGTAACTTTGAATTGATAATTCAAACTAAAACAATTAAATTTGTTTTGTGTTGTACGAAGTTCATACTACTTAACTTCACACATTTTTTTTCAAGAAAAGCTTAGTTTTCCGTTTGAGAATTAGTTTGATTTCGTGCATGGATGTGAAAGCATGATTATGGTCCAATTAATTCTTGAATTTTCCTATTTTTTGGACAGTTTGGGAATGCATAGTTGTGTGTCGTAGTTTGCGGTTCACAGATTAGGTTTCAATAGTGGGAATTTTGGTAACATTTCATGATGTTCTTCAAGTGCATGGTATATATTATATATCTACAGCATGCACGTGAAGAACTGTAAGGAGATGCTGCCGAAATTTAATCCTTATGGAACCATAAATTATGGTACATAATTGTGCATTCCTGAATGGGATAGGGCCCTTATCGAAGGCATAAGGTGACAAGACAATAGTTGAAGTTGTTGTAATTCTTGTATTTTTATTGTGACTGCAAACGAAATGGACAGACAGTGGATATAGAATCAGAAGAGATGTGTTGTTGAGTACTTGGATGGAATAGATGATTTCATTGAATTCGCAAGTAGACAACCTGGGTTCAACTCCTATCCGGTGTCCATGTAGAAGGTGTAACAACTCAATGAGGAAGACATTCGAAAATGTTTGATTTCATTTAGTAAGAAATGGGATGATTAAGACCTATACTACTTGGAATCATCATGGGGAACGATTAGACCATGCTTCGTCTTCATACGTGACACAAGTAGAGACTGTTGAATCTAATGTGGATCCTAATGAACAAGTTATGGATATTTTAAATGACGTTTATCTATACGCCTCGACCAACACCAATTAGGAATGGGGAGATGACATCCCTCCAACCATGGATAGTGAGGCATTCAAAAACTAATGAAAAACTATTGAAAAAAGCCAAGCAAGAATTATATCCGGGTTGCGAGAACTTTTCGATGTTCATGAAAATTGTGGAGTTGATGCATGGCAAGATCAAGTTTCGTATGTCAAACAGGTGTTTTGATTACTTTTTGGGAGTTATCAAAAGGATGTTTCCAAAGGACAAATTTGTTTACCTCAAGATCATAAAAGTGCCCAAAAAGTGTTGAATGGTCTCGGATTGGGGTATGAAAAAATTCACGCATGTGGAAATAATTATATATTATTCTATAAGGAGAACAAACAATTGGATAAATGCCCTGTATACAATGAGCCGAGGTTTAAAATGACATCACAGAATAGAAAGGCCAAGATTCCACAAAAACTAGTGCGTTACCATTAAAGTCCAAGTTGCAGTGATTGTACATGTTGATGCATACTGCAAATGACATGAGATAGCATAAGGAAGGATGGGTAAATGATGATGTTATGAGGCATCCCGCAGATGGAGAGGCATGGAAATAATTCGATTGGATGTACCCTAATTTTGCAACTGACCCACGCAATGTCAGATTGGGACTTACCACTAACGGATTTAATCTGTTCGGGGTTCTAAACCAAACCCACAACACTTCGTCGGTCGACGTGTTTCCTTATAATTTGTTGCCTTGGAAGTGCATGAAAAAATGATACATGTTGTTGACTCTATTAATTACTAAAGATCTAGGAAATTCCATTGATGTTTATTTGTGGTTGTTGGTTGATGAGTTAAAGGATTTATGGGAAAATGATGTTCGTACATACGATAAGTATACTGAACAGATGTTCACAATGTGAGCAGCAGTGATGTGGATTGTAAACTATTTTCCCGCGTATGCAATAGTTTTCAGGTGGATGACGAGGGGTTATTCAGCATGTCCAAATATGCAAGGAGAACGTAACATCGTCTTGGCACGAGGGAAAAGTTTGTTATCTTGGTCATCGTAGATGGCTCCCTTGGGACAACACGTGGTGTCAAAACGATAAAGCCTACCACGGCACAACAGAGACTCACCCAAGACCAAGAGAATGGTCCGGGGATGAGATTTTGGATCAGTTAAACAGTTTGGAATTTGGTCATTTCGGCAAAAGGGTCAGTACGACTAGACCAACTACGCATCTGAACTGGACGTTCAAGAGTATGTTATTTGAGCTCCCATACTGGTGAAAGTTAAAAATGAGACACAACCTTAATGTTATGCATATTGAGAAAAATGTGTTTGATATTGTGGTTGGGACAATTCTAGACATTGAAGGAAAAACAAGGGACACGATCAAAGCTCACCTCGATTTGGAACAAATGGGCATTAAGTCATCCTTGTGGATGAAGAGAGTCAGTATGCTTTCAATATCTCGCGTTGCGTGAATGTGAGGGATGTAAATTTTCGGGAATGAAGAGTCATAACTATTATGTGATACTCCAACGCCTTCTTCCGGTTGGTATTCAACACCTAGTGCCTCTTGATGTGGTGAAACCAATCGTGTTGTTATCGAGATTTTTTTTGCAATTAACTGCAAGATGCTTGCGAAAGTCAGATGTTAAATAGTTATGCGAAAACATTGTCGACGTCCTATGCAAGTTCGAACAGATATTTCCTCCAACTTTCTTTACAAGTATGATTCAATTGCCATATGAGGCATTGCTTGTCGAACTAGTCAACTATCGATGGATGTATCCAATAGAAAGGTAGTTAATTAGGCGGCCATATATATAACAGATTCATGATTAACGAATGCTTTGAATAATTTGTATCATAACTTTTATTTGTGCAGATTTATTGGTAAGTTGAAAAAGTGTGTCAGAAACAGGGCAAAGCCCTAAGGATCACTTTTGGAGGCATGGGTCGCATACGAGTCGCTTAATTTTTGTGCATGTATCTTGAAGATGTTGAGACAGATTTCAATTGTCCTCAATGCAATAATGATGGTGGTCTCAGAAAAGAGAAATTGTATATTTCTGCTCAAATCGCATGACCCTTCGGCGATCCTGTAAAAGGCGAATCGTTTACCAAAAAGGACATGGAGGTAGCACATTGGTTCATACTCAACAACTGTCATACCTTGAAGAGCATGAATAGTTGATGAAGCAGGAACATCCTTCACATTTATATGCCAAGAAGCACCGTGAATTGTTTCCTTGTTGGTTTCGCGAACATGTAAGTTGTATGTGTTTTGTATTGAGCATATTTTCCAAATTGTTCATGCCCATCTTTAAATTTGGTTACACTAACAAGTTAACTTTTTGTATACGTTATATTAGATAAACAAATTGTTGGAGATATGCCCTAAAAGTCAATCTTTAGAAGAAACCTTTCAGGACAATGTCTATATGTATAGATAACTCTAATACAACAAAAGGCAAAGTCACTTATTAGGACTATCTCAATAAACGATATACGTCCAAAATAGTGAATCCATGGATAATGGATCGATGGAAAAAGTAATATAATGATGTTAGACTACAGAGACCTTCTGCACATAACCATAATGTCCCAAAGGTTCTTGGTCATAGGATTGTCAGAAGGACACTGATAATACATAGACTAGTACATACTATGTCCCCTTCAAATGGATGGATGGAAAGTTTCATGCCATTCGTGTAGTGACACTAAGACAAGTATGTAGGTGCTCATTAAGGGAATGAGTTCACTGAACACAATCAAATGAGTGTACTTGCATGGAGGTCTACTCACATGTCAAGCAAGTAACTCTACTGGTTGGAATAATGTAAGTAATCCTTTGACCTGAGACATCATAGTTATCTTGGGGATACGTTGCTAATCATTTGATAATGAGACGTGACCACATCTCATCTTGGATGTGTTCTATGCATTGTTGGGGTCAGTGATTTATTCTTAGAGGCATGTGAATGATCAACAAGGGATCTCTAATCCTCGTTAAGAGAGGAAGAATACTCTAAGATATGATTCGAGAATCTTCGACCGAAGTATCGAGCGTAATGATGGAAGGCATTCCTATACGACTCAATTGAATCATATAACTTGGTATAATCACATTAGGGGTTTGACATTAAGTATCCATACCCTAGTAATGTGATTGTGAGTATTGTATTAGAGAATGATCGAATTACATTGTAATTCCAACTGAATAGGTTCTCCAACCAAATTCTACATTAGCTTGAGTAGTCATGATATATGGTTAGATGTCACTCATGGCTTGTGGGTTCTTCTATATGATTAAATAAGTAGTCATCAAAGAAGAAGGAGAATTAAAAGTAAGTTTTAATTCACTAAGTGATTGGATAAATAAATACTAATCAATTGGATTGATACCAATCACCTCACTGCCTTGCTAATTAGAACCTAAAATGATTGTACACCGATACACTCTTGTGGTGAGACAACTAAAGGATGATGGAATTAATTAATTGGATTAATTAAGTGTTATGATTAATTAGAAAGTCTAAAGAAATCATAGAAGCGATAAAAGATTGTTTCGGGCTTAAAGAAAAGTTCGGGTTCATTCGGGCCCATTGGGTCTTTTTATTCAAGCACATAATGACTCGAGTTGATAAAAGCCCAAAGTCCAAACCCACACTAAGGGCCCAGCCATTGCTAAAGAAAGAAGAGAGAGAAAGAGTCAATTTGTTGACTCACTTCTTTGACATTTATAAAGGGAGTTTAATGAAAAGGTTTCATTAAGGTTTTTGTGTGAACTTTTCAACAAGAGAAAATCAAGTCTCTCTCTCTCTACACACATACATAGCCGGCCACCAAAGGGAGATATAGCTAATCATCTCTTCTCCTTTTGGTTATTCCAACGTCCATTTCACTACACTAGTGGGTGTGGATCTTTAGAGGTCTTCTACTTTGGAGACTAGAGGAGAATCAAAGGAGTTCCAAATCTATCAAGGTGGAGGAGTCAAGGAGGGAGGCTAGAATCAAGGAGTTCCAAGAACAAAGAGCTTGAAGGTGGTCCATCCTTGGTCTAAAGTCTAGATCAAGAGGTATAAAACTCAACCTTCACTTTGTTCTTCAATATTTTGTTAGATGCATCATATATGAACCTATACTTCTTGAAGGGGATTTACATGACTACAGCTTTGATAATATGTGATAATATGCTTCTGTTGCTTATGTATATATAAATTTGGAATTGTATATGCATGCTAGTCACTAGAAATCCCACTATAAATCTCATTATTTCCCTTCACAAATTGAAGGAATTGAATTTACCCTCTTACAATGAAGAATTATATAACTTGGCGAGATGATCGCTTCACGCTGAATTGTACTCAGGTTGTCATGTCAATGAGGGGGTACCACGTGATGACAAGTCGTGTACTCAAAATAGTGGCGTCCTTGTCGCGGGTGCCGGTGATAGTGAAAACATTGATTTCAATGGCAACTAATAGTGTAGTACAATTGCTTTACAAAGACAGGTGTCAAGTGATACTATTTAAGTGTCTTTGGTTTGAAACAAACCCACGTAACTGATGTGATATAAACTAGCACTCAAATTAAACCCTCTTATTGACAATTGTAGTAAAGATGTAAGTAGGGATTGTTCTAGGCCGGGGATTAGGAGGGATTTCTAATCTACTTAAAACTGACTTAAAAACACGAAACTAGGCTGAAAACACTTAACTAGACTCTAAAGACTCAAAACAAACTAGAATGACTCAAAACAACACAAAACAATGAAACTGACTCAAATTAGACACTAGGGGATTACTGTGAACGAATTCTAACTTTAACTTGACTCAAAATACTAAAAGACACAAAATGGGACAAATTCTAACTAAAAGACACGACCAAGTAAAGGGGGATTGGGTTTTGGATGAAATTAAAGTAAAAACAAGCAGATTGTAAACTTAAACAAAGTTTGGACGAAATTGGGGTAAATGGATGGGTGATAAGATAGCTAGAGAGTCATTCTCCACACATGACACAGTTGCATACAAAACGATTTTCAGTTGCTTTTCCAACAAACCATGAACCTCAACACCCCAGATTAACCGTGAACAACACTAATTAACCCTCAGATTTTCCTTAAGTCATTGAAGTGGATGGATAATGCATCGGCAACCAAATTATTCTTCAATAGTCCCCTACATGAACAACATAATAGAGATACAATCAAAGATCATTAAGCTTTGTGAAAATCATAAGCATTGACAAAGCATTCGTAACTATGATGAGCATGATACTCCTGCCAAGAATTCACTTAACACGATTGTGACTAGCAACCTCCACTACTTATGAATATAAGTTCATAACGATTAGGTGAAACTCCCTTATATTCTAGCATCAAATTCATGCATGCAAACTAAGTATGCATCCTTAATCCACAAACCAGAATAAGTTCTGAATCAAACAGTTAAGTAAATTGCATTCATGATTTATAGAATCACAACTGAAAGTAATCAATTCATATTGCAAATATGTTCATGGCTTTGAATTTCCCCCTAGCTAAAACGAGTTTAGCTCCTCATATTCGTAAAACAAAGATACATAAACTTAGACATTGAAAACAAAAGATTGAAAACGCCTAAAAACGTTCCAGCAATCCAACTTGAATGGCAAGCACGTCCAAGGGTCCTCCTTCTTCTTCGTTGCTGCGGCAGAAGGTATAGGTGTAGGGTTGAGTGATGAATTGTGGTGGTGGATGATGGATTATGAATGGTGCGGCAGGAACATATATTTATAGGCTAGGGAGAGGACCACGACCTAATTAAATTTGGAGAAGGATTTGTACACTAAATCCTCAAGGAAAAAAGGTAATTAAATTCAGAATCCAAGCGGAAAAGGGAAAGGTGGTTGCGACAAGATCCTAGGAAACAAAGGATTACCTTGCATAGCAAGAAAATTATTTCTGGACAGATTTGGTGCGGCACCCTTTGTGGCAGGGATTAAGTCTTCTAGGATCATTTATTAAGTGTCCTAAAATAATTAGAGATCCTTCTTGCAGCTGGAAATTAAGTGGTGAAAGATTAGGAAAGTTTAGGATAAAATAATTAATTTCTTCATAACTTCAGCATAATCCTAGCCTCTTTTGATCTTCAAATTCATCCATCCACCTTGCTCAATGCATGTGTTATCCATTCCAAGCCTAAAACTGCTCCAAAATGCACTTTCTTACTACTTTAGCCCTTTGGACCTACAAACACACGAAAATAGCTTAAAATACTAAAATAACTATGAACTAACAACATAAATGCCAAGAAACAAGCTAACTAAGTCACATAAATATGCTCTTATCAGTAATCGAACAAGTGTTAAGCGAAATCAAGGTTTACTATCAGTAAACACTACCAGACATTGTTACGATGAAGACCTATACATTTTGGCAGCTATGGCGAAACAAATATTCTATCTAGTTGACCCTAAAGGCGGCAGTGGTTGGAAAGTTATTCAGAAGATTGATCAAATAGGGCTATATGATATTCTGGAACTAGATCATGATGATAATGACGACAATGTCGCTGACCAACAACTTTCATCTTCGATAGAAATCGGTGAAGAAACACTCTGAGATACTAATGTTGTCCAAGAACCGTTTCAAGTAGCTAGAGTTCCCGATATTGAAATACCAATAGAGTCAATTACAATTGACCTAGGTGATCTGCCACGATACAATGCACCGGAAGAGGCAAACGAAGATGAGGACGAATGGGAATCTGAAAATGATAGTAGTGAGGATAGCGATAGTTATTATTGTAGTTTGGATAAGGATTAATGTAAACTTGTTAAATTGAATGTTATATATATTTATTAAGTAGTTTTAAATTTTATTTATTTTGCATGTATAATAATTTTTTTTTAAATATAAATTGTGTGACGCCACAATGGGGTTGTTGTGCAAAAACTAATCGCACGATGCTATGAAGTGATCATTGTGCAAAAACCAATAGAGTGACGCATAATGGATCTTTGTGCAAAAGCCCATTGTGCAACTACATATAGGGCTCATCGCACAAGCACCCATAGCATGACGTCATAGTGTGTTGATGCGAAATATATAAGCATACAAATTAAACCCTCTTTTTATCAAATGTAGTAAAGTATGTAAGTAGGGATCGTTCTAGGCCGGGGATTAGGAGGGATTGCTAAATCACTTGGAAACTGACTTGAAAACGTAAAAACAAAGTTTAAAACACTAAACTAGACTCAAAGAATGCAAAACTATACTTTAAAACACTAAAACAAACCAAAAGACTCAAAACAGCACCTAAAGACTCAAAACTGCCTTAAAGACACAATCGGGGCAGTTTTGAACACTAAGGAAGAATTTGAACGAAAATATGTTATAACTTGACTCAAGACACTTAAAAACACAAACTAAATTGATTTCTAACTAATATGACTCAACAAAATAAAGGGGGATTGATTTTAGACGAATTTGAAAACAAAACAAGAACTTTGTAAAACAAAATAGGTTTTAAAACGAGATTGATCAAATTAAATGGATGAGAAGCTAGCTAAGGGGTTCTTCTCCACACATGTTATACTTGCATACAAAATGATTTCCAATTGCTTTTCGATAAACTATGAATACTCAACGCCCCAAATTAACCGTGAATTGCACTAATTAACCCTAAGTTTTTCCACAAGTTATTGGGTTGGATGATTGCATACGACAACCCAAAACCTTCCCTACAAGTTCCCTACATGAATTGCATAATAGAGATACAAGCAAGAATCATTAAGTTCTATGAAAAACATAAGCATTGACGAGGCACTCGTTACTATGAATTGCATGAAACTTATGCCAAGAATTTACTTAACACGATTGTGATCAACAACCTTTACTACTTATGAATATAAGTTCATAACGATTAGGTGAAACTTCCTTATATCCTAGCATCAAACTTATGCATGAAAATTAAGCGTGCACTCTCAACCAACATACACAAATTAGTTTTAATTCATAGAGATAAGTAAATTAAATTCACAATTCATGAAACGCAATTGGAAGTAATCAAATCATATAGCAAGTATAAACATGGTTTTGAATCCCCCCCTAGCCAAGGGGGGTTTAGTTCCTCATACTTGCAATTACATAAAGATAACTTAATTTAAACATTGAAATCAAAGATAGAAAACACCTAGAAACGCTCCAACACTCCCAAGGCTTGGGCATAGGCACGACACAAGATGTTCCTTCTATTTCCTTCCTTGCAAGCAGCGGCACTAGAGGTTTTGGACGGTTTTGGGTGGTTTTTATGGTGTAGAATGGATGGGGAATGGTATGGAAATGTTTAGGATAGGTGGAGGGTGCGGCAAAGGTAAGGAATTATGGATGTATGGTGATTTGGGAGTGTAGAATGGTGTGGAATGTGGCTGGACGAATTTCTGAGATCAAAGGGAGTCTTTCTTTCATGTGTATGGGAGGTGGTATTTATAGGCTTGAGAGAGGACCACTCCATTTCCTTTGCATGTGCAGCTTGTGTGGGTGTGAGTTGTCATGTTTCCCCTTTACATTTACACACACATGCTTCATCATTTCAACCACCAATCCACCTATTTTCAGCCCATGTTTCTCCTTTCCTTTGCATGTGCTGTGCCTTCTCTTCTAGCTGTGCATTTCCACTTGCTCCAAAGACAAATGAGTGTAATCATAACCCCATTTGCTGCTGAGTGTTGATGACAAAGCAAAACACAAAACAAGTGCCTTTACTTTCTCATTTTATTAGCCAAATCTGCTTAGCCCGTTTCTGAACCTTTCGGTGTTAAAATGCCCATAACTTCTTCTAGAAAAATGATATTAACAATCTGTAAATTGCTCCAGAAAATAGACATCCGTAGCTTTCCAAGAATATAAGGTTCATTCTCTCATTCATTCGGAGCTGTTCGTAACATGCTTCCAAAGTCAGCTAATCTGCACAGGCAGTTTTGACGAATTTGTTGGCTGTCCATGCCGTGTGTTTCCTTGCATTCCCATGTGTGTGTGCTGCCATCTAGTCATCATTTCCACATGTACAAGCTGTCACACTTGCACACACACATGCTCTTCATTATTTCAGCCACAATTCAACTTATTTCCTGCCAGGGCTGGTCCAGAGATTTTTGAGGCCCGGGGCGACGCCAAAAAAAGTGCCCTAACTTCATATAAGAAAATTATTTATTTTCACACGTAAGACATTGATAAAATTATACTTAGAAAAGCACTTCAAACTCAATAATTTAGAAACACAAAATGACTAATTTGTTTTCCATTTGAACTTTGAAAGTGTTTTTGTATAAATCATGAGGTGTTTATTCTTATTTACTAACCTTGTCAATATGGGACTAAAAAAATAATGATGTTTTTGAGTCTTTAATTGATATGTATTAGTAATGAATGAGCATTAAATTAAATATTTTGATAACACGTCATATAATTTACAAATTTGCGCTACAAATTTGGTCTACGTATTACTCATTGTTGAAGATTAGACTTGAATTGAAACGAATATTTAAAAATAACAACCTACATAGCTACTAGCTAGTAACTAAAAATAAATTAACAACCAAACAAAAATTTGTTAAAATTGAAAAAAATAAACATGCCCATAGCGTTTCGAACTTAGGACCTCTTGCTAATTTTAAACAACAAAAACCAATGCTTCTAATTAAACTTCTTGATCCTTTAACCAAATTTTATAAATTTATACTCTTATGAAAAGAAATTTGTAAAAATTAGAAAGTAAATAAGCACATGTGGTGTTTTGAACTCAAGACCTCTCATTATTTTCAAATGACCAAACCACCTCTTCTACTTAAATTTCTGTGTCATTGAACCAAATTTTATAAATTTATACTCTTATGAAAACATATATAAATTTACCACCCTAATAATTTTGGTGCCCCCAATATTTTTGGGCCCCGGACGGTTGCCCTGCTTGCACTGGGCCTGGGCCGGCCCTGTTTCCTGCCCATGCCGTGCCTTTCTTTCCCATGTGTGTGCTGCCATGCTTTCTTTTTGCATGTGTGCTTCTTTGCATGTGTTTTCTCCCTCTCTTGCCTTGAGTTTGCATGTGTATGAGTTGTCATTGTTTATCCTTGCAATTACACACACACACTTGCACACACATATGCCCAAAACTTCCATCCTCATGCATGCAATCCATTTGAGCCCAATATTGATCCAACATGCACCAAAATGCACTTTTCTTGCCAAGGTTGTTATTAAGACCTACAAACAAACAAAAATGACTTAAAACACTAAAATAACTAAGGAAACACAACGTAAACGCACGAGAACAAGCCAATTAAGTCGCATAAATATGCTCCTATCATGTGTACAGACATCGGGCAATTTGTTAAAATTTTGGTGGTCCAATTGGAAAAAATCAGCTTTTTTTATTATTTTTCCAAATTATTGCGCGACGCACTAGTGTTGCGCAAGGTCTTTTTTATTATCAGTGTCCCTTCCCTTTCTCGCCCTCTTTCTCACTCCATCTCTCTCTTCCCTCTTGCTCTTCTCCCCTGAATCTAAGTTATGGTTTCATTCTCAGTTTCAGTCTCGCTCTTCTCCTCTCGACAAAAAAACCCTTCTCTTTTCCAATATTTTCCCAATTCAACTAGTAGGTAAAAACAAAAGCCCTAATATTCTAGAACCCCTTTATCTATCCCGTAACTCCTTTTCCGCCGTTTTTTTTCCCATAGCCCTCTCTCTCCCACTGTCTATTCTTCTCGTAGACTCTCTTTTCTCCTCCCTGTGCAATGGACGAAATCATTTTTGGGATCTCTGGTTGCATTCACATGTATATTGTGTGTTAAACAAAAGAAATATGTTGCTGGCAAGAAAGCTAGAGAGTCAAAGACAATTCTCCACCATTCTGGTTCAATGCATTTCTCGAATAGGGTTGAGGCGCGATGTCAGGTAAAAGTATATTGATTCTAAATTTTATACAATTTATTTTTTATTATGATTAATAACATTTTCTTAATATTTTTTTTCTTCAAGAGGGTTCTAAGTTCCTAGAGCTCGACATGTTCAAGGACGTTTATGTTCGACCCGGCGATGAGATCGCTAAGCAGCTCCATGTATGTATATGTAATTGTTATTATTCATATATTTATGAATCATTCAAATATTAATTACCATTTTTTATTAAATATTAAATGTTTTTTTTTATTATTACAGGCTCTTCTCCAATAAGCAGCATCACAGTTTCCCCTGGAGACCCTAAACGAGGACGTCATTGTACCTTAGGACGTGGGTCTTCAGATCCTGATTAAGACCCTAGATCAGACTTTTGGTCGTCGTCACCGCAAGGTTGTTCGAGGGATAGGGAAGATGCTGGTTCGTGAGACGAGTGCCTCCTCTTCCAGACCGACCACGGGATAGGTCATCGCCCTGACGGAGGAAGTGGCAACCCTGAAAGATAAGATTGTGGCCCAGAAAGCCCAGATTGTAGCTCAAGATGCCCAGATTGCGACCCAGGACGAGAAGATGAGCATGATCTTATGGGTCTTCTAGCTGTCAGGCTTCCAAATCTCGATGCCAACCCCTGATCCTGCTCCACCTTCGACCTCCCAGCCGCTTCGCCCAACCGATACCCAGTAGCTTGATGCATCAAACCTGGACGACTATTTGTTGTAGTTTTTTTTTCTACTCGGACAGCTTGTAAGTACATTTTCATATATTTAATAATTAAATACTTTTCTTGGTTTATTAATTATTGTTTATGAAGTAATTAAAATATTTATAAAATTAAATAAAAAAATATATTGTAAAAAAAATAAAAAATAACAATAACTTTGCGCGACGACGGCATAAGCTATGTGCCGCAAAAAGGCTTTGCACGACAACAATAACCTACATCGCGCACCTATCTTTGTGTGACACAAGTTATTGTCGTCGCGTAAACCGCTTTTGCATGACGTAGCTTACGACGCCGTCACACAAACCTTTATTTCACTACCTTTGTGCGACGAGCTTAGCGCAATGAAGGTTTCGTCGTGCTAATTCTCAGGCGACTTTTTTTGTCTTTGCGTGATGAACTATACTTCGTTGCGCAAGTTGTTAATTGTAGTAATGTTAATCCATTCCAATGACCTGCCTCACACAAAACCAAACCATTGAACGGCCCAGATCTCTTTCTTTGTGTAAGATCCCACATCAACCAACAGAGATGGGGTGATCTGCTTTATATGTACATGCTTCCCTCCCTATAGCAAGAGGCCTTTTGGGAACTCACTGGTTTCGGATGGGTGACCCACTAGGTAGTTCTCATGTGAGTTCCCGAAAACAAAACTGTGAGGGCATGGTCGAGGTCCAAAGCGAATAATATCGTGCTACGGCGGAGTCGAGACTGGGATGTGACACTTTGAACAGTCTGGATTTTCATATCCATCTGTTCTAGACACAAAAATAAAAAAAAAAGAATTTTAATTTGTTGCCCACGGTGAGTCACAAGACTCACAACTCATACAACGATGGTTGGTGCTGATCTGAGAATTAACTTGACACACAAATTAAACCCTATTGTTGACAATTGTAGTAAAGATGTAAGTAGGGATCGTTCTAGACCGAGGATTAACAAGGGATGCTAATCAACACAAATAAGGCTTAAAAACACTAAATTAGACTCTATAGACTCAAAACTGACTAAAAACACTCAAAACAGCAACAAACAATCAAAAAGACTCAATTCTAGACCTAACAAGTGATTTTGACGAAAATAAACTTAACTTGACTCAAAAGATTAAAAGAAAATAGATTATGACTCAACTAACAAGACTTAATGAATGGGGGATTGTTTTTGACGAATTTAAAACTTAAAACAGAAACTTTGCATAAAACACTTATTAAAAACAAATTTGGTGAATTCAAAAGGGTGAAAGGCTAGTTAGAGGGTCCTTCTCCACACATGACATATGCATACAAACCAATTTCCAGTTATTATTCCTTTAGACTATGAATGAGAACACCCCAAGTTAACCGTGATAGCACAATTTAACCATCAAATTTTCCTTCATTCATTGAATTGGATGGAATACGCATCGCAACCAAATTATCCTTATCAAGTTCCCTAACTATGAAAAGAATGATAGAAAGACATATCAAATGTCATTAAGTTCTTTGAAAACCATAAGCATTGACGAAGCATTCGTAACTATGAAAAGCATGATACTCCTGTCAAGGATTTACTTAACACAATCATGACTAGTGACTTCCACTACTTGTGAATATAAGTTCATAATGATTAGGTGAAACTCCCTTATACTCTAGCATCAAATTCATGCATGCAAATTAAGTATCGACTCTCAATCAACATACATAAACAAGTTTTGATAACTCAGATAAGCAAATCACATTCAAAACTCAAGAAACAATAACTGGATGTAATCAATTCATATAAAACATATAATCATGGCTTCGAATTCACCTCCAACTATAAAGAAATTAGTTCCTCATGTTCGCAATTAAACAAAGACAATTAAATTTAAACATTGAAAACAAAGATAGAATACTGATGCGGTGAAAGTTAAGCACTCAAATTAAACCCTCTTGTTGTCAAATTGTAGTATAAATGCAGGTAGAGATCGTTCTAAACCGGGGATTAGGAGGGCTTCCTAAAACCTCTAAACTAATTCAAAAACATAAAAACAAAGTTAAAAACGCTTGAATAGACTCAAAGGACTCAAAACAGATTCTAAAGACGCAAAACAACTTAAAAACACTCAAAATTGCCTAAAAACACTTACTGGGCAGATTTGACTCTAACACAACTTTGGATAAATTTAATGTTTTGGTTTGAATCAAAACACTCAAAAACACTAACGAAATAGAAATTTAACACTTTGAAACAACAAAGTAAAAGGGGGATTTTGGTTTTGATGAATTTGAAACAAACAAACAAGTTATAAAACTAGGTAGATTGTAAGACAAATTTGAGGAATACGATGATGGATGGATTAGTTAGAGGTCTGTTCTTCACACATGACACACTTGTACATGAATCAATTTCCAATTGCTTTCCGATAAATTATGATGCTCAACACTCCAGATTAACCGTGATGCACAAATTAACCCTCAGATTTTCCTTTACTCATTGAATTGGATGAATGCATGCGACAACCCAAATCATTCTCTAAAAGTCCCCTATATGAATGCATAATAGAGATACAATCAGAGATCATTACGTTCAATGAAAATCATAAGTGTTGACGAGGCAATTATAACTATGACTGCATGATACAATTGCCAAGAATTCAATTAACGCGATTGTGATAAATAACCTTCACTACTCATGAATATAAACTTGTAACGATTAGGTGAAACTCATTTATATTCTAGCATCTAATTCATGCATGAAAACTAAGTATGCATCCTTAATAAACATACAAGAATCAGTTATGAATAAAATAGATAATTTAATTGCAATCACAACTTATCAAATCACAATTGGAAGAAATCAATTCAAATCTCAAGCATGTTCATGGCTTCAAACTTCCCCCTAACTAAATAATGATTTAGCCACTCATAATTGCAACAAAATTAGAAAATAACAAAGTAGACATTGAAAGCAAGAACGAAGTACACCTAAAACGCTCCAAAGTTCCAAGCTTGAAACACCAAGAACCTTTGTTTTCACCACCTTGTTGTAATACAAGTGTGTAGGATGTGTATGGATATATGGATGGAATGGATTTGCATGGCTAAGAGATGAAAGTGTATGGATTGGTGAGATGTAGTATGGCTAGATGAATGGATGGAGGTCACAACAAGGAAATTGTGTTTGTGAATGAAGCTCTTTTGATGGATCCAGATCTTCCTAGTTATGGTGAAGGGTGGATGTATTTATAGGCTAGGGAGAGGAGTGTATGGAGTTGTGGTAATGAGTGGATGTAATGGGTGTAGTGGGTGAATGTTGTGGTAATGAGTGGATGTAATGGATGTAGTGGGTGAGTGTTGTGGTAATGAGTGGATGTAACGGGTGTAGTGGATGGATGTTGTGGTAATGAGTGGATGCAATGGGTGTAGTGGGTGAGTGTTGTGGTAATGAGTGGGTGTAATGGGTGTAGTGGATGAGTGTTGTGGTAATGAGTGGATGTAATGGGTGTACTGGATGGATGTTGTGGTAATGAGTGTCTTTGCATGTGTGTGTTCCTCTTTGCATTTGCACACACATGCTCTTCACCATTTCAGCCCAAAATCAACACCTTTTCTGCCCATGCCAAGCCCTCCATGCCGTGCCTTTCTTGTTGTGTGTGTGTTGTCTATGTAGAGTGTGTGTATGCCCTCCAACCTGTGCAATTTGCATGTGTGTAGCTGTCCATGTTTCTCTTTTGCATGTGCCGTGCCTTCTCTTTCTAGCTGTGCATTTCCACTTGCTCCAAAGCCAAATGAGTGCAATCATAACCCCATTTGCTGCTGAGTGTTGATGACAAAGCAAAACACAAAACAAGTGCCTTTACTTTCTCATTTTATTAGCCAAATCTGCTTAGCCTTTTTCTGAACCTTTCAGTGTTACAATGCCCATAACTTCTTCTAGAAAAATGATATTAACAAGCCGTAAATTGATCCAGAAAATAGACATCCGTAGCTTTCCAAACATATAAGGCTCATTTTCGCATTCATTCTGAGCTATTCGTAACATGCTTCCAAAGTCAGCTAATCTGCACAGGCAGTTTTGACGAATTTGTTACTTAATATCTCACTTGTGCTACTTTTCTTTTCTTTGCTTGATAAATCACACAAAACACAAAAACATAGTAAATAGCTCAAAAATATAAGGAACTAACTAAGAAAAGACAAGTGAATTTGATGTAAAATATATATAAATATGAGCTTATCAAATATCCCCACACTTAGCTTTTGCTAGTCCTCGAGCAAAATAAAGCAAACAAAACACAACCTAAACCTTCCAACGTTTGCCTCAGGGATTTCCAATGCACATGACATGTAAAAAATCATTATTCCCACATATTTTAGTTATCTTCACACTTGAGCACATACTTAATCACAGTCACCACATACTAGTTCACATTTAACCAATTAAAACGATGTTTTGAATGTAGTAACATGCCTTAGAGAATTTTCTCAATTCCTTACAAGATACTCTCTATTTTCACACATTTTCTGACTACACACCCTACACTAGTTATATGTGAGAAGATTGATGTAAACATGAAAACGAACACTCACATATATGTATAACAAAGAAAACAATTTTCTGGAGTTATTAAGCATGTTTAGATATGATCTCATGAATGGAATGCTACTACTTAGATGCAAGAACCAGTGACACCATATGCTCATACCAATTCCAAACTCCACATATTGAAACGCATGACACTCAAGATGAAGTTAAGGGTTGTAACGGGGTTTAAGGGTAATGGCTAACAAAGAAAGGATAGGGGTAACAAACGTTCTGAAAGCAATAGCAAGCAAAGTAGTGAAATAGATGCTTGGAATTCACTTAATAATGCATAAATTAACTTTTAAACACAACGGGAAGATTCAAGCAACACTTAGGGCCGAATTCCATGTTTTGGACACTTTCTTCAACAAACAACACTTTGGAGCTCTTTTTCACAACTTTTCTTCTTTTCAATCTAATTTCCACGAATGTTTTTTTTTTCTTTTTCTTTTCTACCCGTGCCTTATTAAGGACTTTCGCAAAAGTTCAACAAAAGGAATTCCTGCAAAAGTTCAACAAAAGGAATTCCTTCTAAATTATGTTTTACTATGCTTCAAGAACAAGGGCATGGATGGTCCTAATCTAGGCTAAGTGAGGATAGTGTGGGTTAACAAAGAACATAGGCTACACAAGGCTCAACGGGGTTAAACTTAAACACATAATGAAATAGGGCACGACAATTTGGCTATGGTGGTCATTACACAACTTCATCTTGAATATGTATTATGCAAATCAATAGCATGCTTTGAATGAAATAGGCATGAGTTCTAGCATTTGGAACTAAATGATGAAACGCCTTTTAAGTAGCAACCAAGCAAAGAATAATGAGATCATGCAACGACTTTAGAAAACAATAGTGCACATATTATTAACTCTCCAAATAAATGTTTAGGCTCAAGTCTCACAAGGTTGTAGCGTTCATTTGAGTTCCTTCCTTCAAGCATGTTACAAAAATTGATTTTTCCTTTATGATTGCATGTGAATTCATAAATTAGAACCACAACCAAGCATACACCAAATAGTAAATCAAACTTTCATCCATGTTTATTATTCTCTTTAACAGTCATGCAATTAAAAACCGAATCCTCATCATTGTGTTGGAAGGTACCCTAAGACATAAACAAACACACAAAAAAACAACTCTTTTTGGGTTTTTCAAAACAATTTTTCAAATTTTTATGAGATTTTCGGATTTTTATGTCAAAACACACTAAAACACTCCAAAACAGCATAAAAACACTTAAAAACAGCAAGGAACAACACTAGCAATAATGGGTGATAAACTCCCACGAATTTCATGCAAAACAACTTGGTTACCCCCCCCCACACTTAAATCAAACATTGTCCTCAATGTTTTAGGCATAAACTCACACGAAAACAAGCAAACAAACAAACAACGAATAAACATGACAAGTATGGCAAAGTAAAAACCAGACAGAGTAGAATTTAAGAACGCAAATCTGGTTATGGAGAGATGATCTTGTTGACTTTCCACAGCTTTGATCTCGAACTGGGCTAGGGAACTTCTTAGCAAGGAAAATGAGACTTGATTGGTGGTGGTGATTTGATGGCCTTGTACGGCAAGGCTTTGCTCTTTGGCGACTGATGCGTCCATATGTTGTTGAAGCTTCTCGAGCTCTTTGTTTCAACTCAGACTCCTTCTGCTGGGTTGATTGAGTCTGCAGGCAGCATTCTTCTCTGCTTGTTTCTTCTGCAGGCAGGTAGGCACGAGGTAGAGGTGATGGTCTGTTTCTTTGTTCAATCTGTCCAAGGGCCGACCGATTGCTTTCTTTCTCCTTATCTCGCAGGCAAGAGCAAGGGTAAAGGAAAAGCATGCCATGAGATATCTTTGCCTTTGACTCTGATGATAAGAGATACTTTTGCTTTTGAAGAAGTATCTTTCCACAGGTGTATTCTTGAATTGGGCTGGGGAACTTCTTAGCAAGGAAAATGAGACTTGATCTTGAAGATGAATTAGCACGTTGTCTCCACATGCTTCAAGGTATCATTTTCACTTGCCTTATCTGTTCTCTAGGCAGATGTGGCATCTTCTTCGGAAGTACATCAGCAGTTGAAGATGAGCACTCGAGAGCAATGCTAGGTAAGCAATCAAGAAGGAGTTCCAGGCAGTCGATTCTTAGATCGGAAGATTGGCAGCAAGTGCTGGCTGATTGCTCGCTTTCTCATTGTCACAAAGACAAGGAAAATGACAGGTAGAAAGCATGATATGAGATACTCTTGCTTTCAACCTTCATGATATGAAATACTTTTGCTCTTGATGACTTATTTGCAGAGGTACCCCAAGGGATGAGAAACACAGAGTAACTCGAGAGGTTTCGTTGGGAATGCATTTTCGGAGATGAAAAAGGGTTATGTATGTCTGCCTTGCTATGGAGGGTGAAGGACGACATTTATAGGAATTAATAACCGGTACTATTCTTTCACTCTTGTCGGCACCCGTTGGATGATTGAACAGTAAACTTCACGTGCTTTCTACTTTACCAGAAATTTTCGACAGATTGCCCGTAATTTCTGCATGGCTGAGTGTGCATGTGACAGATGCTGACACGTCTGGATTGTTGGAAATGTGCCCTAAAGCCAATCATATGATGATACTTTACGGACATTTCATATGTTGAACTAATCTAGTTTAATATCAAGGGCAAAGATTATTGTTTAAGCCGTCTCATATAAATGTTATATGCTTAAACGATAAGTCCAAGGAATATGTGATTGAGAGAATACGATCTAAAGAAGTTAGATTCATGAGACCATTCTTTCGTAGACACATCCGTTAAGATCAGTACGTGCTGTGTCTTCTCTCAGGGAGAGTGACTAGTCTCGAGTCATTGGTGTGTGTGACATCAAGACAAGTACGTAGGTGCTCAATAGAGAATGAGTTCACTGAACACGATCAACGAAGAGTTCTCATATTCATGTCACATGAGAACTCATGGTTGGGATAATGCAAAGTAGTCATTTGACCTGAGGCATCATAGTTGTCTTGTGGTTAGGTACTTGATCTTTGATTATGTCAAATGTCACCCATACACGGGTGTCCACGGCATAGTTGGGGTTAAGCCACTTAGCCATGGAGGCAAGTGAATGCGCAACAAGGGATCTCTAACCTTCAAACTGTTTGAGGGAGAATACTCTATGATATGATTAAGAATCTCTGGCCAGAGTATGAATGAGATTTAGGAAGTCGTTCCAAATCACATTCAAGGTAATCATATAAGCACACGAATCACATTGGATAGTAGACATGAATAAACTATCAAACCAAACAATGTGGTCAAGAGTATTGTATTAGAGAAAGACCGTATTGCATTTGTA
This sequence comes from Malus fusca, assembly GCA_035220775.1. Taxonomy (NCBI): domain Eukaryota; kingdom Viridiplantae; phylum Streptophyta; class Magnoliopsida; order Rosales; family Rosaceae; genus Malus; species Malus fusca. The sequence goes on along the minus strand of CM069066.1, from coordinate 16,468,300 downwards.
ATCCTAAACTGAATAGGTTCTCCACCTCTTCTGATTAGCTTGGGTAACCATGATATGCTGCTAGGTGTCACTCATGGTTTGTGGAAGCCCTAAAAGTGTATAAACACTAAAGGGAGAATTGAAAGTAAGTTTCAATTCACAATCGATTTGAAAGAGTTCGGAATCGCCCACTGCCTCGCTAAAAGGAACCTAATGGATCGTACACCGTGTAAGGTAAAGATTGAAGAAACAATGGAGATGAGTAAGAATAATTAAATGGTTTAATTATTTATGGCAAGGATTAATTAATATGTTAATTAATCAAACGAATAAGTTCGTTAAAGACCTCGGGATAGTTTTGGACCTTAAGGCCCAATGGGCTTCGAACGTCAAGCCCATTGACTTAAGTTGTATGACAATTTAATGAATAAAGATTCACAAAGGCCCAAAAGCCCATATCCCTTATATGGCCGGCCATGTGTATTGAATTAGGGTTTTTGGTTCTTTAGGTCATTTAAAGAAGTGACTATATAAAGAACTTTATAGCCTAAAATTCATAATGGGTTCTTTTGGAGAAAATTGGAGAGAACATGTCTCTCCTTTTCTCTCTAGGAGGCCGGCCCCCTTGGAGGGTGGATCTAGCAATCCTACTACTCCAAGGTCACTCATTTCTTCTCCAATCTAACCTTGGTGAAGATACTTAGAGGTTCTCAATTTTGGGAACTTGGAGAAACCTATTCTTCCATCCAAATCCATAGATTTTAGATGCAAGGAATGAAGGCCCTCTCTTTGGGTGATTAGCCTTTGCTTTTGCAAAGAGGAATCTACAAAGGTATATATTTCTCAACTCACTTTGATTTGAGTTGAGTCTTGGTTCACCAATCTACTAGGCTTTGAATTTCATGGTTAATGTTTTGTTTTTAAGTGCATGCAAGCATGATTCCGCCTTTTAATTGTTAATAGCATGCTATTGATGTTGCTTAAATGAACATGTTTTACACAAATTTTCCTTCAAGTGGTATCAGAGCCTAGGTCTAGTAGTTGGTGAATCCTTTTGGGTTTTGTAGTTCATAGTTTTGATTTAAAAGTTGTAATATGTTACAAGCTTTATTCTTGTTTCTTTGAATGTAAATTTTGCTAGAAAATTTGCCATCTCAAATGTTGTAGATGTAGTTCATATGAGCATGAATATTGGAGCTAAAATTTGGTGCCATGTTTTTTGGGAATTTTCGGCCAAATCCAAAGGGTGGATTTTTGGGTTCTTGTTTGACTTGTTAAAAGTGTTTTCAAGTGACTTTTGGAACCCCTATGTACCCTAGTTTGGTTATATGTTATTTCCCTAAAGTTTAAATGGTTTTGGGATGTTTTTGAATGAAAAATGTTCATGGAAAATTTTGAGTTTTTTCATGAGTGTTCTTCATTGTTCTTGACATTTTTGCCAAGAACAAAAAGTTTGGTGTTTTGATTCAAAGTTTTGATTTATTTCATAAAGTTTATGTTTTATGTTTTTTCAAATGTTTTAATGCATTAGATATTTGTTTAAATGGTGATAGAATTGTTGGTGGGTGTGAAAGGATTAATTCCCTTTCACACACACCACTTGCACCACTTGCATGCTTTATGTCAAAACTCACAAATCAACACACACATCACTCACATTCCTCTCCAAAACCAGCCACTCCCTCAATGGGAGTACTTTTGGGGCTTTTATGCAATTACATAAAGTTTTGATACTTTTGTGTATTTGCACTGTGGCCCAAAAGTTTACGTTTTTACGTTTAGGTCCAAAAACGCTAAAGGACAAATTGTTTTGTTCCTTTAATGAAGCTTTTGCATTGTTTAAATTTTGGGTTCTAGTTGTATTTACATGAAGTAGTGGACTTTTGTGTTTTTACAAAGTGACCCCAAAAGTTTGTGTTTTCGCAATATAGCACAAAAAGTTGTGGTTATTGCATGATGGCCCAAATTAGGTTGAGAACAAAATTGTTTTGTCTCTTTAAATGAGAATTGGATTTTCATTTCATTTAGCTCCATTTAAATCAATTTTATGGATACAAAAACCAAATGAAAATGTTGCATTCAATTTAATTAGTTAAAGCGTTAATTAATTAAAGGGTGATTATGAACCTAAGCCTACGATAATTGAGCTATGTGAAAGGCCGTTTCAAATTTGTTTGAACCATGGGAATGTGTAGATTAATTTTGGTTGTAATTTGATTTGATCAAATGTTGTAAAAGAGCATAAGCTCTTCTTTACTTTAAAGTAATTTATATATGCAAATGTTGTAATGAGCATAAGCTCACCTTTACTTTGAAGTACTTCTTTCTTGCTTTATTTGATATGCATGAAAATGGAGTAGTTGGGTCCAACGCCCCTAGGAACAACACGCCTTAATGTGATTAAACACGTAACTAAAATCAATCACCATCCCTAGTCCGAGATTCAACACTAGGCTCGTGTTGAATCTAAACAAAGGTTCATAGTCATCCTAAGGCCCTAAGGCAACTATATAGTCCATCAAATGAATGCAAAGTTTATGTTAGTAGTATCATATACTCTTGCTTTAAAAACCGTTTTATAAGCATAGTGGGAGTATTATATACAACTAAATTCAATCCAATGGACCAATAGTTGTAATAGGACCAAAATTGTTTTAATAAAGATTAAAATAAATATGTTTATGTGATGAAACCTAAAACCCTCAAACCAAACCATTATTAAGTTGATAAGCGTGAGAGTGCTTTGAACACTCTTTCGTGGCCTTCCACCGTGGTAGCTCCAATCGTTTATGACTTGTACACCGCCTTCACCCTATCATGGGGAAGTTCAAAGTGCATGCTTATACTCAGGAGGAGACTATATACATACTTGATGAGGTGAGTGTAGGCAACGAGGATGGCCGACATCGTATCATCGTGAGGCTATTCTTGAACCCCTTCACGCACTAAGCATGGTGGGAATGACTTAACTAAGAGAAATGGAACCAACATCATATCATTGTGAGGTGACATTTTCTAGAGGCCAAATTGATGGGTACTTGCAAGAGATGCAAATGAGTAAGTGTACTCTCTCATTATTATTAATGTTAGCCAACATCATATCATTGTGAGGTGGGCTTGGTAATAGTGAGTCTCCCATACCCTACTAAGAGTTTCATCCAAAACTCTCGAATTCCAATGAGGGATATGGAATTTGCCAAAAATAGTGGGTGGTGCTATTTGATTTAAAGACCCGGATCAAATGGCTTAAAATCAATCAATTTATATTCGTTATGTATTTGTTTACCAATATATTTGCAAACGCTATCCAACACTTGACAAATAAAAACCGAATGTTTTAGTTTCCGGACTTGGTACCACAATCCCAAAGAATGTCTTAAAAGGATTGGATATGTACCTAAGTAGTCTCATCCTCACAATCTTCCTAATGATAATGTATCATTGGAAGAACATGTTAGAAAAGTCTATCATGAAGAGGACAACACAAACAACCAATGCTTAATCCTTTGTTAAATGAACAAAGGAACTTACGAAGATTAGCATAAAGAAAAGGACACTTTTAGTGTTATTAGTTCTTCACTCACAAATCGTTGTATGAAGAAATAATGAGTTGTTTTGAACAACCCTTAGTCAATGCAAACACTTAGTGCTTATTTCTTTGTTACATGAACAAGGAACTTGAGAAGAAAGCACAAAGGCATGGACACTTAATGTGCCATGATTCTTCACTTACAAATTGTTGTATGAAGAAATGAGAGTTGCCTTGAACAACTCTTGAAAGTTTGTAATTATGTTGAGAACATAATGGTTGGTTGACAAAAATAGTCCATCAACATGGACTTATAATGATTTTGAATCATTGAGTGTTGAAGTGATAAACCACTTAACGAGACGGAAACTAAGGCTAGGACTTCACCTTTATGTCCCTAACCTAATGGTTCACTAAGTTTATTGTAAACTATGTAGTGAACAATAAACACATGCTCTCCAAATTGTTTGATGTGTATAACACAATTGAAATAAGTTTCAAGAGAGATAGTGGGAGTTTAGGGACTATGACTATGGTAGTCAAAGGAGAAGTCAAATGAAGAAAGCGAAATAACTCCAAGGGAACAAACTTTCTTTATGAAAGGATGGACATTGGAAGGGGTATTTGCAAGAAATGTCTTGCAAGTGTCAAGAACACACCTTTCGAAGGTGTTGTAAATTGTTCTTGAATAGTTCAAAACAGTTGGTTCTTCTACTTGAATGTTTGATTCCGTATTAGTAACTATGTTTTACAAATCGTTGTAAAAGTATGACTAATAAGAAGTAGAAGATATATGAGAGAAGAGAAAGTACTTCACATACAAAACGTGAATAAATATAGATTTCTGCGAAAGCAGTTAGTACTTACCTCCTCATATGAACTACCAAAGAAATGGAAAAACAAAGATTGTCTTTACATTCCAATTTTAAGGAACTTAATTCCGTCACTATAGTAGAGATGGATGAATGTTTTGTTTGACAAAACATTGTTCTTTATTAATCAATGATTGGATTATAGTAATCTAATTGATTATCTCTATAGTAGAGATGATATGGTAGTGTTAAACTGTTTAGAATATAACGATGCTTAAAACCCAAAAGGTTGCAAGGTAGTGACTAATCCCAACTAAAGTTGTGATACCTCTAAAACATAAATTACGAGTTGGTAATAGATGGATGCTATGGATCGTTAGATCCGGATCCAATGCCTTCTTATTAAAAATGTATAGAGGCGAAATGTTCGAATCTTTGTTCTTTTGGAAAGAACAAAGAATCAAAAAGTTGTTGAGGTTAATTCACTTAGATGTTAGTGGCACTTGTCCACAACATAATACTACTCATGTTGTATGACATTCACCGAAGATCACCCTCGGTTGGACTATAGTTTATTTTAAATAAACACAAGTCCGAATACTTTGCAAAAGGTTTCAAAGAATTCAAGAAATGTAAGTTGATGAGTAAGACGTCCAAAGTATTTACATCCTTAGATTTGATCCAAGGAATGGTAACACTTTAGAATAGTTTTCTTGAAAGATATCAAGGAAAGAAGCATCATATAATAATGGATTTCTCCATAAGGAGAAGAACGAACTTGAATAAGATTTGGTTCGTTGGATATTATCAATTACCCATATATAGGATATATACTTCTAAAACAATATGATTGTCAATTAGAAGATCTTCCAAAGTTTTCATGACTCCATAGGATGTAGTTAGAAAGAAAGACAAATCTTAATCATGTTAAGATTTGGGGTTGTGTGCCAATAAGCAATATTTGTTTGAAAATTATCTTAAGGATATCCTCAAATTAACCTTTGGATATCACTTCTATAAACCAACTAACAAATGTTGTTTTGTTGGGTAGTTCATTGTAATCCTACAATATCATTTGCCTAAGATAGAGCAATGAACGAAAGATAGAACTCAAAGAATGGGTTCTTTGAGAGACAAGATGATAATCAACAAATATAACAACCTAGTTCCTATACCACAAGCTCCAAGGTAGTCAAGAAGGATTTATAAACCGTCTCAGTTGAATGGTTTGAACTTTATGACTATGTCGTAGAGTTGCACCTCTTAATTCGAAAGAAATAAGAATGAAAATCCTTATGACTACATTGAGTGTATATACGATATATACTCAAGGAAATGGTAAAGTACCATTTGACACGAAATAATGAAACCTTCATAGCTAATTGGTAGCTTAAGGTGGCTACAATCAAAGAGAATGGTTGACTTTGAAGGAACCATTTTTGACGTAGTCTTAGTTTCAATTAATTTGAAGATAGCTAGCTACAACTAAATGTTGATTCAATGTTTGGACATAATATAGGTTTCCGAAACCATTATTAAGATAGTCCTAATAATATATGTCTAAAACTATGAATCACAAAACATGTAAGTTGTAGAGATCCAACCATCATGGATCTTAGCAAGCTAGTGGGAGCCATAAGCGTCTTATGAGAGAAAGATCAAATTGTTTGATTTCTCATATAGATGTAAATGAATCTTTTGCTTACTAGGTTTACAAAAGATTAGTGGGAGTTAATCATATTCCTAAAATTGTATATATATATATATATATAAATATATATATGATATATATGAATATATATATATATGATATATTAATTTTGGAAATGGAATGAGTACTTCTTCGTTAAAGTTATGACTTTAAACATTCTATAACGATAGAATTTATATGGGAGACATAGTCTATATACATGGGATGGAAATCTATAATGATAGATTTTAGGATATAATTGGATTATATCATGCCCTAATAATAGACAAAATGTGCTAGGAAGTTTCTCATATGATGATAAACTTCAATTAGGAGGACAACTCTAGTTAGACTAAGTAGTTGCTCTTCTCAAAGGGAACGTACCCTTTGACTCCCAAAGAAATAATGCAAAAATAGAATCCTTTATGCATACGCAGAAAGGTGATTTATGTATTTCATATTGTATGAAAAACATTGATATGAATTATACCTAGAACGGTACAAGACAATATCAATGCAAGCCCAGGATCAGAACCATGGCAATTGTCAAGTAAGTCCTTAAGTATTTAAGAAATACTAAAGGATAGATTCTTCAAAGAATGAGGAAGAATTAGAGTAACGTAAAGGAAGCGTAAATGTATTAGATTATGAATCTAATCCATCATTGGATGTTTCTTCATTATTAATGAAGAGATAAATAGATATCTCTTTATTACGACTAAAGAGATATTTGGATGGAAACATTAAAGTAATGACTTTAGTGTGTTCCATTATGAATGCAAAATATATTGCCATATAGAAGTTTACAACAATGTTGTTTGGATGTGAAAGTTCATTTATGAACTCTCTATTCGATTCCAACCAGAAAGTGTATCTAGTGTACTGACACTATGACACTAAAGGGGCGATAGCTCAAGCCAGGGAATCAAGGTCTCATCAAGATCCGAACTCATATGAGAGACTGAACCACATGATTGAGAATCATGTATAATGGTAACGTCGTTATTCTCAAGGTTACTTCTATGGATAACATATAGATATCCATTGTCTATGCCTACTACTCAGCCATTTATGAAATGACTACAGAAGAGGTATCATCACTGATGACCAAGCTGATTGGCTCTAGTGCAAGTGGGAGATTGTTGGAAATGTGCCCTAAAGCCAATCATATGATGATACTTTACGGACATTTCATATGTTGAACTAATCTAGTTTAATATCAAGGGCAAAGATTATTGTTTAAGCCGTCTCATATAAATGTTATATGCTTAAACGATAAGTCCAAGGAATATGTGATTGAGAGAATACGATCTAAAGAAGTTAGATTCATGAGACCATTCTTTCGTAGACACATCCTAAACGTTCCTGATCATAGGATTGCCAATTGGGCATTGACAGTCCGTTAAGATCAGTACGTGATGTGTCTGAAGGAAAAATTTTGTCCTAGCTAAGAACATGTATGAACATTTGAATACATATGCTAACAATTAACTCTTTAAAGTAGGCATGCATCCAAAAACAATTCATGAAACCCATGACTTTCAAAGCCTAGTATATGGTGAACCAAAAGACTCTTTAACAACATTAAAGATAATTAAGAATTTAGAGATTCTTTACCCTTGAAGCTCATCCTTGATTACACAAGGGATTCACCCAAGTGGAGGGCCTTCAAGTCACCTCCTTGCTCCTTGGATCTTCCTTGTGATTTTCCTCCTTTTAGTGCTCCTTTGCTTCTTTGAGGATTTGAGGATTAGTTCTCCAAAACACCAAAAGTTTGATGTCTCTATGTCTCTTCACCAAGGATGTATTTTGTGAGAATGTAAATGGATCACTTAGGGAAGTAAATTTGCTAGATAACTTTCCCCAAGTAGCTTAGAAAACCCTAATTGAAAACAAAGCTATAAAGATGAATTTATACTTCATTTCTTAGGTGAGTGGCAAACTTGCAATTAAGCAAACTTGCATACCCTCACCCTAAATGGTTGGCCTATATGGTTATTGGGCTTATTGCCCATTTTGTTTTAGTTGTCATACAACTTAAACATAATGGGCCTTGTGGACCAAAACACTTTTGGGCCCCGAAGCCCTAAAACCAACTTAAAAGCCCAATACGAACATTTCGTATAATTAATTAACTAATTAATTAATCTTGACCATTCTTCAATTAAACCATTTAATTGCTTATCCATTTCATTTAATTGCTTCACATATATCCTTATTTGGTGTGCGATCCATTAGGTTCCAATTAGCGAGGCAGTGGGCGATGTTACTCTTAACTATCGATTGTGAATTGAAACCACATTTCAATTCTCCCTTTTTGATGATTAGTGTTTGCTAATCAATAGGGCTTCCACAAACCATGAGTGACACCTAGCAGTATGTCATGGTTACCCAAGCTAAGTAGAATTGGTTGGAGAACCTATCCAGTTACAATTACAATGCAATACGGTCATTCTCTAATACAATACTCTTAACCACATTGTTTTAAGTGATAGTTTGTTTCATGTCTACTATCCAATGTGATACTTTCTTATATGATTCCCTTGAATATGATTTGGAACATCTTCCTTAGTCATATTCATTTGCTTTGGCCAAAGACTTTAGAATCATATTTTAGAGTATACTCCTTCCACCATGGAAGGTTAGAGATCCCTTGTTGTGCATTCATATGCCTACATGACTAGATCACATGACCCCAACAATGTCGTGGACAATCCGAGGGAATGCCTTTGTCATGATCAAAGATCAAGGACCTAACCATTAGACATCTATGATGCCTCAGGTCTAAGGACTACTTTGCATATTGTAACCTTAGAGTTCGTACATGACATGTATGTTTGAACTCTCATTAATCGCAGTTCAGTGTACTCGATTACTCTTTCGAGCACCTATGTGTTTGTCTTAGTGTCCAACACCAAATGACTTGAGACTAGTTCATACTCACGTTTGAGTCAACATAACACATACTAACCTTAGCGGATTGTCAATGCCCAATTGGCAATCCTATGGCTAGGAACGTTTTAGGAATGAACATAAGAGAAAGGTCTCCTTAATCTAACTCATTAGATCACTTATCTCTTATGTCAAATACATCCCTTGGATTCTCTTATTGATTAAACACATGATTCAATAAATAGTGATTAACAATAAGTATTGCCCTTCCGTTAAACATATAAAAGTTTAACATATTAAGTATTCCAAAAAGCTATTACATCAAATGAGTGGCTTTATGGGCATACTTCCAACAATCTCCCACTTGCACTCAAAGCCATCCTCCCATGTATCTAATACTCATCTTATCCATATGACGATCAAGTTGGATTTGAGTCATTGGCTTTGTCAGTGGATCTGCTACATTATCGGCTGAAGCAACTTTGAGAATGTTGATTTTCCCCTCGGCAGCATATCATCTTATGATATTAAAGCGCCTATCAAAATGCTTGTTCTTTTGATGAGCCCTGGGTTCCTTGGCTTGAGCTATCGCCCCACTATTATCACAGTACAAAGTTACTGGTGATGTGATGGTTGGAACCACTCCAAGTTCAGTAATGAACTTTTTCATCCAGAACACTTCTTTGCCGGCTTCAGCTGTAGCGACATATTCAGCCTCTGTCGTGGAATCAGCAATTACACTTTGTTTCTTGCTTTTCCAACTGACAGCCCCACCATTCAGAGTGAATACATATCCGGAGTTGGAACTTCTATCATCGACGTCAGATTGGAAATCTGCGTCTGTATAAGCTTCCACTCGCAACTCTGATGCTCCTCCATAAACGAGGAACATGTCCTTAGTTCTTCTTAAGTACTTAAGGACCATCTTGACAGCTGCCCAGTGTTCTGATCCTGGGTTAGATTGATATCGACTAGTAATGCTCACAGCATACGCGATATCAGGCCTTGTGCATATCATGGCATACATGAGACTCCCTATGGCGGAAGCATAAGGAATTTCATTCATTTAGCCGTATCTCTTCAGGAGTCTTAGGTCCCATGGACTTAGAAAGGTGAATTCCATGTCTCACAGGAAGAAAACCTTTCTTAGATTGTTCCATTTGGAACCTACTTAGCACCTTATCAATGTACATCGATTGGGATAATCCAATTAATTTTCTGGATCTATCACGATAGAGTTTTATCCCAATTACATAAGATGCATCTCCTAAATCTTTCATGTGGAAGGTTTTAGACAACCACACTTTTACAGAAGAAAGTACTGCAGTGTCATTCCCGAATAGTAATATGTCATCTACATATAATACTAGGAATATTACTGCATCCCCAACGACTTTTTGATAAACACAATTGCCGTCTTCGTTTTGAGTAAAACCAAACGTTTTGATTTCAGTATCGAAACGAATGTTCCAGCTCCTGGAGGCTTGCTTAAGTCCATAAATGGACCTTTGAAGCTTGCATGCCTTAGTCTCTTCAGACTCGGACACGAAACCTTCGGGTTGAGTCATATAGAGCTCTTCCTGTAGGTAGCCGTTCAGAAAGGCCGTCTTCACGTCCATTTGCCATCTCTTTGAATCAATGTCGGACATTGCTTCAGTGTAGTCCCTAGGGTCCTCCTTTGTTTCATTGTCACCTAAAAAGGTACAATTCATCAAAGTCATTATTTAAGCCAAACCTCATAGGTGGCTTACTAACCCGTTCAGATCTACGTGGAGCTAGGGGTTCAGGAACAAGGTTGTCAATATGTCGAGTGCTTGTTTGTGGTTCATTATTAATCTCATTAATTTCCATCTGTTTGCTTATAGTTCCTTTGAGAACAAATTCGTCCTCTAGAAACTTAGCAGTTCTGGCGACAAAGACTTTCTGGTCGTCAGGATGGTAGAACTCATATCCCATAGTTTCTTTAGGATATCCCACAAAATAGCATCTTACTGATCTTGCTTCAAGCTTAGTAGCCTCAAGCTTCTTGACATATGCTTCACAACCCCAAATCTTAATATGATTAAGACTTGGCTTTCTTCCATGCCATATCTCATAGGGTGTTTGTGAAACTGATTTGGAAGGTACTCTATTAAGCAAGTAAGCTGCTGTATATAGAGCGTATCCCCATAATGTTACTGGTAGATCAGCGGAACTCATCATAGAACGAACCATGTTCATCAAGGTTCGATTTCTCCGTTCAGAAACTCCATTAAGTTGTGGAGTTCCCGGTGGAGTCCACTGTGATATTATTCCACACTCTTTGAGATAATCTAGGAACTCATTACTCAGATATTCACCCCCTCGATCCGATCTTAGGATTTTTATCTGTTTCCCAGTTTGCTTCTCAACTTCATTCTTGAATTCTTTGAACCTTTCAAAGGATTCTGACTTGTACTTCATAAGATATACATAGCCAAACCGAGAGTGATCGTCGGTGAATGTGATATAGTATGAGAAGCCTTCTCTCGACGTAGTAGACATAGGTCCACATACGTCAGTGTGGATTAACCCTAGAATTTCAGTGGCACGCTCTCCTTTTCCAGTAAATGGAGATTTGGTCATCTTCCCTTTCAAGCAACTTTCACAAGTACCCATCCGGTCATTACCTAATGGGCGGAAATATTCGTCTTTCGACATCTTGCGAGTCTTATCAAGGTTCACATGTCCAAGTTTAAGATGCCACATCTTTTCTTGGTTAACTTCTTCTCTAGCCCTTTTGGGTTTTGAGGTATTCCCGCTTTCAATACAGTGCATCCCACTATTCGTCTCTAGGTGAAAAAGTCCCTCTATCATATTACCATGAGAGATAATACGACCGTTCAAGTATAAAGTGCAACTCATTTTGTCAAACAACACTGAGTGCCCATCTCGTAAAAGCTTAGAGATGGAAATCAAATTCTTTATACATGAAGGAAAATATAAACAATTTTTAAGTTCCAGGACTTCCCCAGAGGGTAGGTTAAGCATATAGGTGCCTATTGCTTTTGCAGAGATTTTAGTGCCGTTCCCAACTCGCACAACCATCTCCTCATTGCGCAGTGACCTGCTCCCTGTTAGTCCCTGCAACGTATTACATATATGTTGACTAGCGCCTGAATCAAATATCCAGGAATTGGAGCCCACTGTAAAAGCACTCTCTATGACAGAAATAGTCTCTTCAAAAGTCCTTGTCATAAGGCTCGCAATGCGCACCCTATATTTCTTCTTCCAACGTTCATCCTTTCCACAATGAAAGCATGTTCCCTTGGATTTCTTTGCCTTCTTCTTATGTAACCTTTTCCTTATTATTGCATTCTCACTCCCACTGTCCCTTTTGAAACCTTTTTCAAATTTACAGCACATGTCAATCATCTCTTTCAAAGAATGATCGAATCTATTCACTTTATAGTTTACGATAAACTTAGTGAAATCATCCGAGAGAGATGCAAGGAAAAAGTCTTGGGCCATTTTCCCATCGATGGAAGTTCCTAAACTTTGAAGATCTTGAAAGATCATTTCCATCTTTTGTCCATGTTTATGGACCGATGTCCCCTTTGCCATTTTGGCATTCATTAGACTACAAATATTTGAGAATCGTACATTACTAGTCTCAATGTCATGCATCTTATGCAAACTTTCAACCATGGCACAAGAAGTGTCCATGTGCTTATGTAGCTTCATAAGCTCCTCACTAAGTGAAGTGAGGATTAAGCATTTGGCTTGTTAGTCATCCTCATAGTGTCTAACATAATTTTGACACTCCTCCTTTGAAGCTAGTTTCGTAGGAGGTACATGAGGAGGGGATTGCTTAAGTACATACAATATGTCTTTCACCTTTGAGACATTCTCAATGTGGCGATACCAAGCAAGGAAACGTTGGCCCTTTAGGCCCTTTTTGTCAAGTATAATGGTGGGTATAATTTTAGGCATGTCGTTCACTACATAACATAACAGAAATCGAATTAGCATTGTTGTTTAAAACTATTTTGATTGGGTCTTTTAATCAAATAGTATCACCCACCATTTTTGGCAAATTCCACATCCCTCAATAGAATTCGAGAGTTATATTGAACTCTTAGTGGGTTATGGGAGACTCACCATTACCAAGCCCACCTCAGAAGAATATCTTATTGGTTAGCAAAAATAATGATGAGAGAATAACGCATTATTCATTTACAACCTTTTGTAATTACCCATCTAGTTCGGCCTCTAGAGAATGATGCCTCAGAAGAATATCTTATTGGCATCATTGCACTTAGTTTAAGTCATTCCCACCATGCTAGTTCAAATAGGGGTTCAAGAATGGCCTCAGAAGAATATCATATTGGCCATACTCGTTGCCTACTTTCACTTCATCATATGTTTATGGGCTTCTCCTGAATGTAAGCACATACTTTGTATACCCCAGAACTGGACGAATACGGTGTACGAGTCACAAACGATTGAAGCCCACCACGGTGGAAGGCCTACGAAGAGATATTCTAAACATCTCTCGCTTATCAACTTAATATTCATTTGTTGAGGGAATAGCGTTGGGCTACATCAAAACATTTTAATCACATTAAAAGAACTTGGGCCTATCACAACCATTGGTCCAAGTTTATATGAATTAGTAGTATATAATACTCCCACTGTTTCGTTGAAACAAGCGAGACTATATGGAACTACTAACGAATGCTTTGCATCCTCATATGGACTATATAGTCATATTAGGTTTTAGGATGATTATGAACCGTTTGATTTGATCCAACACGAGCCTTGTGTTGGACCTTGGGTCTAAGGTATGTAGTTGTTGATTTTAGTTACGCGTTTAATCCAATTAAACCGTTATTTCCTATTGGGCGTTGGACCCAACTATTCCATTTTGCATACATTTAAACAAAAGGAATACATGAAATAATAATAAGGGCTTATGCCCTTTTACAACATAAATGATGGACTTATGTCCATTTACAACAATCTTGAACTAATCAAATTACATTCAAATCTACACTACCAAGCCCAAACATTCATAATGTAAAGCGGCCAATCACATAGCTCAATTATCGAGGCATTTGGTTCATAATCACCCTTCTCTTAATCAAACACATTTAATTAAGAAAACAACTTTAAAACAATTGGTTTTCGGATCCATAGAATTGATTTAAATGAAACTAAATAAAATGAAAATCCAATTCTCATTTAAAGAGACAAACCATTTTGTTCTCATCTAATTTGGGCCATTTTCTAAAAACAAAAACTTTTGGGGTCACTTTGTAAAAACACAAGAGTCCACAACTTCATGTAATTACAACTTAGAACCCAAACATTTTTAATAATGTCAAAAACATCATTAAAGGAGCAAAACAATTTGTCCTTTAAAGTTTTTGGACCTTAACGTAAAAACGTAAACTTTTGGGCCAAAATGCAAATACACAAAAGTATCAAAACTTTATGTAAGTGCACAAAACACCCAAAAATACCCTATTTTAAAGGGGTGGCCGGCCATATAGTGTTTTAGTGATGAAAATTCAAATTTTATACAAAGTTTTGTAAGTGGGTTATGTTAGGTGAGGTAAAGATGAAATAAAATTTTGTATGAAATGATTTATGTCATTCTTTAAAACAAAGTTTGTCTCCCATTAAAATTACTTAATCATTAACCATCACCCACTAAAATTAAATCAAAACTTTATGTAAAAACATAAAACTTTTTGAATCAAAACTTCAAAACTTTTTGTTCTTGGCAAGAACTCCAAGAACATTGAAGAACACTTATGAAAACTCAAAATACATGGCACCAAATTTTTAGTTCCAATATTCATGCTTAAATGAAATACATCTACAACATTTGAGATGCTAAATTTTCTAGCAAAATTTATATTCAAAGCAAGAACAAAGCTTGTAACATTTACAACATTTAAATCATAAAACATGAAAATCACAAAACCCAAAAGGATCCACCATACACTAGACCTAGGCTCTGATACCACTTGAAGGAAAAAATTCGTCCTAGCTAAGAACATGTATGAACATTTGAATACATATGCTAACAATTAACTCTTTAAAGTAGGCATGCATCCAAAAACAATTCATGAAACCCATGACTTTCAAAGTCTAGTATATGGTGAACCAAAAGACTCTTTAACAACATTAAAGATAATTAAGAATTTAGAGATTCTTTACCCTTGAAGCTCATCCTTGATTACACAAGGGATTCACCCAAGTGGAGGGCCTTCAAGTCACCTCCTTGCTCCTTGGATCTTCCTTGTGATTTTCCTCCTTTTAGTGCTCCTTTGCTTCTTTGAGGATTTGAGGATTAGTTCTCCAAAACACCAAAAGTTTGATGTCTCTATGTCTCTTCACCAAGGATGTATTTTGTGAGAATGTAAATGGATCACTTAGGGAAGTAAATTTGCTAGATAACTTTCCCCAAGTAGCTTAGAAAACCCTAAGTGAAAACAAAGCTATAAAGATGAATTTATACTTCATTTCTTAGGTGAGTGGCAAACTTGCAATTAAGCAAACTTGCATACCCTCACCCTAAATGGTTGGCCTATATGGTTATTGGGCTTATTGCCCATTTTGTTTTAGTTGTCATACAACTTAAACATAATGGGCCTTGTGGACCAAAACACTTTTGGGCCCCGAAGCCCTAAAACCAACTTAAAAGCCCAATACAAACATTTCGTATAATTAATTAACTAATTAATTAATCTTGACCATTCTTCAATTAAACCATTTAATTGCTTATCCATTTCATTTAATTGCTTCACATATATCCTTATTTGGTGTGCGATCCATTAGGTTCCAATTAGCGAGGCAGTGGGCGATGTTACTCTTAACTATCGATTGTGAATTGAAACCACATTTCAATTCTCCCTTTTTGATGATTAGTGTTTGCTAATCAATAGGGCTTCCACAAACCATGAGTGACACCTAGCAGTATGTCATGGTTACCCAAGCTAAGTAGAATTGGTTGGAGAACCTATCCAGTTACAATTACAATGCAATACGGTCCTTCTCTAATACAATACTCTTAACCACATTGTTTTAAGTGATAGTTTGTTTCATGTCTACTATCCAATGTGATACTTTCTTATATGATTCCCTTGAATATGATTTGGAACATCTTCCTTAGTCATATTCATTTGCTTTGGCCAAAGACTTTAGAATCATATTTTAGAGTATACTCCTTCCACCATGGAAGGTTAGAGATCCCTTGTTGTGCATTCATATGCCTACATGACTAGATCACATGACCCCAACAATGCCGTGGACAATCCGAGGGAATGCCTTTGTCATGATCAAAGATCAAGGACCTAACCATTAGACATCTATGATGCCTCAGGTCTAAGGACTACTTTGCATATTGTAACCTTAGAGTTCGTACATGACATGTATGTTTGAACTCTCATTAATCGCAGTTCAGTGTACTCGATTACTCTTTCGAGCACCTATGTGTTTGTCTTAGTGTCCAACACCAAATGACTTGAGACTAGTTCATACTCACGTTTGAGTCAACATAACACATACTAACCTTAGCGGATTGTCAATGCCCAATTGGCAATCCTATGGCTAGGAACGTTTTAGGAATGAACATAAGAGAAAGGTCTCCTTAATCTAACTCATTAGATCACTTATCTCTTATGTCAAATACATCCCTTGGATTCTCTTATTGATTAAACACATGATTCAATAAATAGTGATTAACAATAAGTATTGCCCTTCCGTTAAACATATAAAAGTTTAACATATTAAGTATTCCAAAAAGCTGTTACATCAAATGAGTGGCTTTGTGGGCATACTTCCAACAGTGTCTTCTCTCAGGGAGAGTGACTAGTCTCGAGTCATTGGTGTGTGTGATATCAAGACAAGTATGTAGGTGCTCAATAGAGAATGAGTTCACTGAACACGATCAACGAAGAGTTCTCATATTCATGTCACATGAGAACTCATGGTTGGGATAATGCAAAGTAGTCATTTGACCTGAGGCATCATAGTTGTCTTGTGGTTAGGTACTTGATCTTTGATTATGTCAAATGTCACCCATACACGGGTGTCCACGGCATAGTTGGGGTTAAGCCACTTAGCCATGGAGGCAAGTGAATGCGCTACAAGGGATCTCTAACCTTCAAACTGTTTGAGGGAGAATACTCTATGATATGATTAAGAATCTCTGGCCAGAGTATGAATGAGATTTAGGAAGTCGTTCCAAATCACATTCAAGGTAATCATATAAGCACACGAATCACATTGGATAGTAGACATGAATAAACTATCAAACCAAACAATGTGGTCAAGAGTATTGTATTAGAGAAAGACCGTATTGCATTTGTAATCCTAAACTGAATAGGTTCTCCACCTCTTCTGATTAGCTTGGGTAACCATGATATGCTGCTAGGTGTCACTCATGGTTTATGGAAGCCCTAAATGTGTAGAAACACTAAAGGGAGAATTGAAAGTAAGTTTCAATTCACAATCGATTTGAAAGAGTTCGGAATCGCCCACTGCCTCGCTAAAAGGAACCTAATGGATCGTACACCGTGTAAGGTAAAGATTGAAGAAACAATGGAGATGAGTAAGAATAATTAAATGGTTTAATTATTTATGGCAAGGATTAATTAATATGTTAATTAATCAAACGAATAAGTTCGTTAAAGACCTCGGGATAGTTTTGGACCTTAAGGCCCAATGGGCTTCGAACGTCAAGCCCATTGACTTAAGTTGTATGACAATTTAATGAATAAAGATTCACAAAGGCCCAAAAGCCCATATCCCTTATATGGCCGTGAAGGAAATTTTGTGAAACACATGTTCATTTAAGCAACATCATATAGCATGCAATTAACAATTAAAGGCGGAGTCATGCTAGCATGCACTTAAAAACAAAACATCAACCATGAAATTCAAAGCCTAGTAGATTGGTGAACCAAGACTCAACTCAAATCAAAGTGAGTTGAGAAATTTATACCTTTGTAGATTCCTCTTTGCATAAGCAAAGGCTAATCACCCAAAGAGAGGGCCTTCATTCCTTGCATCTTAAATCTATGGATTTGGATGGAAGAATATGATTCTCCAAGTTCTCAAAATAGAGAACCTCTAAGTCTCCACACCAAGGATGGATTGATGAAGAAATGAGTGACCTTGGAGGAGCAAAATTACTAGCTAATTCCTCCAAGGGGGCCGGCCTCTTTAGAGAGAAAATAGAGAGATAGGTTCTCTCCAATTCTCTAAAAGAAACCCTAAATGAATTTTGGCTATAAAGTCATATTTATACCTTTATTCATTGGAGTGGCAAACTTGTAATTAAAGCAAGTTCACTACCCTTCTCTAAATGGCCGGCCTTAGGGTGTATTTGGGTTGTTTGGGACTTTGTGAATCATTATTCATTAAGTTGTCATACAACTTAAGTCAATGGACTTGACGTTCGAAGCCCATTGGGCCTTAAGGTCCAAAACTATCCCGAGGTCTTTAACGAACTTATTCGTTTGATTAATTAACACATTAATTAATCCTTGCCATAAATAATTAAACCATTTAATTATTCTTACTCATCTCCGTTGATACTTCAATCTTTACCTTACACGGTGTACGATCCATTAGGTTCCTTTTAGCGAGGCAGTGGGCGACTTAGAACTCTTTCAAATCGATTGTGAATTGAAACTTACTTTCAATTCTCCCTTTAGTGATTATACACGTTTAGGGCTTCCACAAACCATGAGTGACACCTAGCAGCATATCATGGTTACCCAAGCTAATCAGAAGAGGTAGAGAACCTATTCAGTTTAGGATTACAAATGCAATACCGTCTTTCTCTAATACAATACTCTTGACCACATTGTTTGGTTTGATAGTTTATTCATGTCTACTATCCAATGTGATTCGTGTGCTTATATGATTACCTTGAATGTGATTTGGAACGCCTTCCTAAATCTCATTCATACTCTGGCCAGAGATTCTTAATCAAATCATAGAGTATTCTCCCTCAAACAGTTTGAAGGTTAGAGATCCCTTGTTGCGCATATACTTGCCTCCATGGCTAAGTGGCTTAACCCTAACGATGCCGTGGACACCCCGAATGGAGTGACTTTGACATAGTCAAAGATCAAGGACCTAACCACAAGACAAATATGATGCCTCAGGTCAAAGGACTACTTTGCATTATCCCAACCATGAGTTCTCATGTGACATGAGTATGAGAACTCCTCGTTGATCGTGTTCAGTGGACTCATTCGCTATTGAGCACCTACGTACTTGTCTTGATGTCACACACATCAATGACTCGAGACTAGTCACTCTCCCTGAGAGAAGACACAACACGTACTGATCTTAACGGACTATCAATGCCCAATTGGCAATCCTATGATCAGGAACGTTTAGGATGTGTCTACGAAAGAATGGTCTCATGAATCTAACTTCTTTAGATTGCATTCTCCCAATCACATATTCCTTGGACTTTATCGTTTAAGCATATAACATTTATATGAGACGGCTTAAACAATAATATTTGCCCTTGATATTAAACTAGATTAGTTTAACATATGAAATGTCCGTAAAGTATCATCATATGATTGGCTTTAGGGCACATTTCCAACAATCTTCCACTTGCACTAAAGCCAATCAGCTTGGTCATCTGTGATGATACCTCTTCTGTAGTCATTTCAAAAATGGCTGAGTAGTAGGCCTAGACAATGGATATCTATATGTTATCCATAGAAGCATCCTTGAGAATAACGACGTCACCATTATACATGATTCTCAATCATGTGGTTCAGTCTCTCATATGAGTTCGGATCTTGATGAGACCTTGATTCCCTGGCTTGAGCTATCGCCCCATTAGTGTCATAGTGTCAGTACACTAGATACACTTTCTGGTTGGAATCGAATAGAGAGTTCATAAATGAACCTTCCCATCCAAACAACATTGTTGTAAACTTCTATATGGAAATATATTTTGCATTCATAATGGAACACACTAAAGTCATTACTTTTAATGTTTCCATCCAAATATCTTTTTAGTCATAATAAAGAGATATCTGTTTATCTCTTCATTCATAATGAAGAAACATCCAATGATGGATTAGATTCATAATCTAATACATTTACGCTTCCTTTACGTTACTCTAATTCTTCCTCGATCTTTGAGGAATCTATCCTTTAGTATTTCTTAAATACTTAAGGACTCACTTGACAGTTGCCATGGTTCTGATCCTAGGCTTGCACTGATATCGTCTTGTACCGTTCTAGGTACAACTCATATCAATGTTTTTCATACAATATGAAATACATAAATCACCTTTCTGCGTATGCATAAAGGATTCTATTTATGCATTATTTCTTTGGGAGTCAAAGTGTACGTTCCCTTTGAGAAGAGCAACTTCCTAGTCTCACTAGAGTTGTCTTTTGATTTGAAGTTTGTCATCATATGAGAAACTTCCTAGCATCTTTTGTCTATTATTAGGGATTGATATAATCAAATTATATCATAAAATCTATCAATATAGATTTCCATCCCATGTATATAGACTATGTCTCCCATATACATTCTATCTTTATAAAATGTTTAAAGTCATAACTTTAACAATGAAGTATTCTTTTCATTTCCAAAATTAATATATCATATACATTTAAATTTTAGGAACATGATTAACTCCCACTAATCTTTTGTAAACCTAGTAAACAAAAGATTCATTTACATCTTTATGAGAAATCAAACGATTTGATCTTTCTCTCATAAGGCGCTTATGGCTCCCACTAGCTTGTTTAAGATTCATGATGGATGGATCTCTACAACTTACATGTCTTGTGATTCATAGTTTTAGATATATATTATCAAGGCTATCTTAATAATGGTTTCGGAAACCCATATTATGTCCAAACATTGAATCACCATTTAGTTGTAGCTAGCAATCTTCGAATTAATTGAAACTAAGACTACGTCAAAGATGGTTTCTTCAAAGTCAACCATTCTCTTTGATTGTAGTCACCTTAAGCTACCAATTAGCTATAAAGGTTTCATTATTTCGGGTCAAATGGTACTTTACCATTTCCTTGAGTATATGTCATATATACACTCAATGTAGTCATAAGGATTTTCATTCTTATTTCTTTCGAATTAAGAGGTGCAACTCTATGACATAGTCATAAAGGTCAAACCATTCAACTGAGACGGTTTATAAATCCTTCTTGACTACCTTGGAGCTTGTGGTATAGGAACTAGGTTGTTATATTTGTTGATTATCATCTTGTCTCTCAAAGAACCCATTCTTTGAGTTCTATCTTTCGTTCATTGCTCTATCTTAGGCAAATCATATTGTAGGATTACAATGAACTACCCAACAAACAACATTTGTTAGTTGGTTTATAGAAGTGATATCCAAATGTTAATTTAAGGATATCCACAAGATAATTGTCAAACAAATATTGCTAATTAGCACCCAACCCCAAATCTTAATACAATTAAGACTTGTCTTTCTTTCTAACTACATCCTATGGAGTCATGAAAATTTTGGAAGATCTTCTAATTGACAATCATATTGTTTCAGAAGTATATATCCTATATATGGGTAATTGATAATATCCAACGAACCAAATCTTATTCAAGTTTGTTCTTCTCCTTATGGAGAAATCCATTATCATATGATGCTTCTTTCCTTGATATCTTTCAAGGAAACTGTTCTAAAGTGTTACCTTTCCTTGGATCAAATCTAAGGAGGCAAATACTTTAGACGTCTTACTCATCAACTTACATTTCTTGAATTCTTTGAAACCTTTTGCAAAGTATTCGGACTTGTGTTTATTCAAAATAAACTATAGTCCAACCGAGAATGATCTTCGGTGAATGTCAAACAACATGAGTAGTATTATGTTGTGGACAAGTGCCAATAACATCTAAGTGAATTAACCTCAACAACTTTGTGATTCTTTCTTCTTTCCAAAAGAATAAAGATTCGAACATTTCGCCTCTATACAATTTCAATAAGAAGGTATTGGATCCGGATCTAACGATCCAAAGCATCCATCTATGACTGATGCGAAATATATAAGCACACAAATTAAACCCTCTTTTTATCAAATGTAGTAAAGTATGTAAGTAGGGATCGTTCTAGGCCGGGGATTAGGAGGGATTGCTAAATCACTTGGAAACTGACTTGAAAACGTAAAAACAAAGTTTAAAACACTAAACTAGACTCAAAGAATGCAAAACTATACTTTAAACACTAAAACAAACCAAAAGACTCAAAACAGTACCTAAAGACTCAAAACTGCCTTAAAGACACAATCTGGGCAGTTTTGAACACTAAGGAAGAATTTGAACGAAAATATGTTATAACTTGACTCAAGACACTTAAAAACACAAACTAAATTGATTTCTAACTAATATGACTCAACAAAATAAAGGGGGATTGATTTTAGACGAATTTGAAAACAAAACAAGAACTTTGTAAAACAAAATAGGTTTTAAAACGAGATTGATCAACTTAAATGGATGAGAAGCTAGCTAAGGGGTTCTTCTCCACACATGTTATACTTGCATACAAAATGATTTCCAATTGCTCTTCGATAAACTATGAATACTCAACGCCCCAAATTAACCGTGAATTGCACTAATTAACCCTCAGTTTTTCCACAAGTTATTGGGTTGGATGATTGCATACGACAACCCAAAACATTCCCTACAAGTTCCCTACATGAATTGCATAATAGAGATACAAGCAAGAATCATTAAGTTCTATGAAAAACATAAGCATTGACGAGGCACTCGTTACTATGCATTGCATGAAACTTATGCCAAGAATTTACTTAACACGATTGTGATCAACAACCTTTACTAC
Source organism: Malus fusca (assembly GCA_035220775.1). Taxonomy (NCBI): domain Eukaryota; kingdom Viridiplantae; phylum Streptophyta; class Magnoliopsida; order Rosales; family Rosaceae; genus Malus; species Malus fusca. Next base: position 16,445,560 of record CM069066.1, on the reverse strand, counting down.
TTATGAATATAAGTTCATAACGATTAGGTGAAACTTCCTTATATCCTAGCATCAAACTTATGCATGAAAATTAAGCGTGCACTCTCAACCAACATACACAAATTAGTTTTAATTCATAGAGATAAGTAAATTAAATTCACAATTCATGAAACGCAATTGGAAGTAATCAAATCATATAGCAAGTATAAACATGGTTTTGAATCCCCCCCTAGCCAAGGGGGGTTTAGTTCCTCATACTCGCAATTACATAAAGATAACTCAATTTAAACATTGAAATCAAAGATAGAAAACACCTAGAAACGCTCCAACACTCCCAAGGCTTGGGCATAGGCACGGCACAAGATGTTCCTTCTCTTTCCTTCCTTGCAAGCAGCGGCACTAGAGGTTTTGGACGGTTTTGGGTGGTTTTTATGGTGTAGAATGGATGTGAGATGGTATGGTAGTGTTTAGGATAGGTGGAGGGTGCGGCAAAGGTAAGGAATTATGGATGTATGGTGATTTGGGAGTGTAGAATGGTGTGGAATGTGGCTGGACGAATTTCTGAGATGAAAGGGAGTATTTTTCATGTGTATGGGAGGTGGTATTTATAGGCTTGAGAGAGGACCACTCCATTTCCTTTGCATGTGCAGCTTGTGTGGGTGTGAGTTGTCATGTTTCCCCTTTACATTTACACACACATGCTTCATCATTTCAACCACCAATCCACCTATTTTCAGCCCATGTTTCTCCTTTCCTTTGCATGTGTTGTGCCTTCTCTTCTAGCTGTGCATTACCACTTGCTCCAAAGACAAATGAGTGTAATCATAACCCCATTTGCTGTTGATTGTTGATGACAAAGCAAAACACAAAACAAGTGCCTTTACTTTCTCATTTTATTAGCCAAATCTGCTTAGCCCGTTTCTGAACCTTTCAGTGTTAAAATGCCCATAACTTCTTCTAGAAAAATGATATTAACAATCTGTAAATTGCTCCAGAAAATAGACATCCGTAGCTGTCCAAGCATATAAGGTTCATTCTCTCATTCATTCGGAGCTGTTCGTAACATGCTTCCAAAGTCAGCTAATCTGCACAGGCAGTTTTGACGAATTTGTTGGCTGTCCATGCCGTGTGTTTCCTTGCATTCCCATGTGTGTGTGCTGCCATCTAGTCATCATTTCCACATGTAGAAGCTGTCACACTTGCACACACACATGCTCTTCATTATTTCAACCACAATTCAACTTATTTCATGCCCATGCCGTGCCTTTCTTTCCCATGTGTGTGCTGTCTTTGCATGTACCTTGCATGATGTTGTCTCCATCACATGGCAGCTATGATGTTTGTTAGTTATAGGTCACACACTTACACACATATGCTGAATTCTAATCTTCCCAAAATGTCCATCCTCATGTCTCCAAGTGCATGCAATCCATTTCATCCCAAAATTGCTCTAAAATGCACCAAAATGCACTTTTCTTGCCATCTTGTTATTAAGACCTACAAACAAACGAAAATGACTTAAAACACTAAAATAACTAAGGAAACACAACGTAAACGCACGAGAACAAGCCAATTAAGTCGCATAAATATGCTCCTATCAAATTCCCCCACACTTAGCTTTTGCTAGTCCTCGAGCAAAACAAAGAAATAAAACGAAACAAAATAAATAAAACACAACCTAAACCTTCCAACGTTTGCCTCAGGGATTTGCAATGCACATGACATGTTAAAAATCATTATCCCCCACAGATTTGAATCATCTTACACTTAAGCACATACTTAATCATAGTCACCATTTACTTGTTCACAATTAATCGATTAAAACAATGTTTTTGATGTAGTAACATGCCTTAGAGAATTTACTCAATTCCTTACAAAGTATGCACTCAATTTTCACTCAGATTTTCTAACTACACACCCTATACTAGTCATATGTGAGAAGATTGATGTAGATATGAAAACGAACACTCACATATATGTATCACAAAGAACGCAATTTCTGGAGTTAATAAGCATGTTGAGATATGATCTTATGAATGGAATGCTACTACTTAGATGCGAGAACCAGTGACACCATATGCTCATACCAAATTCAAACTCCACAAATTGAAACACATAACACTCAAGATAAAAGTCAAGGGTTGTAACGGGGCTTAGGGTAATGGTTAACAAAGGAAAGATAGGGATAACAAACGTTTCCTAAGGCAATAGCAAGCAAAGTAATGAAACCGAAACTTAGAATTCACTTTAGAATGCAGAAATCAACTTTTAACACAAAGGGAAGAATTGAGCAACACTTAGGGTCAAATTCAACTTTTTGGACCCTTCCTTACAAACAATACTTTAGAACTTTGTTTTTCATACTTTTCACACTTTTCTTTTTTTCTTTCTTTCTTTTCACGAATTTTTCTTTTCTTTTCTTTCTACCCGTGCCTATGGCACACTAACTCACATGAGAAACACTTCCCCCACACTTGTTTTCTGCCAAACATTACTCAACAGGAGTTCAATTTGAATCATGCTTTACTATGCTTTAAGAACAAGGGTATGGATGGTCCTAATCTAGGCTAGGTGAGGATAATGTGGTTAACAAAGAAAATAGGCTAACAAGGCTCAATGGGGTTAACTTAAACATATAATGAAATAGGATACACGGAAATTTGGCTTTGGTGGTGCTCACTACACAACTTCATCTTGAATATGTGTTATGCAAATCAATAGCATGCTTTGAATGAAATGGGCATGAGTTCTAGCATTTGGAACTAAATGATGAAACACCTTCTAAGTAGTAACCAAGCAAAGAATAATGAGATCATGCAACGACTTTAGAAAACAATAATGCAAAGATTTTAACTCTCCAAATAAACGTTTAGGCTCAAGTCTCACAAGGTTGTAGCATTTGTTTGAGTTCCTTCCTTCAAGCATGTTACAAAAACTAATTTTTCCTTTATGATTACATGTGAATTCATAAGTTATAACCATAACCAAGCATAAACAAAGAGTAAATCAAACTTTCATCCATGTTAATCACTCGCTTTAACAGTCATGCAATTACAAACCAAATTCTCATCATTGTGTTGGAAGGTACCCTAAGACACAAATAAACATACAAAAACAACTCTTTTTGGGTTTTTCAAAACAATTTTTCAAATTTTTATGAGAGTTTTGGATTTTTATGTCAAAACACACTGAAACACTCCAAAACAGCTTGAAAACACTTAAAAGAGCAAGGAACAACATTTAGAAGTAATGGGTGATAAACTCCTACGAATTTCATGCAAAACAATGGTTACCCCCCACACTTAAATCAAACATTGTCCTCAATGTTTTAAGCATAAACTCACACAAAAACAAGCAAACAAACAATCAACGAATAAACATGACAAGTATGGCAAAGTAAAAACCAGACAGAGTAGAGTTTAAGAACGCAAATCTGGTTATGGAGAGATGATCTTGTTGACTTTCCACAGCTTTGAACTCGAACTGGCCTAGGGAACTTCTTAGCAAGGAAAATGAGACTTGATTGGTGGTGGTGATTTGATGGCCTTGTATGGCGAGGCTATGCTCTTTGGCGACTGATGCGTCCATATGTTGTTGAAGCTTCTCGAGCTCTTGGTTTCAACTCGGACTCCTTCTGCCGGGTTGATTGAGTCTGCAGGCTGCATTCTTCTCTGCTTGTTTATTCTGCACGGTAGGTAGGCACGAGGTAGAGGTGATGGTCTGTTTCTTTGTTCAATCTGTCCAAGTGCCGACCGATTGCTTTCTTTCTCCTTGTCTCGCAGGCAAGAGCAAGGGTAAAGGAAAAACATGCCATGAGATATCTTTGCCTTTGACTCTGATGATACGAGATACTTTTGCTTTTGAAGAAGTATCTTTCCACAAGTGTATTCTTGAACTGGGCTGGGGAACTTCTTAGCAAGGAAAATGAGACTTGATCTTGATGATGAATCAGCACGTTGTCTCCACATGCTTCAAGCTATCATTTTCACTTGCCTTATCTGTTCTCCAAGCAGATGTGACATCTTCTTCGGAAGTACATTAGCAGTTGAAGATGAGCACTCGAGAGCAATGCTAGGTAAGCAATCAGGAAGGAGTTCCAAGCAGTCGGTTCTTAGATCAGAAGATTGACACCAAGTGCTGGTTGATTGCTCGCTTTCTCCTTGTCACAAAGACAAGGAAAAGGACAGGAGAAAACATGATATGAGATACTCTTGCTTTCAACCTTCATGATATGAAATACTTTTGCTCTTGATGACTTGTTTGCAGAGGTACCCCAAGGGATGAGAAACACAGAGTAACTCGAGAGGCTTCGCTGGGAATGCATTTTCGGAGATGAAGAAGGATTATGTATGTCTGCCTTGCTATGCAGGGTGAAGGACGACATTTATAGGAATTAATAACCGGTACTAATCTTTCACTCTTGTCGGCACTTGTTGGATGATTGAACAGTAAACTTCACGTGCTTTCTACTTCACCAGAAATCTTCGACAGATTGCTCGTAATTTCTGCAAGGTTGAGTGTGCATGTGACAGATGCTGACGAGGCTGAAAAAGACTGGCGCCTCTTCGATATCTGGAATCCGCGCGTCGACAAACTGCCCGTGATTTCCTCAAGCTGACGTTGCATGTGACAGATGTTGACATGTCTGGAAAAACAGATGGTTGGAATCGGCGCTTCGACAAACTGCCCGTGATTTCCTCAAAGCTGAGGTGCTGACGAGGCTGAAAAAGACTGGCGCCTCTTCAATATCTGGAATCCGCGCGTCGACAAACTGCCCGTGATTTCCTCAAGCTGACGCTGCATGTGACAGGTGTTGACACGTCTGGAAAAGCAGATGGTTGGAATCGGCGCTTCGACAAACTGCCCGTGACTGGCGCCTATTCGGTATCTGGAATCGGCGCTTGGTTTCTGAGCAGCCCATCTTTTGAGAAAGCAGACGTCTCTTCGATCTCTGAACTCGCCTCTTCAATTTCTGAAGCTCCGTCGAGTGCTGATTTTTAAAGAGATGCACGCATCACCTTCGAAAGCACACTTGAATTTTTCGCCTGCAAAAGCTCCCTACCTGCACTTCAAAGAACTTGATTTATCCGACCTCTTATTTTTCTTCACACCTTCGAATATGTCTTGCCCTTCTGACCGTCGCCTTAACTTGAATGTCGAGGAAGATAGTGACATATCTTCTCCAACCAACATTTGGCAGCCGTCCTTCGTATCCCCAAATGGTCCTCTTACAGTTGGGGATTCCATGATGATGAATGATACAACCGCCTCGGTGGTGGCCAGAAATCTTCTCACTCCTAGAGACACTAGGATACTTTCCAGGTGGTCCGACGAACTGGCTGTTCAGGACTCTCTGGCCTACAGCGTCCGATGTGCAGGCTCAATATCAAACATGGGCCAGCGTCTTCTTGCTCGAACTCGTCAGGTTGAGTCGTTGATGGCTGAAGTGGCTAGTCTTCGGTAAGAGGTCAGAGTGCTTAGGCATGAGAATAAGGAGTTGCACATGCTCGCAACTAATTACTCAACAAGCATGAAGAGGAAGCTTGATCAGCTGCAGGAGTCCGAAGTGCGGATTCAGACTGATCATCAGAGGTTTGTGGCGTTACTCCAGAGGCAACTTCTGCCTTCATCCTCTGGCGCTTTACCAAGTGTTGAGGCTCCGGATAATCAATCTCTGGTGCTTCGTCTTTCTGGAGCTCCGTCGAATGTTGAGGCACCTCCTGACCACTGAAGACTCATTCTTGTTTGTATGCACATCTTTTAATTTTTCTACCAAATGTTCCTTCTCTACTAAAGTCAATGTAAAAGCACTTTGTTTACCTATCAATGTTTCAAACAAAAATCCACACCAAAAACAATCAAACAAGCAACAAATAAAAATGACAAATAAGGCAAAATAAACGCAGTAAAAGGGAAGGTTTTTAGAAACGCAAAACTGATTGTGAAGCGATTCAAAGATCTTCCTTATTTGAATACATGGGCTGCCTCCCAAGTAACGCTTGCTTTAACGTCGTACAGCCGGACGAAACTTCCTTCTAAACTTGGATAAGGCCCATAGCATGGAATTGATCCTTGAATGGAAGGTGATACTTGACGTGATCCGGCAATGGTTTAAATTGTAGTGTAGGTGCCTGAATCATCAAAATCAGAAAGTTAGTATATAATAAAATCAAAGTTGGAGAAGATGGCTTACTTGCTTGCTCCAACACAAACTTAATTATGAACACCACATCTTCGAAGGTTGCTAGGATATGGGACTTGGCCAGATTTGGTGTTTTGAGAGTTATGACTTTTCCCGTGTCATAAAATCCAACTTCTTTGGGAATTTTCGTCTCAAGTGTATCTTCTTTGATGAATTCTAGACATTCCCCATCCACTTCTTGCTCTTGATTCTTTGGAAAGGTTTCGAAGATGCCTTTCTCACCCTCTTCTTCCTTGGATTGCATGATCCTGCAAGGAATAAGGACATTTGGTGAAACAGGGTCAGGACAAAATGAATTTAGGCTTACCTTGGTTGTAGTGGACGGCATAGAGGGGATATGGGGTTGCGCAAGGGTGGTTCTTCCCTTGCCGTGGCCTTGTTATTCTCCTCTTCTTCGAGCAGCAGTTGTTCATCCATGTTTTGGCTTGGTTTGGATGTCTTGGGTTCACCTCCAACCTCCATAGCACTTCCCAAAGTGATAGCATCATGGATTTCAAAATCTTCCTTCAAATTTTCAATAGTTGAGTTGGAGAGTTCACTTTGCTCTTGAATTTGTGCCGTGAACTCCATAATCTGCCCAATTTGCTTCTCTAATTCGCCCGTCTTCTTGGCTTGATTTTGCACCTCTGTGTTTCGATTTTCTACTTCCTGGTTCAAAGAGGTGAGTAATTTATTAAACATATCATTATCCAAAGACGTACCTGAATCGAATTGGGCAGATTGTTGTGGTGGCTGCATAGGTCTTGAATAGAACTCCTCTTCTTGCTGCCAATAACCATCTTGTTGGAATTGTTGAGGTTCTCCCCTTATGCAATCTGAATAATCTCTCCAATCCGAATTGTAAGCATTGGAAAACATGTTGTCCCATGATTGGCTATGGCCCTGATAACCCCAAGCATCTTCATTCGCAACGAATTGAGAACATTGATGAGTTGGATATCCTTGCCCATAGGACACACCACATGTAGTGACACTTTGCATTGTGGTCCTTTCGGCATTTTGTGACAATTGAGAAGTAAGTTTCGCCAATTGAGCTTGAATGGTAGCAAAATCCATGTCTTACTTCTCTAGTATTTGAAATCAAGGAAACAAAACTAAATCAAATATCAAAAGTAAAAATAAAAGACACAAATAGAAACAAAGTCAGTAACTAAAACAAAAGACATGAAAAAGATGTTGGAAGTATGCCCACAAAGCCACTCATTTGATGTAATAGCTTTTTGGAATACTTAATATGTTAAACTTTTATATGTTTAACGGAAGGGCAATACTTATTATTAATCACTATTTATTGAATCATGTGTTTAATCAATAAGAGAATCCAAGGGATGTATTTGACATAAGAGATAAGTGATCTAATGAGTTAGATTAAGGAGACCTTTCTCTTATGTTCATTCCTAAAACGTTCCTAGCCATAGGATTGCCAATTGGGCATTGACAATCCGCTAAGGTTAGTATGTGTTATGTTGACTCAAACGTGAGTATGAACTAGTCTCAAGTCATTTGGTGTTGGACACTAAGACAAACACATAGGTGCTCGAAAGAGTAATCGAGTACACTGAACTGCGATTAATGAGAGTTCAAACATACATGTCATGTATGAACTCTAAGGTTACAATATGCAAAGTAGTCCTTAGACCTGAGGCATCATAGATGTCTAATGGTTAGGTCCTTGATCTTTGATCATGACAAAGGCATTCCCTCGGATTGTCCACGGGATTGTTGGGGTCATGTGATCTAGTCATGTAGGCATATGAATGCACAACAAGGGATCTCTAACCTTCCATGGTGGAAGGAGTATACTCTAACATATGATTCTAAAGTCTTTGGCCAAAGCAAATGAATATGACTAAGGAAGATGTTCCAAATCATATTCAAGGGAATCATATAAGAAAGTATCACATTGGATAGTAGACATGAAACAAACTATCACTTAAAACAATGTGGTTAAGAGTATTGTATTAGAGAAGGACCGTATTGCATTGTAATTGTAACTGGATAGGTTCTCCAACCAATTCTACTTAGCTTGGGTAACCATGACATACTGCTAGGTGTCACTCATGGTTTGTGGAAGCCCTATTGATTAGCAAACACTAATCATCAAAAAGGGAGAATTGAAATGTGGTTTCAATTCACAATCGATAGTTAAGAGTAACATCGCCCACTGCCTCGCTAATTGGAACCTAATGGATCGCACACCAAATAAGGATATATGTGAAGCAATTAAATGAAATGGATAAGCAATTAAATGGTTTAATTGAAGAATGGTCAAGATTAATTAATTAGTTAATTAATTATACGAAATGTTCGTATTGGGCTTTTAAGTTGGTTTTAGGGCTTCGGGGCCCAAAAGTGTTTTGGTCCACAAGGCCCATTATGTTTAAGTTGTATGACAACTAAAACAAAATGGGCAATAAGCCCAATAACCATATAGGCCAACCATTTAGGGTGAGGGTATGCAAGTTTGCTTAATTGCAAGTTTGCCACTCACCTAAGAAATGAAGTATAAATTCATCTTTATAGCTTTGTTTTCAATTAGGGTTTTCTAAGCTACTTGGGGAAAGTTATCTAGCAAATTTACTTCCCTAAGTGATCCATTTTCATCCTCACAAATTACATCCTTGGTGAAGAGACATAGAGACATCAAACTTTTGGTGTTTTGGAGAACTAATCCTCAAATCCTCAAAGAAGCAAAGGAGCACTAAAAGGAGGAAAATCACAAGGAAGATCCAAGGAGCAAGGAGGTGACTTGAAGGCCCTCCACTTGGGTGAATCCCTTGTGTAATCAAGGATGAGCTTCAAGGGTAAAGAATCTCTAAATTCTTAATTATCTTTAATGTTGTTAAACAGTCTTTTGATTCACCATATACTAGGCTTTGAAAGTCATGGGTTTCATGAATTGTTTTTGGATGCATGCCTACTTTAAAGAGTTAATTGTTAGCATATGTATTCAAATGTTCATACATGTTCTTAGCTAGGACAAAATTTTTCCTTCAAGTGGTATCAGAGCCTAGGTCTAGTGTATGGTGGATCCTTTTGGGTTTTGTGATTTTCATGTTTTATGATTTAAATGTTGTAAATGTTACAAGCTTTGTTCTTGCTTTGAATATAAATTTTGCTAGAAAATTTAGCATCTCAAATGTTGTAGATGTATTTCATTTAAGCATGAATATTGGAACTAAAAATTTGGTGCCATGTATTTTGAGTTTTCATAAGTGTTCTTCAATGTTCTTGGAGTTCTTGCCAAGAACAAAAAGTTTTGAAGTTTTGATTCAAAAAGTTTTATGTTTTTACATAAAGTTTTGATTTAATTTTAGTGGGTGATGGTTAATGATTAAGTAATTTTAATGGGAGACAAACTTTGTTTTAAAGAATGACATAAATCATTTCTTACAAAATTTTATTTCATCTTTACCTCACCTAACATAACCCACTTACAAAACTTTGTATAAAATTTGAATTTTCATCACTAAAACACTATATGGCCGGCCACCCCTTTAAAATAGGGTATTTTTGGGTGTTTTGTGCACTTACATAAAGTTATGATACTTTTGTGTATTTGCATTTTGGCCCAAAAGTTTACGTTTTTACGTTAAGGTCCAAAAACTTTAAAGGACAAATTGTTTTGCTCCTTTAATGATGTTTTTGACATTATTAAAAATGTTTGGGTTCTAAGTTGTAATTACATGAAGTTGTGGACTCTTGTGTTTTTACAAAGTGACCCCAAAAGTTTTTGTTTTTAGAAAATGGCCCAAATTAGATGAGAACAAAATGGTTTGTCTCTTTAAATGAGAATTGGATTTTCATTTTATTTAGTTTCATTTAAATCAATTCTATGGATCCGAAAACCAATTGTTTTAAAGTTGTTTTCTTAATTAAATGTGTTTGATTAAGAGAAGGGTGATTATGAACCAAATGCCTCGATAATTGAGCTATGTGATTGGCCGCTTTACATTATGAATGTTTGGGCTTGGTAGTGTAGATTTGAATGTAATTTGATTAGTTCAAGATTGTTGTAAATGGACATAAGTCCATCATTTATGTTGTAAAAGGGCATAAGCCCTTATTATTATTTCATGTATTCCTTTTGTTTAAATGTATGCAAAATGGAATAGTTGGGTCCAACGCCCAATAGGAAATAACGGTTTAATTGGATTAAACGCGTAACTAAAATCAACAACTACATACCTTAGACCCAAGGTCCAACACAAGGCTCGTGTTGGATCAAATCAAACGGTTCATAATCATCCTAAAACCTAATATGACTATATAGTCCATATGAGGATGCAAAGCATTCGTTAGTAGTTCCATATAGTCTCGCTTGTTTCAACGAAACAGTGGGAGTATTATATACTACTAATTCATATAAACTTGGACCAATGGTTGTGATAGGCCCAAGTTCTTTTAATGTGATTAAAATGTTTTGATGTAGCCCAACGCTATTCCCTCAACAAATGAATATTAAGTTGATAAGCGAGAGATGTTTAGAATATCTCTTCGTAGGCCTTCCACCGTGGTGGGCTTCAATCGTTTGTGACTCGTACACCGTATTCGTCCAGTTCTGGGGTATACAAAGTATGTGCTTACATTCAGGAGAAGCCCATAAACATATGATGAAGTGAAAGTAGGCAACGAGTATGGCCAATATGATATTCTTCTGAGGCCATTCTTGAACCCCTATTTGAACTAGCATGGTGGGAATGACTTAAACTAAGTGCAATGATGCCAATAAGATATTCTTCTGAGGCATCATTCTCTAGAGGCCGAACTAGATGGGTAATTACAAAAGGTTGTAAATGAATAATGCGTTATTCTCTCATCATTATTTTTGCTAACCAATAAGATATTCTTCTGAGGTGGGCTTGGTAATGGTGAGTCTCCCATAACCCACTAAGAGTTCAATATAACTCTCGAATTCTATTGAGGGATGTGGAATTTGCCAAAAATGGTGGGTGATACTATTTGATTAAAAGACCCAATCAAAATAGTTTTAAACAACAATGCTAATTCGATTTCTGTTATGTTATGTAGTGAACGACATGCCTAAAATTATACCCACCATTATACTTGACAAAAAGGGCCTAAAGGGCCAACGTTTCCTTGCTTGGTATCGCCACATTGAGAATGTCTCAAAGGTGAAAGACATATTGTATGTACTTAAGCAATCCCCTCCTCATGTACCTCCTACGAAACTAGCTTCAAAGGAGGAGTGTCAAAATTATATTAGACACTATGAGGATGACTTACAAGCCAAATGCTTAATCCTCACTTCACTTAGTGAGGAGCTTATGAAGCTACATAAGCACATGGACACTTCTTGTGCCATGGTTGAAAGTTTGCATAAGATGCATGACATTGAGACTAGTAATGTACGATTCTCAAATATTTGTAGTCTAATGAATGCCAAAATGGCAAAGGGGACATCGGTCCATAAACATGGACAAAAGATGGAAAGGATCTTTCAAGATCTTCAAAGTTTAGGAACTTCCATCGATGGGAAAATGGCCCAAGACTTTTTTCTTGCATCTCTCTCGGATGATTTCACTAAGTTTATCGTAAACTATAAAGTGAATAGATTCGATCATTCTTTGAAAGAGATGATTGACATGTGCTGTAAATTTGAAAAAGGTTTCAAAAGGGACAGTGGGAGTGAGAATGCAATGATAAGGAAAAGGTTACATAAGAAGAAGGCAAAGAAATCCAAGGGAACATGCTTTCATTGTGGAAAGGATGAACGTTGGAAGAAGAAATACAGGGTGCGCATTGCGAGCCTTATGACACGAACTTTTGAAGAGACTATTTCTGTCATAGAGAGTGCTTTTACAGTGAGCTCCAATTCCTGGATATTTGATTCAGGCGCTAGTCAACATATCTGTAATACGTTGCAGGGACTAACAGGGAGCAGATCACTGCGCAATAAGGAGATGGTTGTGCGAGTTGGGAACGGCACTAAAATCTCTGCAAAAGCAATAGGCACCTATATGCTTAACCTACCCTCTGGGGAAGTCCTGGAACTTAAAAATTGTTTATATTTTCCTTCATGTATAAAGAATTTGATTTCCATCTCTAAGCTTTTACGAGATGGGCACTCAGTGTTGTTTGACAAAATGAGTTGCACTTTATACTTGAACGGTCGTATTATCTCTCATGGTAATATGATAGAGGGACTTTTTCACCTAGAGACGAATAGTGGGATGCACTGTATTGAAAGCGGGAATACCTCAAAACCCAAAAGGGCTAGAGAAGAAGTTAACCAAGAAAAGATGTGGCATCTTAAACTTGGACATGTGAACCTTGATAAGATTCGCAAGATGTCGAAAGACGGATATTTCCACCCATTAGGTAATGACCGGATGGGTACTTGTGAATGTTGCTTGAAAGGGAAGATGACCAAATCTCCATTTACTGGAAAAGGAGAGCGTGCCACTGAAATTCTAAGGTTAATCCACACTGACGTATGTGGACCTATGTCTACTACGTCGAGAGAAGGTTTCTCATACTATATCACATTCACCGACGATCACTCTCGGTTTGGCTATGTATATCTTATGAAGTACAAGTCAGAATCCTTTGAAAGGTTCAAAGAATTCAAGAATGAAGTTGAGAAACAAACTGGGAAATAGATAAAAATCCTAAGATCAGATCGAGGGGGTGAATATCTGAGTAATGAGTTCCTAGATTATCTCAAAGAGTGTGGAATAATATCACAGTGGACTCCACCGGGAACTCCACAACTTAATGGAGTTTCTGAAAGGAGAAATCGAACCTTGATGAACATGGTTCGTTCTATGATGAGTTCCGCTGATCTACCAGTAACATTCTGGGGATATGCTCTATATACAGCAGCTTACTTGCTTAATAGAGTACCTTCCAAATCAGTTTCACAAACACCCTATGAGATATGGCATGGAAGAAAGCCAAGTCTTAATCATATTAAGATTTGGGGTTGTGAAGCATATGTCAAGAAGCTTGAGGCTACTAAGCTTGAAGCAAGATCAGTAAGATGCTATTTTGTGGGATATCCTAGAGAAACTATGGGATATGAGTTCTACCATCCTGACGACCAGAAAGTCTTTGTCGCCAGAACTGCTATGTTTCTAGAGGAACAATTTGTTCTCAAAGGAACTAGAAGCAAAGAGATGGAAATTAATGAGATTAATAATGAACCACAAACAAGCACTCGACATATTGACAACCCTGTTCCTGAACCCCTAGCTCCACGTAGATCTGAACGGGTTAGTAAGCCACCTATGAGGTTTGGCTTAAAAAAATGACTTTGATGAATTGTACCTTTTAGGTGACAATGAAACAAAGGAGGACCCTAGGGACTACACTGAAGCAATGTCCGACATTGATTCAAAGAGATGGCAAATGGACGTGAAGACGGCCTTTCTGAACGGCTACCTACAGGAAGAGCTCTATATGACTCAACCCGAAGGTTTCGTGTCCGAGTCTGAAGAGACTAAGGCATGCAAGCTTTAAAGGTCCATTTATGGACTTAAGCAAGCCTCCAGGAGCTGGAACATTAGTTTCGATACTGAAATCAAAACGTTTGGTTTTACTCAAAACGAAGACGACAATTGTGTTTATCAAAAAGTCGTTGGGGATGCAGTTGTATTCCTAGTGTTATATGTAGATGACATATTACTATTCGGGAATGACATTGATAAGGTGCTAAATAGGTTCCAGATGGAACAATCTAAGAAAGGTTTTCTTCCTGTGAGACATGGAATTCACCTTTCTAAGTCCATGGGACCTAAGACTCCTGAAGAGATACGGCTAATGAATGAAATTCCTTATGCTTCCGCCATAGGGAGTCTCATGTATGCCATGATATGCACAAGGCCTGATATCGCGTATGTTGTGAGCATTACTAGTCGATATCAATCTAACCCAGGATCAGAACACTGGGCAGCTGTCAAGATGGTCCTTAAGTACTTAAGAAGAACTAAGGACATGTTCCTCGTTTATGGAGGAGCATCAGAGTTGCGAGTGGAAGCTTATACAGACGCAGATTTCCAATCTGACGTCGATGATAGAAGTTCCAACTCCGGATATGTATTCACTCTGAATGGTGGGGCTGTCAGTTGGAAAAGCAAGAAACAAAGTGTAATTGCTGATTCCACGACAGAGGCTGAATATGTCGCTACAGCTGAAGCCGGCAAAGAAGCGTTCTGGATGAAAAAGTTCATTACTGAACATTGGAGTGGTTCCAACCATCACATCACCAGTAACTTTGTACTGTGATAATAGTGGGGCGATAGCTCAAGCCAAGGAACCCAGGGCTCATCAAAAGAACAAGCATTTTGATAGGCGCTTTAATATCATAAGATGATATGCTGCCGAGGGGAAAGTCAACATCCTCAAAGTTGCTTCAGCCGATAATGTAGCAGATCCACTGACAAAGTCAATGACTCAAATCCAGCTTGATCGTCATATGGATAAGATGAGTATTAGATACATGGGAGGATGGCTTTGAGTGCAAGTGGGAGATTGTTGGAAGTATGCCCACAAAGCCACTCATTTGATGTAATAGCTTTTTGGAATACTTAATATGTTAAACTTTTATATGTTTAACGGAAGGGCAATACTTATTGTTAATCACTATTTATTGAATCATGTGTTTAATCAATAAGAGAATCCAAGGGATGTATTTGACATAAGAGATAAGTGATCTAATGAGTTAGATTAAGGAGACCTTTCTCTTATGTTCATTCCTAAAACGTTCCTAGCCATAGGATTGCCAATTGGGCATTGACAATCCGCTAAGGTTAGTATGTGTTATGTTGACTCAAACGTGAGTATGAACTAGTCTCAAGTCATTTGGTGTTGGACACTAAGACAAACACATAGGTGCTCGAAAGAGTAATCGAGTACACTGAACTGCGATTAATGAGAGTTCAAACATACATGTCATGTACGAACTCTAAGGTTACAATATGCAAAGTAATCCTTAGACCTGAGGCATCATAGATGTCTAATGGTTAGGTCCTTGATCTTTGATCATGACAAAGGCATTCCCTCGGATTGTCCACGGCATTGTTGGGGTCATGTGATCTAGTCATGTAGGCATATGAATGCACAACAAGGGATCTCTAACCTTCCATGGTGGAAGGAGTATACTCTAAAATATGATTCTAAAGTCTTTGGCCAAAGCAAATGAATATGACTAAGGAAGATGTTCCAAATCATATTCAAGGGAATCATATAAGAAAGTATCACATTGGATAGTAGACATGAAACAAACTATCACTTAAAACAATGTGGTTAAGAGTATTGTATTAGAGAAGGACCGTATTGCATTGTAATTGTAACTCGATAGGTTCTCCAACCAATTCTACTTAGCTTGGGTAACCATGACATACTGCTAGGTGTCACTCATGGTTTGTGGAAGCCCTATTGATTAGCAAACACTAATCATCAAAAAGGGAGAATTGAAATGTGGTTTCAATTCACAATCGATAGTTAAGAGTAACATCGCCCACTGCCTCGCTAATTGGAACCTAATGGATCGCACACCAAATAAGGATATATGTGAAGCAATTAAATGAAATGGATAAGCAATTAAATGGTTTAATTGAAGAATGGTCAAGATTAATTAATTAGTTAATTAATTATACGAAATGTTCGTATTGGGCTTTTAAGTTGGTTTTAGGGCTTCGGGGCCCAAAAGTGTTTTGGTCCACAAGGCCCATTATGTTTAAGTTGTATGACAACTAAAACAAAATGGGCAATAAGCCCAATAACCATATAGGCCAACCATTTAGGGTGAGGGTATGCAAGTTTGCTTAATTGCAAGTTTGCCACTCACCTAAGAAATGAAGTATAAATTCATCTTTATAGCTTTGTTTTCAATTAGGGTTTTCTAAGCTACTTGGGGAAAGTTATCTAGCAAATTTACTTCCCTAAGTGATCCATTTTCATCCTCACAAATTACATCCTTGGTGAAGAGACATAGAGACATCAAACTTTTGGTGTTTTGGAGAACTAATCCTCAAATCCTCAAAGAAGCAAAGGAGCACTAAAAGGAGGAAAATCACAAGGAAGATCCAAGGAGCAAGGAGGTGACTTGAAGGCCCTCCACTTGGGTGAATCCCTTGTGTAATCAAGGATGAGCTTCAAGGGTAAAGAATCTCTAAATTCTTAATTATCTTTAATGTTGTTAAAGAGTCTTTTGATTCACCATATACTAGGCTTTGAAAGTCATGGGTTTCATGAATTGTTTTTGGATGCATGCCTACTTTAAAGAGTTAATTGTTAGCTAGGACAAAATTTTTCCTTCAAAAGAAACAACGGGGGATTAGCAAAGTTGCTAATCCCCGGCAACGGCGCCAAAAATTTGATGCGAAATATATAAGCACACAAATTAAACCCTCTTTTTATCAAATGTAGTAAAGTATGTAAGTAGGGATCGTTCTAGGCCGAGGATTAGGAGGGATTGCTAAATCACTTGGAAACTGACTTGAAAACGTAAAAACAAAGTTTAAAACACTAAACTAGACTCAAAGAATGCAAAACTATACTTTAAACACTAAAACAAACCAAAAGACTCAAAACAGTACCTAAAGACTCAAAACTGCCTTAAAGACACAATCTGGGCAGTTTTGAACACTAAGGAAGAATTTGAACGAAAATATGTTATAACTTGACTCAAGACGCTTAAAAACACAAACTAAATTGATTTCTAACTAATATGACTCAACAAAATAAAGGGGGATTGATTTTAGACGAATTTGAAAACAAAACAAGAACTTTGTAAAAGAAAATAGGTTTTAAAACGAGATTGATCAAATTAAATGGATGAGAAGCTAGCTAAGGGGTTCTTCTCCACACATGTTATACTTGCATACAAAATGATTTCCAATTGCTTTTCGATAAACTATGAATACTCAACGCCCCAAATTAACCGTGAATTGCACTAATTAACCCTCAATTTTTCCACAAGTTATTGGGTTGGATGATTGCATACGACAACCCAAAACATTCCCTACAAGTTCCCTACATGAATTGCATAATAGAGATACAAGCAAGAATCATTAAGTTCTATGAAAAACATAAGCATTGACGAGGCACTCGTTACTATGAATTGCATGAAACTTATGCCAAGAATTTACTTAACACGATTGTGATCAACAACCTTTACTACTTATGAATATAAGTTCATAACGATTAGGTGAAACTTCCTTATATCCTAGCATCAAACTTATGCATGAAAATTAAGCGTGCACTCTCAACCAACATACACAAATTAGTTTTAATTCATAGAGATAAGTAAATTAAATTCACAATTCATGAAACGCAATTGGAAGTAATCAAATCATATAGCAAGTATAAACATGGTTTTGAATCCCCCCCTAGCCAAGGGGGGTTTAGTTCCTTATACTCGCAATTACATAAAGATAACTCAATTTAAACATTGAAATCAAAGATAGAAAACACCTAGAAACGCTCCAACACTCCCAAGGCTTGGGCATAGGCACGGCACAAGATGTTCCTTCTCTTTCCTTCCTTGCAAGCAGCGGCACTAGAGGTTTTGGACGGTTTTGGGTGGTTTTTATGGTGTAGAATGGATGTGAGATGGTATGGTAGTGTTTAGGATAGGTGGAGGGTGCGGCAAAGGTAAGGAATTATGGATGTATGGTGATTTGGGAGTGTAGAATGGTGTGGAATGTGGCTGGACGAATTTCTGAGATGAAAGGGAGTATTTTTCATGTGTATGGGAGGTGGTATTTATAGGCTTGAGAGAGGACCACTCCATTTCCTTTGCATGTGCAGCTTGTGTGGGTGTGAGTTGTCATGTTTCCCCTTTACATTTACACACACATGCTTCATCATTTCAACCACCAATCCACCTATTTTCAGCCCATGTTTCTCCTTTCCTTTGCATGTGTTGTGCCTTCTCTTCTAGCTGTGCATTACCACTTGCTCCAAAGACAAATGAGTGTAATCATAACCCCATTTGCTGCTGATTGTTGATGACAAAGCAAAACACAAAACAAGTGCCTTTACTTTCTCATTTTATTAGCCAAATCTGCTTAGCCCGTTTCTGAACCTTTCAGTGTTAAAATGCCCATAACTTCTTCTAGAAAAATGATATTAACAATCTATAAATTGCTCCAGAAAATAGACATCCGTAGCTTTCCAAGCATATAAGGTTCATTCTCTCATTCATTTGGAGCTGTTCGTAACATGCTTTCAAAGTCAGCTAATCTGCACAGGCAGTTTTGACGAATTTGTTGGCTGTCCATGCCGTGTGTTTCCTTGCATTCCCATGTGTGTGTGCTGCCATCTAGTCATCATTTCCACATGTACAAGCTGTCACACTTGCACACACACATGCTCTTCATTATTTCAGCCACAATTTGATGCGAAAATAAGTTAACGCACAAATTAAACCCTATTTGTGACAATTGTAGTAATGATGTAAGTAGGGATCGTTCTAACCGGGGATTAACTAGGGATGCTAACCAAAGTAAAATTAAACTAAAAACGTAAAAATAAAATTTAAAACACTAAACTAGACTCAAAACACTTAACTAGAATAACTCAAAATAAAACTAACAAATAATCTAAAACAAATCAAAAGACTCAAAATAATTCAAGACTCTAGAAAACACAAACTAAATTTATTTCTAACAAATTTAATCACTTCAAAATAAATGGGGGATTGATTTTTGACGAAATCGAATTTAAAACTGAAACTTGAAAATAAACTTCAAAGAAAATATATTTTGATGAAATAAAATGATGAGACACTAGTTAGAGGGTTCCTTATCCACACATGAATATATGCATACAATTTGATTCCCAGTTATGATTTCAACAAACGAATAAATGACAATGCTCCAAGTTAATTAGGTCCGCTTAAATTAACCTTCAGATTTCCCTAGATTCATTGAATTGGACGGGATACGCATCACAACCAAATTATTCTTATCAAGTTCCCTAACTATGGAATACGCCTGATAGAGAGACATATCAAAGATCATTAAGTTCAATGGAAATCATAAGCATCGACTAGGCATTCATAACTATGGAATACGCATGTTAATCCAACCTAGGGTTTACTAAACACAATCGTGACTAGCGATTTTTACTACTCATGAAAATAAGTCATAACGATTAGGTGAAATTCCCTTATATCCTAGCATCAAGTCTAAGCATGCAAATTAAGTGTCGACCCTCAACCCACATACATAAACAAGTTCTTAATCAACACAGAAAAGTAAACCACATCCAACATTCATAAATTCATAACTGGAGTAAATCAAATTATAATAAACAAATATTCATGGCTTCAAATTCACCTCTAACCAAAACGAATTTAGTTATACATTATTCTTAAATTAAACCATAAAATAAAACATAAGTTGAGGAAGAATAACATCGAAGTGAGAAGAGTGCCCGTGCTTGAGCTGCTTCTTTGGTCAGTTTCTGCTTCTTCCTTCTTCTGCCTTCCGTTTCTTCTACACTTGTCAGCTTCCCGCACCTTATTTTCCACGCCAGTCTCTCTGTTGCGTCAGGCTCCCTCTTCTTTTTCTCTAGCTGCCTAAGGCAGCTTGCCTTCTGTTTCTTGCTCTCTGCCCGAGGCAGCCTTCCTTGCAGCTTCTGATTCTTTTTTTTTGCTTGTCTCGCTCCTCTCTCGCCAGCTTCTCTTCTCTCTTGCTTCTTCTTTCCCGCTGCACAAGGCAGCTGTTATGTTTTTTCTCGCACAGTTCCCCCCTTCTCCTTTTATTTGCTCTCCTTTTCTTCTTTTGTTTTCTTTTTCTTTCTGCCATCCTTTCCACTGATGTCCTCCATGCCCTACTTTCCGTCCCATTTCTCTTATATTATTTTTTCTTTTTCTTAGCAGAACATGCTCTCCCACTCCTCCATGTGCATCCCTGCTTTTGTATATTTTTTTTTTATTTCTTTTCTTCTCCAAGCTGGCAGCTGCCAGCTTTCTTTCTTCACTCCAAAGGGCAGCCCTCCTATTATTATTTTCTGCTTTCAAACAAAAGGGACAGTGACAATGCAGTTAACAAATTTATTAACCAAATAGAGTGGGTAAGGTTGTTTTAAACGAATTTATTACTTAAAACCTCACTAGTGCTATTTTTATTTTCTTAGCTAGATAAATTCTATAAAACACAAAAACAAAGTAAATAGTACAAAAATATGAGGAAATAACTAAGAAAATACAAGAGAATTTGATGTAAAATATATATAAATATGAGCTTATCAAATACCCCCACACTTAGCTTTTGCTAGTCCTCGAGCAAAACAACGAAAACATGAAAAAGTAATAACATGAAAATTATTAGCTTCCCCTTATGTGACCCTCATATAACTTGATTCGAGAACGCAAATCATCAAGAACCATAGCTAACACCAAACAAGCTAATCCAAGTTCATTTTCCTTATTCAAATATTAGCAGTAATCTTTGAATCATCCTTGAAGTGTAGTGTGTGAGATAGCCATGTTAATGCAATTTCAAAATTTTTATTTTTAAAATCACCATATGCAAACTAGCAACCTTCTCACTGGAAACACACTCAATCACACATGTGTTTAGTTTTTAATGTGTTTCTCTCAAAGAATCAAATGTGAAAGTTCTACCATAAGCTTGCGTAAAGATCACTTCTCCACAATCATAATTGCAAAACTTAAATCAAGAGGACTTTTATTGGACGTAATGAGGTTTAGGGCGAGGGTTATTGAAACGAAAGAATAGGTAAACACAAGTTCCAAGTTACATTGCAAGCAATTCTTTTGTTTAGATTTATAAGAACTCAAGCTTTCCAGCTATTCTTCCAGTCACCTCCAACCACAAACTTAAACTGAAACTTTAAACACTTTTTATTTTCTTCGTAAACAAACTTTCTTTCTTTCTTGTTTATTTTTTTTATTTTTTTTTATTCATTTTTTTTTTTCAAGCAGAAACAAATATGAAAAACCCCCACACTTATTCTTTTGCCAAACTCCCTCCGAGTACTTCACAAACACTTCTCATAAGACAATTTCACATTACTCATTAGCTCGCTTGGAAATGGTAAGGAAAAATATTTCAGGCATAAGGGTAGACATATCTGGTGATAAGAAATAAAAGGCTCACATATACGGCTCAAATTGGCAATCTAATGATATCATTTTTCTTTGGGAAACAAGGTTATTTGGGCCATGGTGGTAAACCTAATGCCTCTATCATTTTCAAGTTCATGCAATCAATGACAAATATTTCGAAAGATCGTTATGCAAGTTCTAGAGAAGTATCTCACATAAGTTCATCACACATGAAAGAATAAGAGTGTATGAAAAATGCACACACTTTCAATAGGCTCAAAAACTCACATAGGATGTATATGGTCACTAAATTCACATATGGAGCTTTAAATCATGCTTTAGTTTCACATCAACAAGGCTATGTGCGTTTAGTTTTTCAAAGATGATCAAATATGTACAAAACTAACACGAGAATTAGGAATTTCACACAACACATGTTAACTAAGTTCTTGATCATCATGGTTCAAATTTTATCCAATTATATCATTGGGTCGGGAAACTAACAAAAATCTAATTCAAAACAATAAGGAAAACAAGGAAATATTTTTGGATTTTTTAAATTTTCCGATTTTTTTTATTTTTATTTTTTTTTATTTTTTATTTTTTTATTTATTTATTTTTTTTTAAGAAAAAACAACAACTTAATTAAGAAAATACAAAGCAATAACATGGAAACAAATGAAACCAGTTCAAAGTCGAAGGTACAAAAAT
Source organism: Malus fusca (assembly GCA_035220775.1). Classification (NCBI taxonomy): domain Eukaryota; kingdom Viridiplantae; phylum Streptophyta; class Magnoliopsida; order Rosales; family Rosaceae; genus Malus; species Malus fusca. Next base: position 16,423,625 of record CM069066.1, on the reverse strand, counting down.
TTTCAATTTGGGCATTTTTATACTCTTTACCCCCACACTTAAACTAGACATTGTCCCCAATGTCAGAAAATGTAATAAAATGCAAATAAAAATAAAATAAATAAATATAAAGAAACAAAATAAAGCAATAGGACTGAAAACTTCCCTAATTTGCAGTAAAATCAAGCGATGACCCCCCAAGCTAAAATTCTGCAATCAACTTCAAGGGTGGAAATAACCAAAAGTTCCTGCAAAGAAAAGAAATAATTCAGTTAAGTAACACAAGAAAATGTAGAAAATGCAAACGAAAAATTGAAAATGACGATAAAAGACAATGAATAGAACTAATAAGTGATCATTGGTCGTGCTTGTTGACTTTCCACAGCTTTGAACTTGAACTGGCCTAGGGAACTTCTTAGAAAGGAAAATGAGACTTGATTGGTGGTGGTGATTTGATGTCCTTGTACAGCGAGGCTGTGCTCTTTGGCAACTGATGCGTCCATTTGTTGTTGAAGCTTCTCGAGCTCTTGGTTTCAACTCGGACTCCTTCTGCCAGGTTGATTGAGTCTGCAGGCTGCATTCTTCTCTGCTTGTTTCTTCTGCACGGCAGGTAGGCACGAGGTAGAGGTGGTGGTCTGTTTCTTTGTTCAATCTGTCCAAGTGCCGACCGATTGCCTTCTTTCTCCTTGTCTCGCAGGCAAGAGCAAGGGTAAAGGAAAAACATGCCATGAGATATCTTTGCCTTTGACTCTAATGATATGAGATACTTTTGCTTTTGAAGAAGTATCGTTCCACAGGTTTATTCTTGAACTGGGCTGGGGAACTTCTTAGCAAGGAAAATGAGACTTGATCTTGAAGATGAAGTAGCACCTTGTCTCCACATGCTTCAAGGTATCATTTTCACTTGCCTTATCTGTTCTCCAGGCAGATGTGGCATCTTCTTCGGAAGTACATCAGCAGTTGAAGATGAGCACTTGAGAGCAATGCTAGGTAAGCAATCAGGAAGGATTTCCAGGCAGTCGGTTCTTAGATCGGAAGATTGACACCAAGTGCTGGCTGATTGCTCGCTTTCTCCTTGTCACAAAGACAAGGAAAAGGACAGGGAGAAAGCATGATATGAGATACTCTTGCTTTCAACCTTCATGATATGAAATACTTTTGCTCTTGATGACTTGTTTGCAGAGGTACCCCAAGGGATAAGAAACACAGAGTGACTCGAGAGGCTTCTTTGGGAATACATTCTCGGAGATGAAGAAGTGCTGAGAGGGTGTGCCTTTATGTGGAAGGCGAAGGTAGATACTTATAGGACTTTTCTTCACAACCGAAACTATTCTCTCACTCATTGTCGGCAACCGGTGGATGGATGAATAGTACAAATTACGCGCTTTCTAACAAAGCTGCCCGTAATTTCCGCAAATCTGCACGTTGCATGTGACGAGTGACGACACGTCTGGACAAGCCCAGCTTTTGAGAAAGGAAACGCCGCTTTTGAGAAAAGAATCCGGCTTTTGAGAAAGGAGACGCCGCTTTTGAGAAAAGAATCCGGCTTTTGAGAAAGGAGCCCCGACTCTTCGATTTGCGAGATGACGCCTCTTCGATTTCTGAGGAGCGCCTCTCTGATTTCTTCTTTTTATAGAGGCGCTAATTTTGTTCCACAATACACTTGAGCTCCCTCCTGTAAACACTCCCTTCTTGCACTTTTTTAATCTTGATCAGTTCGACCTCTTCTTTTTCTTCACACCTTCAAATATGTCTTGCCCTTCTGACCGTCGCCTTAACTTGAATATTGGGGATGATATTGATATGTCTTCTCCAACCAACATTTGGCAGCCGTCCTTCATATCCCCAAATGGTCCTCTTACAGTTGGGGATTCCATGATGATGAATGATACAACCGCTTCGGTGGTGGCCAGAAATCTGCTCACTCCTAGAGACACTAGGATACTTTCTAGGCGGTCCGACGAACTGGCTGTTCAGGACTCTCTGGCCTACAGCGTCCGATGTGCAGGTGAAGGAAATTTTGTGAAAAACATGTTTATTTGAGCAACATCAATAGCATGCAATTAACAAATTAAAGGCGGAATCATGCTTGCATGCACTCAAAAACAAAACATCAACCATGAAATTCAAAGCCTAGTAGATTGGCGAACCTTGACTCAACTTTTAAATCAACATTTATTAGTTGAGAAATATTTACCTTTGTAGATTCCTCTTTGCATATGCAAAGGATAATCACCCAAGAGATAGGGCCTTCATTCCTTGCTTCTTAGCTCCATGGATTTGGTTGAAAGAATAGGATTCTCCAAGTTCCCAAAATTGAGAACCTCTAAAGATTCTACACCAAGGTTGGATTGGAGAGGAAATGAGTGACCTTGAGGAAGTAGAATTGCTAGACAATATCCCCCAAGGTGGTTGGCCTCTTAGAGAGAAATGGAAGCTTTGTGTTCTCACCAATTTTCTCTAAAATCAACAACTTATGAATTTATGTTATAAAGTTCTTTATATAGTCACTTCTTTAAATGACCTAAAGAACCAAAAACCCTAATTCATCACTATATGGCCGGCCACTCTATTGGATTTGGGCTTTTGGGCCTTTGTGAATCTTTATTCATTAAGTTGTCATACAACTTAAGTCAATGGGCTTTGACGTTCGAAGCCCATTGGGCCTTAAGGTCCAAAAAACTATCCCGAGGTCTTTAACGAACTTATTCGTTTGATTAATTAACATATTAATTAATCCTTGCCATAAATAATTAAACCATTTAATTCATCTCCTTTGTTTCTTCAATCTCCACCTTATTTGGTGTACGATACATTAGGTTCCTTTTAGCGAGGCAGTGGGCGATTAAAACCATTTTACATCGATTGTGAATTGAAACTTACTTTCAATTCTCCCTTTAGTGATTACACACGTTTAGGGCTTCCACAAACCATGAGTGACCCCTAGCAGCATATCATGGCTACCCAAGCTAATCAGAAGAGGTAGAGAACCTATTCAGTTTAGGATTACAAATGCAATACGGTCTTTCTCTAATCTAATACTCTTGACCACATTGTTTGGTTTGATAGTTTATTTATTCATGTCTACTATCCAATGTGATTCTTGTGCTTATATGATTACTTTGAATGTGAATTAGAACGCATTCCCAAATCTCATTCATACTCTGGCCAGAGATTTTAATCATATCATAGAGTATTCTCCCTCAAGCCAATTGAAGGTTAGAGATCCCTTGTTGCGCATTCACTTGTCTCCATGACTCAGTGGCTTAACCCCAATGATGTCGTGGACACCCCGATGGGGTGACTTTGACATAATCAAAGATCAAGGACTTAACCACAAGACAACAACTGTGATGCCTCAGGTCAAAGGACTAATTTGCATTATCCCAAACATGAGTTCTCATGTGACATGAGTATGAGAACTCCTCGTTGATCGTGTTCAGTCAACTCATTCTCTATTGAGCACCTACGTACTTGTCTTGATGTCACACACACCAATGACTCGAGACTAGTCACTCTCCCTGAGAGAAGACATAGCACGTACTGATCTTATCGGACTGTCAATGCCCAATTGGCAATCCTATGATCAGGAACGTTTAGGATGTGTCTACGAAAGAATGGTCTCATTAATCTAACTTCATTAGATTGCATTCTTCCAATCACATATTCCTTGGACTTTATCGTTTAAGCATATAACATTTATATGAGACGTCTCAAACAATAATGTTTGCCCTTTATATGTAAACTAGATTAGTTTAACATGTGAAATATCCGTAAAGTATCATCATATGAATGGCTTTAGGGCACATTTCCAACAATCTCCCACTTGCACTAGAGCCAATCAGCTTGGTCTTATGATTCCTCTTCTGTAGTCATTTCCTAAATGGCTGAGTAGTAGGCCTAGGAAATGGATATCTATATGTTATCCATAGAAGCAACCTTGAGAATATCGACGTCACCATTATACATGATTCCCAATCATGTGGTTCAGTCTCTCATATGAGTTCGGATCTTGATGAGACCTTGATTCCCAGGCTTGAGCTATCGCCCCATTAGTGTCGTAGTGTCAGTACACTAGATACACTTTCTGGTTGGAACCGAATAGAGAGTTCATAAATGAACTTTCCCATCCAAACAACATTGTTGTAAACTTCTATATGGCAATATATTTTGCATTCATAATGGAACACACTAAAGTCATTACTTTAATGTTTCCATCCAAATATCTCTTTAGTCATAATAAAGAGATATCTGTTTATCTCTTCATTCATAATGAAGAAACATCCAATGATGGATTAGATTCACAATCTAATACATTTACGCTTCCATTACGTTACTCTAATTCTTCCTCATTCTTCGAGGAACCTATCCTTTAGTATTTCTTAAATACTTAAGGATTCACTTGACAGTTGCCATGGTTCTGATCCTGGGCTTGCATTGATATCGCCTTGTACCTTTCTAGGTACAACTCATATCAATGTTTTTCATACAATATGAAATACATAAATCACCTTTCTGCGTATGCATAAAGGATTCGATTTACGCATTATTTCTTTGGGAGTCAAAGGGTACGTTCCCTTTGAGAAGAGCTACCTCCTAGTCTCACTAGAGTTGTTCTTCTTATTGAAGTTTATCATCATATGAGAAACTTCCTAGCATCCTTTTGTCTATTATTAGGGCATGATATAATCCAATTATATCCTAAAATCTATCATTATAGATTTCCATCCCATGTATATAGACTATGTCTCCCATATACATTCTATCTTTATAGAATGTTTAAAGTCATAACTTTAACAATGAAGTATTCTTTTCATTTCCAAAATTAATATATCATATATATATTTAAATTTTAGGAACATGATTAACTCCCACTAATCTTTTGTAAACCTAGTAAACAAAAGATTCATTTACATCTTTATGAGAAATCAAACGATTTGACCTTTTCTCTCATAAAACGCTTATGGCTCCCACTAGCTTGCTAAGATCCATGATGGTTGGATCTCTACAACTTACATGTTTTGTGATTCATAGTTTTAGACATATATTATTAGGACTATCTTAATAATGGTTTCGGAAACCTATATTATGTCCAAACATTGAATCAACATTTAGTTGTAGCTAGCTATCTTCGAATTAATTGAAACTAAGACTACGTCAAAAATGGTTCCTTCAAAGTCAACCATTCTCTTTGATTGTAGTCACCTTAAGCTACCAATTAGCTATGAAGGTTTCATTATTTCGGGTCATATGGTATTTTACCATTTCCTTGAGTATATTTTGTATATACACTCAATGTAGTCATAAAGTTCAAACCATTCAACTGAGACGGTTTAAAATTCTTTTTGACTACCTTGGAGCTTGTGGTATAGGAACTAGGTTGTTATATTTGTTGATTATCATCTTGTCTCTCAAAGAACCCATTCTTTTGAGTTCTATTCCTAGTTCATTTGCTCTAAGGCAAATCACATTGTAGGATTACAATGAACTACTCAACAAACAACATTTGTTGGTTGGTTTATAGAAGTGATATCCAAAGGTTAATTTAAGGATATCCACAAGATAATTTTTAAACAAATATTGCTCATTAGCACACAACCCCAAATCTTAACATGATTAAGATTTGTCTTTCTTTCCAACTACATCCTATGGAGTTATGAAAATTTGGAAGATCTCCTAATTGACAATCATATTGTTTTAGAAGTATATATCCTATATATATGGGTAATTGATAATATTCAACGAACTAAATCTTATTCAAGTTCGTTCTTCTCCTAATGGAGAAAATCATTATCTTATGATGCTAATTTCCTTGATATCTTTCAAGGAAACTCATCTAAAGTGTTACCTTTCCTTGGATCAAATCTAAGGAGGTAAGTACTTTAGACGTCTTACTCATCAACTTACATTTCTTGAATTCTTTGAAACCTTTTGCAAAGTATTCGGACTTGTGTTTATTCATAATAAACTATAGTCCAACCGAGAGTGATCTTCGGTGAATGTCAAACAACATGAGTAGTATTATGTTGTGGACAAGTGCCACTAACATCTAAGTGAATTAACCTCAATAACTTTGTGATTCTTTCTTCTTTCCAAAAGAATAAAGATTCGAACATTTCGCCTCTATACAATTTTGACAAGAAGGTATTGGATCCGGATCTAACGATCCAAAGCATCCATCTATAACCAACTCGTAATTTATGTTTTAGAGGTATCACAACTCAGTTGGGATTAGTCACTACCTTGCAACCTTTTGGGTTTTAAGCATCATTATATTCTAAACAGTTAACGCTACCATATCATCTCTACTATAGAGACAATCAATTAGATTACTATAATCCAATCAGTGATTAATAAAGAACAATGTTTTGTCAAACAAAACATTCATCCATCTCTACTATAGTGACGGAATTAAGTTCCTTAAAATTGGAATGTAAAGACAATCTTTAGTTTTTCCAATTTCTTTGGTAGTTCATATGAGGAAGTTAGTACCATCTGCTTTCGCAGAGATCTATATTTTATTCACGTTCCGAATGTGAAGTACTTTCTCTTCTCTCATTAATCTTCTACTTCTTATTAGCCACACTTCTACAACGATTGTAAAACATAGTTACTAATACGGAATCAAGCATTCAAGTAGAAGAACCAACTGTTTTGAACTATTCAAGAACAATTTACAACACCTTCGAAAGGTGTGCTCTTGACACTTGCAAGACATTTCTTGCAAATACCCCTTCCAATGTCCATCCTTTCATAAAGAAAGTTTGTTCCCTTGGAGTTAATTTTATCTTCTTCATTTGACTTCTCCTTTGACTACAATAGTCATGGTCCCTAAACTCCCACTATCTCTCTTGAAACCTTTTTCAATTGTGTTATACACATCAAACATTTTGGAGAGTGTGTGGTTATTGTTCACTACATAGTTTACAATAAACTTAGTGAACCATTAGGATAGGGACATAAAGGTGAAGTCCTAGCTTAGTTTCCGTCTCGTTAAGTGGTTTATCACTTCAACACTCAATGATTCAAAATCATCATAAGTCCATGTTGATGGACTATTTTTGTCAACCAACCATTATGTTCTAAACATAATTACAAACTTTCAAGAGTTGTTCAAGGCAACTGTCATTTCTTCATAAGTTCCTTTGTTCATATAACGAAGGAATAAGCATTGGTTGTTTGTGTTGTCCTCTTCATGATAGACATTTCTAACATGTTCTTCCAATGATACATTATCAATAGGAAGATTGTGAGGATGAGACTTCTTAGGTACATGCACAATCCATTTAAGACAATCTTTGGGATTGTGTTACCAAGTCCGGAAACTAAAACACTCTGCTTTTCTTTGTCAAGTTTTGGATAGCGTTTGCAAATATATTGGTAAACAAATACATAACGAATATAAATTGATTGATTTTAAGCCATTTGATTTGGGTCTTTAAATCAAATAGCACCACCCACTATTTTTGGCAAATTCCATATCCCTCATTGGAATTCGAGAGTTTTGGAGGAAACTCTTAGTAGGTTATGGGAGACTCACTATTACCAAGCCCACCTCACAATGATATGATGTTGGCTAGCATTAATAATAATGAGAGAGTACGCTTACTCATTTGCAACTAATGCAAGTACCCATCAATTTGGCCTCTAGAGAATGTTGCCTCACAATGATACGATATTGGCGCCATTGCACTTAGTTAAGTTATTCCCACCATGCTTAGTTCGTGAAGGGGTTCAAGAATAGCCTCACGATGATACGATGTCGGCCATCCTCGTTGCCTACACTAACCTCATCATATGTTTATGGATTCCTCCTGGGTATAAGCATGCACTTTGTACTCCCCCATGATAGGGTGAAGCCGGTGTACAAGTCATAAACGATTGGATCCCACCACGGTGGAAGGCCACGAAAGAGTGTTCTAAGCACTCTCACGCTTATCAACTTAATAATGGTTTGGTTGAGGGTTTTAGGTCTCATCACATATAACATATTCATTTTAATCTTTATTAAAACAATTTTGGTCCTATTACAACTATTGGTCCATTTGATTCAATTTAGTTGTATATAATACTCCCACTATACTTATAAAACGGTTTTTTAAAGCAAGAGTATATGATACTACTAACATAAGGTTTGCATTCATTTGATGGACTATATAGTTGCCTTAGGGCCTTAGGATGACTATGAACCTTTGTTTAGATTCAACACGAGCCTAGTGTTGAATCTCGGACTAGGGATGGAGATTGATTTTAGTTACGCGTTTAATCACATTAAGGCGTGTTGTTCCTAGGGGCGTTGGACCCAACTACTTCATTTTCATGCATATCAAATAAAGCAAGAAAGAAGTACTTCAAAGTAAAAGAGAGCTTATGCTCTTTACAACATTTGCATAATTCAAATTACTTTAAAGTAAAGAAGAGCTTATGCTCTTTTACAACATTTGATCAAATCAAATTACAACCAAAATTAATCTACACATTCCCATGGTTCAAACAAATTTGAAACGGCCTTTCACATAGCTCAATTATCGTAGGCTTAGGTTCATAATCACCCTTTAATTAATCAACACTTTAATTAATTAAATTGAATGCAACATTTTCATTTGGTTTTTTGTATCCATAAAATTGATTTAAATGGAGCTAAATGAAATGAAAATCCAATTCTCATTTAAAGAGACAAAACAATTTTTGTTCCCTACTTAATTTGGGCCATCATGCAATAACCACAACTTTTTGGGCTATATTGCGAAACACAAACTTTTGGGGTCACTTTGTAAAAACACAAAAGTCCACTACTTCATGTAATTACGACTAGAACCCAAAAATTTCAACAAATACAAAAAACTTCATTAAAGGAGCAAAACAATTTGTCCTTTAACGTTTTTGGGCCTTAACGTAAAAACGTAAACTTTTGGGCCAAAGTGCAAATACACAAAAGTATCAAAACTTTATGTAATTGAATAAAAGACCCAAAAATACCCTATTCTATTAGGGTGGCCGGCCATGATAGAAAAAATATGATTTTTACAAAGTTTTTGTAAGTGGGTTTTGTTAGGTGAGGTAAAGATGAAATATTTTGAATTTATGTTAAACTTTTAAAAAAGTTTGTCTACCATTATAGCCATTAATTGAATTTATGTCAAACTTTTAAAAAAGTTTGTCTACCATTAAAACCATTAATAATACTTTACAAATAATCATCACCCACTAAAATCACCCACTAAAATTAAACCAAAACTTTATGTAAAAACATAAAACATTTTGAATCAAAACTTCAAAACTTTTTGTTCTTGGCAAGAACTTCAAGAACATTGAAGAACACTCATGAAAACTCATAATAGCTTCATGAATGTTTTCACTCACCAAAACTCAAATTTTCATCACTCAAAAGAGGGCTAACATCCTAGGGTACTTAGGGGTTCCAAAAGTCACTTTAAAACCATTTTAACAAGACAAACATGAACCCAAAAAATCACCCTTTGGATTTGGCCGAATTTCCCCAAAAACATGGCACCAAATTTTAGCTCCAAAATTCATGCTCATATGAACTACATCTACAACATTTGAGATGGCAAATTTTCTAACAAAATTTACATTCAAAGAAACAAGAATAAAGCTTGTAACATATTACAACTTTTAAATCAAAAAACTATGAACTACAAAACCCAAAATGATTCACCAACTACTAGACCTAGGCTCTGATACCACTTGAAGGAAATTTTGTGAAAAACATGTTTATTTGAGCAACATCAATAGCATGCAATTAACAAATTAAAGGCGGAATCATGCTTGCATGCACTCAAAAACAAAACATCAACCATGAAATTCAAAGCCTAGTAGATTGGCGAACCTTGACTCAACTTTTAAATCAACATTTATTAGTTGAGAAATATTTACCTTTGTAGATTCCTCTTTGCATATGCAAAGGATAATCACCCAAGAGATAGGGCCTTCATTCCTTGCTTCTTAGCTCCATGGATTTGGTTGAAAGAATCGGATTCTCCAAGTTCCCAAAATTGAGAACCTCTAAAGATTCTACACCAAGGTTGGATTGGAGAGGAAATGAGTGACCTTGAGGAAGTAGAATTGCTAGACAATATCCCCCAAGGTGGTTGGCCTCTTAGAGAGAAATGGAAGCTTTGTGTTCTCACCAATTTTCTCTAAAATCAACAACTTATGAATTTATGTTATAAAGTTCTTTATATAGTCACTTCTTTAAATGACCTAAAGAACCAAAAACCCTAATTCATCACTATATGGCCGGCCACTCTATTGGATTTGGGCTTTTGGGCCTTTGTGAATCTTTATTCATTAAGTTGTCATACAACTTAAGTCAATGGGCTTTGACGTTCGAAGCCCATTGGGCCTTAAGGTCCAAAAAACTATCCCGAGGTCTTTAACGAACTTATTCGTTTGATTAATTAACATATTAATTAATCTTTGCCATAAATAATTAAACCATTTAATTCATCTCCTTTGTTTCTTCAATCTCCACCTTATTTGGTGTACGATACATTAGGTTCCTTTTAGCAAGGCAGTGGGCGATTAAAACCATTTTACATCGATTGTGAATTGAAACTTACTTTCAATTCTCCCTTTAGTGATTACACACGTTTAGGGCTTCCACAAACCATGAGTGACCCCTAGCAGCATATCATGGCTACCCAAGCTAATCAGAAGAGGTAGAGAACCTATTCAGTTTAGGATTACAAATGCAATACGGTCTTTCTCTAATCTAATACTCTTGACCACATTGTTTGGTTTGATAGTTTATTTATTCATGTCTACTATCCAATGTGATTCTTGTGCTTATATGATTACTTTGAATGTGAATTGGAACGCATTCCCAAATCTCATTCATACTCTGGCCAGAGATTTTAATCATATCATAGAGTATTCTCCCTCAAGCCAATTGAAGGTTAGAGATCCCTTGTTGCGCATTCACTTGTCTCCATGACTCAGTGGCTTAACCCCAATGATGTCGTGGACACCCCGATGGGGTGACTTTGACATAATCAAAGATCAAGGACTTAACCACAAGACAACAACTGTGATGCCTCAGGTCAAAGGACTAATTTGCATTATCCCAAACATGAGTTCTCATGTGACATGAGTATGAGAACTCCTCGTTGATCGTGTTCAGTGAACTCATTCTCTATTGAGCACCTACGTACTTGTCTTGATGTCACACACACCAATGACTCGAGACTAGTCACTCTCCCTGAGAGAAGACATAGCACGTACTGATCTTATCGGACTGTCAATGCCCAATTGGCAATCCTATGATCAGGAACGTTTAGGATGTGTCTACGAAAGAATGGTCTCATTAATCTAACTTCATTAGATTGCATTCTTCCAATCACATATTCCTTGGACTTTATCGTTTAAGCATATAACATTTATATGAGACGTCTCAAACAATAATGTTTGCCCTTTATATGTAAACTAGATTAGTTTAACATGTGAAATATCCGTAAAGTATCATCATATGAATGGCTTTAGGGCACATTTCCAACAGCAGGCTCAGTCTCAAACATGGGCCAACGTCTTCTTGCTCGATCTCGTCAGGTTGAGTCGTTGATGGCTGAAGTGGCTAGTCTTCGGCAAGAGGTCAGAGTGCTTAGGCTTGCGAATAAGGAGTTGCACATGCTCGCAACTAATTACTCAACAAGCATGAAGAGGAAGCTTGATCAGCTGCAGGAGTCCGAAGTGCGGATTCAGAGTGATCATCAGAGATTTGTAGCGTTACTCCAAAGGCAACTTTTGCCTTCGTCTTCTGGCGCTTCACCAAGTATTGAGGCTCCGAATGATCCAACTTTGGCGCTTCGTCTTTCTGGGGCTCCGTCGACCTCCGAGGCACTACCTACCAACGACCAATGAAAGCTATTAGTTCACATTATTGTAAAATATTTATGCTTTTAAGTTTATTTAATTATATATATAAATATAACTATGTTTTTTATTATTTTTTTTTATTTTTTTTATTTTTAAAAAAATGTTCATTTATTTTATTTTTTATTTTTTTAAAAAAAAATTAAAAAAAATCAACGTAAAATAAATAAAATAAATTCACACAAGAGCAAACAAACAATGAAATAACTAAACAAAGTAAAATAAATTCAGTAAAGAGAAGGGTTTAGGAATGCAAATCTGATTGTGGGCGATTCCTAGGCCTCCCTTCTTTAAATGCACGGGTTTATCCTTGAACGGACGGTGGTACTTGAAATGCTCCGACCACGGTCTACGTTCTAATGGAGGTGCCTGAATCATCCAAATCAGATTGTTAGTAAAAAAACAAAATTAAAAATGGAGAAGATGGCTTACTATCTCGTTCAAACTCAATCACAAACACCACGTCCTTGAAAGTTTCAGGGACTTTGCACTTAGCCAGATTGCATGTGATGATTGTGACATGGCCCTTGTTATCAAACTCAACTTCTTTGGCATTGGTTGTCTCAGCTACATCCTCTTTGATGCATTCAACATATTCTCCGGCCACTTCTTTTTCTTGAATAGTTCTTCTTGGTGTACAAGTCTCTTTGAATGTTTCAACATCATCGGAAACATGATTTGGTGCACCAAGAATTGGGATATCACTTTGCACCTTGGGAAGAGCTTCCACAACGTATTTTTCATTCACTTCTTCCTTGGGATTTAAAAACCTGCAAGGAAAAAGGACAATTGGCGGAATGGGGTTAGAATGAATTGAATTTAGAACCTCCTCACCTGAGTTGGATGGCATAAGGACTTGAGGGGTTTGCGACAAGAATTCTTCTAAACTGCCCAAGTCGTCATCCTCATCTTCTTCTTGAAGCGGCAATTCATCCATGTTCGGGCTATGTTTGGATGGTTCTGGGACAACTTCATCTTCCATATCACTTCCCAAAGTGATGGCTTCATTGATTTCCATTTCTCCCTTTGAATTTGCAAATGTGGAGTTGGAGAGTTCACTTTGATCTTGAATCTGTGCTATGATCTCCATAATCTGCCCAACTTGCTTCTCCAATGCATCCACCTTGTTGGCTTTATTTTGCATCTCCTTGTTTCGATTTTCTACTTCCTGGTTCAAAGAGGTGATTAATTGAATAATATTATCATTATCAACCGACGAACCTGAATTTGATTGGGGAGATTGTGGTGGAGGCTGTGGTGGTTCACATGGCCATTGATAGAACTCCTCACACGGCTGCCAATATTCTCCTTGGTGAGTCTCATTAGCTTGATTTTGTGAACCCTGCACCAAAGAGTTTAATTCATTAAGAATTTGATTATAATCTATTGACGAACCTGAGTTTAATTGAGCATATTGCATATGAGGTTGTGGTGGTTGCATAGGTTTGGAATAAAACTCCTCATATGGCTGCCAATATGCTTCATGTTGAATTTGTTGAGCTTCCCACCACATAGAGTTTGAATGATCACTCCAATCTCTTTGTGGACATTGATTGGCTTGAAATCCTTGATATCCCCAAACATCTTCATTTGTAGAAAATTGAGGACATTGACGAGTTTGATATCCTTGCTCATAGGGCATATCAAATGTAGGGACACTTGGCATTGTGGCCCTTTCAGCATTCTGAGTCAATTGAGAAGTAAGATTTGCCAATTGAACGTGAATGCTATTAAAATCCATGTCTTACTTCTCTAGTACCTAAAATCAAAGAAAGAGAACTAAATCAAATATCAAAAGTAAAAGACATAACAAAAAAATAAAATAAAATAAACACAAATAAAAAAAATAAAACACAAACAAAAACATAAACAAGGGATTAGCAAATTTGCTAATCCCCGGCAACGGCGCCAAAAATTTGATGCGAAAATAAGTTAACGCACAAATTAAACCCTATTTGTGACAATTGTAATAATGATGTAAGTAGGGATCGTTCTAACCGGGGATTAACTAGGGATGCTAACCAAAGTAAAATTAAACTAAAAACGTAAAAACAAAATTTAAAACACTAAACTAGACTCAAAACACTTAACTAGAATAACTCAAAATAAAACTAACAAATAATCTAAAACAAATCAAAAGACTCAAAATAATTCAAGACTCTAGAAAACACAAACTAAATTTATTTCTAACAAATTTAATCACTTCAAAATAAATGGGGGATTGATTTTTGACGAAATCGAATTTAAAACTGAAACTTGAAAATAAACTTCAAAGAAAATATATTTTGATGAAATAAAATGATGAGACACTAGTTAGAGGGTTCCTTATCCACACATGAATATATGCATACAATTTGATTCCCAGTTATGATTTCAACAAACGAATAAATGACAATGCTCCAAGTTAATTAGGTCCGCTTAAATTAACCTTCAGATTTCCCTAGATTCATTGAATTGGACGGGATACGCATCACAACCAAATTATTCTTATCAAGTTCCCTAACTATGGAATACGCATGATAGAGAGACATATCAAAGATCATTAAGTTCAATGGAAATCATAAGCATCGACTAGGCATTCATAACTATGGAATACGCATGTTAATCTAACCTAGGGTTTACTAAACACAATCGTGACTAGCGATTTTTACTACTCATGAAAATAAGTCATAACGATTAGGTGAAATTCCCTTATATCCTAGCATCAAGTCTAAGCATGCAAATTAAGTGTCGACCCTCAACCCACATACATAAACAAGTTCTTAATCAACACAGAAAAGTAAACCACATCCAACATTCATAAATTCATAACTGGAGTAAATCAAATTATAATAAACAAATATTCATGGCTTCAAATTCACCTCTAACCAAAACGAATTTAGTTATACATTATTCTTAAATTAAACCATAAAATAAAACATAAGTTGAGGAAGAATAACACCGAAGTGAGAAGAGTGCCCGTGCTTGAGCTGCTTCTTTGGTCAGTTTCTGCTTCTTCCTTCTTCTGCCTTCCGTTTCTTCTACACTTGTCAGCTTCCCGCACCTTATTTTCCGCGCCAGTCTCTCTGTTGCGTCAGGCTCCCTCTTCTTTTTCTCTAGCTGCCTAAGGCAGCTTGCCTTCTGTTTCTTGCTCTCTGCCCGAGGCAGCCTTCCTTGCAGCTTCTGATTCTTTTTTTTTGCTTGTCTCGCTCCTCTCTCGCCAGCTTCTCTTCTCTCTTGCTTCTTCTTTCCCGCTGCACAAGGCAGCTGTTATGTTTTTTCTCGCACAGTTCCCCCCTTCTCCTTTTATTTGCTCTCCTTTTCTTCTTTTGTTTTCTTTTTCTTTCTGCCATCATTTCCACTGATGTCCTCCATGCCCTACTTTCCGTCCCATTTCTCTTATATTATTTTTTCTTTTTCTTAGCAGAACATGCTCTCCCACTCCTCCATGTGCATCCCTGCTTTTGTATATTTTTTTTTTATTTCTTTTCTTCTCCAAGCTGGCAGCTGCCAGCTTTCTTTCTTCACTCCAAAGGGCATCCCTCCTATTATTATTTTCTGCTTTCAAACAAAAGGGACAGTGACAATGCAGTTAACAAATTTATTAACCAAATAGAGTGGGTAAGGTTGTTTTAAACGAATTTATTACTTAAAACCTCACTAGTGCTATTTTTATTTTCTTAGCTAGATAAATTCTATAAAACACAAAAACAAAGTAAATAGTACAAAAATATGAGGAAATAACTAAGAAAATACAAGAGAATTTGATGTAAAATATATATAAATATGAGCTTATCACAATTCAACTTATTTCCTGCCCATGCCGTGCCTTTCTTTCCCATGTGCGTGCTGTCTTTGCATGTACCTTGCATGATGTTGTCTCCATCACATGGCAGCTATGATGTTTGTTAGTTGTAGGTCACACACTTACACACATATGCTGAATTCTAATCTTCCCAAAATGTCCATCCTCATGTCTCCAAGTGCATGCAATCCATTTCATCCCAAAATTGCTCTAAAATGCACCAAAATGCACTTTTCTTGCCATCTTGTTATTAAGACCTACAAACAAACGAAAATGACTTAAAACACTAAAATAACTAAGGAAACACAACGTAAACGCACGAGAACAAGCCAATTAAGTCGCATAAATATGCTCCTATCAATGACCAACTCTTAATTTATGTTTTAGAGGTATCACAACTTAGTTGGGATTAGTCACTACCTTGCAACCTTTTGGGTTTTAAGCATCGTTATATTCTAAACAGTTAACACTACCATATCATCTCTACTATAGAGACAATCAATTAGATTACTATAATCCAATCATTGATTAATAAAGAACAATGTTTTGTCAAACAAAACATTTATCCATTTCACATAGTGACGGAATTTAGTTCCTTAAAATTGGAATATAAAGACAATCTATGTTTTTCCAATTTCTTTGGTAGTTCATATGAGGAAGTAAGTACCATCTGCTTTCGCAGAGATCTATATTTGATTCACTTTCCGAATGTGAAGTACTTTCTCTTCTCTCATTAATCTTCTACTTCTTATTAGCCACACTTTTACAACGATTGTAAAACATTGTTACTAATACGGAATCAAGCATTCAAGTAGAAGAACCAATTGTTTTGAACTATTCAAGAACAATTTACAACACCTTCGAAAGGTGTGTTCTTGACACTTGCAAGATATTTCTTGCAAATACCCCTTCCAATGTCCATCCTTTCATAAAGAAAGTTTGTTCCCTTGGAGTTAATTTTATTTCTTCATTTTGACTTCTCCTTTGACTACCATAGTCAAGGTCCCTAAACTCCCACTATCTCTCTTGAAACTTATTTCAATTGTGTTATACACATCAAACGATTTGGAGAGCGTGTGGTTATTGTTCACTATATAGTTTACAATAAACTTAGTGAACCATTTGGATAGGGACATAAAGGTGATGTCCTTGCCTAGTTTCCGTCTCTAGAAGTGGTTTAACACTTCAATACTCAATGATTCAAAATCATCATAAGTCCATGTTGATGGACTATTTTTGTCAACCAACCATTATGTTCTAAACATAATTACAAACTTCCAAGAGTTGTTCAAGGCAACTCTCATTTCTTCATACAACAATTTGTAAGTGAAGAATCATGGCACATAAAGTGTCCATGCCTTTGTGCTTTCTTCTTAAGTTCTTTGTTCATTTAACAAAGAAACAAGCACTAAGTGTTTGCATTGACTAAGGGTTGTTCAAAACAACTCATTATTTCTTCATACAACGATTTGTAAGTGAAGAACTAATAACACTAAAAGTGTCCTTTTCTTTATGCTAATCTTCGTAAGTTCCTTTGTTCATATAACGAAGGAATAAGCATTGGTTGTTTGTGTTGTCCTCTTCATGATAGACTTTTCTAACATGTTCTTCCAATGATACCTTATCATTAGGAAGATTGTGAGGATGAGACTACTTAGGTACATATCCAATCCTTTTAAGACATTCTTTGGGATTGTGGTACCAAGTCCGGAAACTAAAACATTCGGTTTTTATTTGTCAAGCATTGGATAGCGTTTGCAAATATATTGGTAAACAAATACATAACGAATATAAATTGATTGATTTTAAGCCATTTGATTCGGGTCTTTAAATCAAATAGCACCACCCACTATTTTTGGCACATTCCATATCCCTCATTGGAATTCGAGAGTTTTGGAGGAAACTCTTAGTAGGGTATGGGAGACTCACTACTACCAAGCCCACCTCAGAAGAAAATCATATTGGCTAGCGTTAATAATAATGAGAGAGTACGCTTACTCATTTGCATCTCTTGCAAGTACCCATCTAGTTTGGCCTCTAGAGAATGATGCCTCAGAAGAATATCATATTGGCACATTGCACTTAGTTAAGTCATTCCCACCATGCTTAGTTAAAGTAGGGGTTCAAGAATGGCCTCAGAAGAATATCATATTGACCACACTCGTTGCCTACTTTTACTTCATCATATGTGTATAGGCTTCTCCTGAATGTAAGCACATACTTTGCAACCCCAGAACTGGACGAATACGGTGTATGAGTCACAAACGATTGAAGCCCACCACGGTGGAAGGCAACGAAAGAGTGTTCAAAGCACTATCACGCTTATCAACTTAATAATGGTTTGGTTGAGGGTTTTAGGTCTCATCACATATAAACATTCATTTTAATCTTTATTAAAACAATTTTGGTCCTATTACAACTATTGGTCCATTTGATTGAATTTAGTTGTATATAATACTCCCACTATGCTTATAAAACGGTTTTTAAAGCAAGAGTATATGATACTACTAACATAAGGTTTGCATTCATTTGATGGACTATATAGTTGCCTTAGGGCCTTAGGATGACTATGAACCTTTGTTTAGATTCAACACGAGCCTAGTGTTGAATCTCGGACTAGGGATGGTGATTGATTTTAGTTACGCGTTTAATCACATTAAGGCGTGTTGTTCCTAGGGGCGTTGGACCCTCTACTCCATTTTCATGCATATCAAATAAAACAAGAAAATGAGTACTTTAAAGTAAAGAAGAGCTTATGCTCTTTTACAACAATTGATCAAAAATAAATTACTTTAAAGTAAAGAAGAGCTTATGCTCTTTTACAACATTTGATCAAATCAAATTACAACCAAAATCTAATCTACACATTCCCATGGTTCAAACAAATTTGAAACGGCCTTTCACATAGCTCAATTATCGTAGGCCTAGGTTCATAATCACCCTTTAATTAATTAACGCTTTAACTAGTTAAATTGAATGCAACATTTTTCATTTGGTTTTTTGTATCCATAAAATTGATTTAAATGGAGCTAAATGAAATGAAAATCCAATTCTCATTTAAAGAGACAAAACAATTTTGTTCTCAACCTAATTTGGGCCATCATGCAATAACCACAACTTTTTGGGATATATTGCGAAAACACAAACTTTTGGGGTCACTTTGTAAAAACACAAAAGTTCACTACTTCATGTAAATACAACTAGAACCCAAAATTTAAACAATGCAAAAACTTCATTAAAGGAACAAAACAATTTGTCCTTTAGCGTTTTTGGACCTAAACGTAAAAACGTAAACTTTTGGGCCAAAGTGCAAATACACAAAAGTATCAAAACTTTATGTAATTGCATAAAAGCCCCAAAAGTACTCCCATTGAGGGAGTGGCCGGTTTTGGAGAGCAAAGAGAGTGATGTGTGTGTTGATTTGTAGTTTTGACATAAAGCATGCAAGTGGTGTGTGTGAAAGGAAATTAATCCTTTCACACCCACCAATATCTCTTACACCTTTCAAATAAATATCTAACTCATTTAAATAAATAACTAACTCATTTAAATAAATAATAAATCATAAAACAAAAACTTTATGAAATAAATCAAAACACCAAACTTTATGTTCTTGGCAAAAATGTCAAGAACAATGAAGAACACTCATGAAAAAACTCAAAATTTTCCATGAACATTTTTCATCCAAAAACATCCCAAAACCATTTTAACTTAAGGGAAATAACATATAACCAAACTAGGGTACATAGGGGTTCCAAAAGTTACTTGAAAACACTTTTAACAAGTCAAACAAGAACCCAAAAATCCACCCTTTGGATTTGGCCGAAAATCCCCAAAGTCATGGCACCAAATTTTAGCTCCAATATTCATGCTCATATGAACTACATCTACAACATGTGAGATGGCAAATTTTCTAACAAAATTTACATTCAAAGAAACAAGAATAAAGCTTGTAACATATTACAACTTTTAAATCAAAACTATGAACTACAAAACCCAAAAGGATTCACCAACTACTAGACCTAGGCTCTGATACCACTTGAAGGAAATTTTGTGAAACACATGTTCATTTAAGCAACATCATATAGCATGCAATTAGCAATTAAAGGCGGAATCATGCTAGCATGCACTTAAAAACAAAACATCAACCATGAAATTCAAAGCCTAGTAGATTGGTGAACCAAGACTCAACTCAAATCAAAGTGAGTTGAGAAATTTATACCTTTGTAGATTCCTCTTTGCATAAGCAAAGGCTAATCACCCAAAGAGAGGGCCTTCATTCCTTGCATCTTAAATCTATGGATTTGGATGGAAGAATATGATTCTCCAAGTTCTCAAAATAGAGAACCTCTAAGTCTCCACACCAAGGATGGATTGATGAAGAAATGAGTGACCTTGGAGGAGCAAAATTACTAGCTAATTCCTCCAAGGGGGCCGGCCTCTTTAGAGAGAAAATAGAGAGATAGGTTCTCTCCAATTCTCTAAAAGAAACCCTAAATGAATTTTGGCTATAAAGTCATATTTATACCTTTATTCATTGGAGTGGCAAACTTGTAATTAAAGCAAGTTCACTACCCTTCTCTAAATGGCCGGCCTTAGGGTGTATTTGGGTTGTTTGGGCCTTTGTGAATCATTATTCATTAAGTTGTCATACAACTTAAGTCAATGGACTTGACGTTCGAAGCCCATTGGGCCTTAAGGTCCAAAACTATCCCGAGGTCTTTAACGAACTTATTCTTTTGATTAATTAACACATTAATTAATCCTTGCCATAAATAATTAAACCATTTAATTATTCTTACTCATCTCCGTTGATACTTCAATCTTTACCTTACACGGTGTACGATCCATTAGGTACCTTTTAGCGAGGCAGTGGGCGACTTAGAACTCTTTCAAATCGATTGTGAATTGAAACTTACTTTCAATTCTCCCTTTAGTGATTATACACGTTTAGGGCTTCCACAAACCATGAGTGACACCTAGCAGCATATCATGGTTACCCAAGCTAATCAGAAGAGGTAGAGAACCTATTCAGTTTAGGATTACAAATGCAATACCGTCTTTCTCTAATACAATACTCTTGACCACATTGTTTGGTTTGATAGTTTATTCATGTCTACTATCCAATGTGATTCGTGTGCTTATATGATTACCTTGAATGTGATTTGGAACGCCTTCCTAAATCTCATTCATACTCTGGCCAGAGATTCTTAATCATATCATAGAGTATTCTCCCTCAAACAGTTTGAAGGTTAGAGATCCCTTGTTGCGCATATACTTGCCTCCATGGCTAAGTGGCTTAACCCCAACGATGCCGTGGACAACCCGAATGGAGTGACTTTGACATAGTCAAAGATCAAGGACCTAACCACAAGACAAATATGATGCCTCAGGTCAAAAGACTACTTTGCATTATCCCAACCATGAGTTCTCATGTGATATGAGTATGAGAACTCCTCGTTGATCGTGTTCAGTGGACTCATTCGCTATTGAGCACCTACGTACTTGTCTTGATGTCACACACACCAATGACTCGAGACTAGTCACTCTCCCTGAGAGAAGACACAACACGTACTGATCTTAACGGACTGTCAATGCCCATTTGGCAATCCTATGATCAGGAACGTTTAGGATGTGTCTACGAAAGAATGGTCTCATGAATCTAACTTCTTTAGATTGCATTCTCACAATCACATATTCCTTGGACTTTATCGTTTAAGCATATAACATTTATTTGAGACGGCTTAAACAATAATCTTTGCCCTTGATATTAAACTAGATTAGTTTAACATATGAAATGTCCGTAAAGTATCATCATATGATTGGCTTTAGGGCACATTTCCAACAGGCCGGCCATGTGTATTGAATTAGGGTTTTTGGTTCTTTAGGTCATTTAAAGAAGTGACTATATAAAGAACTTTATAGCCTAAAATTCATAATGGGTTCTTTTGGAGAAAATTGGAGAGAACATGTCTCTCCTTTTCTCTCTAGGAGGCCGGCCCCCTTGGAGTGTGGATCTAGCAATCCTACTACTCCAAGGTCACTCATTTCTTCTCCAATCTAACCTTGGTGAAGATACTTAGAGGTTCTCAATTTTGGGAACTTGGAGAAACCTATTCTTCCATCCAAATCCATAGATTTTAGATACAAGGAATGAAGGCCCTCTCTTTGGGTGATTAGCCTTTGCTTTTGTAAAGAGGAATGTACAAAGGTATATATTTCTCAACTCACTTTGATTTGAGTTGAGTCTTGGTTCACCAATCTACTAGGCTTTGAATTTCATGGTTAATGTTTTGTTTTTAAGTGCATGCAAGCATGATTCCGCCTTTTAATTGTTAATAGCATGCTATTGATGTTGCTTAAATGAACATGTTTTACACAAATTTTCCTTCATGGATAAAGCAGATGCTTTTTCGATATCTGGAATCGGCGCTTCGACAAACTGCCCGTGATTTCCGCAAAGCTGAGTTTGCGTGTGACAGGTGCTGACGAGGCTGAAAAAGATTGACGCCTCTTCGATATCTGAGATCGGCGCTTCGATAAATTATCCGTGATTTTCGCAAAGCTGAGTGTGCATGTGACAGGTGATGACACGTCTAAAAAAGCAAGTGCCTCTTCGATTTCTGAGATTAGCCCGTGGTTTCTGAGCAACCTAGCTTTTGAGAAAGCAGACGTCTCTTCGATCTCTGAGCTTGCCTCTTCGATTTCTGAACTCGCCTCTTCAATTTCTGAAGCTCCATCGAGTGCTGATTTTTAAAGAGAGGCACACATCACATTCCAAAGCACACTTGAATTTTCCGCCTGTAGAAGCTCCATACTTGTACTTCTAAGAACTTGATTTGTCCGACCTCTTCTTTTTCTTCACACCTTCGAATATGTCTTGCCCTTCTGACCGTCGCCTTAACTTGAATGTCGGGGAAGATAGTGACATATCTTCTCCAAACAACATTTGGCAGCCTTCCTTCGTATCCCCAAATGGTCCTCTTACAGTTGGGGATTCCATGATGATGAATGATACAATCGCTTCGGTAGTGGCCAGAAATTTTCTCACTCCTAGAGACACTAGGATATTTTCCAGGCGGTCCGACGAACTGGTTGTTCAGGACTCTCTGGCCTACAGCGTCCGATGTGCAGGCTCAGTATCAAACATGGGCCAGCGCCTTCTTGCTCGATCTCGTCAGGTTGAGTCGTTGATGGCTGAAGTGGCTAGTCTTCGGCAAGAGGTCAGAGTGCTTAGGCATGAGAATAAAGAGTTGCACATGCTCGCAACTAATTACTCAACAAGCATGAAGAGGAAGCTTGATCAGCTGCAGGAGTCCGAAGTGCGGATTCAGAGTGATCATCAGAGGTTTGTGGCGTTACTCCAGAGGCAACTTCTGCCTTCATCCTTTGGCGCTTCACCAAGTGTTGAGGCTCCGGATAATCAATCTCTGGTGCTTCGTCTTTCTGGAGCTCCGTCGAATGTTGAGGCACCTCCTTACTGTTTATTTGCACTTTCTTGTACTTTTCTACATTTCTACCTAATGTTCCTCTTCCACGAAAATTAATGTAAAAATACTTTGTTTACCTGTCAAAGTTTCAAACATAAACCCACACCAAAAACAATCAAACAAGCAACAAATAAATATGACAAACATGGCAAAATAAAACTGCAGAAAAGGGAAGGTTTTTAGGAATGCAAAACCAATCGTGGAGCAATTCAAAAATCTTCCTTATTTGAATAAATGGGTTGCCTCCCAAGAAGCGCTTGCTTTAACGTCTTGCAGCCGGACGATACCTCCAGTTAAGCTTGAATAGGACCCATGGTATGGAGGGGTATGTCCTCCACAACATGCTCCTCAAAATACTCATACATTGGCTCTCTGAATGGAAGGGAATAGTAATCCTTCCTGATTGGGGCGTTGAGCATCCTAAAAGTCAATGTATTCATTCCCACCAGCTTGGATTCGATTGGGGACCTGCACCATACAAGGTAACAACCTATTAGTTGAAATGGGAATCGAAATTGGAATAGGTGGCTTACCAATGTGTTGCAATGAAGTGGCAGCACTGTCAACAGATTTTCCAAATGTGATTTCGGCCAAATTATGCATTTGGAGGTTAGTGGTGTGTTCTTTGTGCTCCACTTCAATTCCCTCTTCGTTTGTGGTTGGAAATTCATCCTTTTTGGTTGGTGCTGAAGGTTCTTGCCCTATATCCGGATCTTTGCATTTGGGTGGCAGCTTTCTTTGTAACATTGCAGAGACATTCTCGCTTACATGTACCACTTCTTTCTCCCGAATACATTTCCTTGTTGTACAAAACTTCTTCAAAAACTTGGCATACTTCGAGATTTGCTTTATAGAATCAAGGAGTGGGATATTGACATGCACCTTTCTAAACGTCTCCATAACATCTTTCTCCTCCTCTTCGTTCTTGGCTTGCAAAAATCTGCTAGGAAAGGGTACAGTGGGTGGAATATGGTTAGTATTAACCAAAATTGGAACTTCCTTACCTTTGTTGGCCGAATTGATGGTTTAGGAGCATTTGGGGCCTGCGGCAAAGGTGTTTCCACCCTTTCCGTGGGGGTGCTTTGCTCTTTCTCTTCAATTATCAACTCTTCAACCTCATTGGAACGTGATTTGGAAGGTTGGGGATCAGATCCAACTTGTTTTCCACTTCACAAACTCATGGCTTTGGCAGATTCGAATCCTACTTCGGGTTGACAACGGTTGAACTAGGCAACTTACCTTGCTCTCTAAATTGTCCTACAAACTCCGCAATCTACCCAATTTGCTTCTCCATTTGGTCCACCCTTTTGTCTTGGTTTTGCATTGCTTTGGCTTGATTTTCTTGCCCCTGAGACAAATTGGTGAGTAACTTAAGAAGTGTCTTATTATCTAAAGATGTACCTGAGGTATTTTGGGCAGGTTGTTGTGGGGCTTGTGTTGGTGCATATTGCTTGGTATAGAAGCCCGGAGGTTGCTGCCCAAATCCTCCTTGTTGTTGGGGTGGTTGGGGCTCCCTCCACCTGAAATTTGGATGGTCTCTCCAACCTGGATTTTACGTATTAGAATATGGATCGTTCCTTGGCTGGTTTTGGCCTTGAAATCCAATTGCATTGGCGCTTTCCCATCCACCATTGTCAATCAATTGAGGGCACTTTTCAGAGGCATGTCCTTGGATAGAACACACACCACATACACTTGGTTCTTTCATCCTCATTCCTTCGGCCATCTAAGACACAATGGAAGTAAGATTAGCTAATTGTGATTGAATGTCGGATGTGGAACTTACCTCATTCACTTGCTGCCGTGGGGTGTCCCTTTGACCAACGCCTTCATATTGTTGAGCATTCAATGCTCGGTTAGCAATTAAGGTCTTGGCAGCCATGGGTGTTTTGTCCACCAAAGCTCCTCCCGCAGAGGCATCTAGCATTTGGCATTCAATTGGTAGAAGCCATTCGTAGAAATATTGAAGAAGAAGCTCCTCCTTTATCTGGTGCTGTGGACATGAAGCAACAAGGGTTTTAAAACGCTCATAGTAAGTGGGAAATGATTCACCTTGGTTTTGCTAAATGCCACTAATCCTTTTGCATAGTAGAATGACTCGAGAAGTTGGGAAAAACTTCTCCAAAAATGCCCGTTTCATACTCTCCCATGATGTGACAGTTCCAGGGGCTAGCTCATACAACCAATCTTTAGCCTTTTCTAAGAGAGAAAAGGGAAAAGCCTTCATTTTCAGAATGCTCCCATCAACGTTCGCAGGGGTCATGTTCGAGCAAACAACCTCAAACTCCTTCAAGTGTTAATTAGGATCTTCCATGGACATCCCGTGGAACTTAGGAATGTGATGCAACAAACTTGATTTCAATTCGAACTCGTCCGTCTTCCCTAGGGCAGCCATGGGGTATTGGATGCATAGGGGAGCAGCATTGTCCAATCCCGAAGCGGAAAGCTCCTTGATTGTTCGATTGTCAACTGCCATGTTGGGATCTTCCTCTACAACCTGTGCCGTGGGCTCCTCTTGCTCTTCTACTTTGTCTTCTTGCTCGTCTCAAAGTTCGTTCAAAATCGTTGTCAAAGTCACGGATGTGCTTATGAATAGGTTGAGAACTTCGAGTCATAAACCACCTAAAACAAGAAAACAAGTAAAGTCATCAACTAGGAACAAAAACACATGAAAATAAACAAAAAGAAATAACAAGGGATTAGTAAAATTGCTAATCCCCGGAAACGGCGCCAAAATTTGATGCGGTGAAAGTTAAGCACTCAAATTAAACCCTCTTGTTGTCAAATTGTAGTATAAATGCAAGTAGGGATTTGTTCTAAACCGGGGATTAGGAGGGCTTGCTAAAACCTCTAAACTAACTCAAAAACATAAAAACAAAGTTAAAAACGTTTGAATAGACTTAAAGGACTCAAAACAGATTCTAAAGACGCAAAACAACTTAAAAACACTCAAAATTGCCTAAAAACACTTACTGGGCATATTTGACTCTAACACAACTTTGGATGAATTTAATGTTTTGGTTTGAATCAAAACACTCAAAAACACTAACGAAATAGAAATTTAACACTTTGAAACAACAAAGTAAAAGGGGGATTTTGGTTTTGATGAATTTGAAACAAACAAACAAGTTATAAAACTAGACAGATTGTAAGACAAATTTAAGGAATACGATGATGGATGAATTAGTTAGAGGTCCATTCTTCACACATGACACACTTGTACATGAATCGATTTCCAATTGCTTTCCAATAAGTTATGATGCTCAACACCCCAGATTAACCGTGATGCACAAATTAACCCTCAGATTTTCCTTTACTCATTGAATTGGATGAATGCATGCGACAACCCAAATCATTCTCTAAAAGTCCCCTATATGAATACATAATAGAGATACAATCAGAGATCATTACGTTCAATGAAAATCATAAGTGTTGACGAGGCAATTATCAAATCACAATCGGAAGAAATCAATTCAAATCTCAAGCATGTTCATGGCTTCAAACTTCCCCCTAACTAAATAGGGGTTTAGCCACTCATAATTGCAACAAAATTAGAAAATAACAAAGTAGACATTGAAAGCAAGAACGAAGTACACCTAAAACGCTCCAAAGTTCCAAGCTTGAAACGCCAAGGACCTTTGTTTTCACCACCTTGTTGTAGCACAAGTGTCTAGGATGTGTATGGATATATGGATGGAATGGATTTGCACGGCTAAGAGATGAAAGTGTATGGATTGGTGAGATGTAGTATGGCTAGATGAATGGATAGAGGTCACAGCAAGGAAATTGTGTTTGTGAATGAAGCTCTTTTGATGGATCCATATCTTCCTAGTTATGGTGAAGGGTGGATGTATTTATAGGCTAGAGAGAGGAGTGTATGGAGTTGTGGTAATGAGTGGATGTAATGGGTGTAGTGGGTGAATGTTGTGGTAATGAGTGGATGTAATGGGTGTAGTGGGTGAGTGTTGTGGTAATGAGTGGATGTAATGGGTGTAGTGGATGGATGTTGTGGTAATGAGTGGATGTAATGGGTGTAGTGGGTGAGTGTTATGGTAATGAGTGGATTTAAGGGGTGTAGTGGATGGATGTTGTGGTAATGAGTGTCTTTGCATGTGTGTGTTCCTCTTTGCATTTGCACACACATGCTCTTCACCATTTCAGCCCAAAATCAACACCTTTTCTACCCATGCCAAGCCCTCCATGCCGTACCTTTCTTCTTGTGTGTGTGCTGTCCATGTAGAGTGTGTGTATGCCCTCCAACCTGTGCAGTTTGCATGTATGTAGCTGTCCATGTTTCTCTTTGCATGTGCCGTGCCTTCTCTTTCTAGCTGTGCATTTCCACTTGCTCCAAAGCCAAATGAGTGCAATCATAACCCCATTTGCTGCTGAGTGTTGATGACAAAGCAAAACACAAAACAAGTGCCTTTACTTTCTCATTTTATTAGCCAAATCTGCTTAGCCTTTTTCTGAACCTTTTAGTGTTACAATGCCCATAACTTCTTCTAGAAAAATGATATTAACAAGCCGTAAATTGATCCAGAAAATAGACATCCGTAGCTTTCCAAGAATATAAGGCTTGTTTTCTCATTCATTCTGAGCTGTTCGTAACATGCTTCCAAAGTCAGCTAATCTGCACAGGCAGTTTTGACGAATTTGTTACTTAATATCTCACTTGTGCTACTTTTCTTTTCTTTGCTTGATAAATCACACAAAACACAAAAACATAGTAAATAGCTCAAAAATATAAGGAACTAACTAAGAAAAGACAAGTGAATTTTTATGTAAAATATATATAAATATGAGCTTATCAAATACACCTAGAAACGCTCCAACAATCCAACGTCTTCAATGGCAAGCACGGCTCCAGGTGGCTCTTTCTTCTCCGTCCTTGCACAGTTGCGACACTAGAGGGATGTATGTATATGAGTGTGTATGGTGCGAAATTGTGGTGCATGGTGTGTGGTGAATGAATGTTGCGACACTTGTATTTATAGGGAGAAAAAGGCACGGCCTAGGTAGCTTTGGAGAAGGATTGGCACTCCAAATCCGCAAGGAAAAAGGTTAACTAAATGGCAGAAACCAAGAAGAAATAGGAATAGGTTTAGTGGCAGGAAACATGGCTTCTAGAAAGGCTAGGTGCGGCTGATTTGTAGGAGAAGGGATATGGCTTCTAGAAACAGGTTTTTATGTGTCCAAGTATGAAAAGAACTCCCCCTTGCAGCTGGAATTAAGGTATGATAAGATTAGGATAAGATAAGATAAGATAAGGTTAGTTTGGATAAGATAAGGTTGGATAAGGTTTTGGATAATGTTCCTTCATTTTAGCTGATTCCTTATCTTCTTTGTCTTGAATTTATTTTCTTCATCTTTTCAGCACACTCCTAGCCTCTTGAACTTCAAAAACGTCCATCCACCTTGCTTCATGCATGTGCTATCCATTCTCGGCCCAAAACTGCTCCAAAATGCTCCAAAATACACTTTCTTGCCAACTTTGTCATTAGGACCTACAAACACACGAAAATAGCTCAAAACACTATAATAAGTAGAAACTAACAACATAAATGCAAGAAAACAAGCCAACTAAGTTGCATAAATATGCTCCTATCAGGTGCACAATTAATTAAATTAGCTATAAAAATTTCAAGTCACATACCATTTGTAAGTCTTCCTGGTCCCGCAAAATGGTGGACTATCGTAACAAAGTCAACAGTTGGTCAACTTTTTAAAAAGAAGAAGTACGAGATTATCGACAATCATCTTATGTTGAATTCATTTATTACATAGCCTGAAACTGGAGGTCTTAAATCACTCACAAGGGTAAAAACTAGAAACACAAAAGCTTTGTAAACAAGTTTGCACAATTTTGAGCCTCCCCACTCCTCTGTACTTTTGAGTCTGCATCCAATACTATAGCAATATACAAAACTCTTTTTTTCAAACAAAACAAAATTGACCGAAGTATCACTTGTTCTCTGCTCTCTCTCTCTCTCAAAACGAAAATTTGAGGAAATTATAGTAATGGTTCCTCAACTTTAATCCAATTAGAGTAATGGTCCCACAACTAAAAATCCATGACTATTGATCCCTTAACTAATCAAAACGTGCAACTATGATCCTTTTTTGTCAACTCCGTTAGAACTTCTGTCAAAATGAGTCACGTGCCATACACGAGAGGCTGAATAAAAGGGTTAATATGAAAAACCCTAATTAGAAAAATTATAGCAATGGTCCCTCAACTTTAACCTAATTGGAGAAATGTCTCGCAACTAAAACCCAATTGGAGCATTGTTCCTCAACTTTAACCCAATTGTAGTAATTGATAGGAGCATATTTATGCGACTTAGTTAGCTTGTTCTTGTGCATTTATGTTTGAAGGAAATTTTGTGAAAAACATGTTCATTTGAGCAACATCTATGGCATGCAATTAACAATTAAAGGCAGAATCATGCTTGTATGCACTCAAAAACAAAACATTACCCATGAAATTCAAAGCCTAGTGGAAGGGTGAACCAAGACTCAACTCAAGAACAAAGTGAGTTGAGAGATTTTATACCTTTGTTGATTCCTCTTTGCATAAGCAAAGGCTAATCACCCAAGGAGAGGGCCTTCATTCCTTGCTTCTTAGATCTATGGATTTCTTGGATGAGGATTGAAAGGATTCTCCAAGTTCCCAAAGTTGAGAACCTCTAATTTTCCACACCAAGGATGGACTTGAAGAAGAGATAAGTGACCTTGGAGGAGGAAAGATTGCTAGCTAATCTCCTCCAAGGGGCAGGCCTCCTAGAGAGAAAGGGAGAGACATGTTCTCTCCAATTTTCTCCAAAAGAAAACCCTAAGGATGAAATGGCTATAAAGTTGCCTTTATACCACCGCACAATGGAGTGGCAAACTTGCAATTAAAGCATGTTCACTACCCTCCTCTATTTGGCCGGCCTTAAGGGTTTATTAGGCTTTCAAGCCGTTGGTTTATTCAAGTTGTCATACAACTTGAGTTAATGAGCTTGACATTCAAATCCCATTGGGCCTTGTGGCCCAAAACTAACCCTAGTCTATAACGAACTTATTCGTTTGATTAATTAACATATTAATTAATCCTAGCCATAAATAATTAAACCATTTAATTATCCTTACTCATCTCCGTTGTTTCTTCAATCTCTACCTTACACGGTGTACGATCCATTAGGTTCCTTTTAGCGAGGCAGTGGGCGATTGTTACTCTTAACGATCGATTGTGAATTGAAACTTACTTTCAATTCTCCCTTTAGTGATTATACACGTTTAGGGCTTCCCTAGCAGTATGTCATGGTTACCCAAGCTAATCAGAAGAGGTGGAGAACCTATTCAGTTTAGGATTACAATGCAATACGGTCTTTCTCAAATACAATAATCTTGACCACATTGTTTGGTTTGATAGTTTATTCATGTCTTCTATCCAATATGATTCTCTTACTTATATGATTACCTTGAATTTGATTTGGAACGACTTCCTAAATCTCATTCATACTCTGGCCAGAGATTCTTAATCATATCATAGAGTATTTTCCCTCAAACGGTTTGAAGGTTAGAGATCCCTTGTTGTGGATTCACTTGCCTCCATGGCTAAGTGGCTTAACCCCAACTATGTCGTGGACACCCTCTGATGGAGTGACTTTGACATAGTCAAAGATCAAGGACCTAACCACAAGACAACTATGATGCCTCAGGTCAAAGGACTACTTTGTATTATCCCAACCATGAGTTCTCATGTGACATGAGTATGAGAACTCCTCGTTGATCGTGTTCAGTGGACTCATTCTCTATTGAGCACCTACATGCTTGTCTTGGTGTCAATCACACCAATGACTCGAGACCAGTCACTCTCCCTGAGAGAAGACACAGCACGTACTGATCTTAACGGATTGTCAATGCCCAATTGGCAATCCTATGATCAGGAACGTTTAGGATATGTATGCGAAAGAGAATGGTCTCATGAATCTAACTTGTTTAAATTACATTCTCCTAATTACATATTCCTTGGACTTATCGTTTAAGCATATAACATTTATATGAGACGGCTTAAAACAATAATCTTTGCCCTTGATATTAAACTAGATTAGTTTAACATGTGAAATGTTCGTAAAGTATCATCATATGATTGGTTTTAGGGCACATTTCCAACAATGTTGTTATTTCTTAGTTAATTTAGTATTTCAAGCCATTTTCGTGTGTTTGTAGGTCCAAAGGGTTAAAGAAGCAAATAAGTGCATTTTGGAGCAGTTTTGGGCATGGAATGGATAACATATGAATGGAGCAAGGTGGTTGGACGAATTTGAAGACCAAAAGAGGCTAGAAGTCAAGGGAAGTCAGAATGGAAGCTTGGAAGACAAGGAAAGACACAATTCAACCTATTCCTACAAAGGTGGCGCCTTGTCCCCCATTTGTCCCCTCTTTGTCCCCCCTTGTGCAGCATTTCCCCTTGCCATGTTTCCCTATTCCTAAACCATGTAAAACCTTTCCCTTCTTCTCTAGGACACTATGGGACACCTAAATCCCAGCCCTAGTGAGATGCCGCATCTCTTTAAGTGTTTCCCTATTCCTTGCCGCACAAGGGAGACCATTCCCTTTCCTATTTTCTGCCATAAACCACTTTCCCTTTCTCTAAAGATTCTGCTGCACCCTAGCCTTAATTTCCTAGGGTTTTTACATACTTAGCTAAATAAATAAGTCCTTGTCGTGGCCTTTTTAGCTAGCAATCGACAAAGACCATTCATCACCACAGAGACACACACCAACATCCTTGTCGCAGCTTACAATCCATCCATTCACTACCATACACAATTTTAGCCATTCTTTCATACAAACCACCACTCAAACCTTCACCCAACCCTTGTGCCGCAACAAAGAGAAGAATGAGGACCCTTGGAGTGCTTGCTATTCAAGTTTGGATTGCTGGATCATTCTTAAGTGTAATCTATCTTTTGATTTCAATGTTTAAGTTTGTTTATCTTTGTTTTGTGAACATGAGAAGCTAAACCCCTTATAGCTAGGGGGAATTTCGAAACATGATTATATTTGCAGTATGAATTGACTAATTCTAGTTGTGATTTCATAAAGTGTGAATGCAATTTGCTTAACTATTGTATTCAAAACTTATTCTTGTATGTTGGTTTGCATGCTTGAATCTGATGCTAGGATATAAGGGAGTTTCACATAATCGTTACAAACTTATATTAACAAGTAGTGAAGGTCGCTGGTCACGATCGCGTTAAGTTAAATTCCTAGCATGAGTATCGTGATGTCATAGTTACGAATGCTTTGTCAATGCTTATGATTTTCATAGAACTTAATGATCTTTGATTGTATCTCTATTATGATGTGCATATAGGGGACTATTGAAGAATAATTTAGGTTGATGATGCGTATTCCATCCAATTCAATGACTTAAGGAAAATTTGAGGGATAATTAGGGATGGTACGATTAATCTGGGGCATTGTCATTCATGGTTTATCGAAAAAGCAATTGGAGATTGATTTGTATGCAAGTGTGTCATGTGTGGAGAAGGACCCTCTAGCTAGTACATCATCCATTTAACTCACCAAATTCGTTCAACTTTGTTTAAGTCTTTAATTCACTTGTTTTCACTTTAAATTCGTCCAAAACCCAATCCCCTTTACTTTAGTGTGTCAAATTTGTTAGATTTTGTCTTAGTTTGTGTTTTTAAGTGTTTTGAGTCAAGTTAAAATCAATTTTCGTCCAAAGTCATTCCTAGTGTCTAGTTTGAGTCTATTTAGTTGTTTTAAGCTGTTTTGAGTCTTTTAAGTTTGTTTCAAGTCTTTAGAGTCTAGTTAAGTGTTTTTAAGTTTGTTTTTGAGATTTTGAGTCAGTGTAGAGTAGATTAGCAATCCCTCCTAATCATCAGTAATGGTCCTTCCAACATGACTCATTTTGTTTGAATTCTGATGAAGTTGACGAAAATGATCATAACTGCACGTTTTGATGAGTTAAGGAACCAATGAACAAGGATTTAGTTGAAGGACCATTGCTCCAATTGGGTTAAAATTGAGGGACCATTGCTATAATTTTTGAAAAACAACCTTTTAATCTTCATGGGTTATTTTTGGAGCTTGAATTTGCTACTCAATTATATATCGTTAATTCAATAATTGGTCTAACAGTTCTCTACTGTTGGTTAAAAATTATTTATTTACTCTTTTTTTTATTTCTTCAGTTGTAGGCATAATTTATTAAACAATTATGGAGGCCATAGAGAAAGAAAGGTGAGGCAATGGAGAGAAAGGAGAGAGAGATGTGTAATTGTGGGTGTGTTCTATTCCACGCCATTGTGCCTTTATTTATAGTAGTAGGATAGGTAAAAACCTTTCCCTTTAGGATTACAACATTTAATAGGTAATCAACTCCTAAGAGGATTATAAGAGATATTCCAAGATATACAAGAATTTACACAATCACATTCATAATCTAATAGGACTGCAACATTCCCCCTTGAGTGTGTAAATACTCAAGCAAATGGCGCATCAGGTCTTTAGTGATGAAGCAAGTACAGTTGATGAAGTCGTCGACACATGAGCAAATGCGAGTCTCAAATCAACAAAAGAATGCATAAAAAGTAAAACTCACCTTGCTATGGTAAAACCCAAGGTGGGAGAAAAAACCCATAGTTTAAGGAGAAAAGTGAGAAGTTGCATTAAGTCAAAACTATACGTCTTTTGGACGCAAGTAGAATAGCTCACAAGGGTATGATCAGCCCAAGATGGGTGCTTCGTTAAAACCTAGTTAGGTAGGAAAAATCCAGTGGGGAAAATGCTCCTAATTGTAGGGAAAAAGAGTACATTAAGATCAAGTGAGTATGCTTCTGGATACTCCCCCTGAGTTTAACATAACTTCCAAATGAGAACTACAATAATTGCATATGAATAGTTAGGCATACCAATTCCTTAGACAAGCTTCTGGAAGGTTGACTTCGGCAGTGATGTCATGTAGAGGTCGGCAAGGTTGTCTGGGATCGGCTTGCATAATTTCAATCTCCTAATGCTTTGCTGATGTAGATGTGGACACAATATGTCTTGGTGTTGACTTCGTTGATGTATCATAGCTTGGTCGAGTTGATACATGCAGCACGATCTTCATGAATCGTCGTTAGGACTCAATCATGGATGAAAAAACATCAAGTACTTCAAATATGCTCAACAAGAACTCCTAACCATGTCTCACTTGTGGCATAGTGAAGTAAGGTGAGTCTTGGAATGATTCGAAGATTTCACAACTAAGGTCATATCATGGACCTCTAAGATATTGCAATATCCCTAACGGTAAAGACATAACCATTTGGGGATTTTGCCTTGTGCGGGTTTGATAACTAACTTGCGTCAGCATAAAAAACAAGGCAAGCATCATTCCGATGATCAGGGGGGTTGGATCCACTCGAGATGCATTGGGATTTGCCCATGTAGTACCTTCAGGGTACGTCTTTAATACCGATGATCAGGGGGGTTGGATCCACTCGAGGCGCGGTGCTGCATCTTTACCAAGATCAACAACGAAGAAGATGTCCTGTTTAAATACAATGAGGTAAGTACAACGAAGCGA
The DNA here is from genome assembly GCA_035220775.1 of Malus fusca. Taxonomy (NCBI): domain Eukaryota; kingdom Viridiplantae; phylum Streptophyta; class Magnoliopsida; order Rosales; family Rosaceae; genus Malus; species Malus fusca. Next base: position 16,388,893 of record CM069066.1, on the reverse strand, counting down.
AAAGTTGAACTTTAGATATGGAATTTCATATTCCATAACCTCTTCAAGGGTCTCATTTGCATATAACGTATGGACGATCAAAGGTATACTCAAAAGTGACACCTTTAGGGTGTAGTTCGACTGGTAGACCAAAATACCGTCAGAACAATGCTTCAACTTCAGGTCAAGTCATAAACGAGTTTTCCCAAGATCCTTCATCTCAAATTCCATCTTCAGGTGCGAGGCAGTTTTCTCAACCTCTTCCGGAGTCTTAGTGAGATTCGCGTTAACGACATAAACTGTAACTCCAACAATTTGGAATAAGACTTCATAGTTTAACACGCAAGGGAATAATTCATCCCTGACTGATCAAATAATCACTTAGACGGGTATACCACATCTGTCGGATTGTAAGTGAACGCCTCAAACAAGTTAAGAGGGTGTTCTGTGGTTTTGGAACTATTTGAAACAGTCCATGTAATTCTTCGAGAACTTACGTGTAAATCTCCGTATCTATCCTCATGGAGAAACACACTTACCATATTTTATCATGCTACTATCAATCACAGGACGTTTTGAGAGAAACCTTGTGCCGTAAGGCGTGCATCATATCGCACTATTTCATTCATCTCATAACACTTCCTTTCCCATTTGTAACACAATAGGGTTACCTTGGGCAGTGTAGGAATGACAGGTCCAAAACACACTTTGGTAAGGAATTTGACCTGGATTGAAACTTTAAGTATCCAATCAGTTCTACGTTGTCACTTAATCAACGGAACACGGTTCGATATCGTCGCTTTTCATTTATGTCGGTAGCTCCCATATAAGTGAAAACATCATCGATGGTAATCTCATTTCAATTCCATTTGGCTCATCCAAACTAGTATACTGGACCAAGAACTTCAATCCTGATTAATCTCATGAGATGGAAATGATTTGAGACAGTGATCGAGTTTAGATTCATTGTTATGTCGTGTCTTCCTCTTCTAGGGAAGTGAATCCTACAAACCGAATGATCTGTCGTGCTTCAGGCTAAGAAAAATTGATTGGCTATCCACCAGTGTACCGGATCATCCAATAGGGGTGTCCAAATCGTCCAACAGGGGCGGCACACCCTTTAGGGATGTTGACTCGACGTCACTAAGTACGTCTATCCTTGTAGGCATGTTTGCAACTGGTATATGATGTCGTCACTTTAGCTAAATCAGAGGAATGCGTCGGAGTAACAGTCTGAAAGCTAGAATTCATCGCACTTGCTTATCACACTTGGTCGGTATGGGGATCAAGATGAGACATAGTGGGTAACACCCACGCAAATTCACGCTGTTCTACAGGAACGTTGACTTTTGTATCTCCCCCTAAAAGTGGGAAGAATGTCTCATTAAAGTGACAACCCGCAAATGAGCGGTAAAGAGATCGCATGCAAGGGCTTAAAGAGAGCTAGTATGAAGGAGGATCACGATTGACAAAGATTCACATCCTTCTTTGAGGACTAGTATTGGTACCTTGCGGCGGCACAACTTGGCACATGGAATGCTCACCCAAATGCGTAAATACAAAAATCGTTAGGTTCATACCCAAATGCGGACCAACATGACTGCGTACAAGGATTGCATAGCCCTAGGCAGAAACCGAAAACTTGGTACGTGATAAGCTCATATTTATACATATTTTACATCAAATTCTCTCGTCTTTTCGTAGTTAGTTTCTTATATTTTTGAGCTAGTTACTTTGTTTTTGTGTTTTTTAGTATTTATCTAGTAAATAAAATAAATTTTGCACAAGTGAGTTTTTAAGTGATAAAATCGTCAAAACTGTTTTGCCCACTATTTTTGGTTAATAAAAATAAAATAGTATTATAAATATACATATATACATATATATATATATATATATATATATATATGATGTTAATTGAGTGGGGTTTTTGGCAGAAAGCAACGCGTGGGGAGCATAACAGCTGCTTGGTGCAGCTGGCAAGAACAGAAATGAATAAAGAATAAAGAAATGAGAAGTGGGCAGGATGTCAGCGTGCGGAAAGAAAAGCTAGGAAGAAGTTGGTGAGACGAATAAGAAGCTGCTGAGCAGCGGGAAGATGGAGGAGGAATAAGCTGCCCTTTGGCAGCAAGGTCAGAAAAAGAAGTGCTGTTGAGAGGAGGGAACGGAAAGAACTGCGACAGGAAACAGGACGCACAAGGCGCTGCCTTGCGCAGCTAAGGAGTGAGCAAGGTCAGACGCGAGACAGGGGCAGGAAGCCTCGGGGGAGGAAGCCTCGACTTTTGGGAGGCGTTGACGCGGAGAGGACGGAAAGAAGAGGCTGCCCTTGCAGCCTTGCGCAGGAGACAAGCGCACGGAAATAAAGGAGAGTGCGGGGAGTAGGCTGCCCTTGGGCAGCGGGGGAGAGGAGGAACTGCGCGGGGGAAGTCAGGAGGCAGCGAGGAGACGGGAGGCAGGTCAGCACGAGGGCTGTTGCGTGAGGGAGGTCTCGGGCTTGCTGCCTGGCAGCGAGAGAAGACGTGCAGCGTGAGGAAGCTGGCGCGAGGTGGCGAGGAGAGCTGAGATAGAGAGAGGAGAGCTGGGAAAGTCAGGCCTCTCGGCCCTTGCTTCACAGCAGCAAAACCAAGAGGTCAGGAAGTGCAGAAAGTCAGCACGGGACAGTGCTGCCTTTGGCAGTTTGAGGACAGCAAGAGCAAAGTAGACGCTGCCCTCTCTCTCGGTTAATTCGTTCCTCAAACTCACGTTTTATTTTTATTCCTGTTTAATTTTAATAATGTGTAACTAATTTTCTGTTTGGCTAGAGTTTAATTCAAAACCATGGATATATTTGTAATTTGAATTGATTATCTTCAGTTGTGATTTCTGAGTTGTGATTTAATTTGCTTAACTGCTTGATTGATAACTTATTTTTGTTTGTCGATTAAGGATGCATACTTAATTTACATGCATGAATTTGATGCTAGAATATAAGTGAATTTCACCTAATCGTTATGAACTTATATTCACAAGTAGTAAAGGTTGTTGACCACAATCGTGTTAAGTAAATTCTTGGCATAAGTTTCATGCAATTCATAGTAATGAGTGCCTCGTCAATGCTTATGATTTTCATAGAACGTAATGATTCTTGCTTGTATCTCTATTATGCAATTCATGTAGGGAACTTGTGGGGAATGTTTTGGGTTGTCGTATGCAATCATCCAATCCATTAACTTAAGGAAAATCTGAGAATTAATTTATGCAATTCATGGTTAATTTGGGGCGTTGAGAATTTACAATTTATTGAAAGAACAACTGAAAATCAATTTAGGTTGCATATGTGACATGTGTGGAGAATAATCCTCTAGCCAGTCCGTCATTTATCATTTTACCTTAATTTTATGTTTTTGTCAATTTTGTAATTTATTTAAGTTTAATTTACTTTTCATCAAAATCAATCCCCCATTTTATTTTAAAGTGTTAGATTTATTAGAAGTCATTTTAGTTTGTGTTTTCTTAAGTCTTGAGTTGTTTTGAGTCTTTTGATTTATTTTAGTTTATTTGTTAGTTTTATTTTGAGTTATTCTAGTTAAGTGTCTTGAGTCTAGTTTAGTGTTTTTAATTTTGTTTTTACGTTTTTAATTTAATTTTACTTTGGTTAGCATCCCTAGTTAATCCCCGGCCTAGAACGATCCCTACTTACATCATTACTACAACTGTCACAAATAGGGTTTAAATTTGTGCGTGAATTTATTTTCGCATCAAATTTTTGGCGCCGTTGCCGGGGATTAGCAAATTTGCTAATCCTTTGTTTATGTTTTTGTTTGTGTTTTATTTTATTTTATTTTATTTTATTTGTGTTTATTTTATGTTATTTTATTTTTGGTTTGTTATGTCTTTTACTTTTGATATTTGATTTAGTTTTCTTTCTTTGATTTTAGTTACAAATGGAGCAAGACCTGGATTCTACTAGCATTCAAGATCTATTGGCACAGCTCACTGCTCAGTTAACTCATAATGTCGAACGGACCACAATGCCAAGTGTCCCTACATTTGATATGCCCTATGAGCAAGGATTTCAAACTCATCAATATCCCCAATTTTCTGCAAATGAAGATGTTTGGGGATATCAAGGCTATAACCAATCAAGGGGCAACATGTTTTCCAACACTTATAATTCGGATTGGAGAAGTAATTCAGAGTATATGTGGGATGAACCTCAACAATTTCAACAAGGTGGATATTGGCAGCAAGACGAGTTCTATTCAAGACCTATGCAGCCACCACAGCATCCCCCACAACAATTCCAATCGAATCAAAGTATGCCCGTGGATTATAATCAAATGCTTGAAGAATTAATTTCTTCGGTACAGGGTTCACAAAAAGAAGAACAATTGCCACCATCGGAAGAGTTCTATCAGTGGCCATATGAACCGTCACATCCACCACAATCTCCCCAACCAAATTCAGGTACGTCTTCGGATAATGATACACTTAATAATTTACTCACCTCTTTGAATCAGGGAGTAGAAAATCAAAACCAGGAGATGCAAGACCGAGTCAGAAGAGTGGACGAATTGGAGGAGCAAGTTGGGCAGATTTTGGAAATCATGGCACAAATTCAAGATCAAAGAGAACTCTCCAACTCCACATTTGCAAATTCAGAGGGAGAAATGGAAATTAATGAAGCCATCACTTTGGGAAGTGATATGGAGGATGAAGTTGTTCCTGAACCATCCAAACAGAGCCCGAACATGGATGAATTGCCAATTCAAGAAGAAGATGAGGATGACGACTTGGGCAGTTTAGAAGAATTCTTATCGCAAACCCCCCAAGTCCTTATGTCATCCAACTCAGGTGAGGAGGTTCTAAGTTCAATTCATTCTGACATCGTTCCACCAAATGTCCTTTTTCCTTGCAGGTTTTTAAATCCCAAGGAAGAAGTGAATGAAAAATATGTTGTGGAAGATCTTCCCAAGGTGCAATGTGATATCCAAATTCTTGGTGTACCAAATCAAGTTCCCGATGGTATTGAAACGTTCAAAGAGACTTGTACACCAAGAAGAATTATTCCAGAAAATAAGGTGGCCGGAGAATTTCAAGAATACATCCAAGAGGCTGTGCATGAGACAATCAAGCCTAAAGCAGTTGAGTTTGATGACACGGGACAAGCCACAACCATCATAGTAAACCTGGCCAAGTTCAAAGTCCCGGAAACGTTCAAAGACGTGGTGTTTATAATTGAGTTTGAATGTGACTGTAAGCCATCTTCTCCATTTTTTATTTTAATTTATACTAACTTGTTTTTAATTTTGATGATTCAGGCACCGTCATTAGAACTTAGACCGTTGTCGGATCATTTCAAGTACCACCGTCCGTTCAATGATAAGCCCATGCATTTGAATAATGAAGGGAGGCCTAGGAATCACCCACAATCAGATTTGCATTCCTAATCCCTTCTCTTTACTGAATTTATTTTACTGTATTTAGTTCTTTCATTGTTTGTTGGCTCTTGTATGAATTTATTTTACGTTGATTTCTTTTTACGTTGATTTCATTTTGTTTTGTTTAGTTAGTTGTGATTTTTGTTTAGAAAGTTAAACTTAGTCTTTTTACTTTGTTTTACTTATTGTTGTGTTTTCTTAATTAAGTTGTTAAAAATACATAAAAAAATTAAAAATTAAAAAAATTAAAAAAAAAAATAAATAAATAAAAAAAAAAAAAATAAAAAAAAAAATTAAAAACTTAAAAACATAAACATTCATATAAATAAAAAAAAAAAAAAAAAAAAATAAATAAAAAATAAATTAAAAAAAAAAAAAAAAAAACTTAAATGCATAAATTTTTTTTTACAATAACTTGTAATTTAATTTCGTTCATTGGTCTTTGGTTGGTGGTGCCTCGGAGGTCGACGGAGCCCCTGAAAGACGAAGCGCCAGAGCTGGATCATTCAGAGCCTCAATACTTGGTGCTGCTCCCGAGGACGAAGGCAACACAAACCTCGGGAGTAACGCCATAAACCGTTGATGATCACTCTGAATCCGCACTTCGGACTCCTGCATCTGATCCAGCTTCCTCTTCATGCTGGTTGAGTAATTGGTTGCAAGCATGTGCAAATCCCTGTTCTCATGCCTAAGCACTCTGACCTCTTGCCGAAGACTAGCCACTTCAGCCATCAACGACTCCACCTGACGGGTTCGTGCAAGAAGGCGCTGGCCCATGTTTGATACGGAGCCTGCGCATCGGACGCTGTAGGCCATAGAGTCCTGAACAGCCAGTTCGTCGGACCGCCTGGAAAGTATCCTAGTGTCTCTAGGAGTGAGCAGATTTCTGGCCACCACCGATGCGGTTGTTTCATTCATCATCATGGAATCCCCAACTGTGAGAGGACCATTCGGGGATATGAAGGACGGCTGCCAAATGTTGGTTGGAGAAGATATATCACTATCTTCCCCAACATTCAAGTTAAGGCGACGGTCAGAAGGGCAAGACATTTTCTGAAGGTGTTGAGAATGAAGAGTCGGAATGATCAAGATTAAAAGAAGTGAAATAGGGAGTGTTTACAGGAGGGAGTTTTACAGGAGGGAGTTTTACAGGGGGAGCTTAAGTGTGTTGTGGAACAAAAAAATGAGCGTTCTTATAAGAAGAAGAAATCGTTGAGGCATCACTCAGCAGTCGAAGAGACGCCCTCTCGCAAATCGAAGAGTCGGGCTCCTTTCTCAAAAGCCGGATTCTTTTCTCAAAAGCGGCGTCTCCGTCTCAAAAGTCGGTTCATTTCTCAAAAGTCGGACGCCGTTCTCTCAAAAGTCGGGCGTCTCTCTCAAAAGCCGGAGCAGTCAGGAATCACGAGGCGAGCCGCTCCCTGATTTGTCCAGACGTGTCACATGCAATTCCTTTCTCAAAAGTCGGGATTGCTCAGAAATCACGAGGCGAGCTACTTTTCCAGATTTGTCGTCACTCGTCACGCGCTGTCAGCTTTGCGCAAATTACGGGTTGCTTTTTCAGAAAGCGCGTAACCTGTACTGTTCATCCATCCACCGGCTGCCGACAGGGGTAAAGGAATAGTTTCGGTTGTGAAGAAAAAATTCTATAAACGTCTACCTTCGCCTTCAACAGCAAAGGCAAACTCTCTCAACACTTCTTCATCTCCGAAATTTTTCATCTCCGAAAATGCCTTTCCATCAAACCCTCTCGAGTTTCTCTGTGTTTCTCATTCCTTGGGATACCTTTCCAAATAAGTCATCAAGAGCTAGAGTATTTCATATCATGAAGGTTGAAAGCAAGAGTATCTCATATCACGCTTTCTTCCTGTCCTTGTCCTTGTCTTTGTGGCAAGGAGAAAGCGGGCAATCAGCCAGCACTCGGTGTCAATCTTCCAATCTAAGAACCGACTGCCTGGAGAACAGCCAAGGCAAGTGAAAATGTTACTTGAAGCATGTGGAGACAAGGTGCTGCTTCATCTTCAAGATCAAGTCTCATTTTCCTTGCTAAGAAGTTCCCCAGCCCAGTTCAAGCATACACCTGTGGAACGATACTTCTTCAAAAGCAAAAGTATCCCATATCATCAGAGTCAGAGGCAAAGATTTCTCATGGCATGCTTTTCCTTTACCCTTGCTCTTGGCTACGGGGCAAGGTGAAAGAAAGGAAATCGGTCGGCACTTGGACAGATTGAACAAAGAAGCAGACCACCACCTATTCCTCGTGCCTACCTGCCATGCAGAAGAACAAAAAGAGAAGAATGTAGCCTGCAGACTCAATCAACCCGGCAGAAGGAGTCTGAGTTGAAACCAAGAGCTCGAGAAGCTTCAACAACACCACCAATCAAGTCTCATTTTCCTTGCTAAGAAGTTTCCGAGGCCAGTTCGAGTTCAAAGCTGTGGAAAGTCACCAAACAGGACCAATGATCACTTTTTAGTTTTATTATTATCTTTTATTTTCATTTTCAATTTTTCGTTTGTTTGTTTTTTCTTGCGTGCTTAACCGACTTATTTCTTTTCTTTGCAGGAACTTTTGGTTATTTCCACCCTTGAAGTTGATTGCAGAATTTTAGCTTGGGGGGTCATCGCTTGATTTTCTGCAAATTAGGGAAGTTTTCAGTCCTATTGCTTTATTTTGTTTCTTTATATTATTTATTTTACTTTTATTTGCATTTTATTACATTTTCTGACATTGGGGACAATGTCTAGTTTAAGTGTGGGGGTAAAGAGTATAAAAATGACCAAATTAAAATTTTTTGTACCTTCGACTTTAAACTGGTTTCATTTGTTTCCATGTTATTCCATGTTATTGCTTTGTTTTCTTAATTAGTTTTGTTTTATTTAAAAAAAAAAAATCCAAAAATATTTCCTTGTTTTCCTTATTGTTTTGAATTAGTTTTTTGTTAGTTTCCCCGACCCAATGATATAATTGAATAAAATTTGAACCATGATCATCAAGAACTTAGTTAACATGTGTTTTGTGAAATTCCTAATTCTCGTGTTAGTTCTGTACATATTTGATTATGCTTGAAAAACTAAATGCACATAGCCTTGTTAATGTGAAACTAATGCATGATTTAAAGCTCCATATGTGAATTTAGTGACCATATACATCCTATGTGAGTTTTTGAGCCTATTGAAAGTGTGTGCATTTTTCATACACTCCTATTCTTTCATGTGTGATGAACTTATGTGAGATACTTCTCTAGAACTTGCATAACGATCTTTCGAAATTTTTGTCATTGATTGCATGAACTTGAAAATGATAGAGGCATTAGGTTTACCACCATGGCCCAAATAACCTTGTTTCCCAAAGAAAAATGATATCATTAGATTGCCAATTTGTGCCGTATTTGTGAGCCTTTTATTTCTTATCACCAGATATGTCTACCCTTATGCCTGAAATAAATATTTTTCCTTACCCTTTCCAAGCAAGCAATGCAAGATTGTCTTATGTGAAATGTTTGTAAAGTACTTTGAAGGTGTTTGGCAAAAGAATAAGTGTGGGGGTTTTTCATATTTGTTTCTGTGTGAAAAAAAAAAAAAAAAAAAAAAAAAAAAAAAAGAAAAGGAAAAGAAAAAGAAAGATTGTATACAAAGAAAATAAAAAGTTTTAAAGTTTCAGTTTAAGTTTTTGGTTGGAGATGTCTGAAGAATCGTTGGAGAGCTTGAGTTCTTATAAATCTAAAGAAAATAATTGCTTGCAATGTAGCTTGGAACTTGTGTTTTCCTATTCTTTCGTTTCAATAACCCTATCCCTAAGCCTCATTACATCCAATAAAAGTCCTCTTGATTTAAGTTTTGCAATTATGACTGTGGAGAAGTGATCTTTATGCAAGCTTATGGTAGAACTTTCACATTCGTTTCTTTGAGCGAAACACATTAAAACTAAACACATGTGTGATTGAGAGTATATCCAGTGAGAAGGTTGCTAGTTTGCATATGGTGATTTTAAAAATAAAAATTTGAAATTGCATGAGCATGGCTATCTCACACACTACACTTCAAAGATGTTTCAAAGATTACTGCTAATATTTGAATAAGGAAAATGAACTTGAATTGCTTGTTGATGTTAGCTATGGTTCTTGATGATTGTGTTCTCAAATGAAATTCTATGAGGGTTATATAGGGAGAAACTAATAATTTTCATGTTATTACTTTTTCTGTTTTCGTTGTTTTGCTCGAGGACTAGCAAAAGCTAAGTGTGGGGGTATTTGATAAGCTCATATTTATACATATTTTACATCAAATTCTCTCGTCTTTTCGTAGTTAGTTTCTTATATTTTTGAGCTAGTTACTTTGTTTTTGTGTTTTTTAGTATTTATCTAGTAAATAAAATAAATTTTGCACAAGTGAGTTTTTAAGTGATAAAATCGTCAAAACTGTTTTGCCCACTATTTTTGGTTAATAAAAATAAAATAGTATTATAAATATATATATATATATATATACATATATATATATATACATATATATATATACATATATATATATACATATATATATATATATATATATATGATGTTAATTGAGTGGGGTTTTTGGCAGAAAGCAACGCGTGGGGAGCATAACAGCTGCTTGGTGCAGCTGGCAAGAACAGAAATGAATAAAGAATAAAGAAATGAGAAGTGGGCAGGATGTCAGCGTGCGGAAAGAAAAGCTAGGAAGAAGTTGGTGAGACGAATAAGAAGCTGCTGAGCAGCGGGAAGATGGAGGAGGAATAAGCTGCCATTTGGCAGCAAGGTCAGAAAAAGAAGTGCTGTTGAGATGAGGGAACGGAAAGAACTGCGACAGGAAACAGGACGCACAAGGCGCTGCCTTGCGCAGCTAAGGAGTGAGCAAGGTCAGACGCGAGACAGGGGCAGGAAGCCTCGGGGGAGGAAGCCTCGACTTTTGGGAGGCGTTGACGCGGAGAGGACGGAAAGAAGAGGCTGCCCTTGCAGCCTTGCGCAGGAGACAAGCGCACGGAAATAAAGGAGAGTGCGGGGAGTAGGCTGCCCTTGGGCAGCGGGGGAGAGGAGGAACTGCGCGGGGGAAGTCAGGAGGCAGCGAGGAGACGGGAGGCAGGTCAGCACGAGGGCTGTTGCGTGAGGGAGGTCTCGGGCTTGCTGCCTGGCAGCGAGAGAAGACGTGCAGCGTGAGGAAGCTGGCGCGAGGTGGCGAGGAGAGCTGAGATAGAGAGAGGAGAGCTGGGAAAGTCAGGCCTCTCGGCCCTTGCTTCACAGCAGCAAAACCAAGAGGTCAGGAAGTGCAGAAAGTCAGCACGGGACAGTGCTGCCTTTGGCAGTTTGAGGACAGCAAGAGCAAAGTAGACGCTGCCCTCTCTCTCGGTTAATTCGTTCCTCAAACTCACGTTTTATTTTTATTCCTGTTTAATTTTAATAATGTGTAACTAATTTTCTGTTTGGCTAGAGTTTAATTCAAAACCATGGATATATTTGTAATTTGAATTGATTATCTTCAGTTGTGATTTATGAGTTGTGATTTAATTTGCTTAACTGCTTGATTGATAACTTATTTTTGTTTGTCGATTAAGGATGCATACTTAATTTACATGCATGAATTTGATGCTAGAATATAAGTGAATTTCACCTAATCGTTATGAACTTATATTCACAAGTAGTAAAGGTTGTTGACCACAATCGTGTTAAGTAAATTCTTGGCATAAGTTTCATGCAATTCATAGTAATGAGTGCCTCGTCAATGCTTATGATTTTCATAGAACGTAATGATTCTTGCTTGTATCTCTATTATGCAATTCATGTAGGGAACTTGTGGGGAATGTTTTGGGTTGTCGTATGCAATCATCCAATCCATTAACTTAAGGAAAATCTGAGAATTAATTTATGCAATTTATGGTTAATTTGGGGCGTTGAGAATTTACAATTTATTGAAAGAACAACTGAAAATCAATTTAGGTTGCATATGTGACATGTGTGGAGAATAATCCTCTAGCCAGTCCGTCATTTATCATTTTACCTTAATTTTATGTTTTTGTCAATTTTGTAATTTATTTAAGTTTAATTTACTTTTCATCAAAATCAATCCCCCATTTTATTTTAAAGTGTTAGATTTATTAGAAGTCATTTTAGTTTGTGTTTTCTTAAGTCTTGAGTTGTTTTGAGTCTTTTGATTTATTTTAGTTTATTTGTTAGTTTTATTTTGAGTTATTCTAGTTAAGTGTCTTGAGTCTAGTTTAGTGTTTTTAATTTTGTTTTTACGTTTTTAATTTAATTTTACTTTGGTTAGCATCCCTAGTTAATCCCCGGCCTAGAACGATCCCTACTTACATCATTACTACAACTGTCACAAATAGGGTTTAAATTTGTGCGTGAATTTATTTTCGCATCAGTACGTTTACCAAAATTCAGGCGATCATTTAAATTGCACTTTATGATCACTAGGCGAGGCTATTTGGGGTGAATCATGGGAATTTGATGTTCAATTATAAACCCAAAATACATGCAATACTTTATCGAAAACCGTCAATATAAACTCTCCGGCATTATCCAATTTCCCGGACCTTAAGGGATAAGTAGGGTGGTGAACCCTTAATCGGCCAAGAGGTTTAGCAGTAATGTGTGTGGACAAACATGTGACCAGTGTTGGAAGTATGCCCACAAAGCCACTCATTTGATGTAATAGCTTTTTGGAATACTTAATGTATTAAACTTTTATATGTTTAATGAAGGGCAAAGCTTATTGTCAGACACTATTTATTGTATCATGTGTTTATGCAATAAGGGAATCCAATGGATGTATTTGATCTAAGAGACAAGTGATCTAAGTGAGTTAGATTATCGAGACCATTCTCTTATGTTCATTCCTAAAACGTTCCTAGCCATAGGATTGCCAATTGGGTATTGACAATCCGCTAAGGTTAGTATGTGTTATGTCAACTCAAGCTAGAGTATGACTAGTCTCAAGTCATTTGGTGTTGGACACTAAGACAAACACATAGGTGCTCGAAAGAGTAATCGAGTACACTGAACAACGATCAAAAGAGAGTTCGAACATACATGTCATGTAAGAACTCTAAAGTTGCAATATGCAAAGTAGTCCTTTGACCTGAGGCATCATAGATGTCTAATGGTTAGGTCCTTGATCTTTGATCATGTCAAACGGCATTCCATCGGAGTGTCCACGGCATTGTTGGGGTCAAGCTATCTAGTCATGTAGGCATATGAATGCACAACAAGGGATCTCTAACCTTCCATGGTGGAAGGAGAATACTCTAAGATATGATTCTAAAGTCTTTGGCCAAAGCAAATGAATATGACTTAGGAAGTTTGTTCCAAATCATATTCATGGGAATCATATAGAAAAGTATCACATTGGATAGTAGACATGAAACTAACTATCACTTAAACAATGTGATTAAGAGTATTGTATTAGAGAAGGACCGTATTGCATTGTAGTTGTAACTGGATAGGTTCTCCAACCAATTCTACTTAGCTTGGGTAACCATGATATGCTGCTAGGTGTCACTCATGGTTTGTGGAAGCCCTAATGATTAGCAAACACTAATCATTAAAGGGAGAATTGAAATGTGGTTTCAATTCACAATCGATCGTTAAGAGTAACAATCGCCCACTGCCTCGCTAATTGGAACCTAATGGATCGTACACCGAATAAGGGCGATAGTGAAGAAATTAAATGAAATGGATATGCAATTAAATTGTTTAATTGAAGAATGGTCAAGATTAATTAATTAGTTAATTAATTTTACGAAAGGTTCGTATTGGGCTTTTAAGTTGGTTTTGGGTTTCGGGGCCCAAAAGTGTTTTGGTCCACAAGGCCCATTATGTTTAAGTTGTATGACAACTAAAACAAAATGGGCAATAAGCCCAATCACAACATATAGGCCGGCCATGGTGAGGAGATGGTGAAAGTTTGCTTAATTGCAAGTTTGCCACTCACCTAAGAAAAATGTTATAAAAGCAACTTTATAGCAATTTTCTAATTAGGGTTTTTCTTGGTGAAATGAGGTGAAACACTTTCTCTCATTTTTCTAAAGAGGCCGGCCACTTAGAGAGATTAATCTAGCAATCTTTTCTTCTCTAAGTCATCCATTTCATCTTCACACTTAACCCTTGGTGTGGAGACTTAGAGACACCAAATCTTTGGTGTTTTTGGAGATCATTTCCTTACATCCTCAAGGACCAAAGGAGCACAAAAGGAGAAGGAAATCACAATCAATATCCAAGGAGCTTGGAGGTGACTTGAAGGCCCTCCACTTGGGTGAATCCCTTGTGTAAACAAGGATGAGCTTCAAGGGTAAAGAAACTCTAAATCTTTACTTCTCTTTAATGTTGTTAAAGAGTTTATTGGTTCACCATATACTAGGCTTTGAAAGTCATGGGTTTTATGAATTGTTTTTTAATGCATGCCTACTTTAAAGTGTTAATAGTTTGCATATGTATTCAAATGTTCTTACTTGTTCTTAGCTAGGACAAAATTTTTCCTTCAACCAGTTTGTCGATTCATCAACCAAAACCATAAGTATTTATATGGTCCGCATTTTGGCTGGATTAGTCCACATATATTCCCTTGAATCCACTGTGAAATCGGAGTCATTTTGCATCTTTGCTAGGGTTGATTTAGAAATAAAATTTCCCAAAATGAGCGGGTTTTGGCAAAGGGTGCTTGTAGGCACAAGACCCTTACTTCAGGTAAGGAGATGCGTCGTAGCATCATTGTTCAACCTATGTGTCCCAAAAGGTCATGCCAAAACAAATAAACTGCTCGAATCACCTAGCTCTAGGCCGGCCACATATGGAGTGGTCCCAGTTGGGAGACAACCTATTGGCCCCCAAATAAAGCTTCGGGCTCATTTTTGGAGGTGGTGCAAAGATATTTCACTTTATTTTCTTCAGTGGTTCATTTATGATCATTGTCATCTCGAATATCCTTAAAAATTCAACGTCAGGGAGAATTTAAGGTCCCTTAAATGGTGATTCAGTACCATTCATACAACGAGGAGCGTGCCAATGCTCTTAATCAGGTTGGATAGACCTGAAGTCGTGGTTAGAGATGTGATTTAGGTGTAAAGTTAGTGTGCGTGGTACACATTCATCCAGACAACTAACTTTCCCACATTCCTACCTAATCACGTGTTTAATTGAAACAGTCACATGTATTAAGAAACATGATTCAATTAACTCATATTCGAGGATAGTATCAATAAGATTATCCATAAGTAAATCATACACCAAACTTGAATCCAAGATTCGGCCAACAAGGCCATCCATGTCAAAAGGGATTCGGCCAACAAGGCCATCCATGTCAAAATTTTGCTTTTCCAACGGTGTTTGGTGGAGCAACATTAGTCTCACGTATTGACTACTAGAATGGTACTCCTTAACGACATTGGTAGGGGCACGAATAGGTGCATAACTAATGGTCTATTCCATCGAGACAGAAATAGATTATGCAGGGTTAAGGCTTGGAAATAGTTTCCCTTATTCTTGAAGTTTTAGGTCTTAGGTACCAAGGATTATGTTTCGGGCATGATACCACACCTTGGCAGGCCTTGATTCTACCATATGTTGTAAAAACAAACTCGAAATTGGATTGTGAGAGAAAATGCCATTCGGTGTATCCTTGCCGAAGCAGTGCATCACCATTCGGTAGGTTTTGACCGAACTGGGTCGAGTAATTCGGTAGACTCCAGCCGAACTGGGTCCATACCTTTCTCTCACATTTGTGGTAGTAATCAAATCTGAGAATTTGGTAAACTTCCGCTATCTACAATGCTGCTTTAGGGGCGAGTTAGAACAAGGAAGGATGAGAAAAGTATTCTCCAGTCAAAATTCGATCGGATTTCTAAACTTCAGAATTGTACTCATTCATGGACGTAATCATGGTGTGCTTCAGGCAATGTCTTTCATTATTAGACAATCTGTAGTAGAGAGCCAAAGAGCCATGGAATCCTCGATCGGGAGGCATTTCCATTTGTAACGCTTTGAGCATAAGTCTTCGAATGAAGATCATGGCGGAGGCTTATTCAGCTCTTCCATGCCATTGTTAGTTTCAATGGTTTCTCAGCTTCTTGATAGTCAAGTGGAGATTCACGTCTTGTACCTAGACCCCGCAATTTCTGACACGACACAGTGACATGACACGAAAACGACACGAAAATAACGAGTTTCGGGTCAACACGATAAGTAATTGGGTCATTACCAGGTGACCCGTTAAGAACCTGTTAATAATGGGTTCTTAACGGATATACACGCGGGTAACACGTGGGTAACCTGTTTCGACCCGTTAAGAAAAAAATTATTTCGATAATTTTAAAGTTTAATTATTAAAAGATTTATTATAAAATACAATAGCCATATTAATATATACAATATATTATATATTAAATATATAGTTTTGTATTATTATTCTATATAAGTTAAAAAAAATAAAAAAATTTAGTCATTATTTATTTTTATTATGAGAGTTCCTTATTAGAGGATAAATTTTACTTAACATGTTGTTGTCCAAAATTAAAATAAACTAGTATAGTATTTGTATAGGCAAGAACTAAGAACACATACATACAAGTATGAAAAATGTGAAAGAATATATAAACAGTCGTGATTCATCATTATTCCTCTACGAGTAGATAATGGTTACACTTACATTATCGTTTTGATTTTTAAAATCCTCCAAACCTTCATGAATAATGTTTTTAATTTGAGGGTAAAATTAATAATAATTATTGTAGTACAAGTGTAAAAAATGTAAAAAAATAATACAATCACTCATAGTGACAAGCTTTACAATTTTCATGAAAGGGTCCGCTTCGAAATCCAACACTATAATCCATAAACCTTAAATTTATATTTAACCGTCGATTGTCATTTACGCTTTATTCTTCTTACTGAATTTCATTTTTTAACTTTTCTTTTTTGAAAACATGATCATCTGGCGGATGAAAGAAGATGAACAGTTCAGATCTTTGATATCATGTTTCGATATTTACGGTTAACTGAAATATGAGTCGATGTCATATAGTTTGTAGAAACTTTATAAACATCAAGCAATATTTTCACTAACCGTAAAACTCTGAATATAATATCAACGATCCAAACAGTGAAAAAATAAAAGTTAAAAAAATAAAATTTGAAAAAATAAAATTTGATGAGAACAATGAAGCGTAAATGTAAACAACAATCAACGGTTAATATTATGTTTTTCATTTGATTATTTATGAGAACTTTGAATATAACATTATTTAGTATTATGTTTTTCATTTGATTATTTATTGGTTTAAAATATATTTTCCTTACGGGGTACGGGTCATATTACCTATTAATATTATCGGGTCGGGGTCATTTTACCCGTTTATTTTAACGGGTGTTACACAATACGACCCGTTAAGATATCGGGTATGACACAAAAATGACACGAACACGGAAAACATGACACGAATGCCAGGTCTACTTGTACCCACATATAAAATGGTTTCTATTAGAAATGTCCAAATAAGGGAAATCGAACTTGTGACGGTTCGACAATCCATTGAATTGGAGGGAACAAGATTGTGATTGGTGCTATGGGAATGAATCATCCATAAGCATCAAAGTTCGAACATTTGAGTTCTAAGACATGGTTTTCATGAAAAACGTCGGGTTTTCATGGATGTATTGTTTTATGAAAACTTCGGGTTTCAAAGGCACTAAATTTGAAACTACAGGTTCAATTTAGTTTATGAACGTTTAGTTCATGAAAGAGTGGTTCTTGCAAGAACACATAATGCAATATACAACTAAGTGTAGTGGATTTAGGTTGCTTCAGGAACTCAAGTGTGAGTGCTTCGGGACTACGAAAGTATGTCAACGGTTCAAAGTATAAAAATAAATTATTGAATCGTTAATGTCCAAAAGTGATCTTCAGGTCAATAATTTTGGATTCATTATCAGATTAATGGACTGCAAGTCACTTTTAATTAATTCAATAAATCGGGCCATACAAGGTCGATTGTAGAAGCAAAATAATATTAACAGACGGGTTAAAATTATTTAGAATGCTAAAATAATAGCATTGGATTCAAAAAGCCATAGCCCAATAACATTGGGCTTGGGTGCCGTGATTAGGGCACCAAAAAATATGCGCTGAAAAGAAAAAAAACAAGCCAAAAATTGGCTTTGGGCCGAGAACAAGATGCAGCCTAGCAAAGGGGGGCCTGCAGCAAAGCTGAAGGTTTGGGCTTGGGTCATGGCTGCAAGGAGCAGCCCAGTTTGCATGCAGGTTGCAGGCATGCAGCAAAGATGGGTTGAGTCAAAAGAAATCACAGGCAGCAGTCTTACAGCTGCAACGTCGGCCAGGGAGCAAAAGCCCAGTGTGCAGGGATGAGATGGCATGGATTGGTGCAGGTTGCATCGAGAGAACAACGAGTGGGCCGCATCAGGGATGCAGCTGCAGGCTGCAGATATTAAAGGGAGCAGGCCGAGTATGGGCTAAACGCGAGCAAGGCTAAAAAACAAACTGGGTTTTGGGTGCAGGAGTAGTTCGGCTCCTTTGGTGGTTCAACTCACATGGTTTGTCGGCTTCTAGCCATGGGTCAGCCCGAGGCTTAGGGTTTTAAAACCCCTTTTCCCTATTTTTTTTCTTCTTCGATTTCTATTATTTAGGGTTTTCAAAACCCCTAAAATAATAAAAATCATGCTTCTATTTTATTTCGATTCTTTGACTCACAAATTCCACATAGCAATTTTATAATTGCGTAATGCATGAAACAAATATATATATCGACAAATATATGAACATATACAATATATATATCGGAAGGAAAATATAAACATAGGGGGTTCATGCACCATGGGGAATGTTTTCATGCTTCATGGTCGTTTCAAATATCTTACTTTATTTTAAGCATACCTGATTGGCAGAAAACAACAAAGGCCTTTGAACTTGTAGAAGATCCTTCTCATAAAGCCGGAAATGCATCTCCAATGCGTTGGATCACGTTCAACACAGAAAAAATAAATTGAATCAATAACATGTAGATCAATTCAAAATAATAAATTAATCATAAAAAGAATGATTAAAACGTAATACTCCCCTGATTGAAAATCAAACTCCTTTTAGCACAGCTTCAAGAGCGTGCTGATAACGTGTTGTAGGCATAATTTATTGAACAATTATGGAGGCTATAGAGAGAAAGAAAGGTGCAGCGAAGTGAGGTGTTACAAATTGTTCAACAATTATGGAGGCCATAATTCGTAACACCTAATAGGAATATAAGAGATATTCCAAGATATACTAGGATTTACACAATCACATTCTGTTGACCCTAAAAACTACCAAGTCTACATGGCGCGCATGCCGAGTAACTAATGAGCTAACTACGTCCTTCAGCTATATGCGGGGCATGCCAACTCGTCGGCGGAGCTCAGCCGAGGAGTAAAATGTGTTGATGTTGCGTTGGGTGCATTGCTAACTTCTTGATCTCTCGACTGCGACCGAGGAAGGAACACTTCTCGGCCTTCGGGTTCTAGAGCCTGAAGACAAGGCTACTAGTTCTACGAAGTTCACAAACTGTCGGCGCCTGATTCGGTCACAGTGATTATATTCGATAAAGTATAAGTATGTCGAATCGACACCAGACTATACGGGCACAAGTACTTAAAACAAATGTACGCCTTGATTATGAAAGTGGTTCGGCCGTCAGAAGGTCGAACTCTAAAACCTACTTGTGAATAACCAATCATAAATAACTCGGCGTTCAATATGCCGAGCCCAGTAATTCGTAACACCTCACTTCGTCGAGAAGGCTAATAAGATGACCTCTGCCAATAAGGATTAAAAAATCCTTCTTGACCGAGAGTTGGATAGATAACCAGTCAGCCTCGACGCACTATTGTTTATCCAAACTGGAGGTGCTCCGCGGTTGGCTGATTCTATGGCAACAGTGTTGTTTATCCAAACTGAAGATGTTCGTCGGTTGCCTTCACAATGCTGTTTATCCAAATTGGAGGGGCTTTAATGATGTTCTCCTCCCTCTATTTATAGTAGTTAACCTGCTTCCAATCAAATCACAACCATACTCGGATTAGAACTCATTCCCCTGATCCAACCTTATCTCGGCCAATCCTACTCCTACTAGGACTTTGACTCAACCCCCTTATTAGGCCTCATTCAATCCCAAACTCCAACATCCTTATCTTGTCGAAACTCCTTCTCGTATCAGGATTCAACTATCCATGGATTCCAAATAGGACACGACCGGTCTTGGATATGTGGCCCATAAACCGGATGACCCCCAGTAACTCCTAAGTACTGCTTCTGGGCCTAGAACAACTCTAAACTCGGTCCAAACCAATATTTTGGGCCCAAACAATGGCCCCTCGCTTCTGAGGTCGTCGACCCACACTTCTTGGTTCAAGCCTCGACCTTGAAGAAGCGAAACTGACCTAAAGACAGACCCTGAATCCTCTTGAGAGACACCACCATGCGCATTTATGAGACAATATCCCACGATCTCGATTCCCCCAATCTTTCTACCACATGTCGGTCCCCTGGTTAACCTAGCAGACCTTAATCATAACTCTCTCTTGTACTCAAATCGCGAAAATCTCAGTCTTTTCGCCTGGTTTCTCTGAATATCTACAATGATTAGCAACTTTCCCGCTCAATTATATCCTTAATTTTGAAAATCAAACGTTTAGCCTTCCCTCCCAAATGCCTATAAATACTGAATCTTTTCCATTCGTACCTTACGCTTTCCAAAACCCTTGAAACTTTCTTGCCACTTTGCTTTCAAAACTTTCAAAACCCAGAAAATCCCAAGCTTTCACCTCAGAAATCTTTAAGCCTTCATCAATGGCCCCCTTCATCTCCCAGCTTTCCAACGAGTGCAACAAGTGCAAGGACGTCATCGATCAGAATGCCATCAAGACTCTGCGCTTCGAGAGTGACCTAAACACTACTCATCGAATCCTGTGACCGCTCTTTAAAGACACAGTGCCATCGTCCATCACCAACCTATTCAAAGAACATTGTCTGGCATATTTGCTGCAAGGATTTGATTGGTCGAAATGGTGCCTGACGAAACCTCAAGGAGCTTGGCCTTCGACCAACGCGAACTGGGCAGCCTGGGTCGTACGGATGGAAAAATTCTTTGGTAAAGAGTGGGAGGCTCTCGGCATCCATGACGTCATTAAGCTTTCGACCATGGAGATTACCATGGATAAAGAACTCCTTATGGCAGCTCTAAGCCTCTGGTGCTCGGCCACCAACACCATGGTCTTTCAGTTTATCCCTATTACCCCCACCATCCTCGACATCTCGGCTATCCTCGGGACTTCTCCTTCTGGCATTCCAATAGACGTTGCCCTTATTGGATGCCCATCAAACCTCGACCTCAAGGTACTATTCGACGAAAGGGTCGTCGAGACGTTAAGTCAAGAAGGTCAAGAACCTTCAAAAGAGGAAGTTCAGAAGTTGCATAAGAATTTTTTCAACTACAACACCCTCATCCTCCATTTTGCTGGCCGAGGGGAGGCGAGTCTGCGAAAGGGCGAACACGAGGCCTTCTTATTTTACTGGTACAACAAGTTTATTTGTTGTACCAAGTCAAATAAATGTCTGGTCGAAAATATGCCGGTGGTGGAAACCCTGGCTAATGGTCACTCTTTGGAGCTCAGTCCGGCTATCCTTGCCAACCTTCTGCGCTGCCTGGCTGAAACGACCGTCAACAAGATTGACCCATACCAGAATGGACCTCTATCGGTATTCCAACTCTGGCTAAAGGTTTATTTCTCCATACTTCGGCCAGAAATCCCCAACCTCTAGTCTACTGCAGCACTAGGCCTTCACTTGGCTCCTCGACTAGTGCCTCCTCACCGAGCTGAAGAAGTCTTCAAACACTTCTTCGGCCTAGTCGTCATTTCTGACGACGAATTTTTGATATGCCGTCATCAGGAATACCCCCACTCCATCAAACTTCCCACATCAACCTGGAATGAAAATGAATATGCTAGTTTTCCCTTCAGTTGCGATGCTCGCCGAGCAAGTTGGGAAGTCTACCACCCCCACTTTGCTGCCCGACAGCTTGGCTACCTCCAAGGTTGCCTGGTGCCTCTACTTTCTTCCCACTCCATTCTAAGCCGATGACACCTATCTGGTTCCTCAGAAAGGGAGTGCAGAGACATCGAGAAGGAATTTCAGGAACGGTGCAAGAAATTCCACCTTCGACCAACTGTTCTTGAATCTCTCGGCACCGACACCTTCGGCGACTGGTGGGAAGAATATACCCACGACTTTTTTAGCGCTTTGATCGAAAACATGGTCAACAAGATTTTTGGTGACCGACCCAAAAAAAACTTATGCCTCTAAATCCAAAGAGATGCCCCAGGGTATACGACTATCTCTTCTTTTAATCGATTTTACTAATTAGATTTCGCTTTCTCAGGTGGTAGAGTATTGAAAAAGGCAAACGTGGTTGCCCCGGTTGTGGCCAAGAAAAAATTGATCCCTTCATCCAAGAAATTTGAAACCGCCGCGTAAAACACACCAAGCAAATGGCCTCACCAGGACACCGAAATGGCAGGTGAAGCCCCTCGCCCCACAAAACGCGTCAAGAAATTGGCAAAGAAAAAAGCACGGGAAATTCACGTTATCTCCAGCCATACCACCTTAGCGACCGCTCCTAGTGTCTCTCCTCATGCTCCTGTTGTCCAAGCTTCATCGGAGAAACGAACATCTTCAAACAGCCCGGCAACCCAAGCTGACCCGGCCTTTAAGGTTCCCGAGGTCGTAGTCGAACCAGTTGTTGTACTGCTGATCGAAAAGTCTATAGCTCCAGGGCCGACCGTAGTACCTGTACTGGGGAAGGCAACCCCTTCGATTGGGAAGAATCTCCCCAAGAGTCCAAAACAATCAGCGATCATCTTATAAGAGGTATGATTACGCTGGCAACTCCCTTCACTCATTAAATTCAAAACTATTAACAGCTCTTTTGTTTCAGGATGACGAGAGTGACGAGATTCTGCCGACGAGTCACTCTCGACCAACCGAAACTTCCTCCATTGATCTTTCCCCTGTGGTTGAGGCGACCGACCAGGTTGATCCTCCTGCAGCCGATTGTGGAAAAGGGCCTATCATTGAACCTGAAGCGACGTCAGAATCTCCAATTCACCCGCAGAACCAAGACCTAGGTATCCCCTCTTAAGAATGGACCTCGACTTTTGTAAGGCTCGATTACTTTCTCTTGTCAATTTTGTTATAACAAGTCTGAACCGAGAAAAATATTAAATGTCAGGTGCCCAGTTATTCATTTCACCAAAAATTCTATGCGTCGAATGGTGTTATCTATATTTCCTGGCCACCTCAGTGGCTGTCGAACGTAGATAACCTTCATCGGCCGCGTGAATTAAGAAGCAGTCTAAAACACTGGGCTCGACCATTAAACTCTCTAGGTTCGAGCAATGAACCAGGAGACATGGCCGAAGTCTCATCTCGGCAGGTCTAAAACAAATTCTATCTGCTACATTCTTTTATGATTTTCCTTTCGCCTAAATTCTCTTCTTGTGCAGCCTTCATGGGAAGTCGAGTTCGATGTTCTCCTATCAAGTACTTCGGGAGCAGCTGGCCCTTCGGCAGCTACAACCAGGTCTTCCGTATCAACAGCCGAATCGATTGTTCTTGTTAGGTTGCTGGAACTCTTGTCTCTTTCACCTTCACAAGTTCTCGAACGCCAGGGCCTTGATTCAGTGGGTGCATATCTGAACGACCTCGCAGCTGATGGTCAATTAAGCATTGAGGCTATTACTCAAGCGTCTTCTACCTTGGAACGAACTCGAGAATATTTCGGTATTTTCGAGAAGGATCTTCGGGCTGAAGACGACTTGAAAGCTGCAACAGCCGTTCGAGACGCTCTTCATCCACAGGTCGAAGTCTTAAAGGTGAAAAAAAAACCTGGCTGACCTTGATCGTCAAATTGCCAAACTCCAAAATCGAAGGTCGGCAATTACTTCCGAGCTTGCTAAAGATTTTGAGTCAAGCGGTAAATCCTGCTTAACCAACTACGCTGCCAGAGTGAAGCGGGTCGAGCAGCTGAAGATGGACAAGAGGAATCGGCAAGCTGAGGTCACGATGGGCGAGGTGCGGTGGTTGGAGTTGAAGGCCTTTCTTAAATCTCTCCTACCTTCATCACCCTAGAATTATTTGATTGTAACTGATCGCCCAACTCCATTTGTACACCTTTTTGCGAGCTTAATGAAATGAACTTTTATTCCCGCATCTCTCATGTGACTGGATAGTATTTCTTTAAAAACCTCCCGTTGATTGGCAACTTATGAACTCCACCAGTTCAATCCCTAAGATGGTATGCTTCATTACCGAGAACCTTATGAATAACGAATGGTCCTTCCCAATTCGGCGACCACTTGATCCCTTACCGAGAACCTTATGAATAACGAATGGTCCTTCCCAATTTGGTGACCACTTGATGAACCTAGGGTCTTTAATTCCAACGGGTAGTACGATTTTCCAAACCGACTCTCATTTGCCGAACATTTTTTGTCTGACTCGCCGATTATAAGCTCGCTCGGTGATCTTCTTTTGTGCCACTAATAAGTTATAAGCATCAAGCCGAGCTTCTTCTAAATCTTCTAACTCTTGTCTCATGGCCCGACTGTACACGGCGCTGAACAAACTACTTTGTTCAATTATTCGCAACGAGTTTATACTTAGCTCGACTTGCAACATTGCGTCGTGTCCATAAGTCAACGCATATGGAGTCGTTCTAGTGGTTGTATGTATTATGACCTTATTACTTGCTTCGGCCTGTCCATTCGCCTGTGGATAATACGGCGTAGATTGCTCGAGTCGAATCTTTAGATTTGCCGAATATTCCTTAAACCTGTCGGATGTGAAGATTGTACCATTATCTGTTATGATTGTTTCTGGCACGCTGAATCTAGTCACAATGTTTTCTTCAACAAAATTACAAACTTCTTTAGACGTTAGCTCGGCATATGACTTGGCTTTGACCCATTTGGTGAAGTAGTTTGTTGCAACAAGTATCCACGCATGTTTGGCTACACCAGAAGATGGTGTGATTTTATCGATAACATCCATGGCCCATCCTCGGAACGGCTATGGTTTGGTGATAGAATGTAATGATTCGGCCGGTACTCTCTGTATAGGCTCATGGATTTGACATTGTACACAACCCTTTGCTACTCAATACAATCCTTCAGAATACTCAGCCAGAAATAGCCGTGCCGCCGAAGTACCCAACGTATTTTTTGTCCAGATTGGTGGGCTCTGCAAATTCCTTTGTGTACTTCTATCATTGCTTGAGCAGATTCCTGTGAGCCGAGCCACAACAACAGTAACTCATCCTCACCTTTTCGATACAACTCATTCTGGTATAAAACGTAGTTTGTGGCATGAACCCTTGTCCGTCGGTCATGTTTTGTCGGTCATGTTTTTCGTTGGGGTTATCAATATATCGCATAATCGTCCTTCTCCAATCATCTGGTAATGCCTCGACAACACAAACCTCAATAATGTGCTTCCATTCTAACAACGAAGGCAAGGACATGACCGGTGTACGGATCACGCAATCACGTTGGAGAACTTGCTGATTAATCAAGGCCGAATGTGCTTGTCATGACATAGGTATTTCTCGGCCTAATTTACCCCTCATGAGTTGTGCTCCGGAGGCTATTTGAGCTAATTCGTCGGCATCAGTGTTATGAACTCGTGAAATGTGTTTGAAAGTAACGCCGTCGAAGATTCGGCCAAATAGCTGGCAACCATGTGGTAAGGCGCCAGAGTACAACTCATGCAACGAAAAGTCCCGTTAAATTGATTAATGACAAGTTCGGAGTCACCAAGAACAAGGACACAAGTCGCCCGCAAATCGTGCAGCACGCCGAGGCCGATGACAAGGGCTTCATATTCGACCTGATTATTCATACAATCGAAGTCCAGCTTGAGAGAAAAATACCAACGATTATGAGTGGGGGATTGAATAACGATCCCAACGCCAGTCGAAACTGAATTACTGGAACCATCAAAGTACATCGTCCAGTAATTATCACACGTTTCTACCATGCCGATGTCAACGTCATTGCCCCCGAACTCATACGGGGAAGGGTGTTGGGCCAAAAAATCGGCCAGAGCTTGACCTTTGACAGCTTTCTAGGGCATATATTGCAAGCTGAACTCAGAAAGGGCCATCGTCCATTTGCCGATTTGGCCCTTTATGATCGGCCGAGTGAGCATGTAACGAATGACATCGATCTGGGTGATGACCTGAGTGACTGACGGGAGCATGTAATGTCTGAGTTTTGATGCAGCGAAAAATAGGGTGAGACAAAGCTTATCGCCCAACGTCATTATCTTATGCAAGAAGGCATCTGATGGATTCTTCGGTCGCCGAGATATATAGCTTAAGAGGTCGGCCCCGTCATGGTGGGACGAGGATGGGTGGAGTTGTTAAGGAGACCTTGATCTGCGTAAATGCCTCTTGGTGCTCTGCACGCCATTCGAAGGTGTAGGAGTCCTTAAGCTTCAAAAACATGGAAAAGGCTTTCATTTTCCCGGTCGAATTAGCAATAAATCGACGGAGAAAGTTGATATTGCCGAGCAACGATAGTAATTGTTTCTTAGTCGTCGGGGGCAGAGAATTAATGATTGCGCGAGCCTTGTTGTCGTCCATCTTAATACCACGATGATGTACGAGGAAACCTAAAAAATTGTCGGCTGATACGTCGAAAGCACATTTGGCGGGATTCATCTTAAGATTGTACCGGCGCATGCACAGGAACGCTTAACGGAGGTCATCTAAATGTGTTCCCTTGTGTGCAAATTTGATTACCACATCGTTGATATAAACTTTGACGATGGTACCAATTAAATCATGGAAAATAGTGTTCATAGTTCGTTGGTATGTAGCACCGACATTTTTGAGGCCGAAGGGCATGACGAACCATTTGTATGTGCCGTGTGCCCCAGGGCAACAAAAAGCGATTTTATGGACATCAGCTTCGGCAATGAAAATCTGGTTATAACCAGCATGCCCGTCCATAAAGGATAAGATCTGATGGTGTGTTGCGGCGTCAATTAACAAATCAGAGATCAGCATGGGGTATTCATCTTTGGGTGTTGCCAAGTTCAAATTACGAAAATCGATACAGATGCGTAGGGAGCCATTTTTCTTTAGCATTGGAATGATATTGGCCAGCCACTCGACGTATGGAGCGGTCCGAATAAACGCGGTTTTTAAAAGTCAAACTAGTTCGTCTTTTATGTCGAGTTGTACTTCGTTCGAGAATCGGTGAGGGGGCTAGTGGAAAGGCTTACAACCAGCTTTGATGGGTAATTCATGTTCAACAAGGGTCCGATCAAGGCTCGGCATCTTATGATAACTCTAAGCAAAACAATCTTTAAACTCGTTGAGTAATTGACAGAGTTCGATTTTCATGAAATGGGGTAACAATGCACTAACAAATAACGACCGAAGGTCATCGGTCATTCCAACACTTATTTCTTCTAAGGGGTCATTAACTTGGGGTCGATTATCTTCGAGTTCGGCCGGTGCAGCCTGAACTTTATCTAACGATAGCACTGGGCCTTTATCTTTATCGGCCAAAAATTCTATTAAGTTGATGCCCAAACGTGGATGCTTGGAAATATCATACCAATGAGCCAAGAGTCGTTCCATCGTGGATGAAATCGCGGCCCGGCGCCGTTCTCTTGTGGCGTCAGTCATCAGTGTAGGTAATTAAGTCGGCCAAGTCGAGTTTTGCCGAATCCTGGTGTACAGTCTTGGCGCCTACTTCGATGGCTTTCTGGACTGTGATTCGGGTCGGCCGTCCATCTTCATTAAAACTGTTGGAAATGTGCCCTAAAGCCAATCATATGATGATACTTTACGGACATTTCACATGTTAAACTAATCTAGTTTACATATAAAAGGGCAAACATTATTGTTTGAGCCGTCTCATATAAAAGTTATATGCTTAAACGATAAAGTCCAAGGAATATGTGATTGGGAGAATGCAATCTAATGAAGTTAGATTAATGAGACCATTCTTTCGTAGACACATCCTAAACGTTCCTGATCATAGGATTGCCAATTGGGCATTGACAGTCCGATAAGATCAGTACGTACTATGCCTTCTCTCAGGGAGAGTGACTAGTCTCGAGTCATTGGTGTGTGTGACATCAAGACAAGTACGTAGGTGCTCAATAGAGAATGAGTCCACTGAACACGATCAACGAGGAGTTCTCATACTCATGTCACATGAGAACTCATGGTTGGGATAATGCAAATTAGTCTTTTGACCTGAGGCATCACAGTTGTCTTGTGGTTAAGTCCTTGATCTTTGATTATGTCAAAGTCACCCCATCGGGGTGTCCACGACATCATTGGGGTTAAGCCACTTAGTTATGGAGACAAGTGAATGTGCAACAAGGGATCTCTAACCTTCAAATGGTTTGAGGGAGAATACTCTATGATATGATTAAATCTCTGGCCAGAGTATGAATGAGATTTGGGAATGCGTTCCAATTCACATTCAAGGTAATCATATAAGCAAACGAATCACATTGGATAGTAGACATGAATAAATAAACTATCAAACCAAACAATGTGGTCAAGAGTATTAGATTAGAGAAAGACCGTATTGCATTTGTAATCCTAAACTGAATAGGTTCTCTACCTCTTCTGATTAGCTTGGGTAGCCATGATATGCTGCTAGGTGTCACTCATGGTTTGTGGAAGCCCTAAACGTGTGTAATCACTAAAGGGAGAATTGAAAGTCACAATCGTGAAAAATGGTTTTAATCGCCCACTGCCTCGCTAAAAGGAACCTAATGTATCGTACACCGTGTAAGGTGGAGATTGAAGAAACAAAGGAGATGAGTAAGAATAATTAAATGGTTTAATTATTTATGGCAAGGATTAATTAATATGTTAATTAATCAAACGAATAAGTTCGTTAAAGACCTCGGGATAGTTTTGGACCTTAAGGCCCAATGGGCTTCGAACGTCAAAGCCCATTGACTTAAGTTGTATGACAACTTAATGAATAAAGATTCACAAAGGCCCAAAAGCCCATATCCATTAATGTGGCCGGCCATTTAGTGTTGAATTAGGGTTTTTGGTTCTTTAGGTCATTTAATGAAGTGACTATATAAAGAACTTTATAGCCTAAAATTCATAAGTTGTTGATTTTAGAGAAAATTGGTGAGAACACAAAGCTTCCATTTCTCTCTAAGAGGCCAACCACCTTGGGGGAAATTATCTAGCAATTTTACTTCCTCAAGGTCACTCATTTCTCCTCCAATCCAACCTTGGTGTAGAATCTTTAGAGGTTCTCTATTTTGGGAACTTGGAGAATCTAATTCATTCAACCAAATCCATGGAGCTAAGAAGCAAGGAATGAAGGCCCTATCTCTTGGGTGATTATCCTTTGCATATGCAAAGAGGAATCTACAAAGGTAAATATTTCTCAACCAACAAATGTTGATTTAAGTTGAGTCAAGGTTCACCAATCTACTAGGCTTTGAATTTCATGGTTGATGTTTTGTTTTGAGTGCATGCAAGCATGATTCCGCCTTTAATTTGTTAATTGCATGCTATTGATGTTGCTCAAATAAACATGTTTTTCACAAAATTTCCTTCAAAAACCCTGTAGGGTAATGTAGCCAATGTGATCGTCATAATAGCGGGCCTAAATCATGTTGGTTTCGAATAGCTGATTATCGACTAGGTGGACCACAACCGATTTGTTGTCCCAAAAAATGAGAACTTGGTATAAGGAAGAGGGAATGCAATTTGTTTGATGAATCCAATCCCGACCAAGCAAAGCATTATATTCGGTTTTGGAGTCGACGATGAAAAATGCGGTCATGTGATTGTGACCTGCAATGTTTACCTCTAAATGGAGCACTCATTTGGGCCGTGACATACAACGACTTTAAATGTTGAAGATTAGCTGAGGATGAGCCAGGAAACAACTTGGCTAGGGCTGTTTTAAGTTTGTCGTCGTTGTTTGCTTGCTCATCTTCGGTGGTGGTGACAAAATCAACTTGTGTTGCTTCCTCGGTCACCATATCACCATCCAAGAAATTTGGTTGGTGTGTAGTTGGCTGGAATTCAGCAGGTAGAACATGGACCATGCTGATTTCCATGTTCTCAAGGACTGAAAGGCCCATTGGATCCTGGTAATCATCTTCCAGGTTATCGAGGACTGCAGCATCGTTCGTTACAACATCTTTGGTCTGATTATCGTGTGTCTCACCACTTACTTGCTCTTGTGCCAGGTAACCCAACCTTGCTTCCTTGCGACTGTTGTCTTCGAGCCCATTCGTTTCTGTTGTTTGATTTTTCCCCTGTAGTGCTTTACGAGCTCGTTCCTCATAGGCGATCCGGGTGTCCCTTGTGTCTAGGTAGGCGTCCAGCCATGCCACCCGATCTTTTTCATCGACTGTAAGACCGAAGAGAGATAAGGCCGAGAGGACTTTGAAGTGGTGTCATAAATATTGAAGGTTTTCAAGAGAAAAAAGAAGTTCGGCCATATCAATGTCCGTGTACGGATCGACCTCAAAGCCAAGGATCCTAGCTTCTCAGATGTGTTGGAACCTGGCTTTCATTGCTGGATCGGTGGTTTTCTAGATAATCTGTTCAGCATCAGGGCAAGTTAGTGCCAGGTCGAGGGCTTCTTGACATGCCTCCAAGGTCGAGGGCAAGTTAGTGGTAGGTCGTACAAGTCATTGGCAGAATGTTCCTTATGAAATTTGTGCATGTACTCCAAGGATTCACTGAGGAATAGAGGGTGTAGGTTTCGTCGGACCTTTATTAATGGAACTTGCGAGGGCAATGGGGGAAGCTTGTTTTCGGCTTCTTTTCTGAAATGCTCGAAACGAGCTTTCATCTATCCGGGCCGAAGAATGAGTTTGATGCATTTCTCAGACTCTTCAATGGTGGTTTCAAAGTCATGATCGACTGCCTTTTTGTCTTGAAGTAATTCGACCATCATGGTCGAGGTACGTCGATCATCGTCGCTTCCTGTTGCCTTTTTCGGCTGCCATTTATTAGTCGGAATAACTTGTACTTGATAGAAGCATATTTATGCGACTTAGTTAGCTTGTTCTTGTGCATTTATGTTGTTATTTCTTAGTTAATTTAGTATTTCAAGCCATTTTCGTGTGTTTGTAGGTCCAAAGGGTTAAAGAGGCAAAGAAGTACATTTTGGTGCCTTTTGGAGCAGTTTTGGGCATGGAATGGATAGCATATGATTGGAGGAAGGTGGGTGGACGAAATTGAAGAAGGATTCCTAGTTGAAGAAGGATTCCTAGTCAAAGAAGGATTCCTAGAAGAATGAGGATTCCTACTCAAAGAAGAAATGTTAGTCAAGGTTTCCTACTTTAGTTTTGACCTTTCCTAATCCTTAAAATTCCCTAAGTTCCAGCAACAAAGAAGGGTTCCTAAATACTTTGGGACACTTAAATAAATGTTCTAGAAACCCTAAATCCCATTCCAAGGTGGTGCCGCACCTTTCCTCCATTTTCCTTCCCTTGTCGTGGAAGGTATTTCCTTTCCTTTCCTTTTCCTTGTTTCACATACTCTTTTCCCTTTCCCTAAACCTTTGCCGCATATCCCTTTGACTTCTCCCTTAGGATTCTGATTTTATTTCCCTTTTTCTAGTGGATTTGAATTAATTTCTGTTAACCAAAATAAGTTAGAGTTTTGATTTCCTAAAACCCTATAAATACAACCCAATGCCGTACCATTCATCCATCTAGAAACATACCCACTCACCACCATACATACTTTCAGCCATTCTCCGATACAAACCACCACTCAAACCTTCACCCAACCCTTGTGCCGCAACAAAGAGAAGAAGAAGGACCCTTGGACGTGCTTGCCATTCAAATTGGATTGCTGGAACGTTTTTAGGTGTTTTCAATCTTTTCTTTTCAATGCCTAAATTTATGTATCTTTGTTTTGTGAACATGAGAGGCTAAACTCGTTTTAGCTAGGGGGAAATTCAAAGCCATGAACATATTTGCAATATGAATTGATTACTTCCAGTTGTGATTCAATGAATCGTGAATGCAATTTACTTAACTGTTTGATTGATAACTTATTCTTGTTTGTAGATTAAGGATGCATACTTAGTTTGCATGCATGAATTTGATGCTAGAATGCAAAGGAGTTTCACCTAATCGTTATGAACTTGTATTCATAAGTAGTGGAGGTTGCTAGTCACAATAATGTTAAGTAGATTCCTAGCAGGAGTATCATGCTCATCATAGTTACGAATGCTTTGTCAATGCTTATGATTTTCATAAAGGTTAATGATCTTTGATTGTATCTCTATTATGTTGTTCATGTAGGGAACTTTTGAAGAATGCTTTGGGTTGTCGAATGATGTCATCTAATCCAATAACTAAAGGAAAATCTGAAGATTAACTTAAGTGTACCTAATTAATCTGGGGTGTTGAGATTCATGGTTTATTGAAAAGCAACTGGAAATCGTTTTGTATGCAAGTGTGTCATGTGTGGAGAAGAACCCTCTAGCTAGCCAAATCACCCATACTTTATCCCAATTTTGTGCTAAAATTTGTCTTAAGTCTTTAGTTACTTGTTTTTACTTAAAATTCGTCCAAAACCCAATCCCATTTACTTAGTGTGTCAAATTAGTTAGAATCTGTCTTAGTTTGTGTTTTTAAGTGTTTTGGGTCAAGTTAGAATCAATTTTCATCCAAAGTCATTCCTAGTGTCTAGTTTGAGTCTATTTAGTTGTTTTAAGCTGTTTTGAGTCATTCTAGTTAGTTTTGAGTCTTTTCAGTTTGTTTTGAGTTCTTTAAGTCTAGTTAAGTGTTTTTAAGTTCATTTTTATGTTTTTAAGTCAGTTTAGAATAGATTAGCAATCCCTCCTAATCCCCAGTCCAGAACGATCCCTACTTATATCTTTACTACAATTGCAAAAAGAGGGTTTAATTTGTGTGTTAAGTTAATTTTCGCATCAGTGCTGCCTATCGTCGAGCCATGCAATATATCCGTTGTCGTCGACGTTTTTGAGATTTGGATAGTGCAGTATACATACCAATGGGGGAATTGTAACTGTACCAACGTTGGTCTCGTGCCTAAGGCGGTTTGAAGGTTTTTTTATTCGCCGATGAACTCGAGCTACTAGAATTACGCGAATAATAATCCTCGTTATAAAACGATGCGTTGAAGTCAAGGCACCGTCAAGCCGAGGTAGGACCATCTGTCCGTTCCTGAAGGCCGAGCCTATCGAACACTTTCTAGCGTTGGCATCCGCCAAGTTCATTCGGGGGTGTCGTCACAGACTTGGATGGTTGTCGTGGTGTTAATCTCTCATTGGGTTCGGTTAATACGACGCGTGCCCTACAATTGTTGGATAAAACCATCGGCCCGTCAATTTCTTATACACAGGAATCTGACATAGATTCGACTACAGCCGGTCCTGAAAACTCGGTGGGTGGTTCATTGGAAAATAGGTCAATCTTGAGTCGTGGCTGGGAGTTTTTCTTTGGGACGTGTTGTACTGGGAAAAACTCGGCCTTCCGTTTCCCTTTTCTCTTGGGCAAATGGGCGTCTACCATGCCAACTGTTGCCGAAGGGAATGGATCAGCGTCAACTGTCATTCGTTTTTCGGGAAACTTTAGCTTGCCTTTGTCAATCCAGCTTTGAATATCATCACGGAATACGACACAATTGTTTGTGGTATGCTTAGTCGAGTTATGGTACTTGCAATACGTCTTACCTTTAAGCTCTTCGGCCTTGGGAATGTTATGTCCTAGCCGAAGTTTGATAATCTTGGCTAACAACAATTGGTCGAAAATTGCCTCGGCCTTTGTGATATCAAAAGTATAAACTTTCGATGTTTTCGTTGTCTCTTCAGTGGTCGAGCGGGTTTTGGCATCTTTGGAATTAATTTGAGTCAATGCTTTGCACACATATGGTTTATCTATTACTATCTCGGTCGCGTCCACACTGACGTATTGGGAATCTTCGCCGCTGACCGTGGGATTTTTGTAAATCTTTCTTCGGGATAGGGATTTCGAGATCTTTTCTTCTCGGAGCAAATAATCATATTGCTCGACATGTTGGGCTAATTCATACATATCCCGGAAGTTTGCCCCTAGGAATTTCTTTTTATACTCCACGTCGAGCCCATTCAGAGCAAGCCTAACAAATTCAACTTCGAGAAGAGGTACTCGGCACCAATTATTGGCTGATTTAAACCTTGTAAGATAGTCCATTGGTGACTCATCAGATGCTTGAGCCATCCTAGCCAATGAAGAAACTGACATTTCCATCCCTGGCCGATAGAACTGTTCGTGAAACTTCTCGACCAATTCGTCCCAACTTTGGATAGAATTAGGTGGGAGGTTGATATACCATGCGAATGATGAGCCTGTCAACGAAAAGTTGAACAACCGTAGTTTGTAGTTTATGGAAATCACTATTGACATCTCCGCATTGCGCAGTGAAAAGGGCCATATGTTCTAACGAGGATAAGGACGATTCTCCAGCTAAAAGGCTGAAATCTGGAATCTTGAAACCTTTAGGATATTCGGACTTTTCCACATAAGCTGGATATGGATGGATGAATTTCAGGAACTTCGACCCCTTTTTCATGGCCGAATCGATCATTCGTTGGACTTCAATCATATCGACGGATGTTGCTTCCATTCTCTGGTCGGATCCATCTGACCCACTACTTGATCCTCCTTTTTTTTCTAAGTCAATTTTTTTGGGCCTAGTAGACACTACTTCGGCCTGTAGCGGATTACGTGGAAGCTGCCGAGCCTGATCAACAGGTCCTCTTTCGAAGACTTTGCTAACTAATAATTCAAGCAATTTGGTGTGGGTCTCACCATTACTTCATATTACCTCGAGCAAATTGTTCATTTTGTGAACAACTGTCTGTTCGACTTGTCGAGATTGTTCATTAAGTCACATTCGAAGAAATGACCTGGTTGGAGGGTCAGAGCCTTCACCATCATCTTCGTTGTAGTCTTCCACTACTCCTTCAATGAAAACGCCTGCGGCTCGATTGGGTACCTCTGTGTTTCGAGGCTGGGTACCGAGACAAACTTCCTTTTCTCGGTGTGTTACACTTGCAACCTCAGGGGTCACAACAACGAGAAGATTTCGCACATGTGACACTTATTGTCCAGGACTCTGAACTGGCAAATCGGCCGTTGATTTTCCCATGGTTGTTTTCTTTTTGACTGATCGTGTTTCGATGGTCATAAACTTCATAGTTTTAGCACTAGATCCCACCAGGCGTGCCAAAATGTTGACCCTAAAAACTACCAAGCCTACATGGTGCGCAGGCCGAGTAACTAATGAGCTAACTACGTCCTTCAGCTGTATGGGGGGCGTGCCAACTCGTCGACCGAGCTCGACCGAAGAGTAAAATGTGTTAATGTTGCGTTGGGTGCGCTGCTGACTTCTTGATCTCGCGACTACGGCCGAGGAAGGAACATGATTCGGCCTTCGAGTTCTATAGCCTAAAGATAAGGCTACTAGTTCTACGAAGTTCACAAATCGTCGGCACCGGATTCGGTCACAGTGATTATATTCATTAAAGTATAAGCACGCTGAATCGACACCAGACTATACGGGCACAAGTACTCAAAACAAATGTACGTCTTGATTGTGAAAGTGGTTCGGCCGTCAGAATGCCGAACTCTAAAACCTACTTGTGAATAACCAATCATAAACAACTTGGCGTTCAATGTGTCGAGCCCAGTAATTCGTAACACCTCACTTCGCCGAGAAGGCTAATGAGATGACCTTTGCCAATAAGGATTCAAAAATCCTTCTCGACCGAGACTTGGATAGATAACCAGTCGGCCTCGACGCAGTGCTGTTTATCCAAACTGAAGGTGCTCCACGGTCGGCTAATTCTACGGCAACAGTGTTGTTTATCTAAACTGAAGATGTTCACCGATTACCTTCACAGTGCTGTTTATCCAAACTGAAGATGTGTCGACGAAAAAGGAAAATAAAAATCTCAAGGTTGTTGAGAAGTTTCGGGAAAACGAGGGTTTGCGCATGGCAGTTTGTGTGTTGAATTGGAGGGGCTATAATGATGTCCTCCTCCCTCTATGTATAGTAGTCAACCTGCTTCCAATCGAATCACAACCATACTCGGATTAGAACTCCTTCCCCTGATCCAACCTTATCTCGGCCGGTCCTACTCCTACTAGGACTTTGACTCAACCCCCTTTATCAGGCCGCATTCAATCCCAAACTCCAACATCCTTATCTTGTCAAAACTCCTTCTTGTATCAGGATTCAACTATCCATGGATTCCTAATAGGACAGAGCCGGCCTTGGCTATGTGGCCCATAAACCGGATGACCCCCAGTGACTCCTAAGTACCGCCTCTGGGCCGAGAACAACTCTAAACTCGACCCAAACCAATATTTTGGGCCCAAACACATTCCTAATCTAATAGAACTGCAACATGTTCATCTTTTTTCCCTTAAATATTCGCACTAAAGATAAAACATACACTTGGAAAGGAAAAATAATATGAATCACTACCCTAGTTCGGTTTTAACTGTTTCATCCGTTTTTAATGTGTTATTTGTGTTTTTGACTTGAGCAAAGTCACGTGCGAGAGGTCTTTGTTTCAATTAGAAATATATGTGTTGAATTAATAGTTTAAATGATCTATTAGTTGCATAGCCGTTTGGATAGGCTTCTCTCTGTTTAGCAGTTTACAACGTTCTATCTCTGATTTGTTTGGATGACATATTTATAGCTGGAACTGGAAGCAAGCAAATTTTTTAAATATAAATTGGTTAACTATTTGGGAGTCATATTTTGAATTACGATGCCCGCTACACATTCTCATGGAAATTTATTAACAAACGAGAAATGCTAAAGAGACTCTTAAAAGAGAGAGGAAGGTTTGTTAGTGTTGATCCTAATCAAGTACAAGTTGACAAAGGGAGATACTAAAGGTTTGTAGTTCGTTTAATGTACTTTGTACACACAAGACCAGACCTTACTTATGGCTTGAGTGTAGTAAGTCAATACATATATGCATTTCAAGTCAATACACACAAAACAAATCATATTGAAGTTGATCGATTATTCATCAAAGAAAAATTGAAATGGAAAATAATTGAGAGCCACAATAAGACGGAAGATAAATTGGCAAATATTCTCAAAGAAGGCTATTTCAAGTCATAAGTTTTTAAGTTTCTTATACAAGATGAGCATGTGCGACGTATATGCACCAACTTGTGGGGGAGTGTTAACTTTTGTATATATTCCTGTAATCTCAGAATTCTTAGTTTAGTGTGATTTCATGTAAATTAATTATTTCCTTATTGTTGTGATTGTATAATCTTATAAATTCCTCCTTGAGACAGATGAATAGAGATACAATACTTTCCAAAAAGCATTCTCTTTTGCATCTTTCAGTTTTAAAGGGATGGTGTTGGATTACTGAACTTCCATTGATCATTGCTACATAGTTTTGACATTCTACTGAACGCGTTTTGCAATCTGATGAAGTTATTTATGGCGCGTTTACATAAGGGTAATGGGAGTTATGAAACGGAATTGAATTCCGATTACGGATTACAACAGTGTTTACTAACATGAGAGGAATCAAAAATCGTGTGGGAACCAGATGAATTCCGAAATTTCCCGAAGTTGGATTCTCTAGCAATAGGTGGTAATTGAATTCCTTGAATTGGTGTCCTCCAGGAATCAGACTTTTGTTCCTAAATTGCCCTCTGAATTATTCTTCTGCAAGTCCACTCATATTGGGAGGTGGCAGGTGTGGTGGGAGGACGTGAATATGGGAGGCAATGGGTGTATCTGGGAATATGGGAGGTTGTGGGGCTGGGGGAGAAGAGGATATGGAGGATTAGGGGAGCATGGAGGACCTGTGAGTATGATGGGTGGTGGGAAGGGCTGTGCAGGCTGGGAAAGAAAAAGGCAGCAAGGCCTAAAGTCTTCTCCATTTTCTAACTTGAACATCTGAAAGGAGATTTTCTGAAATTCTTTATGGTGTAGAAATGTACATTTGGATGGTTCTGGTACCTAAAGCCTTTCTAGACATAGCTGCAAGCTTTTCCTCCAATTCTTGCTTTACAGATGTATGGGTGGATGCCCGGGCTTGCTCCTTAGCTAATTGTTGTCTCTCTTGCTGCCTCAAGTGTGACTCTTGCTACAAGAAATTTACCACTGTTTAAACGAAGAGGCGTGGGAGACTGGGAGTGCTCTGGAAGTCGGTGAAGAAAAGATGGGGATGAGAGGATGGGAGGGAGAAAATATAAAGTTTGTAAAGATAAATTTAATTTTATATAGATAAACTTAATTTTCAATAATTATGGTATAAAAATAATTTATTTTCAACAAGGACAATTTAGTAATCAAGCTAGTTTTAATTCCGATTCCAGTGAACTAGTAAACAATATATATGGAATCAATATCATTTGTATTCCGATTCCAGTTTAGTTTAGTAAACAACTTTAACAGGAATCTAATTATGTTTCCTCCTGGTGCGAAAATAAGTTAACGCACAAATTAAACCCTATTTGTG
This sequence comes from Malus fusca, assembly GCA_035220775.1. Classification (NCBI taxonomy): domain Eukaryota; kingdom Viridiplantae; phylum Streptophyta; class Magnoliopsida; order Rosales; family Rosaceae; genus Malus; species Malus fusca. The sequence continues at coordinate 16,350,897 of CM069066.1, read as the reverse complement.
ACAATTGTAGTAATGATGTAAGTAGGGATCGTTCTAGGCCGGGGATTAACTAGGGATGCTAACCAAAGTAAAATTAAATTAAAAACGTAAAAACAAAATTTAAAACACTAAACTAGACTCAAAACATTTAACTAGAATAACTCAAAATAAAACTAACAAATATTCTAAAACAAATCAAAAGACTCAAAATAATTCAAGACTCAAGAAAACACAAACTAAATTGATTTCTAACAAATCTAACACTTTAAAATAAATGGGGGATTGATTTTTGACGAAATTCAATTTAAAACAGAAACTTAAAAACAAACTTCAAAGAAAATATATTTTATAGAATTAAAATGATGAGACGTTAGTTAGAGGGGTCCTTATCCACACATGAATAAATGCATACAATTTGATTCCCAGTTATGATTTCAACAAACGAATAAATGACAATACTCCAAGTTAATTAGGTCCGCTTAAATTAACCTTCAGATTTCCCTAGATTCATTGAATTGGACGGGATACGCATCACAACCAAATTATTCTTATCAAGTTCCCTAACTATGGAATACGCATGATAGAGAGACGTATCAAAAATCATTAAGTTCAATGGAAATCATAAGCATCGACTAGGCATTCATAACTATGGAATACGCATGTTAATCCAACCTAGGGTTTACTAAACATAATCGTGACTAGCGATTTTTACTACTCATGAATATAAGTTCATAACGATTAGGTGAAATTCCCTTATATCCTAGCATCAAGTCTAAGCATGCAAATTAAGTGTCGACCCTCAACCCACATACATAAACAAGTTCTTAATCAACACAGAAAAGTAAACCACATCCAACATTCATAAAATCATAACTGGAGTAAATCAAATCATAATAAACATTTATCCATGGTTTCAAATTCACCTCTAACTAAACAGAAATTAATTACACATTATTCATTAATTAAACCATAAAATAAAACATAAGTTTGGAGGAAGAATAACACCGAACGAGGAATTTCTTCCTCTGTCCCCGTGCTGCTCCTGCGTGCGCCAGCTGCCAAGGGCAGCTTCTCTGCGTTTCTTTTGCTCCTCTGCGAGCTGTCCAGCGAGCTCTCCCCCTGTCTCACACCTTGCAGCTGCACAGTTTCTGTCAGTCGTCCCTCCTTTCCGCGTCAGCTGCCTCCTGCCCTGTTGTCCTGCGTTTCACACACTGCCAAGGGCAGCTGTCTCCTCACGTCTCTGCTCCTCCAGTTCCGTGCCTGCTGCTGCCCGCGACAGTCTTCTCTCCAGCTCCCCCCTTCTGCGCGCGCCAGCTGCCAAGGGCAGCTTCTTCACGCTGCCTTCCTCCCGTCTATTCCCTCCACCTCGCTGTCTCTCGCAAGTTCCGCGCGCCTCAATTGCTCTCTCTCTCGCTTCCGCAAATCTCTCCAGCTGACCTTCCTGCCTTCTTTCCTCGCTGCCCTCTTCTTCCACGTGTTCCTGTCTCACAGCTGCCAAGGGCAGCCCTCTCCTTCCTCCCCCCTAATTTCCGCACGCCTCTTCCTTTTATATTTCTGTCTTCTTCCTCTGTGCCCACTAGTCCGTGTCTTCCACTCCTGCACGTTCCTCAGCTCCTCTTCCCCACTGACCTTTTATTTCTTTCTTTTTTGCCTTGAGGTTTTTTTTTTATTTCTCTCAGTGCTCCTTTCCGCACTTCCTCACTTTCTTTTTGCTGTGCGCCCCATCCTTTCTTTTTCTTTCATTCTTTTATTTCTTTTGTGCTTTCCACTCCTTTGTAGTCTTTCTTTGCTGCAGGTTCCCCTTTCCTCTCGCCAGCTCGCATTTTTATTCTTTTCTAAAGCTACAAAAATCAAATAAGTGAGCAAGATAATTTTTACGAATTTTGTCACTTAAAATCACACTTGTACTAATTTTATTTTCTTAGCTAGATAAATTCGATAAAACACAAAAACAAAGCAAATAACTGAAAAACATAAGAAACTAACTAAGAAAAGACGAGAGAATTTGATGTAAAATATGTATAAATATGAGCTTATCACCTCCTCAATTCAATTCCTCCTCAATCCAATTCCTCCTCAATTCAATTCCCTTCAATTTGATTAGGGATTAATAAATGAGTCCTTAGTGTTGTATGATTGTACATACTACTGTTCGATTACTAGTAGCATACCAGTATTGCGTATGTAAATATGGATCTACAATTGCAATTCATCTAACCTAAACACGAATATTATTTTGTAAGTCCTTTGGGCTTGAAGGCAGTAAAAAAAAAAGGTACCAAATGCGCTTGATTGTAAATATATTATTTTAATGGCGATAATTTATTAAGCTTATATATATACTAGCTTGTGGTAATTAGTAGTGGCACATGATAGGGATTTTACCACACACGCAAAAGGGTTAAAAACTTCTATAATACTGGCAAGAATGACAGTTATTGTAGTATAAACGGATTTCGTAAGGTCATTCCCTACATAGATTATTCAATAATTCGAAGCAAATCAAATTCCAATTAATTATTGTAAAATAGAAATTTGAGATGATTGATTTTTATGACCTAATTTAATAAAACGAATAATTAATAAAAATAAAACAATCTGCAATATTAAAGCTGAAGGAAAAGGAAACAGTTTTTTAAATACCAATTTATAAAAGCACTAGGGTTTCACCATCACCTAGCAATCCTATGCATTTTTTACCAATTACTTATGATCTACACATGCCATTTTGAAGGTTAGGTTTTCCTAATATATATCCTACTTGGAACCTCCAACATAGAACGTATATCTAACATGCAATCCATCTGGACGTTCAGATCAAATATGAACATGAAAGACTCTTTATGTTTTATGAAAACTCTTTGAAAAACCATACAACCCTTAACATGCGATGTTCATCTTAAGTGAAATTACAATTATTAATCACAAGATGCCAAAGCCAATTTCAGGTCACCTTCCGACCAAAATTGTATCAAATTACTTTAATAAAGATCCTAATGGTGATCAGGCATTAAGAAAATTAGATAGTTTTAATCACGATGATTAATAATTCAAAGTATGCATGCAATGTCACATCCCAGCCCAAGGTCCACCACATCGCGGGCCCGCTCCACCACAGTAACATGATATTGTCTGCTTTGGGCCCCGACTACGCCCTCACGGTTTTCTTTCTGTGAACTCGCACTAGAACTTCCCAGTGGGTCACCCATCAAGGGATTGCTCTCGCGCGCTACTCGCTTAACTTCAGAGTTACAATGGAACCCGAAGCCAGTGAGCTCCCAAAAGGCCTCATGCTAGGTAGGGATAGGAATATACATATAGGGATCACTCCCTTGGGCGATGTGGGATCTTACAATCCACACCCCTTAAGGGGCCCGACGACCTCGTCGGCACACCACGGCCAGGGTTAGGCTCTGATACCAAATTGTCACATCCCGGCCAGAGGTCCACCACATCCTAGGCCTGCTCCACCACCGTAGCATGATATTGTCCGCTTTGGGCCCCGACTACGCCCTCACGGTTTTCTTTCTGGGAACTCACACGAGAACTTCCCAGTGGGTCACCCATCATGGGATTGCTCTCGCGCGCTACTCGGCTTAACTTCAGAGTTCCGATGGAACCCGAAGCCAGTGAGCTCCCAAAAGGTCTCATGCTAGGTAGGGATAGGAATATACATATAAGGATCACTCCCCTGGGCGATGTGGGATTTCCGGCCAAACCACGGCGAGTTAGACGTCGTGTGAGGTACCATTCTTTTCGTCTCTACGAGAACTACAACTTTCTTTTTTGAATCACTTGATTTCGTTAAGTATTGACAAAGTTATTAACGTTTAAAGCTTGTTCACCTTTCCGCCCGAAATTCGGCATTCCCTTCCGTTTAGCTCCGGCGAGCAGCAACCACACCAAGCCTTTGGGCCTTTCTTGCCAAGCCCAAATCAACCCTTTTAGGTTTTTGTTTTAAAGGCCTTTGGGGCCTTATAGGTTAAAGTCCAAACCCAAATTTAGTTTGTTTTTAATTTTGTTTCTCAAAAACCATAAGGCCTTAGGCCTTTCTCCATTAGGGCCTTAGGCTCGTGACACCAAACCCTTAACCCATATGGGATATTCCGTTAGGGAATATTCCATTCCTCAGAGAATATTTCGTTCGTCAAGAAATATTCCGTTAGGGAATATTCTTGGAATATTCTTTGGAATATTCCCCCTGTTGACCTTTCAGAAATTTAACAAGGACCTTCCTTAAGGTAATTCGACTCCTGAATCTGTTTCCGACGTCCGTTTTCCCAAATTCAATTGTTTTAATATAGTTTTATTAATTGGACCCTTTACGTGCTTAGGGGCAATTACTTGTGACGTTTCCGCGTTTGCTAGTTTGCATGGCTCTTCGGCGGCTAAGTATTTGTGAGTGGGCAGTTTGTTTCTATACCTATACATATTTATAGTTTCCATAAATGCGTATTTACTTCATTTTTTACGCTTATATTGCCAAGTATTGTCATTGTGATATTAATTGTGATAAATGCTGCTATATGGCTGAGATATTACTATCATGACATTCATACATAATTGTACATGCTCATCTTGCTGCACCCCAGTGTTAGTACTCGCCCCAAGGTCAAGGCCAGTCCTTCACGTGTATGTTCACATCACATCGTTCGCTCACCTTGGATCCAAGTTAGGTGCCAGTCCTGTTGGGTAGATTGCATTAGGCAATCCGACTTAAATGTGATCGTGCTTCTGCACCAGCCTTTACGTGATAGTAGTACTAGAGCATATTGATTACACCCAGTCCTATTTGTGTCAGAAATTATCTGTTCGAACTCGTGTGTTAGCTTAGATGGATGAGCACTTATTTATACTTGATTAGTACATGATTATATTACTGTGGCAATCGATATATCATGACTTGGCATATTTCTGGTCGTAACGCTGTTGTATTACTGTTTACATACTTACGTAGTATGTGATAAGCTCATATTTATACATATTTTACATCAAATTCTCTCGTCTTTTCTTAGTTATTTCCTCATATTTTTGTGCTATTTACTTTGTTTTTGTGTTTTATCGAATTTATCTAGCTAAGAAAATAAAAATAGCACAAGTGTGATTTTAAGTAATAAATTCGTCATTTCTACCTTGCTCACTTATTTTATTGTTGTAAAATATTTTGGCAGCAAGGGAGATTGGAAGGTAGCTGGCAGCAAGAGACGTGAGGGAGTGCGGGAAGAAACAAGGAAAGAGAAGCCAGGAAATATGGAAAGAATAAAGAAAGAAATAAAATAAGATGGTGGGGGGAGACAGAAAGAATGTGGAAAGAATAATAAGGAGTGCTGTCTCGGGCCTTTGTAGCTGGCAGCAAGGGAGATTGGAAGGTAGCTGGCAGCAAGAGACGTGAGGGAGTGCGGGAAAAATAAAAGAAAAAGAAGCATGGCAGACAAGGGGACGCGAAAAGAAAAAGAAAGGAATAAAAAGCAAGAGGGAACTTGAGGTCAGGGAGGCACGCTGCCCTTGGCAGCTGGGGAAGGAATCAGGAAATAAGGGGACGCTGAGCAGCTGGCAAGGAACGAGGAGCGAGAGGTGTGTGAAGCAGGAGGCGCGCATGAAACCGAAGAAGGACAGCTGCCTTGTGCAGCGTGACAGAGAGGGCAGGTCGGGACAGAGGAGAGAAGATAGGCGCTGACTGAGTGGCTGACGCAACAGGAAGGCAGCATGCTGCCTTGAAGAGAGCAGCGGGCAGCGAGAGCTGAGGGAATCAGCTGGAGACACGCGGGAAGGAAGACTGCCCTCGTGCTGGGGGACTGTGCAGAAAGCTGCCCTTGGCAGCTGAGAAGACACTGACGTGCAGAGAAGAGGAAGGCAGGCATCTGCCTCGGACAGAAGCACAGATCCTAGCAACTCCTCATTTGGTTTTATTTTTCCTAAACTCATGTTTAATTTAATTTGCTTTTCAATTATATTAAACATGTGTAATTAATTTCTGTTTAGTTAGAGGGGAATTTGAAACCATGGATAAATGTTTATTATGATTTGATTTACTCCAGTTATGAATTCTTGAATGTTGGATGTGGTTTACTTTTCTGTGTTGATTAATAACTTGTTTATGTATGTGGGTTAAGGGTCGACACTTAATTTGCATGCTTAGACTTGATGCTAGGATATAAGGGAATTTCACCTAATCGTTATGAACTTATATCCATGAGTAGTAAAAATCGCTAGTCACGATTGTGTTTAGTAAACCCTAGGTTGGATTAACATGCGTATTCCATAGTTATGAATGCCTAGTCTATGTTTATGATTTCCATTAAACTTAATGATCTTTGATATGTCTCTCTATCATGCGTATTCCATAGTTAGGGAACTTGATAAGAATAATTTGGTTGTGATGCGTATTCCGTCCAATTCAATGAATCTAGGGAAATCTGAAGGTTAATTTAAGCGGACCTAATTAACTTGGAGCATTGTCATTTATTCGTTTGTTGAAGTCATAACTGGGAATCAAATTGTATGCATTTATTCATGTGTGGATAAGGAACCCTCTAACTAACGTCTCATCATTTTATTTCATTAAAATATATTTTCTTTAAAGTTTATTTTTAAGTTTCTGTTTTAAATTCAATTTCGTCAAAAAAATCAATCCCCATTTATTTTAAAGTGTTAGAAATCAATTTCGTTTGTGTTTTCTAGAGTCTTGAATTATTTTGAGTCTTTTGATTTGTTTTAGATTATTTGTTAGTTTTATTTTGAATTATTCTAGTTAAGTGTTTTGAGTCTAGTTTAGTGTTTTAAATTTTGTTTTTACGTTTTTAATTTAATTTTACTTTGGTTAGCATCCCTAGTTAATCCCCGGTTAGAACGATCCCTACTTACATCATTACTACAATTGTCACAAATAGGGTTTAAATTTGTGCGTTAGTTAATTTTCGCATCAAATTTTTGGCGCCGTTGCCGGGGATTAGCAAATTTGCTAATCCCTTGTTTATGTTTTTGTTTGTGTTTTATTTTTTTTTATTATTTTTTTATTTGTGTTTATTTTTTTTTTTTTTTATTTTTTTTTTTATTTTTTTTTTTTTTTGTTATGTTTTTTTTTTTTTTTTTAACTTTTGATTTTTGATTTAGTTTTCTTTCTTTGATTTTAGGTACAAATGGAGCGAGACATGGCACTTGCATCCATCCAAGCTCAATTAGCGAATCTCACGTCTCAATTAACTCAGAATGCCGGAAGGACCACAATGCCAAGTGTCCCTACATTTGGTGCATCGTATGGGCAAGGATATCAAACTCATCAATGTCCCCAATTTTATGCAATTGAAGATGTTTGGGGATATCAAGGCCATAACCAATCAAGGGGCAACATGTTTTCCAACGCTTACAATTCGGATTGGAGAAATTATTCAGATCATAGGTGGGGAGAACCTCAACAGGTTCAACAAAGTGGATATTGGCAACAAGATGAGGAGTTTTATTCAAGATCTATGCAGCCACCACAACCTCCCCCACAGCAATTTCAATCGAATTCAAGTATGCCTATGAATTATAATGAAATTCTTGAAGGACTAATTTATGTGGCGCAGGGTTTACGAAAAGAAGAACAATTGCCGCCATCGGAAGAGTTCTATCAGTGGCCATATGAACCACCACAGCCTCCACCACAATCTCCCCAACCAAATTCAGGTACGTCTTCGGATAATGACATGTTGAATAAGTTACTCACCTCTTTGACCCAGGACGTAGAAAATCGAAACATGGAGATGCAAAATAAAGCCAACAAGGTGGATGAGTTGGAGAAGCAAATTGGGCAGATTATGGAGTTCATGGTACAAATTCAAGATCAAAGTGAACTCTCCAACTCCACATTTGCAAATTCAGAGGGAGAAATGGAAATCAATGAAGCCATCACTTTGGGAAGTAATATGGAGGATGAGGTTGTCCCAGAACCATCCAAACATAGCCCGAACATGGATGAATTGCCGCTTCAAGAAGAAGATGACGATGACGACTTGGGCAGTTTAGAAGAATTCTTGTCGCAAACCCCTCAAGTCCTTATGCCATCCAACTCAGGTGAGGAGGTTCAAAATTCATTTCATTCTAACATTATTCCGCCAATTGTCCTTTTTCCTTGCAGGTTTTTAAATCCCAAGGAAGAAGTGAATGAAAAAGACGTTGTGGAAGCTCTTCCAGAGGTGCAAAATGAGATCCCAATTTTTGGTGCACCAAATTATGTTCCCGACGATGATGATGAATCATTCAAAGAACCTTGCACACCAAGAAGAGGGATTCCAGAAAAGGAAGTGGCCGGAGAATATGTTCAATGCATCAAAGAGGATGTAGTTGAGACAACAAATGCCAAAGAAATTGAGACTGATGACACGGGACAAGCCACAACCATTATAATAAATTTGGCCAAATTCAAAGTCCCTGAAACGTTAAAAAACGTGGTGTTTGTAATTGAGTTTGTGTCGGAGAAAGAAAGTAAGCCATCTTCTCCATTTTTAATTTTTTTTTTTACTAACAATCTAATTTTGATGATTCAGGCACCGTCATTAGAACTTAGACCGTTGTCGGATCATTTCAAGTACCACCGTCCGTTCAAGGATAAGCCCATGCATTTGAATAATGAAGGGAGGCCTAGGAATCACCCACAATCAGATTTGCATTCCTAATCCCTTCTCTTTACTGCTTTCATTTTGTTTTGTTTATTTAGTTGTGATTTTTGTTTGGGAGATTAAACATAGTCTTTTTACTTTGATTTACTTATTTTACATTGATATTAAAAAAAAAAAAAAAAAAAAAAAAAAACACAAAAATACTTATATTTATATATATAATTAAATAAACTTAAAAGCATAAATATTTTACAATAATGTGAACTAATAGCTTTCATTGGTCGTTGGTAGGTGGTGCCTCGGAGGTCGACGGAGCCCCAGAAAGACGAAGCGCCAGAGTTGGATCATTCGGAGCCTCAATACTTGGTGCAGCTCCCGAGGACGAAGGCAACATAAACCTCGGGAGTAACGCCATAAACCGTTGATGATCACTCTGAATCCGCACTTCGGACTCCTGCATCTGATCCAACTTCCTCTTCATGCTTGTTGAGTAATTAGTTGCGAGCATGTGCAACTTCTTATTCTCATGCCTAAGCACTCTGACCTCTTGCCGAAGACTAGCCACTTCAGCCATCAACGACTCAACCTGACGAGTTCGTGCAAGAAGGCGCTGGCCCATGTTTGATACTGAGCCTGCGCATCGGACGCTGTAGGCCAGAGAGTCCTGAACAGCCAGTTCGTCGGACCGCCTAGAAAGTATCCTAGTGTCTCTAGGAGTGAGCAGATTTCTGGCCACCACCGAAGCGGTTGTTTCATTCATCATCATGGAATCCCCAACTGTAAGAGGACCATTTGGGGATATGAAGGACGGCTGCCAAATGTTGGTTGGAGAAGACATATCACTATCTTCCCCAACATTCAAGTTAAGGCGACGGTCAGAAGGGCAAGACATTTTCTGAAGGTGTTGAGAATGAAGAGTTGAACTGATCAAGATTAAAAAAAAAAAAAAAGTGCAAGAGGGAGTGTTTACAGGAGTGAGTGTTTACAGGAGGGAGTGTTTACAGGAGGAAGCTCAAGTGTGTTGTGGAACAAACTTAGCGCCTCTATAAAAAGAAGGAATCAAGAGGCGCTCCTCAGAAGTCGAAGAGGCGTCCTCTCGCAAATCGAAGAGCCGGGTTCCTTTCTCAAAAGTCGGACTCCGTCTCAAAAGTCGGACGCCGTTCTCAAAAGTCGGGCGCCTCTCTCAAAAGACGGAGCGGTCAGGAATCACGAGGCGAGCAGCTTTTCCAGATTTGTCGTCACTCGTCACGCGCGCTGTCAGCTTTGCGCAAATTACGGGCAGCTTTGTCAGAAAGCGCGTAACTTGTACTGTTCATCCATCCACCGGCTGCCGACAGGGGTAAAGGAACAGTTTCGGTTGTGAAGAATCACCTATAAACGTCTACCTTCGCCATCCATTGCAAAGGCACACCCTCTCAGCACTTCTTCATCTCCGAAAATGCCTTTCCAACAAACCCTCTCGAGTTACTCTGTGTTTCTCATTCCCTGGGATACCTTTGCAAACAAGTCATCAAGAGCTAGAGTATTTCATATCATGAAGGTTGAAAGCAAGAGTATCTCATATCATGTTTTCTCCCTGTCCTTTTCCTTGTCTTTGTGATAAGGAGAAAGCGAGCAATCAGCCAGCATTTGGTGTCAATCTTCCGATCTAAGAACCGACTGCCTGGAAATCCTTCCTGATTGCTTACCTAGCATTGCTCTCGAGTGCTCATCTTCAACCGCTGATGTACTTCCGAAGAAGACACCACATCTGCCTGGAGAACAGATAAGGCAAGTGAAAATGATACTTGAAGCATGTGGAGACAAGGTGCTGCTTCATCTTCAAGATCAAGTCTCATTTTCCTTGCTAAGAAGTTCCCCAGCCCAGTTCAAGAATACACCTGTGGAACGATACTTCTTCAAAAGCAAAAGTATCCCATATCATCTGAGTCAAAGGCAAAAATATCTCATGGCATGCTTTTCCTTTACCCTTGCTCTTGCCTGCGAGACAAGGAGAAAGAAGGCAATCGGTCGGCACTTGGACAGATTGAACAAAGAATCAGACCACCACCTCTACCTCGTGCCTACCTGCCATGCAGAAGAAACAAAAAGAGAAGAATGTAGCCTGCAGACTTAATCAACTCGGCAGAAGGAGTCCGAGTTGAAACCAAGAGCTCGAGAAGCTTCAACAACATATGGACGCATCAGTCACCACCACCAATCAAGTCTCCTTGCTAAGAAGTTACCGAGGCCAGTTCAAGTTCAAAGCTGTGGAAAGTCACCAAACAGGACCAATGATCACTTATTAGTTCTATTCATTGTCTTTTATCGTGATTTTCAATTTTTCGTTTGCAATTTTTTTTTTTTTTTACATTTTCTTGTGTTACTTAACTGATTTATTTCTTTTCTTTGCAGGAACTTTTGGTTATTTCCACCCTTGAAGTTGATTGCAGAATTTTAGCTTGGGGGGTCATCGCTTGATTTTACTGCAAATTAGAGAAGTTTTCAGTCCTATTGCTTTATTTTATTTCTTTATATTTATTTATTTTATTTTTATTTGCATTTTATTATATTTTCTGACATTGGGGACAATGTCTAGTTTAAGTGTGGGGGTAAAGAGTATAAAAATGACCAAATTGAAAATTTTTATACCTTCGACTTTGAACTGGTTTCATTTGTTTCCATGTTATTGCTTTGTTTTCTTAATTAGTTTTGCTTTATTTAAAAAAAAATAAAAAAATAAAAAAATCGAAAAATTTAAAAAAATCCAAAAATATGTCCTTGTTTTCCTTATTGTTTTGAATTAGATTTTTTTGTTAGTTTCCCGAACCAATGATATAATTGGATAAAATTTGAACCATGATGATCAAGAACTTAGTTAACATGTGTTGTGTGAAATTCCTAATTCTCGTGTTAGTTTGTACATATTTGATCATCTTTGAAAAACCAAATGCACATAGCCTTGTTGATGTGAAATTAAAGCATGATTTAAAGCTCCATATGTGAATTTAGTGACCATATACATCCTATGTGAGTTTTTGAGCCTATTGAAAGTGTGTGCATTTTTCATACACTCCTATTCTTTCATGTGTGATGAACTTATGTGAGATATTTCTCTAGAACTTGCATAACGATCTTTCGAAATATTTGTCATTGATTGCATGAACTTGAAAATGATAGAGGCATTAGGTTTACCACCATGGCCCAAATAACCTTGTTTCCCAAAGAAAAATGATATCATTAGATTGCCAATTTGAGCCGTATATGTGAGCCTTTTATTTCTTATCACCAGATATGTCTACCCTTATGCCTGAAATATTTTTTTTGTCCTTACCCTTTCCAAGCGAGCTAGTGAGCAATGTGAGATTGTCTTATGAGAAATGTTTGTGAAGTACTTTGAAGGTGTTTGGCAAAAGAATAAGTGTGGGGGTTTTTCATATTTGTTTCTGTTTATGTAAAAAAAAAAAAAAAAAAAAAAAAAAGAAAGAAAGTTTGTTTACGAAGAAAATAAAAAGTGTTTAAAGTTTCAGTTTAAGGTTGTGGTTGGAGGTGACTAGAAGAATAGCTGGAAAGCTTGAGTTCTTATAAATCTAAACAAAAGAATTGCTTGCAAAGTAGCTTGGAACTTGTGTTTACCTATTCTTTCGTTTCAATAACTCTCGCCCTAAACCTCATTACGTCCAATAAAAGTCCTCTTGATTTAAGTTTTGCAATTATGATTGTGGAGAAGTGATCTTTATGCAAGCTTATGGTAGAACTTTCACATTTGATTCTTTGAGCGAAACACATTAAGACTAAACACATGTGTGATTGAGTGCATATCCCATGAGAAGGTCGCTAGTTTGCATATGATGTTTTTAAAAATAAAAACTTGAAATTGCATTAGCATGGCTATCTCACACACTACACTTCAAGGATGATTTAAAGATTACTGCTAATATTTGAATGAGGAAGATGAACTTGGATTAGTTCTTTGGTGTTAGCTATGGTTCTTGATGATTTGTGTTCTCGAATGAAATTCTATGAGGGTCACATAGGGGGAAGCTAATAATTTTCATGTTATTATTTTTTCTGTTTTCTCTGTTTTGCTCGAGGACTAGCAAAAGCTAAGTGTGGGGGTATTTGATAAGCTCATATTTATACATATTTTACATCAAATTCTCTCGTCTTTTCTTAGTTATTTCCTCATATTTTTGTGCTATTTACTTTGTTTTTGTGTTTTATCGAATTTATCTAGCTAAGAAAATAAAAATAGCACAAGTGTGATTTTAAGTAATAAATTCGTCATTTCTACCTTGCTCACTTATTTTATTGTTGTAAAATATTTTGGCAGCAAGGGAGATTGGAAGGTAGCTGGCAGCAAGAGACGTGAGGGAGTGCGGAAAGAAACAAGGAAAGAGAAGCCAGGAAATGTGGAAAGAATAAAGAAAGAAATAAAATAAGATGGTGGGGGGAGACAGAAAGAATGTGGAAAGAATAATAAGGAGTGCTGTCTCGGGCCTTTGTAGCTGGCAGCAAGGGAGATTGGAAGGTAGCTGGCAGCAAGAGACGTGAGGGAGTGCGGGAAAAATAAAAGAAAAAGAAGCATGGCAGACAAGGGGACGCGAAAAGAAAAAGAAAGGAATAAAAAGCAAGAGGGAACTTGAGGTCAAGGAGGCACGCTACCCTTGGCAGCTGGGGAAGGAATCAGGAAATAAGGGGACGCTGAGCAGCTGGCAAGGAACGAGGAGCGAGAGGCGTGTGAAGCAGGAGGCGCGCAGGAAACCGAAGAAGGACAGCTGCCTTGTGCAGCGTGACAAAGAGGGCAGGTCGGGACAGAGGAGAGAAGATAGGCGCTGCCTTGAGGCAGCGAGATGAGAGAGAGACGGACTGAGTGGCTGACGCAACAGGAAGGCAGCATGCTGCCTTGAAGAGAGCAGCGGGCAGCGAGAGCTGAGGGAATCAGCTGGAGACACGCGGGAAGGAAGACTGCCCTCGTGCTGGGGGACTGTGCAGAAAGCTGCCCTTGGCAGCTGAGAAGACACTGACGTGCAGAGAAGAGGAAGGCAGGCAGCTGCCTCGGACAGAAGCACAGATCCTAGCAACTCCTCATTTGGTTTTATTTTTCCTAAACTCATGTTTAATTTAATTTGCTTTTCAATTATATTAAACATGTGTAATTAATTTCTGTTTAGTTAGAGGGGAATTTGAAACCATGGATAAATGTTTATTATGATTTGATTTACTCCAGTTATGAATTCTTGAATGTTGGATGTGGTTTACTTTTCTGTGTTGATTAATAACTTGTTTATGTATGTGGGTTAAGGGTCGACACTTAATTTGCATGCTTAGACTTGATGCTAGGATATAAGGGAATTTCACCTAATCGTTATGAACTTATATCCATGAGTAGTAAAAATCGCTAGTCACGATTGTGTTTAGTAAACCCTAGGTTGGATTAACATGCGTATTCCATAGTTATGAATGCCTAGTCTATGTTTATGATTTCCATTAAACTTAATGATCTTTGATATGTCTCTCTATCATGCGTATTCCATAGTTAGGGAACTTGATAAGAATAATTTGGTTGTGATGCGTATTCCGTCCAATTCAATGAATCTAGGGAAATCTGAAGGTTAATTTAAGCGGACCTAATTAACTTGGAGCATTGTCATTTATTCGTTTGTTGAAGTCATAACTGGGAATCAAATTGTATGCATTTATTCATGTGTGGATAAGGAACCCTCTAACTAACGTCTCATCATTTTATTTCATTAAAATATATTTTCTTTAAAGTTTATTTTTAAGTTTCTGTTTTAAATTCAATTTCGTCAAAAAAATCAATCCCCATTTATTTTAAAGTGTTAGAAATCAATTTCGTTTGTGTTTTCTAGAGTCTTGAATTATTTTGAGTCTTTTGATTTGTTTTAGATTATTTGTTAGTTTTATTTTGAATTATTCTAGTTAAGTGTTTTGAGTCTAGTTTAGTATTTTAAATTTTGTTTTTACGTTTTTAATTTAATTTTACTTTGGTTAGCATCCCTAGTTAATCCCCGGTTAGAACGATCCCTACTTACATCATTACTACAATTGTCACAAATAGGGTTTAAATTTGTGCGTTAGTTAATTTTCGCATCAGTATGTTTTAAGGAAACTATACTTGTTTTACGACAAGGGGTTAGTATATTTGAAAATAAAGGTTTTCTTATAGGCATTATTTTTGCTGACCCACTCAACTTTATTTTCGCCCCTCCAAGTTTAGTAGCTGTGCTTATGTGTAAACGAGGATTCTGGCAAATCTCAGGGGATGGTTGTCTTCAGTGGTATAACCCTCATCCTATTTTACTGTACTGTTCTTATGCTCTACCATCACGTGTGTAATGGGTGCAATCCCGTTCACCCGCGCACTCTTTGGTTTAGGCACTTTTAGGTTTAATTTTATTCATATTCTTCCTCCTCTACACTACACTTTATGGCTTCGTCACCCTCCAAGTGTCGGCCAGCACAACTCGATTAGGAGTCCAAGTGGACCCTCCGGGTTGGGGTGTGTCATGCAATCAATCATAAGCAATTAAATAAAAATTACATATTCATGCTAAGGCTCAAGGCTTCGCCCTAGCAAAAGAAATTAGTTCCGCATGCTCATAATAAAAATCAAAGAAAATATCATTAACTAGAAAAAGAATGAAAACACCTTGTAGGCAAAAAGTCTGAAATTCTCCAAAGCTTTGCTAAATTCTCTCAATGTCGCGTCCAGAACCCTAATGGCTAAAAACCTTATTTATACTACCCCAAATTAAAACCCTCCTAGAAAAAGGTTTTCTAAAAACTAGGAAATAAAATAATAAAAGGATAACTAGGAATTACATTCCCATTATGACTAGGAAATCTGCCCAACACAGAAATAGTCACGTTTCTGGACCTTCAGGGCTCCAAAACAGGCCTAAAATGACTCAAAGTAAAGATTATGACCTCCTCTTCAAGTTCCAAGAAGAGCCAAAATCCAAAATCCATCATCTTCCAGCACAAAAATCACAAATAAGCTCTGCAGCCCAATCTGCCAGCACTGCGAGCTGGGCATAAATTAATTCGTCACGATCAGATGCTTCAGGATAAAATTATGAAATTTTGATACAACGTTCTTGACAGATTCACGAACCCTCTCCAATTAGAATCACTCAAAAATTCCACCGTTGGATTACTTTATGCTCCAAACAAATTTGCATGTCCTACATTAAAAACACATAGCAAAACATCAAAATTTCACCAAAATAATAACCAAAATATACCAAGAATAGAGAATAATATATAGTATAAAATCGACTCATCAGCACACTCACTCAATCAACCATTTGACCTATTTACAAGGATAAGGCGATTTAGGAGGTAAGCACTATCCCGACATCAATGGATAATATGATGTAATTCGGAAACACCATATGTATATCTGTGTGTATATTCATGAAGTTAAACTAGATAAATAGATATAAGTCGAGATAAATAGACGTGGCAGTACAACAGACATGCCAAATTTTTATCATGTAAGGGATAATGTAGTCAATAAACAGCATATCTTTTTTAGGCGAATAAATAGTACATTGGTTAGTATTTATCAACTTAATAAAATATTAAATAATTTGTGTTTATGTCAGTAATACTAATACCATTTAGATGCATTAAAGAAGAAGATCCATCTGTTTCTCTCCCCTCATTTTTCATAGATTGTACTGAACAAACTTTGGGATTATTTGTTAGAACACAAGAACACTAAAGAATTGTTTGGAACTGAGTGAGAGTTGCAGCATAATTGCATTTTAATTTTATGGGTGAAAACATTGCCACAAGGAACCAGCTGCAGCTTCACCACAGCCCAGCTTTTGATGTCTCACTCGATGTGCAAGGAGGCTCCAAAATCGTCGATGAAGATGGCCGCCCCAAAAGAACCGGTAAGTTATACTTCTCTTCTTGAAAATGCTAAGTAATATGCACTTTGACTTGCATGTTCATTTGTTTTCATTTTTTTGTGTTGTTTGTGGTACAAGGAACTCTCTGGACGGCAAGTTCACACATAATTACTGCTGTGATTGGGTCTGGAGTTCTGTCCTTGACTTGGGCCATAGCTCAGCTTGGATGGATTGCTGGTCCTGTTGTGATGGTCATGTTCTCCTTCATCACGTACTACACTTCAACTCTTCTTGTTTCCTGCTATCGTGATCCCGTCACTGGAAAGAGAAGCTGTACTTACTCGGATGCTGTTCGATCCCACCTTGGTGAATTTTGCCTAATACTTTTTTGTTTTTTTGACATAAGAAATAAGGATTTTTTTTTTTTTTCCAAAGGTATATAACCCAATTTTTTTTTGTGTTAATTTGAAATTCTCAGGTAAAGTTCAGGTCAAAATGTGTGGATTTATTCAGCAATTGAACCTTTTTGGAACTACTATTGGCTATACTGTAACAGCAGCTATAAGCATGGTGTAAGTCTTGAGTGTTTAAACTCAATTAAGAAATTGGTGACCTTTGATCACTTTTTTTTTTAATTTTATTATTATTAGGGAGAGAGGAAGGATTTGAAATTGTCACATTAATTTAGGAGAGAGAGAGTTTTGAACCTCAGCTGTATGTGTAAAAATTCAACACCCTATCCACTAAGATATTGGACCGCAAACAGATATTTGATTACATTATATTTTTTGTGTTGATTAACAGGGCAATAAAAAGGTCTACTTGCTTCCACAATAGTGGTGGAAAAGATCCATGCCTTACCAGCAGCAATCCCTATATGCTAGCTTTTGGAATCTCGGAAATTATATTGTCTCAAATTCCAAACTTTGATAAGTTGTCTTGGCTCTCCATTGTTGCTGCATTCATGTCCTTCACTTACTCTGGAATTGGACTAGCCCTTGGAATTGCTAAAGTTGCTGGTACACATATCTATTACTGCTATGTTGAATGGAGAAATGTTTTCTCTGGTGACCAAGAATGCATAGTCACTCACTATTATATTTGATATCAATAATGGAGACTAATACATTAATTAAAGTCACCTTTATTTATTCTCCGCGCCTGATCTCAAATTTAAAGGTGGGTTACCATAAATTCTAGGTCACCAAATGATTAAGAGAACAAGAATCAAATGTCAAATGATGCATTAAAATTTTGGTTTTCAAGATTAAAATGGTTCTAGTAAACTAATTTAGTTCAATCTTTTTTTGTGTGGATATACCAGAAAATGGAAAAATCAAGGGAAGCATGTCCGGAATGAGCATTGGGGTTGTGACTCCAGCCCAAAAGATGTGGAGGACCTTCCAAGCACTTGGTGACATAGCTTTTGCCTTCTCTTACTCAATCATCCTCATTGAAATTCAGGTTTATATCTTCTTCAAGTTAAAATTAACAATGTTTATACTTTTCGCAACAATTTTATGTTCTTAATCAACAATATAAATGTAACAGGACACAGTTAAATCCCCACCATCTGAAACCAAAACAATGAAGAAGGCCACTCAACTTAGTTTGGCAGTGACATCCATTTTCTACATTCTATGCGGCTGCATGGGCTACGCTGCTTTTGGAGACTTAGCTCCGGGAAACCTCCTTACTGACAAAGGCTTATCCAGCCCATTTTGGCTCATCGACATAGCCAATGCCGCCATTGTGATCCACCTTGTTGGTGCATACCAAGTTTTCGCCCAACCCATTTTCGCATTGGTCGAAAAAACAGCAGCAAAAATTTTTCCAGACAGCCAACTCATCACAAAAGACATCAAAATAACAATCCCGCGTTTAGGTTCCTACAACCTTAACCTCTTCAGTTTGGTTTGGAGAACATTATTTGTGATTCTAACCACTGTGATCTCCATGATCCTCCCATTCTTCAACAATGTGGTTGGATTTCTCGGGGCTTTGGGGTATTGGCCACTCACAGTTTATTTCCCCGTGGAGATGTACATTGCTCAAAAGAAGATACCAAAGTGGAGCATGAGATGGTTTTGCCTCGAAATCCTCAGTTTTTGTGTCCTTGCAATCGCCCTATGTGCTGCAGGTGGTTCAGTTACTGGTGTGGTTCATGATCTCAAGGTCTACAGGCCCTTCAAAACCAGCAATTAATTTAGGTTCAGCAAATTTTAATTTACTCGTACTGTCACCGTCAAGTATTTTCCAATTCAAAAGACAGATTGTAGAACCCTAATTTCTTGGTGCAACATTTCTAGGTCCAGCTGAATTCAATGTCATCAATCATGTTGCCTTCTTGTACATGTCCTTAAAACATAAGCAGCTAATGCGTAGCGGTGTGATTTCTTATGCTTCTATTTTGTAATGTGTGTTGTTAAGAAACAAAGGTACGTCGCATCTTTCAGTTTTAAAGAAAAATGTATCATTTGCGGAACAGCCATTGATCATAGCTACAAAGTTTTTGCATTCTACCAGGAAGTTTTTGCATTCAAATGAAGTCGTTTTTGTGTAACGTGATTGTACAGATGAGTTCTAGATCACTCGCCTGTAAACTGTTTTGATACCTGTGGTATCACAATTCAGCTATCTTCAATCTTGACGAAATTGTAGACCTGACATTTTCTTACACGATCCGTTAACACGACACGTAAACGACACGAAAATAACGGGTTTTGGGTCAACACGATAACTAATCGGGTCATTATCGGGTCACACGATAAGAACCCGTTAATAACGGGTCCTTAACAAGTTTACACGAAAGTGACACGTGAGTAATCTGTTTCAACACGATAAGAAAAAGATTATTTTGATGATTTTAATTTTTTAAACAACTAAAAAACCTTACTATAGAATACAATAGATATAGTGGATATGTACATATTGTTTATTAATTATTATTGTATTATTATTCTATATAAATTTTTAAAATTTAAGTTTTATTTATTTATTTATTTATTTTTATAGTATACTATAGGCAAAGGCAAAGAGTGAGATTAAAAAATTATAAAACACATTAAAAATAAAAAATATCAAGTAATATAAAAATACCAAGTGCATCCTCTACGCTTTGAGGATGGGTATATCATAATTGCATCCTCTACGCTTTGAGGATGGGTATATCGTCATTTAAATTTTTAAAACCATACAAACCCTCATGAATAGTATTTTTAAGGGGGTTCAAAATAAATAAAATTCATAATCATTAATGTATAAGTCTAAAAAATGGGAAAGCATGTATAAACCCTCGTGATTGCATCCTCGCGATGGTTACATGGTCATTTATATTTTTAAAAACCTCCAAATCTCATGAATAGTTTTTTTTTTTATTTGAGTGCAAAATTAATAATAATTATTGTAGAAGTGTGAAAATGTAAAAAAAATAAAAAATATACAATCACTCATAATGACAAGCTTTACAACTTTCGTGAAGGAGTCAACTCCTAATCTAAACCTTAGATTTAAATTTAACTGTCTATTATCGTTTACACTTTATTCTACTCACCGAATTTCATTTTTTAGATTTTCTTTTTTGAAAAGTGATCTTTTAGCGGAGGTAGAAAAATGAACGGTTCGGATAGTTGATATTGTAACAACCTGTCCCCAATAATTATGGTTTTTATAATTTTAATAAGTGAATTTACAAGAATGCCCTTCGAGGCAAAAGTGTTGACCTTTGTTGACCGTCGTGTTGTGTCACGTAAGGTTTGTTTTCTTAGCATATATTCGTAGTACTCGTTGCTACGGACGCGTGGGCGCAAACAGAGCGCAATTTGGAGTTATAACGAGAGAGTTATTAACGTTTAAAGTTAGTGAAATTATTGTAAATTTGGCCTTCATTAGAAGGCTCCAGATTTCTAGAGCAAATATGTGTCAAGCCAAGTGTGTGGCTGGGATGGATGGAAGAAAGTAAGGGACGGCTGGGATGAGAAGAAGAGGAGAGAAAGGAGGAAAGGAGGAAAGGGAATGACCAATTAGAAAGAGGAACAAGGAGAGGAAAAAAAAAAAAAACCCTTTCTTCTTGGACCCGTGCCCGTGGCACCCAAACCGTTCGGCCAGGGTTATTCCGGCCAATTTCTACTCGTATTTCCTGCGATTCATGCCAAATTAACACTTAGGAAATACTCTATGACCTTTCCTCTATCAATTACAACCCAAAATTTATGGAGTTTGGCTTTGAATTGATGAAAACCGCACCCATGGGCGCGACGAACCCATGTCTTCAATCCTCCAAATCTGAAATGATTTTATCCAATTACCTCCACCAAAATCCTTCCATAGATGGCTGGAACAAAACCCAAACAAGTTTTGGAACATCGGGTGCGATTTGAGGACGAATTGGAGAACACCCACATATAGGGTTCCGACGGGTTTGTGGTGATTTGAGGTGTTTCCCGGCCAAATTGGCCTTAGTCACAGGTATGAAAGTTGCTCCACTCGTTGAGATCTTCATTTTTGTGAAATTTGAGAATTTTTAGAAATAGCTGGATTTTCCGACGAGTCGGGGCGGCGGTGCGTGGCCAGTGGGCCGCCAATGTCATTTTTCGTTAAATTGATATCTTGATTTTAGATTTGATGTCCATATGTTATGACTTGATTATGTGAATCTAGTTTGATTAAAGTGCGTTAATTGGTGAAAATATGAAACGACGATCCGACCGTGGGATCGTCACCAAACTTTAATATGTTATAGTGCATAATATTTGAGAATCATAGGGACTAACGGATCGGGAATCCGATATAAGGATCTTCCCGAATTGGAATTGTAAGTTCGTAAAATAAACGTTAACCGCCACTTTGTTTTGGCAATTGGCGGAGATCCAACCGTTGGATCATAATGAAATTTTAGGATGATGTTTTAGAAGCATAATGTGGATCTTTGGAAGTTACTGATTGGAAATCCGAGGAGCAGATCTTCCGAATTGAATTACGTAGGGTTGTGGACCCTATCGTCAATCGTTGACCGACGATCGACTTTTGATCAATGGGACTTAAATCACTCTAAAACGTTTTTAGGGATGTGTTTTACGTAAATTACATGATCTATTGATAAGAATTCTGAGATGTGGTTTGATAATTGTCCTAGGCGCCGATCGTTCGGGACACCTCGATGGTTGTGCTAGGAAGTTGTAGTACATACTCCAAGTGAGTGGATCTTTTCCATTCTATCGTGTATGTATATATATATATATTATATATATGATTGATATTTCCACAAACGTTTATAAATTGATTATTGCTTATGATTACTGTGAATGCTTTGAAGTACTAATGTGAACTACGAATGGCTTGATCCCTGTTTAGGGTACGTAGGCAGTCTAACGAGACGTTAGATGCAGCCATACAATAATTGAGACAATGGCCTTGTTTAGGGAATTGAGCAGTGTGAGAGACATTGTTGGAAAATATGAGATTTAACCTTATGATTTGGTGGTTAAATGTTAGTCATAAATCAATGTGTAAAGAATCAAGAATTTGAAGTAAGGAAGCGTAAGTAATGATAACTAATTAAACTAGTGTCTAGTTGGGCTTGTCACCAATAATTATTCTTGAAAATAAATAATTAGGGAGTAGGGCGTTATAGTTTATGCATCTTTATGCCTCATTATTTATATATATATATATATATATATATACATAATTGGAAATGCTATAACATGGTTGAGTATCAGATTTCATCGTGGTTTATCTATATGTATATTACATGCACACAATTATTATGAACGCTTTGAAGTGCAAATGTGAACGCATGACACCCAGGTAAGTTCAAGTGAGTTTATGGTATTAGTTGAAATGATGGGGTTATGGTATGACTACATGTATGTTTAGGCAACTCCGACCTTGTCGTGTAGGTTGCAATGATAGGCAACTCCGACACTGTTGTACAGGTTGCCCATGAATTGTATATGTTACAATGGATACAATTAGAGCTCATAAACCTGCACCCCGGTGTTAGTGCTCTCGCCCGTGGCCAGGGCACAGTCCTTCATGTGATGTCCACCTCTCGCATCTTACACTCACATTGGATCCAAGGTAGGTGCACAGTTGTCACACCCTAAATTTGTTTTTTCTTTTTTTAGAGCATGAATAACAAGGGCAACTTAAAGGTAGTAACAGGTGTCTGTGTTGAACTAAAACGTTTTATTAAACAAAATAATTTACATTGTCATTACACATAAGAGAAAACGACAACAACTCCATAAAAAGTTTAAAACTATTTATAAGCAGTCTCTTTCTTCCAAGTCAGCCACTAGATTCATGTCTCTTCTCCTGTAACACAACTAATAAGGGGTGAGCTAAAAGCTCAGTAGGGGCCCAAGGTCTCACGTGATTAATATTATTAATGTTATGAATATTTTATGAGTAATGTAATGCAAGAACAATACTTCTTTTCTACCCAACCCGTTAACCTATATATTGAAGCAACCAAACCTGCATGTCCCATACCATGCATTTTACCATTGTGGCCCCGAGTGCTTTAATATATAGAATAACCCCCATCAACTAACCCAAGTTCATAACCCCTTTTGCTAGTCATCTTATCTGATTCATTGATCTTCAGCCCAAATCACCCACATCGACAATTTCCGTCGATATCTTATTCTATTGTGCACATCGGGCTCGCCTGGAACTGGTTTCACAATGAACAGACTCAACTACACAAAAGCTAATTTCCACATGTTCCCACAACATAAGTAACTCCTTTACTTCTTTGACAAATGATAATGATCATGCCAGTATATAATATACCACATAACAAATCATATCTAAGTCAATAGTTGAATACATCTCAAGTCCACATAACAATATTTAACGTAATACAAGTAACAAATGCAATCAATTAATTCCCCAAATTCCCCTACATCGAATCTTCTCTTCTTACTCCACGAGTACTTCTTTTGCTTATCTCCTTTAACACTCTCTTACACACTTTCTACATACGGTGCGTATTGCATTTTGCAAGAGGAAAAGAAAACACATATGGAGCATTGCTCCTATTTATACCATAAACAAGGCGGCAAAAGTTGTTTTCATTGGTTATCAGTTTCAACTTCAATTGCTAATCCACCATTCCACGTTAGCTATAGGCTTGATTAGTCATCAACCTAGGCTTCAGTAGTCATCACCCTAAGGTGCTTACTAAGCACCCTAAAAGCCCTACATGATAACACCTCAACTACATACTTTTCACCAACTAGCTAATGATTAGATTAGTGTCCTTGGGTCGGCATAGTGAGTGAACTACGTGGCAAACTTTGCCACTCCAAGAAAGCCATTTGACCTCACTTTCCTAGTCCAAATGAGTTAATAACCATTGTATAAGGTTCGTAGTGATTTAATTTCAACCCAAACTTAGCTAACCTAAGTTGAATAAAAAATGTCCCCCTTTAAGCAAGATTAAATAAAAAGAGAAGTCTAAAAGTTTAATCAAAATGAGCACGATAGGGAAAAGGTGTATAAAATTCAGAAATTATGGAACTCCACAACAGTCCTGTCGTACAGACCACTATAGGTGGTTTCGACTTGTAGGTGACCCGCGATTATTTGCACAGTCTTCACGTGATTGTAGCACTTGAGCGTATTTATTTACACCCAATCCTGTCATACAAACCACTTTAGGTGGTTCCGACTCGTGTGCAGGTATACTTATTGAGCTATGGATTAGTCGTACAGGTCATTAGAGGTTACTCTGACTTATGAGCTAGCATATGTGATGATATATGTGATGAGTTAGCATATATGATGAGATATGTGATGAGCTAGCATATATGATGAAATATGTGATGAGCTGCATATATGATGAAATATGTGATGAGCTAGCATATATGATGAGATATGTGATGAGCTAGCATATATGTGATGAGATATGTGATGAGCTAGCATATATGATATAATATGTGATGAGCTAGTACATATGATGAGATATGTGATAAGCTAGCATATATGATGAAATATGTGATGAGCGCTAATACATGATGAGATATGTGATAAGCTAGCATATATGATGAGATATGTGATAAGCTAACATATATGATGAAATATGTGATGAGATGAGTGATCGGATTATATTTATACATATTTTACATCAAATTCTCTCGTCTTTTCTTAGTTAGTTTCTTATATTTTTGAGCTATTTACTTTGTTGTTGTGCTTTTTTAGTATTTATCTAGTAAATAAAATAAATATTGCACAAGTGAGATTTTAAGTGATAAAATCGTCAAAACTGTCTTGCCCACTATTTTTGGTTAATAAAAATAAGATAGTATTATATATATATATATATATATATATATATGATGTTAATTGAGTGGGGTTTTGGCAGAAAGCAACGCATGGGGATCAAATAAAGGAGAAAAGCATAAAAAAAGAAACTGACAGAAAATAAAATAGAGGATGGGGCGCACTGCAGAAAGCAGTGGAGGCGTGCGGGGAGACAAGAAAGAATGATGGTGCATAAGTCAGTGAGTGGAGCTCGGGCTGCGATAAAAGAAAGGAATAATAGAGAAAAAGAGGGGGGTGCGGAGAGGAATAATAAAAAAAGTGCTGCCTTGTGCAGCGTGGCAGCTGGGAGGAGCTGCAGAAGGGAGTGAGACGCGAGGGGGACGAATGTGAGGAATAAAACCAGTCAGCTGACTGACGCAGGGCAGGAGTGCAGAGGAAGGCTGCACGTGGGCAGCTTGAGAGAGTGCCTTGTGCAGTTGGGAGAGAGCGACAGCAGGACAAGCAGCGTGAGACGAGCAGAGAAGACGCGGAGAAGCAAGGAAGACGTGGAGCAGCTTGGGCAGTCAGCAAGGCGCGGAAACTTGGGCATTGGGAGTTGCTGCCTGGCAGCTGTCGAATGAAGAGGATTGGTCGAGACGCACTGATGCGGAGAGACAAGAGCTGTCAGGAGGGAAAGGAGCGCAGGAACAAGCAGCAGTGCTGACTTGGGTCAGCACGGACACGCGGGCAGCGACGGTGCAAGTCAAAGACGCAGGAAAGAAGGAGAGGTCAGCAGCGGGGAGGTCAGCACCGGAGAGGTCAGCAGCGGAGCTGGCGCGCGGGACAGAGGGAACGGACAGGTGGCGTACTGACACAGGAGGAACACGGGGACAGAGGAAGAAATTCCTCATTCGGTTAAATCTTTCCAACTCACGTTTTATTTCTGTTTTAATTTTAATAATGTGTAACTAATTTTGTTTTGCCAAGAGTTTAATTCAAAACCATGGATATATTTGTAATATGAATTGATTACCTTCAGTTGTGATTTCTGAGTTGTGAATTTAATTTGCTTAACTGCTTGATTGATAACTTATTTTTGTATGTCGATTAAGGATGCATACTTAATTTACATGCATGAATTTGATGCTAGAATATAAGTGAATTTCACCTAATCGTTATGAATTTATATTCACAAGTAGTAAAGGTTGTTGACCACAATCGTGTTAAGTAAATTCTTGGCATAAGTTTCATGCAATTCATAGTAACAAGTGTCTCGTCAATGCTTATGATTTTCATAGAACTTAATGATTCTTGCTTGTATCTCTATTATGCAATTCATGTAGGGAACTTGTAGGGAATGTTTTGGGTTGTCGTATGCAATCATCCAATCCATTAACTTAAGGAAAATCTGAGAATTAATTTAAGCGGACCTAATTAATTTGGGGCGTTGAGAATTTACAATTTATTGAAAGAACAACTGAAAATCAATTTAGGTTGCATATGTGTCATGTGTGGAGAATAATCCTCTAGCCAGTCTGTCATTTATCATTTTACCTTAATTTTATGTTTTTGTCAATTCCGTAATTTATTTAAGTTTAATTTATTTTTCTTTAAAAATCAATCCCCCGTTTATTTTAAAGTATTATATTTGTTAGAAATAATTTTAGTTTGTGTTTTCTAAAGTCTTGAATTATTTGGAGTCTTTTGATTTGTTTTAGTTTATTTGTTAGTTTTATTTTGAGTCATTTTAGTTAAGTGTTTTTATTTTAGTTTAGTGTTTTAAATTTTGTTTTTACGTTTTTAATTTAATTTTACTTTGGTTAGCATCCCTAGTTAATCCCCGGTTAGAACGATCCCTACTTATCCATATAATACAATTGTCACAAATAGGGTTTAAATTTGTGCGTTAACTTATTTTCGCATCAAATTTTTGGCGCCGTTGCCGGGGATTAGCAAATTTGCTAATCCTTTTATTTTTGTTTTTGCTTATGTTTATTTGTGTTTGTGTATGTTACTTTTGATATTTGATTTATTTTTCTTTCTTTGAATTGAGGTACAAATGGAGCAAGACCTGGATTCTACTAGCATTCAAGATCTATTGGCACAGCTCACTGCTCAATTAACTCATAATGCCGAACGGACCACAATGCCAAGTGTCCCTACACTTGATGTGCCCTATGGGCAACGATATCAAGGTCCTCAATTTTCTGCAAATGAAGATGTTTGGGGATATCAAGGCCATAACCAATCAAGGGGCAACATGTTTTCCAATGCTTACAATTCAGATTGGAGAGATTATTCAGATTACATGTGGGGAGAACCTCAACAATTCCAACAAGGTGGATATTGGCAGCAAGAAGACGCGTTCTATTCAAGACCTATGCAGCCACCACAGCATCCCCCACAACAATTCCAATCGAATCAAAGTATGCCCGTGGATTATAATCAAATGCTTGAAGAATTAATTTCTTGGGTACAGGGTTCACAAAAAAAAGAACAATTGCCGCCATCGGAAGAGTTCTATCAGTGGCCATATGAACCGTCACATCCACCACAACAATCAACCCAATTCAATTCAGGTACATCCTTGGATAATGATACACTTAATAATTTACTCACCTCTTTGAATCAGGGAGTAGAAAATCAAAACCAGGAGATGCAAGACCGAGTCAGAAGAGTGGATGAATTGGATATGCATGTTGGGCAGATTATGGAATTCATGGCACAGATTCAAGAGCAAAGTGAGGTCTCCAACTCAACTCTTGAAAATTCAAAGGCAGAAAGTGAAATCGATGAAGCTATCACTTTGGGAAGTGACCGGGAGGATGAAGCTGTCCCAGAACCATCCAAACACAGCCCGAACATGGATGAATTGCCGCTTCAAGAAGAAGACGAGGATGATGACTTGGGCAGTTTAGAAGAATTCTTATCACAAACCCCTCAAGTCCTTATGTCATCCAACTCAGGTGAGGAGGTTCTAAATTCATTTCATTCTAACATTATTCCACCAATTGTCCTTTTTCCTTGCAGGTTTTTAAATCCCAAGGAAGAAGTGAATGAAAAATTCGTTGTGGAAGCTCTTCCCAAGGTGCAAAATGAGATCCCAATTTTTGGTGCACCAAATTATGTTCCCGATGATGATGAAACATTTAAAGAACCTTGCACACCAAGAAGAGGGATTCCAGAAAAGGAAGTGGCCGGAGAATATGTTGAATGCATCAAAGAGGATGTAGTTGAGACAACAAATCCCAAAGGAGTTAAGACTGAGGACACGGGACAGGCCACAACCATTATAATAAATTTGGCAAAGTTCAAAGTCCCTGAAACGTTCAAAGACGTGGTGTTTGTAATTGAGTTTGAACGTGAAAGTAAGCCATCTTCTCCATTTTTAATTTTAATTTATACTAACTTGTTTCTAATTTTGATGATTCAGGCACCGTCATTAGAACTTAGACCGTTGTCGGATCATTTCAAGTACCACCGTCCGTTCAAGGATAAACTCATGCATTTGAATAATGAAGGGAGGCCTAGGAATCACCCACAATCAGATTTGCATTCCTAATCCCTTCTCTTTACTGCTTTCATTTTGTTTTGTTTATTTAGTTGTGATATTTGTTTGAGAGATTAAAAATAGTCTTTTTAATTTGATTTACATATTTTTACATTGATATTTTTATTTTTATTTTTTTTTCTTGCTTTAAAATTAAAAAATAAATAAAAAAAAACAAAATTGCATAAATATTTTACAATAACTTGTAAACTAATTTCGTTCATTGGTCGTTGGTTGGTGGTGCCTCGGAGGTCGACGGAGCCCCAGAAAGACGAAGCGCCAGAGTTGGATCATTCGGAGCCTCAATACTTGGTGCTGCTCCCGAGGACGAAGGCAACATAAACCTCGGGAGTAACGTCATAAACCGTTGATGATCACTCTGAATCCGCACTTCGGACTCCTGCAGCTGATCAAGCTTCCTCTTCATGCTTGTTGAGTAATTGGTTGCAAGCATGTGCAAATCTCTGTTCTCATGCCTAAGCACTCTGACCTCCTGCCGAAGACTAGCCACTTCAGCCATCAACGACTCCACCTGACGGGTTCATGCAAGAAGGCGCTGGCCCATGTTTGATACTGAGCCTGCGCATCGGACGCTGTAGGCCAAAGAGTCCTGGACAGCTAGTTCGTCGGACCGCCTAGAAAGTATCCTAGTGTCTCTAGGAGTGAGCAGATTTCTGGCCACCACCGATGCGGTTGTTTCGTTCATCATCATGGAATCCCCAACTGTAAGAGGACCATTTGGGGATATGAAGGATGGCTGCCAAATGTTGGTTGGAGAAGATATATCACTATCTTCCCCAACATTCAAGTTAAGGCGACGGTCAGAGGGGCAAGACATATTTGAAGGTGTTGAGAATGAAGAGTCGGACTGATCAAGATTAAAAGAAATGCAAGGAGGAAGTGTTTACAGGAGGGAGTGTTTACAGGGGGAGCTTAAGTGTGTTGTGGAACAAAAATGAGCGTTCTTATAAGAAGAAGAAATCGTTGAGGCATCACTCAGCAGTCGAAGAGGCGCCCTCTCGCAAATCGAAGAGCCGGGCTCCTTTCTCAAAAGCCGGATTCTTTTCTCAAAAGCGGCGTCGCCGTTCTCAAAAGTCGGACGCCGTTCTCAAAAGTCGGGCGCCTTTCTCAAAAGCCGGAGCAGTCAGGAATCACGAGGCGAGCCGCTCCCTGATTTGTCCAGACTGTCACATGCAATTCCTTTCTCAAAAGTCGGGATTGCTCAGAAACCACGAGCCGCTCCCTGATTTTTCCAATTTTGTCGTCACTCGTCACGCGCTGTCAGCTTTGCGCAAATTACGGGCTGCTTTTTCAGAAAGCGCGTCACCTGTACTGTTCATCCATTCACCGGCTGCCGACAGGGGTAAAAGAACAGTTTCGGTTGTGAAGAAAAGTCCTATAAACGTCTACCTTCGCCATCCAGCAAAGGCACACCCCCTCTACACTTCTTCATCTCCGAAATTTTTCATCTCCGAAAATGCCTTTCCAACAAACCCTCTCGAGTTACTCTGTGTTTCTCATTCCCTGGGATACCTTTGAAAATAAGTCATCTAGAGCTAGAGTATTTCATATCATGAAGGTTGAAAGCAAGAGTATCTCATATCACGCTTTCTCCCTGTCCTTTTCCTTGTCTTTGTGATAAGGAGAAAGCGGGCAATCAGCCAGCATTCGGTGTCAATCTTCCAATCTAAGAACCGACTGCCTGGAAATCCTTCCTGATTGCTTACCTAGCATTGCTTACCTAGCATTGCTCTCGAGTGCTCATCTTCAACCGCTGATGTACTTCCGAAGAAGACGCCACATCTGCCTGGAGAACAGCCAAGGCAAGTGAAAATGTTACTTGAAGCATGTGGAGACAAGATGCTGCTTCATCTTCAAGATCAAGTCTCATTTTCCTTGCTAAGAAGTTCCCCAGCCCAGTTCAAGCATACACCTGTGGAACGATACTTCTTCAAAAGCAAAAGTATCCCATATCATCAGAGTCAGAGGCAAAGATATCTCATGGCATGCTTTTCCTTTACCCTTGCTCTTGGCTACGAGTCAAGGTGAAAGAAAGGAAATTGGTCGGCACTTGGACAGATTGAACAAAGAAACAGACCACCACTTCTACCTCGTGCCTACCTGCCATGCAGAAGAAACAAAAAGAGAAGAATGTAGCCTGCAGACTCAATCAACCCGGCAGAAGGAGTCCGAGTTGAAACCAAGGGCTCGAGAAGCTTCAACACCACCACCAATCAAGTCTCATTTTCCTTGCTAAGAAGTTCCGAGGCCAGTTCAAGTTCAAAGCTGTGGAAAGTCACCAAACAGGACCAATGATCACTTTTAGTTTTATTATTATCTTTTATTTTCATTTTCAATTTTTCGTTTGTTTGTTTTTTTTTTTTTTTTTTTTTTTTTATATATTTTCTTGCGTGCTTAACTGACTTATTTCTTTTCTTTGCAGGAACTTTTGGTTATTTCCACCCTTGAAGTTGATTGCAGAATTTTAGCTTGGGGGTCATCGCTTGATTTTTCTGCAAATTAGGGAAGTTTTCAGTCCTATTGTTTTATTTTGTTTCTTTATATTTATTTATTTTATTTTTATTTGCATTTTATTATATTTTCTGACATTGGGGACAATGTCTAGTTTAAGTGTGGGGGTAAAGAGTATAAAATGACCAAATTGAAAATTTTTGTACCTTCGACTTTGAACTGGTTTCATTTGTTTCCATGTTATTGCTTTGTTTTCTTAATTAGTTTTGTTTTATTTTAAAAAAAAAAAAAAAAAAAAAAAAAATCGGAAAATTTAAAAAATCCAAAAATATTTCCTTGTTTTCCTTATTGTTTTGAATTAGATTTTTGTTAGTTTCCCGACCCAATGATATAATTGGATAAAATTTGAACCATGATCATCAAGAACTTAGTTAACATGTGTTGTGTGAAATTCCTAATTCTCGTGTTAGTTTGTACATATTTGATCATCTTTGAAAAACCAAATGCACATAGCCTTGTTGATGTGAAACTAAAGCATGATTTAAAGCTCCATATGTGAATTTAGTGACCATATACATCCTATGTGAGTTTTTGAGCCTATTGAAAGTGTGTGCATTTTTCATACACACCTATTATTTTATGTGTGATGAACTTATGTGAAATACTTCTCTAGAACTTGCATAACGATCTTTCGAAATTTTTGTCATTGATTGCATGAACTTGAAAATGATAGAGGCATTAGGTTTACCACCATGGCCCAAATAACCTTGTTTCCCAAAGAAAAATAATATCATTAGATTGCCAATTTGAGCCGTATTTGTGAGCCTTTTATTTTTTATCACCAGATATGTCTACCCTTATGCCTGAAATAAATATTCTTCCTTACCCTTTCCAAGCGAGCAATGCGAGATTGTCTTATGAGAAATGTTTGTGAAGTACTTTGAAGGTGTTTGGCAAAAGAATAAGTGTGGGGGTTTTACATATTTGTTTCTGTTAAACAAAAAAAAAAAAAAAAAAAAAAAAAAAAAAAAAAAAAAAAAAAGAAAAAAAAGAAAGAAAGATTGTATACAAAGAAAATAAAAAGTTTTTAAAGTTTCAGTTTATGGGTGTGGTTGGAGATGTCTGAAGAATCGTTGGAGAGCTTGAGTTCTTATAAATCTAAAGAAAATAATTGCTTGCAATGTAGCTTGGAACTTGTGTTTTCCCATTCTTTCGTTTCAATAACCCTATCCCTAAGCCTCATTACATCCAATAAATGTCCTCTTGATTTAAGTTTTGCAATTATGGCTGTGGAGAAGTGATCTTTATGCAAGCTTATGGTAGAACTTTCACATTCGTTTCTTTGAGCGAAACACATTAAAACTAAACACATGTGTGATTGAGTGCATATCCCGTGAGAAGGTCGCTAGTTTGCATATGGTGTTTTTAAAAATAAAAATTTGAAATTGCATTAGCATGGCTATCTCACACACTACACTTCAAGGATGTTTCAAAGATTGCTGCTAATATTTGAATAAGGAAAATGAACTTGAATTGCTTATTGGTGTTAGCTATGGTTCTTGATGTATTGTGTTGTCGAATGAAGTTCTATGAGGGTCACATAGGGGGAAACTAATAATTTTCATGTTATTACTTTTTCTGTTTTCTCTGTTTTGCTCGAGGACTAGCAAAAGCTAAGTGTGGGGGTATTTGATCGGATTATATTTATACATATTTTACATCAAATTCTCTCGTCTTTTCTTAGTTAGTTTCTTATATTTTTGAGCTATTTACTTTGTTGTTGTGCTTTTTAGTATTTATCTAGTAAATAAAATAAATATTGCACAAGTGAGATTTTAAGTGATAAAATCGTCAAAACTGTCTTGCCCACTATTTTTGGTTAATAAAAATAAGATAGTATTATAAATATATATATATATATATATATATATATGATGTTAATTGAGTGGGGTTTTGGCAGAAAGCAACGCATGGGGATCAAATAAAGGAGAAAAGCATAAAAAAAGAAACTGACAGAAAATAAAATAGAGGATGGGGCGCACTGCAGAAAGCAGTGGAGGCGTGCGGGGAGACAAGAAAGAATGATGGTGCATAAGTCAGTGAGTGGAGCTCGGGCTGCGATAAAAGAAAGGAATAATAGAGAAAAAGAGGGGGGGTGCGGAGAGGAATAATAAAAAAAGTGATGCCTTGTGCAGCGTGGCAGCTGGGAGGAGCTGCAGAAGGGAGTGAGACGCGAGGGGGACGAATGTGAGGAATAAAAGCAGTCAGCTGACTGACGCAGGGCAGGAGTGCAGAGGAAGGCTGCACGTGGGCAGCTTGAGAGAGTGCCTTGTGCAGTTGGGAGAGAGCGACAGCAGGACAAGCAGCGTGAGACGAGCAGAGAAGACGCGGAGAAGCAAGGAAGACGTGGAGCAGCTTGGGCAGTCAGCAAGGCGCGGAAACTTGGGCATTGGGAGTTGCTGCCTGGCAGCTGTCAAATGAAGAGGATTGGTCGAGACGCACTGATGCGGAGAGACAAGAGCTGTCAGGAGGGAAAGGAGCGCAGGAACAAGCAGCAGTGCTGACTTGGGTCAGCACGGACACGCGGGCAGCGACGGTGCAAGTCAAAGACGCAGGAAAGAAGGAGAGGTCAGCAGCGGGGAGGTCAACACCAGAGAGGTCAGCAGCGGAGCTGGCGCGCGGGACAGAGGGAACGGACAGGTGGCGTACTGACACAGGAGGAACACGGGGACAGAGGAAGAAATTCCTCATTCGGTTAAATCTTTCCAACTCACGTTTTATTTCTGTTTTAATTTTAATAATGTGTAACTAATTTTGTTTTGCCAAGAGTTTAATTCAAAACCATGGATTGATAAGCTCATATTTATACATATTTAACATCAAATTCTCTTATCTTTTGTTAGTTAGTTTCTTATATTTTTGAGTTATTTACTTTGTTTTTGTGTTTTATCGAATTTATCTAGCTAAGAAAATAAAAATAGCATAAGTGTGATTTTATGTAATAAATTCATGTCAAAACTGTTTAGTTTCTAAATTAAATAAAATTTATATATATATATATAATAATAATTTATATCATGTTTGTTTTATATAAAATGAGATAATATAAAATTAAGGAGTGCTGAACTCAATGAATAAAAAGAATTGCAGAGGAGTGGAGGGAATTAGGCAGCAGAAATAGAAAAAGCAGAAGTGGAAAATGAATGGAATGGTGGGAATGCATGATAGGAATAAAGAAATAAACAAAGCACCAAGAAGGGAATAAATGGGACACCAGCGAGGTCAGCATGGGGGAGAAGGAATAAGCTGCCCTTTGGCAGCAAGGTGAGAAAAAATAAGGAACAGCTGCCTTCCTGGCAGCTGGCTTGGAGACGTGCGAAGACAGAGGAGGAAGTCACGAGGGAAGCAGCAAAGCTGCCTTGCGCAGCTAAGGACAGACGCGGCCCGCGGAGCAGCTGGCATGCGAGAAGGCTGGCGGAGAGACAAGAGCTGTCAGGAGGAAAATAAAAGGCGGGAGGGGTGAGTACGGGAAAGGTTTGGGTTGTCGTATGCAATCATCCAACCTAATAAAAGTAGGAAAATCTGAAGGTTAATTTAAGCGGACCTAATTAACTTGGGGCGTTGAGAATTTACAATTTATTGAAAGAACAACTGAAAATCAATTTAGGTTGCATATATATCATGTGTGGAGAATAATCCTCTAGCCAGTCTGTCATTTATCATTTTACCTTAATTTCATGTTTTTATCAATTCTGTAATTTATTTAAGTTTAATTTACTTTTCATAAAAAATCAATCCCCCATTTATTTTAAAGTGTTAGAGTTATTAGAAATAAATTTAGTTTGTGTTTTATTGAGTCTTGAATTATTTTGAGTCTTTGGATTTGTTTTGGTTTATTTGTTAGTTTTATTTTGAGTTATTCTAGTTAAGTGTCTTGAGTCTAGTTTAGTGTTTTTAATTTTGTTTTTACGTTTTTAATTTAATTTTACTTTGGTTAGCATCCCTAGTTAATCCCCGGCCTAGAACGATCCCTACTTACATCATTACTACAACTGTCACAAATAGGGTTTAAATTTGTGCGTTAACTTATTTTCGCATCAAATTTTTGGCGCCGTTGCCGGGGATTAGCAAATTTGCTAATCCTTTTATTTTTGTTTTTGCTTATGTTTATTTGTGTTTGTGTATGTTACTTTTGATATTTGATTTATTTTTCTTTCTTTGAATTGAGGTACAAATGGAGCAAGACCTGGATTCTACTAGCATTCAAGATCTATTGGCACAGCTCACTGCTCAATTAACTCATAATGCCGAACGGACCACAATGCCAAGTGTCCCTACACTTGATGTGCCCTATGGGCAACGATATCAAGGTCCTCAATTTTCTGCAAATGAAGATGTTTGGGGATATCAAGGCCATAACCAATCAAGGGGCAACATGTTTTCCAATGCTTACAATTCAGATTGGAGAGATTATTCAGATTACATGTGGGGAGAACCTCAACAATTCCAACAAGGTGGATATTGGCAGCAAGAAGACGCGTTCTATTCAAGACCTATGCAGCCACCACAGCATCCCCCACAACAATTCCAATCGAATCAAAGTATGCCCGTGGATTATAATCAAATGCTTGAAGAATTAATTTCTTCGATACAGGGTTCACAAAAAGAAGAACAATTGCCGCCATCGGAAGAGTTCTATCAGTGGCCATATGAACCGTCACATCCACCACAACAATCAACCCAATTCAATTCAGGTACATCCTTGGATAATGATACACTTAATAATTTACTCACCTCTTTGAATCAGGGAGTAGAAAATCAAAACCAGGAGATGCAAGACCGAGTCAGAAGAGTGGACGAATTGGATATGCATGTTGGGCAGATTATGGAATTCATGGCACAGATTCAAGAGCAAAGAGAACTCTCCAACTCAAACATTGCAAATTCAAAGGCAGAAAGTGAAATCGATGAAGCCATCACTTTGGAAGGTGACCTGGAGGATGAAGTTGTCTCAGAACCTTCCAAACATAGCCTGGACATGGATGAATTGCCGATTCAAGAAGAAGATGAGGATGACGACTTGGGCAGTTTAGAAGAATTCTTATCGCAAACCCCTCAAGTCCTTATGCCATCCAACTCAGGTGAGGAGGTTCTAAATTCAATTTATTCTAACATCGTTCCACCAAATGTCCTTTTTCCTTGCAGGTTTTTAAATCCCAAGGAAGAAGTGAATGAAAAATACGTTGTGGAAGATCTTCCAGAGGTGCAAAATGAGATCCAAATTTTTGGTGCACAAAATCATGTTCCCGATGATGTTGAAACAATCAAAGAAACTTGTACACCAAGAAGAGGGACTCCAGAAAATGAGGTGGCCGGAGAATTTCAAGAATACATCCAAGAGGCTGTGCATGAGACAATCAAGCCCAAAGCAGTTGAGTTTGATGACACGGGACAAGCCACAACCATCATAGTAAACCTGGCTAAGTTCAAAGTCCCGGAAATGTTCAAAAATGTGGTGTTTGTCATTGAGTTTGTGTCGGAAAAAGATAGTAAGCCATCTTCTCCATTTTTAATTTTATGTTATACTAACAATCTAATTTTGATGATTCAGGCACCGTCATTAGAACTTAGACCGTTGTCGGATCATTTCAAGTACCACCGTCCGTTTAATGATAAGCCCATGCATTTGAATAATGAAGGGAGGCCTAGGAATCACCCACAATCAGATTTGCATTCCTAATCCCTTCTCTTTACTGAATTTATTTTACTTTGTTTAGTTCTTTCATTGTTTGTTTGCTCTTGTGTGAATTTATTTTACGTTGATTTTTTTTTACGTTGATTTCATTATGTTTTGTTATTTAGTTGTGATTTTTGTTTTGTTTATTTAGTTGTGATTTTTGTTTAGGAGATTAAACTTAGTTTTTTTTTTACTTTGATTTACTTATTTTATATTTATATAAAATAAAAAATGAAAAAAAAAAAAAAATGAAAAAAAAAAAACAAAACAAAACAAAAATACTTTTATTTATATTTATAATTAAATAAACTTAAAGCATAAATATTTTACAATAATGTAAAACTAATAGCTTTCATTGGTCGTTGGTAGGTGGTGCCTCGGAGGTCGACGGAG
This sequence comes from Malus fusca, assembly GCA_035220775.1. Taxonomy (NCBI): domain Eukaryota; kingdom Viridiplantae; phylum Streptophyta; class Magnoliopsida; order Rosales; family Rosaceae; genus Malus; species Malus fusca. The sequence continues at coordinate 16,314,054 of CM069066.1, read as the reverse complement.
CCCCTGAAAGACGAAGCGCCAGAGCTGGATCATTCGGAGCCTCAATACTTGGTGCTGCTCCCGAGGACGAAGGCAACACAAACCTCGGGAGTAACGTCATAAACCGTTGATGATCACTCTGAATCCGCACTTCGGACTCCTGCAGCTGATCAAGCTTCCTCTTCATGCTTGTGGAGTAATTGGTTGCGAGCATGTGCAAATCCCTGTTCTCATGCCTAAGCACTCTGACCTCCTGCCGAAGACTAGCCACTTCAGCCATCAACGACTCCACCTGACGAGTTCGTGCAAGAAGGCGCTGGCCCATGTTTGATACTGAACCTGCGCATCGGACGCTGTAGGCTATAGAGTCCTGGACAGCTAGTTCGTCGGACCGCCTAGAAAGTATCCTAGTGTCTCTAGGAGTGAGCAGATTTCTGGCCACCACCGATGCGGTTGTTTCGTTCATCATCATGGAATCCCCAACTGTAAGAGGACCATTTGGGGATATGAAGGACGGCTGCCAAATGTTGGTTGGAGAAGATATATCACTATCTTCCCCAACATTCAAGTTAAGGCGACGGTCAGAGGGGCAAGACATATTTGAAGGTGTTGAGAATGAAGAGTTGGACTGATCAAGATTAAAAGAAAATGCAAGAGGGAGTGTTTACAGGAGGGAACGTTTACCAGATGAAGTGTTTACAAGGGGAGCTCAAGTGTGTTGTGGAGCAAAAATGAGCGTTCTTATAAGAAGAAGAAATCGTTGAGGCATCACTCAGCAGTCGAAGAGACGCCCTCTCGCAAATCGAAGAGCCGGGCTCCTTTCTCAAAAGCCGGATTCTTTTCTCAAAAGCGGCGTCTCCGTCTCAAAAGTCGGTTCCTTTCTCAAAAGTCGGACGCCGTTCTCTCAAAAGTCGGGCGTCTCTCTCAAAAGTCGGAGCGGTCAGGAATCACGAGGTGAACAGTTTTTCCAATTTTGTCGTCACTCGTCACGCGCGCTGTCAGCTTTGCGCAAATTACGGGTGACTTTTTCAGAAAACGGGTAACTTGTACTGTTCATCCATCCACCGGCTGCCGACAGGGGTAAAGGAATAGTTTCGGTTGTGAAGAAAAATTCTATAAACGTCTACCTTCGCCTTCAACAGCAAAGGCACACTCTCAACACTTCTTCATCTCCGAAATTTTTCATCTCCGAAAATGCCTTTCCATCAAACCCTCTCGAGTTTCTCTGTGTTTCTCATTCCCTGGGATACCTTTGCAAATAAGTCATCTAGAGCTAGACTATTTCATATCATGAAGGTTGAAAGCAAGAGTATCTCATATCACGCTTTCTCCCTGTCGTTTTCCTTGTCTTTGGGGCAAGGAGAAAGCGGGCAATCAGCCAGCACCGGAGAGGTCAGCAGCGGAGCTGGCGCGCGGGACAGAGGGAACGGACAGGTGGCGTACTGACACAGGAGGAACACGGGGACAGAGGAAGAAATTCCTCATTCGGTTAAATCTTTCCAACTCACGTTTTATTTCTGTTTTAATTTTAATAATGTGTAACTAATTTTGTTTTGCCAAGAGTTTAATTCAAAACCATGGATTGATAAGCTCATATTTATACATATTTAACATCAAATTCTCTTATCTTTTGTTAGTTAGTTTCTTATATTTTTGAGTTATTTACTTTGTTTTTGTGTTTTATCGAATTTATCTAGCTAAGAAAATAAAAATAGCATAAGTGTGATTTTATGTAATAAATTCATGTCAAAACTGTTTAGTTTCTAAATTAAATAAAATTTATATATATATATAATAATAATTTATATCATGTTTGTTTTATATAAAATGAGATAATATAAAATTAAGGAGTGTTGAACTCAATGAATAAAAAGAATTGCAGAGGAGTGGAGGGAATTAGGCAGCAGAAATAGAAAAAGCAGAAGTGGAAAATGAATGGAATGGTGGGAATGCATGATAGGAATAAAGAAATAAACAAAGCACCAAGAAGGGAATAAATGGGACACCAGCGAGGTCAGCATGGGGGAGAAGGAATAAGCTGCCCTTTGGCAGCAAGGTGAGAAAAAATAAGGAACAGCTGCCTTCCTGGCAGCTGGCTTGGAGACGTGCGAAGACAGAGGAGGAAGTCACGAGGGAAGCAGCAAAGCTGCCTTGCGCAGCTAAGGACAGACGCGGCCCGCGGAGCAGCTGGCATGCGAGAAGGCTGGCGGAGAGACAAGAGCTGTCAGGAGGAAAATAAAAGGCGGGAGGGGTGAGTACGGGAAAGGTTTGGGGGGACAAGCTCTGCCTTGCAGCAGAGCGTGAGAAAAGGGCGGAAACGTGAGGAGCTTGCGCGCGGAAGGAAGGAGAGACAGCGAGGTTGGCAGCAGAAGCTGCCTGACGCAGGGCAGACAACAGGGTGCAGACGCAGAGAAGCTGCCCTTGGCAGCTGGCGCATGCAGGGAGACAGACAGAAACTGCACGTGAGCAGAGAGCAAAGCATCACTCTCCTCTCTCGGTTTAATCTTTCCCAACTTACGTTTTATTTTACGTTTTAATTTTAATAATGTGTAACTAATTTTATTTTGGCTAGAGTTTAATTCAAAACCATGATATATTTGTAATTTGAATTGATTACCTTCAGTTGTGATTTCTGAGTTGTGATTTAATTTGCTTAACTGCTTGATTGATAACTTATTTTTGTATGTCGATTAAGGATGCATACTTAATTTACATGCATGAATTTGATGCTAGAATATAAGTGAATTTCACCTAATCGTTATGAACTTATATTCACAAGTAGTGAAGGTCGCTTATAAACGATCGCGTTAGGTAAATTCTTGGCATAAGTTTCATGCAATTCATAGTAACAAGTGCCTCGTCAATGCTTATGATTTTCATAAAACTTAATGATTCTTGCTTGTATCTCTATTATGCAATTCATGTAGGGAACTTGTAGGGAATGTTTTGGGTTGTCGTATGCAATCATCCAACCTAATAAAAGTAGGAAAATCTGAAGGTTAATTTAAGCGGACCTAATTAACTTGGGGCGTTGAGAATTTACAATTTATTGAAAGAACAACTGAAAATCAATTTAGGTTGCATATATATCATGTGTGGAGAATAATCCTCTAGCCAGTCCGTCATTTATCATTTTACCTTAATTTCATGTTTTTGTCAATTCTGTAATTTATTTAAGTTTAATTTACTTTTCATAAAAAATCAATCCCCCATTTATTTTAAAGTGTTAGAGTTATTAGAAATAAATTTAGTTTGTGTTTTATTGAGTCTTGAATTATTTTGAGTCTTTGGATTTGTTTTGGTTTATTTGTTAGTTTTATTTTGAGTTATTCTAGTTAAGTGTCTTGAGTCTAGTTTAGTGTTTTTAATTTTGTTTTTACGTTTTTAATTTAATTTTACTTTGGTTAGCATCCCTAGTTAATCCCCGGCCTAGAACGATCCCTACTTACATCATTACTACAACTGTCACAAATAGGGTTTAAATTTGTGCGTTAACTTATTTTCGCATCATGGATATATTTGTAATATGAATTGATTACCTTCAGTTGTGATTTCTGAGTTGTGAATTTAATTTGCTTAACTGCTTGATTGATAACTTATTTTTGTATGTCGATTAAGGATGCATACTTAATTTACATGCATGAATTTGATGCTAGAATATAAGTGAATTTCACCTAATCGTTATGAATTTATATTCACAAGTAGTAAAGGTTGTTGACCACAATCGTGTTAAGTAAATTCTTGGCATAAGTTTCATGCAATTCATAGTAACAAGTGTCTCGTCAATGCTTATGATTTTCATAGAACTTAATGATTCTTGCTTGTATCTCTATTATGCAATTCATGTAGGGAACTTGTAGGGAATGTTTTGGGTTGTCGTATGCAATCATCCAATCCATTAACTTAAGGAAAATCTGAGAATTAATTTAAGCGGACCTAATTAATTTGGGGCGTTGAGAATTTACAATTTATTGAAAGAACAACTGAAAATCAATTTAGGTTGCATATGTGTCATGTGTGGAGAATAATCCTCTAGCCAGTCTGTCATTTATCATTTTACCTTAATTTTATGTTTTTGTCAATTCCGTAATTTATTTAAGTTTAATTTATTTTTCTTTAAAAATCAATCCCCCGTTTATTTTAAAGTATTATATTTGTTAGAAATAATTTTAGTTTGTGTTTTCTAAAGTCTTGAATTATTTTGAGTCTTTTGATTTGTTTTAGTTTATTTGTTAGTTTTATTTTGAGTCATTTTAGTTAAGTGTTTTTATTTTAGTTTAGTGTTTTAAATTTTGTTTTTACGTTTTTAATTTAATTTTACTTTGGTTAGCATCCCTAGTTAATCCCCGGTTAGAACGATCCCTACTTATCCATATAATACAATTGTCACAAATAGGGTTTAAATTTGTGCGTTAACTTATTTTCGCATCAATGAGCTAGCATATATGATGAGATATGTGATGAGCTAGCATATATGATGAGATATGTGATGAGCTAGCATATATGATGAGATATGTGATGAGCTAGCATATGTGATGAGATATGGGTAAGTCGTACAGGTCACTATAAGTGACTCCGACTTATGAGTTAACATTGATTGATGAGACATGGGTGCAGTCGTACAGGTTACCATAGGTGACTCCGACTTGCATGCTAGTATGGGTTATTAATCACATGATTATTGATATTGCTGATGAGATGCTGTGTTGTGGTATATTTATGATTTTTCTGGAAATTATACAGGTGTTATAGCGAGGGGTGATAATGTTTTATACTGTTTTTATTAAAATTTTATTTCCAGGGCCACTCACCCTTGTTTTGTTTTCGCCCTCCAGGTTTTATTAGCTGAGCTTTCTTATCATCGAAGATTCGTGGCGATTCTTAGTATTGGAGATTATTTCGAGGGTATGATTCTTAAATTCACTCTACTGTACTTGCTTATGCCCTAACGTCACGTGTGAAGTGGGTTCATCCCCGCTCACCAGCGCATTCTGGTATTTAGGCACTCTTAGGTTTAAATTTATTCACATTTTTCCACATCATCATACTTTATGGCTTCTTCACCCTCCAGGTGTCGGCCAGCACAACTCGATTTCGAGTCCTAGTGGACATCCCGGGTTGGGGTGTGTCAGATATGATATTCCGATATTTACGGTTAACTAAAATATGAGTTGATGTTATATAGTTTCTAGAGACTTTATAAACTTCAAACTATATTTTCACTAATGGTAAAACTCTGAACATAATATCAACGATTTGAACTGTTCATTTTCCTGCATCCTCTAAGAGATCGTGTTTTCAAACAAGAAAATCCAAAAAAACAAAAAACAAAATTTGGTGAGAAGAATGGAGTATAAATATAAACGAAAATCAACGGTTAAATTTAGATCTATAGTTTATGGATTATGGAAAACCTTTAGGGAAAACATCGTCAATATAACTCTTGAAGATAATATATCAAGCTAACGTTCCAATACCATTTCCCTTGGTGATTGATGAAAATTGAAGGGTTTTATTGTCAAAAAACGTGCAAGGTTCCTCAACCTTGAAACGCAACTCTCTTCATTTTGCATATCTTTGAATATTTGTATTTTGTAGTATGCACTAATGTTTTTTCATTAGGCTCTTATTTTGGGGAATGTAAACTTGAAAGACAAATGTTTATTTTATTTTATTTTATTTTATTTTATGTTTTGAAGTGATATTTATGTGACAATGTGGTATGTATATACTAATTTAGTATTATATTTTACATTTTTTGGGTCAAATTATGTTTTTCATTTTCATTATTTATTGATTTAAGTATATTTTTCTTAACGGGTAACAGGTCGGGTCATATTACCTGATAATATTAACGGGTCAATTTTGGGTCGAGTCATATTACCTGTTTATTTTAACGGGTGTTACACGACACGACCCGTTAAGTTATCGGTTATGACACGAAAATGACACGAATGCGAGAAACACGACACAAATGCCAGGTCTACGAAATTGTACCTACAAAAAAAATAAACACCTTTAATCAAACCACACGCGCCCATGAGGATATGGAGGCGGGCCCCAGGGTGGGTTGGCCAATGGATCTCCAATGCTTAAATCAGTTTCTCTTAAAAGAGAGAGCGAGTTTAGGGCTTAAGTGCGTAGCAAAAGCTTACCAAAAATTGGTATATATGTGGTATTTATGGAGCTAGGGCCGGCTGTTAGAAATGTGCCCTAAAACCAATCATATGATGAAACTTTACGGACATTTCACATGTTAAACTAATATAGTTTAATATAAAGGGCAAAAATTATTGTTTGAAGCCGTCTCATATAAATGTTATACGCTTAAACGATAAGTCCAAGGAATATGTAATTGGGAGAATGCGATCTAAAGAAGTTAGATTCATGAGACCATTCTCTTTCGTATACATATCCTAAACGTTCCTGATCATAGGATTGCCAATTAGGCATTGACAATCCGTTAAGATCAGTACGTGCTATGTCTTCTCTTAGGGAGAGTGACTGGTCTCGGGTCATTGGTGTGACTGACACCAAGACAAGTACGTAGGTGCTCAATAGAGAATGAGTTCACTGAACGCGATCAACAAGAAGTTCTCATACTCATGTCACATGAGAACTCATGGTTGGGATAATGCAAAGTAGTCATTTGACCTGAGGCATCATAGTTGTCTTGTGGTTAGGTCCTTGATCTTTGACTATGTCAAAGTCACTCCATCCGAGGGTGTCCACGACATAGTTGGGGTTAAGCCACTTAGCCATAGAGGCAAGTGAATGCGCAACAAGGGATCTCTAACCTTCAAACCAAACAATGTGGTCAAGAGTATTGTATTAGAGAAAGACCGTATTGCATTGTAATCCTAAACTGAATAGGTTCTCCACCTCTTCTGATTAGCTTGGGTAACCATGACATACTGCTAGGTGTCACTCATGGTTTATGGAAGCCCTAAACGTGTATAATCACTAAGGGGAGAATTGAAAGTAAGTTTCAATTCACAATCGATTTGAAAGAGTTCTAATCGCCCACTGCCTCGCTAAAAGGAACATAATGGATCGTACACCGTGTAAGGTAGAGATTGAAGAAACAATGGAGATGAGTAAGGATAATTAAATGGTTTAATTATTTATGGCAAGGATTAATTAATATGTTAATTAATCAAAACGAATAAAGTTCGTTAAAGACCTCGGGTTAGTTTTGGGCCGCAAGGCCCAATGGGATTTGAATGTCAAGCCCATTAACTCAAGTTGTATGACAACTTGAAAACACAAAGGGCATGAAAGCCCAATGAACCCTTAATGGCCGGCCATATAGAGAGGGGTAGTGAACTTGGCTTAATTGCAAGTTTGCCACTCCATTGTGAGGTAGTATAAAGACAACTTTATAGACATTTCATCCTTAGGGTTTTCTTTTGGAGAAAATTGGAGAGAACATGTCTCTCCCTTTCTCTCTAGGAGGCCGGCCCCTTGGAGGAGATTAGCTAGCAATCTTTCCTCCTCCAAGGTCACTTATCTCTTCTTCAAGTCCATCCTTGGTGTGGAAAAATTAGAGGTTCTCAACTTTGGGAACTTGGAGAATCCTTTCAACCATCCTCATCCAAGAAATCCATGGATCTAAGAAGCAAGGAATGAAGGCCCTCACATGGGTGATTAACCTTTGCTAAGCAAAGAGGTGCTTCAAAGGTATAAAGTTTCTCAACTCACTTTGTTTTGAGTTGAGTCTTGGTTCACCCTTCTACTAGGCTTTGAATTTCATGGGTAATGTTTTGTTTTTGAGTGCATACAAGCATGATTCCACCTTTAATTGTTAATTGCATGCCATAGATGTTGCTCAAATGAACATGTTTTTCACAAAATTTCCTTCACCGGCCACATGTGTAGGGTTTTGCACTGACATGTGTGGGCATCCGATTGGATAAGGTGAGTCATTTGTAGGATGGATGAGGAAAGAATAATCTCAAAGATATTATTTATTAAACAATATCGGGGGATTATATTGGAAGTATCATTAATTGGATATGATTGTGATTCCTTGCCTGTTTGAGTTGATCTTCAATTATGAGAGTATTAAAGATATAACTTAGTAATTAATCCTATCTTTAATGCCTTTGACTTTTCTCCTTGACATGGGTAAGGGAGCTTGATGATGTTGTAATCAGCTGCTCCTGCCTTCAAGGATCGTGGACTACACATGGAAAATCTTGTGGACTTCGTCAAATTAGTAACGGCAATCTTGTCTTCTTCGTGAAAAAAACCCACAAGTTAGTTTCAATGTTTTTCGAATTATTTTTTTATTCCACAAATGCCCCAACACCTACTGGGCTGCTCGCAGAAAAGGGCAAAAGGTGTGGAAATCCCAAGTTGAGTGGATAAGCCAAATGTTGTTTCCTGATTGGCTTTAGATTCTGAGCTTTGACTTGAATTTAAAGTCTTTTAGGAAAGAGAAACCAACTGCATCTAGAACTTATTTAAGTGTACCTTAAGTGGAGAATTAAATTAATTCAAAGAACAATTGTTCTGCCCATAAGGAAGAGAGAAAACAAGAGGAAATTGTAGCCCTCCCTTAGTCAAATTATGGGGAATACTAAAAAATAAATTGTTAACCTAGGTGAAATCAACATATCTAGAAGCTTCCAATGAGCTCATCAAATTATGAAACTCCAACTTCAAAACTTCTTTAAACTCAACATTTTCAATAATTAACCCAAATCACATATCAACATTTTTTTGAACCACACAAGAACTTTGATAGCAAACCTGACAAGTATCATCTGGACAACGATCAAACACGAGAGGAAGATCATGATTTAAGCAATAATCACCTAAAGAAATTTCAAGACATATTGGACCTGAACTATCCAAGCAAGGTTCAAATATTGATGAAGATCTATATTTAGACCTTAAGTTATTGGCAGCTACGAATATTGATGTTGTTACCCTTGATATGGTGTCACCCTGGGATCAAGCTAACACTCTGATACCAACTGATGCATGGCTCACCGTGGTGAAAAATAAATTGAAAATAAAACAAAAAGTATATGGTAGATAGATAGGGTCCGCTATCTCCTAGTGAAAAGAGAGACCTGAAACCTTTAGAATTTCACTTCTAGTACTAGCCTACGACGTAGACAACTAAAAGAACAAAGCAACAAACTCTTAAACAAGAGTAAGACACTTAAAAATGAGTTTACAACTCAAATTTAAATATAATAATTCAAACAACTTCTCCTCTTTTTCTACCTTACAAATATTTGTGTTTATAGGCTTACAATTTGAATTGACAAATATGAAAAGACAAATAAAAAGCTTTACAATATAACTCCTAGAAGACTAAAAGATGCTAGAAAAATTTTAAGGTAGAAATCTCATTAGCCACAAATTTTCAGTTGGATACATTGTATTATATCTCAAAAAATGCAGGAATTTTATTATAAAATTTAAATCGCTTGATTCCATAGCAGCCATTAATTTCATATAACAATGATTTTAGTCCATGGCCTGCATCAAATATCCTTACATAAGGAAGCACATGTGCACTAGCCAACATAGATATACTAACGTCTGCTAAGATCAACTGTTTTATTTATATGTTTTTTAAGTACAACAATATATTTTACACTAAGGAAATTAGGAGTTCGGTTAAGGCACACAATAGACAACCTACTTTGGTATCAAATTTGCCATCTATAAAATTCAAATCTAAAACCTTTCACTAACAAGTGAAGATGGATACCATTAGACTCGTAGTACTGAGTTACACTTTATTTGTATGTAAGTATACTATTTGATGCCTAAAGCCAACCAAGGCATCAAACCAACCAATTTGAACTCAAATATATTTAAAATTCCGTTCACTAATAAAAAAAGACAAACCTAATTACAATTTCACCATTTTGCCATACACACAAATTCACTTTTGATGATTTTAAACTGACTAATTGTAACGGTACTCTTCAGTTCTCTCGTTTCATGTTGCAGGGAGAATCGTAGCTGACCAGTTCCCGCTTCCTACTCCGCCTCTGCACTTGCATAGCTCTGAGAGAGCTTCATAGCTATGGCTGCCCTGCCTTCTCTCCAAAACCCCTATTTCCTATCCCTTAAACCTCCCCTACAAAGCTCCACCTTCGTCTTCTCCGACCAAGCCCGCTCCTTTTCTTCATTTTCTACTTTGTCTAGGCCTCCATGACGTCGTCTCAGGCTCACAAACAGACCCATTGCTGCCTCTCCTAAGGGAAATCTAAAATCATCTTTCGGTCAATACATTATTCGTTTTACTCGATTGCCCATCTTCTGTTTGATGAAATGCGTGAACGAGTTGTGCTTTGCTTTAGGAAAACTTGGGTCTTCTGAGAAAAACATGGAGTGATGTAACTAGCTTGAACAACTGGATTGTTCGGGACTACTACAGTCTTGTGAAGTCCGTAAACGCACTCTGAGCATCAAATACAGAGTCTCTCTGATGACCAGGTTTGTTGGTTTTGGCTCTATTGTTTGTTTGTTGTATTGAATTTCTTTTGGCTGTTTGAAAAATGGGTTGCTTTTGTTTCTTGTAGCTTACTGCTAAAACTGCAGATTTCCGGAAAAGGCTGGGAAAGTGATGTGGAAATTAACTAACACACAAATTAAACCCTCTTATTGACAATTGTAGTAAAGATGTAAGTAGGGATCCTTCTAGGTCGGAGATTAGGAGGGATTGCTAATCTACTTAAAACTGACTTAAAAACACAAAACTAGGCTGAAAACACTTAACTAGACTTGAAAGACTCAAAACAAACTAGAATGACTCAAAACAGCACAAAACAATTAAACTGACTCAAACTAGACACTAGGGATTACTTTGAACGAATTCTAACTTTAACTTGACTCAAAATACTAAAAGACACAAAATGGGACATAATCTAACTAAAAGACACGACCAAGTAAAGGGGGATTGGGTTTTGGACGAATTTAAAGTAAAACAAGTAAACTAAAAACTTAAAACAAGTTTAGCACGAATTTGGGTAAAACTACGGGTGATTGGCTAGCTAGAGGGTTCTTCTCCACACATGACACACTCCACACATGACACACTTGCATACAAAACGATTTCCAGTTGCTTTTCTAATAAACCATGAGCCTCAACGCCCTAGATTAACCGTGAACAACACTAATTAACCCTCAGATTTTCCTTAAATCATTGAATTGGACGGATAACGCATCGGCAACCCAAATTATTTTTCAAAAGTTTCCTACTTGAACAACATAATAGAGATGATGTGAAATAATCCAACACTCAAATTAAAACCCTATGATTGTAGTATATGTAAGTAGGGATCAATTTGGGCCGTGGATTAGAAGGGATGCTAATCTACTCAATTTAAACTTTAAAACACTTAACTAGACTCAAAAACAGCAAACTAGACTCTTATGACTCAAAACTGACCAAATTGACTCAAAACAGCAAAACTAAGTTAAAAGGACTCAAAATAGACTCTAGGGAATGATTTAGACGAATTTAAGATTAAATTGACTCAAAACACTAAATTAGACAGATTTGAACTCAATTAACTAAACTAAGACACCAAAGAAGAACTAAGGGGGTTTTTGGATGAATTTGATAAAACTAAATAAATTGCAGCAAACAAAGTAAATTAAAACGAAATTAAGGTGAATTCAAGGGTGAAAAGCTAGTTAGAGAGTCCTTCTCCACACATGAACATATGCAACATAACTCAATTTCCAATATTGTTTCTCTAAACCATGAATGACAATGCCCCAAATTAATCGTGAATGCACAAATTAACTCTCAGATTTCCCTAAATTCATTGAATTGAATGGACAACGCATCGCAACCAAATTATTCTTCTCAAGTTCCCTATATGAACAACATGATAGAGATACATTCAAAGATCATTAAGTTCCATGGAAATCATAAGCATTGACAAGACAATTATAACTATGAACTGCATGATACTCTTGCCAAGAATCTACTTAACACGATTGTGACTAACAATCTCCACTACTTGTAATTATAAGTTCCTAACGATTAGGTGAAAGTCCCTTATAATTTAGCTTTAGATTCATGTATGCAAACTAAGTATGCATCCTTAATCAACACACAAGAACAAGTTATCAATCAAATAGATAAGTAAATCACATTCATGTTTTACGAAACAATAACTGAAAGGAATCAATTCATATTAAACATATGTCCATGACTTTGAATTCACCTCTAACTAAGAAAAACTTAGTTACACATGTTCATAGCAATTGAAAAGCAAACTGAAATAAACATTGAAACTAAAACGAGGGAAGAAAGAACTCTTAGAACTCCAATGGTTGCAGGTGGCTTGTGCACAAGGTCCTTGCTCCAATGGAAGGCACGACAAGCTTCTCTTCTTCCTCCCAAGGGTACGGCAAAGGTGTATAATGGTGTAGAATGGTGTAGAATGGGCTGAGAGGGTTTCTGAGTGATATGGGGGGTGGTGGTCGAATTTGTGGTTGAAAACACATTTATAGCCTCGGGTTTTGACAAATTCTGATGGGAAAAGGCTTAGGATTTTCGGCCAAGGCTTGGGCCTCAATCTAAGGGGGAAAAGAACTAGGGTTTGTGCAGATTTTAGGGTTTCTAGAAGGGTTTGGGGCGCCACTTTTGTAGGGCTTCTAGAAAGTGTGTGTTTTGGCTGATGTCTGACATTCTAGAAGAGTTTGGGGCGCCACCTTTCTAGGGCTTCTAGAAAGGTGGGTGCAACTCATGTATAAGAGAAGGGATAGGCCTTCTAAGAGGGTCCCCCTTGCAGCTGATTACTCATCTTCCAAGTCTTGAATTGATTTCTCCATCTCTTTAGCACATTCCTAGCTTCACTTGATCTTCAAAAACGTCCATTCCTTGTGCTCCGCATGCATGCACTCCAATTCAGCCCAAAAGTGCTCTAAAATGCTTCAAAATGCACTTTCTTGCCAACTTTGCCAATTAGACCTACAAACGAACGAAAATAGCTTAAATCACTATAATAAACGCAAACTAATTATGAAAATGCAAGAAAACAAGCTAACTAAGTCGCATAAATATGCTCCTATCAAGAGATACAATCAAAGATCATTAAGCTTTGTGAAAATCATAAGCATTGACAAAGCATTCGTAACTATGATGAGCATGATATTCCTGCCAGGAATCTACTTAACACGATTGTGACTAGCAACCTCCACTACTTTGAAATAAACAAGCAAGTTATAAAACTAGGCAGATTATAAAATGAATTTGATAAATAAAATGATGGATGGATTAGTTAGAGGTCCGTTCTTCACACATGACACACTTGTACATGAATTGACTTCCAATTGCTTTTCAATAAACTATGATACTCAACACCCCAGATTAACCGTGATGCACAAATTAACCCTCATATTTTCCTTTACTCATTGAGTTGGATGAATGCATGCAACAACCCAAATCATTCTCTAAAAGTCCCCTATATGAATGCATAATAGAGATACAATCAGAGATCATTACATGCAATGAAAATCATAAGTGTTGACGAGGCAATTATAACTATGAATGCATGATACATTTGCCAAGAATTCAATTAACACGATTGTGATAAACAACCTTCACTACTCATGAATATAAACTTGTAACGATTAGGTGAAACTCATTTATATTCTAGCATCTAATTCATGCATGAAAACTAAGTATGCATCCTTAATAAACATATAAGAATCAGTTATGAATAAAATAGATAATTGAATTGCAATCACAACTTATCAAATCACAATTGGAAGAAATCAATTCATATCTCAAGCATATTCATGGCTTCAAACTTTCCCCTAACTAAATAGGGGTTTAGCCACTCATAGTTGCAACAAAATCAGAAAATAACAAAGTAGACATTGAAAGCAAGAACGAAGTACACCTAAAACGCTCCAATCTTCAAGCTTGAAACGCCAAGGACCTTATTTTTCACCACCTTGTTGCGGCACAAGAAAGGGGAGTGGCTAAATGGAGGTCACGGCAAGGGATGAAAGTATAAGTGTATGGAGTTGTGAGATGTGAAAATGTAGTGTCTTTGAATGGAGATGGAATCCTTTAGGAAGGGGAATGAGGGATGTATTTATAGGCTAGGGAGAGGATAGTGTATTTTGTGGTAATGAGTGGATGTAATGGGTGTAGTGGGTGAGTGTTGTGGTAATGAGTGGATGTAATGGGTGTAGTGGGTTAGTGTTGTAATGAGTGGATGTAATGGGTGTAGTGGATGAATGTTTGGTAATGAGTGGATGTAATGGGTGTAGTGGATGAATGTTTGGAGTTGTAGGTCAACACACTTGCACACACACATGCTGATTTCTAGCCTTTAAATCTTCAAAAACGTCCATCCTCATGTCTCCATGCTTGCACTATCCAATCTTGGCTCAAAAATGCTCTAAAATGCTCCAAAATGCACTTTATTGCCAACTTTGTTATTATGACCTACAAACACACGAAAATAGCTTAAAATACATAATTAACTAAGAAATAACAACACAAATGCACAAGAACAAGCTAACTAAGTCGCATAAATATGCTCCTATCACACTTGCTGATATCCAAGCTGGCTGCAATCTTCTCTGCTTACTAGAATATTTTCCAATGTTGTAATAGGATTCTAAACTTTTGGAGTAATTCTGTTTCTTCAATTATAATGTTTACAGAGGCTTTTGCTGTTGTCCGTGAACCTGCAAAAAGGAAGCTTGGTATGCACCATTTCGATGTGCAGGTTTCTGATTTCTTGCTCTCATTGTGTTCACAATTACATTTGCAGTTGTACATATAGTTTCTACATATGTAACTTATGTGTATATTGTCAACTTAATGTTTCTTTTTCATGTTTATATATGTTGTCAATGTTAATACCAGATTATTGGTGGGGCAGCGCTTCATGATAGGTCCATTGCAGAAATGAAAACGGGAGAGGGAAAAACGTTGGTTTCCACCTTAGCGGCATATCTTAATGCCCTGACAGGTGAAGGCATTCATGGTATGTTTTCTGTGTTGGATCTTATAAAAGATTTTTTTATTTGTATGCAAGTGTAGTACAATGGGTGGAATGCCCAATTGCTTGCACTGGTACCTTTTCTTTTCGAGTAGATTTCTCAAAATTTGATTTCTTAATTTGCTCTCTGTTGAAACAGTGGTAAACCGTAAATGATTACCTTGCACAACGAGATGCTGACTGGATGGGTCATGTTCATCGCTCCTTGGGACTTACTGTGGGTCTTGTTCAGGTAATTTTGACACACCCCGATCCTAAAATCAAGGCGTGCTGGCCGTCACGTGAGCGTGACGTAACCAAAAGTGCGACGCGGAAGCAATAAGATAAGAGAAATACGAAGGAATAAAAACCAACCACTAGCAATAATATCCAATTAATATGCTAGAGTGAGTTTAAGTGTGAAACACACATAATCAGAGCATAAGTACTAGGTGCAGTCTGTCAGAACGCCCGAAGGTGAGTCCTACGTGAGTAGTCTGTCAGAACGCCGTGGGAATCCTCGTGAGCCACCAACACTGCTAACTAGAACCTGGAGGGGCGCAAAACAAGATTGAGTGGGTCAGTAAAACAAAGTTTTTCGAAAACATTTCATTTAATAACATTTCTAACCCCTCGCTGTAAAACTTGTATACTTTCCCAGAAAATAACATAATATGCATATAATTCTTCATATATCTCAAATCATCAATCTTTATCAAAAACCAGAAAGTATGCCATGCTATAAGCGTCAATAACAGAATAAGGATGCATCAATATAACAGGTGAAATAATGAATCAACCGGAGACCCTGCAGCTGTCCTGTATGGTTAATTCTATAGCTCAATATCCAACCCAAACGGAGTCACCACGGTGACCTGTACGGCACTACTCTGCACATAAATCGGAACTACCTGAAGTAGTCTGTACGACAAGAATGGTGTAAGAATACGCTCTAGTGCTTCTCTCATCAACAGTTGTATAATAATCTAAAGTCACCTACAAGTCGGAACCACCTCTAATGGTCTGTACGACATGTCGGAACCACCTCTCATGGTCTGTACGACATGCACCTACTTGGATCCAAGGTGAGCGTGTGGTGCGGGGTGAATAATATAAGCACTAACACCAGGGGTGCAGGTTATGAGCTCTCAACACAAATCACATCATTAATAAATCATATGAACAATATAAACTCACCTGATACTCACCTGTGCGTCCACAACACCATTTAACATATATATGCAACAATTACTAATTCATATATTTCATATATATGTATGCATGGCATTTTAAAACATACTTTCATTTAAATTCAATTTCTGGGAAAAATCAATAGTATATAGGTAAATACAGAAAATACTGCCCACTCACTGGTATGTCGAAGGGTCGTAACCCCCGTGACGCCCTTGAATGCGCTCGTTCTCGTGATAGGTCTCACCTATATGTGAAACAACTATAAAAACGTTATTTAAAGCACATAACCAACAATACGTAATAACTTCTCATACGATGCTCAAATTGGGTATATGAATATACCACAGTGACCTACTCGACGTTACGGACGTCGAGATATTTTTAGAAAATTTTTTGGATCAGTCACGCGCCCTCACGCGCCAGGAATGGCAAGGACCTACTAGCCCCCACGCGCGTCGTCCCCTACCTCCAGTCGCCGGACTGGTTTCGCCGGCGCCGGAAAACTGGAGATTTTTCAAACTCCTTATTCTCCGTCGATTCTCCACCATATTTTTACGCATTTTATACCAAAATGAAGCCCTAAGCATGTAGAATCACGATGTACTAATTTAAGGCTAAAAAACACATGAAATCTCATCGGAGAAAATCCAAGAAAACCGGCCAACTTCGAACCCTGCGATCCCGACGTCCAAAACCTTCAAACTTAGTACTCCGAGCTTCCTTGGGACCTCACTAAGCTCCCTGTAAGCTTAGAATTCCCTGAAAACCAACATTTCACGTGTGCATGAACAGTGACATCAAATTGGGTTACGGTTTCGACGTGATATCGAGGGTTTCCAGTTCTAAAAATAGTACCATTCGATTCAGGAGGTTGCAAGGATGAAGGAACTCACCTTTTTGACTTCGATCCGTGAGGTTTTGAGGGGTTTTGGTTCTTGTCCGTACGAGTTCGAGAGAGAGAGAGGAAGAGTGAACTGATAGGGAGGAGAGAAAGGGCACGGGGTAGGAGAGAGGGTACGTGTCCCGTGTGTGGTCCAACCAAATCAAACCAAAATCCAAAATCCTTTAAGTCCCTAACCACACAAAAATGCATACAATTTTAATCTACTTAATTTATTTTCCAAGAATTTAGGAGAGTATGCATTAATCAATTGACATGTCACACGTACCTTAATAGCCTTTAAGGGAAATTCCGTCATTTCACATCCACGATAATAAATTTCGGGACGGGCTGTGACAAATTTCCTCTCTATGTATTTTTTTTTTTTTTGCAATAGACTTGATTCCTAATTATGAGAAACATGGCAGCCTGCAATTGTTTAACTTGCTTACTTCACTTCAATTTATTTATGTATGTAATTCAATGTTTATTTTAATTCCTATGTGCAATGTAGAGGGGGATGACAGCTGAAGAGAGGAGATCCAACTATAGCTGTGACATAACGTACACTAATAACTCAGTAAGTCATTTCTACTGCTTGTGTGGTAGTATTTGCATTACTCTTTGTGCTAGTTGCCTAGAAACCTCTTGTTTTTCTTTCTAATGTTTGCTAGTCTGGTGTAGATGTTTACTAGTAAGTTCGTTCCCACCAAAACAAAAAAAGAAGAAAATTCTGTCTTTCTGATATTTCATTCATAGTGATTCCCTCAGGAACTTGGTTTTGACTATCTACGAGATAACCTTGCTGGAAAACAGTGAACATCTTGTTATGAAATCAAATAATTTAAGTTCATAAATACTTGTATTTTTAATCTATTTCTAATGTCAGCAGTTTTACTTTGCAAAAACAGGCCAAAGCCATTTCATTTTGCAATAGTTCATGAAGTTGACTCAGTTCTTATTGATGAAGGACGAAATCCATTGCTAATTAGTGGGGAGATAAATTTTTTGTAAGGTTTTTTTTTTGTATTTTATTTTATTTTATATATACTTTTGTTATTATAGTTTAAATGCTAATTTATTTTTCTTTTATCAGTAGCTTAATCTATTATGGTAATGTGTAATTTCATTTGTAAAAAGATCTCGTTGTTGTACATATTGATTACTAAATCTTGTCCTTCTATCTCAGGCTAGTCAAGATGCTGCATGCTATCCTGTTGGTGCTAAGGTGGCTGATTTGCTTGTGCAAGGAATTGTGAGACTAGTCTCTTTCCTATTATTTTCAGATGAACTCTGGTGTAGCTATTCGTTTGTTTTTCCCCATGCATATGTATATATAGGAATAGGAGGGAGAAACTTCAGAAGGGGATCCTGCTCCATTGTTCATGGAGTGGGATACTCTATACGTCATCAATGTGTCATCTGTAATTCTGTGTTATTGATATCATGTCGATATGGTGTTGATATGTTAAGATTAGCTTTTATGCTTCATAATCATCGACATTACAGCATTACAATGTTGAACTTAAAGATAACTCAGTTGAGTTGACTGAAGAAGGAATAGCTCTTGCTGAGATGGCCCTTGAAACCAATGACTTGTGGGATGAAAATGATCATTGGGCTAGGTAATGACCAAACTCAACCTTTCTTATACAAATTAAGCCCTGTGCTTCATCTTTACACATAATACACCATTTGAGTGATAGGCACATTATAGGCCTTCTTCGTTAAATATCACAGGTGCTTGACCTTCCATCAGCAATTAACCGAGCAAGTACTGAAGTTTAAAATGTGGCCAATAGGCATATAAAGCCGTATGCTTTTGTCTCAACATATATATATATATGTATATATATATATATATATATGCATATATGTATTATGTGGAATATTATTTGGAAAAGATAAACTGTGTTATGCATCATAATTTTAGGTACCCTAAATGAATCAAGGAAAGACCAATTCAATATTTCTCTTTCCTCGATTGATAAGTGGATTGTACCCAAATGCCACTTGTATAAATTGTGAATTGTCTTGGATCTAGTCATCGTGTGTCTTATATTGACGAGGAATAGAATCATAGAAAGAAATGTGAATCATAAATCCATTGATGCTGCACTTTATAAACAAGTAGAAATTAAGTGACTCATAGATATGAGAAACCGAAAGTTCTTAAAATATTTGCAGCTGACTGGCAGAGTTGAGGAGAAGAGAAGGTGGTCTGAGGGGATTCATCAGGCTGTGGAGGCTAAAGAAGGCTTGGAGATTCAGGTACCTCCATGAAGTACCTGAAGTTTTATTTTCACCGCACTTCATTACATGAAGTATTACCATCCTAGTTCAAAGTTGTAATATCAGTATACTTGTTAGGCTGATTCGGTTGTTGTGGCACAAATCACTTATCAATCTTTATTCAAGCTCTACCCAAAGCTGTCAGAAATGACTGGAACTGCAAAAACGGAAGTATGTCTGTTTAGAAGCATTCTGATGTATTTTTCAAAGTAAATTTTTTGCTTAACTTGTAATCATAATTGCAGATCTCTTGTAAATTTTCCCTTCAATAATTTCAGGAGAAAGAGTTCTTGAAAATGTTTCAAGCACCAGTCATTGAGGTGCCAACGAATCTGCAAAACATTCGTAATGATTTACCAATTCAAGCTTTGCAGGAGGATATTTAATGCTCACCCTCAATTATATCTGGCATTTATAGATTCTATGCCTCCAAATTCCAATAAAGTCTATCATCAACTTGACATAAGGTTTCGGTTTGTACTATTTTAGACTGCTCAAGGGAAGTGGAAATATGTTCGTCAAGAAGTGGAATACATGTTCAGACAGGGGCGTCCTGTTTTAGTTGGAACTACCAGGTAAATCTAAGTTAATATGTTTAGATTCTTGCACCTGGTTCTGTGATAATAGATTAGCTGCCATGCCATAACCTTCTTATAATCATAAATACCACGCAAGTTAAACTTTAGAAGTTTTGTACTTTGTGACCAAGAGGAGTTTGCATTATATCATCCCAGATGCAGAATCCTATATCTTTTATATCATCCCAGATGAGGAATCCTATATTTTTTATACCATGCCAGATGCAGAATCCTATATCTGTTTCGACTTTTATTATTTTCCCAGCTGTATATGTTTTCTACTGATAGGTCATGGAGGGATGACAATAAAATATTGGAAACTTTAACGAAAAGCTCCCGGTACTGTTCATTTTAACGAAAAACCACATTTTTACACTTAAAAGTTAATCCTGGTACTATTCACTTTACCCTTTATTTTGTCCTTATCATTAAAACTCAAAGTTTTCAAGCCCTTTTCATTAGTTTTCCTTAAAATATTAAAGATAGTTGAATCAGAAATGCATAAGATCTCGTGTTTCAGATGCTGCTAAAACTTTTTTCAGTCTCTAATTAAAACTCTGTCAACATGGTTATATGGGTGGAGGCATGTTGTTTCATGTGCTTCTGGAGAAATTCTAATGGTATTCGGACCAAGTAGCATATCGTTGATCAAAATTACTTGTTTATTGGATTAAACTAAATCAGGTTTACACTGAATAAGTAGGAGATACTAGTATTTGCTCAACTTCATGTTTTGAGTAACTATGATATCTCATCTTAATATTGCAGTGTTGAGAATTCCGAGTACTTGTCTGATTTGCTGAAGGAACGAAATATCCCCCACAATATTCTAAATTATTTGCCTAAGGTTTATTGAAATTTGACTTGATTAGAGCTTGCATGTGGTAGCCTATCATTTTTTTACTATAATACTCATTTGACAGTTTGGTTTTACATTGCCGTTGTGTTTATGTACTTTTCTCATCAGTATGCTGCAAGGGAGGCTGAAATTGTTGCCCAAGCAGGAAGAAAATATGCCAGTACCATTTCTACCAGCTGAAATTGTTGCCCAAGCAGGAAGAAAATATGCCAGTACCATTTCTACCAATTGGCTGGCAGAGGCATTGACATAATTCTAGGAGGAAATCCAAAAGTAAGTGCCTTTGTCTTTTGTTAATTTTTTCAAAATAACCTACCCAGTATTTCCAGGAATCTCTTAGACTTGTGCTTCATGTATATGCATCTATCCTTCTCTAATGCATCTTTATCTGGATTTGGTGTGGATAAGTAGAAACTAAACAGCGGTTTAATTCCTTTTGTACTTGTAATGATTGAAGATGCTTGCAAAAGAGATCATAGAGGACAGTTTAATTTCGTTCCTGACACGAGAAGCTCCTAATATTGATGTTGACGGAGAGGCAATTTCACAAAAGGTAATTCATTTTTTTGTTGAACCACGCTTCATACCAATTTGAATCTATTTTAATTAATCATTTGTTGTAGTTATTGACCAAGATAAAGGTTGGTCCATCATCATTAGCTTTTCTTGCTAAGACAGCACTAATGGGTTTGTGACTGCGCTCTCACTAAAAATATTTTATGCTTCTACAAATGCATATTAGTCATCAATGTATGGTCACACAAAGACGTGATTTGTGGGTCTATAACATCTGTGGTCCGTTCATGTTTATTGAGATGATCTTACAATACAACCTCACCAAGTTAGCGTAGCTCACTTCTGCTTACTCAACATTGCTTTATCTCAATCATTGTTTTAAAAATCAAGCTGACCAGTCAGACTGGTTGATTAATCATGATTTCTGTAGCATCTTTGTTGTTGGCTCACATTGGACCATGCAACCTTCTGGCCCAACTGCTGGTTTCTGCAAGTATTAGAGCTAGCCCACATTGGTCTTGAACTCCGCATGTTTTCTAGACTGGAGTGTAAAACTCATGGTTCCATTATTTCATAAATTCATACCTTATTATTTGTCCATTTATGTAATAGCTTGCAAGACAAGATGTTTCAAAAGTTCAATTCTGACACTGAGTGGGCTGTGAGACTTATTTCCAAAATTACAAATGATGAGGATATGCCAATTGAAGGTGGTGCAATTGTTAAACAGGTAATTGGCGATCTCATGTCGATGATGTACTTATCCGTTTCTCTGATCTTTTGAGCATGCTTGATGGACTCTCAGTTGATTATCTCACACATTATTGTTCACTCTCTCATGTTTCTAAAAGTATCTGCTTAATACTAACTTGGACTGTTGCGTTTTTTGGCTACTGGCCCTGCAAGGTAATGCTGATAAGTACTTCTTTGGCAAAAGGAAGGGCCTTGTTGAGTTTGATGAAGTATTAGAGGTATGCATTTAGGAATAACAATGTCTTTATTGGAGTAGTAACTGCTGCACTATTTACAAACACTGAGCAAACTTGTTTTTAATCACATTGATTTATTCAGTTTTGAACTTCCGTCACTGGAGAGCAGTATAATAGACTTTGTAATCCGTACATTTCCATGAGGAGTAACCATTGGACTTTGTTGCCCTTTTCTATGATTTAAGGTCATTGTAATTAGTTAGCAAACTTTAAGTGATACATCGTGCATGCAATACATAAATTGAAAACTGGAATTATTGCACGCCAAGCTTACAATCATAATCCTTGCTTTCTTGTTCATTAAATTGTGTTGTTCCCTTTTTACAGGTGCAGAGAAAGCATGTCTATGAACTTAGACAGTCCATTTTAACGGGTGACGATGAAAGTTGTTCCCAGAACATATACCAGTAAGTTTCTGCATCTCACACTGACTTCAATCTTGCTGCCTATCTAGTTTATCACCCAAATCTAATAGCACGCTGTTGTTACTTGTACTACTTGTTCATTTTACAGTAGCAAGCTTGTTTGAAGTTACATCCTTTAGTGATTCCACAATTCTTGGACAATGTTAGTGAATGTGTGTTACAGTGACAAACTGCAAAGACATAATGCAAAGCAATAGATATTGAGAAATATGAAAGAGGGAACAAAACAAAAGGGTTTCACTGGGTTATAGAAATATTGGTGGACTTGTAATTAAACTTTCAAACCTCTTTCTTTTAGCAATCTTAATAGGTAAAATTAGAATGGAGTGCCCGGAATGCAGAACTGAGTCGTTATCTACCTAAAAGTAGCTGAGATAATTGAAAATGATTACAGTGAAGACTCGTGTTCTGAAAAGTGTATTAATGGCAGGTGTTGTATAGTATGTATAAAAAGATAAATAAATAGTGTATATAAGTAAGCATGCAATTGTATTGCATAATGTTGCTACATCTCTTGCTTGGCCTGTTTTTTATATTTTTGATACCCCTTTCTTGTTTTTATTAAATTCTCCCGTTTAATATCTAATGTCCAAATGATTATAAGTTAATATGTTTTTACAAGTGTCAAATAGTTTTGCAGCACCTTTGTTGTTTTTTAACTCAATGAAAGTCGTTAATAGGTACATGCAGGCAGTTGTAGATGAAATTGTATTTGGTAATGTATATGCACTGAAGGTAGTATGAATTTACAAATAGGATGTTGTATGCTTCTGATTCCCCACGCCTGCATACAAACCCATAATTGAGCATGTTGCTTTCATTTTATGACATTTCTGTTATGTCTAATTTAGGAATGGACGGTACCATGCTACTACTAACCTCCTCCACAAATACCTTGGAGATGTTCTAATTGCTTCATATTTGGATGTTATTCAAGAATCTGGTTATGATGATGCATATGTGAAGGAAGTGGAAGTAAGAATCCTCTCTTCAAGAATTTATTAATTACTTTTTATATCTATGATAGTTCTAACATTGATTTTTTAGCTTCTCTTTATTATTGCGGTTAAGAAGAAAAAGATTTCCTGGCACTCTTGAGTTCGAATTTGTGTTTGCTATAAGCCTATATAGTCACGCTAATATGATGCCTGCTTCATGGTTGTAAACAAAAATATTATTCTCATGAAACTTTGATGAGAAGCTTTGTGTAGAAATTCCAGTTTTGGTAGAAATTCCAGATTGCGTACATATTTTTTCTTACCAGAAGTTAATCTGTTTTTATAGTATTTGTTTTAACAGTGAATTTCCTTTCTTGAATAAAATTTTCATTTGAAAACAGAGAGCAGTTCTTGTGAAAACCCTCGATTGTTTCTGGAGGGATCATCTTGTAAACATGAACAGGCTCAGTTCAGCGGTATTCTTTGATCTTTTGTTTATTTAAATCTCAATTAGCTTGGCCGTAGTCATGGACTTACATGGAATATCTGGCAGGTAAACGTAAGGAGTTTCGGGCACAGGAATCCTCTTGAAGAATACAAAATTGATGGTTGTCGATTTTTCATATCTATGCTTAGTGCGACGCAACGGTTGACTGTAGAATCACTTGTGCAGTATTGGTCATCCCCAATGGACTGCCAAGAACTTTTTGCATCATAAATATGGGATTATTGACACATCAAATGTACTTATCTGCTCCACATTTTTCTTTTAGGCAACAGTTTTCCTAAATTTTATTATATATTCTTAATGAATCCATAAATAATTATAGGTTAATTCGTCAACGGATATGGGCACTAAAGGATCTCATACTTGGGACGTATGGTGTTTTAGTTTTGAACGGTCGCTGCAAAGAACCATGGCTTGCATCTTAATGGTGCTCGTATGTCAACTGAACTATTCTTGGGAGGTTCGGTTCAATGAACTTGAAATATTTCCATAGACAGGTCGATTGTTTTATTTATTTGTACATATATTGCTGTTAAATATACATGAGACGTTTCATATCAGTACTCATATGAAGAAATATTCTGCAGTGGCTGGCCAGCTGAGTTTCTGATGATGATGTAACTTGTAGGGCTGCATTAAGTGTTGCTTCGTTGTACAAGGTTGAATCTGAAGAAGGTTGCTTTGTGCCGGTGATGAAAAGATGGGAATGGATCCGACGGATTCCTCTTTGGGTTGCATGTGTTTTAGAGACTGTCATCTCTAAGAATGTCTCCTGTTTTAGGTTTGCATTGTTGTACAACAGGCTTACTATTGTATATGAGTCACAAAAGGGGACGGCAATCTTGTTTCCCCACCTTAATTAACACCATTTTGTATGTGGTTCCCTTTCTCCTTTTATATGTGAGGCCCGGCCACCTTCCGCCTATCCCTTATGTTCAGGAACGGGACCCGCCCAAGAACGACCAGTCATGTAGTGGTAAGGAATGCGTGGACTCCGCGAATGTCCCACGCCCCCAATTATTTCTGGAAATGTGAACACCACATCCACATGATGTATTTGTTAATGATGCCGTAGTGAGGATGCATAAGAAGCTTATCTGTGTTTGGACGTACCAACGAAAGAAGCACCATCGACAGACAAAATCATTGTCCTATCATGTCACTTCAAAGCTACATACATAATATACATGAAGAGAGGGAAAATTGATTTGGAGCCTGATGGTCCAGAAATGTGGGTAATTATCAGCTGGCAAATTTCTCAAAGTTAGAATATGAATGTATTTCCTAGTTCTATTTTGTTTTCTAGTTTTTAGAAAAACCTTTTCTAGGAAGGATTTTCTTTTGTAGTAGTATAAATAAGGCTCGGGCCCTCACCGCATCCCGAGCTCGACTCCGCTGTAGCACGATATTATCCGCTTTGGGCCCTGACCACGCCCTCACGGTTTTGTTTCTAGGAACTCACACAAGAAAAACTTCCCAGTGGGTCACCCATCCTAGGAATGCTCTGGCACGAACTCGCTTAACTTTGGAGTTTCGATGGAACCCGAAGCCAGTGAGCTTCCAAAAGGCTTCGTGCTAGGTAGAGATGGGAATATACATATAAGGCTTACGGGATCCTCACCCCTGGGCGATGTGTGATCTTACAATCCACCCCCCTTAGGGGCCCGACGTCCTCGTCGGCACATTTTCGCCCAGGGATTGGCTCTGATACCAAACTGACACACCCCGACCCAAATCAAGGCGTGACGGCTAGCACGCCTCGATTTGGGTCGGGGTGTGTCATGTTTTCTATCCAAGGTTCTTAATAATATTTTTCTTTATGCTAGTACGTTACTAGGGTGAAGTCATGAGCCTTAGCATGAATATGTAATCTTTATTTAATTTCTTATGATATTATGCATGCCTACTATGAACTATTAATCACTGTGTTTAAATTATCCTTATGTCTTAATACTTAGCTACCATTATAATGTTTAGATAAGTAATTGGATGCAATTTCTATTGGAATGTCACCCTGAAATTGAGGAATGCTTCTTGTTGTTAATAATTGTAAGTTCACTTAGGCAAATGCCACGTCTTAAAGGTTGCATGGTTTTTCAGATGATTTTTACAATGCGTAATGAGTCATGCATGTTTGCATTTGATCTGAATGCCACATATGGATTGCATGTTTGATATGTGTTCTAGCTTGAATGCCACAAGTAGAACATGCATAAGGAAAACCTAACCTTCAAAGTTGGATGTGTAATTAATAAATAATTGGTAAAACTACGTATGATTGTTAATGTAACGGTGGAACCCTAGTACTTTTACAATTCAATTTTCAAAAACTGTTTTCTCTTGTTTAACTTCTCTTGCCGTTTTCTTTACTTTGTTTTTATTTAAATTTGATTTTAATATTTTAAGTCATAAATCAACATTTTTTCCACACTTTGTTTTAATAATTAATTAAGACTAGAGAAAGTGTCCTTGCGCGATGCTGAGGGTTTTACAACCGTATGAAACATGTGGAAAGTTATAAATGTATATACGATAAACAATATTATTTACATATATGTGGAAATCTACTTACAGCCCTTTTTAAAAAAAAATTAAATAAATAAATAAATAAAAGAACAAAAAAAGAAATAATTTTGGCAATACTATTTAAATGCGGTGACTTCATACTATGCAAAATCTGTGTAGACCCATTTTAAGAATAATGTATGTGATTCTTCAACACTATCAATCTCTTTTTGCACATACACACAACCAATGAACACAAACACACACAGCCAAACTCTACTTTAAATAATATAACTGCCCCAACCTTCCTTAATGAGCAATAAAAATCTGATCCTTTATTCTGTTTAGGAAAAATGAGTTACTGTTCAATATTCGAAAGAGTATGGAGTGCAATGCGAGTAAATCACCCATTTGAAACAAAATTTACTCTCCTGTAGTGAGTAAATCACCCATTTGATGGAACACAATTATATGATTATCTATGAAATCCAAGTAATTCAAAGTGAACATGTTCTGCTCAGGATCAGTGTTGTTGGAGATGGATAGAACCCCATCCCACTGCACATACACAACCCCACAAAAATTGAAAAAAAAAACTTAAGAATGCAAGAAAGGCATGAAAAATCTAGAAACCCCACCCCCACCCACAAACCCAGAAAGGACCCAGAAATTTTTTCTAATCGTTAATTTCGATTCGACAAAATCAAGAAATTTTTTCTAAAGCCCCATTACATTAAATCACAAATTTAAAACAAATTTTAACATGCAATAGGTATAGAAGGTACCTGAGGTGATGAGGAATCCTTTGATCTTTGGCCCGAAAGCCACATCAGTTGGGCGGTGGAGGATCCGATTCGAGTAGACGCAGAAATCGTCAAAAAGCTATTAGGCAGACTTCACAAACTTGGACCGCTTCAGTATCGATGCATAGCAGGTGAACAGCCAAGAGAAACCGCGTTTTTGAGTTCCCTCGCTCGAAACGAAATGCCGTCATACTAGAGAAAATCTAAGAAGAAGGGAAGAGAAAAGTTCAACATGCAAAAGGTGAAGGAATTTCAATTGGAACGCTATGAAGCAAAGTTGATGCTAAAATCTAGTGAGGGGCTCTTCAAATTTGGAGCAAAAAGGTTTTTGATTAGAAAAGAAGTCGATCAGGAGGGAAGTAATCAGGGTAGAGGGACATTTTTCTCAGTGTCACAACTGTAATAACCAAAACTTACCAAGGGTAAAACATGAAGCACACTGTGCTTATGAACAGTGTTTCAGAGTGTGTTGAGTTTTCGTATAGATTGAATTTGGTTTTAATATAAATTGTTTCAATAATCCCAATGGAGAATGACATTGCTAGACTCGACTATACTATGATAACCTTGTTTCTCTTGCAAGTGTTTGAGGTGTCTTTATCCCTACTTTTGCAGGTGGTAAAAATCCTATCACATATCTTATAAAGATTGAGATACATTAATTGTAAGATAAAATGACATATAGATTAAAGTATTATAACGTATTGAAAATATGGAGAACAAACATATAACTGTTATAAAAATCGGCCTAGGCGGCCGCCTAGGCGCTGGAGAATGACCAATCACCGCGATTAACTCTTAATCGATCACAAAATCAGAAAACGATTAGGCGGACGCCTGTGTGGGATTAGACGGGACTAGGCAGAGCTATGTCGGTCTAGGCAGGGTTGGGTGGAGGCGGGCGTCTGTGAATCTGCTAGAATCTGGAAAACTTTTGAATCTGGAAAAATTGTTGCAGAGCCATGAATGCATGAGAAATAAGATGGGCTGGTGGTCCTAACCATTTTTTTTTCATTTTAAATGGACGTGTGGGTTTTTTGGTCCCACCACCTTTATTTTAGTGACACGGTTTCTTAGTCTCCACTAACTTTTTTACTAATTTTATATTACTTTTTTTTTCTCACTTAAATCCATCTTCACTTTCTATTTTTCTATCTTTTTTAGTGTTTTATTATTCTTTTATTTTTTTAAGTCATTGATAAGCTCATATTTATATATATTTTACATCAAATTCTCTTGTCTTTTGTTAGTTATTTTCTCATATTTTTGTGCTATTTACTTTGTTTTGGTGTTTTATAGAATTTATCTAGCTAAGAAAATAAAAATAGCATAAGTGTGATTTTATGTAATAAATTCGTCAAAACTGTCGATGTAGATTAGCTTTTAAATTAAATAATATATAAATATATATATATATATATATATATAATAATAATCCATAATGATGTTTAAAACATCATCATGGTTTGTTTTGTAAAGAAAAGAATATAAAAAAAAATAAAAAATAAAAAATCAGGATGAAATAAAATAAAGGAGAGAGTGGGCTGCCAGCTTAAAGAAATTAAAATATGAAAAGAAGAATGGGACGGTGCATAAGTGAGTAGGGCTGCCATAATAAACAAAAGAAAAGAAATCATGGCAGACAGTGGAGAATGCATGCGCATTGGCGCGAGGGTTGGTTGTGCAGAAAACGTGGACAAGCTGGAGCAAAACAAGAGAGAAATAATTAACCAGGGGGGAAATAAATAGAAGAAGTAAGGAGTCAGTCGGTCTTGGAGGGGGAGAGGAGTGGAAAGAAAGGGCAGGCTGCCTTTGGCAGCTTGCGAGAGAAACAGCGCAGGAGGGCCGAGAGCTGCTTGGCAGCGAGGAAGTCAGACGTGAGCTCCTGGGGGAGCTCCTCGGGGAACTGTGCGAAAATAAAAGGGGAAGCTGCTTTGGCAGCTTGGAAAGAAGTGAGGCACAGAAGGGAGGCGCACGGAAAGCAGGAAGTCTTCGAGGGGGAGGAATAAGGCGCTGACAAGCAGGAGACAGGAGCTGGGAAAACAGACTTGCGCAGCAAATCAGGAGGTCAAGACGTGGCTGCCCTTGTGCAGCGGGAAGAAGGATGAGGTCAGGACAGAGCAGCGAGGACAGCTGGCGCACGGGAGCTGGCGCAAGTGGAACCAGAGAGGGGGAAACTGCGGGAACAGGAGCGCGGAAAGGTGGAGACAGCTCGCTAGCTGCTGACCAAGAAAGGGGACGGACAGAAGCACCAAAATCCCCAACTCCTCCATTTGGTTTTATTCCTTTTATTTTTATTTACATGTTTAATTTAATTTACTTTTAAATTATGTTAAACATGTATACTTAATTTTTGTTTAGTTAGAGGTGAATTTGAAACCATGGATAAATGTTTATTATAATTTGATTTCATGGATAAATGTTTATTATAATTTGATTTACTCCAGTTATGAATTTATGAATGTTGGATGTGGTTTACTTTTCTGTGTTGATTAAGAACTTGTTTATGTATGTGGGTTAAGGGTCGACACTTAATTTTCATGCTTAGACTTGATGCTAGGATATAAGGGAATTTCACCTAATCGTTATAAACTTATATCCATGACTAGTAAAAATCGCTAGTCACGATTGTGTTTAGTAAACCCTAGGTTGGATTAACATGCGTATTCCATAGTTATGAATGCCTAGTCGATGCTTATGATTTCCATTGAACTTAATGATTTTTTATATGTCTCTCTATCATGCGTATTCCATAGTTAGGGAACTTGATAAAAATAATTTGGTTGTGATGCGTATCCCGTCCAATTCAATGAATCTAGGGAAATCTGAAGGTTAATTTAAGCGGACCTAATTAACTTGGAGCGTTGTCATTTATTCGTTTGATGAATTCATAACTGGGAATTAAATTGTATACATTTATTCATGTGTGGATAAGGAACCCTCTAACTAACGTTTCGTCATTTTATTTCTATAAAATATATTTTCTTTGAAGTTTGTTTTTAAAGTTTCTAGTTTAATTTACTTTTCATCAAAAATCAATCCCCCGTTTATTTTAAAGTGTTAGATTTATTAGAAATAAATTTAGTTTGTGTTTTCTTGAATTTTGAATTGTTTTGGGTCTTTTGATTTGTTTTAGATTATTTGTTAGTTTTATTTTGAGTTATTCTAGTTAAGTGTTTTGAGTCTAGTTTAGTGTTTTAAATTTTGTTTTTATGTTTTTAATTTAATTTTACTTTGGTTAGCATCCCTAGTTAATCCCCGGCCTAGAACGATCCCTACTTACATCATTACTACAACTGTCACAAATAGGGTTTAAATTTGTGCGTTATTTAATTTTCGCATCAAATTTTTGGCGCCGTTGCCGGGGATTAGCAAATTTGCTAATCCCTTGTTTATGTTTTTGTTTGTGTTTTATTTTATTTTTGGTTTGTTATGTCTTTTACTTTTGATATTTGATTTAGTTTTCTTTCTTTGATTTTAGGTACAAATGGAGCGAGACATGGCACTTACATTGATATTAAATAATAATAATAATAATAATAATAATAATAATAATAATAAACATCCATATAAAAATAATAATAATAATAAAAAAAAAAAAAAACAAACAAACAAAAATACTTATATTTATATATATAATTAAATAAACTTAAAAGCATAAATATTTTACAATAATGTGAACTAATAGCTTTCATTGGTCGTTGGTAGGTGGTGCCTCGGAGGTCGACGGAGCCCCAGAAAGACGAAGCGCCAGAGTTGGATCATTCGGAGCCTCAATACTTGGTGCAGCTCCCGAGGACGAAGACAACATAAACCTCGGGAGTAACGCCATAAACCGTTGATGATCACTCTGAATCCGCACTTCGGACTCCTGCATCTGATCCAGCTTCCTCTTCATGCTTGTTGAGTAATTAGTTGCGAGCATGTGCAACTCCTTATTCTCATGCCTAAGCACTCTGACCTCTTGCCGAAGACTAGCCACTTCAGCCATCAACGACTCAACCTGACGAGTTCGTGCAAGAAGGCGCTGTCCCATGTTTGATACTGAGCCTGCGCATCGGACGCTGTAAGCCAGAGAGTCCTGAACAGCCAGTTCGTCGGACCGCCGAGAAAGTATCCTAGTGTCTCTAGGAGTGAACAGATTTCTGGCCACCACCGAAGCGGTTGTTTCATTCATCATCATGGAATCCCCAACTGTAAGAGGACCATTTGGGGATATGAATGACGGCTGCCAAATGTTGGTTGCAGAAGATATATCACTATCTTCCTTAACATTCAAGTTAAGGCGACGGTCAGAAGGGCAAGACATTTTCTGAAGGTGTTGAGAATGAAGAGTCGGAATGATCAAGATTAAAAGAAGTGCAAGAGGGAGTGTTTACAGGAGGGAGTGTTTACAGGAGGGAGTGTTACAGGGGGAGCTTAAGTGTGTTGTGGAACAAAAATGAGCGTTCTTATAAGAAGAAGAAATCATTGAGGCATCACTCAGCAGTCGAAGAGGCGCCCTCTCGCAAATCGAAGAGCCGGGCTCCTTTCTCAAAAGCCGAATTCTTTTCTCAAAAGCGGCGTCGCCGTTCTCAAAAGTCGGGCGCCTTTCTCAAAAGATGGAGCAGTCAGGAATCACGAGGCGAGCAGCTTTTCCAGATTTGTCGTCTCTCGTCAAGCGCGCTGTCAGCTTTGCGCAAATTACGGGCTGCTTTGTCAGAAAGCGCGTAACCTGTACTGTTCATCCATCCACCGGCTGCCGACAGGGGTAAAGGAACAGCTTCGGTTGTGAAGAGAAGTCCTATAAACGTCTACCTTCGCCATCCATTGCAAAGGCAAACCCCCTCAACACTTCTTCATCTCCGAAAATGCCTTTCCAACAAACCCTCTCGAGTTACTCTGTGTTTCTCATTCCCTGGGATACCTTTGCAAACAAGTCATCAAGAGCTAGAGTATTTCATATCATGAAGGTTGAAAGCAAGAGTATCTCATATCATGCTTTCTCCCTGTCCTTGTCCTTGTCTTTGTGACAAGGAGAAAGCGAGCAATCAGCCAGCATTCGGTGTCAATCTTCCGATCTAAGAACCGACTGCCTGGAAATCCTTCCTGATTGCTTACCTAGCATTGCTCTCGAGTGCTCATCTTCAACCGCTGATGTACTTCCGAAGAAGACGCCACATCTGCCTGGAGAACAGATAAGGCAAGTGAAAATGATTACTTGAAGCATGTGGAGACAAGGTGCTGCTTCATCTTCAAGATCAAGTCTCATTTTCGTTGCTAAGAAGTTCCCCAGCCCAGTTCAAGCATACACCTGTGGAACGATACTTCTTCAAAAGCAAAAGTATCCCATATCATCAGAGTCAAAGGCAAAGATATCTCATGGCATGCTTTTCCTTTACCCTTGCTCTTGGCTACGGGACAAGGTGAAAGAAAGGAAATCGGTCGGCACTTGGACAGATTGAACAAAGAAGCAGACCACCACCTCTACCTCGTGCCTACCTGCCATGCAGAAGAACAAAAAGAGAAGAATGTAGCCTGAGACTCAATCAACCCGGCAGAAGGAGTCCGAGTTGAAACCAAAAGCTCGAGAAGCCTCAACAACACCACCAATCAAGTCTCATTTTCCTTGCTAAGAAGTTTCGAGGCCAGTTCAAGTTCAAAGCTGTGGAAAGTCACCAAACAGGACCAATGATCACTTATTAGTTTTATTCATTGTCTTTTTATTTTCATTTTCAATTTTTCGTTTGTTTGTTTTTTTTTATTTTCTTGCGTGCTTAACTGAATTATTTCTTTTCTTTGCAGGAACTTTTGGTTATTTCCACCCTTGAGGTTGATTGCAGAATTTTAGCTTGGGGTCATCGCTTGATTTTACTGCAAATTAGGGAAGTTTTCAGTCCTATTGCTTTTTTTTTTTTTTTTTTTTTTTTTTTTATTTTCTGACATTGGGGACAATGTCTAGTTTAAGTGTGGGGGTAAAGAGTATAAAATGACCAAATTGAAAATTTTTGTACCTTCGACTTTGAACTGGTTTCATTTGTTTCCATGTTATTGCTTTGTTTTCTTAATTAGTTTTGTTTTATAAAAAAAAAAAAAAAAAAAAAAAAAAAAAAAAATCGGAAAGTTTAAAAAAATCCAAAAATATTTCCTTGTTTTCCTTATTGTTTTGAATTAGATTTTTGTTAGTTTCCCCGACCCAATGATATAATTGAATAAAATTTGAACCATGATCATCAAAAACTTAGTTAACATGTGTTTTGTGAAATTCCTAATTCTCGTGTTAGTTTTGTACATATTTGATTATCTTTGAAAAACCAAATGCACATAGCCTTGTTGATGTGAAACTAAAGCATGATTTAAAGCTCCATATGTGAATTTAGTGACCATATACATCCTATGTGAGTTTTTGAGCCTATTGAAAGTGTGTGCATTTTTCATACACTCTTATTCTTTCATGTGTGATGAACTTATGTGAGATACTTCTCTAGAACTTGCATAACGATCTTTCGAAATTTTTTGTCATTGATTG
Organism: Malus fusca; assembly: GCA_035220775.1. NCBI lineage: Eukaryota > Viridiplantae > Streptophyta > Magnoliopsida > Rosales > Rosaceae > Malus > Malus fusca. Next base: position 16,280,096 of record CM069066.1, on the reverse strand, counting down.
CATGAACTTGAAAATGATAGAGGCATTAGGTTTACCACCATGGCCCAAATAACCATGTTTCCCAAAGAAAAATGATATCATTAGATTACCAATTTGAGCCGTATATGTTGAACCTTTTATTTCTTATCACCAGATATGTCTACCCTTATACCTAAAATATTTTTCCTTACCCTTTCCAAGCGAGCAATGCGAGATTGTCTTATGAGAAACGTTTGTGAAGTACTTTGGAGGGTGTTTGGCAAAATAATAAGTGTGGGGGTTTTTCATAGTTGTTTCTGCTTGAAATTGAAAAAAAAAAAAAGAAAAAAAAAAGAAAAAAAAGAAAAAGAAAGATTGTATACAAAGAAAATAAAAAGTTTTTAAAGTTTCAGTGTAAGGGTGTGGTTGGAGATGTCAGAAGAATCGTTGGAGAGCTTGAGTTCTTATAAATTTAAAGAAAAGAATTGCTTGCATTGTAGCTTGGAACTTGTGTTTACCTATTCTTTCATTTCAATAACCCTCGCCCTAAACCTCATTACGTCCAATAAAAGTCCTCTTGATTTAAGTTTTGCAATTATGATTGTGGAGAAGTGATCTTTATGCAAGCTTATGGTAGAACTTTCACATTTGATTCTTTGAGCGAAACACATTAAAACTAAACACATGTGTGATTGAGTGTATAATCCAGTGAGAATGTCGCTAGTTTGCATATGGTGTTTTTTTTAAAAAAATAAAATAAAAATTTTGAAATTGCATTAATATGGCTATCTCACACACTACACTTCAAGGATGATTCAAAGATTACTGCTAATATTTGAATTAGGAAAATGAACTTGGATTAGCTTGTTAGTGTTAGCTATGGTTCTTGATGATTTGTGTTCTCAAATGAAGTTCTATGAGGGTCATATAGGGGGAAACTAATGTTTTTCATGTTATTACTTTTTCATGTTTTCGTTTGTTTTGCTCGAGGACTAGCAAAAGCTAAGTGTGGGGGTATTTGATAAGCTCATATTTATATATATTTTACATCAAATTCTCTTGTCTTTTGTTAGTTATTTTCTCATATTTTTGTGCTATTTACTTTGTTTTGGTGTTTTATAGAATTTATCTAGCTAAGAAAATAAAAATAGCATAAGTGTGATTTTATGTAATAAATTCGTCAAAACTGTCGATGTAGATTAGCTTTTAAATTAAATAATATATAAATATATATATATATATATATAATAATCCATAATGATGTTTAAAACATCATCATGGTTTGTTTTGTAAAGAAAAGAATATAAAAAAAAATAAAAAATAAAAAATCAGGATGAAATAAAATAAAGGAGAGAGTGGGCTGCCAGCTTAAAGAAATTAAAATATGAAAAGAAGAATGGGACGGTGCATAGGTGAGTAGGGCTGCCATAATAAACAAAAGAAAAGAAATCATGGCAGACAGTGGAGAATGCATGCGCATTGGCGCGAGGGTTGGTTGTGCAGAAAACGTGGACAAGCTGGAGCAAAACAAGAGAGAAATAATTAACCAGGGGGGAAATAAATAGAAGAAGTAAGGAGTCAGTCGGTCTTGGAGGGGGAGAGGAGTGGAAAGAAAGGGCAGGCTGCCTTTGGCAGCTTGCGAGAGAAACAGCGCAGGAGGGCCGAGAGCTGCTTGGCAGCGAGGAAGTCAGACGTGAGCTCCTGGGGGAGCTCCTCGGGGAACTGTGCGAAAATAAAAGGGGAAGCTGCTTTGGCAGCTTGGAAAGAAGTGAGGCACAGAAGGGAGGCGCACGGAAAGCAGGAAGTCTTCGAGGGGGAGGAATAAGGCGCTGACAAGCAGGAGACAGGAGCTGGGAAAACAGACTTGCGCAGCAAATCAGGAGGTCAAGACGTGGCTGCCCTTGTGCAGCGGGAAGAAGGAGGAGGTCAGGACAGAGCAGCGAGGACAGCTGGCGCACGGGAGCTGGCGCAAGTGGAACCAGAGAGGGGGAAACTGCGGGAACAGGAGCGCGGAAAGGTGGAGACAGCTCGCTAGCTGCTGACCAAGAAAGGGGACGGACAGAAGCACCAAAATCCCCAACTCCTCCATTTGGTTTTATTCCTTTTATTTTTATTTACATGTTTAATTTAATTTACTTTTAAATTATGTTAAACATGTATACTTAATTTTTGTTTAGTTAGAGGTGAATTTGAAACCATGGATAAATGTTTATTATAATTTGATTTCATGGATAAATGTTTATTATAATTTGATTTACTCCAGTTATGAATTTATGAATGTTGGATGTGGTTTACTTTTCTGTGTTGATTAAGAACTTGTTTATGTATGTGGGTTAAGGGTCGACACTTAATTTGCATGCTTAGACTTGATGCTAGGATATAAGGGAATTTCACCTAATCGTTATAAACTTATATCCATGAGTAGTAAAAATCGCTAGTCACGATTGTGTTTAGTAAACCCTAGGTTGGATTAACATGCGTATTCCATAGTTATGAATGCCTAGTCGATGCTTATGATTTCCATTGAACTTAATGATTTTTGATATGTCTCTCTATCATGCGTATTCCATAGTTAGGGAACTTGATAAAAATAATTTGGTTGTGATGCGTATCCCGTCAAATTCAATGAATCTAGGGAAATCTGAAGGTTAATTTAAGCGGACCTAATTAACTTGGAGCGTTGTCATTTATTCGTTTGATGAATTCATAACTGGGAATTAAATTGTATACATTTATTCATGTGTGGATAAGGAACCCTCTAACTAACGTTTCGTCATTTTATTTCTATAAAATATATTTTCTTTGAAGTTTGTTTTTAAAGTTTCTAGTTTAATTTACTTTTCATCAAAAATCAATCCCCCGTTTATTTTAAAGTGTTAGATTTATTAGAAATAAATTTAGTTTGTGTTTTCTTGAATTTTGAATTGTTTTGGGTCTTTTGATTTGTTTTAGATTATTTGTTAGTTTTATTTTGAGTTATTCTAGTTAAGTGTTTTGAGTCTAGTTTAGTGTTTTAAATTTTGTTTTTATGTTTTTAATTTAATTTTACTTTGGTTAGCATCCCTAGTTAATCCCCGGCCTAGAACGATCCCTACTTACATCATTACTACAACTGTCACAAATAGGGTTTAAATTTGTGCGTTATTTAATTTTCGCATCAGTCATATTACATTGTATTTAAATCCTAACATTACATATATATTATTTTAAAAGTAAAAGCATAATATTTATGTATTAACAAATCTAATTAAGATAATTTTGAACCCAATTATTTCTCTTAATTTAATCTTACCGTATGCACCCAAATATAATAAATTTACCTTAATCCGCCTAGGCACTAGGCCTCAGTCCGTCGCCTGATTGGCGCCTAGTGTTTTTTATAACCTTGGCATATAATGAGTTCATCCAAGTACTCAACAAGTCTCTTACAATTTATTGAAAAATAAAATAAAATCCAAACTGAAAGTTATCGATTTTCTATCTAAGTGAGAGTCATGACCTAGGCGAGCTAGGTAGACGCCAAAGGAGGTCTAGGTGCTCTTTCTTAATTTTCAAACAAATAAGGATTAATTGGGGCAATAACTAGCCGCCTAGCGCCTAGAGCTAGTCGGAGATTTTTAGAACAATGCTTACAACCCATGTATAAGGATAGGTTAGATAACTCACTCTATTTAGAATTCATAACCACCCTGTCTAGTCTTGTCCATTTCACATTTTGACACAACAAACAATGGACTAGACAAGTCCATTTTAATTGATCACAACATATCCAAATTTAGGTGTGGTCAATTGAAATTTTAATAGACATTTTTAGAGTCCATCCAAATTTAGTATTGAAAGTATCAAAGATTTTGTAGAATTTCATTAAGTTATGGATTTTGTGAGATTTGAGAGCAAGAACTATACATAACCAAGGAAAAAAAAATCCCACCTCACCTCTAGAATTTCATATCCAGCGATTGTTTTCAATATTTCTTTCAAGTTTTATGGCTTTGCATGTTTCACTTGTGGAACCTTTGTCCATTTCTGTATATGAGCATTGTGTTTTTTTTTTCTTCTTGAATGAAGTGCTCTTTGATCACCAAAAAAAGAAATCATCCAAAGAAGTCGATCTTCTTCTGATGCAAAATCTAATCTATGTTCTGATAGTAACCTCATTTCCCCATTTGTGCAGTCCTCAAATCTCTCCCCACCCATAAAAAGTAGACCAATGTAGATCAATTGAATATATCTCTACCACCCCAACCACAAACGTAGTGACGCAAACAAACCGACGAACACCAATCTAGATCCAACTTCTTAAGTTCCTTTGTTCATTCAACAAAGGAATAAGCACATCTAGTTGTGTTATCCTCATTATGTTAGACATATCTAACATGTTCTTCCAATGATACATTATTAATAGGAAGATGGTGAGGATGGGACTACTTGGGTACATTCAAGACAATCTATGTGCTAAGTATGGAAACTAAAGTCTTCGGGTTTTTGTTGTCAAGTTTTGGATAGTGTTTGCAAATATATCGGTAAACACTACATAACGAATATAAATTTATGGATTTTAAGCCATTTGATCTAGGTCTTTAAATCAAATAGCATCACCCACTATTTTGACAAATTCCATATCCCTTAAAAGGAATTCGAGAGTTTTGGAAACTTTTAGTAGGGTATCGGAGGCTCACTATTACCAAGCCCAACTCACAATGATATGATGTTGCTAGCATTAACATTAATGAGAGTGTAAGATTACTCATTTACATCTCATGTAAGTTCCCATCTAATTTGGCATGTAGAGAATGTTGTCTCACAATGATATGATGTTGACTCCATTGCACTTAGTTAAGTCATTCACACCATGCAAGTTCATGTAGGGGTTCAAGAACAACCTCATAATGATATGATGTTGGCAATTCTAGTTGCCTACCTTTACAACATCAATTATGCGTATAGAACTCTTCTTGAGTGTAAACACATACTTTGTACTCCCTCATGATAGGGTGAAGTCAGTGTATAAGTCACAAACGATTGGATCCTATTACGGTGGAAGGCCACAAAAGAGTGTTCAAAGCACTCCCACGCTTTACAACTTAATAACGGTTTTGGTGAGGGTTTTAGGTCTTATCACAACAATCATTTTAATCCAATTAAAACTATTTGGTCTTATCACCACTATTGGTCCATGTGATTGATTTAGTAGCATATAATACTCGCACTATACTTGTAAAACATTTTTAAAGCAAGTATATGGTACTACTAACATAAGCTTTGCATTGTTTGACGGACTATGTGTTGGAAATGTGCCCTAAAACCAATCATATGATGATACTTTACGGACATTTCACATGTTGAACTAATCAAGTTTAATATCAAGGGCAAAGATTATTGTTTAAGCCGTCTCATATAAATGTTATATGCTTAAACGATAAGTCCAAGGAATATGTAATTAGGAGAATGTAATTTAAACAAGTTAGATTCTTGAGACCATTCTCTTTCGTATACATATCCTAAACGTTCATGATCATAGGATTGCCAATTGGGCATTGACAGTCCGTTAAGATCAGTACGTGCTATGTCTTCTCTCAGGGAGAGTGACATAAAAATTTGTCCTTTAGTGATTTTGGGTCTTTACATAAAAATTTGGGTCAAAGTGCAAATATAAAAAAGTATCAAAATTTTATGTAATTGCATAAAAGTCCCAAAAGTGTGCTACTTTAGCAAGGTGGCCAGTTTTGTAGAGAGAGATGTGATGGTGTATGTGATTTTCAAAGTTGATAAAGTGATTGGTAATGTGTTGATTGAATAGTGAATAGTACCAATCAACACACATAAACTATTACAAACAAATTTTAAATAAAAATCTTAATCATTTTGAATCAAACACCCAAACTTGATGTTATTGTTCTGAACTTGAAGAACAAAACAAGAACATCGAAGAACATCGATGAAAACCCATAAGGGTTCCATGAACATTTTTCACCCTAAGACACCCCAAAATTTCTCAAACTTAAGGGAATTAACATATTAACATACTATGGTACTTAGGGGGTTCCTAATGTCACCATTACAACATTCAAATCATATGCTAGGAACAACAAAACCCAAAAGGGTTCACTAACTACTAGACCTAGGCTCTGATACCGCTTAAAGGAAATTCTTTGAAAAACTAAGTTCATTAAGCAACATAATACATGCATTTAACGATTAAATGGCGAAAGCATGTTTCTATGCATTTCAAAACAAAACTTAAACCATGAAATTCAAAACCTAGTAATGGTGGTGAACCAAGACTTACTCAAATTCAAAGAGAAAGAGTTGAGATTTCTTTATACCTTTGAAGTTTCTCTTTGCATAAGCAAAGACTAATTACTCATATGAGGGCCTTCATTCTTTGCATCTTTGGTCATTGGATTCTAGGATTTGGAAACTTGAATGATTCTCCAAAAGTTTCCAAAGTTGGAGACCTTTAACTTCCCACACCAAGGATGATTATGGATCAAGATGAGTGACATAGGAGGAAGAAAATTGCTAGCTAAATCCCTCGTATGTGGCTGGCTTCCTGGAGAGAAAGAGAGAGCAAGATGTTCTATCATCTTTTCTCAAAGAAAACCCTAATGAAAGAAAAGGCTATAAAGTTGCTTTTATACCTTTCTTTATTTGAGTGGCAAACTTGTAATAAGTCCAAGACCACTCTCTCATGGTCTGTACGACATACACCTACTTGGATCCAAGGTGAGCGTGCGGTGCGGGTGAATAATATAAGCACTAACAACATGATTGCAGGTTATGAGCTATCAACATAATATACATCGTCAATGATTCACATGAATAACATAAAACTCACCTGATACTCACTTGTGCGTCCATAACACCAATTCACATATATATATGCATCAATTATCAATTCATATAATTCATATCATGCATGCATGGCATTTTAGAAACATACTTTCATTAAAACTCAATTTCTGGGAAATTTAATAGCATATAGGTATAAACAGAAAATACTGCCCACTCACTGATAAGTCGAAGGGTCGTAACCCCCGTGATGTCCCTGGATGCGCTCGTCCTCGGGATAGGTATCACCTATATGCGAAATAACTATAAAAATGTTATTTTAAAGCATATAACCAAGAATTCTCAATAACTTCTCATACGGTGCTCAAATTGGGTATATGAATATACCACAGTGACCTACTCGACGTCGATAAATTTTTAGAAAAAATTTTGGGCTTGTCACGCGCCCCCACGCGCCAGGAAGGGCAAGGGTTCACGCGCCCCCCACGCGCGTCTCCTACCTCAGCTCGCCGGACTGGTTTTTCCGGTGGCCGGAAAACTGGGAAATTTTTAAACCACTATAACTTCCTCATTTCTTCACCATTTTCAACGTTCTTTATATCAAAATGAAGATCTTGACGAGATGAACACATCCATACCTGCCTCGACCCCTAACTCGCCGGGGATTCACCGGAAAAAGCTTCAAAAGTTCCGGCCTAAATTGAAAAGTTCCGTTCTCCGTCCTCCGACGTCCAAATCCTACCAACGACGTACCCCGAAGCTCGTGAGGACTTCCTTAAGCTCACAGTGAGCTTGAAATTCCCTGAAACACGATATTTTACGTGTGCATGAACAGTGATTTCAATATGGGTCACGGGTTCGACGAGGTTTCTAAGGTTTCACGTCCTAAAAATAACACCAAACGATCAAGGAGGTCGAAAGGATGAAAAACCATACCTTTTTGGCGTCGATCCGTGAAAGTTCGAGGGTTTTGGTGCCTCGTCCGTACGAGTCGAGAGGGAGAGAGAGGAAGAACTGAGAAGGGGAGAGAGATAGAGGGCACGGGAGAAAGGGACAGGGTGTCCCGTGTGTGTGTGTGGTCCTTCATAACCCATCACCATCCATATTTTCCTAACCACATAAATTACAAACCAACTCAAAATATTTTCCAAAAGATTGAAATATATGAATTTAGTCCAAATAATATGTCACACACACACATACCTTAATACCCGTCAAGGGTAATTCCGTCATTTCACGTCCTTAATAAGAAAATCTCGGGACAGGCTGTGACATATAAAAGTACTTATAATAAGAGCAATATCGTATAATTAGGTAAGGTAGTGATCTAACAATTAGGCGAGTATTTCTCTTGTTCAGTAAAACAAAATGCTATTATTTCTTGAGAAATTCATTTCTCTAGTGATATATACTCATTTGACATTAGTCATCATAATTTTTATAGCATGTTATGTAATCACATGTAGCAATGGACTGATTACAATCCATTGACTCTATGTTTGTCAGCATGGCATGGTCTAATATATTGACTTGCGGTTTCCAATATTAGTGATTCAATACCTATGTGCCAGGTACTATATTGTATGCATAGTAGTATTTTATTAAAAACCACCTAGTTTACTGATGCGAAATATATAAGCACACAAATTAAACCCTCTTTTTATCAAATGTAGTAAAGTATGTAAGTAGGGATCGTTCTAGGCCGGAGATTAGGAGGGATTGCTAAATCACTTGGAAACTGACTTGAAAACGTAAAAACAAAGTTTAAAACACTAAACTAGACTCAAAGAATGCAAAACTATACTTTAAAATACTAAGATAAACAAAAAGATTCAAAACAGCAACCAAAGACTCAAAACTGCCTTAAAAACACTTTTTTGGGCAGTTTAGAGCACAAACACAAACTTGGACGAATTTTGGTTTTCTAATGAACTAAAACACTTAAAAACATAATCTAAGACAAGTTCTAATTAATATGACTCAAAGAAATAAGATGGGGTTGATTTGTTGGAAATGTGCCCTAAAGCCATTCATATGATGATACTTTACGGATATTTCACATGTTAAACTAATCTAGTTTACATATAAAAGGCAAACATTATTGTTTGAGGCGTCTCATATAAATGTTATATGCTTAAACAATAAAGTCCAAGGAATATGTGATTGGAAGAATGCAATCTAATATAGTTAGATTAATGAGACCATTCTTTCGTAGACACATCCTAAACGTTCCTGATCATAGGATTGCCAATTGGGCATTGACAGTCCGATAAGATCAGTACGTCCTATGTCTTCTCTCAGGGAGAGTGACTAGTCTCGAGTCATTGGTGTGTGTGACATCAAGACAAGTACGTAGGTGCTCAATAGAGAATGAGTTCACTGAACACGATCAACGAGGAGTTCTCATACTCATGTCACATGAGAACTCATGTTTGGGATAATGCAAATTAGTCCTTTGACCTGAGGCATCACAGTTGTTGTCTTGTGGTTAAGTCCTTGATCTTTGATTATGCCAAAGTCACCCCATCGGGGTGTCCACGACATCATTGGGGTTAAGCCACTTAGTCATGGAGATAAGTGAATGCGCAACAAGGGATCTCTAACCTTCAATTGGCTTGAGGGAGAATACTCTATGATATGATTAAAATCTCTGGCCAGAGTATGAATGAGATTGGGGAATGCGTTCCAAATCACATTCAAGGTAATCATAAAATGCAAATGAATCACATTGGATAGTAGACATGAATAAATAAACTATCAAACCAAACAATGTGGTCAAGAGTATTAGATTAGAGAAAGACCGTATTGCATTTGTAATCCTAAACTGAATAGGTTCTCTACCTCTTCTGATTAGCTTGGGTAGCCATGATATGCTGCTAGGGGTCACTCATGGTTTGTGGAAGCCCTAAACGTGTGTAATCACTAAAGGGAGAATTGAAAGTAAGTTTCAATTCACAATCGATGTAAAATGGTTTTAATCGCCCACTGCCTCGCTAAAAGGAACCTAATGTATCGTACACCAAATAAGGTGGAGATTGAAGAAACAAAGGAGATGAATTAAATGGTTTAATTATTTATGGCAAGGATTAATTAATATGTTAATTAATCAAACGAATAAGTTCGTTAAAGACCTCGGGATAGTTTTGGACCTTAAGGCCCAATGGGCTTCGAACGTCAAAGCCCATTGACTTAAGTTGTATGACAACTTAATGAATAAAGATTCACAAAGGCCCAAAAGCCCATATCCATTTAGTGTTGAATTAGGGTTTTTGGTTCTTTAGGTCATTTAAAGAAGTGACTATATAAAGAACTTTATAACCTAAAATTCATAAGTTGTTGATTTTAGAGAAAATTGGTGAGAACACAAAGCTTCCATTTCTCTCTAAGAGGCCAACCACCTTGGGGGATATTGTCTAGCAATTCTATTTCCTCAAGGTCACTCATTTCCTCTCCAATCCAACCTTGGTGTAGAATCTTTAGAGGTTCTCAATTTTGGGAACTTGGAGAACCTATTCTTCTAACCAAATCCATGGAGCTAAGAAGCAAGGAATGAAGGCCCTATCTCTTGGGTGATTATCCTTTGCATATGCAAAGAGGAATCTACAAAGGTAAATATTTCTCAACTAACAAATTGTTGTTTTTTAAGTTGAGTCAAGGTTCACCAATCTACTAGGCTTTGAATTTCATGGTAGATGTTTTGTTTTTGAATGCATGAAAGCATGATTCCGCCTTTAATTGTTAATTGCATGCTATATGATGTTATTCAAATGAACATGTTTTTCACAAAATTTCCTTCAAGTGGTATCAAGAGCCTAGGTCTAGTAGTTGGTGAATCATTTTGGGTTTTGTAGTTCATAGTTTTTGATTTAAAAGTTGTAATATGTTACAAGCTTTATTCTTGTTTCTTTGAATGTAAATTTTGTTAGAAAATTTGCCATCTCAAATGTTGTAGATGTAGTTCATATGAGCATGAATTTTGGAGCTAAAATTTGGTGCCATGTTTTTTGGGAAATTCGGCCAAATCCAAAGGGTGATTTTTTGGGTTCATGTTTGTCTTGTTAAAATGGTTTTAAAGTGACTTTTGGAACCCCTAAGTACCCTAGGATGTTAACCCTCTTTTGAGTGATGAAAATTTGAGTTTTGGTGAGTGAAAACATTCATGGAGCTATTATGAGTTTTCATGAGTGTTCTTCAATGTTCTTGAAGTTCTTGCCAAGAACAAAAAGTTTTGAAGTTTTGATTCAAAATGTTTTATGTTTTTACATAAAGTTTTGGTTTAATTTTAGTGGGTGATTTTAGTGGGTGATGATTATTTGTAAAGTATTATTAATGGTTTTAATGGTAGACAAACTTTTTTAAAAAGTTTGACATAAATTCAATTAATGGCTATAATGGTAGACAAACTTTTTTAAAAGTTTAACATAAATTCAAAATATTTCATCTTTACCTCACCTAACAAAACCCACTTACAAAAACTTTGTAAAAATCATATTTTTTCTATCATGGCCGGCCACCCTAATTAAATAGGGTATTTTTGGGTCTTTTATTCAATTACATAAAGTTTTGATACTTTTGTGTATTTGCACTTTGGCCCAAAAGTTTACGTTTTTACGTTAAGGCCCAAAAACGTTAAAGGACAAATTGTTTTGCTCCTTTAATGAAGTTTTTTGTATTTGTTGAAATTTTTGGGTTCTAGTTGTAATTACATGAAGTAGTGGACTTTTGTGTTTTTACAAAGTGACCCCAAAAGTTTGTGTTTCGCAATATAGCCCAAAAAGTTGTGGTTATTGCATGATGGCCCAAATTAAGTAGGGAACAAAAATTGTTTTGTCTCTTTAAATGAGAATTGGATTTTCATTTCATTTAGCTCCATTTAAATCAATTTTATGGATACAAAAACCAAATGAAAATGTTGCATTCAATTTAATTAATTAAAGTGTTGATTAATTAAAGGGTGATTATGAACCTAAGCCTACGATAATTGAGCTATGTGAAAGGCCGTTTCAAATTTGTTTGAACCATGGGAATGTGTAGATTAATTTTGGTTGTAATTTGATTTGATCAAATGTTGTAAAAGAGCATAAGCTCTTCTTTACTTTAAAGTAATTTGTTTTATGCAAATGTTGTAAAGAGCATAAGCTCTCTTTTACTTTGAAGTACTTCTTTCTTGCTTTATTTGATATGCATGAAAATGAAGTAGTTGGGTCCAACGCCCCTAAGAACAACACGCCTTAATGTGATTAAACGCGTAACTAAAATCAATCTCCATCCCTAGTCCGAGATTCAACACAAGGCTCGTGTTGAATCTAAACAAAGGTTCATAGTCATCCTAAGGCCCTAAGGCAACTATATAGTCCATCAAATGAATGCAAACCTTACGTTAGTAGTATCATATACTCTTGCTTTAAAAAACCGTTTTATAAATATAGTGGGAGTATTATATACAACTAAATTGAATCAAATGGACCAATAGTTGTAATAGGACCAAAATTGTTTTAATAAAGATTAAAATGAATATGTTTATGTGATGAGACCTAAAACCCTCAACCAAACCATTATTAAGTTAAAAAGCGTGAGAGTGCTTAGAACACTCTTCCGTGGCCTTCCACCGTGGTAGCTCCAATCGTTTATGACTTGTACACCGGCTTCACCCTATCATGGGGGAGTACAAAGTGCATGCTTATACTCAGGAGGAGTCTATATACATACTTGATGAGGTTAGTGTAGGCAACGAGGATGGCCAATATCATATCATTGTGAGGCTATTCTTGAACCCCTTCATGAACTAAGCATGGTGGGAATGACTTAACTAAGTGCAATGGAGCCAATATCATATCATTGTGAGGCAACATTCTCTAGAGGCCAAATTGATGGGTACTTGCATTAGTTGCAAATGAGTAAGTGTACTCTCTCATTATTATTAATGCTAGCCAATATCATATCATTGTGAGGTGGGCTTGGTAATAGTGAGTCTCCCATAACCTACTAAGAGTTTCCTCAAAAACTCTCGAATTCCAATGAGGGATATGGAATTTGCCAAAAATAGTGGGTGGTGCTATTTGATTTAAAGACCCGAATCAAATGGCTTAAAATCAATCGATTTATATTCGTTATGTATTTGTTTACCAATATATTTGCAAACGCTATCCAAAACTTGACAAAGAAAATCCGAATGTTTTAGTTTCCAGACTTGGTAACACAATCCCAAAGATTGTCTTAAATGGATTGTGCATGTACCTAAGAAGTCTCATCCTCACAATCTTCCTATTGATAATGTATCATTGGAAGAACATGTTAGAAATGTCTATCATGAAGAGGACAACACAAACAACCAATGCTTATTCCTTCGTTATATGAACAAAGGAACTTATGAACAAATAAGAGTTGCCTTGAACAACTCTTGAAAGTTTGTAATTATGTTTAGAACATAATGGTTGGTTGACAAAAATAGTCCATCAACATGGACTTATGATGATTTTGAATCATTGAGTGTTGAAGTGATAAACCACTTAACGAGACGGAAACTAAGCTAGGACTTCACCTTTATGTCCCTATCCTAATGGTTCACTAAGTTTATTGTAAACTATGTAGTGAACAATAACCACACACTCTCCAAAATGTTTGATGTGTATAACACAATTGAAAAAGGTTTCAAGAGAGATAGTGGGAGTTTAGGGACCATGACTATTGTAGTCAAAGGAGAAGTCAAATGAAGAAGATAAAATTAACTCCAAGGGAACAAACTTTCTTTATGAAAGGATGGACATTGGAAGGGGTATTTGCAAGAAATGTCTTGCAAATGTCAAGAACACACCTTTCGAAGGTGTTGTAAATTGTTCTTGAATAGTTCAAAACAGTTGGTTCTTCTACTTGAATGCTTGATTCCGTATTAGTAACTATGTTTTACAATCGTTGTAAAAGTGTGACTAATAAGAAGTAGAAGATTAATGAGAGAAGAGAAAGTACTTCACATTCGGAACGTGAATGAAATATAGATCTCTGCGAAAGCAGATGGTACTAACTTCCTCATATGAACTACCAAAGAAATTGGAAAAACCAAAGATTGTCTTTACATTCCAATTTTAAGGAACTCAATTCCATCACTATAGTAGAGATGGATGAATGTTTTGTTTGACAAAACATTGTTCTTTATTAATCACTGATTGGATTATAGTAATCTAATTGATTGTCTCTATAGTAGAGATGATATGGTAGCGTTAACTGTTTAGAATATAATGATGCTTAAAACCCAAAAGGTTGCAAGATAGTGGCAATTGTCCACAACATAATACTACTCATGTTGTATGACATTCACCGAAGATCACTCTCGGTTGGACTATAGTTTATTATGAATAAACACAAGTCCGAATACTTTGCAAAAGGTTTCAAAGAATTCAAGAAATGTAAGTTGATGAGTAAGACGTCTAAAGTACTTACCTCCTTAGATTTGATCCAAGGAAAGGTAACACTTTAGATGAGTTTCCTTGAAAGATATCAAAAAAATTAGCATCATAAGATAATGATTTTCTCCATTAGGAGAAGAACGAACTTGAATAAGATTTAGTTCGTTGAATATTATCAATTACCCATATATATAGGATATATACTTCTAAAACAATATGATTGTCAATTAGGAGATCTTCCAAATTTTCATAACTCCATAGGATGTAGTTGGAAAGAAAGACAAATCTTAATCATGTTAAGATTTGGGGTTGTGTGCTAATGAGCAATATTTGTTTAAAAATTATCTTGTGGATATCCTTAAATTAACCTTTGGATATCACTTCTATAAACCAACCAACAAATGTTGTTTGTTGAGTAGTTCATTGTAATCCTACAATGAGATTTGCCTTAGAGCAAATGAACTAGGAATAGAACTCAAAAGAATGGGTTCTTTGAGAGACAAGATGATAATCAACAAATATAACAACCTAGTTCCTATACCACAAGCTCCAAGGTAGTCAAAAAGAATTTTAAACCGTCTCAGTTGAATGGTTTGAACTTTATGACTACATTGAGTGTATATACAACATATACTCAAGGAAATGGTAAAGTACCATTTGACCCGAAATAATGAAACCTTCATAGCTAATTGGTAGCTTAAGGTGACTACAATCAAAGAGAATGGTTGACTTTGAAGGAACCATCTTTGACGTAGTCTTAGTTTCAATTAATTCGAAGATTGCTAGCTACAACTAAATGGTGATTCAATGTTTGGACATGATATAGGTTTCCGAAACCATTATTAAGATAGTCTTGATAATTTATGTCTAAAACTATGAATCACAAGACATGTAAGTTGTAGAGATCCAACCATCATGGATCTAAGCAAGCTAGTGGGAGCCATAAACGTCTTATGAGGGAAAGATCAAATTGTTTGATTTCTCATAAAGATGTAAATGAATCTTTTGTTTACTAGGTTTACAAAAGATTAGTGGGAGTTAATCATATTCCTAAATTTAAATATATGTATGATATATTAATTTTGGAAATGAAAAGAATACTTCATTATTAAAGTTATGACTTTAAACTTTCTATAACGATAGAATGTATATGGGAGACATAGTCTATATACATGGGATGGAAATCTATAATGATAGATTTTAGGATATAAATGGATTATATCATGCCCTAATAATAGACAAAAGGATGCTAGGAAGTTTCTCATATGATGATAAACTTCAATCAGAAGAACAACTCTAGTGAGACTAGGAGGTAGCTCTTCTCAAAGGGAACGTACCCTTTGACTCCCAAAGAAATAATGCATAAATAGAATCCTTTATGCATAGGCAAAAAGGTGATTTACGTATTTCATATTGTATGAAAATGTTGATATGAATTGTACCTAGATCGGTACAAGGCGATATCAGTGCAAGCCCAGGATCAGAACCATGGCAACTGTCAAGTGAATCCTTAAGTATTTAAGAAATACTAAAGGATAGGTTCCTCGAAGAATGAGGAAAAATTAGAGTAACGTAATGGAAGCGTAAATGTATTAGATTATGAATCTAATCCATCATTGGATGTTTCTTCATTATGAATGAAGAGATAAACAGATATCTCTTTATTATGACTAAAGAGATATTTGGATGGAAACATTAAAGTAATGACTTTAGTGTGTTCCATTATGAATGCAAAATATATTGCCATATAGAAGTTTACAACAATGTTGTTTGGATGGGAAAGTTCATTTATGAACTCTCTATTCGGTTCCAACCAGAAAGTGTATCTAGTGTACTGACACTACGACAGTAATGGGGCGATAGCTCAAGCCTGGGAATCAAGGTCTCATCAAGATCCGAACTCATATGAGAGACTGAACCACATGATTGGGAATCATGTATAATGGTGACGTCGATATTCTCAAGGTTGCTTCTATGGATAACATATAGATATCCATTTCCTAGGCCTACTATTCAGCCATTTAGGAAATGACTACAGAAGAGGAATCATAACAGATGACCAAGCTGATTGGCTCTAGTGCAAGTGGGAGATTGTTGGAAATGTGCCCTAAAGCCATTCATATGATGATACTTTACGGATATTTCACATGTTAAACTAATCTAGTTTACATATAAAAGGCAAACATTATTGTTTGAGGCGTCTCATATAAATGTTATATGCTTAAACGATAAAGTCCAAGGAATATGTGATTGGAAGAATGCAATCTAATATAGTTAGATTAATGAGACCATTCTTTCGTAGACACATCCTAAACGTTCCTGATCATAGGATTGCCAATTGGGCATTGACAGTCCGATAAGATCAGTACGTCCTATGTCTTCTCTCAGGGAGAGTGACTAGTCTCGAGTCATTGGTGTGTGTGACATCAAGACAAGTACGTAGGTGCTCAATAGAGAATGAGTTCACTGAACACGATCAACGAGGAGTTCTCATACTCATGTCACATGAGAACTCATGTTTGGGATAATGAAAATTAGTCCTTTGACCTGAGGCATCACAGTTGTTGTCTTGTGGTTAGGTCCTTGATCTTTGATTATGCCAAAGTCACCCCATCGGGGTGTCCACGACATCATTGGGGTTAAGCCACTTAGTCATGGAGACAAGTGAATGCGCAACAAGGGATCTCTAACCTTCAATTGGCTTGAGGGAGAATACTCTATGATATGATTAAAATCTCTGGCCAGAGTATGAATGAGATTGGGGAATGCGTTCCAAATCACATTCAAGGTAATCATAAAATGCAAATGAATCACATTGGATAGTAGACATGAATAAATAAACTATCAAACCAAACAATGTGGTCAAGAGTATTAGATTAGAGAAAGACCGTATTGCATTTGTAATCCTAAACTGAATAGGTTCTCTACCTCTTCTGATTAGCTTGGGTAGCCATGATATGCTGCTAGGGGTCACTCATGGTTTGTGGAAGCCCTAAACGTGTGTAATCACTAAAGGGAGAATTGAAAGTAAGTTTCAATTCACAATCGATGTAAAATGGTTTTAATCGCCCACTGCCTCGCTAAAAGGAACCTAATGTATCGTACACCAAATAAGGTGGAGATTGAAGAAACAAAGGAGATGAATTAAATGGTTTAATTATTTATGGAAAGGATTAATTAATATGTTAATTAATCAAACGAATAAGTTCGTTAAAGACCTCGGGATAGTTTTGGACCTTAAGGCCCAATGGGCTTCGAACGTCAAAGCCCATTGACTTAAGTTGTATGACAACTTAATGAATAAAGATTCACAAAGGCCCAAAAGCCCATATCCATTTTGTGTTGAATTAGGGTTTTTGGTTCTTTAGGTCATTTAAAGAAGTGACTATATAAAGAACTTTATAACCTAAAATTCATAAGTTGTTGATTTTAGAGAAAATTGGTGAGAACACAAAGCTTCCATTTCTCTCTAAGAGGCCAACCACCTTGGGGGATATTGTCTAGCAATTCTATTTCCTCAAGGTCACTCATTTCCTCTCCAATCCAACCTTGGTGTAGAATCTTTAGAGGTTCTCAATTTTGGGAACTTGGAGAACCTATTCTTCTAACCAAATCCATGGAGCTAAGAAGCAAGGAATGAAGGCCCTATCTCTTGGGTGATTATCCTTTGCATATGCAAAGAGGAATCTACAAAGGTAAATATTTCTCAACTAACAAATTGTTGTTTTTTAAGTTGAGTCAAGGTTCACCAATCTACTAGGCTTTGAATTTCATGGTAGATGTTTTGTTTTTGAATGCATGAAAGCATGATTCCGCCTTTAATTGTTAATTGCATGCTATATGATGTTATTCAAATGAACATGTTTTTCACAAAATTTCCTTCATGATTTTGGACGAAAATAATTAAATTAAGACATGAACAAAGTAAACAGATTCTTAGGCAAATTTGGGTGAATCAAAACACTTAAAAGCACAAACTAAAGTGATTACTAACTAATCTAATACTTTGAAATAAATGGGAGATTGGTTCTTGACGAATTTGAAAACAAAACAAACTTTGTAAAACAAAACAGATTGTAAATGAATTTGAATGAAACTTATGGATGGAAGGCTAGCTAGGAGATTCTTCTCCACACATGTCACACTTGCATACAAAACGATTTCCAGTTGCTTTTCGATAAACTATGAATACTCAACGCCCCAAATTAACCGTGAATTGCACTAATTAACCCTCAGTTTTTCCACAAGTTATTGGGTTGGATGATTGCATACGACAACCCAAAACATTCCCTACAAGTTCCCTACATGAATTTCATAATAGAGATACAAGCAAGAATCATTAAGTTCTATGAAAAACATAAGTATTGACGAGGCACTCGTTACTATGATTTGCATGAAACTTATGCCAAGAATTTACTTAACGTGAGTGTGACTAGCAACCTTCACTACTTGTGAATATAAGTTCATAACGATTAGGTGAAACTCCCTTATATTCTAGCGTCAAATTCATGCATGAAAATTAAGCGTGCACTCTCAACCAACATACACAAATCAGTTTTTATACGAACGGATAAGTAAATTGAATTCACAACTTATGAATCACAACTGGATGTAATCAAATCATATTGCAAGCATGAACATAGTTTCGAATCACCCCCTAACTAAGAGGGGTTTAGTTCCTCATACTCACAAAGCAAAGATGCATAAATTTAGACATTAAAAACAAAGATAGAAAACACCTAGAAACGCTCCAACACTCCCAAGGCTTGGGCTTAGGCACGGCACCAGGTTTCTTCTTCTTTCTCCTTCCTTGCAAGCTGCGGCACTAGAGGTTTTGGACAGGTTTTGGGTGGTTTTTATGGTGTAGAATGGATGTGAGATGGTATGGTAGTGTTTAGGATAGGTGGAGGGTGCGGCAAAGGTAAGGAATTATGGATGTATGGTGATTTGGGAGTGTAGAATGGTGTGGAATGTGGCTGGACGAATTTCTGAGATGAAAGGGAGTGTTTTTCATGTGTATGGGAGGTGGTATTTATAGGCTTGAGAGAGGACCGCTCCATTTCCTTTTCATGTGCAGCTTGTGTGGGTGTGAGTTGTCATGTTTCCCCTTTACATTTACACACACATGCTTCATCATTTCAACCTCAAAGCACACACATTTTCTGCCATGCTTTCCTTTGCATTTACACACACATGCTTCATCATTTCAACCACCAAACACCCACATTTTCTGCCCATGCCGTGTGCTCCATGTGTTTGCTGCCATGTTCTTTTCTTTGCCATGTGTTTTCTGCCATGTTATGATCCTAACTATTACACTTGCACACACACATGTTCTTTGCATCATTTAAGCCACAAAACAAGCACAATTCCTTCCCCTTTGCCGTGCCTTTCTTCCACTTTGCATGTGGGTGTCTTTGCATGTGTTTTGTAGCAGAAATGTTGTGTAATAATGAGGGGTTGTTGCTGCATTTGTGTGAAGGATGATTCCAGCTCCTCTTTGCATGTGTGTGCTGCCATGTTTCATCCTAGTTGTTACACTTGCACACACATCTGCTTCAAAACGTCCATCCTCATGCATGCAATCCATTTCAGCCCAATTTTGGTCCAAAATGCACTTTTCTTGCCAACGTTGTTATTAAGACCTACAAACATACGAAAATGACTTTAAACGCTAAAATAACTAAGGAAACACAACGTAAACGCACGAGAACAAGCCAATTAAGTCGCATAAATATGCTCCTATCATTTACAGCGAGGGGTTACACCGTTTTCGAAAGCAGTTTTAAAAACTTTATAAAAATAGGACATGGCTTCTTTGCCCTCCCAGTTCCCATACACTCCCATCTCCTCTTATTTTGTATAGTCACGGTTAAGCCACGTCAACATTTTATATTGATTTTTTTTATAGAGATAATAAGACAAAAAACAATAGTGGTATAAAATATTTACGTGGCTTAACCGTGACCGCACAAATAATAGGGGATGAGAGTGTATGGGAACGGGGAGGGCAGAGAAGCCATGTCCTATTTTTATTAGCCCTTTCACCTTTGTTTTTCAGCTCTCCATGACCTAGAGACTGAGCTACTCGGGAGTACGAGGAAACTTTGGAATTTAGTTGACCGGGCTACGATCAAAGTAGGCTACTTTACTTTTCTGTATTATTAACCATCCTTTTGAGGATGCGACGACTTTTACTTTACTGCACTATGCTCTAATATTATTGTTGTGTAATATGGGTTCCAACCCCTTCACGTTGTGCACTCTTACTTTATTTAGTTCAAGTTCAAATTTATTCGCACTTTTCACATCAACTACACTTAATGGTTTCGTCACTCTCCATGTGTCAGCTATCACATCTCGACTTGGGTGTACACATAGATATTCTAGGTCGGGGTGTGTTATAAGTTTAGCCCAAATACCTTTAACTTTGACAATTTGCCCATAGTAATACTTTTACTCCACTTACTTGAAGAATACTGTGAGATTTATAACATGTCAAGTTTGAGTTAACAATTAAATAGTAAGAAGTGTTACATTAATCTTGTACTCTAACCTTTTCACTTTAGACAGATGTGATGCCTGTAAATTGACAAAAAAATGCAATTTTATTTATATTTGAAACTTGAATATAGTTTGAATTTGTTGTATACTTCCACATGAAAATAAGAGATTAGTCATCGTATTTAGAAACGTTGTTTGGTCACTATTAATATTTTTCTCAAGGTTCCAAAAGAAGTTAGGCGCTAGTCGGGCAATAGATTGGGGCCTAGCGCCTAGGCGGTTAGGCAGGCGCCTAGACAAACTAGGCAGGTGCCTAGGCGGACTAGGCGTACTAGGTGGATTTAAGTAAATATATTATATTTTGTGTAAATAAGTGTCTATTTATACTTAAATATATATAATTTCATCATACACTAAGAAATAGAATGACCTATATATTATGAAGTATTAGAATATAATGAAAACATGGGGAACAAGCATATAATGTGTGTTCATTTAAGTATTCAACAAGTCTCTTACAATTTATTGAAAAAAATAAAATGCAAAATGAAAGTTATCTATTTTCTGTCTAAGGCGGGTTTGGGTGGGGTAGGCGGGCGCCTCAGCAGGTCTAGGCGCTCTTTCTTAATTTTCAAACGCCTAGGCATTAATCGGAGCGGTGGCCAGCGCCTAGCGCTTAGGTGGAAATTTTTAAAACAGTGATTTTTCTTGCACCCATAAATTTTTTTATTTGAAATAAGTAATTGTAAATGAAATAGGAAATGCCATTAAATGGTGTTATACCTAATTTGTTGGACATTTTCCCAATGCATATGAAGTGAGGAGTTGTTGGAAGGTTTAAATTCTACTACAACATTCTTAACAAATTTAATAGTTTTTACTATGATGGATTTGTACCAACGATGTATAAAATTATCGGCACGTCTAAAGGGTGTTGAATCCCACATCGATCGTAGAAATTTTTTTTAGTAGTTTAAATATCCTAACCCCACTTTAACTAACACCAAGGCTTTGTGTGATAAGACTCCACACCTGACGGATTGTACAAGTGGTAATTACCAAGTTGGGGACAATATTGGTGTTGTTGGAAGTGGGCCTTTGGCCCGTCTCTCTTATAATTCTACATGGTATCAGAGTTAGAGTGCGTATCAGAGCCAGAGACCCAGAGCCAGAGTGCGTATTAGAGCCAAAGAGCTAGAGCTAGAGAGCGGACCCGTACTATATTGTACTGCCACATGATGGGTGGATCCCCTTGGCCGCAAGCGATGAAGATGGGCCTTGTGGCCCCGCGTGTAGGGTGAGTTCCCTTCGCTCCACGTGGTTGTCGATCTGTGAATCTCCCACGTGTGACCCACTAATTGGGATCCTCCATAAGGGGACGTTTTGCAATAAAACTCCACACCTGACAGATTGTGCATGTAGTAATTACTAAGTTGGGGACAATATCGGTATTGTTGGAAGTGGGCCTTCGGCACGTCACTTTGATAATTCTACATAGGGATCTTATCAATACGTAGCTCCTTCATTTTTTGTTGCATTCCTTGTGTTTCTATAAATTTCTTGTAAGTATGCTGAGAACGAAAAAAAAAATATTATTTTGTGAGCATGATGTTTTGTGAATTTAAAATAAGGAAAACTAACGAAAAAAATTTGAAAACTTTGAGTTTTAATCAAAATGACAAAAAGATGTTGTAAGTGAATAGTACAAGGAGTGACTTTTTAGAGTAAAAATGTGGTTTTTCGTTAAAGTAAATAGTATCGAGAGTGTTTCGTTAAAACTTTGTTTAAAATAATGTAGAAGAATAACAAAGGAAGAAACGAACATGTACAAATTAAAAATTATAAGCACAAATAAATGGTCAACTTCAAAAGCATCATATTTGCAATCAAGTAAATTAAAAAGGTCGGGGCCATGATTCACTTCAAGTAAATTAAACCTTTGTGAAAACGATAAAAGGAAAAGAACCAAAAGCAAACTTTTCAACAAAAATAACAACTAGCTCCCTAACGAACTCCATAACAAAAAAGTCTCTGCATCATCATACCACAGACAGGATTACAATGAAACTTAAAAAGAAAAATCCCTAAAGGCCATCATTTTTTACCAGTTCGTCTTCTGAGTCTTCTTTGGCTCAGCAACGCTCCATGTAGCAGATTTTTGAGCTTGTTACATCGATATATCATGTGCCCTGAACTGATACATTCCTCAAGTTGGCACCAAAGAAGCTCAACTAATGTGTATGGAGACCAAACTGCAAATGCCGTCTCATCTTTGCAAATGATCTTGTACTCGAGCAAAAGATTCCTAGCATCTCTGTATCGACCATAATTAACATACAGTTGGAACAATAATGCTTGATTTGATTTTTGGCCTGTCAAGCCCCAAGTCTTTTCCTTTACCTTTACCAGCCAAATAGGCGATTTGACTTGAGGATCCATACGAAGAAGTTTTTCAGCAACAACTAGTGGTAAATGGGAATGGAACACTCTATATTTGTCAAGATAAAGCTCAAGAGTTCCCCATTGACTAATTCCCTTTGACAATTCATTCGGAGCATTTGGTGCTCTGTGACCGTCCCCAATCAGTGAAGAATCAACTCCATTTGAACAACATTTCAGTGCCGTGGCAAAGAAAGCTCTTTCCAATCCCCTCTTTAACTGTGAACCTTTAAAGAATCTCAAAAGGACTGTAAATGCCATATCATATAAATTTGTCTGGATAAGGAGATCAACAACCTCTAGTGGTGCTTTCTGGGTTCCACTAGGTGTAGATTTGACATGTGCCAGTGAAAGCAAATATTCTACTGAAGTAAGCACAAACTCGTCCTCAAGTTTCTCAATATCAATATAAGATTTCCGTGTTTGAGGATAACCATCGTCGCTGGAAGCTTGTCTGTCTATTTTAAATTTAGCAATTTTACTCGGATACAGCTCATTGTGAAGAGAAGTTCTCTCGAATAGAGGACCAATCCAAGCACAGGCAGGATGTATCAGATGAAGTGCATTGATGGCAGCAGAGAGCCCGTTCAGAATCTCCTTCAGTACCATTGATGTGTGCTGGTAATCTTTCAGAGTTTTTTCTGTTCTTAAACGAGTGGAAAATAGATACATGTAGCTCACTGCTCTTCTCCAGTTATGTCGATGCATTCCAAACGCATAAAGCAACTTACATAGATTTGGCTTTGATAAAATATCTGAACTATCTGCCTGCATATTAACACAGATAAAAATAATCACGACATAAGAAAATGCAAGAACCTCCATTAAAATACAGTGTCTACTTGGCTCGACAACTAGACCTTACCTTTCTGGCAAGCGCTTGCTTGACCTTCTCTGTAAGACCAATTAATGGTAGCTGACCACCACAAAGCATCTGAAATATATTTATGGCACCACGTTCATAAAGAACGTTTATCAGACGCCTCAAGCAGATGTACTTGCTCTCCTCATCTGGGTTTGAAATAACCGCACAATATACATTCATCATAGAGATTACGATCTAAGGTAAACTCGAAGACATTTGCCCAAAGTCGTCATTTGATGGTAGATATTGATTCATTGCCGGAGCCTCGGACATGGTGCTCATCTTGTACATTAAAAGCTTCCTCAACTTGCTCAAGCGCCGCTGCAGCAAACTCACAAGCACCTTTGCAAATATTGTATTGCTCAAATGTCTGCATAGCCCACTGATAATAATGGAGCCTCCAAGCATAAGCTGATCCAATACCTGTGAAACCAAGATTTGGCAGCCCCACTTCCTGAGGTAAACTGAGTAAAGCCTGGGATGACCCTTTTCCAGATGAAGCTCTGAAGAAACAACGAACAGCTGCAGTGACTTTCCTCTCTTTCAACACTCCATGCAACCCACGGTGTTCCTGAGCAATGAAGCAGCATCCTAATAGATGATGAACTATGCACCGTCCTACCTCTGTACCTTGGACAGTATGAGACATTCCCCTTTTGTAAATGTCCCTCCACAATAGTAGTGAGTAGGTGCTATGCAGAGTTTAGACAAGTAAGAACAATAATGATAAGTACATAGTTAGATAAAAGTATTCTCAAAGAAACAAAAGTGTAAGGGATAGAAGGAAAAGTAGAGGTAGACAAACAACCTCAAGCGCATCATACTGGCCATGCCTTAGCAGGATCAAAGCAAAATCTATTGCCCAGTAGGTAAAGGATTCCCTAGAGTTCCATGAATGATCCAGCTAGCAAAGACCAGTATTGAAATGCGACTTTGGTCTCTGGAGGAAGTTCGAATATTTAGTAAGAATATAAAAGCTAGAGGGAACTCACACTTCCCAATCTTCTCGGTCCATGAAATTCTTCCCATGTTCCTATCAATTTGCAAAAAAGGAAGCTGTGAGCTGAAACCTTCGATTGCAACTGATTCAGATGGCGTGGTGGCAAATAAATGTATTAGAAGCCAGTGAGAAATGATTTCTTGAATTAGGGGAACCAAATCAAGTTGAATTTTGGATACATTGTCATGCAACATATGGATCTGCCCACTAATGCTCACTAGATAGCTAAGAAATACAAGAATTTCCAGTGCAAACTCAAAAATAACATTTGCAACTTGAGAAGTAGCTTGTGCCAAGATGGAAGCATGGATATCCAATCATATTTCAGCATCAAATTAATGAATGAATTTTTGTGGTAGGAGAAATTTCAGATAACTTTGAATCACATTTAAAAGTCGACTTCATGAGCCAGATTATTCGAGCAAAGCATGAAGATGTAATATAAAAGGAATTGCAACTGTTGAACTATATCCGGTCTCTAAAATCTTCAACAGGCGAGTAGTAATTTCTTTGGATGATATAACTCGTGGGACACTAACAAATGACTCATAGAATGTTGCAGAAACAGTTTTGCCCATGTATTGGCTGATATTAGCAACCCATCAATGATAATTTGACGTCAATATTTTGCAATTGGAAAAGTTTATGTTCTCGCTACTACCAAATTTGGAAGTTATGTCCAACTCAAAGGGAGTATCCAGAAGCATACTCACTTGATCTTAATGTACTCTTTTTCCTACGATTAGGATCATTTTTGCTACCAAACGAGGTTTTAACGAGGAACCCATCATGGGATGATCATACTTCGTCCTGTTTGATGTTTGTTTTAGACATTATGCATACTTCTCACTTTTCTTCTTAGCCTATGGGTTTTTCTCCCACCTTGGGTTTTACCATAGCGAGGTTTTGTGAATTTTACTACCAATGCATACGTTCTTTAAATTTGAGACTCGCATTCGCCCGCTGTGCTGCCAACTTCATCAATTGTTTACCTTATCTCCTGAAGATCTGATGTGATGTTTTGTTTGAGTATTTACACACTCAAAGGGGAGTGTTGCAGTCATATTTAGAATATGAATGTGATTGTGTAAATCCTAGTGCATCTAGGGATATCTTTGAATATTCCCTTTAGTAGTTAATATCCTATTAGAGTTGTAATCCTAAAATGGGGTGATACAATACACACCTCACAATCAAATCTCTCTCTTTTTTCTCTTGTTGCCGCCAGCCTCCCTCTCTCTATTCCCTTAGAATAGCTCAGTTAAATAGGCCTACAACAAAAATATTTTTTTTTCTTTAGAATAGGGACGAAAATTATATAAAAATAAAATGAAAAACAACTTGATATGTCACTAAAAGCAAGTAAAATATACATCTACTCTTCCCAACTTAAAACTGACATTGTACTCAATGTTAATATTCATAAGAATAACAAGCAAGAAAGACACGCAATTTAAATTGAGCAAAGATTCAGGAAAGAATACACCTAAAGGTCTAAGAAAGATTTGAAATTCTTCCAGCAACTTGTCGGCGACACATTGACAAACTGAAAAGAAAACAAAAACAAAACACACAAAACAGAAAAATAAAAGAAAATATGGGCTAGGAGTAGAGAAATGAGTCTTGATAAACAGGATCCCCTAAACCAATTGTCTCATCTTGCAAGGCAATACTTTCCAAAAAGGGCTTAAGCTGATGACCATTAACTGTCAATACATTACCATCCTTTGGATCCTCGACCTCCATGTTGGGAAATCTTTCAATCAAATCCCTGATTGTTGTATATTTACCTTTTGTATATTTACTTAGTTAGGAAGTCATCTCCTTCTTTCATGGAGTTAATCATGTATAATCTCTGTATATATTTTACTTCCCCATTCATACCAATATATACAGAAAATTCCAAAGCTTTGGTTCTTATGATGGTATCAGAGCCCCTTCGTGGTGGCTCCTGGTTTTCCTTTTTCTATTCATGTGCTTTTGAAGCTTTCATGAGTGAGACATTTTTTTCCCTTGCCTTGAATCACAGTTTAATCAGGGGAATGGGAGAAAATTCAAATATTAACTCCAATTCTATCTCCGATCAGCAGACATCTTTTCAAATTGCTTGTTGGGCTCACACTAGAACAACTTCAACAACTTATAGTAGCTATATCCATGGTAAAATTACAAAAATCAGAAAATTGCAATGCATTTGAAAATATGGCAGGTCGGGTTTTATGTGAGTTTCCATCAATTATTTTTGTATTTCTAATAAATGGATTTTGGATAGTGGAGCGACTAATCATATTGCATATGATTCTTCTCTTTTCACTCAAACACATAGTTCTTCCATGCCTTCAGTTAATTTACCCACTGGTTCATCTGCTTCTATTTCTTCAATTGGCTCAATAGTTTTTGACAAGAATATCACTTTGAACAATGTTCTTTGTGTTCCCTCATTCCGTCTTAATTTGATGTCTGCCAACAAAGTCACTAAATCCTCCAATTGTTGTGCCATTCTTTTTCCTGACTTTTGTGTTTTACAGGACTTGGCTACGGGGAGGATAATGGGCTTGGGTAAATAGCGATGAGGTCTTTATTACATGTCACCACTAAATACAGCCCCCACAGCCCCCTTTTCATGTCATGTTTCCCACACATCCAGCATATGGCATTGATGCCTTGGTCATCCTTCACCAGCTCGTCTCAAATTACTTTCCAATTTGCTTCATTTTAGTATTGTTTCTATTGAACATAATTGTGATGTTTGTCCCATGGCTAAACTGAAGGAAAAAAATTGTTCTAGCCAAGAACATGTGAGAATATTTGAACACATATGCAAACTATTAACACATTAAAGTAGGCATGCATTCAAAAACAATTCTAAAACCCATGACTTTCAAAGCCTAGTGAATGGTGAACCAAGAGACTCTTTAACAACATTAAAGAGAAAGAAGGTTTTAGAGATTCATTACCCTTGAAGCTCATCCTTGTTTACACAAGGGATTCACCCAAGTGGAGGGCCTTCAAGTCACCTCCTAGCTCCTTGGATCTTCCTTGTGATTTCCTTCCTTTTGATGCTCCTTTGCTCCTTGAGGATGTGAGGAAAGGATCTCCAAAAACACCAAAGGTTTGGTGTCTCTAAGTCTCCACACCAAGGATGAGGTGTGAAGATGAAATGGATGACTTAGAGAAGAAAAGATTGCTAGCTATCTCCTCTCTAAGTGGCCGGCCTCCTTGTAGAGAAAAAGAGAGAAAGTGTTTCACCTCTTTGCCTCAAGAAAACCGTAATGAGGTAAAAGCCATAAAGATGCTTTTATATCTCTTTTCTTAGGTGAGTGGCAAACTTGCAATTAAGCAAAACTTCCCACTACTCTTGCTATGGCCGGTCATCTTAAGTGATTGGGCTATTTGCCCATATTTGTTTTAGTTGTCATACAACTTAAACATAATGGGCCTAGTGGACCAAACCCTTTTGGACCCCGAAGCCCAAAACTAACTTAAAAGCCCAATACGAACCTTTCGTAAAATTAATTAACTAATTAATTAATCTTGACCATTCTCAATTAAACCATTTAATTGCTTATCCATCTCATTTATATTTCTTCACTTTGATCCTTACTCGGTGTACGATCCATTAGGTTCCAATTAGCGAGGCAGTGGGCGATTGTTACTCTTAACGATCGATTATGAATTGAAACTACATTTCAATTCTCCCTTTGATTAAGATTAGTTTTTCCTAATCTTCAGGGCTTCCACAAACCATGAGTGACACCTAGCAGCATGTCATGGTTACCCAAGCTAAGTAGAAGTGGTTGGAGAACCTATCCAGTTACAACTACAACGCAATACGGTCCTTCTCTAATACAATACTCTTAATCACATTGTTTGAGTGATAGTTTGTTTCATGTCTACTATCCAATGTGATACTTTTCTATATGATTCAATTGAATATGATTTGGAACAAACTTCCTAAGTCATATTCTTATGCTTTGGCCAAAGACTCTCGAATCATATCTTAGAGTATTCTCCTTCTACCATGGAAGGTTAGAGATCCCTTGTTGTGCATTCATATGCCTACATGACTAGATAGCTTGATCCTAACAATGCCGTGGACACTCTCAATGGAATGCCTTTGACATGATCAAAGATCAAGGACCTAACCATTAGACATCTATGATGCCTCAGGTCAAAGGACTACTTTGCATATTGCAACTTACGAGTTCTTACATGACATGTATGTTCGAACTCTCTTTTGATCGTTGTTCAGTGTACTCGATTACTCTTTCAAGCACCTATGTGTTTGTCTTAGTGTCCAACACTAAATGACTTGAGACTAGTCATACTCATGCTTGAGTTGACATAACACATACTAACCTTAGCGGATTGTCAATGCCCAATTGACAATCCTATGGCTAGGAACGTTTTAGGAATGAACATAAGAGAAAGGTCTCGTTAATCTAACTTACTTAAATCACTTCTCTCTTAGATCAAATACATTCCTTGGATTCCCTTATTCCTTAAACACATGATACAATAAATAGTGATTAACAATAAGCTTTGCCCTTCATTAAACATATAATAGTTTAATACAATAAGTATTCCAAAAGCTATTACATCAAACGAGTGGCTTTGTGGGCATACTTCCAACAATCTCCCACTTGCACTCAGAGCCACATTCCCATGTATCTAATACCCATCTTTTCTATATGGCGGTCAAGTTGGATTTGAGACATTGGCTTTGTCAGTGGATCTGCTACGTTATCTGCTGAGGCAACCTTGAGGATGTTGACTTTCCCCTCGGCAGCATATCTTCTAATGATATTAAAGCGGCTGTCAAAATGCTTGTTCTTTTGATGAGCCCTGGGTTCCTTGGCTTGAGCTATCGCCCCACTATTATCACAGTACAAAGTTACTGGTGATGTAATGGTTGGAACCACTCCAAGTTCAGTAATGAACTTCTTCATCCAGAACGCTTCTTTGCTGGCTTTAGCTGCAGTGACATATTCTGCCTCCGTCGTGGAATCAGCAATTACATCTTGTTTCTTGCTTTTCCAGCTAATAGCCCCACCATTCAGAGTGAATACATATCCGGAGTTGGAACTTCTATCATCGACGTCAGATTGGAAATCTGCGTCTGTATAGGCTTCCACTCGCTACTCTGTTGCTCCTCCATAAACGAGGAACATGTCCTTAGTTCTTCTTAAGTACTTAAGGACCGTCTTGACAGCTGCCCAGTGTTCTGATCCTGGGTTAGATTGATATCGACTAGTAATGCTCACAGCATATGCGATATCAAGCATTGTGCATATCATGGCATACATGAGACTTCCTATGGCGGAAGCATAAGGAATAGCACTCATCTGCCGTATCTCTTCAGGAGTCTTAGGTCCCATGGACTTAGAAAGGTGAATTCCATGTCTCACAGGAAGAAGACCTTTCTTAGATTGTTCCATCTGGAACCTACTCAGCACCTTATCTATGTACATAGATTGGGATAATCCAATTAATTTTCTGGATCTATCACGATAAAGCTTTATCCCAAGTACATAAGATGCATCTCCTAAATCTTTCATGTGGAAGGTTTTGGACAACCACACTTTTACAGAAGAAAGTACTGCAGTGTCATTCCCGAATAGTAATATGTCATCCACATATAACACTAGGAATACAACTGCATCCCCAACGACTTTTTGATAAACACAATTGTCGTCTTTGTTTTGAGTAAAACCAAACGTTTTGATTTCAGTAACGAAACGAATGTTCCAGCTCCTGGAGGCTTGCTTAAGTCCATAAATGGACCTCTGAAGCTTGCATACCTTAGTCTTTTCAGACTTGGACACGAAACATTCGGGTTGAGTCATATAGAGCTCTTCCTCTAGGTAGCCGTTCAGAAAGGCCGTCTTCACGTCCATTTGCCATATCTCATAATCATGGTACGCAGCTATAGCAAGCAAAATCCGAATGGACGTTTCAATTCACAATCGATTTGAAAGAGTTCTAATCGCCCACTGCCTCACTAAAAGGAACCTAATGGATCGTACACTGAGTAAGGTAGAGATTGAAGAAACAATGGAGATGAGTAAGGATAATTAAATGGTTTAATTATTTATGGCAAGGATTAATTAATATGTTAATTAATCAAACGAATAAAGTTCGTTAAAAGACCTTGGGTTAGTTTTGGGCCTCAAGGCCCAATGGGCTTTGAACGTCACGCCCATTGACTTAAGTTGTATGACAACTTAATGACTAATAATTCACAAAGGCCCAAATAGCCCAATAAAACCCTATGGCCGGCCATATTGATAAAGGAGTGGGTTTTTGGACTTATTACAAGTTTGCCACTCTAATGAAGGTAGGTATAAATATGACTTTATAGCCTTTTCTTCATTAGGGTTTCTTTTGGAGAAAAGATGAGAACACAAGCTCTCTTTTCTCTCTAAGAGGCCGGCCACCCTAGAGGATTTTAGCTAGCAATCTTACTTCCTCTAGGTCACTCATCTCTTCTTCAAGTCCTACCTTGGTGTGGAGACTTAGAGGTTCTCAACTTTGGGAACTTGGAGAATCTTTTCTACCATCCTCCTCCAAGAAATCGATGGATCTAAGAAGCAAGGAATGAAGGCCCTCTCCTTGGGTGATTAGCCTTTGCTTATGCAAAGAGGAATCAACAAAGGTATAATATTTCTCAACTCACTTTGTTCTTGAGTTGAGTCATGGTTCACCTAACTACTAGGCTTTGAATTTCATGGGTATTGTTTTGTTTTGAGTGCATACAAGCATGATTCCGCCTTTAATTGTTAATTGCATGCTATAGATGTTACTCAAATGAACATGTTTTTCACAAAATTTCCTTCATGTTCTCACTACAATTTATCTTATCAATAGGCTACCCACTCCATTACTATCAAATAAGTCACGCTATGAGAGGTTATACAAAAAATGCCCTAAGCTTGATCATCTCAAGGTATTTGATAAGCTCATATTTATACATATTTTACATCAAATTCTCTCGTCTTTTCTTAGTTATTTCCTCATATTTATGTGCTATTTACTTTATTTTTGTGTTTTATCGAATTTATCTAGCTAAGAAAATAAAAATAGCACAAGTGTGATTTTAAGTAATAAATTCGTCATTTCTACCTTGCTCACTTATTTTATTAACTTAAGAAAACATTTTGGCAGACAAAATGGAGCGGACAGAAAAAGAAATAAAGAAATAAAACAAGCTGGAAAAAAGAGGACAGCTGAAATAAAAAATGAAGAGAAATGGGACGGAAAGCAGTGCAGGAAATGAGTGGAAAGCACACGGCAAGCTGCCCTAGGCAGCTAGAAACCAGAGAAAATAAAAAAATGCAAGGTGCGGAAATTGGAGTGGGGGGGAAGAGCACTGACAGGCTCAGGAGCACTGAGGAAAAGAATAAAAGAAGCAGCATAAAAGCTTGACTGAGGGGGGGGGTGCCTTAAGG
The DNA here is from genome assembly GCA_035220775.1 of Malus fusca. NCBI lineage: Eukaryota > Viridiplantae > Streptophyta > Magnoliopsida > Rosales > Rosaceae > Malus > Malus fusca. Next base: position 16,247,687 of record CM069066.1, on the reverse strand, counting down.
CACGGACAAGAGGAAAGAGTAAAAAACGACAGCTGCCTTGCGCAGCTAAGGGTGAGACGCGAGGTGAGCCTCGGGGGAGGACTGAGAGAAGCAACTGCCTTGTGCATGCAGAAAGCGAGGACTGGGGCAGCGACAGACGTGGAAGAGCCTCGGGCAGACAGCAAGCTGCTTTGCGCAGCTAAAGGGAGACAGGCGCGGAGAGCTGCCCTGGGGCAGCGGGAGACGAACAGAACACGAGGCGCTGCCTTGCAGCGAGGAACAGCAGGTCAGGCAGGAGGCTGCCATTCGCAGGACAGGCGCGAGGACAGAGGGCTGCTCTTGGCAGCTGGACGAGGACAGCAGTGCGCGGACGAAGAGACAGACAGAGCACTGAAACATTCTCCTCTCTCGATGTTATTCCTCCTCATTTGGTTTTATTTTTCTTAAACTCATGTTTAATTTAATTTGCTTTTCAATTATATTAAACATGTGTAATTAATTTCTGTTTAGTTAGAGGTGAATTTGAAACCATGGATAAATGTTTATTATGATTTGATTTACTCCAGTTATGAATTTATGAATGTTGGATGTGGTTTACTTTTCTGTGTTGATTAAGAACTTGTTTATGTATGTGGGTTGAGGGTCGACACTTAATTTACATGCTTAGACTTGATGCTAGGATATAAGGGAATTTCACCTAATCGTTATGAACTTATATCCATGAGTAGTAAAAATCGCTAGTCACGATTGTGTTTAGTAAACCCTAGGTTGGATTAACATGCGTATTCCATAGTTATGAATGCCTAGTCGATGTTTATGATTTCCATTAAACTTAATGATCTTTGATATGTCTCTCTATCATGCGTATTCCATAGTTAGGGAACTTGATAAGAATAATTTGGTTGTGATGCGTGTCCCGTCCAATTCAATGAATCTAGGGAAATCTGAAGGTTAATTTAAGCGGACCTAATTAACTTGGAGCATTGTCATTTATTCGTTTGTTGAAATCATAACTGGGAATCAAATTGTATGCATATATTCATGTGTGGATAAGGAACCCTCTAACTAGTGTCTCATCATTTTAATTCTATAAAATATATTTTCTTTGAAGTTTGTTTTTAAGTTTCTGTTTTAAATTCAATTTCGTAAAAAAATCAATCCCCCGTTTATTTTAAAGTGTTAGATTTGTTAGAAATCAATTTAGTTTGTGTTTTCTTGAGTCTTGAATTATTTTGAGTCTTTTGATTTGTTTTAGAATATTTGTTAGTTTTATTTTGAGTTATTCTAGTTAAATGTTTTGAGTCTAGTTTAGTGTTTTAAATTTTGTTTTTATGTTTTAATTTAATTTTACTTTGGTTAGCATCCCTAGTTAATCCCCGGCCTAGAACGATCCCTACTTACATCATTACTACAATTGTCACAAATAGGGTTTAATTTGTGCGTTAATTTATTTTCGCATCAGTATTTGGGTTCCTTTGTTATGCTACTATTGTTCAACCACTACAAAAATTTGATTCACATGCCCATCAATGTATTTTTGCTGGCTATCCAACAAGTCAAAAGCGATATAAGCTTTATAATTTGAGGACAAAACAATTTCTTGTTAGTAAAGATGTGAAATTCAATGAAAATATTTTTCCCTATGCATCTCTAACTCCAAAAGACCACCATCAAAACTCAAATTATTTTACCCATAGTTCACCCTTATTCTCCTAGTCAATATGTGGGCTCCACCACCCCACCCATTATTTCCTCATCTTCTACCCATCCATCACCACCTACATCTCATGATTCAGAGGCCACCACCCCACCCATTTTTTTAGCTACTGTTTCAAGCCACAAAGAACCCACATCTTATTCACAAGCTACCCCAATTGGCAACAAGCCATGACTGCCGAACTTAATGCTTTGCAACAGAATAATACATGGATGTTGGTTCCTTTACCTACGGGGCATAACCCTATTGGATGCAAATGGGTTTATCGCATTAAATATCATTCAGATGGGACCATTGAACACTACATTCACCGACGATCACTGATGCGAAAATAAATTAACGCACAAATTTAAACCCTATTTGTGACAGTTGTAGTATATGGATAAGTAGGGATCGTTCTAGGCCGGGGATTAACTAGGGATGCTAACCAAAGTAAAATTAAATTAAAAACGTAAAAACAAAATTTAAAACACTAAACTAAAATTAAAACACTTAACTAGAATCACTCAAAATAAAACTAACAAATAAACTAAAAGAAATCAAAAGACTCAAAATAATTCAAAACTCAAGAAAACACAAACTAAATTGATTTCTAACAAACCTAACACTTTAAAATAAACGGGGGATTGATTTTTGATGAAATGTAATTTAAACTTAAATAAATTACAGAATTGACAAAAACATGAAATTAAGGTGAATGGATGGGCGACGGACTGGCTAGAGGATTATTCTCCACACATGACACATATGCAACCTAAATTGATTTTCAGTTGTTCTTTCAATAAATTGTAAATTCTCAACGCCCCAAGTTAATTAGGTCCGCTTAAATTAACCTTCAGATTTTCCTACTTTTATTAGGTTGGATGATTGCATACGACAACCCAAAACATTCCCTACAAGTTCCCTACATGAATTGCATAATAGAGATACAAGCAAGAATCATTAAGTTTTATGAAAATCATAACAATTGACGAGGCACTTGTTACTATGAATTGCATGAAACTTATGCCAAGAATTTACCTAACGCGATCGTTTATAAGCGACCTTCACTACTTGTGAATATAAGTTCATAACGATTAGGTGAAATTCACTTATATTCTAGCATCAAATTCATGCATGTAAATTAAGTATGCATCCTTAATCGACATACAAAAATAAGTTATCAATCAAGCAGTTAAGCAAATTAAATCACAACTCAGAAATCACAACTGAAGGTAATCAATTCAAATTACAAATATATTCATGGTTTTGAATTAAACTCTAGCCAAAATAAAATTAGTTATACATTATTTAAATTAAAACAGAAAATAAAACTTGAGTTTGGAAAATTAAACCGAGAGAAATTGCAGTGAAACTTTGCTGCTTCTGTTTGCTACTGTCCACGTGCAGCCTTGCTGCCTTACTCCTCTTTCTCTGCGTCTCTGTCCTCACTGCTGCCAAATGGCAGTGCCTTTCCGTGCTGACCTGCGAGCTCTCCCTCTTGGATTCCTTCGTGCTGACCTGCTTGCTGCCCACTCCTGTCTCCGCAGCTCGCCTGCTCCAGCACGTCTCCTTGCTTGCCGTGCTCCACTTGCTGCCAGCTTCTGCGCCTGCTCTCTGACCTCGCTGCCAAAGGGCAGCGTTGCTCCTTGCTTTTCCTATTCCTCCCCGCTCCCCCCTCACGTCCTCGCTGCCAGCTGCCAAGTGCAGCTGGTTTCTAAAAAATGCCGAGCCCGCGTGTCTCCCTCCCTTTTCTTTCCAGCTGCTTGAAGCAGCTTCCTCTTATGTTTCTTTCATATATTTTTTTATTCTTTTTTTTATTCTTTTTCTTTGTTTGTTTATTCCTCCACAGACTTTCTTTATTTCTCCACATTTCTCTTCTTTTTGCTATCCCCGTCATCCCCCCCCTATTTCCATCATGCACTCCCACTTTCTTCTTTTATTATTTTCTTTCTGCCTTCCACCAGCTGCCTTCATACACTGCACACACTTTTTAATTAATCCTTATTCTTTTATTCACACCAACCCACCTTTCCGTCCCACTTTTTATTTTTTTCTTATTTAATCTTTTTATATTTTTTTTTCTACAAAACAATATAAATTATTATATATATATATATATATTATTTAATTTAAAAGCTAAACAGTTTTGACGAAATTATTACATAAAATCACACTTGTGCTATTTTTATTTTCTTAGCTAGATAAATTCGATAAAACACAAAAACAAATTAAATAGCACAAAAATATGAGGAAATAACTAAGAAAAGACAAGAGAATTTGATGTAAAATATGTATAAATATGAGCTTATCAAATACCCCCACACTTAGCTTTTGCTAGTCCTCGAGCAAAACAGAGAAAACAGAAAAAGTAATAACATGAAAATTATTAGTTTCCCCCTATATGACCCTCATAGAATTTCATTTGAGAACACAATCATCAAGAACCATAGCTAACACCAACAAACAATTTAAGTTCATTTTCCTAATTCAAATATTAGCAGTAATCTTTGACACACCCTTGAAGTGTAGTGTGTGAGATAGCCATGTTAATGCAATTTCAAAATTTTATTTTAAAAACAGCATATGCAAACTAGCGACCTTCTCACGGGATATGCACTCAATCACACATGTGTTTAGTTTTAATGTGTTTCGCTCAAAGAAACAAATGTGAAAGTTCTACCATAAGCTTGCATAAAGATCACTTCTCCACAGTCATAATTGCAAAACTTAAATCAAGAGGACTTTTATTGGATGTAATGAGGCTTCGGGATAGGGTTATTGAAACGAAAGAATAGGAAAACACAAGTTCCAAGCTACATTGCAAGCGATTTTTTCTTTAGATTTATAAGAACTCAACATTTCCAGCTATTCTACAAGTCACCTCCAACCACACCCATAAACTGAAACTTTAAAAACTTTTTATTTTCTTTGTATACAATCTTTCTTTTTCTTTTCCTTTTCTTTTTTTTTTTTTTTTTTTTTTTTTTTTTCAAACAGAAACAAATATGAAAAACCCCCACACTTATTCTTTTGCCAAACACCCTCCAAAGTACTTCACAAACATTTCTCATAAGACAATCTCGCATTGCTCGCTTGGAAAGGGTAAGGAAAAATATTTATTTCAGGCATAAGGGTAGACATATCTGGTGATAAGAAATAAAAGGCTCAACAAACACGGCTCAAATTGGCAATCTAATGATATCATTTTTCTTTGGGAAACAAGGTTATTTGGGCCATGGTGGTAAACCTAATGCCTCTATCATTTTCAAGTTCATGCAATCAATGACAAATATTTCGAAAGATCGTTATGCAAGTTCTAGAGAAGTATCTCACATAAGTTCATCACACATGAAAGAATAGGAGTGTATGAAAAATGCACACACTTTCAATAGGCTCAAAAACTCACATAGGATGTATATGGTCACTAAATTCACATATGGATCTTTAAATCATGCTTTAGTTTCACATCAACAGGGCTATGTGCGTTTAGTTTTTTCAAAGATGATCAAATATGTACAAACTAATACGAGAATTAGGAATTTCACACAACACATGTTAACTAAGTTCTTGATCATCATGGTTCAAATTTTATCCAATTATATCATTGGGTCGGGAAACTAACAAAAAACTAATTCAAAACAATAAGGAAAACAAGGAAATTTTTTTGAATTTTTTTAAATTTTCCGATTTTTTTTTTTTTTTTTTTTAATAAAACAACAACTTACTTAAGAAAACACAAAGCAATAACATGGAAACAAATGAAACCAGTTCAAAGTCGAAGGTACAAAAATTTTTAATTTGGTCATTTTTATACTCTTTACCCCCACACTTAAACTAGACATTGTCCCCAATGTCAGAAAATGTAATAAAAATGCAAATAAAAATAAAATAAATAAATACAAAGAAACAAAATAAAGTAATAGGACTGAAAACTTCCCTAATTTGCAGAAAATCAAGCGATGACCCCCAAGCTAAAATTCTGCAATCAACTTCAAGGGTGGAAATAACCAAAAGTTCCTGCAAAGAAAAGAAATAAATCAGTTAAGCACGCAAGAAAATATAAAAAAAAACAAACGAAAAATTGAAAATGAAAATAAAAGACAATGAATAAAACTAAAAAAAAAAAAATGATCATTGGTCCTGGTTGGTGACTTTCCACAGCTTTGAACTCGAACTGGCCTCGGAACTTCTTAGCAAGGAAAATGAGACTTGATTGGTGTTGGTGTTGAAGCTTCTCGAGCTCTTGGTTTCAACTCAGACTCCTTCTGCCGGGTTGATTGAGTCTGCAGGCTACATTCTTCTCTTTTTGTTCTTCTGCATGGCAGGTAGGCACGAGGAAAAGGTGGTGGTCTGCTTCTTTGTTCAATCTGTCCAAGTGCCGACCGATTTCCTTTCTTTCACCCTGACTCGTAGCCAAGAGCAAGGGTAAAGGAAAAGCATGCCATGAGATATCTTTGCCTCTGACTCTGATGATATGGGATACTTTTGCTTTTGAAGAAGTATCGTTCCACAGGTGTATGCTTGAACTGGGCTGGGGAACTTCTTAGCAAGGAAAATGAGACTTGATCTTGAAGATGAAACAGCACCTTGTCTCCACATGCTTCAAGTATCATTTTCACTTGCCTTCTCTGTTCTCCAGGCAGATGTGGCGACTTCTTCGGAAGTACATCAGTGGTTGAAGAAGAGCACTCGAGAGCAATGCTAGGTAAGCAATCAGGAAGGATTTCCAGGCAGTCGGTTCTTAGATTGGAAGATTGACACCGAGTGCTGGCTGATTGCCCGCTTTCTCCTTGCCACAAAGACAAGGACAAGGACAGGAAGAAAGCGTGATATGAGATACTCTTGCTTTCAACCTTCATGATATGAAATACTCTAGCTCTAGATGACTTGTTTGTAAAGGTATCCCAAGGAATGAGAAACACAGAGAAACTCGAGAGGGTTTGTTGGAAAGGCATTTTCGGAGATGAAAAATTTCGGAGATGAAGAAGTGCTGAGAGAGTTTGCCTTTGCAATGGATGCGAAGGTAGACGTTTATAGGTTTTTTCTTCACAACCGAAACTATTCTTTTACCCCTGTCGGCAGCCGGTGAATGGATGAACAGTACAGGTCACGCGCTTTCTGAAAAAGCCACCCGTAATTTGCGCAAAGCTGACAGCGCGCGTGACGAGTGACGACAAAATTTGGAAAGCTGCTCGCCTCGTGATTCCTGACTGCTCCGACTTTTGAGAAAGGAATTGCATGTGACACGTCTGGACAAATCAGGGAGCGGCTCGCCTCGTGATTCCTGACTGCTCCGGCTTTTGAGAGAGACGCCCGACTTTTGAGAGAACGGCGTCCGACTTTTGAGAAAGGAACCGACTTTTGAGACGGAGACGCCGCTTTTGAGAAAAGAATCCGGCTTTTTGAGAAAGGAGCCCGGCTCTTCGATTTGCGAGAGGGCGTCTCTTCGACTGCTGAGTGATGCCTCTTGATTTCTTCTTCTTATAAGAACGCTCATTTTTGTTCCACAACAAACTTAAGCTCCCCTGCAAACACTTCCTCCTGCAAACACTTCCTCCTTCACTTCTTTTAATCTTGATCATTCCGACTCTTCATTCTCAACACCTTCAGAAAATGTCTTGCCCTTCTGACCGTCGCCTTAACTTGAATGTTGGGGAAGATAGTGATATATCTTCTCCAACCAACATTTGGCAGCCATCCTTCATATCCCCGAATGGTCCTCTTACAGTTGGGGATTCCATGATGATGAACGAAACAACCGCATCGGTGGTGGCCAGAAATCTGCTCACTCCTAGAGACACTAGGATACTTTCTAGGCGGTCCGACGAACTGGCTGTTCAGGACTCTATGGCCTACAGCGTCCGATGCGCAGGCTCAGTATCAAACATGGGTCAGCGCCTTCTTGCACGAACCCGTCAGGTGGAGTCGTTGATGGCTGAAGTGGCTAGTCTTCGGCATGAGGTCAGAGTGCTTAGGCATGAGAACAGGGATTTGCACATGCTTGCAACCAATTACTCAACCAGCATGAAGAGGAAGCTGGATCAGATGCAGGAGTCCGAAGTGCGGATTCAGAGTGATCATCAACGGTTTATGGCGTTACTCCCGAGGTTTGTGTTGCCTTCGTCCTCGGGAGCAGCACCAAGTATTGAGGCTCTGAATGATCCAGCTCTGGCGCTTCGTCTTTCAGGGGCTCCGTCGACCTCCGAGGCACCACCAACCAATGACCAATGAACGAAATTAAATTACAAGTTATTGTAAAAAATTTATGCATTTAAGTTTTTTTTTTTTTTATATTTTTTTTTTTTTATTTTTTATTTTTATTTATATGAATGTTTATGTTTTTAAGTTTTTTTTAATTTTTTTTTTTTATTTTTTATTTTTTTATTTTTTATGTATTTTTAACAACTTAATTAAGAAAACACAACAATAAGTAAAACAAAGTAAAAAGACTAAGTTCAACTTTCTAAACAAAAATCACAACTAAATAAACAAAACAAAAATCACAACTAAATAACAAAACAAAATGAAAGCAGTAAAGAGAAGGGATTAGGAATGCAAATCTGATTGTGGGTGATTCCTAGGCCTCCCTTCATTATTCAAATGCATGGGCTTATCATTGAACGGACGGTGGTACTTGAAATGATCCGGCAATGGTTTAAATTCAAGAGTGGGTGCCTGAATCATCAAAATCAGAAAAATGTTAGTATAAATTAAAATTAAAAATGGAGAAGATGGCTTACTATCTTTTTCTGACACAAACTCAATGACAAACACCACATTTTTGAACATTTCCGGGACTTTGAACTTAGCCAGGTTTACTATGATGGTTGTGGCTTGTCCCGTGTCCTCAGTTTTAACTCCTTTGGACTTGTTTGTCTCATGCACAGCCTCTTTGATATGTTCAACAAATTCTCCGGCCACCTCATTTTCTGGAATATCTTCCACAACGTCTTTTTCATTCACTTCTTCCTTGAGATTTAAAAAACTGCAAGGAAAAAGGACATTTGGTGGAACGATGTTAGAATGAATTGAATTTTGAACCTCCTCACCTGAGTTGGATGACATAAGGACTTGGGGGGTTTGCGATAAGAATTCTTCTAAACTGCCCAAGTCGTCATCCTCATCTTCTTCTTGAATTGGCAATTCATCCACGTTCGGGCTCTGTTTGGATGGTTCAGGAACAATTTCATCCTCCATGTTACCTTGATCTCGAATCTGTGCCATGAATTCCAAAATCTGCCCAACTTGCTCCTCCAATGCATCCACCTTGTTGGCTTTATTTTGCATCTCCATGTTTCGATTTTCTACGTCCTGGGTCAAAGAGGTTAGTAACTTATTCAAAATGTCATTATCCGAGGACGTACCTGAATTTGGTTGGGGAGATTGTGGTGGAGGCTGTGACGGTTCATATGGCCACTGATAGAACTCTTCCGATGGCGGCAATTGTTCTTCTTTTTGTGAACCCTGTACTGAAGAAATTAATTCTTCAAGCATTTGATTATAATCCACGGGCATACTTTGATTCGATTGGAATTGTTGTGGGGGATGCTGTGGTGGCTGCATAGATCTTGAATAGAACGCGTCTTCTTGCTGCCAATATCCACCTTGTTGGAATTGTTGAGGTTCTCCCCACATGTACTCTGAATTACTTCTCCAATCCGAATTATAAGCGTTGGAAAACATGTTGCCCCTTGATTGGTTATAGCATTGATATCCCCAAACATCTTCATTTGCAGAAAATTGGGGATATTGATGAGTTTGAAATCCTTGCTCATAGGGCACATCAAATGTAGGGACACTTGGCATTGTGGTCCGTTCGGCATTATGAGTTAATTGAGCAGTGAGCTGTGCCAATAGATCTTGAATGCTAGTAGAATCCAGGTCTTGCTCCATTTGTACCTAAAATCAAAGAAAACTAAATCAAATATCAAAAGTAAAAGACATAAACACAAATAAACATAAGCAAAAAAACAAAAATAAAAGGATTAGCAAATTTGCTAATCCCCGGCAACGGCGCCAAAAATTTGATGCGAAAATAAATTAACGCACAAATTTAAACCCTATTTGTGACAGTTGTAGTATATGGATAAGTAGGGATCGTTCTAGGCCGGGGATTAACTAGGGATGCTAACCAAAGTAAAATTAAATTAAAAACGTAAAAACAAAATTTAAAACACTAAACTAAAATTAAAACACTTAACTAGAATCACTCAAAATAAAACTAACAAATAAACTAAAAGAAATCAAAAGACTCAAAATAATTCAAAACTCAAGAAAACACAAACTAAATTGATTTCTAACAAACCTAACACTTTAAAATAAACGGGGGATTGATTTTTGATGAAATGTAATTTAAACTTAAATAAATTACAGAATTGACAAAAACATGAAATTAAGGTGAATGGATGGGCGACGGACTGGCTAGAGGATTATTCTCCACACATGACACATATGCAACCTAAATTGATTTTCAGTTGTTCTTTCAATAAATTGTAAATTCTCAACGCCCCAAGTTAATTAGGTCCGCTTAAATTAACCTTCAGATTTTCCTACTTTTATTAGGTTGGATGATTGCATACGACAACCCAAAACATTCCCTACAAGTTCCCTACATGAATTGCATAATAGAGATACAAGCAAGAATCATTAAGTTTTATGAAAATCATAAGCATTGACGAGGCACTTGTTACTATGAATTGCATGAAACTTATGCCAAGAATTTACCTAACGCGATCGTTTATAAGCGACCTTCACTACTTGTGAATATAAGTTCATAACGATTAGGTGAAATTCACTTATATTCTAGCATCAAATTCATGCATGTAAATTAAGTATGCATCCTTAATCGACATACAAAAATAAGTTATCAATCAAGCAGTTAAGCAAATTAAATCACAACTCAGAAATCACAACTGAAGGTAATCAATTCAAATTACAAATATATTCATGGTTTTGAATTAAACTCTAGCCAAAATAAAATTAGTTATACATTATTTAAATTAAAACAGAAAATAAAACTTGAGTTTGGAAAATTAAACCGAGAGAAATTGCAGTGAAACTTTGCTGCTTCTGTTTGCTACTGTCCACGTGCAGCCTTGCTGCCTTACTCCTCTTTCTCTGCGTCTCTGTCCTCACTGCTGCCAAATGGCAGTGCCTTTCCGTGCTGACCTGCGAGCTCTCCCTCTTGGATTCCTTCGTGCTGACCTGCTTGCTGCCCACTCCTGTCTCCGCAGCTCGCCTGCTCCAGCACGTCTCCTTGCTTGCCGTTGCTCCTTGCTTTTCCTATTCCTCCCCGCTCCCCCCTCACGTCCTCGCTGCCAGCTGCCAAGTGCAGCTGGTTTCTAAAAAATGCCGAGCCCGCGTGTCTCCCTCCCTTTTCTTTCCAGCTGCTTGAAGCAGCTTCCTCTTATGTTTCTTTCATATATTTTTTTATTCTTTTTCTTTGTTTGTTTATTCCTCCACAGACTTTCTTTATTTCTCCACATTTCTCTTCTTTTTGCTATCCCCGTCAGTCCCCCCCTATTTCCATCATGCACTCCCACTTTCTTCTTTTATTATTTTCTTTCTGCCTTCCACCAGCTGCCTTCATACACTGCACACACTTTTTAATTAATCCTTATTCTTTTATTCACACCAACCCACCTTTCCGTCCCACTTTTTATTTTTTTCTTATTTAATCTTTTTATATTTTTTTTTCTACAAAACAATATAAATTATTATATATATATATATATATATTATTTAATTTAAAAGCTAAACAGTTTTGACGAAATTATTACATAAAATCACACTTGTGCTATTTTTATTTTCTTAGCTAGATAAATTCGATAAAACACAAAAACAAATTAAATAGCACAAAAATATGAGGAAATAACTAAGAAAAGACAAGAGAATTTGATGTAAAATATGTATAAATATGAGCTTATCAATCACTCTCGGTTTGGCTATGTGTATCTTATGAAGTACAAGTCAAAATCCTTTGAAAGGTTCAAAGAATTCAAGAATGAAGTTGAGAAGCAAACTGGGAAACAGATAAAGATCCTAAGATCGGATCGAGGGGGTGAATATCTGAGTAATGAGTTCCTAGATTATCTCAAAGAGTGTGGAATAATATCACAGTGGACTCCACCGGGAACTCCACAACTTAATAGAGTTTTTGAAAGGAGAAATCGAACCTTGATGAACATGGTTCGTTCTATGATGAGTTCCGCTGATCTACCAGTAACATTCTGGGGATACGCTCTATATACAGCAGCTTACTTGCTTAATAGAGTACCTTCCAAGTCAGTTTCACAAACGCCCTATGAGATATGGCATGGAAGAAAGCCAAGTCTTAATCATATTAAGATTTGGGGTTGTGAAGCATATGTCAAGAAGCTTGAGGCTACTAAGCTTGAAGCGAGATCAGTAAGATGCTATTTTGTGGGATATCCTAGAGAAACTATGAGATATGAGTTCTACCATCCTGACGACCAGAAAGTCTTTGTCGCCAGAACTGCTAAGTTTTTAGAGGACGAATTTGTTCTCAAAGGAACTATAAGCAAAGAGATGGAAATTAATGAGATTAATGATGAACCACAAACAAGCACTCGACAAGTTGACAACCCTGTTCCTGAACCCCTAGCTCCACGTAGATTTGAACGGGTTAGTAAGCCACATAAGAGGTATGGCTTAAATAATGAATTTGCGGAATTGCACCTTCTAGGTGGCAATGACACAAAGGAGGACCATAGGGACTACATTGAAGCAATGTCCGACATTGATTCAAAGAGATGGCAGCAGGCCATGAAATCCGAGATGGATTCCATGTATCAAAATCAGGTCTGGACTCTTGTAGACCCTCCAGAAGGTATAGTACCTGTTGGAAACAAATGGGTCTTCAAGAGGAAGATAGGCGTTGATGGGAACGTGGAGACTTATAAGGCTAGACTCGTAGCCAAGGGTTACAGGCAAAGAGAAAGGATTGACTATGAAGAAACCTTCTCTCCTGTAGCCATGATTAAGTCCATTCAGATTTTGCTTGCTATAGCTGCGTACCATGATTGTAAGATATGGCAAATGGACGTGAAGACGGCCTTTTTGAAAATGGAATCCGGGAGATTTCAAAGAAAGCTCCTAGCGGGTTATGGGAGGCTCACTATTATCAAGCCCACCTCACGATGATACGATGTTGGCTAGCAAAAATAATAATGAGAGGGTACAATTACCCATTCACAACAAGTTTTTGTGATTACCCATCTATTTGGCCTCTAGAAAACAATGCCTCACGATGATACGATGTTGGCACCATTTTTCTTAGTTAAGTTCTTTCCCACCATGCTTGGTTTAGATAGGGGTTCAAGTATGACCTCACGATGATACGATGTTGGCCACACTCGTTGCCTACCTTAACCTCATCAAATGTTTTGAATAAACTCCTCCTGAATATAAGCATGTACTTTGAACTTCCCCATGATAGGGTGAAGGCGGTGTACAAGTCATAAACGCTTGGAGCCTACCATGGTGGAAGGCCACGAAAAAGTGTTCTAATCACTCTCACGCTTTCAACTTAATATTGTTTGTTGGTTGAGGGATTTTAAGGTCTCATCAATATTATTTATTTAATCATATTCAAATAAATAGTCCTATTATAACTACTAGTCCAAAGTTAATGAAATTAGTAGCATATGATATCCCCACTATTCGTTTTCACAAAACAAATCAATATCAAAACATTTTTCAAAATATTGGAGATATATATTACTACTAATTATATTCATTATATTTTAGTAGCGTATGATACTCCCACTATTTGTTTTAAGAAAAACAAATCAATATCAAAAATGAATTTTTCAAATATTGGAAGTAACTACTACTACTATGGTTTTTGCATTCCTTTGAAATCGGACTTTATAGTTATCTTAGGCTCTTGGATGACCATGGACTTATTAGGTTATTGCAACAACGAGCCATCATTGTTGAATATAAACTCGGGGAGGTTGTGTCAATTTAATTACGTGCTTTTCAATCCAATTAAAACATTTTCATTTAGCCATTAGAAATGAAAGACAATCATTCATTGCTAATTAGGGCGTTGGACCCATTTAATCTTTAATCTCATGTCAAAACCCTCTTTTAGTTATGTCTCCTTACCAATAGTTAAAGAAACTCTAGTCTAGCACTAGAGGGAATCAACTAATGAATAGAGATTAAGAAGTAATAAGAATTACAAACCGATTTGTACAAATTCCTATAAATTACATATACTAAAAGGGGAGAGATAGATTAATTTCAAACGTGACAAGGTCCAATTAAACAGTAATTAAAACACATTCCCAAGGTTCAAACAATTTGATTTTAGCGCCTTATCTCATAGCTCAATTATCGTTTAAGGCATAAGTCCATAGTCACCCATTTTTCAAACTATCTAATCACATTAAATAATCATATGGAGTGCAACATAAACATTTAGATTTAGTGCATATGGGCATAATAGTATTATGAGTTTAAACAACTAACAAATTAAAATCAAATACTTTAACTTTCTAGTTAGTAGGGGCCTTTATGCAAATATGAAAAAGTTAGGGGTCAAACCATAAATACTCAAAAGTAAAACCAACTTTCTCAAAATATAAAATGGCCCCATAAGTGGGAAATCCACTAGGGGAGGCCGGCCATTTAATGGGGGGGGGGAAGGGTTTCCACTCATCTTGCATTAATTCATTACAAAATAGAAAGAAACATCATTTTGTTTGTCACTTGTCTTAGCTTTTAATTCTTTAGAAAAAGTGATGGAATTTCACCTAATCTAGTAGGGTTCAAATAATTTTAATATGGTTATGGATGGTAAGAACATCATCCAAAACCACAAAACTATGCATGAAAACCATTTTCATCCAAAAACAAACTATGAACACCAAGAACAAAACCATGAACACATTTTTCAAGATTTGTGTATTCTTGGTGATTTTTTCAAACTCAAAACTTAAGTGACAAGGTTTCTAGTTTCTAGCTTTAAATGATGTGTGAGTGTCTTACAATAAAACATAAACACATGCTCAAAAATTTCCCCAAAATCATGCCAACCACAAAGAACAAAAAAACCCAATACTTTGTTCATGACTTGTTCTTCATTCATGCATACAAAACAACTTTTACATGCACATCTTTTCAACTCTTGATTTATATTTTTCAACCATTGAAAAACAAAAGATAAACATACTTTAAATGAAGAAGTAATATGTCAAAATTAGTTCAAAACTCAATTTTCATTCATGCATACAAAACAACTTTTGCATACATATCTTTTCAACTCTTGACTAACATTTTTCAACTATTGAAAAACAAAAGATAAACATATTTTGAATGAAACAATAATTATGTCATGCATAACATCAATACCCATATGCATAAAATCCAAAAGGACACATTATACATAAACCTTTGGCTCTGATACCACTTGAAGGGAAAATTATGAGTTTTCAAGATTTGGGATTTCTAGATGACTAGCATGCATATACAATTCTAGATTTATATACATACGCAACGGAAGCATTTATAACAAGTTATCAAAGTTATAGTCATGCAAATCCCCTTCAAGGTTCATAGGTTTAAATATAATGCATCAAAACAATTTTTACTTAAGAACAAAGTCAAGGAATAGATCTATACCTCTTGTTCTTGATTTTAGACCAAGGATGGACCACCTCCAAGCTCTTTGTTCCTTGAATTCCTTGAGCCTAGCTTCCCTCCTTGCCTCCTCCACTTTGATAGAATGAGTGCTCCAAGGTTCTCCTTAAGTCTCCAAAGTAGAAGACCTCTAAAGATCCTCACCCACTAGTATAATGAGAAGGATGAAGGAATGACCAAAAGGATGAAAAGTTGTTAGCCCATTCACCCTCTAGGTGGCCGGCCCTATTGTTGAGAGAGAGAGAGATGGTTGTTTTGATTTTGTGTTTCTAAACTCACAAAAACTCTTATGGAATCAATCTCTATAAAGTTCCTTATATATCATCAAAAACCTAGTCAACAAATTGACCAAACATCTCACCCAAACCCTTAGTATGGCCGGCCTACTTGTGTTCATATGGGCTTTGGGCTTTCATTTATTTCAAGTCATCCAATGCTTGAATAAAAGCCCAATGGGTTTAGGCCCTATGGGCCCAATAAAACCCGAACGTTTCTTTAAGCCCAAAACGATCTTTTATCGCTTTTATGATTTCTTTAGACTTTCTAAATTAATCAAAACACTTAATTAATCCAATTAATTATTTCCATCATCCATTAATTACTCACTACAATAGTGTTTTGGTGAACAATCTTTTAGGTTCTAATTAGCAAGGCAGTGAGGTGATTGGCATTAATTCAATTTAATTTCAATCACTTAGTGAATCAAAACTTCATTTTAATTCACCATTCTTCTTTGATGACTTCATTTAATCATTTAGAAGAACTCACAAGCTATGAGTGACATCTAACCATATGTCATAGCTACCCAAGCTAATGTAGAAGTTTTATAAGAAGAACCTATTCCATTGGAATTACAATGTAATTCAATCCTTCTCTAATACAATACTCTCAATCATATTAATAGGGTATGGATATATTATGTCAAACCCCTAATGTGATTATTACTTCTTATATGATTCTGTTGAGTCGTATAGGAACGCATTCCTTTTAATACGCTCGATACTTCTGCCGAAGATTCCCGAATCATATCTTAGAGTATTCTTCCTCTCTTATCGAGGATTAGAGATTCCTTGTTGCGCATACACTTGCCTTCATGACTAAGTGGCTTAACCCCGACTATGCCGTTGACATTCTGAAAGAGTGACGTTTGACATAATCAAAGATCAAGTACTTAACCACAAGACAACGACGATGCCTCAGGTCTAAGGACTATTTACATTATTCCAACCATTAGAGTTACTTGCTTGACATGTGAGTAGACCTCCATGCAAGTACTCTCGTTCGATTGTGTTCAGTGAACTCATTCCCCTAATGAGCACCTACATACTTGTCTTAGTGTCACAACACGAATGGGATGAGACTTTCCATCCTTCCATTTGAAGCAGACACAGTATGTACCGATCTACGTATTGTCAGTTTCCCTCTGACAATCCAATGACCAGGAACCTTTTGGACATTTGGTTATCTGAAGAAGGTCTCTGTAGTCTAACATCATTAGATTACTTCTTTAATCCATCCATTGTCCATGGATACACTATTTAAGACATATATCGTTTATTGAGATAGTCCTAATTCGTGTCTTTGCCATTTGACGTATAAGAATCATCTATACATCCATTCATTTGTCCTGAAAGGTTTCTTCCAAAGATTGGCTTTCAGGGCATATTTCCAACAAAAGTCACCCCATCGGGGTGTCCACGACATCATTGGGGTTAAGCCACTTAGTTATGGAGACAAGTGAATGTGCAACAAGGGATCTCTAACCTTCAAAATGGTTTGAGGGAGAATACTCTATGATATGATTAAATCTCTGGCCAGAGTATGAATGAGATTTGGGAATGCGTTCCAAATCACATTCAAGGTAATCATATAAGCAAACGAATCACATTGGATAGTAGACATGAATAAATAAACTATCAAACCAAACAATGTGGTCAAGAGTATTAGATTAGAGAAAGACCGTATTGCATTTGTAATCCTAAACTGAATAGGTTCTCTACCTCTTCTGATTAGCTTGGGTAACCATGATATGCTGCTAGGTGTCACTCATGGTTTGTGGAAGCCCTAAACGTGTGTAATCACTAAAGGGAGAATTGAAAGTAAGTTTCAATTCACAATCGATGTAAAATGGTTTTAATCGCCCACTGCCTCGCTAAAAGGAACCTAATGTATCGTACACCGTGTAAGGTGGAGATTGAAGAAACAAAGGAGATGAGTAAGAATAATTAAATGGTTTAATTATTTATGGCAAGGATTAATTAATATGTTAATTAATCAAACGAATAAGTTCGTTAAAGACCTCGGGATAGTTTTGGACCTTAAGGCCCAATGGGCTTCGAACGTCAAAGCCCATTGACTTAAGTTGTATGACAACTTAATGAATAATGATTCACAAAGGCCCAAATAGCCCAATAAATACCCTAAAGGCCGGCCATAATTAAGGAGGGTAGTGAACTTGGCTTAATTGCAAGTTTGCCACTCCATTGTGAGGTGGTATAAAGGCAACTTTATAGCCATTTCATCCTAGGGGTTTTTGTAGAGAAAAGATGAGAACAAAAGCTCTCTTTGCTCTCTAAAATTCAGCCACCCTAGAGGAAAATATCTAGCAATTCTACTTCCTCAAGGTCACTCATTTCTTCTTCAATCTAACCTTGGTGTAGAATCTTTAGAGGTTCTCCATTTTGGGAACTTGGAGAATCCTATTCTTTCAACCAAATCCATGGAGCTAAGAAGCAAGGAATGAAGGCCATATCTCTTGGGTGATTATCCTTTGCATATGCAAAGAGGAATCTACAAAGGTAAATATTTCTCAACTAACAAATGTTGTTTTAAAGTTGAGTCAAGGTTCACCAATCTACTAGGCTTTGAATTTCATGGTTGATGTTTTGTTTTGAGTGCATGTAAGCATGATTCCGCCTTTAATTTGTTAATTGCATGCTATTGATGTTGCTCAAATGAACATGTTTTTCACAAAATTTCCTTCAAGTGGTATCAGAGCCTAGGTCTAGTAGTTGGTGAATCATTTTGGGTTTTGTAGTTCATAGTTTTTGATTTAAAAGTTGTAATATGTTACAAGCTTTATTCTTGTTTCTTTGAATGTAAATTTTGTTAGAAAATTTGCCATCTCAAATGTTGTAGATGTAGTTCATATGAGCATGAATTTTGGAGCTAAAATTTGGTGCCATGTTTTTTGGGAAATTCGGCCAAATCCAAAGGGTGATTTTTTGGGTTCATGTTTGTCTTGTTAAAATGGTTTTAAAGTGACTTTTGGAACCCCTAAGTACCCTAGGATGTTAGCCCTCTTTTGAGTGGTGAAAATTTGAGTTTTGGTGAGTGAAAACATTCATGGAGCTATTATGAGTTTTCATGAGTGTTCTTCAATGTTCTTGAAGTTCTTGCCAAGAACAAAAAGTTTTGAAGTTTTGATTCAAAAAAAGTTTTATGTTTTTACATAAAGTTTTGGTTTAATTTTAGTGGGTGATTTTAGTGGGTGATGATTATTGGTAAAGTATTATTAATGGTTTTAATGGTAGACAAACTTTTTTAAAAGTTTGACATAAATTCAATTAATAGCTATAATGGTAGACAAACTTTTTAAAAAGTTTGACATAAATTCAAAATATTTCATCTTTACCTCACCTAACAAAACCCACTTACAAAAACTTTGTAAAAATCTTATTTTTATTTACTCATGGCCGGCCACCCTACATGTAGGGTATTTTTGGGTCTTTTATTCAGTTACATAAAGTTTTGATACTTTTGTGTATTTGCACTTTGGCCCAAAAGTTTACGTTTTTACGTTAAGGTCCAAAAACGCTAAAGGACAAATTGTTTTGCTCCTTTAATGAAGTTTTTTGTATTTGTTGAAATTTTTGGGTTCTAGTTGTAATTACATGAAGTAGTGGACTTTTGTGTTTTTACAAAGTGACCCCAAAAGTTTGTGTTTCGCAATATAGCCCAAAAAGTTGTGGTTATTGCATGATGGCCCAAATTAAGTAGGGAACAAAAATTGTAAGTTGATGAGTAAGACGTCTAAAGTACTTAGCTCCTTAGATTTGATCCAAGGAAAGGTAACACTTTAGATGAGTTTCCTTGAAAGATATCAAGGAAATTAGCATCATAAGATAATGATTTTCTCCATTAGGAGAAGAACGAACTCGAATAAGATTTAGTTCGTTGGATGTTATCAATTACCCATAAATATAGGATATATACTTCTAAAACAATATGATTGTCAATTAGAAGATCTTCCAAAATTTTCATAACTCCATAGGATGTAGTTGGAAAGAAAGACAAATCTTAATCATGTTAAGATTTGGGGTTGTGTGCTAATGAGCAATATTTGTTTATAAATTATCTTGTGGATATCCTTAAATTAACCTTTGGATATTCTATAAACCAACCAACAAATGTTGTTTGTTGAGTAGTTCATTGTAATCCTACAATGTGATTTGCCTTAGAGCAAATGAACTAGGAATAGAACTCAAAGGAATGGGTTCTTTGAGAGACAAGATGATAATCAACAAATATAACAACCTAGTTCCTATACCACAAGCTCCAAGGTAGTCAAGAAGGATTTATAAACCGTCTCAGTTGAATGGTTTGAACTTTATAACTACATTGAGTGTATATATGATATATACTCAAGGAAATGGTAAAGTACCATTTGACCCGAAATAATGAAACCTTCATAGCTAATTGGTAGCTTAAGGTGACTATAATCAAAGAGAATGGTTGACTTTGAAGGAACCATCTTTGACGTAGTCTTAGTTTCAATTAATTCGAAGATTGCTAGCTACAACTAAATGGTGATTCAATGTTTGGACATGATATAGGTTTCCGAAACCATTATTAAGATAGTCTTGATAAATTATGTCTAAAACTATGAATCACAAAACATGTAAGTTGTAGAGATCCAACCATCATGGATCTTAGCAAGCTAGTGGGAGCCATAAGCGTCTTATGAGAGAAAGATCAAAACGTTTGATTTCTCATAAAGATGTAAATGAATCTTTTGTTTACTATGTATGATATATTAATTTTGGAAATGAAAAGAATACTTCATTGTTAAAGTTATGACTTTAAACATTCTATAACGATAGAATGTATATGGGAGACATAGTCTATATACATGGGATGGAAATCTATAATGATAGATTTTAGGATATAATTGGATTATATCATGCCCTAATAATAGACAAAAGGATGCTAGGAAGTTTCTCATATGATGACAAACTTCAATAAGAAGAACAACTCTAGTGAGACTAGGAGGTAGCTCTTCTCAAAGGGAACGTACCCTTTGACTCCCAAAGAAATAATGCGTAAATCGAATCCTTTATGCATACGCAGAAAGGTGATTTATGTATTTCATATTGTATGAAAAACATTGATATGAGTTGTACCTAGAAAGGTAAAAGGCGATATCAATACAAGCCCAGGATCAGAACCATGGCAACTGTCAAGTGAGTCCTTAAGTATTTAAGAAATACTAAAGGATAGGTTCCTCGAAGAATGAGGAAGAATTAGAGTAACGTAATGGAAGCGTAAATGTATTAGATTGTGAATCTAATCCATCATTGGATGTTTCTTCATTATGAATAAAGAGATAAACATATATCTCTTTATTATGACTAAAGAGATATTTGGATGGAAACATTAAAGTAATGACTTTAGTGTGTTCCATTATGAATGCAAAATATATTGCCATATAGAAGTTTACAACAATGTTGTTTGGATGGGAAAGTTCATTTATGAACTCTCTATTCGGTTCCAACCAGAAAGTGTATGACACTAATGGGGCGATAGCTCAAGCCAGGGAATCAAGGTCTCATCAAGATCCGAACTCATATGAGAGACTGAACCACATGATTGGGAATCATGTATAATGGTGACGTAGATATTCTCAAGGTTGCTTCTATGGATAA
This sequence comes from Malus fusca, assembly GCA_035220775.1. Lineage (NCBI taxonomy): Eukaryota > Viridiplantae > Streptophyta > Magnoliopsida > Rosales > Rosaceae > Malus > Malus fusca. The sequence goes on along the minus strand of CM069066.1, from coordinate 16,226,417 downwards.
CATATAGATATCCATTGTCTAGGCCTACTACTCAGCCATTTATGAAATGACTACAGAAGAGGAATCATAACAGATGACCAAGCTGATTGGCTCTAGTGCAAGTGGGAGATTGTTGGAAATGTGCCCTAAAGCCAATCATATGATGATACTTTACGGACATTTCACATGTTAAACTAATCTAGTTTACATATAAAAGGGCAAACATTATTGTTTGAGCCGTCTCATATAAATGTTATATGCTTAAACGATAAAGTCCAAGGAATATGTGATTGGGAGAATGCAATCTAATGAAGTTAGATTAATGAGACCATTCTTTCGTAGACACATCCTAACCGTTCCTGATCATAGGATTGCCAATTGGGCATTGACAGTCCATTAAGATCAGTACGTACTATGCCTTCTCTCAGGGAGAGTGACTAGTCTCGAGTCATTGGTGTGTGTGACATCAAGGCAAGTACGTAGGTGCTCAATAGCGAATGAGTCCACTCAACACGATCAACGAGGAGTTCTCATACTCATGTCACATGAGAACTCATGGTTGGGATAATGCAAATTAGTCTTTTGACCTGAGGCATCACAGTTGTCTTGTGGTTAAGTCCTTGATCTTTGATTATGTCAAAGTCACCCCATCGGGGTGTCCACGACATCATTGGGGTTAAGCCACTTAGTTATGGAGACAAGTGAATGTGCAACAAGGGATCTCTAACCTTCAAAATGGTTTGAAGGAGAATACTCTATGATATGATTAAATCTCTGGCCAGAGTATGAATGAGATTTGGGAATGCGTTCCAAATCACATTCAAGGTAATCATATAAGCAAACGAATCACATTGGATAGTAGACATGAATAAATAAATTATCAAACCAAACAATGTGGTCAAGAGTATTAGATTAGAGAAAGACCGTATTGCATTTGTAATCCTAAACTGAATAGGTTCTCTACCTCTTCTGATTAGCTTGGGTAACCATGATATGCTGCTAGGTGTCACTCATGGTTTGTGGAAGCCCTAAACGTGTGTAATCACTAAAGGGAGAATTGAAAGTAAGTTTCAATTCACAATCGATGTAAAATGGTTTTAATCGCCCACTGCCTCGCTAAAAGGAACCTAATGTATCGTACACCGTGTAAGGTGGAGATTGAAGAAACAAAGGAGATGAGTAAGAATAATTAAATGGTTTAATTATTTGTGGCAAGGATTAATTAATATGTTAATTAATCAAACGAATAAGTTCGTTAAAGACCTCGGGATAGTTTTGGACCTTAAGGCCCAATGGGCTTCGAACGTCAAAGCCCATTGACTTAAGTTGTATGACAACTTAATGAATAATGATTCACAAAGGCCCAAATAGCCCAATAAATACCCTAAAGGCCGGCCATAATTAAGGAGGGTAGTGAACTTGGCTTAATTGCAAGTTTGCCACTCCATTGTGAGGTGGTATAAAGGCAACTTTATAGCCATTTCATCCTAGGGGTTTTTGTAGAGAAAAGATGAGAACAAAAGCTCTCTTTGCTCTCTAAAATTCAGCCACCCTAGAGGAAAATATCTAGCAATTCTACTTCCTCAAGGTCACTCATTTCTTCTTCAATCTAACCTTGGTGTAGAATCTTTAGAGGTTCTCCATTTTGGGAACTTGGAGAATCCTATTCTTTCAACCAAATCCATGGAGCTAAGAAGCAAGGAATGAAGGCCATATCTCTTGGGTGATTATCCTTTGCATATGCAAAGAGGAATCTACAAAGGTAAATATTTCTCAACTAACAAATGTTGTTTTAAAGTTGAGTCAAGGTTCACCAATCTACTAGGCTTTGAATTTCATGGTTGATGTTTTGTTTTGAGTGCATGTAAGCATGATTCCGCCTTTAATTTGTTAATTGCATGCTATTGATGTTGCTCAAATGAACATGTTTTTCACAAAATTTCCTTCAAGTGGTATCAGAGCCTAGGTCTAGTAGTTGGTGAATCATTTTGGGTTTTGTAGTTCATAGTTTTTGATTTAAAAGTTGTAATATGTTACAAGCTTTATTCTTGTTTCTTTGAATGTAAATTTTGTTAGAAAATTTGCCATCTCAAATGTTGTAGATGTAGTTCATATGAGCATGAATTTTGGAGCTAAAATTTGGTGCCATGTTTTTTGGGAAATTCGGCCAAATCCAAAGGGTGATTTTTTGGGTTCATGTTTGTCTTGTTAAAATGGTTTTAAAGTGACTTTTGGAACCCCTAAGTACCCTAGGATGTTAGCCCTCTTTTGAGTGGTGAAAATTTGAGTTTTGGTGAGTGAAAACATTCATGGAGCTATTATGAGTTTTCATGAGTGTTCTTCAATGTTCTTGAAGTTCTTGCCAAGAACAAAAAGTTTTGAAGTTTTGATTCAAAAAAAGTTTTATGTTTTTACATAAAGTTTTGGTTTAATTTTAGTGGGTGATTTTAGTGGGTGATGATTATTGGTAAAGTATTATTAATGGTTTTAATGGTAGACAAACTTTTTTAAAAGTTTGACATAAATTCAATTAATAGCTATAATGGTAGACAAACTTTTTAAAAAGTTTGACATAAATTCAAAATATTTCATCTTTACCTCACCTAACAAAACCCACTTACAAAAACTTTGTAAAAATCTTATTTTTATTTACTCATGGCCGGCCACCCTACATGTAGGGTATTTTTGGGTCTTTTATTCAGTTACATAAAGTTTTGATACTTTTGTGTATTTGCACTTTGGCCCAAAAGTTTACGTTTTTACGTTAAGGTCCAAAAACGCTAAAGGACAAATTGTTTTGCTCCTTTAATGAAGTTTTTTGTATTTGTTGAAATTTTTGGGTTCTAGTTGTAATTACATGAAGTAGTGGACTTTTGTGTTTTTACAAAGTGACCCCAAAAGTTTGTGTTTCGCAATATAGCCCAAAAAGTTGTGGTTATTGCATGATGGCCCAAATTAAGTAGGGAACAAAAATTGTTTTGTCTCTTTAAATGAGAATTGGATTTTCATTTTATCTAGCTCCATTTAAATCAATTTTATGGATACAAAAACCAAATGAAAATGTTGCATTCAATTTAATTAGTTAAAATGTTAATTAATTAAAGGGTGATTATGAACCTAAGCCTACGATAATTGAGCTATGTGAAAGGCCGTTTCAAATTTGTTTGAACAATGGGAATGTGTAGATTAATTTTGGTTGTAATTTGATTTGATCAAATGTTGTAAAAGAGCATAAGCTCTTCTTTACTTTAAAGTAATTTGTTTTATGCAAATGTTGTAATGAGCATAAGCTCACCTTTACTTTAAAGTACTCATTTTCTTGTTTTATTTGATATGCATGAAAATGGAGTAGTTGGGTCCAACGCCCCTAGGAACAACACGCCTTAATGTGATTAAACGCGTAACTAAAATCAATCTCCATCCCTAGTCCGAGATTCAACACTAGGCTCGTGTTGAATCTAAACAAAGGTTCATAGTCATCCTAAGGCCCTAAGGCAACTATATAGTCCATCAAATGAATGCAAACCTTATGTTAGTAGTATCATATACTCTTGCTTTAAAAACCATTTTATAAGTATAGTGGGAGTATTATGCACAACTAAATTGAATCAAATGGACCAATAGTTGTAATAGGAACAAAATTGTTTTAATAAAGATTAAAATGAATATGTTTATGTGATGAGACCTAAAACCCTCAACCAAACCATTATTAAGTTGATAAGCGTGAGAGTGCTTAGAACACTCTTTCGTGGCCTTCCACCATGGTAGGCTTCAATCGTTTGTGACTCATACACCGTATTCGTCCAGTTCTGGGGTTGCAAAGTATGTGCTTACATTCAGGAGAAGCCTATATACATATGATGAAGTGAAGGTAGGCAACGAGTGTCGTCAATATGATATTCTTCTGAGGCCATTCTTGAACCCCCTACTTTAACTAGCATGGTGGGAATGACTTAACTAAGTGCAATGTGCCAATATGATATTCTTCTGAGGCATCATTCTCTAGAGGCCAAACTAGATGGGTACTTGCAAGAGGTTGTTGCAAATGAGTAAGCGTACTCTCTCATTATTATTAACGCTAGCCAATATGATTTTCTTCTGAGGTGGGCTTGGTAATAGTGAGTCTCCCATAACCTACTAAGAGTTTCCTCCAAAACTCTCGAATTCCAATGAGGGATATGGAATTTGCCAAAAATAGTGGGTGGTGCTATTTGATTTAAAGACCCGAATCAAATGGCTTAAAATCAATCAATTTATATTCGTTATGTATTCGTTTACCAATATATTTGCAAACGCTATCCAAAACTTGACAAAGAAAAGCCGAATGTTTTAGTTTCCGGACTTGGTAACACAATCCCAAAGATTGTCTTAAATGGATTGTGCATGTACCTAAGAAGTCTCATCCTCACAATCTTCCTATTGATAATGTATCATTGGAAGAACATGTTAGAAATGTCTATCATGAAGAGGACAACACAAACAACCAATGCTTATTCCTTCGTTATATGAACAAAGGAACTTACGAAGATTAGCATAAAGATAAGGACACTTTTAGTGCCATGATTCTTCACTTACAAATTGTTGTATGAAGAAATAAGAGTTGCCTTGAACAACTCTTGAAAGTTTGTAATTATGTTTAGAACATAATGGTTGGTTGACAAAAATAGTCCATCAACATGGACTTATGATGATTTTGAATCATTGAGTGTTGAAGTGATAAACCACTCAACGAGACGGAAACTAAGCTAGGACGTCACCTTTATGTCCCTATCCTAATGGTTCACTAAGTTTATTGTAAACTATGTAGTGAACAATAACCACACACTCTCCAAAATGTTTGATGTGTATAACACAATTGAAAAAGGTTTCAAGAGAGATAGTGGGAGTTTAGGGACCATGACTATTGTAGTCAAAGGAGAAGTCAAATGAAGAAGATAAAATTAACTCCAAGGGAACAAACTTTCTTTATGAAAGGATGGACATTGGAAGGGGTATTTGCAAGAAATGTCTTGCAAGTGTCAAGAACACACCTTTCGAAGGTGTTGTAAATTGTTCTTGAAAAGTTCAAAATAGTTGGTTCTTCTACTTGAATGCTTGATTCCGTATTAGTAACTATGTTTTACAATCGTTGTAAAAGTGTGGCTAATAAGAAGTAGAAGATTAATGAGAGAAGAGAAAGTACTTCACATTCGGAACGTGAATAAAATATAGATCTCTGCAAAAGCAGATGGTACTAACTTCCTCATATGAACTACCAAAGAAATTGGAAAAACCAAAGATTGTCTTTACATTCCAATTTTAAGGAACTTAATTCCGTCACTATAGTAGAGATGGATGAATGTTTTGTTTGACAAAACATTGTTCTTTATTAATCACTGATTGGATTATAGTAATCTAATTGATTGTCTCTATAGTAGAGATGATATGGTAGCGTTAACTGTTTAGAATATAATGATGCTTAAAACCCAAAAGGTTGCAAGATAGTGACTAATCCCAACTAAGTTGTGATACCTCTAAAACATAAATTACGAGTTGGTCATAGATGGATGCTTTGGATCGTTAAATCCGGATCCAATACCTTCTTGTCAAAATTGTATAGAGGCGAAATGTTCGAATCTTTATTCTTTTGGAAAGAAGAAAGAATCACAAAGTTATTGAGGTTAATTCACTTAGATGTTAGTGGCACTTATCCACAACATAATACTACTCATGTTGTTTGACATTCACCGAAGATCACTCTCGGTTGGATTATAGTTTATTATGAATAAACACAAGTCCGAATACTTTGCAAAAGGTTTCAAAGAATTCAAGAAATGTAAGTTGATGAGTAAGACGTCTAAAGTACTTAGCTCCTTAGATTTGATCCAAGGAAAGGTAACACTTTAGATGAGTTTCCTTGAAAGATATCAAGGAAATTAGCATCATAAGATAATGATTTTCTCCATTAGGAGAAGAACGAACTCGAATAAGATTTAGTTCGTTGGATGTTATCAATTACCCATAAATATAGGATATATACTTCTAAAACAATATGATTGTCAATTAGAAGATCTTCCAAAATTTTCATAACTCCATAGGATGTAGTTGGAAAGAAAGACAAATCTTAATCATGTTAAGATTTGGGGTTGTGTGCTAATGAGCAATATTTGTTTATAAATTATCTTGTGGATATCCTTAAATTAACCTTTGGATATTCTATAAACCAACCAACAAATGTTGTTTGTTGAGTAGTTCATTGTAATCCTACAATGTGATTTGCCTTAGAGCAAATGAACTAGGAATAGAACTCAAAGGAATGGGTTCTTTGAGAGACAAGATGATAATCAACAAATATAACAACCTAGTTCCTATACCACAAGCTCCAAGGTAGTCAAGAAGGATTTATAAACCGTCTCAGTTGAATGGTTTGAACTTTATAACTACATTGAGTGTATATATGATATATACTCAAGGAAATGGTAAAGTACCATTTGACCCGAAATAATGAAACCTTCATAGCTAATTGGTAGCTTAAGGTGACTATAATCAAAGAGAATGGTTGACTTTGAAGGAACCATCTTTGACGTAGTCTTAGTTTCAATTAATTCGAAGATTGCTAGCTACAACTAAATGGTGATTCAATGTTTGGACATGATATAGGTTTCCGAAACCATTATTAAGATAGTCTTGATAAATTATGTCTAAAACTATGAATCACAAAACATGTAAGTTGTAGAGATCCAACCATCATGGATCTTAGCAAGCTAGTGGGAGCCATAAGCGTCTTATGAGAGAAAGATCAAAACGTTTGATTTCTCATAAAGATGTAAATGAATCTTTTGTTTACTATGTATGATATATTAATTTTGGAAATGAAAAGAATACTTCATTGTTAAAGTTATGACTTTAAACATTCTATAACGATAGAATGTATATGGGAGACATAGTCTATATACATGGGATGGAAATCTATAATGATAGATTTTAGGATATAATTGGATTATATCATGCCCTAATAATAGACAAAAGGATGCTAGGAAGTTTCTCATATGATGACAAACTTCAATAAGAAGAACAACTCTAGTGAGACTAGGAGGTAGCTCTTCTCAAAGGGAACGTACCCTTTGACTCCCAAAGAAATAATGCGTAAATCGAATCCTTTATGCATACGCAGAAAGGTGATTTATGTATTTCATATTGTATGAAAAACATTGATATGAGTTGTACCTAGAAAGGTAAAAGGCGATATCAATACAAGCCCAGGATCAGAACCATGGCAACTGTCAAGTGAGTCCTTAAGTATTTAAGAAATACTAAAGGATAGGTTCCTCGAAGAATGAGGAAGAATTAGAGTAACGTAATGGAAGCGTAAATGTATTAGATTGTGAATCTAATCCATCATTGGATGTTTCTTCATTATGAATAAAGAGATAAACATATATCTCTTTATTATGACTAAAGAGATATTTGGATGGAAACATTAAAGTAATGACTTTAGTGTGTTCCATTATGAATGCAAAATATATTGCCATATAGAAGTTTACAACAATGTTGTTTGGATGGGAAAGTTCATTTATGAACTCTCTATTCGGTTCCAACCAGAAAGTGTATGACACTAATGGGGCGATAGCTCAAGCCAGGGAATCAAGGTCTCATCAAGATCTGAACTCATATGAGAGACTGAACCACATGATTGGGAATCATGTATAATGGTGACGTAGATATTCTCAAGGTTGCTTCTATGGATAACATATAGATATCCATTGTCTAGGCCTACTACTCAGCCATTTATGAAATGACTACAGAAGAGGAATCATAACAGATGACCAAGCTGATTGGCTCTAGTGCAAGTGGGAGATTGTTGGAAATGTGCCCTAAAGCCAATCATATGATGATACTTTACGGACATTTCACATGTTAAACTAATCTAGTTTACATATAAAAGGGCAAACATTATTGTTTGAGCCGTCTCATATAAATGTTATATGCTTAAACGATAAAGTCCAAGGAATATGTGATTGGGAGAATGCAATCTAATGAAGTTAGATTAATGAGACCATTCTTTCGTAGACACATCCTAAACGTTCCTGATCATAGGATTGCCAATTGGGCATTGACAGTCCATTAAGATCAGTACGTACTATGCCTTCTCTCAGGGAGAGTGACTAGTCTCAAGTCATTGGTGTGTGTGACATCAAGGCAAGTACGTAGGTGCTCAATAGCGAATGAGTCCACTCAACACGATCAACGAGGAGTTCTCATACTCATGTCACATGAGAACTCATGGTTGGGATAATGCAAATTAGTCTTTTGACCTGAGGCATCACAGTTGTCTTGTGGTTAAGTCCTTGATCTTTGATTATGTCAAAGTCACCCCATCGGGGTGTCCACGACATCATTGGGGTTAAGCCACTTAGTTATGGAGACAAGTGAATGTGCAACAAGGGATCTCTAACCTTCAAAATGGTTTGAAGGAGAATACTCTATGATATGATTAAATCTCTGGCCAGAGTATGAATGAGATTTGGGAATGCGTTCCAAATCACATTCAAGGTAATCATATAAGCAAACGAATCACATTGGATAGTAGACATGAATAAATAAACTATCAAACCAAACAATGTGGTCAAGAGTATTAGATTAGAGAAAGACCGTATTGCATTAGTAATCCTAAACTGAATAGGTTCTCTACCTCTTCTGATTAGCTTGGGTAACCATGATATGCTGCTAGGTGTCACTCATGGTTTGTGGAAGCCCTAAACGTGTGTAATCACTAAAGGGAGAATTGAAAGTAAGTTTCAATTCACAATCGATGTAAAATGGTTTTAATCGCCCACTGCCTCGCTAAAAGGAACCTAATGTATCGTACACCGTGTAAGGTGGAGATTGAAGAAACAAAGAAGATGAGTAAGAATAATTAAATGGTTTAATTATTTATGGCAAGGATTAATTAATATGTTAATTAATCAAACGAATAAGTTCGTTAAAGACCTCGGGATAGTTTTGGACCTTAAGGCCCAATGGGCTTCGAACGTCAAAGCCCATTGACTTAAGTTGTATGACAACTTAATGAATAATGATTCACAAAGGCCCAAATAGCCCAATAAATACCCTAAAGGCCGGCCATAATTAAGGAGGGTAGTGAACTTGGCTTAATTGCAAGTTTGCCACTCCATTGTGAGGTGGTATAAAGGCAACTTTATAGCTATTTCATCCTAGGGGTTTTTGTAGAGAAAAGATGAGAACAAAAGCTCTCTTTGCTCTCTAAAATTCAGCCACCCTAGAGGAAAATATCTAGCAATTCTACTTCCTCAAGGTCACTCATTTCTTCTTCAATCTAACCTTGGTGTAGAATCTTTAGAGGTTCTCCATTTTGGGAACTTGGAGAATCCTATTCTTTCAACCAAATCCATGGAGCTAAGAAGCAAGGAATGAAGGCCCTATCTCTTGGGTGATTATCCTTTGCATATGCAAAGAGGAATCTACAAAGGTAAATATTTCTCAACTAACAAATGTTGTAAAGTTGAGTCAAGGTTCACCAATCTACTAGGCTTTGAATTTCATGGTTGATGTTTTGTTTTGAGTGCATGTAAGCATGATTCCGCCTTTAATTTGTTAATTGCATGCTATTGATGTTGCTCAAATGAACATCTTTTTCACAAAATTTCCTTCATCGTGTCCAAGTCTGAAAAGACTAAGGTATGCAAGCTTCAAAGGTCCATTTATGGACTTAAGCAAGCCTCTAGGAGCTGGAACATTCGTTTCGACACTGAAATCAAAACGTTTGGTTTTACTCAAAACGAAGACGACAATTGTGTTTATCAAAAGGTCGTTGGGGAAGCAGTAGTTTTCCTAGTGTTATATGTAGATGACATATTACTATTCGGGAATGACACTGCAGTACTTTCTTCTGTAAAAGTGTGGTTGTCCAAAACCTTCCACATGAAAGATTTGGGAGATGCATCTTATGTACTTGGGATAAAGCTCTATCGTGATAGATCCAGAAAATTAATCGGATTATCCCAATCTATGTACATAGATAAGGTGCTAAGTAGGTTCCAGATGGAACAATCTAAGAAAAGTTTTCTTCTTGTGAGACATGGAATTCACCTTTCTAAGTCCATGGAACCTAAAACTCCTGAAGAGATACGGCAAATGAGAGCTATTCCTTATGCTTCCGCTATAGGAAGTCTCATGTATGCCATGATATGGACAAGGCCTGATATCGCATATGTTGTGAGCATTACTAGTCGATATCAATCTAACCTAGGATCAGAACACTGGACAACTGTCAAGACGGTCCTTAAGTACTTAAGAAGAACTAAGGACATGTTCCTCGTTTATGGAGGAGCGACAGAGTTGCGAGTGGAAGCCTATACAGACGCAGATTTCCAATCTGACGTCGATGATAGAAGTTCCAACTCCGGATATGTATTCACTCTAAATGGTGGGGCTGTCAGTTGGAAAAGCAAGAAACAAAGTGTAATTGCTGATTCCACGACAGAGGCTGAATATGTCGCTGCAGCTGAAGCCGGCAAAGAAGCGTTCTGGATGAAGAAGTTCATTACTGAACTTGGAGTGGTTCCAACCATTACATCACCAGTAACTTTGTACTGTGATAATAGTGGGGCGATAGCTTAAGCCAAGGAACCCGGGGCACATCAAAAGAACAAGCATTTTGACAGGCGCTTTAATATCATTAGAAGATATGCTGCCGAGGGGAAAGTCAACATCCTCAAAGTTGTCTCAGCCGATAACGTAGCAGATCCACTAACGAAGCCAATGTCACAAATCCAACTTGACTGCCATATGGAAAAGATGGGTATTAGATACATGGGAGGATGGCTTTGAGTGCAAGTGGGAGATTGTTGGAAGTATGCCCACAAAGCCACTCATTTGATGTAATAGCTTTTGGAATACTTATTGTATTAAACTTTTATATGTTTAATGAAAGGCAAAGCTTATTGTTAATCACTATTTGTTGTATCATGTGTTTAAGCGATAAGGGAATCCAAGGGATGTATTTGATCTAAGAGACAAGTGATTTAATTAAGTTAGATTATCGAGACCTTTCTCTTATGTTCATTCCTAAAACGTTCCTAGCCATAGGATTGCCAATTGGGCATTGACAATCCGTTAAGGTTAGTATGTGTTATGTCGACTCAAGCGTGAGTATGACTAGTCTCAAGTCATTTGGTGTTGGACACTAAGACAAACACATAGGTGCTCGAAAGAGTAATTGAGTACACTGAACTACGATTAAAAGAGAGTTCGAGCATACATGTCATGTAAGAACTTGATAGTTGCAATATGCAAAGTAGTCCTTTGACCTGAGGCATCATAGATGTCTAATGGTTAGGTCCTTGACCTTTGATCATGTCAAAGGCATTCCATTGGAGTGTCCACGGCATTGTTGGGGTCAAGCTATCTAGTCATGTAGGCATATGAATACACAACAAGGGATCTCTAACCTTCCATGGTGGAAGGAGAATACTCTAAGATATGATTCCAGAGTCTTTGGCCAAAGCATATGAATATGATTTAGGAAGTTTGTTCCAAATCTTATTCAATAGAATCATATGGAGAAGTATCACATTGGATAGTAGACATGAAACAAACTATCACTTAAACAATGTGATTAAGAGTATTGTATTAGAGAAGGACCGTATTGCATTGTAGTTGTAACTGGATAGGTTCTCCAACCAATTCTACTTAGCTTGGGTAACCATGACATACTGCTAGGTGTCACTCATGGTTTGTGGAAGCCCTAATGATTAGCAAACACTAATTTTAAGGGAGAATTGAAATGTGGTTTCAATTCACAATCGATCGTTAAGAGTAACAATCGCCCACTACCTCGCTAAATGGAACCTAATGGATCGTACACCGAGGAAGGATGATAGTGAAGAAATTAAATGAAATGGATATGCAATTAAATGGTTTAATTGAAGAATGGTCAAGATTAATTAAATTAGTTAATTAATTTTACGAAATGTTCGTATTGGGCTTTTAAGTTGGTTTTGGGTTTCGGGGGCCCAAAAGTGTTTTGGTCCACAAGGCCCATTATGTTTAAGTTGTATGACAACTAAAACAAAATGGGCAATAAGCCCAATCACAACAAATAGGCTAGCCATGGTGAGGAGATGGTGAAGTTTTGCTTAATTGCAAGTTTTCCACTCACCTAAGAAAAGAGATATAAAAGCAACTTTATAGCTATTTTTTCTCATTAGGGTTTTTCTTGTAAGAAAATAGGTGAAACCTATTCTCTCTTTTTAACAAGGAGGCCGGCCACTTAGAGGAGATTCATCTAGCAATCTTTTCTTCTCTAAGTCATCCATTTCATCTTCACACCTCACCCTTGGTGTGGAGACTTAGAGACACCAAACCTTTGGTGTTTTGGAGATCCTTTCCTTACATCCTCAAGGACCAAAGGAGCACAAAAGGAGAAGGAAATCACAAGCAAGATCCAAGGAGCTTGGAGGTGACTTGAAGGCCCTCCACTTGGGTGAATCCCTTGTGTAAACAAGGATGAGCTTCAAGGGTAAAGAATCTCTAAATTCTTCATTCTCTTTAATGTTGTTAAAGAGTCTTTTGGTTCACCATATACTAGGCTTTGAAAGTCATGGGTTTTATGAATTGTTTTTGGATGCATGCCTACTTTAAAGTGTTAATAGTTTGCATATGTATTCAAATGTTCTTACTTGTTCTTAGCTAGGACAAAACTTTTCCTTCATATATAAGATGCATCAAAACATTTTATTGAAGAACAAAGTGTAGTAGTAGATTTATACCTCTTGATCTAGACTTGAGACCAAGGATAGACCACCTCCAAGCCCATTGTTGTTGGAACTCCTTGAGCCTAGCCTCCCTCCTTGCTTCCTCCACTTTGTTAGAACGAGTGCTCCTTAGTTCTCCTTTAGTCTCCAAGGTTGAAGACCTCTAAAGATCTACACCCACTAGTTCTCCTTTAGTTTCATGATTTCGTTAGACTTTCTAATTAATCACAACACTTAATTAATCCAATTAATTATTTCCTTCATCCATTAGTTGTCTCACTACAAGAGTGTATCGGTGTATAATCATTTTAGGTTCTAATTAGCAAGGCAGTGAGGTGATTGGCACCAATCCAATTGATTATAATTAATCCAATCACTTAGTGAATTAAAACTTACTTTTAATTCTCCTTCTTCTTTGACGACTAGTCATTTAATCATCTAGAAGAACTCACAAGTCATGAGTGACATCTAACCATATATCATGACTACCCAAGCTAATGTAGAATTTGTTCGGAGAACTTATTCAGTTGGAATTACAATGTAATTCGATCCTTCTCTAAAACAATACTCTTAGGGTATGGATTTATTATGTCAAACCCCTAATGTGATTATTCCATGTTATATGATTCAATTGAGTCGTATAGGAACGCTTTCCTTTATTACGCTTGATACTTCGGCTGAAGATTCCCGAATCATATCTTAGAGTATTCATCCTCTCATAACGAGGATTAGAGATCCCTTGTTGCGCATTTACTTGCCTCCATGGCTAAGTGGGTTAACCCCAACTATGCCGTGGACACCCGTGGATGGAGTGACTTTGACATAATCAAAGATCAAGGACCTAACCACAAGACAACTATGATGCCTCAGGTCAAATGACTATTTACATTATTCCAACCATTAGAGTTACTTGCTTGACATGTGAGTAGACCTCCATGCAAGTACTCTCGTTCGATTGTGTTCAGTGAACTCATTCCCTTAATGAGCACGTACATACCTGTCTTAGTGTCACTACACGAATGGGATGAGACTTTCCATCCTTCCAATTGAAGGGGACATAGTATGTACTGGTCTTTGCATTGTTAGTATCCCTCTGACAATCATATGACCAGGAACCTTTTTGGACATGATGGTTATGTGAAGAAGGTCTCTGTAGTCTAACATCATTAGATTACTTCTTCCATCGATCCATTGTCCATGGATTCACTATTTAGGACGTATATCGTTTATTGAGATAATCCTAATTAGTATCTTTGCCTTTTGATGTATAAGAGTCATCTATACACACATTCATTGTCCTGAAAGGTTTCTTCCAAAGATTGACTTTCAGGGCATATTTCCAACAATCTCCCACTTGCACTAAAGTCAATCACTAGTGTATCTCATAGATGCTAGTTGAGTGAACTTATGCTCGTAGGTTAACTTGGTTATGTATTAATCCTTTTTTTTATTTAAAAGGGATTTACTTATCAAATGTTTCTAAAACATTTGATGATGTCTCTTTCTTGTGTTCAAATACTTTGATGAGACCTTGATTCCATGGCTTGAGCTATCGCCCCATTACGTCGTAGTGTCCAACTAACGACCTTATGGTTTGGATTCAATCATTGGTTCTATAAGAACCCCTTCTATTCAAAACACCTTTTGAAGCAGTTTCTAAAACAATATATCGCCATATATTTCGTTTGTATACTTTATACATACTTTGCTCCAACCTTGAGACCATTGTAGTACAATACTAACAATACATTCATATGATTAATACTTCATCCATTATGAAGTTCCATTTGTTAAAATGGGTTATTTTCACTTTGGTTAATAACCTAAGTGAATGCACGCTTCCAGAGTCCTACTCTGATGTTCCTTTCTTAAAGGCAATAATACTCTATCAGTTGCTACGGTTCTGATCCTGGGCTATAGTAATATCCTAAAGTGACAACCCCTGTGGTTTTTCACCTTTGGATATCATCTCACAAGTCCATACTGTTGGAAATGTGCCCTAAAGCCAATCATATGATGATACTTTACGGACATTTCACATGTTAAACTAATCTAGTTTACATATAAAAGGCAAAGATTATTGTTTGAGCCGTCTCATATAAATGTTATATGCTTAAACGATAAAGTCCAAGGAATATGTGATTGGGAGAATGCAATCTAATGAAGTTAGATTAATGAGACCATTCTTTCGTAGACACATCCTAAACGTTCCTGATCATAGGATTGCCAATTGGGCATTGACAGTCCGTTAAGATCAGTACGTACTGTGTCTTCTCTGAGGGAGAGTGACTAGTCTCGAGTCATTGGTGTGTGTGACATCAAGACAAGTACGTAGGTGCTCAATAGAGAATGAGTTCACTGAACACGATCAACGAGGAGTTCTCATACTCATGTCACATGAGAACTCATGGTTGGGATAATGCAAATTAGTCCTTTCACCTGAGGCATCACAGTTGTTGTCTTGTGGTTAAGTCCTTGATCTTTGATTATGTCAAAGTCACCCCATCGGGGTGTCCACGACAACATTGGGGTTAAGTCACTTAGTTATGGAGACAAGTGAATGTGCGACAAGGGATCTCTAACCTTCAAATGGTTTGAGGGAGAATACTCTATGATATGATTAAATCTCTGGCCAGAGTATGAATGAGATTTGGGAATGCGTTCCAAATCACATTCAAGGTAATCATATAAGCAAACGAATCACATTGGATAGTAGACATGAATAAATAAACTATCAAACCAAACAATGTGGTCAAGAGTATTAGATTAGAGAAAGACCGTATTGCATTTGTAATCCTAAACTGAATAGGTTCTCTACCTCTTCTGATTAGCTTGGGTAGCCATGATATGCTGCTAGGTGTCACTCATGGTTTGTGGAAGCCCTAAACGTGTGTAATCACTAAAGGGAGAATTGAAAGTAAGTTTCAATTCACAATCGATGTAAAATGGTTTTAATCGCCCACTGCCTCGCTAAAAGGAACCTAATGTATCGTACACCGTGTAAGGTGGAGATTGAAGAAACAAAGGAGATGAGTAAGAATAATTAAATGGTTTAATTATTTATGGCAATGATTAATTAATATGTTAATTAATCAAACGAATAAGTTCGTTAAAGACCTCGGGATAGTTTTGGACCTTAAGGCCCAATGGGCTTCGAACGTCAAAGCCCATTGACTTAAGTTGTATGACAACTTAATGAATAATGATTCACAAAGGCCCAATTAGCCCAATTAGCCCATAATTAAGGAGAGTAGTGAACTTGACTTAATTGCAAGTTTGCCACTCCATTGTGAGGTGGTATACAGGCAACTTTATAGCCATTTCATCCTTAGGGTTTTTGTGGAGAAAAGATGAGAACAAAAGCTCTCTTTGCTCTCAAAAATTCAGCCACC
Organism: Malus fusca; assembly: GCA_035220775.1. Lineage (NCBI taxonomy): Eukaryota > Viridiplantae > Streptophyta > Magnoliopsida > Rosales > Rosaceae > Malus > Malus fusca. Next base: position 16,210,291 of record CM069066.1, on the reverse strand, counting down.
CTAGAGGAAATTATCTAGCAATTTTACTTCCTCTAGGTCACTCATTTCTTCTTCAATTTAACCTTGGTGTAGAATCTTTAGAGGTTCTCAATTTTGGGAACTTGGAGAACCTTTTCTTCTAACCAAATCCATGGAGCTAAGAAGCAAGGAATGAAGGCCCTATCTCTTGGGTGATTATCCTTTGCATATGCAAAGAGGAATCTACAAAGGTAAATATTTCTCAACTAACAAATGTTGTTTTAAAGTTGAGTCAAGGTTCACCAATTTACTAGGCTATGAATTTCATGGTTGATGTTTTGTTTTTGAATGCATGAAAGCATGATTCCGCCTTTAATTGTTAATTGCATGCTATATGATGTTATTCAAATGAACATGTTTTTCACAAAAATTTCCTTCAAGTGGTATCAGAGCCTAGGTCTAGTAGTTGGTGAATCATTTTGGGTTTTGTAGTTCATAATTTTTTGATTTAAAAGTTGTAATATGTTACAAGCTTTATTCTTGTTTCTTTGAATGTAAATTTTGTTAGAAAATTTTCCATCTCAAATGTTGTAGATGTAGTTCATATGAGCATGAATTTTGGAGCTAAAATTTGGTGCCATGTTTTTGGGGAAATTCGGCCAAATCCAAAGGGTGATTTTTTGGGTTCATGTTTGTCTTGTTAAAATGGTTTTAAAGTGACTTTTGGAACCCCTAAGTACCCTAGGATGATAACCCTCTTTTGAGTGGTGAAAATTTGAGTTTTGGTGAGTGAAACCATTCATGGAGCTATTATGAGTTTTCATGAGTGTTCTTCAATGTTCTTGAAGTTCTTGCCAAGAACAAAAAGTTTTATGTTTTTACATAAAGTTTTGATTTAATTTTAGTGGGTGATTTTAGTGGGTGATGATTATTGGTAAAGTATTATTAATGGTTTTAATGGTAGACAAACTTTTTTAAAAGTTTGACATAAATTCAATTAATGGCTATAATGGTAGACAAATTTTTTTAAAAGTTTGACATAAATTCAAAATATTTCATCTTTACCTCACCTAACAAAACCCACTTACAAAAACTTTGTAAAAATCTTATTTTTTTTATCATGGCCGGCCACCCTAATAGAATAGGGTATTTTTGGGTCTTTTATTCAATTACATAAAGTTTTGATACTTTTGTGTATTTGCACTTTGGCCCAAAAGTTTATGTTTTTACGTTAAGGCCCAAAAACGTTAAAGGACAAATTGTTTTGCTCCTTTATTGAAGTTTTTTTTGTATTTGTTGAAATTTTTGGGTTCTAGTTGTAATTACATGAAGTAGTGGACTTTTGTGTTTTTACAAAGTGACCCCAAAAGTTTGTGTTTCGCAATATAGCCCAAAAAGTTGTGGTTATTGCATGATGGCCCAAATTAAGTAGGAAACAAAAATTGTTTTGTCTCTTTAAATGAGAATTGGATTTTCATTTCATTTAGCTCCATTTAAATCAATTTTATGGATACAAAAACAAAATGAAAATGTTGCATTCAAGTTTAATTAGTTAAAGTGTTAATTAATTAAAGGGTGATTATGAACCTAAGCCTACGATAATTGAGCTATGTGAAAGGCCGTTTCAAATTTGATTGAACCATGGGAATGTGTAGATTAATTTTGGTTGTAATTTGATTTGATCAAATGTTGTAAAAGAGCATAAGCTCTTCTTTACTTTAAAGTAATTTTAATTATGCAAATGTTGTAATGAGCATAAGCTCACCTTTACTTTGAAGTACTTCTTTCTTGCTTTATTTGATATGCATGAAAATGGAGTAGAGGGTCCAACGCCCCTAAGACAACACGCCTTAATGTGATTAAACGCGTAACTAAAATCAATCTCCATCCCTAGTCTGAGATTCAACACTAGGCTCGTGTTGAATCTAAACAAAGGTTCATAGTCATCCTAAGGCCCTAAGGCAACTATATAGTCCATAAAATGAATGCAAACCTTATGTTAGTAGTATCATATACTCTTGCTTTAAAAACCGTTTTATAAGTATAGTGGGAGTATTATATACAACTAAATTGAATCAAATGGACCAATAGTTGTAATAGGACCAAAATTGTTTTAATAAAGATTAAAATGAATATGTTTATGTGATGAGACCTAAAACCCTCAACCAAACCATTATTAAGTTGAAAAGCGTGAGAGTGCTTAGAACACTCTTTCGTGGCCTTCCACCGTGGTAGCTCCAATCGTTTATGACTTGTACACCGGCTTCACCCTATAATGGGGGAGTACAAAGTGCATGCTTATACTCAGGAGGAGTCTATATGCATACATGATGAAGTGAGGTAGGCAACGAGTTTAGCCAACATGATATAATTCTGAGGCTATGCTTGAACCCCTACACGAACTAGGCATGGTGGGAATGACTTAACTAAGTACAATGACGCCAACATGATATAATTCTGAGGCATCATTTTCTAGAGGCCAAATTGATGGGTACTTGCATTAGTTGCAAATGAGTAAGCGTACTCTCTCATTATTATTAACGCTAGCCAACATGATATAATTCTGAGGTGGGCTTGGTAATAGTGAGTCTCCCATAACCTACTAAGAGTTTCCTCCAAAACTCTCGAATTCCAATGAGGGATATGGAATTTGCCAAAAATAGTGGGTGGTGCTATTTGATTTAAAGACCCGAATCAAATGGCTTAAAATCAATCAATTTATATTCGTTATGTATTTGTTTACCAATATATTTGCAAACGCTATCCAAAACTTGACAAAGAAAAGCCGAATGTTTTAGTTTCCGGACTTGGTAACACAATCCCAAAGATTGTCTTAAATGGATTGTGCATGTACCTAAGAAGTCTCATCCTCACAATCTTCCTATTGATAATGTATCATTGGAAGAACATGTTAGAAATGTCTATCATGAAGAGGACAACACAAACAACCAATGCTTATTCCTTCGTTATATGAACAAAGGAACTTACGAAGATTAGCATAAAGACAAGGACACTTTTAGTGCCATGATTCTTCACTTACAAATTGTTGTATGAAGAAATGAGAGTTGCCTTGAACAACTCTTGAAAGTTTGTAATTATGTTTAGAACATAATGGTTAGTTGACAAAAATAGTCCATCAACATGGACTTGTGATGATTTTGAATCATTAAGTGTTGAAGTGAAAACCACTTAACGAGACGGAAACTAAGCTAGGACTTCACCTTTATGTCCCTATCCTAAATGGTTCACTAAGTTTATTGTAAACTATGTAGTGAACAATAACCACACACTCTCCAAAATGTTTGATGTGTATAACATAATTGAAAAAGGTTTCAAGAGAGATAGTAGGAGTTTAGGGACCATGACCATTGTAGTCAAAGGAGAAGTCAAATGAAGAAGATAATATTAACTCCAAGGGAACAAACTTTCTTTATGAAAGGATGGACAGTGGAAGGGGTATTTGCAAGAAATGTCTTGCAAGTGTTAAGAACACACCTTTCGAAGGTGTTGTAAATTGTTCTTGAAAAGTTCAAAACAGTTGGTTCTTCTACTTGAATGCTTGATTCCGTATTAGTAACTATGTTTTACAATCGTTGTAAAAGTGTGGCTAATAAGAAGTAGAAGATTAATGAGAGAAGAGAAAATACTTCACATTCGGAACGTGAATAAAATATAGATCTCTGCGAAAGCAGATGGTACTAACTTCCTCATATGAACTACCAAAGAAATTGGAAAAACCAAAGATTGTCTTTACATTCCAATTTTAAGGAACTTAATTCCGTCACTATAGTAGAGATGGATGAATGTTTTGTTTGACAAAACATTGTTCTTTATTAATCACTGATTGGATTATAGTAATCTAATTGATTGTCTCTATAGTAGAGATGATATGGTAGCGTTAACTGTTTAGAATATAATGATGCTTAAAACCCAAAAGGTTGCAAGATAGTGACTAATCCCAACTGAGTTGTGATACCTCTAAAACATAAATTACGAGTTGGTCATAGATGGATGCTTTGGATCGTTAGATCCGGATCCAATGCCTTCTTGTTGAAATTGTATAGAGGCGAAATGTTCGAATCTTTATTCTTTTGGAAAGAAGAAAGAATCACAAAGTTATTGAGGTTAATTCACTTAGATGTTAGTGGCACTTGTCCACAACATAATACTACTCATGTTGTTTGACATTCACCGAAGATCACTCTCGGTTGGACTATAGTTTATTATGAATAAACACAAGTCCGAATACTTTGCAAAAGGTTTCAAAGAATTCAAGAAATGTAAGATGATGAGTAAGACGTCTAAAGTACTCACCTCCTTAGATTTGATCTAAGGAAGGGTAACACTTTAGATGAGTTTCCTTGAAAGATATCAAGGAAATTAGCATCATAAAGATAATGATTTTCTCCATTAGGAGAAGAACGAACTTGAATAAGATTTAGTTCGTTGTATATTATCAATTACCCATATATAGGATATATATGCTTCTAAGACAATATGATTGTCAATTAGAAGATCTTCCAAAATTTTCATAACTCCATAGGATGTAGTTGGAAAGAAAGACAAATCTTAATTGTGTTAAGATTTGGGGTTGTGTGCTAATAAGCAATATTTGTTTAAAAAAATTATCTTGTGGATATCCTTAAATTAACCTTTGGATATCACTTCTATAAACCAACCAACAAATGTTGTTTGTTGAGTAGTTCATTGTAATCCTACAATGTGATTTGCCTTAGAGCAAATGAACTAGGAATATAACTCAAAAGAATGGGTTCTTTGAGAGACAAGATGATAATCAACAAATATAACAACCTAGTTCCTATACCACAAGCTCCAAGGTAGTCAAAAAGAATTTTAAACCGTCTCAGTTGAATGGTTTGAACTTTATGACTACATTGAGTGTATATACAATATATACTCAAGGAAATGGTAAAGTACCGTTTGACCCGAAATAATGAAACCTTCATAGCTAATTGGTAGCTTAAGGTGACTACAATAAAAGAGAATGGTTGACTTTGAAGGAACCATTTTTGACGTAGTCTTAGTTTCAATTAATTCGAAGATAGCTAGCTACAACTAAATGTTGATTCAATGTTTGGACATCATATAGGTTTCCGAAACCATTATTAAGATAGTCCTAATAATATATATGTCCAAAACTATGAATCACAAAACATGTAAGTTGTAGAGATCCAACCATCATGGATCTTAGCAAGCTAGTGGGAGCCATAAGCGTCTTATGAGAGAAAGATCAAAACGTTTGATTTCTCATAAAGATGTAAATGAATCTTTTGTTTACTAGGTTTACAAAAGATTAGTGGGAGTTAATCATGTTCCTAAAATTTAGAATATATATATGATATATTAATTTTGGAAATGAAAAGAATACTTCTTCGTTAAAGTTATGACTTTAAACTTTCTATAACGATAGAATGTATATGGGAGATATAGTCTATATACATGGGATGGAAATCTATAATGATATATTTCAAGATATAATTAGATTATATCAAGCCCTAATAATAGACAAAAGATGCTAGGAAGTTTCTCATATGATGATAAACTTCAATCAGAAGAACAACTCTAGTGAGACTAGGAGGTAGCTCTTCTCAAAGGGAACGTACCCTTTGACTCCCAAAGAAATAATGCGTAAATCGAATCCTTTATGCATACGCAGAAAGGTGATTTATGTATTTCATATTGTATGAAAAACATTGATATGAGTTGTACCTAGAAAGGTACAAGGCGATATCAGTGCAAGCCCAGGATCAGAACCATGGCAACTGTCAAGTGAATCCTTAAGTATTTAAGAAATACTAAAGGATAAATTCCTCAAAGATCGAGGAAGAATTAGAGTAACGTAATGGAAGCGTAAATGTGTTAGATTATGAATCTAATCCATCGTTGAATGTTTCTTCATTATGAATGAAGAGATTAACATATATCTCTTCATTATGACTAAAGAGATATTTGGATGGAAACATTAAAGTAATGACTTTAGTGTGTTCCATTATGAATGCAAAATATATTGCCATATATAGAAGTTTACAACAATGTTGTTTGGATGGGAAAGTTCATTTATGAACTCTCTATTCGGTTCCAACCAGAAAGTGTATCTAGTGTACTGACACTACGACACTAATGGGGCGATAGCTCAAGCCAGGGAATCAAGGTCTCATCAAGATCCGAACTCATACGAGAGACTGAACCACATGATTGGGAATCATGTATAATGGTGACGTCGATATTCTAAAGGTTGCTTCTATGGATAACATATAGATATCCATTGCCTAGGCCTACTACTCAGCCATTCACAGATGACCAAGCTGATTGGCTCTAGTGCAAGTGGGAGATTGTTGGAAATGTGCCCTAAAGCCAATCATATGATGATACTTTACGGACATTTCACATGTTAAACTAATCTAGTTTACATATAAAAGGCAAAGATTATTGTTTGAGCCGTCTCATATAAATGTTATATGCTTAAACGATAAAGTCCAAGGAATATGTGATTGGGAGAATGCAATCTAATGAAGTTAGATTAATGAGACCATTCTTTCGTAGACACATCCTAAATGTTCCTGATCATAGGATTGCCAATTGGGCATTGACAGTCTGTTAAGATCAGTACGTACTGTGTCTTCTCTCATGGAGAGTGACTAGTCTCGAGTCATTGGTGTGTGTGACATCAAGACAAGTACGTAGGTGCTCAATAGAGAAAGAGTTCACTGAACACGATCAACGAGGAGTTCTCATACTCATGTCACATGAGAACTCATGGTTGGGATAATGCAAATTAGTCCTTTGACCTGAGGCATCACAGTTGTTGTCTTGTGGTTAAGTCCTTGATCTTTGATTATGTCAAAGTCACCCCATCGGGGTGTCCACGACATCATTGGGGTTAAGTCACTTAGTTATGGAGACAAGTGAATGTGCGACAAGGGATCTCTAACCTTCAAATGGTTTGAGGGAGAATACTCTATGATATGATTAAATCTCTGGCCAGAGTATGAATGAGATTTGGGAATGCGCTCCAAATCACATTCAAGGTAATCATATAAGCAAACGAATCACATTGGATAGTAGACATGAATAAATAAACTATCAAACCAAACAATGTGGTCAAGAGTATTAGATTAGAGAAAGACCGTATTGCATTTGTAATCCTAAACTGAATAGGTTCTCTACCTCTTCTGATTAGCTTGGGTAGCCATGATATGCTGCTAGGTGTCACTCATGGTTTGTGGAAGCCCTAAACGTGTGTAATCACTAAAGGGAGAATTGAAAGTAAGTTTCAATTCACAATCGATGTAAAATGGTTTTAATTGCCCACTGCCTCGCTAAAAGGAACCTAATGTATCGTACACCGTGTAAGGTGGAGATTGAAGAAACAAAGGAGATGAGTAAGAATAATTAAATGGTTTAATTATTTATGGCAATGATTAATTAATATGTTAATTAATCAAACGAATAAGTTCGTTAAAGACCTCGGGATAGTTTTGGACCTTAAGGCCCAATGGGCTTCGAACGTCAAAGCCCATTGACTTAAGTTGTATGACAACTTAATGAATAATGATTCACAAAGGCCCAATTAGCCCAATTAGCCCATAATTAAGGAGGGTAGTGAACTTGGCTTAATTGCAAGTTTGCCACTCCATTGTGAGGTGGTATAAAGGCAACTTTATAGCCATTTCATCCTTAGGGTTTTTGTGGAGAAAAGATGAGAACAAAAGCTCTCTTTGCTCTCAAAAATTCAGCCACCCTAGAGGAAATTATCTAGCAATTTTACTTCCTCTAGGTCACTCATTTCTTCTTCAATTTAACCTTGGTGTAGAATCTTTAGAGGTTCTCAATTTTGGGAACTTGGAGAACCTTTTCTTCTAACCAAATCCATGGAGCTAAGAAGCAAGGAATGAATGCCCTATCTCTTGGGTGATTATCCTTTGCATATGCAAAGAGGAATCTACAAAGGTAAATATTTCTCAACTAACAAATGTTGTTTTAAAGTTGAGTCAAGGTTCACCAATCTACTAGGCTTTGAATTTCATGGTTGATGTTTTGTTTTTGAATGCATGAAAGCATGATTCCGCCTTTAATTGTTAATTGCATGCTATATGATGTTATTCAAATGAACATGTTTTTCACAAAAATTTCCTTCACATACATGTGTCCCTTTTGTGATTTTATGACACATTCATTATAAGGGTTATGAAAGTGATTTTCTATCATATAGGAAAACACTTTCTCAAACCTTCAACATTTGAGATTTAATTTCCCCATATAACATCCTTGAGATAGCCTTGCTATATCATTAAGTCCAATTTCAAGTCTATACTTCAAAATTGATCGTGTCATGTTTTGTCATTTTTGAGTAACATCTATGTTTTATCAAGTCTATCAAATAGACTTTATTCATATCTTGGTGCTCAAATTATGACATCACTCCCACTGGCCTTGTTGTAACTTAGCATTCATTCAAAAATTTAACACTTATATTTTCTTGATTTGAATGCCTATTGCTCCCACTAACTTGTCTTGGATCTATTGACAATCATTGAGATCCATTAGTTTGTTTGATGATGTCTCAACAATTTTGGGACTATCAACAACTCTAGCTAACACAAGTTATTTAAACGAACATACACTAAAGAATTCCTTCTCAAGTAATTCCATTTGAAATGTGTGACTTGTTTTATCAAGTCTATTCATTTAAATTATATGGTGTCATACACCATACTTCAAGTTTTAGTCATACTAAGACCTTTAATGTAGTCATATAAGAATTATCCAAGTCTTTAGTGGAAGCATGGCTTCTACTAAGGATATAGAAACTCAACCATTCCTTCTAGGTGGTTGATATAATTCTTTATCAAAACTACATAGAGCGTTATTGTTACAAGAGGTGCCGAATTTTGGATTGTCTTGTTGTTAAACCATATGTTGTGACTCATTTTGAAACTATTCCCTTTTGTTTCATCAATTTGTCCATATGCTTTGTTATTAGCTTGTTCTCATAAAAGAGAATGATGGACAACTCCCAACATATAACCATTTTATGCTAGGTTGACGAAACCAACATTCATAGACTATTCCTTTTGTTTCATCAACTTGTCCATATGCTTTGTTATTAGCTTGTTCTCATAAAAGAGAATTATGGACAACTCCCAACATATAACCATTCTATGCTAGGTTGACGAAACCAACATTCATAGACTATTCTTTAGAATGTTACACAACATAGAATTTTATCGTTTTGAAGAGCTTGAGTCTTTTAACAATTAAAATTACAAACTCTTAATAATAGTGAAGTACTACTATTCTTTAGACAACTATAAACCAATCATATTCAAGTTTATATCCTTTTTCTCACCTCCCACTATTTCTCATGACTTTAATGAGAAATCACTTCATACATTCAAAATGTATGAACGTGGAGTATACGGGTAGAGGACATTGTGGAGTAGCTTTAAAACCTTTCAAGTTCATTTGTTTCAATCTCCACTAAGTCGATGTCTTGCTATTATGTGACTAAAGTCTTTAAACATTTGATAGATTTAGACACTTCGTTCTTGGTTTAATCACTAACACACTTTACATTTTAAAACAATTTTAAGAATGCCCAATTAGTTGTTCAAAACTACTAATTGAATCAAGAGTGATCTTGATTATTGTGGTTTAAGTGATAACCATATAAGAAACGTTTTTCTTTATTATTTATATCATTATAATGTGATCTTCCTTTTCTTCAAGAAAGGAATCTCTAGACCCTTTTCAATTCATATAGAACTCATATGTAGACAATTGGAACCAAATCTAAAGATTCATTGTATCCTTCTATGTCTTACACGTGAGATCTATCCATAATTGATAAGTCTAAAGTTTGGATATCGCATTACATAAGTGATATAAATCTTGTATCTCAACTAGGATACAACAAGACAATATTCAATTCATAACACTACTTTAAGGAAATAATATATTAGAAGGCATTCATCACATTACATTGATATGATAATTCAAACATTCATAATGTTTAATACAAAAAGAATTAGCTCTATACATTTAGAGACTAATTATATACCTTCATTTAGGCACCAACAGTGGTCTTCCATCATATGAAGCCACATAATAAGTTCTTAACAAAATAAGAAAGTTTAAAGACTATCTTTAAGTGCCTAACAAACTTCCTAAGTAGTTAGCAAAAATATGGTGGCCGAACCCTTCTCCAACATTTTCTTTGCTCGTTCATCTTCTACTTGGCTCCTCCACCTATATACAATTATATAAGTGATTAGCTCTTTATATCAAATATAAATATTTAGAAGATCTAACAATTAGAATTGAAGATAAGAACATAAACCATACCTTGTGGCTTGTCCTTTAGAGTTGCAAGGTGATGCGAAATATATAAGCACACAAATTAAACCCTCTTTTTATCAAATGTAGTAAAGTATGTAAGTAGGGATCGTTCTAGGCCGGGGATTAGGAGGGATTGCTAAATCACTTGGAAACTGACTTGAAAATGTAAAAACAAAGTTTAAAACACTAAACTAGACTCAAAGAATGCAAAACTATACTTTAAAATACTAAGATAAACAAAAAAAAATTCAAAACAGCAACCAAAGACTCAAAACTGCCTTAAAAGCACTTTCTGGGCAGTTTTGGGACTCTAACACAAACTTGGACGAATTTTGGTTTTCTAATGAACTAAAACACTTAAAAACATAATCTAAGACAAGTTCTAATTAATATGACTCAAAGAAATAAGATGGGGTTGATTTTGGACGAAAATAATTAAATTAAGACATGAACAAAGTAAACAGATTCTTAGGCAAATTTGGGTGAATCAAAACACTTAAAAACACAAACTAAAGTGATTACTAACTAATCTAACACTTTGAAATAAATAGGAGATTGGTTCTTGACGAATTTGAAAACAAAACAAACTTTGTAAAACAAAACAGATTGTAAATGAATTTGAATGAAACTTATGGATTGAAGGCTAGCTAGGAGGTTCTTCTCCACACATGTCACACTTGCATACAAAACGATTTCCAGTTTCTTTTCGATAAACTATGAATACTCAACGCCCCAAATTAACCGTGAATTGCACTAATTAACCCTCAGTTTTTCCACAAGTTATTGGGTTGGATGATTGCATACGACAACCCAAAACATTCCCTACAAGTTCCCTACATGAATTGCATAATAAAGATACAAGCAAGAATCATTAAGTTCTATGAAAAACATAAGCATTGACGAGACACTCGTTACTATGATTTGCATGAAACTTATGCCAAGAATTTACTTAACGTGATTGTGACTAGCAACCTTCACTACTTGTGAATATAAGTTCATAACGATTAGGTGAAACTCCCTTATATTCTAGCGTCAAATTCATGCATGAAAATTAAGCGTGCACTCTCAACCAACATACACAAATCAGTTTTTATACGAACGGATAAGTAAATTGAATTCACAACTTATGAATCACAACTGGATGTAATCAAATCATATTGCAAGCATGAACATAGTTTCGAATCACCCCCTAACTAAGAGGGGTTTAGTTCCTCATACTCACAAAGCAAAGATGCATAAATTTAGACATTAAAAACAAAGATAGAAAACACCTAGAAACGCTCCAACACTCCCAAGGCTTGGGCTTAGGCACGGCACCAGGTTTCTTCTTCTTTCTCCTCCCTTGCAAGCTGTGGCACTAGAGGTTTTGGACAGGTTTTGGGTGGTTTTTATGGTGTAGAATGGACGGGGAATGGTATGGAAATGTTTAGGGTTGATGGGTGGTGTGGCTAGGGGTGATTTTTGGCTGAATTTGGAGAGAATGGTGGTGGAAAACTCACGGCAAGGAGCAAGGATCAAATCTCTCCCCTTTGATGAATATGGGAGGTGGTATTTATAGGCTTGAGAGAGGACCACTCCATTTCCTTTGCATGTGCAGCTTGTGTGGGTGTGAGTTGTCATGTTTCCCCTTTACACACATGCTTCATCATTTCAACCACAAAACACACCAATTTTCTGCCCATGCCGTGTGCTTTTCTTCCACTTTGCATGTGGGTTTGCTGCCATGTTTCTTTGCTTTGCCATTACACTTACACACACACATGCTTCATCATTTCAACCATAAAACACACACAATTTCTGCCCATGCCGTGTGCTCCCATGTGTGTGCTGCAACATTCTTTTCTTTGCCATGTGTTTGCTGCAACAAGGGGTTTATTTAAAGGGATAAAGGAAATAAAACCCTAGGTTAACTAGGTAAACAGAAATTAAGTCTAAAGCTTCTAGAATTTAGGGAAACAAATCAGAAATTTAAAGGAAATAAGCTAAAAGGTGTGGCAAGGCTTTAAAGTAGATTAGGAAAGTGTTTAAATGCAAGATTTAGGAAAGAATGACTCTTCCTTGCACGGCAAGGAAGAGTAATGGCAAGGAGCACACGGCTGGTTGCTTATTTTTTAACACTTCGTTCTTTATTTGTCTTGAATCCAATTATTCACATCATCATTCAATCCTATGCTCATTTGATCTTCAATTTCGTCCATCTTCTTACTTCCAAGCATATGCAATCCATTTGATGCACAAAAACTGCACCAAACGACTCCAAAATGCACATGTATGCATACTTTGTCCTTAAAACCTGAAAACACATAAAAGTGACTTTAAACACTAAAATAACTAAAGAAACACAACGTAAACGTATGAGACCAAGCCATTTAAGTCGCATAAAAATGCTCCTATATCAAGGTATAACCTGCAATTCCTCTTCCAATGCCTCTCCTTTCCACAGTGGTGGCAAGTCCCTTGGGCTCATTTGCCTTCTTTTTCCTCACTCCTCCTTGCGGCTTAGGAGTGGGTGACTTCTTCTCCTTCCCTTTGCCTTTGCCTTGCGGCTTGGCCTTGGAAGAGGATGGCTTGTTGTAGGCTACTGCAGCAGTCCCTACAACGTTCTCTTTCTTCATAGTCTTCTCGGCAGTTACTAACATGTTTAGTAACTCAGATAGAGTACTATCCATCTTGTTCATATTGTAGTTCATAACGAACTGTGAGAACGAGTCAGAAAGAGAAGCCAAAATGAAGTCCTGGGCCAATTCCCCGTCAAGTGGAGTCCCTAGGTTCTCCAATTGTTCAATGAGTCCAATCATCTTCAGTACATGTTGATGCACTGGAGCTCCCTTGACCATCTTGGTCTTCACAAGTTCACTGACAGTGCTAAAGCGACGGTTGCGCGTCCCTTCACCCTATAACTCCGTAAGATGGAGTATGATGGAAGATGCATTGTCCATGCCCTCGTGCTGTCTCTGTAGCTCCTCATTCATGGAAGCCAACATATAACACTTGGCTTGTGTATCATCCTCAACGTGCTTGTCATACTTAGTATGTTCATCCTCAGTGGCCTCAGGGCCAATGGGTATGTGAGGTGGAGCCTTGTCTAGTACGTAAACAATCTTCTCCAAGGTTAGGAGAATCTTGACATTACGAAACCATGATGGGAAATTATGCCCCTCTAGGCAATGTTTGTCGAGTATTTTCGCGAGTGTGCTTCCAACCATATCTAAATACATAAACAATAAAATAATTAGTTTGATTGTTGATTAAGTCAAACGATTCGGGTCTTTAAACCGAATGACACCACCCACCATTTTTGACAAATTCCATATCCCTCAAGATGGAATCCGGGAGATTTCAATGAAAGCTCCTAGCGGGTTATAGGAGGCTCACTATTACCAAGCCCACCTCACGATGATACGATGTTGGCTAGCAAAAATAATAATGAGAGGGTATTTCTACCCATTCACAATAACCTCTTGTGATTACCTATCTATTTGGCCTCTAGAGAACAATGCCTCACAATGATATGATGTTGGCATCATTTCTCTTAGTTAAGTTTTGTCCCACCATGCCGGTTTAGATAGGGGTCCAAGTATTACCTCACGATGATACGATGTTGGCCACACTTGTTGCCTACTTTCACCACATCAAATGTTGAAATAGATTCCTCCTGAGTATAAGCACGCACTTTGCACTCCCCCATGATAGGGTGAAGGCAGTGTACGAGTCATAAACGATTGGAGCCTACCATGGTGGAAGGCCACGAAGAAGTGTTCAAAACACCTCTCCGCTTTCAACTTAATATTGGAAATTGGTTGAGGGATTTTAAGGTCTCATCATTTTTATTTATTTAATCATATTCAAATAAATGGTGTCCTATTATAACTACTAGTCCAAAGTTAATGAAATTAGTAGCATATGATATCCCCACTATTCGTTTTCATAAAACAAATCAATATCAAAACATTTTTCAAAATATTGGGGATATATATAACTACTAATTATGTTCATTATAGTTTAGTAGCGTATGATACTCCCACTATTTGTTTTGAGAAAAACAAATCAATATCAAAAACGAATTTTTCAAATATTGGAAGTAACTACTACTACTATGGTTTTTGCATTCCTTTGAAATTGGACTTTATAGTTATCTTAGGCTCTTTGGATGACAATTAGATTTAGTGCATATGGGCATAATATAATTATGAGTTTAAACAACTAACAAAATTAAAATCAAATATTTTAACTTTTTAGAGTATTATGCAAATATGAAAAGTTAGGGGTCAAACCGTAAATACTAGAAAGTAATTATCAACTTTTCAAAATTATAAAATAGCCCCACAAGTGGATAAATCCACTAGGGTGGCCGACCACATAATGGGGATGGGAGGTTTCTTACACAAAGCATTAAATCAACATAATGTAGAAAAAAATCCAAATTTTACTTGTCACTTGACTTAAGCTTTAAGGACTTTAAGAAAAGGTGATGGAAATTCATCTAGTCAAGTCTAGAATTTATTAAATTTTTGGGAAGGCTATGGATGGTATGTATATCATCCAAAACCATAAAACAATATATGAACATAAAATAAAACCATTTTCACCAAAACCAAAACCATGAACACCAAGAACAAAACCATGAACACAATTTCAAGATTTTTACATTCTTGGTGATTTTTCAAAACCAAAAGCAAAAGTGACAAGATCTCTACTTTCTAGCTTTAAAAGGATGTGTGAGTGTCTTACAATAAAACATAAACACAAGCCAAAAACTCCCCCAAAACCGTGCCCTCCCTTATGGAACAAAACCCCAAATTTTGTTCAAAACTCAATCTTCATTCATGTATCCAAAACACTTTTTGCATACATATCTTTTTCAACTATTGAAACACATTTTTCAACATTTGAAAAAACAAAAGATAAACATATTTTGAATGAAGAAATAATATGTCATACATCAAATTAAAACCCATATGCATAAAATCCAAAAGGACACATCAAATATAAACCTTTGGCTCTGATACCACTTGAAGGGAAATTAATGAGATTTATGTGGGATTTCTAGTGACTAGCATGCATATACAATTCAAAATTTATATACATAAGCAACGGAAGCATGTTATCACATAATATCAAAGCTATAGTCATGCAAATCCCCTTCAAGAAGCTTAGGTTTATATAAGATGCATCAAAACATTTTATTCAAGAACAAAGTGAAGGAAAAATTTTGTCCTAGCTAAGAACAAGTAAGAACATTTGAATACACATGCAAGCTATAAACACTTTAAAGTAGGCATGCATTAAAAAACAATTCATAAAACCCATGACTTTCAAAGCCTAGTATATGGTGAACCAATAAACTCTTTAACAACATTAAAGAGAAGTAAAGATTTAGAGTTTCTTTACCCTTGAAGCTCATCCTTGTTTACACAAGGGATTCACCCAAGTGGAGGGCCTTCAAGTCACATCCAAGCTCCTTGGATCCTCCTTGTGTTATCCTCCCTTTAGTGCTCCTTTGAAGATTTGAGGAAATGAGGATTTGTTCTCCAAAACACCAAAAGTTTGATGTCTCTAAGTCTCTTCACCAAGGATGTATCTTGTGAAGATGATATGGATGACTTAGGGAAGAAGAGATTGCTAGATGTCCCTCCCCTTAGTGGCCGGCCTCTTGGAGAAAAAGGAGAGAAAATGTTTCACCCAATTTCAACAAGAAAAACCCTAATGAGAAATAAAGCTATAAAGTTGATTTTATACTTCATTTCAAGTGAGTGGCAAACTTGTAATTAATACAAGTTTGCTACCCTCACCCTTATGGCCGGCCTTACCTTTGTTATTGGGCTAATTGCCCATTTTGTTTTAGTTGTCATACAACTTAAACATAATGGGCCTTGTGGACCAAAACGCTTTTCCAGTAAATGGAGATTTGGTCATTTTCCCTTTCAAGCAACATTCACAAGTACCCATCTGGTCATTACCTAATGGGAGGATATATCCGTCTTTCGACATCTTGTGAATCTTATCAAGGTTCACATGTCCAAGTTTAAGATGCCACATCTTTTCTTGGTTAACTTCTTCTCTAGCCCTTTTGGGTTTTGAGGTATTCCTGCTTGCAATACAGTGCATCCCACTATTCGTCTCTAGGTGAAAAAGTCCATCTATCATATTACCATGAGAGATAATACGACCGTTCAAGTATAAAGTGCAACTCATTTTGTCAAACAATATTGAGTGCCCATCTCGTAAAAGCTTAGAGATGGAAATCAAATTCTTTATACATGAAGGAAAATATAAACAATTTTTAAGTTCCAGGACTTCCCCAGAGGGTAGGTTAAGCATGTAGGTGCCTATTGCTTTTGCTGAGATTTTAGTGCCGTTCCCAACTCGCACAATCATCTCCCCATTGCTCAGTGACTTGCTCCCCACTAGTCCCTGCATCGTATTACAGATATGTTGACTAGCGCCTGAATCAAATATCCAGGAATTGGAGCTCGCTGTAAAAGAACTCTCTATGACAGAAATAGTCTCTTCAAAAGTTCGTGTCATAAGGCTCGCAATGCGCACCCTGTATTTCTTCTTCCAACGTTCATCCTTTCCACAATGAAAGCATGTTCCTTTGGATTTCTTTGCCTTCTTCTTATGCAACCTTTTCCTTATCATTGCATTCTCACTCCCACTGTCCCTTTTGAAACCTTTTTCAAATTTACAGCACATGTCAATCATCTCTTTCAAAGAATGATCGAATCTATTCACTTTATAGTTTACAATAAACTTAGTGAAATCATCCGAGAGAGATGGAAGGAAAAAGTCTTGGGCCATTTTCCCATCGATGGAAGTTCCTAAACTTTTAAGATCTTTAAATATCTTTTCCATCTTTTGTCCATGTTTGTGGACCGATGCCCCTTTTGCCATCTTGGCATTCATTAGACTACAAACATTTGAGAATCGTACATTACTAGTCTCAATGTCATGCATCTTATGCAAACTTTCAACCATGGCACAAGAAGTGTCCATGTGCTTATGTATCTTCATAAGCTCCTCACTAAGTGAAGTGAGGATTAAGCATTTGGCTTGTAAGTCATTCTCATAGTGTCTAACATAATTTTGACACTCCTCCTTTGAAGCTAATTTCGTAGGAGGTACATGAGGAGGGGATTGCTTAAGCACATACAATATGTCTTTCACCTTTGAGACATTCTCAATGTGGCGATACCAAGCAAGGAAACGTTGGCCCTTAAGGCCCCTTTTGTCAAGTATAATGGTGGGTATAATTTTAGGCATGTCGTTCACTACATAACATAACAGAAATCGTATTAGATTGTTTGTTTAAAACTATTTGATTGGGTCTTTGAATCAAATAGTACCACCCACTATTTTTGGCAAATTCCACATCCCTCAATAGAATTCGAGAGTTATATTGAACTCTTAGCGGGTTATGGGAGACTCACCATTACCAAGCCCACCTCACGATGATACGATGTTGGCTAGCAAAAATAATGATGAGAGAATAACGCATTATTCATTTACAACTTTTGTAATTACCCATCCGTTTGGCCTCTAGAGAATGTTGCCTCACGATGATACGATGTTGGCACCATTGCACTTAGTTTAAGTTATTCCCACCATGCTTAGTTCGCGAAGGGGTTCAAGAATAGTCTCACGATGATACGATGTTGGCTATCCTCGTTGCCTACACTCACCTCATCATATGTTTATGGACTCCTCCTGGATGTAAGCACATACTTTGTACTTCCCCATGATAGGGTGAAGCCGGTGCATGAGTCACAAACGCTTGGAGCCCACCACGGTGGAAGGCCTACGAAGAGATGTTCAAAACATCTCTCGCTTATCAACTTAATATTCGTTTGTTTGAGGGAGTAGTTTTGGGCTACATCAAAACATTTTAATCACATTAAAAGAACTTGGGCCTATCACAACCATTGGTCCAAGTTAATATGAATTTAGTAGTTTATAATACTCCCACTATTTCGAAGAAATAAGTGAGACTATATAGAACTACTAACGAATGCATTGCATCCTCATATGGACTATATGGTCATATTAGGTTTTAGGATGATTATGAACCTTTTGATTTGATCCAACACGAGCCTTGTGTTGGACCTTGGGTTTAAGGTAGATAGTTGTTGATTTTAGTTACGCGTTTAATCCAATTAAACCGTTATTTCCTATTGGGCGTTGGACCCAACTATTCCTTTTAGCATACATATAAACAAAAGGAATACATGAAATAATAAGAAGGGCTTATGCCCTTTTACAACACAAATCAAATGATGGACTTATGTCCATTTACAACAAATTGAATTAATCAAATTACATTCAAATCTACACTACTAAAACCCAAACATTCATAATGTAAAGCGGCCAATCACATAATTCAATTATCGAGGCCTTTGGTTCATAATCACCATTTTCTTAATCAATCACATTAACTAAGAAAACAACTTTAAACAATTGGTTTTTGGATCCATAGAATTCATTTAAATGGAACTAAATGAAATGAAAATCCAATTCTCATTAAAGAGACAAAACAATTTTGTTCTCATTTTATTTGGGCCAAAAAGAAACTATGACCACAACAATTGGGCCATAATGCAAATACAAAAAATTTTGGGGTCACTTTGAAAAAACACAAAAGTCCACAACTTCATGTAATTTCAACTAGAACCCAAAATTTTATTAATGTAAAAACATCATTAAAGGATCAAAACAATTTGTCCTTTAGAGTTTTTAAGCCAAAACGTCAAAACGTAAACTTTTGGGCCAAAATACAAAAACACAAAATTATCAAAACTTTATGTAATTGCACAAAAGGCCCCAAAAGTACCCCCACTAGGGGGTGGCCGGTTTTAGAGAGGTAAAGTAGTGTGAATGAGTGTGAAGGGGTTTTATGCAACTTTGTGAATGCATGTGCAAATGCAAGTTGATTTTGGTGGGTGAGTTATTGGTGAAATTGATGGTTTGTAAGAAAAATAAAGTCTATGACAAAACATTAAAACTATTTCATCACTTCTCACCAATAACCATCAACCATCAACTAATAAACCAAAACTTTATGAAAAACATAAAATTTTTGAATCAAAACTTCAAACCTTTTTGTTCTTGGCAAGAACTTCAAGAACATTGAAGAACACCATTAAAACTCATAATAGCTCCATGAATGTTTTCAATTACCAAAACTCAATTTTTCACCACTCAATAGAGAGCTTATATCCTAGGGTACTTAGGGGTTCCAAAAGTCACCTTAAAACCATTTTAACAAGACAAACATAAACCCAAAAAATCACCCTTTGGATTTGGCCGAATTTCCCAAAATACATGGCACCAAATTTTAGTTCCAATATTCATGCTTAAATGAAATACATCTACAACATTTGAGATGCTAAATTTTCTAGCAAAATTTATATATTCAAAAGCAAGAACAAAGCTTGTAACATTTACAACATTTAAATCACAAAATATGAAAGTCACAAAACCCAAAAGGATTCACCATAAACTAGGCCTAGGCTCTGATACCACTTGAAGGTAAAATTTTGTCCTAGCTAAGAACAAGTAAGAACATTTGAATACACATGCAAGCTATAAACACTTTAAAGTAGGTATGCATTAAAAAACAATTCATAAAACCCATGACTTTCAAAGCCTAGTATATGGTGAACCAATAAACTCTTTAACAACATTAAAGAGAAGTAAAGATTTAGAGTTTCTTTACCCTTGAAGCTCATCCTTGTTTACACAAGGGATTCATCCAAGTGGAGGGCCTTCAAGTCACCTCCAAGCTCCTTGGATCCTCCTTGTGTTATCCTCCCTTTAGTGCTCCTTTGAAGATTTGAGGAAATGAGGATTTGTTCTCCAAAACACCAAAATTTTGATGTCTCTAAGTCTCTTCACCAAGGATGTATCTTGTGAAGATGATATGGATGACTTAGGGAAGAAGAGATTGCTAGATGTCCCTCCCCTTAGTGGCCGGCCTCTTGGAGAAAAATGAGAGAAATTTTTTCACCAATTTCAACAAGAAAAACCCTAATGAGAAATAAAGCTATAAAGTTGATTTTATACTTCATTTCAAGTGAGTGGCAAACTTGTAATTAATACAAGTTTGCTACCCTCACCCTTATGGCCGGCCTTACCTTTGTTATTGGGCTAATTGCCCATTTTGTTTTAGTTGTCATACAACTTAAACATAATGGGCCTTGTGGACCAAAACGCTTTTGAGCCCCGAAGCCCAATACGAACCTTTTGTAAAATTAATTAACTAATTAATTAATCTTGACCATTCTTCAATTAAACCATTTAATTGCTTATCCATTTCATTTAATTTCCTCACATACATCCTTACTCGGTGTACTATCCATTAGGTTCCAATTAGCGAGGTAGTGGGCGATTGTTACTCTTAACGATCGATTGCGAATTGAAACCACATTTCAATTCTCCCTTAATGATTAGTGTTTGCTAATCATTTAGGGCTTCCACAAACCATGAGTGACACCTAGCAGTATGTCATGGTTACCCAAGCTAAGTAGAAGTGGTTGGAGAACCTATCCAGTTACAACTACAATGCAATACGGTCATTCTCTAATACAATACTCTTAATCACATTGTTTGAGTGATAGTTTGTTTCATGTCTACTATCCAATGTGATACTTATCTATATGATTCTCTTGAATATGATTTGGAACAAACTTCCTAAGTCATATTCATATGCTTTGGCCAAAGACTTTAGAATCATATCTTAGAGTATTCTCCTTCCACGATGGAAGGTTAGAGATCCCTTGTTGTGCATTCATATGCCTACACGACTAGATAGCTTGACCCCAACAATGCCGTGGACACTCCGAGGGAATGCCGTTGACACGATCAAAGATCAAGGACCTAACCATTAGGCATCATAGCATATTGCAACTTTAGAGTTCTTACATGACATGTATGTTCGAACTCTCTTTTTTATCGTTGTTCAGTGTACTTGATTACTCTTTCAAGCACCTATGTGTTTGTCTTAGTGTCCAACACCAAATGACTTGAGACTAGTCATACTCACGCTTGAGTTAACATAACACATACTAACCTTAGCGGATTGTCAATGCCCAATTGGCAATCCTATGGCTAGGAACATTTTAGGAATGAACATAAGAGAATGGTCTCGATAATCTAACTCACTTAGATCACTTGTCTCTTAGATCAAATACATTCCTTGGATTCCCTTATTGCTTAAACACATGATACAATAAATAGTGATTAACAATAAGCTTTGCCCTTCATTAAACATATAAAAGTTTAATACATTAAGTATTCCAAAAGCTATTACATCAAATGAGTGGCTTTGTGGGCATACTTCCAACACAATGTGTAGGAGTAGATTTATACCTCTTGATCTAGACTTCAGACCAAGGATAGACCACCTCCAAGCCCTTTGTTGTGGGAACTCCTTGAGCCTAGCCTCCCTCCTTGCTTCCTCCACTTTGTTAGAACGAGTGCTCCTTAGTTCTCCTTTAGTCTCCAAGGTTGAAGACCTCTAAAGATCCACACCCACTAGTGTAGTGAGATGGATGGAGGAATAACCAAAAGGGTGAGAAGATGATTAGCTAAAAATCACCCCTATGGTGGCCGGCCTTTTTGAGTGTTTTAGAGAGAGAGTGGTTTATCCCTTTTGTCAAATAAACTCACAAAAACCCTAATGAAACTTTTGCTATAAAGTTCCTTTTATAAGACAAAGAAACAAGTCAACAACTTGACTCTCTCTCTCTCCCTCTCTTTGGCCGGCCCCTTTAGTGTTGTTTGGGCTTTGGGCTTTTATTATTTCAAGTCATCCTATGCTTAAACAAAAGCCCAATGGGTTTGGGCTTAATAGCCCAAATGAACCCGAACTTTTCTTTAAGCCCAAAACGATCTTTTATCGCTTTCATGATTTCGTTAGACTTTCTAATTAATCACAACACTTAATTAATCCAATTAATTATTTCCTTCATCCATTAGTTGTCTCACTACAAGAGTGTATCGGTGTACAATCATTTTAGGTTCTAATTAGCAAGGCAGTGAGGTGATTGGCACCAATCCAATTGATTATAATTAATCCAATCACTTAGTGAATTAAAACTTACTTTTAATTCTCCTTCTTCTTTGACGACTAGTCATTTAATCATCTAGAAGAACTCACAAGTCATGAGTGACATCTAACCATATATCATGACTACCCAAGCTAATGTAGAATTTGTTCGAAGAACCTATTCAGTTGGAATTACAATGTAATTCGATCCTTCTCTAAAACAATACTCTTAATCACACTATTAGGGTATGGATTTATTATGTCAAACCTGAAGGAAATTTTGTAAAAAAACATGTTCATTTGAATAACATCATATAGCATGCAATTAACAATTAAAGGCGGAATCATGCTTTCATGCATTCAAAAACAAAACATCTACCATGAAATTCAAAGCCTAGTAGATTGGTGAACCTTGACTCAACTTAAAAACAACAATTTGTTAGTTGAGAAATATTTACCTTTGTAGATTCCTCTTTGCATATGCAAAGGATAATCACCCAAGAGATAGGGCCTTCATTCCTTGCTTCTTAGCTCCATGGATTTGGTTAGAAGAATAGGTTCTCCAAGTTCCCAAAATTGAGAACCTCTAAAGATTCTACACCAAGGTTGGATTGGAGAGGAAATGAGTGACCTTGAGGAAATAGAATTGCTAGACAATATCCCCCAAGGTGGTTGGCCTCTTAGAGAGAAATGGAAGCTTTGTGTTCTCACCAATTTTCTCTAAAATCAACAACTTATGAATTTTAGGTTATAAAGTTCTTTATATAGTCACTTCTTTAAATGACCTAAAGAACCAAAAACCCTAATTCAACACTAAATGGATTTGGGCTTTTGGGCCTTTGTGAATCTTTATTCATTAAGTTGTCATACAACTTAAGTCAATGGGCTTTGACGTTCGAAGCCCATTGGGCCTTAAGGTCCAAAACTATCCCGAGGTCTTTAACGAACTTATTCGTTTGATTAATTAACATATTAATTAATCCTTGCCATAAATAATTAAACCATTTAATTCATCTCCTTTGTTTCTTCAATCTCCACCTTATTTGGTGTACGATACATTAGGTTCCTTTTAGCGAGGCAGTGGGCGATTAAAACCATTTTACATCGATTGTGAATTGAAACTTACTTTCAATTCTCCCTTTAGTGATTACACACGTTTAGGGCTTCCACAAACCATGAGTGACACCTAGCAACATATCATGGCTACCCAAGCTAATCAGAAGAGGTAGAGAACCTATTCAGTTTAGGATTACAAATGCAATACGGTATTTCTCTAATCTAATACTCTTGACCACATTGTTTGGTTTGATAGTTTATTTATTCATGTCTACTATCCAATGTGATTCATTTGCATTTTATGATTACCTTGAATGTGATTTGGAACGCATTCCCCAATCTCATTCATACTCTGGCCAGAGATTTTAATCATATCATAGAGTATTCTCCCTCAAGCCAATTGAAGGTTAGAGATCCCTTGTTGCGCATTCACTTGTCTCCATGACTAAGTGGCTTAACCCCAATGATGTCGTGGACACCCCGATGGGGTGACTTTGGCATAATCAAAGATCAAGGACTTAACCACAAGACAACAACTGTGATGCCTCAGGTCAAAGGACTAATTTGCATTATCCCAAACATGAGTTCTCATGTGACATGAGTATGAGAACTCCTCGTTGATCGTGTTCAGTGAACTCATTCTCTATTGAGCACCTACGTACTTGTCTTGATGTCACACACACTAATGACTCGAGACTAGTCACTCTCCCTGAGAAAAGACATAGCACGTACTGATCTTATCGGACTGTCAATGCCCAATTGGCAATCCTATGATCAGGAACGTTTAGGATGTGTCTACGAAAGAATGGTCTCATTAATCTAACTTCATTAGATTGCATTCTCCCAATCACATATTCCTTGGACTTTATCGTTTAAGCATATAACATTTATATGAGACGTCTCAAACAATAATGTTTGCCTTTTATATGTAAACTAGATTAGTTTAACATGTGAAATATCCGTAAAGTATCATCATATGAATGGCTTTAGGGCACATTTCCAACAAAACCCCTAATGTGATTATTCCATGTTATATGATTCAATTGAGTCGTATAGGAACGCTTTCCTTTATTACGCTCGATACTTCGGCCGAAGATTCCCGAATCATATCTTAGAGTATTCATCCTCTCATAACGAGGATTAGAGATCCCTTGTTGCGCATTTACTTGCCTCCATGGCTAAGTGGCTTAACCCCAACTATGCCGTGGACACCCGCGGATGGAGTGACTTTGACATAATCAAAGATCACGGACCTAACCACAAGACAATGATGATGCCTCAGGTCAAAGGACTACTTACATTATTCCAACCATTAGAGTTACTTGCTTGACATGTGAGTAGACCTCCATGCAAGTACTCTCGTTCGATTGTGTTCAGTTAACTCATTCCCTTAATGAGCACCTACATACCTGTCTTAGTGTCACTACACGAATGGGATGAGACTTTCCATCCTTCCAATTGAAGGGGACACAGTATGTACTGGTCTTTGCATTGTCAGTATCCCTCTGACAATCATATGACCAGGAACCTTTTTGGACATGATGGTTATGTGAAGAAGGTCTCTGTAGTCTAACATCATTAGATTACTTCTTCCATCGATCCATTGTCCATGGATTCACTATTTAGGACGTATATCGTTTATTGAGATAATCCTAATTAGTATCTTTGCCTTTTGATGTATAAGAGTCATCTATACACACATTCATTGTCCTGAAAGGTTTCTTCCAAAGATTGACTTTCAGGGCATATTTCCAACAGTCTTGGTCAAGGTGAATGAATGTATTTTGCCTGCTGACTTTGTTGTTTTAGATATGGAAGAATCTTCTATGTCATCTTCTCTACCAATTATCTTAGGTAGACCCTTTATGATTACTGCTGAACTTGACACAACAAAGTAAAGGGGATTGGGTTTTTAACGAAATTAAAGTAAAGACAAGTAAATTAAAAACTTAAGAAAATTTAGCACGAATTTGGGGGAAATTATGGGTGATTGGCTAGCTAGAGGGTTCTTCTCTACACATGACACACTTGCATACAAATCGATTTCCAGTTGCTTTTCGAATAAACCATGAACCTCAATGCCCCAAATTAACCGTGAACAACACTAATTAACCCTAAGATTTTCCTTAAGTCATTGAATTGGATGGACAACGCATCGGCAACCAAATTATTCTTCAATAGTTCCCTACATGACAGCATAATAGAGATACAATCAAAGATCATTAAGCTTTGTGAAAATCATAAGCATTGACAAGGCATTCGTAACTATGACAGCATGATACTCCTGCCAGGAATTCACTTAACATGATTGTGACTAGCAACCTCCACTACTTGTGAATATAAGTTCATAACTATTAGGTGAAATTCCCTTATATTCTAGCATCAAATCCCTGCATGCAAACTAAGTATGCACCCTTAATCAACAAACAAGAATAAGTTATGAATCAAACAATTAAGTAAATTGCATTCACGATTCATGAAATCACAACTGGAAGTAATCAATTCATATTGCAAATATGTTCATGGCTTTGAATTTCCCCCTAGCTAAAAGGAAATTAGTTCCCCATGCTAACATGTGAAATGTCCGTAAAGTATCATCATATGATTGGTTTTACGACACATTTCCAACAATCTCCCACTTACACTAGAGCCAATCAGCTTGGTCATCAATGATGATACCTCTTCTGTAGTCATTTCATAAAATGGCTGAGTAGTAGGCCTAGACAATGGATATCTATATGTTATCCATAGAAGCAACCTTGAGAATAACGACGTCACCACTATACATGATTCTTAATCATGTGGTTTAGTCTCTCATTTGAGTTCGGATCATGATAAGACCTTGATTCCCTAGCTTGAGCTATCGCCCCATTAGTGTCATAGTGTCGGTACACCAGAGACACTTTCTGGTTGGAACCGAATAGAGAGTTCATGAATGAACTTTCTCATCCAAACAACAT
Organism: Malus fusca; assembly: GCA_035220775.1. Taxonomy (NCBI): domain Eukaryota; kingdom Viridiplantae; phylum Streptophyta; class Magnoliopsida; order Rosales; family Rosaceae; genus Malus; species Malus fusca. Next base: position 16,183,915 of record CM069066.1, on the reverse strand, counting down.
TGTTGTAAGCTTCTATATGAAATACGTAAATCACCTTTCTGTGTATACATAAAGGATTCTATTTACGCATTATGTTTCTTTAGGAGTCAAAAGGGTACGTTCCCTTTGAGAAGAGTTACCTCCTAGTCTCACTAGAGTTGTTCTTCTGATTGAAGTTTATCATCATATGAGAAACTTCCTAGCATCTTTTGTCTATCCTTAGGGCTTGATATAATCCAATTATATCTTGAAATCTATCATTATGGATTTCCATCCCATGTTTATAGACTATGTCTCCCATATACATTCTATCGTTATAGAATGTTTAAAGTCATAACTTTAACGAAGAAGTATTCTTTTCAGTTCCAAAATTAATATATCATATATGTGTATGTATATATATATATATATATTCAAATTTAGGAACATGATTAACTCCCACTAATCTTTTGTAAACCTAGTAAACAAAAGATTCATTTACATCTTTATGAGAAATCAAACGATTTGATCTTTCTCTCATAAGATGCTTCTAGCTCCCACTAGCTTGCTAAGATTCATGATGGATGGATCACTACAACTTACATGTCTTGTGATTTAGAGTTTTAGACATATATTATCAAGACTATCTTAATAATGGTTTCGGAAACCCATATTATGTCCAAACATTGAATCACCATTTAGTTGTAGCTAGCAATCTTTGAATTAATTGAAACCAAGACTACATCAAAGATGGTTTCTTCCAAGTCAACCAATCTCTTTGATTGTAGTCACCTTAAGCTACCAATTAGCTATTAAAGGTTTCACTATTTCGGGTCAAATGGTACTTTACCATTTCCTTGAGTATATGTCGTATGTACACTCAATGTAGTCATAAGGATTTTCATTCTTATTTCTTTCGAATTAAGAGGTGTAACTCTATGACATAGTCATAAAGTTCAAACCATTCAACTGAGACGGTTATAAATCCTTCTCGACTACCATGGAGCTTGTGGTGTAGGAACTAGGTTGTTATATTTGTTGATTATCATCTTGTCTCTCAAAGAACCCATTCTTTGAGTTCTATCTCTCGTTCATTTGCGCTTTAGGCAAATCATATTGTAGGATTACATTGAACTACCCAACAAAACAACATTTGTTAGTTGCTTTATAGAAGTGATATCCAAATGTTAATTTAAGGATACCCACAAGATAATTCTTAAACAAATTTTGCTTATTAGCACACAACCCCAAATCTTAACATGATTAAGATTTGTCTTTCTTTCCAACTACATCCTATGGAGTCATGAAAATTTTGGAAGATCTTCTAATTGACAATCATATTGTCTTAGAAGTATATATCATATATATGGGTAATTGATAACATCCAACAAACTAAATCTTATTCAAGTTCGTTCTTCTCCTAATGGAGAAATCCATTATCTTATGATGCTTCTTTCCTTGATATCTTTCTAGGAAACTGTTCTAAAGTGTTACCTTTCCTTGGATCAAATCTAAGAAGGTAAATATTTTAGACGTCTTACTCATCAACTTACATTCTTGAATTCTTTGAAACCTTTTCCAAAGTATTCAGACTTGTGTTTATTCAAAATAAACGATAGTCCAACCGAGAGCAATCTTCGGTGAATGTCATACAACATGAGTAGTATTATGTTGTAGACAAGTGCCACTAACATCTAAGTGAATTAAGCTCAACAACTTTGTGATTCTTTCTTCCTTTCCAAAAGAATAAAGATTCAAACATTTTTTCCTCTATACAATTTTAACAAGAAGGAATTGGATCCAGATCTAACGATCCAAAGCATCCATCTATGACCAACTCGTAATTTATGTTTTAGAGGTATCACAACTCAGTTGGGCTTAGTCACTACCTTGCAACCTTTTGGGTTTTAAGCATCGTTATATTCTGAACAGTTAACACTACCATATCATCTCTACTATAAAGATAATTAATTAGATTACAATAATCTAATCATTCATCAATAAAGAACAATGTTTTGTCAAACAAAAAATTCATCCATTTCTCATACGGAATTAAGTTCCTTTATTCAAATTGGAATGTAAAGACAATCTTTATTTTTCCATTTTCTTTGGTAGTTCATATGAGAAAGGTAGTACTACCTGCTTTCGCAGAGATCTACATTTGATTCACGTTCCGAATGTGAAGTACTTTCTCTTCTCTCATTAATCTTCTACTTCTTATTAGCCACACTTTTACAACGATTGTAAAACATAGTTACTAATACGGAATCAAGCATTCAAGTAGAAGAACCAACTGTTTTGAATTTTTCAAGAACAATTTACAACACCTTCGAAAGGTGTGTTCTTCACACTAGCAAGACATTTCTTGCAAATACCCCTTCCAATGTCCATCATTTCATAAAGAAAGTTTGTTCCCTTGGAGTTATTTCGCCTTCTTCATTTGACTTCTCCTTTGACTACAATAGTCATGGTCCCTAAACTCCCACTATGTCTCTTGAAACTTATTTCAATTGTGTTATATACATCAAACAATTTGGAGAGCGTGTGGTTATTGTTCACTATATAGTTTACAATAAACTTAGTGAACCATTTGGATAGGGACACGAAAGTGAAGTCCTTCCCTAGTTTCCGTCTCTAGAAGTGGTTTAACACTTCAACACTCAATGATTCAAAATCATCATAAGTCTATGTTGATGGACTATTTTTGTCAACCAACCATTATGTTCTAAACACAATTGCAAACTTTCAAGAGTTGTTCAAGGCAAGTCTCATTTCTTCATAAAACAATTTGTAAGTGAAGAATCATGGCACATAAAGTGTCCATGCCCTTGTGCTTACTTCTCAAGTTCCTTTTTCATGTAACAAAGAAACGAGCACTAATGTTTGCGTTAACTAAGGGTTGTTCAAACCAACTCTTACTTCTTCATACAACAATTTGTAATTGAAGAATTATGACATTAAAAGTGTTGTCCTCTTTATGATAGACTTATCTAACATGTTCTTCCAATGATACATTATCAATAGGAAGATTGCGAGGATGAGACTACTTAGGTACATATACAAGCCATTAAAGACAATCTATGGGATTGTAGTACCAAGTCCGGAAACTAAAGCTTTCGGCTTTTTCTTTGTCAAGTTTTGGATAGCGTTTGCAAATATATTGGTAAATAAATACATAACGAATATAAATTGATTGATTTTAAGCCATTTGATCAGGGTCTTTAAATCAAATAGCACCACCCACTATTTTTGGCAAATTCCATATCCCTCATCGGAATTCGTGAGTTTTGGAGGAAACTCTTAGTAGGGTATGGGAGACTCATCATGTTGGAAATGTGCCCTAAAGCCAATCATATGATGATACTTTACGGACATTTCACATGTTAAACTAATCTAGTTTACATATAAAGGGCAAACATTATTGTTTGAGCCGTCTCATATAAATGTTATATGCTTAAACGATAAAGTCCAAGGAATATGTGATTGGGAGAATGCAATCTAATGAAGTTAGATTCATGAGACCATTCTTTCGTAGACACATCCTAAACGTTCCTGATCATAGGATTGCCAAATTGGGCATTGACAGTCCGATAAGATCAGTACGTACTGTGCCTTCTCTCAGGGAGAGTGACTAGTCTCGAGTCATTGGTGTGTGTGACATCAAGACAAGTACGTAGGTGCTCAATAGAGAATGAGTTCACTCAACACGATCAACGAGGAGTTCTCATACTCATGTCACATGAGAACTCATGGTTGGGATAATGCAAATTAGTCTTTTGACCTGAGGAATCACAGTTGTCTTGTGGTTAAGTCCTTGATCTTGGATTATGTCAAAGTCACCCCATCGGGGTGTCCACGACATCATTGGGGTTAAGCCACTTAATTATGGAGACAAGTGAATGTGCAACAAGGGATCTCTAACCTTCAAATGGTTTGAGGGAGAATACTCTATGATATGATTAAAATCTCTGGCCAGAGTATGAATGAGATTAGGGAATGCGTTCCAAATCACATTCAAGGTAATCATATAAGCAAACGAATCACATTGGATAGTAGACATGAATAAATAAACTATCAAACCAAACAATGTGGTCAAGAGTATTAGATTAGAGAAAGACCGTATTGCATTTGTAATCCTAAACTGAATAGGTTCTCTACCTCTTCTGATTAGCTTGGGTAACCATGATATGCTGCTAGGTGTCACTCATGGTTTGTGGAAGCCCTAAACGTGTGTAATCACTAAAGGGAGAATTGAAAGTAAGTTTCAATTCACAATCAATGTAAAATGGTTTTAATCGCCCACTGCCTCGCTAAAAGGAACCTAATGGATCGTACACCGTGTAAGGTAAAGATTGAAGAAACAAAGGAGATGAGTAAGAATAATTAAATGGTTTAATTATTTATGGCAAGGATTAATTAATATGTTAATTAATCAAACGAATAAGTTCGTTAAAGACCTCGGGATAGTTTTGGACATTAAGGCCCAATGGGCTTCGAACGTCAAGCCCATTGACTTAAGTTGTATGACAACTTAATGAATAATGATTCACAAAGGCCCAATTAGCCCAATATACCCATATATATAGGATATATACTTCTAAAACAATATGATTGTCAATTAGAAGATCTTCCAAAATTTTCATAACTCCATAGGATGTAGTTGGAAAGAAAGACAAATCTTAATTGTGTTAAGATTTGGGGTTGTGTGCTAATAAGCAATATTTGTTTAAAAATTATCTTGTGGATATCCTTAAATTAACCTTTGGATATCACTTCTATAAACCAACCAACAAATGTTGTTTGTTGAGTAGTTCATTGTAATCCAACAATGTGATTTGCCTTAAAGCAAATGAACTAGGAATAGAACTCAAAAGAATGGGTTCTTTGAGAGACAAGATGATAATCAACAAATATAACAACCTAGTTCCTATACCACAAGCTCCAAGGTAGTCAAAAAGAATTTTAAACCGTCTCAGTTGAATGGTTTGAACTTTATGACTACATTGAGTGTATATACAATATATACTCAAGGAAATGGTAAAGTACCATTTGACCCGAAATAATGAAACCTTCATAGCTAATTGGTAGCTTAAGGTGGCTACAATCAAAGAGAATGGTTGACTTTGAAGGAACCATTTTTGACGTAGTCTTAGTTTCAATTAATTCAAAGATAGCTAGCTACAACTAAATGTTGATTCAATGTTTGGACATAATATAGGTTTCCGAAACCATTATTAAGATAGTCCTAATAATATATGTCTAAAACTATGAATCACAAAACATGTAAGTTGTAGAGATCCAACCATCATGGATCTTAGCAAGCTAGTGGGAGCCATAAGCGTCTTATGAGAGAAAGATCAAAACGTTTGATTTCTCATAAAGATGTAAATGAATCTTTTGTTTACTAGGTTTACAAAAGATTAGTGGGAATTAATCATATTCCTAAATTTAAATATATGTATGATATATTAATTTTGGAAATGAAAAGAATACTTCATTGTTAAAGTTATGACTTTAAACATTCTATAAAGATAGAATGTATATGGGAGACATAGTCTATATACATGGGATGGAAATCTATAATGATAGATTTTAGGATATAATTGGATTATATTATGCCCTAATAATAGACAAAAGGATGCTAGGAAGTTTCTCATATGATGATAAACTTCAATAAGAAGAACAACTCTAGTGAGACTAGGAGGTAGCTCTTCTCAAAGGGAACGTACCCTTTGACTCCCAAAGAAATAATGCGTAAATCGAATCCTTTATGCATACGCAGAAAAGTGATTTATGTATTTCATATTGTATGAGAAACATTGATATGAGTTGTACCTAGAAAGGTACAAGGCCATATCAATGCAAGCCCAGGATCATAACCATGGCAACTGTCAAGTGACTTCTTAAGTATTTAAGAAATACTAAAGGATAGATTCCTCGAAGAATGAGGAAGAATTAGAGTAACGTAATGGAAGCGTAAATGTATTAGATTATGAATCTAATCCATCATTGGATGTTTCTTCATTATGAATGAAGAGATAAACAGGTATCCCTTTATTATGACTAAAGAGATATTTGGATGGAAACATTAAAGTAATGACTTTAGTATGTTCCATTATGAATGCAAAATATATTGCCATATAGAAGTTTACAACAATGTTGTTTGGATGGGAAAGTTCATTTATGAACTCTCTATTCGGTTCCAACCAGAAAGTGTATGACACTAATGGGGCGATAGCTCAAGCCAGGGAATCAAGGTCTCATCAAGATCCGAACTCATATGAGAGACTGAACCACATGATTGGGAATCATGTATAATGGTGACGTCGATATTCTCAAGGTTGCTTCTATGGATAACATATAGATATCCATTGCCTAGGCCTACTACTCAGCCATTTATGAAATGACTACAGAAGAGGAATCATAACAGATGAACAAGCTGATTGGCTCTAGTGCAAGTGGGAGATTGTTGGAAATGTGCCCTAAAGCCAATCATATGATGATACTTTACGGACATTTCACATGTTAAACTAATCTAGTTTACATATAAAGGGCAAACATTATTGTTTGAGCCGTCTCATATAAATGTTATATGCTTAAACGATAAAGTCCAAGGAATATGTGATTGGGAGAATGCAATCTAATGAAGTTAGATTCATGAGACCATTCTTTCGTAGACACATCCTAAACGTTCCTGATCATAGGATTGCCAAATTGGGCATTGACAGTCCGATAAGATCAGTACGTACTGTGCCTTTGTTGGAAGTATGCCCACAAAGCCACTCATTTGATGTAATAGCTTTTTGGAATACTTAATATGTTAAACTTTTATATGTTTAATGGAGGGCAAGACTTATTGTTAATCACTATTTATTGTATCATGTGTTTAAGCAATAAGAGAATCCAAGGGATGTATTTGACATAAGAGATAAGTGATCTAATGAGTTAGATTAAGGAGACCTTTCTCTTATGTTCATTCCTAAAACGTTCCTAGCCATAGGATTGCCAATTGGGCATTGACAATCCGCTAAGGTTAGTATGTGTTATGTTGACTCAAACGTGAGTATGAACTAGTCTCAAGTCATTTGGTGTTGGACACTAAGACAAACACATAGGTGCTCGAAAGAGTGATCGAGTACACTGAACTGCGATTAAAGCGAGTTCAAACATACATGTCATGTACGAACTCTAAGGTTACAATATGCAAATTAGTCCTTAGACCTGAGGCATCATAGATGTCTAATGGTTAGGTCCTTGATCTTTGATCATGACAAAGGCATTCCCTCGGATTGTCCACAGCATTGTTGGGGTCATGTGATCTAGTCATGTAGGCATATGAATGCACAACAAGGGATCTCTAACCTTCCATGGTGGAAGGAGAATACTCTAAAATTTGATTCTAAAGTCTTTGGCCAAAGCAAATGAATATGACTAAGGAAGATGTTCCAAATCATATTCAAGGGAATCATATAAGAAAGTATCACATTGGATAGTAGACATGAAACAAACTATCACTTAAACAATGTGATTAAGAGTATTGTATTAGAGAAGGGCCGTATTGCATTGTAATTGTAACTGGATAGGTTCTCCAACCAATTCTACTTAGCTTGGGTAACCATGACATACTGCTAGGTGTCACTCATGGTTTGTGGAAGCCCTATTGATTAGCAAACACTAATCATCAAAAAGGGAGAATTGAAATGTGGTTTCAATTCACAATCGATAGTTAAGAGTAACATCGCCCACTGCCTCGCTAATTGGAACCTAATGGATCGCACACCAAATAAGGATATATGTGAAGAAATTAAATGAAATGGATAAGCAATTAAATGGTTTAATTGAAGAATGGTCAAGATTAATTAATTAGTTAATTAATTATACGAAATGTTCGTATTGGGCTTTTAAGGTTGTTTTGGGGCTTCGGGGCCCAAAAGTGTTTTGGTCCACAAGGCCCATTATGTTTAAGTTGTATGACAACTAAAACAAAATGGGCAATAAGCCCAATAACAATACATAGGCCGGCCATAAGGGTGAGGGTAGGCAAATTTGGATTAATTACAAGTTTGCCACTCACTTGAAATGAAGTATAAATTCATCTTTATAGCTTTGTTTTCAATTAGGGTTTTCTTGGCTACTTAGGGATAGTTATCTAGCAAATTTACTTCCCTAAGTGATCAATTTTCATCCTCACAAAATACATCCTTGGTGAAGAGACTTAGAGACATCAAACTTTTGGTGTTTTGGAGAACTAATCCTCAAATCCTCAAAGAAGCAAAGGAGCACTAAAAGGAGGAAAATCACAAGGAAGATCAAAGGAGCAAGGAGGTGACTTGAAGGTTCTCCACTTGGGTGAATCCCTTGTGTAATCAAGGATGAGCTTCAAGGGTAAAGAATCTCTAAATTCTTAATTCTCTTTAATGTTGTTAAAGAGTCTTTTGGTTCACCATATACTAGGCTTTGAAAGTCATGGGTTTTATGAATTGTTTTTGGATGCATGCCTACTTTAAAGAGTTAATTGTTAGCATATGTATTCAAATGTTCTTACATGTTCTTAGCTAGGACAAAATTTTTCCTTCAGCCTTCTCTCAGGGAGAGTGACTAGTCTCGAGTCATTGGTGTGTGTGACATCAAGACAAGTACGTAGGTGCTCAATAGAGAATGAGTTCACTGAACACGATCAACGAGGAGTTCTCATACTCATGTCACATGAGAACTCATGGTTGGGATAATGCAAATTAGTCTTTTGACCTGAGGCATCACAGTTGTCTTGTGGTTAAGTCCTTGATCTTGGATTATGTCAAAGTCACCCCATCGGGGTGTCCACGACATCATTGGGGTTAAGCCACTTAGTTATGGAGACAAGTGAATGTGCAACAAGGGATCTCTAACCTTCAAATGGTTTGAGGGAGAATACTCTATGATATGATTAAAATCTCTGGCCAGAGTATGAATGAGATTAGGGAATGCGTTCCAAATCACATTCAAGGTAATCATATAAGCAAACGAATCACATTGGATAGTAGACATGAATAAATAAACTATCAAACCAAACAATGTGGTCAAGAGTATTAGATTAGAGAAAGACCGTATTGCATTTGTAATCCTAAACTGAATAGGTTCTCTACCTCTTCTGATTAGCTTGGGTAACCATGATATGCTGCTAGGTGTCACTCATGGTTTGTGGAAGCCCTAAACGTGTGTAATCACTAAAGGGAGAATTGAAAGTAAGTTTCAATTCACAATCGATGTAAAATGGTTTTAATCGCCCACTGCCTCGCTAAAAGGAACCTAATGGATCGTACACCGTGTAAGGTAAAGATTGAAGAAACAAAGGAGATGAGTAAGAATAATTAAATGGTTTAATTATTTATGGCAAGGATTAATTAATATGTTAATTAATCAAACGAATAAGTTCGTTGAAGACCTCGGGATAGTTTTGGACATTAAGGCCCAATGGGCTTCGAACGTCAAGCCCATTGACTTAAGTTGTATGACAACTTAATGAATAATGATTCACAAAGGCCCAATTAGCCCAATAAACCCATATGGCCGGCCATGTTAGAGAGAATGGGCTTTTGGTTCTTTAGGTCACTTATTTGAAGGGACTATATAAAGGACTTTATAGCCAAAATTCAATTAAGGGGTTTGTTTTAGAGAAAATTGGTGAGAACTTGTTTCTTCATTTTCTCTCTAAGAGGCCAACCACCTTGGAGGGTGAATCTAGCAATCCTACTACTCCAAGGTCACTCATTTCTTCTTCAATCTAACCTTGGTGTAGAATCTTTAGAGGTTCTCTATTTTGGGAACTTGGAGAATCCAATTCTTTCAACCAAATCCATGGAGCTAAGAAGCAAGGAATGAAGGCCCTATCTCTTGGGTGATTATCCTTTGCATATGCAAAGAGGAATCTACAAAGGTAAATATTTCTCAACTAACAAATGTTGATTTAAGTTGAGTCAAGGTTCACCAATCAACTAGGCTTTGAATTTCATGGTTGATGTTTTGTTTTGAGTGCATGTAAGCATGATTCCGCCTTTAATATGTTAATTGCATGCTATTGATGTTGCTCAAATGAACATGTTTTTACAAAATTTCCTTCACATCATTACCAAGCCTACCTCACAATGATATGATGTTGGCTAGCATCAATAATAATGAGAGAGTACGCTTACTTATTTGCATCTCTTGCAAGTACCCATCTTATTTGGCCTGTAGAAAATGAAGCCTCACAATGATATGATGTTGGCTCCATTGCACTTAGTTAAGTCATTCCCACCATGCAAGTTCGAGTAGGGGTTCAAGAACAACCTCACAATGATATGATGTTGATCATTCTCGTTGACTACCTTCACAATATCATGTATGCATATAGAACTCCTCCTGAGTGTAAGCACGCACTTTGTACTCCCCCATGATAGGGTGAAGTCGGTGTACGAGTCACAAACAATCGGATCCTACCACGGTGGAAGGCCACGAAAGAGTGTTCAAAGCACTGTCACGCTTATCAACTTAATAATGGTTTGGTTGAGGGTTTTAGGTCTCATCACATATAAGCATGCATTTTAATCTTATTAAAACAATTTGGTCCTATTACAACTATTGGTCCATGTGATTGATTTAGTTGTATATGATACTCCCACTATGCTTGTAAAATGGTTTTAAAGCAAGAGTATATGGTACTACTAACATAAGGTTTGCATTCATTGATGGACTATATAGTTACCTTAGGGCCTTAGGATGACTATGAACCTTTGATTCGATCCAACACGAGCCTAGTGTTGAATCTCGGTCTAGGGATGGTGATTGATTTTAGTTACGTGTTTAATCACATTAAGGCGTGTTTTCTTATTGGGCGTTGGACCCTCTACTTCATTTTCATGCATATCAAATAAAGCAAGAAAGAAGTACTTCAAAGTAAAGAAGAGCTTATGCTCTTTTACAATATTTGATCATATCTGAAGGAAATTTTGTTAAAAACATGTTCATTTGAGCAACATCTATAGCATGAAATTAACAATTAAAGGCGGAATCATGCTTGTATGCACTCAAAACAAAACATTACCCATGAAATTCAAAGCCTAGTAGTTAGGTGAACCATGACTCAACTCAAGAACAAAGTGAGTTGAGAAATATTATACCTTTGTTGATTCCTCTTTGCATAAGCAAAGGCTAATCACCCAAGGAGAGGGCCTTCATTCCTTGCTTCTTAGATCCATCCATATATATTCAAATTTAGGAACATGATTAACTCCCACCAATCTTTTGTAAACCTAGTAAACAAAAGATTCATTTACATCTTTATGAGAAATCAAACAATTTGATCTTTCTCTCATAAGATGCTTATAGCTCCCACTAGCTTGCTAAGATCCATGATGGATGGATCTCTACAACTTACATGTCTTGTGATTCATAGTTTTAGACATATATTATCAAGACTATCTTAATAATGGTTTCGGAAACCCATATTATGTCCAAACATTGAATCACCATTTAGTTGTAGCTAGCAATCTTCGAATTAATTGAAACTAAGACTACGTCAAAGATGGTTCCTTCAAAGTCAACCATTCTCTTTGATTGTGGTCACCTTTGTTAGAAATATGCCCTGAAAGTCAATCTTTGGAAGAAACCTTTCAGGACAAATGAATGGATGTATAGATGATTCTTATACATCAAATGGCAAAGACATGAATTATGACTATCTCAATAAACGATATATGTCTTAAATAGTGTATCCATGGACAATGGATCGATTGAAGAAGTAATCTAATGATGTTAGACTACAGAGACCTTCTTCACATAACCAAATGTCCAAAAAGGTTCCTGGTCATTGGATTGTCGGAGGGATACTGACAATGCATAGACCGGTACATACTGTGTCTGCTTCAAATGGAAGGATGGAAAGTCTCATCCCATTCGTGTTGTGACACTAAGACAAGTATGTAGGTGCTCATTAAGGGAATGAGTTCACTGAACACAATCGAACGAGAGTACTTGCATGGAGGTCTACTCACATGTCAAGCAAGTAACTCAAATGGTTGGAATAATGTAAGTAGTCCTTTGACCGGAGGCATCGTCGTTGTCTTGTGGTTAAGTACTTAATCTTTGATTATGTCAAACGTCACTCTATCAGAGCGTCAACGGCATAGTCGGGGTTAAGCCACTTAGTCATGAAGGCAAGTGTATGCGCAACAAGGAATCTCTAATCCTCGATAAGAGAGGAAGAATACTCTAAGATATGATTCGGGAATCTTCGGCCGAAGTATCGAGCGTATTAAAAGGAAAGCATTCCTATACGACTCAAAAGAATCATATAAGAAGGAATAATCACATTAGGGGTTTGACATAATATATCCATACCCTAGTAATGTGATTGAGAGTATTGTATTAGAGAAGGATCGAATTACATTGTAATTCCAACGGAATAGGTTCTCCGAATAAACTTCTACATTAGCTTGGGTAGCTATGACATATGGTTAGATGTCACTCATAGCTTGTGAGTTCTTCTAGATGATTAAATGTAGTCATCAAAGAAGAAGGTGAATTAAAATGAAGTTTCAATTCACTAAGTGATTGAATTAAATATAATCAATTGGATTGATGCCAATCACCTCACTGCCTTGCTAATTAGAACCTAAAAGATTGTTCACCAATACACTATTGTAGTGAGTAATTAATGGATGATGGAAACAATTAATTGGATTAATTAAGTGTTGGGATTAATTTAGAAAGTCTAAAGAAATCATAAAAGCGATAAAGATCGTTTTGGGCTTAAAGAAACGTTCGGGTTTAATTGGGCCCATTGGGCCTAAACCCATTGGGCTTTTATTCAAGCATTGGATGACTTGAAATAAATGAAAGCCCAAAGCCCAAACAACACAAAGAGGGCCGGCCACTTTAGGTAGGAAAGGGTGAGATATTTAGTCAAGTTGTTGACTAGGTTTCTTTTGTCTATATAAGGAACTTTATAGAGATATTGTTCAATAGGGGTTTTTGTGTGTTTAAAACAACAAAGAGGCAAAAGAAAAATAGGTCTCTTACTACAAAAAGGCCGGCCACCATTAGGGTGTTTTTACTAACATATCTTACACCCTTTTGGTTATTCCTTCATCCTTCTCACTACACTAGTGGGTGAGGATCTTTAGAGGTTTCCTACTTTGGAAACTTGAAGAGAACCTAGGAGCACTCATTCTATCAAAGTGGAGGAGGCAAGGAGGGAAGCTAGGCTCAAGGAGTTCAAGGAACAAAGGGCTTGGAGGTGGTCCATCCTTGGTGTCAAGTCTAGATCAAGAGGTATAAGACTAAACCTTCACTTTGTTCTTCTCTATAAAATGTTTTGATGCGTTATATATAAACCTATGAACCTTGAAGGGGATTTGCATGACTATAGCTTTGATAATATGTTATAAATGCTTCCGCTGCTTTCGTATATTAAATTTGATTTGTATATGCATGATAGTCCTTTTGAAATCCCATTCTAGAATCTCATAAATTTCCCTTCAAGTGGTATCAGAGCCAAAGGTTTATGTATAATGTGTCCTTTTGGATTTTATGCATATGGGTATTAATGTTATGTATGACATATTATTGTTTCATTCAAAATATGTTTATCTTTTGTTTTTCAATAGTTGAAAAATGTTAGTCAATAGTTGAGAAAGGTATGGATGCAAAAGTTGTTTTGTATGCATGAATGAAAATTGAGTTTTAAACTAATTTGACATATTATTTCTTCATTTAAAAGTGTGTTTATCTTTTGTTTTTCAATGGTTGAAAAATGTAAATCAAGAGTTGAAAAGATATGCATGTAAAATTTGTTTTGTATGCATGAATGAAGAATAAGTCATGAATAAAATTTTGGGAATTTGTTCTTTATGGTTGGCACGGTTTTGGGGGAATTTTGAGCATGTGTTTGTGTTTTATTGTAAGACACTCACACATCATTTTAAAGCTAGAAAATTGAAACCTTGTCACTTTTGTTTTTGGGTTTGAAAAATCACCAAGAATACACAAATCTTGAAAAAATGTTCATGGTTTTGTTCTTGATGTTCATAGTTTGGTTTTGGGTGAAAATGGTTGTATTTGGTTTTCATGCATAGTTTTATGGTTTTGGATGATGTTCTTACCATCCATAACCATATTAAAACTTATAAAACCCTAGACTTGTCTAGGAGATTTCCATCACCTTTTTTCATTAAAACCTTGAAAGCCAAAACCAAGTGACATGCAAATTTGGATTTTTCTACCTTGCATTGAATTTGTGCATGTGGGTGAGACTTCCCATCCCCCCCATTAAGTGGCCGGCCTCCCCTAGTGGATTTATCCACTTGTAGGGCTTTTCGTAATTTTGAAAACAAAAGATATTTTATACTTTTGAGTATTTACTGTTTGACCCCTAATTTTTCATATTTGCATTTAAGCCCCTACTAACTAGAAAGTTAAAATATTTGATTTTAATTTTGTTAGTTGTTTAAACTCGCAATACTCTTATGCCCATATGTACTAAATCTAAATGTTTATGTTGCATTCCATTTAATTATTTAAATGTGTTTAAGTAGTTATAAAAGGGTGACTATGGACTTATGCCTTAAACGATAATTGAGCTATAAGATAAGGCGTTAAAATCAAATTGTTTGAACCTTGGGAATGTGTTTTAATTACTGTTTAATTGGACCTTGTCACGTTTGACGTTTATCTATCTCTCCCCTTTTAGTATATGTAATTTATAGGAATTTGTACAAATCGGTTTGTAATTCTTATTACTTCTTAATCTCTATTCGCTAGTTGATTCCCTCTAGTGCTAGACTAGAGTTTCTTTAACTATTGGTAAGGAGACATAACTAAAAGAGGGTTTTGACATGAGATTAAAGATTAAATGGGTCCAATGCCCTAATTAGCTATGAATGATTGTCTTTCATTTCTATTGGCTCAATGAAAATGTTTTAATTGGATTGATAAGCACGTAATTAAATGACACAACCTCCCCGAGTTTATATTCAACAATGATGGCTCGTTGTTGCAATAACCTAATAAGTCCATGGTCATCCAAGAGCCTAAGATAACTATAAAGTCCAATTTCAAAGGAATGCAAAAACCTTGGTAGTAGTAGGTACTTCCAATATTTGAAAAATTCGTTTTTAATATTGATTTGTTTTTCTCAAAACAAATAGTGGGAGTATCATACGCTACTAAAATATAATGAAGACTATTAGTAGTTATATATATCTCCAATATTTTGAAAAATGTTTGATATTGATTTGTTTTATGAAAACGAATAATGGGGATATTATATGCTACTAATTTCATTAAACTTTGGACTAAGTAGTTATAATAGGACATTATTTATTTGATTGTGATTAAATAAATAAAATGATGAGACCTTAAAATCCCTCAAACAACAATCATATTGAGTTGTAAACGTAAGAGTGCTTAGAACACTTTTTCGTGGCCTTCCACTGTTGGAAATGTGCCCTAAAGCCAATCATATGATGATACTTTACGGACATTTCATATGTTAAACTAATCTAGTTTAATATCAAGGGCAAAGATTATTGTTTAAGTCGTCTCATATAAATGTTATATGCTTAAACGATAAAGTCCAAGGAATATGTGATTGGGAGAATGCAATCTAAAGAAGTTAGATTCATGAGACCATTCTTTCGTAGACACATCCTAAACGTTCCTGATCATAGGATTGCCAATTGGGCATTGACAGTCCGTTAAGATCAGTACGTGTTGTGTCTTCTCTCAGGGAGAGTGACTAGTCTCGAGTCATTGGTGTGTGTGACATCAAGACAAGTACGTAGGTGCTCAATAGCGAATGAGTCCACTGAACACGATCAACGAAGAGTTCTCCTTTTCATGTCACATGAGAATTCATGGTTGGGATAATGCAAAGTAGTCCTTTGACCTGAGGCATCACAGTTGTCTTGTGGTTAAGTCCTTGATCTTTGATTATGTCAAAGTCACCCCATCGGGGTGTCCACGGCATCGTTGGGGTTAAGCCACTTAGTCATGGAGACAAGTGAATGCGCAACAAGGGATCTCTAACCTTCAAACCGTTTGAGGGAGAATACTCTATGATATGATTTAGAACCTCTGGCCAGAGTATGAATGAGATTTAGGAAAGCGTTCCAAATCACATTCAAGGTAATCATATAAGCACACGAATCATATTGGATAGTAGACATGAATAAATAAACTATCAAACCAAACAATGTGGTCAAGAGTATTGTATTAGAGAAATACCGTATTGCATTTGTAATCCTAAACTGAATAGGTTCTCCACCTCTTCTGATTAGCTTGGGTAACCATGATATGCTGCTAGGTGTCACTCATGGTTTGTGGAAGCCCTAAACGTGTATAATCACTAAAGGGAGAATTGAAAGTAAGTTTCAATTCACAATCGATTTGAAAGAGTTCTGAATCGCCCACTGCCTCGCTAAAAGGAACCTAATGGATCGTACACCATGTAAGGTAAAGATTGAAGAAACAACGGAGATGAGTAAGAATAATTAAATGGTTTAATTATTTATGGGAAGGATTAATTAATATGTTAATTAATCAAAGGAATAAGTTCGTTAAAGACCTCGGGATAGTTTTGGACCTTAAGGCCCAATGGGCTTCGAACGTCAAGCCCATTGACTTAAGTTGTATGACAACTTAATGAATAATGATTCACAAAGGCCAAAAAGGCCCGATGAAACCCCAAGGCCGGCCATGATGCTTTTGGACTTATTTACAAGTTTGTCACTCCAATGAATTAAGGTATAAATATGATTTTATAGCCAAAATTCATTTAGGGTTTGTTTTGGAGAAAATTGGAGAGAACATGTCTCTCCATTTCTCTTTAAAGAGGCCGGGCCCTTGGAGGGTGTATCTAGCCATACTACTACTCCAAGGTCACTCATTTTCTTCTCCAATCTCTCCTTGGTGTGGAGACTTAGAGGTTCTCAATTTTGGGAACTTGGAGAAACCTTTTCATCCATCCAAATCCATAGATTTTAGATGCAAGGAATGAAGGCCCTCTCTTTGGGTGATTAGCCTTTGCTTATGCAAAGAGGAATCTACAAAGGTACAATTTCAACTCACTTTGTTTTGAGTTGAGTTTTGGTTCACCAATCTACTAGGCTTTGAATTTCATGGGTAATGTTTTGTTTTTGAATGCATGCAAGCATGATACCGCCTTTTAATTGTTAATTGCATGCTATAGATGTTATTCAAATGAACATGTTTTTTACAAATCTTCCTTCAAGTGGTATCAGAGCCTTGGTCTAGTAGTTGGTGAATCCTTTTGGGTTTTGTAGTTCATAGTCTTTGATTTTGATAAGCTCATATTTATATATATTTTACGTCAAATTCTCTTGTCTTTTCTTAGTTAGTTTCTTATATTTTTGAGTTATTTACTTTGTTTTTGTGTTTTATCGAATTTATCTAGCTAAGAAAATAAAAATAGCAATAGTGAGGTTTTATCTGAATCTGAAAAATCTGAATGTTTAGGATTTTTGTTTGCTGATTATTGTTTGTTTTATCTGTATTTTTTTAGTTATATTTAATTTATGTTTATATTGGGAGGTATCTTTAGAGTTTAATTTATGTCCTAACCCATCTCCCCTTACCATTTTCTGCCGTCCATTAGGTCCTGCAGCAGAAAGAAAAAGGTGAAGAGGAATAATAAAAGAAATGCAAGAAGTGGTGGGACTGACTGACGCACAAGAAAAAAAAAAGAAGGATAAAAGAATAAGAGAGTGGGCGAGCACTGAGGTGGAAGGACAGCGGGAAAGAAGCTAAGGCACGCTGCCTTAGCTGGAAAGAAGACGCAGAGCACCACTGAGGGCCCTTTTGGCAGCTGGCGAGTCAGCGCGCGGGGAGAGAAGAAAAACAGAAAGCAGAAGCTGCTTTGCTGGAAAGGAGGAAGGCTGCCTTTTGGCAGCTGGCAGACGGTGGGAAGCCTCGGAGAGAAAGACGTGGGAAGCTGCCCTTGGCAGCTTAAAAAGTGCAGAAATTGAGGGCTGGGAAAGCGAGGTGAGGAAGGCGCTGCCCTTGGGCAGCTCGAGGCAAGACGCGGAACAGGAAGGAGTCAGCACGCTGACTGGAGAGGGAGAGCTCCTGAAGGCGCGGAACGAGCAGGAGAGTCCTGGACGCAGCAGCTGGGCACGCGGACTGGAGAGAGTCTGACGTGAGGAACTGCAGAGCTGTGCAGGCAGCGAGGCAGCTGGCAAGAGGAAAGGGAGCCAGCGGAAATAGGGGAGGAGCTCCGGGAAGGACAGAACCAAACCAGGGGAAGCAGCACCCATTTGGGCAGTGTGCACGAAACAGAGAGGAGCAAACTCTCTCCATTTGGTTTTATTCCTTTTATTTTCATTTACATGTTTAATTTAATTTACTTTTAAATTATGTTAAACATGTGTAATTAATTTCTGTTTAGTTAGAGGTGAATTTGAAACCATGGATAAATGTTTAATATGATTTGATTTACTCCAGTTATGAATTCTTGAACGTTGGATGTGGTTTATTTTTCTGTGTTGATTAATAACTTGTTTATGTATGTGGGTTAAGGGTCGACACTTAAATTGCATGCTTAGACTTGATGCTAGGATATAAGGGAATTTCACCTAATCGTTATGAACTTATATCCATGAGTAGTAAAAATCGCTAGTCACGATTGTGTTTAGTAAACCCTAGGTTGGATTAACATGCGTATTCCATAGTTATGAATGCCTAGTCGATGTTTATGATTTCCATTAAACTTAATGATCTTTGATATGTCTCTCTATCATGCGTATTCCATAGTTAGGGAACTTGATAAGAATAATTTGGTTGTGATGCGTATCCCGTCCAATTCAATGAATCTAGGGAAATCTGAAGGTTAATTTAAGCGGACCTAATTAACTTGGAGCATTGTCATTTATTCGTTTGTTGAAATCATAACTGGGAATCAAATTGTATGCATTTATTCATATGTGGATAAGGAACCCTCTAACTAGTGTCTCATCATTTTAATTCTATAAAATATATTTTCTTTGAAGTTTGTTTTTAAGTTTATGTTTTAAATTCAATTTCGTCAAAAATCAATCCCCCATTTATTTTAAAGTGTTAGATTTGTTAGAAATAAATTTAGTTTGTGTTTTCTAGAGTCTTGAATTATTTTGAGTCTTTTGATTTGTTTTAGATTATTTGTTAGTTTTATTTTGAGTTATTCTAGTTAAGTGTTTTGATTTTAGTTTAGTGTTTTAAATTTTGTTTTTACGTTTTTAATTTAATTTTACTTTGGTTAGCATCCCTAGTTAATCTCTGGCCTAGAACGATCCCTACTTATCCATATACTACAACTGTCACAAATAGGGTTTAATTTGTGCGTTAGTTAATTTTCGCATCAAATTTTTGGCGCCGTTGCCGGGGATTAGCAAATTTGCTAATCCCTTGTTTATGTTTTTGTTTGTGTTTTATTTTTTTTTATTTGTGTTTATTTTTTTTTATTTTATTTTATTTTTATGTCTTTTACTTTTGATATTTGATTTAGTTTTCTTTCTTTGATTTTAGGTACAAATGGAGCGAGACATGGCACTTGCATCCATCCAAGCTCAATTGGCGAATCTCACGTCTCAATTAACTCAGAATGCCGGAAGGACCACAATGCCAAGTGTCCCTACATTTGGTGCATCGTATGGGCAAGGATATCAAACTCATCAATGTCCCCAATTTTCTGCAAATGAAGATGTTTGGGGATATCAAGGCCATAGCCAATCAAGGGGCAACATATTTTCCAACGCTTACAATTCGGATTGGAGAAATTATTCAGATCATAGGTGGGGAGAACCTCAACAGGTTCAACAAAGTGGATATTGGCAACAAGATGAGGAGTTTTATTCAAGATCTATGCAGCCACCACAACCTCCCCCACAGCAATTTCAATCGAATTCAAGTATGCCCATGAATTATAATGAAATTCTTGATGGACTCATTTCTGTGGCGCAGGGTTTACGAAAAGAAGAACAATTGCCGCCATCGGAAGAGTTATATCAGTGGCCATATGAACCACCACAGCCTCCACCACAATCTCCCCAACCAAATTCAGGTACGTCTTCGGATAATGACATGTTGAATAAGTTACTCACCTCTTTGACCCAGGACGTAGAAAATCGAAACATGGAGATGCAAAATAAAGCCAACAAGGTGGATGAGTTGGAGAAGCAAATTGGGCAGATTATGGAGTTCATGGTACAAATTCAAGATCAAAGTGAACTCTCCAACTCCACATTTGCAAATTCAAAGGGAGAAATGGAAATCAATGAAGCCATCACTTTGGGAAGTGATATGGAGGATGAAGTTGTCCCAGAACCATCCAAACATAGCCCGGACATGGATGAATTGCCACTTCAAGAAGAAGATGAGGATGACGACTTGGGCAGTTTAGAAGAATTCTTGGCGCAAACCCCTCAAGTCCTTATGCCATCCAACTCAGGTGAGGAGGTTCAAAATTCATTTCATTCTAACATTATTCCGCCAATTGTCCTTTTTCCTTGCAGGTTTTTAAATCCCAAGGAAGAAGTGAATGAAAAAGACGTTGCGGAAGCTCTTCCAGAGGTGCAAAATGAGATCCAAATTCTTGGTGTACCAAATCATGTTCCCGATAATGTTGAAACATTCAAAGAGACTTGTACACCAAGAAGAACTATTCGAGAAAAGGAAGTGGCCGGAGAATATGTTGAATGCATCAAAGGGGATGTAGTTGAGACAACCAATGCCAAGGAAGTTGAGTTTGATAACAAGGGCCATGTCACAATCATCACATGCAATCTGGCTAAGTGCAAAGTCCCTGAAACTTTCAAGGACGTGGTGTTTGTGATTGAGTTTGAACGAGATGGTAAGCCATCTTCTCCATTTTTAATTTTATGTTATACTAACAATCTAATTTTGATGATTCAGGCACCGTCATTAGAACTTAGACCGTTGTCGGATCATTTCAAGTACCACCGTCCGTTCAAGGATAAATCCTTGCATTTGAATAAAGAAGGGAGGCCTAGGAATCGCCCACAATCAGATTTGCATTCCTAAACCCTTCTCTTTACTGCTTTCATTTTGTTTTGTTTATTTAGTTGTGATTTTTGTTTGAGAGATTAAACATAGTCTTTTTACTTTGATTTAGTTATTTTACATTGATATTTTTTTTTTATATAAAAAAATAATAATAATAATAATCATAAACATCCATATAATAAAAAATAAAAAAATAAAATAAAATAAAAAATAAATAAAAAATAAAAACACAAAAATACTTATATTTATATATATAATTAAATAAACTTAAAAAAAAAAGCATAAATAATTTACAATAATGTGAACTAATAGCTTTCATTGGTTGTTGGTAGGTGGTGCCTCAGAGGTCGACGGAGCCCCAGAAAGACGAAGCGCCAGAGTTGGATCATTCGGAGCCTCAATACTTGGTGCAGCTCCCGAGGACGAAGACAACATAAACCTCGGGAGTAACGCCATAAACCGTTGATGATCACTCTGAATCCGCACTTCGGACTCCTGCATCTGATCCAGCTTCCTCTTCATGCTTGTTGAGTAATTAGTTGCGAGCATGTGCAACTCCTTATTCTCATGCCTAAGCACTCCGACCTCTTGCCGAAGACTAGCCACTTCAGCCATCAACGACTCAACCTGACGAGTTCGTGCAAGAAGGCGCTGGCCCATGTTTGATACTGAGCCTGCGCATCGGACGCTGTAGGCCATAGAGTCCTGAACAGCCAGTTCGTCGGACCGCCTGGAAAGTATCCTAGTGTCTCTAGGAGTGAGCAGATTTCTGGCCACCACCGAAGCGGTTGTTTCATTCATCATCATGGAATCCCCAACTGTAAGAGGACCATTTGGGGATATGAAGGACGGCTGCCAAATGTTGGTTGGAGAAGACATATCACTATCTTCCCCAACATTCAAGTTAAGGCGACGGTCAGAAGGGCAAGACATTTTCTGAAGGTGTTGAGAATGAAGAGGTCGAACTGATCAAGATTAAAAGAAAGGCAAGAGGGAGTGTTTACAGGAGGGAACGTTTACCGGATTGAGTGTTTACAAGAGGGAGCTTAAGTGTGTTGTGGAACAAAATTGCGCCTCTATAAAAAGAAGAAATCAAGAGGCGCTCATCAGAAATCAAAGAGGCGTCTCCTCGCAAATCGAAGAGTCGGGCTCCTTTCTCAAAAGCCGGACTCCGTCTCAAAAGTCGGACTCCGTCTCAAAAGTCGGACGCCGTTCTCAAAAGTCGGGCGCCTCTCTCAAAAGATGGAGCGGTCAGGAATCACGAGGCGAGCAGCTTTTCCAAATTTGTCGTCACTCGTCACGCGCGCTGTCAGCTTTGCGCAAATTACGGGTTGCTTTTTCAGAAAGCGCGTCACCTGTACTGTTCATCAATTCACCGGCTGCCGACAGGGGTAAAAGAATAGTTCCGGTTGTGAAGAGAAGTCCTATAAGTTTCTACCTTCGCCTTCCACAGCAAAGGCACACCCTCTCAGCACTTCTTCATCTCCGAAAATGCCTTTCCAACAAACCCTCTCGACTTACTCTGTGTTTCTCATTCCTTGGGATACCTTTGCAAACAAGTCATCAAGAGCTAGAGTATTTCATATCATGAAGGTTGAAACCAAGAGTATCTCATATCATGCTTTCTCCCTGTCCTTGTCCTTGTCTTTGTGACAAGGAGAAAGCGAGCAATCAGCCAGCACTCGGTGTCAATCTTCCGATCTGCCTGGAAATCCTTCCTGATTGCTTACCTAGCATTGCTTTCGAGTGCTCATCTTCAACCGCTGATGTACTTCCGAAGAAGACGCCACATCTGCCTGGAGAACAGATAAGGCAAGTGAAAATGATTACTTGAAGCATGTGGAGACAAGGTGCTGCTTCATCTTCAAGATCAAGTCTCATTTTCCTTGCTAAGAAGTTCCCCAGCCCAGTTCAAGAATACACCTGTGGAACGATACTTCTTCAAAAGCAAAAGTATCTCATATCATCAGAGTCAGAGGCAAAGATATCTCATGGCATGCTTTTCCTTTACCCTTGCTCTTGGCTACGGGACAAGGAGAAAGAAAGCAATCGGTCGGCACTTGGACAGATTGAACAAAGAAACAGACCACCACCACTACCTCGTGCCTACCTGCCATGCAGAAGAAACAAAAAGAGAAGAATGTAGCCTGCA
Source organism: Malus fusca (assembly GCA_035220775.1). Classification (NCBI taxonomy): domain Eukaryota; kingdom Viridiplantae; phylum Streptophyta; class Magnoliopsida; order Rosales; family Rosaceae; genus Malus; species Malus fusca. The sequence goes on along the minus strand of CM069066.1, from coordinate 16,160,772 downwards.
GACTCAATCAACCCGGCAGAAGGAGTCCGAGTTGAAACCAAGAGCTCGAGAAGCTTCAACAACATATGGACGCTTCAGTCACCACCACCAATCAAGTCTCATTTTCCTTGCTAAGAAGTTCCCGAGGCCAGTTCAAGTTCAAAGCTGTGGAAAGTCACCAAACAGGACCGATGATCACTTATTAGTTTTATTCATTGTCTTTTATTTTCATTTTTCATTTTTCGTTTGCATTTTCTACATTTTCTTGCGTGCTTAACTGATTTATTTCTTTTCTTTGCAGGAACTTTTGGTTATTTCCACCCTTGAAGTTGATTGCAGAATTTTAGCTTGGGGGGTCATCGCTTGATTTTACTGCAAATTAGGGAAGTTTTCAGTCCTATTGCTTTATTTTGTTTCTTTATATTTATTATTTTATTTTTATTTGCATTTTATTATATTTTCTGACATTGGGGACAATGTCCAGTTTAAGTGTGGGGGTAAAGAGTATAAAAATGACCAAATTGAAAATTTTTGTACCTTCGACTTTGAACTGGTTTCATTTGTTTCCATGTTATTGCTTTGTATTTTCTTAATTAAGTTGTTGTTTTAAAAAAAAAACAAAAAAATCGGAAAATTTAAAAAATCCAAAAATATTTCCTTGTTTTCCTTATTGTTTTGAATTAGATTTTTGTTAGTTTCCCCGACCCAATGATATAATTGAATAAAATTTGAACCATGATCATCAAGAACTTAGTTAACATGTGTTGTGTGAAATTCCTAATTCTCGTGTTAGTTTTGTACATATTTGATCATCTTTGAAAAACTAAACGCACATAGCCTTGTTGATGTGAAACTAAAGCATGATTTAAAAGCTCCATATGTGAATTTAGTGACCATATACATCCTATGTGAGTTTTTGAGCCTATTGAAAGTGTGTGCATTTTTCATACACTCCTATTCTTTCATGTGTGATGAACTTATGTGAGATACATCTCTAGAACTTGCATAACGATCTTTCGAAATATTTGTCATTGATTGCATGAACTTGGAAATGATAGAGGCATTAGGTTTACCACCATGGCCCAAATAACCTTGTTTCCCAAAGAAAAATGATATCATTAGATTGCCAATTTGAGCCGTATTTGTGAGCCTTTTATTTCTTATCACCAGATATGTCTACCCTTATGCCTGAAATAAATATTTTTTTTCCTTACCCTTTCCAAGCGAGCTAATGAGTAATGTGAAATTGTCTTATGAGAAGTGTTTGTGAAGTACTCGGAGGGTGTTTGGCAAAAGAATAAGTGTGGGGGTTTTTCATATTTGTTTCTGCTTGAAAAAAAAAAAAAAAAAAAAAAAAAGAAAGAAAGAAAGTTTGTTTACGAAGAAAATAAAAAGTGTTTAAAGTTTCAGTTTAAGGTTGTGGTTGGAGGTGACTTGAAGAATAGCTGGAAAGCTTGAGTTCTTATAAATCTAAACAAAAGAATTGCTTGCAATGTAGCTTGGAACTTGTGTTTACCTATTCTTTCGTTTCAATAACCCTCGCCCTAAACCTCATTACGTCCAATAAAAGTCCTCTTGATTTAAGTTTTGCAATTATGATTGTGGAGAAGTGATCTTTATGCAAGCTTATGGTAGAACTTTCACATTTGATTCTTTGAGCGAAACACATTAAAACTAAACACATGTGTGATTGAGTGTATAATCCAGTGAGAAGGTCGCTAGTTTGCATATGGTGATTTTAAAAATAAAAATTTGAAATTGCATTAGCATGGCTATCTCACATACTACACTTCAAGGATGATTCAAAGATTACTGCTAATATTTGAATTAGGAAAATGAACTTGGATTAGCCTGTTTGGTGTTAGCTATGGTTCTTGATGATTGTGTTCTCGAATGAAGTTCTATGAGGGTCACATAGGTGAAACTAATGTTTTTCATGTTATTACTTTTTCATGTTTTCGTTGTTTTGCTCGAGGACTAGCAAAAGTTAAGTGTGGGGGTATTTGATAAGCTCATATTTATATATATTTTACGTCAAATTCTCTTGTCTTTTCTTAGTTAGTTTCTTATATTTTTGAGTTATTTACTTTGTTTTTGTCGTCCATTAGGTCCTGCAGCAGAAAGAAAAAGGTGAAGAGGAATAATAAAAGAAATGCAAGAAGTGGTGGGACTGACTGACGCACGAGAAAAAAAAAGAAGGATAAAAGAATAAGAGAGTGGGCACCACTGAGGGCCCTTTTGGCAGCTGGCGAGTCAGCGCGTGGGGAGAGAAGAAAAACAGAAAGCAGAAGCTGCTTTGTTGGAAAGGAGGAAGGCTGCCTTTTGGCAGCTGGCAGACGGTGGGAAGCCTCAGAGAGAAAGACGTGGGAAGCTGCCCTTGGCAGCTTAAAAAGTGCAGAAATTGGGGCTGGGAAAGCGAGGTGAGGAAAGCGCTGCCCTTGGGCAGCTCGAGGCAAGACGCGGAACAGGAGGGAGTCAGCACGCTGACTGGAGAGAGTCAGCACGCTGACTGGAGAGGGAGAGCTCCTGAAGGCGCGGAACGAGCAGGAGAGTCCTGGACGCAGCAGCTGGGCACGCGGACTGGAGAGAGTCTGACGTGAGGAACTGCAGAGCTGTGCAGGCAGCGAGGCAGCTGGCAAGAGGAAAGGGAGCCAGCGGAAATAGGGGAGGAGCTCCGGGAAGGACAGAACCAAACCAGGGGAAGCAGCACCCATTTGGGCAGTGTGAACGAAACAGAGAGGAGCAAACTCTCTCCATTTGGTTTTATTTCTTTTATTTTCATTTACATGTTTAATTTAATTTACTTTTAAATTATGTTAAACATGTGTAATTAATTTCTGTTTAGTTAGAGGTGAATTTGAAACCATGGATGAATGTTTATTATGATTTGATTTACTCCAGTTATGAATTCTTGAACGTTGGATGTGGTTTATTTTTCTGTGTTGATTAATAACTTGTTTATGTATGTGGGTTAAGGGTCGACACTTAAATTGCATGCTTAGACTTGATGCTAGGATATAAGGGAATTTCACCTAATCGTTATGAACTTATATCCATGAGTAGTAAAAATCGCTAGTCACGATTGTGTTTAGTAAACCCTAGGTTGGATTAACATGCGTATTCCATAGTTATGAATGCCTAGTCGATGTTTATGATTTCCATTAAACTTAATGATCTTTGATATGTCTCTCTATCATGCGTATTCCATAGTTAGGGAACTTGATAAGAATAATTTGGTTGTGATGCGTATCCCGTCCAATTCAATGAATCTAGGGAAATCTGAAGGTTAATTTAAGCGGACCTAATTAACTTGGAGCATTGTCATTTATTCGTTTGTTGAAATCATAACTGGGAATCAAATTGTATGCATTTATTCATGTGTGGATAAGGAACCCTCTAACTAGTGTCTCATCATTTTAATTCTATAAAATATATTTTCTTTGAAGTTTGTTTTTAAGTTTATGTTTTAAATTCAATTTCGTCAAAAATCAATCCCCCATTTATTTTAAAGTGTTAGATTTGTTAGAAATAAATTTAGTTTGTGTTTTCTAGAGTCTTGAATTATTTTGAGTCTTTTGATTTGTTTTAGATTATTTGTTAGTTTTATTTTGAGTTATTCTAGTTAAGTGTTTTGATTTTAGTTTAGTGTTTTAAATTTTGTTTTTACGTTTTTAATTTAATTTTACTTTGGTTAGCATCCCTAGTTAATCTCCGGCCTAGAACGATCCCTACTTATCCATATACTACAACTGTCACAAATAGGGTTTAATTTGTGCGTTAGTTCATTTTCGCATCAGATTTAAAAGTTGTAAATGTTACAAGCTTTATTCTTGTTTCTTTGAATGTAAATTTTGTTAGAAAATTTGCCATCTCAAATGTTGTAGATGTAGTTCATATGAGCATGAATATTGGAGCTAAAATTTGGTGCCATGATTTTGGGGATTTCGGCCAAATCCAAAGGGTGGATTTTTGGGTTCTTGTTTGACTTGTTAAAAGTGTTTTCAAGTAACTTTTGGAACCCCTATGTACCCTAGTTTGGTTATATGTTATTTCCCTAAAGTTAAAATGTTTTGGGATGTTTTTGGATGAAAAATGTTCATGGAAATTTTTTGAGTTTTTCATGAATGTTCTTGATTGTTCTTGACATTTTTGCCAAGAACAAAAATGTTTGTGTTTTGATTCAAAGTTTTGATTTATTTCATAAAGTTTATGTTTTATGCATTTTCAAATGTTTAAATGTTTTAGATATTTGTTTAAATGGCAATAGAAATAATGGTGGGTGTGAAAGGATTAATTCCCTTTCACACACACCACTTGTGCACTTGCATGCTTTATGTCAAAACTCACAAATCAACACACACATCACTCCATTTCTTCTTCCAAAACCGGCCACCCCCTAGTGGGGTACTTTTGGGGCTTTTATGCAAATTACATAATACTTTTGTGTATTTGCACTTTGGCCCAAAAGTTTACGTTTTTACGTTTAGGTCCAAAAACGCTAAAGGACAAATTGTTTTGATCCTTTAATGAAGTTTTTGCATTATTAAAATTTTGGGTTCTAGTTGTATTTACATGAAGTTGTGGACTTTTGTGTTTTTACAAAGTGACCCCAAAAGTTTTGAAATATAGCCCAAAAGTTGTGGTTATTGCATATTGGCCCAAATTAGGTTGAGAACAAAATTGTTTTGTCTCTTTAAATGAGAATTGGATTTTCATTTCATTTAGCTTCATTTAAATCAATTTTATGGATACAAAAACCAAATGAAAATGTTGCATTCAATTTAATTAGTTAAAGCGTTAATTAATTAAAGGATGATTATGAACCTAAGCCTAATATAATTGAGCTATGTGATAGGCGTTTCAAATTTGTATGAACCATGGGAATGTGTAGATTAGATTTTGGTTGTAATTTGATTTGATCAAATGTTGTAAAAGGGCATAAGCTCTTCTTTACTTTAAAGTAATTTGTTTTATGCAAATGTTGTAAAGAGCATAAGCTCTCTTTTACTTTGAAGTACTTCTTTCTTGCTTTATATGATTAAACGCGTAACTAAAATCAATCACCATCCCTAGACCGAGATTCAACACAAGGCTCGTGTTGAATCTAAACAAAGGTTCATAGTCATCCTAAGGCCCTAAGGCAACTATATAGTCCATTAAATGAATGCAAAGCTTATGTTAGTAGTATCATATACTCTTGCTTTAAAAACCGTTTTATAAGCATAGTGGGAGTATTATATACAACTAAAAACAATTAAATGGACCAATAGTTGTAATAGGACCAAATTGTTTTAATAAGATTAAAATGAATATTTATATGTGATGAGACCTAAAACACTCAACCAAACCATTATTAAGTTGAGAAGCGTGAGAGTGCTTTGAACACTCTTTCGTGGCCTTCCACCGTGGTAGACTCCGATCGTTTGTGACTCGTACACCGGCTTCACCCTATAATGGGGGAGTACAAAGTGCGTGCTTACATTCAGGAGGAGTTCTATATACATACATGATGAAGTGAGGTAGGCAATGAGTTTAGCCAACATGATATAATTCTGAGGCTATGCTTGAACCCCTACACGAACTAGGCATGGTGGGAATGACTTAACTAAGTACAATGACGCCAACATGCTATAATTCTGAGGCATCATTTTCTAGAGGCCAAATTAGATAAGTACTTGCAAGAGATGCAAATGAGTAAGCGTACTCTCTCATTATTATTAACGCTAGCCAACATGATATAATTCTGAGGTGGGCTTGGTAATAGTGAGCCTCCTATACCCTACTAAGAGTTTCCTCCAAAACTCTCGAATTCCAATGAGGGATATGGAATTTTCCAAAAATATTGGGTGGTGCTATTTGATTTAAAGACCCGAATCAAATGGCTTAAAATCAATCAATTTATATTCGTTATGTATTTGTTTACCAATATATTTGCAAACGCTATCCAACACTTGACAAATAAAAACCGAATGTTTTAGTTTCCGGACTTGGTACCACAATCCCAAAGAATGTCTTAAAAGGATTGCATATGTACCTAAGTAGTCTCATCCTCACAATCTTCCTAATGATAATGTATCATTGGAAGAACATGTTTGAAAAGTCTATCATAAAGAGGACAACACAAACAACCAATGCTTATTCCTTCGTTATATGAACAAAGGAACTTACGAAGATTAGCATAAAGAAAATGACACTTTTAGTGTTATTAATTCTTCACTTACAAATTGTTGTATGAAGAAATAAGAGTTGTTTTGAACAACCCTTAGTCAATGCAAACACTTAGTGCTTGTTTCTTTGTTACATGAACAAGGAACTTGAGAAGAAAGCACAAGGGCATGGACACTTTATGTGCCATGATTCTTCACTTGCAAATTGTTGTATGAAGAAATGAGAGCTGCCTTAAACAACTCTTGAAAGTTTGTAATTATGTTTAGAACATAATGGTTGGTTGACAAAAATACTCTATAAATATGGACTTCTGATGATTTTGAATCATTGAGTGTTGAAGTGATAAACCACTTAACGAGACGGAAACTAGGCTAGGACTTCACCTTTATGTCCCTAACCTAATCGTTCACTAAGTTTATTGTAAACTATATAGTGAACAATAACCACACGCTCTCCAAATCGTTTGATGTGTATAACACAATTGAAATAAGTTTCAAGAGAGATAGTGGGAGTTTAAGGACCTTGACTATGGTAGTCAAAGGAGAAGTCAAATGAAGAAAGCGAAATAACTCCAAGGGAACAAACTTTCTTCATGAAAGGATGGACATTGGAAGGGGTATTTGCAAGAAATGTCTTGCAAGTATCAAGAACACACCTTTCGAAGGTGTTGTAAATTGTTCTTGAATAGTTCAAAACAGTTGGTTCTTCTACTTGAATGTATGATTCCGTATTAGTAACTATGTTTTACAATCGTTGTAAAAGTGTGGCTAATAAGAAGTAGAAGATTAATGAGAGAAGAGAAAGTACTTCACATTCGGAACGTGAATAGAATATAGATCTCTGCGAAAGCAGATGGTACTTACTTCCTCATATGAACTACCAAAGAAAATGGAAAAACAAAGATTGTCTTTATATTCCAGTTTTAAGGAACTAAATTCCGTCACTATAGTAGAGATGGATGAATGTTTTGTTAGACAAAACATTGTTCTTTATTAATCAATGATTGGATTATAGTAATCTAATTGATTGTCTCTATAGTAGAGATGATATGGTAGTGTTAACTGTTTAGAATATAATGATGCTTAAAACCCAAAAGGTTGCAAGGTAGTGACTAATCCCAACTAAAGTTGTGATACCTCTAAAGACATAAATTACGAGTTAGTCATAGATGGATACTTTGGATCGTTAGATCCGGATCCAATGCCTTCTTGTTAAAATTGTATAGAGGCAAAATGTTTGAATCTTTATTCTTTTGGAAAGAATAAAGAATCACAAAGTTGTTGAGGTTAATTCACTTAGATGTTAGTGGGACTTGTCCACAACATAATACTACTCATGTTGTATGACATTCACCGAAGATTACCCTCTGTTGGACTATAGTTTATTTTAAATAAACACAAGTCCGAATACTTTGCAAAAGGTTTCAAAGAATTCAAGAAATGTAAGTTGATGATTAAGACGTCTAAAGTATTTACATCCTTAGATTTGATCCAAGGAATGGTAACACTTTAGAATAGTTTTCTTGAAAGATATCAAGGAAAGAAGCATCATATGATAATGGATTTCTCCATAAGGAGAAGAACGAACTTGAATAAGATTTAGATCGTTGGATATTATCAATTACCCATATATAGGATATATACTTCTAAAACAATATGATTGTCAATTAGAAGATCTTCCAAAGTTTTCATGACTCCATAGGATGTAGTTAGAAAGAAAGACAAATCTTAATCATGTTAAGATTAGGGGTTGTGTGCTAATAAGCAATATTTGTTTGAGAATTATCTTATGGATATCCTTAAATTAACATTTGGATATCACTTCTATAAACCAACTAACAAATGTTGTTTGTTGGGTAGTTCATTGTAATCCTACAATATGATCTGCCTAAGATAGAGCAATGAACGAAAGATAGAACTCAAAGAATGGGTTCTTTGAGAGACAAGATGATAATTAACAAATTTAACAACCTAGTTCCTATACCACAAGCTCCAAGGTAGTCGAGAAGGATTTATAAACCGTCTCAGTTGAATGGTTTGAACTTTATGACTATGTCATAGAGTTGCACCTCTTAATTCGAAAGAAATAAGAATGAAAACCCTTATGACTACATTGAGTGTATATATGATATATACTCAAGGAAATGGTAAAGTACCATTTGACCCGAAATAATGAAACCTTCATAAGCTAATTGGTAGCTTAAGGTGACTACAATCAAAGAGAATGGTTGACTTTGAAGAAACCATCTTTGACGTAGTCTTAGTTTCAATTAATTCGAAGATTGCTAGCTAGAACTAAATGGTGATTCAATGTTTAGACATAATATGGGTTTCCGAAACCATTATTAAGATAGTCTTAATAATATATGTCTAAAACTATGACTCACAAAGACATGTAAGTTGTAGAGATCCAACCATCATGGATCTTAGCAAGCTAGTGGGAGCTATAAGCGTCTTATGAGAGAAAGATCAAATCGTTTGATTTCTCATAAAGATGTAAATGAATCTTTTGTTTACTAGGTTTACAAAAGATTAGTGGGAGTTAATCATGTTCCTAAATTAGAATATGTATATACACATATATGATATATTAATTTTGGAAATGAAAAGAATACTTCTTCGTTAAAGTTATGACTTTAAACATTCTATAAAGATAGAATGTGTATGGGAGATATAGTCTATATACATGGGATGGAAATCTATATTGATAGATTTCAAGATATAATTTGATTCTATCAATCCCTAATAATAGACAAAAGATGCTAGGAAGTTTCTCATGTGATGATAAACTTCAATTAGAAAGACAACTCTAGTGAGACTAGGAAGTTGCTCTTCTCAAAGGGAACGTACCCTTTGACTCCCAATGAAATAATGCATAAATAGAATCCTTTATGCATACGCAGAAAGGTGATTTACGTATTTCATATTGTATGAAAAACGTTGATATGAATTGTACCTAGAACGGTACACGACAATATCAATGCAAGCCCAGGATCAGAACCATGACAATTGTCAAGTAAGTCCTTAAGTATTTAAGAAATACTAAAGGATATATTCCTCAAAGATCGAGGAAGAATTAGAGTAATGTAAAGGAAGCGTAAATTATGAATCTAATCCATCATTGGATGTTTCTTCATTATGAATGAAGAGATAAACAGATATCTCTTCATTGGATGGAAACATTAAAGTAATGACTTTAGTGTGTTCCATTATGAATGCAAAATATATTGCCATATAGAAGCTTACAACAATGTTGTTTGGATGGGAAAGTTCATTTATGAACTCTCTATTCGATTCCAACCAGCAAGTGTATCTAGTGCACTGACACTATGACACTAATGGGGCGATAGCTCAAGCCAGGGAATCAAGGTCTCATCAAGATCCAAACTCATATGAGAGACTGAACCACATGATTAAGAATCATGTATAATGGTGACGTCGTTATTCTCAAGGTTGCTTCTATGGATAACATATAGATATCCATTGCCTAGGCCTACTACTCAGCCATTTATGAAATGACTACAGAAGAGGTATCATCACTGATGACTAAGCTGATTGGCTCTAGTGCAAGTGGGAGATTGTTGGAAATGTGCCCTAAAGCCAATCATATGATGATACTTTACGGACATTTCATATGTTAAACTAATCTAGTTTAATATCAAGGGCAAAGATTATTGTTTAAGCCGTCTCATATAAATGTTATATGCTTAAACGATAAAGTCCAAGGAATATGTGATTGGGAGAATGCAATCTAAAGAAGTTAGATTCATGAGACCATTCTTTCGTAGACACATCCTAAACGTTCATGATCATAGGATTGCCAATTGGGCATTGACAGTCCGTTAAGATCAGTACGTGTTGTGTCTTCTCTCAGGGAGAGTGACTAGTCTCGAGTCATTGGTGTGTGTGACATCAAGACAAGTACGTATGTGCTCAATAGCGAATGAGTCCACTGAACACGATCAACGAAGAGTTCTCATATTCATGTCACATGAGAATTCATGGTTGGGATAATGCAAAGTAGTCCTTTGACCTGAGGCATCACAGTTGTCTTGTGGTTAAGTCCTTGATCTTTGATTATGTCAAAGTCACCCCATCGGGGTGTCCACGACATCGTTGGGGTTAAGCCACCTAGTCATGCAGACAAGTGAATGCGCAACAAGGGATCTCTAACCTTCAAACCGTTTGAGGGAGAATACTCTATGATATGATTTAGAACCTCTGGCCAGAGTATGAATGAGATTTAGGAAAGCGTTCCAAATCACATTCAAGGTAATCATATAAGCACACGAATCACATTGGATAGTAGACATGAATAAATAAACTATTAAACCAAACAATGTGGTCAAGAGTATTGTATTAGAGAAAGACCGTATTGCATTTGTAATCCTAAACTGAATAGGTTCTCCACCTCTTCTGATTAGCTTGGGTAACCATGATATGCTGCTAGGTGTCACTCATGGTTTGTGGAAGCCCTAAACGTGTATAATCACTAAAGGGAGAATTGAAAGTAAGTTTCAATTCACAATCGATTTGAAAGAGTTCTGAATCGCCCACTGCCTCGCTAAAAGGAACCTAATGGATCGTACACCATGTAAGGTAAAGATTGAAGAAACAACGGAGATGAGTAAGAATAATTAAATGGTTTAATTATTTATGGCAAGGATTAATTAATATGTTAATTAATCAAAGGAATAAGTTCGTTAAAGACCTCGGGATAGTTTTGGACCTTAAGGCCCAATGGGCTTCGAACGTCAAGCCCATTGACTTAAGTTGTATGACAACTTAATGAATAATGATTCACAAAGACCTAAAAGGCCCAATGAAACCCCAAGGCCGGCCATGATGCTTTTGGACTTATTTACAAGTTTGCCACTCCAATGAATTAAGGTATAAATATGACTTTATAGCCAAAATTCATTTAGGGTTTGTTTTGGAGAAAATTGGAGAGAACATGTCTCTCCATTTCTCTCTAAAGAGGCCAGCCCCTTGGAGGGTGTATCTAGCCATACTACTACTCCAAGGTCACTCATTTTCTTCTCCAATCTCTCCTTGGTGTGGAGACTTAGAGGTTCTCAATTTTGGGAACTTGGAGAAACCTTTTCATCCATCCAAATCCATAGATTTTAGATGCAAGGAATGAAGGCCCTCTCTTTGGGTGATTAGCCTTTGCTTATGCAAAGAGGAATCTACAAAGGTACAATTTCAACTCACTTTGTTTTGAGTTGAGTTTTGGTTCACCAATCTACTAGGCTTTGAATTTCATGGGTAATGTTTTGTTTTTGAATGCATGCAAGCATGATTCCGCCTTTTAATTGTTAATTGCATGCTATAGATGTTATTCAAATGAACATGTTTTTTACAAATCTTCCTTCATCCACCATGGTAGGCTCCAATCGTTTATGAAAGGTACACCGCCTTCACCCTATCATGGGGAAGTGACAAAGTGCATGCTTATATTCAGGAGGAGTTTATTTAAAACATTTGATGAGGTTAAGGTAGGCAACGAGTGTGGCCAACATCGTATCATCGTGAGGTCATGCTTGAACCCCTAGCTAAACCGGCATGGTGGGAAAGAACTTAACTAAGAGAAATGATGCCAACATCGTATCATCGTGAGGCATTGTTTTCTAGAGGCCAAATAGATGGGTAATCACAAGAGGTTGTTGTGAATGGGTAATTGTACCCTCTCATTATTATTGTTGCTAGCCGACATCGTATCATCGTGAGGTGGGCTTGGTAATAGTGAGCCTCCCATAACCCGGTAGGAGCTTTCTTTGAAATCTCCCGGATTCCATTATGGGGGATATGGAATTTGCCAAAAATGGTGGGTGGTGTCATTCGGTTTAAAGACCCAAATCGTTTGACTTAATCAACAATCAATCTAATTATTTTATTTGTTTATGTATTTAGATATGGTTGGAAGCACACTTGCGAAAATACTCGACAAACATTGCCTAGAGGGGCACAATTTCCCATCATGGTATCGTAATGTCAAGATTCTCCTAACATTGGAGAAGATTGTTTACGTACTAGACAAGGCTCCACCTCACATACCTCTCAGCCCTGAGGCTACTGAGGATGAACGTGCTAAGTATGACAAGCACGTTGAGGATGATATACAAGCCAAGTGCTATCTGTTGGCTTCCATGAATGAGGAGCTACAGAGACAGCACGAGGGCATGGATAATGCATCTTCCATAATACCCCATCTTACGGAGTTATATGGTGAAGGGACGCGCAACCATCGCTTTAGCACCGTCTGTGAGCTTGTAAAGACCAAGATGGTCAAGGAGGCTCCAGTACACCAACATGTACTGAAGATGATAGGATTCATTGAACAATTGGAGAACCTTGGTACTCCACTTAACGGGGAATTGGCCCAGGACTTTATATTGGCTTCTCTTTCTGATTCATTCTCGCAGTTTGTAATGAACTACAATGTGAATACGATGGATAGTACTCTCTCTGAGTTACTAAACATGTTAGTAACTGCTGAGAAGACTATGAAGAAAGAGAGCGTTGTAGGGACTGCTGCAGTAGCCTACAACAAGCCATCCTCTTCCAAGGCCAAGCCGCAAGGCAAAGGCATATGGAAGGAGAAGAAGTCACCCACTCCTAAGCCGAAAGGAGGAGTGAAGAAAAAGAAGGCAAATGAGCCCAAGGGGACTTGCCACCACTGTGGAAAGGAGGGGCATTGGAGGAGGAATTGCAGGTTATACCTAGCAAGTCTTAAGGACAAACCACAAGGTATGGTTTATGTTCTTATCTTCAATTCTAATTGTTAGATCTTCTAAATATTTATATTTGATATAAAGAGCTAATCACTTGTATAAATTGTATATAGGTGGAGAAGCCAAGTAGAAGAAGAACAAGCAAAGAAAATGTGGTGAAGAGTTCAGCCACTATGTTTTTTGCTCACTACTTAGGAAGTTAGTTAGGCGTTAAAGATTGTCTTTAAACTTTCTTATTTTGATAAGAACTTGTTATGTGGCTTCATATGATGGAAGACCACTATTAGTGCCTAAATGTGTAAAGGTATTTATATTAGTCTCTAAATGTATAGAGCTAATACTATTTGTATTAAACATTATGAATGTTTGAACTGTCATATTAATGTAATGTGAAGAATGCCTTTTTAATATACTATTTCCTTAAAGTAGTGTTATGAATTGAAAATTGTCTTGTTGTATCCTAGATGAGATACAAGAGTTATATCACTTATTGTAATGTGATAAACCAAACTTTAGATTTATCAATTATGGATAGATCTCACATGTAGGACATAAATGGATACAATGAATCTTTAGATTTGGTTCCAATTGTCTACCTATGAGTTCTATATGAATTGACAAAAGTCTAGAGATTCCTTTCTTGAAGAAAAGGAAGATCACATTATAATGATATAAGTGATAAGAAAAACGTTTCTTATATGGTTGTCACTTGAAACACAATGATCAAGATCACTCTTGATTCAATTAGTAGTTTTGAACAACTAATTGGGCATTCTTTAAAAGGTTTTTAAAATGTCAATTGTGTTAGTGATTAAACCAAGAAAGAAGTATCTAAATCTATAAAAGGTTTAAAGACTTTAGCTACTTAAATAACAAGACATTAAACTTAGTGAAGATTGAAACAAATAAGCTTGAAATGTTTTAAAGCTATTACACAATGTCTTCTACCAATATAATCCACTTTTATACATTTTGTATGTATGAAATGATTTCTCATTAAAGTCATGAGAAATAGTGGGAGGTGTGAAAATGGATATAAACTTGAATATGATTGGTTTATAGTTGTCTAAAGAATAATAGTACTTGACTATTATTAAAGGTTTGTAATTTTAATTGTTAAAAGATTCAAGCTCTTCAAACGTTAAAATTCTATGTTGTGTGACATTCTAAAGAATAGTCTTTGAATGTTGGTTTCGTCAACCTAGCATAAAATGGTTATATGTTGGGAGTTGTCCATTATTCTCTTTTATGAGAACAAGCTAATAACAAAGCATATGGACAAGTTGATGAAACAAAAGGGAATTAGTTTCAAAATGAGTCACAACATATGGTTTAACAAAGAGACAATCCAAATTCAACATCTCATGTAACGATATTGCTCTATGTAGTTTTGATAATGAATTATATCAACCACCTAGAAGGAATGGTTGAGTTTCTATATCCTTAGTAGGAGCCAAGCTTCCAATAAAGACTTGGATAATTCTTATATGACTACATTAAAGGTCTTAGTATGACTAAAACTTGAAGTATGTTGTATGACACCATATAATTTAAATGAATGGACTTGATAAAGCAAGTCACACATTTCATGGAATTACTTGAGAAGGAATTCTTTTGTGTATGATTCATTTAAGTTTGTGGGAGCAATATGCATTCAAATCAAGAAAATATAATTGTTATTTTTGAATGAATGCTAAGTTACGACAAGGCCAATGGGAGTGATGTTATAATTTGAGCAACATGATGTGAATAAAGTCTATTTGATAGACTTGACAAAACATAGATATTACTCGAAAATGACAAAACATGACACGGTCAATTTTGAAGTATAGACTTGAAATTGGACTTATTGATATAGCAAGGCTATCTCAATAATGTTATATGGGAATTAAATCTCAAATGTTGAAGATTTAAGAAAGCATTTTCCTATGTGATAGGAAGTCACTTTCATAACCCTTATAATGAATGTGTCATAAAATCACAAAAGGGACACATGTATTGACTTGTGAAGTAGATATCCAAAGGTGAAGAAACCACTGAGTTTATCACTTTAAGATATTACTATATCCCAGGATCAGAACCAAAGCAACTGATAGAGTATTATTGCCTTTAAGAAAGAAACATCAGAGTGGGACTCTGGAAGCGTGCATTCACTTAGGTTGTTAACCAAAGTGAAAATAAGCCATTTTAACAAATGGAACTTCATAATGGATGAAGTACTAATCATATAAATGAATTGTTAGTATTGTACTACAATGGTCTCAAGGTTGGAGCAAAGTTTGTATAAAGTATACAAACGAAATATATGTCGATATATAGTTTTAGAAACTGCTTCAAAAAGGTGTTTTGAATGGAAGGGGTTCTTTTAGAACCAATGATTGAATCCAAACCATAAGGTCGTTAGTAGGGTACTACGACGTAATGGGGCGATAGCTCAAGCCATGGAATCAAGGTCTCATCAAAATATTCGAACACAATAAAGAGACATCATCAAATGTTTTGGAAACATTTGATAAGAAAATCTCTTTTAAATAAAAAAAGGGGATTAATACATAACCAAGTTAACCTACGAGCATAAGCTCTCTCAACAAGATGTATAAGATACACTAGTGATTGACTTTAGTGCAAGTGGGAGATTGTTGGAAATATGCCCTGAAAGTCAATCTTTGGAAGAAACCTTTCAGGACAAATGAATGGATGTATAGATGATTCTTATACATCAAATGGCAAAGACACGAATTAGGACTATCTCAATAAACGATATATGTCTTAAATAGTGTATCCATGGACAATGGATCGATTGAAGAAGTAATCTAATGATGTTAGACTACAGAGACCTTCTTCACATAACCAAATGTCCAAAAAGGTTCCTGGTCATTGGATTGTCGGAGGGATACTGACAATGCATAGACCGGTACATACTGTGTCTGCTTCAAATGGAAGGATGGAAAGTCTCATCCCATTCGTGTTGTGACACTAAGACAAGTATGTAGGTGCTCAGTAAGGGAATGAGTTCACTGAACACAATCGAACGAGAGTACTTGCATGGAGGTCTACTCACATGTCAAGCAAGTAACTCAAATGGTTGGAATAATGTAAGTAGTCCTTTGACCTGAGGCATCGTCGTTGTCTTGTGGTTAAGTACTTAATCTTTGATTATGTCAAACGTCACTCTATCAGAGCGTCAACGGCATAGTCGGGGTTAAGCCACTTAGTCATGAAGGCAAGTGTATGCGCAACAAGGAATCTCTAATCCTCGATAAGAGAGGAAGAATACTCTAAGATATGATTCGGGAATCTTCGGCCGAAGTATTGAGCGTATTAAAAGGAAAGCGTTCCTATACGACTCAAAAGAATCATATAAGAAGGAATAATCACATTAGGGGTTTGACATAATATATCCATACCCTAGTAATGTGATTGAGAGTATTGTATTAGAGAATGATCGAATTACATTGTAATTCCAACGAAATAGGTTCTCCGAATAAACTTCTACATTAGCTTGGGTAGCTATGACATATGGTTAGATGTCACTCATAGCTTGTGAGTTCTTCTAGATGATTAAATGTAGTCATCAAAGAAGAAGGTGAATTAAAATGAAGTTTCAATTCACTAAGTGATTGAATTAAATATAATCAATTGGATTGATGCCAATCACCTCACTGCCTTGCTAATTAGAACCTAAAAGATTGTTCACCAATACACTATTGTAGTGAGTAATTAATGGATGATGGAAACAATTAATTGGATTAATTAAGTGTTGGGATTAATTTAGAAAGTCTAAAGAAATCATAAAAGCGATAAAGATCGTTTTGGGCTTAAAGAAACGTTCGGGTTTAATTGGGCCCATTGGGCCTAAACCCATTGGGCTTTTATTCAAGCATTGGATGACTTGAAATAAATGAAAGCCCAAAGCCCAAACAACACAAAGAGGGCCGGCCACTTTAGGTAGGAAAGGGTGAGATATTTAGTCAAGTTGTTGACTAGGTTTCTTTTGTCTATATAAGGAACTTTATAGAGATATTGTTCAATAGGGGTTTTTGTGTGTATAAAACAACAAAGAGGCAAAAGAAAAATAGCTCTCTTACTACAAAAAGGCCGGCCACCATTGGGGTGTTTTTGAAGGAAGATTTGGGAAAAACATGTTCATTTGAATAACATCTATAGCATGCAATTAACAATTAAAAGGCGGAATCATGCTTGCATGCATTCAAAAACGAAACATTAACCAAGAAATTCAAAGCCTAGTAGATTAGTGAACCTTGACTCAACTCAAATCAAAGTGTGTTGAGAAATATACCTTTGTAGATTCCTCTTTGCATAAGCAAAGGCTAATCACCCAAAGAGAGGGCCTTCATTCCTTGCATCTTAAATCTATGGATTTGGATGGATGAAAAGGTTTCTCCAAGTTCCCAAAATTGAGAACCTCTAAGTATCTTCACCAAGGTTAGATTGGAGAAGAAATGAGTGACCTTGGAGTAGTTAGTATGGCTAGATACACCCTCCAAGGGGCCGGACTCTTTAGAGAGAAAAGGAGAGACAAATTCTCACCAATTTTCTCTAAAAGAAACCCTAAATGAATTTTGGCTATAAAGTCATATTTATACCTTTATTCATTTGAGTGGCAAACTTGTAATTAAAGCAAGTTCACTACCCTTCCTCTAAATGGCCGGTCATGGGGTTTTGTTTGGGCTTTTGGGCCTTTGTGAATTAAGTTGTCATACAACTTAAGTCAATGGACTTGACGTTCGAAGCCCATTGGACCTTGAGGCCCAAAACTAACCTGTGGTCTTTAACGAACTTATTCGTTTGATTAATTAACATATTAATTAATCCTTGCCATAAATAATTAAACCATTTAATTATTCTCACTCATCTCCATTGTTTCTTCAATCTCCACCTTACACGGTGTACGATCCATTAGGTTCCTTTTAGCGAGGCAGTGGGCAATTAAAACCATTTTACATCGATTGTGAATTGAAACTTACTTTCAATTCTCCCTTTAGTGATTACACACGTTTAGGGCTTCCACAAACCATGAGTGACACCTAGCAGCATATCATGGTTACCCAAGCTAATCAGAAGAGGTGGAGAACCTATTCAGTTTAGGATTACAAATGCAATACGGTCTTTCTCTAATCTAATACTCTTGACCACATTGTTTGGTTTGATAGTTTATTTATTCATGTCTACTATCCAATGTGATTCTTGTGCTTATATGATTACCTTGAATGTGATTTGGAACGCATTCCTAAATCTCATTCATACTCTGGCCAGAGGTTCTAAATCATATCATAGAGTATTCTCCCTCAAACCATTTGAAGGTTAGAGATCCCTTGTTGCACATTCACTTGTCTCCATGACAAAGTGGCTTAACCCCAATGATGCCGTGGACACCCCGATGGGGTGACTTTGACATAATCAAAGATCAAGGACTTAACCACAAGACAACTGTGATGCCTCAGGTCAAATGACTATTTGCATTATCCCAACCATGAGTTCTCATATGACATGAATATGAAAACTCTTCGTTGATCGTGTTCAGTGAACTCATTCTCTATTGAGCACCTACGTACTTGTCTTGATGTCACACACATCAACGACTCGAGACTAGTCACTCTCCCTGAGAGAAGACATAGCAGGTACCGATCTTAACGGACTGTCAATGCCCAATTGGCAATCCTATGATCAGGAACATTTAGGATGTGTCTACGAAAGAATGGTCTCATGAATCTAACTTCTTTAGATTGCATTCTCCCAATCGAATATTCCTTGGACTTTATCGTTTAAGCATATAACATTTATATGAGACGACTCAAACAATAATATGTGCCCTTTATATGTAAACTAGATTAGTTTAACATGTGAAATGTCCGTAAAGTATCATCATATGATTGGCTTTAGGGCACATTTCCAACAATCTCCCACTTGCACTAGAGCCAATCAACTTGGTCATCTGTGATGATACCTCTTCTGTAGTCATTTCAAAAATGGCTGAGTAGTAGGCCTAAACAATGGATATCTATATGTTATCCATAGAAGCATCCTTGAGAATAATGACGTCACCATTATACATGATTCTCAATCATGTGGTTCAGTCTCTCATATGAGTTCGGATCTTGATGAGACCTTGATTCCCTGGCTTGAGCTATCGCCCCATTAGTGTCATAGTGTCAGTACACTAGATACACTTTCTGGTTGGAATCGAATAGAGAGTTCATAAATGAACTTTCCCATCCAAACAACATTGTTGTAAACTTCTATATGGCAATATATTTTGCATTCATAATGGAACACACTAAAGTCATTACTTTAATGTTTCCATCCAAATATCTCTTTAGTCATAATAAAGAGATATTTGTTTATCTCTTCATTCATAATGAAGAAACATCCAATGATGGATTAGATTCATAATCTAATACATTTACGCTTCCCATTACGTTACTCTAATTCTTCCTCATTCTTTGAGGAATCTATCCTTTAGTATTTCTGAAATACTCAAGGACTCACTTGACAGTTGTCATGGTTCTGATCCTGGGCTTGCACTGATATCGTCTTGTACCTTTCTAGGTACAACTCATATCAATGTTTTTCATACAATATGAAATACATAAATCACCTTTGTGCGTATGCATAAAAGATTCTATTTACGTATTTTTTCTTTGGGAGTCAAAGGGTATGTTCTCTTTGAGAAGAGCTACCTCCTAGTCTTACTAGAGTTGTTCTTCTGATTGAAGTTTATCATCATATGAGAAACTTCCTAGCATCTTTTGTCTATTATTAGGGATTGATATAATCCAATTATATCCTAAAATCTATCATTATAGATTTCCATCCCATGTGTCTCCCATATACATTCTATCGTTATAGAATGTTTAAAGTCATAACTTTAACGAAGAAGTACTCATTCCATTTCCAAAATTAATTTATCATATATATATTCATATATATATATTCATATATATCATATATATATTTATATATATATATATATACAATTTTAGGAATATGATTAACTCCCACTAATCTTTTGTAAACCTAGTAAACAAAAGATTCATTTACATCTATATGAGAAATCAAACAATTTGATTTTTGTCTCATAAGACGCTTATGGCTCCCACTAGCTTGCTAAGATCCATGATGGTTGGATCTCTACAACTTACATGTTTTGTGATTCATAGTTTTAGACATATATTATTAGGACTATCTTAATAATGGTTTCGGAAACCTATATTATGTCCAAACATTGAATCAACATTTAGTTGTAGCTAGCTATCTTCGAATTATTTGAAACTAAGACTACGTCAAAAATGGTTCCTTCAAAGTCAACTATTCTCTTTGATTGTAGTCACCTTAAGCTACCAATTAGCTATGAAGGTTTCATTATTTCGTGTCAAATGGTACTTTACCATTTCCTTGAGTATATGTCATATATACACTCAATGTAGTCATAAGGATTTTCATTCTTATTTCTTTCGAATTAAGAGGTGCAACTCTATGACATAGTCATAAAGTTCAAACCATTCAACTGAGACGGTTTATAAATCCTTCTTGACTACCTTGGAGCTTGTGGTATAGGAACTAGGTTGTTATATTTGTTGATTATTATCTTGTCTCTCAAAGAACCCATTCTTTGAGTTCTATTCCTAGTTCATTTGCTCTATCTTAGGCAAATCATATTGTAGGATTACAATGAACTACCCAACAAAACAACATTTGTTAGTTGGTTTATAGAAGTGATATCCAAAAGTTAATTTAAGGATATCCCACAAGATTGTTATCAAACAAATATTGCTTATTAGCACACAACCCCAAATCTTAACATACTTAAGCTTTGTCTTTCTTTCCAACTACATCCTATGGAGTCATGAAAATTATGGAAGATCTTCTAATTGACAATCATATTGTCTTAGAAGCATATATATCATATATATGTGTAATTGATAATATCCAACGAACTAAATCTTATTCAAGTTCGTTCTTCTCCTAATGGAGAAATCCATTATCTTATGATGCTTCTTTCCTTGATATCTTTCAAGAAAACTATTCTAAAGTGTTACCATTCCTTGGATCAAATCTAAGGATGTAAATACTTTAGACGTCTTACTCATCAACTTACATTTCTTGAATTCTTTGAAACCTTTTGCAAAGTATTCGGACTTGTGTTTATTTAAAATAAACTATAGTCCAACCGAAAGTGATCTTCGGTGAATGTCATACAACATGAGTAGTATTATGTTGTGGACAAGTGCCACTAACATCTAAGTGAATTAACCTCAACAACTTTGTGATTCTTTCTTCTTTCCAAAAGAATAAAGATTCGAACATTTCGCCTCTATACAATTTTAACAAGAAGGCATTGGATCCGGATCTAACGATCCAAGGTATCCATCTATGACTAACTCGTAATTTATGTTTTTAGAGGTATCACAACTTCAGTTGGGATTAATCACTACCTTGCAAACTTTTGGGTTTTAAGCATCGTTATATTCTAAACAGTTAACACCACCATATTATCTTTACTATAGAGACAATCAATTAGGTTACCATAATCCAATCATTGATTAATAAAGAACAATGTTTTGTCAAACAAAACTTTTATCCATCTCTACTATAGTGACGGAATTAAGTTCCTTAAAATTGGAATGTAAAGACAATCTTTGGTTTTCCAATTTCTTTGGTAGTTCATATGAGGAAGTAAGTACCATCTGCTTTCGCAGAGATCTACATTTGATTCACGTTCCGAATGTGAAGTACTTTCTCTTCTCTCATTAATCTTCTACTTCTTATTAGCCACACTTTTACAACGATTGTAAAACATAGTTACTAATACGGAATCAAAAATTCAAGTAGAAGAACCAACTGTTTTGAACTATTCAAGAACATTTTACAACACCTTCGAAAGGTGTGTTCTTGACACTTGCAAGACATTTCTTGCAAATACCCCTTCCAACGTCCATCCTTTCATAAAGAAAGTTTGTTCCCTTGGAGTTATTTAGCTTTCTTCATTTGACTTCTCCTTTGACTACCATAGTCATAGTCCCTAAACTCCCACTATCTCTCTTGAAACTTATTTCAATTGTGTTATACACATCAAACATTTTGGAGAGCATGTGTTTATTGTTCACTACATAGTTTACAATAAACTTAGTGAGCCATTAGGTTAGGGACATAAAGGTGAAGTCCTAGCCTTAGTTTCCGTCTTGTTAAGTGGTTTATCACTTCAACACTCAATGATTCAAAATCATTATAAGTCCATGTTTGATGGACTATTTTTGTCAACCAACCATTATGTTCTAAACATAATTACAAACTTTCAAGAGTTGTTCAAGGCAACTCTCATTTCTTCATACAACAATTTGTAAGTGAAGAATCATGGCACATTAAGTGTCCATGCCTTTGTGCTTTCTTCTCAAGTTCCTTGTTCATGTAACAAAGAAATAAGCACTAAGTGTTTGCATTAACTAAGGGTTGTTCAAAACAACTCATTATTTCTTCATACAACGATTTGTGAGTGAAGAACTAATAACACTAAAAGTGTCCTTTTCTTTATGCTAATCTTCGTAAGTTCCTTTGTTCATTTAACAAAGGATTAAGCATTGGTTGTTTGTGTTGTCCTCTTCATGATAGACTTTTCTAACATGTTCTTCCAATGATACATTATCATTAGGAAGATTGTGAGGATGAGACTACTTAGGTACATATCCAATCCTTTCAAGACATTCTTTGGGATTGTGGTACCAAGTCCGGAAACTAAAACATTCGGTTTTTATTTGTCAAGTGTTGGATAGCGTTTGCAAATATATTGGTAAACAAATACATAACGAATATAAATTGATTGATTTTAAGCCATTTGATCCGGGTCTTTAAATCAAATAGCACCACCCACTATTTTTGGCAAATTCCATATCCCTCATTGGAATTCGAGAGTTTTGGAAGAAACTCTAAGTAGGGTATGGGAGGCTCACTACTACCAAGCCCACCTCAGAAGAAAATCATATTGGCTAGCGTTAATAATAATGAGAGAGTACGCTTACTCATTTGCATCTCTTGCAAGTACCCATCTAGTTTGGCCTCTAGAGAATGATGCATCAGAAGAATATCATATTGGCACATTGCACTTAGTTAAGTCATTCCCACCATGCTAGTTAGAGTAGGGGTTCAAGAATGGCCTCAGAAGAATATCATATTGACCACACTCGTTGCCTACTTTTCACTTCATCATATGTGTATAGACTTCTCCTGAATGTAAGCACATACTTTGCAACCCAAAAACTGGACGAATACGGTGTATGAGTCACAAACGATTGAAGCTACCACGGTGGAAGGCCACGAAAGTGTTGGAAATGTGCCCTAAAGCCAATCATATGATGATACTTTACGGACATTTCACATGTTAAACTAATCTAGTTTACATATAAAGGGCAAACATTATTGTTTGAGCCGTCTCATATAAATGTTATATGCTTAAACGATAAAGTCCAAGGAATATGTGATTGGGAGAATGCAATCTAATGAAGTTAGATTAATGAGACCATTCTTTCGTAGACACATCCTAAACGTTCATGATCATAGGATTGCCAATTGGGCATTGACAGTCCGTTAAGATCAGTACGTGTTATGTCTTCTCTCAGGGAGAGTGACTAGTCTCGAGTCATTGGTGTGTGTGACATCAAGACAAGTACGTAGGTGCTCAATAGAGAATGAGTCAACTGAACACGATCAACGAGGAGTTCTCATACTCATGTCACATGAGAACTCATGGTTGGGATAATGCAAATTAGTCCTTTGACCTGAGGCATCACAGTTGTCTTGTGGTTAAGTCCTTGATCTTTGATTATGTCAAAGTCACCCCATCGGGGTGTCCACGACATCATTGGGGTTAAGCCACTTAGTTATGGAGACAAGTGAATGTGCAACAAGGGATCTCTAACCTTCAAATGGTTTGAGGGAGAATACTCTATGATATGATTAAAATCTCTGGCCAGAGTATGAATGAGATTAGGGAATGCGTTCCAAATCACATTCAAGGTAATCATATAAGCAAACGAATCACATTGGATAGTAGACATGAATAAATAAACTATCAAACCAAACAATGTGGTCAAGAGTATTAGATTAGAGAAAGACCGTATTGCATTTGTAATCCTAAACTGAATAGGTTCTCTACCTCTTCTGATTAGCTTGGGTAACCATGATATGCTGCTAGGTGTCACTCATGGTTTGTGGAAGCCCTGAACGTGTGTAATCACTAAAGGGAGAATTGAAAGTAAGTTTTAATTCACAATCGATGTAAAATGGTTTTAATCGCCCACTGCCTCGCTAAAAGGAACCTAATGGATCGTACACCGTGTAAGGTAAAGATTGAAGAAACAAAGGAGATGAGTAAGAATAATTAAATGGTTTAATTATTTATGGCAAGGATTAATTAATATGTTAATTAATCAAAAGAATAAGTTCGTTAAAGACCTCGGGATAGTTTTGGATCTTAAGGCCCAATGGGCTTCGAACGTCAAGCCCATTGACTTAAGTTGTATGACAACTTAATGAATAAAGATTCACAAAGGCCCAAAAGCCCATATCCCTTAAATGGCCGGCCATTTTGTGTAGAATTAGGGTTTTTGGTTCTTTAGGTCATTTAAAGAAGTGACTATATAAAGAACTTTATAGGCTAAAATTCATGAGTGTTGGTTTTAGAGAGAATTGGTGAGAACACAAAGCTTCCATTTCTCTCTAAGAGGCCGGCCACCTTGGAGGGTGCATCTAGCAATCCCACTACTCCAAGGTCACTCATTTCTTCTTCAATCTAACATTGGTGTAGAATCTTTAGAGGTTCTCTATTTTGGGAACTTGGAGAATCCAATTCTTTCAACCAAATCCATGGAGCTAAGAAGCAAGGAATGAAGGCCCTATCTCTTGGGTGATTATCCTTTGCATATGCAAAGAGGAAACTGCAAAGGTAAATATTTCTCAACTAACAAATGTTGTTTTAAGTTGAGTCAAGGTTCACCAATCTACTAGGCTTTAAATTTCATGGTTGATGTTTTGTTTTGAGTGCATCTAAGCATGATTCCGCCTTTAATATGTTAATTGCATGCTATTGATGTTGCTCAAATGAACATGTTTTTCACAAAATTTCCTTCAAGTGGTATCAAGAGCCTAGGTCTAGTAGTTGGTGAATCATTTTGAGTTTTGTAGTTCATAGTTTTTGATTTAAAAGTTGTAATATGTTACAAGCTTTATTCTTGTTTCTTTGAATGTAAATTTTGTTAGAAAATTTGCCATCTCAAATGTTGTAGATGTAGTTCATATGAGCATGAATTTTGGAGCTAAAATTTGGTGCCATGTTTTTGGGGAAATTCGGCCAAATCCAAAGGGTGATTTTTTGGGTTCATGTTTGTCTTGTTAAAATGGTTTTAAAGTGACTTTTGGAACCCCTAAGTACCCTAGGATGTTAGCCCTCTTTTGAGTGGTGAAAATTTGAGTTTTGGTGAGTGAAAACATTCATGGAGCTATTATGAGTTTTCATGAGTGTTCTTCAATGTTCTTGAAGTTCTTGCCAAGAACAAAAAGTTTTGAAGTTTTGATTCAAAAGTTTTATGTTTTTACATAAAGTTTTGATTTAATTTTAGTGGGTGATGGCTAATGGTAAAGTATTTTTAATGGGAGACAAACTTTTTTAAAGATGTGACATAAATCATTTCTTACAAACTTTTCATTTCATCTTTACCTCACCTAACAAAACCCACTTACAAAAACTTTGTAAAAATCTTATTTTTTTTAATCATGGCCGGCCACCCTAATAGAATAGGGTATTTTTGGGCCTTTTGTACAATTACATAAAGTTTTGATACTTTTGTGTATTTTCATTTTGGCCCAAAAGTTTACGTTTTTACGTTAAGGCCCAAAAACGCTAAAGGACAAATTGTTTTGCTCCTTTAATGAAGTTTTTTGTATTTGTTGAAATTTTTGGGTTCTAGTTGTAATTACATGAAGTAGTGGACTTTTGTGTTTTTACAAAGTGACCCCAAAAGTTTGTGTTTCGCAATATAACCCAAAAAGTTGTTGTTATTGCATGATGGCCCAAATTAAGTAGGGAACAAAAATTGTTTTGTCTCATTAAATGAGAATTGGATTTTCATTTCATTTAGCTCCATTTAAATCAATTTTATGGATACAAAAACAAAATGAAAATGTTGCATTCAAGTTTAATTAGTTAAAGTGTTAATCAATTAAAGGGTGATTATGAACCTAAGCCTACGATAATTGAGCTATGTGAAAGGCCGTTTCAAATTTGTTTGAACCATGGGAATGTGTAGATTAATTTTGGTTGTAATTTGATTTGATCAAATGTTGTAAAAGAGCATAAGCTCTTCTTTACTTTAAAGTAATTTGAATTATGCAAATGTTGTAATGAGCATAAGCTCACCTTTACTTTGAAGTACTTCTTTCTTGCTTTATTTGATATGCATGAAAATGGAGTAGAGGGTCCAACGCCCATAAGACAACACGCCTTAATGTGATTAAACGCGTAACTAAAATCAATCTCCATCCCTAGTCCGAGATTCAACACTAGGCTCGTGTTGAATCTAAACAAAGGTTCATAGTCATCCTAAGGCCCTAAGGCAACTATATAGTCCATCAAATGAATGCAAACCTTATGTTAGTAGTATCATATACTCTTGCTTTAAAAACCGTTTTATAAGTATAGTGGGAGTATTATATACAACTAAATTGAATTAAATGGACCAATAGTTGTAATAGGACCAAAATTGTTTTAATGAAGATTAAAATGAATATTTATATGTGATGAGACCTAAAACCCTCAACCAAACCATTATTAAGTTGACAAGCGTGAGAGTGCTTTGAACACTCTTTCGTGGCCTTCCACCGTGGTAGGCTCCGATGTTTGTGACTCGTACACCGGCTTCACCCTATAATGGGGGAGTACAAAGTGCGTGCTTACACTCGGAGGAGTTCTATATGCATACATGATGAAGTGAGGTAGGCAACGAGTTTAGCCAACATGATATAATTCTGAGGCTATGCTTGAACCCCTACACGAACTGGCATGGTGGGAATGACTTAACTAAGTACAATGACGCCAACATGATATAATTCTGAGGCATCATTTTCTAGAGGCCAAATAAGATGGGTACTTGCAAGAGGTTGTTGCAAATGAGTAAGCGTATTCTCTCATTATTATTAACGATAGCCAACATGATATAATTCTGAGGTGGGCTTGGTAATAGTGAGTCTCCCATAACCTACTAAGAGTTTCCTCCAAAACTCTCGAATTCCAATGAGGGATATGGAATTTGCCAAAAATAGTGGGTGGTGCTATTTGATTTAAAGACCCGAATCAAATGGCTTAAAATCAATCAATTTATATTCGTTATGTATTCGTTTACCAATATATTTGCAAACGCTATCCAAAACTTGACAAAGAAAAGCCAAATGTTTTAGTTTCCGGACTTGGTAACACAATCCCAAAGATTGTCTTAAATGGATTGTGCATGTACCTAAGAAGTCTCATCCTCACAATCTTCCTATTGATAATGTATCATTGGAAGAACATGTTAGAAATGTCTATCATGAAGAGGACAACACAAACAACCAATGCTTATTCCTTCGTTATATGAACAAAGGAACTTACGAAGATTAGCATAAAGACAAGGACACTTTTAGTGTCATAGTTCTTCACTTACAAATTGTTGTATGAAGAAATAAGAGTTGCCTTGAACAACTCTTGAAAGTTTGTAATTATGTTTAGAACATAATGGTTGGTTGACAAAAATAGTCCGTCAACATGGACTTATGATGATTTTGAATCATTGAGTGTTGAAGTGATAAACCACTTAACGAGACGGAAACTAAGCTAGGACTTCACCTTTATGTCCTTAACCTAATGGTTCACTAAGTTTATTGTAAACTATGTAGTGAACAATAACCACACACTCTCCAAAATGTTTGATGTGTATAACACAATTGAAAAAGGTTTCAAGAGAGATAGTGGGAGTTTAGGGACCATGACTATTGTAGTCAAAGGAGAAGTCAAATGAAGAAGATAAAATTAACTCCAAGGGAACAAACTTTCTTTATGAAAGGATGGACATTGGAAGGGGTATTTGCAAGAAATGTCTTGCAAGTGTCAAGAACACACCTTTCGAAGGTGTTGTAAATTGTTCTTGAAAAGTTTAAAACTGTTGGTTCTTCTACTTGAATGCTTGATTCCGTATTAGTAACTATGTTTTACAATCGTTGTAAAAGTATGGCTAATAAGAAGTAGAAGATTAATGAGAGAAGAGAAAGTACTTCACATTCGGAACGTGAATAAAATATAGATCTCTGCGAAAGCAGATGGTGCTAACTTCCTCATATGAACTACCAAAGAAATTGGAAAAACCAAAGATTGTCTTTACATTCCAATTTTAAGGAACTTAATTCCGTCACTATAGTAGAGATGGATGAATGTTTTGTTTGACAAAACATTGTTCTTTATTAATCACTGATTGGATTATAGTAATCTAATTGATTGTCTCTATAGTAGAGATGATATGGTAGCGTTAACTGTTTAGAATATAATGTTGCTTAAAACCCAAAAGGTTGCAAGATAGTGACTAATCCCAACTGAGTTGTGATACCTCTAAAACATAAATTACGAGTTCGTCATAGATGGATGCTTTGGATCGTTAGATCCGGATCCAATACCTTCTTGTCAAAATTGTATAGAGGCGAAATGTTCGAATCTTTATTCTTTTGGAAAGAAGAAAGAATCACAAAGTTATTGAGGTTAATTCACTTAGATGTTAGTGGCACTTGTCCACAACATAATACTACTCATGTTGTTTGACATTCACCGAAGATCACTCTCGGTTGGACTATAGTTTATTTTTGAATAAACACAAGTCCGAATACTTTGCAAAAGGTTTCAAAGATTTCAAGAAATGTAAGTTGATGAGTAAGACGTCTAAAGTACTTACCTCCTTAGATTTGATCTAAGGAAAGGTAACACTTTAGATGAGTTTCCTTGAAAGATATCAAGGAAATTAGCATCATAAGATAATGATTTTCTCCATTAGGAGAAGAACAAACTCGAATAAGATTTAGTTCGTTGGATGTTATCAATTACCCATATATATAGGATATATACTTCTAAAACAATATGATTGTCAATTAGAAGATCTTCCAAAATTTTCATAACTCCATAGGATGTAGTTGGAAAGAAAGACAAATCTTAATTGTGTTAAGATTTGGGGTTGTGTGCTAATAAGCAATATTTGTTTAAAAATTATGTTGTGGATATCCTTAAATTAACCTTTGGATATCACTTCTATAAACCAACCAACAAATGTTGTTTGTTGAGTAGTTCATTGTAATCCTACAATGTGATTTGCCTTAGAGCAAATGAACTAGGAATAGAACTCAAAAGAATGGGTTCTTTGAGAGACAAGATGATAATCAACAAATATAACAACCTAGTTCCTATACCACAAGCTCCAAGGTAGTCAAGAAGGATTTTTTTTTTTAAACCGTCTCAGTTGAATGGTTTGAACTTTATGACTACATTGAGTGTATATACAATATATATACTCCAGGAAATGGTAAAGTACCATTTGACTCGAAATAATGAAACCTTCATAGCTAATTGGCAGCTTAAGGTGACTACAATCAAAGAGAATGGTTGACTTTGAAGGAACCATCTTTGACGTAGTCTTAGTTTCAATTAATTCGAAGATTGCTAGCTACAACTAAATGGTGATTCAATGTTTGGACATGATATAGGTTTCCGAAACCATTATTAAGATAGTCTTGATAATTTATGTCTAAAACTATGAATCACAAGACATGTAAGTTGTAGAGATCCAACCATCATGGATCTTAGCAAGCTAGTGGGAGCCATAAGCGTCTTATGAGGGAAAGATCAAATTGTTTGATTTCTCATAAAGATGTAAATGAATCTTTTGTTTACTAGGTTTACAAAAGATTAGTGGGAGTTAATCATATTCCTAAATTTAAATATATGTATGATATATTAATTTTGGAAATGAAAAGAATACTTCATTGTTAAAGTTATGACTTTAAACATTCTATAAAGATAGAATGTATATGGGAGACATAGTCTATATACATGGGATGGAAATCTATAATGATAGATTTTAGGATATAATTGGATTATATCATGCCCTAATAATAGACAAAATATGCTAGGAAGTTTCTCATATGATGATAAACTACAATAAGGAGGACAACTCTAGTTAGACTAAGTAGTTGCTCTTCTCAAAGGGAACGTACCCTTTGACTCCCAAAGAAATAATGCATAAATAGAATCCTTTATGCATAGGCAGAAAGGTGATTTATGTATTTCATATTGTATGAAAACGTTGATATGAATTGTACCTAGATCGGTACAAGACGATATCAGTGCAAGCCCAGGATCAGAACCATGGCAACTGTGAAATGAGCCCTTGAGTATTTAAGAAATACTAAAGGATAAATTCCTCAAAGATCGAGGAAGAATTAGAGTAACGTAATGGAAGCGTAAATGTATTAGATTATGAATCTAATCCATCATTGGATGTTTCTTCATTATGAATGAAAAGATAAACAGGTATCCCTTTATTATGACTAAAGAGATATTTGGATGGAAACATTAAAGTAATGACTTTAGTGTGTTCCATTATGAATGCAAAATATATTGCCATATAGAAGTTTACAACAATGTTGTTTGGATGGGAAAGTTCATTTATGAACTCTCTATTCGGTTCCAACCAGAAAGTGTATGACACTAATGGGGCGATAGCTCAAGCCAGGGAATCAAGGTCTCATCAAGATCCGAACTCATATGAGAGACTGAACCACATGATTGGGAATCATGTATAATTGTGACGTCGATATTCTCAAGGTTGCTTCTATGGATAACATATAGATATCCATTGCCTAGGCCTACTACTCAGCCATTTTTGAAATGACTACAGAAGCGGAATCATAACAGATGAACAAGCTGATTGGCTCTAGTGCAAGTGGGAGATTGTTGGAAATGTGCCCTAAAGCCAATCATATGATGATACTTTACGGACATTTCACATGTTAAACTAATCTAGTTTACATATAAAGGGCAAACATTATTGTTTGAGCCGTCTCATATAAATGTTATATGCTTAAACGATAAAGTCCAAGGAATATGTGATTGGGAGAATGCAATCTAATGAAGTTAGATTAATGAGACCATTCTTTCGTAGACACATCCTAAACGTTCCTGATCATAGGATTGCCAATTGGGCATTGACAGTCCGTTAAGATCAGTACGTGCTATGTCTTCTCTCAGGGAGAGTGACTAGTCTCGAGTCATTGGTGTGTGTGACATCAAGACAAGTACGTAGGTGCTCAATAGAGAATGAGTCAACTGAACACGATCAACGAGGAGTTCTCATACTCATGTCACATGAGAACTCATGGTTGGGATAATGCAAATTAGTCCTTTGACCTGAGGCATCACAGTTGTCTTGTGGTTAAGTCCTTGATCTTTGATTATGTCAAAGTCACCCCATCGGGGTGTCCACGACATCATTGGGGTTAAGCCACTTAGTTATGGAGACAAGTGAATGTGCAACAAGGGATCTCTAACCTTCAAATGGTTTGAGGGAGAATACTCTATGATATGATTAAAATCTCTGGCCAGAGTATGAATGAGATTAGGGAATGCGTTCCAAATCACATTCAAGGTAATCATAAAAGCAAACGAATCACATTGGATAGTAGACATGAATAAATAAACTATCAAACCAAACAATGTGGTCAAGAGTATTAGATTAGAGAAAGACCGTATTGCATTTGTAATCCTAAACTGAATAGGTTCTCTACCTCTTCTGATTAGCTTCGGTAACCATGATATGCTGCTAGGTGTCACTCATGGTTTGTGGAAGCCATAAACGTGTATAATCACTAAAGGGAGAATTGAAAGTAAGTTTCAATTCACAATCGATGTAAAATGGTTTTAATCGCCCACTGCCTCGCTAAAAGGAACCTAATGGATCGTACACCGTGTAAGGTAAAGATTGAAGAAACAAAAGAGATGAGTAAGAATAATTAAATGGTTTAATTATTTATGGCAAGGATTAATTAATATGTTAATTAATCAAACGAATAAGTTCGTTAAAGACCTCGGGATAGTTTTGGACCTTAAGGCCCAATGGGCTTCGAACGTCAAGCCCATTGACTTAAGTTGTATGACAACTTAATGAATAAAGATTCACAAAGGCCCAAAAGCCCATATCCCTTAAATGGCCGGCCATTTTGTGTAGAATTAGGGTTTTTGGTTCTTTAGGTCATTTAAAGAAGTGACTATATAAAGAACTTTATAGCCTAAAATTCATGAGTGTTGGTTTTAGAGAAAATTGGTGAGAACACAAAGCTTCCATTTCTCTCTAAGAGGCCGGCCACCTTGGAGGGTGCATCTAGCAATCCCACTACTCCAAGGTCACTCATTTCTTCTTCAATCTAACATAAACTTTGCATTCATTTAATGGACTATATAGTTGCCTTAGGGCCTTAGGATGACTATGAACCTTTGTTTAGATTCAAAACGAGCCTTGTGTTGAATCTCGGTCTAGGGATGGTGATTGATTTTAGTTACGCGTTTAATCACATTAAGGCGTGTTGTCTTAGGGGCGTTGGACCCAACTACTTCATTTTCATGCATATCATATAAAGCAAGAAAGAAGTACTTCAAAGTAAAAGAGAGCTTATGCTCTTTACAACATTTGCACAAAACAAATTACTTTAAAGTAAAGAAGAGCTTATGCCCTTTTACAACATTTGATCAAATCAAATTACAACCAAAATCTAATCTACACATTCCCATGGTTCAAACAAATTTGAAACGGCCTTTCACATAGCTCAATTATATTAGGCTTAGGTTCATAATCATCCTTTAATTAATTAACGCTTTAACTAATTAAATTGAATGCAACATTTTCATTTGGTTTTTGTATCCATAAAATTGATTTAAATGGAGCTAAATGAAATGAAAATCCAATTCTCATTTAAAGAGACAAAACAATTTTGTTCTCAACCTAATTTGGGCCAATATGCAATAACCACAACTTTTTGGGCTATATTTCAAAACTTTTGGGGTCACTTCGTAAAAACACAAAAGTCCACTACTTCATGTAAATACAACTAGAACCCAAAATTTTAATAATGCAAAAACTTCATTAAAGGATCAAAACAATTTGTCCTTTAGCGTTTTTGGACCTAAACGTAAAAACGTAAACTTTTGGGCCAAAGTGCAAATACACAAAAGTATCAAAACTTTATGTAATTTGCATAAAAGCCCCAAAAGTACCCCAGTAGGGGTTGGCCGGTTTTGGAAGAAGAAATGGAGTGATGTGTGTGTTGATTTGTGGGTTTTGACATAAAGCATGCAAGTGCACAAGTGGTGTGTTTGAAAGGGAATTAATCCTTTCACACCCACCATTATTTCTATTGCCATTTAAACAAATATCTAAAACATTTAAACATTTGAAAATGCATAAAACATAATCTTTATGAAATAAATCAAAACTTTGAATCAAAACACAAACCTTTTTGTTCTTGGCAAAAATGTCAAGAACAATAAAGAACATTCATGAAAAACTCAAAAAATTTCCATGAACATTTTTCATCCAAAAACATCCCAAAACCATTTTAACTTTAGGGAAATAACATATAACCAAACTAGGGTACATAGGGGTTCCAAAAGTTACTTGAAAACACTTTTAACAAGTCAAACAAGAACCCAAAATTCCACCCTTTGGATTTGGCCGAAAATCCCCAAAATCATGGCACCAAATTTTAGCTCCAATTTTCATGCTCATATGAACTACATCTACAACATTTGAGATGGCAAATTTTCTAACAAAATTTACATTCAAAGAAACAAGAATAAAGCTTGTACCATATTACAACTTTTAAATCACAAACTATGAACTACAAAACCCAAAAGGATTCACCAACTACTAGACCTAGGCTCTGATACCACTTGAAGGAAGATTTGGGAAAAACATGTTCATTTGAATAACATCTATAGCATGCAATTAACAATTAAAAGGCGGAATCATGCTTGCATGCATTCAAAAACAAAACATTAACCAAGAAATTCAAAGCCTAGTAGATTGGTGAACCTTGACTCAACTCAAATCAAAGTGAGTTGAGAAATATACCTTTGTAGATTCCTCTTTGCATAAGCAAAGGCTAATCACCCAAAGAGAGGGCCTTCATTCCTTGCATCTTAAATCTATGGATTTGGATGGATGAAAAGGTTTCTCCAAGTTCCCAAAATTGAGAACCTCTAAGTATCTTCACCAAGGTTAGATTGGAGAAGAAATGAGTGACCTTGGAGTAGTTAGTATGACTAGTTACACCCTCCAAGGGGCCGGTCTCTTTAGAGAGAAAAGGAGAGACAAGTTCTCACCAATTTTCTCTAAAAGAAACCCTAAATGAATTTTGGCTATAAAGTCATATTTATACCTTTATTCATTTGAGTGGCAAACTTGTAATTAAAGCAAGTTCACTACCCTTCCTCTAAATGGCCGGCCATGGGGTTTTGTTTGGGCTTTTGGGCCTTTGTGAATTAAGTTGTCATACAACTTAAGTCAATGGACTTGACGTTCGAAGCCCATTGGGCCTTGAGGCCCAAAACTAACCCGTGGTCTTTAACGAACTTATTCGTTTGATTAATTAACATATTAATTAATCCTTGCCATAAATAATTAAACCATTTAATTATTCTTACTAATCTCCATTGTTTCTTCAATCTCCACCTTACACGGTGTACGATCCATTAGGTTCCTTTTAGCGAGGCAGTGGGCGATTAAAACCATTTTACATCGATTGTGAATTGAAACTTACTTTCAATTCTTCCTTTAGTGATTACACATGTTTAGGGCTTCCACAAACCACGAGTGACACCTAGCAGCATATCATGGTTACCCAAGCTAATCAGAAGAGGTGGAGAACCTATTCAGTTTAGGATTACAAATGCAATACGGTCTTTCTTTAATCTAATACTCTTGACCACATTGTTGTTGGAAATGTGCCCTAAAGCCAATCATATGATGATACTTTACGGACATTTCACATGTTAAACTAATCTAGTTTACATATAAAAGGCAAACATTATTGTTTGAGCCGTCTCATATAAAAGTTATATGCTTAAACGATAAAGTCCAAGGAATATGTGATTGGGAGAATGCAATCTAATGAAGTTAGATTAATGAGACCATTCTTTCGTAGACACATCCTAAACGTTCCTGATCATAGGATTGCCAATTGGGCATTGACAGTCCGATAAGATCAGTACGTACTGTGCCTTCTCTCAGGGAGAATGACTAGTCTCGAGTCATTGGTGTGTGTGACATCAAGACAAGTACGTAGGTGCTCAATAGAGAATGAGTCCACTGAACACGATCAACGAGGAGTTCTCATACTCATGTCACATGAGAACTCATGGTTGGGATAATGCAAATTAGTCTTTTGACCTGAGGCATCACAGTTGTCTTGTGGTTAAGTCCTTGATCTTTGATTATGTCAAAGTCACCCCATCGGGGTGTCCACGACATCATTGGGGTTAAGCCACTTAGTTATGGAGACAAGTGAATGTGCAACAAGGGATCTCTAACCTTCAAATGGTTTGAGGGAGAATACTCTATGATATGATTAAATCTCTGGCCAGAGTATGAATGAGATTTGGGAATGCGTTCCAAATCACATTCAAGGTAATCATATAAGCAAACGAATCACATTGGATAGTAGACATGAATAAATAAACTATCAAACCAAACAATGTGGTCAAGAGTATTAGATTAGAGAAAGACCGTATTGCATTTGTAATCCAAAACTGAATAGGTTCTCTACCTCTTCTGATTAGCTTGGGTAGCCATGATATGCTGCTAGGTGTCACTCATGGTTTGTGGAAGCCCTAAACGTGTATCATCACTAAAGGGAGAATTGAAAATAAGTTTCAATTCACAATCGATGTAAAATGGTTTTAATCGCCCACTGCCTCGCTAAAAGGAACCTAATGTATCGTACACCGTGTAAGGTGGAGATTGAAGAAACAAAGGAGATGAGTAAGAATAATTAAATGGTTTAATTATTTATGGCAATGATTATTTAATATGTTAATTAATCAAACGAATAAGTTCGTTAAAGACCTCGGCAGAGTTTTGGACCTTAAGGCCCAATGGGCTTCGAACGTCAAAGCCCATTGACTTAAGTTGTATGACAACTTAATGAATAATGATTCACAAAGGCCCAATTAGCCCAATTAGCCCATAATTAAGGAGGGTAGTGAACTTGGCTTAATTGCAAGTTTGCCACTCCATTGTGAGGTGGTATAAAGGCAACTTTATAGCCATTTCATCCTTAGGGTTTTTGTGGAGAAAAGATGAGAACAAAAGCTCTCTTTGCTCTAAAAAATTCAGCCACCCTAGAGGAAATTATCTAGCAATTTTACTTCCTCTAGGTCACTCATTTCTTCTTCAATTTAACCTTGGTGTAGAATCTTTAGAGGTTCTCAATTTTGGGAACTCGGAGAATCTTTTCTTCTAACGAAATCCATGGAGCTAAGAAGCAAGGAATGAAGGCCCTATCTCTTGGGTGATTATCCTTTGCATATGCAAAGAGGAATCTACAAAGGTAAATATTTCTCAACTAACAAATGTTGTTTTAAGTTGAGTCAAGGTTCACCAATCTACTAGGCTTTGAATTTCATGGTTGATGTTTTGTTTTTGAATGCATGAAAGCATGATTCCGCCTTTAATTGTTAATTGCATGCTATATGATGTTTTTCAAATGAACATGTTTTTCACAAAATTTCCTTCAAGTGGTATCAAGAGCCTAGGTCTAGTAGTTGGTGAATCATTTTGGGTTTTGTAGTTCATAGTTTTTGATTTAAAAGTTGTAATATGTTACAAGCTTTATTCTTGTTTCTTTGAATGTAAATTTTGTTAGAAAATTTTCCATCTCAAATGTTGTAGATGTAGTTCATATGAGCATGAATTTTGGAGCTAAAATTTGGTGCCATGTTTTTGGGGAAATTCGGCCAAATCCAAAGGGTGATTTTTTGGGTTCATGTTCGTCTTGTTAAAATGGTTTTAAAGTGACTTTTGGAACCCCTAAGTACCCTAGGATGTTAACCCTCTTTTGAGTGTTGAAAATTTGAGTTTTGGTGAGTGAAAACATTCATGGAGCTATTATGAGTTTTCATGAGT
Source organism: Malus fusca (assembly GCA_035220775.1). Classification (NCBI taxonomy): domain Eukaryota; kingdom Viridiplantae; phylum Streptophyta; class Magnoliopsida; order Rosales; family Rosaceae; genus Malus; species Malus fusca. The sequence goes on along the minus strand of CM069066.1, from coordinate 16,123,638 downwards.
GTTCTTCAATGTTCTTGAAGTTCTTGCCAAGAACAAAAAGTTTTGAAGTTTTGATTCAAAAAGTTTTATGTTTTTACTTAAAGTTTTGGTTTAATTTTAGTGGGTGATTTTAGTGGGTGATGATTATTTGTAAAGTATTATTAATGGTTTTAATGGTAGACAAACTTTTTTAAAAGTTTGACATAAATTCAATTAATGGCTATAATGGTAGACAAACTTTTTTAAAAAGTTTGACATAAATTCAAAATATTTCATCTTTACCTCACCTAACAAAACCCACTTACAAAAACTTTGTAAAAATCTTATTTTTTTTTTATCATGGCCGGCCACCCTAATAGAATAGGGTATTTTTGGGTCTTTTATTCAATTACATAAAGTTTTGATACTTTTGTGTATTTGCACTTTGGCCCAAAAGTTTACGTTTTTACGTTAAGGCCCAAAAACGTTAAACGACAAATTGTTTTGCTCCTTTAATGAAGTTTTTGTATTTGTTGAAATTTTTGGGTTCTAGTTGTAATTACATGAAGTAGTGGACTTTTGTGTTTTTACAAAGTGACCCCAAAAGTTTGTGTTTCGCAATATAGCCCAAAAAGTTGTGGTTATTGCATGATGGCCCAAATTAAGTAGGGAACAAAAATTGTTTTGTCTCTTCAAATGAGAATTGGATTTTCATTTCATTTAGCTCCATTTAAATCAATTTTATGGATACAAAAACCAAATGAAAATGTTGCATTCAATTTAATTAATTAAAGTGTTGATTAATTAAAGGGTGATTATGAACCTAAGCCTACGATAATTGAGCTATGTGATAGGCCGTTTCAAATTTGTTTGAACAATGGGAATGTGTAGATTAATTTTGGTTGTAATTTGATTTGATCAAATGTTGTAAAAGAGCATAAGCTCTTCTTTACTTTAAAGTAATTTGAATTATGCAAATGTTGTAATGAGCATAAGCTCACCTTTACTTTAAAGTACTCATTTTCTTGTTTTATTTGATATGCATGAAAATGGAGTAGTTGGGTCCAACGCCCCTAGGAACAACACGCCTTAATGTGATTAAACGCGTAACTAAAATCAATCTCCATCCCTAGTCCGAGATTCAACACTAGGCTCGTGTTGAATCTAAACAAAGGTTCATAGTCATCCTAAGGCCCTAAGGCAACTATATAGTCCATCAAATTAATGCAAACCTTATGTTAGTAGTATCATATACTCTTGCTTTAAAAACCGTTTTATAAGTATAGTGGGAGTATTATATACAACTAAATTGAATCAAATGGACCAATAGTTGTAATAGGACCAAAATTGTTTTAATAAAGATTAAAATGAATATTTATATGTGATAAGACCTAAAACCCTCAACCAAACCATTATTAAGTTGATAAGCGTGAGAGTGCTTAGAACACTCTTTCGTGGCCTTCCACCGTGGTGGGATCCAATCGTTTATGACTTGTACACCGGCTTCACCCTATCATGGGGGAGTACAAAGTGCATGCTTATACTCAGGAGGAATCCATAAACATATGATGAGGTTAGTGTAGGCAACGAGGATGGCCGACATCGTATCATCGTGAGGCTATTCTTGAACCCCTTCACGAACTAAGCATGGTGGGAATGACTTAACTAAGTGCAATGGAGCCAATATCATATCATTGTGAGGCAACATTCTCTAGAGGCCAAATTGATGGGTACTTGCATTAGTTGCAAATGAGTAAGCGTACTCTCTCATTATTATTAATGCTAGCCAACATCATATCATTGTGAGGTGGGCTTGGTAATAGTGAGTCTCCCATAACCTACTAAGAGTTTCCTCCAAAACTCTCGAATTCCAATGAGGGATATGGAATTTGCCAAAAATAGTGGGTGGTGCTATTTGATTTAAAGACCCGAATCAAATGGCTTAAAATCAATCAATTTATATTCGTTATGTATTTGTTTACCAATATATTTGCAAACGCTATCCAAAACTTGACAAAGAAAAGCCGAATGTTTTAGTTTCCGGACTTGGTAACACAATCCCAAAGATTGTCTTAAATGGATTGTGCATGTACATAAGAAGTCTCATCCTCACAATCTTCCTATTGATAATGTATCATTGGAAGAACATGTTAGAAATGTCTATCATGAAGAGGACAACACAAACAACCAATGCTTATTCCTTCGTTATATGAACAAAGGAACTTACGAAGATTAGCATAAAGACAAGGACACTTTTAGTGCCATGATTCTTCACTTACAAATTGTTGTATGAAGAAATGAGAGTTGCCTTGAACAACTCTTGAAAGTTTGTAATTATGTTTAGAACATAATGGTTAGTTGACAAAAATAGTCCATCAACATGGACTTGTGATGATTTTGAATCATTAAGTGTTGAAGTGAAAACCACTTAACGAGACGGAAACTAAGCTAGGACTTCACCTTTATGTCCCTATCCTAAATGGTTCACTAAGTTTATTGTAAACTATGTAGTGAACAATAACCACACACTCTCCAAAATGTTTGATGTGTATAACACAATTGAAAAAGGTTTCAAGAGAGATAGTGGGAGTTTAGGGACCATGACTGTTATAGTCAAAGGAGAAGTCAAATGAAGAAGATAAAATTAACTCCAAGGGAACAAACTTTCTTTGTGAAAGGATGGACATTGGAAGGGGTATTTGCAAGAAATGTCTTGCAAGTGTCAAGAACACACCTTTCGAAGGTGTTGTAAATTGTTCTTGAATAGTTCAAAACAGTTGGTTCTTCTACTTGAATGCTTGATTCCGTATTAGTAACTATGTTTTACAATCGCTGTAGAAGTGTGGCTAATAAGAAGTAGAAGATTAATGAGAGAAGAGAAAGTACTTCACATTCGGAACGTGAATAAAATATAGATCTCTACGAAAGCAGATGGTACTAACTTCCTCATATGAACTACCAAAGAAATTGGAAAAACCAAAGATTGTCTTTACATTCCAATTTTAAGGAACTTAATTCCGTCACTATAGTAGAGATGGATGAATGTTTTGTTTGACAAAACATTGTTCTTTATTAATCACTGATTGGATTATAGTAATCTAATTGATTGTCTCTATAGTAGAGATGATATGGTAGCGTTAACTGTTTAGAATATAATGATGCTTAAAACCCAAAAGGTTGCAAGGTAGTGACTAATCCCAACTGAGTTGTGATACCTCTAAAACATAAATTACGAGTTGGTCATAGATGGATGCTTTGGATCGTTAGATCCGGATCCAATACCTTCTTGTCAAAATTGTATAGAGGCGAAATGTTCGAATCTTTATTCTTTTGGAAAGAATAAAGAATCACAAAGTTGTTGAGGTTAAATTCACTTAGATGTTAGTGGCACTTGTCCACAACATAATACTACTCATGTTGTTTGACATTCACCGAAGATCACTCTCGGTTGGACTACAGTTTATTATGAATAAACACAAGTCCGAATACTTTGCAAAAGGTTTCAAAGAATTCAAGAAATGTAAGTTGATGAGTAAGACGTCTAAAGTACTTACCTCCTTAGATTTGATCTAAGGAAAGGTAACACTTTAGATGAGTTTCCTTGAAAGATATCAAGGAAATTAGCATCATAAGATAATGATTTTCTCCATTAGGAGAAGAACGAACTCGAATAAGATTTAGTTCGTTGGATGTTATCAATTACCCATATATATAGGATATATACTTCTAAAACAATATGATTGTCAATTAGAAGATCTTCCAAAATTTTCATAACTCCATAGGATGTAGTTGGAAAGAAAGACAAATCTTAATTGTGTTAAGATTTGGGGTTGTGTGCTAATAAGCAATATTTGTTTAAAAATTATCTTGTGGATATCCTTAAATTAACCTTTGGATATCACTTCTATAAACCAACCAACAAATGTTGTTTGTTGAGTAGTTCATTGTAATCCTACAATGTGATTTGCCTTAGAGCAAATGAACTAGGAATAGAACTCAAAAGAATGGGTTCTTTGAGAGACAAGATGATAATCAACAAATATAACAACCTAGTTCCTATACCACAAGCTCCAAGGTAGTCAAGAAGGATTTATAAACCGTCTCAGTTGAATGGTTTGAACTTTATGACTACATTGAGTGTATATACGATATATACTCAAGGAAATGGTAAAGTACCATTTGACCCGAAATAATGAAACCTTCATAGCTAATTGGTAGCTTAAGGTGACTACAATCAAAGAGAATGGTTGACTTTGAAGGAACCATCTTTGACGTAGTCTTAGTTTCAATTAATTCGAAGATTGCTAGCTACAACTAAATGTTGATTCAATGTTTGGACATCATATAGGTTTCCGAAACCTTTATTAAGATAGTCCTAATAATATATGTCTAAAACTATGAATCACAAAACATGTAAGTTGTAGAGATCCAACCATCATGGATCTTAGCGAACTAGTGGGAGCCATAAGCGTCTTATGAGAGAAAGATCAAAACGTTTGATTTCTCATAAAGATGTAAATGAATCTTTTGTTTACTAGGTTTACAAAAGATTAGTGGGAGTTAATCATATTCCTAAATTTAAATATATGTATGATATATTAATTTTGGAAATGAAAAGAATACTTCATTGTTAAAGTTATGACTTTAAACTTTCTATAACGATAGAATGTATATGAGAGACATAGTCTATATATATGGGATGGAAATCTATAATGATAGATTTTAGGATATAATTGGATTATATCATGCCCTAATAATAGACAAAAGGATGCTAGGAAGTTTTTGAAGAACAACTCTAGTGAGACTAGGAGGTAGCTCTTCTCAAAGGGAACGTACCCTTTGACTCCCAAAGAAATAATGCGTAAATCGAATCCTTTATGCATACGCAGAAAGGTGATTTATGTATTTCATATTGTATGAAAAACATTGATATGAGTTGTACCTAGAAAGGTACAAGGCGATATCAATGCAAGCCCAGGATCAGAACCATCGCAACTGTCAAGTGAGTCCTTAAGTATTTAAGAAATACTAAAGGATAGGTTCCTCGAAGAATGAGGAAGAATTAGAGTAACGTAATGGAAGCGTAAATGTATTAGATTGTGAATCTAATCCATCATTGGATGTTTCTTCATTATGAATGAAGATATATCTCTTTATTATGACTAAAGAGATATTTAGATGGAAACATTAAAGTAATGACCTTAGTGTGTTCCATTATGAATGCAAAATATATTGCCATATAGAAGTTTACAACAATGTTGTTTGGATGGGAAAGTTCATTTATGAACTCTCTATTCGGTTCCAACCAGAAAGTGTATCTAGTGTACTGACACTATGACACTAATGGGGCGATAGCTCAAGCCAGGGAATCAAGGTCTCATCAAGATTCGAACTCATATGAGAGACTGAACCACATGATTGGGAATCATGTATAATGGTGACGTCGATATTCTCAAGGTTGCTTCTATGGATAACATATAGATATCCATTGCCTAGGCCTACTACTCAGCCATTTATGAAATGACTACAGAAGAGGAATCATAACAGATGACCAAGCTGATTGGCTCTAGTGCAAGTGGGAGATTGTTGGAAATGTGCCCTAAAGCCAATCATATGATGATACTTTACGGACATTTCACATGTTAAACTAATCTAGTTTACATATAAAAGGCAAACATTATTGTTTGAGCCGTCTCATATAAAAGTTATATGCTTCAACGATAAAGTCCAAGGAATATGTGATTAGGAGAATGCAATCTAATGAAGTTAGATTAATAAGACCATTCTTTCGTAGACACATCCTAAACGTTCCTGATCATAGGATTGCCAATTGGGCATTGACAGTCCGATAAGATCAGTACGTACTGTGCCTTCTCTCAGGGAGAGTGACTAGTCTCGAGTCATTGGTGTGTGTGACATCAAGACAAGTACGTAGGTGCTCAATAGAGAATGAGTCCACTGAACACGATCAACGAGGAGTTCTCATACTCATGTCACATGAGAACTCATGGTTGGGATAATGCGAATTAGTCTTTTGACCTGAGGCATCACAGTTGTCTTGTGGTTAAGTCCTTGATCTTTGATTATGTCAAAGTCACCCCATCGGGGTGTCCACGACATCATTGGGGTTAAGCCACTTAGTTATGGAGACAAGTGAATGTGCAACAAGGGATCTCTAACCTTCAAATGGTTTGAGGGAGAATACTCTATGATATGATTAAATCTCTGGCCAGAGTATGAATGAGATTTGGGAATGCGTTCCAAATCACATTCAAGGTAATCATATAACCAAACGAATCACATTGGATAGTATACATGAATAAATAAACTAACAAACCAAACAATGTGGTCAAGAGTATTAGATTAGAGAAAGACCGTATTGCATTTGTAATCCTAAACTGAATAGGTTCTCTACCTCTTCTGATTAGCTTGGGTAGCCATGATATGCTGCTAGGTGTCACTCATGGTTTGTGGAAGCCCTAAACGTGTATCATCACTAAAGGGAGAATTGAAAATAAGTTTCAATTCACAATCGATGTAAAATGGTTTTAATCGCCCACTGCCTCGCTAAAAGGAACCTATTGTATCGTACACCGTGTAAGGTGGAGATTGAAGAAACAAAGGAGATGAGTAAGAATAATTAAATGGTTTAATTATTTATGGCAATGATTAATTAATATGTTAATTAATCAAACGAATAAGTTCGTTAAAGACCTTGGGATAGTTTTGGACCTTAAGGCCCAATGGGCTTCGAACGTCAAAGCCCATTGACTTAAGTTGTATGACAACTTAATGAATAATGATTCACAAAGGCCCAATTAGCCCAATTAGCCCATAATTAAGGAGGATAGTGAACTTGGCTTAATTGCAAGTTTGCCACTCCATTGTGAGGTGGTATAAAGGCAACTTTATAGCCATTTCATCCTTAGGGTTTTTGTGGAGAAAAGATGAGAACAAAAGCTCTCTTTGCTCTCAAAAATTCAGCCACCCTAGAGGAAATTATCTAGCAATTTTACTTCCTCTAGGTCACTCATTTCTTCTTCAATTTAACCTTGGTGTAGAATCTTTAGAGGTTCTCAATTTTGGGAACTTGGAGAACCTTTTCTTCTAACCAAATCCATGGAGCTAAGAAGCAAGGAATGAAGGCCCTATCTCTTGGGTGATTATCCTTTGCATATGCAAAGAGGAATCTACAAAGGTAAATATTTCTCAACTAACAAATGTTGTTTTAAGTTGAGTCAAGGTTCACCAATCTACTAGGCTTTGAATTTCATGGTTGATGTTTTGTTTTTGAATGCATGAAAGCATGATTCCGCCCTTAATTGTTAATTGCATGCTATATGATGTTATTCAAATGAACATGTTTTTCACAAAATTTCCTTCAATTGTTTGGTTTGATAGTTTATTTATTCATGTCTACTATCCAATGTGATTCTTGTGCTTATATGATTACCTTGAATGTGATTTGGAACGCATTCCTAAATCTCATTCATACTCTGGCCAGAGGTTCTAAATCATATCGTAGAGTATTCTCCCTCAAACCATTTGAAGGTTAGAGATCCCTTGTTGCACATTCACTTGTCTCCATGACTAAGTGGCTTAACCCCAATGATGCCGTGGACACCCCGATGGGGTGACTTTGACATAATCAAAGATCAAGGACTTAACCACAAGACAACTGTGATGCCTCAGGTCAAAGAACTATTTGCATTATCCCAACCATGAGTTCTCATATGACATGAATATGAAAACTCTTCGTTGATCGTGTTCAGTGAACTCATTCTCTATTGAGCACCTACGTACTTGTCTTGATGTCACACACATCAATGACTCGAGACTAGTCACTCTCCCTGAGAGAAGACATAGCACGTACCGATCTTAATGGACTGTCAATGCCCAATTGGCAATCCTATGATCAGGAACATTTAGGATGTGTCTACGAAAGAATGGTCTCATGAATCTAACTTCTTTAGATTGCATTCTCCCAATCACATATTCCTTGGACTTTATCGTTTAAGCATATAACATTTATATGAGACGGCTCAAACAATAATCTTTGCCCTTTATATGTAAACTAGATTAGTTTAACATGTGAAATGTCCGTAAAGTATCATCATATGATTGGCTTTAGGGCACATTTCCAACAGTTTTTACTAACATATCTTACACCCTTTTGGTTATTCCTTCATCCTTCTCACTACACTAGTGGGTGAGGATCTTTAGAGGTTTCCTACTTTGGAAACTTGAAGAGAACCTAGGAGCACTCATTCTATCAAAGTGGAGGAGGCAAGGAAGGAAGCTAGGCTCAAGGAGTTCAAGGAACGAAGGGCTTGGAGGTGGTCCATCCTTGGTCTCAAGTCTAGATCAAGAGGTATAAGACTAAACCTTCACTTTGTTCTTCTCTATAAAATGTTTTGATGCATTATATATAAACCTATGAACCTTGAAGGGGATTTGCATGACTATAGCTTTGATAATATGTTATAAATGTTTCCGCTGCTTTCGTATATTAAATTTGATTTGTATATGCATGATAGTTGATGCGAAAATTAACTAACGCACAAATTTAAACCCTATTTGTGACAGTTGTAGTAATGATGTAAGTAGGGATCGTTCTAGGCCGGGGATTAACTAGGGATGCTAACCAAAGTAAAATTAAATTAAAAACGTAAAAACAAAATTTAAAACACTAAACTAGACTCAAAACACTTAAATAGAATCACTCAAAATAAAACTAACAAATAAACTAAAACAAATCAAAAGACTCAAAATAATTCAAAACTCAAGAAAACATAAACTAAATTGATTTCTAATAAATCTAACACCTTAAAATAAACGGGGGATTGATTTTTGATGAAAAGTAAATTAAACTTAAATAAATTACAAAATTGACAAAAACATAAAATTAAGGTAAAATGATAAATGACGGACTGGCTAGAGGATTATTCTCCACACATGCCACATATGCAACCTAAATTGATTTTCAGTTGTTCTTTCAATAAATTGTAAATTCTCAACGCCCCAAGTTAATTAGGTCCGCTTAAATTAACCTTCAGATTTTCCTACTTTTATTAGGTTGGATGATTGCATACGACAACCCAAAACATTCCCTACAAGTTCCCTACATGAATTGCATAATAGAGATACAAGCAAGAATCATTAAGTTTTATGAAAATCATAAGCATTGACGAGGCACTTGTTACTATGAATTGCATGAAACTTATGCCAAGAATTTACCTAACGCGATCGTTTATAAGCGACCTTCACTACTTGTGAATATAAGTTCATAACGATTAGGTGAAATTGACTTATATTCTAGCATCAAATTCATGCATGTAAATTAAGTATGCATCCTTAATCGACATACAAAAATAAGTTATCAATCAAGCAGTTAAGCAAATTAAATCACAACTCAGAAATCACAACCAAAAGTAATCAATTCAAATTACAAATATATCCATGGTTTTGAATTAACCTCTAGCCAAAACAAAATTAGTTACACATTATTAAAATTAAAACAGAAATAAAACGTGAGTTTAGGAAAAATAAACCGAGAGAGGAGAGTTGGTTCCTGCTTGGCTTTCCCTTGCTGACTGAACATGCATGCACTGCATGCCTTCCAACCTTCCTCCGTGCTGACCTAGCTCTCCCACGCTGCCACAAGGTTTCCGTGCTGACCTGCGCTGCCTCAAGCCAGCGTGCTCCTTCTTTGCTCGCCAGCTGCACAAGCTGCCAAGGCAGCCTTCTTCCTTCCCGCTGCTGACCTGCGAGCTCCTTCCCGTACTGACCTGCGAGACCGCCCCAAGCAGCACACCCCCTGGTTTCTGCGCTGCTCAGTGGCTGTTTCCCCCGCGCAAGGCACGCTGCCTCACGTCTCTCTCCTGCACGTCCCCAGTCTTTCCTTTCCTCCCGTGTCCTCCACCAAGTTCCTTGCTTTCCGTGCTGTTTCTCTCTGTCTCACTGCTTGCTGCCCCGAGACGTGCAGCCTTGCTGCTTCTTGCTGATTTCCATGCAAGCTGCCTTAGGGCAGCTCTCCCACCACCTCTGACTTGCTGCCCTGTTTTTCTTTTATTCCTTTCCCCGATAGCTCCCCCCAAGGCCTCACCTAATTTCTGCACCCACTGGTGCTTTCTCCACCAGCTTTCCTTTTCATTTCTATATGTTTTATTCCCCCCTTTCTAATTATTCTCCCTCCAATTATTTATTCATGCTGCCAACCTTTCCTGCGCACAAAGCCGTGCGCTCCCCACTCCCTTATTCCCACTTTGTTTCTTTTCAATTCTTTTTCTTTCTGCCAAAACCCCGCAAGCTCCTTTCCAAACTTTACTCACTGCCAACTAATTTTATGCTGCCAACAAGGCAGCAACAACTCCCATCATTCATCATCATCATCATATATATATATATATATATATATATATATAATTCTATCTTATTTTCATTAACCAAAAATAGTGGGCAATGCAGTTTTGACGATTTTATTACTAAAAATATACACTTAAGCTATTATTATTTTCTTTGCTAGCCAAATCACATAAAACACGAAAATAAAGTAAATAGCTCTAAAATACAAGAAACTAACTAAGAAAACACGAGTGAATTTGATGTAAAAATATATAAAAATATATGCTTATCAAATACCCCCACACTTAGCTTTTGCTAGTCCTCGAGCAAAACAGAGAAAACAGAAAAAGTAATAACATGAAAATTATTAGTTTCTCCTATGTGACCCTCATAGAATTTCATTCGAGAACACAAATCAACAAGAACCATAGCTAACATCAAGGAACTAATCCAAGTTCATTTTCCTTATTAACATATTAGCAGTAATCTTTGAAACATCCTTGAAGTGTAGTGTGTGAGATAGCCATGCTAATGCAATTTCAAATTTTTATTTTAAAAATCACCATATGCAATCTAGCGACCTTCTCACGGGATATGCACTCAATCACACATGTGTTTAGTTTTAATGTGTTTCTCTCAAAGAATCAAATGTGAAATTTCTACCATAAGCTTGCATAAAGATCACTTCTCCACAGTCATAATTGCAAAACTTAAATCAAGAGGACTTTTATTGGATGTAATGAGGGTTAGGGATAGAGTTATTGAAACGAAAGAATAGGAAAACACAAGTTCCAAGCTACATTGCAAGCAATTCTTTTATTTAGATTTATAGGAACTCAAGCTCCCCAACGATTCTTCCAGTCACCTCCAAACACAACCTTAAACTGAAACTTTAAACATATATATATATATATATATTTTTTTTTTTTTTCGTAAACAAACTTTCTTTCTTTTCTTTTTTTTCTCTTTTTTTTTTTGTTTTTGTTTTTTTTTTTTTTTTTTTTTTCACAACTAGAAATAAATATGAAAAACCCCCACACTTATTCTTTTGCCAAACACTTTCAAAGTACTTCACAAACATTCACATAAGATAATCTTGCATTGCTCGCTTGGAAAGGGTAATGAAAAATATTTATTTCAGGCATAAGGGTAGACATATCTGGTGATAAGAAATAAAAGGCTCACAAATACGGCTCAAATTGGCAATCTAATGATATCATTTTTCTTTGGGAAACAAGGTTATTTGGGCCATGGTGGTAAACCTAATGCCTCTATCATTTTCAAGTTCATGCAATCAATGACAAAAATTTTGAAAGATCGTTATGCAAGTTCTAGAGAAGTATCTCACATAAGTTCATCACACATGAAAAAATAGGAGTGTATGAAAAATGCACACACTTTCAATAGGCTCAAAAACTCACATAGGATGTATATGGTCACTAAATTCACATATGGAGCTTTAAATCATGTTTTAATTTCACATCAACAAGGCTATGTGCGTTTAGTTTTTCAAAGATGATCAAATATGTACAAACTAACACAAGAATAAAGAATTTCACACAACACATGTTAACTAAGTTCTTGATAATCATGATTCAAATTTTATCCAATTATATCATTGGGTCGGGAAACTAACAAAAAATCTAATTCAAAACAATAAGGAAAACAAGGAAATATTTTTGGAATTTTTTAAATTTTCCGATTTTTTTATTTTTATTTTTAATAAAACAACAACTTAATTAAGAAAACACAAAGCAATAACATGGAAACAAATGAAACCAGTTCAAAGTCGAAGGTACAAAATTTTTTAATTTGGTCATTTTTATACTCTTTACCCCCACACTTAAACTAGACATTGTCCCCAATGTCAGAAAATATAATAAAATGCAAATAAAAATAAAAATAAAATAAATAAATACAAAGAAAGAAAATAAAGCAATAGGACTGAAAACTTCCCTAATTTGCAGAAAAAATCAAGCGATGACCCCCCAAGCTAAAATTTTGCAATCAACTTCAAGGGTGGAAATAACCAAAAGTTCCTGCAAAGAAAAGAAATAAGTCAGTTAAGCACGCAAGAAAAAACAAACAAACGAAAAATTGAAAATGAAAATAAAAGATAACAATAAAACTAAAAAAATGATCATTGGTCCTGTTTGGTGACTTTCCACAGCTTTGAACTTGAACTGGCCTCAGGAACTTCTTAGCAAGGAAAATGAGACTTGATTGGTGATGTTGTTGAAGCTTCTCGAGCTCTTGGTTTCAACTCAGACTCCTTCTGCCGGGTTGATTGAGTCTGCAGGCTACATTCTTCTCTTTTTGTTCTTCTGCATGGCAGGTAGGCACGAGGAATAGGTGGTGGTCTGCTTCTTTGTTCAATCTGTCCAAGTGCCGACCGATTGCCTTTCTTTCACCTTGCCCCGTAGCCAAGAGCAAGGGTAAAGGAAAAGCATGCCATGAGAAATCTTTGCCTCTGACTCTGATGATATGGGATACTTTTGCTTTTGAAGAAGTATCGTTCCACAGGTGTATGCTTGAACTGGGCTGGGGAACTTCTTAGCAAGGAAAATGAGACTTGATCTTGAAGATGAAGCAGCACCTTGTCTCCACATGCTTCAAGTATCATTTTCACTTGCCATGTCTGTTCTCCAGGCAGATGTGGCGACTTCTTCGGAAGTACATCAGTGGTTGAAGAAGAGCACTCGAGAGCAATGCTAGGTAAGCAATCAGGAAGGATTTCCAGGCAGTCGGTTCTTAGATTGGAAGATTGACACCGAGTGCTGGCTGATTGCCCGCTTTCTCCTTGCCACAAAGACAAGGACAAGGACAGGGAGAAAGCGTGATATGAGATACTCTTGCTTTCAACCTTCATGATATGAAATACTCTAGCTCTAGATGACTTATTTGCAAAGGTATCCCAGGGAATGAGAAACACAGAGAAACTCGAGAGGGTTTGTTGGAAAGGCATTTTGGGAGATGAAAAATTTCGGAGATGAAGAAGTGTTGAGAGTGTGCCTTTGCTGTTAAAGGCGAAGGTAGACGTTTATAGAATTTTTCTTCACAACCGAAACTATTCCTTTACCCCTGTCGGCAGCCGGTGGATGGATGAACAGTACAGGTCACGCGCTTTCTGAAAAAGCCACCCGTAATTTGCGCAAAGCTGACAGCGCGCGTGACGAGTGACGACAAAATTGGAAAAGTTGTTCGCCTCGTGATTCCTGACCGCTCCGACTTTTGAGAGAGACGCCCGACTTTTGAGAAAGGAACCGACTTTTGAGACGGAGACGCCGCTTTTGAGAAAAGAATCCGGCTTTTGAGAAAGGAGCCCGGCTCTTCGATTTGCGAGAGGGCGTCTCTTCGACTGCTGAGTGATGCCTCAACGATTTCTTCTTCTTATAAGAACGCTCATTTTTTTCTCCACAACACACTTGAGCTCCCCTTGTAAACACTTCCTCCTTGCATTTCTTTTAATCTTGATCAGTCCGACTCTTCATTCTCAACACCTTCAAATATGTCTTGCCCCTCTGACCGTCGCCTTAACTTGAATGTTGGGGAAGATAGTGATATATCTTCTCCAACCAACATTTGGCAGCCGTCCTTCATATCCCCAAATGGTCCTCTTACAGTTGGGGATTCCATGATGATGAATGAAACAACCGCATCGGTGGTGGCCAGAAATCTGCTCACTCCTAGAGACACTAGGATACTTTCCAGGCGGTCCGACGAACTAGCTGTCCAGGACTCTTTGGCCTACAGCGTCCGATGCGCAGGTTCAGTATCAAACATGGGCCAGCGCCTTCTTGCACGAACTCGTCAGGTGGAGTCGTTGATGGCTGAAGTGGCTAGTCTTCGGCAGGAGGTCAGAGTGCTTAGGCATGAGAACAGGGATTTGCACATGCTTGCAACCAATTACTCAACCAGCATGAAGAGGAAGCTGGATCAGATGCAGGAGTCCGAAGTGCGGATTCAGAGTGATCATCAACGGTTTATGGCGTTACTCCCGAGGTTTGTGTTGCCTTCGTCCTCGGGAGCAGCACCAAGTATTGAGGCTCTGAATGATCCAGCTCTGGCGCTTCGTCTTTCAGGGGCTCCGTCGACCTCCGAGGCACCACCTACCAACGACCAATGAAAGCTATTAGTTTTACATTATTGTAAAATATTTATGCTTTAAGTTTATTTAATTATAAATATAAATAAAAGTATTTTTGTTTTGTTTTGTTTTTTTATTTTTTATTTTTTATTTTTTATTTTTTTTAATTATGTGATGTTTATTATTATTATTATTATTATTATTTTTTTCATTTTTTATTTTATATAAATGTAAAATAAGTAAATCAAAGTAAAAAAAACTAAGTTTAATCTTCTAAACAAAAATCACAACTAAATAAACAAAACAAAAATCACAACTAAATAACAAAACATAATGAAATCAACGTAAAAAAAAAAAAAAAAAAAAAAAAAAAAAATCAACGTAAAATAAATTCACACAAGAGCAAACAAACAATGAAAGAACTAAACAAAGTAAAATAAATTCAGTAAAGAGAAGGGATTAGGAATGCAAATCTGATTGTGGGTGATTCCTAGGCCTCCCTTCATTATTCAAATGCATGGGCTTATCATTAAACGGACGGTGGTACTTGAAATGATCCGACAACGGTCTAAGTTCTAATGACGGTGCCTGAATCATCAAAATTAGATTGTTAGTATAACATAAAATTAAAAATGGAGAAGATGGCTTACTATCTTTTTCCGACACAAACTCAATGACAAACACCACATTTTTGAACATTTCCGGGACTTTGAACTTAGCCAGGTTTACTATGATGGTTGTGGCTTGTCCCGTGTCATCAAACTCAACTGCTTTGGGCTTGATTGTCTCATGCACAGCCTCTTGGATACATTCAACATATTCTCCGGCCACTTCCTTTTCTTGAATAGTTCTTCTTGGTGTACAAGTCTCTTTGAACGTTTCAATACCATCGGGAACTTGATTTGGTACACCAAGAATTTGGATATCACATTGCACCTTGGGAAGATCTTCCACAACGTATTTTTCATTCACTTCTTCCTTGGGATTTAAAAACCTGCAAGGAAAAAGGACATTTGGTGGAACGATGTCAGAATGAATTGAACTTAGAACCTCCTCACCTGAGTTGGATGGCATAAGGACTTGAGGGGTTTGCGATAAGAATTCTTCTAAACTGCCCAAGTCGTCATCCTCATCTTCTTCTTGAAGCGGCAATTCATCCATGTCCGGGCCATGTTTGGATGGTTCTGGAACAACTTCATCCTCCATATCACTTCCCAAAGTGATGGCTTCATCGATTTCCATTTCTCCCCTTGAATTTGCAAATGTGGAGTTGGAGAGTTCTCTTTGATCTTGAATTTGTGCCATGATTTCCAAAATCTGCCCAACTTGCTCCTCCAATTCGTCCACTCTTCTGACTCGGTCTTGCATCTCCTGGTTTTGATTTTCTACTCCCTGATTCAAAGAGGTGAGTAAATTATTAAGTGTATCATTATCCAATGATGTACCTGAATTGAATTGGGGAGATTGTTGTGGTGGATGTGGTGGTGCACATGGCCATTGATAGTACTCTTCTGATGGCTGTAATTGTTCTTCGTTTTGTGAGCCCTGCACCAAAGAAATTAATTCATCAAGCCTTTGATTATAATCCACGGGCATACTTTGATTTGATTGGAATTGCTGTGGGGGATGCTGTGGTAGCTGCATAGGTCTTGAATAGAATTCGTCTTGCTGCCAATATCCACTTTGTTGAAAGTGTTGAGGTTCATCCCACATATAATCTGAGTAGTCTCTCCAATCCGAATTGTAAGCGTTGGAAAACATGTTGCCCCTTGATTGGTTATGGCCCTGATATCCCCAAACATCTTCATTTGCAGAAAATTGAGGACCTTGATATCGTTGCCCATAGGGCACATCAAGTGTAGGGACACTTGACATTGTGGTCCGTTCGGCATTATGAGTTAATTGAGCAGTGAGCTGTGCCAATAGATCTTGAATGCTAGTAGAATCCAGGTCTTGCTCCATTTGTACCTCAATTCAAAGAAAGAAAAATAAATCAAATATCAAAAGTAAGATACACAAACACAAATAAACAAGATAAAATAAAATAAAATAAACACAAATAAAATAAAATAAAACACAAACAAAAACATAAACAAGGATTAGCAAATTTGCTAATCCCCGGCAACGGCGCCAAAAATTTGATGCGAAAATTAACTAACGCACAAATTTAAACCCTATTTGTGACAGTTGTAGTAATGATGTAAGTAGGGATCGTTCTAGGCCGGGGATTAACTAGGGATGCTAACCAAAGTAAAATTAAATTAAAAACGTAAAAACAAAATTTAAAACACTAAACTAGACTCAAAACACTTAAATAGAATCACTCAAAATAAAACTAACAAATAAACTAAAACAAATCAAAAGACTCAAAATAATTCAAAACTCAAGAAAACATAAACTAAATTGATTTCTAATAAATCTAACACCTTAAAATAAACGGGGGATTGATTTTTGATGAAAAGTAAATTAAACTTAAATAAATTACAAAATTGACAAAAACATAAAATTAAGGTAAAATGATAAATGACGGACTCGCTAGAGGATTATTCTCCACACATGCCACATATGCAACCTAAATTGATTTTCAGTTGTTCTTTCAATAAATTGTAAATTCTCAACGCCCCAAGTTAATTAGGTCCGCTTAAATTAACCTTCAGATTTTCCTACTTTTATTAGGTTGGATGATTGCATACGACAACCCAAAACATTCCCTACAAGTTCCCTACATGAATTGCATAATAGAGATACAAGCAAGAATCATTAAGTTTTATGAAAATCATAAGCATTGACGAGGCACTTGTTACTATGAATTGCATGAAACTTATGCCAAGAATTTACCTAACGCGATCGTTTATAAGCGACCTTCACTACTTGTGAATATAAGTTCATAACGATTAGGTGAAATTCACTTATATTCTAGCATCAAATTCATGCATGTAAATTAAGTATGCATCCTTAATCGACATACAAAAATAAGTTATCAATCAAGCAGTTAAGCAAATTAAATCACAACTCAGAAATCACAACCAAAAGTAATCAACTCAAATTACAAATATATCCATGGTTTTGAATTAACCTCTAGCTAAAACAAAATTAGTTACACATTATTAAAATTAAAACAGAAATAAAACGTGAGTTTAGGAAAAATAAACCGAGATAGGAGAGTTGGTTCCTGCTTGGCTTTCCCTTGCTGACTGAACATGCATGCACTGCATGCCTTCCAACCTTCCTCCATGCTGACCTAGCTCTCCCACGCTGCCACAAGGTTTCCGTGCTGACCTGCGCTGCCTCAAGCCAGCGTGCTCCTTCTTTGCTCGCCAGCTGCACAAGCTGCCAAGGCAGCCTTCTTCCTTCCCGCTGCTGACCTGCGAGCTCCTTCCCGTACTGACCTGCGAGACCGCCCCAAGCAGCACACCCCCTGGTTTCTGCGCTGCTCAGTGGCTGTTTCCCCCGCGCAAGGCACCCTGCCTCACGTCTCTCTCCTGCACGTCCCCAGTCTTTCCTTTCCTCCCGTGTCCTCCACCAAGTTCCTTGCTTTCCGTGCTGTTTCTCTCTGTCTCACTGCTTGCTGCCCCGAGACGTGCAGCCTTGCTGCTTCTTGCTGATTTCCATGCAAGCTGCCTTAGGGCAGCTCTCCCACCACCTCTGACTTGCTGCCCTGTTTTTCTTTTATTCCTTTCCCCGAGAGCTCCCCCCAAGGCCTCACCTAATTTCTGCACCCACTGGTGCTTTCTCCACCAGCTTTCCTTTTCATTTCTATATGTTTTATTCCCCCCTTTCTAATTATTCTCCCTCCAATTATTTATTCATGCTGCCAACCTTTCCTGCGCACAAAGCCGTGCGCTCCCCACTCCCTTATTCCCACTTTGTTTCTTTTCAATTCTTTTTCTTTCTGCCAAAACCCCGCAAGCTCCTTTCCAAACTTTACTCACTGCCAACTAATTTTATGCTGCCAACAAGGCAGCAACAACTCCCATCATTCATCATCATCATCATATATATATATATATATATATATATATATATATATATATATATAATTCTATCTTATTTTCATTAACCAAAAATAGTGGGCAATGCAGTTTTGACGATTTTATTACTAAAAATATACACTTAAGCTATTATTATTTTCTTTGCTAGCCAAATCACATAAAACACGAAAATAAAGTAAATAGCTCAAAAATACAAGAAACTAACTAAGAAAAGACGAGTGAATTTGATGTAAAAATATATAAAAATATATGCTTATCAATAGTCCTTTTGAAATCCCATTCTAGAATCTCATAAATTTCCCTTCAACCTTAAGCTACCAATTAGCTATGAAGGTTTCATTATTTCGGGTCAAATGGTACTTTACCATTTCCTTGAGTATATATCCTATATACACTCAATGTAGTCATAAGGATTTTCATTCTTATTTCTTTCGAATTAAGAGGTGCAACTCTATGACATAGTCATAAAGTTCAAACCATTCAACTGAGACGGTTTAAAAATCCTTCTCGACTACCTTGGAGCTTGTGGTATAGGAACTAGGTTGTTATATTTTGTTGATCACTATCTAGTTTTTCAAAGAACCCATTCTTTGAGTTCTATCCCTCGTTCATTTGCGTTTAGGAAAATTATATTGTAGGATTACAATGAACTACCCAACAAACAACATTTGTTAGTTGGTTTATAGAAGTGATATCCAAATGTTAATTTAAGGATACCCACAAGATAATTTTTAAACAAATATTGCTTATTAGCACACAACCCCAAATCTTAACATGACCAAGTTTTGTCTTTCTTTCCAACTACATCCTATGAAGTCATGAAAATTTTGGAAGATCTTCTAATTGACAATCATATTGTCTTAGAAGTATATATCCTATATATGGGTAATTGATAATATCCAACGAACTAAATCTTATTCAAGTTCGTTCTTCTCCTAATGGAGAAAATCATTATCTTATGATGCTTCTTTCCTTGATATCTTTCAAGGAAACTCATGTAAAGTGTTACTTTTCCTTGGATCAAATATAGGGAGGTAAATACTTTAGACGTCTTACTCATCTACTTACATTTCTTGAATTCTTTGAAACCTTTTACAAAGTATTCGGACTTGTTTTTATTCAAAATAAACTATAGTCCAACCGAGAGTGATCTTCGGTGAATGTCATCCAACATGAGTAGTATTATGTTGGGGACAAGTGCCACTAACATCTAAGTGAATTAACCTCAACAACTTTGTGATTCTTTCTTCTTTCCAAAAGAATAAAGATTCGAACATTTCGTCTCTATACAATTTTAATAAGAAGGTATTGGATCCGGATCTAAAGATCCAAAGCATCCATCTATGACCAACTCGTAATTTATGTTTTAGAGGTATCACAACTCAGTTGGGATTAGTCACTACCTTGCAACCTTTTGGGTTTTAAGCATCATTATATTCTAAACAGTTAACACTACCATATCATCTCTACTACAGAGACAATTGATTAGATTACTATAATCCAATCATTGATTAATAAAGAACAATGTTTTCTCAAACAAAACATTCATCCATCTCTACTATAGTGACGGAATTAAGTTCCTTAAAATTGGAATGTAAAGACAATCTTTGGTTTTTCCAATTTCTTTGGAAGTTCATATGAGGAAGTAAGCACTATCTGTTTTCGCAGAGATCTATATTTTATTCACGTTCCGAATGTGAAGCACCTTTTCTTCTCTCATATATCTTCTACTTCTTATTAGTCACACTTTTACAACGATTGTAAAACATAGTTACTAATACGGAATGAAGCATTCAAGTAGAAGAACCAACTGTTTTGAACTATTCAAGAACAATTTACAACACCTTCGAAAGGTGTGTTCTTGACACTTGCAAGACATTTCTTGCAAATACCCCTTCCAATGTCCATCTTTTCATAAAGAAAGTTTGTTCCCTTGGAGTTAATTTTATCTTCTTCATTTGACTTCTCCTTTGACTAGAATAGTCATGGTCCCTAAACTCCCACTATCTCTCTTGAAATTTATTTCAATTGTGTTATACACATCAAACATTTTGGAGAGCATGTGTTTATTGTTCACTACATAGTTTACAATAAACTTAGTGAACCATAAGGATAGGGACACAAAGGTGAAGTCCTAGCCTAGTTTCCGTTTCGTTAAGTGGTTTATCACTTCAACACTCAATGATTCAAAATCATCATAAGTCCATGTTGATGGACTATTTTTGTCAACCAACCATTATGTTCTAAACATAATTACAAACTTTCAAGAGTTGTTCAAAGCAACTCTCATTTCTTCATACAACAATTTGTAAGTGAAGAATCATGGCACATGAAGTGTCCATGCCCTTGTCCTTTCTCTTCTCAAGTTCTTTGCTCATTTAACAAAGAAACAAGCACTAGTGTTTGCATTGACTAAGGGTTGTTCAAAGCAACTCTTATTTCTTCATACAACAATTTGTAATTGAAGAATTATGACATTAAAAGTGTTGTCCTCTTTATGATAGACTTTTTCTAACATATTCTTCTAATGATACATTATCAATAGGAAGATTGTGAGGATGAGACTACTTAGGTACATTTACAAGCCATTAAAGACAATCTATGGTTTTGTAGTACCAAGTCCGGAAACTAAAGCTTTCGGCTTTTATTTGTCAAGTGTTGGATAGCGTTTGCAAATATATAGGTAAATAAATACATAACGAATATAAATTGATTGATTTTAAGCCATTTGATCCGGGTCTTTAAATCAAATAGCACCACCCACTATTTTTGGCAAATTCCATATCCCTCATTGGAATTCGAGAGTTTTGGAGGAAACTCTTAGTAGGGTATGGGAGACTCACTATTACCAAGCCCACCTCACAATGATATGATGTTGGCTAGCATTAATAATAATGAGAGAGTACACTTACTCATTTGCATCTCTTGCAAGTACCCATCTTATTTGGCCTCTAGAGAATGTCACCTCACAATGATATGATGTTGGCTCCATTGCACTTAGTTAAGTCATTCCCACCATGCTTAGTTCGTGAAGGGGTTCAAGAATAGCCTCACGATGATACGATGTCGGCCATCCTCGTTGCCTACACTCACATCATCAAGTATGCATATAGACTCCTCCTGAGTATAAGCATGCACTTTGCACTCCCCCATGATAGGGTGAAGGCGGTGTACAAGTCATAAACGATTGGAGTCTACCATGGTGGAAGGCCACAAAAGAGTGTTCAAAGCACTCTCACGCTTATCAACTTAATAATGGTTTGGTTTGAGGGTTTTAGGTCTCATCACATATAAATATTCATTTTAATCTTTATTAAAACAATTTTGGTCCTATTACAACTATTGGTCCATGTGATTGTTTTAGTTGTATATAATACTCCCACTATGCTTATAAAACGGTTTTTAAAGCAAGAGTATATGATACTACTAACATAAACTTTGCATTCATTTGATGGACTATATAGTTGCCTTAGGGCCTTAGGATGACTATGAACCTTTGTTTAGATTCAACACGAGCCTAGTGTTGAATCTCGGTCTAGGGATGGAGATTGATTTTAGTTACGTGTTTAATCACATTAAGGCGTGTTGTCTTAGGGGCGTTGGACCCAACTACTTCATTTTCATGCATATCATATAAAGCAAGAAAGAAGTATTTCGAAGTAAAGGTGAGCTTATGCTCATTACAACATTTGATCAAATCAAATTACAACCAAAATTTAATCTACACATTCCCATGGTTCAAACAAATTTGAAACGGCCTATCACATAGCTCAATTATCGTAGGCTTAGGTTCATAATCACCCTTTAATTAATTAACACTTTAACTAATTAAATTGAATGCAACATTTTCATTTGGTTTTTGTATCCATAAAATTGATTTAAATGGAGCGAAATGAAATGAAAATCCAATTCTCATTTAAAGAGACAAAACCATTTTGTTCTCATCTTAATTTGGGCCAATAATGCAATAACCTCAACCTTTGGGCTATGTTGCATAACTTAAACTTTTGAGCTCACTTTGTAAAAACATAAAAATCCAATACTTCATGTAATTACAACTAGAACTCAAAAATTTCATAAAATACAAAAACTTCATTAAAGGAGCAAAACAATTTGACCTTTTAAGTTTTTGGGCCTTTACGTAAAAACGTAAACTTTCGGGTCAAAATACAAATACACAAAAGTATCAAAACTTTATGTAATTGCATAAAAGCCCCAAAAATACCCTATTTTAATAGGGTGGCCGGTTTTAGGGAGAAAAAAGAAATGGAGATAAGTCCACAAAAATTTGGAAATTTTTTCAACAATGTCATAAAGCCTTGCTAGTGGAATTTGGTTGTTGTGAATCATAAAACCATGCAAGTGGTGTGTAACTCTTACACACCCATCACCATTTCTATCACCTTTCAAAATAAATGTTTTGGTGATAGAAAATTCACATCAACCAACACAAAACAAAGACTTTATGAAATTAACCAAAACTTTGAATCAAAACATCAAACCTTTTTGTTCTTGGCAAGAACATCAAGAACAATGAAGAACATCCATGAAAACCCATAAGAGCTCCATGAATGTTTTCAAGCAATAAAACTCAAATTTTCACCATTCAAAATGGGGCTAACATCCTAGGGTACTTAGGGGTTCCAAAAGTCAATTTAAAACACTTTTAACAAGTCAAACAAGAACCCAAAAAATCACCCTTTGGATTTGGCCGAAAATCCCCAAAAACATGGCACCAAATTTTAGCTCTAATATTCATGCTCATATGAACTACATCTACAACATTTGAGATGGCAAATTTTCTAACAAAATTTACATTCAAAGAAACAAGAATAAAGCTTGTAACATATTACAACTTTTAAATCAAAACTATGAACTACAAAACCCAAAAGGATTCACCAACTACTAGACCTAGGCTCTGAAGGAAATTTTGTGAAACACATGTTCATTTAAGCAACATCATATAGCATGCAATTAACAATTAAGGGCGGAATCATGCTAGCATGCACTTAAAAACAAAACATCAACCATGAAATTCAAAGCCTAGTAGATTGGTGAACCAAGACTCAACTCAAATCAAAGTGAATTGAGAAAATTATACCTTTGTAGATTCCTCTTTGCATAAGCAAAGGCTAATCACCCAAAGAGAGGGCCTTCATTCCTTGCATCTTAAATCTATGGATTTGGATGGAAGAATATGATTCTCCAAGTTCTCAAAATAGAGAACCTCTAAGTCTCCACACCAAGGATGGATTGATGAAGAAATGAGCGACCTTGGAGGAGCAAAATTACTAGCTAATTCCTCCAAGGTGAAGGAAATATTTTGTGAAAAACATGTTCATTTAAGCAACATCATATAGCATGCAATTAACAATTAAAGGCGGAATCATGCTAGCATGCACTTAAAAACAAAACATCAACCATGAAATTCAAAGCCTAGTAGATTCGTGAACCAAGACTCAACTCAAATCAAAGTGAGTTGAGTTTTATACCTTTGTAGATTCCTCTTTGCATAAGCAAAGGCTAATCACCCAAAGAGAGGGCCTTCATTCCTTGCATCTTAAATCTATGGATTTGGATGGATGAAAAGGTTTCTCCAAGTTCCCAAAATTGAGAACCTCTAAGTATCTTCACCAAGGTTAGATTGGAGAAGAACATGAGTGACCTTGGAGTAGTTAGTATGGCTAGATACACCCTCCAAAGGGCCGGCCTCTTTAGAGAGAAAAGGACAGACAAGTTCTCACCAATTTTCTCTAAAAGAAACCCTAAATGAATTTTGGCTATAAAGTCATATTTATACCTTAATTCATTGGAGTGGCAAACTTGTAAATAAGTCCAAAATCCACTCCATCTCTAAATGGCCGGCCATTGGGATTTATTGGTATAATTGGGCCTTTGTGAATCATTATTCATTAAGTTGTCATACAACTTAAGTCAATGGGCTTTGACGTTCGAAGCCCATTGGGCCTTAAGGTCCAAAACTATCCCGAGGTCTTTAACGAACTTATTCGTTTGATTAATTAACATATTAATTAATCCTTGCCATAAATAATTAAACCATTTAATTATTCTTACTCATCTCCATTGTTTCTTCAATCTCCACCTTACACGATGTACGATCCATTAGGTTCCTTTTAGCGAGGCAGTGGGCGATTAAAACCATTTCATATCGATTGTGAATTGAAACTTACTTTCAATTCTCCCTTTAGTGATTATACACGTTGAGGGCTTCCACAAACCATGAGTGACACCTAGCAGCATATCATGGTTACCCAAGCTAATCAGAAGAGGTAGAGAACCTATTCAGTTTAGGATTACAAATGCAATACGGTCTTTCTCTAATACAATACTCTTGACCACATTGTTTGATTTGATAGTTTATTCATGTCTACTATCCAATGTGATTCGTGTGCTTATATGATTACCTTGAATGTGATTTGGAACGCATTCCTTAATCTCATTCACACTCTGGCCAGAGATTTTAATCATATCATAGAGTATTCTCCCCCAAACGGTTTAAAGGTTAGAGATCCCTTGTTGCGCATTCACTTGTCTCCATGACTAAGTGGCTTAACCCCAACGATGTCGTGGACACCCCGATGGGGTGACTTTGACATAATCAAAGATCAAGGACTTAACCACAAGACAACTGTGATGCCTCAGGTCAAAGGACTATTTGCATTATCCCAACCATGAGTTCTCATATGACATGAATATGAAAACTCTTCGTTGATCGTGTTCAGTGAACTCATTCTCTATTGAGCACCTACGTAGTTGTCTTGATATCACACACACCAATGACTCGAGACTAGTCACTCTCCCTGAGAGAAGACACAGCACGTACCGATCTTAACGGACTGTCAATGCCCAATTGGCAATCCTATGATCAGGAACATTTAGGATGTGTCTACGAAAGAATGGTCTCATGAATCTAACTTCTTTAGATTGCATTCTCCCAATCACATATTCCTTGGACTTTATCGTTTAAGCATATAACATTTATATGAGACGGCTCAAACAATAATCTTTGCCCTTGATATTAAACTAGATTAGTTTAACATGTGAAATGTCCGTAAAGTATCATCACATGATTGGTTTTAGGACACATTTCCCACAATCTCCCACTTGCACTAGAGCCAATCAGCTTAGTCATCAGTGATGATACCTCTTCTGTAGTCATTTCATAAATGGCTGAGTAGTAGGCCTAGACAATGGATATCTATATGTTATCCATAGAAGCAACCTTGAGAATAACGACGTTACCATTATACATGATTCTCAATCATGTGGTTCAGTCTCTCATATAAGTTCGGATCTTGATGAGACCTTGATTCCCTGGCTTGAGCTATCGCCCCATTAGTGTCATAGTGTCAGTACACTAGATACACTTTCTGGTTGGAATCGAATAGAGAGTTCATAAATGAACTTTCCCATCCAAACAACATTGTTGTAAACTTCAATATGGCAATATATTTTGCATTCATAATGGAACACACTAAAGTCATTACTTTAATGTTTCCATCCAAATATCTCTTTAGTTATAATAAAGAGATATCTGTTTATCTCTTCATTCATAATGAAGAAACATCCAATGATGGATTAGATTCATAATCTAATACATTTACGCTTCCATTACGTTACTCTAATTCTTCCTCAATCTTTGAGGAATTTATTCTTTAGTATTTCTTAAATACTTAAGGACTCACTTGACAGCTGCCATGGTTCTAATCCTGGGCTTGCACTGATATCGTCTTGTACCGTTCTAGGTACAACTCATATCAATGTTTTTCATACAATATGAAATACATAAATCACCTTTCTGCGTATGCATAAAGGATTCTATTTACGCATTATTTCTTTGGAAGTCAAAGAGTACGTTCTCTTTGAGAAGAGCAACTTCTTAGTCCCACTAGAGTTGTCCTTTTGATTTGAAGTTCATCATCATATGAGAAACTTCCTATCATCTTTTGTCTATATTTAGGGCTTGATATAATCCAATTATATCCTAAAATCTATCAATTTAGATTTTCATCCCATGTATATAGACTATGTCTCCCATATACATTCTATCGTTATAGAATGTTTAAAGTCATAACTTTAACGAAGAAGTACTCATTCCATTTCCAAAATTAATATATCATATATATATTCATATATATCATATATATATTTATATATATACAAATTTAGGAATATGATTAACTCCCACTAATCTTTTGTAAACCTAGTAAACAAAAGATTCATTTATATCTTTATGAGAAATCAAACGATTTGATCCTTTTCTCATAAAATGCTTATAGCTCCCACTAGCTTGTTTAAGATTCATGATGGATGGATCTCTACAACTTAGATGTCTTGTGATTCATAGTTTTAGACATATATTATTAGCACTATCTTAATAATGGTTTCGGAAACGCATATTATGTCCAAACATTGAATCACCATTTAGTTGTAGCTAGCTATCTTCGAATTAATTGAAACTAAGACTACGTCAAAAATGGTTCCTTCAAAGTCAACCATTCTCTTTGATTGTAGCCACCTTAAGCTACCAATTAGCTATGAAGGTTTCATTATGTCGTGTCAAATGGTACTTTACCATTTCCTTGAGTATATATCGTATATACACTCAATGTAGTCATAAGGATTTTCATTCTTATTTCTTTCGAATTAAGAGGTGCAACTCTACGACATAGTCATAAAGTTCAAACCATTCAACTGAGACGGTTTATAAATCCTTCTTGACTACCTTGGAGCTTGTGGTATAGGAACTAGGTTGTTATATTTGTTGATTATCATCTTGTCTCTCAAAGAACCCATTCTTTGAGTTCTATCTTTCGTTCATTGCTCTATCTTAGGCAAATCATATTGTTGGATTACAATGAACTACCCAACAAAACAACATTTGTTAGTTGGTTTATAGAAGTGATATCCAAAGGTTAATTTGAGGATATCCTTAAGATAATTCTCAACCAAATATTGCTTATTAGCACACCACCCCAAATCTTAACACGATTAAGATTTGTCTTTCTTTCCAACTACATCCTATGAAGTCATGAAAATTTTGGAAGATCTTCTTAATTGACAATCATATTGTCTTAGAAGTATATATCCTATATATGGGTAATTGATAATATCCAACGAACTAAATCTTATTTAAGTTCGTTCTTCTCCTTATGGAGAAATCCATTATCTTATGATGCTTATTTCCTTGATATCTTTCAAGGAAACTATTCTAAAGTGTTACCTTTCTTTGGATCAAATCTAAGGAGGTAAATACTTGAGACATCTTACTCATCAACTTACATTTCTTGAATTCGTTGAAACGTTTTGCAAAGTATTCGGACTTGTGTTTATTCAAAATAAACTATAGTCCAACCGAGAGTGATCTTCGGTGAATGTTAAACAACATGAGTAGTATTATGTTGTGGACAAGGGCCACTAACATCTAAGTGAATTAACCTCAACAACTTTGTGATTCTTTCTTCTTTCCAAAAGAATAAAGATTCGAACATTTCGCCTCTATACAATTTCAATAAGAAGGTATTGGATCCGGATCTAACGATCCAAAGCATCCATCTATTACCAACTCGTAATTTATGTTTTAGAGGTATCACAACTTTAGTTGGGATTAGTCACTACCTTGCAACCTTTTGGGTTTTAAGCATCGTTATATTCTAAACAGTTAACACTACCATATCATCTCTACTATAGAGATAATCAATTAGATTACTATAATCCAATCATTGATTAATAAAGAACAATGTTTTGTCAAACAAAACATTCATCCATCTCTACTATAGTGACGGAATTAAGTTCCTTAAAATTGGAATGTAAAGACAATCTTTGTTTTTCCATTTCTTTGGTAGTTCATATGAGGAGGTAAGTACTAACTGCTTTCGCAGAAATCTATATTTTATTCACGTTTTGAATGTGAAGTACTTTCTCTTCTCCCATTAATCTTCTACTTCTTATTAGCCACACTTTTACAACGATTGTAAAACATAGTTACTAATACGAAATCAAACATTCAAGCAGAAGAACCAACTGTTTTGAACTATTCAAGAACAATTTACAACACCTTCGAAAGGTGTGTTCTTGACACTTGCAAGACATTTCTTGCAAATAACCCTTCCAATGTCCATCCTTTCATAAAGAAAGTTTGTTCCCTTGGAGTTATTTATCTTCTTCATTTGACTTCTCCTTTGACTACAATAGTCATGGTCCCTAAACTCCCACTATCTCTCTTGAAACTTATTTCAATTGTGTTATACACATCAAACATTTTGGAGAGCATGTGGTTTATTGTTCACTACATAGTTTACAATAAACTTAGTGAACTATAAGGATAGGGACACAAAGGTGAAGTCCTTGCCTAGTTTCCGTCTCGTTAAGTGTTTTATCACTTCAACACTCAATGATTCAAAATCATCATAAGTCCATGTTGATGGACTATTTTTGTCAACCAACCATTATGTTCTAAACATAATTACAAACTTTCAAGAGTTGTACAAGGCAACTCTCATTTCTTCATACAACAATTTGTAAGTGAAGAATCATGGCACATAAAGTGTCCATGCCCTTGTGCTTTCTTCTAAAGTTCCTTGTTCATGTAACAAAGAAACAAGCACTAATGTTTGCATTGATTAAGGGTTGTTCAAAGCAACTCTTATTTCTTCATACAACAATTTGTAATTGAAGAATTATGACATTAAAAGTGTTGTCGTCTTTATGATAGACCTTTTCTAACATATTCTTCTAATGATACATTATCAATAGGAAGATTGTGAGGATGAGACTACTTAGGTACATTTACAAGCCATTAAAGACAATCTATGGTTTTATAGTACCAAGTCCGGAAACTAATGCTTTCGGCTATTATTTGTCAAGTGTTGGATAGCGTTAGCAAATATATTGGTAAACAAATACATAACGAATATAAATTGATTGATTTTAAGCCATTTGATTCGGGTCTTTAAATCAAAATAGCACCACCCACTATTTTTGGCAAATTCCATATCCCTCATTGGAATTCGAGAGTTTTGGATGAAACTCTTAGTAGGGTATGGGAGACTCACTATTACCAAGCCCACCTCACAATGATATGATGTTGGCTAGCATTAATAATAATGAGAGAGTACGCTTACTCATTTGCAACAACCTCTTGCAAGTACCCATCTTATTTGGCCTCTAGAGAATGTCACCTCACAATGATATGATGTTGGCTCCATTGCACTTAGTTAAGTCATTCCCACCATGCTTAGTTCATGAAGGGGTTCAAGAATAGCCTCACGATGATACGATGTCGGCCATCCTCGTTGCCTACACTCACCTCATCATATGTATATAGACTCCTCCTGAGTATAAGCATGCACTTTGTACTTCCCCATGATAGGGTGAAGGTGGTGTACAAGTCATAAACGATTGGAGCTACCATGGTGGAAGGCCACGAAAGAGTGTTCTAAGCACTCTCACGCTTTTCAACTTAATAATGGTTTGGTTGAGGGTTTTAGGTCTCATCACATATAAATATACATTTTAATCTCTATTAAAACAATTTTGCTCCTATTACAACTATTGGTCCATCTCATTGTTTTTAGTTGTATATAATACTCCCACTATGCTTATAAAACGGTTTTTTTTTTAAAGCAAGAGTATATGATACTACTAACATAAGCTTTGCATTCATTTGATGGACTATATAGTTGCCTTAGGGCCTTAGGATGACTATGAACCTTTGTTTAGATTCAACACGAGCCTTGTGTTGAATCTCGGTCTAGGGATGGTGATTGATTTTAGTTACGCGTTTAATCACATTAAGGCGTGTTGTCTTAGGGCGTTCGACCCAACTACTTCATTTTCATGCATATCATATAAAGCAAGAAAGAAGTACTTCAAAGTAAAAGAGAGCTTATGCTCTTTACAACATTTGCATAAAACAAATTACTTTAAAGTAAAGAAGAGCTTATGCCCTTTTACAACATTTGATCAAATCAAATTACAACCAAAATCTAATCTACACATTCCCATGGTTCATACAAATTTGAAACGCCTATCACATAGCTCAATTATATTAGGCTTAGGTTCATAATCATCCTTTAATTAATTAACGCTTTAACTAATTAAATTGAATGCAACATTTTCATTTGGTTTTTGTATCCATAAAATTGATTTAAATGGAGCTAAATGAAATGAAAATCCAATTCTCATTTAAAGAGACAAAACAATTTTGTTCTCAACCTAATTTGGGCCAATATGCAATAACCACAACTTTTGGGCTATATTTCAAAACTTTTGGGCTCACTTTGTAAAAACACAAAAGTCCACTACTTCATGTAAATACAACTAGAACCCAAAATTTTAATAATGCAAAAACTTCATTAAAGGATCAAAACAATTTGTCCTTTAGTGACACCTAGCAGCATATCATGGTTACCCAAGCTAATCAGAAGAGGTAGAGAACCTATTCAGTTTAGGATTACAAATGCAATACGGTCTTTCTCTAATACAATACTCTTGACCACATTGTTTGGTTTGATAGTTTATTCATGTCTACTATCCAATATGATTCGTGTGCTTATATGATTACCTTGAATGTGATTTGGAACGCATTCCTTAATCTCATTCACACTCTGGCCAAAGATTTTAATCATATCATAGAGTATTCTCCCCCAAACGATTTGAAGGTTAGAGATCCCTTGTTGCGCATTCACTTGTCTCCATGACTAAGTGGCTTAACCCCAACGATGCCGTGGACACCCCGATGGGGTGACTTTGACATAATCAAAGATCAAGGACTTAACCACAAGACAACTGTGATGCCTCAGGTCAAAGGACTATTTGCATTATCCCAACCATGAGTTCTCATATGACATGAATATGAAAACTCTTCGTTGATCGTGTTCAGTGAACTCATTCTCTATTGAGCACCTACATACTTGTCTTGATGTCACACACACCAATGACTCGAGACTAGTCACTCTCCCTGAGAGAAGACACAGCATGTACCGATCTTAACGGACTGTCAATGCCCAATTGGCAATCCTATGATCAGGAACATTTAGGATGTGTCTACGAAAGAATGGTCTCATGAATCTAACTTCTTTAAATTGCATTCTCCCAATCACATATTCCTTGGACTTTATCGTTTAAGCATATAACATTTATATGAGACGGCTCAAACAATAATCTTGGCCCTTGATATTAAACTAGATTAGTTTAACATGTGAAATGTCCGTAAAGTATCATCACATGATAGGTTCTCTCCAATTCTCTAAAAGAAACCCTTAATGAATTTTGGCTATAAAGTCATATTTATACCTTAATTCATTGGAGTGGCAAACTTGTAAATAAGTCCAAAACCCACTCCATCTCTAAATGGCCGGCCTTAAGGGTTTCATTGGGCTTTTAGGGCCTTTGTGAATTATTAGTCATTAAGTTGTCATACAACTTAAGTCAATGGGCTTGACGTTCGAAGCCCATTGGGCCTTGAGGCCCAAAACTACCCCGTGGTCTTTTAACATATTAATTAATCCTTGCCATAAATAATTAAACCATTTAATTATTCTTACTCATCTCCGTTGTTTCTTCAATCTTTACCTTACACGGTGTACGATCCATTAGGTTCCTTTTAGCGAGGCAGTGGGCGATCAAGAACTCTTTCAAATCGATTGTGAATTGAAACTTACTTTCAATTCTCCCTTTAGTGATTATACACGTTTAGGGCTTCCACAAACCATGAGTGACACCTAGCAGCATATCATGGTTACCCAAGCTAATCAGAAGAGGTAGAGAACCTATTCAGTTTAGGATTACAAATGCAATACGGTCTTTCTCTAATACAATACTCTTGACCACATTGTTTGGTTTGATAGTTTATTCATGTCTACTATCCAATGTGATTCATGTGCTTATATGATTACCTTGAATGTGATTTGGAACGCCTTCCTAAATCTCATTCATACTTTGGCCAGAGATTCTTAATCATATCATACAGTATTCTCCCTCAAATAGTTTGAAGGTTAGAGATCCCTTGTTGCGCATTCATATGCCTACATGATTAGATAGCTTGACCCCAACAATGCCGTGGACACTCCAATGGAATGCCATTTAACATGATCAAAGATCAAGGACCTAACCATTAGACATCTATGATGCCTCAGGTCAAAGGACTACTTTGCATTATTCCAACCATGAGTTCTCATGTGACATGAGTATGAGAACTCCTCGTTGATCGTGTTCAGTGAACTCATTCTCTATTGAGCACCTACGTACTTGTCTTGATGTCACACACACCAATGACTCGAGACTAGTCACTCTCCCTGAGAGAAGACACAACACGTAATGATCTTAACGGACTGTCAATGCCTAATTGGCAATCCTATGGTCAGGAACGTTTAGGATGTGTCTACGAATGAATGGTCTCATGAATCTAACTTCTTTAGATCGTATTCTCTCAATCACATATTCCTTGGACTTATCGTTTAAGCATATAACATTTATATGAGACGGCTTAAACAATAATCTTTGCCCTTGATATTAAACTAGATTAGTTTAACATATGAAATGTCCGTAAAGTATCATCATATGATTGGCTTTAGGGCACATTTCCAACAATCTCCCACTTGCACTAGAGCCAATCAGCTTGGTCATCAGTGATGATACCTCTTCTGTAGTCATTTCATAAATGGCTGAGTAGTAGGCTTAGACAATGGATATCTATATGTTATCCATAGAAGCAACCTTGAGAATAACGACGTTACCATTATACATGATCCTCAATCATGTGGTTCAGTCTCTCATATGAGTTTGGATCTTGATGAGACCTTGATTCCCTGGCTTGAGCTATCGCCCCTTTAGTGTCATAGTGTCAGTACACTAGATACACTTTCTGGTTGGAATCGAATAGAGTTCATAAATGAACTTTCCCATCCAAACAAAATTGTTGTAAGCTTCTATATGGCAATATATTTTGCATTCATAATGGAACACACCAAAGTCATTACTTTAATGTTTCCATCCAAATATCTCTTTACTCATAATAAAGAGATATCTGTTTATCTCTTCATTAATAATGAAGAAACATCAAATGATGGATTCGATTCATAATCTAATACATTTACGCTTCCTTTACGTTACTCTAATTCTTCCTCATTCTTTGAAGAATCTATCCTTTAGTATTTCTTAAATACTTAAGGACTTACTTGACAATTCCCATGGTTCTGGTCCTGGGCTTGCATTGATATTGTCTTGTACCGTTCTAGGTACAATTCATATCAATGTTTTTCATACAATATGAAATACATAAATCACCTTTCTGCGTATGCATAAAGGATTCTATTTATGCATTATTTCTTTGGGAGTCAAAGGGTACGTTCCCTTTGAGAAGAGCAACTACTTTGTCTAACTAGAGTTGTCCTCCTAATTGAAGTTTATCATCATATGAGAAACTTCCTAGCACATTTTGTCTATTATTAGGGCATGATATAATCCAATTATATCCTAAAATCTATCATTATAGATTTCCATCCCATGTATATAGACTATGTCTCCCATATACATTCTATCGTTATAGAATGTTTAAAGTCATAACTTTAACGAAGAAGTACTCATTCCATTTCTAAAATTAATATATCATATATATATTCATATATATCATATATATATACAATTTTAGGAATATGATTAACTCCCACTAATCTTTTGTAAACCTAGTAAACAAAAGATTCATTTACATCTATATGAGAAATCAAACAATTTGATCTTTCCCTCATAACACGCTTATGGTTCCCACAAGCTTGCTTAAGATTCATGATGGATGGATCTCTTCAACTTACATGTCTTGTGATTCATAGTTTTAGACATATATTATCAAGACTATCTTAATAATGGTTTCGGAAACCTATATTATGTCCAAACATTGAATCAACATTTAGTTGTAGCTAGCTATCTTCGAATTAATTGAAACTAAGACTACGTCAAAAATGGTTCCTTCAAAGTCAACCATTCTCTTTGATTGTAGCCACCTTAAGCTACCAATTAGCTATGAAGGTTTCATTATGTCGTGTCAAATGGTACTTTACCATTTCCTTGAGTATATATCGTATATACACTCAATGTAGTCATAAGGATTTTCATTCTTATTTCTTTCGAATTAAGAGGTGCAACTCTACGACATAGTCATAAAGTTCAAACCATTCAACTGAGACGGTTTATAAATCCTTCTTGACTACCTTGGAGCTTGTGGTATAGGAACTAGGTTGTTATATTTGTTGATTATCATCTTGTCTCTCAAAGAACCCATTCTTTGAGTTCTATCTTTCGTTCATTGCTCTATCTTACGCAAATCATATTGTAGGATTACAATGAACTACCCAACAAAACAACATTTGTTAGTTGGTTTATAGAAGTGATATCCAAAGGTTAATTTGAGGATATCCTTAAGATAATTTTCAAACAAATATTGCTTATTGGCACACAACCCCAAATCTTAACATGATTAAGATTTGTCTTTCTTTCTAACTACATCCTATGGAGTCATGAAAACTTTGGAAGATCTTCTAATTGACAATCATATTGTTTTAGAAGTATATATCCTATATATGGGTAATTGATAATATCCAACGAACCAAATCTTATTCAAGTTCGTTCTTCTCCTTATGGAGAAATCCATTATCATATGATGCTTCTTTCCTTGATATCTTTCAAGAAAACTATTCTAAAGTGTTACCATTCCTTGGATCAAATCTAAGGATGTAAATACTTTGGACGTCTTACTCATCAACTTACATTTCTTGAATTCTTTGAAACCTTTTGCAAAGTATTCGGACTTGTGTTTATTTAAAATAAACTATAGTCCAACCGAGGGTGATCTTCGGTGAATGTCATACAACATGAGTAATATTATGTTGTGGACAAGTGCCACTAACATCTAAGTGAATTAACCTCAACAACTTTGTGATTCTTTGTTCTTTCCAAAAGAATAAAGATTCGAACATTTCGCCTCTATACAATTTTAATAAGAAGGCATTGGATCCGGATCTAACGATCCATTGCATCCATCTATTAACAACTCGTAATTTATGTTTTAGAGGTATCACAACTTTAGTTGGGATTAGTCACTACCTTGCAACCTTTTGGGTTTTAAGCATCGTTAGATTCTGAACAGTTTAACACTACCCCATCATCTCTACTATAGAGATAATCAATTAGATTACTATAATCCAATCATTGATTAATAAAGAACAATGTTTTTGTCAAACAAAACATTCATCCATCTCTACTATAGTGACGGAATTAAGTTCCTTAAAATTGGAATGTAAAGACAATCTTTGTTTTTCCATTTCTTTGGTAGTTCATATGAGGAGGTAAGTACTAACTGCTTTCGCATAAATCTATATTTTATTCACGTTTTGTATGTGAAGTACTTTCTCTTCTCTCATATATCTTCTACTTCTTATTAGTCATACTTTTACAACGATTTGTAAAACATAGTTACTAATACGGAATCTAGCATTCAAGTAGAAGAACCAACTGTTCTGAACTTTTCAAGAACAATTTTACAACACCTTCGAAAGGTGTGTTCTTGACACTTTGCAAGACATTTCTTGCAAATACCCCTTCCAATGTCCATCCTTTCATAAAGAAAGTTTGTTCCCTTGGAGTTATTTCGCTTTCTTCATTTGACTTCTCCTTTGACTACCATAGTCAAGGTCCCTAAACTCCCACTGAAGGAAGATTTGTGAAAAACATGTTCATTTAAGCAACATCAATAGCATGCTATTAACAATTAAAAGGCGGAATCATGCTAGCATGCACTTAAAAACAAAACATTAACCATGAAATTCAAAGCCTAGTAGATTGGTGAACCAAGACTCAACTCAAATCAAAGTGAGTTGAGAAATATATACCTTTGTAGATTCCTCTTTGCATAAGCAAAGGCTAATCACCCAAAGAGAGGGCCTTCATTCCTTGCTTCTTAGATCCATGGATTTGGATGGATGAAATGGTTCTCCAAGTTCCCAAAAATTGAGAACCTCTAAGTCTCTACACCAAGGTTAGATTGGAGAAGAAATGAGTGACCTTGGAGGAGTAGGATTACTAGATACACCCTCCAAGGGGGCCGGCCTCCTAGAGAGAAAAGGAGAGACATGTTCTCCCCAATTTTCTCCAAAAGAACCCTTAATGAATTTTAGGCTATAAAGTTCTTTATATAGTCACTTCTTTAAATGACCTAAAGAACCAAAAACCCTAATTCAACACACATGGCCGGCCATATAAGGGATATGGGCTTTTGGGCCTTTGTGAATCTTTATTCATTAAATTGTCATACAACTTAAGTCAATGGGCTTGACGTTCGAAGCCCATTGGGCCTTAAGGTCCAAAACTTTCCCGAGGTCTTTAACGAACTTATTCGTTTGATTAATTAACATATTAATTAATCCTTGCCATAAATAATTAAACCATTTAATTATTCTTACTCATCTCCATTGTTTCTTCAATCTCCACCTTACACGGTGCACGATCCATTAGGTTCCTTTTAGCGAGGCAAAGGGCGATTAAAACCATTTCACATCGATTGTGAATTGAAACTTACTTTCAATTCTCCCTTTAGTGATTATACACGTTTAGGGCTTCCACAAACCATGAGTGACACCTAGCAGCATATCATGGTTACCCAAGCTAATCAGAAGAGGTAGAGAACCTATTCAGTTTAGGATTACAAATGCAATATGGTCTTTCTCTAATACAATACTCTTGACCACATTGTTTGGTTTGATAGTTTATTCATGTCTACTATCCAATGTGATTCGTTTGCTTATATGATTACTTTGAATGTGATTTGGAATGGCTTCCTAAATCTCATTCATACTCTAGCCAGAGATATTTAATCATATCATAGTGTATTCTCCCTCAAACAGTTTGAAGGTTAGAGATCCCTTGTTGCGCATTCATATGCCTACATGATTAGATACCTTGACCCCAACAATGCCGTGGACACTCAAATGGAATGCCATTTAACATGATCAAAGATCAAGGACCTAACCATTAGACATCTATGATGCCTCAGGTCAAAGGACTACTTTGCATTATCCCAACCATGAGTTCTCATGTGACATGAGTATGAGAACTCCTCGTTGATCGTGTTCAGTGGACTCATTCGCTATTGAGCACCTACATGCTTGTCTTGATGTCACACACACAAATGACTCGAGACTAGTCACTCTCACTAAGAGAAGACATAGCATGTACTGATCTTAACGGACTGTCAATGCCCAATTGGCAATCCTATGATCAGGAACGTTTAGGATGTGTCTACGAAAGAATGGTCTTATGAATCTAACTTCTTTAGATTGCATTCTCCCAATCACATATTCCTTGGACTTTATCGTTTAAGCATATAACATTTATATGAGACGGCTTAAATAATAATCTTTGCCCTTGATATTAAACTAGATTAGTTTAACATGTGAAATGTCCGTAAAGTATCATCACATGATTGGTTTTAGGGCACATTTCCAACAATCTCCCACTTGCACTAGAGCCAATCAGCTTGTTCATCTGTGATGATTCCTCTTCTGTAGTCATTTCATAAATGGCTGAGTAGTAAGCCTAGACAATGGATATCTATATGTTATCCATAGAAGCAACCTTGAGAATATCGACGTCACCATTATACATGATTCTCAATCATGTGGTTCAGTCTCTCATATGAGTTCGGATCTTGATGAGACCTTGATTCCCTGGCTTGAGCTATCGCCCCATTAGTGTCATAGTGTCAGTACACTAGATACACTTTCTGGTTGGAATCGAATAGAGAGTTCATAAATGAACTTTCCCATCCAAACAACATTGTTGTAAGCTTTTATATGGCAATATATTTTGCATTCATAATGGAACACACTAAAGTCATTACTTTAATGTTTCCATCCAAATATCTTTCCTTAGTCATAATAAAGAGATATCTGTTTATCTCTTCATTAATAATGAAGAAACATCCAATGATGGATTAGATTCATAATCTAATACATTTACGCTTCCCTTACGTTACTCTAATTCTTCCTCATTCTTTGAAGAATCTATCCTTTAGTATTTCTTAAATACTTAAGGACTTACTTGACAGTTGCCATGGTTCTAATCCTGGGCTTGCACTGATATCGTCTTGTACCGTTCTAGGTACAATTCATATCAACGTTTTTCATACAATATGAAATACGTAAATCACCTTTCTGCGTATGCATAAAGGATTCTATTTATGCATTATTTCTTTGGGAGTCAAAGGGTATGTTCCCTTTGAGAAGAGCAACTTCCTAGTCTCACTAGAGTTGTCTTTTGATTTGAAGTTTGTCATCATATGAGAAACTTCCTAGCATCTTTTGTCTATTATTAGGGATTGATATAATCAAATTATATCATCAAATCTATCAATATAGATTTCCATCCCATGTATATAGACTATGTCTCCCATACACATTCTATCTTTATAGAAGTACTCATTCCATTTCCAAAATTAATATATCATATATATATATTCATATATATCATATATATATTTATATATATAAATATATACAATTTTAGGAATATGATTAACTCCCACTAATCTTTTGTAAACCTAGTAAAGAAAAGATTCATTTACATCTATATGAGAAATCAAACAATTAGATCTTTCTCTCATAAGACGCTTATGGCTCCCACTAGCTTGCTAAGATCCATGATGGTTGGATCTCTACAACTTACATGTTTTGTGATTCATAGTTTTAGACATATATTATTAGGACTATCTTAATAATGGTTTCCGAAACCTATATTATGTCCAAACATTGAATCAACATTTAGTTGTAGCTAGCTATCTTCGAATTAATTGAAACTAAACTACATCAAAAATGGTTCCTTCAAAGTCAACCATTCTCTTTGATTGTAGTCACCTTAAGCTACCAATTAGCTATGAAGGTTTCATTATTTCGAGTCAAATGGTACTTTACCATTTCCTTGAGTATATGTCATATATACACTCAATGTAGTCATAAGGATTTTCATTCTTTTCGAATTAAGAGGTGCAACTCTACGACATAGTCATAAAGTTCAAACCATTCAACTGAGACGGTTTATAAATCCTTCTTGACAACCTTGGAGCTTGTGGTATAGGAACTAGGTTGTTGTATTTGTTGATTATCATCTTGTCTCTCAAAGAACCCATTCTTTGAGTTCTATCTTTCGTTCATTGCTCTATCTTAGGCAAATCATATTGTAGGATTACAATGAACTACCCAACAAACAACATTTGTTAGTTGGTTTATAGAAGTGATATCCAAATGTTAATTTAAGGATATTCACAAGATAATTCTCAAACAAATATTGCTTATTGGCACACAACCCCAAATCTTAACATGATTAAGATTTGTCTTTCTTTCCAACTACATCCTATGGAGTCATGAAAATTTTTGGAAGATCTTCTAATTGACAATCATATTGTTTTAGAACTATATATCCTATATATATGGGTAATTGATAATATCCAACGAACCAAATCTTATTCAAGTTCGTTCTTCTCCTTATGGAGAAATCCATTATCATATGATGCTTCTTTCCTTGATATCTTTCAAGAAAACTATTCTAAAGTGTTACTATTCCTTGGATCAAATCTAAGGATGTAAATACTTTGGACGTCTTACTCATCAACTTACATTTCTTGAATTCTTTGAAACCTTTTGCAAAGTATTCGGACTTGTGTTTATTTAAAATAAACTATAGTCCAACTGAGGGTGATCTTCTGTGAATGTCATACAACATGAGTAATATTATGTTGTGGACAAGTGCCACTAACATCTAAGTGAATTAACCTCAACAACTTTGTGATTCTTTATTCTTTCCAAAAGAATAAAGATTCAAACATTTTGCCTCTATACAATTTTAACAAGAAGGCATTGGATCCGGATCTAACGATCCAAAGTATCCATCTATGACTAACTCGTAATTTATGTTTTTGGAGGTATCACAACTTCAGTTGGGATTAATCACTACCTTGCAACCTTTTGGGTTTTAAGCATCGTTATATTCTAAACAGTTAACACCACCATATTATCTCTACTATAGAGACAATCAATCAGATTACCATAATCCAATCATTAATTAATAAAGAACAATGTTTTGTCATACAAAACATTCATCCATCTCTACTATAGTGACGGAATTAAATTCCTTAAAATTGGAATGTAAAGACAATCTTTGGTTTTTCCAATTTCTTTGGTAGTTCATATGAGGAAGTAAGTACCATCTGCTTTCGCAGAGATCTATATTTGATTCACTTTCCGAATGTGAAGTACTTTCTCTTCACTCATAAATCTTCTACTTCTTATTAGTCACACTTTTACAACGATTGTAAAACATAGTTACTAATACGGAATCAAACATTCAAGTAGAAGAACCAACTATTTTGAACTATTCAAGAACAATTTACAACACCTTCGAAAGGTGTGTTCTTGACACTTGCAAGACATTTCTTGCAAATACCCCTTCCAATGTCCATCCTTTCATAAAGAAAGTTTGTTCCCTTGGAGTTATTTCGCTTTCTTCATTTGACTTCTCCTTTGACTACCATAGTCAAGGTCCCTAAACTCCCACTATCTCTCTTGAAACTTATTTCAATTGTGTTATACACATCAAACAATTTGGAGAGCATGTGTTTATTGTTCACTATATAGTTTACAATAAACTTAGTGAACGATTTGGATAGGGACACAAAGGTGAAGTCCTAGCCTAGTTTCCGTCTCGTTAAGTGGTTTATCACTTCAACACTCAATGATTCAAAATCATCATAAGTCCATGTTGATGGACTATTTTTGTCAACCAACCATTATGTTCTAAACATAATTACAAACTTTCAAGAGTTGTTCAAGGCAACTCTCATTTCTTCATACAACAATTTGTAAGTGAAGAATCATGGCACATAAAGTGTCCATGTCTTTGTGCTTTCTCCTTAAGTTCTTTGTTCATTTAACAAAGAAACAAGCACTAAGTGTTTGCATTGACTAAGGGTTGTTCAAAACAACTCATTATTTCTTCATACAACGATTTGTAAGTGAAGAACTAATAACACAAAAAGTGTCCTTTTCTTTATGCTAATCTTCGTAAGTTCCTTTGTTCATATAACGAAGGAATAAGCATTGGTTGTTTGTGTTGTCCTCTTCATGATAGACTTTTCTAA
Organism: Malus fusca; assembly: GCA_035220775.1. Lineage (NCBI taxonomy): Eukaryota > Viridiplantae > Streptophyta > Magnoliopsida > Rosales > Rosaceae > Malus > Malus fusca. The sequence goes on along the minus strand of CM069066.1, from coordinate 16,082,054 downwards.
CATGTTCTTCCAATGATACATTATCATTAGGAAGATTGTGAGGATGAGACTACTTAGATACATATGCAATCCTTTTAAGACATTCTTTGGGATTGTGGTACCAAGTCCGGAAACTAAAACATTCGGTTTTTATTTGTCAAGTGTTGGATAGCGTTTGCAAATATATTGGTAAACAAATACATAACGAATATAAATTGATTGATTTTAAGCCATTTGATTCGGGTCTTTAAATCAAATAGCACCACCCACTATTTTTGGCAAATTCCATATCCCTCATTGGAATTCGAGAGTTTTGGAGGAAACTCTTAGTAGGGTATGGGAGACTCACTACTACCAAGCCCACCTCAAAATGATATGATGTTGGCTAGCATTAATAATAATGAGAGAGTACACTTACTCATTTGCATCTCTTGCAAGTACCCATCAATTTGGCCTCTAGAAAATGTCACCTCACAATGATATGATGTTGGCTCCATTTCTCTTAGTTAAGTCATTCCCACCATGCTTAGTGCGTGAAGGGGTTCAAGAATAGCCTCACGATGATACGATGTCGGCCATCCTCGTTGCCTACACTCACCTCATCAAGTATGTATATAGACTCCACCTGAGTATAAGCATGCACTTTGAACTTCCCCATGATAGGGTGAAGGCGATGTACAAGTCATAAACGATTGGAGCTACCACGGTGGAAGGCCACGAAAGAGTGTTCAAAGCACTCTCACGCTTATCAACTTAATCATGGTTTGGTTGAGGGTTTTAGGTCTCATCACACACAAATATTCATTTTAATCTTTATTAAAACAATTTTGGTCCTATTACAACTATTGGTCCATTTGATTGAATTTAGTTGTATATAATACTCCCACTATGCTTATAAAACGTTTTTTAAAGCAAGAGTATATGATACTACTAACATAAACTTTGCATTCATTTAATGGACTATATAGTTGCCTTAGGGCCTTAGGATGACTATGAACCTTTGTTTAGATTCAACACGAGCCTAGTGTTGAATCTCGGACTAGGGATGGTGATTGATTTTAGTTACGCATTTAATCACATTAAGGCGTGTTGTCTTAGGGGCGTTGGACCCAACTACTCCATTTTCATGCATATCAAATAAAGCAAGAAAGAAGTACTTCAAAGTAAAGGTGAGCTTATGCTCATTACAACATTTGCATAATATAAATTACTGTAAAGTAAAGAAGAGCTTATGCTCTTTTACAACATTTGATCAAATCAAATTACAACCAAAATTAATCTACTCATTCCCATGGTTCAAACAAATTTGAAACGGCCTTTCACATAGCTCAATTATCGTAGGCTTAGGTTCATAATCACCCTTTAATTAATTAACACTTTAACTAATTAAATTGAATGCAACATTTTCATTTGGTTTTTGTATCCATAAAATTGATTTAAATGGAGCTAAATAAAATGAAAATCCAATTCTCATTTAAAGAGACAAAACATTTTTGTTCTCTACCTAATTTGGGCCAATATGCAATAACCACAACTTCTGGGCTATATTTCAAAAATTTTGGGGTCACTTTGTAAAAAACACAAAAGTCCACTACTTCATGTAAATACAACTAGAACCCAAAATTTAAACAATGCAAAAACTCCATTAAAGGAACAAAACAATTTGTCCTTTAGCGTTTTTGGACCTAAACGTAAAAACGTAAACTTTTGGGCCAAAGTGCAAATACACAAAAGTATCAAAACTTTATGTAATTGCATAAAAGCCCCAAAAGTACTCCCACTTGAGGGAGGGCCGGTTTTGGAGAAGAAAAGGGGTGATGTGTGTGTTGATTTGTGAGTTTTGACATAAAGCATGCAAGTGGTGCAAGTGGTGTGTGTGAAAGGGAATTAATCCTTTCACACCCACCAATATTTCTTACACCATTTAAACAAATATCTAATGCATTAAAACATTTGAAAAAACATAAAACATAAACTTTATGAAATAAATCAAAACACAAACCTTTTTGTTCTTGGCAAAAATGTCAAGAACAATCAAGAACATTCATGAAAAACTCAAAAACTTTCCATGAACATTTTTCATCCAAAAACATACCAAAACCATTTTAACTTTAGGCAAATAACATATAACCAAACTAGGGTACATAGGGGTTTCAAAAGTTACTTGAAAACACTTTTAACAAGTCAAACAAGAACCCAAAAATCCACCCTTTGGATTTGGCCGAAAATCCCCAAAGTCATGGCACCAAATTTTAGCTCCAATATTCATGCTCATATGAACTACATCTACAACATTTGAGATGGCAAATTTTCTAACAAAATTTACATTCAAAGAAACAAGAATAAAGCTTGTAACATATTACAACTTTTAAATCAAAACTATGAACTACAAAACCCAAAAGGATTCACCAACTACTAGACCTAGGCTCTGATACCACTTGAAGGAAATTTTGTGAAACACATGTTCATTTAAGCAACATCATATAGAATGCAATTAACAATTAAAGGCGGAATCATGCTAGCATGCACTGAAAAACAAAACATCAACCATGAAATTCAAAGCCTAGTAGATTGGTGAACCAAGACTCAACTCAAATCAAAGTGAGTTGAGAAAATTATACCTTTGTAGATTCCTCTTTGCATAAGCAAAGGCTAATCACCCAAAGAGAGGGCCTTCATTCCTTGCATCTTAAATCTATGGATTTGGATGGAAGAATATGATTCTCCAAGTTCTCAAAGTTACTTGAAAACACTTTTAACAAGTCAAACAAGAACCCAAAAATCCACCCTTTGGATTTGGCCGAAAATCCCCAAAGTCATGGCACCAAATTTTAGCTCCAATATTCATGCTCATATGAACTACATCTACAACATTTGAGATGGCAAATTTTCTAACAAAATTTACATTCAAAGAAACAAGAATAAAGCTTGTAACATTTACAACTTTTAAATCAAAGACTATGAACTACAAAACCCAAAAGGATTCACCAACTACTAGACCTACGCTCTGATACCACTTGAAGGAAGATTTGTGAAAAACATGTTCATTTGAATAACATCAATAGCATGCTATTAACAATTAAAAGGCGGAATCATGCTAGCATGCACTTAAAAACAAAACATTAACCATGAAATTCAAAGCCTAGTAGATTGGTGAACCAAGACTCAACTCAAATCAAAGTGAGTTGAGAAATATATACCTTTGTAGATTCCTCTTTGCATAAGCAAAGCCTAATCACCCAAAGAGAGGGCCTTCATTCCTTGCTTCTTAGATCCATGGATTTGGATGGGTGAAATGGTTCTCCAAGTTCCCAAAAATTGAGAACCTCTAAGTCTCTACACCAAGGTTAGATTGGAGAAGAAATGAGTGACCTTGGAGGAGTAGGATTGCTAGATACACCCTCCAAGGGGGCCGGCCTCCTAGAGAGAAAAGGAGAGACATGTTCTCTCCAATTTTCTCCAAAAGAACCCTTAATGAATTTTAGGCTATAAAGTTCTTTATATAGTCACTTCTTTAAATGACCTAAAGAACCAAAAACCCTAATTCAACACACATGGCCGGCCATATAAGGGATATGGGCTTTTGGGCCTTTGTGAATCTTTATTCATTAAATTGTCATACAACTTAAGTCAATGGGCTTGACATTCGAAGCCCATTGGGCCTTAAGGTCCAAAACTATCCCGAGGTCTTTAACGAACTTATTCGTTTGATTAATTAACATATTATAGAAGGCTAGAAATCCCTTGTTGCGCATTCATATGCCTACATGATTAGATACCTTGACCCCAACAATGCCGTGGACACTCAAATGGAATGCCATTTAACATGATCAAAGATCAAGGACCTAACCATTAGACATCTATGATGCCTCAGGTCAAAGGACTACTTTGCATTATCTCAACCATGAGTTCTCATGTGACATGAGTATGAGAACTCCTCGTTGATCGTGTTTAGTGGACTCATTCGCTATTGAGCACCTACATGCTTGTCTTGATGTCACACACACCAATGACTCGAGACTAGTCACTCTCACTAAGAGAAGACATAGCATGTACGGATCTTAACGGACTGTCAATGCCCAATTGGCAATCCTATGATCAGGAACGTTTAGGATGTGTCTACGAAAGAATGGTCTCATGAATCTAACTTCTTTAGATTGCATTCTCCCAATCACATATTCCTTGGACTTTATCGTTTAAGCATATAACATTTATATGAGACGGCTTAAATAATAATCTTTGCCCTTGATATTAAACTAGATTAGTTTAACATGTGAAATGTCCGTAAAGTATCATCACATGATTGGTTTTAGGGCACATTTCCAACACCCACTATCTTTCTTGAAACTTATTTCAATTGTATTATACACATCAAACAATTTGGAGAGCATGTGGTTATTGTTCACTATATAGTTTACAATAAACTTAGTGAACCATTTGGATAGGGACTCAAATGTGAAGTCCTTGCCTAGTTTTCGTTTCTTTAAGTGGTGTAACACTTCAACACTCAATGATTCAAAATCATCATAAGTCCATGTTGATGGACTATTTTTGTAAACCAACCATTATGTTCTAAACATAATTGCAAACTTTCAAGAGTTGTTCAAGGCAACTCTCATTTCTTTATACAACAATTTGTAAGTGAAGAATCATGGCACATTAAGTGTCCATGCCTTTGTGCTTTCTTCTCAAGTTCCTTGTTCATGTAACAAAGAAATAAGCACTAAGTATTTGCATTGACTAAGGGTTGTTCAAAACAACTCATTATTTCTTCATACAACGATTTGTGAGTGAAGAACTAATAACACTAAAAGTGTCCTTTTCTTTATGCTAATCTTCGTAAGTTCCTTTGTTCATTTAACAAAGGATTAAGCATTGGTTGTTTGTGTTGTCCTCTTCATGATAGATTTTTCTAACATGTTCTTCCAATGATACATTATCATTAGGAAGATTGTGAGGATGAGACTACTTAGGTACATATCGAATCCTTTTAAGACATTCTTTGGGATTGTGGTACCAAGTCCGGAAACTAAAACATTCGGTTGCAAATATATTGGTAAACAAATACATAACGAATATAAATTGATTGATTTTAAGCCATTTGATCCGGGTCTTTAAATCAAATAGCACCACCGACTATTTTTGGCAAATTCCATATCCCTCATTGGAATTCAAGAGTTTTGGAGGAAACTCTTAGTAGGGTATGGGAGACTCACTATTACCAAGCCCACCTCAGAATTATATCATGTTGGCTAGCGTTAATAATAATGAGAGAGTACGCTTACTCATTTGCATCTCTTGCAAGTACCCATCTTATTTGGCCTCTAGAAAAATGATGCCTCAGAATTATATCATGTTGGCGTCATTGTACTTAGTTAAGTCATTCCTACCATGCCTAGTTCGTGTAGGGGTTCAAGCATAGCCTCAGAATTATAGTTGGCTAAACTCGTTGCCTACCTCGCTTCATCATGTATGTATATAGAACTCCTCATGAGTGTAAGCATGCACTTTGTACTCCCCCATTATAGGGTGAAGCCGGTGTACAAGTCACAAACGATCGGAGTCTACCATGGTGGAAGGCCACGAAAGAGTGTTCAAAGCACTCTCACGCTTATCAACTTAATAATGGTTTGGTTGAGGGTTTTAGGTCTCATCACATATAAATATTCATTTTAATCTTTATTAAAACAATTTTTGTCCTATTACAACTATTGGTCCATTTGATTGTTTTTAGTTGTATATAATACTCCCACTATGCTTATAAAACGGTTTTTAAAGCAAGAGTATATGATACTACTAACATAAGCTTTGCATTCATTTGATGGACTATATAGTTGCCTTAGGGCCTTAGGATGACTATGAACCTTTGTTTAGATTCAACACGAGCCGAGTGTTGAATCTCGGACTAGGGATGGTGATTGATTTTAGTTACGCGTTTAATCACATTAAGGCGTGTTGTTCCTATTGGGTGTTGGACCCTCTACTCCATTTTCATGCATATCAAATAAAACAAGAATGGAGTACTTTAAAGTAAAGAAGAGCTTATGCTCTTTTACAACAATTGATCAAAATAAATTACTTTAAAGTAAAGAAGAGCTTATGCTCTTTTACAACATTTGATCAAATCAAATTACAACCAAAATTAATCTACACATTCCCATGGTTCAAACAAATTTGAAACGGCCTTTCACATAGCTCAATTATCGTAGGCTTAGGTTCATAATCACCCTTTAATTAATTAACGCTTTAACTAATTAAATTGAATGCAACATTTTCATTTGGTTTTTGTATCCATAAAATTGATTTAAATGGAGCTAAATGAAATGAAAATCCAATTCTCATTTAAAGAGACAAAACAATTTTGTTCTCAACCTAATTTGGGCCATCATGCAATAACCACAACTTTTTGTGCTATATTGCGAAAACACAAACTTTTGGGGTCACTTTGTAAAAACACAAAAGTCCACTACTTCATGTAAATACAACTAGAACCCAAAATTTAAACAATGCAAAAGCTTCATTAAAGGAACAAAACAATTTGTCCTTTAGCGTTTTTGGACCTAAACGTAAAAACGTAAAGTTTTGGGCCAAAGTGCAAATACACAAAAGTATCAAAACTTTATGTAATTGCATAAAAGACCCAAAAGACTCCCACTTGAGGGAGTGGCCGGTTTTAGGAGGAAAGGGAGTGATGTGTGTGTGTTGATTTGTGAGTTTTGAAATAAAGCATGCAAGTGGTGTGTGTGAAAGGAAATTAATCCTTTCACACCCACCAATATCTCTTACACCATTCAAATAAATATCTAACTCATTTAAATAAATAATAAATCATAAAACAAAAACTTTATGAAATAAATCAAAACTTTGAATCAAAACACAAAACTTTTTGTTCTTGGCAAAAATGTCAAGAACAATGAAGAACATTCATGAAAAACACAAAAAATTTCCATGAACATTTTTCATCCAAAAACATCCCAAAACCATTCAAATTTTAGGGAAATAACATATAACCAAACTAGGGTACATAGGGGTTCCAAAAGTTACTTGAAAACACTTTTAACAAGTCAAACAAGAACCCAAAAATCCACCATTTGGATATGGCCGAAAATCCCCAAAGTCATGGCACCAAATTTTATCTCCAATATTCATGCTCATATGAACTACATCTACAACATTTGAGATGGCAAATTTTCTAACAAAATTTACATTCAAAGAAACAAGAATAAAGCTTGTAACATATTACAACTTTTAAATCAAAACTATGAACTACAAAACCCAAAAGGATTCACCAACTACTAGACCTAGGCTCTGATACCACTTGAAGGAAATTTTGTGAAACACATGTTCATTTAAGCAACATCATATAGCATGCAATTAACAATTAAAGGCGGAATCATGCTAGCATGCACTTAAAAACAAAACATCAACCATGAAATTCAAAGCCTAGTAGATTGGTGAACCAAGACTCAACTCAAATCAAAGTGAGTTGAGAAAATTATACCTTTGTAGATTCCTCTTTGCATAAGCAAAGGCTAATCACCCAAAGAGAGGGTCTTCATTCCTTGCATCTTAAATCTATGGATTTGGATGGAAGAATATGATTCTCCAAGTTCTCAAAATAGAGAACCTCTAAGTCTCCACACCAAGGATGGATTGATGAAGAAATGAGTGACCTTGGAGGAGCAAAATTACTAGCTAATTCCTCCAAGGGGGCCGGCCTCTTCAGAGAGAAAATAGAGAGATAGGTTCTCTCCAATTCTCTAAAAGAAACCCTTAATGAATTTTGGCTATAAAGTCATATTTATACCTTAATTCATTGGAGTGGCAAACTTGTAAATAAGTCCAAAACCCACTCCATCTCTAAATGGCCGGCCTTAAGGGTTTTATTGGGCTTTTAGGGCCTTTGTGAATTATTAGTCATTAAGTTGTCATACAACTTAAGTCAATGGGCTTGACGATCGAAGCCCATTGGGCCTTGAGGCCCAAAACTAACCCGTGGTCTTTTAACGAACTTATTCGTTTGATTAATTAACATATTAATTAATCCTTGCCATAAATAATTAAACCATTTAATTATTCTTACTCATCTCCGTTGTTTCTTCAATCTTTACCTTACACGGTGTACGATCCATTAGGTTCCTTTTAGCGAGGCAGTTGGCGATTCAGAACTCTTTCAAATCAATTGTGAATTGAAACTTACTTTCAATTCTCCCTTTAGTGATTATACACGTTTAGGGCTTCCACAAACCATGAGTGACACCTAGCAGCATATCATGGTTACCCAAGCTAATCAGAAGAGGTAGAGAACCTATTCAGTTTAGGATTACAAATGCAATACGGTCTTTCTCTAATACAATACTCTTGACCACATTGTTTGGTTTGATAGTTTATTCATGTCTACTATCCACTGTGATTCGTGTGCTTATATGATTACCTTGAATGTGATTTGGAACGCCTTCCTAAATCTCATTCATACTCTGGCCATAGATTCTTAATCATATCATAGAGTATTCTCCCTCAAACAGTTTGAAGGTTAGAGATCCCTTGTTGCGCATTCATATGCCTACATGATTAGATAGCTTGACCCCAACAATGCCGTGGACACTCTAATGGAATGCCATTTAACATGATCAAAGATCAAGGACCTAACCATTAGACATCTATGATGCCTCAGGTCAAATGACTACTTTGCATTATCCCAACCATGAGTTCTCATGTGACATGAGTATGAGAACTCCTCGTTGATCGTGTTCAGTGGACTCATTCGCTATTGAGCACCTACATGCTTGTCTTGATGTCACACACACCAACGACTCGAGACTAGTCACTCTCCCTGAGAGAAGACACATCACGTAATGATCTTAACGGACTGTCAATGCCCAATTGGCAATCCTATGATCAGGAACGTTTAGGATGTGTCTACGAAAGAATGGTCTCATGAATCTAACTTCTTTAGATCGTATTCTCTCAATCACATATTCCTTGGACTTATCGTTTAAGCATATAACATTTATATGAGACGGCTTAAACAATAATCTTTGCCCTTGATATTAAACTAGATTAGTTTAACATATGAAATGTCCGTAAAGTATCATCATATGATTGGCTGTAGGGCACATTTCCAACAGGCTGTGATACCACTTGAAGGATTATTTTGTGAAAACATGTTCATTTGAGCAACATCATATAGCATGCAATTAACAATTAAAGGCGGAATCATGCTTGCATGCACTCAAAAACAAAACATTAACCATGAAATTCAAAGCCTAGTAGATTGGTGAACCAAGACTCAACTCAAATCAAAGTGAGTTGAGAAATTTATACCTTTGTAGATTCCTCTTTGCATAAGCAAAGCCTAATCACCCAAAGAGAGGGCCTTCATTCCTTGCTTCTTAAATCTATGGAATTGGATGGAAGAATAGGATTCTCCAAGTTCCCAAAATAGAGAACCTCTAATTCTCTACACCAAGGTTAGATTGGAGAAGAAAATGAGTGACCTTGGAGGAGTTGGATTGCTAGCTAATCCCTCCAAGGGGGCCGGCCTCCTAGAGAGAAAATGAGAGACATCTTCTCTCCAATTTTCTCCAAAAGAACCCTATTTGAATTTAGGCTATAAAGTTCTTTATATAGTCACTTCTTTAAGTGACCTAAAGAACCAAAAAACCCAAATTCATATCACATGGGCGGCCACATAAGGGATTTGGGCTTTTGGGCCCTTGTGAATCTTTATTCATTAAATTGTCATACAACTTAAGTCAATGGGCTTGACGTTCGAAGCCCATTGGGCCTTAAGGTCCAAAACTATCCCGAGGTCTTTAACGAACTTATTCGTTGGATTAATTAACATATTAATTAATCCTTGCCATAAATAATTAAACCATTTAATTATTCTTACTCATCTCCATTGTTTCTTCAATCTCTACCTTTACACGGTGTACGATCCATTAGTTTCCTTTTAGCGAGGCAGTGGGCGATTAAAACCATTTCAAATCGATTGTGAATTGAAACTTACTTTCAATTCTCCCTTTAGTGATTATACACGTTTAGGGCTTCCACAAACCATGAGTGACACATAGCAGCATATCATGGTTACCCAAGCTAATCAGAAGAGGTGGAGAACCTACTCAGTTTAGGATTACAAATGCAATATGGTCTTTCTCTAATACAATACTTTTGACCACATTTTTTGGTTTGATAGTTTATTCATGTCTACTATCCAATGTGATTCGTGTGCTTATATGATTACCTTGAATGTGATTTGGAACGCCTTCCTAAATCTCATTCATACTCTGATAAGAGATTTTCAATCATATCATAGAGTATTCTCCCTCAAACGGTTTGAAGGTTAGAGATCCCTTGTTGCGCATTTAATTGCCTCCATGGCTAAGTGGCTTAACCCCAACGATGCCGTGGACACCCCGAATGGAGTGACTTTGCATAGTCAAAGATCAAGGACTTAACCACAAGACAACTACGATGCCTCAGGTCAAAGGACTACTTTGCATTATCCCAACCATGAGTTCTCATGTGACATGAGTATGAGAACTCCTCGTTGATCGTGTTCAGTGGACTCATTCGCTATTGAGCACCTACATGCTTGTCTTGATGTCACACACACCAACGACTCGAGACTAGTCACTCTCCCTGAGAGAAGACATAGCACGTACTGATCTTAATGGACTATCAATGCCCAATTGGCAATCCTATGATCAGGAACGTTTAGGATATGTATACGAAAGAATGGTCTCATGAATCTAACTTCTTTAGATTGCATTGTCCCAATCATATATATTCCTTGGACTTATCGTTTAAGCATATAACATTTATATGAGACGGCTTAAACAATAATCTTTGCCCTTTATATTTAAACTACATTAGTTTAACTTGTGAAATGTCCTTAAAGTATCATCATATGATTGGTTTTAGAGCATATTTCCAACACCCATGTATATAGACTATGTCTCCCATATCCATTCTATCTTTATAGAATGTTTAAAGTCATAACTTTAATGAAGAAGTATTCTTTTCATTTCCAAAATTAATATATCATATATATTTTAAATTTTAGGAACATGATTAACTCCCACTAATCTTTTGTAAACCTAGTAAACAAAAGATTCAATTACATCTTTATGAGAAATCAATTGATTTGATCTTTCTCTCATAAGACGCTTATAGCTCCCACTAGCTTGCTAAGATCCATGATGGATGGATCTCTACAACTTACATGTCTTGTGATCCATAGTTTTAGACATATATTATCAAGACTATCTTAATAATGGTTTCGGAAACCCATATTATGTCCAAACATTGAATCACCATTTAGTTGTAGCTAGCAATCTTCGAATTAATTGAAAACAAGACTATCTCAAAGATGGTTTCTTCAAAGTCAACCAATCTCTTTGATTGTAGTCACCTTAAGCTACCAATTAGCTATAAAGGTTTCATTATTTCGGGTCAAATGGTACTTTACCATTTCCTTGAGTATATGTCGTATATACACTCAATGTAGTCATAAGGATTTTCATTCTTATTTCTTTCGAATTAAGAGGTGTAACTCTATGACATAATCATAAAGTTCAAACCATTCAACTGAGACAGTTCATAAATCCTTCTGGACTACCTTGGAGCTTGTGGTATAGGAACTAGGTTGTTGTATTTGTTGATCACTATCTTGTCTTTCAAAGAACCCATTCTTTGAGTTCTATCCCTCGTTCATTTGCTCTATCTTAGGCAAATCCTAGTGTAGGATTACAATGAACTACCCAACAAACAACATTTGTTGGTTGGTTTATAGAAGTGATATCCAAATGTTAATTTAAGGATACCCACAAGATAATTCTTAAACAAATATTGTTTATTAGCACACAATCCCAAATCTTAACATGATTAAGATTTGTCTTTCTTTCCAACTACATCCTATGGAGCATGAAAATTTTGGAAGATCTTCTAATTGACAATCATATTGTCTTAGAAGTATATATCCTATATATGGGTAATTGATAACATCCAACGAACTAAATCTTATTCGAGTTCGTTCTTTTTCTCAACGGAGAAATCCATTATCTTATGATGCTTCTTTCCTTGATATTTTTCAAGGAAACTGTTCTAAAGTGTTATCTTTCCTTGGATCAAATCTAAGGAGGTAAATACTTTAGACGTCTTACTCATCAATGATGTGAGAATTACTTGACACATAAATTAAACCCAAAATTTGATGTGAAAATTAACTAACACACAAATTAAACCCTCTTGTGACAATTGTAGTATAGATGTAAGTAGGGTATCGTTCTAAACCGGGGATTAGGAGGGCTTGCTAAAACCTCTGAAAACTAATTTAAAAACATAAAAACAAAGTTAAAAAAAATGTAAACAAAAGACTTTTAAGACAAGAAAGTAAAAGGGGGGATTTGGTTCTTGTGAAGTGAAAGTAAAACAAATAACTAAAACTTAAAAACTATGGATGATGGGCTTTAGCTAGAGGGTTCTTCTCCACACATGTCTTGCTTGCATACAAAACGATTTCCAATTGTATTTCAATAACTTATTAATTCTCAATGCCCCAAGTTAATTAGGTACGCTTAAATTAACCCTCAGATTTTCCTACTTTTATTGAGTTGGATGATTGCATACGACAACCCAAAGCATTCCTCACAAGTTCCCTACATGAATTGCATAATAGAGATACAAGCAAGAATCATTAAGTTCTATGAAAATCATAAGCATTGACGAGGCACTCGTTACTATGGAATACGCATGAAACTTATGCCAAGAATTTACTTAACGCGATTGTGACTAGCAACCTTCACTACTTGTGAATATAAGTTCATGACGATTAGGTGAAACTCCCTTATATTCTAACATCAAATTCATGAAGGAAATTTTGTGAAAAAACATGTTCATTTGAATAACATCATATAGCATGCAATTAACAATTAAAGGCGGAATCATGCTTTCATGCATTCCAAAACAAAACATCTACCATGAAATTCAAAGCCTAGTAGATTGGTGAACCTTGACTCAACTTAAAAACAACAATTTGTTAGTTGAGAAATATTTACCTTTGTAGATTCCTCTTTGCATATGCAAAGGATAATCACCCAAGAGATAGGGCCTTCATTCCTTGCTTCTTAGCTCCATGGATTTGGTTAGAAGAATAGGTTCTCCAAGTTCCCAAAATTGAGAACCTCTAAAGATTCTACACCAAGGTTGGATTGGAGAGGAAATGAGTGACCTTGAGGAAATAGAATTGCTAGACAATATCCCCCAAGGTGGTTGGCCTCTTAGAGAGAAATGGAAGCTTTGTGTTCTCACCAATTTTCTCTAAAATCAACAACTCATGAATTTATGTTATAAAGTTCTTTATATAGTCACTTCTTTAAATGACCTAAAGAACCAAAAACCCTAATTCATCACTATATGGCCGGCCACTCTAATGGATTTGGGCTTTTGGGCCTTTGTGAATCTTTATTCATTAAGTTGTCATACAACTTAAGTCAATGGGCTTTGACGTTCGAAGCCCATTGGGCCTTAAGGTCCAAAACTATCCCGAGGTCTTTAACGAACTTATTCGTTTGATTAATTAACATATTAATTAATCCTTGCCATAAATAATTAAACCATTTAATTCATCTCCTTTGTTTCTTCAATCTCCACCTTATTTGGTGTACGATACATTAGGTTCCTTTTAGCGAGGCAGTGGGCGATTAAAACCATTTTACATCGATTGTGAATTGAAACTTACTTTCAATTCTCCCTTTAGTGATTACACACGTTTAGGGCTTCCACAAACCATGAGTGACACCTAGCAGCATATCATGGCTACCCAAGCTAATCAGAAGAGGTAGAGAACCTATTCAGTTTAGGATTACAAATGCAATACGGTCTTTCTCTAATCTAATACTCTTGACCACATTGTTTGGTTTGATAGTTTATTTATTCATGTCTACTATCCAATGTGATTCATTTGCATTTTATGATAACCTTGAATGTGATTTGGAACGCATTCCCCAATCTCATTCATACTCTGGCCAGAGATTTTAATCATATCATAGAGTATTCTCCCTCAAGCCAATTGAAGGTTAGATATCCCTTGTTGCGCATTCACTTGTCTCCATGACTAAGTGGCTTAACCCCAATGATGTCGTGGACACCCCGATGGGGTGACTTTGACATAATCAAAGATCAAGGACTTAACCACAAGACAACAACTGTGATGCCTCAGGTCAAAGGACTAATTTGCATTATCCCAAACATGAGTTCTCATGTGACATGAGTATGAGAACTCCTCGTTGATCGTGTTCAGTGGACTCATTCTCTATTGAGCACCTACGTACTTGTCTTGATGTCACACACACCAATGACTCGAGACTAGTCACTCTCCCTGAGAGAAGGCATAGTACGTACTGATCTTATCGGACTGTCAATGCCCAATTGGCAATCCTATGATCAGGAACGTTTAGGATGTGTCTACGAAAGAATGGTCTCATTAATCTAACTTCATTAGATTGCATTCTCCCAATCACATATTCCTTGGACTTTATCGTTTAAGCATATAACATTTATATGAGACGTCTCAAACAATAATGTTTGCCCTTTATATGTAAACTAGATTAGTTTAACATGTGAAATATCCGTAAAGTATCATCATATGAATGGCTTTAGGGCACATTTCCAACAATCTCCCACTTGCACTAGAGCCAATCAGCTTGGTCATCTGTTATGATTCCTCTTCTGTAGTCATTTCCTAAATGGCTGAATAGTAGGCCTAGGAAATGGATATCTATATGTTATCCATAGAAGCAACCTTGAGAATATCGACGTCAGCATTATACATGATTCCCAATCATGTGGTTTAGTCTCTCATATGAGTTCGGATCTTGATGAGACCTTGATTCCCTGGCTTGAGCTATCGCCCCATTAGTGTCGTAGTGTCAGTACACTAGATACACTTTCTGGTTGGAACCGAATAGAGAGTTCATAAATGAAATTTCCCATCCAAACAACATTGTTGTAAACTTCTATATGGCAATATATTTTGCATTCATAATGGAACACACTAAAGTCATTACTTTAATGTTTCCATCCAAATATCTCTTTAGTCATAATAAAGGGATACCTGTTTATCTCTTCATTCATAATGAAGAAACATCCAATGATGGATTAGATTCATAATCTAACACATTTACGCTTCCTTTACGTTACTCGAATTCTTCCTCATTCTTCGAGGAACCTATCCTTTAGTATTTCTTAAATACTTAAGGATTCACTTGACAGTTGCCATGGTTCTGATCCTGGGCTTGCATTGATATCGCCTTGTACCTTTCTTGGTACAACTTATATCAACGTTTTTCATACAATATGAAATACGTAAATCACCTTTCTGCGTATGCATAAAGGATTCTCTTTATGCAATATTTCTTTGGGAGTCAAAGGGTACGTTCCCTTTGAGAAGAGCTACCTCCTAGTCTCACTAGAGTTGTTCTTCTGATTGAAGTTTATCATCATATGAGAAACTTCCTAGCATCCTTTTGTCTATTATTAGGGCATGATATAATCCAATTATATCCTAAAATCTATCATTATAGATTTCCATCCCATGTATATAGACTATGTCTCCCATATACATTCTATCGTTATAGAAAGTTTAAAGTCATAACTTTAATAATGAAGTATTCTTTTCATTTCCAAAATTAATATATCATACATATATTTAAATTTAGGAATATGATTAACTCCCACTAATCTTTTGTAAACCTAGTAAACAAAAGATTCATTTACATCTTTATGAGAAATCAAACAATTTGATCTTTCCCTCATAAGACGTTTATGGCTCCCACTAGCTTGCTTAGATGCATGATGGTTGGATCTCTACAACTTACATGTCTTGTGATTCATAGTTTTAGACATATATTATCAAGACTATCTTAATAATGGTTTCGGAAACCTATATCATGTCCAAACATTGAATCACCATTTAGTTGTAGCTAGCAATCTTCGAATTAATTGAAACTAAGACTACGTCAAAGATGGTTCCTTCAAAGTCAATCATTCTCTTTGATTGTAGTCACCTTAAGCTACCAATTAGCTATGAAGGTTTCATTATTTCTGGTCAAATGGTACTTTACCATTTCCTTGAGTATATGTTGTATATACACTCAATGTAGTCATAAAGTTCAAACCATTCAACTGAGACGGTTTAAAATTCTTTTTGACTACCTTGGAGCTTGTGGTATAGGAACTAGGTTGTTATATTTGTTGATTATCATCTTGTCTCTCAAAGAACCCATTCTTTTGAGTTCTATTCCTAGTTCATTTGCTCTAAGGCAAATCACATTGTAGGATTACAATGAACTACTCAACAAACAACATTTGTTGGTTGGTTTATAGAAGTGATATCCAAAGGTTAATTTAAGGATATCCACAAGATAATTTTTAAACAAATATTGCTAATTAGCACACAACCCCAAATCTTAACATGATTAAGATTTGTCTTTCTTTCCAACTACATCCTATGGAGTTATGAAAATTTTGGAAGATCTTCTAATTGACAATCATATTGTCTTAGAAGCATATATATCCTATATATGGGTAATTGATAATATCCAATGAACTAAATCTTATTCAAGTTCGTTCTTCTCCTAATGGAGAAAATCATTATCTTATGATGCTAATTTCCTTGATATCTTTCAAGGAAACTCATCTAAAGTGTTACCTTTCCTTGGATCAAATCTAAGGAGGTAAGTACTTTAGACGTCTTACTCATCAACTTACATTTCTTGAATTCTTTGAAACCTTTTGCAAAGTATTCGGACTTGTGTTTATTCATAATAAACTATAGTCCAACCGAGAGTGATCTTCGGTGAATGTCAAACAACATGAGTAGTATTATGTTGTGGACAAGTGCCACTAACATCTAAGTGAATTAACCTCAATAACTTTGTGATTCTTTCTTCTTTCCAAAAGAATAAAGATTCGAACATTTCGCCTCTATACAATTTTGACAAGAAGGTATTGGATCCGGATCTAACGATCCAAAGCATCCATCTATGACCAACTCGTATTTTATGTTTTAGAGGTATCACAACTCAGTTGGGATTAGTCACTATCTTGCAACCTTTTGGGTTTTAAGCATCATTATATTCTAAACAGTTAACGCTACCATATCATCTCTACTATAGAGACAATCAATTAGATTACTATAATCCAATCAGTGATTAATAAAGAACAATATTTTGTCAAACAAAACATTCATCCATCTCTACTATAGTGATGGAATTGAGTTCCTTAAAATTGGAATGTAAAGACAATCTTTGGTTTTTCCAATTTCTTTGGTAGTTCATATGAGGAAGTTAGTACCATCTGCTTTCGCAGAGATCTATATTTTATTCACGTTCCGAATGTGAAGTACTTTCTCTTCTCTCATTAATCTTCTACTTCTTATTAGCCACACTTTTACAACGATTGTAAAACATAGTTACTAATACGGAATCAAGCATTCAAGTAGAAGAACCAACTGTTTTGAACTATTCAAGAACAATTTACAACACCTTCGAAAGGTGTGTTCTTGACACTTGCAAGACATTTCTTGCAAATACCCCTTCCAATGTCCATCCTTTCATAAAGAAAGTTTGTTCCCTTGGAGTTAATTTTATCTTCTTCATTTGACTTCTCCTTTGACTACAATAGTCATGGTCCCTAAACTCCCACTATCTCTCTTGAAACCTTTTTCAATTGTGTTTATACACATCAAACATTTTGGAGAGTGTGTGGTTATTGTTCACTACATAGTTTACAATAAACTTAGTGAACCATTAGGATAGGGACATAAAGGTGAAGTCCTAGCTTAGTTTCCGTCTCGTTAAGTGGTTTATCACTTCAACACTCAATGATTCAAAATCATCATAAGTCCATGTTGATGGACTATTTTTGTCAACCAACCATTATGTTCTAAACATAATTACAAACTTTCAAGAGTTGTTCAAGGCAACTCTTATTTGTTCATAAGTTCCTTTGTTCATATAACGAAGGAATAAGCATTGGTTGTTTGTGTTGTCCTCTTCATGATAGACATTTCTAACATGTTCTTCCAATGATACATTATCAATAGGAAGATTGTGAGGATGAGACTTCTTAGGTACATGCACAATCCATTTAAGACAATCTTTGGGATTGTGTTACCAAGTCCGGAAACTAAAACATTCGGATTTTCTTTGTCAAGTTTTGGATAGCGTTTGCAAATATATTGGTAAACAAATACATAACGAATATAAATTGATTGATTTTAAGCCATTTGATTCGGGTCTTTAAATCAAATAGCACCACCCACTATTTTTGGCAAATTCCATATCCCTTATTGGAATTCGAGAGTTTTGGAGGAAACTCTTAGTAGGTTATGGGAGACTCACTATTACCAAGCCCACCTCACAATGATATGATGTTGGCTAGCATTAATAATAATGAGAGAGTACGCTTACTCATTTGCAACTAATGCAAGTACCCATCAATTTGGCCTCTAGAGAATGTTGCCTCACGATGATACGATGTCGGCGCCATTGCACTTAGTTAAGTCATTCCCACCATGCTTAGTGCGTGAAGGGGTTCAAGAATAGCCTCACGATGATACGATGTCGGCCATCCTCGTTGCCTACACTCACCTCATCAAGTATGTATATAGACTCCTCCTGAGTATAAGCATGCACTTTGTACTCCCCCATGATAGGGTGAAGCCGGTGTACAAGTCATAAACGATTGGAGCCTACCACGGTGGAAGGCCACGAAAGAGTGTTCTAAGCACTCTCACGCTTTTCAACTTAATAATGGTTTGGTTGAGGGTTTTAGGTCTCATCACATAAACATATTCATTTTAATCTTTATTAAAACAATTTTGGTCCTATTACAACTATTGGTCCATTTGATTCAATTTAGTTGTATATAATACTCCCACTATATTTATAAAACGGTTTTTTTTAAAGCAAGAGTATATGATACTACTAACGTAAGGTTTGCATTCATTTGATGGACTATATAGTTGCCTTAGGGCCTTAGGATGACTATGAACCTTTGTTTAGATTCAACACGAGCCTTGTGTTGAATCTCGGACTAGGGATAGAGATTGATTTTAGTTACGCGTTTAATCACATTAAGGCGTGTTGTTCTTAGGGGCGTTGGACCCAACTACTTCATTTTCATGCATATCAAATAAAACAAGAAAATGAGTACTTTAAAGTAAAGGTGAGCTTATGCTCATTACAACATTTGCATAATTCAAATTACTTTAAAGTAAAGAAGAGCTTATGCTCTTTTACAACATTTGATCAAATCAAATTACAACCAAAATTAATCTACACATTCCCATGGTTCAAACAAATTTGAAACCGCCTATCACATAGCTCAATTATCGTAGGCTTAGGTTCATAATCACCCTTTAATTAATCAACACTTTAATTAATTAAATTGAATGCAACATTTTCATTTGGTTTTTGTATCCATAAAATTGATTTAAATGGAGCTAAATGAAATGAAAATCCAATTCTCATTTAAAGAGACAAAACAATTTTTGTTCCCTACTTAATTTGGGCCATCATGCAATAACCACAACTTTTTGGGCTATATTGCAAAACACAAACTTTTGGGGTCACTTTGTAAAAACACAAAAGTCCACTACTTCATGTAATTACAACTAGAACCCAAAAATTTCAACAAATACAAAAAACTTTATTAAAGGAGCAAAACAATTTGTCCTTTAACGTTTTTGGGCCTTAACGTAAAAACGTAAACTTTTGGGCCAAAGTGCAAATACACAAAAGTATCAAAATTTTATGTAATTGAATAAAAGACCCAAAAAGACCCTATTCTATTAGGGTGGCCGGCCATGATAGAAAAAATATGATTTTTACAAAGTTTTTGTAAGTGGGTTTTGTTAGGTGAGGTAAAGATGAAATATTTTGAATTTATGTTAAACTTTTAAAAAAGTTTGTCTACCATTATAGCCATTAATTGAATTTATGTCAAACTTTTAAAAAAGTTTGTCTACCATTAAAACCATTAATAATACTTTACAAATAATCATCACCCACTAAAATCACCCACTAAAATTAAACCAAAACTTTATGTAAAAATATAAAACATTTTGAATCAAAACTTCAAAACTTTTTGTTCTTGGCAAGAACTTCAAGAACATTGAAGAACACTCATGAAAACTCATAATAGCTCCATGAATGTTTTCACTCACCAAAACTCAAATTTTCATCACTCAAAAGAGGGTTAACATCCTAGGGTACTTAGGGGTTCCAAAAGTCACTTTAAAACCATTTTAACAAGACAAACATGAACCCAAAAAATCACCCTTTGGATTTGGCCGAATTTCCCAAAAAACATGGCACCAAATTTTAGCTCCAAAATTCATGCTCATATGAACTACATCTACAACATTTGAGATGGAAAATTTTCTAACAAAATTTACATTCAAAGAAACAAGAATAAAGCTTGTAACATATTACAACTTTTAAATCAAAAACTATGAACTACAAAACCCAAAATGATTCACCAACTACTAGACCTAGGCTCTTGATACCACTTGAAGGAAATTTTGTGAAAAAACATGTTCATTTGAATAACATCATATAGCATGCAATTAACAATTAAAGGCGGAATCATGCTTTCATGCATTCAAAAACAAAACATCTACCATGAAATTCAAAGCCTAGTAGATTGGTGAACCTTGACTCAACTTAAAAACAACAATTTGTTAGTTGAGAAATATTTACCTTTGTAGATTCCTCTTTGCATATGCAAAGGATAATCACCCAAGAGATAGGGCCTTCATTCCTTGCTTCTTAGCTCCATGGATTTGATTAGAAGAATAGGTTCTCCAAGTTCCCAAAATTGAGAACCTCTAAAGATTCTACACCAAGGTTGGATTGGAGAGGAAATGAGTGACCTTGAGGAAATAGAATTGCTAGACAATATCCCCCAAGGTGGTTGGCCTCTTAGAGAGAAATGGAAGCTTTGTGTTCTCACCAATTTTCTCTAAAATCAACAACTCATGAATTTATGTTATAAAGTTCTTTATATAGTCACTTCTTTAAATGACCTAAAGAACCAAAAACCCTAATTCATCACTATATGGCCGGCCACTCTAATGGATTTGGGCTTTTGGGCCTTTGTGAATCTTTATTCATTAAGTTGTCATACAACTTAAGTCAATGGGCTTTGACGTTCGAAGCCCATTGGGCCTTAAGGTCCAAAACTATCCCGAGGTCTTTAACGAACTTATTCGTTTGATTAATTAACATATTAATTAATCCTTGCCATAAATAATTAAACCATTTAATTCATCTCCTTTGTTTCTTCAATCTCCACCTTATTTGGTGTACGATACATTAGGTTCCTTTTAGCGAGGCAGTGGGCGATTAAAACCATTTTACATCGATTGTGAATTGAAACTTACTTTCAATTCTCCCTTTAGTGATTACACACGTTTAGGGCTTCCACAAACCATGAGTGACACCTAGCAGCATATCATGGCTACCCAAGCTAATCAGAAGAGGTAGAGAACCTATTCAGTTTAGGATTACAAATGCAATACGGTCTTTCTCTAATCTAATACTCTTGACCACATTGTTTGGTTTGATAGTTTATTTATTCATGTCTACTATCCAATGTGATTCATTTGCATTTTATGATTACCTTGAATGTGATTTGGAACGCATTCCCCAATCTCATTCATACTCTGGCCAGAGATTTTAATCATATCATAGAGTATTCTCCCTCAAGCCAATTGAAGGTTAGAGATCCCTTGTTGCGCATTCACTTGTCTCCATGACTAAGTGGCTTAACCCCAATGATGTCGTGGTCACCCTGATGGGGTGACTTTGACATAATCAAAGATCAAGGACTTAACCACAAGACAACAACTGTGATGCCTCAGGTCAAAGGACTAATTTGCATTATCCCAAACATGAGTTCTCATGTGACATGAGTATGAGAACTCCTCGTTGATCGTGTTCAGTGGACTCATTCTCTATTGAGCACCTACGTACTTGTCTTGATGTCACACACACCAATAACTCGAGACTAGTCACTCTCCCTGAGAGAAGGCATAGTACGTACTGATCTTATCGGACTGTCAATGCCCAATTGGCAATCCTATGATCAGGAACGTTTAGGATGTGTCTACGAAAGAATGGTCTCATTAATCTAACTTCATTAGATTGCATTCTCCCAATCACATATTCCTTGGACTTTATCGTTTAAGCATATAACATTTATATGAGACGTCTCAAACAATAATGTTTGCCCTTTATATGTAAACTAGATTAGTTTAACATGTGAAATATCCGTAAAGTATCATCATATGAATGGCTTTAGGGCACATTTCTAACAATTCATGCATGCAAACTAAGTGTCGACCCTCAATCAACATACACAAATCAGTTTTTTATACGAACGGATAAGTAAATTGAATTCATAACTTATGAAACGCAATTAAAAGTAATCAAATCATATTGCAAGCATGAACATGTGTTTCGAATCCCCCCCTAGCCAAGGGGGGTTTAGTTCCTCATTATTACAAAACAAAGATAAACAAATTTAAACATTGAAAAACAAAGGAAAGAAAGCACCTAAACGTTCCAACGATCCATGTTGGATAGCAAGCGCGTCCAAGGACTTTTCTCCTTCTCTTTGCCGCAACAACAAGGTTGGAATGATGTTGAAGGGTTGGTTATTTGGAGGAATGGATGGGAAGGGGTTTAGATATGTAGGGAGAGGCAAGGGAAGGCTTGGAGAATGGTTAATTTCTGGATCATTTGAATGAGGTTGCTGCCATGGTATTTATAGGAAGAGGATGGACATGTTTAATGCAAAAATCTGGTGGAATGAAGTAGGTAAGGCATGGCAAGGTGGAGAATTGTTGGTGAGGGTAGGTTTTGAGTCATCCACTCACATGTCATGGTGAGTTAAGCATTGCATCATCCACTCACATGTCATGGTGATTTAAGCATTGCATCATCACTCAAATTTCTGGTGAAAGTGAATCAATGCCCACGGCATTGAAGAATTTCTTGGTTTTGAGTGAAGTTTTGGTCAATCCTTCTAGAAATATATCCCTTCTTGCAACTTGTATTTGTTTCACCAGATTTTTAGCATGTTCATAGCCTCTTTTGTCTTCAAATTCGTCCATCCATCTAGCTTGGATCATAAGCAATCCATCTTGGGCCCAAAAACACTCCAAACTACTCCAAATTGGCTCAAAATGCACCCTTAGCCCATAAAACCTACAAACACACGAATTTAGCTTTAAACACTTTTATAAATACTAAATAATTACCGAAATGCAAGAAAACAAGCAAGCTAAGACGCATAAATATGCTCCTATCAAATTCCCCCACACTTAGCTTTTGCTAGTCCTCGAGCAAAACAAAGAAATAAAACAAAACAAAACCAACAAACATAACAGAAACCTTCCAACGTTTGCCTCAGGGATTTCCAATGCACATGACAAGTTAAAGATTATCATTCCCACAGATTTGAGTCAATTTAACACTTAAGCACATACTTAATCATAGTCACTACTTACTATTTCACAATTAACCAATTAAAACAATGTTTTGAATGTAGTAACATGCCTTAGAGAATTCCCTCAATCCTTACAAGATATGCACTCTATTTTCACTCAGATTTTCTAACTACACACCTTATACTAGTTATATGTGAGAGAATGGATGTAGATATAAAAACGAATGCTCACATATATGTATCACAAAGAACGCAATTTCCGGAGTTAACAAGCATGTTTAGATATGATCTCATGAATGGAATGCTACTACTTAGATGCGAGAACCAGTGACACCATATGCTCATACCAAATTCAAACTCCACAAATTGAAACACATAACACTCAAGATAGAAGTTAAGGGTTGCAACGGGGCTTGGGGTATTGGTTAACATAGAAAGGATAGGGAAAACAAACGTTCTTCAAGCAATAGTAAGCAAAGCAATGAAATTGAGACTTAGAATTCACTTAGATTGCAGAAATTAACTTTAACACACAAGGGGGAGACTTAAACAACTCCTTAGGGCCGAATTCATTGTTTTGGACCCTCACTTCAACAAACAATACTTTGGAACTCTTTTTCTCAACTTTTCAACTCTTTTTTTCATAATTTTCATACTTTTTTTTTTTCCTTTTTCCACGAATTTTTTTCTTTTCTTCATGAAAAATACTTCCCCCACACTTGTTTTCTGCTAACATAAATCAAAAGGAATTCAATTCGAATCATGCTTTACTATGCTTAAAGAACAAGGGTATGGATGGTCCTAAACTAGGCTAGGTGAGGAAAACATGGGTTAACAAATAATGAAGGCTAACAAGGCTCAACGGGGTTAAAAACCTACAAAACATAATGACATAGGGCACACGGCATTTGGCTAAGGTGGTGGTCACTACACAACTTCATCTTGAATATGTGTTATGCAAATCAATAACATGCTTTGAATGAAATGGGCATGAGTTCTAGAGTTTGGAACTAAATGATGAAACGCCATCTAAGTAGCAACCAAGCAAAGAATAATGAGATCATGCAACGACTTTAGAAAACAAAGAATGCACAGATTTTGACTCTCCAAAAAAACGTTTAGGCTCAAGTCTCACAAGGTTGTAGCGTTAGTTGAGTTTCTTCCTTCAAGCATGTTACAAAACTGATTTTTCCTTTATGATTGCATGTGAATTCATAAGTTATAACCTCAACCAAGCATAAACCAAAGAGTAAATCAAACTTTTATCCATATTTATAACTTTCTTTAACCGTCATGCAATTACAAACCGAATCCTCATTATTGTGTTGGAAGGTACCCTAAGACACAAACAAACACACAAAAACAACTCTTGTTGGGTTTTTAAAACAAATTTTTCAAAGTTTTATGTGATTTTCGGATTTTTACTTCAAAACACACTAAAACACTAAAAAACAGTGAAAAACAACTTTTGAAATGTTAGGTGGTAAAATCCTACGAATTTTGCAACAAAAACACTTGTTTACCCCCCCACACTTAAACCAAACATTGTCCTCAATGTTTCAAGCATAAACTAACACAAATAACAACCAAACAACAAAACAGCAACTAAACAATCTAACATGGCATGAATGAAATAAGTGCAGCAAAGAGAAGGGGTTAGGAACGCAAATCTGATGTTGGAGCGCTCTCTAGGTCTTCCTTTGTTGCATGCATGGGTTGCCTCCCAAGTAGCGCTTGCTTTAACGTCGTACAGCCGGACGATACCTCCAATCAAGCTTGAATAGGGCCCACGGCATGGAGGTGATCTTTAAATGGAACGTGATACTTGAAATGATCCGGTAATGCTTTAAATTCTAAAATGGGTGCCTGGATCATTGAACTCAACAACTTGTTAGTATAAAACAAACTTGAAATTTGAGGAGGTGGCTTACCTGTGTGTTGCGACAAGAACACAAGTACATCTTCCACGACATGCTCCACAAAACTTCCATGCATTGGATCTATGAATGGAGGGGGATAGTGATCCTTCCTA
Organism: Malus fusca; assembly: GCA_035220775.1. Lineage (NCBI taxonomy): Eukaryota > Viridiplantae > Streptophyta > Magnoliopsida > Rosales > Rosaceae > Malus > Malus fusca. The sequence continues at coordinate 16,056,523 of CM069066.1, read as the reverse complement.
ATTATGGCATTGAGCTTCCTAGAGTCCGTGTAAATTCTCCCACCAATTTGGATTTGATTCGGCACCTGCGCCAAAGAGGGTAACAACCTATTAATTGAAATGGGAATTGAAATTGGAAGAGGTGGCTCACCAATGTGCTGCAATGAGGATTTGAAAGTAGCAGCATTTTCAACAATTTCACTAGGTTTGCTCTCGGCTAGATTGGGCATTAGGGCAGTGATTTGTCCCGTGTCATCAAATTCAACTTCTTTGGCATTGGTTGTTTCAACTACATCTTCTTTGATGAATTCTTGATACTCCTCAACCACTTTTTCCTCGTGAATTGTTGGAAAGGTGTCCAAGATGTCTTTCTTCCCCCACACTTTCATGGATTGCATGAACCTGCCAGGGAAAGGTGCATTTGGGGGAACAAAGTTAGAAATAATTAAATTTGGAACAACCTTACTTGAATGGGGTGGTGTAGGAATATTGGGAGGTTGCGGCAAGGCTTGTTCTTCCCTTGCCGTGCCTTGTGCATCCTCCTCCTCTTCGAACAATAGCAATTCATCCATGGGCTCATCTTCAACCATTTGTTCTTGAATTTGTTCAACGCATTCTGCATTCTGCCTAAATTGATTGTTCCACTCAGCCAACTCTTTTGCTTGATAGAAATCCTCAATTGGTTGCCAAAATGCGTCTTGTTGAAATGGTTGAGCTTCCCTGCCCTGCTCCAAAGAATTCAGTTGTTGAATAACTTCCTTATAATAATTTGATATACCTGAATTTGGATGTGAAGATTGAGGGGGAGGCTGTGGTGGTGCATATGAATCCTCATATGGTTGCCAATATGTTTCTTGGTGAGTCTCCTTAGCTTGATTTTGTGAACCCTGCACCAAAGAGTTTAATTCATTAAGAATTTGATTATAATCTATTGACGAACCTGAGTTTGATTGAGCATATTGCATATAAGGTTGTGGCGGCTGCATTGGTCTTGAATAGAACTCCTCATATGGTTGCCAATATGCTTCGTGTTGAACTTGTTGAGCTTCCCACCACATAGAGTTTGAATGATCACTCCAATCGCTTTGTGGATATTGATTGGCTTGGTATCCTTGCCTATAAGACGCACTAAATGTAGGGACATTTTGCATTGTGGTCCTTTCAGCAAACTGCGACAATTGAGAAGTAAGATTTGCCAATTGAGCTTGAATGCTAGCAAAATCCATGTCTTACTTCTCAAGCACCTAAAATCAAAGAAAAAGAACTAAAGCAAATATCAAAAGTAACATCAACCAAAGAAAATAAAACTAAGTTAGAAACTAAAACAAAAACAAACTAAACAAAAATAAAAGAACCAAGGGATTAGCAAAGTTGCTAATCCCCGGCAACGGCGCCAAAATTTGATGTGAGAATTACTTGACACACAAATTAAACCCAAAATTTGATGTGAAAATTAACTAACACACAAATTAAACCCTCTTGTGACAATTGTAGTATAGATGTAAGTAGGGTATCGTTCTAAACCGGGGATTAGGAGGGCTTGCTAAAACCTCTCAAAACTAATTTAAAAACATAAAAACAAAGTTAAAAAAAATGTAAACAAAAGACTTTTAAGACAAGAAAGTAAAAGGGGGGATTTGGTTCTTGTGAAGTGAAAGTAAAACAAATAACTAAAACTTAAAAACTATGGATGATGGGCTTTAGCTAGAGGGTTCTTCTCCACACATGTCTTGCTTGCATACAAAACGATTTCCAATTGTATTTCAATAACTTATTAATTCTCAATGCCCCAAGTTAATTAGGTACGCTTAAATTAACCCTCAGATTTTCCTACTTTTATTGAGTTGGATGATTGCATACGACAACCCAAAGCATTCCTCACAAGTTCCCTACATGAATTGCATAATAGAGATACAAGCAAGAATCATTAAGTTCTATGAAAATCATAAGCATTGACGAGGCACTCGTTACTATGGAATACGCATGAAACTTATGCCAAGAATTTACTTAACGCGATTGTGACTAGCAACCTTCACTACTTGTGAATATAAGTTCATGACGATTAGGTGAAACTCCCTTATATTCTAGCATCAAATTCATGCATGCAAACTAAGTGTCGACCCTCAATCAACATACACAAATCAGTTTTTATACGAACGGATAAGTAAATTGAATTCATAACTTATGAAACGCAATTAAAAGTAATCAAATCATATTGCAAGCATGAACATGTGTTTCGAATCCCCCCCTAGCCAAGGGGGGTTTAGTTCCTCATTATTACAAAACAAAGATAAACAAATTTAAACATTGAAAAACAAAGGAAAGAAAGCACCTAAACGTTCCAACGATCCATGTTGGATAGCAAGCGCGTCCAAGGACTTTTCTCCTTCTCTTTGCCGCAACAACAAGGTTGGAATGATGTTGAAGGGTTGGTTATTTGGAGGAATGGATGGGAAGGGGTTTAGATATGTAGGGAGAGGCAAGGGAAGGCTTGGAGAATGGTTAATTTCTGGATCATTTGAATGAGGTTGCTGCCATGGTATTTATAGGAAGAGGATGGACATGTTTAATGCAAAAATCTGGTGGAATGAAGTAGGTAAGGCATGGCAAGGTGGAGAATTGTTGGTGAGGGTAGGTTTTGAGTCATCCACTCACATGTCATGGTGAGTTAAGCATTGCATCATCCACTCACATGTCATGGTGATTTAAGCATTGCATCATCACTCAAATTTCTGGTGAAAGTGAATCAATGCCCACGGCATTGAAGAATTTCTTGGTTTTGAGTGAAGTTTTGGTCAATCCTTCTAGAAATTTATCCCTTCTTGCAACTTGTATTTGTTTCACCAGATTTTTAGCATGTTCATAGCCTATTTTGTCTTCAAATTTGTCCATCCATCTTGCTTGGATCATAAGCAATCCATCTTGGGCCCAAAAACACTCCAAACTACTCCAAATTGGCTCAAAATGCACCCTTAGCCCATAAAACCTACAAACACACGAATTTAGCTTTAAACACTTTTATAAATACTAAATATTTACCAAAATGCAAGAAAACAAGCAAGCTAAGACGCATAAATATGCTCCTATCAATCAACTTACATTTCTTGAATTCTTTGAAACCTTTTGCAAAGTATTCGGACTTGTGTTTATTCAAAATAAACGATAGTCCAACCGAGAGCGATCTTCGGTGAATGTCATACAACATGAGTAGTATTATGTTGTGGACGAGTGCCACTAACATCTAAGTGAATTAACCTCAACAACTTTGTGATTCTTTCTTCTTACCAAAAGAATAAAGATTCGAACATTTCGCCTCTATACAATTTTAATAAGAAGGTATTGGATCCGGATCTAAAGATCCAAAGCATCCATCTATGACCAACTCGTAATTTATGTTTTAGAGGTATCACAACTCAGTTGGGATTAGTCACTACCTTGCAACCTTTTGGGTTTTAAGCATCGTTATTTTCTAAACAGTTAACACTACCATATCATCTCTACTATAGAGACAATCAATTAGATTACAATAATCCAATCATTCATTAATAAAGAACAATGTTTTGTCAAACAAAACATTCATCCATCTCTTATAGTGACGGAATTAAGTTCCTTAAAATTGGAATGTAAAGACAATCTTTGGCTTTTCCAATTTCTTTGGTAGTTCATATGAGGAAGTAAGTACGATCTGCTTTCGCAGAGATCTACATTTGATTCACGTTCCGAATGTGAAGTATTTTCTCTTCTCTCATTAATCTTATACTTCTTATTAGCCACACTTTTACAACGATTGTAAAACATAGTTACTAATACGGAATCAAGCATTCAAGTAGAAGAACCAACTGTTTTGAACTATTCAAGAACAATTTACAACACCTTCGAAATGTGTGTTCTTGACACTTGCAAGACATTTCTTGCAAATACCCCTTCCAATGTCCATCATTTCATAAAGAAAGTTTGTTCCCTTGGAGTTATTTAGCCTTCTTCATTTGACTTCTCCTTTTACTACAATAGTCGTGGTCCCTAAACTCCCACTATCTCTCTTGAAACTCATTTCAATTGTGTTATACACATCAAACAATTTGGAGAGCGTGTGGTTATTGTTCACTATATAGTTTACAAGAAACTTAGTGAACTATTTGGATAGGGACACAAAAGTGAAATCTTTGCCTAGTTTCCGTCTCGTGAAGTGGTTTAACACTTCAACACTCAATGATTCAAAATCATCATAAGTCCATGTTGATGGACTATTTTTGTCAACCAACCATTATGTTCTAAACATAATTACAAACTTTCAAGAGTTGTTCAAGGCAACTCTCATTTCTTCATACAACAGTTTGTAAGTGAAGAATCATGGCACATAAAGTGTCCATGCCATTGTGCTTTCTTCTCAAGTTCTTTGTTCATTTAGCAAAGAAACAAGCACTGGTGTTTGCATTAACTAAGGGTTGTTCAAAGCAACTTTTATTTCTTCATACAACGATTTGTAAGTGAAGAACTATGACACTAAAAGTGTCCTTGTCTTTATACTAATCTTCGTAAGTTCCTTTGTTCATATAACGAAGGAATAAGCATTGGTTGTTTGTGTTGTCCTCTTTATGATAGACTTATCTAACATGTTCTTCCAATGATACATTACCAATAGGAAGATTTTGAGGATGAGACTACTTAGGTACATATACAAACCATTTAAGACAATCTTTGGGATTGTGGTACCAAGTCCGGAAACTAAAGCATTCGGCTTTTCTTTGTCAAGTTTTGGATAGCGTTTGCAAATATATCGGTAAACAAATACATAACGAATATAAATTGATTGATTTTTAGCCATTTGATCCGGGTCTTTAAATCAAATAGCACCACCCACTATTTTTGGCAAATTCCATATCCCTCATCGGAATTCGAGAGTTTTGGAGGAAACTCTTAGTAGGGTATGGGAGATTCATCATTACCAAGCCCACCTCACAATGATATGATGTTGGCTAGCATCAATAATAATGAGAGAGTACGCTTACTCATTTGCATCTCTTGCAAGGACCCATCTTATTTGGCCTCTAGAGAATGAAGCCTCACAATGATATGATGTTGGCTCCATTGCACTTAGTTAAGTCATTCCAACCATGGAAGTTGGAGTAGGGGTTCAAGAACAACCTCACAATGATACGATGTCGGCTATTCTCGCTACCTACCTTCACAACATCATGTATGCATATAGAACTCCTCCTGAGTGTAAGCACGCACTTTGTACTCCCCCATGATAGGGTGAAGTCGGTGTACGAGTCACAAACGATCGGAGCCTACCACGGTGGAAGGCCATGAAAGACTGTTCAAAGCACTCTCACGCTTATCAACTTAATAATGATTTGGTTGAGGGTTTTAAGTCTCATCACTTATAAACATACTTTTAATCTTATTAAAACAATTTGGTCCTATTACAACTATTGGTCCATGTGATTGATTTAGTAGTATATAATACTGCCACTAAGCTTGTAAAACGGTTTTTAAAGCAAGAGTATATGGTACTACTAACATAAGGTTTGCATTCATTGATGGACTATATAGTTGCCTTAGGGCCTTAGGATGACTATGAACCTTTGATTAGATCCAACACGAGCCTAGTGTTGAATCTCGGTCTAAGCACACAAATTAAACCCTCTTGTTGTCAATTGTAGTGAAGAATGTAAGTAGGGATCGTTCTAGGCCGGGGATTAGGAGGGATTGCTAAAACACTTGAAACTGACTTAAAAACGTAAAATTAAGTTTAAAACACCAAACTAGACTCAAAAGATGCAATACAAACTAAAAAGACTCAAAACTAGTTTAAAAGACTCAAAACAGCTTAAAACAATGAATTAGACTCTAAACTGACTCTAGGGATGGTTTTGGACGAAATTAGGTTCTCACTTGACTCGAGACACTTAAAAACACAAATCAAAATAGATTTTGACTAATAAAACACTTCAAAGTAAAGGGGGATTTGATTTTGACGAATTTGAAAAACAGATTGTAAACTAAAACAGATTTTGGACGAATGTGGGTAAACTATGGATGATGGGCTAGCTAGAGGGTTCTTCTCCACACATGATACACTTGCACATAAACCAATTTTCAGTTGTTCTTTCGATAAATCATGAAACTCAACACCCCAGGTTAATTAGGTCCGCTTAAATTAACCTTCAAGTTCTCCTTAAGTTATTGAATTGGATGGGAAAGCGCATACAACAATTCAAAGCATTCTTCAAAAGTCCTTTACGTGAACAACACAATAAAGATACAATCAAAGATCATTAAGCACCATGAAAACTATAAGTATTGACGAGGCATTCGTTACTATGATGAGCATAAAACTCCTGCCAAGAATTCATTTAACGCGATCGTTTATAAGCGACCTCCACTACTTGTGAATATAAGTTTGTAACTATTAGGTGAAACTTCCTTATACTCTAGCATCATATTCATGCATGCAAACTAAGAGTGCACTCTTAATAAACATACACGAATAAGTTATCAATCAAGGAGTTAAACAAATTGAATTCACAATTTATGAAATCACAACTGAAGGTAATCAATTCATATCGCAAGTATGTTCATGGCTTTGAATCTCCCCCTAACCAAAAAGGGTTTAGTTCCTCATAATCGCAAAGCAAAGAATAACAAGTTTATACATTGAAAACAAAAGAAAGAAAACACCTAAACGCTCCAGCGATCCAAACTGAACAACAAGCACGTCCAAGAACTTTCCTTCCCTTCCTTGATTGGGGCACAAGGTTTGGTGGTGGGTTTTGGGGATTATGGATGGTGTAGAAGGATAGGATTATGGTTAGGATGGATGTATGGTGCGACAAGGGTTGATTAAGGTCAGAAACTATGGAGAATGGTGAAGGAAAGGTGCTGCAAAAAGTGGGAATTTGTTTTAGGCGTGAATGGGTGAATGAATGGTTAAGGAGAAAAGACTCTGCCTTGCGGCATAATGTGTCTTATGATGGATCTCCCTAGTTATGGTGAAGGGTGGATGTATTTATAGGCTAGGGAGAGAAGTGTATGGAGTTGTGGTAATGAGTGGATGTAATGGGTGTAGTGGGTGCATGTTGTGGTAATGAGTGGATGTAATGGGTGCAGTGGATGGATGTTGTGGTAATGAGTGGATGTAATGGGTGTAGTGGGTGAATGTTATGGTAATGAGTGGATGTAATGGGTGTAGTGGATGAGTGTTGTGGTAATGAGTGGATGAGTGGTTGGGTGTAGTGGATGGATGTTGTGGTAATGAGTGGATGTAATGGGTATAGTGGGTGAATGTTGTGGTAATGAGTGGATGTAATGGGTGTAGTGGGTGAGTGTTGTGGTAATGAGTAGATGTAATGGGTTTAGTGGACGAGTGTTGTGGTAATGAGTGGATGTAATGGGTGCAGTGGATGGATGTTGTGGTAATGAGTGGATGTAATGGGTGTAGTGGGTGAATGTTGTGGTAATGAGTGGATGTAATGGGTGTAGTGGATGAGTGTTGTGGTAATGAGTGGATGAGTGGTTGGGTGTAGTGGATGGGTGTTGTGGTAATGAGTGGATGTAATGGGTATAGTGGGTGAATGTTGTGGTAATGAGTGGATGTAATGGGTGTAGTGTATGGAGTTGTGGTAATGAGTGGATGTAATGGGTGTAGTGGGTGCATGTTGTGGTAATGAGTGGATGTAATGGGTGCAGTGGATGGATGTTGTGGTAATGAGTGGATGTAATGGGTGTAGTGGATGGATGTTGTGGTAATGAGTGTCTTTGCATGTGTGTGTTCCATTTTGCATTTGCACACACATGCTCTTCACCAATTCAGCCCAAAATCAACACATTTGCACACACACATGCTGATTTCCAGCTTTCTAACTAAGACATAACAACATAAATGCACAAGAACAAGCTAACTAAGTCGCATAAATATGCTCCTATCAAATTCCCCCACACTTAGCTTTTGCTAGTCCTCAAGCAAAACAAAACGAATCAAAACAAACAAAACACAACCTAGCCTTCCAACATTTGCCTCAGGGATTTTTAATGAAACATGACATGCCAAAGATCATCACTTACATAGATTTAAGCAATCCTTACCCTCGAGCATACTTAATCATAATTACCATTCACTAGTTCACATTTAATTAATTAAAACAACATTTTGAATGTAGTAACATGCCTTAGAGAATTCCCTCAATTCCTTACTAGATACTCTCTATTTTCACGCACATTTTCTGACTACACACCCTACACTAGTTATATGTGAGAAGATTGATGTAAACATGAAAGACTAGTACTCACATATGTTACAACAAAGAAAGCAATTTCTGGAGTTAATAAGCATGTTTAAATATGATCTCATGAATGGAATGCTGCTACTTAGATGCGAGAACCAGTGACACCATATGCTCATACCAATTTTGAACTCCACAAATTGAAACACATAACACTCAAGATGAAGTTAAGGGTTGTAATGGGGCTTGGGGGTAATGGCTAACAAAGAAAGGATAGGGATAACAAACGTTCTTCAAGCGATAGCAAGCAAGGTAATGAAATCGACACTTGGAATTCACTTTAGAATGCAAAAATCAACTTTTAAACACAAAGGAAAGATTCATGCAACACTTAGGGTCGAATTCAATGCCTTGGACCCTTTCTTCAACAATCAACACTTTAGAGCTTTTTCTCATATATTTTTCAACTATTTTTCACTCTTTTCACAACTTTTCTTTTTCTTATTTTTTTTCTTTTCTACCCGTGCCTTATTAAGGATTTTGGCACACACACACACACAAGAATCACTTCCCCTACACTTGGTTTATGTAATACATTGATAAAAAAAGGAGTTCATTTTAAGTCATGCTTTACTATGCTTCAAGAACAAGGGTATGGATGGTCCTAAAACTAGGCTAGGTAAGGATAGTGTGGGTTAACAAAGAACATAGGCTTAACAAGGCTCAACGGGGTTAAACTTAAACACATAATGAAATAGGGGCACGACAATTTGGCTTTGGTGGTCACTACACAATTTCATCTTGAATATGTGTTATGCAAATCAATAGCATGCTTTGAATGAAATAGGCATGAGTTCTAGCATTTGGAACTAAATGATGAAACGCCTTCTAAGTAGCAACCAAGCAAAGAATAATGAGATCATGCAACGACTTTAGAAAACAATGATGCACAGATTATTAACTCTCCAAATAAACATTTAGGCTCAAGTTTCACAAGGTTGTAGCGTTCATTTGAGTTCCTTCTTTCAAGCATGTTACAAAAACAGATTTTTCCTTTATGATTGCATGTGAATTCATAAATTATAACCACAACCAAGCATACACCAAAGAGTAAATCAAATTTTCATCCATGTTTATAACTCTCTTTAACAGTCATGTAATTAAAAACCAAATCCTCATCATTGTGTTGGAAGGTACCCTAAGACACAAACAAACACACAAAAACAACTCTTTTTGGGTTTTTCAAAACAATTTTTCAAATTTTTATGAGATTTTCGGATTTTTATGTCAAAACACACTAAAACACTCCAAAACAGCTTAAAAACACTTAAAACAGCAAGGAACAACACTAGAAGTAATGGGTGATAAACTCCTACGAATTTCATGCAAAACAACTTGGTTGCCCCCCCACACTTAAATCAAACATTGTCCTCAATGTTTCAGGCATAAACTCACACAAAAACAAGCAAGCAAACAAACAACGAATAAACATGACAAGTATGGCAAAGTAAAAACCAGACAGAGTAGAGTTTAAGAATGCAAATCTGGTTATAGAGAGATGATCTTGTTGACTTTCCACAGCTTTGATCTCGAACTGGGCTAGGGAACTTCTTAGCAAGGAAAATGAGACTTGATTGGTGGTGGTGATTTGATGGCCTTGTACGGCGAGGCTTTGCTCTTTGGCGACTGATGCATCCATATGTTGTTGAAGCTTCTCGAGCTCTTGGTTTCAACTCAGACTCCTTCTGCTGGGTTGATTGAGTCTGCAGGCAGCATTCTTCTCTGCTTGTTTCTTCGGCACGGCAGGTAGGCACGAGGTAGAGGTGATGGTCTGTTTCTTTGTTCAATCTGTCCAAGTGCCGATCGATTGCTTTCTTTCTCCTTGTCTCGCAGGCAAGAGCAAGGGTAAAGGAAAAGCATGCCATGAGATATTTTTGCCTTTGACTCTGATGATATGAGATACTTTTGTTTTTGAAGAAGTATCTTTCCACAGGTGTATTCTTGAACTGGGCTGGGGAACTTCTTAGCAAGGAAAAGGAGACTTGATCTTGAAGATGAATTAGCACGTTGTTTCCACATGCTTCAAGGTATCATTTTCACTTGCCTTATCTGTTTTCCAGGCAGATGTGGCATCTTCTTCGGAAGTACATAAGCAGTTGAAGATGAGCACTCGAGAGCAATGCTAGATAAGCAATCAGGAAAGAGTTCCAGGTAGTCGGTTCTTAGATCGAAAGATTGACACCAAGTGCTGGCTGATTGCTCTCTTTCTCCTTGTCACAAAGACAAGGAAAATGACAGGTTGAAAGCATAATATGAGATACTCTTGCTTTCAACCTTTATGATATGAAATACTCTTACTCTTGATGACTTGTTTGCAGAGGTACCCCAAGGGATGAGAAACACAGAGTAACTCGAGAGGCTTCGTTGGGAATGCATTTTCGGAGATGAAGAAGGATTATGTATGTTTGCCTTGCTATAGAGGGTGAAGGACGACATTTATAGGAATTAATAACCGGTACTATTCTTTCACTCTTGTCGGCACCCGTTGGATGATTGAACAATAAACTTCACGTGCTTTCTACTTCACCAGAAATCTTTGACAGATTCCCGTAATTTCTACAAGGCTGAGTGTGCATGTGATCGATACTGACAAGTCTGGATAAAGCAGATGCCTCTTCGATATCTGGAATCGACGCTTTGACAAACTGCCCGTGATTTCCGCAAAGCTGAGTGTGCATGTGACAGGTGCTGACGAGGCTGAAAAAGACCGGCGCCTCTTCGATATCTGAGATCGGGGCTTCGACCAATTATTCATGATTTTCGTAAAGTTGAGTGTGCATGTGACAGGTGATGACACGTCTGAAAAAGCAAGTGCCTCTTCGATTTCTGAGATCGGCCCGTGGTTTCTGAGCAGCCCAGCTTTTGAGAAAGCAGATGTCTCTTCGATCTCTGAGCTTGCCTCTTCGATTTTTGAACTCGCCTCTTCAATTTCTGAAGATCCGTCGAGTACTGATTTTTAAAGAGAGGCACGCATCACATTCCAAAGCACACTTGAATTTTCCGCTTGTAGAAGCTCGCTACTTGCACTTCTAAGAACTTGATTTGTCCGACCTCTTCTTTTTCTTCACACCTTCGAAAATGTCTTGCCCTTCTGACCGTCGCCTTAACTTGAATGTTAGGGAAGATATTGATATGTCTTCTCCAAACAACATTTGGCAGCCGTCATTCGTATCCCCAAAATGGTCCTCTTACAGTTGGGGATTCCATGATGATGAATGATACAACCCCTTCGGTGTTGGCCAGAAATCTTCTCACTCCTAGAAACACTAGGATACTTTCCAGCGGTCCGACGAACTGGCTGTTCAGGACACTCTGGCCTACAGCGTCCGATGTGCAGGCTCAGTATCAAACATGGGCTAGCTCTTTCTTGCTCGATCTCGTCAGGTTGAGTCGTTGATTGCTGAAGCGGCTAGTCTTCGGCAAGAGGTCAGAGTGCTTGGGCATGAGAATAAAGAGTTGCACATGCTCGCAACTAATTACTCAACAAGCATGAAGAGGAAGCTTGATCAGCTGCAGGAGTCCGAAGTGCGGATTCAGAGTGATCATCAGAGGTTTGTGGCTTTACTCCAGATGCAACTTCTGCCTTCGTCTTCTGGCGCTTCACCAAGTGTTGAGGCTCCGAAAAATCAGAGTCTGGCTCTTCGTCTTTTTGGAGGTCCGTCGAATGTTGAGGCACCACCTGACCAATGAAGGCTCATTCCTGCTTGTTTGCACTTTCTTGTATTTTTCTACCTTTCTACCTAATGTTCTTCTTCCACAAAAATTAATGTAAAACTACTTTGTTTACCTGTCAATGTTTCAAACATAAATCCACACCAAAAACAATCAAACAAACAACAAATAAATATGACAAACAAGGCAAAATAAATGCAGTAAAGGGAAGGTTTTTAGAAACGCAAAACTAATTGTTAAGCAATTCATAGATCTTCCTTATTTGAATACATGGGCTGCCTCCCAAGAAGCGCTTGCTTTAATGTCTTCCAGCCGGACGAAACTTCCTTCTAAACTTGGATAAGGCCCATAACATGGAATTGATCCTTGAATGGAAGGTGATACTTGACGTGATCCGGCAATGGTTTAAATTCTAGTGTAGGTGCCTGAATCATCAAAATCAGCAATTTAGTATATAATAAAATCGAAGTTGGAGAAGATGGCTTACTTGCTTGTTCCAACACAAACTCAATTACGAACACCACATCTTTGAAGGTTGCAGGGATATGGGACTTGGCCAGATTTGGTGTTTTGAAAGTTATGACTTTTCCCGTGTCATAAAATCCAACTTCTTTGGGAATTTTCGTCTCAAGTGTATCTTCTTTGATGAATTCTAGACATTCCCCATCCACTTCTTGCTCTTGATTCTTTGGAAAGGTTTCGAAGATTCCTTTCTCACCCTCTTCTTCCTTGGATTGCATGATATTGCAAGGAATAAAGACATTTGGTGAAACGGGGTCAAGACAAATTGAATTTAGGCTTACCTTGGTTGTAGTGGACGGCATAGAGGGGATATGGGGTTGCAGCAAGGGTGGTTCTTCCCTTGCCGTGGCCTTGTTACTCTCTTCTTCTTCGAGCAGTAGTGGTTCATCCACGTTTTGGCTTGGTTTGGATGTCTTGGGTTCACCTCCAACCTCCATAGCACTTCCCAAAGTGATAGCATCATGGATTTCAAAATATTCCTTCAAATTTTCAATAGTTGAGTTGGAGAGTTCACTTTGCTCTTGAATTTGTGCCGTGAACTCCATAATCTGCCCAATTTGCTTCTCTAATTCGCCTGTCTTCTTGGCTTGATTTTGCACCTCTGTGTTTCGATTTTCTACTTCCTGGTTCAAATAGGTGAGTAACTTATTAAACATATCATTATCCAAAGACGTACCTGAATCGAATTAGGCAGATTGTTGTGGTGGCTGCATAGGTCTTGGATAGAACTCCTCTTCTTGCTGCCAATATCCATCTTGTTGGAATTGTTGAGGTTCTCCCCACATGTAATATGAATAATTTCTCCAATCCGAATTGTAAGCATTGGAAAACATGTTGTCCCATGATTGGTTATGGCCTTGATAACCCCAAGCATCTTCATTCGCAGCGAATTGAGAACATTGATGACTTGGATATCCTTGCCCATAGGACACACCACATGTAGTGACACTTTGCATTTTGGTCGTTTCGGCATTTTGTGACAATTGAGAAGTAAGTTTCGCCAATTGAGCTTGAATGGTAGCAAAATCCATGTCTTACTTCTCTAGTATCTGAAATCAAGGAAACAAAACTAAATCAAATATCAAAAGTAAAAATAAAAGACACAAACAGAAACAAATTCAGTAACTAAAACAAAAGACAAGAAAACGAAATAACGAGGGATTAGCAAAGTTGCTAATCCCCGGCAACGGCGCCAAACACTTGAAACCCTCTTGTTGTCAATTGTAGTAAAGAATGTAAGTAGGGATTGTTCTAGGCCGGCGATTAGGAGGGATTGCTAAAACACTTGAAACTGACTTAAAAACGTAAAATTAAGTTTAAAACACCAAACTAGACTCAAAAGATGCAATACAAACTAAAAAGACTCAAAACTAGTTTAAAAGACTCAAAACTAGTTTAAAAGACTCAAAACAGCTTAAAACAATGAATTAGACTCTAAACTGACTCTAGGGATGGTTTTGGACGAAATTAGGTTCTAACTTGACTCGAGACACTTAAAAACACAAATCAAAATAGATTTTGACTAATAAAACACTTTAAAGTAAAGGGGGATTTGATTTTGACGAATTTGAAAAACAGATTGTAAACTAAAACAGATTTTGGACGAATTTGGGTAAACTAAGGATGATGGGCTAGCTAGAGGGTTCTTCTCCACACATGATACACTTGCACATAAACCAATTTTCAGTTGTTCTTTCGATAAATCATGAAACTCAACACCCCAGGTTAATTAGGTCCGCTTAAATTAACCTTCAAGTTCTCCTTAAGTTATTGAATTGGATGGGAAAGCGCATACAACAATTCAAAGCATTCTTCAAAAGTCCTTTACGTGAACAACACAATAAAGATACAATCAAAGATCATTAAGCATCATGAAAACTATAAGTATTGACGAGGCATTCGTTACTATGATGAGCATGAAACTCTTGCCAAGAATTCATTTAACCCGATCTCCACTACTTGTGAATATAAGTTTGTAACTATTAGGTGAAACTTCCTTATACTCTAGCATCATATTCATGCATGCAAACTAAGAGTGCACTCTTAATAAACATACACGAATAAGTTATCAATCAAGCAGTTAAACAAATTGAATTCACAACTTATGAAACCACAACTGAAGGTAATCAATTCATATCGCAAGTATGTTCATGGCTTTGAATCTCCCCCTAACCAAAAGGGGTTTAGTTCCTCATAATCGCAAAGCAAAGAATAACAAGTTTATACATTGAAAACAAAAGAAAGAAAACACCTAAACGCTTCAGCGATCCAAACTGAACATCAAGCACGTCCAAGAATTTTCCTTCCCTTCCTTGACTGCGGCACAAGGTTTGGTGGTGGGTTTTGGGGATTATGGATGGTGTAGAAGGATGGGATTATGGTTAAGATGGATGTATGGTGCGACAAGGGTTGATTAAGGTCAGAAACTATGGAGAATGGTGAAGGAAGGGTGCGGCAAAAAGTGGGAATCTGTTTTAGGCGTGAATGAGTGAATGAATGGTTAAGGAGAAAAGACTCTGCCTTGCGGCAGAATGTGTCTTCTGATGGATTTCACCAGTTATGGTGAAGGGTGGATGTATTTATAGGCTAGGGAGAGGAGTGTATGGAGTTGTGGTAATGAGTTGATGTAATGGGTGTAGTGGATGGATGTTGTGGTAATGAGTGGATGTAATGGGTGCAGTGGGTGAATGTTGTGGTAATGAGCGGATGTAATAGGTGTAGTGGATGAGTGTTGTGGTAATGAGTGTCTTTGCATGTGTGTGTTCCTATTTGCATTTGCACACACATGCTCTTCACTAAATTTGAGCTCCAAAATTCATGCTCATATGAACTACATCTACAACATTTGAGATGGCAAATTTTCCAACAAAATTTACATTCAAAGAAGCAAGAATAAAGCTTGTAACAATTACAACATTCAAATCAAAGACTATGCACTACAAAACCCAAAAGGATTCACCAACTACTAGACCTAGGTTCTTGATACCACTTGAAGGAAATTTTGTGAAAAACATGTTCATTTGAGCAACATCTATGGCATGCAATTAACATTTAAAGGCGGAATCATGCTTGTATGCACTCAAAACAAAACATTACCCATGAAATTCAAAGCCTAGTAGTTATGTGAACCAAGACTCAACTCAAGAACAAAGTAAGTTGAGAAATTTTATACCTTTGTTGATTCCTCTTTGCATAAGCAAAGGCTAATAACCCAAGGAGAGGGCCTTCATTCCTTGCTTCTTAGCTCCATGGATTTTTTTAATGAGGTTGGTTGAAAGGATTCTCCAAGTTCCCAAAGTTGAGAACCTCTAAATCTCCACACCAAGGTAGGACTTGAAGAAGAGATGAGTGACCTTGAAGGAGGGAAGATTGCTAGCTAATCTCTTCCAAGGGGGCCGGCCTCCTAGAGAGAAAAGGGAGAGACATGTTCTCATCCAGTTTTCTCCAAAAGAAACCTTAAGGATGAAATGGCTATAAAGTTGCCTTTATACCACCTCATAATGGAGTGGCAAACTTGCTATTAAGCCAAGTTCACTACCCCTCTCTATATGGCCGGCCATTAAGGGTTCATTGGGCTTTCAAGCCCATTGTGGTTTCAAGTTGTCATACAACTTGAGTTAATGGGCTTGACATTCAAATCCCATTTGGCCTTGCGGCCCAAAACTAACCCGAGCTCTATAACGAACTTATTCGTTTGATTAATTAACATATTAATTAATCCTAGCCATAATTAAATCATCTAATTATTCTTACTCATCTCTGTTGTTTCTTCAATCTCTACCTTACACGGTGTACGATCCATTAGGTTCCTTTTATCGAGGCAATGGGCGATTAGAACTCTTTCAAATCAATTGTGAATTGAAACTTACTTTCAATTCTCCCTTTAGTGATTATACATTTTTAGGGCTTCCACAAACCATGAGTGACACCTAGCAGTATGTCATGGTTACCCAAGCTAATCAGCAGAGGTGGAGAACCTATTCAGTTTAGGATTACAATGCAATACGGTCTTTCTCTAATACAATACTCTTGACCACATTGTTTGGTTTGATAGTTTATTCATGTCTACTATCCAATGTGATTCATTTGCTTATATGATTACCTTGAATGTGATTTGGAACGACTTCCTAAATCTCATTCATACTCTGGCCAGAGATTATTAATCATATCATAGAGTATTCTCCCTCAAACGGTTTGAAGGTTAGAGATCCCTTGTTGCACATTCACTTGCCTCCATTGTTAAGTGGCTTAACCCCAACTATGTCGTGGACACCCTCTGTTGGAGTGACTTTGACATAGTCAAAGATCAAGGACCTAATCACAAGACAACTATGATGCCTCAGGTCAAAGGACTACTTTGCATTATCCCAACCATGAGTTCTCATGTGACATGAGTATGAGAACTTCTTGTTGATCGCGTTTAGTGAACTCATTCTCTATTGAGCACCTACGTACTTATCTTGGTGTCAGTCACACCAATGAATCGAGACCAGTCACTCTCCCTAAGATGAGACATAGCATGTACTGATCTTAACGGACTGTCAATGCCCAATTGGCAATCCTATGATCAGGAATGTTTAGGATATGTATACGAAAAAGAAAGGTCTCATGAATCTAACTTCTTTAGATCGCATTCTCCCAATTACATATTCCTTGGACTTATCGTTTAAGCGTATAACATTTATATGAGACGGCTTCAAACAATAGTCTTTGCCCTTTATATTAAACTATATTAGTTTAACATGTGAAATGTCCGTAAAATATCATCATATGATTGGTTTTAGGGCACATTTCCAACATCATATGGAAAGAACAGATCAGAAATGACGAGAGCATGTTGATTCATCTAAATACACTCCAAATGCTTGTGGTCCACTACATTTTGCATAGGAGAAATAAGATTTGGAAACAACGGTTTCAATCGATTAGCCAAAACCTTAGCCAAGATTTTATAAGAATAATTGCATAAGCTAATAGGGCGGAATTGAGAAACCGATTCCAGATTTGGAACTTTTGGGATAAGCACAAGATGTGTAGTATTAAGTTGACGAAGGTCAATATCATCTGCTTCTAATAGCCGAACCAAAGCATGAACATCTGCACAAATAGATTCGCAAAAAAAGTGATAGAACACACCTTGAAAACCATCGAGTCTCGGAGCCTTTATGCTACCCATCCGCATGGAGGCCTCGTGAATCTCACTATTTGATATTGGAGCCAACAATGATTCATTCATAGGACCAGAGACTAAAGTAGGTACAAATTCTAAAAGAGTACCTCAATTCCTACTACCCACATACGTGAATAACCATAGTATTCGGCCAGGTTTCTTGCTATACTTGATTAGAAAGCCCCCTATCCAATCTTTCCTCCACTAGCTCACCATTTCTTACACCATGCCATGTAAAAGGAGGGCCATTAAAATCAAGGTCAAATAATTCAGCCCTTTGCATAAAGGCAGCTAGATATGAAGGCCGATTATATAAAACAGGCGATCCACCAGTTTTTTCAGAATCCCAAATAAATTTGTTGAAATCCCCACCACACAACCAAGGAATAGAAGAAGGATGAAAAGAATGATGCATCCATTCCTAAAATTGCGCTTTTTCTGCCTAATAAGGAGTACCATACACACCAGTCACCCGCAGCCACATAGACGTCCCTTCCAAGTGTACCCTGGCATCAATAACATGCTTAGAAAATAGGGTGATATCCATTTCCAAACCGTAGTCCCACCAAAGGCTTAAACCACCCGATCGGCCAATTAGAGAAATATTAAACCTATGCTGAAATCGCATCTGTCTTCGTACTCCATCTATTCGATGGTCCTGCATTTTAGTTTCCGCTAGAAAAATCAGAGAGGCCCGAATAAGCCCATGTAAGGCTTGAGCTACCGTGTCCGACCCAAGACCACGACAGCTCCAAAAGATGTAACTCATGGGGATCGTGCGGCAATTGAAGGCCAACCGCCACCACATTGAGAAGACATCCCCTGATTGTGATCCAACATAGCCACCCACTCCTGCTCAGAAACCACATCTAGAAACTCCCTCATATCTTGATACTCCTCTGGGAGTTCGTCTAACTCTTCATTCGCAAAAATAACTCTCTCCACCATCAAACAAAGTTCTCTGATACTCATCTTCCTAAGTTGCTCTACTGCAACCTACTTCCTGGCCTGGCTATTATCCACATTCCTAATCTTCTTTTGAGGAGATTGGATGTACTTCACTGCCTCCTCGTCAACACCTCGCTTCAAAATGCTACCCTCAGCCTCCCCTTCACTACTCGCGGGAATCTCCTCAGTTGAGGCACGCATGCCTTCTGACACCTATCTTGAAGGGTCAGCGCTTATGGCCCTGAGATGGTAGCTAAGAAAGAGAACGTAGTATCAACCCACCAATCCTGCTACACCATCATCTCCTTAAGTTGCATCTGCATCCTCTGGCCTAATCTGCTGCGAGTTTCCAAGGCTCATATGTCGAACAACGCCAGTACATCTTCGTTCCCCCATGCCAAGAGTAACCAATCGTTGAGGAACCTCTACATCCTGTATAGGCGCCATGTTAGTCCATTCCCCATACCCTGTTAAACAACTCGTTGAAGGCTCAAATGAACACTCAGTATTTGTTGGAAATGTGCCCTAAAACCAATCATATGATGATACTTTACGGATATTTCACATGTTAAACTAATCTAGTTTAATACCAAGGGCAAATGATTATTGCTTTAAGCCGTCTCATATAAATGATATATGCTTAAACGATAAGTCCAAGGAATATGTAATTAGGAGAATGTAATTTAAACAAGTTAGATTTATGAGACCATTCTCTTTTGTATACATATCCTAAACATTCCTGATCATAGGATTGCCAATTGGGCATTAACAGTTCGTTAAGATCAATACGTGCTGTGTCTTCTCTAAGGGAGAGTGACTGGTCACGAGTCATTGGTGTGATTGACACCAAGACAAGCATGTAGGTGCTCAATAGAGAATGAGTCCACTGAACACGATCAACGAGGAGTTCTCATACTCATGTCACATGAGAACTCATGGTTGGGATAATGCAAAGTAGTCCTTTGACCTGAGGCATCATAGTTGTCTTGTGGTTAGGTCCTTGATCTTTGACTATGTCAAAGTCACCCTGTCAGAGGGTGTCCACGGCATAGTTGGGGTTAAGTCATTTAGCCATGGAAGCAAGTGAATGCGCAACAAGGGATCTCTAACCTTCAAATCGTTTGAGGGAGAATACTCTATGATATGATTAAGAATCTCTGGCCAGAGTATGAATGAGATTTAGGAAGTGGTTCCAAATCACATTCAAGGTAATCATATACGTAAATGAATCACATTGGATAGTAGACATGAAAAAACTTTCAATCCAAACAATGTGGTCAAGAGTATTGTATTAGAGAAAGACCGTATTGCATTGTAATCCTAAACTGAATAGGTTCTCCACCTCTTCTGATTAGCTTGGGTAACCATGACATACTGCTAGGTGTCACTCATGGTTTGTGGAAGCCCTAAACGTGTATAATCACTAAAGGGAGAATTGAAAGTAAGTTTCAATTCACAATCGATTTGAAAGAGTTCTAATCGCCCACTGCCTCGCTAAAAGGAACCTAATGGATCGTACACCGTGTAAGGCAGAGATTGAAGAAACAACGGAGATGAGTAAGGATAATTAAATGGTTTAATTATTTATGGCAAGGATTAATTAATATGTTAATTAATCAAACGAATAAAGTTTGTTAAAAGACATTGGGTTAGTTTTGGGCCTCAAGCCCCAATGGGCTTCAACGTCAAGCCCATTGACTTAAGTTGTATGACAACTTAATGACTAATAATTCACAAAGGCCCAAATAGCCCAATAAAACCCTATGACCGGCCATATTGATAAAGGAGTGGGTTTTGGACTTATTACAAGTTTGCCACTCCAATGAAGGTAGATATAAATATGACTTTATAGCTATTTCTTCATTAGGGTTTCTTTTGGAGAAATTTGGAGAGAACATGTCTCTCCCTTTCTCTCTAAGAGGCCAGCCCCTTTGGAGGAGATTAGCTAGCAATCTCTCATCCTCCAAGGTCACTCCTCTCTTCTTCAAGTCTCTCCTTAGTGTGGAAAAATTAGAGGTTCTCTATTTTGAGAACTTGGAGAATCTTTTCTACCATCCTCCTCCAAGAAATCGATGGATCTAAGAAGCAAGGAATGAAGGCCCTCTCCTTGGGTGATTAGCCTTTGCTTATGCAAAGAGGAATCAACAAAGGTATAATATTTCTCAACTCACTTTGTTCTTGAGTTGAGTCATGGTTCACCTAACTACCAGGCTTTGAATTTCATGGGTAATGTTTTGTTTTGAGTGCATACAAGCATGATTCCGCCTTTAATTGTTAATTGCATGCTATAGATGTTGCTCAAATGAACATGTTTTTAACAAAAATTCCTTCAAGTGGTATCAGAGCCTAAGTCTAGTAGTTGGTGAATCCTTTTGGGTTTTGTCTTTCATAGTTTATGATTTGAATGTTGTACTTGTTACAAGCTTTATTCTTGCTTCTTTGAATGTAAATTTTGTTATAAAATTTTCCATCTCAAATGTTGTAGATGTAGTTCATATGAGCATGAATTTTGGAGCTAAAATTTTGGTGCCATGGTTTTGGGGAAATTCGGCCAAATCCAAAGGGTGGATTTTTGGGTTCATGTTTGTCTTGTTAAAAGTGTTTTAAAGTGACTTTTGGAACCCCTAAGTACCCTAGGATGTTAACCCCATTTTGAGTAGTGAAAATTTGACTTTTATTGAGTGAAAATGTTCATGGAACTCTTATAGGTTTTCATGGATGTTCTTCATTGTTCTTGATGTTCTTACCAAGAACAAAAAGTTTGGTGTTTTGATTCAAAGTTTTTGGTTGATTTCATAAAGTCTTTGTTTTGTGTTGGTTGGTGTGATTTTTTCAAATTTTGAAAAGTGATTGAAATTTGAAAATGTGTTTGAATTTTTGTACATGATGGTACTTCTCTTATGTTGGAAATATGGCCTGAAAGTCAATCTTTGGAAGAAACCTTTCAGGACAATAAATGGATGTATAGATGAATCTTATACATCAAATGGCAAAGATACTATTTAGGACTATCTCTATAAACGATATATGTCCTAAATGGTGAATCCATGGACAATGGATCGATTGAAGAAGTAATCTAATGATGTTAGACTACAGAGACCTTCTTCACATAACCATTATGTCCAAAAAGGTTCCTGGTCATTGGATTGTCGGAGGGATACTGACAATGCATAGACCGGTACATACTATGTCCGCTTCAATCAGAAGGATGGAAAGTCTCATCCCATTCGTGTAGTGACACTAAGACAAGTATGTAGGTGCTCATTAAGGGAATGAGTTCACTGAACACAATCGAACGAGAGTACTTGCATGGAGGTCTACTCACATGTCAAGCAAGTAACTCTAATGGTTGGAATAGTGTAAGTAGTCATTTGACCTGAGGCATCATCGTTGTCTTGTGGTTAAGTACTTGATCTTTGATTATGTCAAAGTCACTTCATCCGCGGGTGTCCACGGCATAGTTGGGGTTAAGCCACTTAGTCATGAAGGCAAGTGAATGTTCAACAAGGAATCTCTAATCCTTGTTATGAGAGGATGAATACTCTAAGATATGTGTTTGGGCCCAAAATAAAAGCTTGGGCCGAGTAAAGAATCATGCTCGGCCTTGCGGCGTGGATCGTTCAGTACGTGGGCCACCAAACCTGGGTCGGCAAGGTCATAACGCAAAACAAGTCGAGTCCTAGTGCAATGAGGAGTCCTGGCAGGATTAATAACCTGGAAGCGAATCCGGCTCGGTTAAGGACTAGGTTCACAATCCTAGTGAAAATAGGACTGGTCGAGTTGGTGTTGATCCGGGGGGAATCACCTAGTCCGAGTAGGATTTCAATTCGGATTCAAGGAGATCCGGTGCTATAAATAGGGGAGGCTGTGCTTATTCAAAAGATCTCCAATTCAACACACAAAATTGCCTTGCGCAAACCCTCTCAACAACTTTGAGATTTTTTATTTTCTCTTTTCGCTGACACATCTTCCGTTGGCATCAACAGCACTGTGAAAGCAACCGGTGATATCTTAACTCGGCATAGATAGCTCTGTCACCGTAGAATCAGCCGGTCTCGCAGCATCTTCCGTTGGCATCAACAACACTACGGCGAGGACGGTTGATTACCTATCCAAGTCTCGGTCGAGAAGGGTTTCTAGATCCTTATTGGTCGAGGTCATCTCATCAGCCTTCTCGGCAAAGTGAGGTGTTACAGTTATTACATTCGGCACATTGAAAGCCGAATTCGATTCGTGAACTTTGTAAGAATAGCAGCCTTGTCTTCAGGCTCGAGAATCCAAGAGGCCGAGACGTGTTCCTTTCTCGGCCGCAATCGTAAGACGCAGAAGTCGGTAGCGCGACCCAACGCAACATCAACAAATTTACTCCTCGGCCGAGCTCGGCCGACGAGTTGGCACGCCCGCACACAACCGAAGGACGTAGTTAGCTTATTAATTACTCGGCCTGCGCGCCACGTAGGCTTGGTAGTTTTTAGGGCCAACATTTTGGCACGCCCAGTGGGACCTAATGCTAAACTACGAAGTTCATGCCAATTGAAACGCGATCGGTAAAAAAGAAAACAGCTCTGGGAAAGTCAACAGCCGATTTGCCGATTCAGAACATAGGACAAAGTGTGCCACAGGCGCAGAATCCCCTTAGCGCCGTGACATCTGAGTCCACAAGCGCGACTCGCCGAGAGAGGGAAGTTAATCTCGGCGGTCAACTCCGCAGTCTAGAAATCCCTAACAGGAACACCTGCATTCTCAATGAAGGGATAGTGAAGGATTGCGACGAGGATGGCGGTGAAGGATCTGACCCACCAACAAGGTCGTTTCTTAGAAAGCGACTCGACGTTTAGTCGAGGCATTGACAAACTACATGACGTGATACTCAGTTCCAATGAGCAACAAACCAGATTGCTCGAAATGCTGGTTAGTAAAGTCAGTAACAGCAGGCCTTTCGATCTTCTCCAGCACTTGCCACCAAGAAATAATCCGTTACCAATTGTACAGGCCGAACCAATTCCTGCTCGGCTCAAACCAATTGACTTGGAAAATGGAGGAGGGTCGAATAGTAGGTCGGACGGAACCGACCAGAGGATCGAAGCAACACCTGTTGATATGACCGAAGTTCAGCGGATGATCGACTCGGCCATGAAGAAAGGGCCGAAGTTTCCTAAGTTTATCCATCCATACCCGGCCTACGTGGAAACGTTCGGATGCCCGAAAGGTTTCAAGATCCCAGATTTTACCCTTTTACCGGTGAATCGTCCCTGTCTTCGTTGGAGCATGTAGCTCGTTTCACTGCGCAATGCGGAGATGTTAATAGTGACTTCCATAAGGTACGGCTGTTCAACTTCTCATTGACCGGCTCAGCATTTGCCTGGTATATCAACCTCCCTCCTAATTTCGTCCAAAACTGGGAGAAGTTGGTCGAGAAATTCCACGAGCAGTTTTATAGGGCAGGGATGGAGATGTCAGTTTCTTCATTAGCAAGGATGGCACAGGCATCTGATGAGTCACCAGTAGATTATCTTACCAAGTTCAAATCAGCCAGGAATTGGTGCCGTGTGCCTTTACCCGAAGTCGAATTTGTCAGGCTTGCTTTGAACGGCCTGGACGTCGAATACAAAAAGAAATTCTTGGGGGCAGACTTTCGGGATATGTACGAATTAGCCCAACATGTCGAACGGTATGATTATTTGCTCCGCGAGGAAAAGATTTCGAAAACTCCATCTCAGGGGACGATTTACAAGAATCCTACTGTCAATTATGCATCAACCGAGGATGAATGCGTTAGCGTGGATGCCGCTGAGATAGTGATAGATAAGCCATACGTTTGCAAGGCATTGACTCAAGTTGACTCTAGGGAAGTCAAAAGCTGTTCGGCCACTGAAGGAACATTGAAACCGTCAAAAGTTTATACTTTTGATATCACAAAGGCTGACGCAATTTTTGACCAACTGTTATCAGCAAGAATCATCAAACTTCGGCCTGGTCACAACATTCCCAAGGCCGAAGAGCTTAAAGGAAAGGTGTATTGCAAATACCATAATTCAAGCAAACATACGACAAACAATTGCGTCGTGTTTCGCGATAACGTCCAAAGCTGGATTGATAATGGCAAACTGAAATTTCCAGAGAAGAAGACGAGTGTTGATACTGATCTGTTCCCCACAGCAACAGTAAATATGGTCGATGAATGCCTACCTAAGGACAAAGGGAAGGTCGAAGTTGTTGCGACACAACGCTTTCGTAATCAGAATTCTCGGCCACGTTTCATGGCCGATTTTCGTTCAAACAAACCATCTACAGCTTTAACGGGGCCTGCTATTGTTAAACCTATGAGGGATTATAGCACCGATGAAGACAGTGGGACAGCGGTTTTGTGCAGTAAATGTAAAACAAACGTCGGCAGTGAGCCAGAAGAGAAGCCCTCTTCGCTTATAACGGAACGACCTACGGCCGTAACCCAGCAAAAGGTAGCCAACGTAGGCCAGCATCAAGGGGTTTTTGATAGGCTCGGTCCTAAAGTACAGATGGAAGAGACACCCTCAGTCAGGCGGCGCCTCGACTTTGATGCTTCATTTTATGACGATGACTACTATAAACGTAATTCTAGCAGTTCAGAATCATCGCGGAGCCAAAAAACTTTCAAACTTCCCGAGCCTAGAGATCAACGTTGGTATACATATCATTCTTCAAGAGGCGTCTACACCGCACTGTCCAAATCCCAGAAACGCCGGCACCAAAGGATAGATTGCATGGCCCGCCGACGGGCAGCCCAAGAAACTTCGGTCCCTAAATGGCGGCCGAATGACATAATTGCTACTGATGATGAACGACCACCTCCAGCTATTATGACAGAGTCGGTTCAAGGGAAGCAGCTGGTCGACCAAGATGTCGAAACCACGTTCGAAGAGGCTGATAAACGGATCAAACTTCTTCTCCGACCAGGGGAGATGAAGGCACGCCTTGAACATTTCAGGCAAGAGGCCGAAGGCAAATTAGTCCCGCCGGCCATACAAGAACCTTTGATCAAACTTCGACGAAATTTGCATCCACCGTTCCTTGGGGAAGCTTTGGAGTATATGCGAGAATTTCATAAGAAACATTCGGCCAACGATCTGTATGGTTTGCCGAAGGCATGCCAGGACACCATTGATCTAGTCCTGACTTGTCCTGATGCCGAGGGCATCATCCAGAAAACCTCAGACCCAGGATTGAAAGCAAGGTTCCAGCACATACGAGAAGCTCGTGTCCTTGGATTTGAAGTCGACCCATACACTGATATTGATGCAGCCGACCTTCCTTTCTCAATGGAGGACCTTACGATATCACTTCGAAGTATTTTCGGCTGTTTCTCTCTTCGGCCTTACGACCAATGAAATAGCACGTGTTGCACGTTTGGATGCTTATCTTGATACCAGGGATGCCCGGATACATTACCGGGAGCAGGTTCGGATCCTGACCCCAAGCACACTGTCGACCTCACCCTCACCTGAGGCAGTCTCGCAGAACCAACAAGCTGCCGAAGCAGCACCGCAGGATCGAACCATTGAAGAAGGAACAGAAGAGTCTCTTTGTCCAGCTCTGACAAAAACGAAGTCCGCAGTCGCCGATCAAACGAGAGATGAGGCTAGCGAGGATGGTTCTAACCCGATGGGCCCGTCGATCCTGGATAACATGGAAATTAGTATGGTCCATGTGTTACCCGCTGATTTTCAATCAAGCACGGCTCAACCGAATTTCCTCGATGGTGATGTAGTCGCCGAGGAAGCCGGCCATGTGGATTTTGTATCTGTTGTTGAAGTTGAGTCAACAACGAAAGATGATAGCCTAAAGGTTGGCCGAATTGTTCCCTCGTTCATCATCGGCCGCACTTCACCATTTAAAGCCATTGTATGTGACGGCCCACATCGAGGGATATCCAGTTTCTAAAGTTTTTGTCGACTGTGGAGCTACCGTCAATATCATGCCTCTGAACATCATGAAGGCCTTACGTTGCTCGAATGACGAACTTATTCCGTCAGGGATCAAAATGAGTAGTTTCGTCGGCGACAAATCCCAAACCAAAGGTGTACTTCCGTTAACTGTAAATATTGCCGGTGGCACTCACATGACCGCCTTTTTCGTGGATGATTCCAAAACCGAGTATAATGCACTGCTCGGTCGAGATTGTATTCATCAAACCAGCTGTATTCCTTCGTCATTGTATCAAGTGCTTGTCTTTTGGGACGGCAAATCGGTCATTGTTCACCCGGCCGATAACCAGCCCTTTGAAGCTAACATGATCCAAGCACGGTATTATGATGACCACGTCGGCTACATTACTTTGCAGGGCTTCAATGATGAAGGATGGCCGACTCAGATTTCTGTACAGAAAGCTATCGAGGTTGGCGCCGAGACTGTTCACCAGGATTCGGCGAGACTCGGATTAGACAACTTCCTCCCCGAAGTCGATGTTTGACACCGATCGGGAAACACGTAGGGCCGCGGTTTCATCCACTATGGAACGACTGTTGGCCCATTGGTATACTATATCTAAACAACCAAATTCGGGCGTTAACCTCGTTGAGTTCCTTGCCGAAGGAGATAATGGTCCTGTCTTATCTCTTGATAAAATTCAAGCGGCCCCGGCCGAGCTCGAAGATCATCGGCCCTAAGTTAAGGACCCCTTGGAAGAGATTAATGTTGGGACAACCGATGACCCACGACCTTTGTTTATTAGTGCTTTACTCCCCCAACAAATGAAAGACGAGCTTCGTGCCTTGCTTACGGAGTTCAAAGATTGTTTTGCTTGGAGCTACCATGAAATGCCCGGCTTAGATCGTACTCTTGTCGAGCATGAATTACGTATCAAGCCCAGATGTAAACCTTTCCGCCAGCCACCGCGTCATTTCTCGACCGAAGTGCAACTCAGCATCAAGGACGAATTGGTTCGGCTTTTGAAAGCTGGGTTCATTCGGACAGCTCGATATGTTGAATGGTTGGCAAATATCGTTCCTGTTTTAAAGAAAAATGGTGCACTGCGCATCTGCATCAATTTCAGAAATCTGAATCTGGCAACTCCCAAAGATGAGTATAAAATGCCGATTTCAGATCTGTTAATCGATGCCGCGGCGAATCATGCGATCTTATCCTTTATGGATGGACATGCCGGGTACAACCAAATATTCATTGCCGAAGCCGATGTGCACAAAACTGCTTTCCGTTGCCCGGGGGCATTCGGCACTTACAAATGGGTTGTTATGCCGTTCGGTCTCAAAAATGCCGGCGCCACATACCAAAGGGCGATGAACACCATCTTCCACGATTTAATTGGGACCATCGTCGAAGTTTACATCGACGATGTTGTCATCAAATCTAAACACCGACAGACATATCTGGACGACCTCCGACAGGCTTTTCTCCGCATGCGTCAGCACAACCTCAAGATGAATCCTGCCAAATGTGCCTTCGGCGTGTCGGCCGGAAATTTCCTTGGTTTCCTCGTGCATCACCGTGGGATTGAAGTCGATGCGAATAAGGCACGCGCAATCATCAATGCCCCACCCCCAGCAACGAAGAAATAACTCCAGTCCTTACTCGGTCAGATCAATTTCCTCCGCCGATTTATTGCTAACTCAGCCGGTAAAATGAAAGCGTTCTCCACGCTTTTGAAACTCAAGGACTCGGATAAATTCGTGTGGAACGACGAGCATCAGGCGGCGTTTACGCAAATCAAAGTCTCCCTTACGAAACCACCTGTCCTGGTTCCTCCTCGGCGCGGTAGACCTCTTAAACTCTATATCTCGGTCGCCGAAGAGTCCATCGGCTGCCTCCTCGCACAAGACAACGACGCCGGTCGAGAGCAGGCTATTTTTTATCTCAGTCGCAATCTCAATCACCCAGAGATCAATTATCTCGTCGTCGAGAAGCTGTTCATGGCCGTATTTTTCGCCGCATCCAAGCTTCGGCATTACATGCTCCCGTCGGTCACCCAAGTCATTGCCCAGACCGACGTTATCCGGTACATGCTTACCCGACCAATCGTAAAAGGCCGAATTGGGAAGTGGACGATGGCGTTGTCCGAATTTAGCTTGCAATACGTGCCTCAGAAAGCTGTCAAAGGCCAGGCGATGGCCGACTTCCTTGCTAAACATCCTTCCCCCTACGGTTTTGGGGATGCCGATGTCGAAATCGGCATGGTTGTCATTCAATCCCCGGTGGGCGTAGGAATTGTCATTCAATCCCCAAACCACGATCGCTGGTATTTTTCGCTTAAGTTGGATTTTGAATGCACCAACAATCAGGCCGAATACGAAGCCCTAATCATCGGTCTTGGAATCCTTCATGACTTGCGGGCGACCCGCGCCCTCGTCCTCGGCGATTCCGAACTTGTGATTAACCAACTTAATGGTTCTTTTCGTTGCATGAGTTGTACCCTGGCGCCTTACCACATGATCGCCAGCTATTTGGCCGAATCCTTCGACGGTATTACATTTAAACATATTTCCCGGAGTCATAATACCAACGCAGACGAATTGGCTCAAATTGCCTCCGGCGCACAACTCTTTGGGGGCAAGCTAGGCCGAGAAATACCCGTGTTGCGACAGCTATACCCGGCCTTGGTTAACCAACAAGTCCTCCAGCGCGACAACGTGATACGTACAAGAGTCATGTCCTTACCTTCGTTGTTAGATGAAGACGACCTTGTGGACGTTTGCGCCGTCGAGGCAATACCAGATGATTGGAGAAAGCCCATTATGCAGTACCTTGACAATCCCAATGATAAACACGATCGCAAGACAAGAGTTCACGCCACGAACTATGTCATGTATCAGAACGAGTTATACCGAAAAGGCGAAGATGGTTTGTTATTGCTATGCCTCGGCCCCCAAGAGAGTGCTCGGGCGATTACAGAAGTCCATGAAGGGGTATGCGGAGCTCATCAATCCGGACGGAAAATGCGATGGCTACTTCGACGGCACGGCTATTTTTGGCCAAGGATACTAAAGGATTGTATCGAGTTTGCGCGATGATGTGTACAGTGCCAAATCCACGGGCCTATACAAAGGGTCCCGGCCGAATCATTGCTTTCGGTCATAAAGCCATGGCCGTTTAGAGGATGGGCCATGGACGTAATCGGCAAAATCACGCCATCTTCTGGAGCCGCTAAGCACGCATGGATAATAGTCGCAACCGATTACTTTACTAAGTGGGTCGAAGCAAAATCATATGCCGAACTAACATCTAAAGAAGTTTGCGACTTCGTGGAGGAACACATCGTGACCAGATTTGGCGTACCAGAAACGATCATAACTGACAATGGAACAATCTTCACAGCCGAGAGGTTTAAAAAGTATACGGCAAATTTGAAAATTCGGCTCGAACAGTCTACACCGTATTATCCACAGGCGAATGGGCAGGCCGAGGCAAGTAATAAAGTGTTGATCGGCATCCTCGAAAAAATAATAAAAGAAAGGCCTGGCATGTGGCATTTGAAGTTGAACGAGGCATTATGCGCATATCGAACATCGCCCCGATCGGCGACTGCGACAACCCCGTACGCATTAACCTACGGACACGATGCAATGTTACCAGTCGAGTTAAGCATAAATTCGTTGCGATTAATCGAACAAAGTAGTTTGTTAGCGCCGAATATAATCAGTCCATGAGACAGGAACTAGAAGATTTGGAAGAAGCGCGACTTGACGCTTATAACTTACTGGTGGCACAAAAACGGATTGCCGAGCGAGCCTATAATCAAAAGGTGCGACAGAAAACATTCGGCGAGGGTGAATTAGTGTGGCAAACGGTGTTGCCCGTAGGACTAAAAGATCCTAGGTTCGGCAAGTGGTCGCCGAATTGGGAAGGGCCGTTCGTTGTGCATAAGGTATATGGCAAAGGGGCGTATCATCTTAAAGACCGGACCGGTGTAGCCCACAGATTACCAATCAATGGGAAGTTTTTAAAGAAATACTATCCAGTCACATGGGAAATGCGGGAATAGAAAACCAGTCCATTAAGATTGATAAGCATTTACAAAATGAGTAGGTCGATCGGTTTACATTCGAATACATTCAAGGTGAAGAGGGTAGAAGAGTGCCGAGCAGGGCCTTCAGCTCCAACCACCGCACTTCACCCATGATGACCTGGGCCTGCCGGTTCTTCTTTTCCAGCTTCAACTGCTCAACCCGTTTTGCATTCGCCGCATACTCGGTTAAGCAAGCCTTGCCGCCCGACTCGAAGTCCTTGGCAAGATCAGAAGTATTGGCCGATCTTCGTTTCGACAATTCTGCCATTTGACGGTCGAGGTCGGCCAAGAACTCCCCTTTAGTCTTCAAAGCGTCAACCTTCGGACGGAGAGTATCTTGAACGGCCATGGCAGCCTGCAGGTCTTGTTCAGCCCTCAAAGCATTCTCGGAAACATTGAAAGTTTCTCGAACTCGCTCCAAGGCAGTTGACGCCTGAACGACAGCCTCGCCGCTCAGCTGACCGTCAGCTCCAAGGTCGTTTAGACATTCGCCCAGCAAATCAAGACCTTTGCGTTCAAGAACTTGTGACGCCGAAAGCGATAGGACTTCTTGCAGCCGAGTCAGAGCAGTTAAATCAGCAGTTTCGGTTGCGGCGTGCGAATGACCACCCCCTCCAGTGGTGCTGGATAAAAGAGCTTTGAATTCGACCTCCCACGAAGCCTGCACACACAAATCAGATTAAGCTCCAAAGAAGTCATGAAAAAAGAGCAAGAAGGTTTCGTTTCTTTTAACCTGCCGAGAGGAGACCTCGGCAATATCTCAAGGATCGTTGCTCGAACCTAAAGAACTCAATGGCCGAGCCCAGTGTCTTAGATTGCTTCTCAGTTCACGCGGCCGATGGAGGTTATCTACGTTCGATGGCCACTGAGGCGGCCAAGAAATATAGATAACGCCCTTCGGCGCATAGAATTTTTGATGAAAAGAGTGTATAGGCACCTGACATTTAGTATTTTCCTCGTTTAGAATTCTAAAGCAGGAAAGTAATCAAGGAAAGACGGTAGAGGGTACTTACAAAGGCCGAAGTAGCTTCCTGCGGAGGAATGTGGAGGTCCTGGTCTTGAGGATGAACGGGCGTGTCCGCCGTTGCCTCTGGCTCCTCGGCCGGTCGTTTGCCACGATCGGCTATGGAGGGGCCAACCGGGACAGCCGCTTCGGAAAAAGGAGGGACGTCCTGGTCCTGAGGAGAAGCGGAAGGTTCGGCCACCGCTGCTGGTTCCTCGACCGGACGTTTACCACGATCAACCGTGGAAGGGCCGGCTTGAACAGCCACCTCGGACAGGGGAGGAGGTTATCGGCAAGTATGAGGGCGACATGCCAGCGGAGCTTCGTTGCTCTCCTCGCTCTCTTCCAGAACGAAGACCGAGGGCTTTGGATTTACAGGGGAAGTTCCCTCGGTCGCAGAAACCGCCTTTTCCAGGACAGGTGCAGCCTCGACCAATGGGGGTACAACTGGTGCACCGGCCCCGGAAACAGGCAGCGCTTGAACTATCTCTACGGCCGAAGTTGGCTGTTTCTCGACCAAAGGTTGGCTGACGATAGGAGAAGGGGAAACACTAGGAGTCGTCGCCCCTGTGGTTTGACTGGAGATGACGTGGATCTCTCGTGCTCCTTTCTTTGCCAGCTTTTTGACCCGCTTGGCAGGCGGCGGAGGTTCGACAGCCGGCTCGGTCTCTTGGCGAGGCCGTTTGTTCAGCACGGCCCTACCAGCAGTCACAGCGACTACCTCCACCTTTCTCAACGGCCGACTACCTGAGAGAGTAAAAGCAAATCAGCAAGGTAAATCAATGTGCAAAGTTGAAGAAAAAGGGGAAAAATGAACAGTTACCTTGAGCTTGGGTGGCCGATGCCTTCTTAGATCGATCGCCGAAGAGTTTGTTCAACATACCTTCGACCGGAGCACCAAAGAACTCATGGGTATACTTTTCCCACCAATCACCAAAGGTGTATGTGCAAAGGGTTTCTGGGGTGGCCGGTCGAAGGCGGAATTTTTGGCATTGCTCTTGGAACTCCCTCGCGGCGGCATTACATTCCTTCTCCGAGGAACGAGGTTCACGTCCACGGCTTAGGACGGTTCGGGAGGAGAGAAGGGGGACCTGGCAGCCTTGGAGGTAGCCGAGTTGTCGAGCGAGAAAGTTAGGATGGTACACTTCCCAACCCGCTCGTTTCCCATCACAACCAAGAGGAAGGTCGCGAGTAAGCACGAACGACCCCCAGAACTGACGAAGGTCGGCATCTTCGTCCGCGCCCCACATGGATGTAGGTAGCCTGATGGAGGAAGGATAGTCTCGACGACGACATATCAGGAATTCATCGTCGGAAAGGTCATCAAGGGTGAAAAGGTACTTAAAAACCTCTTCGGCTTGGTGAGGGGGTGTCGATCGGGAGGCCAGTTGAGGTCCAAGCGCTTCCGTTGGCGAGAAATCGACAATAGCCGGCCGAAAGGAGGCGAAGTAAACTTGTAGCCAGAGTTGGAAGACCTAGAGGGGACCATTTTGGTGTGGGTCGATCTTGTGAAAGGTCGTGTCGGCCAGGCAGCGGAAGAGATGGGCAAGAATGTTGGAGCTAAGTGACAGGACGTGACCACTAGCCAGGGCCTCAGCCACCGGCATGTTCTCGACCAAATATTTGTTCGACTTGGTACAACAAATATACTTGTTGTACCAGTAAAAGAGGAAAGCCTCATGTTCTCCTTCTCACAGGTCCTCTTCTCCTCGGCCGGCGAAATGGAGATAGAGGGTGTTGTAATTGAAGAAATTCTTGTGGAGTTTCTGAATGTCTTCTTTCGACGGGATTTGACCTTCACGGTTCAACGTCTCAAAAGCCCGTCGATCAAAAAGCGTCTTCAGGTCAAGATTCGATGAGTACCCAGAGAGGGCCGCATCGATGGGGATCCCAGTTGCCGAGGTGCCTAAAATGGCAGTAATATCAAGAATGGTGGGATCGAGGGGACCCAGAGGAAGAACCATGGTGTTGGTGGCCGAACACCAGAAGCATAGAGCGGCTAGGAGAAGCTCCTTGTGGAGAACGACATCCATAGACGAGAGGAGGATGGCGTCGTAGATACCAAGGGCCTTCCATTGCCCGTCGAAGAGCCTTTCCATTCGAACAACCCAGGCTGCCCAGGTTGTGGTCGTCGAGGGCCAAGAGCCTTGGGGTTTTGCTGCATCCCATCTCGACCATTCAAACCCTTGGAGCAAGGATGATATGCAGTGCTCCTAGAGAAGTCCAGTGATGGTGGACGGTACTGCCGCCTTGAAAAGAGGACCCAAGATTTGGTGGGAAGTACTCATGCCACTTTCAAACCTTATGGTTTTGATCGAGCTTCGATCAAGAATTTTCTGATGCTGGTCACATTGCCTGGAAAGCTTGGAGATGAAGGACGCCATTGTAGGAAGGAAGCACGGTGTAAAAAAATTTCTGGGTTGGGGGATTTGAAAATGAAGACCTGGGAAAGAGAAATGAGCTGGAGAACAAGGGCAAGAAATTTCAGAGAGTTTTTTAAAGCGTAAAGTAGGTATGAAGGATTTCAGTATTTATAGGATGATGGAAGGAAGGGCAATCGTTTGAAATTCAAAATGGAGGGCAAAATCGACCGAATGAATCGCTGATCATGATGAACGTTTGGGAAATGCAGTTGAGAATACCGAGGGTCTCAGGTTTTGGAGCGCACGATTGCGTGTGACGGCGAGATTACTGGCGGAAGATGTTTCGACGCCTGCACAATGACAAGTGACTCACGGATTGAGGTGGTGGCTCGCGGATTGAGGTAGAATGGCTTTGTTCAGCCATAAGGTCATGATGGCATGACGGTTCAGGTAAGCTGCACGCTTTAGACGTCATTATTGGGGGTTGGCCGTGTTAGAGGACGCCACGTGGCGAGTTTGGTTAGAAGGATCAAGATCGTGCAATCGTGTTCAATAAATGCGCCTTGGAAATAGGGCACTAGGGTTCTGAGTATTAGATTCGCTTCTTCAAGGCCAAAACTCGGCCGAAGAATTCAGGCCGAGGACCTTAGAAGCGAGGGGGCAATGTTTGGGCCCAAAATAAAAGATTGGGCCGAGTAAAGAATCATGCTCGGCCTTGCGGCGTGGATCGTTCAGTACGTGGGCCTCCAAACCTGGGTCGGCTAGGTCATAACGCAAAACAAGTCGAGTCCTAGTGCAATGAGGAGTCTCGGCAGGATTAATAACCTGGAAGCGAATCCGGCTCGGTTAAGGACTAGGTTCACAATCCTAGTAAAAATAGGACTGGTCGAGTTGGTGTTGATCCGGAGGGAATGACCTAGTCCGAGTAGGATTTCAATTCGGATTCAAGGAGATCCGGTGCTATAAATAGGGGAGGCTGTGCACATTCAAAAGATCTCCAATTCAACACACAAAATTACCCTGCGCAAACCCTCTCAACAACTTTGAGATTTTTTATTTTCTCTTTTCGCTGACACATCTTCCGTTGGCATCAACAGCACTGTGAAAGCAACCGGTGATATCTTAAGTCGGCATAGATAGCTCTGTCAACGTAGAATCAGCCGGTCTCGCAGCATCTTCCGTTGGCATCAACAGCACTACGGCGAGGACGGTTGATTACCTATCTAAGTCTCGGTCGAGAAGGGTTTCTAGATCCTTATTGGTCGAGGTCATCTCATCAGCCTTCTCGGCAAAGTGAGGTGTTACAGTTATTACATTCGTCACATTGAAAGCCGAATTAAATTCGTGAACTTTGTAAGAATAGCAGCCTTGTCTTCAGGCTCGAGAATCCAAGAGGCCGAGACGTGTTCCTTTCTCGGCCGCAATCGCAAGACGCAGAAGTCAGTAGCGCGACCCAACACAACATCAACAAATTTACTCCTCGGCCGAGCTCGGTCGACGAGTTGGCACGCCCGCACACAACCGAATGACGTAGTTAGCTTATTAATTACTCGGCCTGCACGCCACGTAGGCTTGGTAGTTTTTAGGGCCAACAATATGATTCGGGAATCTTCGGCCGAAGTATCGAGCGTAATAAAGGAAAGCGTTCCTATACGACTCAATTGAATCATATAAGAAGGAATAATCACATTAGGGGTTTGAGATAATATATCCATACCCTAATGATGTGATTGAGAGTATTGTTTTAGAGAAGGATCGAATTACATTGTAATTCCAACTGAATAGGTTCTCTGAACAATTTCTACATTAGCTTGGGTAGCCATGATATATGGTTAGATGTCACTCATGGCTTGTGAGTTCTTCTAGATGATTAAATGTAGTCGTCAAAGAAGAAGGTGAATTAAAAGTAAGTTTTAATTCACTAAGTGATTGGATTAACTATAATCAATTGGATTGGTGCCAATCACCTCACTGCCTTGCTAATTAGAACCTAAAACGATTGTTCACCAATATACTCTTGTAGTGAGTAATTAATGGATGATGGAAATAACTAATTGGATTAATTAAGTGTTGTGATTAATTAGAAAGTCTAAAGAAATCATAAAAGCGATATAAGATCGTTTTGGGCTTAAAGAAACGTTCGGGTTTAATTGGGCCCATTGGGCCTAAACCCATTGGGCTTTTATTCAAGCATTGGATGACTTGAAATAAATAAAAGTCCAAAGCCCAAAGAACACTAAGGGGGTCGGCCATATAGAGTGAAAGAGGGAGAGAAAGGTCAAATGTTGACTTGTTTCTTTTTGACTATGTAAAGAACTTTATAGCAAATATTTTCATTAGGGTTTTTGAAGTGTTGAAAGAACAAAAGAGAAAAGAAAAAATATCTCTCTAACACTTACAAAGGCCGGCCACCATAAGGGTGATTTAACTAATCATCTTCTCACCCTTTTGGTTATTCCTTCATCCTTCTCACTACACTAGTGGGTGAGGATCTTTAGAGGTTTTCAACTTTGGAAACTTGAAGAGAACCTAGGAGCACTCATTCTAACAAAGTGGAGGAGGCAAGGAAGGAGGCTAGGCTCAAGGACTTCAAGGAGCAAAGGTCTTGGAGGTGGTCCATCCTTGGTCTAAGATCTAGATCAAGAGGTATAAAACTACTCCTAAACTTTGTCCTTATATAAATTTGTTTTTGATGCATCTTACATAAACCTATGAACCTTGAAGGGGATTTACATGACTAGAGCTTTGATATTATTAGATAACATGCTTCCGTTGCTTTCGTATATAACCTTTTGAATTGTATATGCATGCTAGTCACTAGAAATCCCACATGAAATCTCATAAATTTCCCTTCAAGTGGTATCAGAGCCAAAGGTTTATGTATGATGTGTCCTTTTGGATTTTATGCGTATGGGTTTTAATATTATGTATGACATGATTATTTCTTCATTCAAAGTATGTTTATCTTTTGTTTTTCAATAGTTGAAAAATGTGAATCAATAGTTGAAAAGATATGTATGCAAAAGTGTTTTGGATGCATGAATGAAGATTGAGTTTAGAACTAAAATTTGGGGTTTTTATTCCAAAAGGGAGGGCACGGTTTTGGGGGTGGTTTTGGGTTGTGTTTGTGTTTTATTGTAAACCACTCTCACATCCTTTTAAAGCTAGAAAGAAGTGTTCTTGTCACTTTTGTTTTTTGGGTTTGAAAAATCACCAAGAATATACAAATCTTGAAAATGTGTTCATGGTTTTGTTCTTGGTGTTCATGGTTTGTTTTTGGGTGAAAAATGGTTTTATTTGGTTTTCATGCATTGTTTTGTGGTTTTGGATGATGAACATACCATCCATAACCATATCAAAAATTTATTAAATCCTAGACTTGACTAGGAGATTTCCATCACCCTTTTACTAAAGTCTTTGAAGCCAAAACCAAGTGACAAGCAAAATTTAATTTTTTTCTACATAATGTTGAATTAATGCATGTTGTGTAAGATTGTGTAAGAGACTTCCCATCTCCCCATAATGTGGCCGGCCTCCCCTAGTGGATTACCCACTTGTGGGGCTATTTTGTAATCTTTGAAAAGTTGATATTTATACTTTCAAGTATTTACGTTTTGACCCCTAACTTTTGATATTTGCATAATAGGCCCCATCCATCTAAAAAGTTAAAATATTTGATTTTAATTTTATTGGTTGTTTAAACTCATAATACTATTATGCCCATATGCACTAAATCTAAATGTTTATGTTGCATTCCATATGATTATTTAATGTGATTAAGTAGTTAGAAAAAATGGGTGACTATGGACTTATGCCTTAAACGATAATTGAGCTATGAGATAAGGCGCTAAAATCAAATTGTTTGAACCTTGGGAATGTGTTTTAATTACTGTTTTTATTGGACCTTGTCACCTTTGACATTAATCTATCTCTCCCTCTTAGTATGTGTAATTTGTAGGAATTTGTACAAATCGGTTTGTAATTCTTATTACTTCTTAATCTCTTTTAGTTAGTTGATTCCCTCTAGTGCTAGACTAGAGTTTCTTTAACTATTGGTAAGGAGACATAACTAAAAGAGGGTTTTGACATGAGATTAAAGATTAAATGGGTCCAACGCCCTAATTAGCAATGAATGATTGTCTTTCATTTCTAATGGCTCAATGAAAATGTTTTAATTGGATTGAAAAGCACGCAATTAAATTGACACAACCTCCCCGAGTTCTTATTCAACAATGTTGGCTCGTTGTTGCAATAACCTAATAAGTCCATGGTCATCCAAGAGCCTAAGAT
Organism: Malus fusca; assembly: GCA_035220775.1. NCBI lineage: Eukaryota > Viridiplantae > Streptophyta > Magnoliopsida > Rosales > Rosaceae > Malus > Malus fusca. The sequence goes on along the minus strand of CM069066.1, from coordinate 16,018,293 downwards.
AACTATAAAAGTCCAAATTCAAAGGAATGCAAAAACCGTAGTAGTAATAGTTACTTCCAATATTTGAAAAATTCGTTTTTGATATTGATTTGTTTTTCTCAAAACAAATAGTGGGAGTATCATATGCTACTAAACTATAATGAATACAATTAGTAGTTATATATATCTCCAATATTTTGAAAAATGTTTTGATATTGATTTGTTTTATGAAAACGAATAATGGGGATATCATAAGCTACTAATTTCATTAACTTTGGACTAGTAGTTATAATAGGACAATTTATTTGAATGTGATTAAATAAATAAAATTGATGAGACCTTAAAATCCCTCAACTAACATACAATATTAAGTTGAAAGCGTAAGAGTGCTATGAACACTTTTTCGTGGCCTTCCACCGTGGTAGGCTCCAATCGTTTATGACTTGTACACCACCTTCACCCTATCATGGGGGAGTGCAAAGTGCATGCTTATACTCAGGAGGAGTTTATTTAAAACATTTGATGAGGTTAAGGTAGGCAACGAGTGTGGCCAACATCGTATCATCGTGAGGTCATACTTGAACCCCTTTCTAAACTGGCATGGTGGGACAAAACTTAACTAAGAGAAAAGGTGCCAACATCGTATCATCGTGAGGCATTTTTCTCTAGAGGCCAAAAAGATGGGTAATCACAAGAGGTTGTTGTGAATGGGTACTTGTACCCTCTCATTATTATTTTTGCTAGCCGACATCGTATCATCGTGAGGTGGGCTTAGTAATAGTGAGCCTCCCGTAACCCGTTAGGAGCTTTCTTTGAAATCTCCCGGATTCCATCTTGAGGGATACGGAATTTGCCAAAAATGGTGGGTGGTGTCATTCGGTTTAAGGACCCGAATCGTTTGACTTAATCGACAATCAAACTAATTATTTTATTGTTTATGTATTTAGATATGGTTGGAAGCACACTCGCGAAAATACTCGACAAACATTGCCTAGAGGGGCACAATTTCCCATCATGGTTTCGTAATGTCAAGATTCTCCTAACCTTGGAGAAGATTGTTTACGTGCTAGACAAGGCTCCACCTCACATACCTCTTGGCCTCGACGCAACTGAGGATGAACATGCTAAGTATGACAAGCATGTTGAGGATGATACACAAGCCAAGTGCTATCTGTTGGCTTCCATGAATGAGGAGCTACAGAGACAGCACGAGGGCATGGACAGTGCATATTCCATCATACTCCATCTTACGGAGTTATATGGTGAAGGGACGCGCAACCGTCGCTTTAGCACTGTTAGTGAACTTGTGAAGACCAAGATGGTCAAGGGGGCTCCAATACATCAACATGTACTGAAGATGATAGGACTCATTGAACAATTGGAGAACCTAGGGACTCCACTTGACGGGGAATTGGCCCAGGACTTCATATTGGCTTCTCTTTCTGATTCATTCTCGCAGTTCGTAATGAACTACAATATGAATAAGATGGATAGTACTCTCTCTGAGTTACTAAACATGTTAGTAACTACCGAGAAGACTATGAAGAAAGAGAACGTTGTAGGGACTGCTGCAGTAGCCTACAACAAGCCATCCTCTTCCAAGGCTAAGCCGCAAGGCAAAGGCAAAGGGAAGGAGAAGAAGTCCCCCACTTCTAAGCCGCAAGGAGGAGTGAGGAAAAAGAAGGCAAAGGAGCCCAAGGGGACTTGCCACCACTGTGGAAATGAGGGGCATTGGAAGAGGAATTGCAGGTTATACCTTGCAACTCTTAAGAACAAGTCACAAGGTATGGTTTATGTTCTTATCTTCAATTCTAATTGTTAGATCTTCTAAATATTTATATTTGATATAAAGAGCTGATCACTTATATAATTATATATAGGTGGAGGAGCCAAGTAGAAGAGGAACAAGCAAAGAAAAGTGTGGAGAAGGGTTCGGCCACCATGTTTTCGCTTACTACTTAGGAAGTTTGTTAGGCATTTAAAGATAGTCTTTAAACTTTCTTATTTTGTTAAGAACTTATTAAGTGGCTTCATATGATGGAAGACCACTATTAATGCCTAAATGTATAAAGGTATTTATGTTAGTCTCTAAATGTATAGAGCTAATATTTTTTGTATTAAACATTATGAATGTTTGAATTATCATATTAATGTAATGTGATGAATGCCTTCTAATATATATGATTTCCTTAAAGTAGTGTTATGAATTGAATATTGTCTTGTTGTATCCTAGTAGAGATACAAGATTTATAGTACTTATTGTAATGTGATAACCAAACTTTAGACTTATCAATTCTGGATAGATCTCACATATTGGACATAGAAAGGATACAATGAATCTTTAGATTTGGTTCCATTTGTCTACCTATGAGTTCTATATGAATTGACAAAGGTCTAGAGATTCCTTTCTTGATGAAAAGGAAGATCACATTATAATGATATAAGTAATAAGAAAAACGTTTCTTATATGGTTATCATTTAGAACACAATAATCAAGATCACTCTTGATTCAATTAGTAGTTTTGAACAACTAATTGGGCATTCTTTAAATTGTTTTAAAATGTCAATTGTGTTAGTGATTAAACCAAGAAAGAAGTGTCTAAATCTATAAAATGTTTAAAGACTTTAGTCACTCATTAACGAGACATTAACTTAGTGAAGATTGAAACAAACGAACTTGAAAGGTTTTAAAGCTACTACCCAATGTCTTCTACCCGTATACTCCACGTTTATACATTTTGAATGTATGAAGTGATTTCTCATTAAAGTCATGAGAAATAGTGGGAGGTGTGAAAATGGATATAAACTTGAATATGATTGGTTTATAGTTGTCTAAAGAATAATAGTACTTGACTATTATTAAGAGTTTGTGACTTTAATTGTTAAAGGACTCAAGCTCTTCAAACGTTAAAATTCCAAGTTGTGTAACATTCTAAAGAATAGTCTATTAATGTTGGTTTCGTCAACCTAGCATAAAATGGTTATATGTTGGGAGTTGTCCATCATTCTCTTTTAAGAGAACAAGCTATTAACAAAGCATTTGGACAAGTTGATGAAACAAAAGAGAATAGACTATGAATGTTGGTTTCGTCAACCTAACATAAAATGGTTATATGTTGGGAGTTGTCCATCATTCTCTTTTATGAGAGCAAGCTAATAACAAAGCCCATGGACAAATTTGATGAAACAAAAGGGAATAGTTTCAAAATGAGTCACAACATATAGTTTAACAACAAGACAATCCAAATTCAACATCTTTTGTAACTATAACGCTCTATGTAGTTTTGATAAAGAATTATATCAACCACCTGGAAGGAATGGTTGAGTTTCTATATCCTTAGTAGGAGCCATGCTTCCACTAAAGACTTGGATAATTCTTATATGACTACATTAAAGGTCTTAGTATGACTAAAACTTGTAGTATGGTGTATGACACCATATGATTTAAATGAATAGACTTGATAAAGCAAGTCACACATTTCAAATGGAATTACTTGAGAAGGAATTCGTTTGTGTATGATTCGTTTAAATAACTTGTGTTAGCTAGAGTTGTTGATTGTCTCAAAATAGTTGAAACATCATCAATAAGCTAATGGATCTTAATGATTGTCAATAGATCCAAGACAAGTTAGTGGGAGCAATATGCATTCAAATCAAGAAAATATAATTGTTAAGTTTTTGAATGAATGCTAAGTTACAAGAAGGCCAGTGGGAGTGATGTCACAATTTGAGCAACAAGATATGAATAAAGTCTATTTGATAGACTTGATAGATCATAGATGTTACTCGAAAATTGACAAAACATGACACGGTCAATTTTAAAGTATAGACTTGAAATTGGACTTATTGATGTAGCAAGGCTATCTCAAGGATATTATTTGGGAAATTAAATCTCAAATGTTGAAGATTTAGGAAAGCATTTTCCTATATGATAGAAAATCACTTTCCTAACCCTTATAATGAATATGTCACAAAATCACAAAAGGGACACATGTATGGACTTGTGAGTAGATATCCAAAAGTGAAGAACCACAGGGGTTATCACTTTAAAATATTACTATATCCCAGGATCAGAACCAAAGCAACTGATAGAGTATTATTGCCTTTAAGAAAGAAACATCAGAGTGGGACTCTGGAAGCGTGCATTCACTTAGGTTATTAACCAAAGTGAAAAAAACCCATTTTAACAAATGGAACTTCATAATGGATGAAGTACTAATCATATGAATGTATTGTAAGTATTGTACTACAATGGTCTCAAGATTGGAGCAAAGTTTGTATAAAGTATACAAACGAAATATATAATGATATATTGTTTTAGAAACTGCTTCAAAAGGTGTTTTGAATGGAAGGGGTTCTTTTAGAACCAATGATTGAATCCAAACCATAAGGTCGTCAGTAGGATACTACGACGTAATGGGGCGATAGCTCAAGCCATGGAATCAAGGTCTCATCAAAGTATTCGAACACAAGAAAGAGACATCATCAAATGTTTTGGAAACATTTGATAAGTGAATCCCTTTTAAATAAAAAGGATTAATACATAACCAAGTTAACCTACGAGCATAAGCTCTCTCAACTAGCATGTATAAGATACACTAGTGATTGACTTTAGTGCAAGTGGGAGATTGTTGGAAATATGCCCTGAAAGTCAATCTTTGGAAGAAACCTTTCAGGACAATAAATGGATGTATATATGAATCTTATACATCAAATGGCAAAGATACTATTTAGGACTATCTTTATAAACGATATATGTCCTAAATGGTGAATCCATGGACAATGGATCGATTGAAGAAGTAATCTAATGATGTTAGACTACAGAGACCTTCTTCACATAACCATTATGTCCAAAAAGGTTCCTGGTCATTGGATTGTCGGAGGGATACTGACAATGCATAGACCGGTACATACTATGTCCGCTTCAATCATAAGGATGGAAAGTCTCATCCCATTCGTGTAGTGACACTAAGACAAGTATGTAGGTGCTCATTAAGGGAATGAGTAACTCTAATGGTTGGAATAGTTGAAGGAAGATTTGTGAAAAACATGTTCATTTGAATAACATCTATAGCATGCAATTAACAATTAAAAGGCGGAATCATGCTTGCATGCATTCAAAAACAAAACATTAACCAAGAAATTCAAAGCCTAGTGGATTAGTGAACCAAGACTCAACTCAAATCAAAGTGAGTTGAGATTTATACCTTTGTAGATTCCTCTTTGTATAAGCAAAGGCTAATCACCCAAAGAGACGGCCTTCATTCCTTGCATCTAAAATCTATGGATTTGGATGGATGAAAAGGTTTCTCCAAGTTCCTAAAATTGAGAACCTCTAAGTATCTTCACCAAGGTTAGATTGGAGAAGAAATGAGTGACCTTGGAGTAGTTAGTATGGCTAGATACACCCTCCAAGGGGCCGGCCTCTTTAGAGAGAAAAGGAGAGACAAGTTCTCACCAATTTTCTCTAAAAGAAACCCTAAATGAATTTTGGCTATAAAGTCATATTTATACCTTTATTCATTTGAGTGTCAAACTTGTAATTAAAGCAAGTTCACTACCCTTCCTCTAAATGGCCGGCCATGGGGTTTTGTTTGGGCTTTTGGGCCTTTGTGAATTAAGTTGTCATACAACTTAAGTCAATGGACTTGACGTTCGAAGCCCATTGGGCCTTGAGGTCCCAAACTATCCCTAGGTCTTTAAAGAACTTATTCGTTTGATTAATTAACATATTAATTAATCCTTGCCATAAATAATTAAACCATTTAATTATTCTTACTCATCTCCATTGTTTCTTCAATCTCCACCTTACTCGGTGTACGATCCATTAGGTTCCTTTTAGCGAGGCAGTGGGCGATTAAAACCATTTCACATCGATTGTGAATTGAAACTTACTTTCAATTCTCCCTTTAGTATTTACACACGTTTAGGGCTTCCACAAACCATGAGTGACACCTAGCAGCATATCATGGTTACCCAAGCTAATCAGAAGAGGTGGAGAACCTATTCAGTTTAGGATTACAAATGCAATACGGTCTTTCTCTAATCTAATACTCTTGACCACATTGTTTGGTTCGATAGTTTATTTATTCATGTCTACTATCCAATGTGATTCGTGTGCTTATATGATTACCTTGAATGTGATTTGGAACGACTTCCTAAATCTCATTCATACTCTGGCCAGAGGTTCCAAATCATATCATAGAGTATTCTCCCTCAAACCATTTGAAGGTTAGAGATCCCTTGTTGCACATTCACTTGTCTCCATGACTAAGTGGCTTAACCCCAATGATGCCGTGGACACCCCGATGGGGTGACTTTGACATAATCAAAGATCAAGGACTTAACCACAAGACAAATGCGATGCCTCAGGTCAAAGGACTATTTGCATTATCCCAACCATGAGTTCTCATGTGACATGAATATGAGAACTCTTCGTTGATCGTGTTCAGTGACCTCATTCTCTATTGAGCACCTACGTACTTGTCTTGATGTCACACACACCAATGACTCGAGACTAGTCACTCTCCCTGAGAGAAGACATAGCACGTACTGATCTTAACGGACTGTCAATGCCCAATTGGCAATCCTATGATCAGGAACGTTTAGGATGTGTCTACGAAAGAATGGTTTCATGAATCTAACTTCTTTAGATTGCATTCTCCCAATCACATATTCCTTGGACTTTATCGTTTAAGCATATAACATTTATATGAGACGGCTTAAACAATAATCTTTGCCCTTGATATTAAACTAGATTAGTTTAACATATGAAATGTCCGTAAAGTATCATCATATGATTGGCTTTAGGGCACATTTCCAACAATCTCCCACTTGCACTAGAGCCAATCAGCTTGGTCATCAGTGATGATACCTCTTCTGTAGTCATTTCATAAATGGCTGAGTAGTAGGCCTAGACAATGGATATCTATATGTTATCCATAGAAGCAACCTTGAGAATAACGACGTCACCATTATACATGATTCTCAATCATGTGGTTCAGTCTCTCATATGAGTTCGGATCTTGATGAGACCTTGATTCCCTGGCTGGAGCTATCGCCCCATTAGTGTCATAGTGTCAGTACACTAGATACACTTTCTGGTTGGAACCGAATAGCATGAATGAACTTTCCCATCCAAACAACATTGTTGTAAACTTCTACATGGCAATATATTTTGCATTCATAATGGAACACATTAAAGTCATTACTTTAATGTTTCCATCCAAATATCTCTTTAGTCATAATAAAGAGATATCTGTTAATCTCTTCATTCATAATGAAGAAACATTCAATGATGGATTAGATTCATAATCTAATACATTTACGCTTCCTTTACGTTACTCTAATTCTTCCTCAATCTTTGAGGAATCTATCCTTTAGTATTTCTTAAATACTTAAGGATTCACTTGACAGTTGCCGCGGTTCTGATCCTGGGCTTGCACTGATATCGTCTTGTACCATTCTCGGTACAATTCATATCAACGTTTTTCATACAATATGAACTACGTAAATCACCTTTCTGCGTATGCATAAAGGATTCTATTTATGCATTATTTCTTTGGGAGTCAAAGAGTACGTTCTCTTTGAGAAGAGCAACTTCTCAGTCTTACTAGAGTTGTCCTTTTGATTGAAGTTTATCATCATATGAGAAACTTCCTAGCATCTATTGTCTATTATTAGGGCATGATATAATCCAATTATATCCTAAAATCTATCATTATAGATTTCCATCCCATGTATATAGACTATGTCTCCCATATACATTCTATCGTTATAGAATGTTTAAAGTCATAACTTTAACGAAGAAGTACTCATTCCATTTCCAAAATTAATATATCATATATATATATTTATATATATCATATATATATTTATATATATATATATATATATATATATATATATATATATACAATTTTAGGAATATGATTAACTCCCACTAATCTTTTGTAAACAAAAGATTCATTTACATCTATATGAGAAATCAAACAATTTGATCTTTCTCTCATAAGACGCTTATGGCTCCCACTAGCTTGCTAAGATCCATGATGGTTGGATCTCTACAACTTACATGTTTTGTGATTCATAGTTTTAGACATATATTTTCAAGACTATCTTAATAATGGTTTCAGAAACCCATATTATGTCCAAACATTGAATCACCATTTAGTTGTAGCTAGCAATCTTCGAATTAATTGAAACTAAGACTACGTCAAAAATGGTTCCTTCAAAGTCAACCATTCTCTTTGATTGTAGTCACCTTAAGCTACCAATTAGCTATGAAGGTTTCATTATTTCGAGTCAAATGCTACTTTACCATTTCCTTGAGTATATATCGTATATACACTCAATGTAGTCATAAGGATTTTCATTCTTATTTCTTTCGAATTAAGAGGTGCAACTCTATGACATAGTCATAAAGTTCAAACCATTCAACTGAGACGGTTTATAAATCTTTTTCGACTACCTTGGAGCTTGTGGTATAGGAACTAGGTTGTTATATTTGTTGATTATCATCTTGTCTCTCAAAGAACCCATTCTTTGAGTTCTATCTTTCGTTCATTGCTCTATCTTAGGCAAATCATATTGTAGGATTACAATGAACTACCCAACAAACAACCTTTGTTAGTTGGTTTATAGAAGTGATATCCAAAGGTTAATTTGAGGATATCCTTAAGATAATTTTCAAACAAATATTGCTTATTGGCACACAACCCCAAATCTTAACATGATTAAGATTTGTCTTTCTTTCTAACTACATCCTATGGAGTCATGAAAACTTTGGAAGATCTTCTAATTGACAATCATATTGTTTTAGAAGTATATATCCTATATATGGGTAATTGATAATATCCAACGAACCAAATCTTATTCAAGTTCGTTCTTCTCCTTATGGAGAAATCCATTATCATATGATGCTTCTTTCCTTGATATCTTTCAAGAAAACTATTCTAAAGTGTTACCATTCCTTGGATCAAATCTAAGAATGTAAATACTTTAGACGTCTTACTCATCAACTTACATTTCTTGAATTCTTTGAAACCTTTTGCAAAGTATTCGGACTTGTGTTTACTTAAAATAAACTATAGTCCAACCGAGGTTGTCCTTCGGTGAATGTCATACAACATGAGTAGTATTATGTTGTGGACAAGTGCCACTAACATCTAAGTGAATTAACCTCAACAACTTTGTGATTCTTTGTTCTTTCCAAAAGAATAAAGATTCGAACATTTCTCCTTTATACAATTTTAATAAGAAGGCATTGGATCCGGATCTAACGATCCAGAGCATCCATCTATTACCAACTCGTGATTTATGTTTTAGAGGTATCACAACTTTGGTTGGGATTAGTCACTACCTTGCAACCTTTTGGGTTTTAAGCATCGTTATATTCTAAACAGTTAACACTACCATATCATCTCTACTATAGAGATAATCAATTAGATTACTATAATCCAATCATTGATTAATAAAGAACAATGTTTTGTCAAACAAAATATTCATCCATCTCTACTATAGTGACGGAATTAAGTTCCTTAAAATTGGAATGTAAAGACAATCTTTGTTTTTCCATTTCTTTGGTAGTTCATATGAGGAGCTAAGTACTAACTGCTTTCGCAAAAATCTATATTTTATTCACTTTTTGTATGTGAAGTACTTTCTCTTCTCTCATATATCTTCTACTTCTTATTAGCCACACTTTTACAACGATTGTAAAACATAGTTACTAATACGGAATCAAACATTCAAGTAGAAGAACCAACTGTTTTGAACTTTTCAAGAACAATTTACAACACCTTCGAAAGGTGTGTTCTTGACACTTGCAAGACATTTCTTGCAAATACCCCTTCCGATGTCCATCCTTTCATAAAGAAAGTTTGTTCCCTTGGAGTTATTTCGCTTTCTTCATTTGACTTCTCCTTTGACTACCATAGTCATAGTCCCTAAACTCCCACTATCCCTCTTGAAACTTATTTCAATTGTGTTATACACATCAAACAATTTGGAGAGCATGTGTTTATTGTTCACTACATAGTTTACAATAAACTTAGTGAACCATTAGGTTAGGGACATAAAGGTGAAGTCCTCGCCTTAGTTTCCGTCTCGTTAAGTGGTTTATCACTTCAACACTCAATGATTCAAAATCATTATAAGTCCATGTTGATGGACTATTTTTGTCAACCAACCATTATGTTCTAAACATAATTACAAACATTCAAGAGTTGTTTAAGGCAATTCTAATTTCTTCATACAACAATTTGTAAGTGAAGAATCATGGCACATAAAGTGTCCATGCCATTGTGCTTTCTTCTCAAGTTCCTTGTTCATGTAACAAAGAAATAAGCACTAAGTGTTTGCATTGACTAAGGGTTGTTCAAAACAACTCATTATTTCTTCATACAACGATTTGTGAGTGAAGAACTAATAACACTAAAAGTGTCCTTTTCTTTATGCTAATCTTCGTAAGTTCCTTTGTTCATTTAACAAAGGATTAAGCATTGGTTGTTTGTGTTGTCCTCTTCATGATAGACTTTTCTAACATGTTCTTCCAATGATACATTATCATTAGGAAGATTGTGAGGATGAGACTACTTAGGTACATATCCAATCCTTTTAAGACATTCTTTGGGATTGTAGTACCAAGTCCGGAAACTAAAACATTTGGTTTTTATTTGTCAAGTGTTGGATAGCGTTTGCAAATATATTGGTAAACAAATACATAACGAATATAAATTGATTGATTTTAAGCTATTTGATCCGGGTCTTTAAATCAAATAGCACCACCCACTATTTTTGGCAAATTCCATATCCCTCATTGGAATTCGAGAGTTTTGGAGGAAACTCTTAGTAGGGTATGGGAGACTCACTACTACCAAGCCCACCTCACAATGATATGATATTGGCTAGCATTAATAATAATGAGAGAGTACGCTTACTCATTTGCATCTCTTGCAAGTACCCATCTTATTTGGCCTCTAGAGAATGTTACCTCACAATGATATGATATTGGCTCCATTGCACTTAGTTAAGTCATTCCCACCATGCTTAGTTCCTGAAGGGGTTCAAGAATAGCCTCACGATGATACGATATCGGCCATCCTCGTTGCCTACACTCACCTCATCGAGTATTGATAAGCTCATATTTATATATATTTTACATCAAATTCTCTTGTCTTTTCTTAGTTATTTCCTCATATTTTTGTGCTATTTACTTTGTTTTTGTGTTTTATAGAATTTATCTAGCTGAGAAAACAAAAATAGCACTAGTGAGGTTTTAAGTAATAAATTCGCTAAAACAACCTTACCCACTCTATCTGGTTAATAAATTTGTTAACTGCATTGTCACTGTCCCTTTTGTTTGAAAGCAGAAAACAATAATAGGAGTGGCGTGAGCATAATTTTGTTTGTTGCAAGGGTGTCACCGTTAATATATGTTTGTGCGTACATGCTTGCATGATAGATCACATGCACAGAGAATAAAGGAGAATTATGTTTTTATCAATTGATGCAAATTTACTAGGAAAACAGTGGGAATAAAGAAATAAAAAGGAAACCAAAGCTGCATTTGCAGCTGGCAGCATACAGGGGATAAGTTGGTGGAAACGTGGAAGGTGGGCTGCTGATGATTGAGTGGGCTGAAAAGAAAAAGAGAAGGCAGCAAGCTGCCTTAGATATAATAAGAGAAATGTGTGTGCACGTGAGAGGAAAGGACGAGGAGACGCGGGATAGGAGGAAAGGCGCGCTACCTTAGGCAGCTGAGGAGAGAGGGCAGTGCGTGCTGCCTGGGGCAGAAGAAAGTGTAGAAAGACAGAAGCGGGAGCAAACGTGAGAAACAGAGAGGGAAAAAGGAGCTGCCTTGGCAGCGTGTGAAGCAGGAATCAGCTGGAGACACGCGGGAAGCAACGCTGCTTTTTGGGGCAGCTAACGCAACAGGAGGACAGCCCTTAGGGAGAGCACTGAGCTTGGCAGCGTGGCGTGGCACTGACAGCGCAGCTGCCAGCTGGGAGATCAATAAAAGGCACAGACAGGTGCACGAGACGTGCTGGGCAGCTAACGTGAGGGAATCAGAAAATAAATAAAAGGAAAGCTGCCCTTGGCAGCTGGAAAGAAGAAGACAGGTGGGAGGTCAGACAAGCTGCATGAAGGCAGCTGGCATGGCGAGGAACGTGCAGATGTGAGGGCGCGCGGGAGAGAGAAGACAGGAAATAGAAGAATAAATAAGAGAAACAAACAGGAAGGAAGGGGGCTGCCCTTGGCAGCGTAGAGAGCACAGCGCGGAACGAGGCGCAAGGAGACGCAGGAGAGAAATAAAGGAGGGGGGGCCTCGGGCAGAGTAGAAGCAGGGAGAGAAGACTGTTGAGGAGAGGGCGCTGCCTTGGCAGCGAGGAAATCAGCAGGAAACTCGGGCAGACAGCAACGGAAATAGAGGGGGACGTGAAGAACTAGGAGAAGGCAAGCTGCCTTAGGCAGCTAGAGAGAGAGACAGCAGCAGCACGCTGCCAAAGGCAGCGTCATTGAAAAAAAAAAAAAAAAGGCAGGCGCACAGAAAAGAAAGGAAGAGAACCAGGGGGGAGCTGCTCTCTACGAACAGAAAAACAGAAGGCGCTGCCTTAGGCAGCTTAAGCACAGAGAAAGGCTTCCTCATTTGGTTTTATTTTTCTTAAACTCATGTTTAATTTAATTTGCTTTTCAATTATATTAAACATGTGTAATTAATTTCTGTTTAGTTAGAGGGGAATTTGAAACCATGGATAAATGTTTATTATGATTTGATTTATTCCAGTTATGAATTATTGAACGTTGGATGTGGTTTACTTTTCTGATTTGATTAAGAACTTGTTTATGTATGTGGGTTGAGGGTCGACACTTAAATTTGCATGCGTAGACTTGATGCTAGGATATAAGGGAATTGCACCTAATCGTTATGAACTTATATTCATGAGTAGTAAAAATCGCTAGTCACGATTGTGTTTAGTAAACCCTAGGTTGGATTAACATGCGTATACCATAGTTATGAATGCCTAGTCGATGCTTATGATTTTCATAGAACTTAATGATTCTTGCTTGTATCTCTATTATGCAAATTCATGTAGGGAACTTGTAGGGAATGTTTTGGGTTGTCGTATGCAATCATCCAACCCAATAACTTGTGGAAAATCTGAAGGTTAATTTAAGCGGACCTAATTAACTTGGAGCGTTGTCATTTATTCGTTTGTTGAAATCATAACTGGGAATCAAATTGTATGCATATATTCATGTGTGGATAAGGAACCCTCTAACTAATGTCTCATCATTCTATAAAATATATTTTATTTGAAGTTTGTTTTTAAGTTTCTGTTTTAAATTTAATTTCAAAAAAAAAATCAATCCCCCATTTATTTTAAAGTGTTAGATTTGTTAGAAATCAATTTAGTTTGTGTTTTCTTGAGTTTTGATTTATTTTGAGTCTTTTGATTTGTTTTAGTTTATTTGTTAGTTTTATTTTGAGTAATTCTAGTTAAGTGTTTTGATTTTAGTTTAGTGTTTTAAATTTTGTTTTTACGTTTTTAATTTAATTTTACTTTGGTTAGCATCCCTAGTTAATCCCCGGCCTAGAACGATCCCTACTTATCCATATACTACAATTGTCACAAATAGGGTTTAATTTGTGCGTTAACTTATTTTCGCATCAAATTTTTGGCGCCGTTGCCGGGGATTAGCAAATTTGCTAATTCTTTGTTTATGTTTTTGTTTGTGTTTTATTTTATTTTATTTTATTTTTTATTTGTGTTTATTGTATTTTATTTTATTTTATTTTATTTTTATTTATTTATTTATTTATTTATTTATTTATTTATTTATTTTTATTTTTTTTATTTATTTTTATTTTTTTGTTATTATGTCTTTTACTTTTGATATTTGATTTAGTTCTCTTTCTTTGATTTTAGGTACAAATGGAGCGAGACATGGCACTTGCATCCATCCAAGCTCAATTGGCGAATCTCACTGTTCAATTGACTCATAATGCCGAACGGACCACAATGCCAAGTGTCCCTACACTTGATGTGCCCTATGGGCAAGGATATCAAAGTCCTCAATTTTCTGCCAATGAAGATGTTTGGGGATATCAAGGCTATAACCAATCAAGGGGCAACATGTTTTCCAACGCTTGCAATTCAGATTGGAGAGGTAATTCAGATTATATGTGGGATGAACCTCAACAATTTCAACAAGGTGGATATTGGCAGCAAGACGAGTTCTATTCAAGACCTATGCAGCCACCACAGCATCCCCCACAACAATTCCAATCAAATCAAAGTATGCCCATGAATTATAATGAAATTCTTGAAGGACTAATTTCTGTGGCGCAGGGTTTACGAAAAGAAGAACAATTGCCGCCATTGGAAGAGTTCTATCAGTGGCCATATGAACCGTCACAGCCACCACAACAATCAACCCAATTCAATTCAGGTACATCCTTGGATAATGATACACTTAATAAGTTACTCACCTCTTTGAATCAGGGAGTAGAAAATCAAAACCAGGAGATGCAAGACCGAGTCAAAAGAGTGGACGAATTGGATATGCAAGTTGGGCAGATTGTGGAATTCATGGCACAGATTCGAGATCAAAGTGAACTCTCCAACTCAAACATTGCAAATTCAAAGGCAGAAAGTGAAATCGATGAAGTCATCATTTTGGAAGGTGACATGAAGGATGAAGCTGTCCCAGAACCATCCAAACATAGCCCAGACATGGATGAATTGCCGCTTCAAGAAGAAGATGAGGATGACGACTTGGGCAGTTTAGAAGAATTCTTGTCGCAAACCCCTCAAGTCCTTATGCCATCCAACTCAGGTGAGGAGGTTCAAAATTCATTTCATTCTAACATTATTCCGCCAATTGTCCTTTTTCCTTGCAGGTTTTTAAATCCCAAGGAAGAAGTGAATGAAAAAGACGTTGTGGAAGCTCTTCCAGAGGTGCAAAATGAGATCCCAATTTTTGGTGCACCAAATTATGTTCCCGATGATGTTGAATAATTCAAAGAACCTTGCACACCAAGAAGAGGGATTCCAGAAAAGGAGGTGGCCGGAGAATATGTTGAAGCATATCAAGAATACATCCAAGAGGTTGTGCATGAGACAATCAAGCCCAAAGCAGTTGAGTTTGATGACACGGGACAAGCCACAACCATCATAGTAAACCTGGCCAAGTTCAAAGTCCCGGAAATGTTCAAAGATGTGGTGTTTGTCTTTGAGTTTGTGTCGGAAAAAGAAAGTAAGCCATCTTCTCCAATTTTAATTTTATGTTATACTAACAATCTAATTTTGATGATTCAGGCACCGTCATTAGAACTTAGACCGTTGTCGGATCATTTCAAATACCACCGTCCGTTCAAGGATAAACCCATGCATTTGAATAATGAAGGGAGGCCTAGGAATCACCCACAATCAGATTTGCATTCCTAATCCCTTCTCTTTACTGCTTTCATTTTGTTTTGTTTATTTAGTTGTGATTTTTGTTTGGGAGATTAAACATAGTCTTTTTACTTTGATTTACTTATTTTACATTGATATTTAAAAAAAAAAAAAAAAAAAATACTTATATTTATATATATATAATTAAATAAACTTAAAAGCATAAATATTTTACAATAATGTGAACTAATAGCTTTCATTGGTCGTTGGTAGGTGGTGCCTCGGAGGTCGACGGAGCCCCAGAAAGACGAAGCGCCAGAGTTGGATCATTCGGAGCCTCAATACTTGGTGCAGCTCCCGAGGACGAAGGCAACATAAACCTCGGGAGTAACGTCATAAACCGTTGATGATCACTCTGAATCCGCACTTCGGACTCCTGCAGCTGATCAAGCTTCCTCTTCATGCTTGTTGAGTAATTAGTTGCGAGCATGTGCAACTCCTTATTCTCATGCCTAAGCACTCTGACCTCTTGCCGAAGACTAGCCACTTCAGCCATCAGCGACTCAACCTGACGAGTTCGAGCAAGAAGACGCTGGCCCATGTTTGATACTGAGCCTGCACATCGGACACTGTAGGCCAGAGAGTCCTGAACAGCCAGTTCGTCGGACCGCCTAGAAAGTATCCTAGTGTCTCTAGGAGTGAGCAGATTTCTGGCCACCACCGATGCGGTTGTTTCATTCATCATCATGGAATCCCCAACTGTAAGAGGACCATTTGGGGATATGAAGGACGGCTGCCAAATGTTGGTTGGAGAAGACATGTCAATATCTTCCCCAATATTCAAGTTAAGGCGACAGTCAGAAGGGCAAGACATATTTGAAGATGTGAAGAAAAAGAAGAGGTCGAACTGATCAAGATTAAAAAAGTACTCGGAGGGAGTGTTTACAGGAGGGAGCTTAAGTGTGCTGTGGAACAAAATTAGCGCCTCTATAAAAAGAAGAAATCAAAGAGGCGCTCATCAGAAATCAAAGTGGCGTCCTCTCGCAAATCGAAGAGTCGGGGCTCTTTTCTCAAAAGCCGGACTACGTCTCAAAAGTCGGACGCCGTTCTCAAAAGTCGGGCGCCTCTCTCAAAAGACAGAGCGGTCAGGAATCACGAGGCGAACAGTTTTTCCAGTTTTGTCGTCATTCGTCACGCACACTGTCAGCTTTGCGGAAATTACATTCAGCTTTGTCAGAAAGCGCGTAACTTGTACTGTTCATCCATCCACCGGCTGTCGACAGGGGTAAAGGAACAGTTTCGGTTGTGAAGAATCATTCCTATAAGTGTCTACCTTCGCCATCCATTGCAAAGGCAAACCCCCTCAGCACTTCTTCATCTCCGAAAATGCATTCCCAACGAAGCCTCTCGAGTTACTCTGTGTTTCTCATTCCTTGGGATACCTTTGCAAACAAGTCATCAAGAGCTAGAGTATTTCATATCATGAAGGTTGAAAGCAAGAGTATCTCATATCATGCTTTCTCCCTGTCCTTTTCCTTGTCTTTGTGATAAGGAGAAAGCGAGCAATCAGCCAGCACTCGGTGTCAATCTTCCGATCTAAGAACCGACTGCCTGGAAATCCTTCCTGATTGCTTACCTATCATTGCTCTCGAGTGCTCATCTTCAACCGCTGATGTACTTCCGAAGAAGATGCCACATCTGCCTGGAGAACAGATAAGGCAAGTGAAAGTGATAACTTGAAGCATGTGGAGACAACGTGCTGATTCATCTTCAAGATCAAGTCTCATTTTCCTTGCTAAGAAGTTCCCCAGCCCAGTTCAAGAATACATATGTGGAACGATACTTCTTCAAAAGCAAAAGTATCTCATATCATCAGAGTCAAAGGCAAAGATATCTCATGGCATGTTTTTCCTTTACCCTTGCTCTTGCCTGCGAGACAAGGTGAAAGAAAGCAATCGGTCGGCACTTGGACAGATTGAACAAAGAAACAGACCACCACCTCTACCTCGTGCCTACCTGCCGTGCAGAAGAAACAAGCAGAGAAGAATGCAGCCTGCAGACTCAATCAACCCGGCAGAAGGAGTCCGAGTTGTCACCAAGAGCTCGAGAAGCTTCAACAACATATGGACGCATCAGTCACCACCACCAATCAAGTCTCATTTTCCTTGCTAAGAAGTTCCTTAGGCCAGTTCGAGTTCAAAGCTGTGGAAAGTCAACAAGCACGACCAATGATCACTTATTAGTTCTATTCATTGTCTTTTATCGTCATTTTCAATTTTTCGTTCGCATTTTCTACATTTTCTTGTGTTACTTAACTGAATTATTTCTTTTCTTTGCATGAACTTTTGGTTATTTCCACCCTTGAAGTTGATTGCAGAATTTTAGCTTGGGGGGTCATCGCTTGATTTTACTGCAAATTAGGGAAGTTTTCAGTCCTATTGCTTTATTTTGTTTCTTTTTATTTATTTATTTTATTTTTATTTGCATTTTATTACATTTTCTGACATTGGGGACAATGTCTAGTTTAAGTGTGGGGGTAAAGAGTATAAAAATGACCAAATTGAAAATTTTTATACCTTCGACTTTGAACTGGTTTCATTTGTTTCCATGTTATTGCTTTGTATTTTCTTAATTAAGTTGTTTGATTGATAAAAAAAAAAAAAAAAAAAAAATATTCCAAAAATATTTCCTTGTTTTCCTTATTGTTTTGAATTAGATTTTTGTTAGTTTCCCGACCCAATGATATAATTGGATAAAATTTGAACCATGATGATCAATAACTTAGTTAACATGTGTTTTGTGAAATTCCTAATTCTCGTGTTAGTTTTGTACATATTTGATCATCTTTGAAAAACTAAACGCACATAGCCTTGTTGATGTGAAACTAAAGCATGATTTAAAGCTCCACATGTGAATTTAGTGACCATATACATCCTATGTGAGTTTTTGAGCCTATTGAAAGTGTGTGCATTTTTCATACACTCTTTTTCTTTCATGTGCGATGAACTTATGTGAGAAACTTCTCTAGAACTTGCATAACGATCTTTCGAAATATTTGTCATTGATTGCATGAACTTGAAAATGATAGAGGCATTAGGTTTATCACTATGGCCCAAATAACCATGTTTCCCAAAGAAAAATGATATCATTAGATTGCTAATTTGAGCCGTGTTTGTTGAGCCTTTTATTTCTTATCACCAGATATGTCTACCCTTATACCTGAAACATTTTTCCTTACCCTTTCCAAGCAAGCTAATGAGCAATGTGAGATTGTCTTATGAGAAATGTTTGTGAAGTACTTTGAAGGTGTTTGGCAAAAGAATAAGTGTGGGGGTATTTCATGTTTGTAGTTAAAAAAAATTTGTACACAAAGAAAATAAAAAGTTGTTCAAGTTTCAGTTTAAGGGTGTGGTTGGAGGTGCTAGAAGAATCGCTAGAAAGATTGAGTTCTTATAAATCTAAACAAAAGAATTGCTTGCAATGTAGCTTGGAACTTGTGTTTACCTATTCTTTCATTTCAATAACCCTCTCCCTAAACCTCATTACATCCAATAAAAGTCCTCTTGATTTAAGTTTGGCAATTATGATTGTGGAGATGAGATCTTTATGCAAGCTTATGGTAGAAATTTCACATTTGATTCTTTGAGCGAAACACATTAAGACTAAACACATGTGTGATTAAGTGTATATCCAGTGAGAAGGTCGCTCGTTTGCATATGGTGATTTTAAAAATAAAAATTTGAAATTGCATTAGCATGGCTATCTCACATACTACACTTCAAAGATGATTCAAAGATTACTGCTAATATTTGAATTAGGAAAATGAACTTGGATTAGCTTGTTTGGTGTTAGCTATGGTTCTTGATGATTTGTGTTCTCGAATGAAGTTCTATGAAGGTCACATAGGAGAAACTAATGTTTTTCATGTTATTACTTTTTCATGTTTTCGTTGTTTTGCTCGAGGACTAGCAAAAGCTAAGTGTGGGGGTATTTGATAAGCTCATACTTATATATATTTTACATCAAATTCTCTTGTCTTTTCTTAGTTATTTCCTCATATTTTTGTGCTATTTACTTTGTTTTTGTGTTTTATAGAATTTATCTAGCTGAGAAAATAAAAATAGCACTAGTGAGGTTTTAAGTAATAAATTCGCTAAAACAACCTTACCCACTCTATCTGGTTAATAAATTTGTTAACTGCATTGTCACTGTCCCTTTTGTTTGAAAGCAGAAAATAATAATAGGAGTGGCGTGAGCATAATTTTGTTTGTTGCAAGGGTGTCACCGTTAATATATGTTTGTGCGTACATGCTTGCATGATAGATCACATGCACATAGAATAAAGGAGAATTATGTTTTTATCAATTGATGCAAATTTATTAGGATGCTATGAAGGCAAGATGGGAAGGGACTGTACATGCGGGAGCACGGCTGACATTGAAATAATAAGGAAAGCTGCCCTTGGCAGCTGGAAAGAAGAAACCAACCAGGAAAACAGTAGGAATAAAGAAATAAAAAGGAAACCAAAGCTGCCTTTGCAGCTGGCAGCATACAGGGGATAAGTTGGTGGAAACGTGGAAGGTGGGCTGCTGATGATTGAGTGGGCTGAAAAGAAAAAGAGAAGGCAGCAAGCTGCCTTAGATATAATAAGAGAAATGTGTGTGCACGTGAGAGGAAAGGACGAGGAGACGCGGGATAGGAGGAAAGGCGCGCTGCCTTAGGCAGCTGAGGAGAGAGGGCAGTGCGTGCTGCCTGGGGCAGAAGAAAGTGTAGAAAGACAGAAGCGGGAGCAAACGTGAGAAACAGAGAGGGAAAAGGGAGCTGCCTTGGCAGCGTGTGAAGCAACGCTGCCTTTTGGGGCAGCTAACGCAACAGGAGGACAGCCCTTAGGGAGAGCACTGAGCTTGGCAGCGTGGCGTGGCACTGACAGCGCAGCTGCCAGCTGGGAGATCAATAAAAGGCACAGACAGGCGCACGAGACGTGCTGGGCAGCTAACGTGAGGGAATCAGAAAATAAATAAAAGGAAAGCTGCCCTTGGCAGCTGGAAAGAAGAAGACAGGTGGGAGGTCAGACAAGCTGCATGAAGGCAGCTGGCATGGCGAGGAACGTGCAGATGTGAGGGCGCGCGGGAGAGAGAAGACAGGAAATAGAAGAATAAATAAGAGAAACAAACAGGAAGGAAGGGGGCTGCCCTTGGCAGCGTAGAGAGCACAACGCGGAACGAGGCTCAAGGAGACGCAGGATAGAAATAAAGGAGGGGGGGCCTCGGGCAGAGTAGAAGCAGGGAGAGAAGACTGTTGAGGAGAGGGCGCTGCCTTGGCAGCGAGGAAATCAGCAGGAAACTCGGGCAGACAGCAACGGAAATAGAGGGGGACGTGAAGAACTAGGAGAAGGCAAGCTGCCTTAGGCAGCTAGAGAGAGAGACAGCAGCAGCACGCTGCCAAAGGCAGCGTCATTGAAAAAAAAAAAGAAGAAGGCAGGCGCACGGAAAAGAAAGGAAGAGAACCAAGGGGGAGCTGCTCTCCACGAACAGAAAAACAGAAGGCGCTGCCTTAGGCAGCTTAAGCACAGAGAAAGGCTTCCTCATTTGGTTTTATTTTTCTTAAACTCATGTTTAATTTAATTTGCTTTTCAATTATATTAAACATGTGTAATTAATTTCTGTTTAGTTAGAGGGGAATTTGAAACCATGGATAAATGTTTATTATGATTTGATTTATTCCAGTTATGAATTTTTGAACGTTGGATGTGGTTTACTTTTCTGATTTGATTAAGAACTTGTTTATGTATGTGGGTTGAGGGTCGACACTTAAATTTGCATGCGCAGACTTGATGCTAGGATATAAGGGAATTGCACCTAATCGTTATGAACTTATATTCATGAGTAGTAAAAATCGCTAGTCACGATTGTGTTTAGTAAACCCTAGGTTGGATTAACATGCGTATTCCATAGTTATGAATGCCTAGTCGATGCTTATGATTTTCATAGAACTTAATGATTCTTGCTTGTATCTCTATTATGCAATTCATGTAGGGAACTTGTAGGGAATGTTTTGGGTTGTCGTATGCAATCATCCAACCCAATAACTTGTGGAAAATCTGAAGGTTAATTTAAGCGGACCTAATTAACTTGGAGCGTTGTCATTTATTCGTTTGTTGAAATCATAACTGGGAATCAAATTGTATGCATATATTCATGTGTGGATAAGGAACCCTCTAACTAACGTCTCATCATTCTATAAAATATATTTTATTTGAAGTTTGTTTTTAAGTTTCTGTTTTAAATTCAATATCGAAAAAAAATCAATCCCCCATTTATTTTAAAGTGTTAGATTTGTTAGAAATCAATTTAGTTTGTGTTTTCTTGAGTTCTGAATTATTTTGAGTCTTTTGATTTGTTTTAGTTTATTTGTTAGTTTTATTTTGAGTAATTCTAGTTAAGTGTTTTGATTTTAGTTTAGTGTTTTAAATTTTGTTTTTACGTTTTTAATTTAATTTTACTTTGGTTAGCATCCCTAGTTAATCCCCGGCCTAGAACGATCCCTACTTATCCATATACTACAATTGTCAGAAATAGGGTTTAATTTGTGCGTTAACTTATTTTCGCATCAAGTATGTATATAGTCTCCTCCTGAGTATAAGCATGCACTTTGAACTTCCCCATGATAGGGTGAAGGCGGTGTACAAGTCATAAACGATTGGAGCTACCATGGTGGAAGGCCACGAAAGAGTGTTCTAAGCACTCTCACGCTTTTCAACTTAATAATGGTTTGGTTGAGGGTTTTAGGTCTCATCACATATAAATATACATTTTAATCTCTATTAAAACAATTTTGGTCCTATTACAACTATTGGTCCATCTCATTGTTTTTAGTTGTATATAATACTCCCACTATGCTTATAAAACGGTTTTTAAAGCAAGAGTATATGATACTACTAACATAAGGTTTGCATTCATTTGATGGACTATATAGTTGCCTTAGGGCCTTAGGATGACTATGAACCTTTGTTTAGATTCAACACGAGCCTTGTGTTGAATCTCGGTCTAGGGATGGTGATTGATTTTAGTTACGCGTTTAATCACATTAAGGCGTGTTGTCTTAGGGCGTTGGACCCAACTACTTCATTTTCATGCATATCATATAAAGCAAGAAAGAAGTACTTCAAAGTAAAAGAGAGCTTATGCTCTTTACAACATTTGCTCAAATCAAATTACAACCAAAATCTAATCTACACATTCCCATGGTTCATACAAATTTGAAACGCCTATCACATAGCTCAATTATATTAGGCTTAGGTTCATAATCATCCTTTAATTAATTAACGCTTTAACTAATTAAATTGAATGCAACATTTTCATTTGGTTTTTGTATCCATAAAATTGATTTAAATGGAGCTAAATAAAATGAAAATCCAGTTCTCATTTGAAGAGACAAAACATTTTTGTTCTCAACCTAATTTGGGCCATCATGCAATAACCACAACTTTTGGGCTATATTTCAAAACTTTTGGGGTCACTTTGTAAAAACACAAAAGTCCACTACTTCATGTAAATACAACTAGAACCCAAAATTTTAATAATGCAAAAACTTCATTAAAGGATCAAAACAATTTGTCCTTTAGCGTTTTTGGACCTAAACGTAAAAACGTAAACTTTTGGGCCAAAGTGCAAATACACAAAAGTATCAAAACTTTATGTAATTTGCATAAAAGCCCCAAAAGTACCCCACTAGGGGGTGGCCGGTTTTGGAAGAAGAAATGGAGTGATGTGTGTGTTGATTTGTGAGTTTTGACATAAAGCATGCAAGTGCACAAGTGGTGTGTGTGAAAGGGAATTAATCCTTTCACACCCACCATTATTTCTATTGCCATTTAAACAAATATCTAAAACATTTAAACATTTGAAAATGCATAAAACATAAACTTTATGAAATAAATCAAAACTTTGAATCAAAACACAAACCTTTTTGTTCTTGGCAAAAATGTCAAGAACAATCAAGAACATTCATGAAAAACTAAAAAAATTTCCATGAACATTTTTCATCCAAAAACATCCCAAAACCATTTTAACTTTAGGGAAATAACATATAACCAAACTAGGGTACATAGGGGTTCCAAAAGTTACTTGAAAACACTTTTAACAAGTCAAACAAGAACCCAAAAATCCACCCTTTGGATTTGGCCGAAAATCCCCAAAATCATGGCACCAAATTTTAGCTCCAATATTCATGCTCATATGAACTACATCTACAACATTTGAGATGGCAAATTTTTCTAACAAAATTTACATTCAAAGAAACAAGAATAAAGCTTGTAACATTTACAACTTTTAAATCAAAGACTATGAACTACAAAACCCAAAAGGATTCACCAACTACTAGACCTAAGCTCTGATACCACTTGAAGGAAGATTTGTGAAAAACATGTTCATTTGAATAACATCTATAGCATGCAATTAACAATTAAAAGGCGGAATCATGCTTGCATGCATTCAAAAACAAAACATTAACCAAGAAATTCAAAGCCTAGTAGATTAGTGAACCAAGACTCAACTCAAATCAAAGTGAGTTGAGATTTATACCTTTGTAGATTCCTCTTTGCATAAGCAAAGGCTAATCACCCAAAGAGAGGGCCTTCATTCCTTGCATCTAAAATCTATGGATTTGGATGGATGAAAAGGTTTCTCCAAGTTCCCAAAATTGAGAACCTCTAAGTATCTTCACCAAGGTTAGATTGGAGAAGAAATGAGTGACCTTGGAGTAGTTAGTATGGCTAGATACACCCTACAAGGGGCCGGCCTCTTTAGAGAGAAAAGGAGAGACAAGTTCTCACCAATTTTCTCTAAAAGAAACCCTAAATGAATTTTGGCTATAAAGTCATATTTATACCTTTATTCATTTGAGTGGCAAACTTGTAATTAAAGCAAGTTCACTACCCTTCCTCTAAATGGCCGGCCATGGGGTTTTGTTTGGGCTTTTGGGCCTTTGTGAATTAAGTTGTCATACAACTTAAGTCAATGGACTTGACGTTCGAAGCCCATTGGGCCTTGAGGTCCAAAACTATCCCTAGGTCTTTAACGAACTTATTCGTTTGATTAATTAACATATTAATTAATCCTTGCCATAAATAATTAAACCATTTAATTATTCTTACTCATCTCCATTGTTTCTTCAATCTCCACCTTACTCGGTATACGATCCATTAGGTTCCTTTTAGCGAGGCAGTGGGCGATTAAAACCATTTCACATCGATTGTGAATTGAAACTTACTTTCAATTCTCCCTTTAGTGTTTACACACGTTTAGGGCTTCCACAAACCATGAGTGACACCTAGCAGCTGATGCGAAAATTAACTAACGCACAAATTTAAACCCTATTTGTGACAATTGTAGTATATGGATAAGTAGGGATCGTTCTAGGCCGGGGATTAACTAGGGATGCTAACCAAAGTAAAATTAAATTAAAAACGTAAAAACAAAATTTAAAACACTAAACTAAAATCAAAACACTTAACTAGAATCACTCAAAATAAAACTAACAAATAAACTAAAACAAATCAAAAGACTCAAAATAATTCAAGACTCAAGAAAACACAAACTAAATTGATTTCTAACAAATCTAACACTTTAAAATAAACGGGGGATTGATTTTTAAAGAAATTTAATTTAAAACAGAAACTTAAAAACAAACTTCAAAGAAAATATATTTTATAGAAATAAAATGATGAGACGCTAGTTAGAGGGTTCCTTATCCACACATGAATATATGCATATAATTTGATTCCCAGTTATGATTTCAACAAACGAATAAATGACAATGCTCCAAGTTAATTAGGTCCGCTTAAATTAACCTTCAGATTTCCCTAGATTCATTGAATTGGACGGGAAACGCATCACAACCAAATTATTTTTATCAAGTTCCCTAACTATGGAATACGCATGATAGAGAGACATATCAAAAATCATTAAGTTCAATGGAAATCATAAGCATCGACTAGGCATTCATACCTATGGAATACGCATGTTAATCCAACCTAGGGTTTACTAAACACAATCGTGACTAGCGATTTTTACTACTCATGAATATAAGTTTATAACGATTAGGTGAAATTCCCTTATATCCTAGCATCAAGTCTAAGCATGCAAATTAAGTGTCGACCCTTAACCCACATACATAAACAAGTTATTAATCAACACAGAAAAATAAACCACATCTAACGTTCAAGAATTCATAACTGGAGTAAATCAAATTACAATAAACAAATATTCATGGTTTCAAATTCACCTCTAACTAAACAGAAATTAATTACACATGTTTAATATAATTGAAAAGCAAATTAAATTAAACATGAGTTTTAGAAAAATAAACTAAATGAGCAGCGTGCTCTGTGCTGTGCTTAAGCTGCCTTCTGCGCATTCAGCTTGGTTTCCTGCGTGCTCTAGCTTTCCTCCTGGTTGCCCACTGCACACTCTATCCTCTTCCTGCTTTCCTGCCGTGTCAGGAGCTCTCCCCGCGCCTCTCGCTCAAGCTGCCAATGGCAAGGCAGCTTGCTGCCTTCCTTTCTTTTCCGTGCTTCAGCTCCTCAGCTTGCTGCCTTACCTACGTCTCTTCGTTCCTCGCAGCTCTTGGCAGCTGCTAAAGGCAGCCTGCCTTGGTTGTCTCTCAGGCTCCCCTTATTCTCTCACAGTTTCCTGGTTCTTCCCTCTGACCTCGCTGCCAAAGGGCAGCGTTATTCCCCCTCTATTTTATTTTCTTTTTCTCCTTAGCTGCCAAAGCAGCTTTGCTGTTTATTCCCCCACAATGACAGCTGCCTCATCATTTCAGCTTGCTGCCTCGGTCTTCTTTCCAGCTCTCCCACACCGTCCCACCTTCTAGCTGCCAGCTGCAAAGGCAGCTTTGGTTTCTAACTTTCTAATTCTCAGTGGATGCATATTTTAATCTATATAAAATATATTAATGCACATTTTCTACCCCTTATTTTTACTTGAGGCATAAACCATGAATGCATAAATTAATCTTAGTGCATACCACCTCTTGTACTATTTGATAATCATTTCAATTTTTAACTTTTATATTTTTGTGAAAACAAAATACTGGTAATTAAAATCAAATAAGTGAGCAAGATAATTTTTACGAATTTTGTCACTTAAAATCACACTTGTGCTAATTTTATTTTCTTAGCTAGATAAATTCGATAAAACATAAAAACAAAGTAAATAGCATAAAAATATGAGGAAATAATTAAGAAAAGACAAGAGAATTTGATGTAAAATATGTATAAATATGAGCTTATCAGCAGCATATCATGGTTATCCAAGCTAATCAGAAGAGGTGGAGAACCTATTCAGTTTAGGATTAGAAATGCAATACGGTCTTTCTCTAATCTAATACTCTTGACCACATTGTTTGGTTCGATAGTTTATTTATTCATGTCTACTATCCAATGTGATTCGTGTGCTTATATGATTACCTTGAATGTGATTTGGAACGACTTCCTAAATCTCATTCATACTCTGGCCAGAGGTTCTAAATCATATCATAGAGTATTCTCCCTCAAACCATTTGAAGGTTAGAGATCCCTTGTTGCACATTCACTTGTCTCCATGACTAAGTGGCTTAACCCCAATGATGCCGTGGACACCCCGATGGGGTGACTTTGACATAATCAAAGATCAAGGACTTAACCACAAGACAACTGTGATGCCTCAGGTCAAAGGACTATTTGCATTATCCCAACCATGAGTTCTCATGTGACATGAATATGAGAACTCTTCGTTGATCGTGTTCAGTGAACTCATTCTCTATTGAGCACCTACGTACTTGTCTTGATGTCACACACACCAATGACTCGAGACTAGTCACTCTCCCTGAGAGAAGACATAGCACGTACTGATCTTAACGGACTGGCAATGCCCAATTGGCAATCCTATGATCAGGAACGTTTAGGATGTGTCTACGAAAGAATGGTTTCATGAATCTAACTTCTTTAGATTGCATTCTCCCAATCACATATTCCTTGGACTTTATCGTTTAAGCATATAACATTTATATGAGACGGCTTAAACAATAATCTTTGCCCTTGATATTAAACTAGATTAGTTTAACATATGAAATGTCCGTAAAGTATCATCATATGATTGGCTTTAGGGCACGTTTCCAACAATAGTGTAAGTAGTCCTTTGACCTGAGGCATCATCGTTGTCTTGTGGTTAAGTACTTGATCTTTGATTATGTCAAAGTTACTTCATCCGCGGGTGTCCACGGCATAGTTGGGGTTAAGCCACTTAGTCATGAAGGCAAGTGAATGTTCAACAAGGAATCTCTAATCCTCGTTATGAGAGGATGAATACTCTAAGATATGATTCGGGAATCTTCGGCCGAAGTATCGAGCGTAATAAAGGAAAGCATTCCTATACGACTCAATTGAATCATATAAGAAGGAATAATCACATTAGGGGTTTGACATAATATATCCATACCCTAATGATGTGATTGAGAGTATTGTTTTAGAGAAGGATCGAATTACATTGTAATTCCAACTGAATAGGTTCTCTGAACAATTTCTACATTAGATTGGGTAGCCATGATATATGGTTAGATGTCACTCATGGCTTGTGAGTTCTTCTAGATGATTAAATGTAGTCGTCAAAGAAGAAGGTGAATTAAAAGTAAGTTTTAATTCACTGAGTGATTGGATTAACTGTAATCAATTGGATTGGTGCCAATCACCTCACTGCCTTGCTAATTAGAACCTAAAACGATTGTTCACCAATACACTCTTGTAGTGAGTAATTAATGGATGATGGAAATAATTAATTGGATTAATTAAGTGTTGTGATTAATTAGAAAGTCTAAAGAAATCATAAAAGCGATATAAGATCGTTTTGGGCTTAAAGAAACGTTCGGGTTTAATTGGGCCCATTGGGCCTAAACCCATTGGGCTTTTATTCAAGCATTGGATGACTTGAAATAAATAAAAGCCCAAAGCCCAAACAACACTAAGGGGGCCGGCCATATAGAGTGAAAGAGGGAGAGAAAGGTCAAATGTTGACTTGTTTCTTTTTAGCTATATAAAGAACTTTATAGCAAATATTTTCATTAGGGTTTTTGAAGTGTTGAAAGAACAAAAGAGAAAAGAAAAATATCTCTCTAACACTTACAAAGGCCGGCCACCATAAGGGTGATTTTGTTGGAAATGTGCCCTAAAGCCAATCATATGATGATACTTTACGGACATTTCACATGTTAAACTAATCTAGTTTACATATAAAGGGCAAACATTATTGTTTGAGCCGTCTAATATAAAAGTTATATGCTTAAACGATAAAGTCCAAGGAATATGTGATTGGGAGAATGCAATCTAATGAAGTTAGATTAATGAGACCATTCTTTCGTAGACACATCCTAAACGTTCCTGATCATAGGATTGCCAATTGGGCATTGACAGTCCGATAAGATCAGTACGTACTATGCCTTCTCTCAGGGAGAGTGACTAGTCTCGAGTCATTGGTGTGTGTGACATCAAGACAAGTACGTAGGTGCTCAACAGAGAATGAGTTCACTGAACACGATCAACGAGGAGTTCTCATACTCATGTCACATGAGAACTCATGGTTGGGATAATGCAAATTAGTCCTTTGACCTGAGGCATCACAGTTGTCTTGTGGTTAAGTCCTTGATCTTTGATTATGTCAAAGTCACCCCATCGGGGTGTCCACGACATCATTGGGGTTAAGTCACTTAGTTATGGAGACAAGTGAATGTGCAACAAGGGATCTCTAACCTTCAAATGGTTTGAGGGAGAATACTCTATGATATGATTAAATCTCTGGCCAGAGTATGAATGAGATTTGGGAATGCGTTCCAAATCACATTCAAGGTAATCATATAAGCAAACGAATCACATTGGATAGTAGACATGAATAAATAAACTATCAAACCAAACAATGTGGTCAAAAGTATTAGATTAGAGAAAGACCGTATTGCATTTGTAATCCTAAACTGAATAGGTTCTCTACCTCTTCTGATTAGCTTGGGTAGCCATGATATGCTGCTAGGTGTCACTCATGGTTTGTGGAAGCCCTAAACGTGTGTAATCACTAAAGGGAGAATTGAAAGTAAGTTTCAATTCACAATCGATGTAAAATGGTTTTAATCGCCCACTGCCTCGCTAAAAGGAACCTAATGTATCGTACACCGTGTAAGGTGGAGATTGAAGAAACAAAGGAGATGAGTAAGAATAATTAAATGGTTTAATTATTTATGGCAAGGATTAATTAATATGTTAATTAATCAAACGAATAAGTTCGTTAAAGACCTCGGGATAGTTTTGGACCTTAAGGCCCAATGGGCTTCGAACGTCAAAGCCCATTGACTTAAGTTGTATGACAACTTAATGAATAAAGATTCACAAAGGCCCAAAAGCCCATATCCATTAATGTGGCCGGCCATTTAGTGTTGAATTAGGGTTTTTGGTTCTTTAGGTCATTTAATGAAGTGACTATATAAAGAACTTTATAGCCTAAAATTTATAAGTTGTTGATTTTAGAGAAAATTGGTGAGAACACAAAGCTTCCATTTCTCTCTAAGAGGCCAACCACCTTGGGGGAAATTATCTAGCAATTCTACTTCCTCAAGGTCACTCATTTCTTCTTCAATCTAACCTTGGTGTAGAATCTTTAGAGGTTCTCTATTTTGGGAACTTGGAGAATCCTATTCTTTCAACCAAATCCATGGAGCTAAGAAGCAAGGAATGAAGGCCCTATCTCTTGGGTGATTATCCTTTGCATATGCAAAGAGGAATCTACAAAGGTAAATATTTCTCAACTAACAAATGTTGTTTTAAAGTTGAGTCAAGGTTCACCAATCTACTAGGCTTTGAATTTCATGGTTGATGTTTTGTTTTGAGTGCATGTAAGCATGATTCCGCCTTTAATTTGTTAATTGCATGCTATTGATGTTGCTCAAATGAACATGTTTTTCACAAAATTTCCTCCAAGTGGTATCAGAGCCTAGGTCTAGTAGTTGGTGAATCATTTTGGGTTTTGTAGTTCATAGTTTTTGATTTAAAAGTTGTAATATGTTACAAGCTTTATTCTTGTTTCTTTGAATGTAAATTTTGTTAGAAAATTTGCCATCTCAAATGTTGTAGATGTAGTTCATATGAGCATGAATTTTGGAGCTAAAATTTGGTGCCATGTTTTTGGGGAAATTCGGCCAAATCCAAAGGGTGATTTTTTGGGTTCATGTTTGTCTTGTTAAAATGGTTTTAAAGTGACTTTTGGAACCCCTAAGTACCCTAGGATGTTAGCCCTCTTTTGAGTGGTGAAAATTTGAGTTTTGGTGAGTGAAAACATTCATGGAGCTATTATGAGTTTTCATGAGTGTTCTTCAATGTTCTTGAAGTTCTTGCCAAGAACAAAAAGTTTTGAAGTTTTGATTCAAAAAGTTTTATGTTTTTACATAAAGTTTTGATTTAATTTTAGTGGGTGATGATTATTGGTAAAGTATTATTAATTGTTTTAATGGTAGACAAACTTTTTTAAAAAGTTTGACATAAATTCAATTAATGGCTATAATGGTAGACAAACTTTTTTTTAAAAGTTTGACATAAATTCAAAATATTTCATCTTTACCTCACCTAACAAAACCCACTTACAAAAACTTTGTAAAAATCTTATTTTTTTTTATCATGGCCGGCCACCCTAATAGAATAGGGTATTTTTGGGTCTTTTATTCAATTACATAAAGTTTTGATACTTTTGTGTATTTGCACTTTGGCCCAAAAGTTTACGTTTTTACGTTAAGGCCCAAAAACGTTAAAGGACAAATTGTTTTGCTCCTTTAATGAAGTTTTTTGTATTTGTTGAAATTTTTGGGTTCTAGTTGTAATTACATGAAGTAGTGGACTTTTGTGTTTTTACAAAGTGACCCCAAAAGTTTGTGTTTCGCAATATAGCCCAAAAAGTTGTGGTTATTGCATGATGGCCCAAATTAAGTAGGGAACAAAAATTGTTTTGTCTCTTTAAATGAGAATTGGATTTTCATTTCATTTAGCTCCATTTAAATCAATTTTATGGATACAAAAACCAAATGAAAATGTTGCATTCAATTTAATTAATTAAAGTGTTGATTAATTAAAGGGTGATTATGAACCTAAGCCTACGATAATTGAGCTATGTGAAAGGCTGTTTCAAATTTGTTTGAACCATGGGAATGTGTAGATTAATTTTGGTTGTAATTTGATTTGATCAAATGTTGTAAAAGAGCATAAGCTCTTCTTTACTTTAAAGTAATTTGAATTATGCAAATGTTGTAATGAGCATAAGCTCACCTTTACTTTGAAGTACTTCTTTCTTGCTTTATTTGATATGCATGAAAATGGAGTAGAGGGTCCAACGCCCCTAAGACAACACGCCTTAATGTGATTAAACGCGTAACTAAAATGAATCTCCATCCCTAGTCCGAGATTCGACACTAGGCTCGTGTTGAATCTAAACAAAGGTTCATAGTCATCCTAAGGCCCTAAGGCAACTATGTAGTCCATCAAATGAATGCAAACCTTATGTTAGTAGTATCATATACTCTTGCTTTAAAAACCGTTTTATAAGTATAGTGGGAGTATTATATACAACTAAATTGAATCAAATGGACCAATAGTTGTAATAGGACCAAAATTGTTTTAATAAAGATTAAAATGAATATCTTTATGACTTTGCTTTTCATCAAAAATCAACTCACACACCATCACTCACACTACTCCAAAACCGGCCACCGTCCAAGTAGGGTACTTTTGGGGCTTTTATGCAATTACATAAAGTTTTGATACTTTTGTGTATTTGTAGTTTGACCCAAAAGTTTACGTTTTTACGTAAAGGCCCAAAATCACTAAAGGACAAATTGTTTTGTTCCTTTAATGAAGTTTTTTTAATTTTTTGAAATTTTTGGGTTCTAGTTGTAATTACATGAAGTAGTGGACTTTTGTGTTTTTACAAAGTGACCTCAAAAGTTTCTGTTTTGCAATATAGCCCAAAAAGTTGAGGTTATTGCTTTTCGGCCCAAATTAGGTTGAGAACAAAATGGTTTTGTCTCTTTAAATGAGAATTGGATTTTCATTTCATTTAGCTCCATTTAAATCAATTCTATGGATACAAAAACCAAATGACAATGTTGCATTCAAGTTTAATTAGTTAAAGCGTTAATTAATTAAAGGGTGATTATGAACCTAAGCCTACGATAATTGAGCTATGTGAAAGGCCGTCTCAAATTTGTTTGAACCATGGGAATGTGTAGATTAGATTTTGGTTGTAATTTGATATGTTCAAATATTGTAAAACAGCATAAGCTCTTCTTTACTTTAAAGTAATTTGTTTTGATCAAATGTTGTAAAAGAGCATAAGCTCTTCTTTACTTTGAAGTACTCATTTTCTTGTTTTATTTGATATGCATGAAATTGGAGTAGTTGGGTCCAACGCCCAATAGGAAAAACGCGCCTTAATATGATTAGACGCGTAACTAAAATCAATCACCATCCCTAGACCGAGATTCAACACTAGGCTCGTGTTGGATCTAATCAAAGGTTCATAGTCATCCTAAGGCCCTAAGGCAACTATATAGTCCATCAATGAATGCAAACCTTATGTTAGTAGTACCATATACTCTTGCTTTAAAAACCGTTTTACAAGCTTAGTGGGAGTATTACATACTACTAAATCAATCACATGGACCAATAGTTGTAATAGGACCAAATTGTTTTAATAAGATTAAAATGTATGTTTATAAGTGATGAGACCTAAAACCCTCAACCAAACCATTATTAAGTTGATAAGCGTGAGAGTGCTTTGAACACTCTTTCGTGGCCTTCCACCGTGGTAGGCTCCGATCGTTTGTGACTCGTACACCGACTTCACCCTATCATGGGGGAGTACAAAGTGCGTGCTTACACTCAGGAGGAGTTCTATATGCATACATGATGTTGTGAAGGTAGGCAACGAGAATAGCCAACATCATATCATTGTGAGGTTGTTCTTGAACCCCTACTCGAACTTGCATGGTGGGAATGACTTAACTAAGTGCAATGGAGCCAACATCATATCATTGAAAGGCTTCATTCTCTAGAGGCCAAATAAGATGGTGTTGGAAATATGCCCTGAAAGTCAATCTTTGGAAGAAACCTTTCAGGACAATAAATGGATGTATAGATGACTCTTATATATCAAATGGCAAAGATACTAATTAGGACTATCTCTATAAATGATATATGTCCTAAATAGTGAATCCATGGACAATGGATCGATTGAAGAAGTAATCTAATGAAGCTAGAGTACAGAGACCTTCTTCACATAACCATCATGTCCAAAAGGTTCCTGGTCATAGGATTGTCGGAGGGATACTGACAATCCATAGACCGGTACATACTGTGTCCGCTTCAATTAGAAGGATGGAAAGTCTCATCCCATTCGTGTAGTGACACTAAGACAAGTATGTAGGTGCTCATTAAGGGAATGAGTTCACTGAACACAATCGAACGAGAGTACTTGCATGGAGGTCTGCTCACATGTCAAGCAAGTAACTCTAATGGTTGGAATAATGTAAGTAGTCCTTTGATCTGAGGCATCATCGTTGTCTTGTGGTTAAGTACTTGATCTTTGATTATGTCAAAGTCACTCCATCCGCGGGTGTCCACGGCATAGTTGGGGTTAAGCCACTTAGTCATGAAGGCAAGTGAATGCGCAACAAGGAATCTCTAATCCTCGTTAAGAGAGGATGAATACTCTAAGATATGATTTTGGAATCTTCGGCTGAAGTATCGAGCGTAATAAAGGAAAGCGTTCCCATACGACTCAATTGAATCATATGAGAAGGAATGATCACATTAGGGGTTTGACATAATATATCCATACCCTAGTGATGTGATTGAGAGTATTGTTTTATAGAAGGATCGAATTACATTGTAATTCCAACTGAATAGGTTCTCCGAACAACTTCTACATTAGCTTGGGTAGCCATGATATATGGTTAGATGTCACTCATGGCTTGTGATTTCTTCTAGATGATTAAATGTAGTCGTCAAAGAAGAAGGTGAATTAAAAGTAAGTTTTAATTCACTAAGTGATTGGATTAAATATAATCAATTGGATTGGTGCCAATCACCTCACTGCCTTGCTAATTAGAACCTAAAACGATTGTTCACCAATACACTCTTGTAATGAATTAATGGATGATGGAAATAATTAATTGGATTAATTAAGTGTTGTGATTAATTAGAAAGTCTAAAGGAATCATAAAAGCGATATAAGATCGTTTTGGGCTTAAAGAAACGTTCGGGTTTAATTGGGCCCATTGGGCCTAAACCCATTGGGCTTTTATTCAAGCATTGGATGACTTGAAATAAATAAAAGCCCAAAACCCAAACAACACTAATGGGGCCGACCATATAGAGTGAAGAGGGAGAGAAAGGTCAAATGTTGACTTGTTTCTTTTTTGGCTATAAAAGGAACTTTATAGCAAATGTTTCATTAGGGTTTTTTGAAGTGTTGAAAGAACAAAAGAGAAAAGAAAAATATCTCTCTAACACTCAAAGGGCCGGCCACCAAGGGGGAGTTTTAGCTAATCATCTAGTCTCTCTTTTGGTTATTCCTTCATCCTTCTCACTACACTAGTGGGTGAGGATCTTTAGAAGTTTTCAATTTTGGAAACTTGAAGAGAACCTAGGAGCACTCATTCTAAACAAAGTGGAGGAGGCAAGGAAGGAGGCTAGGCTCAAGGAGTTCAAGGAGCAAAGGGCTTGAAGGTGGTCCATCCTTGGTCTAAGATCTAGATCAAGAGGTATAAAACTACTCCTACACTTTGTTCTCATATAAATTTGTTTTTGATGCATCTTACATAAACCTATGCATCTTGAAGGGGATTTGCATGACTATTGCTTTGATATTATTTGATAACATGCTTCCATTGCTTTCGTATATATAAATCTTGAATTGTATATGCATACTAGTCATTAGAAATCCCACATGAAATCTCATAAATTTCCCTTCAGATGGGTACTTGCAAGAGATGCAAATGAGTAAGCGTACTCTCTCATTATTATTGATGCTAGCCAACATCATATCATTGTGAGGTGGGCCTGGTAATGATGAGTCTCCCATACCCTACTAAGAGTTTCCTCCAAAACTCTCGAATTCCGATGAGGGATATGGAATTTGCCAAAAATAGTGGGTGGTGCTATTTTATTTAAAGACCCGGATCAAATGGCTTAAAATCAATCAATTTATATTCGTTATGTATTTGTTTATCGATATATTTGCAAACGCTATCCAAAACTTGACAAAGAAAAGCCTAATGCTTTAGTTTCCGGACTTGGTACCACAATCCCAAAGATTGTCTTAAATGGATTGTATATGTACCTAAGTAGTCTCATCCTCAAAATCTTCCTATTGGTAATGTATCATTGGAAGAACATGTTAGATAAGTCTATCATAAAGAGGACAACACAAACAACCAATGCTTATTCCTTCGTTATATGAACAAAGGAACTTACCAAGATTAGCATAAAGACAAGGACACTTTTAGTGTCATAGTTCTTCACTTACAAATCGTTGTATGAAGAAATAAGAGTTGCTTTGAACAACCCTTAGTTAATGCAAACACTGGTGCTTGTTTCTTTGTTAAATGAACAAAGAACTTGAGAAGAAAGCACAATGGCATGGACACTTTATCTACCATGATTCTTCACTTACAAATTGTTGTATGAAGAAATGAGAGTTGCCTTGAACAACTCTTGAAAGTTTGTAATTATGTTTAGAACATAATGGTTGGTTGACAAAAATAGTCCATCAACATGGACTTATGATGATTTTGAATCATTGAGTGTTGAAGTGTTAAACCACTTCACGAGACGGAAACTAGGCAAGGACTTCACTTTTGTGTCCCTATCCAAATGGTTCACTAAGTTTATTGTAAACTATATAGTGAACAATAACCACACGTCTCCAAATTGTTTGATGTGTATAACACAATTGAAATGAGTTTCAAGAGAGATAGTGGGAGTTTAGGGACCATGACTACTGTAGTAAAAGGAGAAGTCAAATGAAGAAGGCTAAATAACTCCAAGGGAACAAACTTTCTTTATGAAAGGATGGACATTGGAAGGGGTATTTGCAAGAAATGTCTTGCAAGTGTCAAGAACACACCTTTCGAAGGTGTTGTAAATTGTTCTTGAATAGTTCAAAACAGTTGGTTCTTCTACTTGAATGCTTGATTCCATATTAGTAACTATGTTTTACAATCGTTGTAAAAGTGTGGCTAATAAGAAGTAGAAGATTAATGAGAGAAGAGAAAGTACTTCACATTCGGAACGTGAATCAAATGTAGATCTCTGCGAAAGCAGATCGTACTTACTTCCTCATATGAACTACCAAAGAAATTGGAAAAACCAAAGATTGTCTTTACAATCCAATTTTAAGGAACTTAATTCCGTCACTATAAGAGATGGATGAATGTTTTGTTTGACAAAACATTGTTCTTTATTAATGAATGATTGGATTATTGTAATCTAATTGATTGTCCTTATAGTAGAGATGATATGGTAGTGTTAACTGTTTAGAAAATAACGATGCTTAAAACCCAAAAGGTTGCAAGGTAGTGACTAATCCCAACTGAGTTGTGATACCTCTAAAACATAAATTACGAGTTGGTCATAGATGGATGCTTTGGATCGTTAGATCCGGATCCAATACCTTCTTATTAAAATTGTATAGAGGCGACATGTTCGAATCTTTATTCTTTTGGAAAGAAGAAAGAATCACAAAGTTGTTGAGGTTAATTCACTTAGATGTTAGTGGCACTTGTCCACAACATAATACTACAAGTTCCAAGGTAGTCGAGAAGGATTTATGAACTGTCTCAGTTGAATGGTTTGAACTTTATGATTATGTCATAGAGTTACACCTCTTAATTCGAAAGAAATAAGAATGAAAATCCTTATGACTACATTGAGTGTATATACGACATATACTCAAGGAAATGGTAAACTACCATTTGACCCAAAATAATGAAACCTTTATAGCTAATTGGTAGCTTAAGGTGACTACAATTAAAGAGATTGGTTGACTTTGAAGAAACCATCTTTGACGTAGTCTTGGTTTCAATTAATTCGAAGATTGCTAGCCCCAACTAAATGGTGATTCAATGTTTGGTAGTCTTGATAATAAGATAGTCTTGATAATATATGTCTAAAACTATGAATCACAACACATGTAAGTTGTAGAGATCCATCCATCATGGATCTTTGCAAGCTAGTGGGAGCTATAAGCGTCTTATGAGAGAAAGGATCAAATCAATTGATTTCTCATAAAGATATAAATGGATCTTTTGTTTACTAGGTTTACAAAAGATTAGTGGGAGTTAATCATGTTCCTAAAAATTTAACATATATATGATATATTAATTTTGGAAATGAAAAGAATACTTCTTCGTTAAAGTTATGACTTTAAACATTCTATAACGATATAATGGATATGGGAGACATAGTCTATATACATGGGATGGAAATCTACAATGATAGATTTCAGGATATAATTGGATTATATCAAGCCCTAATGATAGACAAAAGATGCTAGGAAGTTTCTCATATGATGATAAACTTCAATCAGAAGAACAACTCTAGTAAGACTAGGAGGTGGCTATTCTCAAAGGGAACGTACCTTTTGACTCCCAAAGATGCGTAGATAGAATCCTTTATGTATACGCAAAAGGTGATTTATGTATTTCATATTGTATGAAAACGTTGATATGAGTTGTACCTAGAACGGTACAAGACGATATCAGTGCAAGCCCAGGATCAGAAACATGGCAACTGTCAAGTGAATCCTTAAGTATTTAAGAAATACTAAAGGATAGATTCCTCAAAGAATGAGGAAGAATTAGAGTAACGTAATGGAAGCGTAAATGTATTAGATTATGAATCTAATCCAT
This sequence comes from Malus fusca, assembly GCA_035220775.1. Classification (NCBI taxonomy): domain Eukaryota; kingdom Viridiplantae; phylum Streptophyta; class Magnoliopsida; order Rosales; family Rosaceae; genus Malus; species Malus fusca. The sequence continues at coordinate 15,979,939 of CM069066.1, read as the reverse complement.
AATTGGATGTTTCTTCATTATGAATGAAGAGATAATCAGATATCTCTCTATTATGACTAAAGAGGTATTTGGATGGAAACATTAAAAGTAATGACTTTAGTGTGTTCCATTATGAATGCAAAATATATTTCCATATAGAAGCTTACAACAATGTTGTTTGGATGGGAAAGTTCATTTATGAACTCTCTATTCGATTCCAGCCAGAAAGTGTCTCAAGTGTACCGACACTACGACACTAATGGGGCGATAGCTCAAGCCAGGGAATCAAGGTCTCATCAAGATCCGAACTCAAATGATAGACTAAACCACATGATTAAGAATCATGTATAATAGTGACGTCGTTATTCTCAAGGTTGCTTCTATGGATAACATATAGATATCCATTGTCTAGGCCTACTACTCAGCCATTTTTGAAATGACTACATAAGAGGTATCATCACTGATGACCAAGCTGATTGGCTCTAGTGCAAATGGGAGATTGTTGGAAATGTGCCCTAAAACCAATCATATGATGATACTTTACGGATATTTCACATGTTAAACTAATCTAGTTTAATATCAAGGGCAAATGATTATTGTTTTAAGCCGTCTCATATAAATGATATATGCTTAAACGATAAGTCCAAGGAATATGTAATTAGGAGAATGTAATTTAAACAAGTTAGATTTATGAGACCATTCTCTTTCGTATACATATCCTAAACGTTCATGATCATAGGATTGCCAATTGCGCATTAACAGTCCGTTAAGATCAGTACGTGCTGTGTCTTCTCTCAGGGAGAGTGACTGGTCTCGAGTCATTGGTGTGATTGACACCAAGACAAGCATGTAGGTGCTCAATAGAGAATGAGTCCACTGAACACGATCAACGAGGAGTTCTCATACTCATGTCACATGAGAACTTATGGTTGGGATAATGCAAAGTAGTCCTTTGACCTGAGGCATCATAGTTGTCTTGTGGTTAGGTCCTTGATGTTTGACTATGTCAAAGTCACTCTGTTAGAGGGTGTCCACAGATAGTTGGGGTTAAGCCATTTACCCATGGAGGCAAGTGAATGCGCAACAAGGGATCTCTAACCTTCAAATCGTTTGAGGGAGAATACTCTATGATATGATTAAAAATCTCTGTCCAGAGTATGAATAAGATTTAGGAAGTGGTTCCAAATCACATTCAAGGTAATCATATAAGTAAATGAATCACATTGGATAGTAGACATGAATAAACTATCAATCCAAACAATGTGGTCAAGAGTATTGTATTAGAGAAAGACCGTATTGCATTGTAATCCTAAACTGAATAGGTTCTCCACCTCTTCTAATTAGCTTGGGTAACCATGACATACTGCTAGGTGTCACTAATGGTTTATGGAAGCCCTAAACGTGTATAATCACTAAAGGGAGAATTGAAAGTAAGTTTCAATTCACAATCGATTTGAAAGAGTTCTAATCGCCCACTGCCTCTCTAAAAGGAACCTAATGGATCGCACACCGTGTAAGGCAGAGATTGAAGAAACAACGGAGATGAGTAAGGATAATTAAATGGTTTAATTATTTATGGCAAGGATTAATTAATATGTTAATTAATCAAACGAATAAAGTTCGTTAAAGACCTTGGGTTAGTTTTGGGCCTCAAGCCCCAATGGGCTTCGAACATCAAGCCCATTGACTTAAGTTGTATGACAACTTAATGACTAATAATTCACAAAGGCCCAAATAGCCCAATAAAACCCTATGGCCGGCCATATTGATAAAGGAGTGGGTTTTGGACTTATTACAAGTTTGCCACTCTAATGAAGGTAAATATAAATATGACTCTATAGCTATTTCTTCATTAGGGTTTCCTCTAGATAGCCAACGCCCAAGTATCAGAGGATTCAGTGTGTTAACAACAACCTTCACATGAAGAAAACCTTGATTTTTAGATGGGTCTTCTAATTCCAGATATTGTCCAGCACCTTGTACTAGTTGTCTCACATTATTCTCAGATATAAGCTCTAAAGGTATACCCCTAAGTCGAATCCAGAAAGGGACCATCTCTATTTATATTTCCTTTAATGCAAGCTCCTGAGGCCATCTTTTAAATGAAAATTTTTGTTTCATGACCCCAGGGTACCTGGCTTAATATTTTCTTAGCCACACTTTCATCCGAGATAGAGATAATATAAACGTTATCACGTACCTATTTAACATCAACCTCCCCTAAATCCTTCCACGATGAACGAAGGATATTTTGAACACCCCATCTATTCAGAGATTGATTCACCAACGCTGCACCCACCAGTTTATGCTCTATTCCATGTTTGATATCTGCATCATTTTCTATAAATTAACCATAAATTCCCCCACTGCATGTTGTTCCATATGTTCCACGCTAAAATGTACTGCTTGGATTACTTGAAATGAAATAAACAAAATGTATATTTTGATAGCTTTAAGCAAATTCTCCGTAGAAATTAGAAGATTACGATTGTTGAAGTTGGCGACTTGTTGATATGGCTATCCAAAAGCAAAACCCACAACTACCAGTAAGGTAGGAAAGTAAGAAAAGTACTTGGATGCCAAGGAATATAAATCCCAGGGCCATTTATGGCTTGAACCTAGAACTGTTGGAACCACCATAACAACTTTGATGACAGTAATAGCTGGCGAACAAATACTGCATTTTTTAGCTGAAGATTCTGGAATAAAAGTTCCAGAAAAGTCAACAAGTAGCACCGATTAGGTAAGGGAATTAATACCCCACTTACCCCAAAGATTTAAATCTAATTCACTCTTGCAATTCCTCTGCTCTACTCAAAACCCACTTCAGATCTGGGGAATTAATTGTACCACCTAACTTAGAACTACCCAAAGAGTTAATATTGATCCCAACCCTAAATCAGATCAGCCAATCCAAATAACCAAAGAAAATAATCCAATCAGGACCAATCCAACTATTGAAATCAACCACATTAGTAGTTGAGACTCTTACTGAGGAGAGAAAAGTGCTCACTCTGGAGTTCTCTCACCGAGGAGAGAAAAGTTGTTTAAGCTATCAAGAAAAACCGGTCATATGAGTAAATTGTTTATGACTATGTGCGAGTTACTCTTCTTTCTTTTTCCGATCCTTTTTCCTTGCCTTCTCATGTGTGCTTCATTTGCTTTCTGTACCCGACAAAGCTTAATCACCAATTTATTGTCTTGTGCCTCATCCTTTAATTCCCCTGCATCATTCTCATAGTCTTGCAAATTAAAATTAATATAACAAAAGTCAAAATTAAAACAAATTAGGAATACAACCTATTTGACCAATTATACATGATAAAGCACAAATTTGATAAATTACTAGAGAAAAACATGTAATGGATATAATCAAAGCGCATAGGAGATGCACTTTTGAGCAATTATCAGCCTTGAAAAAGGGCTTACATCGGTCGGTTGAGAGCAAGAAGAATGATGTATGTGGCGTCCTCTTCTAGCTTTCATCCTTCTTCTTGTGTTGGAATGTCCTTCTGAACGCCATCATCTTGATCTGCCTGCTATGGTTGCTATTTGGTAGCAGGCTTGTCCTTCTGAACCTAAGTAGCTTCGACGGGGGTGAAAGACTTCTTCTTTGACTTTTTCAGCATTTGCATCGTGCATCGTCAGGATGTAGCCTAGTCTAACTTGATCTCTCTGACTCCTTCTCCTGGGATGAGAATCAAATTTTCTAGTACTCGAGGGATGTTACGGCACCTAGTTTGACTAGCTTGGGCCTTCCCAGAATCCTGTTATAGGGAGACAAGTAGCTGCCTATTATGAACATCTACTTTGAGACTACTGGTGGTGTTCTCAGATCGAGTGTTATGTTGCCAATAGAAGTTAAGATGTATTCGTTGAAGCTGGTGAATACCCTTGCTCGGTGCATTATCGTGCCTTCTAGGCCTATCTTTTGAATGATGAATAACTGAAATGGATTCACTGCACTATCGTTATCCACCATCACTTTGTCGACTATATAGCATATGCATGTTGAATAGACATTACCAGAGCATCGTCGTGTGGGAAGTCAACTACCTTAGCATCCTGCTCAATGAAACCAATGATAGGCTTAGGCTTGGCATTGACTGCCAGAACCTGGGAAACTATTATAGCTTGCTGGATCTTCCTCTTCTTGGAGTTTTTTATGGCCCCCAAGTATTCGAACTCTGCGAAGATGTTGTTGATTTTGATGGTCTTGGCAGGTGATTCCTAGTCTGTGTCTGTGTTCCTCCTAGGCTGCGCAGCTAGCTTGTCCAAGTATCTATCGTGTTTTCCATCTTTCACAAGCTTCTCTAGGTATAGCAGTAGTCGGTTGTGTGACCGGGACCTCAATGGAACGCGCAGTACTTCATGTGATCTAGCTTAGAGGTGTATCTTCTGGATTGTCTTGGCAGCTTGAACCAAGGGTCACTTTTGAAGTTACGAAGGATTTGGTTGATTGGGATGCAGAACTTGGTATAGTTCTTAGTAGCATGACTTTCTCTTAACGGGGACTGGTCTCTACGCTTGGCCCCCTGCTTATATCTATCGTTGAACTTCTTTTTGTCTATCTTCTTCTGAGTTGTGTCCAACTTCTTCTGAGGCTACTCAGATGCCTTGTTTGCTCATCAGGCCTCATCCCAAAATGCATACTTCTCTGCTATAGTGAATAAGTCTGCTAGGAGTCTCCTTTGGAAAGTTGCGTTGGTGATCAAGTTGTTGCATCCGACTATCTTCGCCTTCTCTGTCTTGAACCTCTTCAAATAGTCATGGAGCAACTTTTTCAGATTCTTCCTTACGTTGAAAAGATAATTGGACTTTTTCTTAATTGAGTGGTAAGATGAGTATTCTTTAATGAAAACTATAGAAAGCTCGTCGAAATTTTGGATGGGCTGTAAGGCAGGGTATGGAACTAATCTAGCATCTCAACCTACAGAGTAATGGCGAATATCTTGCACATTAAAGTTGCATTGGCCCTGTAAAGGATCATCGCATTGCGGAAGTGCTTCAAGTGCCTTTCTAGGTCTTTGTCGCTTTTAAATAGGGTGAAACGTGATGTATTAAACTTACACAGGAGCTCTCTCTACTCGATCTCATCTGTGAAATATGATCTGCCCATATGAGGCGCATCTTTGTGGAAGGCCTTGTTCGTGGTCTCAATGTGTTGGAATTCGCACAATCGCTCAGTTAGGAGCCTATCTGCTTCTTCCTGAATTTGCCTCTGTTGGGCCACCAGCAGGTCAGTGTTGCTCTTCCTTGTGTTCGTCTCATATGTGTCTTAGTAGCGGTGCACATGGTCTATTCCTGGTAGGCAAACAAGATGCTTGTGGCTGCTCAGAGCATAAACTGCCAGTTGAATTTGGGCCTAACTGTGCGGCTGCTTCTCTCCGTCTGCTATGATGCCTACTCTGAGGTGAAGTGGAAAATGCTACTTACGGGCCTAGCTATTAATTGACGCTTCACCTGAAGTGCAAGATGTTCCCTGTTGCTCTTCCCTGTGTTTGGCTTGTCTGTGTCGTGGTAACGGTGCACGTGGTCTGTTCCTGGCAGGCAAGCAAGATGCTCGTGGCTGCTCAGAGTGCCCAGTTGAACTCGAGCCTAACTGTGTGACTGTTTCTCTTTGTCCGATGTGCTGCCTACTTCAAGGTGAAATGGAAAATGCTCCTTGCAGGCTTAGCCGCTAATGGATGTTTCGCCTGGAATATCACTTATCATTTCCATTAGAGCATGAACCTAACTGTGAGTGTACACTTGTTCATGAGCCTAAGCAAGAATGAACGCTCATATGTGCACTTAGGCAGGAGAAGGCGTTTTTCCAAGAGCCCAGGCAGGAGTGTACACTACCTAATTGCTTGGCGCATGGTTGGTGAAGTGGTTACTTGCCAGGACGCTGCTAGAGAGAACATATCATCACATGTCCTTGTCCTACTTTGGGACACCTCGTCTGGGGCATGTTGCATCTTAGTGCACTACAAAAGCTGATTCATTATGGTAATCTGCAGCACCAGGGCGCTTGTTAATTTAGCAACCTGTGAGGATATGTGTTGTTCACCATTTAGAGTGAAAGAGCTAGGATGGTCAGTTTTGCAGAAATATAGGGTGAAAAAAACCTTGTTTTAACCGTCAGCCTCGAAATCTAGATATGGGCTGGTTGAATGATGCGAGAATTAACTAACACACAAATTAAACCCTCTTGTGACAATTGTAGTATAGATGTAAGTAGGGTATCGTTCTAAACCGGGGATTAGGAGGGCTTGCTAAAACCTCTCAAAACTAATTTAAAAACATAAAAACAAAGTTAAAAAAAAATGTAAACAAAAGACTTTTAAGACAAGAAAGTAAAAGGGGGGATTTGGTTCTTGTGAAGTGAAAGTAAAACAAATAACTAAAACTTAAAAACTATGGATGATGGGCTTTAGCTAGAGGGTTCTTCTCCACACATGTCTTGCTTGCATACAAAACGAATTCCAATTGTATTTCAATAACTTATTAATTCTCAATGCCCCAAGTTAATTAGGTACGCTTAAATTAACCCTCAGATTTTCCTACTTTTATTGAGTTGGATGATTGCATACGACAACCCAAAGCATTCCTCACAAGTTCCCTACATGAATTGCATAATAGAGATACAAGCAAGAATCATTAAGTTCTATGAAAATCATAAGCATTGACGAGGCACTCGTTACTATGGAATACGCATGAAACTTATGCCAAGAATTTACTTAACGCGATTGTGACTAGCAACCTTCACTACTTGTGAATATAAGTTCATGACGATTAGGTGAAACTCCCTTATATTCTAGCATCAAATTCATGCATGCAAACTAAGTGTCGACCCTCAATCAACATACACAAATCAGTTTTTATACGAACGGATAAGTAAATTGAATTCATAACTTATGAAACGCAATTAAAAGTAATCAAATCATATTGCAAGCATGGACATGTGTTTCGAATCCCCCCTAGCCAAGGGGGGTTTAGTTCCTCATTATTACAAAACAAAGATAAACAAATTTAAACATTGAAAAACAAAGGAAAGAAAGCACCTAAATGTTCCAACGATCCATGTTGGATAGCAAGCGCGTCCAAGGACTTTTCTCCTTCTCTTTGCCGCAACAACAAGGTTGGAATGATGTTGAAGGGTTGGTTATTTGGAGGAATGGATGGGAGGGGGTTTAGATATGTAGGGAGAGGCAAGGGAAGGCTTGGAGAATGGTTAATTTCTTGATGATCTGAATGAGGTTGCTGCCATGGTATTTATAGGAAGAGGATGGACATGTTTAATGCAAAAATCTGGTGGAATGAAGTAGGTAAGGCATGGCAAGGTGGAGAATTGTTGGTGAGGGTAGGTTTTGAGTCATCCACTCACATGTCATGGTGAGTTAAGCATTGCATCATCCACTCACATGTCATGGTGATTTAAGCATTGCATCATCACTCAAATTTCTGGTGAAAGTGAATCAATGCCCACGACATTGAAGAATTTCTTGGTTTTGAGTGAAGTTTTGGTCAATCCTTCTAGAAATTTATCCCTACTTGTAACTTGTATTTGTTTCACCAGATTTTTAGCATGTTCATAGCCTCTTTTGTCTTCAAATTCGTCCATCCATCTAGCTTGGATCATAAGCAATCCATCTTGGGCCCAAAAACACTCCAAACTACTCCAAATTGGCTCAAAATGCACCCTTAGCCCATAAAACCTACAAACACACGAATTTAGCTTTAAACACTTTTATAAATACTAAATAATTACCAAAATGCAAGAAAACAAGCAAGCTAAGACGCATAAATATGCTCCTATCAAATTCCCCCACACTTAGCTTTTGCTAGTCCTCGAGCAAAACAAAGAAATAAAACAAAACAAAACCAACAAACATAACAGAAACCTTCCAACGTTTGCCTCAGGGATTTCCAATGCACATGACAAGTTAAAGATTATCATTCCCACAGATTTGAGTCAATTTAACACTTAAGCACATACTTAATCATAGTCACTACTTACTAGTTCACAATTAACCAATTAAAACAATGTTTTGAATGTAGTAACATGCCTTAGAGAATTCCCTCAATCCTTACAAGATATGCACTCTATTTTCACTCATATTTTCTAACTACACACCCTATACTAGTTATATGTGAGAGAATGGATGTAGATATAAAAACGAATGCTCACATATATGTATCACAAAGAACGCAATTTCCGGAGTTAACAAGCATGTTTAGATATGATCTCATGAATGGAATGCTACTACTTAGATGTGAGAACCAGTGACACCATATGCTCATACCAAATTCAAACTCCACAAATCGAAACACATAACACTCAAGATAGAAGTTAAGGGTTGCAACGGGGCTTGGGGTATTGGTTAACATAGAAAGGATAGGGAAAACAAACGTTCTTCAAGCAATAGTAAGCAAAGCAATGAAATTGAGACTTAGAATTCACTTAGATTGCAGAAATTAACTTTAACACACAAGGGGGAGACTTAAACAACTCCTTAGGGCCAAATTCATTGTTTTGGACCCTCACTTCAACAAACAATACTTTGGAACTCTTTTTCTCAACTTTTCAACTCTTTTTTTCATACTTTTCATACTTTTTTTTTTTCCTTTTTCCACGAATTTTTTTCTTTTCTTCATGAAAAATACTTCCCCCACACTTGTTTTCTGCTAACATAGATCAAAAGGAATTCAATTCGAATCATGCTTTACTATGCTTAAAGAACAAGGGTATGGATGGTCCTAAACTAGGCTAGGTGAGGAAAACATGGGTTAACAAATAATGAAGGCTAACAAGGCTCAACGGGGTTAAAAACCTACAAAACATAATGACATAGGGCACACGGCATTTGGCTAAGGTGGTGGTCACTACACAACTTCATCTTGAATATGTGTTATGCAAATCAATAACATGCTTTGAATGAAATGGGCATGAGTTCTAGAGTTTGGAACTAAATGATGAAACGCCTTCTAAGTAGCAACCAAGCAAAGAATAATGAGATCATGCAACGACTTTAGAAAACAAAGAATGCACAGATTTTGACTCTCCAAATAAACGTTTAGGCTCAAGTCTCACAAGGTTGTAGCGTTAGTTGAGTTTCTTCCTTCAAGCATGTTACAAAACTGATTTTTCCTTTATGATTGCATGTGAATTCATAAGTTATAACATCAACCAAGCATAAACCAAAGAGTAAATCAAACTTTTATCCATATTTATAACTTTCTTTAACCGTCATGCAATTACAAACCGAATCCTCATTATTGTGTTGGAAGCTACCCTAAGACACAAACAAACACACAAAAACAACTCTTGTTGGGTTTTTAAAACAAATTTTTCAAATTTTTATGTGATTTTCGGATTTTTACTTCAAAACACACTAAAACACTAAAAAACAGTGAAAAACAACTTTTGAAATGTTAGGTGGTAAAATCCTACGAATTTTGCAACAAAAACACTTGTTTACCCCCCCCACACTTAAACCAAACATTGTCCTCAATGTTTCAAGCATAAACTAACACAAATAACAACCAAACAACAAAACAGCAACTAAACAATCTAACATGGCATGAATGAAATAAGTGCAGCAAAGAGAAGGGGTTAGGAACGCAAATCTGATGTTGGAGCGCTCTCTAAGTCTTCCTTTGTTGCATGCATGGGTTGCCTCCCAAGTAGCGCTTGCTTTAACGTCGTACAGCCGGACGATACCTCCAATCAAGCTTGAATAGGGCCCACGGCATGGAGGTGATCTTTAAATGGAACGTGATACTTGAAATGATCCGGTAATGCTTTAAATTCTAAAATGGGTGCCTGGATCATTGAACTCAACAACTTGTTAGTATAAAACAAACTTGAAATTTGAGGAGGTGGCTTACCTGTGTGTTGCGACAAGAACACAAGTACATCTTCCACGACATGCTCCACAAAACTTCCATGCATTGGATCTATGAATGGAGGGGGATAGTGATCCTTCCTAATTATGGCATTGAGCTTCCTAGAGTCCGTGTAAATTCTCCCACCAATTTGGATTTGATTCGGCACCTGCGCCAAAGAGGGTAACAACCTATTAATTGAAATGGGAATTGAAATTGGAAGAGGTGGCTCACCAATGTGCTGCAATGAGGATTTGAAAGTAGCATCATTTTCAACAATTTCACTAGGTTTGCTCTCGGCTAGATTGGGCATTAGGGCAGTGATTTGTCCCGTGTCATCAAATTCAACTTCTTTGGCATTGGTTGTTTCAACTACATCCTCTTTGATGAATTCTTGATACTCCTCAACCACTTTTTCCTCGTGAATTGTTGGAAAGGTGTCCAAGATGTCTTTCTTCCCCTCATCTTTCATGGATTGCATGAACCTGCCAGGGAAAGGTGCATTTGGGGGAACAAAGTTAGAAATAATTAAATTTGGAACAACCTTACTTGAATGGGGTGGTGTAGGAATATTGGGAGGTTGCGGCAAGGGTTGTTCTTCCCTAGTCTTCTTCTTGCATAGAAGAACGCAACTGTCCTTGTGCATCCTCCTCCTCTTCGAACAGTAGCAATTCATCCATGGGCTCATCTTCAACCATTTGTTCTTGAATTTGTTCAATGCATTCTGCATTCTGCCTAAATTGATTGTTCCACTCAGCCAACTCTTTTGCTTGATAGAAATCCTCAATTGGTTGCCAAAATGCTTCTTGTTGAAATGGTTGAGCTTCCCTGCCCTGCTCCAAAGAATTCAGTTGTTGAATAACTTCCTTATAATAATTTGATATACCTGAATTTGGATGTGAAGATTGAGGGGGAGGCTGTGGTGGTGCATATGAATCCTCATATGGTTGACAATATGTTTCTTGGTGAGTCTCCTTAGCTTGATTTTGTGAACCCTGCACCAAAGAGTTTAATTCATTAAGAATTTGATTATAATCTATTGACGAACCTGAGTTTGATTGAGCATATTGCATATAAGGTTGTGGCGGCTGCATTGGTCTTGAATAGAACTCCTCATATGGTTGCCAATATGCTTCGTGTTGAACTTGTTGAGCTTTCCACCACATAGAGTTTGAATGATCACTCCAATCGCTTTGTGGATATTGATTGGCTTGGTATCCTTGCCTATAAGACCCACTAAATGTAGGGACATTTTGCATTGTGGTCCTTTCAGCAAACTGCGACAATTGAGAAGTAAGATTTGCCAATTGAGCTTGAATGCTAGCAAAATCCATGTCTTACTTCTCAAGCACCTAAAATCAAAGAAAAAGAACTAAAGCAAATATCAAAAGTAACATCAACCAAAGAAAATAAAACTAGTATAGATGTAAGTAGGGTATCGTTCTAAACCGGGGATTAGGAGGGCTTGCTAAAACCTCTCAAAACTAATTTAAAAACATAAAAACAAAGTTAAAAAAAAATGTAAACAAAAGACTTTTAAGACAAGAAAGTAAAAGGGGGGATTTGGTTCTTGTGAAGTGAAAGTAAAACAAATAACTAAAACTTAAAAACTATGGATGATGGGCTTTAGCTAGAGGGTTCTTCTCCACACATGTCTTGCTTGCATACAAAACGAATTCCAATTGTATTTCAATAACTTATTAATTCTCAATGCCCCAAGTTAATTAGGTACGCTTAAATTAACCCTCAGATTTTCCTACTTTTATTGAGTTGGATGATTGCATACGACAACCCAAAGCATTCCTCACAAGTTCCCTACATGAATTGCATAATAGAGATACAAGCAAGAATCATTAAGTTCTATGAAAATCATAAGCATTGACGAGGCACTCGTTACTATGGAATACGCATGAAACTTATGCCAAGAATTTACTTAACGCGATTGTGACTAGCAACCTTCACTACTTGTGAATATAAGTTCATGACGATTAGGTGAAACTCCCTTATATTCTAGCATCAAATTCATGCATGCAAACTAAGTGTCGACCCTCAATCAACATACACAAATCAGTTTTTATACGAACGGATAAGTAAATTGAATTCATAACTTATGAAACGCAATTAAAAGTAATCAAATCATATTGCAAGCATGGACATGTGTTTCGAATCCCCCCTAGCCAAGGGGGGTTTAGTTCCTCATTATTACAAAACAAAGATAAACAAATTTAAACATTGAAAAACAAAGGAAAGAAAGCACCTAAATGTTCCAACGATCCATGTTGGATAGCAAGCGCGTCCAAGGACTTTTCTCCTTCTCTTTGCCGCAACAACAAGGTTGGAATGATGTTGAAGGGTTGGTTATTTGGAGGAATGGATGGGAGGGGGTTTAGATATGTAGGGAGAGGCAAGGGAAGGCTTGGAGAATGGTTAATTTCTTGATGATCTGAATGAGGTTGCTGCCATGGTATTTATAGGAAGAGGATGGACATGTTTAATGCAAAAATCTGGTGGAATGAAGTAGGTAAGGCATGGCAAGGTGGAGAATTGTTGGTGAGGGTAGGTTTTGAGTCATCCACTCACATGTCATGGTGAGTTAAGCATTGCATCATCCACTCACATGTCATGGTGATTTAAGCATTGCATCATCACTCAAATTTCTGGTGAAAGTGAATCAATGTCCACGGCATTGAAGAATTTCTTGGTTTTGAGTGAAGTTTTGGTCAATCCTTCTAGAAATTTATCCCTACTTGCAACTTGTATTTGTTTCACCAGATTTTTAGCATGTTCATAGCCTCTTTTGTCTTCAAATTCGTCCATCCATCTAGCTTGGATCATAAGCAATCCATCTTGGGCCCAAAAACACTCCAAACTACTCCAAATTGGCTCAAAATGCACCCTTAGCCCATAAAACCTACAAACACACGAATTTAGCTTTAAACACTTTTATAAATACTAAATAATTACCAAAATGCAAGAAAACAAGCAAGCTAAGACGCATAAATATGCTCCTATCATTGAACTGGTATGGGACCATGTTGGACCGTCTAGAGGGTTGCATGAGCAGGTCGGGTGCATAAGCGTTGAGCTGCCTCGATTTGTCTTGCTTATCCTCGACCCGGAGGCCCGTTGGGCTCATGTTGGGCTACAGCTTGTGTCACAATTGGCGTGGCTAGGGCTGCCTAGGTCTGGGCAACTCGTGTCCAAGTGAATGTGGTAGGCACCAAGGGCTGCTACCGAGGGCGAGCAACTGCTTATGCTATGGACCTCTTGCCCTAAGGTTTTCTTGCCATAAGTGAGAGTTGCCCCGTGGGCCACTACAGCGGCGGCTGTCGCTGCTGGCATGGCCACGATACCCTGTAGAGGCAAATGAGCAATCCTTGTCGTGGTAAGCCTCGAGGAGTGACTGCGTTGAGCCACATCGTGATCGCCATTGTTTGGTCCATATCCTTTAACATAGGGGGTCTGATTGGTTGTAGTTTTTTAATTTCTTGTCATCATAGACGTGGATATACGAGCAAAGGAAGTTGATAAAATGAGTATTCTTTGAGTCTTCGAATCAGAGCTCTCAATGAAAACCCTGAAGGAAATTTTGTGTTAAACATGTTCATTTAAGCAACATCTATAGCATTCAATTAACAAATTAAAGGCGGAATCATGCTTGCATGCACTCAAAACAAAACATTACCCATGAAATTCAAAGCCTAGTAGATTGGTGAACCAAGACTCAACTCAAATCAAAGTGAGTTGAGAAATTTATACCTTTGTAGATTCCTCTTTGCATAAGCAACGTCTAATCACCCAAGGAGAGGGCCTTCATTCCTTGCTTCTTAGATCCATGGATTTGGATGGAAGAATATGTTTCTCCAAGTTCTCAAAATATTGAACCTCTAAGTCTCCACACCAAGGTAAGATGTGAAGAAGAGATGAGTGACCTTGGAGGAGAAAGATTACTAGCTAATCCCTCCAAGGGTGGCCGGCCTCTTTAGAGAGAAAGGAGAGCTTTGTGTTCTCTCCAATTTTCTCAAAAACCCTTAATGAATTTTGGCTATAAAGTCATATTTATACCTTTGTTCATTGGAGTGGCAAACTTGTAATTAAGTCCAAAATCCACTCCTTTAACAAAATGGCCAACCATAGGGTTTCATTGGGCTTTTAAGGCCTTTGTGAATTATTTGTCATTAAGTTGTCATACAACTTAAGTCCATGGGCTTGACGTTCGAAGCCCATTGGGCCTTGAGGCCCAAAACTAACCCGTGGTCTTTTAACGAACTTTATTCGTTTGATTAATTAACATATTAATTAATCCTTGCCATAAATAATTAAACCATTTAATTATTCTTACTCATCTCCATTGTTTCTTTAATCTCTACCTTACACGGTGTACGATCCATTAGGTTCCTTTTAGCGAGGCAGTGGGCGATTAGAACACTTTCAAATCGATTGTGAATTGAAACTTACTTTCAATTCTCCCTTTAGTGTTTATACACGTTTAGGGCTTCCACAAACCATGAGTGACACCTAGCAGTATGTCATGGTTACCCAAGCTAATCATAAGAGGTGGAGAACCTATTCGGTTTAGGATTACAATGCAATACGGTCTTTCTCTAATACAATACTCTTGACCATATTGTTTGGTTTGATAGTTTATTCATGTCGACTATCCAATGTGATTCATTTACTTATATGATTACCTTGAATGTGATTTGGAATGACTTCCTAAATCTCATTCATACTCTGGCCAGAGATTCTTAATCATATCATAGAGTACTCTCCCTCAAAGGGTTTGAAGGTTAGAGATCCGTTGTTGCGCATTCACTCGCCTCCATGGCTAAGTGGCTTAACCCCAACTATGCCGTGGACACCCTCTGACGGGGTGACTTTGACATAGTCAAAGATCAAGGACCTAACCACAAGACAACTATGATGCCTCAGGTCAAAGGACTACTTTGCATTATCCCAACCATGAGTTCTCATGTGACATGAGTATGAGAACTCCTCGTTGATCGTGTTCAGTGGACTCATTCGTTATTGAGCACCTACATGCTTGTCTTGGTGTCAATCACACCAATGACTCGAGACTAGTCACTCTCACTAAGAGAAGACATAGCATGTACTGATCTTAACGGACTGTCAATGCCCAATTGGCAATCCTATGATCAGGAACGTTTAGGATATGTATACGAAAGAGAATGGTCTCATTAATCTAACTTGTTTGAATTACATTCTCCTAATTACATATTCCTTGGACTTATCGTTTAAGCATATAACATTTATATGAGACGGCTTAAACAATAATCTTTGCCCTTGATATTAAACTAGATTAGTTCAACATGTGAAATATCCGTAAAGTATCATCATATGATTGGTTTTAGGGCACATTTCCAACAAACCCCAATTTGTCAATGCAAATTTTCGTCTTCCTTTGATTGACCAAACTGCACCTGTAAAACAATCAACAGCTTTGGTCAAAGACCAAAAGCCTCACGCCCCCACGATATGACCTCCGATGCTTAAGTCAGAAACTTTGAGAACATGAGTGTTTGGCTTTTTTATATGGCGAAGGCTTACTGAATTTTGGAGATAGTGGGTATTCATAGAAGAGAAGATGATTAGGGGCCGACCCTCTAGGGTTTGTGGGTTGTCGGCCTTAGGGTTGTGTTTGAGTAGGAATATTCCAAGATATTGTGTAAATAATATCTTGGAATAATTAAATAAATATCATAAATAGATAATTAGGATTACTTACTTGAAATATGTCTTCTCTAATTAGGAATGTATTTATGATAGGAATAAGAAATTATTTTATCATAAATACCCTTGACTTTTCCTACGGGTAGGGGTGCCTTGAGCAGTCATAGTTCTCTGCTTGCTCTACCTCAATTGCTCATGGTGAATGAGAATGCTCTCTTACTCATTTAATAGGGGCAGTCTTGTCCTTTTGGGAAATTATCCACGTGTCGCTCCATGATTTTTGGGATTATTTTTCGCTCCACATATATCATACCAAAATTTCATCAATTTAGGAGTTGCGTAGGTATATCAAAATAATAGCACAAACATATTATGCTGCAAAACTCTAGGAACATAGTATCACACTTAAAAATTTACCATAAATCTATTTCTTGTCCAAAAAGGGTGAAAAAAAATTATGTGTCAACAATCCATTATATAATATAACATGGGAAATTTTCACAAAGTTTGGAGTTAGGAAAATCTATCAAAATCATAAACAAATAGGACATGTTACAAGGTAAGCAAAACTCCATCAATATTTTCCAAGCTATACCAAAATTTCGGTTTTATTCATAATTTAAATAAAGCCAATTTACAAATACCTTTTAATATGCTCAAGACATCAAAATTTCTTAATTAATAAATTAAAGGTTCATTATATTAGATAAATGATATACTGACAAATTTGTTGAGTCACAAAATGACTAGTTTGAGCAAAATAAACCAATATGTATGTATCAAAACTAGGCTTATCATATATTGAAATAAGGAACAATATCTCAACAATATTAATTGATCTCAACCATTAGTCATAAAATCGAAAATCAATCACAAACTTTGAGTGTGCATAATATCGGAAAATGTACTTTCATTTCTTAATCAATAAGATTACACACTGAGGTATTTATATACAAGATACTAACACACTTGTATTGACAACTCACCTAACTAACCAAATACACAAATATAACTGAAATAACAAAAATTTTGTCCTTTACAATATTACCCTAATATCCCCCTTCAAACTAAACTGAGGTAATCTAAGTGAAAGTTTGTCTCTAAGAAGAAGAAATCGGGCTTTAGACAGAGCTTTGGTACAAATGAACAAAGGCCTCCTTGGAAAGAACTTTCTCTCGAATGTAATGGTAATTGATTTCCACATGTTTGGTCCGGGCATTAAAAATTGGTTTCTTTGCTAAAGATATAGCAGAGATGATGTCACACCAAAGCTTAGAGGACAAGGCAGAAGTAATCCAACATTAGTTAATAACTTGCAAATCCAAGTAATTTCAGCATCAATGTTAGCTTGAGACGTGTGCTCAACTTCAGTTGATGGCCCAATCTGCATCTGAGAAAGCATTGATGCTTAGAGGCTTTGAATGCTTAGGAAACCCAAAGATTAAGATCAAGAGTACCCTTTAATTCTTCTTAATTCTTCTTAATTCTTCTTTTTTCTTTTGTTTTCACTATGTAATTTACTAAAGTATGTGTATATATATGAACAAGTGGGAGTTAATCCTTCTCCTTGTCTTCTTAATTCTTTTCCTTGTTTTTGATTCAAACATAATTTCTCTTTGTGGCAATATCAATATAATAAGTATGAAAAAAAAACTTTTAATCTCACTATAAAAAAAATTAGTGGAATATTTTAATTTTAGAATCTCCTTCAACTTAGATGATAATTATCAATTAATTTTAAAATCAATTCACATAAGAGAAGCAACATCCAACACCAAATAAATTACTCAACATTGAATTAAATTGATTTGGAGATTGCTAACATAATAAAAAAAGATCGCCACTCACGTTATGTAAATCATCTTGAGATAACATAGAACAATCATGTATAAACAAAGACAACGGAAGAATTAAAGGAAAACAAAAGAAAAAATGAAGAATTAAGAAGAATTATGAAGGATTTAATCCTTCTCCTTGTCTTTGATTCTACAAACACATCTCTTCTTTTTTTCTTTTGTTTTCACGTTATGAACAAGGACAAAATAAAGGGTAAAGTGAATAGTACCAGGATTGACTTTTTAGTGTAAAAATGTGGTTTTTCGTTAAAATGAATAGTACCGGGAGCTTTTCGTTAAAGTTCCCTTTTTTATTTGGACTCCATGGGATAAACAAAAGGCACACTAAAAGTGAAACTAAAAATGAGGAAATAATAACCAACCAAACGATAAACAAATTCTGTTTTAGTGTGGAATCATCTTTGATAAACAAATTTGTTTATACCTAAATACGGACCCTAAGCTTGTTGCTTGGCCCTAATACCACGTGTAAGAAATTTTTTAAATCATAAGAATAACAACAAGACATTACGATCACGAATTTGATAAACCAAAATTACAATAAATCAATTACAATTTACTTATCTTTGGAATACGAAAGACATGGCTCTTGTGGATGACAAAGGAGTCTTCTATTTTCAACAAGTAAAAGTGTCCCAACAATAATAGGGTTTGCTCAGAATGGAACATGTGTTTTGTGAAAGCAGGGACACCCTTAATATAGTGATTAAGGTTCCTTCAATCTGGCCTATTATAGTAATTGGTGGAATACACCAAATCACCATTTAATCTTAATGTTGTCCCACCAAGGCATGTACAATATGTATTACTTAATTAGGGTTTTGTTGTAGCCTATTTTATATGACAAGGAGAATGGGGCTCGCGACAAGGGTAGAGACAGAGGAGTGATGTGTTTGTAGAATCATAGGGGAATTGTGTATTGTGGATATGTTATCCCCCCTATGTAGTGCCTTTATTTATAGTAGTACAAGGAGAGAAGAAATCCTTCATCCCCAAGGAATACAAGTCTATATAGGAAAGAATAACACACCCCAACCAGGAATGTCCACTAGGACTCCGAATCGAGCTGTGCTGGCCGACACCTGGAAGGTGACGAAGCCATAAAATGTGATGATGTGAAAAAAGTGAATAAATTTAAAACTAAAAGTGTCTACATACAAGAGTGCGCCGTGAGCGGAAATGAACCCATTTCACACGTGACGTCAGAGCATAAGTAAAGTACAGTAGAGTGGATTGAAAATCATACCATTGAAGGTAATCTCCAATACCAAGACTTGCCACAAATCCTCGTTGATACGAAAGCTCTGCTACTATACCTGGAGGGATAAAACAAGAGTGAGGCCAGAAAATAAAGCTTTAATAAAAATCTTCTAAACGATATAATCCCTCACCGTAACACCTGTTTAGCTTCCAAAAAATCATACTACGGATAAACATTAAATCCAGAAGTATACCACATCACAGCTTCTCATTAGCAATATAAATAATCAAGTGCTTAATAACCCATACTAGCACGCCAGTCGGAGTCACCTGTGGTGACCTGTACGACTACAACTATATCTCATCAATCAATGCTAGTTCATAAGTCAGAGTCACCTATAGTGACCTGTACAACTTATCCATATCTCATCACATATGCTAGCTCATAAGTCGAAGTCACCTATAGTGACATGTACGACTATCCATATCTCATCACATATGCTAGCTCATAAGTCGGAGTCAACGAATAAGTTATTGATATTACGGTTTGCAGCCCGCAATACCGACAACTCACTGTTGTCTCGATAAGCAAGTAACAATTCCCGAGGGTGCAATATTACCATCATGCCCCCTCCATTTAGAAAATACGCATACATGATCTGAACAAAGCCTCGATCGCGATCACCCACTACCTTCTCAGGCAACGTCGTCAATAACATAAAATTTTCTACATCATAATCCTAATCATTCAAACACTTGTTCGCAATACTCTTCTGTAAATCACAAATTGCGCATACAATATTTATATTGTATCTCAAATGATGCGATACTCCTAATCAGGAATGTAGCCGTAATTACATATAACTCTAACAAAAGTAAGCGTTTATCAAATATGCACTGCGCATAAAGTCTCCTTATGTCGACTCCAATGGTACCATAGCTAAACCAAAATTGTAACCGTGGTTACAAGCAACTAAAATAGAGATAATGGTATGTTGAAACCATGATAATGGTTGGACGAACATAATGCAACACGTTCACTAAGGTCTGGGTAGCTCGTTTCAGACTAATCATTAGTCTATGGATAAAAAAATGTGATACCGGACAAAATTTAGTACTCATAACCCTGAAAAAGACTTCCCACGGTTTGGAAATGAAATGCGTAATACGATGTGAACTAAATATGTCAAGATGAAAATCTAGCCGAGTTTTGTTTGTTTAAACTAGTATAGAAGTCTAGAAGTAACCTCCTCATAATACCCTCATCCTCAAGACTACCTCCACATTTGATCATGTCACAATGAGAACTTCTTGATCACATCACATGGAGAAGTTAACAACATCCCAATTCTATCTTAGTTGTCTTCACAAGTGTTTTGTTGTTGAAATTTCAACGCCCATTTTAAGGAAAGAAATCATCGTCAACACTTTAAGCTTTAAGACTGGAAGAATACGGCTTTCCACTTAAGTGAAGCTACCACCAATTGAACAACACATAAGCATAACATTGGTTCAGCATCATGATTATTGGTTTTCACATTCTCAACAAGTACAAAATACTTCGTACTGAAAGTTGTATAATGGTACTTCCTAACTCCATTCATATAACAAAATGATTACAATCATTCAAACCATTTCTCGATAGGTTAAAGGTAATTCCATATCGATACTCGTATTTTCCAACTGAAATAGAATACGATAAACTGAAAGCGTTCAAGAGTAAATATGTCCTTTTCAAAAAGTAAGTGTATTTAAGAAGTTCTAAGGTTGATAAAGATTTTAGACACGTTCTCCATAGAGAAATGTCATTCGATTTCCAAGCAAAGATGATAATTGTTAACTCTAAATCACAGATAAAATAGTTCATTCCAATGGTTCTATACATTGATAAGACTACTATGAATTCAACATGCTTCACGAAAAAACTCTGAGTTTCTAAAGTTTGTTACATAGACCACCAATTTGAAATAGGATTGGTGCGAAAAGATGCAAGAAAACTAATGTAGTACGAAAAATGGAATGGTGGTATTCTCCCGGATATCGCCAAGGAATAAAAACTATTTTTGATTTCTACTCTCAAAAGGTCTAATAATGACGGTTAACAATAGTGATGAGATTGACCCATAAATTCCTGGCGATACACCAATAATGATACATTAACTCCACGTTAGGGCCATCAATTAGTCTCAATTCTACACCTTTCCCTGGGCAGAAAAGTTCTTTGATTATAATCTAGAGACATTCGCCAAAATGATCTTCTAAAGATCAACAAGTCATCAATTTTTCCCAAAACTTAGGAACGACTAGCATATCTTCCGTATTCGACGAGGTGGTAAGATTTAAACATTAGGCTCGAGAACCAAGAATGCTCAGATCAAGCGTGTGATGAATGCAATACTGCCCAACTTATGCTCTGATACCAAACTGACACACCCCAACCCGGAATGTCCACTAGCACTCCGAATCGAGCTGTGCTGGCTGACACCTGGAAGGTGACGAAGACATAAAATGTGATGATGTGGAAAAAGTGAATAAATTTGAACCTAAAAGTGTCAAAATACAAGAGTGCGCCGTGAGTGGAAATGAACCCATTTCACACGTGACGTCAGAGCATAAGTAAACTACAGTAGAGTGGATTGAAAATTATACCATTGAAGGTAATCTCCAATACCAAGACTTGCCACAAATCCTCGTCGATACGAAAGCTCTGCTACTAGACCTGGAGGGATAAAACAAGAGTGAGGTCAGAAAATAAATCTTTAATAAAAATCTTCTAAACGATATAATCCTCACCGTAACACCTGTTTAGCATCCAGAAAATCATACTACAGATAAACATGAAATCAAAAGTATACTAACATTAAATCCAAAAGTATACCACATCACATCATCTCATTAGCAATATAAATAATCAAGTGCTTAATAACCTATACTAGCACTTCAGTCGGAGTCACCTGTGGTGACCTGTACGACTACAACTATATCCCATCAATCAATGCTAGCTCATAAGTCGGAGTCACCTACAGTGACCTGTACGACTATCCATATCTCATCACATATGCTAGCCATAAGTCGGAGTCACCTATAGTGACCTGTACGACTATCCATATCTCATCACATATGCTAGCTCATAAGTCAGGGTAACTATAGGTGACTTGTACTACTATCCATATCTCATCACATATGCTAGCTCATAAGTCGGAGTCACCTAACTACCTAAGTCAGAGTCACCTATAGTGACCTTAGTCGGAGTCACCTACAGTGACCCGTACGACTATTCATATCTCATCACATATGCTAGCTCATAAGTCGGAGTCACCTATAGTGACCTGTACGACTATCCATATCTCATCACATATGCTAGCTCATAAGTCGGAGTCACCTATAGTGACCTTTACAACTTATCCATAGCTCATCATATATCCTTGCACACGAGGCGGAACCACCTATAATGGTCTGTACGACAGGACTAGGTGTAAATAAGTACGCTCAAGTGCTACGATCACGTGAAGACTGTGCTAATAATTGCGAGTCACCTACGAGTCGGAACCACCTATAGTGGTCTGTAAGACAGGCATGTGCACCTACCTTGGATCCAAGGTGAGAGTAAGGTGCGGGAGGTGAACATCACGTGAAGGACTGTGCCCTGGCCACGTGCGAGAGCACTAACACTGAGGTGCAGGTTTATGAGCTCTAAATGCATCTCATATGACATATACAACTCATAGGCAACCTGTACGATAATGTCGGAGTAGCCTAAAACATAAATGTGATCATGCCATAACTCAATCATTTCAACTAATACCATAACTCACTTGAACTTACCTGTGTATTCTGCGTTCACCTTCACACTTCAAAGCATTCACAATAATTATGTGCAGGTAATACACATGGATATGCCATAATGCAAATCTAAAACTCAACCATATCATAGTATTTTTCCAATATATACATACATATATATATATATAATGTGGTGTAAAATGTACAATCTATAACGCCCTACTCCCGAATTATTTATTTTCGGAAATAATTATCGGGGATAAGTCCAACTAAACACTAGTTTAATTAACTATCATTACTTACGTTTCCTTATTTCAATTTCTTGATTCCTTCCACATTGATTTATGACCAACATCCAATCACTAAAAACATAAGTTTAAATCTCATAGTTTCACCAATTTCCTTCACATTGCTCAATTCCCAAACATGGTTTTTGTTTCAAATATTGTATGGTTGCATCTAACGTCTCGTTAGACTGCCTACGTACCCTAAACAGGCATCAAGCCATTCCTAGTTCATATTAGTACTTCAAAGCATTCACATGAATTATACGCAATAAGCAATTTATAAACGTTGTGGAATTGTCAATCACACACACACACACACACACACACACATATATATAATATACGATAAAAAGGAAAAGATCCACTTACCTGAGGTCCGCACTACGACTCCCTAGCACACATATCGAGACATCACGAACCATCGTCGCCTATGACCAATTATCAAATCACATCTCAGAGTTCGTACCGATAAAATACACAATTTACATAAAACACATCCCTACGTAATTCAATTCGGAAGATCTACATCACGGATTTCCGATCCGTTGCTTCCAAAGATCCGCATTATACTTCTAGAACAACATCCTAAAGTCCCATTACGATCCAACGGTCGGATCTCCGCCAATTGTGAAAACCAAGTGGCGGTTAACCTTTTATTTTATAAACTTACAAATCCAATTTCGGGAAGACTCAAAATAAACTTAAAAACGTTAGGATAGATTCAAAACGAGTTCACAAGACTCAAAACTGACCCAAAGACACAAAAACAAACTTAAAAACGTTAGGATAGATTCAAAAGATTCAAAACGAGTTCACAAGACTCAAAATAAGCCGAAAACACTCAAAACTGCCTAAAAACACCAACTAGGCAATTTCTGACACTAAACACAATTTTGGACGAAAATAAGGTTTGGGCTTGACTCAAAACACTTAGAACACAAACAAAACAAGTTTAAAACAATTTGAAACAAGAAAGTAAAGGGGGGTTTTGTTTTGGACGAATTTAAAATAACAAAACAGATTGTAGCTTAAAAACAGGTTTGAAAACAATTTTAGGAAATTAGATGGATGATGGGCTAGCTAGAGGTTTTTCCTCCACACATGACATGTATGCAAACAACTCAATTTCCAGTTGCTACTTCATTGAATTATGAACGACAATGCCCCAAATTAACCGTGACATCACTAGTTAACCCTCAGATTTTCCTTGTTTTATTGGATTGGATGACATCATTCGACAACCCAAAGCATTCTTCAAAAGTTCCCTACATGACATCATAATAGAGATACAATCAAAGATCATTACGTTTAATGAAAATCATAAGCATTGACAAAGCACTTGCAACTATGACATCATGTCACTCATGCTAGGAATTAAACTTAACGCGATCGTGATCAACAACCTTCACTACATATGAATATAAGTTTGTAACGATTATGTGAAACTTCCTTATACTCTAGCATCGGATTTATGCATGCCAATTAAGTGTCGACCCTCAATCAACAAACACAAATAAGTTATCAATTAAACAGTTAAGCCAATTGCATTCACGATTCAAGAATTCATAACTGGAATTTATCAACTCACATTGCACACATAATCATGGCTTTGAAATCACCCCTAGCCAAGAGGGGTTTGGGTTTAGCCACTCATGTTCACAACAAAACGAAAGAAAAAGAATTTAAACATTGTAAATAAAGAACGAATTACACCTAGAATGCTTCAACAATCAAGCTTGAACATTCAAGAGTCCTTCATTCTTTCTTCACTCACGGCACAAGGTTTGGTGTAAGGTTTGGGTGGTGATTTGTATGGAAGAATGGCTGAGAAGATGAATGGATGTTTATGGATGAAGGTTGTGTTGAAATGGTGGTGAATGATGGATAAAAATCTGAACACTTATGGCTGTTACACACACTTCCTTTTATAGAAAGAGTGCACAGCTTAGGGAAAGAAAAGGGAGTGGAATGGTGCATCAATGATTCCATGAAATGGTGCAGAAATAAATGCATGAAGTGGACAAGGATGGTGTGCACGGCATGGGAAAGGAAAGTGGAGTTATGGTGCAGCAATGAGTGCAAGGATGGAAGGTTAAAGTGATGAAATGATGCATGAAATCTGGTACAATAGAGGGGACAAGGAATGGTGCAGCAATGAGTGCATGGAATGGTGCATGAAATGAGTGCATGAAGGGGACAATGATGATGATGCATGGCATGGATGGAAAGGAGAAGGAATGGTGCATCAATGAATGCAAGGAGTGGACAAAAATATTGTGCACATGGTAGACAAAGGAAAGGAAGTGGAATGGTGCAGCAAATGAGTGCAAAGAGGGAACATGGATGATGATGCACAACATGGGTGGAAAGGAGAATGAGTGGTGCATCAATGAGTACAAGGAGTGGATAAGAATATTGTGCACACGGTAGACAAAGGAAAAGAAGTGGAATGGTGCAGCAAATGAGTGCATGAAGTGGACAAGGATGGTGTGCACGGCATGGGTGGAAATGAGAAGGAGTGGTGCATCAATGAGTGCATGAAGTGGACAAGGATGGGGTGCACAACATGGGAAAGGAAATTGAGGGATGACACCCATTTATGGCTGAGATTAAGGCTTCTAGAATCCTTTATTTAGTGTCCTAATATCTTTGGGAACCCTCATTGTGGCTGGAACTTAGTTGGATTAGGATTAAGAAAGGTTAAATCAAAATAAGGTAATCTTGACTCATGTTTCTTCTTTGGTTTCAGGAAGGTCTGAACCTTTTAATCAGGCTAAGCAAAAAAGCAAAGGTAAATTTAACCAAGGGTCAAGGTTTCCTAGGTAGTCTTACAATATTCTTCCTACACCTAATTCAAGTGTCCTAGGACATTCTCCATCTTCATACTACGACAGTTCCTCATCCACTTCTTACTTGCCAACAATGCAATTCTTATGGATATACTACACCATTATGCTTCTCAATACCTCTTGAGAGACAAGAATGTCAAATTTGTGAGAAGTACCTAGTTTTATTTCTCTAATGAAAAAGATCCTACCTATATTGGTACATCACAGTCTCAGCATTCTCACGCTCCCTATGCACCTTCTGCTCGTATGTCATGATATTCCTATCCTTCACAATCATCCACTTTCTTAGCCACCATTACAAGCTATGAACATTATGGTTTCTCACCCATCTTAAGCTTCTTCATCACAAAATCATCCTCAATTCTGGCCTGCTGATTTAGGGGCAACTAATAACATGACAGCTAAACTCAACAATTCTCCCTAGGCATCTCCTTATGAAATTGATACCAGGTGGATTACCCTACAATAAAACCTTTTAAACCAACTGTACTGACTAGTCAAATGTACTAGTCAACTGAGTACAAATTGTTAGGTACCTATAAGCATATAAACCAAGGAAACTTATAATGCTCAAACAAGATAGTGTGATCTTCAGTTATGTTTTAGCCTTAATTCTTGAGTTATGTTTACTTGGTTAAACCCTACAATGTTTATCTTTGCCAATGGTTATTTGGTCATAAAGGATGCTTTGTAAAGTATTGAACACAATGATGTTTTTGGCCGGAAAAACCCACCTCTGGGTTAAAAAATCGAGGACTCTCCATTGAGTCTAATCCACCAATGTAAACAAGGTTCTTATGAAGACCACACAAGCTCAATTCCTAGATCCCTATTTGTGGTGCAGCTTTACCTTTGTGCAACCTTACCTTACACGAGATGGACTCCTTCGGTCTTCACGAAGTGGTAGCTCCTCCTCAGCTCATCACCTTATGGCACCGAGATCAACACGATCAAGAATATGATGTTATGATATGCATATGAAATCTAGATTCAAATGACCAGTCAGGTTCTCCAGTCTAACAGTTGAAGAAGAACCCAACATGAATCCAAAAGATAGGTCTATGAAGGATATGGAACTTAAGGTTTAGACCAAAAGCTTAATGCAAAACCATTAAAACAATGCAACCCTAATATGCAGTGATTGGGTGTTTGTGCATGAGATGGTTTTGTGGCTAGGGTTTCGATTTGGAAACTTAGAAGGTAGCTCTAGTCTAAATGCACTCTTCTTCTTGAAATGTGAATGACCTAGCCAAAAAAACAAATGAATCCTTGAGAACCCTTTTAATGGGAGAGATGAATGTTTCAGACAGGGGGAACAAGGTGTTGGAAATGTGCCCTAAAGCCATTCATATGATGATACTTTACGGATATTTCACATGTTAAACTAATCTAGTTTACATATAAAGGGCAAACATTATTGTTTGAGACGTCTCATATAAATGTTATATGCTTAAACGATAAAGTCCAAGGAATATGTGATTGGAAGAATGCAATCTAATGAAGTTAGATTAATGAGACCATTCTTTCGTAGACACATCCTAAACGTTCCTGATCATAGGATTGCCAATTGGGCATTGACAGTCCGATAAGATCAGTACGTGCTATGTCTTCTCTCAGGGAGAGTGACTAGTCTCGAGTCATTGGTGTGTGTGACATCAAGACAAGTACGTAGGTGCTCAAGAGAGAATGAGTTCACTGAACACGATCAACGAGGAGTTCTCATACTCATGTCACATGAGAACTCATGTTTGGGATAATGCAAATTAGTCCTTTGACCTGAGGCATCACAGTTGTTGTCTTGTGGTTAAGTCCTTGATCTTTGATTATGTCAAAGTCACCCCATCGGGGTGTCCACGACATCATTGGGGTTAAGCCACTTAGTCATGGAGACAAGTGAATGCGCAACAAGGGATCTCTAACCTTCAATTGGTTTGAGGGAGAATACTCTATGATATGATTAAAATCTCTGGCCAGAGTATGAATGAGATTTGGGAATGCGTTCCAATTCACATTCAAAGTAATCATATAAGCACAAGAATCACATTGGATAGTAGACATGAATAAATAAACTATCAAACCAAACAATGTGGTCAAGAGTATTAGATTAGAGAAAGACCGTATTGCATTTGTAATCCTAAACTGAATAGGTTCTCTACCTCTTCTGATTAGCTTGGGTAGCCATGATATGCTGCTAGGGGTCACTCATGGTTTGTGGAAGCCCTAAACGTGTGTAATCACTAAAGGGAGAATTGAAAGTAAGTTTCAATTCACAATCGATGTAAAATGGTTTTAATCGCCCACTGCCTCGCTAAAAGGAACCTAATGTATCGTACACCAAATAAGGTGGAGATTGAAGAAACAAAGGAGATGAATTAAATGGTTTAATTATTTATGGCAAGGATTAATTAATATGTTAATTAATCAAACGAATAAGTTCGTTAAAGACCTCGGGATAGTTTTTGGACCTTAAGGCCCAATGGGCTTCGAACGTCAAAGCCCATTGACTTAAGTTGTATGACAACTTAATGAATAAAGATTCACAAAGGCCCAAAAGCCCAAATCCAATAGAGTGGCCGGCCATATAGTGATGAATTAGGGTTTTTGGTTCTTTAGGTCATTTAAAGAAGTGACTATATAAAGAACTTTATAACATAAATTCATAAGTTGTTGATTTTAGAGAAAATTGGTGAGAACACAAAGCTTCCATTTCTCTCTAAGAGGCCAACCACCTTGGGGGATATTATCTAGCAATTCTACTTCCTCAAGGTCACTCATTTCCTCTCCAATCCAACCTTGGTGTAGAATCTTTAGAGGTTCTCAATTTTGGGAACTTGGAGAATCCTATTCTTTCAACCAAATCCATGGAGCTAAGAAGCAAGGAATGAAGGCCCTATCTCTTGGGTGATTATCCTTTGCATATGCAAAGAGGAATCTACAAAGGTAAATATTTCTCAACTAATAAATGTTGATTTAAAAGTTGAGTCAAGGTTCACCAATCTACTAGGTGATAAGCTCATATTTATACATATTTTACATCAAATTCTCTCGTCTTTTCTTAGTTAGTTTCTTATATTTTTGAGTTATTTACTTTGTTTTTGTATTTTATAGAATTTATCTAGCTAAGAAAATAAAAATAGCACAAGTGTGATTTTAAGTAATAAATTCGTCATTTCTACCTTGCTCACTTATTTTATTAAGTTAAGAAAGCATTTTGGCAGATAAAATGGAGCGGACAGAAAATGAAATATAGGAAAGCTTGGCAGATTGGGAATAAAGAAATAAAAAGGAAGGAAGGTGGGGGAAACAAACGCAGGAAAATAAAGGGCAGCTGAGCTCTAGTGGGCAAGACAGTGGAGAAGCACGAAAGAAATAAATAAACAAACAGAAAAGAAACCAGTGGGCAGCGTGGGGAGGAGACGTGGTGAGCACTGAGAAACAGAAATATAAGAAAAGCTGCCTTGGCAGCTGAAAAGAAAGGAGGGGGTGCCTTAAGGCACGGAAAAAGGAAAGAAAAAAAGTAAGGCAGCAAGCTGCCTTGCCTTGGCAGCTTGAAGACTTCAGCGAGGACAGAGAGAAGCAGCGGCACTTGACAGCTAGAGGAGAATTAGAGGACTGCTGACTTGGCAGCGTGAGAACCAAAGCGAGACGTGGAGGTCAGCACGCGGAACTGGAAAAGGAAAAGAAGCAGGTCAGTACGGGACAAAGGGATCGAAGGAGCTGCCTTAGGGCAGTGAGTCACGGCGTGTGAAGCAGGAAACAGGAAGGACTGACGCGTGGTGGGCAGCTGGAGAGAGGAAACTGTGCAGGAGGTCAGACGAGGGGAAACAAAGAAATAAAGGATAGAAGTTGACCCTTGGCAGCTGGCGCACGCAGGGAGACAGAGAAGCAAAGCTGCCTTCTCAATTTGGTTTAATCCTCCAAACTTATGTTTTATTTTATGGTTTAATTTATGAATAATGTGTAATTAATTTCTGTTTAGTTAGAGGGAAATTTGAAACCATGGATAAATGTTTATTATGATTTGATTTACTCCAGTTATGAATTCTTGAACGTTGGATGTGGTTTATTTTTCTGTGTTGATTAATAACTTGTTTATGTATGTGGGTTAAGGGTCGACACTTAATTTGCATGCTTAGACTTGATGCTAGGATATAAGGGAATTTCACCTAATCGTTATGAACTTATATCCATGAGTAGTAAAAATCGCTAGTCACGATTGTGTTTAGTAAACCCTAGGTTGGATTAACATGCGTATTCCATAGTTATGAATGCCTAGTCGATGCTTATGATTTCCATTGAACTTAATGATTTTTGATATGTCTCTCTATCATGCGTATTCCATAGTTAGAGAGCTTGATAAAAATAATTTGGTTGTGATGCGTATCCCGTCCAATTCAATGAATTTAGGGAAATCTGAAGGTTAATTTAAGCGGACCTAATTAACTTGGAGCATTGTCATTTATTCGTTTTTTGAAGTCATAACTGGGAATCAAATTATATGCATTTGTTCATGTGTGGATAAGGACCCCTCTAACTAACGTCTCATCATTTTAATTCTATAAAATATATTTTCTTTGAAGTTTGTTTTTAAGTTTCTGTTTTAAATTCAATTTCGTCAAAAAATCAATCCCCCGTTTATTTTAAAGTGTTAGATTTGTTAGAAATAAATTTAGTTTGTGTTTTCTTGAGTCTTGAATTATTTTGAGTCTTTGGATTTGTTTTGGTTTATTTGTTAGTTTTATTTTGAGTGATTCTAGTTAAGTGTTTTGATTTTAGTTTAGTGTTTTAAATTTTGTTTTTTTACGTTTTTAATTTAATTTTACTTTGGTTAGCATCCCTAGTTAATCCCCGGCCTAGAACGATCCCTACTTATCCATATACTACAATTGTCACAAATAGGGTTTAAATTTGTGCGTTAATTTATTTTCGCATCACTAGGCTTTGAATTTCATGGTTGATGTTTTGTTTTTTAGTGCATGCAAGCATGATTCCGCCTTTAATTTGTTAATTGCATGCTATTGATGTTGCTCAAATAAACATGTTTTTCACAAAATTTCCTTCACAAGGGGACACATGTCACAAGCCAAAGAAACCTTTTCCGATCAAGGGTCAGAAATCCACACACGGGAAAAGGTGTCAGATGGCCCATGTGGACTATCTTAATTTGCATGCCTACACAACTGGACAACAGACGAAATTTCTGACTAGACAACTGCATTAAACAAAAGGAATCTAGAAAAATAAGCTTGATATGCAAATGCTAATGTATGATTCAAACCTTTTGTAGTGTAGAAGGCTAGTGCTTTGACAAGTACAATCCCAATAGAAATCCCAGATCGGCAGTGTACCCTAACTCCAAATTATGAGCATGTGTGGATAACATTTACAATTTTTGACAAGGGAAGCCAAACATTAAACCTAGTACTTAACAATCTCCCCCTTTGGGTTTTCTTGACAAAATAACCCCAAACCTATAACTAAAATCACACTTCACCGACACTCAAGAAATTAGCAGTGACAATATAAGAGCCAGTAACAACTCCTGCAGCAATACACATTTCTCGACAAGAGACAAGTGAGATTTGTCATGGGTTATGACAACAAAAGCTCATCTTAAAATGGCACCACAAATTGTATGATTAACATGGGTTATTCTAGTACCACAATTAAAACACATGTAAAAAATTTCTCCCCCATTTTATCATGGTAAGACAAAGGAAGAAGGTGATAACCAAGTAAGCACAACAAATAGCAAGGAATAAACAATGAAGAATAACAAGAACCAAGAAGGGTCAATGCATCTAGGAAAAATAAAACAGCCCATAATGGTGCAAATTTTTTGAACCAAAAAGATAATTATCCAACTATTTAAGCTCAAGGGTCACGAGATTCAAGATAAAACCAAACTAAGAGTAGCAAGATTAATTACAACAAAATCCAAAAGGAAATGGAGTTTCAACTTTAACAATCAATGTTTAAGATTTAATAAAACGGAACTCCCTATAACACTTGCTCTCAATAAAACTAAAAACCCTACAAGAACTCCCCCATAATCCTAGAACTCCTCCGATTGTGATGAATCATCTGAGCCAATAGGAGACGAGTGACTGACATGATGAGAAGACGTTGATTGACTAACCGAAGAGTTAAAATCAACAAACTATTTCCTAAGAGAGTTGAGCTTTGACTCAAGGTATCTTATTTTTCTTTCATGGGAAACATTTGTTGGAAGGGCCAGTCTAGAATCACCCTGAGCAATAGCAGACATTACATTGCTCAAGTTCAGCAGATTTTTGTTAAGATCCTTAGTGGATCAAGGACCCACTATTATCAGCATACTTTTAGACTTCAGCACACTCACATAACTGAGTGATCAGACAAGGATGGATTGTAGAGCCCCTTCGTTGGGTTCTAGAATGTTTAGACTTAGACCAAACGACTTAAAACTCAAAAACCCAAATGGAACACCACACTAGGTCAACATAGCAAACAACACTTTGGTAGACTCTAGGGTAGGATTACCATTGTTTGAAATACCTAAGACATTTCTAAGGAGAAAATCAGACCAACTCTTATAGAAGGGTTTGAGACGAGACTTGGACACTTGACCGTTGACCAGCAGAATAGACGAATCAACATAAGCCTCACAATGGTAGGCTATCATATCATACTGACATGTTGCTAGCTTGGTAAAACAAAGGCAAAGAATTGGCCAAGTTCAAGAACCATATAAATGACGGACTGGTTAAAGGGTACCAAAATACCACAAACATAAACAACCCTACCAGACTCAGGAAAATTTGACGTATGAGATGCAATAGTTACAATAGACGGTGCAAAGATAAGAATACCCTTAATGAACCTCACCTTTCTGATTAGAACACTTGACTGGTAAGAATGTTGAAATTAATCACAACTAAACAAGTTTGGTGCAATAAGTTGTAACCAAGGGAGTAGACAACACATAAACAAGAGGAAACAAACTGCAGTTACAAACCTAGTACCATTTGAGCTACAACCAACTAGGAAATTCACAAAGAAGATCCAAGTACGAACAGATTCATTAACCAAGCTTCCAAGACAAATTTAATTTTTGTTTTTGACAAAGTAAGTACATTTGAAAAGAAACATGCAATGCAATACTTCAAGAACAAATCTTTAGGGTCACACAAGTATAGCACAACATAGATTAACACTCGTTCATATCACATCCATGATGTGTCAAGGTATGGGAAAGGGATTGGTGATAGCCAACTTAAAATCAAAGTTTCATATAACTTAGCAAAGAATTAATTCAAAGGCTAACAAAACTTTTAATAACCCATTGAGATTAAGATACGATCCTTGCAACATAATTAAGCCAATATTTAAACACAAAACTACTCACAATGAAGAACCCAACCTAATAGAACTTTTAAGTTGGCAAAGGTGATATGGAGCACATGACCATTAATAAGATTGGTGAGAATTGCATTTGGACAATCCAAGACACATTTTGAGTTCTTGAGACAAGTATAAATGAATTGAACGTTCATGACATTGCATGAGATAATAGTTTTGAGAATTTGGGAATTTTCCCTTCTCCCCTTTTTGAATTTTTGAGAACTTTGCTCATGAATGTAGAGATTAAAGCTCAGATATATGATTTTACTTTTGAAAGGGTCTGAGCACATTGAAAGACAAACTAGGTAGTGTTTTGCAATGGAAAAGGCACTTAACCCAATTTATAGAGAAGAATTATCACTACACCTCAATCAAGACCAAAGTATGCCTAACCCATAAATCAACAAGAGTTTTTGTCAAATGAGACAAAGATTTTTCAAAAGGTATTAGCCATAACAGGGAGAACCTTTGACATCGCAGAGAAAGAATTAATCAAGGTTAATCTACAAAATGCCAACATGTGAGACAGTTAAGAAATGCACAAAGTGATAAACTAACTTAATTGATAAGTTGATTGACAAGACAGACACAGAAACAGGAAAAGAAACATGCAAAAGAATAACAAAATGGAAGCAAGGCTATTCAACTTGTTCAGTCAAAGGCACAGAAGTTAATAGACCATTGAAGATTTTTGCATCTTCAATTTTCCCAAAGATTTATGAAATACACAACTAGTTGTTCCTTACATGGCACCAAGTTTATATAAAAAACATGTCTTTGCAAAAGCCTTCTAAGAGGAAGATATTTCTTTCCAAGGCACTTGGAGGTAAATACTTGACAACATTCATCCAAACAACAAATGCACAAGCTTAACCATAATGCAAATCAAGGACCAAATTAAAGTTATCGAATTGAAGCACAAACCACAACACAAAGATATAGTCAAACAAGGCATATGAAGAATTCGCATTCACAAGTGAGAGGGAACCATACCTTTGCTTTGTAATACATCTAACAATCAATATGATGGGCAACTCACCACAAATCAACATTAGGGATTGAATGTTTAGCATTCCATTCTCTGGACAAGAAGCTTTGGCAAATTCAGAGCAATACTCCCTTGTGTGAGATATGACAGGATATGTTCCCAATAAGAGAGGTTCACATAAGTAGCATTCAGAGATGAAGAATTGTAACTGTCCACATTGGATCATTTGTTCACCAAGATCAATGTTCCAAAATGATTAATCATCACACGTAGAGGCAACAATTGTATAGCAATTTTCCTTTGATCTTGGAACCACGAACATGTAATTCCCATGTTCATCAATAACTCTACAACACGTCTTGGAAACACAAACTTCATTGGAAACATCACAGAGTTAACCGATGTTAAGGAGATTGGTTGACAACCCAGTCACATAACAAACATCTTCAAGTATAGGGAGTCCAGGAATCTTGACGACTCATTTTCTAACAATCTCTGCTTTGTCTCCTCCACCGAACTCAATCAAATCACATTTGAAAGGTACAAGTAACAGAAAAACCACTTTGTCACCAGTCATAAGGTGAGAGCAACCATTGTTAAGATGTCAGGTGTAGCTCACAGATAGATGTTGAACTTTGAGGAATCAAGCACTTATCAAGGTCACGTTCAAAACCACTTGAACTTGAGTTGACATTGCTTGAGCTTGATGAATTGACAATTTTGGACATTCTACTGACCTTTACAGTTAGACGATCTACTTGTTCCTTTAGATCATTCTTTCTTTCCAAGTGTAGCTTTCTACACTAGGTCTAATATCGCCAAGATCATCACAATGATGACATTTGGAAACAATTTTAGTCCCTGAATGAGAGAACCAAAGAAGATACAAAAGGTAGTAAAGCATGCGAGTTGACACACATGGAAATTGAACTACTTTCATCACCAGCAAGCACATCTTTACCTCAAACGCCTTTTTGGTAAGCTCAGTATTGTCCAATACTGCAACACATGTCTCATCAAATAGAGAATCGTACATTCTTAACAACTCCTGAAATGATGTCACATTAGTATCGTCTAACACTTCATCATTTCCACTAGTAGATGATTCGTCAACAGATGTAACAAATGCAACAACCTTTTCTTCATCATTTGATGACTTGTCTGATAATATAGAGTCTTTTCATGTTTCTTCATCACTCCAAGTAGCCATCATAGCCTTTTCATGTTTCTGACGAAGAAGTGTGGTGTTGGCACATTCAACAGCACAATGCCCACTTCCACCACATGCAAAGTAAGGGCCAGAAACTTTGGATAGACTTTTATTTCTTTTCAGAAATATCACTTGATTTCTCACCAGAGAATTGTTTTTCATGATTGTTTGATGACCCCTCAGACCACTTGACTTCCATTCCTTTGTTTTTAAGACCTTTTCTGAATTGCTTAACAAATAGGGCAAGACCATCATCTGAGAATTGTTCACACGTGTCACTTGTATCTTTGCTTTTATCAACACTTTGAAGAGCGACATCTTTTCTCTTCTTGGAGACACCTTCATCCATGTCAAGCTCTATCTCATAGGTAATGAGTTCCACAATTAACTTTCCAAGCTTGATCTCACTTAAATCTTGAAACTCTTGGATGGCAGCTTTCTTTGTTTGGAATCTCTTGGGTAAAGATCTCAAGATCTTTTGAACAATTGTTGTTTCACTGATAGGCTTCTCCAATCCAAAGCTTCATTCGTCAACATTTTAACTTTCTCATAGAAGGCTGAGAATGTTTCAAACTCAATCATTCTTAAATCCTCAAACTTTGAGATGGACATTTGGAGCTTTAAATCCCTCACTTGTTTGTCACCTTCATGAAGGATTCTGAGTTTAGCTCTGAAGGAAATTTTGTGAAAAACATGTTCATTTAAGCAACCTCTATTAGCATGCAATTAACAATTAAAGGCGGAATCATGCTTGTATGCACTTAAAAACAAAACATTAACCATGCAATTCAAAGCCTAGTAGATTGGTGAACCAAGACTCAACTCAAATTATAGTGAGTTGAGAAATTTATACCTTTGTAGATTCCTCTTTGCATAAGCAAAGGCTAATCACCCAAGGAGAGGGCCTTCATTCCTTACTTCTTAGGCTAATCACCTAAATTGAGAACCTCTAAGTCTCCACACCAATGATGGATTGATGAAGAAATGAGTGACCTAGAGGAAGTAGGATTGCTAGGTAATTTCCTCTAGGGTGGCCGGCCTCTTAGAGAGAAAAGAGAGGTTTGTGTTCTCATCTTTTCTCCAAAAGAAAAACTAAATGAATTTTGGCTATAAAGTCATATTTATACCTTTGTTCATTGGAGTGGCAAACTTGTAATTAAGTCAAAAACCCACTCCTTCTCTAAATGGCCGGCCATTGGGTTTCATTGGGCTTTTAGGGCCTTTTTGAATTATTAGTCATTAAGTTGTCATACAACTTAAGTCAATGGGCTTGACGTTCGAAGCCCATTGGGCCTTAAGGTCCAATACTATCCCGAGGTCTTTAACGAACTTATTCGTTTGATTAATTAACATATTAATTAATCCTTGCCATAAATAATTAAACCATTTAATTATCCTTACTCATCTCCTTTGTTTCTTCAATCTCTACCTTACACGGTGTACGATCCATTAGGTTCCGTTTAGCAAGGCAGTGGGCGATTAGAACACTTTCAAATCGATTGTGAATTGAAACTTACTTTCAATTCTCCCTTTAGTGTTTATACACGTTTAGGGCTTCCACAAACCATGAGTGACACCTAGCAGCATATCATGGTTACCCAAGCTAATCAGAAGAGGTGGAAAACCTATTCAGTTTAGGATTACAATGCAATACGGTCTTTCTCTAATACAATACTCTTGACCACATTGTTTGGTTTGATAGTTTATTCATGTCGACTATCCAATGTGATTCATTTACTTATATGATTACCTTGAATGTGATTTGGAATGACTTCCTAAATCTCATTCATACTCTGGCAAGAAATTCTTAATCATATCATAGAGTATTCTCCCTCAAACGGTTTGAAGGTTAGAGATCCCTTGTTGCGCATTTAATTGCCTCCATGGCTAAGTGGCTTAACCCCAACTATGTCGTGGACACCCTCTGATGGAGTGACTTTGACATAGTCAAAGATCAAGGACCTAACCATAAGACAACTATGATGCCTCAGGTCAAATGACTACTTTGGATTATCCCAACCATGAGTTTTCATGTGACATGAGTATGAGAACTCCTCGTTGATCGTGTTTAGTGGACTCATTCGCTATTGAGCACCTACATGCTTGTTTTGGTGTCAATCACACCAATGACTCGAGACTAGTCACTCTCCCTAAGAGAAGACATAGCATGTACTGATCTTAACAGATTGTCAATGCCCAATTGGCAATCCTATGATCAGGAACGTTTAAGATATGTATACAAAAGAGAATGGTCTCATGAATCTAACTTGTTTAAATTACATTCTCCTAATTACATATTCCTTGGACTTATCGTTTAAGCATATAACATTTATATGAGACGGCTTAGACAATAATCTTTGCCCTTGATATTAAACTAGATTAGTTCAACATGTGAAATGTCCGTAAAGTATCATCATATGATTGGTTTTAGGGCACATTTCCAACAAGCTCGAGCTTGCTTGGCAGTTGTGCAATAACAGATGTGAGTAAACTAAGTTTGTGATATGACAGATACAATGGCATTTCTTGCCTTTAGGTTAACCATGGTAGATGTCACCTCACCAGAGGTCCACTCACTTTTAGGCTCGATCACAGATTCCCCATCAATAGTTTTAGAGGGGGCCTTCCACTCGAATGTAAGGTAATAAACTACAATAAAGTCTTATGCCTCAAGAAATATTTGAAATTTCTCACTCCAAGTCGCATAGTTCATGCCATCAAATAATGGAGGAGAGTTACATGATCCAGCAACATGATCAAGATCCATGATGAGAATCCACCCAATACCAACAAAATCCCAGAGATTACTCTATGTATGTCTAGAGTAAGGCTCTGATACCAATTGAAATTGATACCAGGCAGATTACCCTACAATAAAAACTTTGAAACCAACTGTACTGACTAGTCAAACGTACTAGTCAACTGAGTATAGATTGTTTGGTACCCACAAGCATATAAACCAACAAAACTTATAATGCTAAAACAAGATAGTTTGATCTTCAGTTATGTTTTAGCCTTAATTCTTGAGTTATGTTTACTTGGTTAACAAAGTGCCAATACTAGTAAACCCTACAATGTTTATCTTTAACAATGGTTATTTGGTCATAAAGGATGTTTTGTAAAGTATTGAACACAATGAAGTTTTTGGCCAGAAAAACCCACCTCTGGGTTAAAAAACCGGGGACTCTCCACTGAGTCCAATCCACTAGTGTAAACAAGGTTCTTACAAAGACCACACAAGCTCAATTCCTAGATCCCTATCTATGGAGCAGCCTTGCCTTACACGAGATGGACTACTTAGGTCTTCACGAAGTGGTTGTTCCTCTTGAACTAATCACATTGTGGCACCGAGATCAACACGATCAATGATATAATGTTATGATATGCATATGAAATCTGGATTCAAATGACTAGTCAGATTCTCCAGTCAAACAGTTGAAGAAGAACCCAACATTAATATAACAAATAGGTCTATGAAGGATATGGAACTCAAGGTTTGGACCAAAAGCTTAATGCAAAACCATTAAAACAATACAACCCTAATATGTAGTGATTGGGTGTTTGTGCATGAGATGGTTTCGTGGCTAAGGTTTCGGTTTGGAAACTTAAGAGGTAGCTCTAGGTTAAATGCACTATTCTTCTTGAAATGTGAATAACCTAGCCAAAAAACAAATGAATCCTTGAGAACCCCTTTAATGGGAGAGATGAATGTTTCAGACAAGGGGAACGAGGGGACATGTGTCACAAGCCAAAGAAACCTTTTCAGATCAATGGTGAGAAATCCACACACGAGAAAATGTGTCAAATGGCCCATATGAGCTGTCTTAATTTGAGTGCTTCGACAGCTGAACAATAGACGAAATTTTTTACTAGACAATTGCACTAAACAAAAGGAATCTAGAAAAATAAGCTTGATATGCAAATGCAAATGTATGATTCAAACCTTTTGTAGTGTAAAAGGCTGGTGCTTTGACAAGTTCAATCCCAGTAGAAATCCCAGATCGGCAGTGTATCCTAACTCTAAATTATGAGCATGTGTGGTAACATTTACAACTTTTGACAAGGGAAGCCAAACATTAAACCTAGTACTTAACACCTTATCCTACATATGAGACAATTCAAACTGCAAATGGTAAAGGTTTGACAGTGTCTCGTATTGGTAGTAGTATTATGTGTTCCACAATTGTCTCGTAATTTGCTATCAGTACACAAAATATGTCTTGATAACAATTGTTGGCTCATCTTTGAAGCCTATCATTTTTAGATTCAGGACAAAGCCACATGAAGGATCCTTTACAAGGTCCTTTGCAGTAATGGACTTTATCATATTCCTTCCTTTGCCAAATCAACTCATCACATCCCTCAGGCAACTACTTGCTTTACACCCTTCTAATTCTACTATTTCATTGATGATAAGAAATGCTAAAGTGTCATGTCCAAAAGATGTTGTACCGTTGATGTGTCAAAGTTGTTTAGAAGGCAAATTTACTAAACTGTCATTTCAGTCTAGTGACCATCATTTTACTATTCCTTTTGAAATTGTGCACAGTGACCTTTAGGGGTCCAGCACTATGTAATCTCATTGATGGATACAAATACTATGTCACTATTAATGATGAGTAAACTAGATTTCGTTGGTTGCTTCCTCTCATTAATAGATTAGACTTTTTTGCCTCATTTTTATCCTTTTGTGTATTTGTAAAGAATTAGTTCTCTACTTCTGTTACAAACTGCCAAACTTCCATCAATTTTTGGGTATTTTGCTTGTCAAACTGTTGTCTACCTTATCAATAGGATGCCAACACATTTTGCAGAATAAATCTCCATTTGAGGTCTTGTGTGGTGTGTCTCCTAGCCTAATTCATCTCAAAATATTTGGATGTGCTTGTTTTCCATTGTTAAAACCATATAATACATCCAAATTGCAAATAAAAATAGTGAAGTGTGTTCTCCTAGGATATGCATCAAAATACAAAGGTTATATGTGTTTTGATGTGCTCAAGAATAGAGTATATACATGCCCACCTCCATATAGCACGAGGCCTTTTGGGAGCTCATTGGCTTCGGGTTCCGTATGAACTCTGAAGTTAAGCGAGAATGAGGCCAAAGCACTTCCAGGATGGGTGACCCACTGGGAAGTTGCTCGTGAGTACCTAAAAACAAAACCGTGAGGGAATGGTAAGCCCAAAGCGGACAATATCGTGCTACGGTGGTGGAACGGGCCCGGGATGTGGTGGACCCGAGCCGGGATGTGACAATTGGTATCAGAGCCAATCCCTGGCCGGAAGTGTGCCGACGAGGACGTCGGGCCTCCTAAGGGGGGTGGATTGTAACATCCCACATCGCCCAGGGGAGTGATCCTTAAATGTATATTCCCATCTCTACCTAGCACGAGGCCTTTTGGGGACTCACTTGCTTCGGGTTCCATCGGAACTCCGAAGTTAAGCGAGTTCGTGCGAGAGCAATCCCAGGATGGGTAACCCACTGGGATATTCCCATCTCTACCAAGCACGAGGCCTTTTGGGAGCTCACTGGCTTCGGGTTCCATCAGAACTCCGAAGTTAAGCGAGTTCGCGCGAGAGCAATCCCATGATGGGTGATCCACTGGGAAGTTGCTCGTTAGTTCCTAAAAACAAAACCGTAAGGGAATGGTAAGCCCAAAGCGGACAATATTGTGCTACGGTGGTGGAACAGGCCCGGGATGTGGTGGACCCGGGCTCGGATGTGACATCAAGGGGTCAATTTCAACTGGAGTAATAATTCAAACGGTCAAATAACAGTTTACCCATATATATATATATATATATATATATATATATATATTATATGCCAGCAAATTAAAAGACTCTTCGATACAGAGTACGATTGTCAAGATTAAACATTGGTATACGCTTAAAGAAATGAGGTCACTGGATAGATCGTGAAGAAAGTGACATTGTTTAATTAATTATATGATGAAATATATGCACAAATTCAAACCTTATACTGAGTTGACTATTTGCAGGCTTACAAGTTTCCAACATTTATTTTTTTTTTCTTTCAAATAGTTTAGTATTAACACGACAATAACTAGTAATCTAAATAATTAACCAAGTGGACTCCTGAGAAAATATAAAGTTTAGCTAGTAATCTAAAACATGTCAAACTATGGATATGGAAAAATAAATCAATGCATACGTAAAAAAATGTGTCTCTGGCAAATAACTGACGATTAAGTGAAATCAAATTCCTCTATCTAGCTAACAATACAACATGTCACATCCAAAACCTTAATGAAATATGAGACACAAGGCCGGCCTGAGGGTAGCCGAAGCAGGTGCCCGCGTAGGCCCCCAAATTTAAAATACAAAAAAAAAAAAATATATATATATATATATATATATATATATACATTTTTTTCTTTTTCCTCACCCACATGTAAAAAGAAATTACTATCCTCTTCACTCTAGTATTTTCCCCATTCATCAAATGCAATCCCGGTAACCCAACCATTCACTCATTTGCTAACCTTAATAGGTAACTTGTACCAATAAACAATAGAAAAGATTGGAATTTGGCGTACTGGGTAGCGAGTCTAGTGACTTCTCTTTCCGTCGAATTGGTCCGACTTGGTGGCAACTGACAGGTGAGCCTGGCAAGGTGATATCCTTCCCCACTTACATGTCAGGTCAATGCTTCTTTTTTTTCCTGTAATTTAATTTGTAAGCTTGTTTGTAAATTGAATTAGGATTTTCGAGTGCATGCTCCCTCTAGGGATTTAGGATTTGAAAGTTTTTGGAGATTCAATCTTTTAGGGGTTCCCGGATTCAATTTTAGGGTCTTACCGTTTTGCACATCAAATTCCGTAAAATATGCCTTGCTTTGTTGTTTGATATGCTTTTGAAATATTTTTAAATTGGAACCGTATAAAAAACCCATGATTATCATTGTCAATGCCATGATCCATTTGCAGACTGAATGGGTTAGCTAATTTGTTAATTGAAAAAAAATTAATTGAAAAATTAGATTATGTAAAATTATTTATTTAGTACATTTGGGTCTAAAACGCGAGTGTACAATTCAAGTAATGTTTGTATATCTTAAACGTTCAAAAAAAATTTAAATATTGTTCAATTTTTTGTTTTTAATTGTAGTTCATTTTTTTGTTTTAAATGTATGTATATCTTTCTTTATTGCGATGACATGTCCCTAATTTTCCATGTAATTTCTCCCCGAGTGTGTAAATTGACATTTATGCCCTTGTTGGCAAAGTGACGTGGGCGTGGTTATTCGGCTTTTAATTATTTTTCTCGTTATCGTAATTAAATGGTACTTGATAAGTTCATATTTATATATATTTTACATAAAATTCACTTGTCTTTTCTTAGTTAGTTCCTTATATTTTTTAGCTATTTACTATGTTTTTGTTTTTTGTGTGATTTATCAAGCAAAGAAAAGAAAAATAGCACAAGTGAGATATTAAGTAACAAATTCGTCAAAGCTGCCTGTGCAGATTAGCTTACTTTGGAAGCATGTTACGAACAGCTCAGAATGAATGAGAGAATGAGCCTTATATGCTTGGAAAGCTACAGATGTCTATTTTCTGGAGCAATTTACGGATTGTTAATATCATTTTTCTAGAAGAAGGTATGGGCATTGTAACACTGAAAGGTTCAGA
Organism: Malus fusca; assembly: GCA_035220775.1. NCBI lineage: Eukaryota > Viridiplantae > Streptophyta > Magnoliopsida > Rosales > Rosaceae > Malus > Malus fusca. The sequence continues at coordinate 15,937,186 of CM069066.1, read as the reverse complement.
AAAGGGCTAAGCAGATTTGGCTAATAAAATGAGAAAGTAAAGGCACTTGTTTTGTGTTTTGCTTTGTCGTCAACACTCAGCAGAAAATGGGGTTATGATTGCACTCATTTGGCTTTGGAGCAAGTGGAAATGCACATGCAAAAGAGAAACATGGACAGCTACACACATGCAAACTGCACAGGTTGGAGGGCATACACACACACATGGGCAAAGGAAACACACACACATGGGCAGAAAATGGGTTGATTTGTGGCTGAAATGATGGAGGTCATGTGTGTGAAAATGTAAAGGGAAACATGGACATCACACACCCATACAAACTGCACATGCAAGGAATTGAAGTGGTCCTCTCCTTAGCCTATAAATACATCCACCATTCCCCTTCCTAAAAGAGATCTTGATCCAAAAAAAGAGCTTCATTCACAAACACAATTTCCTTGCCATGACCTCCATCCATTCATCTAGCCATACTACATCTCACCAATCCATACACTTTCATCTCTTAGCCGTGCAAATCCATTCCATCCATATATCCATACACATCCTAGACACTTGTGCTACAACAAGGTGGTGAAAACAAAGGTCCTTGGCGTTTCAAGCTTGGAACTTTGGAGCGTTTTAGGTGTACTTCGTTCTTGCTTTCAATGTCTACTTTGTTATTTTCTAATTTTGTTGCAATTATGAGTGGCTAAACCCCTATTTAGTTAGGGGCAAGTTTGAAGCCATGAACATGCTTGAGATTTGAATTGATTTCTTCCAATTGTGATTTGATAAGTTGTGATTGCAATTCAATTATCTATTTTATTCATAACTGATTCTTGTATGTTTATTAAGGATGCATACTTAGTTTTCATGCATGAATTAGATGCTAGAATATAAATGAGTTTCACCTAATCGTTACAAGTTTATATTCATGAGTAGTGAAGGTTGTTTATCACAATCGCGTTAATTGAATTTTTGGCAATTGTATCATGCATTCATAGTTATAATTGCCTCGTCAACACTTACGATTTTCATTGAACATAATGATCTCTGATTGTATCTCTATTATGCATTCATATAGGGGACTTTTAGAGAATGATTTGGGTTGTCGCATGCATTCATCCAATTCAATGAGTAAAGGAAAATCTGAGGGTTAATTTGTGCATCACGGTTAATCCGGGGTGTTGAGCATCATAGTTTATTGAAAAGCAATTGGAAATCAATTCATGTATAAGTATGTCATGTGTGAAGAACGGACCTCTAACTAATCCATCCATCATTGTATTCCTCAATTTTGTTTTACAATCTGCCTAGTTTTATAACTTGTTTGTTTGTTTCAAATTCATCAAAACCAAAATCCCCCTTTTTACTTTCTTGTTTCAAAGTGTTAAATTTCTGTTTTGTTTGTGTTTTTGAGTGTTTTGATTCAAGCCAAAACACTAAATTCGTCCAAAGTTCTGTTAGAGTCGGAAACTGCCTAGTTTGTGTTTTTAGGCAGTTTTGAGTGTTTTTAAGTTGTTTTGAGTCTTGTGAGTCTATTCAAACGTTTTTAACTTTGTTTTTATGTTTTTGAGTTAGTTTATAGGTTTTAGCAAGCCCTCCTAATCCCCGATTTAGAACGATCCCTACTTGCATTTATACTACAATTTGACAACAAGAGGGTTTAATTTGAGTGCTTAACTTTCACCGCATCAGTACTCGTTGTTACGAACGCGTGAGCGCGAGTTAGGCTCGAAACGGAGTTGTAACGAAAAAGTTACATTTATTTAAAGCGCATTAACAGAAGGTAGATTTGTACACGAGATTACATTTATTTAGATAGAAAGTTCGATTACGCTGGATTTCGAATTGTAAGAATTTTATCACGTTGTCGCCTTAAAAATGGGATCCGTGTTCCCTTTCTTCAATTCACAAATCACAACCCCAAAAACCCTCACATTCACTTGTTTTTCTCTAAGTCCCTCCTCACGAATCAAATTCACCCTCACTTTCACTCAACCAATCAGAAACATTGTCTCTCACTTCTCTCCCCCAATCAAAACACACTCATTCTCTCTCTCTCATCTTATTCTCCTTCTCTCTCTATCTCGTAACTCTCTCATCGCTGTAATAACAAGGATCCTCGTCAAAAATTACAAATCGAGCTCACAAACTCCACCATTGTACTCCTCTCGAACCCACGAAAGCAGTCGTACCAACCGATGGTGAAATGATCGAGTTTTGACCCATCAACTTGGAAGGTCCGACTCGGTGGGTTTTGCTCCGACGAGTTTTAGGCCGAGTTACAAGGTTTTAGGATGTGGGGAAACTTCTACACAACTCCCTAGGTTCCCTAGACTAAGTTTGGAGTCGAGTTGACATCGAAACAAGCGAGTTTGTTATGTTCCTTCTAAGTACAATATATGGTTAGTATAATGGCACAAGTAAGGGTGTCGAACCACAGGGACTGATTAGACCTCTATAAATTACTAGCCTTGAAAGAACGCTAACTAAACAATGAAAATAACAAATTGAATGTAGGTTTTGTGCTGTTAATGAGAAGAACTAAAAATGCAAGAAAAATATAACAACGAATGATATTTTGATTGAGAAACGTTGAGGATGGGTCCAAGGATTTCAAGTTCACCATCACAAAACCAATTCCATGTTTATAAAGTGAAACCGTATTCAATTACCAGCCTGTTTCAAAAGTTCGTTTTACATATATATGATCAGCCATATGATGTGTGTTTTTGATAAAATTCTCCTAATCTACAACCTAATTGGGATGTTCAACTTCGGTTCCAAATCAAGAGTCTTTAGCATGCAAGAAAACATTAAAGAACCAAAGAAAATACATGGCAGGATGTTTGCATATCATTCTCTTCATTCATTCAAATGCCTACCAAGATTAAGCATGATGTTTATTATAATCTTGATCTAATGATCTGTAAGAAATCCTAATGGTGATCAATCATTAAAATTTACAAACAATTTAACAAAAGATTCAATGAATGAAACAAGAGACATATTGATGAATTGAATATTTTAACATAAAAACATGGGTCAATTGTGCAAGGTTACATCGAAATCCCTAGCTATGAATTTAGTTACACATCATGTTCACAGAGATGAAATTGGAAATACAGAACATGAGTGAAGATAAATCAAAGAGAGAGGAAACCCTTGAAGCAATTTTGATGTTGAACTTCTCCAATAACAGCTTGTCGGGATGACTATTCGATGATGTTGGAGTGTATAGAATGGGTGGAGTTTTGATTGTGGATGAAAAGAGAGAAAAATAGTGACTGGAGTTGTGAAATTATCTCTGGATGAAAAGTGTGTGTAAAAGTGGCTAAAAGGCTAGGTTTTATGATGTTAAAGAGGCCGTTACAGATTGCCAATACATCCCATTAATTGAGCATTTAATTCCCATGTTTTTTTTTTGCTATTATTGGTCTTATAAAGAGCCATATTCATCCCCATATTCAATTTCCACTTTTAATTATTTGTCTACATCAGCATCCTTATTCAATTCTCCACTTTTAGCACCATTTTACCTTATTTGTCCTCAACTAAGCTCGAAAATACAATTAGCTGCACACTAACACAAAAGAGGGTAAAATGCAACTAGTTTAACTCAAAAATATCACAAAGGGACTAGGAATGGATGAAGGAAATTTTGTGAAAAACATGTTCATTTAAGCAGCATCTATAGCATGCAATTAACAAATTAAAGGCGGAATCATGCTTGTATGCACTTAAAAACAAAACATTAACCATGAAATTCAAAGCCTAGTAGTTAGGTGAACCATGACTCAACTCAAGAACAAAGTGAGTTGAGAAATTTATACCTTTGTAGATTCCTCTTTGCATAAGCAAAGGCTAATCACCCAAGGAGAGGGCCTTCATTCCTTGCTTCTTAGATCCATGGATTTGGATGGAAGAATATGTTTCTCCAAGTTCTCAAAATAGAGAACCTCTAAGTATCCACACCAAGGTAAGATGTGAGGATGAGATGAGTGACCTTGGAGGAGAAAGATTACTAGCTAATCCCCTCCAAGGGGGCCGGCCTCTTAGAGAGAAAGGGAGAGACATGTTCTCTCCAATTTCTCTAAAAGAAACCCTAATGAAGAAAAAGCTATAAAGTCATATTTATACCTTTGTTCATTGGAGTGGCAAACTTGTAATTAAGTCCAAAACCCACTCCACTCTCATTATGGCCGGCCATAGGGTTTTATTGGGCTTTTTGGGCCTTTGTGAATATTTAGTCATTAAGTTGTCATACAACTTAAGTCAATGGGCTTGACGTTCGAAGCCCATTGGGCCTTGAGGCCCAAAACTAACCCGAGGTCTTTTAACGAACTTTATTCGTTTGATTAATTAACATATTAATTAATCCTTGCCATAAATAATTAAACCATTTAATTATTCTTACTCATCTCCATTGTTTCTTCAATCTCTACCTTACACGGTGTACAATCCATTAGGTTCCTTTTAGCGAGGCAGTGGGCGATTAGAACTCTTTCAAATCGATTGTGAATTGAAACTTACTTTCAATTCTCCCTTTAGTGATTATACACGTTTAGGGCTTCCACAAACCATGAGTGACACCTAGCAGTATGTCATGGTTACCCAAGCTAATCAGAAGAGGTGGAGAACCTATTCAGTTTAGGATTACAATGCAATACGGTCTTTCTCTAATACAATACTCTTGACCACATTGTTTGGTCTGATAGTTTATTAATGTCCACTATCCAATGTGATTCATTTACTTATATGATTACCTTGAATGTGATTTGGAACGACTTCCTAAATCTCATTCATACTCTGGCCAGAGATTCTTAACCATATCATAGAGTATTCTCCCTCAAACGGTTCGAAGCTTAACCCTAACTATGTTGTGGACACCCTCTGACGGAGTGACTTTGACATAGTCAAAGATCAAGGACTTAACCACAAGACAAATATGATGCCTCAGGTCAAAGGACTACTTTGCATTATCCCAACCATGAGTATGAGAACTCCTCGTTGATCGTGTTCAGTGGACTCATTCGCTATTGAGCACCTACATGCTTGTCTTAGTGTCAATCACACCAATGACTCGAGACTAGTCACTCTCACTAAGAGAAGACATAACATGTACTGATCTTAACGGACTGTCAATGCCCAATTGGCAATCCTATGATCAGGAACGTTTAGGATATGTATACGAAAGAGAATGGTCTCATTAATTTAACTTGTTTAAATTACATATTCTTTGCCCTTGATATTAAACTAGATTAGTTCAACATGTGAAATGTCCGTAAAGTATCATCATACGATTGGTTTTAGGGCACATTTCCAACAATCTCCCACTTACACTAGAGCCAATCAGCTTGGTTATCAGCGATGATACCTCTTCTGTAGTCATTTCAAAAATGGCTGAGTAGTAGGCCTAGGCAATGGATATATGTTATCCATAGAAGCAACCTTGAGAATGACGACGTCACCATTATACATGATTCTTAATCATGTGGTTTAGTCTCTCATTTGAGTTCGGATCTTGATGAGACCTTGATTCCCTGGCTTGAGCTATCGCCCCATTAGTGTCGTAGTGTCGGTACACTAGAGACACTTTCTGGTTGGAACCGAATAGAGAGTTCATAAATGAACTTTCCCATCCAAACAACATTGTTGTAAGCTTCTATATGGCAATATATTTTGCATTCATAATGGAACACACTAAAGTCATTGCTTTTAATGTTTCCATCCAAATATCTCTTTAGTCATAATAAAGAGATATCGATTATCTCTTCATTCATAATGAAGAAACATTCAATGATGGATTAGATTCATAATCTAATACATTTACGCTTCCTTTACGTTACTCTAATTCTTCCTCATTCTTTAAGGAATCTATCCTTTAGTATTTCTTAAATACTTAAGGATTCACTTGACAGTTGCCATGGTTCTGATCCTGGGCTTGCACTGATATGGTCTTGTACCTTTCTAGGTACAAGTCATATCAATGTTTTCATACAATATGAAATATATAAATCATCTTTCTGCGTATGCATAAAGGATTCTATTTACGCATTATTTCTTTGGGAGTCAAAGGGCACGTTCCCTTTGAGAAGGGCAACTTGCTAGTCACACTAGAGTCGTCCTTCTAATTGAAGTTTATCATCATATGAGAAACTTCCTAGCACCTTTTGTCTATTATTAGGGATTGATATAATCCAATTATATCTTGAAATCTATCATTATAGATTTACATCCCATGTTTATAGACTATGTCTCCCATATCCATTCTATCTTTATAGAATCTTTAAAGTCATAACTTTAACGAAGAAGTATTCTTTCCATTTCCAAAATTAATATATCATATATATATATATTCAAATTTAGGAACATGATTAACTCCCACTAATCTTTTGTAAACTTAGTAAACAAAAGATTCATTTACATCTTTATGAGAAATCAAACAATTTGATCTTTTTCTCTCATAAGACGCCTATAGCTCCCACTAGCTTGCTAAGATCCATGATGGATGGATCTCTACAACTTATATGTCTTGTGATTCATAGTTTTAGACATATATTATCAAGACTATCTTAATAATGGTTTCGAAAACCCATATAATGTCCAAACATTGAATCACCATTTAGTTGTAGCTAGCAATCTTCGAATTAATTGAAACCAAGACTACGTCAAAGATGGTTTCTTCCAAGTCAACCAATATCTTTGATTGTAGTCACCTTAAGCTACCAATTAGCTATTAAAGGTTTCACTATTTCGGGTCAAATGGTACTTTACCATTTCCTTGAGTATATATCGTATATACACTCAATGTAGTCATAAGGATTTTTCATTCTTATTTCTTTCGAATTAAGAGGTGCAACTCTATGACATAGTCATAAAGTTCAAACCATTCAACTGAGACGGTTTATAAATCCTTCTCGACTACCTTGGAGCTTATGGTATAGGAACTAGGTTGTTATATTTGTTGATCACTATCTTGTTTCTCAAAGAACCCATTCTTTGAGTTCTATCCCTCGTTCATTTGCTCTATCTTGGGCAAATCCTAGTGTAGGATTACAATGAACTATCCAACAAACAACATTTGTTAGTTGGTTTATAGAAGTGATATCCAAATGTTAATTTAAGGATACCCACAAGATAATTTTCAAACAAATATTGCTTATTAGCACACAACCCCAAATCTTAACATGATTAAGATTTGTCTTTCTTTCCAACTACATCCTATGGAGTCATGAAAATTTTGGAAGATCTTCTAATTGACAATCATATTGTCTTAGAAGTATATATCCTATATATGGGTAATTGATAAAATCCAACGAACTAAATCTTATTCAAGTTCGTTCTTCTCCTTATGGAGAAATCCATTATCTTATGATGCTTCTTTCCTTGATATCTTTCAAGGAAACTGTTCTAAAGTGTTACCTTTCCTTGGATCAAATCTAAGGAGGCAAATACTTTAGACGTCTTACTCATCAACTTACATTTCTTGAATTCTTTGAAACATTTTGCAAAGTATTCGGACTTGTGTTTATTCAAAATAAACTATAGTCCAACCGAGAGTGATCTTCGGTGAATGTCAAACAACATGAGTAGTATTATGTTTGTGGACTAGTGCCACTAACATCTAAGTGAATTAACCTCAACAACTTTGTGATTCTTTCTTCTTTCCAAAATAATAAAGATTCGAACATTTCGCCTCTATACAATTTTAATAAGAAGGTATTGGATCCGGATCTAACGATCCAAAGCATCCATCTATGACCAACTCGTAATTTATGTTTTAGAGGTATCACAACTCAGTTGAGATTAGTCACTACCTTGCAACCTTTTGGGTTTTAAGCATCGTTATATTCTAAACAGTTAACACTACCATATCATCTCTACTATAGTGATAATTAATTAGATTACAATAATCTAATCATTCATTAATAAAGAACAATATTTTGTCAAACAAAACATTTATCCATTTAACATACGGAGTTAGGTTCCTTTATTCAATTGGAATGTAAAGACAATCTTTGTTTTTCCATTTTCTTTGGTAGTTCATATGAGGAAGTAAGTATTATCTGCTTTCGCAGAGATCTACATTTAATTCACGTTCCGAATGTGAAGTACTTTCTCTTCTCTCATTAATCTTCTACTTCTTATTAGCCACACTTTTACAACGATTGTAAAACATAGTTACTAATACGGAATCAAGCATTCAAGTAGAAGAACCAACTGTTTTGAACTTTTCAAGAAAAATTTACAACACCTTTGAAAGGTATGTTCTTGACACTTTGCAAGACATTTCTTGCAAATACCCCTTCCAATGTCCATCCTTTCATAAAGAAAGTTTGTTCCCTTGGAGTTATTTTGCTTTCTTCATTTGACTTCTCCTTTGACTACAATAGTCATGGTCCCTAAACTCCCACTATCTCTCTTGAAACTTATTTCAATTGTGTTATACACATCAAACAATTTGGAGAGCGAATGGTTATTGTTCACTATATAGTTTACAATAAACTTAGTGAACCATTTGGATAGGGACTCAAAGGTGAAATCCTTGCCTAGTTTCCGTCTCTAGAAGTGGTTTAACACTTCAACACTCAATGATTCAAAATCATCATAAGTCCATGTTGATGGACTATTTTTGTCAACCAGCCATTATGTTCTAAACATAATTACAAACTTTCAAGAGTTGTTCAAGGCAACTCTCATTTCTTCATACAACAATTTGTAAGTGAAGAATCATGGCACATGAAGTGTCCATGCCCTTGTGCTTTCTTCTAAAGTTCCTTGTTCATATAACAAAGAAACAAGCACTAATGTTTGCGTTAATTAAGGGTTGTTCAAAGCAACTCTTATTTCTTCATACAACAATTTGTAATTTGAAGAATTATGACTTTAAAAGTGTTGTCCTCTTTATGATAGACTTATCTAACATGTTCTTTCAATGATACATTATCAATAGGAAGATTGTGAGGATGAGACTACTTAGGTACATGCACAATCCATTTAAGACAATCTTTGGGATTGTGTTACCAAGTCCGGAAACTAAAGCATTCGGCTTTTCTTTGTCAAGTTTTGGATAGCGTTTGCAAATATATTGGTAAACAAATACATAACGAATATAAATTGATTGATTTTAAGTCATTTGATTCGGGTCTTTAAATCAAATAGCACCACCCACTATTTTTGGCAAATTCCATATCCCTCATTGGAATTCGAGAGTTTTGGAGGAAACTCTTAGTAGGGTATGGGAGGCTCACTATTACCAAGCCCACCTCACAATGATATGATGTTGGCTAGCATTAATAATAATGAGAGAGTACGCTTACTCATTTGCATCTCTTGCAAGTACCCATCTTATTTGGCCTCTAGAGAATAAAGCCTCACAATGATATGATGTTGGCTCCATTACACTTAGTTAAGTCATTCCCACCATGCAAGTTCGGGTAGGGGTTCAAGAACAACCTCACAATGATATGATGTTGATCATTCTCGTTGCCTACCTTCACAACATCATGTATGCATATAGAACTCATCCTGAGTGTAAGCACGCACTCTGTACTCCCCCATGATAGGGTGAAGCCGGTGTACGAGTCACAAACGATCGGAGCCTACCATGGTGGAAGGCCACGAAAGAGTGTTCAAAGCACTCTCACGCTTATCAACTTAATAATGGTTTGGTTGAGGGTTTTTGGTCTCATCACATATAAAAACATTCATTTTAATCTTATTAAAACAATTTGGTCCTATTACAACTATTGGTCCATGTTGATTGATTTTAGTTGTATATAATACTCCCACTATGCTTATAAAACGGGTTTTGTAAAGCAAGAGTATATGATACTACTAACATAAGCTTTGCATTCATTTAATGGACTATATAGTTGCCTTAGGGACTTAGGATGACTATGAACCTTTGATTAGATCCAACACGAGCCTAGTGTTGGATCTCGGACTAGGGATGGTGATTGATGTTAGTTACGCGTTTAATCATATTAAGGCGTGTTGTTCCTATTGGGCGTTGGACCCGCTACTCCATTTTCATGCATGTCAAATAAAACAAGAAAATGAGTACTTCAAAGTAAAGAAGAGCTTATGCTCTTTTACAACATTTGATCAAAACAAATTACTTTGAAGTAAAGAAGAGCTTATGCTCTTTTACAACATTTGATCATATCAAATTACAACCAAAATCTAATCTACACATTCCCATGGTTCAAACAAATTTGAGACGGCCTTTCACATAGCTCAATTATCGTAGGCTTAGGTTCATAATCACCCTTTCTTTAATTAATTAACGCTTTAACTAATTAAACGAGAATGCAACATTTTCATTTGGTTTTTGTATCCATAGAATTGATTTAAATGGAGCTAAATGAAATGCAAATCCAATTCTCATTTAAAGAGACAAAACCATTTTGTTCTCAACCTAATTTGGGCCAAAATGCAATAACCTCAACCTTTGGGCTATGTTGCAAAACTTAAACTTTTGAGCTCATTTTGTAAAAACACAAAAGTCCACTACTTCATGTAATTACAACTAGAACTCAAAAATTCAATAAATTCAAAAAACTTCATTAAAGGAACAAAACAATTTGACCTTTAATGATTTTGGGCCTTTACGTAAATACGTAAACTTTTGGGTCAAACTACAAAATACACAAAAGTATCAAAACTTTATGTAATTGCATAAAAGCCCCAAAAACACCCCACCTGAAGGATGGCCGGTTTTGGAGAGTAATGAAGCCATCAAAATTTTGAAAATTTTTCAACTAAGTCATAAAGCCATGCAAGTGGAAATAGGTTGGTGTGAATAAAGTCATGCAAGTGGTGTATGTGTAAGAGAAGTACTTCTTACACACCCATCACCATTTTTATCACCTTTCAAAATTTCAATACATGTTTTGTTGATAGATAAGTCACACCCACCAACACAAAACAAAGACTTTATGAAATAAATCAAAACTATGAATCAAAACACCAAACTTTATGTTCTTGGCTAAAACATCAAGAACAATGAAGAACATCCATGAAAACTCAGAAGAGCTCCATGAATGTTTTCAAGCAATAAAACTCAAATTTTCACTACTCAAAATGGGGTTAACATCCTAGGGTACTTAGGGGTTCCAAAAGTCACCTTAAAACACTTTTAACAAGTCAAACAAGAACCCAAAAATCCACCCTTTGGATTTGGCCGAAAATCCCCAAAAACATGGCACCAAATTTTAGCTCCAAAATTCATGCTCATATGAACTACATCTACAACATTTGAGATGGCAAATTTTCTAACAAAATTTATATTCAAAGAAGCAAGAATAAAGCTTGTAACAATTACAACATTTGAATCATAAACTATGAACTACAAAACCCAAAATGATTCACCAACTACTAGACCTAGGCTCTAATACCACTTGAAGGAAATTTTGTGAAAAACATGTTCATTTAAGCAACATCTATAGCATGCAATTAACAAATTAAAGGCGGAATCATGCTTGTATGCACTTAAAAACAAAACATTAACCATGAAATTCAAAGCCTAGTAGTTACGTGAACCATGACTCAACTCAAGAACAAAGTGAGTTGAGAAATTTATACCTTTGTAGATTCCTCTTTGCATAAGCAAAGGCTAATCACCCAAGGAGAGGGCCTTCATTCCTTGCTTCTTAGATCCATGGATTTGGATGGAAGAATATGTTTCTCCAAGTTCTCAAAATAGAGAACCTCTAAGTCTCCACACCAAGGTAAGATGTGAGGATGAGATGAGTGACCTTGGAGGAGAAAGATTACTAGCTAATCCCCTCCAAGGGGGCCGGCCTCTTAGAGAGAAAGGGAGAGACATGTTCTCTCCAATTTCTCTAAAAGAAACCCTAATGAAGAAAAGGCTATAAAGTCATATTTATACCTTTATTCATTGAAGTCGCAAACTTGTAATTAAGTCCAAAACCCACTCCACTCTCATTATGGCCGGCCATAGGGTTTTATTGGGCTTTTTGGGCCTTTGTGAATATTTAGTCATTAAGTTGTCATACAACTTAAGTCAATGGGCTTGACGTTCGAAGCCCATTGGGCCTTGAGGCCCAAAACTAACCCGAGGTCTTTTAACGAACTTTATTCGTTTGATTAATTAACATATTAATTAATCCTTGCCATAAATAATTAAACCATTTAATTATTCTTACTCATCTCCATTGTTTCTTCAATCTCTACCTTCCACGGTGTACGATCCATTAGGTTCCTTTTAGCGAGGCAGTGGGCGATTAGAACTCTTTCAAATCGATTGTGAATTGAAACTTACTTTCAATTCTCCCTTTAGTGATTATACACGTTTAGGGCTACCACAAACCATGAGTGACACCTAGCAGTATGTCATGGTTACCCAAGCTAATCAGAAGAGGTGGAGAACCTATTCAGTTTAGGATTACAATGCAATACGGTCTTTCTCTAATACAATACTCTTGACCACATTGTTTGGTCTGATAGTTTATTCATGTCCACTATCCAATGTGATTCATTTACTTATATGATTACCTTGAATGTGATTTGGAACGACTTCCTAAATCTCATTCATACTCTGGCCAGAGATTCTTAATCATATCATAGAGTATTCTCCCTCAAACGGTTCGAAGGTTAGAGATCCCTTGTTGCGCATTTACTTGCCTCCATGGCTAAGTGGCTTAACCCCAACTATGTCGTGGACACCCTCTGACGGAGTGACTTTGACATAGTCAAAGATCAAGGACTTAACCACAAGACAAATATGATGCCTCAGGTCAAATGACTACTTTGCATTATCCCAACCATGAGTTCTCATGTGACATGAGTATGAGAACTCCTCGTTGATCGTGTTCAGTGGACTCATTCGCTATTGAGCACCTACATGCTTGTCTTGGTGTCAATCACACCAATGACTCGAGACTAGTCACTCTCACTAAGAGAAGACATAGCATGTACTGATCTTAACGGACTGTCAATGCCCAATTGGCAATCCTATGATCAGGAACGTTTAGGATATGTATACGAAAGAGAATGGTCTCATTAATTTAACTTGTTTAAATTACATTCTCCTAATTATATATTCCTTGGACTTATCGTTTAAGCATATAACATTTATATGAGACGGCTTAAACAATAATCTTTGCCCTTGATATTAAACTAGATTAGTTCAACATATGAAATGTCCGTAAAGTATCATCATACGATTGGTTTTAGGGCACATTTCCAACAATGGATGGTATAGATGTATGAAATATATGAGTTCAAATATGCCCAAACCTGGTTTTTGCTGGTCCTTAAGAAAAACTAAACCTGAAAACAAACAAAACAAAGAAAAATCTAACTAGACCACTTTCGCTGGCTAAACAATTGCACTGAGCATGTGCAATAAGCCTTTAAACCTCTCATTGTCCCTAGTAGGAGGAGTTGTGTCTCCTGAGGGTTTACAGCGATGAAGCCCATAAACATCTACAGACTCGACAAATAAATTGTTTAAAACTCACTTGAAACAAACTAATAAGAACCAATGAATGCTTAGTCATACCATCAAACAAAACACTGCCACTTCAAAGAATCATATCATGTGTGTAGTGTAAAAGTATTGCTCCATGACCCATGACTTCAAAAGCACCATACTCAAAGACTAAAGATAGAATTCGCCTTAACTCTAATTCTCACAGATTGTCACTCAAATTTTCACTTAGATCCTAAGGTTTTGCCTTTCATCAAACATATGTGAGTGAAGTTATGTAAAAGGGAATCAAAATTCTCACATATGAAATATGAAATAAAAGCACAATTTCTGAATATATCTCATGAAAGCAATCAAACACTAAGAATATGGATAGCACACAAACTTACCAGCACCTATGAATATATCCCCAAAGATTAGCTAGGTTTTTCACAAGGTTGTAATGTAAGCCTTAGGCTAGGGGCTACGAAAGAATAGATAGGAAATACTAGAGCATGGGACATACCAAAATGTCTTTGTTGTGAAACCAGCAAGCTCTCCTCTTGAATTGATCTTTGTTGTTTGTTCTTGGTGACCAAGACACACGTGCGATAGTGAAGGATTTGGAAATTGCATCTTCTTTATTCATTTTTTTTCTTTTTCTTTTTCTTTTTCTTTTGTTTTTTGAAACTTTTTTTTTTCTTGTTTTGCAATTCAAGCACATGTTACCTCGGTACATGCCACAATCTTGATCTAGAGCTCAATCTATCTATGTCTTCATCACTTTGGTATTCTCCAAACTATAAGGTATGGCTGTAATGGGCTAAGATGGGTAGAGTTTGGTGTAGGTGATGAAAGATCAGGTTAAAAGTGTTTGGCTACAAAAAAGATGAATGGAACACAAAGGGTTGGGAATAAAGCCATTTGGTGGTTAAAACATACATAGCCTAGCATCGTTGCAATGGGTTCATTCATAAGTGATAACAAGCACATGGTATCTGCAACAAAGAATTATTCTTAGCATTCAATCAACAAGAAATAATGAGATCATTTAAAGTGAATTTGAAGGAAGAAGATAGGAGTGGAAACACTTTAAACCCTCTCAAAGATGCAAATAGGCTCAAAATATCTCACTAAGGTAGTCTCCACTATTCTTCTTCCATAATTTGAGCATGACACTTTAATCACCATAATTCAAGAGTAATAACTTTGTGAACTACAATAGCACTCTTTGACCTAAAATAGCACCAACAGCGTAGTCAAAGGCATCACACATTAATTCAAAAGTTAAAGACCAATCTGGTACCATAATAATAGGAGCAGAGGTTAGTTCATGTTTCAAGGTATTACACGCATTCATACAAGCTTTATCAAAGTCAAATATAACATCTTTAGCCAAAAGATTGCACAATGGACGAGTGATCTTGGAAAAATCTCTAATGAAACAACGATAAAAACCAACATGTCCTAGAAAGCTTCTGACTCCCTTCACTGAAGTAGGGGCTGCCATATTTGAGATGATGTCAATTTTTTCTTTGTCAACTTCAATTCCCTTGCTGGATGTTACATGGCCCGACACTACACCTTGTTTCACCATAAATTGACACTTTTCCCAATTGAGAATCAAATTTGTTTCCTGACATCTTTGAAGCACTAAAGAAAGGTGGTTAAGGTAATCATTGAAAGAAGAACCACAAACTGAAAATTGAAAGAAAAACCACAAACTGAAAAATCATCCATAAATACCTCAATAAATCTCTCAACCATATTTGAAAATATCGCTAACATACATCTTTGGAAAGTTGCTGGGGCACTGCAAAGGCCAAAGGGCATCCTCCTATATGCAAAAGTGCCAAATGGGCAGGTGAATGTAGTCTTCTCTTGATCTTCTGGAGCTATTGCAATTTGATTATAACCTAAATATCCATCAAGAAAACAAAAA
Source organism: Malus fusca (assembly GCA_035220775.1). Lineage (NCBI taxonomy): Eukaryota > Viridiplantae > Streptophyta > Magnoliopsida > Rosales > Rosaceae > Malus > Malus fusca. The sequence goes on along the minus strand of CM069066.1, from coordinate 15,921,824 downwards.
TGTGAGTAACCAGCTAATCAATCAAGCATTTGATCAATTAAAGGCATAGGAAAATAATCTTTTCTAGTGTGCGAATTCAACTTCTTGTAATCGGTGCAAACACGCCAACTAGCTGCAGGTCTTGTTTGTACAAGCTCTTTGTTCTCATTTTTTACCACCGTGATTCCAATCTTCTTAGGCACTACTTGAACAGCGCTTACCCATTTGCTATCTGAAATTCGATACATGATACCCACATCTAGCCACTTCAACATTTCAGCTCTCACTACTTCTTTCATGTGTAGATTGAGCCTTCATTATGGTTCACGGGTTGGTTTCGCTCCCTCCTCCAATAAAATCCAATGCATGCATTTGGTAGGGCTTATTCCTTTAATATCTGCAATAGACCAACCAATGGCTGATTTGAACTCTTTTAACACCCTAATTAGTTTATCTTCTTCCAATGGATTGAGGTTAGATGCTATGATAACTGGGAAAGTTTCAAATTCAGTGAGGTAAGCATATTTTAGATGTGGTGGAAGTGGTTTAAGTTCAAGTTTTGGAGGTTTAACAATGGAAGGGATTATATGTGTGGCAAATGGTTGTAATGACTCTATAAGATGTGAAATAGTGGAGGGATATGGTTTTAATGCTTCCAAGGCAGCCACCACTTCCATGAGTGCAGATTCTTCGTCAAAATCATCTTGAGATTGACTCAAAACAAATTGTAACGAATCATTAGATTGTGTCTGCAAAAACTTAGAGAAAACAAGTGTATCAAACACATCAACCAAACAACAATCAAGTGATCTAGAAGGGTAAGAAAGAGATTCAAACACTTTGAATTGTACAGTTTCTCCTAGCACGATCATGGTGAGAAGACCATTTTGCACGTCTATGATAGTCTTTGTAGTGGCCATAAAAGGTCTCGCAAGCAAAATTGGTAACTCACGACCATGTATAGGAGCCTCTTCCATGTCCAAAACTACAAAATCAGCAGGCAAAATTAGTTTGTCAACTTGAACTAAGATATCTTCAACTATACCTCTTGGATATTTCACTGATCGATCAGCAAGTTGCAATGAAATGGTTATTGCCTTCAAATCCCCCAAACTTAGTTGAAAGTACACTAAATAGGGCATTAGATTGATGTTAGCACCCAAATCCAATATAGCCTTGTCAACTAACTTGTCTCCAATAGTGACATTGATAGAAAAACTGCCTGGATCTTTGAGTTTTGGTGGGAGCTTGCTTTGAAGCACAACACTCACATTTTCAGACACCATCACCTTCTCATTAGGTCCATACTTCCTCTTATATTTGTTGGAGACATCAAGCAATGGTATATTAACATTCACTTTACTTAAAATAGCAAAAATTTCTTTAAATGACTTATCCTGCTTGCTTTTGGCAAGTCTTCTAGGAAATGGGATGGGAGAAGTGTAAGGTTTTTCAGCCTTGTGGAGATTTGGTGATTCAAATGAAGAAGCGACATTGCTTGGTTCGTCATTTGGTTTCTCATTCTCTTCTTGAGTCGCACCTATATTCACATGATCAAATTCATTAGTAACTTCATTGCCAACTCCATTATTAATAACCTTACCACTTCTAAGTGTAATGATTGCTTTGGCTTGCTCTTGGTTCTTTCGAAGTATCACTGATTGGCTCAGAAACTTCCCAGGCTCTCTTTGACTTAAAGCATCGGCAATCTGACCTAATTGTGTCTCCATTTTAGTTAGATGATAGGAGCATATTTATGCGACTTAGTTAGCTTGTTTTCTTGCATTTTCATAGCTAGTTTCTATTTATTGTAGTGATTTAAGCTATTTTCGTGTGTTTTTAGGTTCGAATGACAAAGTTGGCAAGAAAGTGCAATTTGGAGCATTTTGAAGCAGTTTTGGGCCAAGAATGGATAACACATGCATGGAGCAAGGTGGATGGACATTTTTGAAGTTCAAGAGGCTAGGAATATGCTGAAGAGATAAACAAAATAAAATCAAGACAAAGAACATAAGGAATCAGCTAAAAAGAAGGAACATTATCCAAAACATTATCCAACCTTATCTTATCCAAACTAACCTTATCTTATCTTATCATATCCTAATCTTATCCTACCTTAATTCCAGCTGAAAGGGGGGGATCAATTTCACATTAAAGCACCTAAATTGGTGCCGCACCTAGCCCTTCTAGAAGCTGTCTTTCCTGATGCAAAGACTACTCTTTTTCCTCCATGGAATCTGATGAGAAGTGTCCTCTTTCCTTGCTAATTTGGAGTCCTAATTCCCTTGCTGAGTGCCTTCCCTTCTCCCTATAAATACAATTGCCGCAGCACTCAGAATTTACCCATCTCTCACCGCAATTTCGCACCAAACACCACACATCCATCATACACAGAAAATCCCTCGTGTGCCGCAGCTTTACAAGGAGAAAGGAGAGGAGACCCTTTGCCATGCCCTGCCACTCAAGACCATTGGATTACTGGAGCATTCGTAGGTGTATTCTATCTTTTGTTTTCAATGTTTAATTTAAATTATCTTTGTTTAAGTGTGGACATGAGGAACTAAACTCGTTTTGGCTAGAGGTGAATTCAAAGCCATGAACATATATTGCATATGAATTGATTACTTTCAGTTATTAGTCCATGAATCATGAATGCAATTTGCTTAACTATTTAATTCAGAACTTATTCTTGTATGTTGATTAAGGGTGCACACTTGGTTTGCATGCATGAATTTGTTGCTAAAATATAAGGGAGTTTCACCTAGTAGTTATGAACTTATCTTTACGAGTAGTGGAGGTCACTGGTCATGATCGTGTTAAGTAAAATTCCTGGTCATAGAACTTAATGATCTTTGATATGTATCTCTATCATGTTGTTCGTGTAGGGAACTTGATAAGAATAATTTGGTTGCGACGCTGAGTCCAATTCAATGAACTTAGGAAAATCTGAGGGTTAATTAGTATTGTTCACGGTTAATCTGGGGCGTTGTCATTCATGGTTTATAGGAAGAATAACTGGAAATCGATTCGTATGTATATGTGTCATGTGTGGAAAAGGGCCCTATAGCTAGCAATTAGTTTGTTTTCTGCAAGCAATTTAGTTTAAGTCTTAAATTCGTCCAAAAACCAACCCCCCTTTTTATTTCGTGTTTTAGGTTAGAATCTGTCCAACTGGTGTCTTTTTAATGTTTTTAGTCTTTTTAGTTCAAATTTCATCCAAAGTCATCCTTAGTGTTGGTTTTGAGTCAATTTGTTTGTTTTGTGTAGTTTTGAGTAGTTTGAGTCAGTCTTAAGTCATAAGAGTCTAGTTTAGTGTTTTTAAGTCTAGTTAAGTATAATTGAGTCTAATTTGAGTTGATTAGCAGTCCCTCCTAATCCCCGGTCTAGAACGATCCCTACTTACACATACTACAAATATCAAAAGAGGGTTTAATTTGTGTGCTAGTTTCACATCATTAGAGCAGCCAAATGTTGTTGGAGAGTACTATTGGTAGTTTGCTGGAATTGAACTGTGTTTTGGGCTAGCAATTTGACCGTATCTTCAAGTGTATTAGCATGCTTTGGTTGGAAATTTTGAAACTGATTGTTATTTTTCCATGAGAGATTGGGATGATCTTTCTAACCAGGGTTGTATGTATTAGAGAATGGGTCATTTCGTGGCCTCTAATTTGTAAGAGTTCATGAGATTCACTTGCTCTTGGATGAATTCGGGATAAGCCTCACTACTTGAGCATTGATAAATAGGATGACCTGGTATGTTGCAAATGGCACACATCTCAGCTATCTTAGGCACCATATTGAGCACAGAATCAAGCTTCTTTTCCAAACCAGCCACCTGCAATGTAAGTGTTGGAAGTATGCCCACAAAGCCACTCATTTGATGTAATAGCTTTTGGAATACTTATTGTATTAAACTATTATATGTTTAATGAAGGGCAAAGCTTATTGTTAATCACTATTTATTGTATCATGTGTTTAAGCAATAAGGGAATCCAAGGAATGTATTTGATCTAAGAGAGAAGTGATTTAAGTAAGTTAGATTAACGAGACCTTTCTCTTATGTTCATTCCTAAAACGTTCCTAGCCATAGGATTGTCAATTGGGCATTGACAATCCGCTAAGGTTAGTATGTGTTATGTCAACTCAAGCATGAGTATGACTAGTCTCAAGTCATTTAGTGTTGGACACTAAGACAAACACATAGGTGCTTGAAAGAGTAATCGAGTAGACTGAACAACGATCAAAAGAGAGTTCGAACATACATGTCATGTAAGAACTCGTAAGTTGCAATATGCAAAGTAGTCCTTTGACCTGAGGCATCATAGATGTCTAATGGTTAGGTCCTTGATCTTTGATCATGTCAAAGGCATTCCATTGAGAGTGTCCACGGCATTGTTGGGGTCAAGCTATCTAGTCATGTAGGCATATGAATGCACAACAAGGGATCTCTAACCTTCCATGGTAGAAGGAGAATACTCTAAGATATGATTCGAGAGTCTTTGGCCAAAGCATATGAATATGACTTAGGAAGTTTGTTCCAAATCATATTCAATTGAATCATATAGAAAAGTATCACATTGGATAGTAGACATGAAACAAACTATCACTTAAACAATGTGATTAAGAGTATTGTATTAGAGAATGACCGTATTGTGTTGTAGTTGTAACTGGATAGGTTCTCCAACCACTTCTACTTAGCTTGGGTAACCATGACATGCTGCTAGGTGTCACTCATGGTTTGTGGAAGCCCTGAAGATTAGGAAAAACTAATCTTAATCAAAGGGAGAATTGAAATGTAGTTTCAATTCATAATCGATCGTTAAGAGTAACAATCGCCCACTGCCTCGCTAATTGGAACCTAATGGATCATACACCGAGTAAGGATGAAAGTGAAGAAATATAAATGAGATGGATAAGCAATTAAATGGTTTAATTGAGAATGGTCAAGATTAATTAATTAGTTAATTAATTTTACGAAAGGTTCGTATTGGGCTTTTAAGTTAGTTTTGGGCTTCGAGGTCCAAAAGGGTTTGGTCCACTAGGCCCATTATGTTTAAGTTGTATGACAACTAAAACAAATATGGGCAAATAGCCCAATCACTTAAGATGGCCGGCCATAGCAAGAGTAGTGGGAAGTTTTGCTTAATTGCAAGTTTGCCACTCACCTAAGAAAAGAGATATAAAAGCATCTTTATAGCTTTTACCTCATTAGGGTTTTCTTGAGGCAAAGAGGTGAAACACTTTCTCTCTTTTTCTCTACAAGGAGGCCGGCCACTTAGAGAGGAGATAGCTAGCAATCTTTTCTTCTCTAAGTCATCCATTTCATCTTCACACCTCATCCTTGGTGTGGAGACTTAGAGACACTAAACCTTTGGTGTTTTTGGAGATCCTTTCCTCACATCCTCAAGGAGCAAAGGAGCATCAAAAGGAAGGAAATCACAAGGAAGATCCAAGGAGCTAGGAGGTGACTTGAAGGCCCTCCACTTGGGTGAATCCCTTGTGTAAACAAGGATGAGCTTCAAGGGTAATGAATCTCTAAAACCTTCTTTCTCTTTAATGTTGTTAAAGAGTCTCTTGGTTCACCATTCACTAGGCTTTGAAAGTCATGGGTTTTAGAATTGTTTTTTAATGCATGCCTACTTTAATGTGTTAATAGTTTGCATATGTGTTCAAATATTCTCACATGTTCTTGGCTAGGACAATTTTTTTCCTACAGCAAGATCATTATTAAAGCTCATTTCATACACTCCAACTCGTTTACCTCTTGTATCTTTGTGTTGAGCACTAGATCCCAACATCTCATAGATGTTATATGACTCTTGAGCATTCTTTTTCTTCAAAGGTCCACATGTTGCATTGTCAACAGTAGATTGGCATGTTTGGGTTAATCTATCGTAAAAAAATTGCATTTGAAAGTAAAGAGGTAACCCATGGTGTGGACATTGCAGCAAAAGCCCTTTAAAATGTTCCCAACATTCATTGAAAGGTTCTCCATCATATTGTGCAAAGTTGAAGATTTGCCCTCTCAAAGTAGCTGTCTTTTGAGTAGAGAAAAATTTCTTCAAAAATTTCTTAGCTACGGCATCCCAAGTAGTGAGCGAACCAGGTGCTAAAGCCATTAACCAACCCTCGATGATCTAGAAGATTGATCGTCTTCTTCTTCACGGTTAATTTGAGCACTAGTTGATAGAAAGTTCTCAAAAGTGTTGCTCTTTATATGTTCAAGTCTTTGGCCTATCTCAGTAAGTTTATCGGACATATACTACCTGAGAAATAGAAAGAAAAAAATGAAATTTAGAAATCTAAACTAAAAATGAAAATAGATAAGGTTTGAAGAACAAGCAATTATAGGGGGCTGAAATTAGTCCCTAGCAACGATGCCATAATTTTGTTGTGTTCCTTCCGAGTACAATATATGGTTAGTATAATGGTACAAGTAAGGGTATCGAACCACATGGATTGATTAGACCTCTATAAATTACTAGCCTTGAAAGAACCCTAACTAAACAATGAAAATAACAAATTGAATGTAGGTTTTGTGCTGTTAATGAGAATAACTAAAAATGCAAGAAAAATGTAACAATGAATGATATGTTGATTAAGAAACGATGAGGATGGGTCCAGGGATTTCGAGTTCACCATTACAAAACCAATTCCATGTTTACAAAGTTAAACCGTATTCAATTACCAACTCGTTTCCAGAGTTCGTTTTACATATATATGATCAACCATATGATGTGTGGTTTTGATCAAATTCTCCTAATCTACAACCTAATTGGGATGTTCAACTTCGGTTCCAAATTAAGAGTCTTTAGCATGCAAGAAAACGTTAAAGAACCAAAGAAAATACATGGCAGGATGTTTGCATACCATTTTCTTCATTCATTCACATGTCTACCAAGATTAAGCATGATGTTTACTATAATCTTGATCAAATGATCTGTAAGAAATCCTAATGGTGATCAATCATTAAAATTAACAAACAAATTTAACAAAAGATTCAGTGAATGAAACAAGAGACAGATTGATGAATTGAATATTTTAACATAAAAACATGGGTCAATTGTGCAAGGTTACATCGAAATCCCTAGCTATGAATTTAGTCACACATCATGTTCATAGAGATGAAATTGGAAATACACAACATGAGTGAAAATAAATCAAAGAGAGAGGAAACCCTTGAAGCAATTCTAATGTTGAACTTCTCCAAGAACAGCCTGTCGGGATGAGTCTTCGGTGATGTTGGAGTGTATAGAATGGGTGGAGTTTTGAGTGTAGATGAATGATAGGAGCATATTTATGCGACTTTGTTATCTTATTTCTTTGCACTTACTTAGTTAATTTCCATTTATTATAGTAATTGAAGTTATTTTCGCATTATTGTAGGTCCAGTTGGTAAAGAGGACAATAAATAGTCAAATGGAGCAATTTGGAGCAGTTTTGGACTTGGATTGGATAGCATATGGGATGGACGTTTTGGTGTTTAAAATGTGTTAAACATGTGCTAAAATCTAGAGAAATTAAAGTTGAGGCTTGGAAGGTAAGGAATTACACAAGAAAGAAGAATCCTAGTTGGAGAGAAGTTGTTACTTGTTTTGAAGTCCAAATAAAGAATCAAAAATGAATATGGCTTGTTAGATGACCAGGAACAGAATGGGAAAGGAATTGGGATATTGATAAGCTCATATTTTTATATATTTTTACATCAAATTCACTCGTCTTTTCTTAGTTAGTTCCTCATATTTTTATGCTATTTACTTTGTTTTTGTGTTTTATCGAATTTATCTAGCTAAGAAAATAAAAATAGCATAAGTGTGATTTTATGTAATAAATTCGTGTCAAAACTGTTTAGCTTTTAAATTAAATAAAATATCTATATATATATAATAATAATTCATATCATGGTTTGTTTTATATAAAATAAGAAAATAAGAAGAAATATAATAAATAGGTGGGAGTGCATGATAGAATAAAAAAAATAAATAAAAGAGTGGTAATGGTGCTGGCAGCTTGAGGCACTAACGTGAGCTGCCCTTTGCAGCTGTAAATATAAAAAAAGGAAGGAATAAAGGGAGTGGAGCTCCCATCATGCAGCCACTGAGTTAGGAACCAAGAAAAAGAAATAAAAGGCTGCCTTTAGGCAGCTGGCAACGGGGGGGGGGGGGAAGAGGAAAGAAGGGCTCTCCACGAGCAGCGGCCTAAAGGACGGAATTTGGAGGAAAGCTGCCAGAGGCAGCAAAACTGCACGTGGGCAGCAAACAGGTCAGTACGGGGAGTCTACCGAGAAGCTGCGAGGAGGACGAAAGCTCGGGACTCGGAGGGACGTGGAAGTTTGGCGCTGCTTGGGCAGCGAGACTGTGCAGGAGAGCGAGAGACGCATGCGACGCAGGAAAAAAACTGGGCAGCTGCCTTAGCAGCGAGAGGACTGACGCGAGGCGCTGGAAGCTGCCTTGCAGCAGCTGCACAGAGAACAGGCAGGGACGCAGGGAGGCTTGCGGGAACTGGACGTGCTGGCTCGTGTAGCCTGAGAAGGATAGAGGCTCGCAGCGCATACAGGAGCAGCCCTCCTGGCAGTTTGCGCAGGGAGGGGAAGGCCTCAGGGCAGTGCATGCATGCTTGACAACGTTCTGTGGAAGAGCAGCAAAGCTGCCTGGTCAGCAAGACAAACTGCAGTGCTGACTTGGGTCAGCACGGAGGTCAGCATGCGGGATAGGAAAAAGGCAGGAGTGCAAAGCTTGAGCACAGTGGCGCATCACCCTATTTCTCATTCGGTTTAATCCTCCAACTTTATGTTTTATTTTTCTGTTTTAATTTTAATAATGTGTAACTAATTTTATTTTGGCTAGAGTTTAATTCAAAACCATGGATATATTTGTAATTTGAATTGATTACCTTCAGTTGTGATTTCTGAGTTGTGATTTAATTTGCTTAACTGCTTGATTGATAACTTATTTTTGTATGTCAATTAAGGATGCATACTTAATTTACATGCATGAATTTGATGCTAGAATATAAGTGAATTTCACCTAATCGTTATGAACTTATATTCACAAGTAGTGAAGGTCGCTTATAAACGATCGCGTTAGGTAAATTCTTGGCATAAGTTTCATGCAATTCATAGTAACAAGTGCCTCGTCAATGCTTATGATTTTCATAAAACTTAATGATTCTTGCTTGTATCTCTATTATGCAATTCATGTAGGGAACTTGTAGGGAATATTTTGGGTTGTCGTATGCAATCATCCAACCTAATAAAAGTAGGAAAATCTGAAGGTTAATTTAAGCGGACCTAATTAACTTGGGGCGTTGAGAATTTACAATTTATTGAAAGAACAACTGAAAATCAATTTAGGTTGCATATATGTCATGTGTGGAGAATAATCCTCTAGCCAGTCCGTCATTTATCATTTTACCTTAATTTTATGTTTTTGTCAATTTTGTAATTTATTTAAGTTTAATTTACTTTTCATCAAAATCAATCCCCCATTTTATTTTAAAGTGTTAGATTTATTAGAAATCATTTTAAGTTTGTGTTTTCTTAAATCTTGAGTTGTTTTGAGTCTTTTGATTTATTTTAGTTTATTTGTTAGTTTTATTTTGAGTTATTATATTTAAGTGTTTTGAGTCTAGTTTAATATTTTAAATTTTGTTTTTACGTTTTTAATTTAATTTTACATTGGGTTAGCATCCCTAGTTAATCCCCGGCCTAGAACGATCCCTACTTATCCATATACTACAATTGTCACAAATAGGGTTTAAATTTGTGCGTTAATTTATTTTCGCATCAAATTTTTGGCGCCGTTGCCGGGGATTAGCAAATTTGCTAATCCTTTGTTTATGTTTTTGTTTGTGTTTTATTTTATTTTATTTTAGTTTATTTGTGTTTATTTTATGTTATTTTATTTTTGGTTTGTTATGTCTTTTACTTTTGATATTTGATTTAGTTTTCTTTCTTTGATTTTAGTTACAAATGGAGCAAGACCTGGATTCTACTAGCATTCAAGATCTATTGGCACAGCTCACTGCTCAATTAACTCATAATGCCGAACGGACCACAATGCCAAGTGTCCCTACACTTGATGTGCCCTATGAGCAAGGATTTCAAACTCATCAATATCCCCAATTTTCTGCAAATGAAGATGTTTGGGGATATCAAGGCTATAACCAATCAAGAGGCAACATGTTTTCCAACGCTTATAATTCGGATTGGAGAAGTAATTCAGAGTACATGTGGGGAGAACCTCAACAATTCCAACAAGGTGGATATTGGCAGCAAGAAGACGCGTTCTATTCAAGATCTATGCAGCCACCACAGCATTCCCCACAACAATTCCAATCGAATCAAAGTATGCCCGTGGATTATAATCAAATGCTTGAAGAATTAATTTCTTCAGTACAGGGTTCACAAAAAGAAGAACAATTGCCGCCATCGGAAGAGTTCTATCAGTGGCCATATGAACCGTCACATCCACCACAACAATCTCCCCAATCAAATTCAGGTATGTCTTCGGATAATGACATGTTGAATAAGTTACTAACCTCTTTGACCCAGGACGTAGAAAATCGAAACATGGAGATGCAAAATAAAGCCAACAAGGTGGATGAGTTGGAGAAGCAATTTGGGCAGATTATGGAGTTCATGGTACAAATTCAAGATCAAAGTGAACTCTCCAACTGCACATTTGCAAATTCAGAGGGAGAAATGGAAATTAATGAAGCCATCACTTTGGGAAGTGATATGGAGGATGAAGTTGTTCCTGAACCATCCAAACAGAGCCCGAACATGGATGAATTGCCAATTCAAGAAGAAGATGAGGATGACGACTTGGGCAGTTTAGAAGAATTCTTATCGCAAACCCCCCAAGTTCTTATGTCATCCAACTCAGGTGAGGAGGTTCTAAGTTCAATTCATTCTGACATCGTTCCACCAAATGTCCTTTTTCCTTGCAGGTTTTTAAATCCCAAGGAAGAAGTGAATGAAAAATATGTTGTGGAAGATCTTCCCAAGGTGCAATGTGATATCCAAATTCTTGGTGTACCAAATCAAGTTCCCGAGGGTATTGAAACGTTCAAAGAGACTTGTACACCAAGAAGAATTATTCCAGAAAATGAGGTGGCCGGAGAATTTCAAGAATACATCCAAGAGGCTGTGCATGAGACAATCAAGCCTAAAGCAGTTGAGTTTGATGACACGGGACAAGCCACAACCATCATAGTAAACCTGGCCAAGTTCAAAGTCCCGGAAACGTTCAAAGACGTGGTGTTTATAATTGAGTTTGAATGTGACTGTAAGCCATCTTCTCCATTTTTTATTTTAATTTATACTAACTTGTTTTTAATTTTGATGATTCAGGCACCGTCATTAGAACTTAGACCGTTGTCGGATCATTTCAAGTACCACCGTCCGTTCAATGATAAGCCCATGCATTTGAATAATGAAGGGAGGCCTAGGAATCACCCACAATCAGATTTGCATTCCTAAATCCCTTCTCTTTACTGAATTTATTTTACTGTATTTAGTTCTTTCATTGTTTGTTGGCTCTTGTATGAATTTATTTTACGTTGATTTCTTTTTACGTTGATTTCATTTTGTTTTGTTTAGTTAGTTGTGATTTTTGTTTAGAAAGTTAAACTTAGTCTTTTTAATTTGTTTTACTTATTGTTGTGTTTTCTTAATTAAGTTGTTAAAAATACATAAAAAATAAAAAAAAAATAAAAAATAAAAAATAAAAAATAAAAAAAAAATAAAAACATAAAAAATAAAAACATAAAAAATAAAAAACTTAAAAACATAAACATTCATATAATAATAATAAAAAAAAAAAAAAAAAAAAAAACTTAATTGCATAAATATTTTACAATAACTTGTAAATTAATCTCGTTCATTGGTCGTTGGTTGGTGGTGCCTCGGAGGTCGACGGAACCCCTGAAAGACGAAGTGCCAGAGCTGGATCATTCAGAGCCTCAATACTTGGTGCTGCTCCCGAGGACGAAGGCAACACAAACCTCGGGAGTAACGCCATAAACCGTTGATGATCACTCTGAATCCGCACTTCGGACTCCTGCATCTGATCCAGCTTCCTCTTCATGCTTGTGGAGTAATTGGTTGCAAGCATGTGCAAATCCCTGTTCTCATGCCTAAGCACTCTGACCTCTTGCCGAAGACTAGCCACTTCAGCCATCAACGACTCCACCTGACGGGTTCGTGCAAGAAGGCGCTGGCCCATGTTTGATACGGAGCCTGCGCATCGGACGCTGTATGCCATAGAGTCCTGGACAGCTAGTTCGTCGGACCGCCTAGAAAGTATCCTAGTGTCTCTAGGAGTGAGCAGATTTCTGGCCACCACCGATGCGGTTGTTTCGTTCATCATCATGGAATCCCCAACTGTAAGAGGACCATTCGGGGATATGAAGGACGGCTGCCAAATGTTGGTTGGAGAAGATATATCACTATCTTCCCCAACATTCAAGTTAAGGCGACAGTCAGAAGGGCAAGACATTTTCTGAAGGTGTTGAGAATGAAGAGTCGGAATGATCAAGATTAAAAGAAGTGCAAGAGGGAGTGTTTACAGGAGGGAGTGTTTACAGGAGGGAGTTTTACTGGGGAAGCTTAAGTGTGTTGTGGAACAAAAAAATGAGCGTTCTTATAAGAAGAAGAAATCGTTGAGGCATCACTCAGCAGTCGAAGAGGCGCCCTCTCGCAAATCGAAGAGCCGGGCTCCTTTCTCAAAAGCCGGACTCTTTCTCAAAAGCGGCGTCGCCGTCTCAAAAGTCGGTTCCTTTCTCAAAAGTCGAACGCCGCTCTCTCAAAAGTCGGGCGTCTTTCTCAAAAGTCGGAGCGGTCAGGAATCACGAGGCGAACAGTTTTTCCAATTTTGTCGTCACTCGTCACGCGCGCTGTCAGCTTTGCGCAAATTACGGGTGACTTTTTCAGAAAGCGCGTGACCTGTACTGTTCATCCATCCACCGGCTGCCGACAGGGTAAAGGAATAGTTTCGGTTGTGAAGAAAAATTCTATAAACGTCTACCTTCGCCTTCAATAGCAAAGGCACACTCTCAACACTTCTTCATCTCCGAAATTTTTCATCTCCCAAAATGCCTTTCCAACAAACCCTCTCGAGTTTCTCTGTGTTTCTCATTCCCTGGGATACCTTTGCAAATAAGTCATCTAGAGCTAGAGTATTTCATATCATGAAGGTTGAAAGCAAGAGTATCTCATATCACGCTTTCTTCCTGTCCTTGTCCTTGTCTTTGTGGCAAGGAGAAAGCGGGCAATCAGCCAGCACTCGGTGTCAATCTTCCAATCTAAGAACCGACTGCCTGGAAATCCTTCCTGATTGCTTACCTAGCATTGCTCTCGAGTGCTCTTCTTCAACCACTGATGTACTTCCGAAGAAGTCGCCACATCTGCCTGGAGAACAGACATGGCAAGTGAAAATGATACTTGAAGCATGTGGAGACAAGGTGCTGCTTCATCTTCAAGATCAAGTCTCATTTTCCTTGCTAAGAAGTTTCCCAGCCCAGTTCAAGCATACACCTGTGGAACGATACTTCTTCAAAAGCAAAAGTATCCCATATCATCAGAGTCAGAGGCAAAGATTTCTCATGGCATGCTTTTCCTTTACCCTTGCTCTTGGCTACGGGGCAAGGTGAAAGAAAGGCAATCGGTCGGCACTTGGACAGATTGAACAAAGAAGCAGACCACCACCTATTCCTCGTGCCTACCTGCCATGCAGAAGAACAAAAAGAGAAGAATGTAGCCTGCAGACTCAATCAACCCGGCAGAAGGAGTCTGAGTTGAAACCAAGAGCTCGAGAAGCTTCAACAACACCACCAATCAAGTCTCATTTTCCTTGCTAAGAAGTTCCCGAGGCCAGTTCAAGTTCAAAGCTGTGGAAAGTCACCAAACATGACCAATGATCACTTTTAGTTTTATTCATTGTCTTTTATTTTCATTTTTAATTTTTCGTTTGCATTTTCTACATTTTCTTGCGTGCTAACTGATTTATTTCTTTTCTTTGCAGGAACTTTTGGTTATTTCCACCCTTGAAGTTGATTGCAGAATTTTAGCTTGGGGGTCATCGCTTGATTTTTTCTGCAAATTAGGGAAGTTTTCAGTCCTATTGCTTTATTTTATTTCGTTATATTTATCTACTTTATTTTTATTTGCATTTTTATTACATTTTCTGACATTGGGGACAATGTCTAGTTTAAGTGTGGGGGTAAAGAGTATAAAAATGACCAAATTAAAAATTTTTGTACCTTCGACTTTGAACTGGTTTCATTTGTTTCCATGTTATTGCTTTGTGTTTTCTTAATTAAGTTGTTGTTTTATTAAAAAAAAAAAAATCGGAAAATTTAAAAAAAATTCAAAAAAATTTCCTTGTTTTCCTTATTGTTTTGAATTAGTTTTTTGTTAGTTTCCCGACCCAATGATATAATTGGATAAAATTTGAACCATGATGATCAAGAACTTAGTTAACATGTGTTGTGTGAAATTCCTAATTCTCGTATTAGTTTGTACATATTTGATCATCTTTGAAAAAACTAAACGCACATAGCCCTGTTGATGTGAAACTAAAGCATGATTTAAAGCTCCATATGTGAATTTAGTGACCATATACATCCTATGTGAGTTTTTGAGCCTATTGAAAGTGTGTGCATTTTTCATACACTCCTATTTTTTTATGTGTGATGAACTTATGTGAGATACATCTCTAGAACTTGCATAACGATCTTTCGAAATATTTGTCTTTAATTGCATGAACTTGAAAATGATAGAGGCATTAGGTTTACCACCATGGCCCAAATAACCTTGTTTCCCAAAGAAAAATGATATCATTAGATTGCCAATTTGAGCCGTATTTGTGAGCCTTTTATTTCTTATCACCAGATATGTCTACCCTTATGCCTGAAATAAATATTTTTCCTTACCCTTTCCAAGCGAGCAATGCAAGATTATCTTATGTGAATGTTTGTGAAGTACTTTGAGGGTGTTTGGCAAAAGAATAAGTGTGGGGGTTTTTCATATTTGTTTCTGTTTGAAAAAAAAAAAAAAAAAAAAAAAAAAAAAAAAAAAAAAAAAAGAGAAAAAAGAAAAAGAAAGATTGTATACAAAGAAAATAAAAAGTTTTTAAATTTTCAGTTTATGGGTGTGGTTGGAGATGTCTGAAGAATCGTTGGAGAGCTTGAGTTCTTATAAATCTAAAGAAAATAATTGCTTGCAATGTAGCTTGGAACTTGTGTTTTCCTATTCTTTCGTTTCAATAACCTTATCCCTAAGCCTCATTACATCCAATAAAAGTCCTCTTGATTTAAGTTTTGCAATTATGACTGTGGAGAAGTGATCTTTATGCAAGCTTATGGTAGAACTTTCACATTTGATTCTTTGAGAGAAACACATTAAAACTAAACACATGTGTGATTGAGTGTACATCCAGTGAGAAGGTCACACACTACACTTCAAGGATGTTTCAAAGATTACTGCTAATATTTGAATAAGGAAAATGAACTTGAATTGCTTGTTGTTGTTAGCTATGGTTCTTAATGATTGTGTTCTCAAATGAAATTCTATGAGGGTCATATAGGAGAAACTAATAATTTTCATGTTATTACTTTTTCTGTTTTCTCTGTTTTGCTCGAGGACTAGCAAAAGCTAAGTGTGGGGGTATTTGATAAGCTCATATTTTTATATATTTTTACATCAAATTCACTCGTCTTTTCTTAGTTAGTTCCTCATATTTTTATGCTATTTACTTTGTTTTTGTGTTTTATCGAATTTATCTAGCTAAGAAAATAAAAATAGCATAAGTGTGATTTTATGTAATAAATTCGTGTCAAAACTGTTTAGCTTTTAAATTAAATAAAATATCTATATATATATAATAATAATTCATATCATGGTTTGTTTTATATAAAATAAGAAAATAAGAAGAAATATAATAAATAGGTGGGAGTGCATGATAGAATAAAAAAAATAAATAAAAGAGTGGTAATGGTGCTGGCAGCTTGAGGCACTAACGTGAGCTGCCCTTTGCAGCTGTAAATATAAAAAAAGGAAGGAATAAAGGGAGTGGAGCTCCCATCATGCAGCCACTGAGTGAGGAACCAAGAAAAAGAAATAAAAGGCTGCCTTTAGGCAGCTGGCAACGGGGGGGGGAAGAGGAAAGAAGGGCTCTCCACGAGCAGCGGCCTAAAGGACGGAATTTGGAGGAAAGCTGCCAGAGGCAGCAAAACTGCACGTGGGCAGCAAACAGGTCAGTACGGGGAGTCTACCGAGAAGCTGCGAGGAGGACGAAAGCTCGGGACTCGGAGGGACGTGGAAGTTTGGCGCTGCTTGGGCAGCGAGACTGTGCAGGAGAGCGAGAGACGCAGGCGACGCAGGAAAAAAACTGGGCAGCTGCCTTAGCAGCGAGAGGACTGACGCGAGGCGCTGGAAGCTGCCTTGCAGCAGCTGCACAGAGAACAGGCAGGGACGCAGGGAGGCTTGCGGGAACTGGACGTGCTGGCTCGTGTAGCCTGAGAAGGATAGAGGCTCGCAGCGCATACAGGAGCAGCCCTCCTGGCAGTTTGCGCAGGGAGGGGAAGGCCTCAGGGCAGTGCATGCATGCTTGACAACGTTCTGTGGAAGAGCAGCAAAGCTGCCTGGTCAGCAAGACAAACTGCAGTGCTGACTTGGGTCAGCACGGAGGTCAGCATGCGGGATAGGAAAAAGGCAGGAGTGCAAAGCTTGAGCACAGTGGCGCATCACCCTATTTCTCATTCGGTTTAATCCTCCAACTTTATGTTTTATTTTTCTGTTTTAATTTTAATAATGTGTAACTAATTTTATTTTGGCTAGAGTTTAATTCAAAACCATGGATATATTTGTAATTTGAATTGATTACCTTCAGTTGTGATTTCTGAGTTGTGATTTAATTTGCTTAACTGCTTGATTGATAACTTATTTTTGTATGTCAATTAAGGATGCATACTTAATTTACATGCATGAATTTGATGCTAGAATATAAGTGAATTTCACCTAATCGTTATGAACTTATATTCACAAGTAGTGAAGGTCGCTTATAAACGATCGCGTTAGGTAAATTCTTGGCATAAGTTTCATGCAATTCATAGTAACAAGTGCCTCGTCAATGCTTATGATTTTCATAAAACTTAATGATTCTTGCTTGTATCTCTATTATGCAATTCATGTAGGGAACTTGTAGGGAATATTTTGGGTTGTCGTATGCAATCATCCAACCTAATAAAAGTAGGAAAATCTGAAGGTTAATTTAAGCGGACCTAATTAACTTGGGGCGTTGAGAATTTACAATTTATTGAAAGAACAACTGAAAATCAATTTAGGTTGCATATATGTCATGTGTGGAGAATAATCCTCTAGCCAGTCCGTCATTTATCATTTTACCTTAATTTTATGTTTTTGTCAATTTTGTAATTTATTTAAGTTTAATTTACTTTTCATCAAAATCAATCCCCCATTTTATTTTAAAGTGTTAGATTTATTAGAAATCATTTTAAGTTTGTGTTTTCTTAAATCTTGAGTTGTTTTGAGTCTTTTGATTTATTTTAGTTTATTTGTTAGTTTTATTTTGAGTTATTATATTTAAGTGTTTTGAGTCTAGTTTAATATTTTAAATTTTGTTTTTACGTTTTTAATTTAATTTTACATTGGGTTAGCATCCCTAGTTAATCCCCGGCCTAGAACGATCCCTACTTATCCATATACTACAATTGTCACAAATAGGGTTTAAATTTGTGCGTTAATTTATTTTCGCATCAGATATCTAGCCTGATTTGGAGGTGTCAAATAAGGCAGAAACGTGCAAAATAAAGGCTAAGTTGCTGGGATCACTTTGGAATATCTTGTAGCCTCTTTTACCCCATAAAAACTTGCTTTTTTGTCATTTTTACATGCCCTTTTTATTCTAGGCAAATTACTCAATTCTGATTACCTATTTTTCCTCTCTTTTCATTCATTCTAAAGAAAACCCTAGCCGTGCCCTATATATATATATATATATATATGAAGTGTTCTGCAACGTTGAAAAAAGAGGTGTGCTGCGCCTACCATTCATCCATTGAAGTTGCTGGAATTTTCAGAGTTCTTTCTCTCTTTGTTTTAAGTTTCAATGTTTATTTTAGATTGCTTTTCAGTTATGGTGAACATGTGTAACTAAGTTTCTTTTGAGTTAGAGGTGAATTCGAAGCCATGATCATATATTTTATATAAATTGATTACATCCAGTTATTGTTTCATAAAACATGAATGCAATTTACTTATCTACTTTATAGAGAACTTATTCTTGTATGTTTATTAAGGATGCATACTTAGTTTGCATGCGGGGATTTAATGCTAGAATATAAGGGAATTTCACCTAATCGTTATGAACTTATATTTGCAAGTAGTAAAAGTCACTAGTCATGATTCAGTTAAGTAAATTCTTGGCAGGAGTATCATGCTTTTCATAGTTATGAATACTTTGTCAATGCTTATGATTTTCATAGAACTTAATGATCTTTAAGATGTATCTCTATCATGCTTTTCATAGTTAGGGAACTTGAGAAGAATAATTTGGCTGCGTCGCTGAGTCCAATTCAATGAACTTAGGAAAATCTTAGAGTTAATTGGTGTTGTTCACAGTTAATTTGGGGCATTGTCATTCATGGTTTATAGGAAGAATAACTGGAAATCGATTTGTATGCATATGATTCATGTGTGGAGAGAATCCTTTAGCTATCATTTCATCCATATTTCATTCACAACTTAATTTACTTGTTGTCATTTACTTTTGTTTTTATTAAATTCGTCCAAAATCCCCCCAGTCATTGTTTTTTTGTTAGTTTAACTTAGTTTTCAGTTTTATAAGTTTAATTTGTGTTGATTAGCATCCCTTCTAATCCATGGAATAGAACGATCCCTACTTACTCGTACTACGATTGCATAATTTATAGGGTTTAATTTGTGTGTCAGTTTCTACCACATCAATGAAAAGAGAGAAAAATAGTGACTGGAGTTGTGAAATTCACTCAGAATGAAAAGTGTGTGTAAAAGTGGCTGAAATGCTAGGTTTTATGTTGTTAAAGAGGCTGTTACAGATTGCCAATACATCCCAGTAATTGGGCATTTAATTCCCACGTTTTTTTTTATTGTTATTGGTCTTATAAAGAGCCATATTCATCACCATATTCAGTTTCCACTTTTAATTCTTTGTCTACATCAGCATCCTTATTCAATTCTCCACTAAGCTCTAAAATACGATTAGCTGCACATTAACACAAAAGAGGGTAAAATGCAACTAGTTTAACTCAAAAATATCACCAAGGGACTAGGAAAAAATGGTATAAATGTATGAAATATATGAGTTATCAGAGTTCGAGGAGTCGAAGTTTAGGCCAAACCTTTTGAGGATTTTTCAGGCCATTTCCCGTCCATTTTTGGACTTTTGGAAGGTAAAATCTTGTTCTCCTCGTCATGGGCTTCATTTCCATATAAAGATCGTTGAAAATGGTTGAGAAATGAGCAAGTTATGCGATTTTGAAATTTTTCCCAAAAACCGGTGAACAGCGAGGTTCACTGGAGAAGTCGAAGACTATGTACGTGTATGTTGGAGAAGACGAAGTATATATATATATATATATATATATATATATGCATCATGCCATGATTAACTAATGTTATTAGAAATGTTGTACTATGGTGAAATGCTAAATAATCCTACGGGATACGCAGGTAAGTTTATTATGTTGACTAGAATTATTGAATTGTTATGGCATGCTTATATTCATATAGTTTGCTCATCATTACTGCACCCCGGTGTTAGTGCTCACCCTAGGCCAGGGCCAGTCTTACACATGTATGTTCACCTCCGCACCGCACACTCGCCTTGGATCCAAGTAGGTGCCAGTCCTGTTGTACAGGTTGCTTTAGGCAACTCCGACTCGTAGGTGACCGCGATTAGCGCCAGTCTTCACGTGATTGTAGCACTAAAGCGTATATTATGATTACACCCAGTCTTGTCGTACAGGTCACATTAGACGACTCTGACTCGTGTGCTAGCATAGATTGATGAGCATCAGGACCAGTCGTACAGGTCGCATTAGGTGACTCCGACTTGTGTGCTAGTATAGATTAATTGAACACCTGATTTTATTTATATTACTGTTGACATATTGTGATGTGGCATACTTCTGGATTTACTGTTGATTTGCATTTGATTTCATATCTACACGTAGTATGATTTTCTGGAAACTATACATGTTTTACAGCGAGGGGTTAGTATGTTCAGAAAATAAATGGATTTTATAAACTTTTATTTTTGCCCACTCACCCTTCTGTTTTTCGCTCCTCCAGGTCCTAGATAGCTGAATTACTCTGTGGCGTACGAGGATTAGCGGACGATTCTGATATATCCCTGTTTAAATTAGTTCTAGTTTTGGTTTTAATTTATTCACATTTTTACATCACCTACACGTTTGGTTATGTCACCTTCGGGTGACGGCCAACATGCCTTGACTCTGGTCGAGGTGTGTCATTTATGCAACCTTTTTTCCCACATACTTTACTCCCCTATCTATAACGCAAAATGAAACTAAAAAAACAAAATGATTATCAAACAGACTCTACGAAATGATCATCAAACAAACTCTAGGCCTCGTTTAGAATTTAATTAATTGAAATTCCAACTATTTTCAAGGTATATTGAAGGTAGAGACGAATAATTTTTCAATTGTAGACAATTAGATATATGAAGGAAATCGACCCATCTAATTCTACCATAATAGTTATGACCAGAATGGTTAAGTATTTTTAATGATTAATCATCTTTTACTACCTTCAAGTTTGACATAATATTTAGGGCTAACTACATTTTACAACCTTCAAGTTTGGGATAACATTTAAAATGCAATGAAGTTTCAATTTTCTCATTTTACACCATAAAGTATTTTTTTCGTCAACACACCATAAAGTATTGAGATTGTATCAATTTATGCCTTTGATCATATTGGTTCTTTTGTTCTTCATTAAATTGATGACATGGTGAGCATGTGACCCTTTCTAGGGTAACGTATAAGCCACATTTACACCATATTGATAAAAATAAATAAATAAATAAAAATAAAAATAAAACTCATCAATTTAAAGAAAGATTAGATGTTCAAAGAGGCAAAAGATATAAATTGATCCAATTTCAAAACCTCATGGTGCATTGTGAGACTCACCTCAAACATGAAGGGTGTAAAATGTAATTGACCTAATACTTATTTTCATTTACTTCGTCAACACATTTTAATTATCGTGAGTTTCAATTTAAGTCCAATTTTAAATACTAAACGAAACCTGAAAGAGTTTATAATAACACCAACAAAAATGAGAAAAACTAATTGTAGAGGCTTTGAAATTGTTAACAAATAAACCCTAGGACAGTTTACGTTACCCTATAATACGGTTATGTAAGGTAGTTATAACTAATCGTTCATAAATTAATCAAAGGGCTTGAATTGCACAGTTGGTCATGGCTGACACACAACCAGGCTCTTGAAGCCTTCCATTTGTGACATTTTAAATTCTTAAGTATAATTAACATAGTTTTATAATATTATCCACAAGAATATGCCCTATTGTTAATCAACCCAGCTGCGTAGTCTGCTTTCCCAATGAAATATTATATCATTAAGCTTAAAATATCTGGAAACTGAGTGACTGCCGACCACGCCAATGACTTTCTAACCCAATTAATTATACAATTAAATAATAATTTTCTTAATTAATTAGCTAAGTATTAATCTCTGCGATGACTGATGAGACGCAGAGGTTGATTTAAAAGGAAGGGAACGACAAACAGCATTATTAGGCAAATCTATGTATAGGGTTCAGGCACCCTAGACTCATTTTTTCCATCTTTGCCACCCCCAATGGGTGCCTTGTGAGAGAGACACCATTACTCAGCACCATGTGAGAGTAGACACAGATGAGAGAATACTACTGAGACGTCTTGGAAAGAAAGGCAAGTCATAGTGAATTTGATTAGTTATTTAAAACACTGTGCATGAATATTAACTACGCAGACTCGATTCTCTCGAGGCACTTCTAAGCTACCCTCTGTTAGAAAATGTTTTGGGGGAATGTATTGAGTCAGTCACTTGGGTCATGGAAGACCCGTCACATTTTAAGAAATGAAACTTCATTAAAAAGGATCAAGAATTTATATAGGGTATGGATGTTAGATGCGAACCACACAGCATACAAAAACCACATGGAAAATTATTTGAGATCCATATAAGAGGGCAAAAGAAATAGCACAACACCACAATTACAAACTCATTATAAATACAATACAATTTCTCACCACAGATGACTTACATTCAACCAACATGAAAGATAACACTCACAAGGACTAAATCTTGCATGCCAAAAAACTAACATCAACAAAGAACAACAGTGATGAGTCACCTCCAATAAATGTCAAGTTTCCTCCTCATAGTCCTTTGCCAAACACATAAACCACATTTTTATATCTAAATTATAGTCACTGACTCACTGCTCTAAGATCCAAGGTTGAACAATAAGCTATAATCACTACACAACAGGCTCTCATCGACAGAGCGAGTTACCATAACCACATAGTGAAAGAGTGACCACAAACATGAGATGTAGATTGTTAGAGGATGTGAGAAACATGGAGGTGAATAGACCAAAAGAGATTGCAACTGACCCCAAAACCAAGGGTACGTAAGGGTCGACTTTTTCATGGGTTAAACGATATCACCAACTCATTTGAAAGTTACTTCCAACGAAAAAGTCATTTTCAATCTTTAATACATGCAAACATACAATAAAGGATACATACATTAACGATTAACAATCTTTCATGTATTCTTGAATGAATGTCTATGTCAATTTAAGTGATAGTCTTCTATTTAGTAATAATTTATTGAACCATGGATATGCTGATTTTTGCAATAATAAGTGGTCTAAATTCACAATTTAACAATATAAATTCACAGTTTTACATCAATCTTCGGAGAAATTGTTGGAACTAGAGCTAGGTCTAGGGTTAGAACTATTGTTGTATATTGCTTCACTAACCGTTGACATAGGCTGATCCTCCAAACCATTATTACCGTTTCAATGATTAATTGTGCTAAAATTCAGGAGATCATCGAGAGTAGTTAGGACCACCTGCGTGGCTAGGCTTTAATTAGTAGCTCGGGAAATTCAGTTTCAGCTAATCTTGGGTTTCACCCTTTTGCTGGAGAGAAGTTTAAGCCTCTAATTAAGTAGAGTCACTGTAAAAAAAAAAAATTAAGTAGAGTCAGAAAAGTTGAATTAAAATACACCAATTTCAATCTGTTTACCTTTCGGCATTCAAACTAGTTGCATTAGGCATGTGTTTGTTGGTGATGCCGCATTGTCTAAAAGTTGAGTATAGTATTTAAAAAATAGGAAGAGGAGAAATCTTATTCAGACTATCTCAAAAAACAAATAAATTTTAGTTTTTTTAATTTTTACTTTCACCTTCCTACTAGTCGACGATGCTTCAACTAATTTATTGGCCAATACTGTTGAAATATCCCACATTGATTGTATCTTTAAAAAAAGAAGAGTTTAAATATCATAACCTCATTTTAACTAATACCGAGCCTTTTGTGATAAAACCTCACACCTGATAGACTGTGCATGTGGTAATTACCAAGTTGGAAACAATATCGATGTTGTTGATGGTGGGTCTTCGGCCCGTTTCTCTAATAATTCTACATTATTCTTATCTTCAAGGTGAAGTTGTATGGTGATGGTTGTTTGGGGTGGATCGTCATCCATTTTGCCTGTTCGAGGTAAGTTGTATGCTTATGGTGGTTCACCTTTAGTTTTGGCAGCGCCTCATGGTAGCAAGTGATTTTCTTGGCTTTAGGACAAGGTTATTTGTTGTTTTGTCTTGTAACAAGTCTAGAAGATCATATTAAGTTGTCTGTGTTAAGTAGCTAGTCTCGTTTTAGGAGAGGTTGAGTTCTCAAATATGCTCCCATTATATATACATCTATATGTGTTAAGTATTCACTAAAATTTACGTTGGTTGTGCGTTATTTTCTCTAAATAATATCAGCTCTCATGTTAAGATCGGTCGCTAAAAATTGTTTATCAATATTTAGTCTTGTATCTTTAAGATTGGTCACCAAAAATTGTTTATCCATATTTAGTCTTGTAATCTTCTAGTCTTTTCAAATTTATTATATCTTTTATTTTATTTTTTAAATGAACTGATGTTAGCACTCCAAATATTTCATTCTACACTTCTCATAAGTTTAATTTTCTTATTAATTATACAAAGTTTGAAGTGTAAAATGAGATTTTTGAACTGTCTATAATAATTCCTTTAAAAAAAAGTTATTATGAAGTTAGAAAACATCCTAAAATCAAACTAAAGTCAGCCTGGCCATTATAATCGTGTCTCACCCTCCTAGTTCTTTTCGATTTTATTTGTCTTGAGGGTCAGATTTGCCAACTCTAGTAAATCATGGATAATGAGAAGTTTACTCTTGAGAATATTAATTTCACATCAAAGAAAGAAATGATCCTTGCTTGTAACAATTGGATTACTCTTTAGTATATATAGCTAACTGGTTTTATGGTAAAATTCTAATTTCTTTATCCTGCATGTGCTTGTAAATAATTGGATTATTCTCTAGTATATATAGTCATTTGGTTTTATGGTAGAATCTTCTTTATGACATTAGAGCAGGTTGTGTCATGTGTGAAACTCAACGGCCAGGCTTGAAAATCGCCACACATGAGAAAGCGTGTTGATAGTATTAATCTCACATCGAGAAAATAAAAAACATTACATTTACTTATAAATATGTATTACCCTCCATATTATTAATTAATTTTCTAATAACCTTTTTACGCAACTCTTAATTAATTGAAAGTTCAAGTTGAGTTGGCCTTTGACCTTCGTGCCCATGTTCTGTTCAAAAAATTTCACAATATTTTAACTTTAGTAAACTCGCTTGACTCTTGACCCTTAATTACGACACCCTTATTACAACCACTACTTTAGTTTGAACTAGACAACTCCTTCTATACCAAATTAAGCTGTTTATTATGTGGTTTAGCCGAATTCTCTCTTTCCTTAATGTAAAAATATCAATGCACTCAAAAAAAAAAAAAAAAAAACTCCCTCTATATGCAATTAGGGTTACAGGGAGATGGGTTAAAGGAGGTAGGATTTGAATTCACTGGGGTCATGATAATTGAAGAAGTAAATGTGGTAACATTTTGTGACTTAGATATATACTTCATGACTGGTTCTTAAAATTTGAACTCGGCATTGTACGAGATCATTATCTATAGTGTCATCATTATTCATAACGACCTAAACAAACAAGTTATAACCATATAGTACCTTAAGGGGGCGTTTGTTGCGCCGGACTATCCCGTACTGGATTAGCTTCAAGGACTAAGTTGGACTGGCTTAGACTAGACTAAGCTGGACTAACTTAGTGAAGCGTTTGGTGCAGTGTTGGACTAAGAAGATTGATAATAACAAATTCTAATATTATATTATTTAATATATAAATTATTAATATTTTATTATAATCTAGGTGACCGGAGATGACGAGGAGTCTATCGGGAGTGGTTGTTGAGCATGATGAGGACGAGAGAGGATAGTCTTAGCTAGTCCCATGGTTATTGGGGGGTCTCGCTAAGACCTCTTAGTGAAGGGTTTTGTCCATGCTAGTCCCTTTTAGTCTCATTAATGTTAGTCCCAGCATGGAACAAACACGGTATTGGACTAACAGCTAGTCCAGTCCAGTCCAATCCCACTTAGTGAGGGCAAACAAATGCCACCTAACTGTATAATGTTATATTTTTCCACTTAAGCAGCCACCACCTTTCATTTGAATGCCGAAAGCAAATACACCAACTTTTGTGAAAGATTATTGATCAATCCTTTCAATTGATTGAACTCACTAGGAAATATTGTAGTGTTTTCATAAATAATGAAAACCAAAAGCATGTTGTAAACACGAAAATCCTGTAACGAATGAAACGAGAACACATGTACAAAGTAGATTTGTATTGATTTGAATTTGTAGGTTACAATCTCTGTTTACAACTTTTCCTTTGATTCAATCTTCAAATTTAATGTAGATGCGTAGGTTGTTGATCCAAGGGTCGCGATGACTTGATCTCGGACAAACGATTGAACGATTCCTTCAAGTTTTGAGCTTGAAAACAACGCGTGGATGATCTTCACCTCAAGGGTGCAACAAAGGTAGTGTTTGATGCAGGATTTCGTTGCTTCAAGGGTCTTGGCGACTTGATCTTGAAACGAACATTGCTACAAGTTTATAAGCTTGCAACAAAGTCTTGAAGGAATCGGCACAAGTGCTTGTTGATTCTTCAAGGGAGTGTTTCGGCTTTGGTCGAGAGAAAACTTCGGCTTTGGTTGAATGTTCTTCGAAGAGAGCTTTGGCAGCGTATTAGTCTTCAAAGGTTTGGCAGAGGTTCTTCTGTGTAGAGATTTTTCTGACCCTCATGCTTGTGGGAGGACCTTGTATTTATAGGCTTCTCAAAGCTTGCCTTTGGGTGGATTTGGCTTTGATTTATGTCCTAATTTGTCCATGGGAGAATTTAGGCGTATTTTGTGTCTTAATTTCAGCCACTTTACTCCCTTGGGCGAAATTATGAGGCCTTGTTACCTATTTTGTGAGCAATCTTCAATTCTTGCTTATTTTATGAAGATGCCTTAACTTTTTTTCCGATTTTGAGAGTATTTTGAGCCCTTGCCGA
Organism: Malus fusca; assembly: GCA_035220775.1. NCBI lineage: Eukaryota > Viridiplantae > Streptophyta > Magnoliopsida > Rosales > Rosaceae > Malus > Malus fusca. The sequence continues at coordinate 15,895,051 of CM069066.1, read as the reverse complement.
ATTTAAGAGGGATTCTCCCTTGTTTGTCAAGTTTTTTGGGAAGTTTTAAGATTCCTTTCCTTGATTCGTGCCACATATCATTGATAACTTATCCATTTGTGATGAATCATATGCCACGTGAAGTTTTGCGATGCATAATTTGTATGCAACGAAATTTACATGTCTGCACATGCAGACATAAACTTAAATTGAACCTAAAACTTAAACTGAACGTAATTTTTTTTTTCTTGGTGAACGTAAATTATCCACCTCAGGAATACGTAAATAAAAACCTACATTTTTTGGTGATGCGTCCCACTAATCAAAGAGTGAAAATTACATGAAATCTCAAATTTACATTTCTTCCATTAAAATAGAACTTTTACTTACATCTGCCGAAAATGTATAGGGATGCAAATATAATTTTTGCATCTCAAATTTGCATTTTTTATTGGACATGCCCTAATCATTTTTAGTAGGTACAGAGAGACCATATGGTCCATACACGTACATATACACATTGCCGTTCACATCTATATTCTACATTTTTTAGGGTTTTTCCCAGTTAGGAGAGAGGAGAGAAGAGATCGATTGGCTCCAGTAATTATTGATATATCAAATTATATCAAACCTAATGATAATTATGTTGACCTTGCCTCAGCATATATACCACATGATATGGTCACTCCACAACATGACATGCCAGCATGCCATATACAGAAAACGATTTGGTAGTCTAAGCTAGCTAGCATGCCACATAACATTATCCAGGTCCTGTTTGTGGACCTAATAATTAAGCCAGCTAGAGAGTAAGACCTTGTACTCGAGCCTTTCAAACCGAAGATTTTATATGGCAATACACAATCCCGATAGAATTTCATGTCAATGACATAAAAACGTGTAAGTTTTTGTCTGGCATGAGTACGTGATAGTATAATTGTGTTATGTAAGTTGTTCTCCTTAAACTATACATACATACACAAAACAAAAACTTTACACCCTCAATACAACATCATGCATAGCATCTCAAATTAATAATATAATATTATATGAAAAAGTTAAATTAAGTATTTCGTTATTCATCTAGGATGTCATGGTAGCATTCCAATTATTGCCAAGTCCTCTACAAATGCATAAATTAATAAAGATAGGCTTTTTTGGTTTTAAGCTTGTCAACCAATCAAATTACACATATTATATATAGCATTATCCTAACTAACCTAATTAATTAAATCTACGTTTCATAAACATAAACATATGAGCCAAAACATGCAACGTGGCTAAATCTGTATCTCGAAAACCATATGCCTACAAGCAGTCAACCGTTAGATCCTTGCAAATTTGACAACGGTTTTGAAGTACCACAAGTACAGCAATGCCTTTATTTGTTTTCTAAGCCCGAGTTCTTGATCAGACGGCCATGATCATCTCTGTCCTCTGAATTGTACCCTTAAATTCGGACAACTGGAATCAAATCAGAAGGGTGTATGATGTGCCCTAGTACCTCTAACATACAGCACATATAGTTGAATTCCAGATCACTAGCCCTACTAAAAACAATTCATGTTAATTAATTCACCCTGCGTGTATGTATCTGTGGAGGTTTTGCTAATTCCATGATCGATGCTGGTTAGTTGCGGCAATGGCTTAGGAAGGGTCCCTTAAGACATACAAAAGAAATTAAACCAATCATATCAATATAATTAATTGGAGAATATTTAATGTTTTTTTATTATTGGAATGGAAAATTTATCAAACAAGAGTGATGGGTGTTAAACTTTTTATGAAAAATTTACTATTGAAATGATTATAGCATAAAAACATAACTTGTTTACGAGCTTTAATAAAAGGAGAAGATTCGAACAAAAATTTAAGTTTATATTCTCAAAACTATTACCATGAGAAAGGAATTAGTTTTTCTATGGTTAAATAAAAGCGGTTCAGTTTGAAAAACGAAGGCTAATTACAAGGTTTATAGACTTATTTTATATAAACTGAATAAAAAAGGAATTAGTTTTTGTTTTTCTATGGTAAAACAAAAGGAGTTTTAGTAAAAACAAAAAACAAGTTGTTCGACGTCAATGAAACTCGAACTCAGGACAACTTGGAACCATCACACTCTACTAAACAATGCCCTACAAGCTCTTTATTGTAGATGTTAGCAAGCCATACATATATATTCAATAAATCTCAGGATGGGCCTAGGCCATACCTGGCCTCCATGTGGCTCCGCCACTGAGTTGTTGGATGTGAATTCTCAATCCATCGGCAAAACAACAGTGGTGTCATTCACATCCCTCAACTATACAGTAAGATTTTTGACACTAAAAGAGTATGTACTTGCTTAAACTTTTTGTTTTTTCTTGTTTTGTTAGAATTTGGTTAGGTTTAGAATTTGAATATTCGATCCTCTCCAGCATAACAAGAAAAATAAAAAAATACCATATGTTAACTATAAAATTATTAATCTCATAAACATATAGTAATGGAGTTGACAATGTATAACAATTAAATTAATTATTGTTTGATGATGATTGCTTTGTTTATAAAGGTCTTCGCCCTTGCCTTCCTTAACCCTCAAACTATGCCTGCAAATCAGTGTATTATAAGTTTAAACAAGTAACCGCTTGTCACAGAAAGCATTTGATTTCCATGTGTGTGAAAGGCCGATAGGGGCCACAAGGTATTGCCGGTCACTGTCAACATGGTGAACCATCGTCGGCAGAGATTTATGCTGTAAGTAAAATAAGCTTAAAATAATAATATTAATGGATTAGTAATATATGAGGAAGAAACACCAGAAACGAAAAGGAATAATAATGCACAAGATCAAGTACATACTATGTATGTTGCCATGAGATCATTGGAATCTATTATCTGGCAGATGAATGAACTAGAACCATTTCATTTGAAGAATTCTTTTTCTCATATCTATCCGCCCATCACGGTAAAAATCAACTTGATCTTACTTATGATTTTGAAATGTATATTTAAAAAAACACACATATGTTGTAACATCTCACATCGTCCAAGGGAGTGGATCTTGTAAGCCTTATATGTATATTCTCATCTCTACCTAGCACGAGACCTTTTGGGAGCTCACTGGCTTCGGGTTCCATCGAAACTCCGAAGTTAAGCGAGTTCGCACAAGAGTAATCCCATGATGGGTGACCCACTGGGAAGTTCTCATGTGAGTTCCCTGAACCAAAACCATGAGCGCGTGGTCAGGGCCCAAAGCGGACAATATCGTGCTACGGCGGAGTGGACCCCAGAATGTGGTGGGGTCCCGGGCCGGGATGTGACATATATCAAACTCGCTCCATAAAGTAATCTTACCTTATAATCCGAACCATTTGTAGGTCGCTATTCATAGATCATCTTTATGAATATTCATTGAAATAAAAAAAATATTTAGATATTTATATGTGACCTAATAAATTGACAAACACAATATTGTTGAAAAACAATAAAATTTTGACCTTAATAATTCAAGGGAAATGATAACCGAAAAAAATAATCCATTTAGGTTATTAGAAATATTATAAAAAAAATTGATCACAAATAGGGCCAGTTAAATATAGAAATAAACTTCACATTGTAATAAGTTAGAAGTCAAAGTATAACTTGATACGCAAGTGGTCCTCTACCACACTGGTGAGGAGTGTTGCCTCTACCATGACGTGAGTTTGAACCTCGTCAACTCTCTAATCTAACAAACCTACATTAAAAAAAAGTATAACTTGATTTAGATAAGATAACAATGATTTTCACACCCTAAAGTCAAAAAAATAATTTTTGTAACGATACCTTGTCACATTTCTTCCATATTTTATTTTGTTGTAGTAGCAAATTATTAGTGGCCATCAAGATATCTATCCAATGGAAGCTAATTAATTTGGACATGATGATATGGTTCATGTAATTGATAGAGTAATTAAAAAGAATAACGGAAACTCAACGAGGTGAATCACCTGCAGGAAGAGTATGCTTATGTTGTGGGTTGCCAATGCTACCTCACAAAGCATTGACCTTGTATCTAATTTTAAAATGCGAAGGGTCACCGTCCCATACCTTTTACCCTAACGGCTACAATGGAAGTAACAAGAAGGGGGGAAAAATATTAAAAGAATAAAAAGTTAACGTCCAACAGATGGCGGGAAATTTTGCTATAAATAGGCTGATCACCACCCTTTCTTCCTCACCACATCCACCAACTCTCTCTCTCTCTCTCTCTCTCTCTCTCTCTCTATTTGTGAAGCTTAATTTTTTTTGTTTTAATCAGATCAATGGCAATCCCAGTTATTGATTTCTCAAAACTTGATGGTGAAGAAAGGGCCAAAACATTGGCTGAGGTTGCTAATGGATGTGAGGACTGGGGATTCTTCCAGGTACTAATTATTATCCATCTTTGATTTAGCTTATATGTTTGGTGGGGAACAATTTGTGCTTCTCATTACTTTGTTGTGCTTTGTTTTTCTCTTTGTTAACAAAAGTGTTTAATTTTGGATGTTTGTGTTTTTCACAGCTGGTGAACCATGGAATATCGGAGGAGCTTCTCGAGAGGGTGAAGAAGGTGACCGGTGACTTCTTTAGGATGGAAAGAGAGGAGAACTTTAAGAATTCCACACTAATGAAGGCGGTAAATGAAAACAAAAAATTGGAGAATGTGGACTGGGAGGATGTCTTCACCCTCTTGGATGACAACGAATGGCCCTCGAAAACCCCTGGATTCAAGTAAGTAATATGTAGAACTAGTAAGCAGCACACTTCAAGCAATGCTCTCAAATTCCTAACATAATATGTAGAACTAGTAAGCAGCACGCTTCAAGCAATCCTCCTAAATTCCTAATCAGCTATTCAGATTAACAGTTTGGCAACATAACATGTTAGACTGTATGACAATGTCACATTTTAAGGGGAGTAGAATTTGTAAATATGTGATATATTATATCGCAGTGTTCAATTATATGGAATCTGATAATTATTTTTCATATTGATAGGGAAACCATGGAAGAATACAGAAGAGAACTGAAGAAACTTGCTGAGAGGGTCATGGAAGTGATGGATGAGAACTTAGGGTTACCAAAGGGATACATGAAGAAAGCCTTCAACGGTGGCGAAGAAGACAATGCCTTTTTCGGCACCAAGGTGAGCCACTACCCACCATGCCCTAAGCCAGAGCTGGTGACTGGTCTCCGAGCTCACACTGATGCAGGCGGTGTAATATTGCTCTTCCAAGATGACAAAGTTGGAGGCCTCCAAATCCTGAAAGATGGGCAGTGGATAGAAGTGCAGCCATTGCGCAACTCGATTGTCATCAACACTGGGGACCAGATTGAGGTCCTGAGCAATGGCCGCTACAAGAGTGTTTGGCACAGGGTTTTGGCTACCCCAACTGGGAATCGAAGGTCAATTGCTTCGTTTTATAACCCATCAATGAAGGCCACCATAGCTCCTGCGCCGGAATTGGTCGAAAAGGAGAACCAAGAAGTGGATCAGACTTATCCCAAGTTTGTGTTTGGTGACTACCTCTCTGTATATGCTGAGCAGAAGTTCCTCCCCAAGGAACCAAGGTTCCAGTCTGTGAGGGCCGTGTGAAAAACATAAGATCCAAATTAAATGGGGATAAATTTACTTCGCTTTTTATCATTTGGGTGGTTAAGTACGTACTATTATTACATACTCGCTCGTCTCTCTCTAAACTGAAAAACTTCTGTGTGGGAGGAGAAAGCTGAAGTGGGTGTAAGTCAGTCTGCGTGTTATGTGCTTGATGTTGCTTTTTTCTGTCTATGTATTGGTGTGTAATGCTGAGGATGCTTAAAAGCTCCATTTCAGATTTGCTATGTAAAATAGTAAAATATTATGGATTGCAATCTTAAATTTTGTTGTTGGTTATGCATTTCTCCTTCTTTCCTTGTGTAGCAATGAAACTTCTTTTCTTTTCTTTTTTTGACAAGACAATATCATGTACGTACTATTGTTAGGGAGATTTGAATTTTGAGTGTAAGGAGACGGATACACTGCTCTTACCAACTGATCTAACCAATTTGCATGTATCAATGGACTTTGATGGTCACTTTTTAGTTAATAGATTTGTCATAAGTAGCTAGATGCATTTTAGCAATGCATAGATTCAACTTAACTAGAAATTAAAATCTATTTTTCTTGGTTTTTTTTTTTTTTTTTGTTTTGTTTTATACTAGCGAAGTTGAGAGGGAAGAATCTAGCGCTGGACCTCAAGTTACTCGCTTCATCTATAAGCCTTTTACGTTTTTTTTTATGTTTAACAGTTCTTTACACGTTTTAGCAATGCATATAATCAACTTAACTAGAAATTAAATCTACTTTCATTGGTGTTTTTTTTTTTTTTTTTTTTTTTATACTAGCGATGTTGCGAGGGAAGAATCTAGCGTTGGACCTCAGATTATTCTTAACTGCTTCAGCTACAAGCCTTGTACGTATTTTTTTATGTTTAACGGTTCTTTACATACGTCTTTGATGGTTCCCTATATGTTTAGCAAGTCCCAAGTATATCCACAAGGAACAGCCTAATGACAAAATTCACAAAATCCAAAAGGAAGCAAGCCACCAATTGCCATAATTGACCGTAAGGAATTAGTCATGCTACCTAATACTATAATTTAGTGTATTCCTCATCACTGGTAAGTGAGAGGTCTTAGTTCGATTCTCGCTAAAAGCAAATTTGAACCACATTATTACTAGTACATTCTGAGACTTAACTCACTCCTCCACCCCTTTCAGTAAATAATATCGTTTGTTAGAAAGAAAGAAAAAAGGAATTAGTCCTACTTTCTATAGTAAGATTTTCAAGTCTAATCTCTGTCATGAAAAAAATAAGATGTGTTGGAAAATTAATAGCACTTAAAAAATGAAAAGAGGATCACTCAATAACATCCATGAAAGAGTAAGTATAATTTATATTGCTTTATACTGAGAATGAATATACTTACTCTCAGTTTGATTTCCTCTAATCTGTAATATGTACAATAATATACAGAATCATTAACCAAGAATGAAGAGTGGAGTAGGTTTCCCTTTTTTTCGTTTCGGAGGCTTAAAGGGCCTTTTGATCTAGTCTTTCGTTCCAGTTTAGGCAACGAATCAAGCTTCGAAACCAATCACCTGTTTGGTCACGTTTGTTAACAGTTGGAAGTGGGTGTTGGCTCATAGATATTCGGACAGAATCTCCTCTTGAGAGTTGCTGCCTTCTCTTTCCGTCAAAAGAAACCCAGGCATTGCTTCGAGCATCGCTTGGAATCTGTACAAGTAAATGAGTTATCTCATGAATACAACAGCTCGCTATAATTATAAAAATCCTCTCCTAGTCCTCCAGATATAACAATAAATAATGCTGGAAGCGTGGGGGAAAACAAAATTCACCTTCAATTCAAGCTTTGCAGAATCTGGAAGTATAACTGGTCTAAACGAGAGAGAGTGTGGGCAGATTGGGGTAAACAACATGCACGGGACATTTGGATGCACCTGCATTTCATATTATCTAGTGTTAGAAGCACAATGACTTTGTTAAAAATCAACCGCAACAACGAGAGACAAATAATAAAAATTGTGGTTTCGGCATGAATTTCTACTTTGATTGGTCAATATGTATAATATCTTCAAATTGAAAGTCAGCAACTTGTTTATAAACTTGCCCCACACTAGTTTGAATTAGTCAAATAAATAAGGACTCCTATGTGTGCTTAAACACAAACTAGCAATTTTCTGAGCAAACACCTCATCAATCCTACGTTCAGGCAAAAAGCAACTAAATGTCTAGCATAAATTAGGAATACGCACACACACGCATATGTACTAATGTAGACTTTGAGCACAACTTTTAAGTACATTAAAATAGACGTCTGCCATACGAATTTCCATAATCCTTATAGTAGCAACTAGCATTTTTAAACAAATCATATAAATAAGTATATGGAAGAGAATTTCTCTTTCATTAGGAAATATCACACCTAACGCAAACTGAACCACCCAAGCCCTTCAATTTGCACAAGTGCCAGGTACCAAATATTGAAAGATGGTCACTACGACACTGAAGAGGACTTTGCTTACCATGGAACCTCCTGCAGCTGTAGAGTATGCAGTACTTCCTGTAGGTGTAGCAATAATGACCCCATCACCTTGGACCTAAAAGATGTGGTATTTTTCAATAGACAGCATGACAACATAATTGTTACGGAATCTCCCCATGTTATATGAGTTTCGTCACATCAGATGCCATCCACATAGTAATTACTCTCACAGATTTGATAGCTAGGAAAAGAAAAAGAAATGGCCTTCTATGACTGTGGAGAACAAAGTACAACTCATTTACTCGTGAAAAGTTTAGGACATTATTAGAGCCTATTACAATAATCATTTTATAAGATATGCAATACAAATCTCACCTTGGTTATAAGCCGGTCTTGTTCATAACATTCAATCTTAGAAAGGTATGGATTAGAACCTCGATCAACAACTATTTCATTCAAGACATCAAATACTTTCCCAGGCATTGCTTTACCCTTTCGAAAAATCTCACACCTGAGCCGCATTCTAAGAGTTATATAAACACCATCACTTGTGTTATTTCCATGGATCACTTGCCTTAAGTCCTGCATATAGTCATCAAACTGATACAAAAGTATAAGATGGGTTAGACAAATGACAATCTATGAGAGAACATAAATCAACTACAAGCCTACAAAAGACAATCAAAGAACTCACTGTATGGGAAGTCAAAAATCCAAGAGATCCAAGATTAAATGATACAATTGGGGGAACAGCACCTTTAAACAGATTTGAAGCATGGAGTATAACCCCATCTCCTCCCAGGCATGCCACAAAATCAACCCTCTCATGCAGATCACTGAATGTATCAATCAAGTATAGCAAATTTCCATTAAGGTCGTGAAATATACAAACTGCTATCCAACTTTAGGTACAAGTTTGGTACCTGGTATCTTGACTATAGAAGGTCTGAACAAATCCAAACCCTGGGATTCTAGCAAACACATCATGCACATCTGGTTCCACCAGAACATTCATTTTCTCTTGGTAATACAAGAAAGAGACAACCTACACAAAGACATGGAAAAAGCATTAAGAATATCCAGCGAACAAACTCACAAATTAAAATAATCGTATATTTAAAAATAACTGCTGACATAGTAAGATATCTTCCAATATACCAGCAGAAAATAAAAATGCATCCATATATACTGTATGGTGCATACAAGGCCCTTTCACAGAGGGATCCCCACATTTGCAAAACTGGGAATCCTTTTGTGGGGACCATGGGGCATTGTTGCTTAATGATCTAAACCGTTTTAAGTCTTCCTAAATGATCATCCTTGCTTATGATAATAATCCCAATCAGAAATCATTAAGATATCTGACTATGTTAACTAAAGAGACAAACACAATGTTTCTGGTAAACACTTGCATGATCATGAATCCGTGATGATAATCAAAGGGTTTGACTGGTTTTTTACAAGGATGAATTGTGGATGTAGAATGAAAAAGATAGTCAGTTCGGAACATTGAACTACAAGAGGAGAAAGCCCACCTGGGATCCCACTATATGTATGCTACTGAATACCAAATTGTTTGAAATACATGTGTGGAGGAGCTGTAGTAAGAACATGTTCCCCTTAATTTAGCCTTTAGTTTGTTCAAGTTCATGTACTAGCAAAGCAAGCAATCTTTAATGGTTAATGAACTAACCCCATTGCCTAAGTTGTTCATTCTCATTGTAGTGGATGTAGAAAATTTTGTAATGAGCATGATCTTTCCGGTTTACACTCTTATATTCATACACATTAATCGTTGATACAAACTCTGTATTTTTTTAAGAGAAAAAATTTATAAAAAAAAAAAAAAAAGAGATGCAAAACAATATGGACAAGACTTCCAACTAAATAACAGAGTTTAGAAACTCTGACTGACACCAGTTCTATCATTAGACCACATTGCAAGCACAAAATGAAAAGCATCATCTAAAAACAGATAGTAGGTTTTACATATGAATAGAATATTTACAGATACTAGGTTCTCAGATGGTACCTCTTTAGCTTGTTGCATGAGTTCTTGCCCTAGCTTCTTCAACACTAATACTGTCTTTGGTGAGGATTTCCACATAAGCATTTGTTGCTGGGTACTTGGATGAGTGAAGGCCAAGGAGGATTCCGTCACCTTTTCTCGGCTACAAGAGAATCCATCTGTTCGAACTAAAAACATCTCAGCTTTCTTTCTTGACTGCACCCTTACAACACCAGTTGCAGAAGCACACATATTTCCTTCAATTGACCCCAGGTCATCGTCTCCTGAAGCTAAGGTGGCTCCACCATTACTCTTCCTATCCTCATTTACTGCTTTAGGTAAGACACTCTCATCATAACTACTACTCGGAGTAGTAGACACATTACTTGCAATTTCATTCACTTCACCAAATCCGTTCACAACTGGACGAACAGAACCAGAACTAACACTAGTCAAATACTTCCCATTTCCAGAAGTAGAGGTCTGGACTTCAGGAGATAGATCCTTTCTGTAAGGTGGCCCATATGAATTTTGTACCACCACAAGCTCAGGTGCTGAATTGGTACCGCCTCTCTGCATTGTCTTAATATTGATACCTCTGGAAATTGGTAATGTAGCCAACCTTTTTAACTGATGATTAAAATAGGAGTGAGGTGAGATGCTTTTTCTCCCCAGAAACCTGGACATTTCTTTTCTAGAGAAAACATTACAAGGAGGAACTTGGGCATTCAGGGGTTCAACTTCCCTGCAAAAGTTCATCATATTTCCTTCCCCATTTTCATCTGGTTCTACTGATGTCATGCCTTGGACAGACATAAGGCTGTTATATGTCCCATTTGAGCTCTGATTTGTTTCATCCCTATCTGGAGACACATCCTTTTGAAATACGCCATTTAAACCATAAGTTTTGTCCAGTTCCCCTTGCAGTGGCTTGTTCTTTCCCGGGATAGACCTTTTCTTAGAAGTGGAAGGCTCCAGCACTTCCCCTGCCCCATTTGTATTTCGTAGTAACACATCGTTGATAGCACTTGACCGCTTGGAGACAAACTGCACATTATAACGCGTCGAGTATTGCCTCCATCTAGAAACCATGGCAGAAGTTCTCAACGCTCCTTCCTTACTATGAAGATAGATCGGCTTCTTGCTGTAATCTGAAACCAAAGATGCAAATTTCTCAACCTGCTCCATTGAAGGTGCAGTCCCAACTTCAACTGGAATTTTGACCAATTCAACTTTCCCGGATGCAATAGAATCATCTATGGCTGAATGATAAGCTTTGTCTTTTACAGTCTCTGCCCTAAGGTCAACAATAGTTTTATATCCTTTCTCTAGTAACCACTTCAGACCTTCTTCTGTTACCTGGCCACCCCTCCAAAAAGCTATCTCCGAATCTACGGACCTAATGTCCTCTTTAGAAGAGGATAAGTAAACAGGAGCCCAATTCGCAAAAAGTGTATGGCAAGGGTAATCCTCCCTGCGGGGAAAACCAGAATCATAACAGACATTCTTCAGTCTCTGAAGTTTCCTCCATACATCCAAGCTTCGATCATCCCCAGGAACCAACCAGTTTTCAAGAGCAACATGCAAGCTCTCGCAACACCTTTTCACCTCACTCCTGAAAATGGCGAGTGGAGGAAGCTCATCCTCCATTACACTTAAATCTGCGAGGCGAATGGACGATCTACCAGAAAGCACATCCTCCCTTCCTTTGTTCAACAGGGATACCATACACCCAATCACAGAGACAATTTTATCCTCCAAAAGTGGTTTTTCCTCTGATGGGTAATCATAATAAACACTACATTCACCCGTTACTGGATTGCATAATGTGTCCATCAATGCACTATGAAGCCGTTCAGCACATCTAAAGATTCTACAGTATGCCTCAATTTCTGCAATATCTCCAGGAATAGGACCAATTCTAGGTAATTGCGAAGGATCATGAGGCCGAAAGGTCTTCAAATTCAGAAGCAGTGTCAGTCTAGTATACAAAACTTACAAGAGATCATCAAGTTATTAAGTTTCCACTATAAATCATACATTTCTTTATATGATTAATATCATCAAAATAAGGTTATATACACAAGGTTCGCAAATTAAGCACACGTTTTGAAACCAACACAGACATGCATGCTGTATACAAAAACAATTGGTAAACTAACAAACTGAAAGGGATGAAATTTATTCCATGACAACAAGTATTTCTTGCTGCCGGATTACGAATGACGTAAACACAGTTCGATTGGTTTGTGTTGATTCCAAATTCCAAAACCCAGTTGAGAGATTTTCAACTAGTAAATAGCAACAAAAATCACCAATAAAAGTGCGAGCACTAATGATCGAAACAATTCGAAAGCAAATAAATTTAGACAAAATTGATTTTATACACAAAATCTAACATAACTCTGAGAGTAGATTATCAAACAAATCCCAATCAAACCCATTTCTTTGTTTTGGCCAATCAATGAAACCCATTTGCAGTTTTAGCATAATCTCAGTCTTTCTGTTACCAATTCAACAACTCCACCGCCACTCAAATGTCAGAAACAAGGGAGAGAATTAATACTAGAGTGAGTAGTCTGACCTGAGAGTCCAAGCCGAAGCTGAGAGCGAATGGCTTCGAAAGCTCTGCACTGACAACGAACTTAAGCCGCCGCCTGAATCGCTCTTTCCTCTGGAACTCGAACCCGAACCTGAAGAACTTGACGGCGGTGGTGCTGCTGCCGGAGAACTGGCACGGCGTAAAGACGCAGAGAGGGGGAGGCGATGAAGCGCACCGATTCATGTCGACGACGACGATGGCCAGCTGGCACATCAGGCTGCATGCCACCTTGTGTGAATTTTTCACTGCCCAATTTGCATTTTCTCTCTCTCTCTCTCCCTTTTTTTTCGGTTGTAAAAAACTTGTTTGGATGACGAGAAAATGAAATGTGTTGTAAAGAAATTGAAAATTTATTATATTCTTATTGAGAAATTATCTAAAATCTTATTGTTTTGTGGTTATTTATTTTCTTGGTGGAGATTGGTTCTCGTTGGATAATAATTTTATTTTGAGTCAAATCATGTAATTGGAAGAAATTGATTGGATTATTTGGAAATTTTATTGGATCAAGTGCTATTCTTTTTGGAGCCTTGTTGAACGCATGAGAGCTGCGTTTTACCATCTCAGTTATCAAGAAAATGCAAATCATGCCCACACAATAAACATCGGCCATCTTTTCCGCCTTAATTGGTTCAAAAGTTGGTTTGGAAATATTTTTAAAATAATTGAAAGCATTTATGATGAAAATATTTCTAAAATCAACCCATTCAAGTAGATCATAGAAAAACACTTGAAGTGATTCATGCAAGAAGCACATACATGGTGCTTTTTCTAAAACGCAGTTGATGTGCTTTTGAAATGGGTGTAGGAATCCTCGATGTCGATCAACATTTGGATTGGCAGTGTTCTAAAAATCGGCTTAGGTGGCCGCCTAGGAACTGGGCGATGACATGCCATTCCGACTAGGTGCAATCGGCAGACAAAAGCAAGGAGGTGTTAGGCGCCCGCCTGGGCACTCCTAGGCGGCGGTGCTAGGTTTTCCTTTTTTTCTTGCCTTCTCTCCCAATTGCCGTACTCCCGCCGCCTTTTGCACGAGTCACGACCTCAGATTTTTTATGAAATCTAAGTGAAAGAGAGAGAGGGGGAGAAAGAGAAAGGGGGGGGGGGGCGAGAGAGAGGGAGAGTGACATAGAACGATCTGCTGCAGAGAGGGATGAAGGGGGAAGAAGAGAGAGATCGTTGGTCTGTGCAAAGAGGAGACAGGAGAGAAACGGCAGTCTCATCTGAAGAGAAAAGTTGGTGGGTGCGGCTAACTCTACTAGGGTTAGTTAAGTTTATTAGTTAAAAGTTTGGGCAATTTTTTAAAGATTTTCAGCAAACTCAACTTCAATTTTTTTAAAGAAAACATGGGCCCAGTAATAATTTAAAGTTATGGTCTTAACATAAACTCTAAAGCTTTATACAATAATAAAGTTATGGTCTTAATACATATATATACATATATATATATATATATATATATATTTGTATGGTTTGTATTTTTTTTTTTAAGATGTATTATTTTTTGGCACATCCTGACCCGGATTGTCTACTAGGACTCCGAATCAAGTTGTGCTGGCCAACACCTGGAAGGTGACGAAGTCATAAAGTTTAGTGATGTGGAATATGTGAATAAATTTAAACCTAAAAGTGCCTAAATACTCTCACTGTGAGCGGGAATGAACCCATTTCACACGTGACGTCAGAGCATAAGTAAAATACAGTAGAGTGGATTGAAAATCATATCATCGAAGGTAATCTCCAAAACCAAGATTTGAACTCTGCTACTAGAACCTGGAGGGATAAAACCAAGAGTGAGTGGGCCTGAATATAAAACTTTAATAAAGACGTTCTAAATGATATAACCCCTCGATGTACTACCTATATAGTTTCCAGGAAATCATACTACATATAAGTATGAAGTCAAATGTAAATCCACATTAAATCCAAGAATAATCCAAAATCACTACATATCGACAACAACATAATAAAATCAGGTGCTCATCAATCTATGATAACCCACGAGTCGGAGTTGCCTAACGCAACCTATACGACTCATAAATCAATCTATGATAACACATGAGTCGGAGTTGCCTAATGCAACCTGTACGACTCATAGGCAACTTGTACGGCAGTGTCGGAGTTGTCCATTGCAACTTGTATGACAATGTCGGAGTTGCCTATCATTGCAACCTGTACGACAGTGTCAGAGTTGTCTATTACAACCTGTACGACAATGTCGAAGTTGCCTAAAACACAAATATAGTCATGCCATCACTCAATCATTTCAAATAACACCATAACTCACCTGAACTTACTTGTGCGTCCCGCGTTCACCTTAGCACTTCAAAGCATTCACAACACTTATATGTAGGTAATATGCATATGGATATGCCATATTGCAATCTAAAGCTCAACCATATCATAGTATTTTAGATTATATAAATATATATATGACATGGCATAAAATGCACAAATCAATTTAAAAGCTTTTGTGGAATTATCAATCATATATATAGGATAAAAAGGGAAATATCCACTCACCTGAGGTCCGCGCTATGACTCCCTAGCACGAATAAATAGCCATCACGAACGATCCTCACCTATAACAATTATTCAGTCACGTCTCAAAACTCTTATCAATAGAACACGTAACTTACATAAAATACATCCCAAGGACGTTCTAGAATGATTTGAAACCCATTGACCAAAAGTCAACCTTCGGTCAAAGACCAACGGTAGGGTCAACAACCCTATGTAACTCAATCCGGAAGATCCGCATCTTGGATTTCCGTTCCGTAACTTTCAAAGATCCACATTGTGCTTCTCAAAACATCATACTAAAGTTTCATTACGATCCAATGGTTGGATCTTCGCCAATTCCCAATTCAAGTGGCGGTCAACGTTTTATTTTACGAACTTACAAATCTAATTCGAGAAGATCTATACGTCAGATTTCCAATCCGTAAGTTTCTAATATTCTTAAATATTACATACTATATTGTATTAAAGTTTGGTGATCATCCAACGGTTGGATCGTCAATTCACATAATGTTCAAGTAGCGGTCTTTATTAAAACTATGTTCAAACGATGAGATTTCATCAATCGGACTTCACCTATGGAATTGGGGGTGTCAAACATAGCTTAGAAAGGTCAGGGGATGACTCGGCTTACGTGCCGCCGTACACGGCGGTCGGCCGCCCCGACTCGCCGGAAAATCCAACTATTTCTAAAAATTCTCATACTTCACAGAAATGAAATCTCAATGAGTAGAGCAAGTTTTATACATGTGGCCAAGTTCAATTTGGTCAGGAAAAGCCTCAAATCGCCACTAACTCGCCGGAACCCTAAAATTTGGGTGTTCTTGATTCGTCCTCAAATCAACTCCAACGTTCCAACCACTTATTGGGCATTGCTCATGACCTCAAGGGAAGTGTTTTGGTGTTGGTGATCAACGGTGATGACTTCAGAAATGGTGGATTGCCGTTGTGCATGTCATCGAAGTCGTCGGTGCAGCTCACGAAATCTAGGCCTAAAATCCACCAATTAATGGATGGAAATGGAAGATAGGAGGTCAATGGATGATTTCCAGGTGAAGAATGGGTGAATTTCGTTGGATTAATTGGTGGAAATTGGCCGGAATTAGAACTGGGTCGAAACCGGTTTTGTCGTGGGTGTGGTTGACGGGAAGAGGGAGATCCTCCCTCTTGATTGGCTACCCTCCTATTCCTCTAATTGGTCCCTTGCCCTTTGTCTGATTGGTCCACTCCTTCCTCCCTAATTTCTAATTGGTTACAATTCCCACATGGTGGGAGTTTATTTTCCTTTAAATCTATAGTTTAGTGAAACAACTTCAAATGTCCGTAACTATACCATTATAATCCGGACTCGCAAATGGCTTTCGCCTATGCGTTCGTAGCTTCAAAATCTATTCGAAAACATTAATTGTGACTTCAAACGGTCAAGGGAAGTCAAACATCCTCGCCTCTAAGGGCATTTTCGTAAAATCACTATTTAGAAAATTTATGAAACTTAAAATTAGGGACGGGTTGTCACAATCTACCTTCCTTGAAAAAATTTTGTCCCCGAAATTTGAAAACACTTGTTAAACATAAAGTACTCTAGAAGATAGGAAAAAGTATATATATACATATATAGAAGGAGGAAATCAAGCTAGAGCGTTTGCATAAAAGAGAATGTCATTCTGTCACGATCAGAGTGCAGTGATTCCTCTTTCATGCCTCCAAACCCCAACTTTCCTTCTCCTTTAGTACAATACTAAAATATACAGTCCTTTATAAAACATAAAGTAGAAAAATAGATGTATAACAACGTAATGTCGAAGTACGTATATAATAAAGTGAAGTTAGTTGTACGGAAAACAACACCGAAATAGAAAACTTCACCTACACACCCATAGGTGTCACGTGCCTCGAAGATGAGTGTGTGTTATCTTTGGGTTAAGCCCAAACAATAATTAAATAACTAAACGTAGACGGACCTAGATGTCCACTTGCTTAACAAGTTCAACAATTAAGTTTTCAATATTACGGTCTGCAGCCCGTAATACCAACAACTCACTATTGTCCCTATAAATAAGTAACAAATTCTCGAGGGTGTAGTATTACCATCATGCCCCCGATTGGGAAAATACGCATAAATCATCCAATGAGCGCCTCACTCGCGCTCATGTACTGCCCTCCTAGGCGACCACGCCAATAACACACAATTTGTTACATCATAATCTCGATCATTCAACTACCTATTCACAATATTTTTCTGTCGATCATGTGCTATGGATAAAATTTTCACAGTACGCCTCAACAATGCCATACTCAAAACCAAAAATTGTAACCGTAGTTACAACCAACCAAAATAAAGATAGTAATTTATTACAACACACACACTACATAACCCAACAATGCAGTTCATAACACTATAGTGAGCAGGTTCATATTGAATTTTCCCTCGAGTTTAGCAAAACTACACCAATAAGAACAATCAAGAGTTTGAAGGTCAAACAAGTCCAACAAATCTAGAATACAAGGTAATTGAAATTAATATATGACATCTCGCTACAACGGTAGCTTCTGGAACATTCAATCACCAACGGTTAAGATTCATTTAGCAGAGTATTTGTTGGGTGATTAAGAAGTTAATGTTCACGACTAAATGTCAATGTCCTAGCAACTCCTCTAGACGATTTTCTTGTTTCAAAAATAATACAAAGTGTAGTAGGGTAAACATGGACCCAAAATTGACTACAATACTTTCCAGCACAAAGAGATAAATATGGATTCCCCATCAGAATAGACGCTAGTCTAAACGCCCGAGAAATCTGATAATCTCATGAATGAGGAATTTTACTAAGTGGTCTAAAATGTAGTCCCTCTGGACCAATAAAAAAAATGGATTGACTTGTCAAGTCTATCTATAAACATCGAAGCATCATCATCATTTCCACATGTACAAGATACCTCGTATTGAAAGTGTATGATGATACTTCCCAACTCCCTTCATATAAAAAAGTGATTACAACTATTCAAACCATTTCTTGATATCTTGCAAGTAACGTCAAAACAATACTTATAAATTCCAACTGAGGCTGAATAGGACAAGCCGAAAGTGTTCAAGTATACATATGTCTTTTGCTGCATTAAATAGTAATTACATTTGCACAATCAGGATAATACACAATAGTGCAATCGTAAAAGTTGATTTAGTTATTCCATCATCACTATAAGAAATCTTAACTTATCTCAAATGAAGATGTATTTGAGAAAGCTAAGGTTAGTAAAGGTTCTAGACACGTTCTCACCGAGAAGTGTCATCCGATGTTTCAAACGAAGATAATAACACTTGACTCTAGTCATGAATCGGAGTATAAGCGATTCTCCATCATGCTGACCCACCTCAGTCGAAACATTTAGAGAACACGTCATTATGGATTTCCAAATGATTAATGTCATCGAAAGGTATAGAGAAAAGGTAAAGTGAAACAACAGTTCATTTGTCAAAACTTTATTCGTAATAAACCTCCCAAACCAAACTAATTTTCCTTGGTCGATAAGTGAAGAAAAACACTATAGTAAAAAAAAATCAATAACAATTTGTCAATAAGTTCGACAAGACCAAAGATTGTCTCGAATTTCACAACACTTTGTGAGAATTCCAACTTTCTTCCGCTACTACCTTTGGAGAAAAGAAAAGAATATCATTTACGAAAATCACATCTCCCAGGAGAAGTACCAATTTACACAAAGGTAATATTTGAGTAATTGATGTGAAGCTGACTGTTAATAATTGGAGAATTTAATCTCGTTACTAGAATAGGTGAGATAGTCATCTACAAGACTATTATGAATTCGTCAACTACCGAAGGAAACTCGAGTTACAAAGGTTGGTCGATTAGACCATCAATTCAAAGTAGGGGATAACAGTTTTTAATTGTCATCCGAGGAAGTTGCTAAAATCTAGGTACGATCCTGAAGCTCAGCCTTTCACCTTCGCAGATAGGTTTGAGATTTCCAAGATAAAGTATTGAATAACTAAGTTCTTCCAATGAAGTAGGACTTGTTCGAAAAGTCATAAGGAAAACTGATATAGGAGTTGTTCGATAAGAAATAGGGAGAATAAATATGATGTTAACAAGGTGGGTCAATGTTGTATTCTACTTCTCTCATTTAGTAGAATCCCAAGTAAAAATTTGAGAATTGATGCCAAAGGTAAACATCCTCAAAACGTACTATACTACTAACCATCTCTACTACACGTACTAAAAGGTCTTCATAGTTTTCTCGACACTTAAATCACTCCAACAGAGAGATATCATCTCGTCTTTCGATTCTAATGTCTATCTGTGGAAGTGATTAAGAGGTGGCTAGGCAAAGAAGTTTTGATTACCTAAATAGGTAATATGGTTAACATAACTGTGAGTTTACTATCTTAATACAGAGTTTGCCTTTAACTTTCTGAGATTTAGTTTCTCAGACTCCAGCAGTAACTGTTAGTCAATCTTTTGGTAAAGAACTGGTACTAGGAACTGGTGCCATAATTCTAAGCAAAATACTTACTACTTTGGGGATTTCTACTGACCATAGATATAACAATTTTTACTCCCTTGCCAATGCTTATCAAAAAGACGGGTATAGCACCAAAAGTAATGTAGAAAATTAGTATTGATTGGAGTGTTCTAAAATCGGAAAAAAAAAAGAATTTTCTAGTAATCTACTATAGAACGGACCTAAACAGAAGTCGATCTTCCCCTTGAAGATCTGGAATGATCATAAGCGTGTTTGATGCGAAAATTAACTAACGCACAAATTAAACCCTATTTGTGACAATTGTAGTAATGATGTAAGTAGGGATCGTTCTAACCGGGGATTAACTAGGGATGCTAACCAAAATAAAATTAAATTAAAAACGTAAAAACAAAATTTAAAACACTAAACTAAAATCAAAACACTTAACTAGAATCACTCAAAATAAAACTAACAAATAAACTAAAACAAATCAAAAGACTCAAAATAATTCAAGACTCAAGAAAACACAAACTAAATTGATTTCTAACAAATCTAACACTTTAAAATAAATGGGGGATTGATTTTTGACGAAATTGATTTTAAAACAGAAACTTAAAAACAAACTTCAAAGAAAATATATTTTATAGAATGATGAGACGTTAGTTAGAGGGGTCCTTATCCACACATGAACATATGCATATAATTTAATTCCCAGTTATGATTTCAACAAACGAATAAATGACAACGCTCCAAGTTAATTAGGTCCGCTTAAATTAACTTTCAGATTTCCCTAGATTCATTGAATTGGACGGAATACGCATCACAACCAAATCATTCTTATCAAGTTCCCTAACTATGGAATACGCATGATAGAGAGACATATCAAAGATCATTAAGTTTAATGGAAATCATAAACATCGACTAGGCATTCATAACTGTGGAATACGCATGTTAATCCAACCTAGGGTTTACTAAACACAATCGTGGCTAGCGATTTTTACTACTCATGAATATAAGTTCATAACGATTAGGTGAAATTCCCTTATATCCTAGCATCAAGTCTAAGCATGTAAATTAAGTGTCGACCCTCAACCCACATACATAAACAAGTTCTTAATAAACACAGAAAAGTAAACCACATCCAACATTCATAAATTCATAACTGGAGTAAATCAAATCATAATAAACATTTATCCATGGTTTCAAATTCCCCTCTAACTAAACAAAAATTAATTACACATGTTTAATATAATTGAAAAGCAAATTAAATTAAACATGAGTTTAAGAAAAATAAAACCAAATAAGGATTTGCTCATCTATGCTTAAGCTGCCTATTTCTTTCTCTGATCTATGCGCAGTTCCGTTCTCTGCCTTCTGTATGCCTTCTGTTTCTTTCCCACGTCCCGTCGAGGGCAGCCTTCTGCCTTTCTCGATGTGCTCTTTCTTCCTGCTTTTGTCTGCATGAGGCAGCACGCACTGCCCTTATCCGCGCTCCCCCTTCTCCTCGCTCCAGTCCCGACGAAGTGCTCCCCTGCGAGCTGTCCTCCTGCGTCTCGCCAGCTGCAAGCTGCGCTGTGCTCTCTAGGCTGCCCAAGGGCAGCGCCTCCCTCCTTGCAGCTGCTCTCTGACTTCCTTGCGTCAGTCTCTCCCTCTCGCTGCCCTCACGTCTCTCGCTCACGCTGCCAAAGGCAACGCCCTTCTCCTAAACACCCCCTCTGGTTTTTCTCCTCCAATCCCGTGTCTCACCTTCTGTTTTCTCCCTAATATTTCCCGTGCCTAGCTGCTCGTGGAGAGTAGCTCCACTCGTTCCCCCCTAAGTCACGCTGCCTTAGCAGCTTTTATTCTTGTTTTCCGCAGTACCCTCCTGCAAACTTCTCTCGCTGTGCTTCGAGAGGGAGGTCAGGATTCCTCCTTTCACCTTCCCCTGTTGCGTCTTCTTTTATTATTTTATACCCGCACGCCTTCCACTTCTTTCTGCAGTGCTCTCCACGCTGACTTCCTCTTTTCTTTCTTTTATTCTTTCTTATTATTTCTTTTGTTTTCCACTCATCAGCAGCCCACGCTGCCCTCTCTTATTATTCTTTTCTCTTCATTATTCATTTGTGCCCCAGTGCTCATGCGCCTGTCTCTCTCTTTTAAGCTGGCCCTCCTTTAATTATTCTGCCAAAATGTTTTCTTAAGTTACAACAATAAAATAAGTGAGCAAGGTAGAAATGACGAATTTATTACTTAAAATCACACTTGTGCTATTTTTATTTTCTTAGCTAGATAAATTCTATAAAATACAAAAACAAAGTAAAAAGCTCAAAAATATGAGGAAATAACTAAGAAAAGACAAGAGAATTTGATGTAAAATATATATAAATATGAGCTTATCAAATACCCCCACACTTAGCTTTTGCTAGTCCTCGAGCAAAACAGAGAAAACAGAAAAAGTAATAACATGAAAATTATTAGCTTCCCCCTATGTGACCCTCATAGAACTTCATTCGAGAACACAAATCATCAAGAACCATAGCTAACACCAAACAAGCTAATCCAAGTTCATCTTCCTTATTCAAATATTAGCAGTAATCTTTGAATCATCCTTGAAGTGTAGTGTGTGAGATAGCCATGCTAATGCAATTTCAAATTTTTATTTTTAAAATCACCATATGCAAACTAGCGACCTTCTCACTGGATATACACTTAATCACACATGTGTTTAGTCTTAATGTGTTTCGCTCAAAGAATCAAATGTGAAAGTTCTACCATAAGCTTGCATAAAGATCACTTCTCCACAATCATAATTGCAAAACTTTAAATCAAGAGGACTTTTATTGGACGTAATGAGGTTTAGGGCAAGGGTTATTGAAACGAAAGAATAGGTAAACACAAGTTCCAAGCTACATTGCAAGCAATTCTTTTGTTTAGATTTATAAGAACTCAAGCTTTCCAGCTATTCTTCAAGTCATCTCCAACCACAACCTTAAACTAAAACTTTAAACACTTTTTATTTTCTTCGTAAACAAACTTTCTTTCTTTTTCTTTTTTTTTTTTTTTTTTTTTTTTTTTAAACCAGAAACAAATATGAAAAACCCCCACACTTATTCTTTTGCCAAACACCCTCCGAGTACTTCACAAACACTTCTCATAAGACAATTTCACATTACTCATTAGCTCGCTTGGAAAGGGTAAGAGAAAAAAAAAATTTCAGGCATAAGGGTAGACATATCTGGTGATAAGAAATAAAAGGCTTACAAATACGGCTCAAATTGGCAATCTAATGATATCATTTTTCTTTGGGAAACAAGGTTATTTGGGCCATGGTGGTAAACCTAATGCCTCTATCATTTTCAAGTTCATGCAATCAATGACAAATATTTCAAAAGATCGTTATGCAAGTTCTAGAGAAGTATCTCACATAAGTTCATCACACATGAAAGAATAAGAGTGTATGAAAAATGCACACACTTTCAATAGGCTCAAAAACTCACATAGGATGTATATGGTCACTAAATTCACATATGGAGCTTTAAATCATGCTTTAGTTTCACATCAACAAGGCTATGTACGTTTAGTTTTTCAAAGATAATCAAATATGTACAAAACTAACACAAGAATTAGGAATTTCACACAACACATGTTAACTAAGTTCTTGATCATCATGGTTCAAATTTTATCCAATTATATCATTGGGTCGGGAAATCAAAAATCTAATTCAAAACAATAAGGAAAACAAGGAAATATTTTTGGATTTTTTAAATTTTCCGATTTTTTTTTTTTTTTTAAAAAAAAAAAAACTTAATTAAGAAAATACAAAGCAATAACATGGAAACAAATGAAACCAGTTCAAAGTCGAAGGTAAAAAAATTTCAATTTGGTCAATTTGGTCATTTTTATACTCTTTACCCCCACACTTAAACTAGACATTGTCCCTAATGTCAGAAAATGTAATAAAATGCAAATAAAAATAAAATAAATAAATAAAAAGAAACAAAATAAAGCAATAGGACTGAAAACTTCCCTAATTTGCAGTAAAATCAAGCGATGACCCCCCAAGCTAAAATTCTGCAATCAACTTCAAGGGAGGAAATAACCAAAAGTTCCTGCAAAGAAAAGAAATAATTCAGTTAAGTAACACAAGAAAATGTAGAAAATGCAAACGAAAAATTGAAAATGACGATAAAAGAGAATGAATAGAACTAATAAGTGATCATTGGTCCTGTTTGGTGACTTTCCACAGCTTTGAACTTGAACTGGCCTCGGGAACTTCTTAGCAAGGAAAATGAGACTTGATTGGTGGTGGTGACTGATGCGTCCATATGTTGTTGAAGCTTCTCGAGCTCTTGGTTTCAACTCGGACTCCTTATGCCGGGTTGATTGAGTCTGCAGGCTGCATTCTTCTCTGCTTGTTTCTTCTGCACGGCAGGTAGGCACGAGGTAGAGGTGGTGGTCTGTTTCTTTGTTCAATCTGTCCAAGTGCCGACCGATTGATTTCTTTCTCCTTGTCTCGTAGGCAAGAGCAAGGGTAAAGGAAACACATGCCATGAGATATCTTTGCCTTTGACTCTGATGATATGAGATACTTTTGCTTTTGAAAAAGTATCGCTCCACATATGTATTCTTGAACTGGGCTGGGGAACTTCTTAGCAAGGAAAATGAGACTTGATCTTGAAGATGAATCAGCACGTTGTCTCCACATGCTTCAAGTTATCACTTTCACTTGCCTTATCTGTTCTCCAGGCAGATGTGGCATCTTCTTCGGAAGTACATCAGCAGTTGAAGATGAGCACTCGAGAGCAATGCTAGGTAAGCAATCAGGAAGGATTTCCAGGCAGTCGGTTCTTAGATCGGAAGATTGACACCAAGTGCTGGCTGATTGCTCGCTTTCTCCTTGTCACAAAGACAAGGAAAAGGACAGGGAGAAAGCATGATATGAGATACTCTTGCTTTCAACCTTCATGATATGAAATACTCTAGCTCTTGATGACTTGTTTGCAAAGGTATCCCAGGGAATGAGAAACACAGAGTAACTCGAGAGGCTTCGTTGGGAATGCATTTTCGGAGACGAAGAAGTGCTGAGGGGGTTTGCCTTTGCAATGGATGGCGAAGGTAGACGTTTATAGGAATGATTCTTCACAACCGAAACTGTTCCTTTACCCCTGTCGGCAGCCGGTGGCTGGATGAACAGTACAGGTTACGCGCTTTCTGAAAAAGCTACCCGTAATTTGCGCAAAGCTGACAGCGCGCGTGACGAGAGACGACAATTCTGGAAAAACTGTTTGCCTCGTGATTCCTGACCGCTCCGTCTTTTGAGAGATACACCCGACTTTTGAGAACGGCGTCCGACTTTTGAGACGGAGTCCGTCTTTTAAGAAAGGAACCCGGCTCTTTGATTTGTGAGATTTGCCTCTTCGACTTCTGAGGAGCGCCTCTTTGATTTCTTCTTTTTATAGAGGCGCTAATTTTGTTCCACAACACACTTGAGCTCCCTCCTGTAAACACTCCCTCCGAGTACTTTTTTTTTTTAATCTTGATCAATTCGACCTCTTCTTTTTCTTCACATCTTCAAATATGTCTTGCCCTTCTGACCGTCGCCTTAACTTGAATGTTGGGGAAGATATTGATATGTCTTCTCCAACCAACATTTGGCAGCCGTCCTTCATATCCCCAAATGGTCCTCTTACAGTTGGGGATTCCATGATGATGAATGAAACAACCGCCTCGGTGGTGGCCAGAAATCTGCTCACTCCTAGAGACACTAGGATACTTTCCAGGCGGTCCGACGAACTGGTTGTTCAGGACTCTCTGGCCTACAGCGTCCGATGCGCAGGCTCAGTATCAAACATGGGCCAGCGCCTTCTTGCTCGATCTCGTCAGGTTGAATCGTTGATGGCTGAAGTGGCTAGTCTTCGGCAAGAGGTCAGAGTGCTTAGGCATGAGAATAAGGAGTTGCACATGCTCGCAACTAATTACTCAACAAGCTTGAAGATGAAGCTTGATCAGCTGCAGGAGTCCGAAGTGCGGATTCAGAGTGATCATCAACGGTTTATGGCGTTACTCCCGAGGTTTGTGTTGCCTTCGTCCTCGGGAGCTGCACCAAGTATTGAGGCTCCGAATGATCCAACTCTGGCGCTTCGTCTTTCTGGGGCTCCGTCGACCTCCGAGGCACCACCTACCAACGACCAATGAAAGCTATTAGTTCACATTATTGTAAAATATTTATGCTTTTAAGTTTATTTAATTATATATATAAATATAAGTATTTTTTGTTTTTTTTTTTTTTTTTTTTTTAAATTATATGGATGTTTATTATTATTTTTAAAAATAAGTAAATCAAAGTAAAAAGACTATGTTTAATCTCCCAAACAAATATCACAACTAAATAAACAAAACAAAATGAAAGCAGTAAAGAGAAGGGTTTAGGAATGCAAATCTGATTGTGGGCGATTCCTAGGCTTCCCTTTTTTATTCAAATGCAAGGATTTATCCTTGAACGGACGGTGGTACTTGAAATGATCCGACAACGGTCTAAGTTCTAATGACGGTGCCTGAATCATCAAAATTAGATTGTTAGTATAACATAAAATTAAAATTGGAGAAGATGGCTTATTTTCTTTCTCCGACACAAACTCAATGACAAACACCACGTCTTTTAACGTTTCAGGGACTTTGAACTTGGCCAGATTGCATGTGATGATTGTGACATGGCCCTTGTTATCAAACTCAACTTCTTTGGCTTTGGTTGTCTCAACTACATCCTCTTTGATGCATTCAACATATTCTCCGGCCACTTCCTTTTCTTGAATAGTTCTTCTTGGTGTACAAGTCTCTTTGAATGTTTCAACATCATCGGGAACATGATTTGGTACACCAAGAATTTGGATATCACTTTGCACCTTGGGAAGAGCTTCCATAACGTATTTTTCATTCACTTCTTCCTTGGGATTTAAAAACCTGCAAGGAAAAAGGACAATTGGCGGAATGGGGTTAGAATGAATTGAATTTTGAACCTCCTCACCTGAGTTGGATGGCATAAGGACTTGAGGGGTTTGCGACAAGAATTCTTCTAAACTGCCCAAGTCTCCATCCTCATCTTCTTCTTGAAGCGGCAATTCATCCATGTTCGGGCTATGTTTGGATGGTTCTGGGACAACTTCATCCTCCATATTACTTCCCAAAGTGATGGCTTCATTGATTTCCAAATCTCCCTTTGAATTTGCAAATGTGGAGTTGGAGAGTTCTCTTTGATCTTGAATATGTGCCATGATCTCCATAATCTGCCCAACTTGCTTCTCCAATGCATCCACCTTGTTGGCTTTATTTTGCATCTCCTTGTTTCGATTTTCTACTTCCTGGTTCAAAGAGGTGATTAATTGAATAAAATTATCATTATCAACTGACGAACCTGAATTTGGTTGGGGAGATTGTGGTGGAGGCTGTGGTGGTTCACATGGCCATTGATAGAACTCCTCACACGGCTGCCAATATTCTCCTTGGTGAGTCTCCTTAGCTTGATTTTGTGAACCCTGCACCAAAGAGTTTAATTCATTAAGAATTTGATTATAATCTATTGACGAACCTGAGTTTAATTGAGCATATTGCATATGAGGTTGTGGTGGAGGCTGTGGTGGTTCACATGGCCATTGATATAACTCCTCTTATGGCTGCAATTGTTCTTCGTTTTGTGAGCCCTTCGTCAAAGAAATGAGTCCATCAAGAATTTCATTATAATTCATGGGCATACTTTGATTTGATTGGAATTGTTGTGGGGGATGCTGTGGTGGCTGCATAGGTCTTGAATAGAACTCGTCTTGCTGCCAATATCCACCTTGTTGAAATTGTTGAGGTTCATCCCACATATAATCTGAATTACCTCTCCAATCCGAATTGTAAGCGTTGGAAAACATGTTGCCCCTTGATTGGTTATGGCCTTGATATCCCCAAACATCTTCATTTGCAGAAAATTGGGGACATTGATGAGTTTGATATCCTTGCCCATACGATGCACCAAATGTAGGGACACTTGGCATTGTGGCCCTTTCAGCATTCTGAGTTAATTGAGAAGTAAGATTTGCCAATTGAGCGTAAATGCGATTAAAATCCATGTCTTACTTCTCTAGTACCTAAAATAAAAGAAAGAGAACTAAATCAAATATCAAAAGTAAAAGACATAACAAAAATAAAATAAAATAAAATAAACACAAATAAAAAATAAATAAAACACAAATAAAAACATAAACAAGGGATTAGCAAATTTGCAAATCCCCGGCAACGGCGCCAAAATTTGATGCGAAAATTAACTAACGCACAAATTAAACCCTATTTGTGACAATTGTAGTAATGATGTAAGTAGGGATCGTTCTAACCGGGGATTAACTAGGGATGCTAACCAAAATAAAATTAAATTAAAAACGTAAAAACAAAATTTAAAACACTAAACTAAAATCAAAACACTTAACTAGAATCACTCAAAATAAAACTAACAAATAAACTAAAACAAATCAAAAGACTCAAAATAATTCAAGACTCAAGAAAACACAAACTAAATTGATTTCTAACAAATCTAACACTTTAAAATAAATGGGGGATTGATTTTTGACGAAATTGATTTTAAAACAGAAACTTAAAAACAAACTTCAAAGAAAATATATTTTATAGAATGATGAGACGTTAGTTAGAGGGGTCCTTATCCACACATGAACATATGCATATAATTTAATTCCCAGTTATGATTTCAACAAACGAATAAATGACAACGCTCCAAGTTAATTAGGTCCGCTTAAATTAACTTTCAGATTTCCCTAGATTCATTGAATTGGATGGAATACGCATCACAACCAAATCATTCTTATCAAGTTCCCTAACTATGGAATACGCATGATAGAGAGACATATCAAAGATCATTAAGTTTAATGGAAATCATAAACATCGACTAGGCATTCATAACTGTGGAATACGCATGTTAATCCAACCTAGGGTTTACTAAACACAATCGTGGCTAGCGATTTTTACTACTCATGAATATAAGTTCATAACGATTAGGTGAAATTCCCTTATATCCTAGCATCAAGTCTAAGCATGTAAAATAAGTGTCGACCCTCAACCCACATACATGAACAAGTTCTTAATCAACACAGAAAAGTAAACCACATCCAACATTCATAAATTCATAACTGGAGTAAATCAAATCATAATAAACATTTATCCATGGTTTCAAATTCCCCTCTAACTAAACAGAAATTAATTACACATGTTTAATATAATTGAAAAGCAAATTAAATTAAACATGAGTTTAAGAAAAATAAAACCAAATAAGGATTTGCTCCTCTGTGCTTAAGCTGCCTATTTCTTTCTCTCATTTCTGCGCAGTTCCGTTCTCTGCCTTCTGCATGCCTTCTGTTTCTTTCCCACGTCCCGTCGAGGGCAGCCTTCTGCCTTTCTCGCTGTGCTCTTTCTTCCTGCTTTTGTCTGCATGAGGCAGCACGCACTGCCCTCTTCTGCGCTCCCCCTTCTCCTCGCTCCAGTCCCGACGAAGTGCTCCCCTGCGAGCTGTCCTCCTGCGTCTCGCCAGCTGCAAGCTGCGCTGTGATCTCTAGGCTGCCCAAGGGCAGCGCCTCCCTCCTTGCAGCTGCTCTCTGACTTCCTTGCGTCAATCTCTCCCTCTCGTTGCCCTCACGTTTCTCGCTCACGCTGCCAAAGGCAACGCCCTTCTCCTAAACACCCCCTCTGGTTTTTCTCCTCCAATCCCGTGTCTCAC
Source organism: Malus fusca (assembly GCA_035220775.1). NCBI lineage: Eukaryota > Viridiplantae > Streptophyta > Magnoliopsida > Rosales > Rosaceae > Malus > Malus fusca. Next base: position 15,865,670 of record CM069066.1, on the reverse strand, counting down.
CTTCTGTTTTCTCCCTAATATTTCCCGTGCCTAGCTACTCGTGGAGAGCAGCTCCACTCGTTCCCCCCTAAGTCACGCTGCCTTAGCAGCTTTTATTCTTGTTTTCCACAGTACCCTCCTGCAAACTTCTCTCGCTGTGGTTCGAGAGGGAGGTCAGGATTCCTCCTCTCACCTTCCCCTGTTGCGTCTTCTTTTATTATTTTATACCCGCACGCCTTCCACTTCTCTCTGCAGTGCTCTCCACGCTGACTTCCTCTTTTCTTTCTTTTATTCTTTCTTATTATTTCTTTTGTTTTCCACTCATCAGCAGCCCACGCTGCCTTCTCTTATTATTCTTTTCTTTTCATTATTCATTTGTGCCTCAGTGCTCCTGCGCCTGTCTCTCTCTTTTAAGCTGGCCCTCCTTTAATTATTCTGCCAAAATGTTTTCTTAAGTTACAACAATAAAATAAGTGAGCAAGGTAGAAATGACGAATTTATTACTTAAAATCACACTTGTGCTATTTTTATTTTCTTAGCTAGATAAATTCTATAAAATACAAAAACAAAGTAAAAAGCTCAAAAATATGAGGAAATAACTAAGAAAAGACAAGAGAATTTGATGTAAAATATATATAAATATGAGCTTATCAGTGTTTGAAAAAATTTGTGCTATCAGAGACCAAAAGTGATTATCCCAAGATGTTCTTTCGTCGAGTGATACCCATGTAGCACCACATTGTCACTCGAGACATTTCTTGAAATTTCGATGAAACTAAAACTTCGTAAGGATTCTGGTAGTGAAACATTAACAGGTATTGCCAAGGAATCAAAACTATCAATGGTTTCCTAACTCGAAAAGATTGGAAGAAATGACTAGATAATAGTGGAATTAATAGGAAATTCTCCCCCTGAGATACACAACTATCAATATAGTAGCCTTGCTTCAAGGTCATCAACTTATCCCAAATCCACATCTTTCCTTGGCAAGGAAATTCTTCCCTTATAATTTAGAGGCATTCCCCCAAATGATCTTCTAAAACGTCGACAAAACTACCCAAACTTAGGCAAAACTAACACATTTTTCATATTCGACGAGGTGGCAAGATTTGGAAATTAGGTTCAAGAATTAAGAATGCTTACATCACGCGTGTGATGAACACATTACTGCCCAACTTATGCTCTGATACCAAACTGACACATCCTGACCCGGATTGTCCACTAGGACTCCGAATCGAGTTGTGCTGGCCGACACCTGGAAGGTGACGAAGCCATAAAGTGTAGCGATCTGGAATATGTGAATAAATTTAAACCTAAAAGTTCCTAAATACGAGAGTGCGCTGTGAGCGGGAATGAACCCATTTCACACGTGACGCCAAAGCATAAGTAAAGTACAGTATAGTGGATTGAAAATCATACCATCGAAAGTGAGATTTGCCACGAATCCTCGTCGATACGAAAACTCTGCTACTAGAACTTGGAGGGATAAAAACAAGAGTGAGTGGGCTTGAATATAAAGCTTTAATAAAGACCTTCTAAACGATATAACCCCTCGCTATACTACCTGTATAGTTTCCAGGAAATCATACTACATATAAGTATGAAGTCAAATGTAAATCCACATTATATCCAAGAATAATCCAAAATCACTACATATCGGCAACAACATAATAAAATCATGTGCTCATCAATCTATGATAACCCACGAGTCAGAGTTGCCAAACACAACCTGTACGACTCATAAATCAATCTATGATAACCCACGAGTCGGAGTTGCCAAACGCAACCTGTACGACTCATAAATCAATCTATGATAACACAAGAGTTGGAGTTGCCTAATGCAACCTATACGACTTATACGCAACTTGTACGACAGTGTCGGAGTTGTCCATTGCAACCTGTACGACAATGAAAAAGTTTGTGGATATGGATATGCCATAATGCAATCTAAGCTCAACTATATCATAGTATTTTAGATTATATAAATATATATATGACATGGCATAAAATGCACAAATCAATTTAAAAGCATTTGTGGACTTATCAATCATATATATACAATAAAAAGGAAAATGCCCACTCACCTGAGGTCCGCGCTACGACTCCCTAGCACGAATATCGAGACATCACGAACGATCCTCACCTATATCAATTATTCAGTCACGTCTCAGAACTCTTATCAATAGAACACGTAACTTACATAAAATACATCCCAATGACGTTCTAGAATGATTTGAAACCCATTGACCAAAAGTCAACCGTTTGTCAAAGATCAACGGTAGGGTCCACAACCCTATGTAACTCAATCCGGAAGATCCACATTTAGGATTTCCATTCCGTAACTTTCAAAGATCCACATTGTGCTTCTAAAACATCATACTAAAGTTTCATTACAATCCAACGGTTGGATCTCCGCCAATTGCCAATTCAAGTGGCGGTCAACGTTTTATTTTACGAACTTACAAATCTAATTCGAGAAGATCCGTACGTCATATTTCCAATCCGTAAGTTTCTAATGCCCTTAAATATTACATACTATATTGTATTAAAGTTTGATGACGATCCAATGGTCGGATCGTCAATTCACATAATGTTCAAGTAGCGGTCTTTATCAAAACTATGTTCAAACAATGAGATTTCATCAATCGGACTTCACCTATGGAATTGGGGGGTCAAACTTAGCTTAGAAAGGTCAGGGGATGACTCGGCTTACGTGTCGCTGTACACAGTGGTCGGCCGCCTCGACTCGCCGGACAATCCAACTATTTTATGCATGTGGCCAAGTTCAATTTGGCCGGGAAAAGCCTCAAATCGCCACTATGTTGGAAGTATGCCCACAAAGCCACTCATTTGATGTAATAGCTTTTGGAATACTTATTGTATTAAACTATTATATGTTTAATGAAGGGAAAAGCTTGTTGTTAATCACTATTTATTGTATCATGTGTTTAAGCAATAAGGGAATCCAAGGAAAGTATTTAATCTAAGAGAGAAGTGATCTAAGTAAGTTAGATTAACGAGACCTTTCTCTTATGTTCATTCCTAAAACGTTCCTAGCCATAGGATTGCTAATTGGGCATTGACAATCCGCTAAGGTTAGTATGTGTTATGTCAACTCAAGCGTGAGTATGACTAGTCTCAAGTCATTTAGTGTTGGACACTAAGACAAACACGTAGGTGCTCGAAAGGGTAATCGAGTACACTGAACAACGATCAAAAGAGAGTTCGAACATACATGTCATGTAAGAACTCATAAGTTGCAATATGCAAAATAGTCCTTTGACCTGAGGCATCATAGATGTCTAATGGCTAGGTCCTTGATCTTTGATCATGTCAAAGGCATTCCATCGAGAGTGTCCACGGCATTGTTGGGGTCAAGATATCTAGTCATGTAGACATATGAATGCACAACAAGGGATCTCTAACCTTCCATGGTGGAGGGAGAATACTCTAAGATATGATTCGGGAGTCTTTGGCCAAAGCATATGAATATGACTTAGGAAGTTTGTTCCAAATCATATTCAATTGAATCATATAAAGAAGTATCACATTGGATAGTAGACATGAAACAAACTATCACTCAAACAATGTGATTAAGAGTATTGTATTAGAGAATGACCGTATTGCATTGTAATTGTAACTGATACGTTCTCCAACCACTTCTACTTAGCTTGGGTAGCCATGACATACTGTTAGGTGTCACTCATGGTTTGTGGAAGCCCTGAAGATTAGCAAACACTAATCTTCATCAAAGGGAGAATTGAAATGTTGTTTCAATTCACAATCGATTGTTAAGAGTAACAATCGCCCACTACCTCGCTAATTGGAACCTAATGGATCGTACACCGAGTAAGGATGAAAGTGAAGAAATATAAATGAGATGGATAAGCGATTAAATGGTTTAATTGAGAATGTCAAGATTAATTAATTAGTTAATTAATTTTACGAAAGGTTCGTATTGGGCTTTTAAGTTGGTTTTGGGTTTCGGGGCCCAAAAGTGTTTTGGTCCACAAGACCCATTATGTTTAAGTTGTATGACAACTAAAACAAAATGGGCAATTAGCCCAATAACAAAGACAAGGCCGGCCATAAGGGTGAGTGGAAGCAAACTTGAATTAATTACAAGTTTGCCACTCACATGTGATGTAGTATAAAGTCAACTTTATAGCTTTTTCTCATTAGGGTTTTCTTGAGGCAAAGAAGAGAAACACTTTCTCTCTTTTTCTCTAAAAGGAGGCCGGCCACTTAGGGAAGAATTAGCTAGCAATCTTTTCTTCTCTAAGTCATCCATTTCATCTTCACACCTCATCCTTGGTATGGAGACTTAGAGACACCAAATCTTTGGTGTTCTTGGAGATCCTTTCCTCACATGCTCAAGGAGCAAATGAGCATCAAAAGGAAGAAAATCACAAGGAAGATCCAAGGAGCTAGGAGGTGACTTGAAGGCCCTGCACTTGGGTGAATCCCTTGTGTAAACAAGGATGAGCTTCAAGGGTAATGAATCTCTAAATCCTTCCTTCTCTTTAATATTGTTAAAGAGTCTTGTGGTTCACCATTCACTGGGCTTTGAAGGTCATGGGTTTTAGAATTTTTTTTAATGCATATGTGTTATTAGTTTGCATATGTGTTCAAATATTCTCACATGTTCTTAGCTAGGACAAAATTTTTCCTTCACACTAACCCGCCTAAACCCTAAAATTTGGGTGTTCGTGATTCATCCTCAAATCAACTCCAACGTTCCAACCACTTATTGGGCATTGCTCCTGACCACAAGGGAAGTGTTTTGGTGGTGGTGATCAACGGTGATGACTTCAGAAATGGTGGATTGTCGTCGTGCATGTCCTTGAAGTCGTCGGTGCAGCTCACGAAATCTAGGCCTAAAATCCACCAATTAATGGATGGAAATGGAAGAGAAGAGGTCAATGGATGATTTCCAGGTGAAGAATGGGTGAATTTCGTCGGATTAATTGGTGGGAATTGGCCAGAATTAGACCCGGGTCGAAACCGGTTTTGTCGTGGGTGTGGTTGACGGGAAGAGAGAGATCCTCCCTCTTGATTGGATGCCCTCATATTCATCTAATTGGTCCCTTGCCCTTTGTCTGATTGGTCCACTCCTTCCTCCCTAATTTCTAATTGGTTACAATTCCCACATGGTGGGAGTTTATTTTCCTTTAAATCTATAGTTTAGTGAAACAACTTCAAATGTCCGTAACTATACCATTATAATCTGGACTCGCAAACGACTTTCACCTATGCTATCGTAGCTTCAAAATCTATTCGGAAACATTAATTGTGACTGCGAACGGTCAACGGAAGTCAAACATCCTCACCTCTATAGGCATTTTCGTAAAATCACTATTTAGAAAATTTATAAAACTTAAAATTAGGGACAGGTTGTCACATTTTTAGTGTAAACATGTATTTATTTAGGCTTATTATATTAACATCCCACATATTGTTGAATGCACCCCACATATTTAATACACCCCACATTTGCTTATTCAATTAAAATTTATCTTAATACGCTCCACATACTTCCCCATAATACGCTCACACCCCACACTCTCAACATATACTTTATATTTTCTACACCCCATATTTTCTATACACACTTCACACTCTTCACATCTTACATGTTAGGTGCAAGTGAAAAATCATGGAAGTATCCTTCTTCTATTTATTTTAAGTAAAGAAATAACATGGAATTGAAAAAAGATCAAGGAAGTATCCTTGGAATTGAAAAAAGATCAAGGAATTATCCTTTTTCTTGTTTTAAGATCATTATGTGTGCGCAGAGACATATGGAGAGAGCCATAAGGGATGTCTAGTTCTTGGGTGTCAAACAATTATTGCAGTTTTTGTTTATGCATTTGAATTCAACCACAAAAACCCATGAATAAAAAACAGATAGTACAAAACTTTCAACATGTTCTTATATCTGCATTGCTTTAATAAACAGCTCATAAGAGACCAACGGAGCATTGATGGGTGTTGCTTATGTTTTGTAACAGGTTAGGACTTCCTTCCCTGTTCCTGGAGATGCATTGTTATCGCTACTTCATGACAGTTTTCTTTGCCTAATAAGAAAAAGAAAGCTTTATCAACAAAAACCAGCGCCTTCATCTAAGGGTCATCAAGAACATTCACTTTGTTTGAGAGTTGAACAAGATAAACAATTTAAAGTGATTTGGGGTGTATTTAGAAATTTTTTAATTCTTTTAAGGTTGTAATTGTCATTGTATAGTAGGTTCAATAAGTTATTTAATATTAAATTTAATGTGGGGTGCATTCAACATAATATGGGGTGTTACAAAAAACCATTTATTTATATAATATAATAAATTTATTCAAAAAAAAAATATTCGCCTAGTCCGCCTAGGCGCCTAAGAGCTGGAGCTCAGCCCGCTGCCCGATTGGTGTCTAACATTTTTTAGAACCAAGTGGATTGGTATTAGGGATAACATTATGAAGATGACTGATACTGCTAAAAATTTTAATTTCATGGACATCAACATTGGAGAAAAGTTGTTGATGTTCATGATTCTTCAAGCACTTCATAGCAAGTACAGCCAGTTGAAGGTATCCTACAATACACATGACAAGAACTGGTATGTTGATGAATTGATTGAATACTGTTTTCAAGAATAGACTCGACAAAAAGCAAGAAAAAAGGCAAATATGTCCAGTTATGAATTTTGTGGAATTTGGCCAAGGGAAGAAGTGGTTCATTGTATCTTCTAGTTACTCTGGTAAGAATTCTAAGTCCTCTAAGAACTCTTTTAAGTTCAATGCATTTGCTAAAGTAAATGACTCTTTAAAGGGATCTAACAATTAGAAAACTAAAACTAAAAATATTGATGTTGGAACTAAATTCGCACACCACAACGGATAGAAGAGGTGAGCAAGTCTGCCTACATGTAAGAAAGCAAACAACTGAAGCCAGACCTTGGACCAGTCGGGTACTGGCCAAAGGCTTTCTGACGATCAAGTTATAAGCAATATTAAGACTCAAGCAGTGGGCAAGATAATATGTGTTAAGGAAGCATTACCGGAGGTTTGCCCTAGATGAAGGTATTTATACTAGTCAAGAGATAGACTTTTTAGGATATGAAATTCGTATTAAACCAGGAGAATCAAGAGGATATATAGGATTAGATATTGTTTCCTCTTAGGAGTGTTACTTGCGGTGCACACCAATCCTAAAAAAATTGTAGGAATCTCCAAGAATATAGGAAGCTCGTCTGATCCCCAATCGGATCAGGTTTCTCTGTCTAGTTTACAAGAATGGTTAATCTCATAGAAGTAGGTGGACTTCGCCTACCTTTTCGAAGTATAACAAAATGTGGTGGTTCGTTGGTCCGTTTGAGCAACTCAATCCAATCGGAGCTGTTGAATCTGTGATCGGACTTCTGTGGAACGAGCCTTCCGACCTTACTTTGGTCCTGAAAAATCATGGTCCCACTATTGCCCCTAACTATGTATTTGAAAGGGTGTTCAGCTTAAGGATGGATACTTATCCAAAGACCATGTTTTTCCGAGTAAATCTGGATAGCTACCGTTTGATATTCTTTTGACATGTGTCGATCCAGTCTCATTATTGTTAAGGTAGTGGAGATGTTTCGGATTCAGGGGTGTTATCTCACGAATTGTTCCATAAAGACAGCAATGATGTGAGACATCGATTTGCATGTACACAAGGAATGAGGAGCTGCTTTTTATATTTATGAGTGAATCTGACTGCCGGATGCACAAAACTCGAGGCGAGAAGTTTAGGATTCAACAATGAGATGATTATGAAAAAATCTTCTCTAAATAGCCCCAAACTTCTCCTTTACTTTTCAGATTTTCTTCTTCATACTTCTGACTAAAGGATGGTTCTTCGTAATGTTCCACCAATGTCAGTAAACAACCATGAGACCCTCCTTGAACTTCCAGAGTGCGTAGCCAGAGGGTTGCGATTTGTTCTTTAAGGTTCACCAAAATATGGTGGGCGACTTCAAAACCCGATGAAGACATACCGAGTATTCTGCTAGATTCTCCTTTTCTTAAGCGTCCTCATACTGAGATCCACCTCCTTCCTGGATTTTGATGGCATCTTTTTGCTAACTCCTTGGTGAAGTGAGGGAGTTGTAGAAGCATCGAGTCACAGTTCCATATACCTTAAGTCACCTCTCTTTAGGGTTTCTTTCTTTGCTTATGTTCGCCAAGTGTATTTTCCCTTAGGTGCTAGAACAATTTTCGCTAAGGGTGAGGGCTTATCTCCCCCGATGTTGTACTTTTTTGCCCTATTCATGGGACTTTAACTATGCAATGAATATTTTCACATCTTTCCAGAGTAAGCTTAACTTTGGGTACTAAGTGACAAACTTAAATACGAATAACTTTGTAAGCTTAGGTTGGGTTTCAACCACCTTGATAACATTGCACAAAAATGTTATTCCCAAAACTTAGTGTTTATAAACATTTCCGCGATAAGTAGAGTACTACCATTCTCCAACACTAGGTCTAAAACCCATGAAAAAACTCCTTCTCTGAAACTTGCTTTAATGCATGGATTGGATTAAGGATAAGAAAAGAATTAATCTTGTCTGAAATGTCCTCCAGATCTTATTGTCAACCTAATATTCCATCGCAACGTGTAACAAAGAAGGGGTTTCCCTCTTAGTCCAAATTGCATGTTTGTTCCTAGTGAAAATTAAACAAAACATTCGTTAGGGACTTGGTCGCTGGCACGTGGGATCAAAAACACTTTTGGAATCCTTTTGATAGATCCTATATGCGTCAGACCTTACCATTTCTTATCGGATGACACGTAACTGGCTTTGCTAAGTTACTTCCTCAAATTAGAGCTTCGTTGGAATAAAATTTCCCTTTAGGATTTCCTAGTCTGGATGCCTCCTTCAAACCTGCATTAGGCACGAGATCGCCGCAGAACGTACTTGACATAATATGTTGGTTTAAGATAGAAGTAATCGTACTCTGGAGTCAGAGTTCAGAGCCACTACTAGGATGATTTATGGGTCGCCCTTCTAATTATTACCTTGAATGGCCGGAGCCCAAGTTTGAGTGTGTAACCCACAACCCTTAGGTTGCATGAACTTTCCGGAACCTGAATGGTGCACTAGAAGTTGCCGAAAGAAGGACCACGTCCTAATGTTCGTTGTCCACCTAATCATATCTAGCAAACATAGGGACTCACTAAGCAACAACTATGTTGTTTGTATAGGCAGAATCTGAGAACGAAGTGAACGAACTACCTTCATTCCCCTATAGTTGTTTGTTTTTCGCCTTTCGGTCAGATCGAGGTGGATTTGGTTTACCTTATGGCGGAATTTTTTTTATTTAATCTCTTCTCTATGTCACATCCCTCACTTGTTTAACACGCTCCGGGCCTCTTAAGCAGTTAACATAAATACCACGTAATGGGCTGTAGAAGACTCCTCTAACTTTCATACTTTGAATTTTTTTAGACTTGCACTTTTGCATAGTTGTCAAAGCAATGTAATACGTAGTGTCTTGGCGTATTCCATATACCGTAAAAAAGAAAAAGGAAAGGAAAAATTGTGAGATTTCGGTGCATTATGGTAGCTTGGATAAGGTTTAGAATCGGAATAAGATGATAGTCGAAGATGCATTTGCATACACAGTAGCTACTAAAATCATGCTAAAGCAGTGACATTGAACAACATTCCCTTGATGAATGTCAACGTAAAACTGATTGGTCAAATTGGAAATAAGCAATCTATGTCGAATTTGATTCACTTGCAAAACTTAATGTGTTTGGACCTGTAGTTCTTAGAACTCCACATATGAAGTCCATTGGCTATAAGTGCGATTTTGTGAGAAAGCGTAATGCCAAGAGTAAAATAGTGCGATATAAGGCATGCCTTGTGGTGCAAGGTTTCTCTAAACTTCCTAGGATTGATTACGAAGAGGTGTACTCCCCCGTAAGGAAGTCATAACGTGCCGCTACCTTATTAGTTTGGTAGCTTCCAAAAAACTAGATATACAACTTATAGATGTGGTAGCCACGTATCTTTATAAGGATCTTAATACATATACCTACATCATTAGTTCCCGAATGACTTATATTGAATGGATCAAATAGTTCTAGACCACTGAACAGCCTCTCAATTAGATTGAGGCGTTCGCTCCAATGATTGAAACAATTTGGGCATATGTGGTATAGTCGTCTGACTGAGTATTTGATTAGTCAGGGATATGTGAATAATGAACTATGCCCATGCATGTTTACCAGGATATCACATTCTGGATTTGCGATAGTTTCAATTTATGTCAATGCATGAATTTCATTAGTACTCCTAAAAAGCTTAAGAAAACTGTCTTACACTTGAAGTTGAAATTTGAGATGAAAGATTTAGGAAAAACTCGATACTGTATGGGCTTGGAGTTCGAACATTGTTCAGATGGTATTTTGGTACATCAATCGAACTACACCCATAAGGTGTTAAGAAGCTTTAGCGAGGATAGAGCGAACCTTTCGAGTACTCCTATGGTCCTCCGAACGCTAGATGCAAAATGAGACCCCTTTGTTTCTAAAGACGGTGAGGAAGAGGTTTTGGAGCCTGAAGTTCCATACTTGAGTGCAATTAGAGCTTTGTTGACTTAGCACAGTGCACTAGACTAGACAAGACATCTCATTCATTGTTAATCTTTTGGCAAGATATAGCAACTTGCCTACATGCAGACACTTGACTGGTGCTAAAGACATCCTTTGTTACCTCAAAGGTACTACAGATTTGGGCTTATTCTATCCCTTTGCATTCTTGAGTGGAGTGATGTGGTAGAAACTAACACACAAATTAAACCCTATAAATTATGCAATCGTAGTATGAGTAAGTATGGATCGTTCTATTTCGGGGATTAGAGGGGATGCTAATCAACACAAATTAAACTTATAAAACTGAAAACTAAGTTAAACTAACATCACAACAATGACTGGGGGATTTTGGACGAATTTAACTGAAACAAAATTAAATGGCATCAAGCAAATTAAGTTGTGAATGAAATATGGATGAAATGATAGCTAAAGGATTCTTCTCCACACATGAAACATATGCATACAAATCGATTTCCAGCACTAATTAACTATGAAACAAAGGAAAAATAAAGGATTTGTATGCATATGTTTCATGATTTGTCATTCATGGTTTATAGGAAAAATAAAGGATTTGTATGCATATGTTTGTTCCTAGTAAAAATAACTGTGAACAACACTAATTAATTAGTGCATTCAATGAACAAAGGATTCTTCTCCAAATTAACTATGAACAGCACTAATTAACTCTCAGATTTTCCTAAATTCATTGAATTGGACTCAGCGACGCAACCAAATTATTCTTCTCAAGTTCCCTAACTATGAAAAGCATGATAGAGATACATCTCAAAGATCATTAAGTTCTGTGAAAATCATAAGCAGTGACAAAGCATTCATAACTATGAAAAGCATGATACTCCTGCCAAGGATTTACTTAACTCAATCATGACTAGTGACTTTTACTACTTACAAATATAAGTTCATAACGATTAGGTGAAATTCCCTTATATTCTAGCATCAAATCCCTACATGCAAACTAAGTATGCATCCTTAATAAACATACAAGAATAAGTTTTCTATAAAGCAGATAAGTAAATCGCACTCATGTTTTATGAAAACAATAACTGGATGTAATCAATTTATATAAAACATATGATCATGCTTCGAATTCACCTCTAGCTAAAAAGAAACTTAGTTACACATGTTCATCCTAACTGAAAAGCAATCTAAAATAAACATTGAAACTTAAAACAAAGATAGAAAGAACTCTGAAAATTCCAGCAACTTCAATGGATGAATGGTAGGCGTGGCACCCTCTAAATCGTTGCAGAAATTTCATATATATAGGGGGAAACGGCCGAATCCAAGGAGGAAAGGGATTAGGCATTTTGAATTATTTTAGAACTCTAAGAATCAGGTAGAAAGTGTTGGAATGTGATTAGGATTCCTCCTTGTAGTTGGAGATAAAATAAGATAATGTTGGATAAGATAGGATAAGATAAGATAAGATAGGATAAGATAATGTTCCTCTCCAACTAGGATTCCTCTTTCTTGTGTAATTCCTTGTTTTCCAAGCCTCAACTTTAATTTCTCCAGATTTTAGCACATGTCTAGCACCATTTAAACACCAAAAAGGTCCAGCTCATATGCTATCCATGCATGTTATCCAATCCAAGTCCAAAACTGCTCCAAATTGCTCCATTTAGTTATTTATTGTCATCTTTACCAACTGGACCTATAATAATACGAAAATAACTTAAATTACCAAAATAAATGGAAATTAACTAAGTAAATGCAAAGAAATAAGATAACAAAGTCATACAAATATGCTTCTATCATGGAGCCGTTATCCCCATTAGCCCTCGAGTTGATTATCGCCTTGTTGTTATGCTGACACAAGTTATATATCTAACCTACACAATGCATGTTCTCAAACGGGTTATGCTTTTACCGTTGCAGACACTAGTCAACCAAACAAGCCTTAGTTGCAACTTTTTCATACCATGTTGAAATTCTCTTCTTCATGAAGTTACGTGTGAATGCTTCTGGTTGAGAGCGATTTCTAAGCATATTGGAAACATTTGCGGACTTTCTTCTGTCGTTGAATTATCCTACAACGATTAATGAAGATGGTGTTGCATGTATCAACCATATCAAGATAGGATACATCAAATGAGACAACATAAAGCATATTGCTTCGAATTTTTTCTTTCACATTTGCAACAAAAAACATCAGAAAATTGAAGTTAATCAAATCTGATCAGAGGACAACCTCTCCAACCTCTTCACAAAGTCATTGCCAAAGTATACCTTCTAGAAGCTTGTTCAAGGATTAGTATCCGTTAATTGTCTGATTTGCAATGTTTGTAGTTCTCATTTGGAAGTTTTGTCAAACTCAGGGGAGTATCTAGAAGTATACTCACTTGAACTTAATGTACTCTTTTTCTCTACGATTATGAGCATTTTTTCCACTGGATTTTTTTCGACCTGACGAGGTTTTAACTAGACACCTATCTTAGGCTAGTCATACCCTTATGTGTATTTACTTGCATCTTGAAAGCATTTAGTTTTGACTTAATGCAACTTCTCACTTTTCTCCATAGACTATGGTTTTTATCCTACCTTGAGTTGTTCCATAGCCAGGTTTTGAGAGTTTTACTACTTATGCATTTTTTTCGTTTGTTTTGAGACTTGCATTCGCTCATTGTGCCGACGACTTCATCAATTACTTTTACATCATCAAATGAAGATGTAATGCGTCATTTGTTTGAGTATTTACACACTCAAGGGACTGATGCAATCCTAATTTCAAATGAAGATGTAAATCCCACTCCTAATAGATTATTTGTAGGCTTCTATGATATCTTTTAAATAGTTTTCATGTTGTACTTGTATTACTTGGAGATCAAGATTCTCTCTCTATTATTACTATAAATAAAGACACAATAGGATGAAAAATGACACCATAAAATTTCCAAACTCTCTCTCCCTTCTCTCTCTCTCCCTCTCTCTCTTCTGCCATCCCTCTCTTTTTCCTTAAAATACACCTACAACATGAGTTGATTTCTTTTCTAGTTTTTCTTTTTCTTCTTTCAAAATTATCTTCTTTTTTTTTGAAAAAAAAAAACAATAGTATCTACACTAAGAGAGTGAGAAAGTGTGCTAAGTTTTACAATGAATCTGCCATAATAATGTGGTTCAATTTCACTTTTGACGAGAATCTTCAAAATTATCTTTTAGTTGAATTGATCCAGAATCTTGATTATTTAATTAATTAATTTCTATCCAAAAAAATTTTATTTCTATCAAACACGACTTGAAATCCAACCCCCCTTTTAATACTCTTTCTTGCGCAATAAATAAACATCAAAACCCTAAACCATGTGAAAACATACTCTTATTATTTAATTAATAATTAACAAAGAATTAATATTAATGGCTGGAGCTGACATGAAGGGAATTCTGGTTCTGGACAGTGTTTGCAGGTTTGGATGAAGCTGTTTAGATTCAAAAATTTTAATCATAGATTCAAAAATTTTAATCAGATATGGCAGAGCCATTTTCGACATTGTTTGATGTTTCACTACATTGCACACTCCACGTTTACTTTTTTATTTTTTTAACAAACTATATTATCTATAAAAAGAGAGTTAGTTAAGTCTTCCAATGGGCTAGCAATAATGTGGTTCAAATTCGCCTTTAACGAGAATCAAACCTAAGACTTCTCACTTGCAAGTGAAGAGGAATATCACCAGACCATAGCACTAGGTGGCTACTTAATTCTGGTGTTGTTGATGAAGTACCTCAACTTATGCTTATTGCTCAGTCCCAATGCCCTTCTTACTATTGTAAGAGGGCAACAGCCTTGCAACCATTGAAATACAAAGGCAATAAGCAGCTCGATTACCGCTTGACGGAAAGCAAGCACTGTTGTAATACAAAAATTTTAAAAATTATGTGTAAACACATCCAGGCCCGCACAAGAGATATAGTTTGCCTTCAAAACTTGCACAAATGCCTGATGAATAATTACCATTACCGCCTTTGCTGAAACTTTCAGCAAACAAGGTTTACCTGAAACCACCACTCGAACAAGCAATTGGTCTGCTACCCCCAGTGGTCCGAATATATATTTCATCATACGGCATTTAGCAAGAAGCCTTCGAGTTCGCAAGTGGTTTGACAATATAGATGGGGGACTGCACTAGTATTTCAATTCAAGACAGGCTGCTTCGGGTTCGTACTCTATCTATAAGCATTTGCCGGCCTGACAAATCTTCCTCGTAACCAACAACCTGCGTTGTAAAATTTGAGCATGAGGATGTAAAATTGGAAAGAATTTTGGCTAGAGCCATAGACGTTTTTCTAAATGTGTCACAAGTGCATAAGGTTCACCGAAATTGACAAAATTATGTTTCCTAAATCCTAATGTTAATATACTAATAAAAAAAAATTATAATAACAACTTGATAGGCATCAGATAAGCTTTCAGATTTAGATAGAGCAATGCAGTTGAGTATCAGCTGAACCTGAGACTCGGTCTGTGTTTCGCTAAAACCATCGTAAAAGCCAGCCTTTTGTTCTCCGGAAGGATTGTGCATGTCATCTTTTTTCCCAGCACTGAAAAAGAAAATAAGTTCAATATCAGAGTCAAATGAGAGCAGAAACATAATGCAGAACCATCATCTTTTGAAGCAGGATCAGCAAATTCTTTATACAGAAGCCTAGTAGCAAAGGAATTCTTTTAACAGAATTTCCGCACGACATGATTGCCTTGTTTTTACAACAAAAGGAATCTATGTCACACCATAACCATGCGACGAGTCTCACGACAATTTGGTCAATCATAGATCAGGGATGGAATCATACATTGAAATCCACATACATGAAATCAAACTCATATTTCTGATTCATAAAGCATAAGAAAGATACCGTATACTAACATTCAACCAATATCAAGACAAAAATAAAAAAGTAAATCATATACATGCTTAATGTTAACAATCCCTAATAATATCCTAAGGGAGAGGAAGTGTGGGAGTGAGGGAGGGGCAAGGGAAAGCTCATCATCCGTTCACGAAAGTAAAGAAAACATTTAGTTTCATTAATCAAACACATGCAATGATTCACTGGAACTTTGGTGTGAAAGGAAATATATGAAATAAGTTATACGAGTAAAAAGATATAATGTCACCTGTTTAACCAGTTAGATCTCGATAATCCAATGACGGAGTGAGAATCCGAGCGCTCTTCACGAAGAATTGAACAATCCGGTGAAAAAATCTGTTTAACAATCCAGCAATGTAGTCATACAAAAGTTGATAGTGAAACAATGAAATTTAGTGTCTAAGGGTAAAAGGATACATTGCTATCACACAAACTTCTCCCTGGCGATTGCTGATCATGAATCTACAGAGAAAAACAGATAAAACTTACAAAACAGATAAACTTGAAAGGCAACCTAAAGATTGTAAGATATCCAACATATTTACCTTACTTGTCTGCTCCAGTAAGTCCTCAATAGCAGAAGCTACATCAGGAACAACTGAAGAAACTTCACCCGGAACTTTCTTGCTGACTCCAGTGGTACAGACAGGAATACTTAAATGCACCCCAGAAGAGTCAACTTTTGAAACCCTTGCCTTCTTATTGGAAAAGCTTGATTCTTTGGCTTCTTCTCTGAGGCTGTCATTTCTATTGCCAATAAATTCAGCTGATGAGTTTCTCGGGTCTTGTAACTGACTTGGACACTCAGATGAATTACCTCCAAATATTGTTTGAAAAGCTTGTGTAGGATACTGACTTGTGGTGCACAGCCCTGCCTCCCGATCTTCAGCAGTGACTTCTTTTGGACAAAATTGGTCAAGAGCAACGACTTTATTCTGCCAAACAGTGAGGAGTTAAGGCATAAATGGTCTAAATAAATTCCCACATGCAAGTAGGCTTTTTATGCAAATGTGTGCAAACTAACTGTCAAACGATGATAACAAAGGCATACCTGCTTCACACATTCATATATCCAGTCGGACGTAATTGTGTATATACCATATTTAAGAGCAGCCTCATACTTTGGTCCATTGTTAAACTTGCATAGCAAATGGGTAACCTTCCTCGTAAACTTTTCCACAAATTTAGCTCCAAGTGTATAACATAAATTTCTTAGTAAAACTCTATCTTTCTCATTATATTGAGAAACACAAAACCGAAAGTTTTCATATCCAGGCAAAGGAATCAGGCAGGGAAGTGGAGCATATAGAATGTGACTAGTAACACCCACCAAGCATCCGTCCTTCAAAATTGTTTTAATCTCATCAGCATTTGGAATGAGCAGAGTACATATTTATTATAATGGGAATTCAATAAGTAAGGAGCTAATCAAATGATGACATACAGATATAAAAGGCAATAATAAACGACAATAAAAGAAACAAATGTTAGAACAGTAAAACTAATTCAACTTTATGCATCTAGGTCTTGGAATATATGGTGAGGTGTGGGTGAGATATACAGAGGTCTTTGTTTAAAATCATACCCATCATATAAAAATATAACATAATATATAACAACAAAATCTGCTTTAACAAATGAGTTTTAAAGTGTTTCCAAAGATAATACGAGGACTGAGGAAAACATAATAGTGATGAGAAAATTATTTAAATAATATAAAAAAGGATACATCTCTCAGTCTCCATTAAGTGATCCTTTTGTTTATTTCATACAGCAAGTGGAGAGTAAAGAAAGACCAATGATGGGTCCAAATTTTGTGAAACACTTTAAGTCATGTTGGCATTCCATATCAGAAATCCAATCTAAGTTCCCTCTCCCTTAAAATCATCACGCTTGTGAGATGAAGATTTTTGCAGCCTCAAAGAAAGTAGGCTTTACCTCACACCACCCACAACTCAATATTCTTGTTTTCTCAGTTAAAACTCAATATTCTGATCTTAAGAGAGAGAAGAAAAGAAATAACAGTTTCTATTTTCTTCTCTCCTCTCCTCTCCATCAAGTGGAAAACACAATACCAGGTTGAAGATACATGCATATAATTTTTTACGACGTATTCAGATATGCATGCATAAATGTCAAGTCATGTCACAGCATGTGGAAGAATTAGTTATCCAAACATGTGTCAGCATATAGTAATGGAACAGAAGGAAAGGCCTCGTAGACATTGATCGAGACAATGCATTTATGAATTACAGAATATACCTCCAAACACGACCTGATCCAGTGACTTGATACATATGTACTTTCAGTAGCATCCAGGGATATAGGTCTCGCACCATGACATTCAATAGTGAAGTGCACTTTCTGTTTTATATGGCCATCAACTAACTCTCCTCCCCCTTGAATTACCCATTCAATGATTTGACCTCTCTGGCAGTTAAAATAAAAAATATTACACATAACAACAAAATGAAATCAAATGTTAAAGTTATGAGGACTGCTAGTAAAATCTGCATTTAAACAAATTACCTTATCTTCAGGAAAGGAATTTGAAAAGCAAAATATTCTCCCCTTAAAGACGGATGATGGCTTGCCATTCTGAACATTGAAATCATGTTGCACCTTCTGTAGACCATTTGTTTTATCATTTAATTGAACCTTACTTTTGCCATTTAGGACAGTTAGCTTACTTCGTTTGGATAGTCCAACAGCTGCTTCCATGGATCCATCACCTTTCATGTTAATTTCTGGTTTCTCTTCTTTGTTCTTCTCCAACATTCCCATTCCAGTTGCAGCACTTGTGTTCCTTTGTAATTGATCAGCAGGCATGCTTAGATGAGCCATCAAGATTCCACCTTTAACCTTGTTAGTCATACTTGTTAGTGCTCCTGGTAAAAAAGGGAGGATCAAAGTCAATAACAAAGTCTGCTCAGGAACTGGATAAACAAAATTACATATATATCTGAAAGATACGAAGACAGATAAAGCTACAATTTCAATCCAACAACATAAAAATTTGCATGTGCTTGGGAACAAATATAGAACTAATTAACAAAAATGCATGTTTAACTTATTAAAAACCTTCAGGAAGAAGTAGATCGTGGGCGATGTGCCTTTGGAGAACAGGGATCTCTTTTTTCTCACGATCACAATCTTCAAGCCAGGCAGTTCTAACAACATGAATGACACCTAAAGCTGCAAGACCCCTTACCTCTTTCTTTTCGCTGTGAAATTATAAAAGAAAGTCAGATATTCAAACAACAAAGCAATAATTATGTCTTTACCATCCGAAAAGAACAACTTACATTTCTGAAGGAGTTCCAACTACTATGTGCGTCAATTTATCATTGAACGACATATATCGGGAGCCCCCACCTCTGCGAACCATATTAACCAGTCTACGCAATTCGGAAGCTTCAAAGCCAATGAGAGATATTCTACATTCTGACAAGTACAGGTCATCACCTTCAGACTGAGAATCATCGGCAACACAACCATCAAGGTTCACTTCACTTTTGGAGTCCAAGGGATCCAAGGTAGGTGCCTTACTATCCTCATTTTTCACAACAAAAGGAGCATAAGAAAATATAGTGGTCATCTTTTGTGAGACAGTAGCTTCTAAATCAGAATCCACAGTTCCAGAACAAGGGGCAGCTGTCAAGTTTGAATCTGAAACCACCGATGGTGGCACAAATTGCAAGTTCCCACTAGCACTGCTTTGGCTATTCTGCAAAGTAAAGCAACCCCTTACACTTTTATTTGAAGATATAGAACCACCTTGAACAGGATAGGACTCCTCATTAAGACAAGCTATTCATCCAAAAAAAGGGGAAGATAGTGAGAGAGATGATTGCAAGGGCTGACATGTAGCATAAAAACCCAAGAGATGGAAGAGAATATAAAGTAAAATCCCATAAATTCAAAGATTGCCATAAGCTGTAGTGAATCCTTACCTCTTTTAGAAATAGATTGATCAAACCATGTTTGAGTTACAATCTGAATGTGGCCCCATCTTCGTGCAACCTTGTATTTGTCACCTTCTGGAGCTTACAAATAGTCAAGAAAACCGACACATAGAATTGAATAACATGCAATCTCGAAACTCAGTGCTGATTGATGATGCAGGATTAGAAGGAAGATATTCGTGAATGCACTTTAAGCAAAAAGAACACACGCATATAACTGACCACTAACCCGAACAGAGATTGAAAAACAACAGTCAAAACAAAGTGTTCATGCAACCTAATTGTTTTCACATCAAGGAAGCGAAAGAAAAAGCAGCAATGCATGCAAAAATAATGCATTTACTCATAAAATCAAATTAATTTACAAAGAAAACTTAGGATTGTGTAGAATATGTTTCTCATAATCCTCTCTTTATGAAAATCAATCAAGTAATTAAGAATTGCTGAATAATTTGAGGTTGCAGAAAATTAGAAAAGGTGTTGTACACTATAAGAAGTCGAAGGTGGGGTTGAAGTAGTGATTCAGAAAAAAAATGCAGCTACGAATAAAACTAAATCTGGGTTTATAGCGTATTGAAGATAAAATACCAAACATAATATTTGAAGGTTTGCTTCATAAAGTTGAGACTTGTACTTCTATATATGAGGATATGAAGAAATAAAATAACACATACAATGCAAAACAGTTGTCTTCATCTTCGAACCCCAAAAGGATATATCAGAAATTAAATGCGTGCACTTCTTTGTTAGTTCAGCAGAATATTTTCCACCATTTTCTATGATAAGCTTTTCAATCTTCTTTCGCTCATCTGAAGAGAAAAAGCACATTTAGGAAAACATTTAAGAATAACAAAAATATACATAATTCTCACACAGAAAATAGGTAGCTACTTGAGAACCTGCTGGAATTCTGGTTACAGAGATTGTCAGCCCAGAAAAAGGAAGAACCCTAAATGAATCTTGAGACACAGTGCGATGCTCTTTCCAGCACTGATATAACCAATTAACAGTGACAATTGGCTTCTTCAAAGTATTTAAAGCCCACTGCATAAAGAATAACAACTCAGTAACCATATCTTTTACCATAAAATATCTGCTATAATCCCTTTTCCCAAAACACCTTCTCAGATAGTGTCTGATTTATCGTCAAACCCCAAATATAAAAATCCTTATTCTTTAAAGCGATTGCAAGAGAACCCCATCATTGAGTTCCATTTAGAATTTACAAACATAGTCAAATTATATGAAATTGCACATGAGAGTTTGTAAATAAGTTTTTCAAGTTTTGTTATTAACTGACATGTATAGAAATTTCAAATTCCAATACCTTGATGGAGAAATGAATCAAATTGTATGAAACCTTGAAGAAACAGAAAAGTTAAGTTACTAACCTTGTATTTTCCAGCCAATACATTCTTCACAATGACAAAGTTAACATCCGAAGATGTTTGCGTTTGCAAAACTCCCCCCATTGCTGTTACTAACTTCTCTATCTTAATCTGCAACACAATGATAAGCAATGGAATACCAATGATGAGAGAGAGGGGGTTGCTACGCTGCTTATAAATGTAATAGATAGGAGTGGAGATGAACAAAATTGAATATAAGAATGCATGTTTCTAAATAGTAACAGTAGAAGACAATTGAAAAACATGGATAATAAACTTTATCAAATGGAAGTAACAAAGATTGAAAGATTTTTCTACTGAATTCAGAAAGAACAATCTAGAAAAACTCAAATAAGTGATATTCAGAGATAGATGACAGATGTTTGCTCCCATTGTAATACTTAGTAAGCTACTGTTAGAATTTTGCTCCAATTTGAAACATTACGCACACAAGCTGCAGGCACAATACCTTTTCGTCCCCCTGAAAACCCGACGCAAGTACTTTGGAACCATCCATTGCAAGGCAACAAGTAAACCCTTGTTTAGGCAGAGCCCTATGCTCACTCGCACAAGCAAACACGCATTGAGGACCTGCTCAACATCGGAAACACATATCCAAGTCATCACCACTTCCCAAGAAAGGAATTGAATTAGAAATTCAAAAGAACAACCATTCATCCCATATCAAAAACTTCTTAAGTTCGCATGGTTTACAATTTAACAGATACCCAATTGTGCCTTGACTTAATGGTTCAATTGGGTAAGGCCATTAGCTATCTGTAGTCTACTTAATTAACTACAGAACTGTATTACAAAAAATTTAAACAGAAAAAGGGAAACATTTCGTGCAGACTTGCTTTGTATATCACTATGAACCATTCTGTAATTAAATAACCATTATCTTCTCTATCATATCAACAATCAAGACTCAATTCCTCAGTTCACTTCACTAAAAACAACAAAATTATAAACCCTGATTCCTAATTCACATAATCGAAAAGCAAATACTGAATCCGAATTCGCACAACAAAGCATACCTAGCAAATTGCAACCTTTGGCTCTAAGATACTCAAACTTCACCTGAAAATCGAGAGAAAAAAAAAATCAGAAACCAGAAGTTGAACGAAGCGAATACAAAAAAAGCTGAGATTTGAGAGGAGTTGAGACGACACAAACGTGATCGGAGGACTCGATGACGTGGTAGTCGTTGGGGGCGGTGCGAGAAGGGTCGCAGCAGAGGAAGACATTGGCGCCGTTGTGCTTAAGCGCGTCGTGAAGAGCGTCGAACATCTCGGGCGGGACCAGGTTCCGCGACATGAAGACGTTGGCCCCCTGAAACGCCGCCGTTTTCCGCATCTTGGGGGATGCCGGAGACGTCGAAGATGGAGCTCTGGAGAGAGAGAGAGAGAGAGAGCTGAGTGGAATCAGTGAATTAGGTTTTTCAGTTTTGGAGAGCTCCTCCGTGAGGCTTTGAATTTGGGGATAAAGAGAGAAGGGAAAAAAAAAAGAGGGAAAGGGAAAATTAAAAGGCGGGAATTGCCTAGTGAAGACGTCGCCGTTGCCGTTGGGTAGTACGGATTGCAATCGCCTTTTCTCCCTCTTTTTCAGGCAATTTGACAAAATGGTTATTTTCAAATTTCAATTCCTGAAATTATCGGTTTCTTAGTATGTCGAGCATATTTTATTGTTGCGCCGTTAATATTTGATTTATATGCCTATAATATTTAGTTTCGGTTAGTTCGATAATTAGAATTTTGTTGTAGAAATTAGTGGGTGAATGCCCACTCAAACGAATGTAGACCTTAGAATAGTGAATTAGTAGTGGACGTATGATATTGTCAAAAGAAGCAATGATTCTCTTATTTGTATATCATGGGAGTTGCTCTATAAATAGAGCACTCCGAATGCTATTGAGATGTACACTATGAAAACACTGCGAAAGAAAGCAAGATAAATAATATCAGTATCTCTTACCTCCTCTACACTACTTTTGTGTTATAGCTACTAAACTTATAGTGTGATATTTTGCACTTGCTTCGCTCCTATCCTTAGAAAGGTTATCTTTCTAACTTTTGCCTATTTATAACACGTTATTAGCACGACTCTCTAACCTTAAATAGTTCACATCTCCCTTCATTGAAAAAAAAAAATGCTTCCTTTAAGGTTTTTCCTGTTTTTCTTCTTCTTCTGCTTCATCTGCGTGATACATCCTCGCGATGAACTGCTAGCACCATGCCTGCTTCTCGTTCTAAATTTAACAGATACTTATATCTTTGATTTCTTGTTTGGTGCAATTCATGGTTTCTAACCAAGTGTTTATTTATTTTAATTTTACTGTAATCAAAGATGGTGTGGTACAATCACCCATCTTGAACTGCAAATTTAATTTTCACTACGATCAAAGATGGTGTGGTATCATCGCCTATTTTGGACTGTAAATCTAATTTTAATGCAAATTTTAGGTGGAGTGGTATAATCACCCACCCTACCCTGCATATTTAAATTTATCTGCTGTTTAATTTCATTGCAATGTTAGGTGGTGCGGTATAATCACCCACCCTGCTCTGCGTATTTAAATTTTCATGTTGTTTAAGTGGTGCGGACTAATCACCCATCCTATACTTGTTTCGATGAGAATGGTGCGGTACAATCACCCTTCTCATTAATCATGAAAATCTCGAGCCTGAAGTTTCGAGTGCTTATCATTTTTTTGCCCGAAAATCAAAATGAAAAATTTGTAAGAACCAGAAGTTCTAACACTATATTCTTCCAGGAATACATATTATTGCAAGTTCTTACACATCTCATTTTTCTTTCAGAAAAGAAAATGGTGAACTTGGCAAAGCTTGATTTTGCTGCCCTGGACATTACTGGGAAGAATTACCTTACATGGGTACTGGATACCAAGATCCATCTGAAAGCAGGGAATCTTGGAGATACCATTAGGGAAGAAAACATCTCATCCTCTCAAGATCGGGCGAAGGCCACGATCTTTATTCATCGTCATCTTGATGAGGGACTAAAGAGCGAATACTTAATGATTGAAGATCTGTTAGCTCTCTGGAAGGCCTTGAAAAACAGATACAATCACCAGACAATGGTGATTCTTCCAAGAGCTCACTATTAGTGGACTCACCTAAGGATCCAGGATTTCAAGTCAATGTCTGTGTACAATTCTGCGTTGTTCAGAATTACCTCTCAGATGAAGCTTTGTGGGGATACCATTACTGAAGAAGATATGCTGGAAAAGACTTTCATCACATTTCATGCCTCTAACGTGCTCATGCAGCAGCAGTATAGAGTGCGAGGCTTCACTGAATACAACCAGCTGATATATGTGCTTTTTGTAGCTGAACAAAACAATGAGCTACTGATGAAAAATCATCAGTCCCGACCTACTGGATTTGCACCATTCCCAGAAGTGAATATTGCTTCCCTCGAAGTGAACGCCACATCCTTTGGTGGCGATAATCATAAACGAGGACGTGGCCACAAGCAAGGTTGGTGGAACAGGAAAGGCAAGAACCATGGTGGTCAGTCTCACAACCAGGTTCCAAGGAAAAATTCAGGCCCGAGCTTTAAAAATGGAAATCACCACAAAGGCAAAGCTCGTATGAACAATACTCCTATAAACTCTGATGGAGCCTGCCATAGGTGTGGTGGCGATGGGCACTGGGCGCGTACATGTCGTACCCCAAAACATCTAATGGATCTATATCAAGCCTCCCTCAAGGAGAAGGGTGTCGAGACTAATTTCCTCAACCAGGCTAGACTAATGGATATACCTTATCCAATGTGTGACTTATCAAGACAGTTGAACACAACCCACCTAGATGTCTCGGACATAATTGTGGAAAGGGGGAATGAAGTGTATCGGTCCAACTAAATCATTTATGTTTGATGTACTTTTATTATTCTGAACTTGTAGTTTAAAACTAGTATTTCAATTCAATAAAAATGGCATTTAAATTTCCTATTATAAGTTGTTTTTAACCGTGATCCCCTTTACTCAGAAAGCATGGATAAAAACTATGGTTATTCTCAGAACATGAGAAATGGCAGAGATATTTGTCTTGCAGACAACACAACCACACATACAATACTTCGTGATCGAAAGTATTTCTCAAGCTTGATGCTTACAATAGTAAGGGTAACAACAATATCAGGCCAATCAGATGTAATTGAAGGCTTAGGGAAAGCCCAAATTATGTTACCAAATGGAACAATATTGTCCATACATAATGCATTGTATGCTACTCGATCTACTCGAAATTTGTTGAGTTTCAAAGACATACGCTTAAATGGATACCACATTGAAACGAAAACTGCAGAAAATGTGGAGTATCTATGCATTACCTCCAATGATACCCAGAAGCGTATATTGGAGAAGTTGCGTGGTTTGTCGAGTGGATTGTATTATACATACATAAGGACAATTGAATCACATACTGTCATGAACCAGAAGTTCATTGATTCAAAAGTTTACATGTTTTGGCATGACCGTCTGGGTCATCCAGGATCCACCATGATGCGTAGGATCATTACCAATTCTAATGGACATCCATTATTGAGCAGAGACATTGTTATCTCAAATGATAACCCTTGCAAGGCTTGTTCTCAAGGGAAGTTGGTAATTAGACCATCACAATTAAAGGTTGATGTTGAATCCCCATCATTTTTTCAAAGAATTCAAGGGGATATTTGTGGACCTATTCAAGCATCTCGTGGACCATTTCGATATTTTGTGGTTTTGGTTGATGCATCTACCATATGGTCACATGTTTGTCTTTTGTCTACTCGAAATGTAGCTTTTGCTAGACTTCTTGCTCAGATAATTAAGTTACGAGCACAGTTCCTAGATTACCCCATTAAGTCAATCTAATTGGATAACGTTGGTGAATTTACATCTCAAACCTTTGATGATTACTGCATGACATTAGGCATTGATGTTGAACACCATGTTCCTCATGTCCATACTCAAAAGGGTTTAGTAGAAGCATTGATCAAGCGGCTTTAGTTAATAGCTCGCACTCTGATCATGAAAACAAAATTGCCAATTTCTACATGGAGACATGCCATCTTACATGCAGCATCATTGGTTCGATTGAGGCCTATAGCCAACCACCAATACTCCTCAGTACAACTCGTGTTTTGGTATCAGCCAAACATTTCACATTTACGAGTTTTTGGTTGTGTTGTTTATGTGCCTATTGCACCGCCACAACGCACTAAAATGGGACCTCAGCGTAGACTGAAAATTTATGTGGGTTTTGATTCACCATCTATCATTAGATATTTGGAACCCCTGACAGGTGATATGTTTACAGCTCGTTTTGTTGATTGTCACTTTAATGAGACAGTATTCCCGTCATTAGGGGAGAAAATACCGTTCCAGAAGAATGGCAAGAGCTGACATGGGTTGTACCCACCTTGTCTCATTTTGATCCACGCAGCACTCAATGTGAAAATGAAGTGAAAATGATCGTTCATCTTCAAAGTATTGCAAATCAAATGCCAGATGCATTTAATAATGCTATGAAAGTGACAAAATCACATATACTAGCTGTAAATGCACCTGCAAGAATTGATGTCCCTGTTGAACAAAATAAAGTGGCAGCGAATGATTCATCTGGTGCACGCCTGAAGCGTGGTAGACCCCCAGGTTCAAAAGATTCAGCCCCTCGAAAGAGAAAGACAATGGCACAGCTGAATCCAAATGAAATCATTCAGGAAGAGAGAATGAATGACAAATCCACAATTCATGATTATGGACTTCCAGAAAAAGAAAATATCCTTGATGAGACACATGTCCCTGAAGAGACAGCAGTACATGAGAGCAAAGAAATCTCCATAAAGTATGCATGTACTAATGAATTATGGGATCATAATGAAATAATAATCGATGATATGTTCGCATTCGCTGCCACTGAAATCATATTAAGTGATGATATTGAGCCCCGCTCCGTTGATGAATGTAAACAGAGACAAGATTGGCCTAAGTGGACAGATGCAATCCAGGCATAATTAAATTCCTTGGAAAGGCGAAATATTTTTGGACCGGTAGTCCAAACTCCGCCTGATGTAAATCCCATGGGTTACAAATGGGTATTCACAAGAAAACGCAATGAGAAAAACGAGATTGCAAGATACAAAGCACGACTCGTTGCACAAGGCTTTTCACAAAGACCTGGAATTGATTATGAGGAGACATATTCTCCTGTAATGGACGTAATTATGTTCTGTTACTTAATAAGTTTAGTGGTTTAAAAAAAGCTTGACATGCGACTTATGGATGTCATCACTGCGTATCTATATGGAGAATTAGATACTAACATATACATGAAGGTCCCAGAAGAACTTAAGTTGCCTAAAACAACTAACAAACCACGAGGTATGCTCTCGATCAAATTAAGGCAATCATTGTATGGGCTGAAACAATCTGGACGAATGTGGTATAATCGTCTCAGTGAATATTTGATCAAAGAAGGATATATCAACAATGTCATTTGCCCTTGTGTGTTCATTAAGAAATCCAATTCTGGATTTGCTATAGTGGCATTATATGTTGATGATATGAACCTAGTTGGAACTCCTGAAGAGCTCAATAAAACTGCTGAATATCTGAAAAGCGAATTCGAAATGAAAGACCTTGGGAAAACAAAATATTGTCTCGGCCTGCAGATCGAGCATTGTGCTAATGGAATTTTGGTCCACCAATCAGCTTATATTGAAAAAATCCTGAAGCGATTTGGCATGGACAAGGCTTATCCACTCAGCACACCAATGGTCGTTCGTTCTTTGGACATTAAGAAAGATTCATTCCATCCAAAAGAAGATGATGAAATAGTCCTTGGTCCAGAAGTACCATATCTGAGTGTAATAGGTGCTTTATTGTATTTAGCACAATGTACTAGACCATATATAGTTTTTTCAGTTAACTTGTTAGCAAGATATAGCTCTGCTCCAACAATTCGTCATTGGAAATGAGTCAAAGATGTTTTGCGATACCTTCGTGGGACAACAGACATGGGTCTCTTATACTCAAAGAAATCCACAAATGACCAAATCCTTGCTGGATATGCAGATGCTGGTTTCCTCTCTAATCCGCATAAAGCCCGCTCACAAACTGGATATGTGTTCAAGAATGGAGATACAACAATCTCATGGCGCTCAACAAAGCAAACATTAGTTGCTACATCTTCAAATCACTCAGAAATACTTGCTTTACATGAAACAAGTCGTGAATGTTCTTGGTTAAGATCAATGATCCATCATATCCGGAATTCATGTGGTCTACCTTCGAAGACAGACAATCCAACTATTATCCATGAAGATAATGCAGCTTGTGTTGCCCAAATGAAGGAAGGATTCATTAAGGACGATAAGACTAAACATATATCTCCAAAGTTTTTCAGTGCACATGAACTTGAGAAGGCTAAAGTTATTGAAGTCTGACAAATCCGTTCCAATGAAAATATGGCAGACCTGATCACTAAGTCTCTACCAAAGTGCACGTTTCAGAAGTTAGTGCAGAGTATCAGATTACGTCGACTTACCAATCAGCTAAATTTGAAGAATGCGAAATCAGGGGGAGATAAATATCAGGGGGAGCATCCATGATACATGCTTGTTGTACTCTTTTTCCTTCGACTAGGATTTTTCCCACTGAGTTTTTCCTATCAAGGTTTTAACGAGGCAACATAAGCATACTTAACACTATATCAACAATCCAGGTAAAGTTGTACTCTTTTTCCTTTGCTTTGGTTTTTTCCCACTGGGTTTTTTTATAGGAGCATATTTATACGACTTAGTTAGCTTGTTCTTGTGCATTTATGTTGTTATTTCTTAGTCAATTATGTATTTTAAGCTATTTTCGTGTATTTGTAGGTCCTAATAACAAAGTTGGCAAGAAAGTGCATTTTGGTGCATTTCGGAGCAATTTTGGGTTGAAATGGATTGCATGCATATGGAGCAAGTTGGATGGACGTTTTTGGTGTTTTAAAAAGGGTTTCAACATATGCAAAAATCTGAATAATGAAGTTGAAGTGTGGAAGTGTGCAGATACATACACTTAAGGAACAATTTGAAAGGAAAAGAAGTGAAAGATGTCATTTGTTGGATTGTTTTACAAGTTGTATTCACATTTCCAGCAACTACAAACATAATTGCAAGATGAAATAATGAAAAACATGTGTGTGAAAGTTGTCTAACAGCTAGTACATGTGGAAGTGAGTTGGAACACAAGGCAAAGAGTGCAGAAAATCAAGTTTGAAGGCATATGGTGATAGACGCATATTTATGCGACTTAGTTAACTAGTTTTCTTGCATTTACGTTATTAGTTCTTAGTTATTTTAGTACTTTAAGCCATTTTCGTGTGTTTGTAGGTCCAAAGGGCTAAGGTAGCAAGAAAGTGCATTTTAGTGCATTTTGGAGCAGTTTTGAGCTTGGAATGGATTACTTATGATATGAGCAAGATGGATGGACGAATTTGAAGACAAAAGAGGCTAGGAACATGCTAAAAATTTGGTGAAACAAATACAAGTTGCAAGAAGGGATAAATTTCTAGAAGGATTGGCCAAAACTTCACTCAAAACCATGCATACCCCATAAAATTCATCAATGCCGTGGCCTTCCCTTTGTTTCACTTCCACCAGATTTTTTAGTGATGATGCAATGCCTATCTCACCAGATTTTTTAGTGGATGATGTAATGCTTAACTCACCATGACATTTGAGTGGATGATGCAATGCTTAACTCACCATGACATGTGAGTGGATGACTCAAAACCTACCCTCACCAACAATTCTCCACCTTGCCATGCCTTACCTACTTCATTCCACCAGATTTTTGCATTAAACATGTCCATCCTCTTCCTATAAATACCATGGCAGCAACCTCATTCAAATCATCCAGAAATTAACCATTCTCCAAGCCTTCCCTTGCCTCTCCCTACATATCTAAACCCCCTCCCATCCATTCCTCCAAATAACCAACCCTTCAACATCATTCCAACCTTGTTGTTGCGGCAAAGAGAAGGAGAAAAGTCCTTGGACGCACTTGCTATCCAACATGGATCGTTGGAACGTTTAGGTGCTTTCTTTCCTTTGTTTTTCAATGTTTAAATTTGTTTATCTTTGTTTTGTAATAATGAGGAACTAAACCCCCCTTGGCTAGGGGGGGATTCGAAACACATGTCCATGCTTGCAATATGATTTGATTACTTTTAATTGCGTTTCATAAGTTATGAATTCAATTTACTTATCCGTTCGTATAAAAACTGATTTGTGTATGTTGATTGAGGGTCGACACTTAGTTTGCATGCATGAATTTGATGCTAGAATATAAGGGAGTTTCACCTAATCGTCATGAACTTATATTCACAAGTAGTGAAGGTTGCTAATCACAATCGCGTTAAGTAAATTCTTGGCATAAGTTTCATGCGTATTCCATAGTAACGAGTGCCTCGTCAATGCTTATGATTTTCATAGAACTTAATGATTCTTGCTTGTATCTCTATTATGCAATTCATGTAGGGAACTTGTGAGGAATGCTTTGGGTTGTCGTATGCAATCATCCAACTCAATAAAAGTAGGAAAATCTGAGGGTTAATTTAAGCGTACCTAATTAACTTGGGGCATTGAGAATTAATAAGTTATTGAAATACAATTGGAAATCGTTTTGTATGCAAGCAAGACATGTGTGGAGAAGTACCCCTTAGCTAGCCTTCCATCCATTTATTTAAACCAAATTCGTTTTAAAACTTGTTTTGTTTTCCAAAGTTTATGTTTTGTTTCTAAATTCATCAAATCCAAATCCCCCTTTACTTTTAAAGTCTTTTATTTACATTTGTAACTTTGTTTTTATGTTTTTGAGAGGATTTAGCAAGCCCTCCTAATCCCCGGCCTAGAACGATACCCTACTTACATCTATACTACAATTGTCAAAAAGAGGGTTTAATTTGTGTGTCAAGTAATTTTCACATCAAAATTTTGGCGCCGTTGCCGGGGATTAGCAACTTTGCTAATCCCTTGGTTCTTTTATTTTTGTTTAGTTTGTTTTTGTTTTAGTTTCTAACTTAGTTTTATTTTCTTTGGTTGATGTTACTTTTGATATTTGCTTTAGTTCTTTTTCTTTGATTTTAGGTGCTTGAGAAGTAAGACATGGATTTTGCTAGCATTCAAGCTCAATTGGCAAATCTTACTTCTCAATTGTCGCAGTTTGCTGAAAGGACCACAATGCAAAATGTCCCTACATTTAGTGCGTCTTATAGGCAAGGATACCAAGCCAATCAATATCCACAAAGCGATTGGAGTGATCATTCAAACTCTATGTGGTGGGAAGCTCAACAAGTTCAACACGAAGCATATTGGCAACCATATGAGGAGTTCTATTCAAGACCAATGCAGCCGCCACAACCTTATATGCAATATGCTCAATCAAACTCAGGTTCGTCAATAGATTATAATCAAATTCTTAATGAATTAAACTCTTTGGTGCAGGGTTCACAAAATCAAGCTAAGGAGACTCACCAAGAAACATATTGGCAACCATATGAGGATTCATATGCACCACCACAGCCTCCCCCTCAATCTTCACATCCAAATTCAGGTATATCAAATTATTATAAGGAAGTTATTCAACAACTGAATTCTTTGGAGCAGGGCAGGGAAGCTCAACCATTTCAACAAGACGCATTTTGGCAACCAATTGAGGATTTCTATCAAGCAAAAGAGTTGGCTGAGTGGAACAATCAATTTAGGCAGAATGCAGAATGCATTGAACAAATTCAAGAACAAATGGTTGAAGATGAGCCTATGGATGAATTGCTACTGTTCGAAGAGGAGGAGGATGCACAAGGCACGGCAAGGGAAGAACAACCCTTGCCGCAACCTCCCAATATTCCTACACCACCCCATTCAAGTAAGGTTGTTCCAAATTTAATTATTTCTAACTTTGTTCCCCCAAATGCACCTTTCCCTGGCAGGTTCATGCAATCCATGAAAGTGTGGGGGAAGAAAGACATCTTGGACACCTTTCCAACAATTCACAAGGAAAAAGTGGTTGAGGAGTATCAAGAATTCATCAAAGAGGATGTAGTTGAAACAACCAATGCCAAAGAAGTTGAATTTGATGACACGGGACAAATCACTGCCCTAATGCCCAATCTAGCCGAGAGCAAACCTAGTGAAATTGTTGAAAATGCTGCTACTTTCAAATCCTCATTGCAGCACATTGGTGAGCCACCTCTTCCAATTTCAATTCCCATTTCAATTAATAGGTTGTTACCCTCTTTGGCGCAGGTGCCGAATCAAATCCAAATTGGTGGGAGAAGTTACACGGACTCTAGGAAGCTCAATGCCATAATTAGGAAGGATCACTATCCCCCTCCATTCATAGATCCAATGCATGGAAGTTTTGTGGAGCATGTCGTGGAAGATGTACTTGTGTTCTTGTCGCAACACACAGGTAAGCCACCTCCTCAAATTTCAAGTTTGTTTTATACTAACAAGTTGTTGAGTTCAATGATCCAGGCACCCATTTTAGAATTTAAAGCATTACCGGATCATTTCAAGTATCACGTTCCATTTAAAGATCACCTCCATGCCGTGGGCCCTATTCAAGCTTGATTGGAGGTATCGTCCGGCTGTACGACGTTAAAGCAAGCGCTACTTGGGAGGCAACCCATGCATGCAACAAAGGAAGACCTAGAGAGCGCTCCAACAACCAGATTTGCGTTCCTAACCCCTTCTCTTTGCTGCACTTATTTCATTCATGCCATGTTAGATTGTTTAGTTGCTGTTTTGTTGTTTGGTTGTTATTTGTGTTAGTTTATGCTTGAAACATTGAGGACAATGTTTGGTTTAAGTGTGGGGGGGGGGGGGTAAACAAGTGTTTTTGTTGCAAAATTCGTAGGATTTTACCACCTAACATTTCAAAAGTTGTTTTTCACTGTTTTTGAGTGTTTTAGTGTGTTTTGAAGTAAAAATCCGAAAATCACATAAAAATTTGAAAAATTTGTTTTAAAAACCCAAAAAAAGTTGTTTTTGTGTGTTTGTTTGTGTCTTAGGGTACCTTCCAACACAATAATGAGGATTCGGTTTGTAATTGCATGACGGTTAAAGAAAGTTATAAATATGGATAAAAGTTTGATTTACTCTTTGGTTTATGCTTGGTTGAGGTTATAACTTATGAATTCACATGCAATCATAAAGGAAAAATCAGTTTTGTAACATGCTTGAAGGAAGAAACTCAACTAACGCTACAACCTTGTGAGACTTGAGCCTAAACGTTTATTTGGAGAGTCAAAATCTGTGCATTCTTTGTTTTCTAAAGTCGTTGCATGATCTCATTATTCTTTGCTTGGTTGCTACTTAGAAGGCGTTTCATCACTTAGTTCCAAATGCTAGAACTCATGCCCATTTCATTCAAAGCATGTTATTGATTTGCATAACACATATTCAAGATAAAGTTGTGTAGTGACCACCACCATAACCAAAAAGCCGTGAATCCCCTATGTCATTATGTTTTGTAGGTTTTAACCCCATTGAGCCTTGTTTAGCCTTTTCTTTGTTAACCCACGTTATACTCACCTAGCCTAGATTAGGACCATCCATACCCTTGTTCTTGAAGCATAGTAAAGCATGATTCAAATTGAATTCCTTTTTGTGGGCAGAAAATAAGTGTGGGGGAAGTGTTTATCATGTGAGTTTGTGTGCCATAGGCACGAGTAAAAAAAAAAAAAAAAAAAAATTCCAAAATATTGTTTGTTGAAGTAAGGGTCCAAAACAATGAATTCGGCCCTAAGAAGTTGTTTAAATCTTACCCTTGTGTTTTAAAGTTAATTTCTGCAATCTAAGTGAATTCTAAGTCTCAATTTTACTACTTTGCTTACTAACGCTTGAAGAACGTTTGTTTTCCCTATCCTTTCTTTGTTAAACCAATACCCCAAGCCCCGTTACAACCCTTAACTTCTATCTTGAGTGTTATGTGTTTCAATTTGTGGAGTTTGAATTTGGTATGAGCATATGGTGTCATTGGTTCTCGCATCTAAGTAGTAGCATTCCATTCATGAGATCATATCTAAACATGCTTATTAACTCCGGAAATTGCATTCTTTGTGATACATATATGTGAGCATTCGTTTTTATATCCACATCAATTCTCTCACATATAACTAGTATAGGGTGTGTAGTTAGACAATCTGAGTGAAAATAGAGTGCATATCTTGTAAGGATTGAGGGAATTCTCTAAGGCATGTTACTACATTCAAAACATTGTTTTAATTGGTTAATTGTGAACTAGTATGTAGTGACTATGATTAAGTATGTGCTTAAGTGTTAAAATTGACTCAAATATGTGAGAATGATAATCCTTAACATGTCATGTGCATTGGAAATCCCTAAGGCAAACGTTGGAAGGTTTAGGTTATGAGTTGTTTGTTTTGTTCGTTTTATTTCTTTGTTTTGCTCGAGGACTAGCAAAAGCTAAGTGTGGGGGAATTTGATAGACGCATATTTATGCGACTTAGTTAACTAGTTTTCTTGCATTTACGTTATTAGTTCTTAGTTATTTTAGTACTTTAAGCCATTTTCGTGTGTTTGTAGGTCCAAAGGGCTAAGGTAGCAAGAAAGTGCATTTTGGTGCATTTTGGAGCAGTTTTGAGCTTGGAATGGATTACTTATGATATGAGCAAGATGGATGGACGAATTTGAAGACAAAAGAGGCTAGGAACATGCTAAAAATTTGGTGAAACAAATACAAGTTGCAAGAAGGGATAAATTTCTAGAAGGATTGGCCAAAACTTCACTCAAAACCATGCATACCCCATAAAATTCATCAATGCCGTGGCCTTCCCTTTGTTTCACTTCCACCAGATTTTTTAGTGATGATGCAATGCCTATCTCACCAGATTTTTTAGTGGATGATGTAATGCTTAACTCACCATGACATTTGAGTGGATGATGCAATGCTTAACTCACCATGACATGTGAGTGGATGACTCAAAACCTACCCTCACCAACAATTCTCCACCTTGCCATGCCTTACCTACTTCATTCCACCAGATTTTTGCATTAAACATGTCCATCCTCTTCCTATAAATACCATGGCAGCAACCTCATTCAAATCATCCAGAAATTAACCATTCTCCAAGCCTTCCCTTGCCTCTCCCTACATATCTAAACCCCCTCCCATCCATTCCTCCAAATAACCAACCCTTCAACATCATTCCAACCTTGTTGTTGCGGCAAAGAGAAGGAGAAAAGTCCTTGGACGCACTTGCTATCCAACATGGATCGTTGGAACGTTTAGGTGCTTTCTTTCCTTTGTTTTTCAATGTTTAAATTTGTTTATCTTTGTTTTGTAATAATGAGGAACTAAACCCCCCTTGGCTAGGGGGGGATTCGAAACACATGTCCATGCTTGCAATATGATTTGATTACTTTTAATTGCGTTTCATAAGTTATGAATTCAATTTACTTATCCGTTCGTATAAAAACTGATTTGTGTATGTTGATTGAGGGTCGACACTTAGTTTGCATGCATGAATTTGATGCTAGAATATAAGGGAGTTTCACCTAATCGTCATGAACTTATATTCACAAGTAGTGAAGGTTGCTAATCACAATCGCGTTAAGTAAATTCTTGGCATAAGTTTCATGCGTATTCCATAGTAACGAGTGCCTCGTCAATGCTTATGATTTTCATAGAACTTAATGATTCTTGCTTGTATCTCTATTATGCAATTCATGTAGGGAACTTGTGAGGAATGCTTTGGGTTGTCGTATGCAATCATCCAACTCAATAAAAGTAGGAAAATCTGAGGGTTAATTTAAGCGTACCTAATTAACTTGGGGCATTGAGAATTAATAAGTTATTGAAATACAATTGGAAATCGTTTTGTATGCAAGCAAGACATGTGTGGAGAAGAACCCTCTAGCTAAAGCCCATCATCCATAGTTTTTAAGTTTTAGTTATTTGTTTTACTTTCACTTCACAAGAACCAAATCCCCCCTTTTACTTTCTTGTCTTAAAAGTCTTTTGTTTACATTTTTTTTAACTTTGTTTTTATGTTTTTAAATTAGTTTTGAGAGGTTTTAGCAAGCCCTCCTAATCCCCGGTTTAGAACGATACCCTACTTACATCTATACTACCATTGTCACAAGAGGGTTTAATTTGTGCGTTAGTTAATTTTCGCATCATATGGACAGCTCCTTTGCCGTGCACTCCATCCATTGTTGCAACAACCTTTCACCTTTCATTTGTCTACCATGTGCACAATATTCTTGTCCACTCCCTGCACTCATTGATTCATCACTTACTCACATTTCCACCCATGTCATGCATAATCACCCTTGTCTCCTTCATTATTTCTGATTTCATGCACCAATACATTAAATCATTGCACTTAATTGCTGCACATTCCTTGTCCCCTTCACCCATCAGATTTCATACAACTTTTACCTCCACTACATGCACTCATTGATGCACCATCCACCACCTTTGGAATTCCATGCCGTGCATCATGACTCTTGTTGCACCTTTGAATCATTTCAACACCACTCCATGC
The DNA here is from genome assembly GCA_035220775.1 of Malus fusca. Taxonomy (NCBI): domain Eukaryota; kingdom Viridiplantae; phylum Streptophyta; class Magnoliopsida; order Rosales; family Rosaceae; genus Malus; species Malus fusca. The sequence goes on along the minus strand of CM069066.1, from coordinate 15,829,264 downwards.
ACTCATTGCTGCAACACCACTCCATTTTACCCCCCATGCTTTGCATCATTACTTCATTTTCACCCTTGAATCATTGCACACACCACCAATTTCCCCTCTTTGCCGTGCACTTCCTCTATAAAAGGAAGTGTGTGTGGCAGCCATAGAGTTCAGTTTTTGCTTGATCATTCATCCCCATTTCAATACAACCTTCATCCATAAACATCCATTCATTCTCTCAAGCACTTTCATTTCCCTTTCCTTGTCGCGACCTCCATCCAACCTAAACACATTCAGCCATTCCCTTCCATATATCCATACACATCCTTAGACACTTAAGCCGCAACAAGGTGGTGAAAAAGAAGGTCATTGGCGTTTCAAGCTTGAAGATTGGAGCGTTTTAGGTCTAACTCGTTCTTTATTTACTATGTTTAAATTCATTATCTTTCGTTTTGTTGTGAACATGAGTGGCTAAACTCCTCTTAGCTAGGGGTGATTTCAAAGCCATGATTATGTGTGCAATAGGATTTGATAATTCCAGTTATGAACTCTTGAATCGTGAATGCAATTGCCTTAACTATTTGATTGATAACTTATTTGTATTTGTTGATTAAGGGTCGACACTTAATTGGCATGCATAAATCCGATGCTAGAATATAAGAAAGTTTCACATAATCGTTACAAACTTATATTCATAAGTAGTGGAGGTCGCTTATAAACGATCGCATTAAGTTTAATTCTAGCATGAGTGACATGATGTCATAGTTGCAAGTGCTTTGTCAATGCTTATGATTTTCATTAAACGTAATGATCTTTGCTTGTATTTCTATTATGATGTCATGTAGGGAACTTTTGAAGAATGTTTTGGGTTGTTGAATGATGTCATCCAATCCAATAAAACAAGGAAAATCTGAGGGTTAACTAGTGATGTCACAGTTAATTTGGGGGCATTGTCGTTCATAATTCAATGAAGTAGTAACTGGAAATCGAGTCGTTTGCATACATGTCATGTGTGGAGAAAAAGCCTCTAGCTATCCCATCCATCATCTTATTTCTCAAATTTGTTTTACAATCTGTCTAGTTTTTCATACTTGTTTATTTGTTTCAACTTCATCCAAATAAAAACCCCCATTTTAGTTTCTTGTTTCAAAGTGTTTCGAATCTGTTTTGTTTGTGTTTTTTATTGTTTTAAGTGAAGCCAAAACCCAATTTTCGTTCAAAGTTGTGTTTAGAGTCAGAAACTGCCGAACAAGTGTTTTTAGGCAGTTCTGAGTGTTTTTAAGTTGTTTTAAGTCTTTTGAACCTGTTTTGAGTCCCTTGAATCTATTCAAACGTTTTTAACTTTGTTTTTATGTTTTTGAGTCAGTTTAGAGGTTATTAGCAAGCCCTCCTAATCCCCGGTCCAGAACGATCCCTACTTATACATATACTACAATTGTCAAAAGAGGGTTTAATTTGTGTGTTAAGATAATTTTCGCATCAGTTTTTCCGAGCAAGGTTTTAACGAGGCAACTGATGTTGATATGTGGGCATCCAAGGGGGAGTGTTATAGAAATTAGTGGTTGAATGCCCACTCAAAGGAATGAAGACCTTAGAATAGTGAATTAGTAGTGGAGGTACGATATTGTCAAAAGAAACAATGATTCTCTCATTTGTATATCACGGGAGTTGCTCTATAAATAGAGCACTCCGTATGCTATTGAGATGTACACTACGAAAACACTGCGAAAGAAAGCAAGAGAAATAATATCAGTATCTCTCACCTCCTCTACAATACTTTTATGTTATAGCTACTAAACTTATAGTGTGATATTTTGCACCTGCTTCGCTCCTGTCCTTAGAAAGGTTATCTCTCTAACTTTTGCCTATTTATAACAAATTTAATTTGTATGTTGTTAACATTTAATTTTGCATTAGTCAATTTTCAGTTTTTTTTTTCTTTTTGGTACACTAGTGAGCCTATAGGCACAAGGCCCAACCTAAAAAGGGACATTTTTAAGGCGTACAGACCTTTCATGCGAACAGAATCCAATTGTTGTGAGTTGACAAGCGCGTTCGTAAAACCGAGTTTTCCAACCCCTCCCCCCTTCACTGTTTAACCAACACTAGCTCAAATCCTTTAAAAACATAGCCTTTCGTACCTCTTGATTCTCTTGCAGTTGCCATCGACACATGGCAACATATACAATAAGGCCATTCACAATTGTAAAACATATAGTTGCCCTCATCAACAATAAATCAAACAACATATAGCATTATTCATCAATACGATAACACACTCAATATCAAAAGTGCAAAAGTTTTCAATAATAGGAGAGAAATTTAGTTTGATACATTACCAGAAAATAGTCATTGGTGCTGGTAGTCAACACTGGTCATACGATGTGAAGCTCGTGTTGATGCTTCCTCAGAATAAACAGCTGCAAGTGGATGTGCTGTCATAAGGAAATTTTAAATTACACATTCACAACAATACAATCCCAACTCAATACAATCACTCCAAAACAAATATGGTTTAGTTACTTACATTGGTGGATAGCCCGCCTTGCAGCTCAATGAGTTGCCTCCAAAAATCAGTGTCTCCATCCGTCCTAATATCCAACGGGGCAACCAAACTAACAAAGTAACAAAATCATAAAGGTTCATCATTGTATTCAATTACTCAAAAACTTTCATGCATAAATAAAAACTAAACTTTTAAGAGTAATTTACTCCTTGTCATTCTCCTTCACCATCTTGAAGTGATAGAAATGTTCCATAGCATCAAGCAAGCACTTTTTGTCTATGGCTTTAAGTAAGGCAATTCTCTGCACAACATCCTCTAATGGCTCACCAGCATGGAGTTTGGGCACTTGGTCACATTAAAGATCACCGTAGTATGATCTACCACTTTCTTATTCTGTTTATGACCTTTCTTCGTCGTTGCCTTTGTGTACCTAACCTTATTTTGGTTCCCAAATGCTCGCCCTCAAGTGTGAATATAACCACCTCATCATCGGTATAGGAACCATTGACATCTTTTGCAGTCCGGTACTGGTTCTCCAGCCAAAACAAGTAGATTGGCACATACACTTAAGGGATTGTCCCAATCAACAATCCCTCGAACCACCTTCAAAGCATCTTCCCCCACAACTTTCATAATCTCTTCCCTCACGATCCCTCGGGTTCCTCCCTTTTCCTTCATTTCTTGCTCCTCCTCATTCTCATCCTCACCCTTTGCTTGTTCCTCCCTTTCATCCACATCACCTTCTCTATCACCATCTTTTTCACCATCCTCTTCTACATCTTCATTCTCATGTACAACCTCTTCTTCTTCCTCTACAGGTTTTGTCTTAACTTCCATCCTTAAATACTTGACCAACTTGGTTAACTCTTCCAACTTCTTGAACGATGTCGTCTCAGAAATGTCATTCTCATGGGCCAATCACACCACATATACCTTCAACTCCTCTATCTGTATTTTCAACTCATTGACATCATACAGGTCAGAGTGAAGTTGTCCAGCATCAAAACATAATCATCATCAGTCCATGTCCAGTATACTTGGTTCCTCTCCGCTTCCGTTAGGACAACCTCTCGAATCCTAACAATTTACAAATTAACACCATTTATCAAAATTACATTTCTCACACATATTCATACTAAAATATTCACAAATATTTACAACATTTAAAAAATTCATAGACAGTGATACCTCTCAGCTCTCAATTATATACAACTTCAATTGCTTCTTTGTTATCTTCCACCGAAAAAGCTGCGGGGTAGCTGCCAAATATTTATTTAACAGTAACGTAATGACTTCTCCGGTTGGGGAATTTTTTCGTACGCCCACACCTGCACGTATTGCTCGATTAGTGCTCAATCACAGTAATAGAACCAATATTAGCAACAAAAGCAACACATATTTCATGAAAAGCATAGGTAAACCTTTTGCAGCCCCACCCAAACCGTTGCCCCATCTTGCTTCCCCTCCCTTCGTCTTCCTCCTCTTCATCTTCCTCACCCTCACCATCAACTCTTTCTCTACCTATCCTAGAAGTAGCGAAATAGAGGTTGTCTTGAAGTTATTCAAAGAAAATGGCATTCATACAAAATTGTTGAGCCTATCCATATCCTCCACGAGGTGGAGGTAGTCTAGATTCACAACAACATTACTCTTTGCCCCCAACACAGCCTCAACAAAGTATACCAAACACAACTTCAACACATCCTTCTCGTTCTTGCATTCTTTAAATGCATTTTCAATCTCCCCACAAGTCATATATATCTTTTGCTGACTTTCTTGAAGGCGGTCTTGGCTTTACCTCTGCCCTTCTCTCTCTTACCCTTGCTACTCTCTCTTACAAACCCAAATTTCTCAAGAAAATACCCCCTCACAAGCTAATGCCTTATGGCTTAACCTCTACATCATAGGGTTTATCACATCGAAGCTCAGTAATGAGGCAAAAGTCTTTTGTGAACCAAGTAAATTCACACTCTATTAAATAGGCTAGTTCCTCTAGGTCTTTGACTTCTTCATTAACGACTCTTCGGAGCGATAACTTGTGCACCAATTGGCCACTGAAGGCCAATTCATCAACATGCTCTAAATGGCCAAAGCAGGATGTTTATGCCTCATTAAACTTCTCACTCATTACTCCTAGTCAAGGTTCTAAAAGACGCTAAGTGCTAGTCGGGTGGCAGGCTGAGGCCTAGCGCCTATGTGCCTAGGCGTCTAAGCGGGACCTAGGTGGGCGCCTAGGCAGACTATGTGGATTTAAGTAAATCTATTATATTTCGTGTAAATAAGTGTCTGTTTATACTTAAAATATATATAATTTCATCATAAACTACAAAATAGAATGAAAACATGGGGAACAAGCATATAATGTACGTTAACTTAAGTATTCAACAAGTCTCTTACAATTTATTGAAAAAAATAAAATGCAAAATAAAAGTTATCTATTTTCTGTCTAAGTAAGTCGCAACCTAGGCGGGTTTGGGCGGTCTAGGCGGGCACCTCAACAGGTCTAGGCACCATTTCTTAATTTTCAAACGCCTACGCATTAATCGGGCCGGTGGTCAGTCGCCTAGGGCCGCATTTTTAGAACAGTGCTCCTAGCACATAAGAGGCTTGGGATAGGTTGTTAATACTTCCCATGTACAAATACTCTTCTTTTGTTGCTAGTTGAACCCCATGAGTTGCCATCTCGTGTACTTATAACAATACAAGCATTCAACATAACCAAATTCAACAAAATTTACCCTTACACAACCAAAGTCAACAATATATACCCTTAAACAACTTGTCAACAAGTTTTCATAACTATACATCTACCGTGAACAAAGCATCATGGCTTAAGTAATATCAAGTTAATTCGTAAGATTAAAGAATTTTTCATCAACACAAATCAATCTCAACTCAACATTATAACTTAAACAAACCAAAAATGAACGACATAACGCCTATACACATCCTGTTAACAACACTTCATAAACCCACATCCACCCAAATTTCATAAAATTTTCACATATATCCACCAATTTCAAATAATTTCATCAACAAACATGCATTATTAACCTTAAACACTAAATTAATTAATCAAATTTAGCGGAAATAGCATTTATTCTAGGGTTTCAAATTTCCAAACTCACCAATTTGAAATTGACTTTGGGGAATGAAGATTTCATCAACACAAATCAATCTCAACTTAACAATATAACAACAAAACAAAACTGAACGACTTAGCCCCTATACACAACCCGTTAACAACACTTCAAAACCCAACACCACACCCAAATTTCCCAAAAAATCCACATATGTCCACCAATTTAAACTAATTTCATCAATGAACATGCATAATTAACCTTAAACACTATTTCTAGAGTGGGTGCATTTTTGCTCACCCACATTAACTGTGGTGTATGCTCACCACACACCTCTAAGACAGCCATGTGTCCTCTTACTTGACCATGATTAAAATTTTCATTTATTATTAATATTTTATTATTATAATTCTGTAATCATCATTTTAGCATTTACCTTTTAATTTTTAATTAATATTTTTATCTCAACAGTTTCATCCCTATCATCCTCCTTCCTCCCATCCCTCGTTGTCCCTCCGCCGCATCGACATTGTTCCACCTGCCCTCAGCCCCAAAACCAAGAGAATAAAAAAAACAAAATTGAGGGAAGGTTTGCCCACCAAGCCCCGAATAATGTCGTGGAGGTGGGAGAGAGGCAGGATTCGTGGCGGTTCTCGATCACGATGACGGAGGAGATGGTAAGTGGTGTGTGGGCCCACCCACCAGACGATGTGCTCTATGTGGAGCCGTCGCTTCCAGGGCCTCTAATTTCCATCTCTCTGTACAACTTGATCATGATGGCTCCAAGCGGAGCCGTCGTTGGTGAAGATGCAATAAACAACAATGGAGAAGAAAAAGAGGACACAGTGAAAAAGGGAGCGAGAGAGATGAAGGGTTGGTCGACGCCTAGGGGATAGGCGGTTGCTTTGGTGACTGTTGAGTTTTTTTATTTATGTTTAGTTTTTAATTTTTGAATTTTTTTTAAAATAAATTACAAAAATGCACCCTTTCTAGAGTTCCATTTTCCAAACTCACCAAATTTGAAAATGACTTTGGGGAATGAAGTATGACATCGAGTATTGTGCAAGGACTCTGAACATGACCCAAAGGAAGCAAGCACCACATCTTTTCTGTCATACCGACTGGAAAAATCTGAACCAACTTCGCCTGAGTTTTTAACATGCTGTGGGGAGTCCATTGAGTTTCAAATGTCGAGCGGTTGTTGGGGAGAAGGAGAGTTTAAGTTGAAAAGAATTAACTATTTTTTTTTGTCTTCTTTTGGATTAAAGACGGGTCATTTATGACTCGGTTTCACTCTAAACTTGTTATAATTGATTTGTCTTCTGCCGTTCAGATAGGGTCTAATGGACCGTGTTAGGTGCGAACTCGGTCTTGGGCCTGAAATGCTAGGACTGTTGGAAACAAAGTAGGGGAGTGCTATCCACACACCCTTTTTTACTTGTCATACAACTTTGTTAATTTTTGTCATTTGATCTTCTTTAATTCAATCGATCCAACGATTGCAAATTAAAAGGATGTGTGGGAAATAAAATAGGATGTGGATATCACACCCCTTTTAGTGAACGCGTGAAAAGTTGAGAATTAGAATCATTTTCATTTCCATCCAAGGTAGGCAAAGTAAATCCTACAAATGGTTAGCTAATTAAAAGGAAAATTACCGATTTGAATTTATATTTACCGAACGATGGGACCAAAGATTGGAAAAGGAAAGAACAGTGGAAAACTAGATTGCAAAATTAAAATTAAAAACACAGCTTTTTGCACTCTATTTAAAAGGCAAATCTCAGATCCATCATATCATATCATAGGGCACCAACCATGCAGTAAATTTTCTAATTAGTCTGCTATATATTATGTCAGCTAGACTGCTCCACACTTGGAACAACTGTGGACTGGAGGTTCGATTTATGGGGCGGCCCGGCCGCCGGCTTTAAGGACTTGTGCCTTTCCTCCCCCGACTGAGAAGTTAATTTCTCCGGGCGGATACGACTTTCATCCAATTCTTGTTCTGGCTTCCTCTTCGTCTTCTTCTTCGTCAATGCACCGTCTCCAACCCGTGTGTCGTCTGCGGAACTGCTTGAACTTCCCTTGAGCTTCTCTTGTTTAAGTCTGTCAAAGCTAGGACCGTTTATTGGACCAGGTACCCCCAAGGCTGCTGTTGTACCAGATATCGGCTTGTTTGACGGGCTCTGACTGTTTTGTTCAGTTGCCATTCTCTCTTGCATTAATAGTTGCTGGGTAATTGACCTCTCAACTCGAATAGTCTCTTCTGTTCGTGGTGTCAACATCTTTTTCCTCCTAATTTTCTCCTGCTCCTGAAGAAAAAAATTTGGCAAACAAATGGTCGAGATAAATACCTAATTCCATCAAAGTTAGATCAGTTGATGCATGGAATTGAAACCCATATGCAAGATACATTACAACAAAGAATATAACCCAGCAGACTGATGTTAATTCCAAAATTGGCTCATAAAAAATCTGGACCATAAGTTGAGAGAGTGTGCAACTTTACGCACTTTATTTCGGCTGTATCGCTCCCTCCGTCTCTCTTTTGACCTACAAATTGCGCGTTTGATCCCATGATTGTCCATGAAACCATTAGGCCACAATGCCGCTAGCTGAATCACATAAGACTAAATAAGTCAGGAAATATCCACAAAACAACTGACGTCCAAGCAACAACAATAGAATACAATCAATAAAACTAAATGAATTTAAGTGATTACAAAATCTTCATAAAAGTAGATTTTGAGAAACATGCCATCACTGGTTAAAGGTTCCTTTGAAGGACTCATTGAAGGCATATATGATCTAAGTGGAAACGCCAAAACACACCATTAAGAAGCATCAAATCCTAGTCCTAGTATTTCTCATCATGTCACATATCACAAAACAGGGGGATAAAACCCGAAAAGGTGAAGTACCTCGGCATACAGCTTTCTTATTTGCGGACCTGCATCTTCATCCAGCCCCTAGAACCAAGAAATATATACCAAGGAATAAGACGACAAAAATGAAGTTATCTGCAATATAAAGGAACAAAATTTCCAATACGAAATTGAAAGCTTGAGTTAGTACGTCAACATAAAGGTCATAGAGGTCACAAATCTTGTCCTCCAATGCAGCATCCATGCTAAATTTTCTTTTCGAAAGCTCTTTTGTTCCAGAAGCAGTTTCTTGAAAATCATCTGATGCTCCAGCTTGTTGTTCCAATGCCTGAGAAAAACACAGTTTGCATTTTGCATTAGAGCCATGCACAAATGTTATTCTAATTACTTATTTGACATACAAAAAAGGTTATTCTTATTACTGTGATGTGATACCATTATGAAAAGGGGGTGGGGGAGAGGCGACTTAAAAACACTTTATTCAGCATCTTCTCACAGCGAAACAAATAGGAAATACCTTCCACATAAGGCAGTACTTAAAACACAAGTTACTGAAAATCCACTTTCATTTTTCACTCAGTTAGTTAAGTACCAATGAAGAAAGGATGAGAGCAAGTAATGTAGGATGACTTTGGTCAAAAGCAATAAGGACAAATGAGCAACGAGCCAATGAAAGTAAGCTGGGGAATCCAGGTTAAACACAACGAATGTAGAGAAGAGAATTGAGCACCAAGACAGAATGTCATCTGAACTAGCACAACAAATGCCCCCCTGAACAAGGGGAACACTAACTGAACCAATGTCCATAATGTTTTAAAAGGCGAAGGCTAAGCCAAGGCATTTCAGGGATAGCCCCGCCTGGGCGAAAGCCTTGAGGGGTGAGGAAATAGCCTCATGGGACCTAAAATTATTAATATATATTATACATATAAAATATAATCAACAACAGAGTTGAAATCAAACATTATAGAAGAATAATCAACAATCAAATAAAAAATTTCTTCACTGTAGGTGAGAAACCCTAACCTTAAAAAAAAAAGCCTAAGCTGCACGCCTCAGGCGCGCCTCGACCATGTCTAGGCAAGTTTAAGCCTACTGCCGCTGGGCAGAGGCGTTTTCATCACCGCCCTGCCTCCACAGCCGCCTAGGCGCGCCTCAAGGCTCTTTTTTTAAAACACTGAGTGAAAGACATGATGACCACTTTTAGCAAGAAAAAAATTCCAGACATGACTTCATACCATCCAGACACCAATGTATCTTTTAACAATGATCATAGTCAATATGGTTATTCCAATACTTTTAGCCAGGAAAAGAACACAGCGTATTAAACACCATACCGCAGCAAGGACCTGCAACACATACCTTGGATTCCAAGGATGGGGCCTTTATCTTAATCATATCTATAACTTCCTTCTTTACATGTTGAAACCTCTCATCTTTCTCCTTTTTTGCTGAAATACCCATACTAATCATGACCTTTAAGTTTCTCTGCAGGAAAAACACATTGCACAAGCATAAATAGCAAATCAATTTTCTTCATAAACAAGAAGCCAAGATACTTAACAGCTAAACTGTGTATATGTCATATCTTGTTCAGATTATTCATCCATAGCGAGCATAAGAACATCACTTATATAAAAAGAAACAATTACCTCTTAAACAGTTACTAAAAAATTATCCATGTTTTTATTTTTTATTTTTACTGTTATTGTCGTTAGATTTCCTTTTGTAACAGAAACTAATTTATGGCGACCTTATAAATTATCCAAATCCTCAAATGATAAAAGAGCCACTGCTCAACGATAATGGAACTACACATAACCTAGAATTCATGATAGTGATGCTGGCTTCTGGAATCATCACTAAAGTAATAACTAAGTATGGATGGTTCATATGTTTATCAAACTACAGCGTTTTTCTCACTAAGTTCCAGAACAATATGCAAACATAACTTTTGAGTTCAGGTCCTGCACGTGAAATGACCTATAGTTGACAATGGGAAAATTAACGAACAAGTATTGGAGAGCCAATTTTTCTTCAAAACAAACTGTAATACCTTTAATGTTCTGAGCTGTATTAAGTGACCAAGAATACTCATAAGCCGGTTAAGTAACTCTTTTGTTATTTTCCCATGGCTAGCCTGCTGCAACAAAAAGAGCATTTATAATTCAATTTATTACAGGTTTCAAGTTGAGATGCATGTATGTATTGAATATTATGAATACAACAATTCAAATAAAGCACAACACCACAGAGTTAAACAGTTACAGTCAAAATAGCTAGTTTGAATACCGCTAGTCTAGCAACTTTAGCAAGTTTCATCTTTAGTTCTCTAGGTAATCTCCTTTTAATTGCTTGGGATGAATTATCTCCCTCTTGATTATCCGCAGCAGGTGGCCTAGCTGCAAGTGCACACAGAATAAAAGATTACTGAAGCAGCTTCCTCAAATCATCATCAAAAAAAGAAGAGAGAGAGAACTGGAACAAACCCAATGTATCACTTAGAACAAATAATCAGACAAAAATGTCAGAGAAATAATAAAACTTACATTCAGCTACCATCTTCTCTAGCTCCCTAATAGCCTTTTCAAGCATTGAACTTTTTGACTTTATACTAGAGCCATCCTTTTTGTGCACATGTGAAGGTTTCTGCAGAATGTTAATGTTTGAAATCAAAATTACCATCATTGAGAACAAAAGTACAAATTAAGATATATGCACATGATGATCCATTAGGAACAAAGACGACCTTTAAGGATATTCTCAAATTTCTAATACCTTCAACAAACAAGACTATAATGTTCAGTGTTTGTATACATATGAGTACAAACAAGAACTGGACTGGGGGTACATGGAAGATGATGAAGCCTTGAGTACAAGCAAGCCAACATGAGGCTACTACAAGCAATTTTTTACCTAACACATCTACACTGTCTAAGAAACTAATAAACCAGAAAGTCCATGCCATGCCTGATTGGAAACAAACTCAAATCTTAAAGAATGATTGGAGTATAAAGCATAAAGATTCACAAGTCCACCTTTTCGAAGACTTTTGCGATTTGCAAAAGACAATAACGGCAACTAACCTTATTGTTACTTGGTTTAATGAATATTCACTCCAAAGGAGGTTCATAACAAGTAATCAACAACAAAAGCACTAAACAAACACCCTTAACCTTCTTTGCACGGACACACTCATCCAAGTGCCTAGACTCCACTCCAGTTTCCTTTAGCTCCTCTTAGATTTTTGTCTTTCTCTACGTCTACTTGTGTACTCATATGACACCCACCCCTCGACATCTTCTAGCACATTTTATGATGTATACCAAATTACCAATACAATAACAAGAAAAACATTAGTACATAATAATACTCACAGTTGTTGGAAGAGAGTACTTTCCATCTGAGAGATTAAGGTCCGGAATCTCACGAATCCCATTTTTATGTCTGGCCCGAACCGATGATTCCAGCTCATCAACATTACTTGATGCTCTCCCAGATTGGTGTTTGGTTTGTGCATAAGCACTTTTGTCATGGTATCTCTGATATGAACCATCACATGATCCACCAGCATCTTTAAATTTGTTACTTGAGTCCTTGGACAACAGGACTCCTGCCTTCTGCTTATCTATATCCTTCACATCCGCTTGCAGTACAAAAGCATCTCCGTCTGACACTTTCATAAAAGAAGGGTCCATTACTGTTTTGGATTCAGTAGACTTCCTTGTTGATGAAGGTCCAGAAACATGCAACTGATTCTGAAATTTCACATCTGCACGGTGTTCAGTGGTTCCAGTAATGGTTTGAGTAGGAGTAGATGAATTCTTCACAAGTGTTGGTGTAATCTTTGCTGCTGCTGTCTTACCAACTTTTGTGTGTTTATTTGGCACATGAATGTCATCATTTTCCCCAGGTCCTTTAGCCTCTTTTCTTCGCCTTTTTTTTGGTTGTTGGTTAGGTAATGCAGCAGGTACATTACTAATAAAAGGAAAAAAATGTCAAAAATTAATTAATTAAAACACGACAATGTCAAAAACCTATGTATGAAACTCAAAATAATTTCATTCCTTAGGCAAACCCAATTCCTCTATTGATGTAAGTGAACCCAAAAAAATCTTCCCATGTCCACTTTATTTAAACACAGGACAAATAGACACTGCTGATACCACTGTTCAGCCAGGGAACGGACAGAATAGTACCTATAGGATAACTATAGCCTGTAATTACAAGTAGATCAGTTCCCTCAAATAGTATCTATGTATCATTTTACCATCACGTTTATGAGCTACTAAACATAAGGCTTGTTGTATTCCAGACTTCAATAGGCCATAAATTATGCAACGAAATGGGTGAATAATATTTAAGGTCTTGTATGTATAGACCACGCAACTAAGATAAATAAAATTACGTATATATCTAAGTACACACAAACATAATCAGGTGAGGATTAAAAGAAACTCACATGCGCTCCAGCGTTCCCCTGTTTACAAAGAATCCATCATGTTTTATGGCTGAATTATCAACTTCAAAATATTCATCCTGCACAACACATAATGAAGGAACATTATCAAAGCAATAAATATAAAAATAATGTTAGTTCAACAAGTAAAATGGCACCAATTAAATCCGCACGATGGCCAACACATATTGAAAAGGAAAAAAAAAAGATTAATTGGATAGAGATACCAACCAACTCAGCATCATCAATAAAAGAGTCTTCGGTATCATACTGATCGTCATCAGGAACATCATTTGGACCTTCATCATCACTACTATCTTTACCCTGAGATATATTTAAATGGAATTGTAACAACACATTTTTATGCAACACAAGAAGAACTGTTTGATAGCAAGAACCAAAAATTGACATTATTTATGAATAAACAAATAACAATACCATATATAGGCGTTCAATCTTCTCAATAACAGCGCTAAAACGATTTGGCGCAGCTTCATCTTTCCCTTCATCTTTTGCTTCATCTCCAGATGGTTGTTGGACCTGAAACAACTGTGAAGCACAATTAAGAAAAAGAAACCATCATACTATGTGGTCCAAAGCACCTCCTTGTCCAAGAAACAGCATGTTCAGGGGTACAAATGCAGATTGTGCATATCTTTTATAAACCAAATCGCTATCAACACTCCATCGTCCCATTAAAATCTGATAGATATTCATGATACGAACTTAAATCCATCGAAATAAGATGCAGTGAAAGTAAGCATCTTAGTTTCGTAAAAATGCATTCATGGAATGCAACAACGGAACCTACATTCCCAACCCATATTAGACTAGTCATAATCTCATAGACTTCGAAAACAAGCTACAAGTTTCTCAGTGACTAAAGCAGCAACTAAGCATCCACAAAACAACGGAACAGAAGTTACAACTCCTAAAAACAAAACTAGAACGAGTAAGTCGTTCATGCAATAATCCTCAAACAATTTTCACAATTGCCAAACGATCAGGTTACATAAACTGCATGTAACAAGCAAATCACAATTAACAAACAGAAAATTAACACAAAACCCAATCACCCAGCAAAGCAAACACAATGTGCAATTGACAAAAGTTACTGTCTTTTCAATTAGGGCGCCTCACCGGAGCTATCCGAGACTCGAGAGCAGGATGAGCGTTGACAGGAGGAGGTTCCGGCGCCGAGGTCGAGGGCCCACCATTGACCTTGTTCGTGTCCTTCATGAGCTTCCTCCACGAGACTATGGTGGTCTCGCCGGGCCGGAGATCCACCGTGAACATTTGCCGGTCACCGGCTTTCACAAACTTGGACGAAGGCCTGGAGGATTCGCCGCCGCCGCCGCCGCCCTTCTCTTCCTCCATTGAGGTGGCGAAAGCCGGTCGAGAATTCTAGGGCAGAATTGGGATCGAGAATTTGGAGAAATTAAGATGGGAGAAACATTGGGGACTAGGTAAGCCCTAGAGAGAGAAAATTGACTCTAGAGAGAGAAAGAGACGGGAATTGGGCGGGATAGAGAGAGAGAGGAAATCTTTTTGGGGTCGGGATTTTAACTGAATTTTCTCTACTGGATCTTGGGAAATTTTTCTGGGTTAGCTTTTTTTTGTTGCGAGAAAAGGAAAGAAAGAGGGAGGGAAGAGGATCCGACGGGTGTGATGGTGTACACCGGATCCGAACCCGGCTCGGACATACTATGAACTCTGATCTGCGTCTGTAGATTGCCAAGTTTTACATTTATTTTTGCAGCATCTGATCCGTTGGATCGGTTACGTTCGGTTATCAAAAGACAAATCGCATCCGTTAAATCCCAGATGTGTTGTAATGATCTATGTATGTGTACTTATTTGGAATTTTGGAGTAGGAAAAGTAATAAATTGGGGGGAGTTGTGAATCTATATATAATGGGTGGGTTCAAAAAATCGAAAACCGAACCGAACTGAACTTGAAAAAAAAATCGAACTGAACCAAACCGAATCGAAAAAAAAAAATCATATATAAATACTCAAAAACACTGGCATGAGGGTTTGAACCCCTACCCTCCAAGTTGAGTATATAGTTGCATCAAGCCAACTTAACTATAGGCTTTGTGTTGTTATAGAATATTTATAGGTTTCTAATATGTAATACTTTATAAAATTTCTTAAGTTTACAAACCCTAGCCGTCACTCACTCCCATTTCAGTTTTCATGTTTTCTCAAACACTCTCTCTCCCCTCCGCTGCTTTCTTCCTCTCTCTATGCTTCCTCAGTCTCTCTCTCTCTCTCCTTCCTCTCTTCCTCCAAGTCACTCTCTCTCCAGTCTTCTCCTATCCTCCTCACGGATTCCTTCTTCCAAACCATAATTTTCCCTCGCCCCTTTCAAATTGGAAGTAGAGGAGGAGGGCATATGGAGTTCGATTACTTCAACTTGGCCTTGCAATGGCCTAGCACTAGCGCAGAGGGAGTTCGATCTCTTCCTTATTTTAACTATTAATTTTTAAAAAAGATTGATTTTTTTTCGTTTTGGTTGATTTTAATTTGGTAAATTAGGTTGAGTTTTCTATTTTTGGTTTCTGAATTAATTTTTCTACTATTGAGTTTTTCTTGTTTCAGCTCAAATGCTCCAACCGTGTTTACTACTGTTGGTTTCTGAATTTGTTTTGGTTGATTTTTTTTTCGTTTCGGTTGATTTTAATTTGGTGAGTATTAAGCTTTTGTATAATATTGTGTAATGAAGAGATGAAAACTGAAAAGCATGAGTTAAGTTGGCTTCTCATTTAAAGTTCAAATATGTTGATTAAGGCATGTTGCAGGTTGATTTCTCATTGAGGAATAAGGATGCTCAAGGTAGGGAAGCATGTGCTTCAAGCTCCAAATATTAAAAAAAAAAAAAACCATGGAAAAAACCGAACGGGATCGAAACTGAACTGAAAAAAAAAAAACCAAAATTGAAAAAAATCAAACCGAAAAAAAAATTGAACCGAATTTTCGGTTCGGTTTCAGTTTTGGCAAAAAACCGAACCGTTTCGAACCCAACCCAACCCTAATATATATATATATATATATATATATATATATATATATATATATATATATCTACTAATCTCTACTAATTAATAAAACACTCATTGTCAACCAAAACCTTATGAAATTACCAGTTTAAAACAGAACATGAATAAGAAATATGGGGCAGAAATGTAATTTCACTCAACCAAATTTTGCTATTTTTTTTTTCAAAGCCTCACCTACATGTAATCCTAACATATCTCTAATTTAAAAATAAAAAATAAATAAAAAAACTACCCACTCCCACGTTCTCTATCACTCTCTTCCTCACTCATTCTATTTCAAAAACAAAAACAAAAAAGGTTTTCACACACTTTGTGTGTGCCCATATGCTAGTATATATAAAGTGAGAAGGCAAATAAGATGAAACATTCAAAATGGCAAGAAATGCCCCTCCCTAATTAAGAATTTCAAAACAAAACAATTTTAATTAATAAGGGTAAAATGGCAAACTACATCATTTTGAAGATTACAAACAAAGCACCCACTACGTGGGTAGTTACTTGATAGAATTAATACTAATACATAAACATAATAAATAAAAAGCCAAGTAGCACACGCGTAAGTGTGTGCTAAGGAGCTAGTACGTGAGAGAGAGAGAGAAACAACGAACGAGTATTAGGCCAATCACCCGTAATGACCAATAACATATATTCCCCACATCCCTAATTCAATACCAAGAAGTTATTCTCTTTCACAACAATTAGATCAATGGTTAGCAATCACAATTTTCTTAGACTGTGGGAAAACAAAGAAAGCAATTTACGTGGAACCGATTGATTGTCACGTGAGGTCTCAATTCGGTAATATATTGTCACGTAGAAAAAACTTCTACATAATAATATATTATTAGAAGAAAAAAAAAAGCCACGTGACAGCAAAGTCATTACATATAAACATATAAATCTTTCTCGATAATTGTACTCATATACGTTAGAGCAGAGCATCTCCATCCACTTTAAGAGGGCAAGGGTAAGGCAATGGCAGTGAAATTGCTCCTACTATTCACTAAATAGTTGTGCAAGTCCACCCGTTTGAGAAGAGGAAGGACGGGTAAGGACAATGGCGATTACTATTCACAAATATTTTTTATTTTGTATGCCTCGTAAGTGTGTACTTAGTAAATTTATTCTTTGAAAATAAAAGTCTCTATTTAACTCCGACAATTTAATTTTAAATACAAAGCAAGCATAACATTACAAACAAGCATAATTAATTAAAAAAAATTAATTAATTTGTTTAAATTTAGTGTGTTTCAAAAAAATTAATTTTTTTTACTTTTGGATTAATTACGATCGTTGATTTCCAATTTTTTTTTTTTTTTTAAATCAGATGCACCAGATTGTGCCTAGTGGCCCAATCTAATATTTTTAATTTTTTTAATGTATGTATACATCTAAAATTCAGTTCCTTCCCCATACACGACTCTAAGAAAAAAAAGTTGAATATTAGGTTGATCTACCCTTAATTTTACCGGATGAACATCTCATAATATAAATAAATGATTTTTTTGTTATCTCTTGATTATTTATATATAATTTCCATTTTTACAATCGCATAACCAATTATTCATGATTGGCTAGATCATTGATGAAAAAAATATCGAAATATGAAATTCGACCTCTATAAAACTTTCCCCGACATCCATCTGGGTTTACTCTTCAGTGGGAGATGATAAACTAATTGCTCTTCAGTGTGAAAGGGTAAACTAATTCCCCAACACCTACCTGGGTCTGTTCTCCAATGCGAGAGGATAAACTAATTGTTCTCTAGTGTGAGAGGGTAAATTAATTCTCTGACAACCATCTGGGTTTGCTCTCCAATGCGAGGGGATAAACTAATTGCTCTCCAGTGCGAGAGGGTAAACTAATTCCTCGACACCCATTTGGGTCCGCTCTCCAGTGTGAGAGGGTAAACTAATTCCTTGACACCCATTTGGGTCTACTCTCCAGTGCGATAGGGTAAACTAATTCTTCGACGCCCATCTGGGTCTACTCTTCAACAGAAGGGGGAAAACTGCCAATGAATTTTCACACAACTACTCATTTTGATGTGATTAGTTAACGATTTTTATATTCCACAAAGCTTTATCAAATTGTGATGCAAGCCACACAGCTCAAAAGATCGAATACTCAAAGACCAACTAAGCAGCAAATGGTCAGGGGGCAGCAGCCATTTTGCACTTAATAGTTTGCTCATCCAACACTTCATCTTTAGCAGCTTCGATCTTGGCAGCTATGTCCTCGATTGCTCCATCTACGACAGCTGAGAAATCAAACTCAAGCAGTTTCCTCATTTTTTTGCAAGCAGCACAGATGAGGTAGCCGTGGCCCATGCCACGCCACTTCCACGACCTATGCCGAGCTAGCCCTTGGTTCCAGTCAAGTTGAGCAGCACAAGTTGTGGCCCTTACCACTGTTGGAAATGTGCCCTAAAACCAATCATATGATGCTACTTTACGGTCATTTCACATGTTAAACTAATCTAGTTTAATATCAAGGGCAAATATTATTGTTTTAAGCCGTCTCATATAAATGTTATATGCTTAAACGATAAGTCCAAGGAATATGTAATTAGGAGAATGTAATTTAAACAAGTTAGATTTATGAGACCATTCTCTTTCGTATACATATCCTAAACGTTCCTGATCATAGGATTGCCAATTGGGCATTGACAGTCCGTTAAGATCAATATGTGCTGTGTCTTCTCTCATGGAGAGTGACTGGTTCGAGTCATTGGTGTGATTGACACCAAGACAAGCATGTAGGTGCTCAATAGCGAATGAGTCCACTGAACACGATCAACGAGGAGTTCTCATACTCATGTCACATGAGAACTCATGGTTGGGATAATGCAAAGTAGTCCTTTGACCTGAGGCATCATAGTTGTCTTGTGGTTAAGTCCTTGATCTTTGACTATGTCAAAGTCACTCCATCAGAGGGTGTCCACGGCATAGTTGGGGTTAAGCAACTTAGCCATGAAGACAAGTGAATGCGCAACAAGGGATCTCTAACCTTCAAACCGTTTGAAGGAGAATACTCTATGATATGATTAAGAATCTCTGGCCAGAATATGAATGAGATTTAGGAAGTCATTTCAAATCACATTCAAGGAAATCATATAAGTAAATGAATCACATTGGATAGTAGACATGATTAAACTATCAAACCAAACAATGTGGTCAAGAGTATTGTACTAGAGAAAGACCGTATTGCATTGTAATCCTAAACTGAATAGGTTCTCCACCTCTTCTGATTAGCTTGGGTAACCATGACATACTGCTAGGTGTCACTCATGGTTTGTGGAAGCCCTAAACGTGTATAATCACTAAAGGGAGAATTGAAAGTAAGTTTCAATTCACAATCGATTTGAAAGAGTTCTAATCGCCCACTGCCTCGCTAAAAGGAACCTTGGATCGTACACCGTGTAAGGTAGAGATTGAAGAAACAATGGAGATGAGTAAGAATAATTAAATGGTTTAATTATTTATGGCAAGGATTAATTAATATGTTAATTAATCAAACGAATAAAGTTCGTTAAAAGACCTAGGGTTAGTTTTGGGCCTTAAGGCCCAATGGGCTTCGAACGTCAAGCTCATTGACTTAAGTTGTATGACAACTTAATGACTAAATATTCACAAAGGCCCAAACAACCCAATAACACCCTATGGCCGGCCATATTGATAATGGAGTGGGTTTTGGACTTATTACAAGTTTGCCACTCCAATGAAGGTAGGTATAAATATGACTTTATAGCCTTTTCTTCATTAGGGTTTCTTTTGGGAGAAAAGATGAGAACAAAAGCTCTCTTTGCTCTCTAAGAGGCCGGCCACCCTAGAGGAACATAGCTAGCAATCTTACTTCCTCTAGGTCACTCATTTCTTCATCAATCCTTCCTTGGTGTGGAGACTTAGAGGTTCTCAACTTTGAGAACTTGGAGAAACCAATTCTTCCATCCAAATCCATGGAGCTAAGAAGCAAGGAATGAAGGCCCTATCTCTTGGGTGATTATCCTTTGCTTATGCAAAGAGGAATTAACAAAGGTATAAATTTCTCAACTCACTTTGTTTTGAGTTGAGTCTTGGTTCACCTAACTACTAGGCTTTGAATTTCATGGGTAATGTTTTGTTTTGAGTGCATACAAGCATGATTCCGCCTTTAATTTGTTAATTGCATGCTACAGATGTTGCTCAAATGAACATGTTTTTCACAAAATTTCCTTCAACCACACCCTTTCTTAGGCCCATGCCGAGTCGAGTTCTGGCCCCTGCCAACCGACATGTCACACCACCTTGATGGCTGCCCCGTAGCAGCACCACCTAAGAAGAAGACAAAGAAAATTAAGTTTTTCTTACATTGGTGTGGCATAGAGAAGACAAAGAAATCAACGGAAGATGATTCTTTGCACGGGCAAGCGAAGAAGAATGCTATGGGAGGGGAACAAATATCCTCTAGCTTTCTCTCTTACTTGTAGGGATAAATAATTGCCCTCTGAAGTTGATTTAATCCCTTACTTAAGGTAGGCTTAAATATGATTTGGAGGCGATTTATTTCCCTTTCCTAGAAGAATATAATTCCAAGTCCAAGTGGGAATCTGCATCAAAGTTGGAGATCTCTACGTTTGCTGTCCTTTCCTATGAGTAGCCCAACATGTGTGGGGGCATTTGTGGAGCAAAAAATAATCAAGAAAATTATGGAGGTGACACGTAGACTTTTGGGTTAAAAATACAAAATGACCCTCGAGACACACCAAGATTCCCACACTTATGCAACGGATAATAACGGCTCAATTAAGGAAGAGTCAAAGGTGATCAAAATGGTATTTATTCAAATCTCTCTAATCACTCCTCATCAAATCATTATTCAAAAGGTAACTCCCAAAATCCTATTTAATTTGGGATTAATTACCATGTTAAATGTAAGATATTATTTCACATAATATCTTGCAATTATTCTCCAATTACACCATAGATGGCCAACCACTATTCTCCAAATAGGGCTGGCCACTTCCCTATAAATAGCCCTATTATCCCACTAAAAAGCTAAGCCATTTGCTACCCACAAACTCCTAAACACATTCTTTTCAGAATTCTAACTTTGGCATCAGAGATTCTTCGGCCAAAGCCCCCTATTCATCGTTGGCGCGTGAGGGTTTTGGCCTTAATCTTAGGTGGTATTATTTTGCAGGTGCATTTTCGTTAAAGGAGTAGATGACAGAAATTTGCATCCACAGAATTCGTCGAATAATTTATAACCTAATTTGTTCTTCAAAGTATAAAAAGCTCTTAGGAAGATTAAAGAAAGAATCTGTTCTTCTTCCGTAAAGAATTCGTCCAATAATTTATAACCTAATCATCTTCTGGAAACCCTAGCTATTCTAGCATGATATTGGGGAATCTCATTGCTATTACTCAAACAAGCATGAAATGTATGCTTGCTTATTCGTCCATATAGCAATTGGATATGTAATTATTGGAGACTCAAATGGTGGATAAGCAAGCATCTGTTTTATATCTCACCATGAATTTAGAAACTTTTGCTTGCTTTCTAGCATTTGGTCTACGTACCGGAACTGATAACATTCGAGATTATGTCATACACAAAAGATATTTTTTTGGCTCTCTCATTAGCCTTATGTCTCTTATCCTTACGAGGTCTTCCACCACTCTCATTTTCGAAACGGTGGAGATGATATTTTTTGGGTCGGGGACAATTCAACCCAATTGCCGGTGCAATTGGGGCACTGGAAGAGTGTTCTTACACTATGTTTGGATGAAGAAATTTAAGATTACTAAGGAATTTTAAAATGACGGAAATTGAAATGACAAGATTTTATTTTCAAGAATATGTAAATTTTCTTGTTTGGTTAATCTAAAAGAACAATGGAATTAAATACTGAATTTGTTATTTTTAAACTCTAAATCATAGAAATTGGGAAATGACATCTATTTACATAGAATTTGAATTTGGAAATTGGAGGTCCCAAATTCCAAGTTTTTTTTCCATGCGAAAATTCTAAATTTCTATATTTATAAATCCATACAAAGGAATTGATGCATGTTAATTTATAAATTCAGACTTTTACCAAAATTCCAAGTTTATTTCCTGATCCAAACATAGTGTTACTGTAGTAACTTAAACTAAAGAGTAAAGATAATAGCGCGCGCTGTTTCTCTCACGCTTCATTTCCTCATCCAAAACCTGATAAACCTCCGAACCTGCAAAACCTGAAAACGCCAACAGCCATGAGAGCAACCGCTCTCTTCCTCTCCCCACCACCACTACTCTCCACACCTACCCCTCTCCTCCTCCTCCACTCACTGCACCCACTCCCCTTCCGCTCCCTCAAACCCAATCCCCTCCGCAAACACCCCCTTACGCTATCCCCCTCCCCAACCACCCCCTCCTTCCTCGTCCGCGCCGACGACGGCGACGGCGACAGCGCAGGCCCCGACGACTACGACATGGACGACGAAGAGCTCGAGGAAGTCGACAACAAGAAGGACTTCGACATCGAGTACGATACCCTAGCTGCCGCTGCAGCTGCCGCCGCCGCCGCCAATGGCGAAGAGGACATCGCCATGGTGCAGAGCAAGAGCTTCATGTTCACGCAAGGTTGGGACTCGGAGATGGTGGTGGATTATCGGATTAACGAAGACGAATTTCACAAGATTAGCTTGCTGGACTGCGATTTCTTCATCAGGAAACCTCCCGATCCCGATAATGACGTCTATGACTTCAGAGAGGTATGCATTTGATCTAATTTTACATATTTTAGTTAGGAAATTTAAATTTAATTAGAAAACTTAATTTATATATTTAAATGTTGTGTAGATGTATGTTACTCCTCCGGACACAGATGTTTATGCGATTCCCAGGGTTCTTGCTCCAATGCCTCAGAAGGTAATCCACAATCTACACTGAATTTTGATTTGTTAAAGCTAATTCGACATTTGTTTGATAATTCATTGCTTGTTTTGGATATCGTAGTACATTCGATGTGCGAAGAGTGACTTTAGCTGCTACAATGTAACTGAACCACCCATTGATGCTCCTAGAGATCCATTGTACAAGTCTGAACGGGACGTGTTGAAGGTATGATCGATTTTGAGCTATGAATTTGGTTTCATTTTGAGCAATTATGTAATGGGTAGGATTGTGGCGATGGAGACAATTGCAATTTGATTGGGTGAAAATGGTTCGAGATATAGCATTAGCAATTAGCATTACAACCATATGTACCGTTCTTCTTTATCGTTGGCAGTTCTTTATGCGAATGGATGGTGTTCGTATATTTCGTCCTTTTTTATGTATGAATGTCTCGTTTTAGAAATAGCATTATTCATGAGGCTGCTTCTCTGTTTCAGGTTTACTTGACAAAGCACTACAGGAACCGGAGGTTGGGGGACCCTGATTTTTTGCTGGATTTTGAGGAGATTTATGTAATTGACTCCAAAACAAAGTCCATTAGCAGAGCTAAAGTTTTGGTGAGAGTTTTACTTTTTCTGTTTCGCTTTCCTAATGCGTCCTTGAGATTCTTGTTATACTGTATAATGCATATGGTATCACTATCTGTTCCTGCCTTGTATATTTTTAGAAAGCCTTTTTAGCTCAGATGAATCATATAGCATTGACACTCTATATGTGAGTTTGCTAAGAAATTGACAGCAATAGCCAATAATGCTTGTGCTAGTTATGTGTATTTCCTTAACGGGAGTTAACTTATTAAAGAATACTGGCCAAAATTTAACCCGCTGTGGATTTCTGGGGAACACGATTACACAGTATTAGTTTTTGAATCCCATTTCTCACGTTCTGTGTCTTGACCTCGACTAAACTAAGTGGGATGTATCATTAAGATAGAAAGTAATATTATGCAAATGTCTGTTGTGTTCCTTTCAAGTGCAAAAATAAGGATAGTATAGTGGCACAAGTAAGGGTGTCGAACCATAGGGACTGATTAGATCTGTACAAATTACTAGCTTTATGTGAATCCTAACTAAACAATGAAACTAACAAATTGAGTTTTGATTTTGATTTGAGAAGTAAAGTAACTTAAAATGCAAGAGAATGTAAATATGAATAATAGAATGATTCAGAAACAATAGGAATGGAACTAGGGATACCGATTTCACCATTACAAGTCAATTTCATGAAAATTAAGTCAAAATACATTCAACTCTCCAATCTGCAACTAGGGTTCGTTTTACTTATTTATGATCATCTATTTGATGTGTAGTTGTGATCAAGTACTCCTAATCTACAATCTAGTTGTGATGTTCAAATTAGATTAGCAAGTAAGAATCCATTAAGAACAAGAAAACTTCAAAGAACCAAAGAAATCATATGGCAGGATGTATGCATAGCAGTTTCTTCATTCATTCACATGTCTACCAAGATTAAGCATGATGTGTACTATAATCTTGATCAAATAATCTGTAAGAAACCCTAATGGTGATCAAACATTAAGATAAACAAACAAATTAAACTATAAAATCAGTGAATGAAACAAAAAAACAGATTGATGAATCGAATACTTTAACTTAATAACATAGAATAGTTTTGCAAGGCTACATCGAAATCCCTAGCTATGAACTTAATTACACAATATAATTACAAAATATATAAATATCAAGAACAACATGAGTGAAATTAAATTCATAGAAGAAACCCCCTTGAAGCAATTCTGATGTTGAACTTCTCCAAGAACAGCGCGGCTGCGTGGTTTATTCAGTGGCAGCGGATGGCGAAGGGAAATAGGGTTTTGTTTCTGGAAGATAGGCCAAAAAAAGAGGAGAGAGAGCTCTGGGTGACCCCCAAGGGGGGCTTGTGTAAAAGTGATCTGAAACCCTAGTATTTATATGCTAAATGGTGCTGTAGCTGATTGCAAGGTGATCCCAACCATTAAGCCAAAGTTTTGAACGTTTTTCCTTATTTGGCTCCTCCAAATCAAGCTAGATATTCCAATTCCTTTCCCATTTTGCTCCTGGTCTTCTAACAAGCCAGATTCGTCTTGGATTCTTTATTTGGGCTTCAAAACAGGCCACTAAACTTCTCTCCACGTTTGAATAGGGTCAGCTACAAAAATGACATGTTTTCACTTCTTTTGCCTTCAAATTGATCATAAAGTAAATGTAACTGCACATTAACACAAAATAAGGTAAAATGCAACCAGTTTAACTCAAAAACATCACAACGAAACTAGAAATGGATGGTATAAATGCATGAAATATATGAGTTATCAATGTCTCTTTGAAAGTTTTGACTGTATTTGGTACCAACATCTGGATTATGTAATTTGCTCTTTAAGGTCTGTATGACACTGGCTTTTGTGTAGTATGATGAATCAGTAATAATATCATGATAGAATCTGATTTCTATACGATGCGTTTGCACGTAGAGGTGTCTATCTGCTTTGTGGTATGATTTGGTTGCGTAATCTTGAATATTAAGTGTTAGACATGGAGTTGACATCACTTGTCCATGTATTGTTATGCTTCTTTTGTGTATGATTCTGTGATCCTGAACTTGTGCTTGCGGTCATTCTGACATCATTGGTAAGACATAGAATGAGTAAAAATTCAACGGAATCTTTTATATCTGGAATATTTCCATGAATTCCACTATATCCTACCCCATTTTCATCGACGTATGATCAGAGATGAACCAAAGTAGAAGACAATGGAACCGCATTTAGAAAGGGAGCATTGCTCTTTACAACATAAGTAGGACTGCCATAGTTATATATGTGTGTGTCAATCCAACCACTCGATATTCAGTATAAAGTGTTGCTAATTTATGAAGTTTTTCTATTTATTTTGGGGGAATGTTATGCCTTGTACAGGTCAGTGTTCTGGGGGGAAGAAGCAGAGATAGAAGACACGATCTGCTTGTAATACGTGATAATGGAAACTCCTTCAGAATAGTTCACGGGGTAACCAACTCAGTCTGATCCAAATTGCTTTCTTTAAATTTATGTTTGTTATTCATTATCTGATTCGCTCTTCTCTTGTATCCTTTCAGAGTGAAAAAGATGATCCCACAACAGTGATAGAGAGGGAAGAGTGGAATAAGACCAGACAGGACATGGAGAGGCATCTTAGCAAGCTACGAGATTTCAATGTTTCCAATTGGTTCTAGTTCTTCATACAAGTTTGCAGATAACATCATGAAGGCACATATGCAACAAAACTCAGACTCCCATTGTGCCACTATGTGCGAATATATCAGAGATCGACTTTCAAGATACACTAGCTATCCGGATTAACTTAAGTCGAGTCAATGCTCAATATCAGAAGGTCCTCGTTGCTGATGTTTTGGCGAGCATATTGTGCTTTCGTTTTTGCGAAGTATTGAGCTGATATTGAATATCGAAGTTCCTTGATGGTTATGTGGGTAAGGCACTTTGTGTTCAGCTTCCATTTTGCCAAATATGTGTAGGAACTTAGGAGCTTGATCTCTAGTTTGTAGAATGTTGAAATTTTTGTAACGGTAGAATACTTTTTGATCCCAAGCCTTTGCTCCGATTCTCATTTTAGTCACCGTGTGCCAATTTGGTGGCATTTTGATACGGTCATATATGTTTAACTTTTAAGTTAGCCGTTAATGTGCACACGCGGCACATGTAAAGACTCACGTAGAGTTGATTAAGATTGTTAACGGGGTTAAATACAACGCCAAATTAATCAAATTCAAAACACATGATCGAAATTAAATTTCGAGCAAAACACAGACCAACATGATGTTTTCTATTTTTTTTTTTGAACAAACGGGGGAGGCGGGGTTGGATTTAGTCTCACAATGAGCTAGTAATAATGTGGTTCAAATTTACATTTGGCGATATCGAACCTAAGACCAACATGATGTTTACTCTTTAAAAAAGAGTCAAGGAAATGGTTTGTTTAGGATGGTGATTTCCTATCTTGTTTTTGTTAACCAACGCCATCTCCAACCGTAAGGGCTAATTATAACCCTGTCCAGAATTATAGGCCCTGCAAAAAATTATTTTTGAATGAACAGTGTCAGGTCATACTTATATACCATCTCTAACCAAATGGGTTAAATATAATCAGCTCAATAATTTATTAGTTTTAGGTTTGTACTTTAAATTATTGGTTAATTTAATTAAACTACCGTTGAGTATTTTCAAATTTAGTCATTGAACTAGCAAAAAAACCTGCGCTCCGCTGCGGGGACTTTTAGAAGTATCATCTTATACCATCTGATTTCTTTTGCTATTCCTAGTTCTTTTTGGCATCATGTGCAAAACCAAATTGATAGCTAGGAAGAAAAAATGAAAACACGATGCCCAAATAATTATATAATCTGCAGATTGAGTGTGAATTCAGAGCATGAAGGGGAAGTGAGTTCCTTGGTTCCCACATTGTAGAGATTAAATCTCAAAACTTTGCCCAGCATTACAGGAAACCATGGAAAGACTAAAAATGACCACAAAGATTTCAAAACAATTAACCACAGGTGGTTAGGGATGGGCAAATACCCATTGGTTATGGGTAACCGCGGTTACCCGCCCATTTAAATTAAACGGTTACGGTTATGGGTAACCGTTTAGATAAATAAACGGTTATGAGTATAACCGTTTACCCGCGAAATTTAAATGGGCGGTTATGGGTATTAACCACGGTTATAAACGGGTAACTGTTTACCCATTTATTTTATATATGTAAATCTAACACAAACTATGTTCTCGATCCAATAATACTTAGCACCCAATAAATTAGCAAGGAATTCATCGGTCATTCTCTCAATAACACTACTACAGGAATGATGATTCTCATCATCAAGGAATTGGCCAAATTAATTTAAATTCCTTGCGTGTAACCGTAAAATTGACAGAAATGCTTTGACAAAAATGTCTTCTAAACAATTTTTGTAACCCAATAATACTTAGCAAATATTATAATTACCTTAATTGGTAACAGTTAAAAATATCGTCCGTAAACTATTATTTCAATTATTGGAATGATATAAGGACTTAAAAAATTAAAATATGGAAATGTATGATGAATGTACCTATAACGGTGTTTAATTGTCAAAAAAAAAAAATTATGACAAATTTTTTTTATTTTCAAGTTGTTAAAAAACATGTAGACGGGTGAAAAAAGGGTAATGGTAAAAAAAAAGAAGATAAATGGGTTAAAAAAGATAAATGGGTAAACGGGTATTAAACGGTTACGGTTAAATGGGTATGCGGTTATGACTATGGTTAACCGTTTATAAACGGTTATGGGTATTGATATAACCGTTTAGGCAATTACCCAACGGGTAAACGTTTATGCGGGTATGAGCATAAACGGTTATGGGTAAATTAACCGCGGTTACCCGCCCACATAACCATTGCCCATCCCTACAGGTGGTGTTTATATGCCCACTGAGAGAAAAAAGCTTCTGCAAGTGAAAAAATGTATTTATATAAAACAGGCCTGTACCATCTGAAAAAACATAAACAGGTATGAATATTAAGTGAACCAAAAGCAGAACAAAGCCCTAAAAGTGCTTAAGTTCAGGTGGGTTTTCTAGTATTTTATCAATAATATCAGATAAAAAAAACCCTTAATGCAAATCCAAAATAACACAAACAAATCTCAAAGCATTTCTCAAAAGGATATATTACAATCAAAGAAAGTGAAAACTGACACACCACGACCCGAAATGTCCACTAGGACTCCGAATTGAGCTGTGCTAGCCGACACCTGGAAGGTGACGAAGCCATAAAGTGTGATGATGTGGAAATATTGTGAATAAATTTAAACCTAAGAGTGCCTAAATACCAGAGTGCACTGGTGAGCGGGAATGAACCCACTTCACACGTGATGTTAGAGCATAAGCAAGTACAGAAGAGTGAATTAAGAATCGTACCCTCGAATAATCTTCAATATTAAGAATCGCTACGATTCCTCAACGATAAGAAGGCTCAGCTAAAAAGACCTGAAGGGTGAAGACAAGACAAATGTGAGTGGTCCAGTAATTAAAATTTTAATAGAAATCATATAAATTGCTATAACCCCTCGCTACGACACCTGTATAATTTCCAGACTTAAAATATAAAAATCTACATTTTATATACATATATTGATTCAAGTCATGCTTCACATATTTAATCATATGTTAACTTATCGCATATTCATCACGTCTACTAGCTCATCATGTATTCACCACATATGTTAGCCCATCACATATCTTCATTATATATACTAGCATGTAAGTCGGAGTCACCTCTAGTGACCTATACGACATATTCATATCTCATCACATATCTCATCAATCATGGCTAGCATAGAAGTCGGAGTCACCTCTAGTGACCTATACGACATATTGATATCTCCTCACATATCTCATCAGTTATAGCTAGCATATAATAGTCGGAGTCACCTCTAGTGATCTATACGACATATTTATATCTCATCACATATCTCATCAGTTATGGCTAGCATATAATAGTCGGAGTCACCTCTAGTGACCTATACGACATATTCCTATCTCATCACATATCTCATCAGTTATGGCTAGCATATAATAGTCGGAGTCACCTCTAGTGACCTATACGACATATTGGTATCCCATCACATATCTCATCAGTTATGGCTAGCATATAATAGTCGGAGTCACCTTTAGTGACCTATACGACATATTGATATCTCATCAGTTACCTAATACCGTATACTTACTTGAACTTACCTAAACTTACCTGAACTTACCTATGTGTCCTGCGTTCACCTTTGCACTTCAGAGCGTTCACATCACCATAATTATATATATATGCAAACAATTCAACTCATCGTTTAAGCATTATTCAATAGGCATGGCATTTTTAAAGCATAAATCATTTAATTGCACTTCTGGGAAAAACATCAAGCGTATATATATATACTTAAAACTAAAAGCCCACACACATTGCTCAATTCCTTAAACAAGGCTATGGTCTTGATTATTTAATCTCATTTCTTATATGGCTGCATCTAACGTCTCGTTAGACTGTCTACGTACCCTAAACAGGGATCAAGCCATTCATAGTTCACAATAATCATTTATGGTAATACGCATAAGGATATATCATGATGAAATCTAAACTCAACCATCTCATAGTATTTTATAACTTATAAGTATATATATATGTGTCATGGCATAGATTTCTCAATTTTATTTAAAAGCATTCCTAGAATTATCAATCACGAAAAATATGATAAGCAAGGAAGATCCACTCACCTGGAGTCCGCGCTACAACTTCCTAGCACGAACATCGAGGCGTCACAAACGATCGGCGCCTGTGACCAAGGCCAATTTGGCCTGGAAAGGCTCTAATTTCATCAAAACCCGTCGGAAACCCTAGTTTTGAGTGTGTTCGACCCAACTCCAAAACAACTCTGTCGTCCCAACCATTACTTGGGTTTTGTTCTAGGCCTCAAGAGGATGCCATGGGTGGTGGCAATTGAAAGAAATTGCTTCGGGATTGGGTGATTCGAAGCCAATGCTGCCGCACCCCTCCTTGCGTGTTCCTCCATTTTCAAGGCCAAATATCTCCAAATTTGAGATGGAATGGATAGAGGGAAGGTCGTGGAGGAGTTCCCAAGTAGTTTCTTGCAACAATTCGCCGAAAAAATGGGTGAGATTCGTCGAAAAGTGAGGTGTTTGCCGACCGGGTCGAAAACGGTTTGAGGGTCAAGGGGATCCGGCCGATCCCCTTCCTCTTTTCCTCTCATTTCCCTCATTTCCTCGGAATTTGATTGGTCCTTCACTTCTCTCACTGTTCCGATTGGTCCATCTTCTCCTTCCTTGGTTGGGCAGCCAATCCCCCTTCTTCTTTCTTTTTAATTTTGATTGGGCAATTCATCTCTCTCCCCCTCTCTAACTGGGCAGCGCCCAAACCTTTAATTCCCCTTTCCAAAACTGAAATTCTACCACAAATAATTAAATTACTAAAATGTCCCAAACTTTAAACATCAATATCTTCTGCGGTATAGCTTGAAATCACGAATCGTCTGCGCCCACGCGTCCGTAGTGACGAGTACTACGAGGATATGCTAAAAGAATAAGTCATACGCCACTCTAACCGATGATCAACGAAAGTCAAAGTCCTTGCCTCTAGGGCATTTTCGTAAATTCACGCTTCTAAAATTAATAAAAGTGTAAAATTTGGGACGGGCTGTCACAAAAACTCTAATAGATTACGTTAGAGAATAAATTACCTACCAAAGAAGCCCATTTTTTGGGAGCAGTTTAGTCACATGTATGTACCAACATTGAAAACAAACAAAAAATTTATAAAAAAAATGAAGAAAAATTGAAAGAAAAAGAACCAGAAAGGAGCATACCTGAACTCGTAGATATCATTGAAGTACTTGTCGGAGTACTGGATCTGACCCTGCTATTTAATCCCAAACCACGATTTTAAGCAAATTCTCAAACAGGGTTTTTCAAATTTCTTAGTTTAATCTGCGAAATAAAGACGAAAAGCACTAATATACACAAAAGTTGGAAAAAATTGTACCTTTTTATTGACCAGAAAGGTTGATTTCACAGTATCGAGCCTGTAGAAAAATTGGAACTACATGAGTATTGTCACAGCCCGTCCCTGATTTTACGAAAATGCACTAGAGGTGAAGGGTTTTTGACTTTCGTTAACCAACGTATAGTGAGAAGTACGAAATTATTTCAGCGTATTCCTAAAGTACTCGACAATACGAGCAGAAGAGGATTTGGAGTTACGGTTAAAGTTTTACGGAACTCTAACCTGAGAAGTACTTTTACTTTGGTTAATATACATATATATATATATATTTATAAGTATTATTATTTTATTAGTTGTTATTAGAATTAGAAATGGGAAAAGAAAGAGGAAGGCATCGGGAGGAAAGGAAACAGAGGAAAAAGAGAAAAAGAGAGATTGGGCAAAGCTGCCCAATCGGAGAAGAAGAAGAAGAAGCCGAATGGGGAGAGGAGAGAGAGGGGCTAGACCAATCAGAAAGCAAGAAATGAGGGAAAGGAGATGGGAGAGAAGCAGGGGAAAAAAAGAAAGAAGAAGAAACGGGTTTTCGCCAACCCGTGTACCCGCGCACCCATATCTATTTTTCAGACGATTTTCACCGGATTTCTCACAAATTGGATCAAGGTACCACTCCCAATCAACACCTAGACCTTCCCTCTTCATGTTTCACCCTAAAAATCTTGAAATTTGGTGGTGGTTTGGTGAAAAACGCACCCGTGGGTGCCGCGAGTTTGTGTTCAAAATCCTCCAGTTTTTGAAGCAATTTATTCCAATCACTACCACCCCTAGCTTCCTCCTAAGGCCTAGAACAAAGCCCAAGAATTGGTTGGGATGGCGGAGTTGATTTGAGGACGAATTGGAACTCACCCAATTCTAGGGTTTCATACGGGTTTGAGCAAATTGGAGCCTTTCCAGGCCAAATTGGCCTTGGCCTAAGGTATAAAGTTTACTCTAATCATTGAGATCTTCATTTCTGTATTTTGTGAGAATTTTTGGAAATAGTTGGATTTTCCGGCGAGCCGGGGTGGCCGACCGCCACCCACGGCGGTGCGTGCGGCGGCACGTGGCCAGTGGGCCGCCAATGTTATTTTTAAGCTATATTGATGTGCTGTGTTCAGTTTTGATAGTGGCTTAACGTTGGTTGATCATTTGGACTTAATTTCGATACGATTCATGGTTAGGCCAAAAGGTGAATCGACGATCCAACCGTCGGATCGTCACCAAACTTTGATACATAGTAGTACGTAATATTTGAAGAATGGAGGAACTTACGGATCGGGAATTCAATGGATGGATCTTCCCGAATTGGATTTGTAAGTTCATAAAATAAAATGTTAACCGCCACTTAGTTTTGGAAATTGGCGGAGATCCAACCGTCGGATGGTAACAAAATTTTAGTATATTGTTCTAGAAGCTTAATGTGTATCTTGGGAAGTGACGGATCAGAAATCTGAGTTGTGAATATTCCAGATTGAGTTATTTGGGGTTATGACCCTACCGTCGAACTTAGTCGACGGTTGACCTTTGATCAACGGGTCTCACATTATTCTTGAATGCCCTTGAGGATATGTGTTATGTGAATTACATATTCTATGAATAAGAGTTCTAAGATGTGGTTTGATAACTGTTTTAGGCACTGAGCGTTCGGGACGCCTTGGTTCTGATGTTAGGGAGTCGTAGCGCGGACCCCAGGTGAGTGGGCGGTTATTTTCTGTTTATACCTATATACTACTGATTTTTCCCAGAAATTGAATTTAAATGAAAGTATGTTTTAAAATGCCATGCATGCATAATATATGAAATATATGAATTAGTATTTGATGCATATATATGAAATGGTGCTGTGGACGCACAAGTGAGTATCAGGTGAGTTTTATGTTGTTCATGTGATTTATTGATGATGTAAATTGTGTTGAGAGCTCATAACCGGCACTCATGGTGTTAGTGCTTATATTATTCACCCCGCACCACACGCTCACCTTGGATCCAAGTAGGTGCATGTCGTACAGACCATTAGAGGTGGTTCCGACATGTCGTACAGACCATTAGAGGTGGTTCCGACTTGTAGGTGACTTTAGATTATTATACAGCTGTTGATGAGAGAAGCACTAGAGCGTATTCTTACACCATTCTTGTCGTATAGACTACTTCAGGTAGTTCCGATTTATGTGCAGAGTAACGCCGTACAGGTCACAGTTGGTGACTCCGGTTGGATTGGATATTGAGCTATAAAATTAACCGTACAGGACAGCTGCAAGGTCTCCGGTTGATTCCTTATTTCATTTGTTATATTGATGCATCCTTATTATGTTTTGAAGCATAGCATGGCATATTTTCCTGAAAAGTGTTAAAGACTTGTGATTTGAGTTATTTGCTGTTATATATGGATATATATATACTATTTTCTGGGAAAGTATACAGGTTTTACAGCGAGGGGTTAGAAGTGTTATTAATCGAAATATTTTCGAAAAGCTTTGTTTTACTGACCCACTCAATCTTGTTTTGCGCCCCTCCAGGTTCTAGTTAGCAGTGTTGGTGGCTCACGAGGATTCCCACGACGTTCTGACAGACCACTTAAATGTAGGACTCACATTCGGGTGTTGTAATTTAGTAATGGTCTTACTTGACTGCACTTACTACTTATGCTCTGAATATGTGTGTTTCACACTTAAACTCACTCTAGCATGTTAGTTGGGTATTATTGCTAGTAGTTGGTTTTTTTTTTCGTATTTCTTTTATCTTTTGCTTCCGCATCACATTTTTGGTTACGTCACGCCCACGTGACGGCCAGCACGCCTTGATTCTAGGATCGGGGTGTGTCAAGTAGAGGCTACAAGGGAGAAAACTGGGGAAAACAAAAGTATGAGGGAATGTGAATATATTGCGTAAAATTAATTAAAAATTTAGAATTTAACTAATACATAGAATCACATAGCTCAAAATATTCATTGCTGAAAATATGGGGATGTTCGTGGGGTTGAGTAGATCACGTTGGTATATTCAAACACCCCAATTGAGCAATGTATGAGAATTTATTACCTAGTTTTGAGTATGTGCTTAAAATAACGTTAACATAGTTGTTTCGCATAGGTGAGACGTTTCCAGAGGACGAGCGCAGTCAAGCGAGACTCGGGGGCTACGACCCTTCTACATATCAGTGAGTGGGTCTTTTCCTTTCTATCGTATATATACATATGATTGATAATTCCACAAACGTGTTTAAGTTGATTTATACATATTACCTACATATAATTACTGTGAATGCTTTGAAGTACTAGTGCGAACTACGAATGGCTTGATCCCTGTTTAGGGTACGTTGGCAGTCTAACGAGATGTTAGATGCAGCCATACAATAATTGAGACAATAGCCTTGTTTGGGGAATTGAGCAATGTGAGGGACATTGGTGGAAAATGTGAGATTTAACCTTATGATTTGGTGGTTAAATGTTAGTCATAAATCAATGTGTGAAGAATCAAGAAATTGAAGTAAGGAAACGTAAGTAATGATAGTTAATTAAACTAATGTCTAATTGGGCTTATCAGTGATAATTATGCCGAAAATAAATAGTTCGGGAGTAAGGCGTTACAACTTATGCATTTTATTCCATATTATATATATGTATATATTTGGAAAAACTATGATATGGTTGAGTTTTAGATTGCATCATGGCATATGCATATGCACATTACCTGCACATAATTATTGTGAATGCATTGAAGTGCGAAGGTGAAGGCAGGACACACAGGTAAGTTCAGGTAAGTTTATGGTATTAGTTGAAATGATTGATTTATCGTATGACTACATATATGTTTTAAGCAACTCCGACATTGTCGTACAGGTTGCAATAATAGACAACTCCGACACTGTCATACAGGTTACCCATGAGTCGTATATGTTATATTAAATACAGTTAGATCTCATAAACTTGCACCCTGGTGTTGGTGCTCTCGCCCGTGGCCAGGACACAGTCATTCACGTGATGTTCACCTCCCGCACCTTACGCTCACCTTGGATCCAAGGTAGGTGCATAGTCTTGTCGTACATACCACTATAGGTGGTTTCGACTCGTAGGTGACCCGAGATTATTCGCATAGTCTTCACGTGATCGTAGCACTTGAGCGTACTTATTTACACCCAGTCCTATCGTATAGACCACTAGAGGTGGTTCCGACTCGTGTGCAGGGATATGTGATGAGTTATGGGTTTAGCCGTATAGGCCACAAGAGGTGGATCCGGCTGACATATTACTTGGATATGTGATGAGTTATGAGTTTAGCCGTACAGGCCACAAAAGGTGGATCCGGCTGACATATTACTTGAACATTGGATGAACTAGGTTCAGTCGTATAGACCACAATAGGTGGATCCGGCTGACATATTACTTTTCATGGATTTATTTCACTTGGGTTACTTATTTCATTATGTTGAGATAGTGGGCATGGCATACATGTGGATTCTGCTATTCCGGGTATGGTTTCGATATCGATATGTAATCTATTTTTTTTTGAGAAATTATTCCGGTTTTACGGCGAAGGGTTATTACTTTGATAAATGAAATGGTTTGTAAGAGCTTATTTTCGCCCACTCATATTTTTCTGTTTTGCACCCCTCCAGGTTCTAGTAGCAAAGTTTCCGTATTGACGAGGATTCGTGGCACCTCTCAGTACAGGTGGCTTCTTATGAGGGTATAATCATTATCTTACCTTGCTATACTTTACTTATGCTCGGTATCACGTGTGAATGGGTCCATACCTGCTCACCGCGCACTCATATATTGAGGCACTTTTAGGTTTAAATTTATTCATAGTTTACGCATTATCACGCTTTATGGCTTCGTCAACTTCCAGGTGTCGGCCAGCACAGCTCGATTCGGAGTCCTAGTGGACATTCCGGGTCGGGGTGTGGCATAGCTTTTGTACACAAAAAAATGACAAATGCTGGTACATGGAGGTTGAGGAAATATTGTCAAATTTTAAGTACAAACAAATATTTATAAATTGCTGAATATGTTAGATGTTGTTGAAGATATGCCAACCAAAAAATGAAAAATATTCTTCAACAAAGCATGAAAAGTGTTGTTGCAGCAGTTTCATGATTGTTAACATTGACAAATGAACCTGTACAGCCAGAAAAAGAAAGAAAAACATTTAAACAGTGGTTACAGTCAAAGTGAAAGACATGTGTATAAAAAAATTGACAAAAAATGAAAACATACTTACTTATTCTTTTCTTGAAAAGATGGTATCTGTTTTTGTGAGAGTATGAGGCGATTTTTTTTGAGTGATTTGAGAGGGATTTCATCCAATTCTTTTGGGTCAATTTCTGAAACCTCTTCTACTTCACTGCTTTAAATGTGTATACTAAATGAGTACATTCGATTGAAGAAAAAAGAGAAAATGTTGCATAAACATAAATAATTACATTGTTCATTTGGAAAATTTATGTTAAAAAAAAATGTCTAACAGGTTTTTTTTTAAGCAAAGCAAGATAAGTAGAAGATATCAAATTTTGAATACAAAGAAGAAAAACAAAAACATCAGATTTGATGATAACATGCAGGTTGAATGCAAACCTTTGTCCAGTGCCAGTAAAGAGCACTCTTCTCATAGATTCCCTCTTTCGTTTATGTGACTGATCGATTGTTTGAGTTGGTGAGGTTGAAGATGATACAGTGGTGGAGGATATTGTGCTTTCTGTTCGTAACACTTGTGAAGTTATTGGTTGAATAGATTCATCATCAGAGACTTTAAAAATTAGGTGATCACTTGAGTTAAAAGTGTTCCGACGATTTCCCAATCACAAGTGAAATATCTTCTTTTGACCAATCAATTTCAAAAACTCAGTTGGCAGCTGTTGTTGGTCAATTAGTCTTTGGTTCATGACTAAATTTTTGCAAGACATGCCAAACAACTTTTCTCCAGACTTGCCAATTATCAAAGCACTAATGTAACATCCCACATCGCCCAGGGGAGTGATCCTTAAATGTATATTCCCATCCCTACCTAACACGAGGCCTTTTGGGAGCTCACTGGCTTCGGGTTCCGTAGGAACTTCGAAGTTAAGCGAGAAGGTGGCCAGAGCACTCCCATGATGGGTGACCCACTGGAAAGTTGCTCGTGAGTTCCCAGAAACAAAACCGTGAGGGCATGGTTGGGGCCCAAAGCGGACAATATCATGCTACGGTGGTGGAGCGGGCCCGGGAAGTGGTCCGCCCCAGGCCGGGATGTGACAAATAACTGACACACCCCGTCCCGAAGGAGGGCATACTGGCTGTCACGTGAGAGTGACGTAACCATTTACACAGTTCAGAAGCTTTAAAGATACAATTACTAAGATGTAACACCCGAGAGTGAGTCCTACGTTTGTTAATTCTGTCAGAACACCGGAATCACCTCCAACGGACCTCGGACGAAGGAGATACGATCCGAAATAATACTCATTGGCACTTTATAGTACCCTACTAGGCCAAGAAAACTCCGTACCTCCGGGATGTGACAACTAATTTCATTAGTGCTATCTTCAAGAATTAAATTAACTTTATACCTGCATTTAAAAATTGAATTGCATCAGTTTTTCATGCTTTATAAGTTATGAGTGACAAATAGAATAATAAATTTGAAACAATAGATATTAGATATCTTGACCAATTTTTTATTTGTAAAGGAAGGACACAATGACAAAAATGCAAAACGTTTGAATATTAAATATTACCAAGGTGTTGGTATCTGGTTGGGGTGTTTTTGACAAATGAGTTGTCCAGTTGTTGGATCTTTTTGCATTTGTTTGACACAACTGGGGCATACACTATACCACCAATTATATCGTGTGTCAAAACATTTGACTGATGCGTTACACAGGAATGTATCATTCTGTAAAATGTTTTGTAACACATATTAACCAAAAAAAGTAAGAAGAAACTTAGTTTTTGTTAAATATGTAATAATATAAATGGTTCTTGTTAAAAAAGAAAAGAAAAGAAAAAAAAAAGCAGCACATAAATTGTTTTTTATACCTTATATAGATCAGGATCTAGAAAATCCAGCTCATCTATTGTCACTCTTCTTCCAGTACATAAAACTTCAGCTTTATTCATTTGTCTTGAAGAAGGTGGCAGCAATTGTACAGGACCCTTAAAGGCTGAGAAGTTGCAAGTTTAAAAAGACAATAACCAATTTAAAAAAATAAGTTTCTTTCTAGATAGAAATAGGAAACATAATCATTGATGTTCAATCACGTTGATTTGTATGAGTTAACCTCTGGGATGTCCGGGTCAATGAAAAAAAGTGAGGAACTGGTACTACTAAAAAAGAATAACAAATTATAAAACAAACATCAGTAAATATCAGAGATGAGCAAATATTTTCAATTTGGTAATAGATGTTTAAAAATGCCAAAAAAATTATAATAATAGCTTCTAGAGCGTAAAAATAATTTGAACATGGATGGCTAAAAACGAAACACAAATCATAGTTAATATATTCAAATGCTTGATAGCTGACAGATAAGATATAAAACCAATGCTTTATCATAGAGGATAGGAACATAATACACTAAAATTATATAATGATAGAATATTGGAATATTGTAATAAGACAATATAACAAAAATTAGAAAAAATGGGTTTCAATTAAATCAATTACCTAGATAAAACTTCACTTTTAAACTTGTAAATACAATGATAATGGGCAAGAACATTGTGTGCACCGATAAAGAAGCAAAAGCCTTTGCAACATCTTCCCACAATGTAACAAACACTTCTTTTCTGTATAGAAAAGAAATGAAAAACAAAGATGAATTTTTTTTTTGTTGATTGTAACAAATGAAATGTTGTTAACAATGTAGAAGTGGAGTATTGAGACAAAAGAATAACCAGATATTCTCAATGCGTGCATCACACTTTTGGACTATTCTTTGATTAATTTGTTTTGGTTCCAAGTGCTGAACCGCAGTAAGATGACCAATGACATCTTACAATTTAAAAAGTTAAGACAAAAACTATATTAGAACTTATTTGATTAAAAATAATAATAATAAGAACATAAATGTTTTCAATTCATGGGCACACAGATACACATGTTGACAAATAGATATATACGTTATAGTATTACCTGTGAGAATATCATCTCTGTTCAAACGCAGATAAAGCTTGTTAAAATCTTGAAGAAAAAATCGATGTCGTGGAATTGGTGGAAAGACGGCAGATAGTTTTACAAAACTGTTTTATCAGTGAATATAAGCTGTGTATCATGTGGCACAACTTTATACTGCCCTCTGATCTTGATCGTTCGAAAATTCATGATTTCATAGCAATCACTAGCTTGAATCTTTGAGGCAACAACCTCATAATCAATATTTGACGCATAAGCTTCAACTGCATTGTTCTTCACATTTGGTCGCATCCAGGAAAAAAACAAAAAGCATAATTAAAAAGAAAAAATTACACACACACACACACACACACACACACTACAATTTGATACAAAGAGATTAAATGGACATAATCAGTAAATAGATTCATTTAAAATAAGTAAATCATCAGAAAAAACATTTAAAAACTATTTATAAATAGATAAGAATGAAACAAAAAAAGAAAATCATAAAAACATAAATATAAATCAACAAATAAATGAACGAAAAGAAAACCAATGACATAAATATTGATGTTAAAATTCTTAATTAAAATTATAAGACAATGATCACGTACTGTTTCATCAACTAAGATACAGTGGAATGTCACATATTTTTTATCACTTGTAGGAATGCTTGATTTCCATATCCTACACACACGAATCTTTATTTTCTCTGCTTTAGTGTACGGACGTAATTCAGCAATAGGAGTAGGCCTCACAGTTTCCATTTAAGTTGGTGAAAGAGAATATAAATTTTACAAAGTTAAGAATCATCATAAGACAAATTTGAAAACAACTGCAAAAGAAAAGACGAATTTATTTAAAAATAAGAATAAAAAGTTAATTCGCTTATCTAACAGAAGAGTTACCATTTAAATACAGTTTGTGCCTTTGTCAATATACCGATGACCACGAAGTGCAAGAAAGCAAGGACAAAGACTTGGAACTTCGACCACATGAGTATGCCACTTGTTGTGCTACCTAGGATGCAATCCACTTCACTGACAAAGACTTGCTGCTAGGGTCCAAGCCTTTCAACCGTCATCTCTTCGTCTTTGGGTACGTAAGGGAGCATAAAGTCAACCGCATGCTTGTGGATGGTGGATCGGCCATAATCATCATTCCAAAGTCAACAATGACCACAATCGGCATCAAGGTGGATGAACTATCCCTAAGTCGTTTACTAATCCAAGGTTTTAATCAAGGAGGACAAAGAGCGATGTGCATGATCCGAGTAGAGATGACCATTGGTGAACTCAAATCAAGCACGATATTCCACTTGATTAATGCAAGAACTTCCTACAGCTTGCTCCTAGGAAGGCCTTGGATCCACGGGAATGGAGTAGTGCCATGCACCCTCTACCAATGCTTAAAATTTTACCGGGAAAGAGTAAAGGTGATCCAAGGTGATACCAAGCCATTCACCGAAGCCGAATCACACTTTGCAGACGCCAAGTTCTACATGGATGAAGACATGGTGCCTGAAGCTCTCCCAGAAGAAATCAATTCCACGGGCAAAGCAACACCTAAAAAGTAGGAGTGGCAAGCCATGCCCAAGAAGCAAGAAGGGCAAGCTGTGCCATCTTCAAGCAAAAATGATGACGAACCTGCTAAACTTGCAACAAGCAAAGGGAGTAGGACGCATTCAAAAGGACTGAACACACCCGTCTTCCGATACATCCCGATGTCGAGAAGAAAGAATGGTCAATCTCCGTTGGAAACGGGAGTAAGCAAAGCTAACACACAGCTGCAGAAGGATAATGTAAAGTTGCTCAAGACGAATGCAGTTTTGCCTCTGACACAGCTAGGCAACGCTAAGGTTGCAAGACCACCTCAAGGCTTCATAAAAGCTTTGCCAAAAGGGGTGGAACCAAGCTTTCTTCCAACCAAGAGGACCGAATAAGGTTTTGATCCAAACGCCTACAAACTCATGTCGAAGGCTGGGTACGACTTCGCTTCCTCTTCGAATCCTAGAAAGAAGGTTTCAAACACTGTCAATGACAAAGAACACAACCTCACCAAGACTTAAAAGAAGTTAAAGGAGCATGGTTACGGAGTTAACAACAACAAAGCTGGACTCGGCTTCACACCAACTGCACATGTGAAGATTTCAAGCAAAGCGAAAAACGCTAGCATTCAACACATCAGCGTGAGCGTTGAACAAGATCAAAAGGAGCCTAAGTTCGCCCCTTGGACGTCAGTCTTCGATAGGATGAATCGTTCAAGGCCCAAAATTTCAGCATTTAATAGCATTGGTGGTCAAGACCGAACCTCCGTCTTTAAGAGGTTTAACGCGCCAACATCCCAAAGCTTTGTTTTTGAAAGGTTGTCAAAACCTAAGAAACAAAGCAACACGGCTAGCTCTCATCCGCTCCGGTCAGGTTTGGAAAGACTTGAAGACAATAAGAAGCCTTCTAGAAAGAGGGAGACAATGTTAAAGGAAGAAAAGTTTGACGAGCTAGCAGAAAAAGGTGACATTCGAAGCTCGAATCCTTCAAGGATGAAGCACCAAGCAATCTTAGAGGTTGACATAAATGGATCACTAAAAGTAAGAAGGCGCACCATCATCCACACTAGACGATCTTCATGCTAACAATCTCGAGATGACAACATTGAAGAGGAGGTCCAAGATGTCTTCCACATCACAGTCCAAGATGGCAAAGAAGATGAAATCCCCGAGAAAAATGTCACTGCTGCGCCACCATAGCTTGAAGATAGGGGGCAAGCCACGGTTAATGATCTCAAGGAACTCAACTTAGGCACAAGCGAGGAACCGAAGCCAATCTTCGTAAGTGCATTATTAAGTGCGGGCAAGATAAAAGAGTATTACCAGCTGCTATTAGAGTACAAAGACGTCTTTGCTTGGACCTACAAAGAAATGCCCGACCTTGACCCTATCATCGTTGTGCATCATCTTGCAGTCAAGCCCGTAACGTGACCGATAAAGCAAACTCAAAGGCGCTATCGATTCGAGCTTATCCCGCAAATTGAAGTCGAAATTGACAAGCTAATTGAAGCAGGGTTCATTCGAGAGGTGCAATACCCCAAGTGGATCTCCAACATCGTCATTGTCCTTAAGAAATCTGGACAAATACGTGTTTGTGTAGACTTCCGAGACCTCAACGATGCTTGTCCGAAGGACGACTTCCCCTTGACAATCATCAAAATCATGGTGGTCGTAACCACTGGCCACGAGGCATTGTCATTCATGGACGGCACTTCTGTATATAATCAAATTCGCATGACTCTTGAAGACGAGAAACTAACAGCCTTCCGCACTCCAAAAGGTATCTACTGTTACAAGGTGATGCCTTTTGGTTTGAAGAACGCTGGAGCTACATATCAACGTGTAATGTAGAAAATCTTCAATGGCATGCTACACAAAAATGTAGAATGTTACGTAGACGATGTGGTGGCCAAGACAAAGAAAAGATCAGATCACTT
Organism: Malus fusca; assembly: GCA_035220775.1. Taxonomy (NCBI): domain Eukaryota; kingdom Viridiplantae; phylum Streptophyta; class Magnoliopsida; order Rosales; family Rosaceae; genus Malus; species Malus fusca. The sequence goes on along the minus strand of CM069066.1, from coordinate 15,786,217 downwards.
GAAGGATTTACGGATAGTGTTCGAAAGGCTGCGAAAATACAACCTCAAGATGATCCCATTAAAGTGTGCATTTGGCGTCACCTCTGGAAAGTTACGCGGCTTCATTGTCAAGCATTGTGGCATTGAAGTGGACCAATCAAAGATTAAGGCCATTCAAAGCATGCTTGAGCCAAGAAACCTGAACGAACTAAAAAGTCTACAAGGATGGCTAGCCTTCATCAGATGCTTGGCGTTGTCAACAGTTCTGTCGACTCATGAAGAAGGATGTTCCATTCGTATGGGACGAAGCATGCCACAATGCTTTTGAAAGCATAAAAATTTATTTATCAAGTCCACCTGTCCTAGGGGCGCCTGTGCCCGGAAAGCCTCTCATATTGTACATCGCCGCTCAGGAAAGTTCAGTTGGAGCACTCTTGGCGCAAGAAAATGAATCCCAGAAAGAAGGGGCACTTTACTACCTCAGTCGAACTCTCACTAGCGCTGAGTTGAACTACTCCCCAATAGAAAAGATGTGCCTTGCCCTTGTGTTCGCCATCCAGAAGCTCAGAAATTACATGCATGCTTACACCATCCACCTGGTTGCTAAAGCTGACCCGGTCAAATATGTCATGTCCAAACCAGTCTTGATAGGGCGACTCGCTAAATGGGCGTTGCTTCTTAATCAGTATGAGATCATCTACATTCCAACTAAAGCCGTCAAAGGACAAGCGCTAATAGACTTCCTTGCCGATCACCCAATCCAGCTGATTGGAAAATCTCAAGCGACTTGCCTGACGAAGAGGTGTTCTACATCGACATCTTTCTAACATGGACGATGTTCTTCGACGGATCCGCACGAGCAGACTGAGCAGGGGTAGGAGTAGTATTCATGTTGCCACAAAGGCAAATACTACCTTATTCCTTCTAACTAAGCGAACTATGCTCCAACAACGTCGCTGAGTACCAAGCACTAATCATAGGGCTCCAAATGGCGATTGACATGGAAATCACAGCCCTTGAGGTTTATGGCGACTCCAAGCTCATAATCAATCAACACTTAACTGAATATGAGGTGAGGAAAAATGATGTTGTCCCATACTTCCGGCTGGTAACTCAACTGCTACAAAAGTTCGAGGCCGTGACACTAGAACATGTGCCAAGAAAAGAAAATCAAATGGCTGACGCTCTAGCCAACCTAGCCTCGAGTATGATATTAGGAGAAGATGAAGCTACAGACGTGCCAGTTTGCCAAAGATGGACCTAGCCATCCTGCTTGTCACTGAAATGCTACCGGATGATACAAACGTCATCTTAGTACTTCTGGTCAACGCTGAAGAGTGGAGACGGCCGCTAATCGACTACTTGGAGCATGGAAAGCTTCCAGATGATTCTAAACACCATTCTAAAATACGTCGACGAACGCCTCACTTCTTCTATTACAAAGGAACACTCTATCGACGCTCTTTTAATGGAGTACTTCTGAGATGCCTAGCCATGGAAGAAGCATACTCAGGCGTATGCGGGGGCATCATTCTGGACCAAATCTACATTTCTAGCTCAAAAGAATGGGTTACTACTAGCCAAGCATGGTGAATGATTGCCTAGAACATGTCAAAATGTGCCAAGCCTGCCAATTCCACACCAATTTCATACATCAACTGCCTGAACCATTACACCTTACAACTGTTTCATGGCCATTCGATGCATGGGGATTAGACGTCGTAGGACCAATTACGCCAAAGTCATATGCAGGAGAAGCTTACATCCTAGCTGCAATAGATTACTTATCCAAGTGGGCTGAAGCCACACCTCTAAGGGAAGTCAAGAAGGAAACTGTCGTCCGTTTCATCAGGGAGCATATCATCCACCGATATGGTGTGCCTCGCTACATTATCACTGACAAAAAAAAATAGTTCTCCAACCGACTTGTGGACGAGCTTTGCGAGAAATACAAGTTCAAGCAGCACAAGTCTTCCATGTATTATGCTCCGACCAACGGTCTTGCAGAAGCATTCAACAAAACATTGTGCAACCTCCTAAAGAAGGTGATCAGTCGAACAAAGAGAGACTGGCACGAAAGAATTAGCGAAGCATTTTGGGCATATAGGACGACACATAGGACTCCTACCCAAGCTACGCCTTATTTTCTAGTATATGGTGTGGAAGCTGTTCTACCGCACGAAAGTCAAATCCCCTCACTAAGGATGGTTATACAAGAAGGCTTGACTAATGAAGAGAATGCAAAGTTGCGCCTTCAAGAGCTGGAAACGTTGGATGAGAGAAGGCTCGAAGCTCAGCAGCACTTGGAGTGTTATCAATCACGACTCTCTAAGGCTTTCAACAAGAAAGTTCGCCCTCGTTATTTTCAAATGGGAGATCTCGTCCTTGCATTGCGTAGGCCTATCATCACAACTCATAAAACGAAAAGTAAGTTCACATCAAAGTGGGATGGACCTTACGTAATACAAGAAGTTTACACCAATGACACCTACTTAATCATGGCAGAAGACAACTTGAAGATTGGCCCCATCAATGGCAAATTCTTGAAGCGCTACTACCCTTAAAACAAACGCACCATGCTCCTGGCCCGCAAGAGCATAAACTGCGTACGACACAAAAAAAAAAGCCTTTGAACTACGTTATGACTTGATCTCTTCTTTGGAAGAATACGTAGGCAGCTCGAACATTCAACTTTGTGTTTAGTCACATCAAAATAAAAAATAAGGCTTTATTAAGGGCTCGACTAATAAAAAAAATAAAAAAATGTATACATGTTAGAGGGGGTCTTTCTACACTTAAGACCCGTGCCAAATAAAAGAAAACAGAAGTTAGAGATCCTAAAAAAGAGGAGCCCAAATGCTAGGCCTATCCCTTCTCTAACACACAATAGTTTTGAGCTTGCTGTGCAAGGAGCTCTGCTTCTTCTCCCTCCAGGCCCAGGCCCGGCTCTCAAAGCCTAATCCTCGTTTTCTCCTCTATCCGTGCCTTCGACTTGCAGCTCATCACACACCTCAGGCCTGCCCTCCAAAACACAGGTCATAGCCCATTCTTCCAACCCACGTTCCTCGTCAACGTCTTCACCAAAAAGAAGACCTCTTGATATCATCGAATGAAGAAACCCACTCTCAGCAATCCCTTGGGTTGCGCAGCCAGCTGCGGACGAGCAGTCTTTGAGAGTAGTCATCGCCATCTCTCTTCTTCGTTCAAAACTTCTCCAAGATTAGGTTCTTCTCCCAAAACCTCTTCCTCCCCTACAATTTGATCAGGTCCATCGTCCGCATCTCCTTCAACATAGCTTGCTGTGACGTTGACTTCTCCGCCTCATTGTCGAGAAACTGCCGCTGACAAGGAGCGTGGACATGGCTTCGAGGATGCTTAACGTAGCAGTGAGGCTGCCAAGGTAGTTAACAGGTGAGGTGATAGCTGCGACAGATGTGAATGAAGTTGTACAGCCAGCCAATGGCGACATGGATTTGCTGAGGATATTCTCTTGGTCAGAGCTCCGCAAAGCCTTCAGAGAAAATGGTAGATCTGCTCTCGTCTTCTCTTATCTGCTCTCATCTCCATCCGTAACTCGATCAAACTCATCGAAATCTTCCATCTGCACACCATCTGCTTCTCATTCGACGTCTCTGTCACCGGCTGCTTGCACACTCATAGACCTTCAGAAACTTCGTGTTCTTGGAATCCCGCTCCTCGATGATTTCAAATCTGCCATCCTCCGTCAAATTTCAGTCAACAAAGACGTCCACCGTATCAGAAACTCCACGACACTCATCGTACTTTGCTTAGACCATTCGAGTCCCTCATTCAAGCTTTTGGCTGTGTTTTGTGGTACATATCGATCTTCTGTCATCATCGGTTGGATGATGACTCGATGAGGGCCGAGAAACTGATGGCTCTGCAGGCGGACGGTGGCATTTTCTCCTCGTGCTTCCGCTTATTCCGAGATTGCAGCTGCTTCGCCTTTTTCTCTGCATGGCACAGCTGTATCTCGTCATATTTTCCTCTAAAATGACAGTAACAACAACTTCTTTTAGCTCATCCACTCGATCCAAAAGGTCTCAACATACTCAGTTTTTTTCCTCCCTGAAAATACCTCTTCAACCAAGTCACACCAAAGCAAAAGTATCTCATATCATCATGGTCGAAAGCAAGAGTATCTTATAGCATGCTTTCTCCATGTCATTTTCTTTGTTCTTGTTTGTCCCTGCAGGACAAGGAGAAAGAGAACAATCAGTCGGCACTTGGAATCAACCTTCCGATTTGGAATCGACTGCCTGGAACCCCCTTCCTTGATTGCTTACCTAGCATTGCTCTCAAGTACTCATCTTCAACCGTTGATGTACTTCCAAACAAGATACCACATCTGCCCGGAAAACAGATGAGGCAAGTGAAAATGATACATCGAAGCATGTGGAGACAAACGCAACAAATACATGTGCTGATTCATTCGCTACTTCTTCAAAAGCAAATGTATCTCATATCATCAAGGTCGAAAGCAAAGGTATCTCATATCATGTTTTTCCCCTGTCTTTTGCTCTTGCCTGCAGGATAAGGAGAAAGAAAGCAATCAGTCGGAGCCTGAAATCAAACTTCCGATCTAGAACTGATTGCCCGAAACCTTTGCCTGGTTGCTTACCTAGCATTGTTCTCGAGTGCTCGTCTTTAACTGTTGATAGGTATCGAATTTCCTCCGTGAATACTTCAGGACAGTTGATATGATGTCGGCTTTTTACACTGAAGTTGCCAAGTATGGATGAGTTGCTGAGAGGTGATGTTCTGAAGGACCATTTGAAGGCAAAAGGTGGCGCACCACTTCTACTATGCAAAAGAAACAAGCAGAGAAGAATGTAGCATGATGAGCTGGAATAAATCACTGTAGTACGACGCCCTTCCCTACAAAATCGCACAATCCAGATGGAGGAGTCTAAGTCAAATCCTAGCCTGCCGTCATTACTATAATCAAAGAGCTCGAGAAGTTTCAACAGCCTTTCGTTTGCACTGTCGCCGAAAAGCAAAGCCCCGACGACCCTTGAAGAAATCACAAGTCCGATTCAAGATCAAGTGTCCACCACTCTTGAAGATCATATCGTTAACCAAATTGCTCGAGGTTCATATGAGAATGCAGCGAACTTCCTTGATCTTTCAGAACAATTTTTTTTTGCAGCCTCTGACCTTATCCCGTGACCCTCTTCAGTATGAATTGGAAAGATTAAACAAAGAAACAGACCATCACCTCCACCTCGTGCCTGCCTGCCAAGTGTCCAAATCTTGAAACTGCTCGGGGTCCTATTTAAATTCAAGATCAAGCCCCAACGGCCCTTGAAGAAATCACAAGTCCGATTCAAAATCAAGTGTCCTTCACCTTTGAATCAAATTCAGCTCCAGATAAAATGAGTAAGTTCAGACCTTTGGAGGAAACCCGAAAACCCTCCAGCCCAGTTCAAGATTAAGCCTGTGGAAAATCAACAATTAGAGGAAACCAAAAAATCTTCCAGCCGAATTCAAGATCAAGCCCCGACGACCCTTGAAGAAATTACCAGCCGAATTCAAGATCAAGCCCCGACGACCCTTGAAGAAATTACCAGCCCAATTCAAGATCAAGCCTTAACGGCCATTGGATTGACATCTACATTCAGGGACTTCAAAACGCATTTTCTACATGTGACAAGCACATGTATACGACGCGTCTTGAAGTGGGGGCATTTGTGGACATCGAAATTTCGGTTAAATAAATGTTGACCAATAATTAAAATTTTAGCGTTTACATGTCACATAAATTTTACACGTAGCAAGTGACTCAACGAAAAATCGAAAATCATCGGAAAAGTCATCAAATATGACTCGTGTCAACACCTGGCAGAAATGATTTATTTCATCTGATTATTTAAATCCAAAAATCAAGTTTTGGAATTCTATAAATAGGAAGCCAAGGCATTCATTTTCATTCACCAATTCACATCACACCAAAACCTTGAAGCTTTGAAACTCTAAAGCTCCCAAGCAAATCTCAAATGATCAAGAAAGCTCTCTTTGTTCTTCGTCAAATCCTCCTTCAAGATCAAGCCTCAACGGCCCTTGAAGAACTTCCTCCTTCAAGATCAAGCCCTAACGGCCCTTGAAGAACTTCCACCAATTCAAGATCAAGCCCTGACGACCCCTTGAAGAATGCATTCATCGTTCATCACCAATTCATCCTAAGATCAAGCCTCGAAGGCGCTTGGATCAACAACACAATCCACAAATCTACACATTACGAAGATCAAATCAGAGGCTAAATTTGTAGAAGAGATTGTAACCCCTAAATCATTAATACAAATATTATTTTGTACACGTGTTCTTGTCTCGTTTCATCGCAGGAATATTCGTGTTTACAAAGTTAAAAAAAAAAAAAAAAAAAAAAAACAAATCACCCTGTAAATTATAAATAAATAAAAAAACACACAAATCAAGCAAAACCCAATAGGCTAATCGGATTAAAAAGGTACAAAATGTTGGGAATTTTACAAACCAGGACAAAATTAAAGCCCAGATCCTTGTAGTTCTCGAGGACTTTGGACTTTGCCGGGCTGGAGAGGGTAGTTTCTCGGACCAGAAAGTAGGTGCGGTGGCTGGCCTTGGCGCTGGCCTAGACGATGAACTTTTTGGTGCCGCCGATGTAGAGGATTTTGGACTTGGATTCTATCAGGAATGAGATTCGGGGAAATCAGAATGGGATGAGTTGGAGAGAGAAAATGAGTGATTCGATTCGAAGTGGTGCATGAAGGCAGAGGTGGAGGGTCGGTGAGGAGGAGCTTGAGCTCCTGCAACAGTTGGAGGTTGAGAGCAATGGAAAGTTACGTGGCAACAATCTTAGAGGAGATCGAAATAAAAGCACGCCCGGAGAGTTCGAGAGACATCCACCGTCATCACGTGTACACAACCGCAAAATTGAGATTAGAGCAAACATGGGAGGGAAAAAATGGAAGAACACTGTGCTTATGAATCGTGTTTCAGTTGGTTTTCTCTTTTAGTATATATATAATTTGAATCAATTATTTTAAACTGAGGAATTGAGCCCCCAAAAAAGGTTAAGAGGAGGCTACATTTGACTAACTTGATGCCTATTTGGCCAAATAATGGCTTGGTGGCTCCGTAGAGTTATAGTGCATCCATCAGTTGAAGATGAGTTTTTGAACAAATCAAACCATTTTTTTTACTTTTGAACCTTTAGCCCACTTCATTGAACGTGGCCTAAATTCATCCAATCATAATTTAAGGAGTCTTGAAAGAGAAGAAGAAAAAGAGTGCGAAAATCGCTTCTCTATTTTCATGTGATGCAAGGGAATCTGCTTCAAGAGACCAGCGACCTAACAATGGGAGGAGACAAGGAGAATTTGTATGTTTGCTTGAGAAGTGAACCCACATGCAAATGCAGTCCATCTGTTCTTAACTTTTAACTTTGATTGCCGAAACTGGATTTCTTTTTTCAAGCTTGCCCAAACTGGACTCAGCCGCATGCTATTTTAGTCCATTTTTCACTTTTTTGTCCGGTCCAACAATTGGGTTAATCTTCTTCAAGAGATAAACTAGGCCATTTAACTATTTTACTGCAAAAATGTACTTGCAACTTTTCACAAATCTTTTAAATAAAGGAAATTTAACGAAAAGTCCTAGGTTCTGTTCACTTTAACGAAAAACCATATTTTTTACACTAAAAGGTCAATCCTGGTACTATTCACTTTACCCTTTATTTTGTCCTTATTGTTAAAACTAGGGCTGGTTCGGGATACCGAACCGAAAACCCTATCCCGATTCCCAAATCGAAGTTTTCGAGATTCCCAATTTCAAGACCGATCCCAAACCAAATTTTAGGGAATCCCGAAATAGTTTCGAGATTTCAGGACAAATCGGGAATCCCGAAATAGTTTTGGGTTTTTGGGCTATTGGGCTGAATTTTCTTAACAGAGTTGGCGTATGAATCTGCAAGTAAAAAAGCAAGATTGAAAGAGATAAGTAGCAGGACTGCAGGAGAAGAAAACGCAAGGAATTGTATGAATGTATAAGTTTATAACACAGTTGGATACAAGACTTTCTGAAGACCTAAAGATCTAATCCAAGTTCACATCACTACTAGGTTCTATGCAATTATTATTATTCTTATTATTTTTTTCCAAACACGACCACACGAACAAGTACCATATGATGTTACCTGTTACCACAATTTATAAGGCCAGAATGGTGCAATTCCACCTTGTTCCAATTGTAAAGCTTGACAAATAATTCATACGAAAAGAGTTCATGTTGAATAAAATACAGATAATCAATTCACAAATTATATTGCAGGTGGAATATTTTACACACGTTAATGTTCTGTATATTTTGGTGCAACTGCAGGTTGTGAAAATTTGCCATAGATTAACACTTCAAAGATGAGACTACATTTCCAAAAAATCTAAATTTAATGGATTGAACTAAAAATCAACCAACACTTTCGTTTTCCATTATGCAAATTGAATTACTTCAGAGATGAGAATAAAAATCAACCAACACTTTCCTTTTCCATTATGCAAAATTGCAAATTATGTAGATAATTGAATTACTTCAAAGATTAACACTTCAAATATGATAGTACACCTAAACTAAAAATCAATACAGGAATTGAATTACTTCAGACATCTAAACTAACAATCAACCAACACTTTTAATAAAATCACGAACAATGCATAATCTAGAACAATGCAACTTTTAATAAAATCAAGAACAATGCCTAATCAAGACTAGATTTCACAAATCCTAATCTTAATTTCACAAACCCTAAGTTAATTCCAAAATTTACATGATTTGGGGGAGAATTGGTGCACATGACACTGGAATCTGGATGAAGAAGTTGTGGGAGATAAATTAGAGGTGAGCGGCGCCGGTGGCCGTATCTCTGCCTCTGTGCCGTGAAGGAAGGCTCCTCCACAGATTCAGGGTCTGAGGGATGAGAAGTCGAGAGATAGAGAAAGATCAGAGGGTCTGTGTGATGTGGGTGTGGTCGGATTCTGAGGTGAGGAGGTTGTCTGAGCGAGGTGAGGTTGAGTTGAAGTCGAGAGACGGAGAGAGAGAGTGACTGAGTTGTGAGTTCTCTTAGGGTTTGATCCTTGTGTTGTATTCAACGGTTGAGATTAAATCTCAACCGAATCCGACGACTATTAAAATTCATAAATATATATTTAAAAATTAAATAATATAATTTTTTTTTATTTCAGTTCGGTTCGAGAATACCGAAATCTTGAAAACTTGAGACCGATTCCAGTACTGAAATTTCAGGATCGGTTCAGTATTGGGTACCAAAATTTTCGGGATTTTTGGTTTGATTTCGGGAATTTTTCAGTTCGGTTTGGGAATTTTGGTATTTTTTTCCAGCCCTAGTTAAAACTCAAAGTTTTCAAGCCATTTTCATTAGTTTTCCCTTTAAATAAAGATATAGCTGTTTACTTGGACTCACTTCTTGGGAGTAAAAATCAAATTTAATTTCTAAACCCACCCCAACTCATTCTAACTCTTCGGCCAAATTTTAGTTTTGGGTTAAAACTCAAATTTTGCGCAAATTCCGTCTAGGATTTGAGTTCCGAATGCCTTCAACATGCCAGCGCTTAATGCGGCGGGGGGTCCCATGCTCGTTGGTCTGTCGGCCACCGAATTGAGCCCAACGACTCTTTAGTTCATCCAATGATTGTGATTAATTAGACCGTATGTTGATCTAATAGGTCAGATTCAATTTTTTTTAGTTTTATATCTATAAATTATTTGAATCCAACGGCTGAGATCTAAAATGATCAAATCCAATAGGGAAAAGAAAATCTAATGGTCCTAATTGAAATCCGACTAAAATAATTAATGTTCATAAAATTAGGTTAAAATCAATATTTATCATAATCTAAATATTTTTAAGTTAAAATGTTCATAAAATTAAGGGTTAATCTTAGCTTGTTACCTTAAAGTTTCTTGGTTTTCAACATTTGGTACATAAATTTTTTTTTCATCTCAGAGTGGTACATAAAGTTTTAATTTTGTAACACTTTCATACATCCGTTAAGGTTGTTGTTAAACTTGCCGTTAACTGATGACATGGCATCCACCTGGACAATAAATGGGCGTCATGTGGATATTAAAAAATAAAAAAATAAAAAAACAAAAAAAAAGTAAATAAAAAAAAATTTGGGCTTTTCTCCCTCACCCCTTACGACCCCTTCCTCTCTCTCATCTGCACCCACCTTTCCCCCTCCCTCTTCAACTCCACCCACTCCATTTCTCTCTCTCTCTCTTTCTGTCGCCAAGTCCCCAGACCCATCCGCCATTCACAACAACCCACAATCCCACCGGATCGAGTGCCTCTTCGACCCACCTTTCCCCCTCCCTCTTCGACCCGATGATGTGACCTGGCCCGACGATGTCTTCCATGAGATCGAGCGCCTCTTAATCCCTCGCTTCGTCGAGGACGACTTCAATTGGAGACGGAATCTTCGGACCATATCTGCCATTCACCTCGAGGGAGCTCCCGAGGTCGACCCCAGAACCCATCGCTTGAAGAAACCGGCTCCTCAGATTCCAGTTGGGGCCCTACCAGTTTTGCCAGTTTACGACGCTTTGGCTCCAGGTCCGTCTCTAGCTCCAGCTCCCGCACCAGGACCCGGCGGGCCCAAACACCACTTTGACGGCAAGAGCCAGGTGAAGGACTTCATCCACTCTCCACTTCGACGGCGAGAACCAGGTGAAGGGTCTGAGGACTTGGCGATGGAGAGAGAGAGAAATAGAGTGGGTGGAGTCGAAGAGGGAGGGGGAATGGTGGGTGCAGAGGAGAGAAGAGGGTCGGAAGGGGGGAGAAAAGCCTAAATTTATTTATTTATTTTTTAAGTTTTTATTACTTTATTTTTTTTATTATTTTATTTTTTAATATCCACGTGGTGCCCAGTCATTGTCCATGTGGATGCCACGTCATCAGTTAATGGCAAATTTAACAGCAACCTTAACAGAAGTATGAAAGTGTCCCAAAATTATAACTTTATGTACCACTCTGGGATGAAAAAAACTTCATGTACCAAATGTTGAAAACCAAGAAACTTTAGGGTAATAAACTGAGATTAACCCTAAAATTAAATTAGGATAGTCTACATAATTTTTTTTCTTCAAAAAAATGTTACTTTAAAAAAAAATAGCCTAAATTCATTATTTAATATTCTCGGGCTAAAAATTGTTTCTAGGTTAAAACCTAAATTTTCTAGGTTAAAATTTTTAGGTTTTAACTCAAGGGTTGGAGATGGTCTGAATGAACAATAATGTAGCACTAAAACGTGATTTATTGTCTCTTTTAGGCATTTTATTGAAAATGGTTCTATTTTTATTGTATTTGGAGAGAAAAAGAGGAAGAAAATGTAGGATGCTTATGTGGGCTCCACAACATTTTCAGGCTAAAAGTGGCTTATAACCTTAGTTGGAGATAGTTTTAGTGATGTCATTTTTCTAATAGATGATAGTCACATGTTTAAAAAGTAAACAACTTGTCCAATAGACGCTTGACATATGATAGATTGGTGACACAATAATATCTCTCCAATCCATGCATGCGAAGCCCATAAGTGGCCCATGCTTTTAAAAATTAGGGCACCATCAATTATTTGAATTTTTTTTAGCCTTAATACCCTCACAAAGAACAAATAAACAATTTAGTGTTAAACTTCATTAATAGTGTTCTTAGCAAGGAGTAAACGATGTAAGAGAAACCCTAGCAATCCATGATCCATCCAAAGGAAGCTCTTACAAAAATAAATTATTGCTATCCCATTATGAGGTTTAGCCCACCCTTTTTTCCTTAATGTAGATAATGTCATATCCCGGCCCGGGGCGGATCACTTCCCGGGCCCGCTCCACCACCGTAGCACGATATTGTCCGCTTTGGGCCCTGACCACGCCCTTACGGTTTTGTTTCTGGGAACTCATGAGCAACTTCCTAGTGGGTCACCCATCCTGGGAGTGCTATGGCCTCATTCTCGCTTAACTTCGGAGTTCCTACGGAACCCGAAGCCAGTGAGCTCCCAAAAGGCCTCGTGCTAGGTAGGGATGGGAATATACATTTAAGGATCACTCCCCTGGGCGATGTGGGATGTTACAATCCACCCCCCTTAGGGGCCGACGTCCTCGTCGGCACACTTTCGGCCAGGGATTGGCTCTGATACCATTTGTCACATCCCGACCCGGGTCCACCATATCCCGGGCCCGTTCCACCACCGTAGCACGATATTGTCCGCTTTGGGCTCTGACCACGCCCTCACGGTTTTGTTTCTGGGAACTCATGAGCAACTTCCCAATGGGTCACCCATCCTGGGAGTGCTCTGGCCTCCCCCAGTGGGTCACCCATCCTGGGAGTGCTCTGGCCTCCTTCTCGCTTAACTTCAGAGTTCCTACGGAACCCGAAGCCAGTGAGCTCCCAAAAGGCCTCGTGCTAGGTAGGGATGGGAATATACATTTAAGGATCACTCCCCTAGGCGATGTGGGATGTTACAGATAATATCATTTGTTCAAAAAAAAAAATTTGAAAAAATTATTGAGTAGGGTCACCTCAACTCTTGTAAATAAACAGTGGAAAAGATCCTCTCTACTCTATTGGTCTTAACATTTGCCCTTTTATCCTTTTTTTTTTGGGTACCAATGTAACATGAACAACCAATAAGTACGTAGCTCCTTGTTGGAACTTGGAAGTTGGACTAGAGGTGACAAATCAACTTATTGGATTGTCAACGGGTACTCATTAAGAGTTGTGTAGTTTGATATTACCATAATATAGAGGTGAGATTAGTAGTGGTTATGATGGTGTAAAGCGAAATCAAACTAAATGGGTCTCAATGGGTATCCATTAACAATGCAATGAGTTGATTTGCTACCTTTAGTTGGAACCCTTATTTCTGGTATAGTAATGCTAGATACATCTTTTTAGACCATATAGGTTATATGATGTGGTGATTGATGGTTGGATTTCTTATTTAAATTATTAAGAAAATAATTCAACCATCAACCGCCATATCATGTGGTTTACAAAATATGATATAAAAAAAGTCTCCCTAACAATTTTTTTTATACGTAGGGAAGGCTATTTTCTCTTAATTCCCCTTATGCACCATTTGTGATTTGATTGATTCCTCTTCTTTTGTCATGTAATCCACAATATTTTTTTGCGGATAGGTAAATGAAAAGAAAGACTTAATTACATCCACGTCAGATTCTATCACTAACTCTCTAAAATTTGGGTAAATTACATTTTCCACCCTCAAATTTGGGTGCAATTGCAACCTCATACATCATCTTTAAAACATTACAATTTGATACATCAAATATGATTTAGTTGCAATTTCATACATTCCGTTACATAATCTGTTAGATTGGCTGTTAAGCGATGATGTGGTAGATATAGAAGAAAATGCTTTGAAATGTGATATATTCCTCTCAATAAGAGGTATTTAAAGGTGTACAACCCTAACATAAATGGAAAGAGAACTGATTACAAGTGATTATATGAGAATACAAGGGATTACATTCCAATTAGGGATCCTACCTAAAATACAAAAGTCAACACTCCTCCTCAAGTTGGTGCATATATGTCGCTCATGCCCAACTTGTGTAAGAAACTTGAAAACTTGTGACTTGAAATAGCTTTTGTGATGATATCTGCCAACTGATCTTTTGTTCTTATCGCTTGTACTTCAATTATTTTTCCTTCCAATTTTTCTTTGATGAAGAACCAGTCAACTTCAACATGCTTTGTTCTATCATGTTGTACCAGATTATGTGCAATGTCACGGGTAGCTTGATTATCACAAAATAATTTCATGGGCTTATCATGTTGTATACCTAAATCGCTTAGCAGAAGCTTAAGCCACAAAATTTCACAAATCCCCAAAACCATACCTTTGTATTTGGCTTCTGCACTGGAACGGGCAACCACATTCTGTTTCTTACTTCTCCATGTAACCAAGTTACCCCCAATAAACATAAATTAACCTGATGTTGAATGTCTATCGTCAATAGATCCTGCCCAGTCTGCATCAGTATAACCTTCAACACTAATGTGATTATTCCTTTTAAACAAAATTCCTTTGCCTGAACTTCCATTCAAATATTGCAATATTCTCATCACGACATTCATATGTTGTTCTCTAGGATCATGCATGTATTGACTCACTGCACTTAAGACATACGCAATGTCTGGTATTGTGTGTGCCAAATACATCAAACGGCCTACTAACCTTTGGTATTTTCCTTTGTTAACTAGTACTTGATTAGGATCAACACTACGCTTCAATCATTCTTCTAATGGTGTAGCTACTGGTTGACAAGCTGACATGCCAATTTCATGCAACAAATCAATAATATACTTCCTTTGAGACAAGAAAATTCCAAAATTGCTTCCCAATACCTCAATCCCTAAAAAATATTTCAGAGATCCAAGGTCATTCATTTCAAATTCTATAGACAGGTATCTTTGCAAGGCCACACGTTCTTCTGGATCATTACCTGTTACCACCATATCATCTACATACACAATAAGTGCAGTAATCTTCCTATTCTGTCATTTCAAAAACAAAGTATGATTAGAGTTACTTTGTTTGTAACCAAATCCTCTCATAGATTTTGTGAATCTTCCAAACCAGGCTCGAGAGGACGACTTCAAGCCATACAAGGATTTTTTTCAACCTGCACACCTTTCTTTTGTATTTATCTGGAGCATTACATCTAGGTGGAAGATCTATATAAATCTCTTCTGTCAAATCTCCATGCAAGAAGGCATTCTTCACATCGAACTGCTGTAAAGGCCAATCAAGATTTGCAGCCAAAGACAACAAAACACGAACTGTGTTGATCTTGGCCACATGAGCAAATGTATCTATATAGCCAAATCCATATTTTTGAATGTATCATTTTGCTACCAGTCTTGCCTTTAAGCGATCCACCGTCCCATCAACTTTATACTTCATAGTATAAACCTATTTACATCCCACAGGTTTCTTATCAGCTGGTAAGTCCATGATCTCCCAGGTAGCATTCTTCTTCAAAGACTTCAACTCTTCATTCATTACTGCTTGCCAACGTGGATAAACTAAAGCCTCATGCACATTGTTAGGAGTAGATACAGTAGATAATTGATACACAGATGACTTATTTGATTCTGACAGGTGACTGGTAGACACATAATTAGTTAATGGGTATAACACATTGGACTCAGGGTTGGGCTTATTTATTGGATACCTAGTTTAGCATTTAGGGTCAGCTTCATAAGTGGGTTTAGGAATACCTCGGTTTACAGGGTCAGGGAGGTGAAGTGGCGGTGGTGCATCCGGGATCGAAGGCGATTGATTATGGTTATTGGGGCTTAAAGGCAGCGAGATTGATTGTGAGGTAGTTGATGACATATGGTTGTTCGCTGGTGAGGAAACTGACAATGAGCTGTCAGGCGGAGATGAAGGCTGTGAGTTATCTGGTGGAATCAACTCATTACTTTCAAAGTTTTCAACATTGTTTCCATGTGAATGATCACCACTTGTTTCCAAGACATTACCACTTACTTCCAATTCCTTCACATTATTATTTTCTTGTGAATGATCACCACTTATTTCCAAGACATCACCACTTAAATCCAAAACATTCCCATTATCTGTCTTCGGAATAGTAAGTTTGAACTTCTGTTTGATTTTTCCCCTGAAGTGAAGACTCGTGATTGGCAAAGTACATATTGTTCTCATGAAAGGCAACATCCATAGTGATAAACAACTTTTTCGTCGGATGGTGATAACAACGATATCCTTTTTGATTTGAGGCATATCTCACAAACATACACCGTAAGGCCCAAGGTTCAAGCTTACTCCTCTACTGTTTATGGAGATGAACGAAGGCCACACAGCCAAACACATGAGGTGAAAGATTGGGGACCGCATGAGCATCAACGTGTGAAGAGAGAGCCTGAAGTGGTGTTTGAAAATCAACAGATTGGGATGGAACACGATTAATGAGATACACAACGGAGGTGAGGGCTTTTTCCTAATAGGATAACATAAGCCTCGAGCAAAGAAGCATGAACAACCTCCAAAAGCTGACGGTTCTTAAATTCTGCAACCTCATTTTGTTGTGGAGTATATGGGCATGTGGTTTGATGAACAATGCCATGGTGATCAAGAAAGGCACGAAGGTCAGAGTTAACATATTCACTGCCATTATCACTCATGAGAACTTGTATGTGTGACTTATATTGTACTTGTACCATTTTAAAATTGTTGAAATAAAGAAGGAACTTCACTTTTGGACTTCATCAAACAGACCCAAGTCATACGTGTGCAATCATCAATAAAAGTAATGAACCAATGAGCACCACTAAACGTAGCAGTTTTATATGGCCCCCAAACATCAAAATGAATTATGATAAATGGAACTGAACTTTTATTCATACTGGACAGAAATGAAGTATGATGACTTTTAGCCATTTCACAAACACCACATTTAAAGCTAGAAACGTCATGCTTAACAAATAGGCTAGGAATCAACCTTTGTAAATAGCCGAAAAAAGCATGTCCAAGTCGACGATTCCACAACCAAACCTCCGAAGCTTTATCACTCTCCCCATGAGATCCTTCCACCGTAAGAGCTTGAGTCAAATTTCGAGAGCTGTTCGATGTCAGCTCCAAGTAGTAGAGCTTTCCCCTCTTAATACCATAACCAATCGTCTTGAGAGTCTGAATGTCATTAAAAACACAAAAGGAAGGCCAAAAAATAACAAGGCAGTGTAGGGCGACAGTTATTTGAGCAACAAATAATAAATTATAGTCAAAGGAATGAACAACAAGTACAGAGTCAAGATTCAGGGTATCAGAGAGGGAGACATTGCCTTCCCCAATAATGGGGACAACATTACCATTGGTAACACTAACTATAGTATTTGTGGATGGTTTTAAGGTTTGTACATGTCTAGAATCACAAGTCATATGTTCAGTAGCACCAGAATCAATTATCCATGTACTATTCATAACAGATGCAGAAACTTTTAAAGCTTCACCATCATTACCTGTGTGGTTATAATCTACCTTAGCTTTAGGAACCAATGCAAGTGACTTGAACTGGTCACGATTGGTCCCACAAGTTCGGCTTACCATTGCTCTGGTGCAACGTGAGTAACTAATTAATAAAGCCCAAGCCCAAATAAACCACGCCCAAGCTCGGCTGCAATCAAGATGGCCCAAGAAGGAAAAAAAAATCCTAATAACCAGCCAATTATTTTATCTCCCGTGGACGTTTGATTCTTTTTTTCTTTTTTTCTTCTTCCTTTCTTCAAACAACAGCGGTGGTGTGGGTGATTCAAGCCTTCACACAGAGAAGACAACAAGGACAATAACAACAGTGCTCAAAGTGAGTTGTAGCAGCGGTGTTGGTGGATTCTTCGTGGCTGACAGAAGTCAGTCAATCAAGATGGTTTGATGCGGGTACGGATCAAATCTCGGGGTTGCAGTCGGGTAAGTCAAATTTGGTGTAAGAATGACAAATTCGTACTAAGTTCGGGGATTCTGGGCACGATGGGACAAAAGTTGCGGTGGGCTCGTGGTCTGGTGCAAAATCGGGTCGGGCTGCAATGATACGAGGCAGCAGGTCTGGTTCATCACACAACAGAGTGAATCGATTCAGTAGATTCGGGTCAGCAACGACGGTGTTGCTCGCTGTTTATTTCGAATTCAGAAAGGGTAGCAACGACAACAGTCGCTCGCTGATCGAGGGATAACAACGACAATAATCACTCGCTAATCAAGGAAGGCGAACCAAACATGGCCGGGCCGCAACAGTGCTATCTAGCTAGGGATTTTTGTTTTTGTTTTTTTTCAACCTGGCTCTGGTACCAAGAAGAGAATGCTTTGAAATGTGATATGTTTTTCTCAATAAAA
This sequence comes from Malus fusca, assembly GCA_035220775.1. Classification (NCBI taxonomy): domain Eukaryota; kingdom Viridiplantae; phylum Streptophyta; class Magnoliopsida; order Rosales; family Rosaceae; genus Malus; species Malus fusca. The sequence continues at coordinate 15,768,296 of CM069066.1, read as the reverse complement.
TGTATTTAAATGTGTAAAACTCTAACATAAATTGAAAGAGAACTAATTATGAGAATACACTGGATTACATATCAATTAGGGATCCTTCCTAAAATACAAAAGTCAACAGATATGCTTCACAGTTTTTAATGAGGTGGATGCGAACTTTGTGCCATGTGGATACGAAAAATTAAAATGAATCAACCCCATCCTACCGCCACCCCCAATCGACACCTCTTATCTCTCTACTCCACCTCTAATTCCCTTTACCATCCTCACATCTCTTAGAGCAAGTCCACCCCAAAACCAACTCCCCAGCACCCAGCCAAAAAAATAGGCCAGCCCCCTGTTTTTTTGCTCTAGCCCGTTACATTGCCTGGCACCCAGTCCATGCCAGGCAACAGCCCAACACATTTTGGACTGACCCAGAAGCCGACCTGTTTCTAAGGAGCGTGCAACACAAGCGCGCAAGGCGCGAGTGGGTTTCAGGGAAACCTGAAAAGGTGTCAGCCCACTTGGGCTCAGCGACGTGGCTTCACGATAGCCGTTGGATTTCCAACGACTAGTTTTTCTAGACCGTTGGATTTAAAAAATACAGAAAATTAAAAAAAAAATTATTTTTTTCTTTCTATAGTTTATTTGATGAGTTTATGTAATTTTATTTTAGTGTGTTTTTTTTAAGTTTATTTGATGAGTTTATGTAATTTTATTTTAGTGTGTTTTTTTTTAAGTTTATTTGATGAGTATGTAATTTTATTTCAGTATGTTTTTTTTTTAAGTTTATTTGAAATTTTATCCAAAATTGGTTAAAAATCATATCCGAAATAAACTTAAAAAAAAAAAAAAACACACCAAATAAATGCGCTGGGTGCCAGCGCATTTTTTTAGGGTTGGAGATGTTTTGGTCTGTTACTGTTCACTAGGGTCTATTACTGTTTACTTGAGTGGATAAATGCGCTGGGTGCTGGTACAAAGTCCTTAGGGTGGACTTGCTCTTATCTCTCAGACTAACCCCATCGTCCAAAACCACCAACAACACGCCCCCTTCGTCACCATTAACCCTCGAAACCATACCCACACCCACACCTACACCCACGACCAAATCGCAGCAATTCAAATCTGGTGTGGTTTGAAATTGGGAATTTCTCAGATTTGTCGAAATTGAAAGCGATTGTGGCTGAAATCTGGCGTGGTTGAAAGAGGGAAACACATGGGAGAGAGAATGAGGGTATGGTCGCGGCTCTGCTGTGGCGGCGGCTCTGGGTGGGTAGGTTCTTCTGTTCTTCATGTCCTTCAATGGGTGACTTGCGTTAGCGTCATGGCTTTGAGCAACGGCGTAGCCATGGCTAAGATGTCAAGTGAGCTGGAGGATTCTGGATTGAATCCGAGGTTGTGGGTGTTGGGATTGCGAATAGCGAGGTCTCCACAGCCGCCGATTAAGCGACGACTCGTGGTTTGATGAGGATACGTTTCAACACTAGAAGGGGATGTGGCGTTTGTGTGTGCTTTGGATGGTTGGGATTTCTGCACTCGTGACTGCAGTGGCTTTGCTTCGAAATTTGGGATAAGTGCAGCGGCTTTGGTGAAAGCTTTGTGGGGACTTAGGTACTCTTATTTTGAAACAAAGATGATTGTGGGGAATAAAGGTGAGGGAAGGGATTTCAAGATTGTTTTGAGTGAATCTGAGCTGGGATGTGGGTTCTTGGTTCTAGGTTGCGTTTCAATTTGAGTTTCCTGTTGTCGATGTTTTTGAATTTGATGAGGATGTGGGTTCTGGGTTTTGGTTCATCATCGTTGATTTCCACAGCTCAAAGTTGAAGACGATGTCATCTTTTTTTTTTTTCTTCTTTTTGGAAACTTTTTCTTAAATTGTTCTTAACCATTTGACACATGTGTAGCAGTCACGTTAACATAAATATGTCTCCTCACTTGCCACATCATCACTTAATCGATAACCTAATAGAATTTTTAATAGTTGTATGAAATTGAAATGAAATAATAACTAAGGTATGAGATTGAAATGCTTTAAAGATGTTGTATAAGATTGTAATGACACTCAAACCTGAGAGGGCAAAATGTAATTTACCCCTAAAATTTTATTGAGTCTCACTTCTATCAAAATTTGTTAACATATCTATTAAAATTGTTGACGTGACACAAATGACACTCACTTTTGTTAAAATGTGTGCCACACAAATATTTGAAAAATTAATAAAAATTATATGTTTTAATTCAAATTTCTCTTTTTAAATTAAGAAAAATAAACTCTAATAAATTTTTGGGGAACACATGGCACACATTAGCAACAATGGGTCCTATTTGTGCCACGTAAATAGTTAAAATATATTTGTTAAAGACTTTGATGGTATGGTTCAAAGTTTGAGTTTCGAGGAAAATCAAATTCGAGGAAAATTAACTCACAAAATTAAAGTGTTACCACAAGCCAATAAAAAAAATGTGAAATAGCCATGACTACGTGTAGGGAATGAAGAAAGCTAGCCATTTTCTTATTTCTACCTTATTTTCCGTTAGTATTTTGTATGAATTGCTTACTCACTTTAGTTGGTTTTTTCTTTTTCCTTTTTGTATATAAAAATACATGATGTTGTAAAGAACATAATTTGAGAGACAATGAGGGATCTTACCATTGGAAGAAAAATTGCCTAACCTTATACGTATAGATGAATAGTAGATAAGGGGCTAAATTTTGGAATTATACACCATTGGGTTGGAGATAGCCTTATATAGTGGTGTGGTTATCCTGGTAAATTGAACAACTACCCCTAATTCAATAGCGAGATTCAATTGCCTAATAAATTAAGGAATGAATGGCTCAACCATTGCACCAATTAATGGACTGACATAAATGTTTTGCAACACTCCACCTCAGTTCTCAAAGCGGAAAGTGCATTAACTCTAGCAACCTTGTGAACTACTATATAGTGTTCATTAGCTCTAGAATCCTCTCAGCTGACCTCATCTAGGCTATCTACCACTATGCAGCTCAATCATTTGCTAAATTTGGTCCAATGATAATCCAGATGACCTACTATGTTCTAAAGGTGCATTGATCCGCTCGTACAAATAGCTACCACCTTCGAGCACTCCCTGATAAAGTGGCCAACCTGGCCACATTGAAATCACCTATATGGGCCTGAGTGTTGATGTCTACAATATGAGCAAACTTGTAGTATGGTCTTATGGGACTGCACATGTGATCCTTCCCCATAAAAAAACCATGTGGTCTGCGCCTGAAGGCACTTTGAGAGTCTCCTAAAAAATGACTGTGATGATTCCTTTAGAAGAACGTTGGGAGTCTCCCTTAGAAGTAGCCGAAGAGCCTCTTTGTGTAAGCCTATACTATCCTCCATGAGAAGAGCCATGAGACCTACTAGATAAAAACCTATAGCGTTTTTGGGCCACGCCCGAATGTGCATCAGATGATTAGCCCTATGACCGAGCCCTCTCATTCTGTTTTTTCACTCGCAATCTGGGTGATCCAAGACTCAATTGTTTATGGGTCGATAGTACCATCAATCATAGGTGGACGATGAGTACGAAACTCTCCATATAAAGACTTCTCCCTATCATAAGTCACAAGAATGTGAGCCTAAACAAGCTTAGTCAAATCATTAATGGCCCAAAAACTACCATCGGGACCATCATAATCGTGTCTAGCCTCATAATCAGAAGTATGAGCTCCAGCATTGTTGGGAACATCATCCCCAATAGGTTAGGTGGCACCGTGTGGAGTTATCATAATACTTTTGGTCAATAACAGAATTCAACATAAGCAAATAAGTAAGACTCAAGAACGAACTCACACACTTACTTAAAGGTCTAGCTACCCATTACCTACCCAAGGCTTTCCTCACTCTAAGGTAAAGGTATAACAACCTAATACCTAACCTCTGATACCACCAAAAGTTGTACGCCCCGATCCTAAGATACATCCAGGATCAACACGTGACACTATGATGTAGAGTGTGTGAGATAAACAAGATATACTAAAATTGAAATTCAAGGTAAAGCAAGCTAATGTGGCCTCTCCCATATATACAACTGTACAACAAAATACACATAACCTTCACCAGGGTACCATATATGTAGGCTCCCAAAAATGATAATCCAAAAGAAATACAAGGAAAGGTACAAGTGTAACCTAATCACTTCAAGCACTCTGATCACTGCACTACTACCCAAGAAGCACCTCTTATCTACTAAATCGTGTCACATGCACAACCGCTCCTTATACCATGGGAATGGTGCACCAGGCAATTAAAACCCAGATTAGCCACGAAGCTCGTGTAAATGATAATAATCCAACAAATATCATAATCATAAAACAAGTCCATCGATCTCAGTTTAGAAACATAATTCATAAAACCGTTCATTGTAAAGTCATAATCAAAACTCGCAGGAAATCCTAAAAGAATCATGAAAACATCCACCGACTTTTCTATATTAAACCACATAGGTTTTCATCCTTGCTTTTACAAATACACTAAAAACTAGGGCTAAAGCAACACCGTTTGGCCAAAGCCTACAATTCCTTAGACTTCTCATTCTAGAATAACTCAAGGAACCAGACGATTTCTAGGGATCTAGTTCCGGACTAACTCAATAGAACTAGGAAGTACGAGGTGGGATTTCATACCGACTCAATGGAATCCATAAGATGTAGGGTTCAAACAAACTTAACATAACCGAATAGGAAATGGGATTCCACACCAACACAATGGAATCCAATAGAATATAGGATTCCAGACCAACTTAACGGAACCAAATAGAAATGGGATTCGGGACCAACTTAATGGTTTCCAAAATGTGGGGTTATGGACCAACTCAAAGGAATCGCAAAAAATTCTAGGGATTTGTTTCCAACCCAACTCAATGGAATTAGATAGGAGCAAGATTCTAGACCTGCGCAATGGAATCCACATGTTACGAGTTTGATGTCATATCTCCCTATAACATTGAGTTATTGGTCCTTCACTAGCTTTTTTTTTTTCCCACAATCATTTAAAGTATGCATGCCATATCAACATTGAGTTATCAAAACACATTTTGTAAAATATATTAATAGCTGAATTTAAAAGCATCAATTTAGTAGAAACTATAAATCTATGCAATATCCATTAAGTATACAAGCATGGGAATCTCATGGGTAATAACTGTGGGACCATATTTTCCACCTCTTTAGAATAGTGATTCATGCTATGATCAGACATCCATTTGAACTTGGATCCTGACCATTTTGACGACCCACTCTGGAGTGAGTAACTCACTCTCGGCTGTACTACAACAAAATATCGACATGGGATGGTTCCTAAAGGAGTCCTAAATAGACCCAACAACTAGAGTCTTAATGAGATTATGTGGTCCACCACCTCATAGGCTCCAACCAGACTGCATGCATATAGGTCCCCAGTGTTACATCCAACAACTTTCCACTCAGACCCTATTAATCCTCAGTTAAATCCTAACTGCCAAATCCAAATTGTCGATCTGAATTATCTAACTGATGGTACTTTGTCCCATGTTATGCAGGGTATAGATTGCTCTGGCCCATGCTGTTGATGTAGAAAAGCGCATTGAGCCTTACTTTTGACTCCAATTGCTCTGATGACTCAAACAGTTGGCAGAGAACTCAAGAGCTAAACTCAAGATGTTTATAAAAGGCCATTCTACTTCTCACAAAAGGTTAGACATTCTGATCTCACTTAAAGCACTTTGATTATCCTTCCCTCAAATACTAACTTGATCATCGGAGCACCTACGCAGAACCACCCTCTGACATTTGGTTCTTTGTTCTTACATATTCATTCTAGGAACCTGCACAGAATTTGGTCCAACAATTTGGTACTTTAATTGAGAGGCTATATTCATATCCCCCACAAACCACTCTACTTATATTTATGGCTCCAACCCTCATTCTAAGGATGACTCCCTTGCCCAAATCATGTCCATGCTCTTGGATTCTATTAGAAAGATACTCAAGGGACTAAGCAATGCCATGAGAGACTTGTATGGGAACCACTCTGATACTAGGTCAAAGAATCAAGTTGTCTTTCATGATATTGAAAGGCACCTCCTAGCCTCCAGTTTTCTCGAGCCGAGACATTATCGGAGTTCTAGTCACCGAAATGGGTTTCTTGAACAATCTGAAGGAGTTTGTTCTTACCGCCACTAATACTTATCCGCGGGATGGAGTAAGTAATGTGGAGATGCCACTAACAGTGCAACCTCATGGTACGAGGGTACAAACAACAAGAACCCCAAGAAACTCCACACGGATTAACTTTGACCTCTTAGGTTTAAGCCACCTCCAATTTGATGGTAGACCCCAACCACAGGTCGATGATGACTTATTATTTGCGAACCTGGTATGGGAAGCTTCTCCTAACAAATTCACTTAGCCTTATGTAAAGTATTTCAAGGGAGACTACAATCCCTCTAGCCACATCATGTCGTATAGAAACGTCATGGATTTGTGCAACAACAACGACCTCATGATGTGCAAAATTTTCCCGTCGACTCTGAAGCGAAGCAGTATGAAGTGGTATGTTTGCGTTATGCCTTCCGTTTGGGTCAAGGCCTTTTCCACATATCGAGAGGTGAAGTGAGGAATGGATACATTGTTACTAATCTGGTAGAAGGAGGATGAGAGCCTCCGTGAGTACATCAAGTGTTTCTGCATGGAAATCATAAAGGTGGACACACCAGATGATTATATAGCCGCCAGTGCTTTTAAGAAGTTACTTCCCATCGATTCCGAGCTTAGCAAAAAGCTTCACAAACGGAAATACAAGTATATCACTTGTTAGAGTGCTTTGACGAGGCTGAGGAGATTGTGGCTTGGGATGAGGAGTATTGTAAGATTGGTATACCAATCAAAACATCGACCAAATCTTTTGCGGAGTCGTACAAATCTGATTGGAGAGACAGTCAGCCAAGTAAGAGCAATATGTAAATAAGCAAAATCAATGCAACTAAACTAGGGCAACCGTTTCGCCACTCTAGCTAACGCTCGTTTACGTCAATTTCCATGTTGAAAGGGCTATGCAGGGTTACAATTGACATTTTCAGGCTGATTTGTTGCCCTTTTGAGGTTCTTACTGTATATTCTTTCGGCATTTCAACAGCGAAGACTTCGTCACTGAAACCTGGGTTGAAATCTATGATGTCCTTACCTTTATCCCCTATCCCTCAAGTTGGGGCCATTGCATGTCATAACTTTTGGTTTGGAATATATCCACTAAGCCTTTTCCATTTCACCGGAAGGCTCCCAAATGACCTCTGGCGGCTTGGGATCGTTGCTTCATGGGAAACACATGTTGTCGTCGTCGGAGCATGTCACAACAACTACCTATTTTTTTCTTTGGCGTTTTGGTACATGGTTCCTTCATGAATTTTTGCATGGAGATTCTTTCTCAGAGTTTGACAAGCGATGGAAGGGTGTCCCATATACGGATGGTAACAATAGTACCTAAGATCCTTCCTATCTTCCCTAGACAGGGCTTCGTAAGGTTTGGGTGGTTTTATAACCGCAACATGGTGTCAAGGATAACAAAGAACTCATCATCACTGGATGATAATGGGGGATAGATTTCCCTATCTCTATCACTTTCCTTCATTTTTCGTGGGTTGTAGTCAGACCTGTCATCCAAGACTAGGGCTTAGTGAGCTTATTTCTTATCCTTTTTTTGGACCTCCATATGGAAGACTTAACTGGCATGCTGGTCTTCTTTACTACTTCCAAGAGCCTCGAGAATTGGCTAATGCCCATGTTCTCTAAGTACACCCTACAATTTAGGATAATATTGCTGATTCAGATCTCCACAAGTGATTCCTTATGCTTCATGTCGTAGTAGTCAAACATAAGGTCCCAGAAGTGCTTGACAAAAGTCATAGGGTCATTCTCGTACTTGTGGCATGTGTTGTTGAGCTAGGCTATGGTAATCATATATTCATGCTGAAAATACTTCTTATATATCTTGCTTGTTAACTCCTTCTAGGTTTTAATGGAACCTGTCACGAGGGTAGCATATCACGTATAGGCGCGATCAATTAGGCTTTTCAAAAACTCAATAAAGGTTATAGTCGCCAGTATGAGAGCCTAAAGCATCGATGAAACAACTTTTATGTTCCTTAGTGCTACCCTTCCTTCGTTGAAGAAGACAAAGTTAGAAGTTTCATAGTTTTTAGGACATGGCATGTGGAGAAGGCTGACTGGGTATGGCGACTCAGGAATATACTTCCAATCCTTAGAGCTTCTATGCAACTCATTCTTTAACATGGCGATAACTTCTTCTTGAGTGACAAAAGACAGTCCCTTCTCGGAATCCTTCTTGGCAACAACGATCGATTCTTCCTGGGAAGTCTTTTTCCTCTGCACATAGTTCTTCACACTTATCTTCTCGCTTGGCTTTGGGATTAAGTTTTTCAACTCATTCACAGACAACAATTTCTTTTTGCTTTACCTAAAGCATGGAAGACAGCGATGAAATCTGGCATGGCGTACTCATCCAGTTTTTTTTTTTGGCTTTCTTGGTGCTGCTCCTTAGGCTGTGATTCGTTTAGTTGGGAAGTGACCTCGCCTGCCACTTCTGAGGCGTTGCCACTCCTGGTAGCATTTCTTCTCAATCTTATAGCCATTGAATCAAGATCGTGACCTGGTCCTTGTGAGGTTGCCAATTTAGGTTGGGGGATTTTAGGTCGAACAAGACTTAAGCTTTGGTGAACACCCTTTTGCCTCTTCTGGTCCATTTGAATACAAGTCCCAGGATACCTCAAAAAAATTAGTATGTCTTAGGAATCTCGGTTCGATTAATGGCTCGAAGATAACACGATTAGACAAATAATGACTCGTCTAAGCAAAGCATGGTGTGGAAGCTAGAAACATGTCAGTTTAGCATGTGGGAGAATTTTGCATGATTGCATGATGTTCAGAGTTGGGTGATCTGGGTTTCCTAGGGTTGTAAAAATGCTTCTATTGACTAAAGAATATCAAGGGAAGCTTGAGGGAACCACAAATATTGTAGAAAGATTACTCTCTCTAAGATTCAAGGCTGCTTACACTTGGAGAGTGATTTCCCTTGCTTAGTGTTGTACAACCTTGAATTCTACTCCTTCTTTCTCTAATGTTCTATTGTCTTCTTTACATTGAGTTGAACTTTCCTGTTTATACGTGAAGGTTTCTCTTTTCAAGCTTCCTAGGGAATCTCTAGGCTTCTTTGCCTTCACCGGTTCAAGCTAAGTCTTTTTTCTTCTTTTTCCTAGCACAAATGCGACCTTCCTTTTTGGTGTAAAACACATGAGTGTCACGTGCTCTTCCCATAATATCTCTTCCTCATAGCAGTTTTCGCATGCATTAATTCTAGTTACGCACCTCCTTACCTTCATTCATCGTTCTCCTACGTGAGCTAGGAAGGGAAAGTCCATCTCCCTTCTTATTACATGTGGGCTCTACATTGGGTTTTCATGTGAACTCAAGGCTTTGAGTCTGGTTCATTTCTAATTGGATTGGTTGGTTTACTAGGGAAAAAAGGAAACTAGGTTTGTTCTCTCTCAAACTCACCTAGGTGGACTTCAAAGATTAAGGCCTTGGATCCTTGGGCTCCCAAGCAGCCAAAAGTCTTCCATAATCTTGATTTTGCGTAGGCCCGATAAACTTTCATAACCATCCACACCACGTTTCACTTGGCAAGCCCCGGCATGTGGCATGAGCTTATTTTATCGTGTATCGTAGTTAGCAAGATAAAGCTTGGCATGGTGAATAGCATGGGCATGATGTGATTATACAAACGTCCGATCCATTTATCATTGTTTTAATGCGTGGCATGATTGTGAATATTTTCCTTCCTCGATTATGCACCTTTGCATGTGCTAAGGCTTGTCTTGGTGTTTTTATGACAATTGAGCCTCAGGATTTGATTGGGCTTGCATGTGATATTTGTGGATCTCAACATAATTTTGAAATTTGAATTTTGAGATTTGAAATTTCACCAAAATTTTTACTCACCCTTTCTCCCTAAAACTGGCGACCCTTTAAAGAAATGGTCTTTTGGGCCTTTCTTACAATTACATGAAATTGTGTACTTTTGTTTATTTACATTTTTTATCCAAAAGTTTATGCTTTCACATTTAGGCCCTCATTAACTAAGGGACAAATAGTTTAGTCATTTAAATGAAATTTTATTTGGTCATGAATTTTTGGATCCTTGTTATAATGACTTAAAGGTTTTGAACTTCTAAGTATTTGCATTTTGACCCTTAAAGTTTATGCATTTGCATTTAAGTCCTCATTAACTAAAAGAAAGAAATTGTTTTGTTATTTTCATGAGACTTAAGATCAAGGTTCTAAAAGACGCTAAGCGCTAGTCAGGCGGCTAGGCTGGGGCCTAGGTGGATTTAAGTAAATTTACTATGTATCATATCAATTAATTAAATTTACTATATAATATATAAATAATATTACATCTATATTATTTTTTTAATATAAATATATATAATGTGAGAGTTTTAGGTACATAACAATATAATATGATGTGGTTTGAAAAAAAAAACAATTATAAAACTCTACCAAAAAGGATAAAAGAATAAAAAGTGAGGATGGGTTTCCCTATGCAAATGTTTGCTTTCCTTTTTACCAAAAAAAGCATATAAAAATTAGTAAAAAGGAAGGTGGTGGGACCATCTTAAAAAAATGTGTTATTAATTATTGTTAAAATGAAATTGTAAGATCAGCTTAAAAAAGATGTGACAATTAAAAAATTGGGACTGGATCATCATCTTCCTTGCGCTCAACGTGGCTTTGCTAATTTCTTTCTTTTTATTTATTTTATTTTATTTTAACAGATTCTGGCATCTTCACATACGCCCGTCTAGCCCCCACCCAGCTTTGCTTAGTCTAGCCCAGGCATCCGTTTAATACGATTTCCGATTTTGTGACCGATTAGGAGGAAATCACAGCGGTCGGTTACCGAGCCTAGGCGGCCTCCTAGGTTGATTTTTAGAACACTGCTTAAGACATACATGTCTTTGGGATCTTGTTGTGATTATGTAAGGTTACGAACATTTATGTATTTGCATATGAACCTAAAAGTTTTTGTATTTGTTTTTTTACCAAACGGTGGTGAAAATTGCACTTTAACCCTTGCTCCCTAAAAGAACAAATTGTTTCTCCTTTGATGAAAATGTGATTCTCATACTTAGTTCCATTCAAGATTAAATCCATCAGTCCAAAAACCAATTAATTTGATACATTCTAATTTAATTGATTAATGTGATTAGTGAATTAAAGAAAGGGTGTTTATAAATCTAAGCCTGCAATAATTGAACTGTGTGATTGGCCGTCTATCAAATTTGTTTGAATCATGGGAATGCATAGATTTGATTTTGGTTGTAATTTGATTAGATGAAATATGTTGTAGAAGGGCATAAATCCTTCTTTACTTTATGTACTCCTTTCTGTCTTATTTGATGTGCATGCAAATTGGAGTAGTTGGGTCCAACGCCTAATAGGAAAATACGTTTTAATTTGATCATGTAATTAAAATCAATACCCTCCCCAGACCAATATCCAACACTAGGCTCGTGTGGGATCAAATCGAAGGTACATAATCATCCTAAGGCCTTAAGGCAACTATAAAGTCCATCAAGAATGCAAAAGCTTTCATTAGTAGTACCATATACTCTCGCTTCAAAAACTGTTTTACATTAATAATGGGAGTATCATATGCTATTAAATCAGTCACATGGACCAATAGTTGTGATATGACCAAATTGTTTTAATGAGATTAAAATGCATATTAATATCTGATGAGACCAAAAACCCTCAACAAAACTAATATTAAGTTAAAGAGCGTGTGAGTGAATTGAACACTTGTTCGTGGCCTTCCACCATGGTAGGCTCCAATCATTTGTGACTCATACAACGACTTTGACCAGTTCTGAGGAATACAAAGTATGTGCTTACACTTACGAGGGGTTTTATATACATACATGATGTTGTGAAGGTAGGTAACGAGTATGGCCAATTTTGATATTCTTCTCAGGTCATTCTTGAACCCTTACACGAATTGGCATGGTGGCAACAACTTAACTAAGTGCATATTCTTCTAAGGTGGGCTTGGTAATGGTGAGCCTCCCATACCCTACTAAGAGTCAAAACTCGTGAATTTCAATTGAGGGTTATGAAATTTGCCAAATAGTGAGGCGATGCTATTTGGTTTAAAGACCTAGATTAAATGGCTTAAAATCAATCAATTTATTTTCGTTATGTCATTGTTTCCCGATATATTTGCAAACACGCAAACACGTTATCCAAAACTTGAGAAAAAAAAGCCAACGGCCAAAGTTTCATAACTTGGTACCACAATCCCAAAATTGTCTTAAAAGGATTGTATATGTACTCAAGTAGTCCCATCTTCACCATCTTCCTAATGTTAATGTGTCCATGGAAACACATGTTAGATACGTCTAACATAAGGAGGATAACACAAACACTTGTGCTTATTCCTTTGTTCAATGAACAAGGAACTTTAGAAGTTAGCACAAGGACATGGACATTTTATGTAACACGATTCTTCACTTACAAGTGATTGTATGAAGGAAGAAGGGTTGCTTTGAACAACTCTTGAGTTTATAATCTTGTTTAGATCAAGATGGTTATTGGGGACATTAGTCCTACAATATGGACTAATAATGATTTTAAACCATCAGGTGTTGAAGTGTTGGACCACTTCACTAGATGGAAACTACCTTGACTTCAGCCTTGTGTTCCTATCCATAACCGTTCACTAAGTTTATTGTAAACTACATAGTGAACAGTTACCACACTTTCTCTAAATTGTTTTATGTGTATAACACAATTGAAATTTGTTTCAATAGAGATAGTAGGAGTTTGGGGACCATGACTATTGTAGTCATAGGAGAAGTCAAATGAAGAAGGCAAAATAACTCCAAAGGGGAACATACTTTCTTTATGAAAGGATGGATGTTGGAAGGGGTAAGTGCAAGCCTTATCTTGCTAGTGTCAAGTACACACCCTACGAAAGGTGTTAGAAGTTGTTCTTGAAATAGTTCCAAATAGTTGGTTCTTGTACTTGAATGTTTGATTATGTACTAGTAACTATGTTTGTGATCGCTATAAAAGAGTAACTAGTAAGAAATGGAAGATTAATACGAGAAGAGAAAGTGCTTCACATTTGAAACGTGAAGAAAGATAAAGATATTTGTGAAAGCAGATGACACTTACTTCCTCATATAGAATACCAAAGAAATTGGACATGAAAAGATTGTCTTTACATTCCAATTTGAGTAAAGAGATTGATTCCATCTCTATAATTTTAAGAGATGGATAAACTGTTTTTGTTTGACAAATTCATTGTTTGTTTATCCATGAATGATTGGATTTCGATTGACTGTCTCTATATCAATAGAGGTGATGTGGTAGTGTTAACTCTTTAGAACAGAACGATGCCTAAAACCAAAAAGGTTACAAAGAAGTGATTAGCCCTACTAAAATGTGACACCTCGAAACATAAATTACAAATTGCCCTTATATGGACGCTTGAGATCGTTAGATTCGGATCCAATGCCTTCTTGTTAAACTTGTATTAAGGAAAAATGTTCGAATCTTAATTCTTTGAGAAAGAAGAAATAGTCACAAAGTTGTTGAGGTTAATTCACTTTGATGTTAGTAGAATATGTCCAATACATAATACTACTCATGTTGTGTGACCTTTACCGAAGATCACTCTTGGGTGGACTATCGTGTATCTAACAAAACACAAGTTTGAATACTTCACAAAAAGAATTCAAGAATGTAAGTTGATAAGTAAGATATCTAATGTATTTCAATCCTTATATTTGATCAAGGGACAAGAATACTTTAGACGAGTTTCCTAGAAAGGTATCAAGAAAGTGGCATCATACGATAATGGATTTCTCTAATATGAGAAAAACAAACTCTAATTAGATATAGTTCGTTAAATATTATCGATTACCTGTATGAAAGATATGCATCTCGAAGACAATATAATTGTTAATTAGAGTATCTTTCAAGATATTTCAAAACTCCATGAGATGTAGTTGGAAAGAAAGTCAAGTCTCAATCAAGTTAAGATTTGGGGTTGTCAAACATATGTCAATAGACTTGCACATGTGCTAAGAGCAATATTTGGTGAATGTACACTTATTGGATATCCTTAAATAAACCTTTGGATATCACTTCTATAGACCAAGTAACATGATTTGTTTGTTGGGTTGTTCATTGTAATCTCCAAAAAGGTTTGCCTTAGATAGAACAATAAAACGATAGATAAAACTCAAGGAATAAGTGCTTTAAGAAACAAGATGATACTCAACAAACTTAACAACCTAGTTCCTAAAAAACACAAGCTCCAAGAAAAATTAAGAAGGATCTATGAACCGTCTTAGTTGAATGGTTTGAACTTCATGACTGAGTCATATCTCTTAATTCAAAGGAACTGTAGAGAAGACTACATTGAGCGTATGTATGACATATACTAAAAAAAAAATGGTATATTACCATTTAACCCAAAATATAGAAAACTACAAAGCTAATAGTTACCTAAGGTGATTGCAGTCAAACATATAGGTTGACTTGGAAGAAACCTTATTTGATGTAGTCTTGGTTTCAAATCATTTGGAGATTCCTTGCTATAACTACATAGTGGTTCGACGTCTGGACATACATAAGTTTTTGAAACCATCATCAGGATAATCCCGATGATTTATGTCTAAGACTAGGAATCACAAGATGTATAAGTTATAGAGATCCATCCACCATGAATCTAAGCAAGCTAGTGGGAGCTATAAGCATCTCATGAGAAAAGGTCAAATAGTTTGGTTGCTCATAAAGATATAAATGAATTTCTAGGTTTACAAAGTGGGAGTTAGTCATATTCCTAAATTTGTACATATATGTGATATATTATTTTTGAAATGAAAAATAGCATTCTTTTTCGATAAAGTTATGACTTTAAACATTCTGTTATGATAGGATCTCTATCGGAGACATGCTCTATATACTAGGGAAGGGAATCTACAATGATAGATTTCAGGCAGTTAATTGGATATCTCAATCCTTGTTAACAGACAAGGATTCTATGAAGTTTCTCAAATAGTAAACTTCAAATAGGAAGACAATTCTACTGAGACTAGGATGTTGCTCTTTGTAAAAGGAATGTGCCCTAAAACTCCCAAAGGAATATAATGTGTATATAGAATCCTATATGCATACGTAGAAAGGTGATTTATATATTTCATATTGTATGAAAAACATTGATATGAGTTGTACTAAGAACGGTACTTGACGATAGCAGTGCAAGCCCAAGATCAGAAACATGGCAACTGTCAAGTAAGTCCTTAAGCATTTAAGAAATGCTAAAGGATAGATTCCTCAAGAGTGAGGAAAATTCAAAGTAATGAATGTAAGCGTAAAATGATTTGGATATGAATCTAATATCATATCCATTATTGGGTATCTCTTTTATCATGACTAAAGAGATAATTGGATGGAGAAAACACTAAAAGCAATGACTCTAATGTGTTCCACCATGAATGCAAAACATTAGAAGCTTACAACAAAGTCGTTTGGATGAGAATGTTCATTAATGACTCTCCATTTGGTTCCAACCAGAAAGTATCACTAGTGCACCCACACTATGACATTAATAGGGCGATAGCTCAAGTCAAGGAATCAAGGTCTCATCAAGATTCGAATCAAGGTCTTATGTATAATGGTGAAGTCACCATTCTCAAGGTTGCTTTATGGACAACATATAGATATCCACTATCTAGGCCTATTACTCAGCTATCTTTGAAATGATATTTGAAGAGTTATCATCACTGAACACATGGCTAATTAGCTCTAGTGTAAGTGGAAGATTGTTAGAAATGTGCCCTAAAGCCAATCATGAAATTATACTTTACAGAAATTTCACATGTTAAACTAATCTAGTTTATTCTAAGGTTTATTGTTTAAAGCCGTCTCATTAAATTTTATACGCTTAAAACACTAAGTCCAATGAATATGTAACTAAGAGAATGTAATCTAGAGAAGTTAGATTCATGATACCTTTCCCTTTCATACATATATCCTAAACATTCCTGATCATAGGATTGCCAATTGGACATAAATCATCCGGATAAATTAGTACATACTATGTCTTCTCTTAGGAGAGCAACAGGTCTCAAGTCATTGGTGTGAATGACACCAAGACTAGTATGTAGGCGCTCAATATAGTGTGATTTTAAAGAATGAGATAAAAAAGGAGTTCTGAGAACTCACAGTTTGGATAATGAAAATTAGCCCTTTGACTTGAGACATCATAGTTGTCTTGTGGTTAGGTCCTTATTCTTTGACTATGTTAAAGGTGTTAAGGGACCTTTAGGTCAAGGTGGTCTTGGGCTTTGAGAACGTCATTTTGTCTCCCTTGGTTCAGTTTTGTATCAAGTCTCGGAATATCTCGAAAGAATTAGCACGTCTTAGGAAACATTTTGTTTTGATCAACGAATCGAAAATAGCATGATTAAGTAAATAATGGCTTGCTCAAGTGAGGCATGGTGTGGAAGCTAGAAGTTCATCAGTTTAGTATGTTAAGAGAGAGAGAGTTGGTATGGTTACATGGTGTTCTAGGTTGGATATTATGAGCTTTTGGGGTTCTAAAGAGGCTTTCCTAACTTAAAGGGTTGAAGGAAGTCTGGGGGAAAACTCTAAGGTTACAGAAAGATGGTTATGTGTTTCTCTCCCTAACGTTTGAACCTTTGTGTTATTAATGAAGGAAAAATTTGTCCTAGCTAAGAACATGTGAGAACATTTGAACACATAAGCAAACTAATAACACTGTAAAGTAGGCATGCATTAAAAAACAATTCTAAAACCCATGACTTTCAAAGCCTAGTGAATGGTGAACCAAAAGACTATTTAAAAAATTAAAGAGAAGAGAGAGTTTGAGTTTCATTCCCCTTGAAGCTCTGATAGGAGCATATTTATGCGATTTAGTTAGCTTGTTTTCTTGCAATTATGTTGTTAGTCCTTAGTCATTCATGTACTTTAAGCCATTTTCGTGTGTTTATAGGTCCAAAGGATTAATGAAGCAAAGAAGTGCATTTTGGAGCTTTTTGGAGCAATTTTGGGCTTGGAATAAATATCACATGCTTGGAACTAAAGGAATGGACGAAATTGAAGACCTAAAGATGAGGATTTTTACTTGAAGTAGGAAAGTTAAGCCAAGGTTTCCTATTTTGGTTTGATCTTTCCTAAATCCTAAATGTCCCTAAGTTCCAGCAACATTGAAGGTTTCCTATGCATTTTAGGACAAAAATTAAGGGTTCCTTGTACCATAACAAACCTTTGCCGTGCACTCCATCCATGTTTAATTCTTGCATCAATCATCACTTCACTTTCACCTTTGAATCATTTCAACACCACTCCATTTTACCCATGCTTTGCATCATTACTTCACTTTCACCTTTTGAATCATTTCAACACCACTCCATTTTACCCATGCTTTGCATCATTACTTCACTTTCACTACTTCACTTTCACCTTTTAATCATTTCAACACCACTCCATTTTACCCATGCTTTGCATCATTACTTCACTTTCACCTTTGAATCATTTCAACACCATTCACTTTCACCTTTGAATCATTTCAACACCACTCCATTTTACCCATGCTTTGCATCATTACTTCACTTTCACCTTTGAATCATTTCAACACCACTCCATTTTACCCATGCTTTGCCTTGCACTTCCTCTATAAAAGGAAGTGTGTGTAACATAAATTGAGTTCATATTTTGTGAGAGCATTCACCACCATTTCAACATAACCTTCATCCAAACACATCCATTCCTCCATACAAACAAACCTTCAAACACTCACCAACACCTTGTGCCGTAGCAAAGGAAGGAAAGGAAAGTGCTTGGACGTGCTTGCTGTCAACTTGGATCGTTGGAGCGTTTAGGTGTTTTCTTTCTTTTGTTTCCAATGTTTAAATTCATTTTCTTTCGTTTTGTTGTAAATATGAGTGGCTAAACCCCTCTTGGTTAGGGGTGATTTCAAAGCCATGATTATGTGTGCAATATAATTTGATAAATTCCAGTTATGAACTCTTGAATCGTGAATGCAATTGGCTTAACTATTTGATTGATAACTTATTTGTATTTGTTAATTAAGGGTCGACACTTAATTGGCATGCATAAATCCGTTGCTAGAATATAAGGAAGTTTCACATAATCATTACAAACTTATATTCACATGTAGTGAAGGTCGCTTATAAACGATCGCGTTAAGTTCAATTCCTAGCATAAGTGACATGATGTCATAGTTGCAAGTGCTTTGTCAATGCTTATGATTTTCATTAAACGTAATGATCTTTGATTGTATCTCTATTATGATGTCATGTAGGGAACTTTTGAAGAATGTTTTGGGTTGTCGAATAATGTCATCCAATCCAATAAAACAAGGAAAATCTGAGAGTTAACTAGTGATGTCACGGTTAATTTGGAGCATTGTCGTTCATAATTCAATGAAGTAGTAACTGGAAATCAAGTTATTTGCATACATGTCATGTGTGGAGAAAAAGCCTCTAGCTATCCCATCCATCATCTTATTTCTCAAATTTGTTTTACAATATGTCTAGTTTTTCATACTTGTTTGTTTGTTTCAACTTCATCAAAATCAAATCCCCCTTTTAGTTTCTTGTTTCAAAGTGTTTCAAATCTGTTTTAGTTTGTGTTTTTAAGTGTTTTGATTCAAGTAAAAGTCAATTTTCGTCCAAAGTCATTCCTAGTGTCTAGTTTAATTTTATTTAGTTGTTTTAAGCTGTTTTGATTATTTTAAGTTTGCTTTGAGTCTTGTGAGTCTGGTTAAGTGTTTTTAAGTTTAGTTTTATGTTTTTGAATCAGTTTAGAGGTTATTAGCAAGCCTTCCTAATCCCCGGTCCAGAACGATCCCTACTTATAATTATACTACAATTGTCAAAAGAGGGTTAAATTTGTGTGTTAAGTTAATTTTCGCATCAAATTTTTGGCGCCGTTGCTGGGGATTAGCAATTTTGCTAATCCCTTGTTATTTCTTTTTGTTTATTTTCATGTGTTTTTGTTCCTAGTTGCTGACTTTACTTGTTTTCTTGTTTTAGGTGGTTTATGACTCGAAGTTCTCAACCTGTTCATAAGCACATCCGTGACTTTGACGACGATTTTGAACGAACTCTGAGATGAGCAAGGAATCAACAAGAACCCCAACCATCTCAAGCTGCACCAGATCTTGAGGAAAACAAAGTAGAAGAGCAAGAGGAGGCCATGGCAAGGACTTTTGAAGAAGTCCACGATATGGTAGTAGACAATCGAACAATCAAGGAGCTTTCCGCTTCGGGATTGGACAATGCTCTGCCTTTATGCATTCAATATCCAATGGCAGCCGAAAACAAGACTGACGAGTTCGAATTAAAGTCCAGTTTATTGCACCATATTCCTAAGTTCCATGGATTGTCCATAGAAGATCCTAATAAACATTTGAAGGAGTTCGAGGTTGTTTGTTCGAGCATGACCCCTGTGAATGTTGATGGGAGCATTCTGAAAATGAAGGCTTTTCCCTTTTCTCTCTTAGAAAAGGCTAAAGATTGGCTGTATGAGCTAGCCCCCGGAACTGTCATATCATGGGAGAGTATGAAACGAGCATTTTTGGAGAAGTTTTTCCCAACTTCTCGAGTTATTCTACTACGCAAAAGGATTAGTGGTATTCAGCAAAACCAAGGTGAATCCTTTCCCACTTATTATGAGCGTTTTAAAACCCTTGTTGCTTCATGTCCACAGCACCAGATGAAGGAGGAGCTTCTTCTTCAATATTTCTACGAAGGGCTTCTACCAATTGAACGCCAAATGTTAGACGCCTCAGCGGGAAGAGCTTTGGTGGACAAAACACCCATGGCTGCCAAGACCCTAATTGCTAACCGAGCATTGAATGCTCAACAATATGAAGGCGTTGGTCAAAGAGACAACCCATGGCAGCAACAAGTTAATGAGGTAAGTGCTATTTCCGAACTTCAAAATCAAATGGCTAATCTTACTACTCTTCTTTCACAGGTGGTTGAAAAACCAAAAGAACAAAGTGTAGCTGCTTGTGTTGTGTGCTCAATGAATGGACATCTCACGGATAAGTGCCCTCAATTGATCGAGAATGGAGGGTGGGAATCTGCCAACGCCGTGGGTTTTGGGAGTCAAAACCAACCAAGGAATGATCCGTTCTCGAATACATACAAACCAGGTTGGAGAGATCATCCAAATTTCAAAAGGAGGGAGCCCCAACAAACCCAACAACAAAGTGCATTCAGACAGCAACCTCTTGGCTTCTATCAAAGGCCGTATGCACCCGCACAACCCCAAACATAACCTGCCCAAAATAACTCAGGTTCGTCTTTTGATAATTCTCAAGTTATTCAGTTACTAACTACATTGGCGAAGGGTCAAGAAAATCAAGCCAAAGATATACACAATTACGCCAAGGAAGTGCAAAATCAAGCTCGAGAGGTGACTGAATTGAAGAGACAAATGGGACAAATGGCTAAGTTCATGGGGCAATTTAGTAGAGAACCAGGTAAGTTACCTAGTTCGACGGATGTGAATCCAAATGGAGGCTTCGAATCTGCCAAAGCCATCACCTTGCGAAGTGGAAAAGAAGTTGGATCTGATCCCATCCCATCTAAATCCAATCAAAATGAGGACGAAAAGATGCAATCTGAGGAGAAGGAACAAGGCCTGCCCTCGGCAAGGATTGAGCAATCTTTGCCGCAGCCACCCACACACCCTAATTCGACCACCAAAGGTAAGTTGGGTTCAAATTCCATGACTTCTAATTCCATTCCAACAAATGCACCCTTTCCTCGCAGGTTTATGCAATCAAAGAAGGATGAGAGTGACAAAGACATCATTGACACATTCAGAAAGGTGCAAGTCAACATTCCACTTCTAGATGCAATTAAACAAGTCCCCAAGTATGCTAAGTTCCTGAAGGAGCTGTGCACTACAAGGAAGAGGGCTTCGAATAAAGAGGTGGTAAGGGTAAGTGAGAATTTCTCAGCTGTGTTGCAACGAAAATTACCTCCTAAGTGCAAAGATTCCGGCAGTTTTACAATTCCGTGTGTTATAGGAAATATTCGCTTTGAATCTGCCATGTTAGATCTAGGTGCATCAATAAATGTCATGCCTTATTCAATATATGCATCTATGAACTTGGGAGAATTAAAAAATGATGGAGTGATCATTCAACTGGCCGATAGATCTAATGCGTATCCAAAAGTTGTTTTGGAGGATGTTTTAGTGCAGGTGAATCACCTAGTTTTTCCGGCGGACTTCTACGTGTTTGAAATGGAAGACTCGAACTATTCCCCTCAATTACCAATATTACTTGGCTGACCATTCATGAAGACTGCCCGTACAAAGATAGATGTATTCAAGGGAACATTGACCATGGAATTTGATGGGGAAGTTATTGATTTCAATATTTCTGATGCTATGAGATATCCTCATGATGGTCACTCTTGTTTCTCTATTGATGTGATTGACTCTTGGGCGTAGGAATTCCTTGATGATTTGAGTGAGGATGCACTTGAAAAGACTCTCATGCAAAGCGTTGGAATAACGAAGGGTTAGTACTTAGGCACGCACACGACAACAACAAGGAACATCTTGTCGTGCCTATTCAAGAAGAATTGGTGGAGATGGTTGCTGCCCTAGAGTAAAATCCAAGGCATATTGGTAAGTCTCCTAACCTAATTTCAATTCCCAATTCGACTAACAAGTTACTTCCTTCTGTAATCCAGCCCCCTTCCCTAGAGCTTAAACCATTGCCGAGCCATTTGAAATATGTGCTTTTGGGAGAACAAGAAACGCTGCCCGTCATCATCTCTTCTTCACTCACTGCACAAGAGGAGGACAAGTTGGTGAGGGTGCTTCGGGAATACAAAACTGCCATTGGGTAGACATTGGCCGATATCAAGGGTATTAGCCCTACCACTTGCATGCATCAAATACTCTTGGAAGAAGGAGCCAAACCATCAAGAGAAGCACAACGCCGGCTCAATCCACCCATGATGGACGTTGTGAAGAAGGAAATCATCAAGCTACTAGATTGTGGAGTGATTTACCAAATTTCTGATAGCCATTGGGTCTCGCCAGTCCAAGTTGTTCCTAAGAAGGCTGGAGTCACTGTGGTAAAAAATGAAGATAATGAGCTTGTGCCCACCCGAATCTAAACCGGTTGGAGAGTTTGTATTGACTATCGGAAGCTCAACGCTACGACAAGAAAAGATCACTTCCCGCTGCCCTTTATTGATCAAATGCTGGAAAGGTTAGCCGGTCATTCATTTTATTGTTTTCTTGATGGCTATTCGGGTTATAATCAGATTGTGATAGCTCCCGATGACCAAGAAAAGACTACCTTCACATGTCCCCTTGGTACCTTTGCTTATCGATGCATGCCATTTGGGCTATGCAACGCACCAGCCACATTCCAAAGGTGTATGGTAAGTATTTTCTCAGAATTTGTGGAAAAGATCATTGAAGTGTTTATGGATGACTTTAGTGTTTTTGGTGACTCATTTGATGCATGCTTGAATAATTTTACTCTGATCTTACAACAATGCATCGAAACTAATCTTGTCTTGAATTGGGAAAAGTGCCATTTTATGGTAAAACAAGGTATAGTTTTGGGGCATATCATATCAGAAAAAGGGATTGAGGTTGATAAATCTAAAATAGATCTTGTACGTCACTTACCCTCTCCCACTTCGGTGAGGGAGGTTCGTTCTTTTCTTGGCCATGCAGGATTTTATAGGAGATTCATCAAAGATTTCTCAAAAATTGCCCAACCCCTTTGCTGTTTACTCCAAAAGGAAGTAGCCTTCGAGTTCAACAAGGAGTGTGAGACCGCTTTCAAAACCCTCAAGGACATGTTGACTTCGGCCCCCATCATCATGCCACCAGATTGGAGCCTTCCATTTGAGCTAATGTGTGATGCATCTGACTATGCCATTGGTGCTGTTTTAGGCCAAAAGAGGAACAAACAGCCCCACGTCATCCACTACGCTTCCCGGACACTAAATGATGCTCAATTGAATTATTCTACCACTGAGAAAGAACTTCTTGCAGTTGTATCTTTAGATAAATTTCGTTCATACTTACTTGGCACTAAAGTGATTGTATAGTCTGACCATGCAGCGTTGAAGTACCTCCTTACCAAGAAGGAGGCCAAACCAAGGCTGATTCATTGGATGCTCCTACTTCAAGAGTTCAACATTGAAATAAGAGACAAAAAAGGGAGTGAAAACGTGGTGGCTGACCACCTCAGCCGTTTGGTGCACGAGGAAGACTCCTTACCCATTCTAGAAACATTCCCTGACGAGCAATTGTTGTCCCTAGAGGTAAGTGAGCCCTGGTATGCTGATTTGGTCACAAAACAAGTTCCTAGCACTCTAGATAAATACAAGCGTGATAAACTCAGAAATGATGCACGATTTTATGTGTGGGATGATCCATATTTGTGGAAGTATTGTCCTGACCAGATTATTCGTAGATGTGTGCCCAATTCTGAGTTTAATTCGATTCTTGCATTCTGCCATACTTATGCATGTGAGGGTCATTTTGGTACCCAAAAGACAGCCTTTAAGATTTTAGAGAGTGGTTTCTATTGGCCTACATTGTTTAAGGATGCTAGAACATTTTGTATAACTTGTGATAGATGCCAAAGAACAAGTACAATAGGTGCCAATGACCAAATGCCGCAAACCCCCATCTTTAATGTGGAGATTTTTGATGTATGGGGTATGGATTTCATGGGACCCTTTCCGCCCTCATATGGTTTTACTTATATTTTGCTAGCCGTTGATTATGTGTCGAAATGGGTGGAAGCCAAAGCCACCCATACTAACAATTCTCGAGTGGTGGCAGATTTTATCAAGGCTAACATCTTTTCCAGATTTGGCATGCCGAGGGTGTTCATAAGCGATGGAGGCTCCCACTTTTGCAATCGCACCATTGAGGCGCTGTTTAAAAGGTACAATGTGAAACATCGGGTTTCCACGCCATACCACCCTCAAACAAGTGGCCAAGCCGAAGTCTCGAATAGAGAAATCAAGCAAATCTTGGAGAAGACTGTTGGGCCAAACCGGAAGGATTGGAGCTTGCGTTTAGATGATGCGTTGTGGGCATATCGCACTGCCTACAAAACACCTCTAGGGATGTCTCCATTTCGACTAATCTACGACAAGTCGTGTCACCTACCTGTGGAACTGGAGCACAAAGCGCACTGGGCTGTGAAAACATTCAATTTGGACTTAGATGCTACTGGAATGAATAGGAAGCTCTAACTGAATGAACTTAAGGAGATACGAAATGAAGCCTATGAGAATGCAAGAATTTACAAGGAGAAAACAAAGGCGTTTCATGACAAAATGATTCGGGGAAAAACATTCTCAATTGGAAAGAAAGTGCTACTATTCAATTCCCGTCTACGATTGTTCCCTGGTAAGTTACGGTCTAAGTGGATTGGGCCATTTGTTGTCACTAATGTTTTTTTCTCATGGTGAAGTCCAAGTTAAAAGCTTAAGGAACGGCGACGAATTCAAAGTGAACGGGCATTGTCTGAAGTTATACTATGAGCGTGATGTGGGGCAGATTATGGAAGAAATCCCACTCAATGCCATGGGCGCTATCCAAGCTTAGAAGGAAGTTTCTTCCGGCTGCAAGACATTAAAGCAAGCTCTTCTTGGGAGGCAACCCATATTTTGCGTTCCTAAAAACTTTCCCTTTTCTGCAGTTTTATTTTGCCATGATTGTCATTTTTTATTTGTTGCTTGTTTAATTGTTTTTTATGTGGGTTTATTTTTGAAACATTGACAGATATACAAGGTATTTTTACATTAAGATTCGTTGAAAATGAACAGGAGGCAGAAAAATACAAGAAGCAGCCTTCACAAAGGCTGCTTAGGAGAAGTCTCAGTAGTCAGCGGAGCCTCAGCAGTTGGCGGAGCCCCAGAAGGAGGAGGCATCGAAGGTTGATCATTTGGAGCTTTATTATGCGGTACAGCCCCAGAAGACGAAGGCAAATGTTGTTGGAACAAACCCAAAAACCTCTGATGATCAAGTAAAATCTGACCATCAGATTCCTGCATCTGGTCCATCTTCCTCTTCATGTTTGTAGCATAGTTATGTGCGAGCTTGTGCAACTGTTTATTCTCATGCTTGAGCCCTCTAATCTCCTGTTTGAGACTCATCACTTCAGCCGCCAATGATTCAACTTGACGGGTTCGAGCAAAGAGACGTTGGGCCATATTAGACACAGAACCTGCACACTGCACACTGAGAGCCAGAGAATCCTTAACAGCCAACTCATCGGACCGTTTGGAAAGTAGTCTGTTATCTTTGGGAGTGACAAGGCTCCGGGCCACCACCGCAGCTGTTATATCATTCTTCATCACCGAATCCCCAACGGTAAGAGGACCAGTAGGGGATATGAAGGATGGGCGCCATATGTTGTCTGGAGAAGGCATGGATGCCTCTTCACCAAGGTTCAAGTCAAAACGACGGTCGAAGGGGCCAGACATTTTCAAAGGTGTTGAAGAAAGAAGAGGTCAGACAAATCGAGTACAATGAAGGGAGTTTCTACAGGCGAAAATTCAAGTGTGCTTTGAAACGAACTGCGTGCCTCTATAAAAATCAGCACTCGACTAGATTTCAGAGATCGAATAGGCGAGCTCAGAAATTGAAAAGGCCAATTCAAAAATCGAGGATGTGCTAGCTTTCTCAAAAGCTGGGCTTGCTCAGAAACCACGGGCCATCATATTTTCCAGATTTGTCCGTACTTGTCACATGCAACCTCTGCACTCGACGGAGTTCAGAAATCGAAGAGGCAAGCTCAGAAATTGAAGAGGCATTTGCTTTCCTAGACATGTCTGCATCTGTCACATGCACACTCAGCCTTGCGGAAATTACGGGCAATCTATCGAAGATTTCTGGTGACGTAGAAATCATGTGAAGATTACTGTTCAATCATCAAACGGTTGCCGACAAGAGTGAAAGAATAATACCGGTTGTTAATTCATATAAATGTCGACCTTCACCATCCATTACAAGGCAGTCATACATAACCCTTCTTCATCTCCCAGAATGCCTTTCCAACAAAGCCTCTCGAGTCACTCAGTGTTCCTTATTCCCTGGGATACCTCTGCAAACAACTCCTCAAAAGCAAAAGTATTTCATATCATGAAGGTTGAAAGCAAGAGTATCTCATATCATGCTTTCTCCCTGTCCTTCTCCTTGTCTTTGTTATAACCTGCGGGACAAGGAGAAAGAGAGCAATCAGCTAGCACTTGGTATCAATCTTCCGATCTGGAACCGACTGCCTGGAACCTCTTCCTGATTGCTTACCTAGCCTTGCTCTCGAGTACTCATTTTTAACATTTTATGCTTCCTGAAAAGCTACCACATCTGCCTGGAAAGGAAGTGAAAATGATACTTCAAAGCATGTGGAGACAATGTGCTAATTCATCCTCAGCTAGGGACAAGGAGAAAGAAAGCAAATGGTCGGCACTTGGACAGATTGAACAAAGAAACAGACCAACACCTCTACCTCGTGCCTGCCTGCCATGCAGAAGAAACAAGCAGAGAAGAATGCAGACTGCACAATCAAATCAACCCAGCATAATGAGTCTGATTTGAAACCAAGGAACTCTCATATTCCTCGCTCAGAATTCCAAACCAGTTCGAGATCAAAGCTGTGGAAAGTCAACAAGATCATCTATCTCCATAACCAGATTTGCGTTCTCAAACTCTACTCTGTCTGGTTTTTACTTTGCTATACTTGTTATGTTTATTCGTTGTTTGTTTGTTTGCTTGTTTTTGTGTGAGTTTATGCTTGAAACAATGAGGACAATGTTTGATTTAAGTGTGGGGAAGGGGGGGGTAACCAAGTTGTTTTGCATGAAGTTCGTAGGAGTTTATCACCCATTACTTCTAGTATTGTTCCTTGCTGTTTTTAAGTGTTTTTAAGCTGTTTTGGAGTGTTTTAGTGTGTTTTGACATAAAAATCCGAAAATCTCATAAAAATTTGAAAAATTGTTTTGAAAAACCCAAAAAGAGTTGTTTTTGTGTGTTTATTTGTGTCTTAGGGTACCTTCCAACACAATGATGAGGATTTGGTTTTTAATTACATGACTGTTAAAGAAAGTTATAAACATGGATGAAAATTTGATTTACTCTTTGGTGTATGGGTGGTTGTGGTTATAATTTATGAATTCACATGCAATCATAAAGGAAAAATCAGTTTTTGTAACATGCTTGAAGGAAGGAACTCAAATGAACGTTACAACCTTGTGAGACTTGAGCCTAAACGTTTATTTGGAGAGTTAATAATCTATGCATCATTGTTTTCTAAAGTCGTTGCATGATCTCATTATTCTTTGCTTGGTTGCTACTTAGAAGGCGTTTCATCACTTAGTTCTAAATGCTAGAACTCATGCCTATTTCATTCAAAGCATGCTATTGATTTGCATAACACATATTCAAGATGAAGTTGTGTAGTGACCACCAAAGCCAAATTTCCGTGCCCCTATTTCATTATGTGTTTAAGTTTAACCCCGTTGAGCCTTGTTAAGCCTATGTCCTTTGTTAACCCACACTATCCTTACCTAGCCTAGTTTTAGGACCATCCATACCTTTATTCTTGAAGCATAGTAAAACATGACTTAAAATGAACTCCTTTTTTTTATCAATGTATTGCAGAAAGCAAGTGTGGGGGAAGTGATTCTTGTGTGTGTGTGCGTGCCAAAATCCTTAATAAGGCACGGGTAGTAAAAAAAAAAAAAAAAAGGGAAAAGGAAAAGTTGTGAAAATAGTCCAAAGCATTGAATTTGACCCTAAGTCTTCCCTTTGTGTTTAAAAGTTGATTTTTGCATTCTAAAGTGAATTCCAAGTGTCGATTTCATTACTTTGCTTGCTATCGCTTTAAGAACGTTTGTTATCCCTATCCTTTCTTTGTTAGCCATTACCCCCAAGCCCCATTACAACCCTTAACTTCATCTTGAGTGTTATGTGTTTCAATATGTGGAGTTTGGAATTGGTATGAGCATATGGTGTCACTGATTCTCGCATCTAAGTAGTAGCGTTCCATTCATGAGATCATATCTAAACATGCTGAATAACTCCAGAAAATTGTCTTATTTGTTATACATATATGTGAGTGCTCGTTTTCATGTTTACATCAATCTTCTCACATATAAGTAGTGTAGGGAGTGTAGTCAGAAAATGTGTGTGAAAATAGAGAGTATCTTGTAAGGAATTGAGCAAATTCTCTAAGGCATGTTACTACATTCAAAACATCGTTTTAATTGGTTAAATGTGAACCATTAAGTGGTGACTATAATTAAGTGCTCAAATGTGAAGATGACTAAAATATGTGGGAATGATGATTTTTAATTTGTCATGTGCATTGGAAATCCCTGAGGCAAATGTTGGAAGGTCTAGGTTATGTTTTGTTTATTTTGTTTGTTTTGCTCGAGGACTAGCAAAAACTAAGTGTGGGGGAATTTGATAGGAGCATATTTATGCGATTTAGTTAGCTTGTTTTCTTGCAATTATGTTGTTAGTCCTTAGTCATTCATGTACTTTAAGCCATTTTCGTGTGTTTATAGGTCCAAAGGATTAATGAAGCAAAGAAGTGCATTTTGGAGTAATTTTGGGCTTGGAATAAATATCACATGCTTGGAACTAAAGGAATGGACGAAATTGAAGACCTAAAGATGAGGATTCCTACTTGAAGTAGGAAAGTTAAGCCAATGTTTCCTACTTTGGTTTGATCTTTCCTAAATCCTAACTGTCCCTAAGTTCCAGCAACATTGAAGGTTTCCTATGCATTTTAGGACACAAATTAAGGGTTCCTTGTACCATAACAAACCTTTGCCGTGCACTCCATCCATGTTTAATTCTTGCATCAATCATCACTTCACTTTCACCTTTGAATCATTTCAACACCACTCCATTTTACCCATGCTTTGCATCATTACTTCACTTTCACCTTTTGAATCATTTCAACACCATGCTTTGCATCATTACTTCACTTTCACCTTTGAATCATTTCAACACCACTCCATTTTACCCATGCTTTGCCTTGCACTTCCTCTATGAAAGGAAGTGTGTGTAACATAAATTGAGTTCATATTTTGTGAGAGCATTCACCACCATTTCAACACAACCTTCATCCAAACACATCCTTTCATCTTCACATCCATTCCTCCATACAAACAAACCTTCAAACACTCACCAACACCTTGTGCCATAGCAAAGGAAGGAAAGGAAAGTGCTTGGACGTGCTTGCTGTCAACTTGGATCGTTGGAGCGTTTAGGTGTTTTCTTTCTTTTGTTTCCAATGTTTAAATTCATTTTCTTTCGTTTTGTTGTAAATATGAGTGGCTAAACCCCTCTTGGCTAGGGGTGCTTTCAAAGCCATGATTATGTGTGCAATATAATTTGATAAATTCTAGTTATGAACTCTTGAATCGTGAATGCAATTGGCTTAACTATTTGATTGATAACTTATTTGTATTTGTTAATTAAGGGTCGACACTTAATTGGCATGCATAAATCCGTTGCTAGAATATAAGGAAGTTTCACATAATTGTTACAAACTTATATTCACATGTAGTGAAGGTCGCTTATAAACGATCACATTAAGTTCAATTCCTAGCATAAGGGACATGATGTCATAGTTGCAAGTGCTTTGTCAATGCTTATGATTTTCATTAAACGTAATGATCTTTGATTGCATCTCTATTATGATGTCATGTAGGGAACTTTTGAAGAATGTTTTGGGTTGTCGAATGATGTCATGCAATCCAATAAAACAAGGAAAATTTGAGAGTTAACTAGTGATGTCACGGTTAATTTGGAGCATTGTCGTTCATAATTCAATGAAGTAGTAATTGGAAATCAAGTTATTTGCATACATGTCATGTGTGGAGAAACAGCCTCTAGCTATCACATCCATCATCTTATTTCTCAAATTTGTTTTACAATTTGTCTAGTTTTTCATACTTGTTTGTTTGTTTCAACAGTTGGAAATGTGCCCTAAAACCAATCATATGATGATACTTTATGGACATTTCACATGTTAAACTAATCTAGCTTAATATCAAGGGCAAAGATTATTGTCTTAAGCCGTCTCATATAAATGTTATATGCTTAAACAATACAGTCCAAGGAATATGTACTTAGGAGAATGTAATTTAAACAAGTTAGATTCTTGAGACCATTCTCTTTCGTATACATATCCTAAACGTTCCTGATCATAGGATTGCCAATTGGGCATTGACAGTCTGTTAAGATCAGTACGTGCTATGTCTTCTCTCAGGGAGAGTGATAGGTCTCGAGTCATTGGTGTGATTGACACCAAGACAAGCATGTAGGTGCTCAATATAGAATGAGTCCATTGAACACGATCAATGAGGAGTTCTCATACTCATATCACATGAGAACTCATGGTTGGGATAATGCAAAGCACTCATTTGACCTGAGGCATCATAGAGTATTCTCCTTCAAACGGTTTGAGGGAGAATACTCTATGATATGATTAAGAATCCCTGGCCAGAGTGTGAATGAGATTTAGGAAGTCGTTCCAAATCACATTCAAGGTAATCATATAAGTAAATGAATCACATTGGATAGTAGACATGAATAAACTGTCAAACCAAACAATGTGGTCAAGAGTATTGTATTAGAGAAAGACCGTATTGCATTGTAATCCTAAACTGAATAGGTTCTCCACCTCTTCTGATTAGCTTGGGTAACCATGACATACTGCTAGGTGTCACTCATGGTTTGTGGAAGCCCTAAACGTGTATAAACACTAAGGGGAGAATTGAAATTAAGTTTCAATTCACAATGGATTGGAAAGTGTTCTAATCGCCCACTGCCTCGCTAAAAGGAACCTAATGGATCGTACACCATGTAAGGTAGAGATTGAAGTAACAATGGAGATGAGTAAGAATAATTAAATGGTTTAATTATTTATGGCAAGGATTAATTAATATGTTAATTAATCAAACGAATAAAGTTTGTTAAAAGACCTCGGGTTAGTTTTGGGCCTCAAGGCCCAATGGGCTTCGAACGTCAAGCCCATTGACTTAAGTTGTATGACAACTTAATGACAAATAATTCACAAAGGCCCTAAAAGCCCAATGAAACCCTATGGTCGGCCATTTAGAGGAAGGGTAGTGAACTTGCTTTAATTACAAGTTTGCCACTCCAATGAATAAAGGTATAAATATGACTTTATAGCCAAAATTCATTTAGGATTTTTTTAAGGAAATTGGACAGAACACAAAGCTCTCCTTTCTCTCTAAAGAGGCCGGCCACCCTTGGAGGGATTAGCTAGTAATCTTTCTCCTCCAAGGTCACTCATTTCTTCATCAATGTCTCCTTGGTGTGGAGACTTAGAGGTTCTCTATTTTGAGAACTTGGAGAAACATATTCTTCCATCCAAATCCATGGATCTAAGAAGCAAGGAATGAAGGCCCTCTCCTTGGGTGATTAGCCTTTGCTTATGCAAAGAGGAATCTACAAAGGTATAAATTTCTCAACTCACTTTGATTTGAGTTGAGTCTTGGTTCACCTAACTACTAGGCTTTGAATTTCATGGTTAATTTTTTGTTTTTAAGTGCATACAAACATGATTCCGCCTTTAATTGTTAATTGCATGCTATAGATGTTGCTTAAATGAACATGTTAATGACAAAATTTCCTTCAAGTGGTATCAGAGCCTAGGCCTAGTAGTTGGTGAATCCTTTTGGGTTTTGTAGTTCATAGTTTATGATTTGAATGTTGTAATTGTTACAAGCTTTATTCTTGCTTCTTTGAATGTAAATTTTGTTAGAAAATTTGCCATCTCAAATGTTGTAGATGTAGTTCATATGAGCATGAATTTTGGAGCTAAAATTTGGTGCCATGTTTTTGGGGATTTTCGGCCAAATCCAAAGGGTGGATTTTTGGGTTCTTGTTTGACTTGTTAAAAGTGTTTTAAGGTGACTTTTGGAACCCCTAAGTACCCTAGGATGTTAACCCCATTTTGAGTAGTGAAAATTTGAGTTTTATTGCTTGAAAACATTCATGGAGCTCTTATGGGTTTTCATGGATGTTCTTCATTGTTCTTGAAGTTTTAGCCAAGAACAAAAAGTTTCCTATTAGTGGGGTGTTTTTGGGGCTTTTATGCAATTACATAAAGTTTTGGTACTTTTGTGTATTTGTAGTTTGACCCAAAAGTTTACGTTTTTACGTAAAGGCCCAAAATCATCAAAGGACAAATTGTTTTGTTCCTTTAATGAAGTTTTTCATTTTGTTGACATTTTTGGGGTCTAGTTGTAATTACATGAAGTAGTGAACTTTTGTGTTTTTACAAAGTGAGCTCAAAAGTTTAAGTTTTGCAACATAGCCCAAAGGTTGAGGTTATTGCATTTTGGCCCAAATTAGGTTGAGAACAAAATGGTTTTGTCTCTTTAAATGAGAATTGGATTTTCATTTCATTTAGCTCCATTTAAATCAATTCTATGGATACAAAAACCAAATGAAAATGTTGCATTCAAGTTTAATTGGTTAAAGCGTTAATTAATTAAAGAAAGGGTGATTATGAACCTAAGCCTATTATAATTGAGCTATGTGAAAGACGGTCTCAAATTTGTTTGAACCATGGGAATGTGTAGATTAGATTTTGGTTGTAATTTGATATGATCAAATGTTGTAAAAGAGCATAAGCTCTTCTTTACTTTAAAGTAATTTGTTTTGATCAATTGTTGTAAAAGAGCATAAGCTCTTCTTTACTTTAAAGTACTCATTTTCTTGTTTTATTTGATATGCTTGAAATTGGAGTAGCGGGTCCAACGCCCAATAAGACAACACGCCTTAATATGATTAAACGCGTAACTAAAATCAATGACGCCAACAAAGTGCTGCTTACACTCAGGATGAGTTCTACATACATACATGATGAAGTGAGGTAGGCAACGAGTTTAGCCAACATGATATAATTCTGAGGCTATGCTTGAACCCCTACACGAACTAGGCATGGTGGGAATAACTTAACTAAGTACAATGACGCCAACATGATATAATTCTGAGGCATCATTCTCTAGAGGCCAAATTAGATGGGTACTTGCAAGAGATGCAAATGAGTAAGCGTACTCTCTCATTATTATTAACGCTAGCCAACATGATATAATTCTGAGGTGGGCTTGGTAATAGTGAGTCTCCCATACCCTACTAAGAGTTTCCTCCAAAACTCTCGAATTCCAATGAGGGATATGGAATTTGCCAAAAATAGTGGGTGGTGCTATTTGATTTAAAGACCCGGATCAAATGGCTTAAAATCAATCAATTTATATTCGTTATGCATTTATTTACCAATATATTTGCAAACGCTATCCAAAACTTGACAAAGAAAAGCCGAATGCTTTAGTTTCCGGACTTGGTACCACAATCCCAAAGAATGTCTTAAAATCAATCAATTTATATTCGTTATGCATTTATTTACCAATATATTTGCAAACGCTATCCAAAACTTGACAAAGAAAAGCCGAATGCTTTAGTTTCCGGACTTGGTACCACAATCCCAAAGAATGTCTTAAATGGATTGTATATGTACCTAAGTAGTCTCATCCTCACAATCTTCCTATTGATAATGTATCATTGGAAGAACATGTTAGATAAGTCTATCATAAAGAGGACAACACTTTTAAATGTCATAATTCTTCAATTACAAATTGTTGTATGAAGAAATAAGAGTTGCTTTGAACAACCCTTAGTCAATGCAAACACTAGTGCTTGTTTCTTTGTTAAATGAACAAAGAACTTGAGAAGAAAGCACAAGGGCATGGACACTTTATGTGCCATGATTCTTCACTTACAAATTGTTGTATGAAGAAATAAGAGTTGCCTTGAACAACTCTTGAAAGTTTGTAATTATGTTTAGAACATAATGGTTGGTTGACAAAAATAGTCCATCAACATGGACTTATGATGATTTTGAATCATTGAGTGTTGAAGTGTTAAAACCACTTCACGAGACGGAAAACTAGGCAAGGACTTCACTTTAGTGTCCCTATCCAAATGGTTCACTAAGTTTATTGTAAACTATATAGTGAACAATAACCACATGCTCTCCAAATAACACAATTGAAATAAGTTTCAAGAGAGATAGTGGGAGTTTAGGGACCTTGACTATGATAGTCAAAGGAGAAGTCAAATGAAGAAGGCAAAATAACTCCAAGGGAACAAACTTTCTTTATGAAAGGATGGACATTGGAAGGGGTATTTGCAAGAAATGTCTTTCAAGTGTCAAGAACACACCTTTCGAAGGTGTTGTAAATTGTTCTTGAATAGTTCAAAACAGTTGGTTCTTCTACTTGAATGCTTGATTCTGTATTAGTAACTATGTTTTACAATCGTTGTAAAAGTATGGCTAATAAGAAGTAGAAGATAAATGAGAGAAGAAAAGGTGTTTCACATTCGGAACGTGAATAAAATATAGATCTCTGCGAAAGCGGATTGTACTTACTTCCTCATATGAACTACCAAAGAAATTGGAAAAACCAAAGATTGTCTTTACATTCCAATTTTAAGGAACTTAATTTCCGTCACTATGTGAAATGGATAAATGTTTTGTTTGACAAAACATTGTTCTTTATTAATGAATGATTAGATTATTGTAATCTAATTAATTATCTCTATAGTAGAGATGATATGGTAGTGTTAACTGTTTAGAATATAACGATGCTTAAAACCCAAAAGGTTGCAAGGTAGTGACTAATCCCAACTGAGTTGTGATACCTCTAAAAACATAAATTACGAGTTGGTCATAGATGGATGCTTTGGATCGTTAGATCCGGATCAAATACCTTGTTGTTAAAATTGTATAGAGGCAAAATGTTTGAATCTTTATTCTTTTGGAAAGAAGAAAGAATCACAAAGTTGTTGAGGTTAATTCACTTAGATGTTAGTGGCACTTGTCCACAACATAATACTACTCATGTTGTATGACATTCACCGAAGATCACTCTCGGTTGGACTATAGTTTATTTTGAATAAACACAAGTCCGAATACTTTGCAAAAGGTTTCAAAGAATTCAAGAAATGTAAGTTGATGAGTAAGATTTCTAAAGTATTTACCTCCTTAGATTTGATCCAAGGGAAGGTAACACTTTAGAACTATTTCCTTGAAAGATATCAAGGAAAGAAGCATCATAAGATAATGGATTTCTCCATTAAGAGAAGAATGAACTCAAATAAGATTTAGTTCGTTGGATATTATCAATTACCCATATATAGGATATATACTTCTAAGACAATATGGTTGTCAATTAGAAGATCTTCCAAAATTTTCATAACTCCATAGGATGTAGTTGGAAAGAAAGACAAATCTTAATCATGTTAAGATTTGGGGTTGTGTGCTAATAAGCAATATTTGTTTAAAAATTATCTTGTGGGTATCCTTAAATTAACATTTGGATATCACTTCTATAAACCAAATAACAAATGTTGTTTGTTGGGTAGTTCATTGTAATCCTACAATATGATTTGCCTAAGATAGAGCAATGAACGAGAGATAGAACTCAAAGAATGGGTTCTTTGAGAGACAAGATGATAATCAACAAATATAACAACCTAGTTCCTATACCACAAGCTCCAAGGTAGTCGAGAATGATTTATAAACCGTCCCAGTTGAATGGTTTGAACTTTATGACTATGTCATAGAGTTGCACCTCTTAAATCGAAAGAAATAAGAATGAAAAATCCTTATGACTACATTGAGTGTATATATGATATATACTCAAGGAAATGGTAAAGTACCATTTGACCCGAAATAATGAAACCTTCATAGCTAATTGGTAGCTTAAGGTGACTACAATCAAAGAGAATGGTTAACTTTGAAGAAACCATCTTTGACGTAGTCTTAGTTTCAATTAATTCGAAGATTGCTAGCTACAACTAAATGGTGATTCAATGTTTGGACATTATATGGGTTTCCGAAACCATTATTAAGATAGTCTTGATAATATATGTCTAAAACTATGAATCACAAGACATATAAGTTGTAGAGATCCATCCATCATGGATCTTAGCAAGCTAGTGGGAGCCATAAGCGTCTTATGAGAGAAAGATCAAATTGTTTGATTTCTCATAAAGATGTAAATGAATCTTTTGTTTACTAGGTTTACAAAAGATTAGTGGGAGTTAATCATGTTCCTAAATTTAAATATATATATACATACACATATATGATATATTAATTTTGGAAATGAAAAGAATACTTCTTCGTTAAAGCTATGACTTTAAACATTCTATAACGATAGAATGTATATGGGAGACATAGTCTATAAACATGGGATGTAAATCTATAATGATAGATTTCAGGATATAATTGGATTATATCAAGCCCTAATGATAGACAAGAGATGCTAGGAAGTTTCTCATATGATGACAAACTTCAAATCAAAAGGACAACTCTAGTGAGACTAGGAAGTTGTTCTTCTCAAAGGGAACTTACCCTTTTGACTCCTAAAGAAACATAATGCATAAATAGAATCCTTTATGCATACGCAGAAAGGTGATTTACGTATTTCATATTGTATGAAAAACATTGATATGAATTGTACCTAGGTCGGTACAAGACAATATCAATGCAAGCCCAGGATCAGAACCATGGCAACTGTCAAGTGAGTCCTTAAGTATTTAAGAAATACTAAAGGATAGATTCCTCAAAGAATGAGGAAGAATTAGAGTAACGTAAAGGAAGCGTAAATGTATTAGATTATGAATCTAATCCATCATTGGATGTTTCTTCATTATGAATGAAGAGATAATCAGATATCTCTTTATTATGACTAAAGAGATATTTGGATGGAAACATTAAAAGTAATGACTTTAGTGTGTTTCATTATGAAAGAAAAATATATTGCCATATAGAAGCTTACAACAATGTTGTTTGGATGGGAAAGTTCATTTATGAACTCTCTATTCGGTTCCAACCAGAAAGTGTCTTTAGTGTACCGACACTACGACACTAATGGGGCGATAGCTCAAGCCAAGGAATCAAGGTCTCATCAAGATCCGAACTCAAATGAGAGACTGAACCACATGATTGAGAATCATGTATAATGGTGACGTCGTTATTCTCAATGTTGCTTATATGGATAACATATAGATATCCATTGCCTAGGCCTACTACTCAGCCATTTTTGAAATGACTACAGAAGAGGTATCATCATTAATAACCAAGCTGATTGGCTCTAGTACAAGTGGGAGATTGTTGGAAATGTGCCCTAAAACCAATCATATGATGATACTTTACAGACATTTCACATGTTAAACTAATCTAGCTTAATATCAAGGGCAAAGATTATTGTCTTAAGCCGTCTCATATAAATGTTATATGCTTAAACAATACAGTCCAAGGAATATGTAATTAGGAGAATGTAATTTAAACAAGTTAGATTCTTGAGACCATTCTCTTTCGTATACATATCCTAAACGTTCATGATCATAGGATTGCCAATTGGGCATTGACAGTCCGTTAAGATCAGTACGTGCTATGTCTTCTCTCAGGGAGAGTGACAGGTCTCGAGTCATTGGTGTGATTGACACCAAGACAAGCATGTAGGTGCTCAATATAGAATGAGTCCACTGAACACGATCAATGAGGAGTTCTCATACTCATATCACATGAGAACTCATGGTTGGGATAATGCAAAGTAGTCCTTTGACCTGAGGCATCATAGTTGTCTTGTGGTTAAGTCCTTGATCTTTGATTATGTCAAAGTCACTTCATTCGCGGGTGTCCAGGGCATAGTTGGGGTTAAGCCACTTAGCCATGGAGGCAAGTGAATGCGCAACAAGGGATCTCTAACCTTCAAACGGTTTGAGGGAGAATACTCTATGATATGATTAAGAATCCCTGGCCAGAGTGTGAATGAGATTTAGGAAGTCGTTCCAAATCACATTCAAGGTAATCATATAAGTAAATGAATCACATTGGATAGTAGACATGAATAAACTATCAAACCAAACAATGTGGTCAAGAGTATAGTATTAGAGAAAGACCGTATTGCATTGTAATCCTAAACTGAATAGGTTCTCCACCTCTTCTGATTAGCTTGGGTAACCATGACATACTGCTAGGTGTCACTCATGGTTTGTGGAAGCCCTAAACGTGTATAAACACTAAAGGGAGAATTGAAAGTAAGTTTTAATTCACAATGGATTTGAAAGTGTTCTAATCGCCCACTGCCTCGCTAAAAGGAACCTAATGGATCGTACACCGTATAAGGTAGAGATTTAAGTAACAATGGAGATGAGTAAGAATAATTAAATGGTTTAATTATTTATGGCAAAGATTAATTAATATGTTAATTAATCAAACGAATAAAGTTTGTTAAAAGACCTCGGGTTATTTTGGGCCTCAAGGCCCAATGGGCTTCGAACGTCAAGCCCATTGACTTAAGTTGTATGACAACTTAATGACAAATAATTCACAAAGGCCCTAAAAGCCCAATGAAACCCTATGGCCGGCCATTTAGAGGAAGGGTAGTGAACTTGCTTTAATTACAAGTTTGCCACTCCAATGAATAAATGTATAAATATGACTTTATAGCCAAAATTCATTTAGGGTTTTTTTAAGGAAATTGGAGAGAACACAAAGCTCTCCTTTCTCTCTAAAGAGGCCGGCCACCCTTGGAGGGATTAGCTAGTAATCTTTCTCCTCAAAGGTCACTCATTTCTTCATCAATCTCTCCTTGGTGTGGAGACTTAGAGGTTCTCTATTTTGAGAACTTGGAGAAACATATTCTTCCATCCAAATCCATGGATCTAAGAAGCAAGGAATGAAGGCCCTCTCCTTGGGTGATTAGCCTTTGCTTATGCAAAGAGGAATCTACAAAGGTATAAATTTCTCAACTCACTTTGATTTGAGTTGAGTCTTGGTTCACCTAACTACTAGGCTTTGAACTTCATGGTTAATGTTTTGTTTTTAAGTGCATACAAACATGATTCCGCCGTTAATTGTTAATTGCATGCTATAGATGTTGCTTAAATGAACATGTTAATGACAAAATTTCCTTCATCAACTTCATCAAAATCAAATCCCCTTTTTAGTTTCTTGTTTCAAAGTGTTTCAAATCTGTTTTAGTTTGTGTTTTTAAGTGTTTTGATTCAAGTAAAAGTCAATTTTCGTCCAAAGTCATTCCTAGTGTCTAGTTTAATTTTATTCAGTTGTTTTAAGTTGTTTTGATTATTTTAAGTTTGCTTTGAGTCTTGTGAGTCTTGTTAAGTGTTTTTAAGTTTAGTTTTATGTTTTTGAGTCAGTTTAGAGGTTATTAGCAAACCCTCCTAATCCCCGGTCCAGAACGATCCCTACTTATAATTATACTACAATTGTCAAAAGAGGGTTAAATTTGTGTGTTAAGTTAATTTTCCCATCAAGCTCATCCTTGTTTACACAAGGGATTCACCCAAGTGGAGGGCCTTCAAATCACCTCCTTTGCTCCTTGAGGATTTGAGGAGAGGAACTCCAAGAACACCAAAAGTTTGGTGTCTCTAAGTCTCCACACCAATGATGATGTTTGAAGATGAAATGGATGACTTAGAGGAAGGAAGATTGCTAACTATTTTTCTCTAAGTGTGGCCGGCCTTTTTGGAAGACAAAGAGAGAAAGAGTTTTTCTCTTTTGCCTCAAAGAAAACCCTTGATATGGTAAAGTTATAAAGTTCCTTTTATAGCACCTCACATTTGAGTGGCAAACTTGCAATTATGCCAAGTTCACTACCACTCACCCTATGGCCAACCATCTTTTAGGTATTGGGCTATTTGCCCATTTTGTTTTAGTTGTCATACAACTTGAACATAATGGGCCTTGTGGACCAAAACCCTTTTGGGCCCTGAGACTCGAAACTAACTTGAAAACCCAATACGAACCTTTCGTATAATTAATTAACTAATTAATTAATCTTGAACTTTCTCAATTAAACCATTTAATTGCTTATCCATCTCATTTATATTTCTTCACTTTCATCTTTACTCGGTGTACGATCCATTAGGTTCCAATTAGCGAGGCAGTGGGCGATTGTTACTCTTAACGATCGATTGTGAATTGAAATGTAATTTCAATTCTCCCTTTGATGAAGATTAGTGTTTGCTAATCTTCAGGGCTTCCACAAACCATGAGTGACACCTAGCAGTATGTCATGGCTACCCAAGCTAAGTAGAAGTGGTTGGATAACCTATCCAGTTACAATTACAATGCAATACGGTCATTCTCTAATACAATAATCTTAATCACATTGTTTGAGTGATAGTTTGTTTCATGTCTACTATCCAATGTGTTACTTCTCTATATGATTCAATTGAATATGATTTGGAACAAACTTCCTAAATCATATTCATATGCTTTGACCAAGGACTCCCGAATCATATCTCAGAATATTCTCTCTCCACCATGGAAGGTTAGAGATCCCTTGATGTACATTCATATGCCTACATGACTAGATAGCTTGACCCCAACAATGTTGTGGACACTCTCGATGGAATGCCTTTGACATGATCAAAGATCAAGGACCTAACCATTAGACATCTATGATGCCTCAAGTCAAATGACTACTTTGCATATTGCAGCTTACGAGTTCTTACATGACATGTATGTTCGAACTCTCTTTTGATCATAGTTCAATGTACTCGATTACCATTTTGAGCACCTATGTGTTTGTCTCAGTGTCCCTCACTAAATGACTTGAGACTAGTCATACTCACGCTTGAGTTAACATAACACATACTAACCTTAGCGGATTGTCAATGCCCAATTGGCAATCCTATGGCTAGGAACATTTTAGGAATGAACATAAGAGAAAGGTCTCATTAATCTAACTTACTTAGATCACATCTCTCTTAGATTAAATACATTAATTGGATTCCCTTATTGCTTAAACACATAATACAATAAATATTGATTAACAATAAGCTTTGCCCTTCATTAAACATATAATAGTTTAACATAATAAGTATTCCAAAAGCTATTACATCAAATGAGTGGCTTTGTGGGCATACATCCAACAATTAGAGGCTGAGTCCTTAGATCCCCTTTGATGGCTTCTGACTCCCTTTTTTGTAGGTGAATGACTCATTTCTAGGGTTCCTAAGGAATCTCTAATTCGGCTTGGTCTTCCTTCCCATTTCTCCTGACTTAATTGCAACACTCATTTTTGGTGTAAGACATCTAAAAGCAACGGCTCACGTGAAGACTGCACTGCGCCTTCTTCCTGAGGCGCTGCTTTCTCGGGTTAGTTTTCCACATGAGTTACTTTTGGTAACGCGTCTCCTGGCTTTCATGCGTTGGTTTTCTATGTGAGCTAGGAATGGAAAGTTTACCATTAATGCATGCTTTGCTGGCTCTTCGCGTGATTCTAAAGGTTAAGGTCGGAGTCCTAGTGAGATTATGTGGTCCTCCACCTCATAGGTTCCTACCGAAAAACATGCACGTAGGTCCCCAATATCATATCCAACAAGTCTCCACTCAGACCCCATCAGTCCCCATTTATATCATAACTGCCAAATACCAACGGCTGATCTGATTAGTCTAACTGATGGTGGTCTGACCCATGTTGCATAGATTGCTCAGACCCATGCTGCTGATGGAGCAAAGCACACTTAGCCTCACCTCTGACTTCACTGCTTTGACGACTTAGACAGTTGGCAGAGCACTCAAGAGTTGCGCCACATGTATTTTGACCTAAAACATTCGTCGGGTAAACTAAAGTGGTTGATCGGGCAAAGGTTGCATAGAAATGTCTCGCAATTAAATTTTTTGCCAAAAAATGGTGGGAAAAACATTTGTTCGATGAATGTTATAAGTTTTCATGGGGCAAACATTTTAATTAGGGGGAAATTTGATTTTTCAGAAAAAAAAAAGTGGGGGAAATTTGAAAGTTTGCACAACGAATTTAGAATTGTTGCCTGATAAAATAGTTAAGTTGGCCAATATATCAATTTCGTCACGTAAACAGAAGAAAAAAATTCTATTTTCCCATTTTTTAATTTATTTTCAAATGGTTAAAAGATCATCAAATTTGATGATCAGGTCAATTGAGTGTGTGGTTTTACTCTTAATTAGTGCTCTTACAAAAAATCATCAAAAGCAGAGTTAAAATAATTGTTAAATTGTGATGATACATTTCTAGCTGGCGAATGATTTCGTCCGGTTACCTAACCTGCGAAAGTTTGTTTTTGTTTATTTTAGCGTATGCGATTTGAGAGTATATACAAACAAGTTTGACGGTTGGATTGTTTAAATTAGTTTTATAGACCGTCAAAACAATAGATTCAACAAACACTTGGAGTTTGTTTTATACTTCTATTATTTGCAATGTAAGATTTTGTGATAACCACTAGTGTAAATATTTTAAATTGATGAGCGGGTCCGTTCATTGTATTCTTCTAGGTTCGAGGAGTGTAGTTGCAAAATCATCAAAATCAAAGCTTAGATAACTGTTAAATTACGATAATACTTTTCTAACCGTCAGAGGATTTTGTCCTTGTTACCTAATCCCTGAAAGTTTGTTTTTGGTGATGCTTGGTGTATGTGATCTCGTTCTAAATTCATACAAGTTTGACTGTTGGATCGTTGAAACTAGTTTTGCAGACTGCGAAAACCATCGAATGAATTGAATATCCAAAAATGTCCTTCACTTTGCCCAACGAAATTATTCATTTTGCTCAACGCACTATAAATCATGTACCCTAAACTCTAAGTCATAAAATAAACCTTTGCCAGATGGTAGTTTTCCCATTCCGTCGGGCAAAGTCTTTATAGAATTTTTTTAACGTGAAAATTAAATCTCAAACTGAAATTAAATTAATAAACATTGCCCAACGACCAGTAAATATTGCCCAATAATATATTTCATTGGACAAAGTCACTTACGTTGACGAACTGTTTTTTCGTCGGGCAAAAGTTGTTAAAAAACGCGCCTCTTTTCCCCTTGGCGCGAAAACTTTGCCCAACGAAAAGTTGTTTTCCCGTCGAATATTTGTAGTTGCCTAAAGCTTCAGAAAAAACCCTAAACGTTGACCGATTTTGGCCGACCAAATTTATATTTCGTCGGGTAAAATTTTGTTGGGCAAATAGTATTTTTGAGAGTATATACCAATAATATGCTCCAAGAACAGATCTTTGAAATTTTCTAATTGCATCTGCAACAAAAGTTCGCCTACCTAAATATATGAAACAATGCAACAATTATGAAGACCGAGGGCTTGCTCCACAACTCTAATATCTTCAATTACTGTCTTGAGCCTCTAAAAGATGAAATAAGTAGGATAATCAACACTTAAGTAATAACCCAATCATCAACATCCACATCATTTGGTTTGCAAAATTTTGTTTAGCAATTTGGTCTCCCTACCATTAAACTTACCAAAAACAGCATCATTGATAAATTTGGAGTCCCCTTCCACAAAACAATGTGATTGGTAATCCAAAATAAATTTAAGTAGTAAATAATTTGGACTTTCGTAATGTTTACTCAAGTAAATGTAACAGGTTTAGACATCACAATTCCTAACCTTTTCATAGAACCATTCAGCTATATAGATATAGGGACTACTGCTACACAGCAAGGCCACAAAGATAAGATAGACGAAATCACAGTTGTCTTGTTTAATGACCTTGACTGTTTTGACTTTGAGGTTTCAGAATTCCTTCCTTTGTATTCAGGGCACATAAAACTTACTTTGTCTCCTAGTTTGCTCCTTCACTTTACCACCTACAAACCCATTATTACTTGCTGAGAAAAAACACATACTTATATCGATTTGATGGTTAAGATTTAAAGATTTGATTATTATCCATATTTAGCTCCATCACTAGAACCCTAGACATGACCATCACAAACTTCAAGACCTAAAATACACATTTACGTATGAGTTAATACAAACACACATATGGCCTAGTCCTAGAGTCTTGGTTTCCATTTGACACCCTTAATTAAGCCTATATTAAGGAAACCCTAAAAGACTTGGAGATAAAATCAGTCGCTGAGAATTTGTGTGTGTGTGTGAGAGAGAGAGAGAGAGAGAGAGAGAGACCAGTGGTTAACAAGGGGTAATA
Organism: Malus fusca; assembly: GCA_035220775.1. NCBI lineage: Eukaryota > Viridiplantae > Streptophyta > Magnoliopsida > Rosales > Rosaceae > Malus > Malus fusca. The sequence continues at coordinate 15,724,092 of CM069066.1, read as the reverse complement.
AAAGTAAAAAAGCCAAATCAAATATTAAAAATCAATCAATTATAAAACATATCATCAGAGATTGAAATTAAACAGACAAGAAAAGGAAAAAGAAAAGGAAAAGCAGTTGGCTTGGCTTTGTCGCCAACCCATAAACGAGCCCTTCACTTCTGTGGCGCATGAAAGTTGTTTAGCTTCCAAACCCTAAATAGAAATGCCCTTCAATTGCTCTTCCGATGATCTCTCTCTCTCTCTCTCTCTCTCTCTCCACTTTTATATATCTATATACCTCCTCCTCTCTCCCTCTCTCTCTTCACCATTTCACAAAGCAAGGACGAGAAAATAGAGAGAACAAGAATACTGAGAGATATGGGAAGGGGTAAGATTGAGATCAAGAGGATTGAGAACTCAAGTAACAGGCAGGTGACCTACTCCAAGAGGAGGAATGGGATTATCAAGAAGGCAAAGGAGATCACTGTTCTATGTGATGCTAAAGTATCTCTTATCATTTATTCTAGCTCTGGGAAGATGGTTGAATACTGCAGCCCTTCAACTACGTAATGACCTAGTTCATGTTTTTTTATGATCTTTTCAAAAAAATTCTTTAGGTTTTTTGAGTTCTTTTATTCTAATTTATTGGGTCTGTTTCAAATTAAAAAACAAATAAGCGTACTTTTTGTTCATATATATTTTATGAATTTAATTTATTTTTGGTGTGATGAAGGCTGACAGAAATCTTGGACAAATACCATGGCCAATCTGGGAAGAAGTTGTGGGATGCTAAGCATGAGGTTTAAGAAATTCTCTCTATATTTTCATATATTTTTTATTTTATTTATCATGGAAGATCTGCTGGTTTCTTGCTTGTCTAACATGATTTTTTTTTTCTTTTGTTTTTGCCAAAAATATGTTAAGAAACATGAAGTGTGATTTGTAAGAACAGATCTACAAATAGGATGTACTGGTAGTTCTCTTGCTTGCTCTCTGATGGTTTTTCTATCCTTCTTTATTGAAAAAAAAAACTGAAACTATGTGAAATGTAACATCTATTAACAGATCTGGTAATAAAATGTTATTCTCTCACTTCCTTTTCTTTGCAAAAAATTAAAACAATTGAGTCCTCAGTTGTGAATGTTAGTTTATAAAGCACGCAAATAAAACAAACGTCTTTTCTTGATATATAAAAATCTCAGTATGTACCATTCGGTCCCTTGATTGATACAAGGCATAGAAACATGGGTTTACGCACTTTTCTGCTAGCAGATCTGCATATGAATTAGACCCTTTTAAGTAGGTTTGTATATTCCTTTTAATAGTAAATTTGGATATTATAATTACAGGAAAATGATTTTTGAATGCCCAGTTCTCTTTCTTCACATCCATGTTTAAAACTATTACTTGATTCTCCTTCGTGTTATTAGATTTAAAGTACAAAATAAACGGGGGTGTGTGTATGAGAAAAAATGGGTGTGTGGAAATCATTTCCTTAATTATAAGTTTTCTTAATATATAATAAATTTGCTTAATTAACTTTGAGGGTCTGGAACAAATATGATAAACTTGTGACAGAACCTCAGCAATGAAGTGGATAGAGTCAAGAAAGACAATGACAGCATGCAAGTAGAGCTCAGGTAGTTTAATTTCAATTATCATCATCTCTCTCTTATGGTAGAACATATTAATTTATACCTTATATTTTATATACTGAGCATATATAAATGTATGTGTGTGTGTGTGTGTTGCTGCAGGCATCTGAAGGGAGAGGATATCACATCATTGAACCATGTAGAGCTGATGGCCTTAGAGGAAGCACTTGAAAATGGCCTTACAAGTATCCGGGACAAGCAGGCAAGTTTCGTCCATTATTCATGCTTCAAACAGAGTATGTACATTAAATTTTTGGGAACTTTAACGAAAAGCTTCCGGTTGTTCACTTTAATGAAAAACCACATTTTACACTAAAAAGTCAATCATGGTACTATTCACTTTACCCTTTATTTTGTGTTTATCGTTAAAATTCAAAGTTTTCAAGCCATTTTCATTAGTTTTCCTTTAAATTTGTTATACATGTTTATAGTTATATGTTGTTATATACTTAATTGTAGGGTAATTGTTATGTGATATCTTGCTATATTTTTCAATTAATTATACTAAATAGTTTTGTTCCCTTTTTGTCACAGTCCAAGTTCGTCGACATGATGAGAGACAATGTACGATGAGTCTGATTAATACCTTGAGTTCATTTGAATTTTAAAACAAATATGCATGAATTCATGATATCATATTTTGCCTAATTAGTTTTTCTTTGCTGAATGATCAGGGAAAGGCACTGGAAGATGAGAATAAGCGCCTCACTTATGAGCTGGTAAATAAGTACATGCATCCTTTCAAACTGATAAGTGAAGGCATACATGCACACGCATACACAACATGCATATATATGTATATGTTGAGTTTGTGTTCACAATTTAGATGTCGTACTTTGAGAAGCTATACGTGTAACAAGTGGGTTTTATATTAATCAATATAAAACTATTTCTATCATTTTATAAACAGTCTCGGTGTGCTTAATTAATTAATGTAAGGGAACTGATTTTTAACTTTTTTTTTTTGTCTCTCACTCTTTTTATTTTTTATTATTAGATTGAATAAATTATACAGAATAACGAATAAATTTAGTAGAGATGTGTGAGAGGCTAAAAATTATGTGTTTATCATTTCTTTTATTTTTAAACTATTGGAATCGCAATGTACGTAGACTGCATCTCACTAATAAAGTTGAAACTCACCTATGAAGGTAGGATACGGTCCATCTTTATTATTGTATAATGCGATCTATTGGACAATATTACTCTTTAATCTAGCAATAGAATTCAATTCAAGTCAAAAACACTTTAGAAGGCTAGGTTTATCATCAAGATACATATGAACTGAATTGATTGAATGTTAACCTGAATCAATTTGGTGACTACAGATTTTCAAGGTCATCAATGACTAAGTGATATTGAAACATGTATATATACTATAACCCAGTTTTGTGTCATTTGATTATATATACATTTTTTATTTTTATATTGAGAAAAAAAAACAGAAAAAAAAAAGTAAAATACTTGCAACAAGTTTCATATGCATACTAAAAACTTTTGCTGGATAGGAGAAGCTGATGTTGTGGGCATGATTTGCAGCAAAAACAACAGGAGATGAAAATAGAAGAGAATGTGAGAAACATGGAAAATGGGTATCATCAGAGGCAGCTGGGGAACTACAACAACAACCAGCAGCAGATACCTTTTGCCTTCCGCGTGCAGCCTATTCAGCCAAATCTCCAGGAGAGAATCTAATTAGATATATCTTGCATTTGCATGCTCTTTCTAACTAGTTATATTATCTCTCCACCTCTCTCTCTCTTTTCATCTGTCAAGGAGTTCTTAAGTTTATGTCAGATTTCCAATGGTTTGTAATGGAATTAGCTTCGTTATGAGGCTTTGTTGTGAACCTTGTAATAATTAAGGCGTGCATGAACTTGGTTTGTGGGAAAATCACTATTATGTGTGCTACAGTGCAACCTGTACTTGTGTGTGTTTACCTAACTTTATGTGCTTGGCTATACATATCTCTCTCTTCCAAACCCTAGATAAGAATCTTTCTTTGTGTTTATGTTTTGGCAAAGTACATTCTACACCTTGCTTGCTGCGTTTATAGTTTGAAAATGCTTCTCTAAAAAGCATTTTGCTTGTTAGACCCTTGATTTTGTTGGAAGTGTTTTTGTAAGAGAGCATCTCAAAATTTTCATTAGGAAATTAAGTGCTTTGTGGAAAAGCATTTGGAAGTTTTTCGTACTTCTCATGAAAAGCATTGTCAAGTGCTTCTTAGGGCTTGTTTGGAAGTGCTTTTAAAATGATTGAAAGTGTTTTTGGTGAAATTATTTTTGAGTTCTAAAAGCACTTCAAGTGTTCCATGCAAGAAACACCATTTATGTGTTTTTTGCAAGAACTTTAAATGCTTTTTCAAGATTCATTTGCATTTTTATTAAGAATTAGTTTCAAAAACACTTTCATAAAAAACGCTTTCAATAATTTTATAAGCACTTCTAAATGAGCCATAATCTTTTTGAACTAAAACTTTTTAGAATTTTCTTTTATTATTTGAAAGCGCTTTTAGCCATCCTAATTTCTAAACAGTTTCAAACATGACTTATATGATCGGCTCTAAAAAGCTTTTCGGCGTATATGGAACAATCAGGCTGAAATTCGAGTGCATGAATTTCTTTGACCTTTTGAGACATTCTTCTGGCTTACTTAATGGTAATTTTGGTTATATGAAACTCAATATTTAAGGGTAATATTTTGAACCTTTTTTATCTCCTTCTATTTCCTTCAGTTCACTTTTATATGCCTTCAAATGTGTATTCAATTGAGATTTTGATGATTTTAATGGATTTTGATAGAGTTTCTATATAAAATTTTGAGTGAAATCCTTTGAATTTTCAAGAAAGAGGTGAGATTTTATAATGCTTAAAATACACTACGAAATATCTCCAATTCCCTCGAATTTCCCAACTTTTTATAATCCTTTAAAATTAATTTTTAATTGAATACACCTGGAATATTATAAACTCTTCTTTAAAATCTTGATTGAATACACCTAGACTTTCAGAGAATCACTTAAAATCCTGATTTAATACCCCTGAATTTGTAAAAAATAAATAAAATCTCTCAAAATCTCAATTGAATACCCCGCTATAATCCAATCCTAATTTACTTTTTCGAATAGAAGATGCATTGTGTACACTACATTTTCAAGCTAGAAAGTTCTTTTATCAAATTTATTAGATGCTTGACTAAAAACACAAATTCAACTAGATGTGCTTATGTGACTACTAAAAACCAAAGTCAACACTTATTGTATAAGTTTATACTTTGCACATTTCAAACGAAGCCTTAATCGTGAGAAGGACTTACATGTAATGGGTTCACCGTCACTTAATGTTTTTTGTCCAATAATGCATTAACATGTGCAAGTTTTTCTCCACATACCAATATATTATTAGATCAGGACACCAATAATAATGAACTCGTTCCATATAAATTACTTTCCCTTCATAACAAAACTGAAGAAAGATCATAATATTGTGAAAGATTACAAAGATATCAGAAGACCACAAAAGATTGCAGTGGAAGAAAGCTAGAGAGAAGAAGATGACCGAGAAAGAAGAGAAGGAGAATGAGCTTCAATATATTTTCATTAAGTTTCCAAAACAATAAAATCGAGTATATAAGGACAAAGTATAAAATGCCTAGCTTATGTGGCAACTCTATCTAATCCAACTCATTACACAATGGTTATCTTATCTAATTACATCTCATTGTACTAATGACACATGGACCACTAATGACACTTGGATCTCCAATATTCTGTTATTACTCCCTCTTAATCTCAGCTAGGGAAACCAAGTCTAAGATTGCCACAATGCTTGATGAAAATTGGATTGTGCAATCCTTTAGTAAGAATATCAGCCACTTGAGAAATTGTAGAAACATAGTGCACTATAATATCCTTCTTTTGAACCTGCTCTCTAACAAAATGATAGCTAGTGTCCAAATGTTTTATTCGAGAATGGAACACTAAACTCACAGCCAATGCAGAAAGATTGTCACAATGCTAAGAAGGAGGAGAATGAAGACACTCATTCAGATCCTTTAGAACAGACCTAATCCAATAAACATCAACTGCACATCGTGCTAATGACTTATACTCTGCTTCAGTTGAACTTCTAGACACATAATATGCTTCTTTAACTACCAAGACACATGGGTATCACCAACAAACACAACATATCCAGTTATAGACCTTCGAGTATTGATATTTGGTACCCAATTAGCATTAGAAAATGCTGAAATATATTCAGATGATGGAGTGTATGTATGTCCACAATCCACAGTACCTTGGGCCTATCTCAAGATCATTTTAATAAGAAATAAATTGTCATGTCTTGTGAAAGTCAAATACTGCAATGCTCCTACCAAACTTCTGTACAAAGTTGGATCAGTCATGAGATTGCCTTCTGAAACCAAGAATTGAGTGTGAGGTTCAGAATGAGTAGGAGCTATTATGAGTAGTCATTCCTGCCTTAATCATAAGATCCCTTGCATATTGTGACCGATTGATAAATAGACTTCCATCTTCCTTATATTGAATTTGTAAACCTAGAAAATATGTCAACTTGCCTATATCCTTCAAATCAAACAATTCACCAAGTTGTTATAATCATCTGAACTTTAGAGGTGTTAGAACCCGTTAAGATAATATTGTCAACATACAAGAGTAAGATGATAATATCTGGGCTATATTGAGAGATAGTGAAACCAAAAGAAGGTAAAATCCTTGTGAATTTGGAATTCCAAGATATAGGAGCTTGTCCATATAAGAACTTTATCAACTTACATACAAAATTTGGACATTTGGAGTCTATGAAACATTGTGGTTGTTTCATATATACATCCTCTGCCTAATTTCTATCTTTTCATCTATGTTTTTATTTATGCATTTTTATGTGGTGAATTGTGTATTAGTGTTAAAGGTAGGAGGTAGAAATTAAAATTTAGGATTAGGTGTTAGAAGTTGTTTGAAATAATAAGAACTTGGAAACATAAGATGTTAAGGTTATTGCTTAAATTTATGAATGGACATGTATAGATTTGGTAAATTATTCTTCATTTAATAAAAGGTTGCCTAGAAAGTGTGTGCATCATAGTCTTAACCATGAAGGAAAATATTGAGATTTATATGGGATTTCTAGTGACTAGCATGCATATACAATTCTAAATTTATATACATAAGCAACGAAAGCATATTAACACCTGTTATCAAAGGTATAGTCATGCAAATCCCCTACAAGCAACATAGGTTCATATATGATGCATCAAACAAAATATTGAAGAACAAGAAGGTTGAGTTTTATACCTCTTGATCTAGACTTTGGACCAAGGTTGGACTGCCTCCAAGCTCTTTGTTCTTTGAACTCCTTGAGTCTAGCCTCCCTCCTTACTTCCTCCACCTTAAGGATTTAGAGCTCCTTGGTTCTCCTTAAACCTCCAAGTGTAGAAGACATCTAAAGATCCACACCCACTAATGTAGTGAGATGGATAAGTGGATGACCAAAAGGGGATTACATGACTAGTTAGAATCTCCCTTTGGTGGCCGGCCTTGTGTGATAAGAGAGAGAGAGAGAGAGAGAGAGAGTTGTTTTCTTTTTTAGGCTAGAAAGACTCACACAGAAACCCTAATGAAACTTTTTCACTAAAAGTCCTTCATAAAGGCGAGACAAGTGAGGCAACAAATTGACTTTCACCATTTTGTTTCTCACTCTAACAGCCAGCCCTCTTATTGTTGGTTTGTGATATGAGTTTGTATCATTTTAAGCCATCCTATTCTTGAATAAAAGCTCAATGCGTCCGAAAGAACCCGAACATTTCTTTAAGCCCAAAACAATCTTTCATCGTTTCTATGATTTATTTAGACTTTCTAATTAATCATAACACTTAACTAATCCAATTAATTAATTTCTTCATCCTTTAGTTATCTCATCACATAAGTGTCTTGGTGTACAATTGTTTTAGGTTCTAATTAGCGAGGCAGTGAGGTGATTGATATCAATCCAATTGATTAGTACTTGTACAATCACTTAGTGAATTAAAACTTACTTTTCATTCTCCTTCTTTGATGACTACTTACTTATTTAATCATCTAGAAGGACCCACAAGGCACGAGTGACATCTAACCATATATCTTGGCTACCTAAGCTACCGTAGAATTTGATCAGAGAACCTATTCAGTTGGAATTACAATGTAATTCGATCCTTCTCGAAATCAATACCCTCAATCACATTATTAGAGTATGGATACATTATTGATGTGAAATAATCCAACACACAAATTAAACCCTCTTTTTATCAATTGTGCAAAGTATGTAAGTAGGGATAGTTCTAGACCGGGGATTAGGAGGGATTGCTAAATCACTTGAAAACTGACTCAAATACGTAAAAACAAGTTTAAACACTAAACTAGACTCAAAGAATGCAAAACTACACTTTAAAACACTAAGACAAATCAAAAGACTCAAAACAGCAACCAAAACACTCAAAACTGCCTTAAAAACACAATATGGGCAGTTTTGAACACTAGGGAAGAATTTGGACGAAAATTGGTTTTAACTTGACTCAAGACACAACTAAATGGATTTCTAACTAATATGACACTTGAAACTAAAGGGGGAATTGGTGTTGACGATTTTTAAAACAAAACAAGAACTTTGTAAAACAAAACAGATTTTAAAACGAATTTGGTTTAAATGGATGGATGGAAGGCTAGCTAAGGGGTTCATCTCCACACATGTCATACTTGCACACAAAACGATTTCTAATTGCAATTCAATAAACCATGAATACTCAACACTCCAAGTTAATTAGGTCCGCTTAAATTAACTTTCAGATTTCCCTTATGTCAATGAATTGGACGGAAAAAGCGCATCACAATCAAGTTATTCCTCAAAAGTTCTCTATATGAAAGCGCATAATAAAGATACAATCAAAGATCATTATGTTCAATGGAAATCATAAGTATTGACGAGGCACTTGTAACTATGAAAGCGCATGAAACTTATGCCAAGAATTTACTTAACACAATTGTGATCAACAACTTTTACTACTTGTGAATATAAGTTCATAACGATTAGGTGAAATTCCCTTATATCCTAGCATCAAACTTATGCATGAAAATTAAGCGTGCACTCTCAACCAACATACACAAATCAGTCTTAATTCAAATAGATAAGTAAATTGAATTCACAACTTATGAAACGCAATTAGAATGAATCAAATCATATAGCAAGCATAAACATGGTTTCGAATCCCCCCCTAGCCAAGGGGGGTTTAGTTCCTCATACTCACAACGCAAAGATACATAAATTTAGACATTAAAATCCAAAGAAAGAAAACACCTAGAATGCTCCAACTTGGCAGCAAGTGCATCCAAGATTTCTCCTTCCTCCTTGTTGCGGCAGAGAAGTTTAGAACAGGTTTTTGGGGTTATTTGTGGTGTAGAATGGATGGGGAATGGTATGGAAGGGTTTAGGGTTGATGGGTGGTGCGGCTAGGGTTGTTTTTGGGTAGGAATTATGGTGAATGGTGATGGAAGGTTGCAGCAGAGCACAAGGGTGAATTTCTGGCGTGATTTATGAATATGGGAGGTGGTAATTTCGGCCAAGGGAGTTAATGAGTATATATAGGCACCCAAAACCCTAGGGCAATCAGATTAGGGCTTCTAGAAACCAAATCCATCAGAAAATAGGTTAAAGCAATCAGATTTTGAATGGGAAAAGGCCTAGGGTGCGGCTGGATGGATAGGGTAAATGATGGGCCTTCTAGAATGCCTTGCAAGGCAAGGCAAAGGGTTTCTAGAAAGGGGAAAGGTGCGGCAGGTTTAGGGGATGTAGATAGGGCTTCTAGAAAGCCCAAAACCAAGAAGAAATAGGCCCTAACCCACGGCAAGGATGAGAAAATATTCTAGAACCCTTCTTCGTGTCTTTCAACGCTTAGGAACCTTCTAAGATTGCTTAAACTCAAGGCCATTTAGGTTTAGGAAAGATCAACCCAAAATGGAAACTTTTAGGCTTAGCTTTCCTACTTCAAGTAGGAAACCTCGTTTGAGTAGGAATCTTCGTTCTTCTAGGAATCCATCTTCAACTAGGAATCCCTCGTTGATTAGGAATCCTTCTTCAACTAGGACTCCTCCTCGGACTAGGAATCCTTCTTGGACTAGGAATCCTCAAATCTTCAAATCTTCAATTTTGTCCAAACCTTGTGTTCCAAGCATGTACTTTTCAATCTAAGCTCACATTTGCTCCAAAAAGCTCCAAATTGCATCATTTTATGTAATGTGCCCTTTAAACCTGAAAACACATGAAACTAGCTTAAAAGACTACTTTAAACTAAGAAAACATAACGAAAATGCATAAGAACTAGCTAACTAAGGCGCATAAATATGCTCCTATCAATTATGTCAAACCCCTAATTTGATTATACTATGTTATATGACTCTATTGAGTCATATAGGAATGCCTTCCATCATTATGCTCGATACTTCAGTTGAAGATTCCCAAATCATATCTTAGAGTATTTTTCCCCTCATACTGAGGATTAGAGATTCCTTGTTGAACACTCACATATCTATATGATTAGGTAGCTTAACCCCAAAAATATAGTGGACACTCTCGAACGGAATGTTTTTGACACCGTTAAAGATCAAAGACCTAACCACTGGACAACTATGATATCTCAGGTCAAATGACTACTTACATTATTCCAACTAGTAAAGTTACTTGCTTGACATGTGAGTAGTCCTCCATGCAAGTACTCTAGTTTGATTGTGTTCATTCCCTTAACGAGGACTTACATGTTGTCTTAGTGTCCCTACATGAATCGTTTGAGACTTTCCATCCTTCCAATTGTTGGAAGTATGCCCACAAAGCCACTCATTTGATGTAATAGCTTTTCGAATACTCATTATGTTAAACTATTATTTGTTTAATGAAGGGCAAAGCTTATTGCTAATCACTATTTATTGTATCATATGTTAAAGCAATAAGGGAATCCAAAGAATGTATTTGTTCTAAGAGAGAAATGATCTAAGCAAGTTAGATTAATGAGACCTTTCTCTTATGCTCATTCCTAAAACGTTCCTAGCCATAGGATTGCGAATTGGGCATTGACAATCCGCTAAGGCTAGTATGTGTTATGCTGACTCAAGCGTGAGTATGAATAGTCTCAAGTCATTTAGTATTAGACATTGAGGCAAACACATAGGTGCTCGAAAGGGTAATCGAGTACATTGAACAACGATCAAAAGAGAGTTTGAACATACATGTCATGTAAGGGCTCATAAGTTGCAATATGCAAAGTAGTTCTTTGACATGAGGCATCATAGTTGTTTGATAAGTAGGTCTTTGATCTTTGACTATGTCAAAGGCATTCCATTGAGAGTGTCCACGACATTGTTGGGGTCAAGCTATCTAGTCATGTAGGCATGTGAATGCACAACAAGGGATCTCTAACCTTCCATGGTGGAAGGAGAATACTCTGAGATATGATTCAAGAGTCTTTGGTCAAAGCATACGAATATGACTTAGGAAAAATGTTCCAAATTATTATTCAATTGATCATATAAAGAAGTATCACATTGGATAGTAGACATGAAATAAACTATCACTTAAACAATGTGATCAAGAGTACTATATTAGAGAAGGACCGTATTGCATTGCAGTTGTAACCGGATAGGTTCTCCAACCACTACTACTTAGCTTGGGTAGCCATGAATTACTGCTAGGTGTCACTCATGGTTTGTGGAAGCCCTGAAGATTAGCAAACACTAATCTTTATTAAAGGGAGAATGGAAATGCATTTTCAATTTACAATCGATCATTAAGAGTAACAATTGCCTACTGTCTCGCTAAATAGAACCTAATGGATCGTACACCGATTAAGGATGAATGTGAAGAAATATAAATGAGATGGATAAGCAATTAAATAGTTTAATTGAGAATGGTCAAGATTAATTAATTAGTTAATTAATTGTACGAAAGGTTCGTATTGGGCTTTTAAGTTAGTTTTGGGTTACGGGGCCCCAAAAGGGTTTCTGGTCCATAAAGCTCAGTGAGTTTAAGTTGTATGACAACTAAAACTAAATGGAAAAATAGCCCAAAAACAAAGCCAAAACCGGCCAAACTATAGAGAGGGTGAACTTTGCTTAATTGCAAGTTTGCCACTCTCTTGTGAGGTGGTATAAAAGCATCTTTATAGCTATTCTCTCACTAGGGTTTTCTTGAGGCAAAGAAGAGAAACTTTTTCTCTTGACTTTTACTATCACAAAAAATCTCTCTAAGTCATCCATCTTCTCTTCACACTACATCTTTGGTGTGGAGACTTAGAGGCACCAAGTTTTTGGCGCTTTTTGGAGATCTTTCCTCATATCCTCAAGGAGCAAAGAATAAGCAAAGGAGCAAAGAGCCAAGAAGAAAGGAAAGAACCAAGGAGCAAATGAGGTGACTTGAAGGCCCTCCACTTGGGTGAATCCCTTGTGCAAACAAGGATGAGCTTCAAGGGTGAGAAAAACTCAATCTTTCCTCTTTCTTTTGCAAAGAGTCTTTAGATTCACCATATACTAGGCTTTGAGTTTCTTTGGGTCAAAGAATTGTTTTGAATGCATGCATACTTTAAGAGTTTTTGTATGCTTGTATGTTCAAATATTCTCACATGTTCTTAACTAGGACAAAAATTTTCCTTCACCAATTGAAGCACACATAGTAGCACTGGTCTATCCAGATTTTCAGCGTCCCTCTAACAATCCTATGACCAGGAACCTTTTGGACATTATGGTTATGTGAAGAAGGTCTCTGTAGTCTAACATCTATAGATTACTTCTTCCATCGATCCATTGTCCATGGACTCTTTATTTGGATGCATATCATTCATTGAGATAGTCCTAATAAGTGACTTTGCCCTTTTTGATGTATTAGACTTAATCATACATTCAGACATTGTTCTGAAAGGTTTCTTCCAAACATTGACTTTCTAGGCATATCTCCAACAAACCATTCATACTGCCATGTCTCAGTATTTTGGTGGACAAGGTATCCATGTTTGGATGATATTGAGAAATAGTGGAGACTACACTTGTGAGATCTTGAGCCTATTCTTTTTGTTGAGAAGGTTTATTTGTTTATACTTTTAAACAGTATTTGATTTCCTTTCTTTAATTTTATGATCTCATTAACAACAGTGCATTGTATAAGCGATGTTAGGCTATGCATGTTTTCCACCACTAAAAAGCATATTTCCTTACCCTTTTAAGTGATTCATTAACCCCGTTGAAGCCAATCACTTAGCCTTTTCTTTCATCACTGTCACACCCCGACCAGGAGTAGGTAGAAAAACTTGAACCCGAATATGAAACATGATTTAAAATCTAAATAAATAAATAAAAATTGAAATGGGTTGGTAAATAAATTCCTCTTATAAAAATCTCATGATTCTTAAACAAATAAAAAACTCTTTACAATTCTACAATAAATAGATGAATAACTTTATATTCTCACGTCTAATCCGAACTCATCCTGCCTACCCTTTTGAATGTTTATTTCATAAACTTGCATAACAATATAGGAATGAGCTTCAACAGCTCAATAGGGAAATAACCTTACCACAGTAAATTGACAATATTAAATTAAGTGTCATGGCATCATCAATAATCAAATATCAAATCATTGTTGATAACAATGCAACCTCTTCCGCTATACCTATTAATATATATAATAAAACATGCGAACATGCATGTCCCATACTGTGCATTTTACCACTGCAGTGGTGGTTCTAATATTCTATTATACAAACTAATCCCTGTGAGATATCCCAAGTTCATAAACCCCTTTTGCTAGTCATCTTATCCATTCATTGATCTCCAGCCCAAATCACCCACATCGACAATTTATCCCGCCAATACCCTATTCTAATGTGCACACCGAGCTCGCCTGGGAATTGGTTTCACAATAATTAGATTCAACTACACAAAAGATCCTTTCCAATTACCCTTATTTCCAGAACAATCTCAACACTAAAGTTCCAACCACATCTGACACACCTCGACCAAAGTCGATGCATGCTGGCCGTCACTCGAAGATGACGTAACCAAAAATGTAAGTGATGTAAAAATGTGAATAAATTAAAACAGAAACTAGGATTTATTTAAGCTAATAAAGTGTGTGTGCAGTAGCGGGAAGAACCCATAAAACACAAATGTTCAGAGCATAGATGACAAAAGAGTGTTCAGAGCATAGTTAAGTACTTAATACACAACCGGAATCAGTTCCTACATTTATTAGGGGTATGTTAGAACCGTCGGAGATTCCTCGTATGCCACAGAGAGTTCAGCTATCTAAGACCTGGAGGGGCGAAAAACAGAAGGGTGAGTAGGCAAAAACAAAGGTTTATAAAACACATTTATTTTCTAAACATACTAACCCCTCGCTGTAAAACATATATAGTTTCCAAAAAATCATACTACGTATAAGTATGAAATCAAATGCAAATCAACAATAATTCCATAAATATGCAATCACAATATATCAACAGCAGCATAATAAAATCAAATGCTCATCGATCTATGCTAGCACACAAGTCGGAGTCGCCTAATGCAATATGTACGACTGAACTGATGTTCATCAATCTATGCTAGCACACAAGTCGGAGTTGTCTAATCCAACATGTACGACATGACTGGATGTAATCATAATATATGCTCTAGTGATACAATCACGTGAAGATTGGCGTTATTCGCAATCACATACGAGTCGGAGTTGCCTATTGCAACCTGTACGACAAGATGTCAGAGTTGCATATTACAACTTGTATGACATGACTGGCACCTACTTGGATCCAAGGCGAATGTGCAGTGCGGATGTTAACATACACGTGAAAGACTAGCCCTGGCCTTGGGCGAGCACTAACATCAGGTGCAGCAATGATGAGCATACTACATAAATATAAGCTTGCCATAACGATTCAATAATTCTAGTCAACATAATAAACTTACATGTGCATCCCGTGGTCTTATTTTAGCTTTTCACAACAGTACAACATTTCTTATAACATTACTTAATCATGGCATAATAGGCATGAATCAATTCAAAAGCATTTGTGGAAACTATAAAACTTTATATATCATATATATAAAAACAAATGCCCACTCACTGATATGTGGTCGGATCGTAGCCTCCTTACCTTGTTTGACCTCGTACTTCTTCAGGATAATTTTCTCCTATATGTGAAATAACTAAAATAATTAGTTAATTAACACATACACAAAGAGGCTAGGGAAAACCCACATAGTTTGCTCAAACAGAGGGTTTAAATATACGAAAATGTTCCACTCGACGTCGCGGACCCGTACATAACAAGCACACGTCGGCCGGTGGCTGGACAGGCCCTCACACACCGTCACGCGCCGCTTAGACACGGTCACATGCGTAGGCCACGACATGCACGAGCTGACAAAAGCTAACAGATTCTATGGAATATTTCATTAGAATCTGACAAAATACCATAACTTCTTAATTTTTCAACCATTTTTAACGAACTTTAAATGGATTTGAAGTCCGGGAAGGAGAATAAAATTTTACCTTTTAAAAGTCCAAAAGGTGGAGGGAAGTGGATCAAAATCCACTTGACACTCTCGGCCTTACTTTCGTTGTCTCAAACCCGAGGGTCTCTTCTTCGGCTCCACTTCAAGACTAGGCTAATGGCCTCAGGGAGTCACCTAGAAGCTTCCAAGACTCCCAAAATTGTGCAACACGGCCGGAAACACATCGGAGTAAAACCCTTCGAATTGGAGCTTCCGAGTTAACGAGTCAAAACTTGATCATTTTCGAATTGGCTTGTACGGCTGGGTTCGTGGGTTCGAGATGAGTGTGATGGTGGTGTTTTTGAAGGAAAAATTTTGTCCTAGCTAAGAACATGTGAGAACATTTGAACACATATGCAAACTATTAACACATTAAAGTAGGCATGCCTTCAAAAACAATTCTAAAACCCATGACTTTCAAAGCCTAGTGAATGGTGAACCACAAGACTCTTTAACAATATTAAAGAGAAGGAAGGATTTAGAGATTCATTACCCTTGAAGCTCATCCTTGTTTACACAAGGGATTTACCCAAGTGGAGGGCCTTCCAGTCACCTCCTAGCTCCTTGGATTTTCCTTGTGATTTTCTTCCTTTTGATGCTCCTTTGCTCCTTGAGGATGTGAGGAAAGGATCTCCAAGAACACCAAAGATTTGGTGTCTCTAAGTCTCCACACCAAGGATGAGGTGTGAAGATGAAATGGATGACTTAGAGAAGAAAAGATTGCTAGCTAATTCTTCCCTAAGTGGCCGGCCTCATTTTAGAGAAAAAGAGAGAAAGTGCTTCTCTTCTTTGGCTCAAGAAAACCCTAATGAGAAAAAGCTATAAAGTTGACTTTATACTACATCACATGTGAGTGGCAAACTTGTAATTAATTCAAGTTTGCTTCCACTCACCCTTATGGCCGGCCTTGTCTTTGTTATTGGGCTAATTGCCCATTTTGTTTTAGTTGTCATACAACTCAAACTTAATGGGCCTTGTGGACCAAAACACTTTTGGGCCCCGAAACCCAAAACCAACTTAAAAGCCCAATACGAACCTTTCCTAAAATTAATTAACTAATTAATTAGTCTTGATCATTCTCAATTAAACCATTTAATCGCTTATCCATCTCATTTATATTTCTTCACTTTCATCCTTACTCGGTGTACGATCCATTAGGTTCCAATTAGCGAGGCAGTGGGCGATTGTTACTCTTAACGATCAATTGTGAATTGAAACAACATTTCAATTCTCCCTTTGATGAAGATTAGTGTTTGCTAGTCTTCAGGGCTTCCACAAACCATGAGTGACACCTAGCAGTATGTCATGGCTACCCAAGCTAAGTATAAGTGGTTGGAGAACCTATCCAGTTACCATTACTATGCAATACGGTCATTCTCTAATACAATACTCTTAATCACATTGTTTGAGTGATAATTTGTTTCATGTCTACTATCCAATGTGATACTTCTTTATATGATTCAATTGAATATGATTTGGAACAAACTTCCTAAGTCATATTCATATGCTTTGGCCAAAGACTCCCGAATCATATATTAGAGTATTCTCCCTCCACCATGGAAGGTTAGAGATCCCTTGTTGTCCATTCATATGTCTACATGACTAGATATCTTGACCCCAACAATGCCATGGACACTCTCAATGGAATGCCTTTGACATGATCAAAGATCAAGAACCCAACCATTAGACATATATGATGCCTCAGGTCAAATGACTATTTTGCATATTGCAACTTATGAGTTTTTACATGACATGTATGTTCGAACTCTCTTTTGATCGTTGTTTAGTGTAATCGATTACCCTTTCGAGCACCTACATGTTTGTCTTAGTGTCCAACACTAAATGACTTGAGACTAGTCATACTTACACTTGAGTTGACATAACACATAATAACCTTAGCGGATTGTCAATGCCCAATTGGCAATCCTATGGCTAGGAACATTTTAGGAATGAACATAAGAGAAAGGTCTCGTTAATCTAACTTACTTAGATCACTTCTATCTCAGATTAAATACTTTCCTTAGATTCCCTTATTGCTTAAACACATGATACACTAAATAGTGATTAACAATAAGCTTTGCCCTTCATATAATAGTTTAATACAATAAGTATTCCAAAAAGCTATTACATCAAATGAGTGGCTTTGTGGGCATACTTCCAACAGTTTTTGGGTTCAATCTACAAATTTTGATGATGGTGTGTGTGTGTGTGTGTGTTGTAGAGGGGAAAAAGTCACGGGTGAGGGATAGAGAGAATTAGAAGGTGAGAGAGAGAGGGGGACAACTTTCTGATTGGGCAGAGAAGAGATAGAGTGATCTGATTGGTGGAAAAGAAAGAAAATCTAATTGGGTGAGGGAATTGAGGAAATGAACTGATTCGTGAAGGGAATAGGTACACTGGTCAATTTTAAAGAAGAAAAATGATAAGGTTTTCAGATTTTGTAGAGTAAGTCTTACACAAAAATCTGTCACCTTATAAAAAACAGTGTTTCCAACACTAATAAATTAACACACGCGTGCACAACTCTACCCGTTGTTAACGTACTTTAATTGTGCGTAATTAATTACGATAACGAGAAAAACAAATTAAAGCTGAATAACCACGTCCATGGCACTTTGCCCACAAGGGCATAAATGTAAATTTACACACTTGGGTAGAAAATTACATGGGAAATTAGGGAAGGGTCGTCACAATCTGCCCCCTTAAGAAAATTTCATCCTCAAAATTTCAACACTACTAAAGATCCTAATTAAAGAACAAACGTGGATAAAGATCCCGCATGCGCTCCTTTATCTCCCAGATAGCTTTCTCAACAGAGTGATTTCTCCGTAAGACTTTCACCATACGAACAATCTTGTTCCTGAGAACTTTGTCTTTCCAGTCAAGAATCGTCACTGGAACCTCATCATAAGTCAATTCTGGATTAATCTTTAACGTCTGAGGAGGAATCACATATGACAGATCAGAGACATACGTAGCATGGACACGTGGAACACATTATGCACTCTCGACAACTCTGGAGGTAGATCTAGTCGGTAAGCAACTTCACCAATTCGCTCAATGATCTAGGATGACCCGATGTAACGAGGGCTTAACTTTCATTTCTTTCGGAATCATACAACGCCTTTCCACGGTGACAACTTTAAGAATACCCAATATCCAACCTTATATACTCTGTCGGTTGAATGTCTGTTTGCTATACTCTTTTGCCAATCCTGGGTTGCTTTCAGGTTAGCTTTTATCACCTGAATGTTCTGTGTCATCTCATCTATGATTTCAGGACCAACCAAAACTCTTTCGCTGACCTCGGACCAACACAACGGTGTACTACATGGTTTCCCATAAAGCGCCTCAAATGATGACATATCAATCCTGGAGTAAAAGCTGTTGTTGTAGGCGAATTCTATTAAAGGTAAGCGCTTGTGCCATGCATCTCTGAACTATAGGACTGAAGATCTCAACATGTCTTCCAACGTCTTAATAGTTCTCTCTGATTGCCCATTGGTTTGAGGATGATAGGCGGTGCTGTAGAGTAATTTCGATCCCAGAGCTTCTTGAAAAGCTACCCAAATTTTCGAAGTAAATCGGGGGTCCCGATCAGAAATAATACTAACGGGAACACCATGATACTTGACAATTTTAGAGATGAAAAGTTTGGCCAACAGACTCAAAAAGTAGTTTTCACGAATAGGTAGAAAATGCGCTAACTTGGTAAGCCGATCTACAATCACCCATATACCATCATAGCCATTACGTGTATGAGGTAGCTTGTACATGAAATTCATTGTGATATCTTCCCATTTCCACTAAGGTATAGGAAGTGGCTGTAGCAACTCGAATGGTTTCTTTCTTTCTGTTTTGACTTGTTGACCGACCGAACAATGACTCACGTACTCTGCAATTTCTCTCTTCATTCCTGGCCAGTAGTAGAAAGGTCGGATAATATGGTACATTTTAGTACTTCCAGGATGCATCGCATAAGCTGAATATGCGCCTCATTGAGTATTTCTTTCTTCAATTCTTCCACATTCGGTACATACATTTGATCGCCTTGCATAAGCATACCATCAGGCCTTCGAATCCTGAAATCTCCCCTATTACCATTCAACACCGTTTGCTTTAACTTCTGGGATTCAGAGTCATTCATCTGAGCCTTGAGAACACGATCTAATAAAACAGGTCTAACTTGAAAGTTGGCAAGTAGAGCTCCCTGGTGATCCACTCCTAAAGTGGTTACAGTAGATCTTAGGTCGGTGAGAAGAGGAACACAACATGCATAAAGAGCATTGAGTCGACCGTGAGATTTCCTGTTGAGAGCTTCTGCTACAGTATTCGCACGACCAGGGTGATATTCAATAGTACAATCATAATCGCTGATCAATTCATCCATCTATGCTGCTAGAGATTAAGTTTTTTCTGAGTAAAGATATACTTGTGGCTTTTACGGTCAGTGAAGATTCGACACGTTTCCTTATAAAGATAGTGCTGCCAAATTTTGAAAGAAAAAATAATAGCTACTAATTCAAGATCATGAGTATTGTTGATGCATAAAATCAGTGAGGACTTTGGTACAACAGAAAATGTTAAGTTTGTGACCTTCGCTAGATTGCTCCGGTCACTAGTGTGGATAAGTATGCAAATGGATAGAGACAGGGAAGCAAACATAAGATGTATGTGGTTCACCCAGATTGGCTATGTCCACGGAGTAAAAGAGTTCTCATTAATTGTGAAGGGTTTACACAAGTACATAGGTTCAAGCTCTCCTTTAGTGAGTACTAGTGAATGATTTATACAAATGACATTAGGAAATATTGTGAAAGAATGATCTCTATTTATAGAAGAGAGTTTCTAGTTTCATTCTGACATTGACTTGTGTCGTGTTGTGATTGGCCTCTGATGTCAACACGTGTCGCGTTATGATTGGCCTCTGATGTTGACATGTGTCGCGTTGTGATTGGCCTCTTGGTTTGAGGGAGACTCTTGTGGGTCCTTGGCGGTATAATGTTGACCGGTGCTTAGTAGTTTCGGGGTTGGTCAAGTATGGTACAAACAGTGCTCCCCTATGTTCCCGAGTGAGGGAAACTTCTTGGTTGGGGACTTGCAAGATCCAAGCCATTGAGTAATCACGAAACTTGTAAGTACCGAAGTGTGGTATCATTTTTACTTGCCTTATCTGTCTCATAGGTAGATGTGGCATCTTCTCTTGAAGTACTTTTCCTCCATCCATGAGTGATATTTCTAACCGGTGGAGATGCACAAGGTAATGTATCAATTTCACTTGAAGCTTACTTGTAGTCTCGGGCTTGGTCAAGCACGATACAAACCCTATAGTGGGAGTCCCCCAAGTCTCTGAGTAAGAAGGTCTGCCGAAGGAGGTAACAGACAAGGTAAGCAATCAGACTTCCAAGCAAGCAACCTGGATCGGAGGTTCGACTTCGGCTTTCGGTTGATTGTTCTCCTTCTCCTTATGTCGTAAACAGCAACAAGGATAAAGAGAAGCAAATGGAGAAGAGATGATATGAGATACTTTTTCTTTTGAAGAAGTAACTTTCCACAGGCTTATTCTTGAACTGGGCTGGAGGGTTTTCTGGTTTCCTCCAGAGTATAAGGCCGACTCAAGAATTTGAGGGTCAAAACAAGTCCTTCAAATCTAGAGTACGTTCGACCCTAATGATATGGGATACTTTTGCTGTCGACAAAGTAGTGGGTGTGGTATGGCGAGGCTTTGCTCTTTGGCGATGGTGTCAGCGAAAGGTTGTTGAAGCTTCTCGAGTTCTTCGGATAGGGCAGTGATGCTGGGTTTGGAATTGATTTAGACTCCTCTGTCTAGGTTGTATAGTTCTGCAGGAAGGGCATCGTGCTATAGTGATATGTTCTAGCTCATTATTGATCCTTCTGCTTCAATCTCATATAGCATTTGTCCCCGATGCAGGAGTGGAATGCAACCTTTGCATTTAAATGGTCCTTCAGAGCACTACTTCTCAGCGACTCAACCATGCGTGGCAGCTTCAGTGTAAAGCGTCAATATCTTATCAACTGTTCTGAGGTATTTGCTGAAGGACTTCGTGACATTGACAACAGTTGAGGATGAGTACTCGAGAGCAATGTTAGGCAAACAACCATGCAAAGATTTCGGGCAATCAATTCCAGATCGAAAGTTTGAATTCAGGTTCCGACTGATTGCATTTTTTCTCATTGTCCTGCAGGTAAGAGCAAGGGCAAAGGAAAAGACAGGGAAAATGCATGATATGGGATACTCTTGTTTTTAACCCTGATGATATGAGATACTCTTGCTCTGGGGGAAAAGAAGCTGAGTATTTCGAGAGACTCTGCTGAGAGTGCCTTCTCGGATGTGAAGAAAAGTTGAGCATTTTTTTTTATTTGTAGGTCTGCCTGGCTGTGGAGGATGAAGGTCGACATATATAAGAATTGTCCCAACAAAGAGTGGTAACGCTGTTCCTTTACCCTTCTCGGTTATAGCAATGTAGTGGGAGCTGCAAGATTCACGTGTTTTAACTTTGTCAGAGCATTTAAAAAAAGTGGTATGTGGTATCTAGTAAGCTGATGTTGCGTGTGAAGATTGCGGACAAGCTTTAACCAAGGAAATCTCGCTCTCGAAGTTCGGAGAGCGGTGCCTCTTCGGTTTTCGAACAAGCAATCCTGTCGGGGATCTGGCTCTCGAGATTCAGAAAACGGTGCCTCTTCGATTTTTAAGAAAGCAATCCTGGTAGGAGTCTGGCTCTCTAGATTCGGATAGCGGTGCCTCTTCGATTTTTTAGAAAGCAATCCTGGTGAGAGTCTGGCTCTCGAGATTCGGGGAGCGGTGCCTCTTCGATTTTTGAGAAAATAATCCTGTTGAGAGTGTTTTCTCGATGTGAGTAAAGGTTGGGCATTTTTGCCAGCCTGCCTTGCCACAGAGCACGGAGGTTGACACACATAGGGACTTTCCAGTTATCAAGCAGTGGTGCTGTTCCTTTACCCTTGTGGCTAATAGTAGGGTAGTTGGACCTTCAAAATTTATGTGTCTAAACTTTGTCAGAGATCTTTGGCAAAGTTATTTGTGGTACCCGATGAGCTGATGTTGCGTGTGGAAAGTGGTGCCTCTTCGAAATCTGAAGAGTGGTGCCTTTTTTTTAACCAATGACCATGTTGCCCTTTCTTTTATAAAGGCACCAATTGTGTGCAAGAAGTACATTCAGAGAGTTATTGCTTGTAGGAATTTTCCCCTTATTTTTGTACTTCAGAGATTTATTGGACCTCATTTCTCCTTCATCATTTCTGAAAATGTTTGGCCCATCCGAGTGTCGTTTTGACTTGAACTTTGATGAAGAGGCAGTTATGTCTCCTCAAGACAACATATGGCGCCTATCATTCTTATCCCCTACTGGTCATCTTACCGTTGGGGACTCTGTGATGAAGAATGATATGACCGCTGCGGTGGTGGCCAGGAACCTTCTCACTCCCAAAGATAACAGACTACTTTCCAAACGGTCTGATGAGTTAGCTGTTAAGGATTCTCTGGCTTTCAGTGTTCAATGTGCAGGTTCTGTGTCTAATATGGCTCAATGCCTATTTGCTCGAACCCGCCAAGTTGAATCATTGGCGGCTGAAATGATAAGTCTCAAACATGAGATTAGATGGCTCAAGCATGAGAATAAACAGTTGCACATGCTCTCACATGACTATGCTACAAACACGAAGATGAAGCTTGACCAGCTGTAGGAATCTGATGGTTAGATTTTACTTGATCATCAGAGGTTTGTGGGTTTGTTCCAAAGGCATTTATTGCCTTCGTCTTCTGGGGCTGTACCGCGTAATGAAGCTCCAAATGATCAACCTTCGGTGCCTCCTCCTTCTGGGGTTCTGCCCAGTACTGAAGCTTCAAATGATCACCCTCCGGTGCCTACTCTTTCGGGGGCTCTGCCGACTGCTGAGACTTCTCCTGAGCAACCTTTGTGAAGGCTCCCTCTTGTTTGTTTATTTTGATTCATGTATATGTACATATTTGTAACTTATCGAAGATATCAATAAATAAGCTTTGCTTCATTTCAACGTATTGTGTTAAATACACCAAAGCCTTCTTCACTAAGTTCTTTGAATTTTTCTTTTGTTGAAGCTTGTATGTTGAAGCTTTGTGAGTGAAGCATGTATGTTGAGGTAGTGCTCCCTTAATTTCCCGAGTAAGGAAAACTTCTCGGTTGAAGACTTGAAAAATCCAAGTCACTGAGTGGTCGTGAGACTTCCGAGTATCAAGGTGCAGTAGCATATGATAGGAGTCCCCCAAGTCTCCAGTCGAGAGAGTTGACGAATGAGGCATTTCCTTTCTAAGTGGTAGCCAAAAACTCCTCTTTCATATATATTTGTTATGAAAGTTGTTAGGCCCAAAGAAGAGGAGGCCTAGGCAATTTTTTATTTATTTTTCGATTTTTTTTTTCGATTTTTCGAATTTCCAAATTTCCAAATTTTGAATTTTCGAATATATATATATATATATATATATATTAAGCTTTGTAGGTTAAGCTTTGTATATGAAGCTTTGAGGTTGAAGCTTTGTTGGGTACCATGAATTGATTTCGCTTCACACTATCTTGATCAAGAGTGTGTGAAGCTTTTGTGTTGAAGCTTTGTAGGTCAAGCTTTTGTGGGTGAAGCTTTTGTAGGTCAATCTTGATCACTCATATATTTCATGTATTTATATCATCCATTTCTAAAGTCTTTGTGATGTTTTTGAGTTAAAATTGTGGCACTTTACCTTACCTTGTGTTAATGTGCAGTTAATTTTGTTTTAGGATCAATTTCAAGCAAAATGGAATAAAGGAAATAGAAAAACAAATAAAAGAATTAAAGATGGAGCAAGTGGAGCACTAATTGTGAATTGAAATGGCTGCCTTTTGACAAAGGCAGAGAGACACAGGCTGGAAAAAACAGAAAAAGAAAAGAAATAAATGGGACGGAAAGGAAAGCACGGCACAAAGGGCAGACAAGGGAGCAGAAATATTGGATTGATGCATGAATAATCAAAGGAAAAGAAGAATGGAGTGCACACTGACGGGAGTGGGAGAGCACGACTGCTAAGAAAAAGAAAAGAAATATAAAAGACTGACAGCAAGCAGCAAAGAAAAGAAAAAAAAAAGAATTGACAGAGTGGAGAGAGAGCACTGAGGCAGTGCGGAAAGAATAAAAGAAAGAAGGAATAAAATAAAAAAATGAAAGTGAATATATAGACAGAGGGCAGAGGAGAAACGAGCAGCACTGTGCAGAGAAAGAAAAAAAAGAAAAATAGAGAGAGAAGGCAGAGACTGACGGAGAGAAGCAGAGGGCGTAGAGGAGGAACCAAAAACGGGTGTTTTCTTTCTTTGTTATTTTCTTTATGGATAATTACTTATGTATTCACATAATTATGTGTAACTAATTTTTAGTAGTTAGGGGCTGTTTTGAAGCCCCTAATATGATTGTAAGTTTGTTGTGATATTTTGTTTGAATGACTTTTATGAAAGGATGAAAATTGTTTCACTACTTATGTCATTGATAAATTCTTTATGTGTTTCTATGGATGCATACATAGTGAGCA
This sequence comes from Malus fusca, assembly GCA_035220775.1. Classification (NCBI taxonomy): domain Eukaryota; kingdom Viridiplantae; phylum Streptophyta; class Magnoliopsida; order Rosales; family Rosaceae; genus Malus; species Malus fusca. The sequence continues at coordinate 15,699,311 of CM069066.1, read as the reverse complement.
TATCTAGGATTTTAATGCTATGAATATATGTATGCCTGCCCTTGTTGAATGAGGACCTACATATGTTCTAGAGTAGCACTTGTTAATTGTGGTTAACATGTGAACCGATTTCTAGGATAAGTAAGACAACGCCAGTACTTACGATGCCTTGTGATGACTCAAACTCTTTTTATTCTTAATGATTTCTACTTGTTAAATCTATGAACACGCCATTCTAGATTGCATGTTAGGGACTAAGTTAAGTTGAAAACGCCATTCTCTTAACATACTACGTAAGAAAGAGTAATAGGTTGAGTTCTAACAGTGAGCCAACTTGAGCATCTTCATCCGGAAATAAAAGGGATTTGAATGAAACATAACATACTTGCATGATTATTTGGTGGTGGATAGCATGTCCCCTAACTCATTTTCTTAACTTGTGAATTAAAATCTATTGGTATTATTTAAAATCGGTTTCTGCACTGTTTTTGTACGATTTAATTTAAATAGCAAATCAACTCCAAAAATCCCAAAAATTTGTGTGAGCATAGCTTGGTGTGTCTAGTTTATGTGTATAAAATGTCGTTGCATTTGGATAAGTGTAAGTTAGTCTAATAATTATTGTTCGGTGGCTGGTCAGTGGAGACAGCCACCCCGTTTTTGTGACATTTTAAGTATTTGGATAAAACAATCTTCTGCGGGAAAGACCCTTATTTTCATATGCTACAATCGACAAATTTTAGTGTTAATATAGGATATTTGTGTGCTACTTTGTGGTGCGTTATAGTTACTACCAGGTACCATGAATTTATTTCACTTCACACTATCTTGATCAAGAGTGTGTGAAGCTTTTGTGTTGAAGCTTTGTAGGTCAAGCTTTTGTGGGTCAAGCTTTTGTGGGTGAAGCTTTTGTAGGTCAAGCTTTTGTGGGTGAAGCTTTTGTGTTGAAGCTTTTGTTGGTGAAGCTTTTGTGGGTGAAGCTTTTGTAGGTGAAGCTATTGTGGGTGAAACTTTTGTGGGTGAAGCTTCTGTGTTGAAGCTTTGTAGGTGAAGCTTTGGAGTTGAAGCTTTGTAGGTGAAGCTTTTGTGTTAAAGTTTTTGTAGGTGAAGCTTTGGAGTTGAAGCTTCTATATATATTTTAAGCTTTGTAGGTGAAGCTTTGGTGATGAAGCCTTGTAGGTGAAGCTTTGAGGTTGAAGCTTTGTTGGGTACCATGAATTGATTTTGCTTTACATCATCTTGATCAAGAGTGTGTGAAGCTTTTATAGGTGAAGCTTTTGTGTTGAAGCTTTGTAGGTGAAGCTTTTGTGGGTCAAGCTTTTGTGGGTCAAGCTTTTATGGGTGAAGCTTTTGTGTTGAAGCTTTTGTTGGTGAAGCTTTTGTGGGTGAAACTATTGTGGGTGAAACTTTTGTGGGTGAAACTTCTGTGTTGAAGCTTTGTAGTTGAAGCTTTGGAGTTGAAGCTTTGTAGGTGAAGCTTTTGTGTTGAAGCTTTTGTAGGTGAAGCTTTGGAGTTGAAGCTTTGTAGGTGAAGCTTTGGAGTTGAAGCTTTTGTAGGTGAAGCTTTTGTGTTGAAGTTTTTGTAGGTGAAGCTTTGGAGTTGAAGCTTTGTAGGTGAAGCTTTGGAGTTGACGCTTTTGTTGGGTACCATGAATTGATTTTGCTTCACATTATCTTGATCAAGATAGTGTGAAGCTTTTGAGAATTTGTAGTTGTCCTCCATTGATGAAGCTTTTGTTGGTGAAGCTTTTATGGTGAAGCTTTGTTGGGTACCATGAATTGATTTTGCTTCACACTATCTTGATCAAGATAGTGTGAAGCTTTTGAGAATTTTTAGTTGTCCTCTATTGATGAAGCTTTGTTGAATTTCCCAATTTCCTTTTTTTTTTTGTTTTTTTTTTGTTGAATTTCCCAATTTCCTTTTTTTTTGTTTTTTTTTGCTTCCACACTGTTGAGCAAGAGATTGTGATGCAAGCCACACCTTGTAGTAGTCGAAGGTTTGGATGAACCATATAAATTGAATTTGCTTCGAACAGTCTTGATCAAGAGTATGTGAAGCTTTCTACGAGTTGTAGTTGCCCTTCATTGATGAAGCTTTTGTTGACACCATAAATTGGTTTTGTTTCACACTGTCTTGATCAAGAATGTGTGAATCTTTTGAGAATTGTGGTTGAACTCCTTTGATGAGGCTTTTGTTGGCACCATAAATTGGTTTTGCTTCACACTGTCTTGATCAAGAGTGTGTGAAGCTTTTGAGAATTGTAGTTGCCCTCCATTAATGAAGCTTTTGTTGGCACCATAAATTGGTTTTGCTTCACACTGTCTTGATCAATAGTGTGTGAAGCTTTTGAGAATTGTGGTTGCCCTCCATTGATGAAGCTCTTGTTGGCACCATAAATTGGTTTTTGCTTCACACTGTCCTGATCAAGAGTGTGTGAAGCTTTTGAGAATTGTGGTTGAACTTTTTTGATGAAGCTCTTGTTGGCACCATAAATTGGTTTTGCTTCACACTGTCTTGATCAAGAGTGTGTGAAGCTTTTGACAATTGTAGTGTTTGCATTGTTACAGAGGAGAAATATCTAAAGCAGATACAAGAGGGCTGAATAGCTTGATCTTCGTATGCCATGCACTGAAGTTGTTGTTGGTTTGCAATAAGACTTTGTTAGTGACTATAAATCTTGTTGGGCATAAGTGCTCCCCTAGTTAAGTTGTCAAGCTTGAGGGTTTTTGATTATTTGTGAATGCTAGGAGTTCATATGTACAAGTTGTACCACTTGTCTTCTGGTAGGTGGAATGGATGGTGAGTTGCTTTCATCACTTGGTTGGTGGTACGAATGTGAGTTCCTTCATCACCTTTCATCACATTTCATCACCTGGTTGGTGGCACGAAGATGAGTTCCTTATTCACTTGGTTGGTGGCATGAATGACAAGTTTCCAAATGATATTAGAGTACGGGTTGTACATTTCATCACCTGGTTGGTGGCATGAAGGAAAGTACGGGTTGTACATTTCATCACCTGATTGGTGGCATGAAGATGAGTTCCTTCTTCACATTTCATCACCTGGTTGGTGAGAGAAAGGCAAGGTGTCGAGGCACATTGTAGCAAGTGTCGAATGACACAAAGTATGTTGAACCTATTCGAAGCACATTTGGCTTATGTATGAATGTGTTTGAATGTATGATTGAACGAATATACTGTGAAGCTGTTCGTTTATTTGTATAGTCTTGTTGACATTACTTAGACTTTGTTTCATGTTGGAAGCATTCATGTTGAGGCTTTGAACTCGAGTGTTTCATTGCTAGGAATGTAAGAGGATTAGGACCGAGTTGTCTAAATCACCTCTTTATTGAATTCATGTCAAATAGTCTTCGTTACATAGGATGCCGAACGGTTGAAGCTTAACACTTGTACAATGTGAGTTTACTTGTAATAGTACTTCAAGTGATCAACATTCCATGGATGGCCAAGAGTCTTGCCATCGGAGCTTCTAAGCTTGTATGAGCCAGGGCGACTGATGCCAACAACTTCATGAAGGTAAATAATGAGATTTATGTGGGATTTCTAGTGACTAGCATGCATATACAATTCAAAATTTATATACATAAGCAACAAAAGCATGTTAACACATAATATCAAAGCTATAGTCATGCACATCCCCTTCAAGAAGCATAGGTTTATATAATATGCATCTAAGAAATTATTGAAGAACAAAGTGAAGGTGTAGTTTTATACCTCTTGATCTAGACTTGAGACCAAGGATGGACCACCTCCAAGTTCTTTGTTCTCGGAACTCCTTGAGCCTAGCCTCCCTCCTTGCCTCCTCCACTTTGCTAGAATGAGTGCTCCTTGGTTCTCCTTTAGTCTCCAAGGTAGAAGACCTCTAAAGTTTTGGAAATGTGCCTTAAAGCCAATCATATGATGATACTTTACGGACATTTCATATGTTAAACTAATCTAGTTTAATATCAAGGGCAAAGATTATTGTTTAAGCCGTCTCATATAAATGTTATATGCTTAAACGATAAAGTCCAAGGAATATGTGATTGGGAGAATACGATCTAAAGAAGTTAGATTCATGAGACCATTCTTTCGTAGACACATCCTAAACGTTCCTGATCATAGGATTGCCAATTGGGCATTGACAGTCCGTTAAAGATCAGTACGTGCTGTGTCTTCTCTCAGGGAGAGTGACTAGTCTCGAGTCATTGGTGTGTGTGACATCAAGACAAGTACGTAGGTGCTCAATAGAGAATGAGTTCACTGAACACGATCAACGAAGAGTTCTCATATTCATGTCACATGAGAACTCATGGTTGTGATAATGCAAAATAGTCCTTTGACCTGAGGCATCACAGTTGTCTTGTGGTTAAGTCCTTGATCTTTGATTATGTCAAAGTCACCCCATCGGGGTGTCCACGACATCATTGGGGTTAAGCCACTTAGTCATGGAGACAAGTGAATGCGCAACAAGGGATCTCTAACCTTCAAACCGTTTGGGGGAGAATACTCTATGATATGATTAAAATCTCTGGCCAGAGTATGAATGAGATTTAGGAAGTCGTTCCAAATCACATTCAAGGTAATCATATAAGCACACGAATCACATTGGATAGTAGACATGAATAAACTATCAAACCAAACAATGTGGTCAAGAGTATTGTATTAGAGAAAGACCGTATTGCATTTGTAATCCTAAACTGAATAGGTTCACTACCTCTTCTGATTAGCTTGGGTAACCATGATATGCTGCTAGGTGTCACTCATGGTTTGTGGAAGCCCTAAACGTGTATAATCACTAAAGGGAGAATTGAAAGTAAGTTTCAATTCACAATCGATGTGAAATGGTTTTAATCGTCCACTGCCTCGCTAAAAGGAACCTAATGGATCGTACACCGTGTAAGGTGGAGATTGAAGAAACAATGGAGATGAGTAAGAATAATTAAATGGTTTAATTATTTATGGCAATGATTAATTAATATGTTAATTAATCAAACGAATAAGTTCGTTAAAGACCTCGGGATAGTTTTGGACTTTAAGGCCCAATGGGCTTCGAACGTCAAGCCCATTGACTTAAATTGTATGACAATTTAATGAATAAAGATTCACAAAGGCCCAAAAGCCCATATCCCTTATATGGCCGGCCATGTGTGTTAAATTAGGGTTTTTGGTTCTTTAGGTCATTTAAAGAAGTGACTATATAAAGAACTTTAAAGCCTAAAATTCATTATGGGTTCTTTTGGAGAAAATTGGAGAGAACACGTCTCTCCTTTTCTCTCTAGGAGGCCGGCCCCCCCTTGGAGGGTGCATCTAGCAATCCCACTACTCCAAGGTCACTCATTTCTTCTCCAATCTAACCTTGGTGAAGAGACTTAGAGGTTCTCAATTTTGGGAACTTGGAGAAACCTATTCTTCCATCCAAATCCATAGATTTTAGATGCAAGGAATGAAGGCCCTCTCTTTGGGTGATTAGCCTTTGCTTATGCAAAGAGGAATCTACAAAGGTATATAAATCTCAACTCACTTTGTTTTGAGTTGAGTCTAGGTTCACCAATCTACTAGGCTTTGAATTTCTTGGTTTATGTTTTGTTTTTTAATGCATGCAAGCATGATTCCGCCTTTTAATTGTTAATTGCATGCTATAGATGTTATTCAAATGAACTTGTTTTTCACAAATCTTCCTTCAAGTGGTATCAGAGCCTAGGTCTAGTAGTTGGTGAATCCTTTTGGGTTTTGTAGTTCATAGTTTGTGATTTAAAAGTTGTAATATGTTACAAGCTTTATTCTTGTTTCTTTGAATGTAAATTTTGTTAGAAAATTTGCCATCTCAAATGTTGTAGATGTAGTTCATATGAGCATGAATATTGGAGCTAAAATTTGGTGCCATGACTTTGGGGATTTTCGGCCAAATCCAAAGGGTGGATTTTTGGGTTCTTGTTTGACTTGTTAAAAGTGTTTTCAAGTAACTTTTGGAACCCCTATGTACCCTAGTTTGGTTATATGTTATTTCCCTAAAGTTAAAATGGTTTTGGGATGAAAAATGTTCATGGAAATTTTTGAGTTTTTCATGAATGTTCTTGATTGTTCTTGACATTTTTGCCAAGAACAAAAAGGTTTGTGTTTTGATTCAAAGTTTTGATTTATTTCATAAAGATTATGTTTTATGCATTTTCAAATGTTTAAATGTTTTAGATATTTGTTTAAATGGCAATAGAAATAATGGTGGGTGTGAAAGGATTAATTCCCTTTCACACACACCACTTGTGCACTTGCATGCTTTATGTCAAAACTCACAAATCAACACACACATCACTCCATTTCTTCTTCCAAAACAGGCCACCCCCTAGTGGGGTACTTTTGGGGCTTTTATGCAAATTACATAAAGTTTTGATACTTTTGTGTATTTGCACTTTGGCCCAAAAGTTTACGTTTTTACGTTTAGGTCCAAAAACGCTAAAGGACAAATTGTTTTGATCCTTTAATGAAGTTTTTGCATTATTAAAATTTTGGGTTCTAGTTGTATTTACATGAAGTAGTGGACTTTTGTGTTTTTACAAAGTGACCCCAAAAGTTTTGAAATATAGCCCAAAAAGTTGTGGTTAATGCATATTGGCCCAAATTCGGTTGAGAACAAAATTGTTTTGTCTCTTTAAATGAGAATTGGATTTTCATTTCATTTAGCTCCATTTAAATCAATTTTATGGATACAAAAACCAAATGAAAGTGTTGCATTCAATTTAATTAGTTAAAGCGTTAATTAATTAAAGGATGATTATGAACCTAAGCCTAATATAATTGAGCTATGTGATAGGTGTTTCAAATTTTTTTGAACCATGGGAATGTGTAGATTAGATTTTGGTTGTAATTTGATTTGATCAAATGTTGTAAAAGGGCATAAGCTCTTCTTTACTTTAAAGTAATTTGTTTTATGCAAATGTTGTAAAGAGCATAAGCTCTCTTTTACTTTGAAGTACTTCTTTCTTGCTTTATATGATATGCATGAAAATGAAGTAGTTGGGTCCAACGCCCTAAGACAACACGCCTTAATGTGATTAAACGCGTAACTAAAATCAATCACCATCCCTAGACCGAGATTCAACACAAGGCTCGTGTTGAATCTAAACAAAGGTTCATAGTCATCCTAAGGCCCTAAGGCAACTATATAGTCCATCAAATGAATGCAAAGGTTATGTTAGTAGTATCATATACTCTTGCTTTAAAAACCGTTTTATAAGCATAGTGGGAGTATTATATACAACTAAAAACAATGAGATGGACCAATAGTTGTAATAGGACCAAAATTGTTTTAATAAAGATTAAAATGAATATTTATATGTGATGAGACCTAAAACCCTCAACCAAACCATTATTAAGTTGAGAAGCGTGAGAGTGCTTTGAACACTCTTTCGTGGCCTTCCAACGTGGTAGACTCCGATCGTTTGTGACTCGTACACCGGCTTCACCCTATAATGGGGGAGTACAAAGTGCGTGCTTACATTCAGGAGGAGTCTACATACATACATGATGAAGTGAGGTAGGCAACGAGTTTAGCCAACATGATATAATTCTGAGGCTATGCTTGAACCCCTACACGAACTAGGCATGGTGGGAATGACTTAACTAAGTACAATGACGCCAACATGATATAATTCTGAGGCATCATTTTCTAGAGGCCAAATTAGATAGGTACTTGCAAGAGATGCAAATGAGTAAGCGTACTCTCTCATTATTATTAACGCTAGCCAACATGATATAATTCTGAGGTGGGCTTGGTAATAGTGAGCCTCCTATACCCTACTAAGAGTTTCCTCCAAAACTCTCGAATTCCAATGAGGGATATGGAATTTGCCAAAAAATAGTGGGTGGTGCTATTTTGATTTAAAGACCCGAATCAAATGGCTTAAAATCAATCAATTTATATTCGTTATGTATTTGTTTACCAATATATTTGCAAACGCTATCCAACACTTGACAAATAAAAACCGAAAGTTTTAGTTTCCGGACTTGGTACCACAATCCCAAAGAATGTCTTAAAAGGATTGGATATGTACCTAAGTAGTCTCATCCTCACAATCTTCCTAATGATAATGTATCATTGGAAGAACATGTTAGAAAAGTCTATCATGAAGAGGACAACACAAACAACCAATGCTTATTCCTTCGTTATATGAACAAAGGAACTTACGAAGATTAGCATAAAGAAAATGACACTTTTAGTGTTATTAATTCTTCACTTACAAATAGTTGTATGAAGAAATAAGAGTTGTTTTGAACAACCCTTAGTCAATGCAAACACTTAGTGCTTGTTTCTTTGTTACATGAACAAGGAACTTGAGAAGAAAGCACAAGGGCATGGACACTTTATGTGCCATGATTCTTCACTTACAAATTGTTGTATGAAGAAATGAGAGTTGCCTTGAACAACTCTTGAAAGTTTGTAATTATGTTGAGAACATAATGGTTGGTTGACAAAAATAGTCCATCAACATGGACTTATAATGATTCTGAATCATTGAGTGTTGAAGTGATAAACCACTTAACGAGACGGAAACTAAGGCTAGGACTTCACCTTTATGTCCCTAACCTAATGGTTCACTAAGTTTATTGTAAACTATGTAGTGAACAATAAACACATGCTCTCCAAATTGTTTGATGTGTATAACACAATTGAAATAAGTTTCAAGAGAGATAGTGGGAGTGTAGGGACTATGACTATGGTAGTCAAAGGAGAAGTCAAATGAAGAAAGCGAAATAACTCCAAGGGAACAAACTTTCTTTATGAAAGGATGGACATTGGAAGGGGTATTTGCAAGAAATGTCTTGCAAGTGTCAAGAACACACCTTTCGAAGGTGTTGTAAATTGTTCTTGAATAGTTCAAAATAGTTGGTTCTTCTACTTGAATGTTTGATTCCGTATTAGTAACTATGTTTTACAATCGTTGTAAAAGTGTGACTAATAAGAAGTAGAAGATTTATGAGTGAAGAGAAAGTACTTCACATTCGGAAAGTGAATCAAATAAAGATCTCTGCGAAAGCAGATGGTACTTACTTCCTCATATGAACTACCAAAGAAATTGGAAAAACCAAAGATTGTCTTTACATTCCAATTTTAAGGAATTTAATTCCGTCACTATGATGGATGAATGTTTTGTTTGACAAAACATTGTTCTTTATTAATCAATGATTGGATTATGGTAATCTAATTGATTGTCTCTATAGTAGAGATAATATGGTGGTGTTAACTGTTTAGAATATAACGATGCTTAAAACCCAAAAGGTTGCAAGGTAGTGATTAATCCCAACTGAAGTTGTGATACCTCTAAAAACATAAATTACGAGTTAGTCATAGATGGATACCTTGGATCGTTAGATCCGGATCCAATGCCTTCTTGTTAAAATTGTATAGAGGCGAAATGTTCGAATCTTTATTCTTTTGGAAATAAGAAAGAATCACAAAGTTGTTGAGGTTAATTCACTTAGATGTTAGTGGCACTTGTCCACAACATAATACTACTCATGTTGTATGACATTCACCGAAGATCACCTTCGGTTGGACTATAGTTTATTTTAAATAAACACAAGTCCGAATACTTTGCAAAAGGTTTCAAAGAATTCAAGAAATGTAAGTTGATGAGTAAGACGTCTAAAGTATTTACATCCTTAGATTTGATCCAAGGAATGGTAACACTTTAGAATAGTTTTCTTGAAAGATATCAAGGAAAGAAGCATCATAAGATAATGGATTTCTCCATTAGGAGAAGAACGAACTTGAATAAGATTTAGTTCGTTGGATATTATCAATTACCCATATATATGATATATATGCTTCTAAGACAATATGATTGTCAATTAGAAGATCTTCCATAATTTTCATGACTCCATAGGATGTAGTTGGAAAGAAAGACAAATCTTAAGCATGTTAAGATTTGGGGTTGTGTGCTAATAAGCAATATTTGTTTGATAACAATCTTGTGGGATATCCTTAAATTAACTTTTGGATATCACTTCTATAAACCAACTAACAAATGTTGTTTTGTTGGGTAGTTCATTGTAATCCTACAATATGATTTGCCTAAGATAGAGCAATGAACGAAAGATAGAACTCAAAGAATGGGTTCTTTGAGAGACAAGATGATGATCAACAAATATAACAACCTAGTTCCTATACCACTAGCTCCAAGGTAGTCGAGAAGGATTTATAAACCGTCTCAGTTGAATGGTTTGAACTTTATGACTATGTCATAGAGTTACACCTCTTAGTTCGAAAGAAATAAGAATGAAAATCCTTATGACTACATTGAGTGTATATTTGACATATACTCAAGGAAATGGTAAAGTACCATTTGACACGAAATAATGAAACCTTCATAGCTAATTGGTAGCTTAAGGTGACTACAATCAAAGAGAATGGTTGACTTTGAAGGAACCATTTTTGACGTAGTCTTAGTTTCAATTAATTCGAAGATAGCTAGCTACAACTAAATGGTGATTCAATGTTTGGACATAGTATGGGTTTCCGAAACCATTATTAAAGATAGTCTTGATAATATATATGTCTAAAACTATGAATCACAAGACATGTAAGTTGTTGAGATCCATCCATCATGGATCTTAGCAAGCTAGTGGGAGCCATAAGCGTCTTATGAGAGAAAAATCAAATTGTTTGATTTCTCATATAGATGTAAATGAATCTTTTGTTTACTAGGTTTACAAAAGATTAGTGGGAGTTAATCATATTCCTAAAATTGTATATATACATATATAAATATATATATGATATATATGAATATATATATGATATATTAATTTTGGAAATGGAATGAGTATTCTTCGTTAAAGTTATGACTTTAAACGTTCTATAACGATAGAATGTATATGGGAGACATAGTCTATATACATGGGATGGAAATCTATAATGATAAGATTTTAGGATATAATTGGATTATATCATGCCCTAATAATAGACAAAATGTGCTAGGAAGTTTCTCATATGATGATAAACTTCAAAAAGGAGGACAACTCTAGTTAGACTAAGTAGTTGCTCTTCTCAAAGGGAACGTACCCTTTGACTCCCAAAGAAATAATGCATAAATAGAATCCTTTATGCATAGGCAGAAAGGTGATTTACGTATTTCATATTGTATGAAAAACGTTGATATGAGTTGTACCAAGATCGGTACAAGACGATATCAATGCAAGCCCAGGATCAGAACCATGGCAACTGTCAAGTGAGTCCTTAAGTATTTAAGAAATACTAAAGGATGGATTCCTCAAAGAATGAGGAAGAATTAGAGTAACGTAATGGAAGCGTAAATGTATTAGATTATGAATCTAATCCATCATTGGATGTTTCTTCATTATGAATGAAGAGATAAACATATATCTCTTTATTATAACTAAAGAGATATTTGGATGGAAACATTAAAGTAATGACTTTAGTGTGTTCCATTATGAATGCAAAATATATTGCCATATAGAAGTTTACAACAATGTTGTTTGGATGGGAAAGTTCATTTATGAACTCTCTATTCGATTCCAACCAGAAAGTGTATCTAGTGTACTGACACTATGACACTAATGGGGCGATAGCTCAAGCCAGCGAATCAAGGTCTCATCAAGATCCGAACTTATATGAGAGACTGAACCACATGATTGAGAATCATGTATAATGGTGACGTCGTTATTCTCAAGGTTGCTTCTATGGATAACATATAGATATCCATTGTCTAGGCCTACTACTCAGCCATTTATGAAATGACTACAGAAGAGATATCATCATGATGACCAAGCTGATTGGCTCTAGTGCAAGTGGGAGATTGTTGGAAATGTGCCCCAAAGCCAATCATATGATGATACTTTACGGACATTTCATATGTTAAACTAATCTAGTTTAATATCAAGGGCAAAGATTATTGTTTAAGCCGTCTCATATAAATGTTATATGCTTAAACGATAAAGTCCAAGGAATATGTGATTGGGAGAATACGATCTAAAGAAGTTAGATTCATGAGACCAATCTTTCGTAGACACATCCTAAACGTTCCTGATCATAGGATTGCCAATTGGGCATTGACAGTCCGTTAAAGATCAGTACGTGTTGTGTCTTCTCTCAGGGAGAGTGACTAGTCTCGAGTCATTGGTGTGTGTGACATCAAGACAAGTACGTAGGTGCTCAATAGAGAATGAGTTCACTGAACACGATCAACGAAGAGTTCTCATATTCATGTCACATGAGAACTCATGGTTGGGATAATGCAAAATAGTCCTTTGACCTGAGGCATCACGGTTGTCTTGTGGTTAAGTCCTTGATCTTTGATTATGTCAAAGTCACCCCATCGGGGTGTCCACGACATCATTGGGGTTAAGCCACTTAGTCATGGAGACAAGTGAATGCGCAACAAGGGATCTCTAACCTTCAAACCGTTTGGGGGAGAATACTCTATGATATGATTAAAATCTCTGGCCAGAGTATGAATGAGATTTAGGAAGTCGTTCCAAATCACATTCAAGGTAATCATATAAGCACACGAATCACATTGGATAGTAGACATGAATAAACTATCAAACCAAACAATGTGGTCAAGAGTATTGTATTAGAGAAAGACCGTATTGCATTTGTAATCCTAAACTGAATAGGTTCTCTACCTCTTCTGATTAGCTTGGGTAACCATGATATGCTGCTAGGTGTCACTCATGGTTTGTGGAAGCCCTAAACGTGTATAATCACTAAAGGGAGAATTGAAAGTAAGTTTCAATTCACAATCGATGTGAAATGGTTTTAATCGCCCACTGCCTCGCTAAAAGGAACCTAATGGATCGTACACCGTGTAAGGTGGAGATTGAAGAAACAATGGAGATGAGTAAGAATAATTAAATGGTTTAATTATTTATGGCAATGATTAATTAATATGTTAATTAATCAAACGAATAAGTTCGTTAAAGACCTCGGGATAGTTTTGGACTTTAAGGCCCAATGGGCTTCGAACGTCAAGCCCATTGACTTAAATTGTATGACAATTTAATGAATAAAGATTCACAAAGGCCCAAAAGCCCATATCCCTTATATGGCCGGCCATGTGTGTTAAATTAGGGTTTTTGGTTCTTTAGGTCATTTAAAGAAGTGACTATATAAAGAACTTTAAAGCCTAAAATTCATTATGGGTTCTTTTGGAGAAAATTGGAGAGAACATGTCTCTCCTTTTCTCTCTAGGAGGCCGGCCCCCCCCTTGGAGGGTGCATCTAGCAATCCCACTACTCCAAGGTCACTCATTTCGTCTCCAATCTAACCTTGGTGAAGAGACTTAGAGGTTCTCAATTTTGGGAACTTGGAGAAACCTATTATTCCATCCAAATCCATAGATTTTAGATGCAAGGAATGAAGGCCCTCTCTTTGGGTGATTAGCCTTTGCTTATGCAAAGAGGAATCTACAAAGGTATATAAATCTCAACTCACTTTGTTTTGAGTTGAGAGTAGGTTCACCAATCTACTAGGCTTTGAATTTCTTGGTTTATGTTTTGTTTTTGAATGCATGCAAGCATGATTCCGCCTTTTAATTGTTAATTGCATGCTATAGATGTTATTCAAATGAACTTGTTTTTCACAAATCTTCCTTCATAAAGATCCACACCCACTAGTGTAGTGAGATGGATGGAGGAATGACCAAAAGGAGAAAAGATGATTAGCTAAAACTCCTCTTGGTGGCCGGCTTTGTGAGTAGAGAGAGATAGTGTTTTCTCAATTTTTGGTGAAAAACTAATTCACAAAACCCTAATGAAACTTTTCACTAAAAGTTCCTTTTATATCTCAAAGAAAGTTAGCCAACCACTTGACTCCCTCTCTCTGCCTTTCCCTTTATTTGGCCGGCCCCTTTAGTGTTGTTTGGGCTTTGGGCTTTTATCATTTCAAGTCATCCTATGTTAAATAAAAGCCCAATGGGTTTGGGCTTAATGGGCCCATATTAACCCGAACTTTTCTTAATGGGCCCATAAATAAAAGCCCAATCGCTTTTATGATTTCTTTAGACTTTCCAATTAATCACAACACTTAATTAATCCAATTAATTATTTCCATCATCCATTAGTTGTCTCACCACAAGAGTGTTTCGGTGTACAATCATTTTAGGTTCTAATTAGCAAGGCAGTGAGGTGATTGGCACCAATCCAATTGATTATATTTAATCCAATCACTTAGTGAATTAAAACTTACTTTTAATTCTCCTTCTTCTTTGACGACTACTTATTTAATCATCTAGAAGAACTCACAAGCCATGAGTGACATCTAACCATATATCATGGCTACCCAAACTAATGTAGAATTTGTTCGGAGAACCTATTCAGTTGGAATTACAATGTAATTCGATCATTCTCTAAAACAATACTCTCAATCATATTATTGGGGTATGGATATATTATGTCAAACCCTTAATGTGATTATTCCATATTATATGATTCAATTGAGTCATATAGGAACGCTTTCCTTTATTACGCTCGATACTTCGGCCGAAGATTCCCGAATCATATCTTAGAGTATTCATCCTCTCATAACGAGGATTAGAGATCCCTTGTTGATCATTCACATGCCTCTGAGAATAAATCACTGACCCTAACAATGCATAGAACACACCCAAGATGAGGTGTGGTCACGTCTCATTATCAAAATGATCAGCAACGTATCCCCAAGACAACTATGATGTCTCAGGTCAAAGGATTACTTACATTATTCCAACCATTAGAGTTACTTGCTTGACATGTGAGTAGACCTCCATGCAAGTACTCTCGTTCGATTGTGTTCAGTGAACACATTCCCTTAATGAGCACCTACATACCTGTCTTAGTGTCACTACACGAATGGGATGAGACTTTCCATCCTTCCAATTGAAGGGGACATAGTATGTACTGGTCTATGCATTGTCAGTATCCCTCTGACAATCCTATGACCAGGAACCTTTTTGGACATGATGGTTATATGAAGAAGGTCTCTGTAGTCTAACATCATTAGATTACTTCTTCCATCGATCCATTGTCCATGGATTCACTATTTAGGACATATATCGTTTATTGAGATAGTCCTAATTATTATCTTTGCCTTTTGATGTATAAGAGTCATCTATACACACATTCATTGTCCTGAAAGGTTTCTTCCAAAGATTGACTTTCAGGGCATATCTCCAACAATCTCCCACTTGCACTAAAGTCAATCACTAGTGTATCTTATACATACTAGTCGAGTGAACTTATGCTCATAGGTAAACTTGGTTATGTATTAATCCTTTTAATTTAAAAAAAGGGATTTACTTATCAAATGTTTCTAAAACATTTGATGATGTCTCTTTCTTGTGTTCAAATACTTTGATGAGACCTTGATTCCATGGCTTGAGCTATCGCCCCATTACGTCGTAGTGTCCTACTAACGACCTTATGGTTTGGATTTAATCATTGGTTCTATAAGAACCCCTTCTATTCAAAACACCTTTTGAAGCAGTTTCTAAAACTATATATCGACATATATTTCGTTTCTATACTTTATACATACTTTGCTCCAACATTGTGACCATTGTAGTACAATACTAACAATACATTCATATGATTAGTACTTCATCCATTATGAAGTTCCATTTGTTAAAATGGGTCATTTTCACTTTGGTTTATAACCTAAGTGAATGCACGCTTCCAGAGTCCGACTCTGATGTTCCTTTCTTAAAGGCAATAATACTCTATCAGTTGCTACGGTTCTGATCCTGGGCTATAGTAATATCTTAAAGTGACAACCCCAATGGTTTTTCACCTTTGGATATTGTCTCACAAGTCCATACATGTGTTCCTTTTGTGATTTTGTAACACATTCATTATAAGGGTCACGAAAGTGATTTTCTATCATATAAGAAAATACTTTTTCAAACCTTCAACATTTGAGATTTAATTTCCCCATATAACTTCCTTGAGATAGCCTTGCTATATCATTAAGTCCAATTTCAAGTATATACTTCAAAATTGACCGTGTCACTTTTTGTCATTTTGAGTAACATCTATGTTTTATCAAGTCTATCAAATAGACTTTATTCATATCTGGTTGCTCAAATTATGATATCACTCCCATTGGCCTTGTTGTAACTTAGCATTCATTCAAAAACTTAACACTTATATTTTCTTGATTTGAATGCCTATTGCTCCCACTAACTTGTCTTGGATCCATTGACAATCATTGAGATCCATTAGCTTATTGATGATGTCTCAACAATTTTGAGACTATCAACAACTCTAGCTAACACAAGTTATTTAAACGAACATACACAAAAGTATTCCTTCTCAAGTAATTCCATTTGAAATGTGTGACTTGCTTTATCAAGTCCATTCATTTAAATTATATGGTGTCATACACCATACTTCAAGTTTTAGTCATACTAAGACCTTTAATGCAGTCATATAAGAATTATCTGTTGGAAATGTGCCCTAAAGCCAATCATATGATGATACTTTACGGACATTTCATATGTTAAACTAATCTAGTTTAATATCAAGGGCAAAGATTATTGTTTAAGCCGTCTCATATAAATGGTATATGCTTAAACGATAAAGTCCAAGGAATATGTGATTGGGAGAATGCAATCTAAAGAAGTTAGATTCATGAGACCATTCTTTCGTAGACACATCCTAAACGTTCCTGATCATAGGATTGCCAATTGGGCATTGACAGTCCGTTAAGATCAGTACGTGCTGTGTCTTCTATCAGGGAGAGTGACTAGTCTCGAGTCATTGGTGTGTGTAACATCAAGACAAGTACGTAGGTGCTCAATAGCGAATGAGTCCACTGAACACGATCAATGAGGAGTTCTCATACTCATGTCACAGGAGAACTCATGGTTGGGATAATGCAAAGTAGTCATTTGACCTGAGGCATCATATTTGTCTTGTGGTTAGGTCCTTGATCTTTGACTATGTCATAGTCACTCCATTCGGGGTGTCCACGGCATCGTTGGGGTTAAGCCACTTAGCCATGGAGGCAAGTATATGCGCAACAAGGGATCTCTAACCTTCAAACTGTTTGAGGGAGAATACTCTATGATATGATTAAGAATCTCTGGCCAGAGTATGAATGAGATTTAGGAAGGCGTTCCAAATCACATTCAAGGTAATCATATAAGCACACGAATCACATTGGATAATAGACATGAATAAACTATCAAACCAAACAATGTGGTCAAGATTATTGTATTAGAGAAAGACCGTATTGCATTTGTAATCCTAAACTGAATAGGTTCTCTACCTCTTCTGATTAGCTTGGGTAACCATGACATGCTGCTAGGTGTCACTCATGGTTTGTGGAAGCCCTAAACGTGTATAATCACTAAAGGGAGAATTGAAAGTAAGTTTCAATTCACAATCGATTTGAAAGAGTTCTAAGTCGCCCACTGCCTCGCTAAAAGGAACCTAATGGATCGTACACCGTGTAAGGTAAAGATTGAAGTATCAACGGAGATGAGTAAGAATAATTAAATGGTTTAATTATTTATGGCAAGGATTAATTAATGTGTTAATTAATCAAACGAATAAGTTCGTTAAAGGCCTCGGGATAGTTTTGGACCTTAAGGCCCAATGGGCTTCGAACGTCAAGTCCATTGACTTAAGTTGTATGACAACTTAATGAATAATGATTCACAAAGGCCCAAACAACCCAAATACACCCTAAGGCCGGCCATTTAGAGAAGGGTAGTGAACTTGCTTTAATTACAAGTTTGCCACTCCAATGAATAAAGGTATAAATATGACTTTATAGCCAAAATTCATTTAGGGTTTCTTTTAGAGAATTGGAGAGAACCTATCTCTCTATTTTCTCTCTAAAGAGGCCGGCCCCCTTGGAGGAATTAGCTAGTAATTTTGCTCCTCCAAGGTCACTCATTTCTTCATCAATCCATCCATGTGTGGAGACTTAGAGGTTCTTTATTTTGAGAACTTGGAGAATCATATTCTTCCATCCAAATCCATAGATTTAAGATGCAAGGAATGAAGGCCCTCTCTTTGGGTGATTAGCCTTTGCTTATGCAAAGAGGAATCTACAAAGGTATAAATTTCTCAACTCACTTTGATTTGAGTTGAGTCTTGGTTCACCAATCTACTAGGCTTTGAATTTCATGGTTGATATTTTGTTTTTAAGTGCATGATAGCATGATTCCGCCTTTAATTGTTAATTGCATGCTATATGATGTTGCTTAAATGAACATGTTTTTCACAAAATTTCCTTCATTATCCAAGTCATTAGTGGAAGCATGGCTCCTACTAAGGATATAGAAACTCAACCATACCTTCTAGGTGGTTGATATAATTCTTTATCAAAACTACATAGAGCGTTATAGTTACATTAGGTGCCGAATTTGGATTGTCTTGTTGTTAAACCATATGTTGTGACTCATTTTGAAACTATTCCCTTTTGTTTCATCAACTTGTCCATTTGCTTTGTACTTAGCATGTTCTCATAAAAGAGAATGATGGACAACTCCCAACATATAACCATTTTATGCTAGGTTGACGAAACCAACATTCATAGACTATTCTTTAGAATGTTACACAACATAGAATTTCAACGTTTTGAAGAGCTTGAGACTTTTAACAATTAAAATTACAAACTCATTAATAATAGTCATGCACTATTAATTTTAGACAACTATAAACCAATCATATTCAAGTTTATATCCTTTTCTCACCTCCCACTGTTTCTCATGACTTTAATGAGAATTTACATTATACATTCAAAATGTATAAACGTGGAGTATACGGGTAGAGGATAATATGGAGTAGCTTTAAAACCTTTCAAGCTTATTTGTTTCAATCTCCACTAAGTTGATGTCTTGTTATTAAGTGACTAAAGTCTTTAAACATTTCATAGATTTAGACACTTCGTTCTTGGTTTAATCACTAACACATTTGACATTTTAAAACAATTTTAAGAATGCCCAATTAGTTGTTCAAAACTACTAATTGAATCAAGAGTGATCTAGGTTATTGTGGTTAAGTGATAACCATATAAGAAACGTTTTCTTATTACTTATATCATTATAATGTGATCTTCCTTTTCTTCAAGAAAGGAATCTCTAGACCCTTTTCAATTCATATAGAACTCATATGTAGGCAATTGGAACCAAATCTTTAAGATTCATTGTATCCATCTATGGCCAACATGTGATATCTATCCATAATTGATAAGTCCAAAGTTTGGATATCGCATTACATAAGTGATATAAATCTTGTATCTCAATTAGGATACAACAAGACAATATTTAATTCATAACACTACTTTGAGGAAATAATATAGTAGAAGGCATTCATCACATTACATTGATATGATAATTCAAACATTCATAATGTTTAATACAAAAGGAATTAGCTCTATACATTTAGAGACTAATTATATACCTTCATATAGGCACCAATAGTGGTCTTTCATCATATGAAGCCACATAATAAGTTCTTAACAAAATAAGAAAGTTTAAAGACTATCTTTAAGTGCCTAACAAACTTCGTAAGTAGTTAGCAAAAATGGTGGCCGAACCCTTCTCCATCCTTTTTCCTTGCTTGTTCATCTTCTACTTGGCTCCATCACCTACATACAATTGCATAAGTGATTAGCATTTTATATCAAATATAAAGGTTAGAAGATCTAACAATTAGAATTGAAGATAAGAACATAAACCATACCTTGTGGCTTGTCCTTAAGAGTTGCAAGGTATAACCTGCAATTCCTCTTCCAATGCCCGTCCTTTCCACAGTGGTGGTAAGTCCCCTTGGGCTCATTTGCCTTCTTTTTCCTCACTCCTCCTTGTGGCTTAGGAGTGGGTGACTTCTTCTCCTCCTTTGCCTTTGCCTTTCGGCTTGGCCTTGGAAGATGATGGCTTGTTGTAGGCTACTGCAACAGTCCCTACAACGTTTTCTTTCTTCATAGTCTTCTCAGCGGTTACTAACATGTTTAGTAACTCAGAGAGAGTGTTATCCATCTTGTTCATGTTGTAGTTCATAACGAACTGCGAGAACGAGTCAGAAAGAGAAGCCAAGATGAAGTCCTGGGCTAATTCCCCATCAAGTGGAGTCCCTAGGTTCTCCAATTGTTCAATGAGTCCAATCATCTTCTGCACATGTTGATGCACTTGAGCTCCCTTGACCATCTTGGTCTTCACAAGTTCACTGACAGTGCTAAAGGGACGGTTGCACGTCCCTTCACCATATAACTCCGAAAGATGGAGTATGATGGAAGATGCACTGTCCATGCCCTCGTGCTGTCTCTGCAACTCCTCATTCATGGAAGCCAACAGATAACACTTGGCTTGTGTATCATCCTCAACGTGCTTGTCATACTTAGCACGTTCATCCTCAGTGGCCTCAGGGCCAATGTTGGAAATGTTCCCTAAAACCAATCATATGATGATACTTTACGGACATTTCACATGTTAAACTAATCTAGTTTAATGTCAAGGGCAAAGATTATTGTTTTAAGCCGTCTCATATAAATGTTATATGCTTAAATGATAAGTCCAAGGAATATGTAATTAGGAGAATGTAATTTAAGCAAGTTAGGTTCATGAGACCATTCTCTTTCTTATACATATCCTAAACGTTCCTGATCATAGGATTGCCAATTGGGCATTGACAGTCCGTTAAGATCAGTACATGCTATGTCTTCTCTTAGGGAAAGTGACTGGTCTCGAGTCATTGGTGTGATTGACACCAAGACAAGCATGTAGGTGCTCAATAGAGAATGAGTCCACTGAACACGATCAACGATGAGTTCTCATACTCATGTCACATGAGAACTCATGGTTGGGATAATGCAAAGTAGTCATTTGACCTGAGGCATCATAATTGTCTTGTGGTTAGGTCTTTGATCTTTGACTATGTCAAAGTCACTCCATCAGAGGGTGTCCACGGCATAGTTAGGGTTAAGCCACTTAGCCATGGAGGCAAGTAAGTGCGCAACAAGGGATCTCTAACCTTCAAACCGTTTGAGGGAGAATACTCTATGATATGATTAAGAATCTCTGGCCAGAGTATGAATGAGATTTAGGAAGTCGTTCCAAATCACATTCAAGGTAATCATATAAGTAAATGAATCACATTGGATAGTAGACATGATTAAACTATCAAACCAAACAATGTGGTCAAGAGTATTGTATTAGAGAAAGACCGTATTGCATTGTAATCCTAAACTGAATAGGTTCTCCACCTCTTCTGATTAGCTTGGGTAACCATGACATACTGCTAGGTGTCACTCATGGTTTGTGGAAGCCCTAAACGTGTATAAACACTAAAGGGAGAATTGAAAGTAAGTTTCAATTCACAATCGATTTGAAAGAGTTCTAATCGCCCACTGCCTCGCTAAAAGGAACCTAATGGATCGTACACCATGTAAGGCAGAGATTGAAGAAACAACGGAGATGAGTAAGGATAATTAAATGGTTTAATTATTTATGGCAAGGATTAATTAATATGTTAATTAATCAAACGAATAAAGTTCGTTAAAGACCTCGGGTTAGTTTTGGGCCTCAAGGCCCAATGGGCTTCGAACGTCAAGCCCATTGACTTAAGTTGTATGACAACTTAATGACTAATAATTCACTAAGGCCCAAATAGCCCAATAACACCTTATGGCCGGCCATATTGATAAAGGAGTGGGTTTTGGACTTATTACAAGTTTGCCACTCCAATGAAGGTAGGTATAAATATGACTTTATAGTCTTTTCTTCATTAGGGTCTCTTTTGGAGAAAAGATGAGAACACAAGCTCTCTTTTCTCTCTAAGAGGCCGGCCACCCTAGAGGAATTTAGCTAGCAATCTTACTTCCTCTAGGTCACTCATTTCTTCATCAATCCTTCCTTGGTGTGGAGACTTAGAGGTTCTCAACTTTGAGAACTTGGAGAAACCAATTCTTCCATCCAAATCCATGGAGCTAAGAAGCAAGGAATGAAGGCCCTATCTCTTGGGTGATTATCCTTTGCTTATGCAAAGAGGAATCAACAAAGGTATAAATTTCTCAACTCACTTTGTTTTGAGTTGAGTCTTGGTTCACCTAACTACTAGGCTTTGAATTTCATGGGTAATGTTTTGTTTTTGAGTGCATATAAGCATGATTCCGCCTTTAATTGTTAAGTGCATGCTATAGATGTTGCTTAAATGAACATGTTTTTTCACAAATTATCCTTCAAGTGGTATCAGAGCCTAGGTCTAGTAGTTGGTGAATCCTTTTGGGTTTTGTAGTTCATAGTCTTTGATTTGAATGTTGTACTTGTTACAAGCTTTATTCTTGCTTCTTTGAATGTAAATTTTGTTAGAAAATTTGCCATCTCAAATGTTGTAGATGTAGTTCATATGAGCATGAATTTTGGAGCTAAAATTTGGTGCCATGTTTTTGGGGAAATTCGGCCAAATCCAAAGGGTGGATTTTTGGGTTCATGTTTGTCTTGTTAAAATTGTTTTAAAGTGACTTTTGGAACCCCTAAGTACCAGTGGCGAAGCCACGTGAGGGCGAGGAGTGGCGGCCGCCACTCCCCTCGCAGGGAAACACCACTGGACCCAGCTTTTCGCCACTCCCCTCGCGCGCGCCTTGCCGGAAATCCCTGGTTCAGCTCCTCTGTTTTTCTGGGCAATCTGCAATCTGCAGATTGCAGTTTAATTATTTTTTTTTTAAACCAGGCCAAAACGACGTCGTTTTGGGCTTGGTAAAAAAAATTAAAAAATTGTTATACAAAACGGCGCCGTTTTGTATGTTTGAATTAAAAAAAAAATACAAATGGGGACCGCTTCCGCGTGTCGCCCAAAAACCCTAGTCAGTCTGTCCCCCCACCCAACCCCGTTCCCTTTACTTTTGTTTCCTTCCGTGCCGTTCTTCACCAATCAACACATGAGCTTTAATTTCTGCTCCCCAGCATCCCAGCAGTCAAGCCAACGTGCCTTTACAAGCTGACAAGCCACCAATCAACACAGGGCCTTCACAGTTCACAAGCGCCAAGCCACTCTCGTCCTCTCCAACTTGAGCTTGAGCCGTGACCGTCGGCTTCCACCAATCACCATCTAAAGGCAAATTTTTTAATTCTTAAATGTATTATGTATATTCCCTAACCTAATTAATTATTCAATACAAATTTCATTTAATTGGTATAAAATTATATGGTAATGCATTAATATGGTTATTGGTTATTGATTATTGATGTGAATCATATGCTTTTATGATTATTGATATGAAATTATGAAATTATTTTTTAGGGTGAAATTATTGATACGAATTGGGAATTAGAAATTTAACCCAATTGATACGAATTATTGATACAAATTTTTTATATGCTTCTATGATTCTATGATACAAATTATTGATACAAATTTAACCCAATTGATACGAATATGGTTATTGGTTATTAGTACTTTTGATTAATTGAATTGTTGGTTGGTTGGATTAGTTATTATACATACTATAGTAATAGTATAGTCTACTTTAGGATTAAGAGTCTAAGAATTTTTATTTCCTTCCATTTTACAGTTACGTAATGGAACGATACTATAAGAAACAATGCTTAAATCCTCCTTCAAACATTTCGGGTGGTCCTTCTCCTTCAAATATTCTGAGTAGTCCTCCTCCTCCTCCTATAAATATTCCAAGAAGTCCTCCTTCAAATATTCCAAGTAGGTCACAACAAAGTGAAGCCACTGAGTTGGATTTGGATGAAATATTGGCTAATCTTCCTGCAGACCCTGCACATAGACGTCGAATGATTGATTATCCACCTAATTATCGTGAAGCAATTCGTAGACACTATCTCCAAATTGATCCTTGTCAACCTAGAGACCACATCATGCCAAGAAAGGTTAGTGACAATCGATGTTTTATCATTCGTTGGTTTGATAAGTTTAAGTGGTTGGAGTATAGTATATCAAAAAATGCTGCATTTTGCCGTTATTGTTATCTTTTCAAATGTGATTTTGATCAAATGGGTAGCACTGGAAGTGATGTCTTCACTGAGATAGGGTTTACAAATTGGAGGAAAGGACCCGAAAATCTTCGAGTCCATGAGGGAGGTGTTGGAAGTCTTCATAATAAAGCTGTACAACAAGCTAGAGATTTGATGACACAAAAACAAGACATTGAAACATTTGTGATTAAGCAAACTGATGAAGCTCGCATTAATTATTGTACTTTATTGAGTGCCTCACTTGAGTGCACAAGATGGTTATTGGGACAAGGTTTGCCTTTTCGTGGCCACGATGAATCGTTGAAATCAAGCAATAGGGGCAATTATTTGGAGCTTATGCAATTTCTTTCCAAGCATAATGAACAAGTTAGGAAGGTTGTGTTTGAGAATGCTCCCAAGAATCTTAAGTATACTTCTTCCGATATTCAAAAAGATCTTGTCCGTGCTTGTGCCATTGAAACTGTAGATGTAAGCACTAAAGATATGGAAGGTGCATTTTTTTCTCTTTTGGTTTGTGGAAGCCCTAAACGTGTATAAACACTAAAGGGAGAATTGAAAGTAAGTTTCAATTCACAATCGATTTGAAAGAGTTCTAATCGCCCACTGCCTCGCTAAAAGGACCTAATGGATCGTACACCGTGTAAGGCAGAGATTGAAGAAACAACAGAGATGAGTAAGGATAATTAAATGGTTTAATTATTTATGGCAAGGATTAATTAATATGTTAATTAATCAAACGAATAAAGTTCGTTAAAGACCTCGGGTTAGTTTTAGGCCTCAAGGCCCAATGGGCTTCGAACGTCAAGCCCATTGACTTAAGTTGTATGACAACTTAATGACTAATAATTCACAAAGGCCCAAATAGCCCAATAACACCCTATGGCCGGCCATATTAATAAAGGAGTGGGTTTTGGACTTATTACAAGTTTGCCACTCCAATGAAGGTAGGTATAAATATGACTTTATAGCCTTTTCTTCATTAGGGTTTCTTTTGGAGAAAAGATGAGAACACAAGCTCTCTTTTCTCTCTAAGAGGCCGGCCACCCTAGAGGAATTTAGCTAGCAATCTTACTTCCTCTAGGTAACTCATTTCTTCATCAATCCTTCCTTGGTGTGGAGACTTAGAGGTTCTCAACTTTGAGAACTTGGAGAAACCAATTCTTCCATCCAAATCCATGGAGCTAAGAAGCAAGGAATGAAGGCCCTATCTCTTGGGTGATTATCCTTTGCTTATGCAAAGAGGAATCAACAAAGGTATAAATTTCTCAACTCACTTTGTTTTGAGTTGAGTCTTGGTTCACCTAACTACTAGGCTTTGAATTTCATGGGTAATGTTTTGTTTTTGAGTGCATATAAGCATGATTCCGCCTTTAATTGTTAAGTGCATGATATAGATGTTGCTTAAATGAACATGTTTTTTCACAAATTATCCTTCAAGTGGTATCAGAGCCTAGGTCTAGTAGTTGGTGAATCCTTTTGGGTTTTGTAGTTCATAGTCTTTGATTTGAATGTTGTACTTGTTACAAGCTTTATTCTTGCTTCTTTGAATGTAAATTTTGTTAGAAAATTTGCCATCTCAAATGTTGTAGATGTAGTTCATATGAGCATGAATTTTGGAGCTAAAATTTGGTGCCATGTTTTTGGGGAAATTCGGCCAAATCCAAAGGGTGGATTTTTGGGTTCATGTTTGTCTTGTTAAAAGTGTTTTAAAGTGACTTTTGGAACCCCTAAGTACCCTAGGATGTTAACCCCATTTTGAGTAGTGAAAATTTGAGTTTTATTGATTGAAAATGTTCATGGAACTCTTATGGGTTCAAAGCACCTCTCCGCTTTCAACTTAATATTGGATGTTGGTTGAGGGATTTTAAGGTCTCATCATTTTATTTATTTAATCATATTAAAATAAATTGTGTCCTATTATAACTACTAGTCCAAGGTTAATGAAATTAGTAGCATATAATATCCCCACTATTCGTTTTCATAAAACAAATCAATATCAAAACGTTTTTCAAAATATTGGAGATATATATAACTACTAATTATGTTCATTATGGTTTAGTAGCGTATGATACTCCCACTATTTGTTTTGAGAAAAACAAATCAATATCAAAAACGAATTTTTTTTCAAATATTGGAAGTAACTACTACTACTATGGTTTTTGCATTCCTTTGAAATTGGAGTTTTATAGTTATCTTAGGCTCTTTGGATGACCATGGACTTATTGGGTTATTTCAATCAACGAGCCAACATTGTTGAATAAGATCTAGGGAAGGTTGTGTCGTTTTAATTACGTGCTTTCAATCCAATTAAAACAGTTTTCATTGAGCCATTAGAAATGAAAGACAATCATTCATTGCTAATTAGGGCGTTGGACCCAATTAATCTTTGATCTCATGTCAAAACCCTCTTTTAATCATGTCTCCTTACCAATAGTTAAAGAAACTCTAGTCTAGTACTAGAGGGAATCAACTAATTGAAAGAGATTAAGAAGTAATAAGAATTACAAACCGATTTGTTCAAATTCCTACAAATTACATATACTAAGAGGGAGAGAAAGATTAATGTCTATCATGACAAGGTCCAATTGAAATAGTAATTAAAACACATTCCCAAGGTTCAAACAATTTGAGTTTAGCGCCCTTTCTCATAGCTCAATTATCGTTTAAGGCATAAGTCCATAGTCAACCATTTTCTAACTACTTAATCACATTAAATAATTAATTGGAATGCAACATGAACAATTAGATTTAGTGCATATGGGCATAAGGGTATGATGAGTTTAAACAACTAACAAAATTAAAATCAAAATATTTTAACCTTTTAGATAGATGGGGCCTTATATGCAAATATTAAAAGTTATGGGTCAAACCGTAAATACTAGAAAGTATAATCAACCTTTTAAAAATTACAAAATAGCCCCACAAGTGGATAATCCACTAGGGTGGCCGGCCATGTTAAGGGGGGGATGGGAGGTTTCAAACAACTTGCGTTAAATCAAATTAAAGTAGAAAACCCAAGATATTTCTTGCCACTTGACATGCTTTAAGGACTTTAGTGTAAAGGTGATGGAAATTCTCCTAGTCAAGTCTAGGATGGATTAAATTTTGGGAAAGCTATGGATGGTAAGTTTATCATCCAAAACCATAAAACAATTTATGAACACAAAACAAAACCATTTACACCAAAAACAAAACCATGAACACCAAGAACAAAACCATGAAAACAATTTCAAGATTTGTACTTTCTTGGTGATTTTTCAAACCCAAAAACAAACGTGACAAGGTCTAGATTTTCTAGCTTTAAAAAGATGTGTGAGTGTCTTACAATAAAATACAAACACAAGCCAAAAACTTCCCCCAGAACCGTGCAAACCCTATGGTACTTTAGCCCCAAATTTTGTTCCAAAACTCACTCTTCATTCATGCATCCAAAACACCTTTTGCATACATATCTTTTTCAACTCTTGAAACACGTTTTTCAACATTTGAAAAACTAAAGATAAACATATTTTGAATGAAGAAATAATATGTCAAACATAAAATTAAAACCCATATTCATAAAATCCAAAAGGACACATCAAATATAAACTTTTGGCTCTGATACCACTTGAAGGTAAATAATGAGATTTATGTGGGATTTCTAGTGACTAGCATGCATATACAATTCAAAATTTATATACATAAGCAACGGAAGCATGTTAACACATAATATCAAAGCTATAGTCATGCAAATCCCCTTCAAGAAGCATAGGTTTATATAATATGCATCTAAGAAATTATTGAAGAACAAAGTGAAAGTGTAGTTTTATACCTTTTGATCTAGACTTGAGACCAAGGATGGACCACCTCCAAGTTCTTTGTTCTTGGAACTCCTTGAGCCTAGCCTCCCTCCTTGCCTCCTCCACTTTGCTAGAATGAGTGCTCCTTGGTTCTCCTTTAGGGTACGTTTGGTACGCGGGACGGAACGGGACGAGGCGTTCCGTCCCACGTTTGGTACGCCTAAAACGAGTGGAACGCGCTGTTCCACGGGACAAGTTTTGGATGATTTTTCGTTCCACCTCCCCCTGGAACGAACTCGTTCCACATCCGTGGAACACAAAATTATAACCTTTCTGTCTCCTTCTTCTTCCTCCTCACTTCCATCCGAGGGCATGGAACCTTCGTCCCGTCCCGTCCCGTCCCGTCCCGTCTGTGTACCAAACGCACCCTTAGTCTCCAAGGTAGAAGACCTCTAAAGATCCACAACCACTAGTGTAGTGAGATGGATGGAGGAATGACCAAAAGGAGAAAAGATGATTAGCTAAAACTCCTCTTGGTGGCTGGCTTTGTGAGTAGAGAGAGAGATAGTGTTTTCTCAATTTTTGCTGAAAAATTAATTCACAAAACCCTAATGAAACTTTTCACTAAAAGTTCCTTTTATATCTCATAGAAAGCTAGCCAACCACTTGACTCCCTCTCTCTCCCTTTCCCTTTATTTGGCCGGCCCCTTTAGTGTTGTTTGGGCTTTGGGCTTTTATCATTTCAAGTCACCCTATGTTAAATAAAAGCCCAATGGGTTTGGGCTTAATGGGCCCATATTAACACGAACTTTTCTTTAAGCCCAAAACGATATTTTATCGCTTTTATGATTTCTGTAGACTTTCCAATTAATCACAACACTTAATTAATCCAATTAATTATTTCCATCATCCATTAGTTGTCTCACCACAAGAGTGTTTCGGTGTACAATCATTTTAGGTTCTAATTAGCAAGGCAGTGAGGTGATTGGCACCAATCCAATTGATTATATTTAATCCAATCACTTAGTGAATTAAAACTTACTTTTAATTCTCCTTCTTCTTTCACGACTACTTATTTAATCATCTAGAAGAACTCACAAGCCATGAGTGACATCTAACCATATATCATGGCTACCCAAGCTAATGTAGAATTTGTTCGGAGAACCTATTCAGTTGGAATTACAATGTAATTCGATCTTTCTCTAAAACAATACTCTCAATCATATTATTGGGGTATGGATATATTATGTCAAACCCTTAATGCGATTATTCCATATTATATGATTCAGTTGAGTCGTATAGGAACACTTTCATTTATTACGCTCGATACTTCGGCCGAAGATTCCCGAATCATATCTTAGAGTATTCATCCTCTCATAACGAGGATTAGAGATCCCTTGTTGATCATTCACATGCCTCCGAGAATAAATCACTGACCCTAACAATGCATAGAACACACCCAAGATGAGGTGTGGTCACGTCTCATTATCAAAATGATCAGCAACGTATCCCCAAGACAACTATGATGTCTCAAGTCAAAGGATTACTTACATTATTCCAACCATTAGAGTTACTTGCTTGACATGTGAGTAGACCTCCATGCAAATACTCTCGTTCGATTGTGTTCAGTGAACTCATTCCCTTAATGAGCACATACATACCTGTCTTAGTGTCACTACACGAATGGGATGAGACTTTCCATCCTTCCAATTGAAGGGGACATAGTATGTACTGGTCTATGCATTGTCAGTATCCCTATGACAATTCTATGACCAGGAATCTTTTTGGACATGATGGTTATGTGAAGAAGGTCTCTGTAGTCTAACATCATTAGATTACTTCTTCCATCGATCCATTGTCCATGGATTCACTATTTAGGACATATATCGTTTATTGAGATAATCCTAATTAGTATCTTTTCCTTTTGATGTATAAGAGTCATCTATACACACATTCATTGTCCTGAAAGGTTTCTTCCAAAGATTGACTTTCAGGGCATATCTCCAACACTTCAAACGGTCCATCCCAGTTTAGACTAAGTGTTCCTTCACTCGGGACTCTGTCGCAGAGTAATCTTTTCTTCAATATCCAATCCCCCACTTTGAAAGAACGAGGTTTGACCCTTGAGTCATAGTAGTTGGAGATGCGCTGCTTGTAGGCGACATTCCTCAAGTGAGCCTGGTTTCTGTGTTCCTCGACTAGATCTAAGTTGAAGGTAAGTTGTTTGTCATTTTCGCTTTGCACGTAGTTCTGGACTCGGAACGTTGCTTGCTCAAGCTCAACTGGGACAACTGCCTCTGTACCAAGGGCAAGTGAGAATGGGGTTTCTCCTGTTGATGTCCGATACGAAGTGCGGTATGACCAAAGAACTTGGGGTACAAATTCTGGCCAACAACCTTTAGCCTTGCCTAAGCTAGTTTTCAAAGTTCGGTTAATTATTTTGTTGATGGCTTCGACTTGTCCATTAGACTGCGGATAAGCTGATGAGGAAAAACATAAGTTGATGTTGAACTTAGAGCAGAACATCCTGAACTTTGTGAAGTAGTAAACTGTGACGATTGCATAACGGACCTTGCCATTCCCTGCAGGCATTGGGCCGATCAAATCAAGTCCTCATTGGGCGAAGGGCGAAGGGCTGATCATAAAAGTGAGCGGCTCGGGAGGGGAGTGCGGAATAGTTGGGTAACGTTGACACTAATCACATGAGCGAGATATTCTGATGGCATCTTGGTGGAGTGTTGGCCAGTAATATCCTTGGCGAAAAGCCTTGTGTGCTAGGGATCGAGATCCAGCATGATCTCCGTAAACTCATTCATGTATTTCCCAAAGGATAATTTCCGCCTCCGCGAGCGTAAGGCATATTAGGTATGGTAGGTTAAAACCCCGTTTGTAGAGTTGGCCATTAATGATCAAGTAACGGGTAGCCTTGTATCGAATCTGCTTAGCTTGGACTTTGTCATTTGGAAGGTTGCCATGAGTAAGGAATCTATAAATCGGGGTAATCCAACTATCCCCCTGTTGTAGGTTGCACACTTCCGCAGCCATGGTGATTGGTGCTGCCAACAATTCGACCTGAATTTTTCTCCCAATCTTGTCTTCCACCGCTGAGGCGAGGCGAGCCAAAGCATCTGCATGACTGTTTGCCGCTCGAGGAATTTGGGAAATCTGGTAGTGGAAGTGCTTGAGCAACAATTGTGTCTGTGCCAGATATGCTGCCATGGAGCTATCCTTAACGTCAAAGTTGTTGGTGACCTGGTTAACCACCAATTGTGAGTCACTGAAAATATCAATTCGTATAACCCCAAGGTGTTTAGCCAAACGTAAGCCTACTAGGAGGGCTTCATATTCGGCCTCATTGTTCGACGCCTTGAATTTGAAATGAATAGCCTATTAGTCCTGCTCCACAACCTTGTTGGTTGGACGAGCCATCAACATATAGACTCCATGTTGGGGCTGTTGGTTTTATTTTCTGAGCTTCCGAGGGTAATGAAACCACTTCTTTAGGCGTAGAAACAATGTCAACAAGATATGTGAAGTCGGCGATGAAGTCTACCACTGCTTGGCCCTTCTCAGCTGGCTTTGGTTGGTAGGAGATGTCAAACTCACCCAATGATATCGCCTATTTGATCATTCGCCCGGAAGTGTTAGGACTTCTCAATGTTGGAGAGGATGATTGGTAAGCACGATGATGGAGTGTGCTTGGAAGTAAGGGCGAAGTTTTCGAGCAGACATGACCAATGCTAGAGCCAATTTCTCAATGTTGGAGTATCGTGTCTCCGCATCTTGTAAGGCATTGCTAGCGTAGTAGACAGGTCGTTCGACATTACCATCATTTCGAATGAAAACGGAACTTACTGCTGAAGCTGATATCGACAGATAGATAATGAGAGTGTCACCAACCTCAGGTTTGGAAAGCAGAAGGGCTTTACTAATGTAGTCTTTGAGCTTCTTGAATGCCTCGGCACATTCATCAGTCCATGTAATGTACTTCTTACTTCCCTTCAGTGCTTTGAAGAAAGGAGCACATCTGTCTATGGCCTTAGAGATGAACCTAGTTAAGGCTGCCACCTTGCCAGTAAGGCTCTGGATGTCTTTTGAAGTTACTGGTTCCTTCATGTCGAGGATTACTTTGATCTTCTCGGGATTAACCTTAATGCCTCGTTGGCTTATCATGAAGCCTAAGAATTTGCCAGAGCCTACGCCGAAGGCACATTTGTTGGGGTTCAACCTCATTCGATACCTCTTCAGAATGGTGAAAGTTTCAGATAGGTTGGTGATGTGTTGGTCAGCATGTTTGCTCTTGACTAGCATATCATCAACGTAAACTTCCATGCTCTTCCCAATCTGTTCGGCGAACATTGAATTGACTAGTCTCTGATAAGTCGCTCATGCATTCTTTAGGCCGAAGGCCATGACTTTATAGCAATATAGTCCCCTATCAGTAGTGAAGGCTGTGTGTTATTGGTCCGGAGGGTTCATGAGGATTTGGTTGTATCTTGAGTAAGCATCCATGAAGCTCAAGAGTTCACACCCTGTCGTAGAGTCTATAAGTCTGTCTATGAGAGGAAGAGGAAAGCGATCATTCGGGCATCCTTTGTTTAGGTTGGTGTAACCGACACACATTCTCCACAAGACCTTTTGGAGCAGGAGACTTTCCTTGGTCGAATTCTTGTTAACAATGACAACATTTGCTACCCACGTTGGATAATTGACTTTGCGGACGAAGCCTATGCCTTTGAGTTTTTCAACTTCTGCCTTCATTGCCTCGTACCGTTCAGTGTCATATGATCTTCGCTTCTGTCTCACTGGCTTGGTCTTGGGGTCAATACTTAAGCGATGACAGATGATATCGGGTGAGATGTCTGGCATGTCCTCGAATCACCAAGCGAATACCTCAGTGTTCTTTTGTAAAAAAGAGATCAATGCCAACCGAATAGGTGGTGACAATCTTCACCGTGCGATCTGGATAATCTTTTGAGATAGAAACCTTTTCCAGCTCTTCAGCGGGTTGTGCTTGCTGGGTGAAAGAGTCATCTCGAGGATTGTCGGGTTGACTGTTGCCATCGTGAAGATTCAAGTTGGCTTCGTCCGGGCTAGTCTTTATGACTTGGTCATGTATAGAAAAGGTTTCCTTGGGCACAGGTGTTGGAAATGTGCCCTAAAACTAATCATATGATGATACTTTACGGACATTTCACATGTTAAACTAATCTAGTTTAATATCAAGGGCAAAGATTATTGTTTTAAGTTGTCTCATATAAATGTTATATGCTTAAACGATAAGTCCAAGGAATATGTAATTAGGAGAATGTAATTTAAACAAGTTAGATTTATGAGACCATTCTCTTTCGTATACATATCCTAAACGTTCCTGGTCATAGGATTGCCAATTGGGCATTGATAGTCCGTTAAGATCAGTACATGCTATGTCTTCTCTTAGGGAAAGTGACTGGTCTCGAGTCATTGGTGTGATTGACACCAAGACAAGCATGTAGGTGCTCAATAGCGAATGAGTCCACTGAACACGATCAACGAGGAATTCTCATGCTCATGTCACATGAAAACTCATGGTTGGGATAATGCAAAGTAGTTCTTTGACCTGAGGCATCATAGTTGTCTTGTGGTTAGCTCCTTGATCTTTGACTATGTCAAAGTCATTCCGTCAGAGGGTGTCCACGGCATAGTTGGGTTTAAGCCACTTAGCCATGGAGGCAAGTAAATGCGCAACAAGGGATCTCTAACCTTCAAACCGTTTGAGGGAGAATACTCTATGATATGATTAAGAATCTCTGGCCAGAGTATGAATGAGATTTAGGAAGTCGTTCCAAATCACATTCAAGGTAATCATATAAGTAAATGAATCACATTGGATAGTAGACATGATTAAACTATCAAACCAAACAATGTGGTCGAGAGTATTGTATTAGAGAAAGACCGTATTGCATTGTAATCCTAAACTGAATAGGTTCTCCACCTCTTCTGATTATCTTGGGTAACCATGACATACTGCTAGGTGTCACTCATGGTTTGTGGAAGCCCTAAACGTGTATAATCACTAAAGGGAGAATTGAAAGTAAGTTTCAATTCACAATCGATTTGAAAGAGTTCTAATCGCCCACTGCCTCGCTAAAAGGAACCTAATGGATCATACACCGTGTAAGGCAAAGATTGAAGAAACAACGGAGATGAGTAAGGATAATTAAATGGTTTAATTATTTATGGCAAGGATTAATTAATATGTTAATTAATCAAATGAATAAAGTTCGTTAAAAGACCACGGGTTAGTTTTGGGTCTCAAGGCCCAATGGGCTTCGAACGTCAAGCCCATTGACTTAGGTTGTATGACAACTTAATGACAAATAATTCACAAAGGCCTAAAAAGCCCAATGAAACCCTATGGCCGGCCATATTGATAAAGGAGTGGGTTTTGGACTTAATTACATGTTTGCCACTCCAATGAAAGTAGGTATAAATATGACTTTATAGCCAAAATTCATTTAGGGTTTCTTTTGGAAAAAAGATGAGAACACAAGCTCTCTTTTCTCCTAAGAGGCCGGCCACCCTAGAGGAATTTAGCTAGCAATCTTACTTCCTCTAGGTCACTCATTTCTTCATCAATCCTTCCTTGGTGTGGAGACTTAGAGGTTCTCAAATTTGGGAACTTGGAGAATCTTTTCAACCATCCTCATCCTAGAAAGCATGGATCTAAGAAGCAAGGAATGAAGGCCCTATCTCTTGGGTGATTATCCTTTGCTTATGCAAAGAGGAATCAACAAAGGTATAAATTTCTCAACTCACTTTGTTTTGAGTTGAGTCTTGGTTCACCTAACTACTAGGCTTTGAATTTCATGGGTAATGTTTTGTTTTTAAGTGCATACAAGCATGATTCCGCCTATTAATTGTTAATTGCATGCTATAGATGTTGCTTAAATGAACATGTTTTTCACAAAATATCCTTCAACAGGAAGGTGTTGTTGCTTGACCGAAGTGTTGTAACATGACCGTGCACTAAGTTGATCTCCTCTGATGTAACCACTGCCATAGGGGGTTGGAAATTTCATCAACAACATATGTGTGGATACCATGGCCTTGAGATCATTGATGCCTGTGCGTCCAAAGATGACATTGTATGCCGTTGGGCAATCAACCACCAGGAAGTTAGTGGTAATGGTAGCTGTGTAAGGGCATGTACCAATGGTGAAAGGTAAGTGTATACTCCCTAAAGGTTGCACGATATCACCGGAGAAGCTTATCAGAGGAGAAATCGAGCGATCGAGCAAGTGTTCAGCTACATTAAGTGCCCTGAAAGCTTCAGCAAACATGATATTGACCGAAGCGCCCGTGTCTACCAGGATTCGTCGTACTTCAAAGTTGGCTATGTGAGCCTCCACGATCAGTGGGTCTTTGTGAGGGTAGATGATACCTCTTTCTTCCTCAGGGTAGAAACATATTGGATCCCATTTAGTCTTTTGATACTTGCCTCCCCTGATGTCTTCCACGTGAAACACTTGGTGGCCAGGCCTTAAAGCTCGTTTGTTTTTTTTCATGGCCTTATTGGAAGATTCAGATATGGGTGTGCCACCGCTTATGGAATATATCACATTCACTTAGGGTTGGTTACGGTTATCCTTTGAATGGTAAAGAAGGAATCGATCAATTTTTCCTTCACGCGCCAAAGCTTCAATATGATCACGAATAGTGATACACTTCTCGCCGTCATGGCCGTTATGCTCATGGTAGCAGCAAAACGTGCCCGTGTTCTTCGTGGGCTTCTAACCCGACTGCCTCGGCATTGGCTTTGGTATCAGGCGTGCTATGCTGGGGTAAATGGCCACGCATGTGGCGTTCAAAGGTGTGTATGTCTCATACCTCGGGGTAGGGCCTGTCCTGACACGTGCTTGGCCCACTATGTTGACTACCTGGGGGCGGGCATTATCGTGGCCATACCCTTGGTTATCGCGATAATGTCCCTTACTCCTTTTACTAAAATAAGACTGGTGAGGATGGAAATCTTTCCTTTTGCCCTGAGGTTGATATGTCTGTTGACTTGGCGAAGTATTAAGTAAGGCAGGGGGAGGCACCGTTGCCGTTTGGAAGGTCGAGGTCTTCTCATTTGGTTGGATCTGGCTTCCACTCCCTACTTATTGATAAGGGGTGGCTGTGGGGTGTTTCCCTTGATATGTCCTTGCCTCGGCAGAGGCATGGTTGTAAGCATGTGCCATCACCTCAGAGTAAGTCTTCCAAATGTTGGCATTGATCATGTACTTGAAGAAACAATCACGTAGGTCTGCCGTGAAGGCTTTGAGGGCAGTCTTGTCGTCTGCCTCGGCACAACGGGAATACTCATGGCTGAAGCGGCCAGCATACATACGTAATGACTCGTCTGGCTTCTGGCGAATAGTGTACAAGTCATCCGCAAAGTGCAAGCGATCGGTCTGGAAAATGTGTTGAGAAACAAACAGTTTCCTCAATTCCTCAATACCAGTTTAGAGCTCCGCCAGAGAGGGTGGAGGGGAAGATAAGACATCGCTCTTCGTTGGTGTACATCCGGTATACCATGGTGGACTCAAATAGGTTAAGATGTTCAATCGGGTCCTCCTTTCCAGTATAGAGTTGCAAGCCAAGCTTCTGCTATGTCTTTGCTTGGAGGGGGGGTCAAGGATCCTTCTTGTAAGAGGGCCAGGCCTAGGTTGGTTCCAATCAGGTATCTCAGCTTGTCGTTCGGCCTTCAACTTGTTTACTTCCTTAAGGAGCTGTAGGACAAGAGGGTCTTGAGTGGAGTCATGTACCACTGGAGCTTTCTTTCGTAAATCTTCATCTCCTCTTGGAAGTAGGAAGGTTTGATCAAGATCATGTGATTTTTCCCTGGACTCGCCGTACTGACTTCCAAGGTATGTCTGTCGGAACATCTCTAAGTCCCCTATACCTTCGTGTTCCTCTAGGACTTGTTTCCCTTTCCCCAAATTGGTAGCTGGCCTGGGACATGGAAGGGGACTGAGTCTTTTAGAGACCCTTGGGTCATTGATCTTCGAACTTGCATGGATAGGATTGTCTCGATGTTGCTTTAGGAAGTCTCGACAGTCGTAAAAGACGGCTTTCGATCCTTCCACTCCTTCTGTAAGGAGGTGCCTTCCTCTACTCCTTCTGTTTCGGGTCGAAGTCGAGGGCAGATGACCCTCTATGTTGGGGGGCACCCAGTTGATGGTTGACTTCCACAGGGGTGATGAGCTCGTGTGTTTTAGTATACCTAGCCTCGTGGAGCATCTCAAAGACCTTCTCATACTGCTCTTGGAGGATCTCATTCTTCATCGCTATCTTGTTGTTCTGAGCCTCTAGCTCATCGACTTTAGCCTAAAGAGCATTTTCTTTTGTTTCTTCTTTCGTTGCTTTGCACCAGGTGCAAGAGGGGTGTCATTCTGTGTGTTGTGGCTTTCTTCACTCCCCATGTTGGAAAGGGATGCCTGGTCAAAAGAGATTGTAAGAATGGTGGAAACCAGCTTAATAAAGCTGAAGAGAGTGGGAATAAGTGTCATTCCCACAGACGGCGCCAAATGTTGATGCACAAAATCAGTGAGGACTTTGGTACAATAGAAAATGTTAAGTTTGTGACCTTCCCTAGATTGCTCCGGTCACTAGTGTTGATAAGTATGCAAATTGATAGAGACAGGGAAGCAAACACAAGATGTATGCAGTTCACCCAGATTGGCCACGTCCACGGAGTAAAGGAGTTCTCATTAATTGTGAAGGGTTTACACAGGTATATAGGTTCAAGCTCTCCTTTTGTGAGTACTAGTGAATGATTTAGTACAAATGACATTAGGAAATATTGTGAGAGAGTGATCTCTATTTATAGAAGAAAGTTTCTAGTTTCATTCTGACATTGACACGTGTTGTGCTATGATTGGCCTCTGATGTCGACACATGTCGCGTTATGATTGGCCTCTGATGTTGAAATGTGTCGCGTCGTGATTGGCCTCCTAATTGGAGGGAGACTCTTGTGGGTCTTTGGCGGTATAATGTTGACCGGTGCTTAGTAGTTTCGGGGTTGGTCAAGTATGGTACAAACAAGTATGATAATTCATCTCATGGGGCTTTAATTGCTATGAAGCATACGCGATCACCTTTCCATGCTGCATCAACGTGCAGCCCAGACCATTCAGAGAGGCGTCACTATAGATCTCAAAATTCCCACTGTCATCGGGGAAGTGCCAAGACAGGCGCATCAATGAGACAATACTTCAATTGTTGAAAACTTTGTTTGCATTCATCACTCCATTGAAAATTAACTTATTTCCTGGTCAACCTTGTCAGAGGTAGGGCTATGGCTGAGAAGTCTTTCATAAAGCGTCGATAGTAGCCCGCAAGACCAAGAAAACTCCAAACTTCAGTGACCGTTTGACGTTGCTCCCAATTCACCACTGCTGCTACTTTCTGAGGATCCATGAGAACACCTTGAGCTGATATCACGTGTCCCAAGAGCGACACCTGAACTAGCACTTACTGAATTTGGCGTACAATTGATTCTCCATTAACTTCCTCAAAACTAAACGTAAATGTCTAACATGGTCAACCTCACTCTTAGAATACACCAGAATGTCATCAATAAAGACAATTACGAACTTGTCAAAGTACGGACGGAATACATCCATAAAAGCTACTAGAGCATTAGTAAACCCGAATGGCATCACAAGAAACTCATAATGACCATATCGAGTTCGGAAGGCTGTTTTCAGAACATCATCATTTCTGATCTTCAATTGATAATAGCCAGACCTTAGATCGATTTTCGAGAAAACATAAGCACCATAAAGCTGATACGAGGCAACAGATAACGGTTTTTAATCGTTACCCGATTCAGCTATCTATAATCGATATATAGCCTCAAAGTTCTGTCTTTCTTCCTTACAAACAAGACTTGAGCTCCACAAGGGGAAGTGCTTGGTTGAATAAAACCCTTATCAACAAGTTATTGCAACTAGGTTTTTAATTCCCTCAACTCGCAGGAGCCATACGATAAGCAGTTAGAGAAATAGGGTCGGTACCTGGAATGGTGAACTCCACTTCACGATCCGGTGGTAAGCCAGGTAAATCGTCGGGAAAAACATTAGGAAAGTGTTTGACTACCCGAACGTCTTCCACATGAGCAGGAGTATCTTCAATCATCATTACATGAGCTGAGATAACCCTTTCTCAACATCCGTTTTGCCTTCATGGCTGAGATAACTCTATGCTTCAGGCCATTACGTTCACCGAAGAAAGTTACAACAGGCATGCCTAGTCGATGGAAAGTAACTATTTTCTGGTGGCAATTCAACATGGCACGATTGTAATCTAACCAATCCATACCCAAGATAACATTGAAATCAACGATATCCAATGGAACAAGATTAGCTGGCATTACGACATCCTCGATAAGGACGAGACATCCTCGGTACTCCCAACTAACATAACAAGTTTCACCCCTAGGCATCGAGAACTCCAAATCATAACTGAGGGGAGTGGGGTGAGGTTGGATCTTTTGAGCAAACATATAGGAAATGATCGAATGAGTAGCACTCGAACCTTAAAATTCTAGCAAGATGGCCAAGAACATTCAATGTACCCATAATCAAGTCGAGGTTACCCTGGGCATCCTGCAAGGTGATGTTGTTGAGGCGACCCTGCGTTTGTTGTCTACCTCCTCATCCCTGTTCACCTGGTTGACGCGCCCCTAATTACCTCGACCTTGGTTGGTTTGATTAGTTTGTATGGTCGAGCGGCCACTGCTAAAAGCTACATCAACATTCTGGTATTGTTCTCCAGCATACCACTAAACTCCGCCGCCCTAATACGGTGTATAACCCCCTAGTACTGCGGATAGCCGCCCTGGTAATAAGGAACATCAGGCGGATACTGATACACTCTTCCTCGATACTGGGCTACGTCAGCTAGGGTAGTGGAAAGCACTCCCCTAACCTGTTTGTTGATAGGTACCAAGTCCTAGAATTTGCTAAAGAGGAACTGCATGTGGTAGAGTAGGAGGTTGAGGTTTCTGATTCTAAGGGCATTGATTAGCTCTGTGCCCTATCTGACCATAAGTATAGCACCCACTATTTCCCTTTTTACATTCACCGAAATGACGGTTATTGCATCTGCGATAGAGCGAAGCACCATAATTGCTAGGGTTCCTTTGATTCTAAAAACTTGAACGGCTAGTGGAATTGCCGCCCCTTCTCGATGTATTGGAACTTGAACCACCGCTCGACAATCCAGAATTATACAGCTTCTCTTGAAATTCTGACTCCTTAGAAGTGATGCAAAAATTAATTAACGTACAAATTAAACCCAATTTGTGACAATTGTAGTATATGGATAAGTAGGGATCGTTCTAACCGGGGATTAACTAGGGATGCTAACCAAAGTAAAATTAAATTAAAAACGTAAAAAACAAAATTTAAAACACTAAACTAGACTCAAAACACTTAACTAGAATAACTCAAAATAAAACTAACAAATAATCTAAAACAAATCAAAAGACTCAAAATAATTCAAGACTCTAGAAAACACAAACTAAATTTATTTCTAACAAATCTAACACTTTAAAATAAATGGGGGATTGATTTTTGACGAAATTGAATTTAAAACAGAAACTTAAAAACAAACTTCAAAGAAAATATATTTTATAGAATGATGAGACGTTAGTTAGAGGGGTCCTTATCCACACATGAATATATGCATATAATTTGATTCCCAGTTATGATTTCAACAAACAAATAAATGACAACGCTCCAAGTTAATTAGGTCCGCTTAAATTAACTTTCAGATTTCCCTAGATTCATTGAATTGGACGGAATACGCATCACAACCAAATTATTCTTATCAAGTTCCCTAACCATGGAATACGCATGATAGAGAGACATATCAAAGATCATTAAGTTTAATGGAAATCATAAACATCGACTAGGCATTCATAACTATGGAATACGCATGTTAATCCAACCTAGGGTTTACTAAACACAATCGTGACTGGCGATTTTTACTACTCATGAATATAAGTTCATAACGATTAGGTGAAATTCCCTTATATCCTAGCATCAAGTCTAAGCATGCAAATTAAGTGTCGACCCTCCACCCACATACATAAACAAGTTCTAAATCAACACAGAAAAGTAAACCAAATCCAACGTTCAAGAATTCATAACTGGAGTAAATCAAATTATAATAAACATTTATCCATGGTTTCAAATTCCCCTCTAACTAAACAGAAATTAATTACACATGTTTAATATAATTGAAAAGAAAATTAAATTAAACATGAGTTTAAGAAAATTAAAACCAAATGAGGAGTTGCTCATGTGCTTCATTCCAACTGCCTGAGCAGCTCTCTGCGCTTCTTTCCTCCCGTCGAGAGCAGCTTCTCCCTCACTGCCCCCTGTCTTCTCTGGCGTCTCGCCCTCCTCCTGCCAGCTGCAAGTTGCCTTCGTCCTCTGACTTCTTCTCTGGCGTCTGTCTTTATTTCCTCCTCCTGCCTTCTGCGCGCGCCAGCTGCCAAGGGCAGCTTCTTCTGCCAATCTCCATGTGCCCGAGGCTCTCACGTCTTCCCACACTCGCTCCTGCTGACTTCCGCGCTGCCAAGGCAGCGCCTGCACCTCCATTCTTTTGCCAAACTCCCTCCGAGTACTTCACTTCAATTCTTTTGCCAAATATGAAAAACAAATATGAAAA
This sequence comes from Malus fusca, assembly GCA_035220775.1. Taxonomy (NCBI): domain Eukaryota; kingdom Viridiplantae; phylum Streptophyta; class Magnoliopsida; order Rosales; family Rosaceae; genus Malus; species Malus fusca. The sequence goes on along the minus strand of CM069066.1, from coordinate 15,657,904 downwards.
ACCCCCACACTTATTCTTTTGCCAAACTGATTTCCACTTCCATTCTTTTGCCAAACTTCCTCCGAGTACTTCACAAACACTTCTCATAAGACAATTTCACATTACTCATTAGCTTGCTTTGAAAGGGTAAGGAAAAAAAAAGTTTCAGGTATAAGGGTAGACATATCTGGTGATAAGAAATAAAAGGTTCACAAATACGGCTCAAATTGGCAATCTAATAATATCATTTTTCTTTGGGAAACAAGGTTATTTGGGCCATGGTGGTAAACCTAATGCCTCTATCATTTTCAAGTTCATGCAATCAATGACAAATATTTCGAAAGATCGTTATGCAAGTTCTAGAGAAGTATCTCACATAAGTTCATCACACATGAAAGAATAGGAGTGTATGAAAAATGCACACACTTTCAATAGGCTCAAAAACTCACATAGGATGTATATGGTCACTAAATTCACATATGGAGCTTTAAATCATGCTTTAGTTTCACATCAACAAGGCTATGTACGTTTAGTTTTTCAAAGATAATCAAATAGGTACAAAACTAACACGAGAATTAGGAATTTCACACAACACATGTTAACTAAGTTCTTGATCATCATGGTTCAAATTTTATCCAATTATATCATTGGGTCGGGAAACTAACAAAAATCTAATTCAAAACAATAAGGAAAACAAGGAAATATTTTTGGATTTTTTAAATTTTTTGATTTTTTTTTTTTTTAAAAAAAACAACAACTTAATTAAGAAAATACAAAGCAATAACATGGAAACAAATGAAACCAGTTCAAAGTCGAAGGTATAAAAATTTTCAATTTGGTCATTTTTATACTCTTTACCCCCACACTTAAACTAGACATTGTCCCCAATGTCAGAAAATATAATAAAATGCAAATAAAAATAAAATAAATAAATATAAAGAAACAAAATAAAGCAATAGGACTGAAAACTTCCCTAATTTGCAGTAAAATCAAACGATGACCCCGAAGCTTAAATTCTGCAATCAACCTCAAGGGTGGAAATAACCAAAAGTTCCTGCAAAGAAAAGAAATAATTCAGTTAAGTAACACAAGAAAATGTAGAAAATGCAAACGAAAAATTGAAAATGACGATAAAAGACAATGAATAGAACTAATAAGTGATCATTGGTCGTGCTTGTTGACTTTCCACAGCTTTGAACTCGAACTGGCCTCAGGAACTTCTTAGCAAGGAAAATGAGACTTGATTGGTGGTGGTGACTGATGCGTCCATTTGTTGTTGAAGCTTCTCGAGCTCTTGGTTTCAACTCGGACTCCTTCTGCCGGGTTGATTGAGTCTGCAGGCTGCATTCTTCTCTGCTTGTTTCTTCTGCACGGCAGGTAGGCACGAGGTAGAGGTGGTGGTCTGTTTCTTTGTTCAATCTGTCCAAGTACCGACCGATTGCCTTCTTTCTCCTTGTCTCGCAGGCAAGAACAAGGGTAAAGGAAAAACATGCCATGAGATATCTTTGCCTTTGACTATGATGAAATGAGATACTTTTGCTTTTGAAGAAGTATCGTTCCACATGTTTATTCTTGAACTGGGCTGGGGAACTTCTTAGCAAGGAAAATGAGACTTGATCTTGAAGATGAATCAGCACGTTGTCTCCACATGCTTCAAGTTATCATTTTCACTTGCCTTATCTGTTCTCCAGGCAGATGTGGCAACTTCTTCGGAAGTACATCAGCTGTTGAAGATGAGTACTCGAGAGCAATGCTAGGTAAGCAATCAGGAAGGATTTCCAGGCAGTCGGTTCTTAGATTGGAAGATTGATACCAAGTGCTGGCTGATTGCTCGCTTTCTCATTGTCACAAAGACAAGGAAAAGGACATGGAGAAAGCATGATATGAGATACTCTTGCTTTCAACCTTCATGATATGAAATACTCTAGCTCTTGATGACTTGTTTGCAAAGGTATCCCAGGGAATGAGAAACACAGAGTAACTCGAGAGGCTTCGTTGGGAATGCATTTTCGGAGATGAAGAAGTGCTGAGGGGGTTTGCCTTTGCAATGGATGACGAAGGTAGACATTTATAGGAATGATTCTTCACAACCGAAACTGTTCCTTTACCCCTGTCGGCAGCCGGTGGATGGATGAACAGTACAAGTTACGCGCTTTCTGACAAAGCTGCCCGTAATTTCTGCAAAGCTGACAGTGCGCGTGACGAATGACGACAAAACTGGAAAAGCTGCTCGCCTCGTGATTCCTGACCGCTCCGTCTTTTGAGAGAGGCGCCCAACTTTTGAGAACGGCGTCCGACTTTTGAGACGGAGTCCGTCTTTTGAGAAATGAACCCGGCTCTTTGATTTGTGAGATTTGCCTCTTCGACTTCTGAGGAGCGCCTCTTTGATTTCTTCTTTTTATAGAGTCACTAATTTTGTTCCACAACACACTTGAGCTCCCTCCTGTAAACACTCCCTTCTTGCACTTTTTTAATCTTGATCAGTTCGACCTCTTCATTTTCTTCACATCTTCAAATATGTCTTGCCCTTCTGACCGTCGCCTTAACTTGAATGTTGGGGAAGATATTGATATGTCTTCTCCAACCAACATTTGGCAGCCGTCCTTCATATCCCCAAATGGTCCTCTTACAGTTGGGGATTCCATGATGATGAATGAAACAACTGCTTCGGTGGTGGCCAGAAATCTGCTCACTCCTAGAGACACTAGGATACTTTCCAGGCGGTCCGACGAACTGGCTGTTCAGGACTCTCTGGCCTACAGCGTCCGAAGTGCAGGCTCAGTCTCAAACATGGGCCAACGCCTTCTTGCTCGATCTCGTCAGGTTGAGTCGTTGATGGCTGAAGTGGCTAGTCTTCGGCAAGAGGTCAGAGTGCTTAGGCATGAGAATAAGGAGTTGCACATGCTCGCAACTAATTACTCAACAAGCTTGAAGAGGAAGCTTGATCAGCTGCAGGAGTCCGAAGTGCGGATTCAGAGTGATCATCAACGGTTTATGGCGTTACTCCCGAGGTTTGTGTTGCCTTCGTCCTCGGGAGCTGCACCAAGTATTGAGGCTCCGAATGATCCAACTCTGGCGCTTCGTCTTTCTGGGGCTCCGTCGACCTCCGAGGCACCACCTACCAACGACCAATGAAAGCTATTAGTTCACATTATTGTAAAATATTTATGCTTTTAAGTTTATTTAATTATATATATAAATATAAGTATTTTTTTTTTTTTTTTTTTTAATTATATGGATGTTTATAATAATTATTATTATTATTATTTTTTTTTAAATATCAATGTAAAATAAGTAAATCAAAGTAAAAAGACTATGTTTAATCTCCCCAACAAAAATCACAACTAAATAAACAAAACAAAATGAAAGCAGTAAAGAGATGGGTTTAGGAATGCAAATCTGATTGTGGGTGATTCCTAGGCCTCCCTTCATTATTCAAATGCATGGGTTTATCCTTGAACAGACGGTGGTACTTGAAATGATCCGACAACGGTCTAAGTTCTAATGACGGTGCCTGAATCATCAAAATTAGATTGTTAGTATAACATAAAATTAAAATTGGAGAAGATGGCTTATTTTCTTTCTCCGACACAAACTCAATGACAAACACCACGTCTTTTAACGTTTCAGGGACTTTGAACTTGGCCAGATTGCATGTGATGATTGTGACATGGCCCTTGTTATCAAACTCAACTTCTTTGGCATTGGTTGTCTCAACTACATCCTCTTTGATGCATTCAACATATTCTCCGGCCACCTCCTTTTCTGGAATAGTTCTTCTTGGTGTACAAGTCTCTTTGAATGTTTCAACATCATCGGGAATATGATTTGGTGCACCAAGAATTGGGATATCACTTTGCACCTTGGGAAGAGCTTCCACAACGTATTTTTCATTCACTTCTTCCTTGGGATTTAAAAACCTGCAAGGAAAAAGGACAATTGGCGGAATGGGGTTAGAATGAATTGAATTTAGAACCTCCTCACCTGAGTTGGATGGCATAAGGACTTGAGGGGTTTGCGACAAGAATTCTTCTAAACTGCCCAAATCGTCATCCTCATCTTCTTCTTGAAGCGGCAATTCATCCATGTTCGGGCTATGTTTGGATGGTTCTGGGACAACTTCATCCTCCATATCACTTCCCAAAGTGATGGCTTCATTGATTTCCATTTCTCCCTTTGAATTTGCAAATGTGGAGTTGGAGAATTCTCTTTGATCTTGAATTTGTGCCATGATCTCCATAATCTGCCCAACTTGCTTCTCCAATGCATCCACCTTGTTGGCTTTATTTTGCATCTCCTTGTTTCGATTTTCTACTTCCTGGTTCAAAGAGGTGATTAATTGAATAAAATTATCATTATCAACTGACGAACCTGAATTTGGTTGGGGAGATTGTGGTGGAGGCTGTGGTGGTGCACATGGCCATTGATAGAACTCCTCTGATGGCTGCAATTGTTCTTCGTTTTGTGAGCCCTGCGTCAAAGAAATGAGTCCATCAAGAATTTCATTATAATTCATGGGCATACTTGAATTCGAATGAAATTGCTGTGAGGGAGGTTGTGGTGGCTGCATAGATCTTGAATAAAACTCCTCATCTTGTTGCCAATATCCACTTTGTTGAACCTGTTGAGGTTCTCCCCACCTATGATCTGAATAATTTCTCCAATCCGAATTGTAAGCGTTGGAAAACATGTTGCCCCTTGATTGGTTATGACCTTGATATCCCCAAACATCTTCATTTGCAGAAAATTGGGGACATTGATGAGTTTGATATCCTTGCCCATACGATGCACCAAATGTAGGGACACTTGGCATTGTGGTCCTTCCGGCATTCTGAGTTAATTGAGATGTGAGATTCGCCAATTGAGCTTGGATGGATGCAAGTGCCATGTCTCGCTCCATTTGTACCTAAAATCAAAGAAAGAAAACTAAATCAAATATCAAAAGTTAAAAAAAAAAAAAAAAATATATATATATATATATATATATATAAATATAAAACACAAACAAAAACATAAACAAGGGATTAGCAAATTTGCTAATCCCCGGCAACGGCGCCAAAATTTGATGCGAAAATTAACTAACGCACAAATTAAACCCTATTTGTGACAATTGTAGTATATGGATAAGTAGGGATCGTTCTAACCGGGGATTAACTAGGGATGCTAACCAAAGTAAAATTAAATTAAAAACGTAAAAAACAAAATTTAAAACACTAAACTAGACTCAAAACACTTAACTAGAATAACTCAAAATAAAACTAACAAATAATCTAAAACAAATCAAAAGACTCAAAATAATTCAAGACTCTAGAAAACACAAACTAAATTTATTTCTAACAAATCTAACACTTTAAAATAAATGAGGGATTGATTTTTGACGAAATTGAATTTAAAACAGAAACTTAAAAACAAACTTCAAAGAAAATATATTTTATAGAATGATGAGACGTTAGTTAGAGGGGTCCTTATCCACACATGAATATATGCATATAATTTGATTCCCAGTTATGATTTCAACAAACGAATAAATGACAACGCTCCAAGTTAATTAGGTCCGCTTAAATTAACTTTCAGATTTCCCTAGATTCATTGAATTGGACGGAATACGCATCACAACCAAATTATTCTTATCAAGTTCCCTAACCATGGAATACGCATGATAGAGAGACATATCAAAGATCATTAAGTTTAATGGAAATCATAAACATCGACTAGGCATTCATAACTATGGAATACGCATGTTAATCCAACCTAGGGTTTACTAAACACAATCGTGACTAGCGATTTTTACTACTCATGAATATAAGTTCATAACGATTAGGTGAAATTCCCTTATATCCTAGCATCAAGTCTAAGCATGCAAATTAAGTGTCGACCCTCCACCCACATACATAAACAAGTTCTAAATCAACACAGAAAAGTAAACCACATCCAACGTTCAAGAATTCATAACTGGAGTAAATCAAATTATAATAAACATTTATCCATGGTTTCAAATTCCCCTCTAACTAAACAGAAATTAATTACACATGTTTAATATAATTGAAAAGCAAATTAAATTAAACATGAGTTTAAGAAAATTAAAACCAAATGAGGAGTTGCTCATGTGCTTCTTTCCAACTGCCTGAGCAGCTCTCTGCGCTTCTTTCCTCCCGTCGAGAGCAGCTTCTCTCTCACTGCCCCCTATCTTCTCTGGCGTCTCGCCCTCCTCCTGCCAGCTGCAAGTTGCCTTCGTCCTCTGACTTCTTCTCTGGCGTCTGTCTTTATTTCCTCCTCCTGCCTTCTGCACGCGCCAGCTGCCAAGGGCAGCTTCTTCTGCCAATCTTCATGTGCCCGAGGCTCTCACGTCTTCCCGCACTCGCTCCTGCTGACTTCCGCGCTGCCAAGGCAGCGCCTGCACCTCAGTGGCTCCCGCTGCTTTCTGCTGCTCCCCAAGTTTCCAGCTGCCAAGGGCAGCTTTCCTTATATTTTTTTTCTTTGCTTTCCACTAGTCCGTGTCTTCCACTTCTTCTTAGTCTTCTTTCATTTCTTTTATTATTCCTTCCACATTTCCTTTTTGTTTATTCATTCTTTTCTTTCTTCCCTGCCATGCTTTCTCGCGCACCACCCCTTCTTCTTTTATTTTATTTCCTGTCTTCCGCACGCCTCTCTTCTGCCTCTCAGTGTTCCTCCCACTTCCTTTTATTTTATTTTCTTTTCTTCTCCAAACTAGCAGCTGCCAGCTTTCTTTCTTCATGGTTTTTTTTTTATTCCTTTCTTTTGCCCACTGATTTCCACTTCCATTTCTCTTTTCTGTCTTTTTATTCTTTCTGCAAATAAAAAAATGTTTTCTTAAGTTACAACAATAAAATAAGTGAGCAAGATAGAAATGATGAATTTATTACTTAAAATCACACTTGTGCTATTTTTATTTTCTTAGCTAGATAAATTCGATAAAACACAAAAACAAAGCAAATAACTCAAAAATATAAGAAACTAACTAAGAAAAGACGAGAGAATTTGATGTAAAATATGTATAAATATGAGCTTATCAAGAAGATCAAAGGATGACTGCCCCCTGTTATTATTCCTCTGGTTATTATTGTTACCCTCTTCATCATCGTCATCATTAGGAGCATTCTCAGAATCTTCAACTCAAAATAGAACCTCAAAGAATTCTTGGTAGGTAGAGCATGGAATATAAGTTGCCAAAGAACGTAGTCGCTTACTAGTCCCCTTCTTAAAATAACGGAGCATCTCTCTGGGATTCCCAGCGATCTCAGGACAATAACAGGACAAGTCAGTGAATTTCCGGTGGTACTCTATGACTGACATTTTACCTTGCTTCAGCTTTGTGAATTCTTCTCTCTTTCGATCCTTGTACTCTGGAGGTGTGAATCTAGCCTCAAATAGATGCCTGAAAACATCCAAATTCATGGCATCTTGAGCAGACAACGGGCGTGACTCCTAAGCCCACCATGATCTAGCTCCCAGAAGAAAGAACCAAGCCGCTGCATAACTCGGAAAGTCTTCTTAACATGATCGATCCAAACCTCAGATTTCTCAGGTCCCTCATTGCCCAAAAAAATATTTATTTGAAGATAGGATATTGTCTCTAGGGTAGTCCTCTGGGGAAGACGAAGTGTTGACTGAATGGCGCTGGTAATTGCCTCACCGAGTTGCCCAAAGTTGGAAAAATTAGTTTTAGAAGGGACAAGTGGCGCTCTATGAGGTGGCATGATTCTGACATAAGAGATAAAAAATTATTAGGACCTATAGCACATACAAGGAATGTAGGACTGCCAAAACTTATGCTCTGATACCAAACTGACACACCCCGACCGGAGTCAAGGCATGCTAGCCGTCACCCGAAGGTGACGTAACCAAAATGTAAGTGATGTAAAAATGTGAATAAATTAAAATGAAACTAGGATTTATTTAAGCTAATAATGTGCGCAGTAGCGAGAAGAACCCATAAAACACAAATGTTCAGAGCATAGATGACAAAAGAGTGTGCAGTCAAAACTAGTTAAGAACTTAATACACAACCGAAATTAGTTCCTACATTTATTAGGGGTATGTCAGAACCGTCAGAGATTCCTCGTATGCCACAGAGAGTTCAGCTATCTAAGACCTGGAGGGGCAAAAAACAGAAGGGTGAGTGGGCAAAAACAAAGGTTTATAAAACACATTTATTTTCTGAACATACTAACCCCTCGCTGTAAAACCTGCATAGTTTCCTGAAAATCATACTACGTATAAGTATGAAATCAAATGCAAATCAACAATTGATGTGATATAAACTAGCACTCAAATTAAACCCTCTTATTAACAATTGTAGTAAAGATGTAAGTAGGGATCGTTCTAGGCCGGGGATTAGGAGGGATTGCTAATCTACTTAAAACTGACTTAAAAACACAAAACTAGGCTGAAAACACTTAACTAGACTCTAAAGACTCAAAACCAACTAGAATGACTCAAAACAGCACAAAACAATGAAACTACACTAGGGATTACTTTGAACGAATTCTAACTTTAACTTGACTCAAAATACTAAAAGACACAAAATTGGACAGATTCTAACTAAAAGATACGACCAAGTAAAGGGGGATTGGGTTTTTGACGAATTTAAAGTAAAGACAAGTAACTTAAAAACTTAAACAAATTAAACACGAATTTGGGGAAAATATTGGTAATTGGCTAGCTAGAGGGTTCTTCTCCACACATGACACACTTGCACACAAATCGATTTCCAATTGCTTTTTCAATAAACCATGAACCTCAATGCCCCAGATTAACCGTGTCATCACTAATTAACCCTCAAATTTTCCTTAAGTCATTGAATTGGATGGACAACGCATCGGCAACCAAATTATTCTTCCCAAGTTCCCTACATGAACTGCATAATAGAGACACAAGCAAAGATCATTAAGTTCTGTGAAAATCATATGCACTGACAAGGCATTCGTAACTATGACATCATGATACTCATGCCAGGAATTTAACTTAACACGATCGTGACCAGCGACCTTCACTACTTGTGATATAAGTTTGTAACGATTATGTGAAACTCCCTTATATCCTAGCATCAAATTCATGCATGCAAACTAAGTCTGCACCCTTAATCAACAAACAAGAATAAGAATCAAACAGTTAAGTAAATCGCATTCACGATTCATGAAATCACAACTGGAAGTAATCAATTCATATTGAAAATATGTTCATGGCTTTGAATTTCCCCCTAGCTAAAATGAGTTTAGCTCCTCATGTTCGCAAAACAAAGATAAATTAAATTAAACATTGGAAACAAAGGATGGATTACACCTAAAAACGTTCCACCAATCCAAGCTTGAATGGCAGCACGTCCAAGGGTCCTCATCCTTCTTCTTTGCTACGGCACAAGGTATGGGTGTAAGGTTTAGATGGATTGTATGAAGGGATGTGTCTTTAGAATGAGATGTGTTGATTGATTCCCTAAAGGCTGCGGCAATGGCCTTTATTTATAGGGGAAGTTAGCTAAACCCTAATTAATTTTGGAGATAGATTTGTATACCAAATCCTCAAAGAAAAAGGTAATTAAATGTCAGAATTCAAGGGAGAAAGGGAAAGAAGAGTGCAGCAGGATCCTAGAGGGAAAAGGGAATGCCTTGCAAGGCAAGGGAAAGGGAAAGGGAAAGGGGTTTGTGCGGCAAGGAAGAAGAAAAAGGAAATAGGCAAGGACAATGCAGCAAGGGCTTTTAGGAATGTAATTAGGTCTGAATTTAAGTCTCCTAATTTAATTAAAGATCCTCCTTGCAGCTAGAAATTAAGTGGTGAAGGATTAGGAAAGTTTAGGACAAAATAAGGTAACTTTAGCTAACATTCCTTCTTTCTTGCTTGCATCCTTTACTTCCTTTTCTTGAATTAATTTTTTCATAACTTCAGCACAATCCTAGCCTCTTTTGGTCTTCAAATTCGTCCATCCACCTTGCTCCATGCATGTGCCATCCATTATTGACCCAAAATTGCTCAAAAAGGCACCAAAATACACTTTCTTGCTACTTAAGCCCTTTGGACCTACAAACACACGAAAATAGCTTAAAATACAGAAATAACTAGGAACTAACAACATAAATGCAAGAAAACAAGCTAACTAAGTCGCATAAATATGCTCCTATCAAATTCCCCCACACTTAACTTTTGCTAGTCCGCGAGCAAAACAAAACAAACAAAAGAAACAAAACATAACAAACATAACCTAGACCTTCCAACATTCGCCTTAGAGATTTCCAATGAAACATGACATGTTAAAAATCACTACTCCCATAGATTTTAGTTATCCTTACCCTCGAGCACACACTTAATCATAGTCATCATTCACTAGCTCACATTTAATCAGTTAAAACAATGTTTTGAATGTAGTAACATGCTTTAGAGAATTCACTCAATTCCTCACCGGATATACTCTCTATTTTCACACAGATTTTCTGACTACACTCCCTATACTAGGTATATGTGAAAAGATTGATGTAAACATGTAGACTAGTACTCACATATGTTTTAAACAAAGAAGGCAATTTCTGGAGTTATTAATATATATATGATCTCATGAACATAATGCTACTACTTAGAAACGAGAACCAGGGATTCCATATGCTCATACCAATTTCAAACTCCACAGATTGAAACACATAACATCCAAGATAGAAGTCTAAGGGTTGTAACGGGCTAAGGTATTGGCTAACAAAGAAAGGTAGAGATAAACAAAAGTTCTTAAAGCAATAGTAAGCAAAGTAATGAAATCAACACTTAGAATTCACTTTTGAATGCAAAAATCCACTTTAAACACAAGGGGAAGATTCACACATTACTTAGGGTCAAATTCAAACTTTTGGACCCTTTCTTCAACAACCAACACTTGTGGACTCATTCTCACTTATTTTCAATTCTTTTCCTTTCTTTTCTACACGTTTTTTCTTTTATTTTTCACGATTTTTTTATTTTTTATTCTTTTTCTCTTTTCTCTTTTTCAAACCCGTGCCCTATTTCTTTGGCACACAATACACACACTTTGAAAACCCTTCCCCCACACTTGTTTTTTTGCAATAATGTCGTTCAAAAAGAATTCCCTCTAAGTCATGCTCCATTATACTTTAAGAACAAGGGTATGAATAGTCCTATTCTAGGCTAGGTAGGGATAATGTGGCTAACAAAGAAAATAGGCTAAATAAGGTTCAAAGGGGTTAATCCTACAAAACAAATGCATGGGATTAAGGATTTTTGGCTCTGGTGGTAACTTACTAAACAACTTCATCTTGCTATATGTTATGCACTCAATTTTAAGCTTTGAATGAAACGGGCATGAGTTCTAGTATTTGGAACTATAATGATGAAAACGCATTCCAAGTAGCAACCAAGCAAAGAATAATGAGATCATGCAATGACTTTAGAAAACAAGAATTCACATATTAATAACTCTCCAAACAAAGTTTAGGCTCAAGTCTCTCAGGGATGTAGCGTTAGTTTAAGTTCCTTCCTTCAAGCATGTTACAAAAACTGATTTTTTTTTCCTTTGTGATTACATGTGAATTCGTAAACGTCAACTACAACCAAGCATAAACCAAAGAGCATATCAAACTTTCACCCATGTTTGTAACTTTCTTTAACAGTCATGTAATTAAAAACCAAATCCTCATCATTCTGTTGGAGGGTACCCTAAGACACAAACACACAAAAACAACTCTTTTTGGTTTGCTTTTCGAAACTTTTTCTAATTTTTTTCAAATTTTCGTATTTTTCTTTCAAAACACATTAAAACACTTCAAAACACACAAAAAACACTTAAAAACAATAAGAAACAACATTAGAAGTCATAGGTGGTAAAATCCCATGAAAATCATGCAAAAACAGCTTGTTTACCCCCCCACACACTTAAACCAAACATTGTCCTCAATGTTTCAAACAAAGACTCACACATAAGCAAACAAAGAAACAATGAACTAATCAAGATAAACATGGCAGAATAAATGCAGTAAAGAGAAGGGTTTAGGAACGCAAATCTGGTTTTGGAGTGAGAATTCCATCGTTCCCTAGTTGAATGCATGGGTTGCCTCCCAAGAAGCGCTTGCTTTAACGTCTTCCAGCGGACGATTCCTCTCTTTAAGCTTCATTGGAGCCCACGGCATGGAGGGGTATTTCCTCCACCACGTGCTCCTCGAAATTCCCCTGATTTGGCTCTATGAATGGAAGGGGATAGTGATCCTTCTTGATTGTGGCATTTAGCTTCCTAAAGTCAATGTAAATACTCCCACCATCTTGGATTCGATTGGGGACCTACACCATACAAGGTAACAACCTATTATTTGAAATGGGAATTGGAATTGGAGGAGGTGGCTCACCAAAGTGCTGCAATGAAGTGCAGCACTGTCAACAGATTCACAATGGGTTGCTCTCGGCCAGATTTGGTAGTATGAGGGTTGGGGCGTGTCATTTGTGCTATACTCCAATTCCCTCTTCATTGGTGGTTCGAAATTCATCCTTCTTAATTGGTGCTGAACTTTCCTGCCCTATATTTTTAATTACATCAATGACAAAACAAGAACGAACATCATTAGGATTCTCAATAGATTTAGAAACTTTAAAGTTAATTGTATCGCCACCAAACTCCATAGTTAAGGCTCCCTTGGCCACGTTAATCTTGGTGTAGGCTGTTTTCATGAAAGGTCGTTCAAGTAAGATTGACGATGGTGGAGAGTGTGCTGAATCCTCCATGTCAAGCACATAAAAATCTGCAGGGAAAATCAAGTGGTCTACCTGCACCAAAACATCTTCCAAAACTCCTTTCGGGTATGCATTAGATCGATCGACTAATTGAATAATAACACCATCATTTTTAAGCTCTCCTAGATTCATAGATGCATAAACAGAATATGGCATGACATTAATTGATGCACCTAAATCTAGCATAACATGTTCAAACCTTGTATTCCAATTACACAAGGGATGGTGAAACTACCTGGATCTTTGCATTTAAGTGGCAGCTTTCTTTGCAACATTGCAAAGACATTCTCCCTTACATGTACCACCTCTTTCTCCCGAATCCGTTTCTTTGTTGTACAAAGCTTCTTCAAAAACTTAGCATACTTCGAAATTTGCTTTATAGCATCAAGAAGCGGGATATTGATGTGCACCTTCCTAAAAGTCTGCAGAATGTCTTTTTCATCCTCTTCGTTCTTAGATTGCATAAACCTGCCAGGAAAAGGCACATTTGGTGGAATAACATTATAATTAACCAAATTGGAACCAACCTTGGCCAAATTAGAGGGTTTAGGGGGCTGCGGCAAGGGTTGTGCAATCCTTGCGGTGGGTTTGTGTTGGAAATATGCCCTGAAAGTCAATCTTTGGAAGAAACCTTTCAGGACAATGAATGGATGTATAGATGACTCTTATACATCAAATGGCAAAGATACTAATTAGGACTATCTCTATAAACGATATATGTCCTAAATAGTGAATCCATGGACAATGGATTGATGGAAGATGTAATCTAATGATGTTAGACTACAGAGACCTTCTTCACATAACCATAATGTTCAAAAGGTTCCTGGTCATAGGATTGTCGGAGGGATACTGACAATGCATACACTGGTACATACTATGTCTGCTTCAATTGGAAGAATGGAAAGTCTCATCCCATTCGTGTAAAGACACTAAGACAGGTATGTAGGTACTTATTATAGGAATGAGTTCACTGAACACAATCGAACGAGAGTACTTGCATGGAGGTCTACTCACATGTCAAGCAAGTAACTCTAATGGTTGAAATAATGTAAGTAGTCCTTTGACCTGAGGCATCATCGTTGTCTTGTGGTTAAGTACTTGATCTTTGATTATGTCAAAGTCACTCCATCCGCGGGTGTCCAAGGCATAGTCGGGGTTAAGCCACTTAGTCATGAAGGCAAGTGAATGCTCAACAAGGAATCTCTAATCCTCGTTATGAGATGATGAATACTCTAAGATATGATTCGGGAATCTTCGGCCGAAGTATCGAGCGTAATAAAGGAAAGCGTTCCTATACGGCTCAATTGAATCATATAAGAAGGAATAATCACATTAGGGGTTTGACATATTATATCCATACCCTAATAGTGTGATTGAGAGTATTGTTTTAATTACTGTTTCAATTGGACCTTGTCACCTTGGACATTAATCTATCTCTCCCTCTTAGTATGTGTAATTTGTAGGAATTTGTACAAATCGGTTTGTAATTCTTATTACTTCTTAATCTCTTTTAGTTAGTTGATTCCCTCTAGTGCTAGACTAGAGTTTCTTTAACTATTGGTACGGAGACATAACTAAAAGAGGGTTTTGACATGAGATTAAAGATTAAATGGGTCCAACGCCCTAATTAGCAATGAATGATTGTCTTTCATTTCTAATGGCTCATTTAAACCCTAGACTTGACTAGGAGAATTTCCATCACCCTTTTCACTAAAGTCCTTAAAGCAAAACCAAGTGACAAGCAAAATTTAATTTTTTCTACATAATGTTGAATTTATGCATGTTGTGTAAGAAACCTCCCATCCTCATTAAGTGGCCGGCCTCCCTAGTGGATTTATCCACTTGTGGGGCTATTTTGTAATCTTTGAAAAGTTGATATTTACTTTCAAGTATTTACTGTTTGACCCCTAACTTTTCATATTTGCATAATAGGCCCCATCCATCTAAAAAGTTAAAATATTTGATTTTAATTTTATTGGTTGTTTAAACGCATAATATTATTATGCCCATATGCACTAAATCTAAATGTTTATGTTGCATTCCATTTGATTATTTAATGTGATTAAGTAGTTACAAAATGGGTGACTATGGACTTATGCCTTAAACGATAATTGAGCTATGAGATAAGGCGCTAAACTCAAATTGTTTGAACCTTGGGAATGTGTTTTAATTACTGTTTCAATTGGACCTTGTCACCTTGGACATTAATCTATCTCTCCCTCTTAGTATGTGTAATTTGTAGGAATTTGTACAAATCGGTTTGTAATTCTTATTACTTCTTAATCTCTTTTAGTTAGTTGATTCCCTCTAGTGCTAGACTAGAGTTTCTTTAACTATTGGTAAGGAGACATAACTAAAAGAGGGTTTTGACATGAGATTAAAGATTAAATGGGTCCAACGCCCTAATTAGCAATGAATGATTGTCTTCAAAACGTTAAAATTCTATGTTGTGTAACATTCTAAAGAATAGTCTATTAATGTTGGTTTCGTCAACCTAGCATAAAATGGTTATATGTTGGGAGTTGTCCATCATTCTCTTTTATGAGAACAAGCTAATAACAAAGCATATGGACAAGTTAATGAAACAAAAGCGAATAGTCTATGAATGTTGGTTTCGTCAACCTAGCATAAAATGGTTATATGTTGGGAGTTGTCCATCATTCTCTTTTATGAGAACAAGCTAATAATAAAGCATATGGACAAGTTGATGAAACAAAAGGGAATAGTTTCAAAATGAGTCACAACATATGATTTAACAACAAGGCAATCCAAATTCGGCATCTCTTGTAACTATAATGCTCTATGTAGTTTTGATAAAGAATTATATCAACCACCTAGAAGGAATGGTTGAGTTTCTATATCCTTAGTAGGAGCCATGCTTTCACTAAAGACTTGGATAATTCTTATATGACTACATTAAAGGTCTTAGTATGACTAAAACTTGTAGTATGGTGTATGACACCATATAATTTAAATGAATAGACTTGATAAAGCAAGTCACACATTTCAAATGGAATTACTTGAGAAGGAATTCTTTTATGTATGATTCGTTTAAATAACTTGTGTTAACTAGAGTTGTTGATAGTCTCAAAATAGTTGAGACATCATCAATAAGCTAATAGATCTTAATGATTGTCAATAGATCCAAGACAAGTTAGTGGGAGCAATATGCATTCAAATCAAGAAAATATAAGTGTTAAGTTTTTGAATGAATGCTAAGTTACAACAAGGCCAGTGGGAGTGATGTCATAATTTGAGCAACAAGATATGAATAAAGTCTATTTGATAGACTTGATAAAACATAGATGTTACTCGAAAATTGACAAAACATGACACGGTCAATTTTGAAGTATAGACTTGAAATTGGACTTATTGATATAGCAAGGCTATCTCAAGGATATTAAATGGGGAAATTAAATCTCAAATGTTGAAGATTTAAGAAAGCATTTTCCTATATGATAGAAAATCACTTTCATGACCCTTATAACGATATGTGTCATAAAATCACAAAAGGGACACATGTATGGACTTGTAAGTAGATATCCAAAAGTGAAGAACCACAGGGGTTGTCACTTTAAGATATTACTATATCCCAGGATCAGAACCAAAGCAACTGATAGAGTATTATTGCCTTTAAGAAAGGAACATCAGAGTCGGACTCTGGAAGCGTGCATTCACTTAGGTTATTAACCAAAGTGAAAATAACCCATTTTAACAAATGGAACTTCATAATGGATAAAGTACTAATCATATAGAAGTATTGTTAGTAATGTACTACAATGGTCTCAAGGTTGGAGCAAAGTATGTATAAAGTATACAAACGAAATATATGACGATATATTGTTTTAGAAATTGCTTCAAAAGGTGTTTTGAATAGAAGAGGTTCTTATAGAACCAATGATTGAATTCAAACCATAAGGTCGTTGGTAGGATACTGCGACGTAATGGGGCGATAGCTCAAGCCATGGAATCAAGGTCTCATCGAAGTATTCGAACACAAGAAAGAGACATCATCAAATGTTTTAGAAACATTTGATAAGTAAATCCCTTTTATAAATTAAAAGGGTTAATGCATAACCAAGTTAATGAAGGAAAAATTTTGTCCTAACTAAGAACATGTATGAACATTTGAATACATATGCTAACAATTAACTCTTTAAAGTAGGCATGCATCCAAAAACAATTCATGAAACCCATGACTTTCAAAGCCTAGTATATGGTGAACCAAAAGACTCTTTAACAACATTAAAGATAATTAAGAATTTAGAGATTCTTTACCCTTGAAGCTCATCCTTGATTACACAAGGGATTCACCCAAGTGGAGGGCCTTCAAGTCACCTCCTTGCTCCTTGGATCTTCCTTGTGATTTTCCTCCTTTTAGTGCTCATTTGCTTCTTTGAGGATTTGAGGATTAGTTCTCCAAAACACCAAAAGTTTGATGTCTCTATGTCTCTTCACCAAGGATGTAATTTGTGAGGATGAAAATGGATCACTTAGGGAAGTAAATTTGCTAGATAACTTTCCCCAAGTAGCTTAGAAAACCCTAATTGCAAACAAAGCTATAAAGATGAATTTATACTTCATTTCTTAGGTGAGTGGCAAACTTGCAATTAAGCAAACTTGCATACCCTCACCCTAAATGGTTGGCCTATATGGTTATTGGGCTTATTGCCCATTTTGTTTTAGTTGTCATACAACTTAAACATAATGGGCCTTGTGGACCAAAACACTTTTGGGCCCCGAAGCCCTAAAACCAACTTAAAAGCCCAATACGAACATTTCGTATAATTAATTAACTAATTAATTAATCTTGACCATTCTTCAATTAAACCATTTAATTGCTTATCCATTTCATTTAATTGCTTCACATATATCCTTATTTGGTGTGCGATCCATTAGGTTCCAATTAGCGAGGCAGTGGGCGATGTTACTCTTAACTATCGATTGTGAATTGAAACCACATTTCAATTCTCCCTTTTTGATGATTAGTGTTTGCTAATCAATAGGGCTTCCACAAACCATGAGTGACACCTAGCAGTATGTCATGGTTACCCAAGCTAAGTAGAATTGGTTGGAGAACCTATCCAGTTACAATTACAATGCAATACGGTCCTTCTCTAATACAATACTCTTAACCACATTGTTTTAAGTGATAGTTTGTTTCATGTCTACTATCCAATGTGATACTTTCTTATATGATTCCCTTGAATATGATTTGGAACATCTTCCTTAGTCATATTCATTTGCTTTGGCCAAAGACTTTAGAATCATATTTTAGAGTATACTCCTTCCACCATGGAAGGTTAGAGATCCCTTGTTGTGCATTCATATGCCTACATGACTAGATCACATGACCCCAACAATGCCGTGGACAATCCGAGGGAATGCCTTTGTCATGATCAAAGATCAAGGACCTAACCATTAGACATCTATGATGCCTCAGGTCTAAGGACTACTTTGCATATTGTAACCTTAGAGTTCGTACATGACATGTATGTTTGAACTCTCATTAATCGCAGTTCAGTGTACTCGATTACTCTTTCGAGCACCTATGTGTTTGTCTTAGTGTCCAACACCAAATGACTTGAGACTAGTTCATACTCACGTTTGAGTCAACATAACACATACTAACCTTAGCGGATTGTCAATGCCCAATTGGCAATCCTATGGCTAGGAACGTTTTAGGAATGAACATAAGAGAAAGGTCTCCTTAATCTAACTCATTAGATCACTTATCTCTTATGTCAAATACATCCTTTGGATTCTCTTATTGATTAAACACATGATTCAATAAATAGTGATTAACAATAAGTATTGCCCTTCCGTTAAACATATAAAAGTTTAACATATTAAGTATTCCAAAAAGTTATTACATCAAATGAGTGGCTTTGTGGGCATACTTCCAACAATCTCCCACTTGCACTCAAAGCCATCCTCCTATGTATCTAATACTCATCTTATCCATATGACGATCAAGCTGGATTTGAGTCATTGGCTTTGTCAGTGGATCTGCTACATTATCGGCTGAAGCAACTTTGAGAATGTTGACTTTCCCCTCGGCAGCATATCATCTTATGATATTAAAGCGCCTATCAAAATGCTTGTTCTTTTGATGAGCCCTGGGTTCCTTGGCTTGAGCTATCGCCCCACTATTATCACAGTACAAAGTTACTGGTGATGTGATGGTTGGAACCACTCCAAGTTCAGTAATGAACTTTTTCATCCAGAACGCTTCTTTGCCGGCTTCAGCTGTAGCGACATATTCAGCCTCTGTCGTGGAATCAGCAATTACACTTTGTTTCTTGCTTTTCCAACTGACAGCCCCACCATTCAGAGTGAATACATATCCGGAGTTGGAACTTCTATCATCGACGTCAGATTGGAAATCTGCGTCTGTATAAGCTTCCACTCGCAACTCTGATGCTCCTCCATAAACGAGGAACATGTCCTTAGTTCTTCTTAAGTACTTAAGGACCATCTTGACAGCTGCCCAGTGTTCTGATCCTGGGTTAGATTGATATCGACTAGTAATGCTCACAGCATACGCGATATCAGGCCTTGTGCATATCATGGCATACATGAGACTCCCTATGGCGGAAGCATAAGGAATTTCATTCATTTAGCCGTATCTCTTCAGGAGTCTTAGGTCCCATGGACTTAGAAAGGTGAATTCCATGTCTCACAGGAAGAAAACCTTTCTTAGATTGTTCCATTTGGAACCTACTTAGCACCTTATCAATGTACATCGATTGGGATAATCCAATTAATTTTCTGGATCTATCACGATAGAGTTTTATCCCAAGTACATAACATGCATCTCCTAAATCTTTCATGTGGAAGGTTTTAGACAACCACACTTTTACAGAAGAAAGTACTGCAGTGTCATTCCCGAATAGTAATATGTCATCTACATATAACACTAGGAATACTACTGCATCCCCAACGACTTTTTGATAAACACAATTGTCGTCTTCGTTTTGAGTAAAACCAAACGTTTTGATTTCAGTATCGAAACGAATGTTCCAGCTCATGGAGGCTTGCTTAAGTCCATAAATGGACCTTTGAAGCTTGCATGCCTTAGTCTCTTCAGACTCGGACACGAAACCTTCGGGTTGAGTCATATAGAGCTCTTCCTGTAGGTAGCCGTTCAGAAAGGCCGTCTTCACGTCCATTTGCCATCTCTTTGAATCAATGTCGGACATTGCTTCAGTGTAGTCCCTAGGGTCCTCCTTTGTTTCATTGTCACCTAAAAAGGTACAATTCATCAAAGTCATTATTTAAGCCAAACCTCATAGGTGGCTTACTAACCCGTTCAGATCTACGTGGAGCTAGGGGTTCAGGAACAGGGTTGTCAATATGTCGAGTGCTTGTTTGTGGTTCATTATTAATCTCATTAATTTCCATCTGTTTGCTTATAGTTCCTTTGAGAACAAATTCGTCCTCTAGAAACTTAGCAGTTCTGGCGACAAAGACTTTCTGGTCGTCAGGATGGTAGAACTCATATCCCATAGTTTCTTTAGGATATCCCACAAAATAGCATCTTACTGATCTTGCTTCAAGCTTAGTGGCCTCAAGCTTCTTGACATATGCTTCACAACCCCCAATCTTAATATGATTAAGACTTGGCTTTCTTCCATGCCATATCTCATAGGGTGTTTGTGAAACTGATTTGGAAGGTACTCTATTAAGCAAGTAAGTTGCTGTATATAGAGCGTATCCCCAGAATGTTACTGGTAGATCAGCGGAACTCATCATAGAACGAACCATGTTCATCAAGGTTCGATTTCTCCGTTCAGAAACTCCATTAAGTTGTGGAGTTCCCGGTGGAGTCCACTGTGATATTATTCCACACTCTTTGAGATAATCTAGGAACTCATTACTCAGATATTCACCCCCTCGATCCGATCTTAGGATTTTTATCTGTTTCCCAGTTTGCTTCTCAACTTCATTCTTGAATTCTTTGAACCTTTCAAAGGATTCTGACTTGTACTTCATAAGATATACATAGCCAAACCGAGAGTGATCGTCGGTGAATGTGATATAGTATGAGAAGCCTTCTCTCGACGTAGTAGACATAGGTCCACATACGTCAGTGTGGATTAACCCTAGAATTTCAGTGGCACGCTCTCCTTTTCCAGTAAATGGAGATTTGGTCATCTTCCCTTTCAAGCAACTTTCACAAGTACCCATCCGGTCATTACCTAATGGGCAGAAATATCCGTCTTTCGACATCTTGCGAGTCTTATCAAGGTTCACATGTCCAAGTTTAAGATGCCACATCTTTTCTTGGTTAACTTCTTCTCTAGCCCTTTTGGGTTTTGAGGTATTCCCGCTTTCAATACAGTGCATCCCACTATTCGTCTCTAGGTGAAAAAGTCCATCTATCATATTACCATGAGAGATAATACGACCTTTCAAGTATAAAGTGCAACTCATTTTATCAAACAATACTGAGTGCCCATCTCGTAAAAGCTTAGAGATGGAAATCAAATTCTTTATACATGAAGGAAAATATAAACAATTTTTAAGTTCCAGGACTTCCCCAGAGGGTAGGTTAAGCATATAGGTGCCTATTGCTTTTGCAGAGATTTTAGTGCCGTTCCCAACTCGCACAACCATCTCCTCATTGCGCAGTGATCTGCTCCCTGTTAGTCCCTGCAACGTATTACATATATGTTGACTAGCACCTGAATCAAATATCCAGGAATTGGAGCTCACTGTAAAAGCACTCTCTATGACAGAAATAGTCTCTTCAAAAGTTCGTGTCATAAGGCTCGCAATGCGCACCCTGTATTTCTTCTTCCAACGTTCATCCTTTCCACAATGAAAGCATGTTCCCTTGGATTTCTTTGCCTTCTTCTTATGTAACCTTTTCCTTATTATTGCATTCTCACTCCCACTGTCCCTTTTGAAACCTTTTTCAAATTTACAGCACATGTCAATCATCTCTTTCAAAGAATGATCGAATCTATTCACTTTATAGTTTACGATAAACTTAGTGAAATCATCCGAGAGAGATGCAAGGAAAAAGTCTTGGGCCATTTTCCCATCGATGGAAGTTCCTAAACTTTGAAGATCTTGAAAGATCCTTTCCATCTTTTGTCCATGTTTATGGACCGATGTCCCCTTTGCCATTTTGGCATTCATTAGACTACAAATATTTGAGAATCGTACATTACTAGTCTCAATGTCATGCATCTTATGCAAACTTTCAACCATGGCACAAGAAGTGTCCATGTGCTTATGTAGCTTCATAAGCTCCTCACTAAGTGAAGTGAGGATTAAGCATTTGGCTTGTTAGTCATCCTCATAGTGTCTAACATAATTTTGACACTCCTCCTTTGAAGCTAGTTTCGTAGGAGGTACATGAGGAGGGGATTGCTTAAGTACATACAATATGTCTTTCACCTTTGAGACATTCTCAATGTGGCGATACCAAGCAAGGAAACGTTGGCCCTTTAGGCCCTTTTTGTCAAGTATAATGGTGGGTATAATTTTAGGCATGTCGTTCACTACATAACATAACAGAAATCGAATTAGCATTGTTGTTTAAAACTATTTTGATTGGGTCTTTTAATCAAATAGTATCACCCACCATTTTTGGCAAATTCCACATCCCTCAATAGAATTCGAGAGTTATATTTGAACTCTTAGTGGGTTATGGGAGACTCACCATTACCAAGCCCACCTCAGAAGAATATCTTATTGGTTAGCAAAAATAATGATGAGAGAATAACGCATTATTCATTTACAACCTTTTGTAATTACCCATCTAGTTCGGCCTCTAGAGAATGATGCCTCAGAAGAATATCTTATTGGCATCATTGCACTTAGTTTAAGTCATTCCCACCATGCTAGTTCAAATAGGGGTTCAAGAATGGCCTCAGAAGAATATCATATTGGCCATACTCGTTGCCTACTTTCACTTCATCATATGTTTATGGGCTTCTCCTGAATGTAAGCACATACTTTGTATACCCCAGAACTGGACGAATACGGTGTACGAGTCACAAACGATTGAAGCCCACCACGGTGGAAGGCCTACGAAGAGATATTCTAAACATCTCTCGCTTATCAACTTAATATTCATTTGTTGAGGGAATAGCGTTGGGCTACATCAAAACATTTTAATCACATTAAAAGAACTTGGGCCTATCACAACCATTGGTCCAAGTTTATATGAATTAGTAGTATATAATACTCCCACTGTTTCGTTGAAACAAGCGAGACTATATGGAACTACTAACGAATGCTTTGCATCCTCATATGGACTATATAGTCATATTAGGTTTTAGGATGATTATGAACCGTTTGATTTGATCCAACACGAGCCTTGTGTTGGACCTTGGGTCTAAGGTATGTAGTTGTTGATTTTAGTTACGCGTTTAATCCAATTAAACCGTTATTTCCTATTGGGCGTTGGACCCAACTATTCCATTTTGCATACATTTAAACAAAAGGAATACATGAAATAATAATAAGGGCTTATGCCCTTTTACAACATAAATGATGGACTTATGTCCATTTACAACAATCTTGAACTAATCAAATTACATTCAAATCTACACTACCAAGCCCAAACATTCATAATGTAAAGCGGCCAATCACATAGCTCAATTATCGAGGCATTTGGTTCATAATCACCCTTCTCTTAATCAAACACATTTAATTAAGAAAACAACTTTAAAACAATTGGTTTTCGGATCCATAGAATTGATTTAAATGAAACTAAATAAAATGAAAATCCAATTCTCATTTAAAGAGACAAACCATTTTGTTCTCATCTAATTTGGGCCATTTTCTAAAAACAAAAACTTTTGGGGTCACTTTGTAAAAACACAAGAGTCCACAATTTCATGTAATTACAACTTAGAACCCAAACATTTTTAATAATGTCAAAAACATCATTAAAGGAGCAAAACAATTTGTCCTTTAAAGTTTTTGGACCTTAACGTAAAAACGTAAACTTTTGGGCCAAAATGCAAATACACAAAAGTATCAAAACTTTATGTAAGTGCACAAAACACCCAAAAATACCCTATTTAATAGGGTGGCCTGCCATAAGTGGTTTTTATTGGTAAAATTCAAATTTTATACAAAGTTTTGTAAGTGGGTTATGTTAGGTGAGGTAAAGATGAAATAAAATTTTGTATGAAATGATTTATGTCATTCTTTAAAACAAAGTTTGTCTCCCATTAAAATTACTTAATCATTAACCATCACCCACTAAAATTAAATCAAAACTTTATGTAAAAACATAAAACTTTTTGAATCAAAACTTCAAAACTTTTTGTTCTTGGCAAGAACTCCAAGAACATTGAAGAACACTTATGAAAACTCAAAATACATGGCACCAAATTTTTAGTTCCAATATTCATGCTTAAATGAAATACATCTACAACATTTGAGATGCTAAATTTTCTAGCAAAATTTATATTCAAAGCAAGAACAAAGCTTGTAACATTTACAACATTTAAATCATAAAACATGAAAATCACAAAACCCAAAAGGATCCACCATACACTAGACCTAGGCTCTTGATACCACTTGAAGGAAAAATTTTGTCCTAGCTAAGAACATGTATGAACATTTGAATACATATGCTAACAATTAACTCTTTAAAGTAGGCATGCATCCAAAAACAATTCATGAAACCCATGACTTTCAAAGCCTAGTATATGGTGAACCAAAAGACTCTTTAACAACATTAAAGATAATTAAGAATTTAGAGATTCTTTACCCTTGAAGCTCATCCTTGATTACACAAGGGATTCACCCAAGTGGAGGGCCTTCAAGTCACCTCCTTGCTCCTTGGATCTTCCTTGTGATTTTCCTCCTTTTAGTGCTCCTTTGCTTCTTTGAGGATTTGAGG
Organism: Malus fusca; assembly: GCA_035220775.1. Lineage (NCBI taxonomy): Eukaryota > Viridiplantae > Streptophyta > Magnoliopsida > Rosales > Rosaceae > Malus > Malus fusca. The sequence continues at coordinate 15,633,315 of CM069066.1, read as the reverse complement.
ATTAGTTCTCCAAAACACCAAAAGTTTGATGTCTCTATGTCTCTTCACCAAGGATGTAATTTGTGAGGATGAAAATGGATCACTTAGGGAAGTAAATTTGCTAGATAACTTTCCCCAAGTAGCTTAGAAAACCCTAATTGAAAACAAAGCTATAAAGATGAATTTATACTTCATTTCTTAGGTGAGTGGCAAACTTGCAATTAAGCAAACTTGCATACCCTCACCCTAAATGGTTGGCCTATATGGTTATTGGGCTTATTGCCCATTTTGTTTTAGTTGTCATACAACTTAAACATAATGGGCCTTGTGGACCAAAACACTTTTGGGCCCCGAAGCCCTAAAACCAACTTAAAAGCCCAATACGAACATTTCGTATAATTAATTAACTAATTAATTAATCTTGACCATTCTTCAATTAAACCATTTAATTGCTTATCCATTTCATTTAATTGCTTCACATATATCCTTATTTGGTGTGCGATCCATTAGGTTCCAATTAGCGAGGCAGTGGGCGATGTTACTCTTAACTATCGATTGTGAATTGAAACCACATTTCAATTCTCCCTTTTTGATGATTAGTGTTTGCTAATCAATAGGGCTTCCACAAACCATGAGTGACACCTAGCAGTATGTCATGGTTACCCAAGCTAAGTAGAATTGGTTGGAGAACCTATCCAGTTACAATTACAATGCAATACGGTCCTTCTCTAATACAATACTCTTAACCACATTGTTTTAAGTGATAGTTTGTTTCATGTCTACTATCCAATGTGATACTTTCTTATATGATTCCCTTGAATATGATTTGGAACATCTTCCTTAGTCATATTCATTTGCTTTGGCCAAAGACTTTAGAATCATATTTTAGAGTATACTCCTTCCACCATGGAAGGTTAGAGATCCCTTGTTGTGCATTCATATGCCTACATGACTAGATCACATGACCCCAACAATGCCGTGGACAATCCGAGGGAATGCCTTTGTCATGATCAAAGATCAAGGACCTAACCATTAGACATCTATGATGCCTCAGGTCTAAGGACTACTTTGCATATTGTAACCTTAGAGTTCGTACATGACATGTATGTTTGAACTCTCATTAATCGCAGTTCAGTGTACTCGATTACTCTTTCGAGCACCTATGTGTTTGTCTTAGTGTCCAACACCAAATGACTTGAGACTAGTTCATACTCACGTTTGAGTCAACATAACACATACTAACCTTAGCGGATTGTCAATGCCCAATTGGCAATCCTATGGCTAGGAACGTTTTAGGAATGAACATAAGAGAAATGTCTCCTTAATCTAACTCATTAGATCACTTATCTCTTATGTCAAATACATCCTTTGGATTCTCTTATTGATTAAACACATGATTCAATAAATAGTGATTAACAATAAGTATTGCCATTCCGTTAAACATATAAAAGTTTAACATATTAAGTATTCCAAAAAGCTATTACATCAAATGAGTGGCTTTGTGGGCATACTTCCAACAGTTAACCTACGAGCATAAGCTCACTCAACTAGCATATATAAGATATACTAGTGATTGACTTTAGTGCAAGTGGGAGATTGTTGGAAATATGCCCTGAAAGTCAATCTTTGGAAGAAACCTTTCAGGACAATGAATGGATGTATAGATGACTCTTATACATCAAATGGCAAAGATACTAATTAGGACTATCTCTATAAACGATATATGTCCTAAATAGTGAATCCATGGACAATGGATTAATGGAAGATGTGATCTAATGATGTTAGACCACATAGACCTTCTTCACATAACCATAATGTCCAAAAGGTTCCTGGTCATAGGATTGTCGGAGGGATACTGACAATGCATAGACTGGTACATACTATGTCTGCTTCAATTGGAAGAATGGAAAGTCTCATCCCATTCGTGTAAAGACACTAAAACAGGTATGTAGGTGCTCATTATGGGAATGAGTTCACTGAACACAATCGAACGAGAGTACTTGCATGGAGGTCTACTCACATGTCAAGCAAGTAACTCTAATGGTTGGAATAATGTAAGTAGTCATTTGACCTGAGGCATCATCGTTGTCTTGTGGTTAAGTACTTGATCTTTGATTATGTCAAAGTCACTCCATCCGCGGGTGTCCACGGCATAGTCGGGGTTAAGCCACTTAGTCATGAAGGCAAGTGAATGCTCAACAAGGAATCTCTAATCCTCGTTATGAAAGGATGAATACTCTAAGATATGATTTGGGAATCTTCGGCCGAAGTATCGAGCGTAATAAAGGAAAGCGTTCCTATACGGCTCAATTGAATCATATAAGAAGGAATAATCACAGTAGGGGTTTGACATATTATATCCATACCCTAATAGTGTGATTGAGAGTATTGTTTAGAGAAGGATCGAATTACATTGTAATTCCAACTGAATAGGTTCTCCGAACAACTTCTACATTAGTTTGGGTAGCCATGATATATGGTTAGATGTCACTCATGGTTTGTGAGTTCTTCTAGATGATTAAATGTAGTCGTCAAAGAAGAAGGTAAATTAAAAGTAAGTTTTAATTCACTAAGTGATTGGATTATATATAATCAATAGGATTGGTGTCAATCACCTCACTGCCTTGCTAATTAGAACCTAAAACGATTGTTCACCAATACACTCTTGTAGTGAGTAATTAATGGATGATGGAAATAATTAATTGGATTAATTAAGTGTTGTGATTAATTAGAAAGTCTAAAGAAATCATAAAAGCGATATAAGATCGTTTTGGGCTTAAAGAAACGTTCGGGTTTAATTGGGCCCATTGGGCCTAAACCCATTGGGCTTTTATTCAAGCATTGGATGACTTGAAATAAATAAAAGTCCACTTGAAGGGGATTTGACAAAAGAGAACCACCTCTCTCTCTCTAAAACTCTCACAAAGGCCGGCCACCATAGGGGTGATTTATCTAATCATCTTCTCACCCTTTTGGTTCTTCCTTCATCCTTCTCACTACACTAGTGGGTGAGGATCTTTAGAGGTTTTCAATTTTGGAAACTTGAAGAGAACCTAGGAGCACTGATTCTAAACAAAGTGGATGAGGCAAGGAAGGAGGCTAGGCTTAAGGAATTCAAGGAACAAAGGGCTTGGAGGTGGTCCATCCTTGGTCTAAGATCTAGATCAAGAGGTATAAAACTACTCCTAAACTTTGTTCTTATATAAATTTGTTTTTGATGCATCTTACATAAACCTATGCATCTTGAAGGGGATTTGCATGACTATTGCTTTGATATTATTTGATAACATGCTTCCGTTGCTTTCGTATATAAATTTTGAATTGTATATGCATGCTAGTCATTAGAAATCCCACATGAAATCTCATAAATTTCCCTTCAGTTTATCCAATGTTTCATCTTCTTGCTGCAACTTTTCATCCTCCCCGTGGCTAGATTTTGACGTGTTGGGGCTGGTTCCAACTCATTTGCCACTTCTCAACGTGATGGCTTTGGCAAATTCAAATCCTCCCCTTGGATTCACAATGGTTGAACTAGGTAGTTTGCCTTGTTCTCTAAACTGTCCCATGAACTCTTTCACTTGCCCCATTTGCTTCTTCAATTCGTCCACTTCTTTAGCTTGATTTTGTACTCCCTGCGTCAAAGTGGTGAGTAATTAAATAACTTTATCATTATCTAAAGACATACCTGGATTTGGTTGGGCCGAATGTGATTGAGGTTGCATTGGTGCATATGGCATTGGAAACATCCCAGGGGGTGGTGGTCGAAATCCTCCTTATTGTGGAGGTTGTTGAGGCTCCCTCCATTTCATGTTTGGATGATCTCTCCAGCCTGAATTGTACGTGTTGGCGTATGTATCATATTTGGGCTGATTTTGGCTTTGGAACCTAATAACGTTTGCACTTTCCCATCCTCCATTCTCGATCAATTGAGGGCACTTTTCAGATTGGTGTCCTTGCATGGAGCACACGCCACAAATTGTATTTTCTTGCACTTTGGTTTTGTCAACAACCTGTGACATAAGAAGAATGAGATTAGCCAATTGAGATTCAATTTCAAATATTGCACTTACCTCGTTGACATTTTGTTACAATGGGGGTTCCCTTTGTCTAACTCCTTCATATCGTTGAGAGATTGACCATACAATTATACGGAAAAGGAAATTAAATCTCAACGAGGTAAAATTGTATGGTCAATCTCTCAACGAGCTTCACCAGTTGTGGATCGAGGTTGTGGTTGGTGTTCTTTGACTCCTTGCAAGCTCAGCAGTCGATCTATACCTTTGGTTGGTCGTGAGAACCTCAAAAACTTAAGATATCAAGGTGCTCCGACGAGGTGCAATGTTCATCCGTCGTGATCGCGGTGGTTTCATCAAGTTTTAGGACTCTACGAAGTCTTAAAACTTCTTCACGAAGCTTTTAGAAGAATTTTGGAGTGATTTGGACGTGGGAACACTCGAGTTCATCGAATTGCAGAGGTGGCTGGACTATCGAGATTTTTCCGAAGAAATTTTGTTGGTTTTAGGACCTTAAAGTGGTAAAAATGTGTTCCTCTCATCCTAAGCTTCATTTTGGTACAAATTTAATGAATTTTGGATAAGAAATGAAGAAGATATTGAAGTTCTAAGTTTTTCCAGAAATCAGCGATCATAGTGGCGCCGGTGCCGGACTCCGGTGAACCAAGGAAGAAGGAGGCGATTATTCCGCCAAAGTTGACGGAATATTTTAACGGCTTCAGGTATCTTTAACGACATATGCTTTTATTTAACGGAATATTCCCTAATGCTGTTAGGGAATCCGTCAGTGTGTCAGGCACGTGCCTGCGCGTGGGCGGCTCGTCTAGCCGTGCCTTGGTCGGCGCTTGACAACGCATGAGTGATCGGAAAATTTTTCTAAAAATTTGGGGATGTTCATGGGGTTGAGTAGATCACATTGGTATATTCAAACACCCAAATTGAGCAATGTATGAAAAGTTATTAACTATTTTTGTTTATGTGCTTAAAAATAACGTTTAAATAGTTGTTTCGCATATAGGTGAGACCTATCCTGAGAACGAGCGTAGTCAAGCCAGGCTCAGGGGTTACGCCCCTTCCACATATCAGTGAGTGGGCTTTTGGTTTTCAGTATATATATATATACTTGGTATTTTTCCCAGAAAACTAAATTAAATGGTTTGATACTTTGAAATGCTATGTCAAATGCTCCTTATGTTTAATTGTGCATTATTATGGTTACATACATATTGTCGCTTGACGCTGTGGACGCTCAGGTAAGCTTCAGGTGAGTATTGATGGTAGTGATGGTAGTGAGTACATTAGTGCTGAGATATATTTTGAGATTATTATCCTGCACCCCAGTGTTAGTGCTCTGCCCGAGGATAGGGCCTAGCCTTCACGTGATTGTTCACCTCCCGCACTACACGCTCACCTTGGATCCAAGGCAAGTGCCAGCCTGTCGTACAGACCACTTTAGGTGGCTCCGACTCGTAGGTGACTTGCGATACTTCGCACAACCTTAACGTGACCGTAGTACTTGAGCTTATTTATTTACACCCAGCCTGTCGTACAGACCACTTTAGGTGGTTCCAACTTGTGTGCAGAGAACTAGTTGATGAGTTATATAGATCTAGCCGTACAGGTCACGTTATGTGACTCCGGTTTGCATACTATTTCATGTTGATTTATTTCACTTATTTCTTTCTGAGATTTGACATGGTATATTTAGTGGATTTGCTAGTTTGAATATGATTTTGAGATATAAACATGTATGCTATTTTCTGGGAATTATATAGGTTTTACGGCGAGGGGTTACTACTTTTGATAAATGAAATAGTTTTGAAAAGCTTTGTTTTTGCCCACTCACACTTTATGTTTTGTGCCCCTCCAAGTTTTAGGTAGGAGTACTCGTCGGTGGCTCATGAGGAATTGACAGTGGTTCTGACAGATCATCACAAATGTAGGACCATCTTTGGTATTATATGATTAGTATTCGTCCTGCTGGACTACACTTAGGCTACCTACACTCTGGTTATGTGTAGTCATACTTATTCTCGTCTTTCACCTTATCTTATCTAGTACCCTAGTTGGTTTGGTTTTTATTTATTCGTATTTCTTTATATCGTTATTCTTCCGCACTGCGTACATGGCTACATCACCCTCACGTGACGGCCAGCATGCCTTGATTTAGGTCGGGGTGTGTCTGCAACCTGTATGACTAAACTGATGCTCATCAATCTATGCTAGCTCACAAGTCAGAGTTGCCTAATGCAACATATACGACAGGACTGGGTGTAATCATAATATGTGCTCTAGTGATACAATCACGTGAAGACAGGTGTTATCCGACTTGTAATCATAATATATGCTAGCTCACAAGTCGGAGTTTCCTATTGCAACCTATACAACAAGATGTCAGAGTTGCCTATTGCAACCTGTACGACATGACTGGCACCTACTTGGATCCAAGACGAGCGTGCGGTGCAGATGTGAACATACACGCGAAAGACTGGCCTTGGCCCCGGGCGCACACTAACACCGGGTGCAGCGATGATGAGCAAACTACATAAATATAAGCATGCCATAACGATTCAATAATTCTAGTCAACATAATAAACTTACCTGCACATCCCGTAGTATTATTTTAGCATTTCACAACAATACAACATTTCTTATAACATTATTTAATCATGGCATAATAGGCATGAATCAATTCAAAAACATTTGTGGAAACTATAAAACTTTATATATCATATATATAAAAACAAATGTCCACTCACTGATACGTGGTCGGATCGTAGCTTCCTTGCCTTGCTTGACCTCGTACTTCTTCAGGCTAATTTTCTGCTATATGTGAAATAACTAAAATAATTAATAAATTAACACATACACAAAGAGGCTAGGAAAAATCCCCATAGTTCGCTTAAACGGAGGGTTTAAATATACGAAAATGTTCAACTTGACGTCGTGGACCCATACCCTTCAAGCACATGCCGGCCGGTGGCCGGCCGAGCCACCAAGACACCGCCACACGCCAGGGACACGGTAGGTACGCGCTGACAAAAGCTAACAGATTCCAGGGACTATTCCGTTAGAATCTAACATAATATTTCGTTAAGTCTAACGGTGTTACCTAACGGCGTTAGAATATTTCGTTAACTTTAACGCAATATTCCCCTTCTTCTCCAGTCTTCCTCCGCCGTCTGGTTCGTCAGAAACTGGGGAAATCTCGCCGGTTTCTGGAAAATTTTCAAAATACCATAACTTCTTCATTTTCAACCACTTTTAACGAACTTTATATGGATTTGAAGCCTAGGGAGAAGAGAATAAGATTTTACCTCTTAAAAGTCCAAAAGATGGACGGAAGTAGATCAAAATCCACTCGACACTCTCGGCCTTACTTTCATTGTCTCAAACCCAAGGGTCTCCTCGTTGGCTCTACTTCAACACTAGGATAATGGCCTTGGGGAGTCGCCTAGAAGCTTCCAAGACTCCCAAAACTGTGCAACACGGCTGGAAACTGTTGTGTTCCTTCCGAGTGCAATATATAGTTAGTATAATGGCACAAGTAAAGGTGTCAAACCATAGAGACTGATTAGACCTCTATAAATTACTAGCCTTGAAAGAACCCTAACTAAACAATGAAAATAACCAATTGAATATAGGTTTTGTGCGGTTAATGAGAATAACTAAAAATGCAAGAAAAATGTAACAATGAATGATATGTTGATTGAGAAACGATGAGGATGGGTCCAGGGATTTCGAGTTCACCATTACAAAACCAACTCCATGTTTATAAAGTTAAACCGTATTCAATTACCAACCTGTTTCCAAAGTTCGTTTTACATATATATGATCAGCCATATGATGTGTGGTTTTGATCAAATTCTCCTAATCTATAACCTAATTGGGATGTTCAACTTCGGTTCCAAATTAAGAGTCTTTAGCATGCAAGAAAACGTTAAAGAACCAAAGAAAATACATGGCATGATGTTTGCATATTATTCTCTTCATTCATTCACATGTCTACCAAGATTAAGCATGATGTTTACTATAATCTTGATCAAATGATCTGTAAGAAATCCTAATGGTGATCAAACATTAAAATTAACAAAAGATTCAGTGAATGAAACAAGAGATAGATTGATGAATTGAATATTTTAACATAAAAACATAGATCAATTGTGCAAGGCTACATCGAAATCCCTAGCTATGAATTTAGTTACACATCATGTTCACATAGATGAAATTGGAAATACACAACATGAGTGAAAATAAATCAAAAAGAGAGGAAACCCTTGAAGCAATTCTGATGCTGAACTTCTCCAAGAATAGCCTGTCGGGATGAGTCTTCAGTGATGTTGTACTGTATAGAATAGGTGGAGTTTTGAGTGTGGATGAAAAGAGAGAAAAATAGTGACTGGAGTTGTGAAATTCGCTCAAAATGAAAGGTGTATGTGGAAATGGCTGAAAGGCTAGGTTTTATAATGTTAAAGAGCTGTTACAGATTGCTAATACATCCCAGTAATTGGGCCTTTAATTCCCACGTTTTTTTGTTGTTCTTGGTCTTATAAAGAGCCATATTCATCACCATATTCAGTTTCCACTTTTAATTCTTTGTCTACATCAGCATCCTTATTCAATTATCCAATTTTAGCACCATTTTGCCTTATTTGTCCTCAACTAAGCTCCGAAATACGATTAGCTGCACACTAACACAAAAGAGGGTAAAATGCAACAAGTTTAACTCAAAAATATCACAAATGAACTAGGAATGGATGATATAAATGTATGAAATATATGAGTTATCAAATACCCCCAAACCTGGTTTTTGCTGGTCTTTGAGCAAAACTAAAACTGAAAACAAACAAAACAAAGAAAAATCTAACTAGACCACTTTCGCTGGCTAAACGATTGCACTGAGCATGTGCAACAAGCCTTTAAACCTCTAGGTGTCCCTAGTCGGAGGAGTTGTGTCTCCTGAGGGTTTACAGCGATGACGCCCACAAACATCTACAGACTTGACAAATAAATTGGTTAAAACTCACTTGAAACAAACTAATAAGAACCAATGAATGCTTAGTCATACCATCAAACAAAACACTGCCACTTCAAAGAATCATATCATGTGTGTAGTGTAAAAGTATTGCTCCATGACTCATGACTTCAAAAGCACCATACTCAAAGACGGAATATAGAATTTGCCTCAACTCTAATTCTCACAGATTGTTACTCAAATTTTCACTTCGATCCTAAGGTTTTGTCTCTCATCAAACATATATGAGTGAAATTATGTAAAAGGGAATCAAAATTCTCACATATGAAATATGAAATAACAACACAATTTCTGAATATATCTCATGAAAGGAATCAAACACTAAGAATATGGATAGCACACATATTTACCATCACCCATGAATATATCCCCAAAGATTAGCTAGGTCTTCCACAAGGTTGTAATGTAAGGCTTAGGCTAGGGGCTACGAAAGAATGGATAGGAAATACTAGAGCCTGGAACATACCAAAGTGTCTTTGTTGTGAAACCAGCAAGCTCTCCTCTTGAATTGATCTTCGTTGTTTGTTCTTGGAGTCCAGGACACACGTGCTGATGTGAAATATTCCAACACTCAAATTAAAACCCTATGATTGTAGTATATGTAAGTAGGGATCATTTAAGGTCGGGGATTAGAAGGGATGCTAATCTACTCAATTTAAACTTTAAAACACTAAACTAGACTCAAAAACAGAAAACTAGACTCTTATGACTCAAAACTGACCAAATTGACTCAAAATAGCAAAACTAAGTTAAAAAGACTCAAAACAACTACTAAAGAGTGATTTGGACGAATTCTAAACTAACTTGACTCAAAATACTAAATGGGGACAGATTTGAACGAAATTAACTAAACTAAGACACCAAATAAGAACTAAGGGGGTTTTGGACGAATTTGACAAAACTAAGTAAATTGCAACAAACAAAGTAAGTTAAAACAAAATTAAGATGAATTCAAAGGTGAAAAGCTAGTTAGAGGGTCCTTCTCCACAAATGAAACATATGCACATAAATTGATTTCCAATATTGTTTCTTCAAACCATGAATGACAACGCCCCAAATTAATTGTGAATGCACTAATTAACTTTCAGATTTTCCTAAGTTCATTGAATTGAATGGACAACGCATCGCAACCAAATTATTCTTATCAAGTTCCCTATACGAACAGCATGATAGAGATACATATCAAAGATCCTTACGTTCTATGAAAATCATAAGCATTGACATGGCATTCGTAACTATGAACTGCATGATACTCCTGCCAAGAATCTACTTAACACAATTGTGACTAGCAACCTTCACTACTTGTAAATATAAGTTTGTAACTATTAGGTGAAACTCCCTTATATTTTAGCATCAGATTCACGCATGCAAACTAAGTATGCATCCTCAATCAACACACAAGAATAAGTTCTTAATCAAACAGATAAGTAAATCACATTCATGTTTTACGAAACAAAAACTGAAAGTAATCAATTCATATTAAACATATGTCCATGGCTTTGAATTCACCTCTAACTAAAAAGGAATTAGTTCCACATGTTCATAACAATTGAAAAGCAACAGAAAATAAACCTGGAAACGAAACGAGGGAAGAAATAACTCTTAGAACTCCAATGGTTGCTGGTGGCTTGCGCACAAGGTCCTCCTTCTCTAATGGAAGCCACGGCAAAAGCTTCTTCTTCTCCAAAGTTGCGGCAAAGGGTGTTAATTGGTGTTTTGCGCTAAAAGGGGGTGTAGAATTATATGGGGGGTGGTAGGTCGAAATTATGGCTGAAAACATCTATTTATAGGTTAGGGTTTGGCAGAATTTCTGGACGAAAAGGCTTAGGGTTTGCGGCACAAGGCTTGGCCCAATCAAAGGGGGAAAATAACTAGGGTTTCTGGAGGATTTTAGGGTTTCTAGAAGGGTTTAGGGCACCACCTTTCTAGGGCTTCTAGAAAGGTTGTGTTTTGTGCAGAAATTGAGACTTCTAGAAGGGTTTGGGGCGCTACCTTTCGAGGGCTTCTAGAAAGGTTGGTGCGGCACATGTATAAGAGAAGGGATAGGCCTTCTAGAAGGGTTTAGGTCCCCTTGCAGCTGATTACTCATCCTCCAAGTCTTGAATTAATTTCTCCATCTCTTTAGCACATTCCTCGCTTCATTTGATCTTCAAAAACGTCCATTCCTTGTGCTCCACATGCATGCAATCCAATCCAGCCCAAAATTGCTCTAAAATGCTTCAAAATGCACTTTCTTGCCAACTTTGCCAATTGGACCTACAAACACACGAAAATAGCTTAAATCACTATGATAAACACAAACTAACTATGAAAATGCAAGAAAACAAGCTAACTAAGTTGCATAAATATGCTCCTGTCAAATTCCCCCACACTTAGCTTTTGTTGGTCCTCGAGCAAAATAAAGGAAACAAAACGAACAAAACAATCCTAAACCTTCCAACATTCGCCTCAGGGATTTCCAATGAAACATGACACGTTAAAAATCACTACTCCCACATATTTTAGTTATCCTTACCCTCGAGCACATACTTAATCACAGTCACCACTCACTAGCTCGCATTTAATCAAATTAAAACATGGTTTTGATGGTAGTAACATGCCTTAGAGAATTCCCTCAATTCCTCACCGGATATACTTTCTATTTTCTCACATATTTTCTGACTACACTCCTTACACTAAGTATATGTGAGAAGATTGATGTAAACATGTAGACTAACACTTACATATGTTATAAGCAGAGAAAGCACTTTCTAAAATTATTAATACATGTGTATATATATATGATCTCATGAACGGAATGCCACTACTTAGACGTGAGAACCAGGGATACCATATGCTCGTACCAATTTCATGTTGGAAGTATGCCCACAAAGCCACTCATTTGATGTAATAGCTTTTGGAATACTTATTGTATTAAACTATTATATGTTTAATGAAGGGCAAAGCTTGTTGTTAATCACTATTTATTGTATCATGTGTTTAAGCAATAAGGGAATCCAAGGAATGTATTTGATCTAAGAGAGAAGTAATTTAAGTAAGTTAGATTACCGAGACCTTTCTCTTATGTTCATTCCTAAAACGTTCCTAGCCATAGGATTGCCAATTGGGCATTGACAATCCGCTAAGGTTAGTATGTGTTATGTCAACTCAAGCGTGAGTATGACTAGTCTCAAGTCATTTAGTGTTGGACACTAAGACAAACACATAGGTGCTCGAATGAGTAATCGAGTACACTGAACAACGATCAAAAGAGAGTTCGAACATACATGTCATGTAAGAATTCGATAGTTGCAATATGCAAAGTAGTCCTTTGACCTGAGGCATCATAGATGTCTAATGGTTTGGTCCTTGACCTTTGATCATGTCAAAGGCATTCCATTAGAGTGTCCACGGCATTGTTGGGGTCAAGCTATCTAGTCATGTAGGCATATGAATGCACAACAAGGGATCTCTAACCTTCCATGGTGGAAGGAGAATACTCTAAGATATGATTCGAGAGTCTTTGGCCAAAGCATATGAATATGACTTAGGAAGTTTGTTCCAAATCTTATTCAATAAAATCATATGGAGAAGTATCACATTGGATAGTAGACATGAAACAAACTATCACTTAAACAATGTGATTAAGAGTATTGTATTAGAGAATGACCGTATTGCATTGTAGTTGTAACTGGATAGGTTCTCCAACCACTTCTACTTAGCTTGGGTAACCATGACATACTGCTAGGTGTCACTCATGGTTTGTGGAAGCCCTGAAGATTAGCAAACACTAATCTTAATCAAAGGGAGAATTGAAATGTAGTTTCAATTCACAATCGATCGTTAAGAGTAACAATCGCCCACTACCTCGCTAAATGGAACCTAATGGATCGTACACCGAGTAAGGATGAAAGTGAAGAGAATAAATGGAATGGATATGCAATTAAATGGTTTAATTGAAAAATGGTCAAGGTTAATTAATTAGTTAATTAATTATACGAAATGTTCGTATTAGGCTTTTAAGTTGGTTTTGGGCTTCGGGGCCCAAAAGCGTTTTGGTCCACAAGGCCCATCATGTTTGAGTTGTATGACAACTAAAACAAAATGGGCAATTAGCCCAATAACAAAGGTAAGGCCGGCCATAAAGATGATGGTTGCAAACTTGGATTAATTACAAGTTTGCCACTCACTTGAAATGAAGTATAAAATCAACTTTATAGCTTTATTTCTCATTTAGGGTTTTCTTGATGAAAAGAGGTGAAACCTATTCTCTCTTTTTCTCTATAGAGGCCGGCCACTTAGAGAAGTTTTAGCTAGCAATCTATTCTTCTCTAAGTCATCCATTTCATCTTCACAATACATCCTTGGTGAAGAGACTTAGAGACATCAAGCTTTTGGTGTTTTTGGAGAACATATCCTCAAATCCTCAAAGAAGCAAAGGAGCACTAAAAGGAAGAAAATCACAAGGAAGATCCAAGGAGCAAGGAGGTGACTTGAAGGCCCTCCACTTGGGTGAATCCCTTATGTAATCAAGGATGAGCTTCAATGGTAAAGAATCACTAAATCCTTTATTCTCTTTAATGTTGTTAAAGAGTTTGTTGGTTCACCATTCACTAGGCTTTGAAAGTCATGGGTTTTATGAATAAGTTTTTGAATGCATGCCTACTTTAATGTGTTAATAGTTTGCATATGTGTTCAAATATTCTCACATGTTCTTAGCTAGGACAAAATTTTTCCTTCATTTCAAACTCCACATATTGAAACACATAACAATTAAGATAGAAGTCAAAGGGTTGTAATGGGGCTAAGGGTATTGGCTAACAAAGAAAGTTTAAGGATAAACAAAGGTTCTTAAAGCAATAGTAAGCACAAATAATGAAATTAACACTTAGAATTCACTTCCGAATGCAGCAAATAACTTTCAATTCAAATGGGCGATTCACATAACACTTAGGGCCAGATTCAAACTTTTGGACCCTTTCTTCAACAACCAATACTTGTGAGTTCATTCTCACTTCTTTTGAACTCTTTTTCTTTCTACTCGTGTACATAACCTTCCCCCACACTTGATTTCCGCAATATGTTTGATCAAAAGGAATTCCCTCTAAGTTATGCTCCACTATACTTTAAGAACAAGGGTATGGATAGTCCTATTCTAGGATAGGTTGGGATAATGTGGCTAACAAGGAAAATAGGCTAAATAAGGCTCAAATGGGTTAAACCTACAAAATAAATGCATGGGATGAAAGCTTTTTGGCTCTGGTGGTAACTACTAAACAACTTCATCTTGTTATATGTAATGCACTCAATTTTAAGCTTTGAATGAAACGGGCATGAGTTCTAGTATTTGGATCTAAAATGATAAAACGCATTCTAAGTAGCAACCAAGCAAAGAATAATGAGATCATGCAACGACCTTAGAAAACAAGAAATCACAGATTAATAACTCTCCAAATAAAGTTTAGGCTCAAGTCTCTCAGGGTTGTAGTGTTAGTTTGAGTTCCTTCCTTCAAGCATGTTACAAAAACTGATTTTTTTCCTTTGTGATTACATGTGAATTCGTTAATGACAAATACAACCAAGTACTAACCAAATAGCATATCAAACTTCCACCTATGTTTGTAACTTTCATTAACAGTCATGCAATTAAAAACCAAATCCTCATCATTGTATTGGAAGGTACCCTAAGACACAAACACACAAAAACGACTTTAAAACGACTCTTTTTTGGGTTTTTCAAAACTTTTTCTACTTTTTTTTTTCAAATTTTCGTATTTTTCTTTCAAAACACACTAAAACACTTCAAAACACACTAAAAACACTTCAAAACAGTGAGAAACAACTCTAGTGGTGCTAGGTGATAAAAACCCAAGAATTTTCAATAAAAACACTTGTTTACCCCCCCCCCACACTTAAACCAAACATTGTCCTCAATGTTTCAAACATAGACTCACACATAAGAAAGCAAATGACACAACTAACAAACATGACAAGCATGGCAAAGTAAAAGCAATAAAGAGTAGAGTTTAAGAACGCAAATCTGGCTATGGAGCTAGAATTCCATCAAGCCCTCGTTTGAACACATGGGTTGCCTCCCAAGAAGCGCTTGCTTTAATGTCTTCCAGCCGGACGATACCTCTTTTTAAGTTCCATTAGGGCTCATGGCATGGAGGGGTATTTCCTCTACAACATGCTCCTCAAAATACTCATTCATTGGATCTATGAATGGCAGGGGATAATGATCCTTCCTGATTGTGGCGTTTCGCTTCCTAAAGTCAATGTAATTATTCCCACCAGTTTGGATTCGATTGGGCACCTGCACCATACAAGGCAAAAGCCTATTAGTTGAAATATGACTTTGAATTGGAAGAGGTGGCTCACCAATGTGCTGCAATAAAGTGGCAGCACTGTCAACAGATGCACAAAGGGTGCTCTCGGCCAAATTTGATGGTTTGAGGATTGGGGCGTGTTCCTTATGCTTTACTCCAATTCCCTCTTCGTTGGTGGTTCGAAATTCATCCTTCTTAATTGGTGTTGAACTTTCCTACCCTATATTTTTAATTACATCAATGGTAAAACAAGAACGAACATCATTAGGATTCTCAATAAATTCAGAAACTTTAAAGTTAATCGTATCGCCACCAAACTCCATAGTTAAGGCTCCCTTGGCCACGTCAATCTTGGTGTAGGCTGCTTTCATGACACGTCGTCCAAGTAAGATTGGCGATGGTGGAGAATGGGCTGAGTCTTCCATGATTAAGCACATAGAAATCTGCAGGAAAAATCAAGTGACACCTGCACTAAAACATCTTCCAAAACTCATTTCAGATATGTGTGAGAACGATCGACTAATTGGATAATAACTCCATTATTTTTAAGCTCTCCTAGATTCATAGATGCATAAATGGAATATGGCATTACATTAATGGAAGCACCTAAATCTAGCATAGCATGTTCAAACCTTGTATTACCAATTACACAAGGGATGGTGAAACTACCTGGATCTTTGCATTTAGGTGGCAGCTTTCTTTGCAACATTGCAGAGACATTTTCACTTACATGTACCACCTCCTTCTCCGAAATCCGTTTCCTTGTTTTACAAAGCTTCTTAAAAAATTTAGCATACTTCGGAATTTGCTTTATTGCATCAAGGAGTGGGATATTGACTTGCACCTTCCTGAAAGTCTCTAAGATGTCTTTTTCGTCCTCTTCATTCCTGACTTGCATAAATCTGCAAGGGAAAGGCAGATTGGGTGGAATAGGGTTAGAATGAATTAAGTTTGGAACAACCTTACCTGTGGTGGACGGCTTAGAAGCTTTAAGGGGCTGCGGCAAGGGTTTTTCTACCCTTGTCGTGGGCTTGACTTTCTCCTCCTCTTCTAGCAACAGTTTCTCATCCTCATTTTGACTTGATTTGGATGGTTGTGGGTCGGTTCCAACTTGCTTGCCACTTCTCAAAGTGATAGCGTTTGCGGTTTCGAATCCTCCCTTCGGATTGATAACTGTTGAACTAGGCAGTTTGCCTTGCTCTTGAAACTGTCCCATGAATTCAGCCATTTGCCCCATTTGCTTCTTCAATTCACTAACTTCTTTGGCTTGATTTTGTAATCCCTGCATTAATGAAGTTAGTAATTGAAGAACTTTATCATTATCCAATGACAAACCTAAGTTTGATTGAGCAGATTGTGTTGGAAGTTGTGGTGGTATGAATGGCCTTTGATAGAGCCCGGGAGGTGGCTGTCTATATCCCCCTTGTTGTTGAGGTTGTTGGGGCTCCCTCCACTTGAAGTTTGGGTGATCTCTCCAGCCTGGATTATAGGTATTAGAGTATGGATCATTCCGTGGCTGATTTTGGCCTTGATAACCCATGACATTTGCACTTTCCCATCCTCCATTCTCTATCAATTGAGGGCATTGATCATTGAGATGCCCCTGCATATAGCACACTCCACATATGGCCGCACCTTGCACTTTGGTTCCATCAACAACCTGTGACACAAGAACCAATGAGATTAGCCAATTGGGATTGAATTTCAGAAATTGCACTTAGCTTATTCACTTGTTGTTGATGCCGTGGGGGGTCTCTTCCTCCAACTCTTTCATATTGTTGTGCATTCAAGGCCCGATTTGCTATTAAGATCTTTGCAACAACTGGAGTCTTGTCAACCAAAGCACCTCCCGCTGAAGCATCAAGCATTTGTCTCTCAATTGGAAGAAGTCCTTCGTAGAAATATTGAATTAAAAGCTCCTCCTTCATCTGATGTTGTGGGCAAAATGCAACTAACGTCTTGAAACGCTCATAATATGTTGGAAACGATTCTCCTTGGTTTTGTTGAATGCCACTAATTTTCTTCCTCAAAAGAATAACTCTTGAAGTTGGGAAGAATTTCTCCAAGAACGCTTTTTCATTCTTTCCCAAGAAGTGACGGTTCCAAGTGCTAATTCGTAGAGCCAATCTTTAGCCTTGTCCATAAGAGAGAATGGAAAGGCTTTCATCTTCAAAATATTCCCATCCACGTTGATGGGTGTCATACTTGAGCATACTACTTCAAATTCCTTCAAGTGCTTGTTTGGATCTTCCATGGACAGCCCATGGTATTTGGGAATATAATGCAGCAAGCTTCATTTCAACTTAAACTCATCAGTCTTGCCTTGGGTTGCTAGAGGGTATTGAATGCATAAGGACACGACATTGTCCAATCCCGAGGCAGAGAGTTCCTTGATTGTTCGATTATCCACAGCCATGGCTAGTTCTTCCTCTTCTTCTTCTTCTTCTTCAACTTCAGATTCAGAGCTAGAACTAGGTGGATTAGGTTCTGGCTACTTCCTCTTTCTTCTCAAAGTTCTTTCAAAATCGTCGTCAAACTCCAAGATATTTGCACTAATAGGTTGAGAACTTCGAGTCATAACCTAGTACCTAAAACAAAGAAAACACACCAAAACAAAATCAGAAAACAAAACAAAATAGAAATAAACTAGAATGAAACTCACGGCACTAACTAGGGGAAGATTAGCAATTTTGCTAATCCCCGGCAATGGCGCCAAAATTTGATGTGAAATATTCCAACACTCAAATTAAAACCCTATGATTGTAGTATATGTAAGTAGGGATCGTTTAAGGCCGGGGATTAGAAGGGATGCTAATCTACTCAATTTAAACTTTAAAACACTACACTAGACTCAAAAACAAAAAACTAGACTCTTATGACTCAAAACTGACCAAATTGACTCAAAATAGGCAAAACTAAGTTAAAAAACTCAAAACAACTACTAAAGAGTGATTTGGACGAATTCTAAACTAACTTGACTCAAAATACTAAATGGGGGCAGATTTGAATGAAATTAACTAAACTAAGACACCAAATAAGAACTAAGGGGGTTTTTGGACGAATTTGACAAAACTAAGTAAATTGCAGCAAACAAAGTAAGTTAAAACGAAATTAAGATGAATTCAAAGGTGAAAAGCTAGTTAGAGGGTCATTCTCCACACATGAAACATATGCACATAAATTGATTTCCAATATTGTTTCTTCAAACCATGAATGACAACGCCCCAAATTAATTGTGAATGCACTAATTAACTTTCAGATTTTCCTAAGTTCATTGAATTGAATGGTGATAGACGCATATTTATGCGACTTAGTTAACTAGTTTTCTTGCATTTACGTTATTAGTTCTTAGTTATTTTAGTACTTTAAGCTATTTTCGTGTGTTTGTAGGTCCAAAGGGCTAAGGTAGCAAGAAAGTGCATTTTGGTGCATTTTGGAGCAGTTTTGAGCTTGGAATGGATTACATATGTTATGAGCAAGATGGATGGACGAATTTGAAGTCAAATGAGGATAGAAACATGCTAAAAATGTGGTGAAACAAATACAAAGTGCAAGAAGAGATAAATTTCTAGAAGGATTGGCCAAAACTTCACTCAAAACCATGCATACCTCATAAAATTCATCAATGTCGTGGCCTTCCCTTTGTTTCACTTCCACCAGATTTTTTAGTAATGATGCAATGCCTATCTCACCATGACATGTGAGTGGATGATGCAATGCTTAGCTAACCATGACATATGAGTGGATGATGCAATGCTTAGCTAACCATGACATGTGAGTGGATGACTCAATACCTAACCCACCAACAATTCCCACTATTTGCCATGCTCACCTACTCAATTCCACCAAAATTTTGTGTTAAACAAGTCCATCCTCTTCCTATAAATACCATGGTAGCAACCTCATTCAAATGATCCAGAAATTAACCATTCTCCAAACCTTTCCTTGCCTCTCCTACATATCTAAACCCCTTCCCATCCATTCCTCCGAATAACCAACCCTTCAACATCATTCCAACCTTGTTGTTGCGGCAAAGAGAATGAGAAAAGTCCTTGGACGCGCTTGCTATCCAACATGGATCGTTGGAACGTTTAGGTGCTTTCTTTCCTTTGTTTTTCAATGTTTAAATTTGTTTATCTTTGTTTTGTAATAATGAGGAACTAAACCCCCCTTAGCTAGGGGGGAATTCGAAACACATGTCCTTGCTTGCAATATGATTTAATTACTTTTAATTGCGTTTCATAAGTTATGAATTCAATTTACTTATCCGTTCGTATAGAAACTGATTTGTGTATGTTGATTGAGGGTCGACACTTAGTTTGCATGCATGAATTTGATGCTAGAATATAAGGGAGTTTCACCTAATTGTCATGAATTTATATTCACAAGTAGTGAAGGTTGCTAGTCACAATCGCGTTAAGTAAATTCTTGGCAAGAGTAACATGCGTATTCCATAGTTATGAATGCCTCGTCAATGCTTATGATTTTCATAGAACTTAATGATTCTTGCTTGTATCTCTATTATGCAATTCATGTAGGGAACTTGTGAAGAATGCTTTGGGTTGTCGTATGCAATCATCCAACTCAATAAAAGTAGGAAAATCTGAGGGTTAATTTAAGCGTACCTAATTAACTTGGGGCATTGAGAATTAATAAGTTATTGAAATGCAATTGGAAATCATTTTGTATGCAAGCAAGACATGTGTGGAGAAGAACCCCTTAGCTAACCTTCCATCCATTTATTTAAACCAAATTCGTTTTAAAACTTGTTTTGTTTTCCAAAGTTTATGTTTTGTTTCTAAATTCATCAAATCCAAATCCCCCTTTACTTTTAAAGTCTTTTATTTACATTTGTAACTTTGTTTTTATGTTTTTGAGAGGATTTAGCAAGCCCTCCTAATCCCCGGCCTAGAACGATACCCTACTTACATCTATACTACAATTGTCAAAAAGAGGGTTTAATTTGTGTGTCAAGTAATTTTCGCATCAAATGGACAACGCATCGCAACCAAATTATTCTTATCAAGTTCCCTATACGAACAACATGATAGAGATACATATCAAAGATCCTTACGTTCTATGAAAATCATAAGCATTGACATGGCATTCACAACTATGAACTGCATGATACTCCTGCCAAGAATCTACTTAACACGATTGTGACTAGCAACCTTCACTACTTGTAAATATAAGTTTGTAACTATTAGGTGAAACTCTCTTATATTTTAGCATCAGATTCACGCATGCAAACTAAGTATGCATCCTCAATCAACACACAAGAATAAGTTCTTAATCAAACAGATAAGTAAATCACATTCATGTTTTACGAAACAAAAACTGAAAGTAATCAATTCATATTAAACATATGTCCATGGCTTTGAATTCACCTCTAACTAAAAAGGAATTAGTTCCACATGTTCATAACAATTGAAAAGCAACATAAAATAAACATGGAAACGAAACGAGGGAAGAAAGAACTCTTAGAACTCCAATGGTTGCAGGTGGCTTGCGCACAAGGTCCTCCTTCTCCAATGGAAGCCACGGCAAAGGCTTCTTCTTCTCCAAAGTTGCGGCAAAGGGTGTTAATTGGTGTTTTGCGGCTAAAAGGGGGTGTAGAAGTATATGGGGGGTGGTAGGTCGAAATTATGGCTGAAAACATCTATTTATAGGTTAGGGTTTGGCAGAATTTCTGGACAGAAAGGCTTAGGGTTTGCAGCACAAGGCTTGGCCCAATCCAAAAGGGAAAATAACTAGGGTTTCTAGAGGATTTTAGGGTTTCTAAAAGGGTTTAGGGCGCCACCTTTCTAGAGCTTCTAGAAAGGTTGTGTTTTGTGCAGAAATTGAGACTTCTAGAAGGGTTTGGGGCGCCACCTTTCTAGGGCTTCTAGAAAGGTTGGTGCGGCACATGTATAAGAGAAGGGATAGGCCTTCTAGAAAGGTTTTAGGTCCCCTTGCAGCTGATTACTCATCCTCCAAGTCTTGAATTAATTTCTCCATCTCTTTAGCACATTCCTCGCTTCATTTGATCTTCAAAAATGTCCATTCCTTGTGCTCCACAGGCATGCAATCCAATCTAGCCCAAAATTGCTCTAAAATGCTTCAAAATGCACTTTCTTGCCAACTTTGCCAATTAGACCTACAAACACTCGAAACAAGCTTAAATCACTATGATAAACACAAACTAACTATGAAAATGCAAGAAAACAAGCTAACTAAGTCGCATAAATATGCTCTTGTCACTTGTGATAGTGAAGGATTTGGAAATTGCATCTTCTTTATTCATTTTTTTTTTCTTTTCTTTTTTTTTTCAAACTTTTTTTTCTCTTTTTATTTTTCAATTCCAGCATGTGTTACCTCGGTACACGTCATTTTCTTGATGTAGAGCTTAATCATTATCTTTGCCTTCATCACTTTGGTATTCCCCAAACTATAAGGTATGGCTGTAATGGCTAAATATCTCTGATTGAGATGAAATGGTAGGGAAATATAGTGGTGAGAAACGAAAAAGGCTAAAAGTGTTTGGCTTCAAAACGGGGTAATGGCACACACATAAAGGTAGGGAATTTGGCCTTTTAGTGGTTAAAACATGCATAGCCTAACATCGTCTCATTGAGTTCATTCATAGGTGATAATAAACACATGGTATCTGCAACATAGGATTATTCTTAGCATTCAATCAAAGAGAAATAATGAGATCATTTAAAGTGAAATTGAAAGAAAAAGATAGGAGCAAAAACACTTTAAACCCTCTCAAAGAAGCAAATAGGCTCAAAATAACTCACTAGGGTAGTCTCCACTATTCTTCTACCAAAATTTGAGCATGACACTTTAATCACCATACTTAAAGAGTAATAACTTTGTGAACTACAAAAATTATGATATGGAACTTTTCATGACAGCATCATAGTCATATTGTATACACAACCATCATATACATTCACATTAGTAAGCAAAAGCAAACTTTAACCAAAACTGAAATCAAAAGAAAAATTTCAATTTCCAACACCCCCAAACCTAAACTAAGCATTGTCCTCGATGCTTAAAAATGAATGGAATGCATGCAATGCGAATAAGTAAAGGGCACATGGAATGAAAATAAAACAAAGACAAAAAAGAACACAAATAAAAGGAAAGAACACAAACCCAGCTAGGTTGCCTCCTAGCAAGTGCTTTATTTAATGTCTAGGCAAGACATGACAACATGTTTAAGTTGTAAACTCGAGAGAATCCACAACTAGATAAACTTGCTATTGTGCCACATTCTCCAAATAAGCCTTTAAACGCTGCCCATTGACCTTAAAACGAGTGCCATTCTTGATGTTTTCTATCTCCACAGCTCCATGGGGAAATACTTGAATCACTTTGAAAGGTCCAACCCATCTAGACTTCAATTTACCTGAAAAAAGTCGCAAACGTGAGTCATGCAAAAGTACTTTCATACCTGGTTGAAACTTTTTCCTAAGAATTGCTTTGTCATGATAGAGCTTGGTTCGTTCTTTGTAGATCTTAGCATTCTCATATGATTCATTTCTGAGCTCGTCCAACTCATTAAGTTGAAGATTCCTCACTATACCAGCTTCTTTGAGATCAAAATTGAACTTCTTTATGGCCCAATATGCACGGTGCTCGAGCTCCATTGGCAAATGACATGCCTTTCCGAACACAAGTCGATAAGGGCTCATTCCAATTGGGGTCTAGTATGCTGTTCGATAAGCCCAAAGTGCATCATTCAACCTAAGTGACCAATCCTTCCTCGTAGGGTTGACGGTCTTCATCAAAATGTTCTTTATTTCCCTATTACTGATCTTCACTTGGCCCGAGGTTTGAGGATGATATGGAGTTGCCACCTTATGTGTGATGTAAATTAACATTCACTTTACTTAAGTTTAATTCCTAGCATGAATGACATGATGTCATAGTTGCAAGTGCTTTGTCAATGCTTATGATTTTCATTAAACGTAATGATCTTTGATCGTATCTCTATTATGATGTCATGTAGGGAACTTTTGAAGAATACTTTGGGTTGTCGAATGATGTCATCCAATCCAATAAAACAAGGAAAATCTGAGAGTTAACTAGTGATGTCACGGTTAATTTGGAGCATTGTCGTTCATAATTCATTGAAGTAGTAACTCGAAATCGATTTGTTTGCATACATGTCATGTGTGGAGGAAAAGCCTCTAGTTATCCCATCATCCATCTAATTTCCTAAAATTGTTTTCAAACCTGTTTTTAAGTTACAACATGTTTTGTTATTTTAAGTTCGTCCAAAACAAAACCTTCCCCCCTTTACTTTCTTGTTTCAAATTGTTTTAAACTTCTTTTGTTTGTGTTCTAAGTGTTTTGATTCAAGTCCAAACCTTATTTTCGTCCAAAATTGTGTTTAGTGTCAGAAACTGCCTAGTTGGTGTTTTTAGGCAGTTTTGAGTGTTTTTAGCTTATTTTGAGTCTTGTGAACTAGTTTTGAGTCTTTTGAATCTATCATATCGTTTTTAAGTTTGTTTTTGTGTCTTTGAGTCAGTTTAGAATCAATTAGCAATCCCTCCTAATCCCCGGCCTAGAACGATCCCTACTTATACATATACTACAATTGTCAAAAGAGGGCTTAATTTGTGTGTTAAGTTAATTTGTGTGTTTATTTTCATATGTTTTTTTTCCTAGTTGCTGACTTTACTTGTTTTCTTGTTTTAGGTGGTTTATGACTCGAAGTTCTCAACCTGTTCATAAGCACATCCTTGACTTTGATGACGATTTTGAACGAACTTTGAGACGAGCAAGGAATCAACAAGAACCCCAACCTGCACCAGATCTTGAAGAAGACGAAGTACAAGTGGAAGAGGAGGCCACGGCTCAAATTTTTGAAGAAGCACAAGACATGGCAGCGGACAATTGAACAATCAAGGAGCTTTCTGCTTCGGGATTGGACAATGCCGCACCACTTTGCATTCAATACCTCGTGGCTGCCCAAGGAAAGACCGATGAGTTCGAACTAAAGTCTAGCTTATTGCACCATATTCCTAAGTTCCATAGGTTGTCCATGGAAGATCCTCATAAACATTTGAAGGAGTTTGAAGTTGTTTGCTCAAGCATGACCCCAGTGAATGTTGATGGGAGCATTCTGAAAATGAAAGCTTTTCCCTTTTCTCTCTTGGAAAAGGTTAAAGATTGGTTGTATGAACTAGCCCCCGGAACTGTCACATCATGGGAGAGCATGAAACGGGCATTTTTTTAGAAGTTTTTCCCAACTTTGATGCGATGAAAGTTAAGCACTCAAATTAAACCCTCTTATTGTCAAATTGTAGTAAAAATGCAAGTAGGGATCGTTCTAAACCGGGGATTAGGAGGGCTTGCTAAAACCTCTAAACTAACTAAAAAACATAAAAACAAAGTTAAAAACGTTTGAATAGACTCAAAGGACTCAAAACAGATTATAAAGACACAAAACAACTTAAAAACACTCAAAATTGCCTAAAAACACAAACTGGGCATATTTGACTCTAACACAAACTTTGGACGAATTTAGTGTTTTGACTTAAATCAAAACACTCTAAAACACAAACAAAACAGATTTTAAACACTTTGGAACAAGAAAGTAAAATGGGGGTTTTGATTTGGATGAATTCGAAACAAACAAGCAAGTTATAAAACTAGGCAAATTATAAAATGAATTTAAGAAATGAGATGATGGATGGATTAGTTAGAGGTCCATTCTTCGCACATGATACACTTGTACATGAATTGATTTCCAATTGCTTTTCAATAAACTATGATGCTCAACACCCCATATTAACCGTGATGCACAAATTAACCCTCAGATTTTCCTTTACTCATTGAATTGGATGAATGCATGCGACAACCCAAATCATTCTCTAAAAGTCCCCTATATGAAAGCATAATAGAGATACAATCAGAGATCATTACGTTCAATGAAAATCATAAGTGTTGACGATGCAATTATACTATGAATGCATACAATTGCCAAGAATTCAATTAACGCAATTGTGATAAACAACCTTCACTACTCATGAATATAAACTTGTAACGATTAGGTGAAACTCATTTATATTCTAGCATCTAATTCATGCATGAAAACTAAGTATGCATCCTTAATAAACATACAAGAATCAGTTATGAATAAAATAGATAATTGAATTGCAATCACAACTTATCAAATCACAATTGAAAGAAATCAATTCATATCTCAAGCATGTTCATGGCTTCAAACTTCCCCCTAACTAAATAGGGGTTTAGCCACTCATAGTTGCAACAAAATCAGAAAATAACAAAGCAGACATTGAAAGCAAGAACGAAGTACACCTAAAACGCTCCAATCTTCAAGCTTGAAACGCCAAGGACCTTCTTTTTCACCACCTTGTTGCGGCACAAGAAAGGGGAGTGGCTAAATGGAGGTCACGGCAAGGGATGAATGAAAGTGTAAGTGTATGGAGTTGTGAGATGTGAAAATGTAGTGTCTTTGGATGGAGATGGAATCCTTTAGGAAGGGGAATGGTGGATGTATTTATAGGCTAGGGAGAGGATAGTGTATGTTGTGGTAATGAGTGGATGTAATGGGTGTAGTGGGTGAGTGTTGTGATAATGAGTGGATGTAATGGGTGTAGTGGGTTGTGGTAATGAGTGGATGTAATGGGTGTACTGGATGTAATGGGTGTAGTGGGTTGTGGTAATGAGTGGATGTAATAGATGTAGTGGGTGAGTGTTGTAATGAGTGGATGTAATTAGTGTAGTGGGTTGTGGTAAAGAGTGGATGTAATGGGTGTAGTGGGTGAGTGTTTCTAGCCTCTTTTGACTTCAAATTCGTCCATCCATCTTGCTCCATGCATAAGCTATCCAATCTTGGCCAAAAACTGCTCCAAATTGCTCCAAATTGCACTTTCTTGCCAACTTTGCC
This sequence comes from Malus fusca, assembly GCA_035220775.1. Taxonomy (NCBI): domain Eukaryota; kingdom Viridiplantae; phylum Streptophyta; class Magnoliopsida; order Rosales; family Rosaceae; genus Malus; species Malus fusca. Next base: position 15,607,071 of record CM069066.1, on the reverse strand, counting down.
ATTAGGACCTACAAACACACGAAAATAGCTTAAAACACTCTTATAAGCAATAACTAACTAAGTAAGTGCAAGAAAACATGTTAACTAAGTCGCATAAATATGCTCCTATCAAACTTCTCGAATTATTCTTCTACGCAAAAGGATTAGTGGCATTCAGCAAAACCAAGGTGAATCATTTCCAACTTGTTATGAACGTTTTAAAACTCTTGTTGCTTCTTGTCCACAGCACCAAATGAAGGATGAGCTTCTTCTTCAATATTTCTACGAAGGGCTTCTACTAATTGAACGCCAAATGCTAGATGCCTCAGCAGGAAGAGCTTTGGTGGACAAAACCCCCATGGTTGCCAAGACTTTAATTGCTAACCGCGCGTTGAATGCTCAACAATATGAAGGCGTTGGCCAAAGAGACAACCCACGGCAACAACATGTTAATGAGGTAAGTGCTATTTTCGAACTTCAAAATCAAATGGCTAATCTTACTACTCTTCTTTCACAGGTGGTTGAAAAATCAAAAGAACAAAGTGTAGCTGCTTGTGGCGTGTGCTCAATGCAAGGACACCTCACGGATAAGTGCCCTCAATTGATCGAAAATGGAGGGTGGGAATCTGCCAATGCCGTGGGTTTTGGGAGTCAAAACCAACCAAGGAATGATCCGTTCTCGAATACATACAATCCAGGTTGGAAAGATCATTCAGATTTCAAATAGAGGGAGCCCCAACAAACCTAACAACAAAATGCATTAAGGCAGCAACCTCCGGGATTCTACCAAGGGTCGTATGCACCCACACAACCCCAAGCACAACCTGCCCAAAATAACTCAGGTTCGTCTTTTGATAATGCTCAAGTTATTCAATTACTAACTACGTTGGCGCAGGGTTAGGAAAATCAAGCCAAAGACATGCACAATTACGCCAAAGAAGTGCAAAATCAAGCTCGAGAGGTGACTGAATTAAAGAGACAAGTGGGACAAATGGCTGAATTCATGTGGCAATTTAGTAGAGAACAAGGTAAGTTACCTAGTTCGACGGATGTGAATCCAAATGGAGGCTTCGAATCTGCCAAAGCCATCACCTTGCTAAGTGGAAAAGAAGTTGGATCTGATCCCAACCCATCTAAATCCAATCAAAAGGAGGACAAAAAGATGCAATCTGAGGAGAAGGAACAAGGCATGCCCACGGCAAGGATTGAGCAATCTTTGCCGCAGCCACCTACACACCCTAATTCGGCCACCAAAGGTAAGTTGGGTTCAAATTCCATGACTTCTAACTCCATTCCACCCAATGCATCCTTTCCTCGTAGGTTTGTGCAATCAAAGAACGATGAGAGTGACAAAGACATCCTTGACACATTCAGAAAGGTGCAAGTCAACATTCCACTTCTAGATGCAATTAAACAAGTCCTCAAGTATGCTAAGTTCCTGAATGAGCTGTGCACTACAAGGAAAAGGGCTTTGAACAAAAAGGTGGTAAGGGTAAGTGAGAATGTCTCAGCTGTGTTGCAACGAAAATTACCTCTTAAGTGCAAAGATCCCGGCAGGTTTACAATTCCTTGTGTTATAGGAAATACTCGCTTTGAATCTGCCATGTTAGATCTAGGTGCATCAATAAATGTCATGCCTTATTCAATATATGCATCTATGAACTTGGGAGAATTCAAAAATGATGGAGTGATCATTCAATTGGCCGATAGATCTAATGCGTATCCAAAAGGTGTTTTGGAGGATGTTTTAGTGCAGGTGAATCACCTAGTCTTTCCGGCGGACTTCTACGTGCTTGAAATGGAATACTTGAACCATTCCCCTCAATTACCAATCTTACTTGGCCGACCATTCATGAAGACTGCCCGTACAAAGATAGACGTATTCAAAGGAACATTGACCGTGGAATTTGATGGGGAAGTTATTGATTTCAATATTTCTGATGCTATGAGATATCCTCATGATGATCACTCTTGTTTCTCTATTGATGTGATTGACCCTTTGGCACAGGAATTCCTTGATGATTTGAGTGAGGATGCACTTGAAAAGACTCTCACGCAAAGCATTGGACTAAAAAACGAAGGGTTAGCACTTAGGCATGTCCACGGCAACAACAAGGAACACCTTGCCGTGCCTATTCAAGAAGAATTGGTGGAGATGGTTGCTGCCCTAGAGTCAAATCCAAAGCACATTGGTAAGTCTCCTAACCTAATTTCAATTCCCATTTCGACTAACAAGTTACTTCCTTCTGTAATCCAGCCACCTTCCCTAGAGCTTAAACCATTGCCTAGCCATTTGAAATATGTGTTTTTGGGAGAACATGAGACGCTGCCCATCATCATCTCTTCTTCACTAACAGCACAAGATGAGGACAAGTTGGTGAGGGTGCTTCGGGAATACAAAACTGCCATTGGGTGGAGATTGGCCGATATAAAGGGAATTAGCCCTACCACTTGCATGTATAGAATACTCTTGGAAAAATGAGCCAAACCATCTAGAGAAGCACAACGCCGACTCAATCCACCCATGATGGACGTTGTGAAGAAGGAAATCATCAAGCTACTAGATTGTGGAGTGATTTACCCAATTTCTGATAGCAATTGGGTCTCTCCGGTCCAAGTTGTTCCTAAGAAGTCCGGAGTCACTGGTAAAAAGCGAAGATAATGAGGTTGTGCCCACCCGAATCTAAACCGGATGGAGAGTTTGTATTGACTATCGGAAGCTCAACGCTACAACAAGAAAAGATCACTTCCCGCTGCCCTTTATTGATCAAATGCTTGAAAGGTTAGCCGGTCATTCTTTTTATTATTTTCTTGATGGCTATTCGGGTTATAATCAGATTGTGATAGCTCCTGATGACCAAGAAAAGACTACCTTCACATGTCCATTTGGTACCTTTGCTTATCGACGGATGCTATTTGGGCTATGCAACACACCAGCCACATTCCAAATGTGTATGGTAAGTATTTTCTCAGAATTTGTGGAAAAGATCATTGAAGTGTTTATGGATGACTTTAGTGTTTTTGGTGACTCATTTGATGCATGCTTGAATAATCTAACTTTGAGCTTACAACGATGCATCGAAACTAATCTTGTCTTGAATTGGGAAAAGTGCCATTTTATGGTAAAACAAGGTATAGTTTTGGGGCATATCATATCAGAAAAAAGGATTGAGGTTGACAAATCCAAAATAGATCTTGTACGTCACTTACCCTCTCCCACTTCGGTGAGGGAGGTTCGTTTTTTTCTTGGCCATGCAGGATTTTATAGGAAATTCATCAAGGATTTCTCAAAAATCTCCCAACCCCTTTGCCGTTTACTCCAAAAGGAAGTAGCCTTCGAGTTCAACAAGGACTGTGAGACCGCTTTCAAAACCCTCAAGGACATGTTGACTTCGACCCCCATCATCATGCCACCAGATTGGAGCCTTCCATTTGAGCTAATGTGTGATGCATCCGACTATGCCATTGGTGTTGTTTTAGGCCAAATGAGGAACAAATAGCCCCACATCATCCATTACGCCTCCCGGGCCCTAAATGATGCTCAATTGAATTATTCTACCACTGAGAAAGAACTTCTTGCAGTTGTCTTTGCTTTAGATAAATTTCGTTCATACTTACTTGGCACTAAAGTGATTGTATATTCTGACCATGCAGCTTTGAAGTATCTTCTCACCAAGAAGAATGCCAAACCAAGGCTGATTCGTTGGATGCTCCTACTTCAAGAGTTCAACATTGAAATTAGAGACAAAAAGGGGAGTGAAAACGTGGTGGCTGACCACCTCAGCCGTTTGGTGCACATTGAGGACTCTTTACCCATTCTAGAGACATTCCCTGACGTGCAATTGTTGTCCCTAGAGGTAAGTGAGCCCTGGTATGCTGATTTGGTCAATTATTTGGTCACAAAACAAATTCCTAGCACTCTAGATAAATACAAGAGTGATAAACTCATAAATGATGCATGATTTTATGTGTGGGATGATCCATATTTGTGGAAGTATTGTCCTGACCAGATTATTCGTAGATGTGTGCACAATTCTGAGTTTAATTCAATTCTTGCATTCTGCCATAGTTATGCATGTGGGGGTCATTTTGGCACCCAAAGGACGGCCCTTAAGGTTTTAGAGAGTAGTTTCTATTGGCCTACATTGTTTAAGGATGCTAGAACGTTTTGCATAACTTGTGATAGATGTCAAAGAACAGGTACAATAGGTGCCAAGGACTAAATGCCGCAAACCCCCATCTTTAATGTGGAGATCTTTGACGTATGGGGTATAGATTTCATGGGACCCTTTCCGCCCTCATATGGTTTTACTTATATTTTGCTAACCGTTGATTATGTATTGAAATGGGTGGAAGCCAAAGCCACCCATACTAACGATTCTAAAGTGGTTGCAGATTTTATCAAGGCTAACATATTTTCCAGATTTGGCATGCCGAGGGTGTTCATAAGCGATGGAGGCTCCCACTTTTGCAATCACACCATTGAGGCGCTGTTTAAAAAGTACAATGTTAAGCATCGGGTTCCCACGTCATACCACCCTTAAACAAGTGGCCAAGCCGAAGTTTCGAATAGAGAAATCAAGCAAATCTTCGATAAGACTGTTGGGCCAACCCGGAAGGATTGGAGCTTGCGTTTAGACGATACACTGTGGGCATATCGCACTGCCTACAAAACACCTCTAGGGATGTCTCAATTTCGATTAATCTATGGCAAGCCGTGTCACCTACCTGTGGAACTAGAGCACAAGGCCCATTGGGCTGTGAAAACATTCAATTTGGACTTGGATGCTGCTGGAATGAATAGAAAGCTCCAATTGAATGAACTTGAGGATATAAGGAATGAAGCTTATGAGAATGCACAAATTTACAAGGAGAAAACAAAGGCGTTTCATGACAAAATGATTCGGGGAAAAACATTCTCAATTGGACAGAAAGTGCTGCTATTCAATTCCTGTCTACGTTTGTTCCCTGGTAAGTTACGTTTTAAGTGGATTGGGCCGTTTATTGTTACTAATGTTTTTCCCCATGGTGCAGTCCAAGTTAAAAGCTTAAGGAACGGCAACGAATTCAAGGTGAACGGGCATCGTTTGAAGCTATACTATGAGAGTGGTGTGGGGCAAATTGTGGAAGAAATCTCACTCACTGCCGTGGGCCCTATCCAAGCCTAGAACGAAGTTTCGTCTAGCTGCAAGACGTTAAAGCAAGCGTTTCTTGGGAGGCAACCCATGCATTCAAATAAGGAAGATCTTTGAATCGCTCCACAATCAGTTTTGCATTCCTAAAAACCTCCCCTTTAGTGCATTTATTTTGCCATGTTTGTCATATTTATTTATTGCTTGTTTGATTGTTTTTGGTGTGGCTTCATGTTTGAAACATTGACAGGTAAACAAGCTGTTTTTACATTAATTTTCGTGGAAAATGAACATTAGGTAGAAAGGTAGAAAAGTACAAAAATGTGCAAACAAACAGGAAGGAGCCGTCATTGGTCAGGTGGTGCCTCAGCATTCGACGGAGCTCCAGAAAGACGAAGCGCCAGAGTTTGATTTTATGGAGCCTCAACACTCGGTGAAGTGCCAGAAGACGAAGGCAGAAGTTACCTCTGGAGTAACGCCACAAACCTTTGATGATCACTCTGAATCCGAACTTCGAACTCTTGCAGCTGATCAAGCTTCCTCTTCATACTCATTGAGTAATTAGTTGCGAGCATGTGTAACTCTTTATTCTCGTGCCTAAGCACTCTTATCTCTTGCCGAAGACTAGCCACCTCAGCCATCAAAGACTCAACCTGACGAGATCGAGCAAGAAGGCGTTGGCCCATGTTTGATATTGAGCCTGCACATCAGACACTGAAGGCCAGAGAGTCCTAAACAGCCAGCTCGTCGAACCGCCTAGAAAGTATCCTACTGTCTCTTGGAGTGAGAAGATTTCTAGCCACCACCGAAGCGGTTGTATCGTTCGTCATCACAGAATCCCCAACTGTAAGAAGATCATTGGGGGATAAGAAGGACGGCTGCCAAATGTTGTTTGGAGAAGACATGTCAATATCTTCCCCGACATTCAAGTTAAGACGACGGTCAGAAGGGCAAGACATTTCTGAATGTGTTGAAGAAAAAGAAGAGGTCGGACAAATCAAGATCTTAGAAGTGCAAGAAGGGAGCTTCTATAGGCGGAAATTCAAGTGTGATTTGGAACGTAATGCGTGCCTCTATAAAAATCAGCACTCGACGGAGCTTCAGAAATCGAAAAGGCGCCCGCTCAGAAATCAAAAATGCGCTTGCTCAGAAATCGAAGAGGCGCCTGCTTTCTTAAAAGTCGAAGAGGCGCTTGCTTTCAGAACCCACGGGCCGATCTCTTTTTTCAGACGTGTCAGCACCTGTCACATGCAACCTCTGCACTCGACAGAGCTCGAGAAAGAAGAGGTGCCTGCTCAAAAATCGAAGAGGCGCTTGCTTTCTCAAAAGCTGGGCCTGCTCAGAAACCACGAGCCAATCTTCTTTTCCAGACTTGTCAGCACCTGTCACATGCAACCTCAGCTTTGTGCAAATTACAAGCCACTTTATCAAAGATTTCTGACAAAGTAGAAAGCGCGTGAATCTTAATGTTCAATCACCCAACGGTTGCCGACAAGAGTAAAAGAATAGTGCCTCTACCAGTTATGAAGAAATTCCTATAAATGTCAACCTTCACAGCAAGGCAGACTTACTCAACTTTTCTTCATCTCCGAGAATGCATTCCCAATGAAGCCTCTCGAGTTACTCAGTGTTCCTCATCCCCTAGGGTACCTCTGCAAATACGTCATCGAGAGCAAAAGTATTTTATATCATGAAGGTTGAAAGCAAGAGTATCTCATATCATGCTTTCTCCCTGTCTTTTTCCTTGTCTTTGTGACAAGGAGAAAGAGAGCAATCAGCCAGCACTTGGTGTCAATCTTCCTATCTAAGAACCGACTGCCTGGAACTTCTTCCTGATTGCTTACCTAGCATTGCTCTCGAGTGCTCATCTTCAACTGCTGATGTACTTCCGAAGAAGATACCACATCTGCCTGGAGAACAGATAAGGCAAGTGAAAATGATACCTTGAAGCATGTGGAGACAACGTGCTAATTCATCATCAAATAAGCTGAGGATCACTTGCCATGCGAGACTGCTCATGGTCTGATTTCCTCCAAGATCAAGTCTCATTTTCCTTGCTAAGAAGTTCCCCAGCCCAGTTCAAGAATAAACCTGTGGAAAGATACTTCTTCAAAAGCAAAAATACCTCATATCATCAGAGTCGAAGGCAAAGATATCTCATGGCATGCTTTTCCTTTACCTTTGCTCTTGCCTGCGGGACAAGGAGAAAGAAAGCAATCGGTCGGCACTTGGACAGATTGAACAAAGAAACAGACCATCACATCTACCTCGTGCCTGCCTGCCATGCAGAAGAAACAAGCAGAGAAGAATACTGCCTGCACAATCAATCAACCCAGCAGAATGAGTCTGAGTTGAAACCAAGAGCTCGAGAAGCTTCAACAACATATTGACGCATCAGTCGCCAAAGAGCAAAGTATCGCCATACAATGCCATCAAATCACCACCACCAAGGAATTCTCCTCTTCCTTTCAATCCAGTTCAAGATCAAAGTTGTGGAAAGTCAACAAGATCATCTACCTCCATAACCAGATTTGCGTTCCTAAACTCTACTCTTTCTTGTTTTTACTATGCCATACTTGTCATGTTTTATTAGTTGTGTTGTTTGCTTGTTTGAGTGTAAGTCTATGTTTGAAACATTGAGGACAATGTTTGGTTTAAGTGTGGGGGGGTAAACAAGCTGTTTTGCATGATTTTCGTGGGTTTTATTTACCTATCACTTACAATATTGTTTTTCACTGTTTTTAAGTGTTTGTAGTGTGTTTTGAAGCATTTTAGTATGTTTTGACATAAAAATCCAAAATTTTGATAAAAATTTGAAAAATTGTTGTGAAAAAGCCAAAAAAGAGTTATTTTTGTGTGTTGTTTGTGTCTTAGGATACCTTCCAACACAATGATGAGGATTCGGTTTTTAATTGCATGACTGTTAAAGAAAGTTACAAACATGGATGGAAGTTTGATATGCTCTTTGGCTAATACTTGGTTATAGCTATAATTTATGAATTCACATGTAATCACAAAGGATAAAATCAGTTTTTGTAACATGCTTGAAGGAAGGAACTCAAATTAACGCTACAACCCTATGAGACTTGAGCCTAAAACGTTCTATGGAGAGTTAATAATATGTGCATCGTTGTTTTCTAAAGTCGTTGCATGATCTCATTATTCTTTGCTTGGTTGCTATTTAGAATGCATTTCATCATTATAGATCCAAATACTAGAACTCATGCCCGTTCCATTCAAAGCATAACATTGATTTGCATAACACATATTCAAGATGAAGTTGTTTAGTGAACCAAAGTCAAATAGCCGAACCCACCTTTGTCATTTGTTTTGTAGGTTTAAACCCCGTTGAGCCTTGTTTAGCCTATTTTCTTTGTTAAACCACATCATCTCTACCTAACCTAGAATAGGACTATCCATACCCTTGTTCTTGAAGTATAGTGGAGCATAACTTAGAAAGAATTCATTTTGATCAACATTATTGCAAAAAACAAGTGTGGGGGAATTTGGATTTCAAGGTTGTGTTTTTGTGTGCCAAAGAAAGTGGGCATGGCAGAGAGAAAAATTCGTGGAAAAAGAAAAAGAAAAGAAAAATAAATGCATGAAAAGAATGAAAAACAGTTGAAAATAAGTGAGAATGAACTCACATGTGTTGGTTGTTGAAGAAAGGGTCCAAAAGTTTGAAATTGACCCTAAGGTGTTGCATGAATCTTCCCTTGTGTTTAAAAGTAGATTTCTGCATTCTAAAGAGAATTCTAAGTGCCTAAATCATTACTTTGCTCACTATTGCTTTAAGAACGTTTGTTTACCCTTACCTTTCTTTGTTAGCCAACACCCTTAACCCCGTTACAACCCTTGACTTCCATCTTGAGTGTTGTGTGTTTCAATATGTGGAGTTTGAAATTGGTATGAGCATATGGTGTCACTGATTCTCGCATCTAAGTAGTAGCATTCCATTCATGAGATCATATCTAAACATGCTTAATAACTCCAGAAAATTGTTTTCTTTGTTATACATATATGTGAGTGTTCGTTTTCATGTTTACATCAATCTTCTCACATATAAGTAGTGTAGGGTGTGTAGTCAGAAAATGTGTGTGAAAATAGAGAGTATCTTGTAAGGAATTGAGCAAATTATCTAAGGCATGTTACTACATTCAAAACATCGTTTTAATTGGTTAAATGTGAACCAGTAAGTGGTGACTATAATTAAGTGCTCAAATGTGAAGATGACTAAAATCTGTGGGAATGATGATTTTTAATTTGTCATGTGCATTGGAAATCCCTGAGGCAAATGTTGGAAGGATTAGAGTGTGTGTTGTTAACTTTGTTTTGTTTGTTTGCTTCGTTTTGCTCGAGGACTAGCAAAAAGCTAAGTGTGGGGGAATTTGATAGGAGCATATTTATGCGACTTAGTTAACATGTTTTCTTACATTTACCTAGCTAGTTGTTGCTTATAAGAGTGTTTTAAGCTATTTTCGTGTGTTTGTAGGTCCTAATAACAAAGTTGGCAAGAAAGTGCATTTTGGTGCATTTTGGAGCAATTTTGGGCTGAAATGGATTGCATGCATATGGAGCAAGTTGGATGGACGTTTTTGGTGTTTTAAAAAGGGTTTCAACATAAGCAAAAATCTGAATAATGAAGTTGAAGTGTGGAAGTGTGCACATACATACACTTAAGGAACAATTTGAAAGGAAAAGAAGTGAAATATGTCATTTGTTGGATTGCTTTACAAGTTGTATTCACATTTCCAGCAACTACAAACATAATTGCATGCTGAAATGATGCATAGCATGTGTGTGAAAGTGTCTAGCAGCTGGTGCATGTGTGAAAAGGTGTAAAGTGGCCAAAAGTTGGTGTTTGCAAGATGAAATGATGCAAAACATGTGTGTGAAATTTGTCTAACAGCTAGTACATGTGAAATTGAGCTGGAACACATGGCAAAGAGTGCAGAAAATCAAGTTTGAAGGCACATGGACAGTTGCAAAGGAGTTGAATTGGCAAGAGAGGAATAATTGCCTTTTGTTTAAGGCAAGACACATGACAAAAGGGCATGTGCACTAGCTGTTTTTGCATCATTTGGTCTTTGTTTGTATTGTTTATTCAGGCCACTTGAGTGATTCTTTGCTTTTGAGCTTCTATAAATGGAGAGTGAAGGGAAGAACAACACAACTACACTACATCACAAACACATTCAGCCATTCCCCTTTCTTTGCCGCAACATACCATCCAAACTCTCCCAAACACAATTCCAGCAACCTTTCATCCAAAGCCGTGGGGATCCATCCTCCACCACCATTCAACACAACCAAAAACACATCCAAACACTCATTGCCGCAGCCAACCCTCATCCATACACATCCATGCATCCTCTCAGCCATTATTCCATACAAATCACCACCCAAACCTTACACCAAACCTTGTGCCGTGAGTGAAGAAAGAAGGAAGAACTCTTGGATGTTCAAGCTTGATTGTTAAAGCATTCGAGGTGTAATTCGTTCTATACTTACAATGTTTAAATTCATTTTCTTTCGTTTTGTTGTGAACATGAGTGGCTAAACCCATCTTGGCTAGGGGTGATTTCAAAGCCATGATTATGCATGCAATATGAGTTGATAAATTCCAGTTATGAATTCTTGAATCGTGAATGCAATTGGCTTAACTGTTTAATTGATAACTTATTTGTGTTTGTTGATTGAGGGTCGACACTTAATTGGCATGCATAAATCTGATGCTAGAGTATAAGGAAGTTTCACATAATCGTTACAAACTTATATTCATATGTAGTGAAGGTTGTTGATCACAATCGCGTTAAGTTTAATTCCTAGCATGAATGACATGATGTCATAGTTGCAAGTGCTTTGTCAATGCTTATGATTTTCACTAAACGTAATGATCTTTGATCGTATCTCTATTATGATGTCATGTAGGGAACTTTTGAAGAATACTTTGGGTTGTCGAATGATGTCATCCAATCCAATAAAACAAGGAAAATCTGAGAGTTAACTAGTGATGTCACGGTTAATTTGGAGCATTGTCGTTCATAATTCATTGAAGTAGTAACTCGAAATCGAGTTGTTTGCATACATGTCATGTGTGGAGGAAAAGCCTCTAGTTATCCTATCATCCATCTAATTCCCTAAAATTGTTTTCAAACCTGTTTTTAAGTTACAACCTATTTTGTTATTTTAAGTTCGTCCAAAACAAAACCTTCCCCCCTTTACTTTCTTGTTTCAAATTGTTTTAAACTTCTTTTGTTTGTGTTCTAAGTGTTTTGATTCAAGTCCAAACCTTATTTTCGTCCAAAATTGTGTTTAGTGTCAGAAACTGCCTAGTTAGTGTTTTTAGGCAGTTTTGAGTGTTTTTATCTTATTTTGAGTCTTGTGAACTAGTTTTGAGTCTTTTGAATCTATCCTATCGTTTTTAAGTTTGTTTTTGTGTCTTTCAGTCAGTTTAGAATCAATTAGCAATCCCTCCTAATCCCCGGCCTAGAACGATCCCTACTTATACATATACTACAATTGTCAAAAAATGGTTTAATTTGTGTGTTCTGTTAATTTTCGCATCAGTTACACATCATGTTTGTTGGAAATGTGCCCTAAAGCCATTCATATGATGATACTTTACGGATATTTCACATGTTAAACTAATCTAGTTTACATATAAAGGGCAAAGATTATTGTTTGAGACGTCTCATATAAATGTTATATGCTTAAACGATAAAGTCCAAGGAATATGTGATTGGAAGAATGCAATCTAATGAAGTTAGATTAATGAGACCATTCTTTCGTAGACACATCCTAAACGTTCCTGATCATAGGATTGCCAATTGGGCATTGACAGTCCGATAAGATCAGTACGTGCTATGTCTTCTCTCAGGGAGAGTGACTAGTCTCGAGTCATTGGTGTGTGTGACATCAAGACAAGTACGTAGGTGCTCAATAGAGAATGAGTTCACTGAACACGATCAACGAGGAGTTCTCATACTCATGTCACATGAGAACTCATGTTTGGGATAATGCAAATTAGTCCTTTGACCTGAGGCATCACAGTTGTTGTCTTGTGGTTAAGTCCTTGATCTTTGATTATGTCAAAGTCACCCCATCGGGGTGTCCACGACATCATTGGGGTTAAGCCACTTAGTCATGGAGACAAGTGAATGCGCAACAAGGGATCTCTAACCTTCAATTGGCTTGAGGGAGAATACTCTATGATATGATTAAAATCTCTGGCCAGAGTATGAATGAGATTTGGGAATGCGTTCCAATTCACATTCAAAGTAATCATATAAGCACAAGAATCACATTGGATAGTAGACATGAATAAATAAACTATCAAACCAAACAATGTGGTCAAGAGTATTAGATTAGAGAAAGACCGTATTGCATTTGTAATCCTAAACTGAATAGGTTCTCTACCTCTTCTGATTAGCTTGGGTAGCCATGATATGCTGCTAGGTGTCACTCATGGTTTGTGGAAGCCCTAAACGTGTGTAATCACTAAAGGGAGAATTGAAAGTAAGTTTCAATTCACAATCGATGTAAAATGGTTTTAATCGCCCACTGCCTCGCTAAAAGGAACCTAATGTATCGTACACCGTGTAAGGTGGAGATTGAAGAAACAAAGGAGATGAATAAGAATAATTAAATGGTTTAATTATTTATGGCAATGATTAATTAATATGTTAATTAATCAAACGAATAAGTTCGTTAAAGACCTCGGGATAGTTTTGGACCTTAAGGCCCAATGGGCTTCGAACGTCAAAGCCCATTGACTTAAGTTGTATGACAACTTAATGAATAAAGATTCACAAAGGCCCAAAAGCCCATATCCATTTAGTGTTGAATTAGGGTTTTTGGTTCTTTAGGTCATTTAAAGAAGTGACTATATAAAGAACTTTATAACCTAAAATTCATAAGTTGTTGATTTTAGAGAAAATTGGTGAGAACACAAAGCTTCCATTTCTCTCTAAGAGGCCAACCACCTTGGGGGATATTGTCTAGCAATTCTACTTCCTCAAGGTCACTCATTTCCTCTCCAATCCAACCTTGGTGTAGAATCTTTAGAGGTTCTCTATTTTGGGAACTTGGAGAATCTATTTCATTCAACCAAATCCATGGAGCTAAGAAGCAAGGAATGAAGGCCCTATCTCTTGGGTGATTATCCTTTGCATATGCAAAGAGGAATCTACAAAGGTAAATATTTCTCAACTAATAAATGTTGATTTAAAAGTTGAGTCAAGGTTCACCAATCTACTAGGCTTTGAATTTCATGGTTGATGTTTTGTTTTTTAGTGCATGCAAGCATGATTCCGCCTTTAATTTGTTAATTGCATGCTATTGATGTTGCTCAAATAAACATGTTTTTCACAAAATTTCCTTCAATGTTCACATAGATGAAATTGGAAATACACAACATGAGTGAAAATAAATCAAAGAGAGAGGAAACCCTTGAAGCAATTCTGATGTTGAACTTCTCCAAGAATAGCCTGTCGGGATGAGTCTTCGGTGATGTTAGACTGTATAGAATGGGTGGAGTTTTGAGTGTGGATGAAAAGAGAGAAAAATAGTGACTGGAGTTGTGAAATTCGCTCAGAATGAAAGGTGTATGTGAAAATGGCTGAAAGGCTAGGTTTTATAATGTTAAAGAGCTGTTACAGATTGCCAATACATCCCAGTAATTGGGCATTTAATTCCCACATTTTTTTGCTGTTATTGGTCTTATAAAGAGCCATATTCATCACCATATTCAGTTTCCACTTTTAATTCTTTGTCTACATCAGCATCCTTATTCGATTCTCCACTTTTAGCACCATTTTGCCTTATCTGTCCTCAACTGAGCTCTGAAATACGATTAGTTGCACACTAACACAAAAGAGGGTAAAATGCAATAAGTTTAACTTAAAAATATCACAAAGGGACTAGGAATGGATGATATAAATGTATGAAATATATGAGTTATCAGAAACAGGTCGAAGTAAAACCCACTGAGTCGGAGCTTCGGAGTTGATGAGTCAAAACTCGATCATTTTCGAATCGGCTTGTACGGCTGGGTTCGTGGGTTCAAGATGAGTGTGATGGTGGTGTTTTTTAGTTCAATCTGCAAGTTTTGATGATGGTGTGTGTGTGTTGCAGAAGGGAGAGAGTCACAGGCGAGGGAGTGAGAGAATGAGAAGGTGAGAGAGAGAGAGACAGCTTTCTGATTGGGCAGAGAGGAGAAAGAGTGATCTGATTGGTGGAAAAGAAAGAAAATCTGATTAGGTGAGGGAATTGAGGAAATGAACTGATTGGTGAGGGGGATGGGTACACGGGTCAATTTTAAAGAAGAAAAACGATAAGGTTTTCAGATTTTGTACAGTAAGTCGTACACAAAAATCCATCACCTTATCAAAAACAGTGTTTCCAACACTGATAAATTAACACACGTGTGTACAACTCTACCCTTTGTTAATGTACTTTAATTGTGCGTAACTTTTTCGTTATTGATCTGATTCGGGTCTAATTCATGCTCACGCGATCATAACAATGAGTACTAATTAATTATGATAACGAGAAAAACAAATTAAAGCCAAATAACCACATCCATGGCACTTTGCCCACAAGGGCATAAATGTCAATTTACACACTCGGGGAGAAAATTACATGGGAAATTAGGGACGGGCCCTCACAACATCAACATGAGTGATGCACAAACAATGTTATTTCGTCTTTCACAAGTATCACAATATATTCTTAACGAATAGCATTTCAGCAATAATTCCATAACCAATAACAAGTAAACACTCAATTGAAGCAATTAGCCAATAAATATCCAACCACATTAATCAACCAAACAAATCGTGAATATTATTTCATGAAATTTAATAAAATCAATTTTCGTCAAGGTCTGCCGTATTTCCCCTACCTGAACTCCAAAGCTAAAACGAAGATCCACATCACTACCGCAATAGCTAGACTCCACGTACTTGAACAAGCGCCTTGATCACGCCTAAATCACCATGTATTTCTTCCACCCTATTTCTTTTCTAATCTCTCTCCAAATAAACCTATATATATATATACCTGGCAATTCCTTATCCGACCCGTTAACACGACACGTAAATGACACAAAAATAATGGGTTTAGGGTCAACACGATAACTAATCGGGTCGTTATTGGGTCACACGATAAGAACCTGTTAACAACGGGTCCTTAATAGGTTTACACGAGAATTACACGCGGGTAATCTGTTTCGACACGATAAGAAAAAAATATTTTGATGATTTTAATTTTTTAAACTACTAAAAAACTTACAGTAAAATTCAATAGATATAGTGGATATGTATCTATTGTTTATTAGTTATTATTGAATTATTATTGATATAAATTTTAAAAATTTAAGTTTTATTTATTTATTTATTTTTATAGTAGACTATATGCAAAAAGTGTGACAGCCCGTCCCAAAAATAAATTGCGAATGGCGTGAAAAGACGATGTTGCCCTTGGACATTGAATTTTTCGTGGTATGTGTGTGTGGTTAAAATTATGGAAGTGGACCAAATAGGTTAAGTTCCTATTAATTTGGAACCATTTGCAAGTGATGAGATAATTGGTTTTGATTGGGTGTATAATTTTGGACCACACAACCCTATCATTTCTCTCTCTCACTCCCGTACCCTCTCTCTCTCACAGAACTCTCTCTCTCTCCTCCCTCTCGGTTTCTCTCTCTCCTCCGAACCGTACGGACCAAGAACAAAACCCTTGCAAACTTCACAGATCGAGGATTTTAAAGTCACCATTGTGTTCGTGAGGACCCTACGAGCACATCCATACCCATTTCAGGTAAGAACTCGTATGATTTCACGTCGAAATCATGAGCACCGAATTAAGCACTGTTCATGAACTTTTTATTGGTTGGTTTTTAGGACGATCCAAGCTCACCACCAGCTCTAGGAGGTTCCCACGAAGCTCGGAGTGCTTCGTTGCGTCGATTTGGACGTCGGGATCACGAAGTTCCAAGGTGGCCGGTTTTTGGGGAATTGCTTTGTCGAGATTCAGGCGTTTTTAGAGGTTTTTGAAGGTATGGACTTCTTCCTCTCTTGATTTAGAGCATGTAGGAAGAAATTTGAGTCAAAATGGTGAAGAAAGGGCCGAGAAAACCCGAGTTGCAGGTTTACCCAGTTTCCGGCGCCGGTGGCACTGTGCCAGCGACGTGAGGAAGAAGGAGACGCGAGTGGGGGCGCGTGCGTCACTAAAAATTTATTATAAAAAATTGTCGACGTCCGTGACGTCGAGTAGGTCACTGTGGTATATTCATATACCCAAATTGAGCACCGTATGAGAAGTTATTAAGAATTGTTGGTTAGGTGCTTTAAATAACGTTTTATAGTTTTCGCATTTAGGTGAAAATGTGAATTGACGATCCGACCGTTGGATCGTCACCAAACTTTGATGTGTTGTAATACGTAATATTTGAGGATTATAGGAACTTACGGATTGGGAATCCGATTTACGGATCTTCCGGAATTGGAGTTGTAAGTTCATAAAATAAAATGTTAACCGTCACTTGGTTTTGGAAATTGACGGAGATCCGACCGTTGGATGGTAATGGAATTTTAGGATGTTGTTCTAGAGATTTATTGTGGACCTCTGGAAGTTATGGATTGGAAATCTGAGTTGCAGATCTTCCGGGTCGAACTGCGTAGTGAAGTGTTTTATATAAGTTATATATTCTATGGATATGATTTCTGAGGCTGGATTTGATTATTGTTCTAGGCGCCGATCGTCATGACGCCTCGATGTGTTGTGCTAGGGAGTTGTTGGGCGAACTCCAGGTGAGTGGGCAGTATTTTTGTTTAAACCTATATACTATCGATATTTTTCCCAGAAATTGAGTTTGAATGAAAATACGTTTTCAAATGCCATGCATACATGATATGAATGATATGAGTTATATGAATTGATAATTGATGCATATATATATGAATTAACGCGGTGGACGCCCAGGTGAGTTTTATTATTTTGCAGATGATTTAATTTATATGAATTGCATTGAAAAGCTCATAACCTGCCCCTAGGTGTTAGTGCTTATATTATTTTCACCACACCGCACGCTCGCCTTGGATCCAAGTAGGTGGATGTCGTACAGACCATGTGAGGGTTCCGACATGCCAGTCGTACAGACCATTATAGGGGTTCCGACTGGTGGGTGACCGTAGATATGCGCGCTGATGATTGATGTGAGAAGCACTAGAGCGTATTTATACACCTGTCATCGTACAGACTACCTTATGTAGTTCCGAGTGACGTGCAGAGTTAGACCGTACAGGTCACCGAGGTGACTCCGGATGGATTGGATGTTGAGCTATAGAATTAACCGAACAGGACCAACTGCAGGGTCTCCGGTTAATTCATTATTTCACCTGTTACATTGATGCATCATTCAAACTGTTTTTAAAAGTTTTTTTACATGGCGTACTCTCTGGTTTTAAGAAAGATGATGATTTGAGATTTATGAAAAGCTATATGCTATTATGCTATTTTCTGGGAAAGTATACAGGTTTTACAGCGAGGGGTTAGAAATGTTTTCGAAAAACTTTGTTTTACTGACCCACTCAATTTTGTTTTGCGCCCCTCCAGGTTCAAGTTAACAGAGCTTTGGTGGCCACGAGGAATCCAACGGTGTTCTGACAGAATTCACAAAAGTAGGATTCACCCTCGGGTGTTATATCTTAGAAATCGTATTCTTTAAAGCTTCCGAACTGTATAAATGGTTACGTCACTCTCACGTGACGGCCAGCACGCCCTCCTTCGGGACGGGGTGTGTCAAAAAGTGAGATTAAAAAATTATAAAACACATTAAAAATAAAAAAAAATCAAGTAATTTAAAAATACAAAACACATTAAAAATTATAACAATTAATTTACAAGTGCAAAAAATGTGAAAAAAATATGCAAACGCTCGTAATCGCATCTTCTACGCTTTGAGGATGGGTACATTATCATTTGAATTTTTAAAACCATACAAACCCTCATGAATAGTACTTTTAAGGGCGTTCAAAATAAATATTTTATTTATTCATTAATGTATGGGTCTGAAAAATGTGAAAGCATATATAAACGCTCGTAATTGCATCCTCTACGCTTAGACAATGGTTACATAGTTGTTTAGATTTTTAAACCCTCCAAATCTCACGAATAGTGTTTTTTATTTGAGTGCAAAATTAATAAAATTAATAACAATTATTGTAAAAGTGTAAAAAAATGTAAAACAAATAAATATACAATCATTCATAATGACGGGCTTTACAACTTTGGTGAATGGGTCAACTTCGAAATTTAGTATGTATATACTAATTTAATATTATGTTTTATATTTTTCTAGGTCAAATTATGTTCTTTATTTTCATTATTTCTTGATTTAAAATATATTTTTTTAACGGGTAATGGGTCGGATCATATTACATGATAATATTAACGGCCCGATTTCAGATTTGGTCATATTACCCGTTTACTTTAACGTGTATTACACGACACAGCCCGTTAAGCTATAAGGTATGTGACACGAAAACAACACGAACACAATAAACACGACACAAATGCCAGGTATATTATTATATATATATATATATATATATATATATATCTCTCTCTCTCCAAAGCATGCTAACTCCTGCTCGAAAAAACAAATGGAGTTGATCTCCTATTTATAGGAATACATGGCGGCTACAAATCTTAATGGCCAAGTAAAAATATAATAAAAAAATATATATGGGGAATATTGGTTCATCTGATTGGCAAGCAGGAGGTGTCAATCCACATATAAGTAATTGACACGTGATGACTAGGTGTTGAATTCATGGAAATAATATACATGCCACTTCCACCAAGTATACCAAGCTTCTGAGGTGGCAAACTAATGTCGAAGAGGTATACTAGAATGACTTGGACGATGACACGTGGTTCTTTATCAAGATTATGATACCAATGTGTAGGACAGTGTCATGGCGATCTTAGTCCTTAATTACTCTTTTGCGTGTAGGAAGTGAAAGCATGCATGGGTTAACCAAAAGGTGTACATTATGTAGTGTCACGAATAATTAGGTACCAGAAGGATCCTCGTCGGTTTCTTTGTGAGTATAGGATCCTTCAATCACATCCGATCATCTTACATCGTGTGTCATAACTCATTGTAAATTTTTTTTATTTAAAATTGAATATAAACAGTATTTGACAAAAACTGACAGCACGATGTACAAAGAACAAATGTGATTGGAGGATCCCCAGGATCCTCACAAAGAGGATCCGGCGAGGATCCTCTCTCAATTAGGTATGTAACTAATATAAAAAATGGGATGGCTAAAAGGCTCTAGATAAAAAATATAAAAAGGACTGAAATAGTAACATTAACACAAATTCTAAAAGTACAGGCTGAGACGATCACCCACATAAATCCTTACCCACTTCACCTATATTTAGTCATACCCTATAGCTTGAAAGATACCAAGGTGATGGAAAAGAGGTCTGGGTTGAGTTCTACATCACAAAAATGGCATGTATCAAGGTACAATGTGTCTTATTATTATTTTCCATTATTAGTTATACAGAAAAACAAAAAGTAATTAAAGTAAGAGTACACAATGTGCAAGTTAGAACCCAAATTACAATATCCAAGCATAAGTATGAGTGCAGCATAAAGTAACAATTATTCTCATCCATGGTAGGATGGATATTTATACAATTAAAGAAAAAGACTTCCTACGTTGTCGGAAGTGGTGAAAAGTAATTGTCAGTAATCTTCGTTCGCCACAAGAACACCGTCGCTAGTCCTGGAGGTGGGAGACAAAAATGTGAATGGGCCGGAAAGCAAACTTTTGTAAAACCATTGTTTTTTGTAGAAGTTGTAAACCTCCATTATAAAACATGTATGGTTTCACAAAATAATTTACTATTCATATGTATAATGTTTAGCACCCAACAAATGTAGTAATAAAAGGACATGGGTGCAGAACAGTAAAAACAATAGTGATAACAAATAGTCAATGCTCATCAGATCATGTAAGCACACAAGTCATGCAGAAATAACTACATGAACAAGCTGTGTGTATAATTTACGTTGTAGTACTGCAATCACATGAAGCTAGAGCCATGCACTATCATACGGGTTATAGTTGTCTTATGAAAACTAGGGACATGCTGACATTTACTTTGGATCCAAAGAGAACGTAAACGGTGTATGTGAGCATACACATGAAGCTGGTCCTTAGCCTGGACAGTACAGGTAAAGGTGACACCGTGCATACATTTAATAATGTATAAATAAAATCACAAGTGTATACATGCCACAATTTATACTTGCAAAATAGTAAGATAACGAAGTGTAGCCAATTATTATTTTCTAACTTTAACATGGCATGACACGTAAATAGACACAAGCACAAGTATAGAAACCATAATATAATACTACTTTTAAACGATAAGACCCACTCACAAATACTCCGTCTTCGAAAAACCGTCCAAACTAGGAGGGATGGGGCCTGGTCGTTGGGTTAGGTCAACGCGGTTCAGGGTTGTAGATTCGCTGAAATTTGCAGAATGGCTGGGAAACTCAATCACTTCGTTTAGCTTCAAATCTTAACCAATTTACTCCAAATTTGTATCAAAATGAAGATAAATGAACGAAAGTTTGATTTTCACTTACCCAGGTCAAAGAAGTGGCTGGAGAGGCCAAAAAATGGCCAAATAAACTCGGAATCTCACCGGATTTCCTCAAGCCTGTGTTTAGGCGAGGATTTTTGTGAAACGAAACGCAGGTTTAAGTTCGAGGAATAGTGATGGTGAAGGTGATGATGTTTTGGTGGTTGGTAGCCGATGAAAGGTGGTGGTGGCGTTGGTGTAATCTTAGGGTAGGTTGAATGGCAAAGAGATGAGGGAGAGTGGGGGAGAATAAGGAAAAAGTGAGAGAAAAAGAGTGAAATGAGATAGAGGAAGAGCTGAGTAGTGTGAGGGAAAGATATGAGGGACACAGAGTAGAGGTGTGGGCCCCAGTAGCACACACTCTAACTCAAGAAAAGACATAAAATAAAATATTTCCAAACATATTGTGAAATTACCAAATTGCCTTTGCATTTTTATTTCGTAAAATCTTCTTTGTAACTCTAAATTTTGTTCTGCTTGCGTCTAGGGGCGAGCACTACAAGACTACTCTAAAAGAATAAGTCATTTCCGTGTGTGTGTTTGAGTTTGGGTCAAGCCCAAACAATAAATGAATTAGGCATTAAGCTTAATTAGAAAATAGAAAAATAAATGGGCCAACTTTCTTGCTTGTTAAACAAGTCCAACAAGTAAACTAACAGTACCACAATTAGAAGCCAGCAGTACTGACAACGCATTGCTGTCTTGATACAAGTTGTGGATAAAGCGTTCATTACACGTCTGATTTATGTGTCGTTCATGCTAATGTGTTCGTAAGGACACGTACTGTCTAAAAACGACTTGAAAAGGGACAAAAGTCAAAAGGGCTCACATGTTCGCATAGGATTTCCACATACCCTGCCAAGGGCACTTTCTTGATTTCACATTGTTTGTAATAAAATACAATAAATTTTGCGACAGAATGTAACACTTATAACGACTTCAACTGTCATTCAAATTGACGGTTAATTATGTGAAATCTAAGCACATAAATGGCTAAAGATCCTTCATGCATTGATTATTAACGATCGCCTATAAACAATTGATTTTAGGATTACACTAACCTAAAATCACACGAAAGCAAAGAATAAAGACCGTTTAATGCTTGTAACACTTATAACGACTTCAACTGTCATTCAAATTAACGATTAATGCTTGTGAAATCTCCACACATAAACAATTAAAGACCGTTTATGTGCTAATGATTAACAATCGCCCTATAAACAACTGATTTTAAAATTCTTTTAACCTTATAACCAAGGAAGAAAATATCGGAAATATCGGTAGTCCGAAAACACGGAAATATCGATGGAAATATCGGTAAAATATCGATATCGATAAAAATTACATGGAAACCACGGAAATTGTAAGAAAAACTTGGAAATTTTAATTGAAACTTTGCAAGATGTTTATTTAGTCAATTATCTATTAGTTTATCACAAAAAATTGGAAGGAAATGCATTGCATGATGGATTTAACATTATCAAGTTGATTATATAGCGAGCTGACAAACATTGTGAGTATAGAAAATATGTAGTAATTAATGAAAGAAGTTTAAACACACCATGATCATTTATATATAATGAATTATGTACCATTCAAACAACGAGGAGTGTGTCAATGCTCTTAATCAGGTTGGATAGACCTGAAGTAGTTGCTAGAGATGTGATTTAGGTATAAAGTTACTTAGCATTGTATCGCATTCATCCAAACAACTAACTTTCTCATGTTCGTACCTAATCACATGTTCAATTGATTTTGGTCACATGTTTAGGAAACATGATTCAATTAACTCATATTCGAGGACAAAAAATCATTAGTGTGAACATAGAAAAGAAGAAATTCTTGGATAGTTGGACTATCAAAACTTGTTTACCAAGTAAATGGCAAGAGAAAGGTTATATAAAGTTTCTAACAAGCAATCCTAAGATTTTATTCTTCGTCATAATTATAAGCCACTTTGTGAAACCCCACCCCAAAAGATTTTGTAAATTCGCATTTTTTCCCCCAAAAGGTTTATTAAATTTTGCATTTTAGTCCCCTATCTTCATCCAATCAAAATTTCCTTTTCAGATTTTCTAAACCTGTCCTCCTATCATTGCTTGCCACGTGGCAATCACTCACCTATCTCTCTCTTCTCCCCGTACCAACTCTCATTTCTCTCTCTCAAGTCTCAGCTAACTCACATCTCTCTCTCGCCGATCGAACCCACACCCACACACCGAGGTCCCAGAGCCACCCCGACGACGGCGCAGCAGCACCACCACACGCACAGAGACTCTCAAAACTCTCATCTCTCTCCGTCCTTTCTCTCTGCAGTCTGCACCGAGAGTCCGAGATTCACACATGCTTCAGGAATACACCCACCTCGGCTTTCTCCCTCTCCTTCTCGTCTCTGCAACTCGGCGAATGCAGGAACCCTCCGACGAGTTTCTTGAATTTCTCCGGTTAGGTAAGCTTCGGGTTTACCTCTTTCTGTTGAATCTGTTATAGATTGAAGCTTAGATGTGAAATTGAAGTTCTATCTCTTGTTTTTGCAAGGTTTTTGGGATGAAATCAGCTCGGGAATAGGCACACCCATCTCCGGCCTTCTTCTCCGATGTGCACAGATCCGAAATTTTACGAAAATATCGAAAATATCTATAATATCGCGATATTTTCGATATTTTCGATAATATCGCGATATTATCACGAAAACCATTTGGATAGTGATAAAAATATCGGTCCCCTCGATTTTTTCTTCCATGCTTATAACACAAATTGACAAACACAATATTCTTATAACTTCCTCAACCATCGTTCAAAGTAACTGTACATTTAAACCTAAATACATACATCAATTTACATAAACCACCATTTCCAATCCCAAGATTCTTTTCCAAGGAAAAAAGAAAACCCTTGGAGGAATAAAAAAAGGGGTGTGATATCCACACACTTCATTTTACTTCTCACACACCCTTATAATTTTCGGCCGTCGGATCGGATGAATTGAAGAAGATTAACGGACATAAATTAACAAGGGTGTGAGAAGTAATTTGGGATGTGTGTATAGCACAACCCTAAAAAAAAAAGAGTTTTCGTAATTGAGAAATAGTTTTCGGTTTCCATGAATGGGCGAAAGTACCCTTTCACAGGAACAGTGATCCTACAGAAAATCCTGTAACCCCCTACTCCACAAGCCGCACAGAATGAAGTCGTACAGGGGGGCAAAATCGTCCTTCAAAATTGATAAAAGGCCGTCCTTCCGGTCGGAGACTCCTCCTCCAGTTTTTTCTAGTTTTCCTTCTCCCCCTATAAACCGTTTCTTCTTCCATAACTCCACCACCAACCGCCCTCCCTCCCCCCTCTCTCTCTCCTCTTTCTCTTTCTTTATCTCTCGCACACGAAAACGAAGATACAAAAATGTCAGAAAATATTATAAAAACCAATTTTTGCAGTAATTGAAGAAAATAGGCCTCTTCCGTGTATCAGTCTCTTCTTCCTACAGAGGTTTGTGTTTATCCTTTTCTTTTTTTTTTACTGTTCTATAATTTTTTTTTTTTTTTGGATTAATGTGTGTTGATTTTTATGTTTGTTTGTATATATGTGGATTTGTTTAAGCATTTGTATTGAGTGTGTGCATTACTTCGCCATTGAGATTTGGGGTTTTGATTGTGCAGAGGAAGTCAAGGGAATGCGGTTTTAGGGTTTTCTCTCTGTGCCCAGACCCAGACGTCTTTGGCTGATGTACTTTTTTAATTGGGAATGGGAGGCAAAGTTAGGGTTTGATTTTCAGGTGCATTGTATTGGGCAGGGGGTAATTATTTGTGGGGTTAAATTTTTTTTTTTTTTGTTGATCATATGTGGTTTATATAGTGTTTGAGTTAATGGGTAAATTTGTTTAACATAGGATGGCTTGTGGAAATTCGATTTTAGTCGAGGGTCTTTTGTGTGAGCATGTCACCGAGCAGCAGATGGGCTCAGAGATCTTGGTGCAATCTGTTGCTGAGCAGCCATCCTGCTTAGAGCCTTTACTTGATTCTGATGTTCAACATGCCAGTGTACCAGATGGGGCTCCGGGATTGTCTAGGAATGACAATGTTGGTTGTGTGAGCTCTGGTGAGGTTATAGAGTCGTGCAAGGTTGATAGAGATGGTTTGGTGGGTGAGTGTGAGAATGCCAATGATTTGGAATTGCAAAGTACGTTGAGCGGAGAATGGAGGCTGAATAGGTGTTGCTCAACTGAGAGTCAGAGTAATGTTGATGGTTCCAATAGCGAAAGTGACCGGATGTGCTTGAAGGAAGGTGGGCCTCAACTTGAGGATGGATCTGCTGCTTTAGTTGGGGACTGTGAAATCCCTTTGGAAGTCATATGTCAGACTGGTTCATCAGGAGATGGTGTCCAACAGGATGAGCAGAGAGATGATAAGAGTTTTCGTTCTCTCTATTCTAAAGAGGTTATGGAAGTTACGGAAGAGAAAGGTGACATTTATCTTGAGATAAAGAATGATATCTGTGAACCAGTATCTCCTTTGCAGGGTGTTGAAATTCCCTCAGAACCAGCAGAAATGGAGGCTTGCAGTAGTCCCCATATAGAAGAGAAGGGTTTCAACATCTTAGCTGGTCCCTCTTTGGAAGCTGCGTATAAGGAGAGTGTTGTTTCCAGTGGGATAGAAGATGATTTGTGCAACAGGACATCACCTGCACGAGATGTTGAAATGCATTCAGAAGTATCATTTGCATGTGATTTAGTGCCTAATTGTGACTGTAAGAATGAGCAGATGGATGATAGTGGTGTTAGTGGTCTGAGCAGCCTCTCTACTGAAAGAACTACAGAGGTTGTTGAGATGAAAAGTAATGTTGATACATGCACTCAAATATTTCCTTCGCAAGGTTTTGAGAGGGCTTTGGAAGATTTACATATGCCTGATTTACTGAGTAGTTGTGCCCAACAGAATGATCAGATTAGTGATAAAATTATTGACGGTTCCTTGGTAGAAAGGTCTATAGAGATTCTGGAAAAAAACAGTGATGTTATGACAGATGTAGAGGCTGTAATTCCCACGCAAATATCTCCTGTAAAAGTTGATGTCCACTATTCTAAGGAAGGTCCCTCCGAAATAGCTTCCAACTGCATTATTGAGAACTCTGTTTCTATGCAGTCATGTCAAACCTTAGGGATTGCCGAGAACAGTGTCAGTGGGCTCTCTACTGATATGGTGGTTGTTATGAAAAGCAATATTAATGAAATATTGCCTCCAGAGGGTTGTCAGGGGGCCTTTGAAGGTTCACATGTGTCAGATTCACCGAGTGTTTGCACTCAAGAGAATGGTCTGAGGAACGATAAGGTTATTGATTTTGCATCTTCTGAAAGGGTAACAGAATTTTTGGAACAGAAAAGTGATGCTACAACCAACATGAGGTTTGAAATTGGCCCCCAGATATCACTAATGGAGGAAAAGGTCTCCAATCTGAAGGAATGTTCTTGTGGACTATCCCCCTACGGTATTCATGGGAAGTCTGTTTCTCTGAAATTGTTTCAATCTTTTGATACTGTCAACAATGGCTCTTCTGAGAGTGTGGATGTGCCAGATAAGAATGATTCCCCTGGTAATGTTGATTCTAGCATTTCATTTGACTGTTCTGGAGAGAAATACCATGAAGGAAATGATAATGTCAAAGTTGGTTGTGTTTCTAAAACCAAATATCCTGACATTGTAGCATTGTCTTCTCGAAGGAGTGGCCGAAGTCGCAAGACTCAGACAAAAAGGGCCCCAAGGAAAGGCAGAAGCACATCTAAAGAGTTGCAACCACTTGGAAGCCTTGAAACTGTCTTCAAGGCTGCTGGAAGGAAGAGAAGCTGCCTTTCCAAACCAGCTCGTTCTTCTGTATGGGGATTATTAGGGAGTGTAACACAATCTTTTGAAGAGAGTAACAGGCTTGAGGTCAGTCAAGGTAAGAATCAAGGATCACAGAAACGAAGGAGTGGACAAAGAAGTGGACAACGGAATCAGAGTGGTGCTGGTGGAAATTCACAAGGGTCTAGGGGTACAAGCCGTGCTTCAACTAATCGTGTTCGCTTGAAGGTTAAAGTGGGGAAAGAAGTGTGTAAAAGTTCTCTCTACATCACAGTATCTGAGGTTGTTGATACCTCAGCATCAGCAAATTCTGTTAAAAAAGGGAATGGCAATGAGGGTAATTGGAGAAATGCGACTGTTGGGGAGGATAGAACTTATGTGGATGCTCCTGTTATGGATGTTGATCTGGCTAATAAGGACTTGGAGAGTGTTGTTCTCACAGAGAATTCAGCTGAAGATGTTATTGATAATTTTCGTGGGGTTCCATCTCATTCAGTTGCTGTATCTTCAGGAGGATCAGTTGGGACTAGCTTTACAGATCCTGGAACTTCACCTGATTCGGAAATTATCAATATGGTTCCAGATGCAGATGTTGAGGCAAGACCGCAAGAAGATTCTCATGGTAATGTTTTAACTTCTGACAAGGTTTTTGCTGCTTCTGGAGACTTGAAGAGAGGAAATAAGAAGCATAAAGTCCCTCATGCGAAAAATTGTGTTTGGGAAGGTGATAAACTGTATTCAGCAAGCATGAATAAAGAAATGCAATCAGAACAAGATGGGTGCAGGCAAAGTCAGGATTTTTTACCTAGTGAGATACTCACTTCATACACCTGTGCAAATGCTTCAAGCAACTCATCAAGTGATAAGGAATCATCTTTGGAAGCACTGCGCTTGTCAGGAGAAACTGACCATGGAATTTCTAGAGATGTTCTTAGAGTGGAACTGGGTGCAGATAATCTTGATGTGGGCTTAGGATTACCAAAATCACAATCCTCAAAATCTAAGGGACTGAAGCCCCCCAAGGGCAGGTCCAGAGGCTGTGACTCAGCAAGCAAGAAGGGTAATGCTCATAGACTGACGGAAAACCGGAAACAGTCTGCTAACAAGAAGAAAGTCATGATAAAGGCTGATGGGGATCAGGTTTCATGCAAAGCGGAAAGTCTCCCAGAATCAGGTACTTGTTTGTTAATGTTAACAAAATGTTTAAGCATGTCTTCTATATATTACTATGTCATCCTCTTCATCATACCACTTTTTTATTTTTGTTTTTTTGTTAAATATATACACGCTTGAGCTGATTTTACATTCATGTATGGTGTAGGAGATCACTTAGCGGACAACAATAGGAAAACCGACTCTGTTAATGATGCTGAATGCATAGGTGTTCCTAACTTGGACATGGTACCTGTTGACTTAGATAAGCATTATTTACCACCACGTAATGCTTGGGTGCTCTGTGATGATTGTCATAAATGGAGGCATATACCAGCTGAACTTGCAGATGTTATAGATGAACAAAAGTGCACATGGTAAGCCATTCATTTTTCATTTAATCATGTAGAAGCCGTTTAAGGATATATATTTCGTTATTGTTTTCCAATGTTTGTGCAGGATCATTAGAATTTAGCCTATTGATGTTGTATTTATAACAATGGTTTAATATATTAGGTTAAGTGGCATTGGCTCTACATATAAATAAAGGGGTGTTTGACCCATTAGGATCATTTTTGTTGATTGCAATGCTTATTGATTTATTTTCTGTCCTTACTGACGTAGTTAAATTTTGTTAACTTATAATTTATGTAGAGAAATGTGTGGTTTGTTCCTAGTATGGTTATAGTCTCTAATATATTATATGGGGTATGCATGGCATGGCAAATATTACTGCTGTTAAGATTATTCCATGGACTTCAAATCTAATATTATCCTCATTTTATTAATGTTTGATTTCAACTTGAAGGACCTGTAAAGATAACAAGGATGAAGCCTTTGCTGATTGCTCAATCCCTCAAGAGAAATCGAATTCTGAGATTAACGCAGAGTTGGATATATCAGATGCCTCAGGTGATGAAGATGCATCCGGCACCCGATCAAAGTACAAAGAATTGGAATGTCGGCGTCCAACAGGTATGTGCAATCTATTTGTCATAGAATAAGATTGGGTTCAGCTTTATATACTTTCTCTCTCTCTCTCTCTCTCTCTCTCACACACACACACACATGTTCATGCTCACACATTCAAAATTTACATATACTGAGGATTAAAGTTCTGACACTTATCTTGCTTTCAATTCCTTGCAGTTTCTCAACAGAATGTTGCAAGCATAAAAACTAATCAGTTCCTTCACCGTGGCCGTAAAACTCAGAATATTGACGAGGTTTATACATGACTTTAAGTTTTTACGTAACCTGATTATTTAGTATTTTATGTCTGTTGTCATGCAATCAGTCTGAGTATATATGAGGGGAAAAGAGTAACCCTCTGAATTCCCTGGTGACAGTACTAAACGAGTGGACTTATTTCATATGGGAAATGGCTCACACTTGGATAAGTATCATATACATTGCTGGTCAAAGCCTTGGTTGAATAGAAACTATCATATGGAACTGACATGGGGCTCACTGCCCCCAAATTATATTTGAATTCCGCTGACCATACCCTATATATTGAAAGCCTATCATCTGTTATCTGAAAAAAGCATGAATGTCTACAAAGGCTCTTAGTTATAAATCTGCCTTCATCAGTAACCTTTGCTGTAAAAATATGGTGTTGTGACTTTTCAAACCAGCGTACATAGTTTTCCTAATTTGTTTATGTTTCATTATTTTTCAGATAATGGTTTGCCATTGCAAACCACCTTCAGATGGCCAGTTGGGTTGTGGAGATGATTGCCTGAATCAAATGCTTAATATTGAATGTGTTCGAGGAGCCTGTCCATGTAGAGACCTTTGTTCAAATCAGCAGGTATTTTTTATTTTTATTATAGAAAATTTTGTGTTGTTGTATAAATGAAATGTTTTAGTTAATGTATTTGTTTACAGTTCCAAAAACGTCGATATGCCAAACTAGAGAAGTTTCGAAGTGGAAAGAAGGGTTTCGGGCTCAGGTTGCTTGAGGATATATTTAAAGGGCATTTTCTTATTGAATATGTTGGAGAGGTAAACCGACAAACTTTAGTCTGTTTTCAACTTTGGTTAGCTAATGCAGTTGTGAATCTAGTATAGGTATTTAACATTTTAGCTATTTTGGTCAGTAATCAAAACTAAGTTTGTGTTTTTAGTTTTTACCCAGCTTTGGTTTATGCCTCTCACTTGAATCTCTCTCAAGGTTTTTGTTTCCATTACTCTTCTGTGGTATACTGATGCATTGCTTGTGCATGATTTTAGAGTATAAGAAAACTCACCAATTTATGAGATAACTCGAAAACAACATGATAGAATAAGGCAGAAAGCTTATTTCTTCCTTCAGTTCAGCAGAGAGCGCTGATCTTGAAGCGTTCTATAAGAACAAATTCTAGTCCAGATCTATGAGTGGATTGGCGGATTCATGTGAGGGCTTATGTAATTGTTATGTGAACAAAAAAGAAGTAAAATTTGATTATTGCTAAAGCATTAAAACATTACACGGTGTTTTCAACTTTGCTCTTCTGCTCTAATTGTTGGTTTCGGTGTTTGATTGTGCGTATTGGCATGCTTGTGTTATGTACGATTATATGTATCTAAGATCTTTTAATAAGCAGGTGCTTGATACAAATGCTTATGAGGCACGACAAAAAGAGTATGCTGTGAAGGGTCACAGACATTTCTACTTCATGACATTGAATGGCAGTGAGGTTTATATCTTTCCTGATTTATGCTCACATCTACCTTTTCCTTCTGATATTTTATCAGCAAACTTGCAGTTAGCGTGGAAGTTTAACTTGCTAAAATGTTGCATTTTATTTTTCTATTCATGAGTGTTTTTTTATTTCAGGTAATAGATGCATGTGCAAAGGGAAATTTGGGGCGTTTCATTAACCATAGTTGTGATCCTAATTGTCGCACAGAAAAGGTGAAGTCGCTTTTCTGCAATTACATTCATTTTGTGTCTATACAAGCTATGGTAAAGATTGAAGTTTAGGGGCAGGGGTTTGGACATGAGATTTGGAAGTAACCATTTCTGTTTTCCTATTACCTTGGCCAGTTATATCTGAAATTGGGCTTTCATTTTTTTGTTTTCCTGCTTTTGTAATGTATTATATGACCTCATTTTACGTGCTGGTTGCTTAATTGTAATCCTTGGGAAGCTGCTCGCGGGTAATCTACTTTTACTCGTTTCTTCCTAATCTAAACTTTTTTTTATTTCTATTGTCAACAGTGGATGGTGAATGGAGAGATTTGTATAGGACTATTTGCATTGAGAGATATAAAGAAGGTATGCTTATACCTTCCAGAATTACTTTCGTCCCTTTAATGTTTTGAATGCTTGAATTGCACCATAAGTCATAACTGTAACTCACACGGCTTACAACCCTTTATGAGCTGGAAAAATCAGTTTTGAGTTTTCGGTTTATTTACTATATACTATTTAATTTGAACAATACTTAAGGGCAGCTGCTTATAAGTTGCATTTTATTCATCTATAGAACCAGCATTTGCTGACATTTCTGTTTTGGAATCTGTAGGAGATGGAAGGTTGACCTAGGTCAGGGTAGTGTATATGCTGTACATTTTAGGGACTTTACTTTATCATATCCACTCTTAAGCATGCTATTCATGAAAATTAATCCAGATCTACACTGTGGTATGCAATTTTAGGGTTAAAGCTTTTTACTGGTCACTTCTTGGAGAATTTATTATTTCAGCACCCTTGTCGACTCACCAATTGCTCTTACACAATTGACAATTTTATTTCTGTCCTTAGTCTAAATCTAGTTGTCTGGAAAGATTATATTTTATGGTAGCCTTTTGCCAAATCATTTAGTTATCCTTTTAGCAAGTGTCCAATTACTAGTGTTCTGTAGATATAATTTAAGTGAAAAAGGATCTAAAATTAAAATAATCCAAAAGGAAAACAAAAATTGCCTTGAATTTTTGGGTTATGTGTAGCAGCCTATTTCCCTGCATTTGCTTCTGAAGCTGTAATTTTTAGCTATATTTTTTCTTTTTCAATGCTGTGTGTTTGCCGTTCTGTATATATTGACCCATATAACTATATTTCAGGGTGAAGAGGTTACATTTGACTACAACTATGTAAGGGTTTTCGGAGCTGCTGCCAAAAAATGTCATTGTGGTTCATCTGTATGTCGGGGTTACATAGGTGGTGATCTTCTTGATACTGAAGTCATTGTTCAAGATGATTCAGATGAAGAATATATGGAGCCCGTGATGATTCCAGAAGATGCTGTATCTGAAGATAGGTCTGACAATACGTTGCCAGCAAATAAAGTAATTGATGATTCAATAATTGCTATTGGGGAATTGGAGTATACCACACAAAGAGAGGAGTCTGTGAATCGATCTGATTCACTTGTTTCTCACATACACGCTCCATTGGAATTGAAGCACTCAAGACAGAAATTACCATCTTCTGTCCAACCAGTTGAAGCTTCCCAACAAACAGAAGATGTAGCTAGTATACCCATGCCTGTTATTGAGCAGGAAATTTTTGGAAAAAAGGAGCCTACAGAAAAATCCTCAAACTCCTTTGAAAGACTAGAGACTACTACGACAAAAGTGCTTAGCAAATCATTATCTGATGGGACTGACGGTGACAGGAAGTCCAAGTCTGTTACTATTGAAGCTGGACATGTTCCTTCCAAAGTGCGTTCTAATGTGAAAACTTCCAAATCATCCAGTTTTGTGAAGAAAAGCAAAGTGAAGATTACCCCAAATGGTAACAAAATTCAAGTGACAGCTACCAAATCTCACGTGCTATCTATCAAGCCTAAACGATTAACAGAAGGCTCAGGTTGGGGATTCTTTTCATCTTGTTTTCTTTAAAGTTAGAAGTAAGGGATACATTGATTGAGGCAGGCTTGATGCAAATGGTTGCAGTTGAGGAGAAGCTTAACGAGCTGTTGGATGGCGAAGGAGGGATAAATAAACGGAAAGTAAGTAGTAGCTATGGAAGCTAATATGCTTCATTTTGTGGATTCCTCGTCATATATTATGCTATTCTGCATTTATTGGAGCATTTATGTGCCTGTATATTATCATAATACACCTATCATTGTTTGGCTTTATTAGTCAAATCATGTGTGGTGGTCTCTCTTCTATTGAGCACACTGCATCCCAATTTCTTTTCAATGTCATTTTGAAGCATATGCCTTTGTGAAGCATTTACCCTTGACAGCTTTTTCTCCTTTGTCTCTTATATTGGTAGTTTATATATGCATGGTATTTTCTTACAGGATTCCACTAAAGGCTACTTGAAGCTTCTGATCCTTACTGCTGTATCAGGTGATAGTGGCAGTGGGGAAGTAATTCAGAGGTATATTGAAATTTTTTACTTCATATTGTTGCTTATGTTGTAGTATTAGCCACTTTTCAAGCTTCATTTATTGTTATTGAGGTGACGTGTTTAGTTAACAGTTCTCCATTAAAGTCATTCTTCTCTTTTGCAGCAATCGAGATCTTTCTATGATCCTTGATGCGCTTTTGAAAACAAAGTCACGGATGGTTTTGATTGATGTAATAAATAAAAACGGTGTGTACCCTCTCTTTTGTCGCATGGGTTCCCCTTTTGTCGGTATCAAATGAATTAATTTACTGTGCCCCCATTTGCTTCAAATCGATGAATATTATTTTTTCTTAGGTTTGAGAATGCTACACAACGTAATGAAAAAATACAGAGAAGACTTCAAAAAGATACCAATCCTCCGGAAGCTTCTGAAGGTGTTTGCACTGAAAACTGTTTTAGTTATATAGTATTGTTTTTTTTTTTACTCCAGCTGCAAAACTGCCCATGTTTCAAGTATTAGCTCTCTCTCTCTCTCTCTCTCTCTCTCCCTCCCTCCCTCTATGTGAGTGCCTTCAGGGATTCAAGAAAAAATGTGATAAAGAGAACAATTCTTTATCAATATTTTGGTATTCAGCAGACTGCTGACTAATATTATTTTCGCAGGTCCTAGAGTATTTAGCTATGAAGCAGATACTTACATTGGATCATATTACTGGAGGTCCTCCCTGTGCTGGAATGGAGAGGTAATTATTTGTTTCATCGTTAAATTTGTTCATTGATTTGGTATAATCACTTTGCTCTTTTTTTCTCCTTTGTTGGGTTGGCATGTTTGACACTGGAAGTTGGTTTTGGATTTAACTGATGGCATCATTTGGAAAAGGTTTTCCAGTTGCTTTGTTGTTTATGTATGGACGCACTTCTGATATTGTTACTACATGTTTGGGGAATCTTTAACCTAATTTTTACATAAATCACTTTTAATGATGGATCTGCTTTGTACAGGGCAGGTTTACTGTCGATTATATCTTGTTTCTTTGCTGTGCTATTTTTGGGAACATTTAACTTTGTGATATATTTGGTCCCAAGACTCAGCTCAGTTGAATGCTTCCAGCTGTCCAGTTTTTTTCCTGCAAATTGATATCAGTGCTCAAACTTAATTCAAGAAAATATTATCTCTTAGTAATGTTGCTTATTTCTGATAATTGTGTTTCTCTGCAGCTTTATGGAGTCAATGCTGTCACTGACAGAACACGAAGACAGACAGGTCTAGTTTAGAAAAATCTTAGATTACTTGATCATCTGGTTTGTTATCCTCTTTATCAAAATAGTTGCTTAGGTGGGCTTCATTTGATCTTCTCTGTCACATGTTGATGCTTAATACATTGACGAATGGATATAACCTCTGAGTCTGAATCAGTTGAGGATTCTACAGGTCCACCAAATAGCACGGAATTTTCGAGACAAGTGGATTCCCAGACCTTTCAGAAGACATGGCTATGTAGACAGGATTGATAGCAAGATGGAATTTAACAGAGGTTCAAACTGCAATAGATTTTCTGCATCACATGATAATTGGCGTGATCAAAGTGGAAGGTCTACTGAAGCTATAGATAGTGCCAAACAATCAATGGTCTCAACAACTTCTGTGAGTACAGGTGTCCAGGAGGTCTCTTCCGGACCTTGTATGGGTGGTTGCCCTACCAGTGAGACAAAAGTTCGCAAGCGTAAAAGCCGATGGGATCAACCTGCAGACCCAGATTCAAGTTTACTTCAGAACAGAGAACAGAAGAGTGAGTCTGGATTGAGTAGACAGTTAGCACCTAGTCCATCTCTGGGGATAGGTGAAATGGCATTGCATCTGGAG
Source organism: Malus fusca (assembly GCA_035220775.1). NCBI lineage: Eukaryota > Viridiplantae > Streptophyta > Magnoliopsida > Rosales > Rosaceae > Malus > Malus fusca. The sequence continues at coordinate 15,572,145 of CM069066.1, read as the reverse complement.
AGGGTGAGTGGAGAAGATGGAACTTGTTCCAGCAGTGTGCATGGTAACTGTCAGCAAAATGATGGAACAGAGATGAACCTTTACGATATTCCTCCTGGATTTGATGCCCCTGCGATTTCATCTATTGCTTCGTCATCACTTTGTCCTTTGAAGTGTGCTGCCCCAGCGGTAGGGCATCCACAGGAGAAATTTGTTTCTCGCTTACCCGTCTCATACGGAATTCCCGTGTCTGTCATGCAGCAATATGGGACACTACATGCTGAAACTGTAGAGACTTGGACTGTTGCTCCTGGGATACCTTTTCATCCTTTTCCACCATTGCCCTCGTTTCCCCGTCAGAAGAAAGGCCCTTCACCTTCTCATACCGTCAATCATGTGGCAGTTAGTCAACCTGCAGAAGGAAAACAGGACAGGTGCGTTCCTGCAACATCTCTCTCTAATGAAAGCATTCCTGGCACAACAGGTGCCAATCAGGCAGAGTTTAGCATTCCATGTGCAAACAACCAATATACATCTAAGCGGCCGAGAGGATTCTCAAATGATTTGGGAAGGAGATACTTTAAGCAGCAGAAGTACTGGAATAATAATAATAATAATAATAATAATAATAATACAAAATTTGGACCGCCATCTTCCGGCGACAGAAATGGGTTGGGGTGCAACGGAAACCACTCTGGTGGTGGAACAACCGGCGTCATAGGTGTAGGAAATGTAGCAAATGAGCATAGGAGTTCATATTATGCCAATGTCAATCAGCATCCACAACACCATTAATCAACATTCTTTCATAGGGTGAGGCTGCTTAGTTTATTTGCTTTATACCTCTATGTGTTCCCCAATTCTTTTTCCTCTGTTTTTCGGGTTTATTTAATCTAAATAATTATTCGATATTCAAGTCTTGGAGTCGAAGTTCATGAAAAAATTGCTCCTGTATGGTGAAGTGCTCTTGCGAATATTCATCTGGCGACTCACACCTCGAAGAGGTAAGCAATTTTTATTTAACATTCTCGTAGTGATTTATGTTTTAAGAGAAATGAAATGACTTAATTAATGTTCTCCATGATGTTCAATTTTAGTTTTAAATTTTGAATTAGTTATCTGGTTAGTTTTTTGTGTTACTGGCTGTTGATGAAGTTCCGTGCAACTTGAACACCAAGGTGGCGGTATTTGCATGTCGCGTAACATTTAACGACGTGTGATGGTCTTGGAATACTCACACCCTAATGAATCTTAGTTTTATATCAGAGTTGTGCTACTGGGCGATGCGGTGTGACAAAGTTACTTTTAAGGGAAGTTCGATATCAAATTATTGCTCAACTCCGATCGCCCGTTACGGGCGTATAAAACTTGTGTTTTGGTTGAAATTTGGAGTGGCCCTTTTTAAAAGGTTGTTATGCCATATTCGAATAATGGTGTCAAACTAGCTGAGGATTTACAACACTCGATATATAACATAACGTGAAGCCTTTTAAGGGATGGGATCCATTTTTTTATAAAATAGAGATTAGTTGTTGGGCTTACATCACTTTAAACTTTAACGATCCGAAGCGTATCATCCTTACAAAATATTAGCCAAATTAGAAAATATTTGAGGCATCTAATTGAGTTCAAAGAAATTGACAAACACTTTGCTCTCTAAGAAACATTGAAATTTCATCGTGATAATTAAATAGGCAAACGGTTTCATTCAGTTTTGTTTCGACTTGATCAAGCAGCCTTATTAACTGTTCCTTGTTCTGTTTCAAAACCGCGGGGTCTTTCAACTTGTCTTCTGTGTCATACACTTGGTCTAACTTGGTGCTAAATCAGCAGCTTCCGCCATTCAAGCTATAATCACCCGCCTTATGAACTTGGAGACATAATCGCGGTGCCTCTTTGGGATGTGAGAAAGCGTAAAGAACTTCGGGTTCCATTGTTTTATTCTGTGCATCCACGCGGTCACTTCTCCGCCACGTAAAGAACTTTGGGATAAACAATAACGCATTGCTTGAAGATTAAAAGAGAAAAATGTCGAGGGCGCTCTTATGATACAAATCTAAAGTGAATTCTGAAATCGATCGCGTAACTTATACAATATTATCATAGAGTGTTAGTGAAGTGTGTAGCATACTGAATGATCTCGATGGTGTTGTAAATAATACGGTGCCCGTTCTGGAAAACCACAAGTTTTGCGCTCGCTGCCACAGGATTGACATGGAAGGATGTGTAATCAATGCCTTTTTCCTCCGAAGCAAGCCTCACTCTTTGGCTGTCCAATGAGTAAGGATGGTGATAAAACTGCATCGTTAAGGAACCGAGCTCTTCTGATAGGATGCTGTGTATTGTGACACATAAGGTTGGGAGTGCTGACTAGGACAAGAAAGAATTAGTTGGAATTGGTTGGCGGTTAAGGATTGTTAGGGAGTGACTTAGGGAGGAAGCTGCTTAGTTACTATATAAAGGAGTATTGTAAAAGGGAAAGTTGTTGTTGTAAAGATTGATATTGCAATGAAATATACTAGTTACTGTTATACTGAGTAAGAAGCAGAGTAAGGGTTGTATCATTGGCATCAGAACCATTGTTTCCGATCCTGACTTGATCCTTCTCGTGTATGACTCGGCTCGCTTCTAGAAGAACAATGGAATCGCGTGTATCCAAGCTGGAATCTTTGTTCGAAGAATTTCAGAAAGAATTCAAGGAATCCAGAAGCGAGTTCCACAAATCGCGAATGGAATCGCGTGTATCCAAGCTGGAATCTTTGTTCGAAGAATTTCAGAAAGAATTCAAGGAATCCAGAAGCGAGTTCCACAAATCGCGAATGGAGTTCCGCGCAACTCACGAATTGATTCTTCAACAGCTACATTCCTTATCTTCGAAGGGTGGATCTGTCGGCGAATCTTCGGAAGCAACGCATTCTGATCCAAATCTGCAAATGGGTACGAACCCTAATTTCGCCCCCAATTCTTGTCGTCAAGAATTCGCCACGAATGCTTCGAATCCGCGTCAACCATTTCTAAAGATGGACTTTCCTAGATTTGGTGACGGTGATGACCCCTTAGGGTGGATTTACAAAGCAGAGCACTATTTTGATTTCTTTAATATCGAAGAATTCAAGAAAGTGAAAATGGCTTCCTTCCATCTGGAAGGCGAACCCTTGCAGTGGTTTCAATGGGCTAATTGCATTGCCAATTATCCAAAGTGGGACAATTTCACTCGAGCATTATGTCAAGAATTTGGGCCTTCCGAGTTCGACGACGCCGCAGAGAGTTTAGTGAAATTGAGACAAACTGGATCTTTGAGGGATTATGTTCTTGACTTCAGAAGATTGGCCAATCGCACCAGAGATACGACTCCTTCTTTTTTGAAGTCTTGCTTTATTGGCGGTCTCAAATCTGAACTGCGCCATGATGTGAAGATCTTGAAACCCAGGGACGTCCTGGAAGCAACTGCGTATGCACAAAAGCTGGATGCGAAATTGTCCAACTTAAAGGTCAAATCTTTTCCTCGTTCTTCGGTTAATTCTTTTTCTCGTACTCCATTACAGACTGTTAATACTGGAGAAATTAAGATCAAGCATGATACTGTTAGAAGACTGACTCCTGAAGAAGTAGAATACTGTAAGAAACATGGGTTATGCTTTCATTGTAAGGAAAAATACGCTAGAGGTCATTCTTGTGAGAAAAAAACAGCTTTTGCTTATCGATGTTCACACTCCTGATGATAATGAATCCTCTGATGATGAGAATCTCGAACCAGAAATCACCTTTTGTGCTCTTTTTGGCATTCCTGCACCTACATCTATCAAGAGTATGAAAGTCTTAGGTTGCATCAAAAATTGCCCTGTGATAATTCTCATTGACTCTGGCAGTTCACACAATTTCATTGATTCTTCTTTGGTAAAGAAGATTAATGGTCATCTTGATACATCTCACTGTTTTAGTGTTAAGATTGTCGATGGAGGAAAAGTTAATACAATTGGATCCGTGGGGGCTATCTCTTTAAAAATTCAGAATTATCAGTGTATAACTGACTTGTATGCTATGGCTTTAGGTGGTTGTGACATTGTATTGGGGGTGCAGTGGTTGTGAACTCTTGGACCAGTCCTTTGGGATTTTGATAAATTGTATATGAAGTTCACAAAGGGTGGGGTGACTTATTGTCTTTCTAGTCCTGAAACTCCTACAGAGCAATTTCAAGATGTCTCTATTCTCCAAATGGAGAAACTTATGCAACAAGAGTCGTCCATTGGAGCTTTCCTATTTCAAATCCAGACTGAAGACATGTTACAGACGCCAGACTCACTTACTGATCAACAATCTGTGGAATTGCAGCAGTTATTACAAGAATTTGAGGGAGTTTTCTTGACTCCAAACACTCTTCCACCTCACAGGTCACATGACCATCGCATTCCTTTATTAGAAGGTAGCAAGCCCCCAAGCATGAGGCCCTATCGATATGGACCTTTGCAGAAGACAGAAATTGAAAAGTGTGTGCATGAATTGTTAGAGGCTGGGTTTATCAGAATCAGTAATAGTCCATATTCTTCCCCAGTTATCTTAGTCAAGAAAAAATAGGGGACTTGGCGAATGTGTATGGACTATAGGGGACTCAACCAGATTACAATTAAAGACAAGTTTCCTATCCCATTGATTGATGAGCTGCTTGATGAACTGTTTGGGGCTCAGTTTTTTTCGAAATTGGACCTGCAATATGGGTATCACCAAATCAGAATGCATTCCAATGACATTGCGAAGACTGCTTTCCGAACACATGATGGCCACTATGAGTTTTTGGTTATGCCTTTCGGTTTAACTAATGCTTCTGCAACATTTTGGTGTCTTATGAATGAGATCTTCAGGCCCTATCTTAGACGATTTATTTTGGTTTTTTTTTATGATATTCTAGTATATAGCAGCTCTTGGGAATCTCATTTACATCATCTACGCGTGGTTTTTCAAGTCTTACAAGCTCATACCTTGTTTGTGAAGAAATCCAAGTGTGCTTTTGGACAATCGACAATTGAATATCTGGGTCACATTGTGTCCAAAGATGGGGTTGCCGCTGATCCTAGTAAATTGGCATCCATTGCCAATTGGCCGATACCTACATCTGTGAAGGCACTTCGGGGATTTCTCAGGTTGACTGGATATTATAGAAAGTTTATTCCTGGTTTTGGGAAGATCATCAGTCCTCTCACAGTTTTAACTAAGAAAGATAACTTTCATTGGACTTCGGAAGCCACCACTGCTTTCAATGAGTTGAAAACAGCCATGCTTTCTCCGCAGGTATTGGTTCTCCCTAATTTTACACAACCTTTTATCATTGAGAGTGATGCATCTGGGTTTGGCATCGGTGCTGTGTTACAACAGAATGGCAGGCCTATAGCTTTTACCAGCAAGGCGCTGAGTATTCGGAATCAATCGTTATCTGCATATGAACGGGAGATGATGGCGATTATTCATGCAGTGAAAAAATGGCAATCTTATCTGGTTGGGAGACATTTTATCATTAAAACGGACCATCACAGCCTTAAATTTTTTCTGCAAAAGCGAGCACATACTCCATTTCAGCAGAAATGGGTTTCCAAATTATTGGGTTTCGATTATGAAATTCAATATAAACAGGGTTGTGATAACCAAGTGGCAGATGCCCTTTCACGATTGCCTGTTGATATCAATTCTCAGAACTGTGACATGCAACTGGCTGCTATTTCCTACCCTTATCTAAGTTGGTTGGATGACTTGCGGAGGCATCTTGAACAAGACACTTGGATTGTGTCAAAAATTCAGGAAGTTTTACAACTCAATGATTCAACTTTGCTCCGCAACTTGCAGTATAAGGTAGACAATGGGTTGCTCTGATACAAAGGTAGGATAGTATTGTGTCCTACTAGTTCTTGGAGGCATAAGGTGTTTGACGAACATCACTGTAGTGCCATTGCAGGCCATGCTGGGTTTCTTAAATCCTATAAAAGACTCTCTCGGTCTTTTTATTGGATTGGTATGAAGAAGGATATTAAGGACTTCGTAGCAAATTGTGTCACTTGTCAACAACAGAAATATGAGACCTTGGCTCCTGCCGGATTAATTCACCCTTTGCCTATTCCTTCTCGCGTTTGGACGGACATTTCTATGGACTTTATCATTGGCTTACCTCCTTGCAAAGGTAAAACTGTTATTTGGGTGGTTGTTGACAGACTTTCCAAGTATGCCCATTTTCTTGCCCTTTCACATCCCTACATGGCTGTCTCGGTGGCACACCTCTTTGTTGAACACATCTTTAAACTCCATGGAATGCCTGCTTCTATAGTGTCCGATAGGGATCCCATCTTTATAAGTAAATTCTGGAAAGAATTCTTTGCACTACAGGGTTCTTCTCTGTGTTTTAGCTCGGGTTACCATCCACAAACAGATGGTCAAACAGAGGTGGTTAACAGGTGCTTGGAGACGTATCTCAGATGTTTTTGTAGCTTACAACCTAAGAAATGGGCCACCTGGCTGCCCTGGGCAGAGTATAGCTATAATACGGCTTTTCACAGTGCAACTAAACTCAGTCCTTATGAAGTGGTTTATGGACAAGCACCTCCTGAGGTTCCAGTTTATGAAGCTGGCACTACCAAGCTTGACATGGTTGATCGGTGTTTACAAGAACGCGACCGCGTCCTATCTGTTTTGAAGGCAAACCTTTTGGCTGCTCAAAATCGGATGGCTGTTCAAGCTAACAAGCACATAACTGAATGAGTTTTTCAAGTGGGTGATTTGGTGTACTTGCGATTGGTTCCATATCAGCAATTGTCTTTGGCTTCCCATCCTTTTCACAAGCTACAGCCTCGATTTTATGGCCCATTCGAAGTATTGGCTAAGGTGGGGGCCGTGGCCTATAAATTTAAGTTGCCAGCCAATTCGAAATTACATCCAATCTTCCATGTCTCTTGCCTTAAAAAGCATCTGGGCGATCACATTCAACTTGCTGCTCCATTACCAGTCATTACTGATGCGGGGATACTCCAAGATGTTCCAGTGGCAATATTGGAGCGAATGATGGTCAAGCGCGGTACCACTGCAGCAACTGAAGTTCTAGTCAAATGGCAAAACCATGCTCTAGCATATGCAACTTGGGAAGATTATGCCAATTTGAAGTCCAAATTTCCGTTGGTGGCTCAATTGTGATATTTCCATTCCATTAATGCATTGTCGGAAATGTTGTCATTCCTTTTGAAGCCTTGTTTTGTGGGGGAGGGGGGTATTGATAGGATGCTGTGTATTGTGACACATAAGGTTGGGAGTGCTGACTAGGACAAGAAAGAATTAGTTGGAATTGGTTGGCGGTTAAGGATTGTTAGGGAGTGACTTAGGGAGGAAGCTGCTTAGTTACTATATAAAGGAGTATTGTAAAAGGGAAAGTTGTTGTTGTAAAGATTGATATTGCAATGAAATATACTAGTTACTGTTATACTGAGTAAGAAGCAGAGTAAGGGTTGTATCATCTTCTGTTTCGCCTTTCGATTGTTGGGGTCTGCAAATAGCAAGAAAATGTCAGTTAAAACGTAATCAAAAGCCAAACTTTGAACGATGCGTGATGTAAGTAGATGATATTTGACACCAGTTTTCTTAGCAGACAGGTAAATTAGTTGTGCAAATTGCCTTTTTATTTTTCCAACTACTGAAATTTACAAACAAACCAAGCTTGGATTTCACTTTGACATTGATTCTAACCAATGAAATCAATGGAGGAGCCAGCATGGGTCATTGGTTGATATTATGACCCATTATTTAAAAATTCTGGCTACGCGAACGAAACAACCCGATTCAAGTACATAAAGTTTCACCACTTTAATCAACTCAAAAGACAACATATTATTTGAATTCAACAATAGCAAGCATTGAAAAAAAAAACACCAGGAATTCAGATTCCAACCAGACCATGTCCATAACAACTCAAAATTCAAACTTCAAACTTCCCAAAATTCAAATTTGAAGCTCTCTAAAAACCCAATGGAGAAAACTATATACTTCACGAAACTCAAAATTCTCGAAAAAAAAAAAACTAACTGGGAAATAAGACACCAATAAAAAAATTCTAAAAAAATACAGTTAAACTAAAAACTAGTGTTTAAAATTTCTTCGATGTTCGATATTCCTTGGCAGTAATAAAAAAAGTCAGAGAACATATGAAAATGAGGGTGAAGTCTAAACTTCACCTCATATCAGGAAAACGTTTAGGCTAAAATCAACAGATATTGTCAAATTTCTGATAAATATTAGAGAAACTCATATATTTCATTCAAACCAATGGTTGATAATCCTGAAGTTTTATTTTAAATTTTCATTAATTTCATCAAAAGAAACCGATATTTTACAAATTTACACATCGATATTTATACCATTACCGATATTTTAAACACCAACCTCAATTAGAATTCTAAAAATACAGTTAAACTCATAAGTTCATAACATAATTTAACTCTTTCTTTCCCCCCACTCCAAAATTTGAGAATTTGTAGGAAGAAGAAGAAGAAACTCTCCACTCTCCACTCTCCACTCTCCATGTGACAGCCCGTCCCTAATTTTAAGAGTTTTTAAAGTTTTAATAAAGGATTTTACAAAAATGCCCTTTGAGGCACGCACATTATTCGAGGTTAATCATTGTGTCGTGCCATCTAACATTTGTTTTCTTAACATATCCTCGTAGTACTCGTCGCTACGGACGTGTGGGCGCTGATGGTTCGTGATTTGGAGTTATATCGAAGAAGTTATTAACGTTTGAAATGTGGGCATTTTAAGGAATTATAATTTTAATAAAATCTGAAATTTTCTTTTATGAAAATGGACGGCCCAGATTAAAGGAAATTTGAAATGGACGGCTAGGATGTAAGAGAAAGAAAATAAAAATAAAAAGATGTGAAGAAGTTTTGTGTGTGTGTATGCGGGAGAGGAAGAAAAACAGAGGAAAGAGATTGGGCAAGGCTGCCCAATCAGAGAAGAAGAAGGAGAGGCGAATGGAGAGAAGAGAGAGAGAGGAAACTGACCAATCGGAACAGGGAAAGGAGGAAGGGAGAGAGGGTGAGAAGCGGAGGAAAAGAGGGGAAACGGGTTGGGAGAACCCGCAAACCGTGTTCCACCCAGTCGGCACCCATGTGTAATTTCGACGATTTCCACCCGTTTTTCCGGCGAATTGCTTCAAGAAACTTTATGGGAAACACTCTAGGGGCCTTCCTCTATCCATTCCATCTCAAATTTGGAGAGATTTGGTCTTGAAAATAGAGAAAACCGCAAGAAAAGGGTGCGGCGGATTTGGCTTCGAAACACCCAATCCCGAAGCAATTTCTTTCAATTGCCACCACCCATAGCTTCCTCTTGAGGTCTAGAACAAAGCCCAAGCTATGGTTGGGACGGCGAAGTTGATTTGAGGACGGATTGAGCACACCCAAATTCTAGGGTCCGCACGGATTTTGTTGAAATTGGAGGCCTTGCTGACCGAATTGGCCTTGGCCACAGGTATGAAAGTTGCTCTACTCATTGAGATCTTCAATTCTGTATTTTTTGAGAATTTTTGGAAATAGTTGGATTTTCCGGCGAGCCGGGGCAGCCAACCGCCACCCGCGGCGGCCCGTGCGGCGGCGCATGGCCAGTGGCCCGCCAATGTCATTCTTAGAATGTGTATAATGCTCTAGGTTCAGTTTTGATAATTGATGGACGTAAATTGAGTAATTGAACCTAAGTTCGTTACGATTCGTGGTTAGGTGAAAATGTGAATTGACGATCCGACCGTTAGATCGTCACCAAACTTTGATACGTTGTAATACGTAATATTTGAGGATTATAGGAACTTACGGATTGGGAATCCGATTTACGGATCTTCCGAAATTCGAGTTGTAAGTTCATAAATAGAATGTTAACAGTCACTCGGTTTTGACAATTGACGGAGATCCGACCGTTGGATGGTAATGAAATTTAAGGATGTTGTTCTAGAGATATATTATGGACCTCTGGAAGTTATGGATTGGAAATCTGAGTTGCAAATCTTCCGGATCGAACTACGTAGTGACGTGTTTTATATGAGTTATATATTCTATGGATATGATTTCTGAGGTTGGATTTGATTATTGTTCTAGGCGCCGATCGTCATGACGCCTTGATGTGTTGTGCTAGGGAGTTGTTGGGCGAACTCCAGGTGGGTGGGCAGTACTTTCTATTTATACCTATATGCTATTTAAAATTCCCAGAAATTGAGTTTTAATGAAAGTATGTTTATAAAATGCCATGCATGCATGGTATAAATGATATGCATGATATGAATTGATAATTGATGCATATATATATGTGAATTGGTGCTGTGGACGCACAGGTAAGTATCAGGTGAGTTTATGTTATTTATGTGCATTGTTGATGATGTGTATTATGTTGATAGCTCATAACCTGCAATCATGGTGTTAGTGCTTATATTATTCACCTCGCACAGCACGCTCACCTTGGATCCAAGTAGGTGCATGTCGTACAGACCATGTGAGGGTTCCGACATGTCGAACAGACCATGAGAGGGTTCCGACTGATAGGTGACCTTAGATTGTGTACACAAATGATTGTTGAGATAAGCACTAGAGCGTATTATTACACCATCCATGTCGTACAGACTACTTCAGGTAGTTCCGACTTATCTGCAGTGTAGTGCCGTACAGGTCACCGAGGTGACTCCAGATGGATTTGATATTGAGCTATAGAATTAACCGTACAGGACCAACTGCAGGGTCTCCGGTTAATTCATCATTTCACCTGTTACATTGATGCATCATTCATTCTATTTTTGAAAGTTTTTAACATGGCATACTTTCTGGTTTTTAAGAAAGATTGATGATTTTGAGATTTATGAAAAGTATTATGCTATTATGCTATTTTCTGGGAAAGTATACAGGTTTTACAGCGAGGGGTTAGAAATGTTTTAAATGAAAAGTTGTCGAAAAACTTTGTTTTACTGACCCACTCAATTTTGTTTTGCGCCCCTCCAGGTTCTAGATAGCAGAGCTTTGGTGGCCACGAGGAATCCAACGGTGTTCTGACAGAATTCACAAAAGTAGGACTCACGCTCGGGTGTTTCATCTTAGTAATTGTATTTTTAAAGCTTCCGAACTGTGTAAATGGTTACGTCACTCTCACGTGACGGCCAGCATGCCCTCATTCGGGATGAGGTGTGTCAGTTGGTATCAGAGCCTAGGTTGCAGTCCTGGACATCTTGAGAATTCCCTAGTGTCTTCTGTCAGAACTTTACCGCCTCGTAGATAGCCACCTTGTTCAGATGGGCTTAGTTTCCCCGATTTAACTTAGTTATGGGAAACTACTACTAATGTGATTCAATATATTACCCAAAGGATTCCTCTTAAAACTGTGTATAAGTTGAAGCTGAATCACTTAATGGAAAATGAAGAACCTAAGGGAGCAGAGTGATGGCTTAATCATTTGGAAAAGACGTTTCGGATTATGCAAAGTCAAAGGGATCTTCCTCCCGACAGGTGGGTCGAGATGACTACCTAGTTTCTGAGTGTTGAATCTGCATTCTGGTGGAGATAGGAATGTTATCCAATGTTATCGGGAGAACAGCTGTTTGGAAGTTGTTTAAAGAATTGTTTAAGAAAAGTTCATTCCTCCGGCATATTGTGATAGTAGTAAGCGAGAATCTGCAAATGTGAGACAAGGAAAGATGACGGCGAATGAATATTATAGAAAGTTTACAGACTTGCTTTGTTTCCATTCAGATGTTATTGCTAATCCGATCGAGATGTTATGTCATTCTAGGCTGGATAATAAGAAGAAGTGGCGTTCTTGGCGACCACTATTCATTGTACTTTTTACCAGGAGTTTACGAGATGTTGTTGAGTATTGAGGACTCTAAGAACGTGATCGGCGAGAGTAAAGAGGAATAAGAAAAGAATAGGAATCAGAAGAAAGACGATAAGTTAAAGATCCGTCATATCAAGGACCTCGAAAGGCTTAGAGATTCAAAAGAAGGGGAGTTAATTCTAGTTCTGCCATCATAGATTTTAGTACCATTGGTCAGATGTGAAGTGATGGATTTACTGGAGATCCTAGATTACAGAGACGAGGTGACTCTGGTAGAGGAAATGTACCTTTGTACCGTAAGTACAATAGCATACACTTTGGAGAGTGTAGGCGAGAAAGCAGAGGATGTTTTACATGTGGACAAATGGAACATAGAGCTGCAAGATGCTTTGAATCATTCGGACTTGATTATGGATACGTTGGATATTTTGGTAACTTTGCCAGAGTTCATTGGTCGTGATGCAAAAACTTTATGTTATTGACGATGATGCCAAAGAGAGAAATGTTGGAGCACGATCGAGGCATATATATGCATTTCTGATAAAGAGCAAGATGGTAATATTGCACCCTTAAGAATTGTTGCTTACTTATCGAGACGACAGTGAGTTATCGTTATTGCGGGCTGCAGACCGTAATATCCATAACTTATTTGTTGGATTCGTTAAGCAAGTAAACAGGTAGGTCATTCTATGTCAGTTATGATTATTCAGGGTGTCCAGTGATGGTGGAAGAAGTAGTTATGCCAGCGAATCTTATCCCGTTAGACATTGTGGATTTTGATGTGATTTTAGGCACAGATTGGTTGCATTATAATCATGCCAATATGGATTGCTACGGGAATCGGTTACTTTTCATTGTCTTGGATTATCAGAGGTTACTTTTGTGAGTGAGCAAAGTGGAGTGAGGCATGCCGTTATTTCTGTTGGGAGAGCAAAGAGATTGTTATCAAAAAGTTGCCAAGGATACCTAGCTCATGTGGTGTTGCAGGATCATACTCCTAGTATTGTGGATGACGTACGAGTGGTGGACATTTTCCTAATGTGTTTCCGGAATGATTTACATGGATTGCCACCAGACAGAGATATGGTGTTCACTATTGAATTGTCTCCAAGTACAGATTTTATATTATAGATTGGTTCCTACAGAGTTAAAGGAATTGAAAATCCAGTCACAGGATTTGGTTGATAAAGGTTTCAGTCAACCTAGTACGTTACCTTGGAAAACCCCAGCCTTATTTCTAAGGAAGAAAGACGGGACCTTAAGAATATGTATGGATATTAGGTAATTGAATCGGGTAACGAGTAAGAACCGTTATCCATTACCACGCAGTGGTGATTATTTGATCAGCTTAGAGGTGCCTATGTATTTTCAAGTTAAAAAGAGTAGAGGTCTGGTATACTCTTAATTTGAAAGTAAAGCATGCTAGTCGTTTCGAGTTGGTGTTGCAATGTTTGAGGGAACATTGGTAGTATGCAAAGTTTGACAAATGTCAATTTTGGACGAATCAAGTGGCATTTTTGGGACATGTGATATTTGCACAAGGTATTCAAGTAGTTCCTCAAAGAGTGACAACTGGGGAGAATTGGGAACAACCACGAACCGTGATTGAGATCCGGAGTTTTCTTAACTTAGCAGGCTATCATGGACGGTTGGTGAAAGAATTTTCAGTCAGTGCTTTACCATTGACGAGAAAAGAGGTTAAGTGAGTGGGATGATAATTGTGGGTAAAGTTTTCAACAGTTGAAATATTTCCTCACTCGTGCACGTATTTTAGCACTCCCGGATGATGACGGTAATTATAAGGTTTATAGTGATGCTTCGTTGAACGTTCTTGAATGCGTGTTGATGCAACATGGTAGGGTGATTACATATGTTTCACGGCAATTGAAATTTCATGAGATGAATTACCCTAATTATGATTTGGAATTAGCAGTTATCATCTTCACTTGGAAGATTTGGAGACATTACCTTTGTGGAGAAAAGTGTAAGATTTTTGCGAATCAAGAGAGTCTCCAATATCTGTTTATTCAGAGGTATCTTGATCTTATGCAACGAAGGTGGATTGAGTTGCTTAGTGATTATGATTGCACGACCAGGGTGATCGTGCAAATGTTGTGGACAATACTCTTAGTAGGAAGACCCTAATGAGAATTAATGCTTGGTACGATTGCCATGTTCATCTTCTTGTGGAATTGAGATCTACTGGAGTAAAGTTGGGAATGGAAAATCGAAAAGAAAACGTACTTGCTAATTTTCAAGTTAGGCCAAAGTTTAGTGGGTCTTGTGCTTGAAACTCAGATGGAAGATGAAGAGACCCGAGAATTAATTGATCCTCAAGTTAGAGAATCAGATGGCATGCTTATGCAAGAGAACAAGATGTATGTACTTATTGATATGGAATTAAAGAAAGTAATTTTGGACGAAGCATACTGTTCAGCTTATGCAATGCATCTTGGAGGTACTAAGATGTATCATATCATTCGAACATTGTACTATTGACCGAGTATAAAAGAGAAATGGTGGAGTATGTAAGTAGGCGTATCATCCGTCAGCAGGTTAAAGCGGAAAGAAATAAGTCATTGGGATTGATGTAGTTACTTCCCGTTCCACAGCGGAAATGAGAAAATATTAATATAGATTATGTGTGCAAGTTTCTTCGTTCACAAAATGGTTATGATGAAAGTTGAGGTGATAACTGATGGGTTTACTAAATCAGCGCATTATTCTTCAATGAAAAAGCAGTAACCTTTTCAGAAGTGCAACAGTTATTTATCTGTCTTATGGAAAAGAGATTTGGACTTACGGATTTGTGGAACTTCTGGGTATGTTGGTCCTTTCAGTTTGTCCCTGAGAGCAACGCCATAAGGCCGTGGAAAGCTGTGTCTTGTGTTTCAAATTGTTAGAATTGTGGACGGATGGTATTTAAAGCCCTAAGTTAGTGGAGGAAACTACTCTGAATATTCAAGTAAATAAGTTTAATCTAAAAGTGGGCCAGGATCGGCTGAAGAGCTTACCAGACAAACATGCCACTGACCGGACGTGTAATGCAGGAGATTGGATGCTTTTGAAATTATCACCTTGGAAAGGTGTAGTTCGATTCGAATTGGAAGACAAGTTAAGTCCTAGGTACATCGGACTATATGTGATCACCGAAAGAGTCGGTGAAGTTGCTTACAGGCTTGAGTTCCCTCTAGAGTTGTCGAAAGTGCATAATGTGTTCCATGCTTCGATAATATGTTTCAGATCCTTCACGTATGATCCCTCCTTAATCTTTGGAAGTTAACCCGGAATTTGATTTATGATGAGGAACCAATGATTATCTTGGATTGGAAGGACAAGATCTAAGGAATAAAACAGTGAAGTTAGTGAAAGTTATATGGAGGAATCATTCAGCAGAAGAAACTACTTGGGAGACAAAAGATCGAATGAGAGAGATGTGTTTCAGGTTGTCCTATGGATATTGATGGATTGTAAAGATTGTGTAAATTTCGAGGACGAAATTTTTTTAAGGTGGGTAGATTGTGACAGCCCGTCCCTAATTTTAAGAGTTTTTAAAGTTTTAATAAAGGATTTTACAAAAATGCCCTTTGAGGCACGCACATTATTCGAGGTTAATCATTGTGTCGTGCCATCTAAGATTTGTTTTCTTAACATATCCTCGTAGTACTCGTCGCTACGGACGTGTGGGCGCTGACGGTTCGTGATTTGGAGTTATATCGAAGAAGTTATTAACGTTTGAAATGTGGGCATTTTAAGGAATTATAATTTTAATAAAATCTGAAATTTTCTTTTATGAAAATGGACGGCCCAGATTAAAGGAAATTTGAAATGGACGGCTAGGATGTAAGAGAAAGAAAATAAAAATAAAAAGATGTGAAGAAGTTTTGTGTGTGTGTATGCGGGAGAGGAAGAAAAACAGAGCAAAGAGATTGGGCAAGGCTGCCCAATCAGAGAAGAAGAAGGAGAGGCGAATGGAGAGAAGAGAGAGAGAGGAAACTGACCAATCGGAACAGGGAAAGGAGGAAGGGAGAGAGGGTGAGAAGCGGAGGAAAAGAGGGGAAACGGGTTGGGAGAACCCGTAACCCGTGTTCAACCAGGTCGGCACCCATGTGTAATTTCGACGATTTCCACCCGTTTTTCCGGCGAATTGCTTCAAGAAACTTTATGGGAAACACTCTAGGGGCCTTCCTCTATCCATTCCATCTCAAATTTGGAGAGATTTGGTCTTGAAAATAGAGAAAACCGCAAGAAAAGGGTGCGGCGGGTTTGGCTTCGAAACACCCAATCCCGAAGCAATTTCTTTCAATTGCCACCACCCATAGCTTCCTCTTGAGGTCTAGAACAAAGCACAAGCTATGGTTGGGACGGCGAAGTTGATTTGAGGACGGATTGAGCACACCCAAATTCTAGGGTCCGCACGGATTTTGTTGAAATTGGAGGCCCTTCTGACCGAATTGGCCTTGTCCACAGGTATGAAAGTTGCTCTACTCATTGAGATCTTCAATTCTGTATTTTTTTGAGAATTTTTGGAAATAGTTGGATTTTCCGGCGAGCCGGGGCGGCCAACCGCCACCCGCGGCGGCCCGTGCGGCGGCGCATGGCCAGTGGCCAGCCAATATCATTCTTAGCATGTGTATAATGCTCTAGGTTCAGTTTTGATAATTGATGGACGTAAATTGAGTAATTGAACCTAAGTTCGTTACGATTCGTGGTTAGGTGAAAATGTGAATTGACGATCCGACCGTTAGATCGTCACCAAACTTTGATACGTTGTAATACGTAATATTTGAGGATTATAGGAACTTATGGATTGGGAATCCGATTTACGGATCTTCCGGAATTTGAGTTGTAAGTTCATAAATAGAATGTTAACCGTCACTCGGTTTTGACAATTGACGGAGATCCGACCGTTGGATGGTAATGAAATTTAATGATGTTGTTCTAGAGATATATTATGGACCTCTGGAAGTTATGGATTGGAAATCTGAGTTGCAGATCTTCCGGATCGAACTACGTAGTGACGTGTTTTATATGAGTTATATATTCTATGGATATGATTTCTGAGGTTGGATTTGATTATTGTTCTAGGCGCCGATCGTCATGACGCCTTGATGTGTTGTGCTAGGGAGTTGTTGGGCGAACTCCAGGTGAGTGGGCAGTACTTTCTATTTATACCTATATGCTATTTAAAATTCCCAGAAATTGAGTTTTAATGAAAGTATGTTTCTAAAATGCCATGCATGCATGATATAAATGATATGCATGATATGAATTGATGCATATATATATGTGAATTGGTGTTGTGGACGCACAGGTAAGTATCAGGTGAGTTTTATGTTATTTATGTGCATTGTTGATGATGTGTATTATGTTGATAGCTCATAACATGCAATCATGGTGTTAGTGCTTATATTATTCACCTCGCACCGCACGCTCACCTTGGATCCAAGTCGGTGCATGTCGTACAGACCATGTGAGGGTTCCGACATGTCGAACAGACCATGAGAGGGTTCCGACTGATAGGTGACCTTAGATTGTGTACACAAATGATTGTTGAGAGAAGCACTAGAGCGTATTATTACACCATTCATGTCGTACAGACTACTTCAGGTAGTTCCGACTTATCTGCAGTGTAGTGTCGTACATGTCACCGAGGTGACTCCAGATGGATTTGATATTGAGCTATAGAATTAACCGTACATGACCAACTGCAGGGTCTCCGGTTAATTCATCATTTCACCTGTTACATTGATGCATCATTCATTCTGTTTTTGAAAGTTTTTAACATGGCATACTTTCTGGTTTTTAAGAAAGATTGATGATTTTGAGATTTATGAAAAGTATTATGCTATTATGCTATTTTCTGGGAAAGTATACAGGTTTTACAGCGAGGGGTTAAAAATGTTTTAAATGAAAAGTTTTCGAAAAACTTTGTTTTACTGACCCACTCAATTTTGTTTTGCGCCCCTCCAGGTTCTAGATAGCAGAGCTTTGGTGGCCACGAGGAATCCAACGGTGTTCTGACAGAATTCACAAAAGTATGACTCACCCTCGGGTGTTTCATCTTAGTAATTGTATTTTTAAAGCTTCTGAACTGTGTAAATGGTTATTTCACTCTCACGTGACGGCCAGCATGCCCTCCTTCGGGACGGGGTGTGTCACTCCAGATGGATGAAGAACTGAAAAGGGTTTTTGTTTTTATTACTAGAAAGCTGTGAGAGTAAAAGGGAACAATCACAACTGGGAGTGGGAGGTACTGTAATCTATGCTTCCATAAGTTCTAATTCGTTCGAAAGGGGAACCCAACTATTTGGTGTCTTACTCGCTCGAGTAAAGTAAGGTACGTACTCGCGCTGTCTGGATGAGCACGCGTCTACCTGCATTTTTTCCCGGTTTACTTACTTGGTCACTCCGCCGTCAACGTGTAATCTTTCTACCCGGTTGACTTAGACTCCGTGTGTAACTATGAACTTTGTCCAACTTTTTACTCTTTTTTCTTTGCATAAAAAAAGAAAAGAAAAAGACAATCGGTGGCAAGTTACGGTTATCTATATTTTCGGACCCGAAGAGATTATAGGGAATTTTACCCTCTCCATAACCATACTCAAGCAAACTCATCAGCTCGAAATATTGAACACAAGACCTGACACACCCCGTCCCGAATGAGGGCATGCTGGCCGTCACGTGAGAGTGACGTAACCATTTACACAGTTCGGAAGCTTTAAAGAATACAATTACTAAGATGAAACACCCGAGGGTGAGTCCTACATTTGTGAATTCTGTCAGAACACCGTTGGATTCCTCGTGACCACCAAAGCTCTGCTACCTAGAACCTGGAGGGGCGCAAAACAAAATTGAGTGGGTCAGTAAAACAAAGTTTTTCGAAAACTTTTCATTTAAAACATTTCTAACCCCTCGCTGTAAAACCTGTATACTTTCCCAGAAAATAGCATAATAGAATAATACTTTTCATAAATCTCAAAATCATCAATCTTTCTTAAAAACCAGAAAGCATGCCATGTTAAAAACTTTCAAAAACAGAATGAATGATGCATCAATGTAATAGGTGAAATGGTGAATTAACCGGAGACCCTGCAGTTGGTCCTGTACGGTTAATTCTATAGCTCAACATCCAATCCAACCGGAGTCACCTCGGTGACCTGTACGGCACTACACTGCAGATAAGTCGGAACTACCTGAAGTAGTCTGTACGACATGAATGGTGTAATAATACGCTCTAGTGCTTCTCTCATCAATCATCTGTGTACACAATCTAAGGTCACCTATCAGTCGGAACCCTCTCATGGTCTGTTCGACATGTCGGAACCCTCCCATGGTCTGTACGACATGCACCTACTTGGATCCAAGGTGAGCGTGCGGTGCGAGGTGAATAATATAAGCACTAACACCATGATTGCAGGTTATGAGCTATCAACAATATACACATCAACAATGCACACGAATAATATAAAACTCACCTGATACTTACCTGTGCGTCCACAACACCAATTCACATATTTTTATGCATCAATTATCAATTCATATAACTCATATCATTCATATTATGCATGCATGGCATTTGGAAACGTATTTCATTCAAACTCAATTTCTGGGAAACATATCAATAGTATATAGGTAAATACAGAAAATACTGCCCACTCACCTGGAGTTCGCCCAACAACTCCCTAGCACAACACATCAAGGTGTCATGACGATCGGCGCCTAAAACAATAATCAAATCCAACCTCATAAATCGTATCGATAGAATATATAACTTATATAAAACACGTCACTACGCAGTTCGATCCGGAAGATCTGCAACTCAGATTTCCAATCCATAACTTCCAGAGGTCCACAATATACCTCTAGGACAACATCCTAAAATTTCATTACCATCCAACGGTCGGATCTCCGTCAATTGTCAAAACCAAGTGACGGTTAACATTCTATTTTATGGACTTACAACTCCAATTCAGGAAGATCCGTAAATCGGATTCCCAATCCGTAAGTTCCTATAATCCTCAAATATTACGTATTACAACGTATCAAAGTTTGGTGACGATCCAACGGTCGGATCGTCAATTCACATTTTCGCCTAACCACGATTCGTAACGAACTTAGGTTCAATTATTCAATTTACGTCCATCAATTATCAAAACTGAACCTAGAGCATTAAACACATGCTAAGAATGACATTGGCGGGCCATTGGCCACGCGCCGCCGCACGGGCCGCCGCGGGTGGCAGTTGGCCGCCCCGGCTCGCCGGAAAATCCAACTATTTCCAAAAATTCTCAAAAAATACAGAATTGAAGATCTCAATGAGTAGAGAAACTTTCATACCTGTGGCCAAGGCCAATTCGGTCAGCAAGGCCTCCAATTTCAACAAAATCCGTGCGGACCCTAGAATTTGGGTGTGCTCAATCCGTCCTTAAATCAACTTCTCCGTCCCAACCATTGCTTGGGCTTTGTTCTAGACCTCAAGAGGAAGCTATGGGTGGTGGCAATTGAAAGAAATCATTTCAAAATTGAGAGAATCGAAGGCTAGGGTTCATCGCACCCACCGGTGCGATTTTGCTAATTTGGAGGCCAATTATCACCAAATTTGGGATGGGAAGGATAGATGATAGGTCCTAGAGTGTTTCCCATGTGGTTAGGTGGTTCAATTCGTCGGAAAAATGGGTGGAAATCGTCAAAATTGCACACGGGTGCCGACCGGGTTGAACACCAGTTGCGGGTTCCCTCAACCCGTTTCTCCTCTGTTCCTCCGCTTCTCACCCTCTCTCCTTTCCTCCCTTCCCTGTTCCGATTGGTCTCTCTCTCTCTCTCTCTCCTCCCAATTCGGCAGCTCCCTCCTTTCTCTCCCGAAGCTACTGCATCTCTCCTTCTGGTTGGGCAGTTTGCCCAATCCCCTTCTTCTTCTTCTTTTTTCTTTCTTTCCTTTCTTTCCTTTCCATCCGCACCATCCATTTCTTCTTCTTTAAATCTGGGCCATCCAAATACACCAGATTTTATAAAGGAAAAATCCATATTTTCTGAAATTAATAAAATTGATCAAATTTCAAACTTTAATAACTTCTTCACTATAGTTCCAAATCACGAACCGCTCGCGCCCACACGTCCGTAACGACGAGTACTACAAGGATATGTCAAGAAAATAAATCTTAGATGGCACAACACGACAATTAACCTTGAACAAAGCACGTGCCTCGAAGGGCATTTTTGCAAAATCCTTTATTAAAACTTTAAAACTCTTAAAATCAGGGACGGGCTGTTACAAGACCTCTCACATTTTTTTTTTGTTTGTTAAAGAATCGCAATCCGCACCCTCACTTTTTATTTTTTTGCCAAGCACTCTTACTATTGGATCACTTTGCTGTGATTTTTTACTCTTTTTTTCCTCTCCTTTCCTCTTTTATTGGTGGAGACCTCCTTTTCTTTTCTCTATTATTGAATAAATCAAGACACTTTATTTCTTATAAAAACATAAAAATCATGACCAAAAAGAAGAAAATAATGCCTTTCTAAATCTTTATAAAAGATTTTACAATACACTTGTAGCGTCACAATAAAGTTAAATTGTCACAATGAGAATAGTCAAAATTAGAGTTTACGTGTCGACTTACCACAAAGTATATATTAACATAACCATTCTCTATGGAAGTTAAACTTGAAACATATTTAAACTTGAGACATATGTCAACTAAGTAGAAACAAATACGACTAGACCAAAAGATTGTTGGTAAAGAAAAATAAATCTTAATAGAAATCAATAACATGAACTTCTTACAAGTCCACGAATGCAATATTAAAACAGTTTTGAAGTACTGGGTTCCGGCACTAACCTGCAAAATTTGAAAGATACTTCTTGCCTGTGAAGAGCCCTGATTTGTTATAGCTTATCAAACAAAGATATTTCGACGACCAAGTTAGTAAACTTTGTAAGTTGAACAAAAGAAATAGGCTTAGGGTTTAAATATAGCATACTTTAGTGGTTATTAAGAGGAAACCAATTTGGGCATGTCCAAACCTTTCCTTTCCTGTAGACGAAGCCAATGTCATAATTAACAGGTTTGGGGATGCCCGAAAACAAGTAAACTCCTACTATTAGAAAAAATAAAAAGTAAAAACGTGTTGTGACCTATTTACTAAGGAGAAAAGAGAAGGTGCGGTAAAAGTAGTGGAGAAATGGCTCAGGGCAATTGTAGTGTGTTTCCCTTGTGTCAGTGCCACCTTTATTTATAGTAAATAATAAGAGAAAGAAATTTACTTTTCACTTGTAAGTAAGAGGTCTTAGGTTCGATTCTCACTCAAAGACGAATTTGAACTACATTATTGCTAGCCCATTATGAATCTAAGCTCATCCTCCTCCCTTTTAATGTAGATAATATCGTTTGTTTAAAGAAAAAACAAAACTTACTCTTTAAGAATACTGAGTCTAATAAGAAAGAATAACCTAGATTACGTAGGATCCTAGTCCAAACCTATCTAGGATTTATACAATCACTCTATGCCAATATTAATAATACACATACAATTTTTTTTTAATAATAATATGATTCAAATTCGTTTTTGCCGGGAATGACAAAATTTTTGTGTCCTGCAGTGGCTCTTTAGTTTTTGTTTGGTCTCTTTTCTTCCTTTTGTTGGCTGGAGTGCCTAACATGCCTCTTCAATTATGGGCCATGGGTCGTTCTTAACTGGGCCCAATTTGTACATATCAAAATTGCAGCTTATCTGGGCCCATAATTAGTTTAGAACTTTTTTCGCACTAGAAAATGGAGATGTTATGGGAACTCGCACAATGCCATCTTGCAATTTCTTAAAGGGACGTGCGAATGATTTTTTTTTTTTTTTTTTTTTTTTAACAAATGCTATTATCTGCACTAGGTAATGGGGAAGTGTGCTAAATCTTACAATGGAATAGAAATAATATGGTTCAAATTCTCTTTTGGTGTGAATCGAATCTAAAACCTCTCACTTACAAATGAATATGAATACTGTTAGACCGTAATATAAGTGGCGCGAGTGATCCTTAGGTGTAATAGGGACTACCAGTTACTGTGCGTGATCGTATACTGAGGTGCTCCCCGCCGGTTGTTGGAACGACGCAATAGGGGGTTACAAATTCTCCATCTCATTGGGGGCGGAAAACGAATAGACATCTCGATGTGATACAACCTTTTCTATATTAGAGTGTTATATTTAGTTCAACAAAAGTATTCTCTTAACCAGACCAAAGAATACACAGTCATTCACTCTTAAATTTGATATAGAGAGTGGAGAATAAAAAAATGTGTTTTTCAATTTTTAATCTCCACGCTTGATTACAAATTCAACTGCGACGGACAATGTATCTCTGGTTATCATGTGACCAAGTGAACGGAATCTTTAGTTCAAATCTTTATATTAAGGTAAGGTGTCCTTTAAATGTCCACATTTAGTTTAAATCTTCTTTGGGCTTCACGTTTCTACCCAAAATCAAAGCATGTCTTCTCTTACGTTCAATTTCTTTTACCTTATTATTAGGAAATTGTTATTGGCACTCAAAAATTCTCATTTTGTACTTTAAACTTTCTATAGTTAGAAAGAAAAATACACTTGTGAGGAGTGCCTAATGAGATTTTTGGAGTGCAAATAACAGTTCCCCATTATTATTATTATTAGGAAAAAAATTTGAAATGTCATATGAACTTGTTCATATTTTTTAATTTGTCATATAAACTAAAATTTTATGCAATTTGTTATACAAACTTTACAAAATCATTAATTTGTCATCTTACCCTAACTCCATTAAATTTTCCATCCAATATAAGTTATGTGCCTCGCACATGACTTGTATTGGATGAAAAACTTAACGGAGTTAGGAAGAGATGACAAATTAATAATTTCAAAAAGTTTGTATGACAAACTGAAAAATACGAATTATTATTATTATTATTTTGTTATATCCTCCATATATGAACTTCTAAATTTGACGTGCATGGAAAGAGAAATATCATGTACTACTCGTGGGTGCCCAACAATAAATTTGAGAGGATATGTAAATAAAAGTGACCCTTAACTAACTAAATCCTGGTCACAAAATTTCTAATGTCACCGTCACTCATCTCCCATGTCTAAATCCATTCTTCCAACCAAATGAATTGACACCATATATCTTCACTTGTTGAATAAGATAATATTATGGAGATCATATTTTCATTTTAATAAATGATATTATCTATACTAGTGGACTTATAATAGTTTTGTAATAATAATGTAGTTCAAATTCGTCTTTGGCGAAAATCGAACCTAAGATCTCTCACTTATAATTGAAAAGGAATAACACTAGACCGTAGTACTAAGTGGCATGGAGACCATATTTTTGTACCAAATTGATATACTATATTACGTGACAAGTAATATATGTACATGTTACGTCAATAAACGAATTTATCTCATTAAATATTAGTTATAATTCAAGCTTATAATTGCTCTTCAAACCCACGTATTTGTTACTTTACTTGTGCATGTGGCTATGACTGCGACCCAAACAAAAAAAAAAAACAAACAAAAGGCTTGTACACAAAATTTCCAATCGAAAGTATACTAAAATCATCCAAATAAATGCCGGTCACATTACATTTTATCACAATCTAGACGACAAGCGACATGTATGGCTTCTTCTACGTGATCCGATCCGACTATGGGCTACAAGGCAACATGGCTTCTCATGACTTGGTGGGTTCATTGTTTGGAGCTTGGATAATTGGTCTAAATGTTTGACTTTTACTAATTAGGATTTTGTATAGAAGTGATTCTGAGCCAGAATCACTTGTGGAGAGAATCTATCACTAAAATGATATATGTAGAAACACTATCATGTGGTTATTAATAAAGTCACTTAAAGCGATTTTACAGAGAAATACCTTGCATGTGTTTCTCTTCATAAGTAATTTTGGTTCTTCTAGAATTACCTTGTAACTAGGTCTCTATTTTTTTTTCATTAGCGTTAATCTTGTGCTTATGTCTAAAATTGCGTCGTTTTTAAGTTCTGCAAAGTTATTTTTTCTTATTTAAACCATAGATTTGTAGATACCTAACCTTACACTCAAGGCATTGAGCCGTCTTAAGTTATTATCGTTACATACATGCACTATCTTTAAATAACTCAGTTTATTCTTCATACTATAGTCATTGAAAATAAGCCTATCAACTGAACAGTTACGTTTCCCTTTTCAAGTAGTTAAAGATGGTACGGTTGAATATTGTATCAAGGGCGATAAATTATAAGTGGGTTGCTGCGCTATTGTCTTCCCTTTGGTTAAGGTGCAATTTTGGTGGAGCTCAACTCTCTTAATTAAATAATTAATTAAGTTATTCGGAACATCACAACTCTAACCAATTATTATTACAATTTTTTGTTGGGAATTGTTATTGGCACTTCAAAAATCTCATTCTACACTCTAAATTTTCTATATTTGGAAAGAAAAATACACTTGTGAGGAGTGTAGAATGAGATTTTTGGAGTGTCAATAACACTTCCTTTTTTTTTTTAGTACAACGATATATTTTACACTAAGAGAAGGGGGAGTTTGGCTAAGCCACATAATGGGCAACCTAATTTGGTATCAAATTCGCCATCTACAAGATTCGAACCTAAGACCTCTCACTTACAAGTGAAGAAGAATACCACCAGACCGTAGTACTGAGTTGCATTATTATTACAATTAACTGAGAAACCAAAAAACTATATAGTAAAATCTGAGTTTTTTCTTGCTTCTTTTACTACATAGATATTAGAATGCACAACGATTTACTTGGTACAATATATTGCAATTTCAACGTCATATAATATCATGTGAAAAAAATTGCATATATAACATTGCATTATTAGCACGAAACCATGCTGTAAAAGTCTTACTCTATAAAAATGACATTAAAAATTGATAATGATTTGGTAATTAATTTGTTAAGTAAGCATGCATATTTTTTGGGTTTTGTGGGCAGTGTGACAAGAGTGTTTTACAAGCAAAAATGTCTAGATCTATAGCAAAGGCCTTCTTTTAAGGCATACAGCAAGTAAAACAATTACATTTTCTTGGTGTCCAACATTTCAGAAATTCCAATATTGATGTGTTGGAGGGGGAAAAGGGTAAAAAATAGGTTTGTGTTATGAAAGCAATTTATATAGAATGAATTAACCGTTATATGACATCTCAATCTAATAAAACATAAAAATGTATTATTAGACAATAAACGCTACATGATGGTGAACCATTCCATGTAAGTTATTTTCTTCTGCCAAACACAATACAATATGTATGTAACCGGTCAATTGCCATGAAACGTAAAGTCAAGTGGTAACGTCAGAGCGAAAATATGGTATGGCGGTTTCATGCATGGCAACTTGCAGAAGTTGGGTTATGGTTTTAGCGGCAGCAGTAAGGTTTTAAGTATCATTACCTCGGGCTTTAGGAAAACGATTTTTATAAGAAAGTGAGGTTCTTAATCTCTCTAGGCCCTTACATTTTTGCTTATTATTTAATGTACGATGAGAAATATAACTAGAGTAGAAAATTAATGCATGTCATTTTTTGTGTTTATTTATTTATTTTTTTTTCAGTACATTGATTTTTTATACCAAGAGGAGGGAGAGTTCAGTTAAACCACACAATAAGCAGCTTAATTTGGTATCGAATTCGCTATCCATGAAATTCGAACATAAGTCATCTCACTTCCAAGTAAAGAGAAATACCACCAGACCGTAGTACTGAGTCAAAAATATATAACTCTTTGAGTCAATTAAAAAATCAAATATGACTTTTCCCTTGACTTTATAATCATGTATGATTAACTTTTATGAGAGAGGAGTGTCTCCTGAGCATTTCCCTAGGGATCCCGTAATCTTGTCCGTTCATCGTATATCGTGCGGTCAGAAATCATTTAAAATTTAAATTTTAAAATTCAAATATGAATAGTACCTAACGAAAACTGACCGCACGATATAAAATGAACGGACAAGATTGCGGGATCCCTAGGGAAAGATCTGGCGAGGATCCTGGTTCAACTTTTATGATGCATTGAACAGAAAATGAGTCAAATTTGAAATCTAAAGTTAACTTTTTAGGTGCGTTGGAGATAACCTTATAAAGTTTGACTTTTTATATTAGCATCCAACAAAATGTTGAATGCACCCCACATTAAAATTTAATATTAATGACTTATTTACTCTACTATGCAATGCCAATTTTGACCTTATTAGGTTTAAAAAATAATAAAAAATTTATAAATACACTCCAAATCACTTTTAACGTATTATTTATCTACTTCAACTATAAAAAATCCCTCCCACCCTCCATTGTTGAATAAAACCCTAAGCAATGAAACTACAAATATGTTGATTGAGAAAAAATATTTTTGACTAATGAAACACGAAATCGGTGTTTCGAAAGCTTTGAAATCATTATTATTGTTATTGAAAAACGTTCAAATGAACCTAAACATTTTTTGAAATCATTCAATTTGAAATCATTCGGTAAACTAACGTTCAAATAGTTTGAAATCATTCGGCAAAATTAAAAATGAGTGTTATAAGATTTGAGAAATGTGGGGTATATAAAAAATGTGGGGTGTATGTAGAAAATGTAAAGTGTATATTAATAATATGGGGTGTGAGGGTATTATGAGGAAGGAAGTGGAGTGTATTAAAATAATTTTTAATTGAAAAAGTAAATGTGGGATGTATTAAGTATGTGAGGTTTATTCAATAATTTGTGGGGTGCTAATATAATAAGCCTAAAGTTTTCTTTATAACTTTTGTTCATATAAAAAGTTAGGGTGAATTACATTTTTCTACCTTAACTTTGAATCACATAACAAACTCATACCTTATATTTTGAACATTACAATGTCATACATCAATTTACGGTTTCGTTGCAATGTCATACCTCCATTAGTCAATCTGTCAAATTGACTGTTAAGTGATGATGTGGCAAATGTAAGATCCATATTTTTGCTGATGTGGATATAAAATTTGAGCCACGTGGATATATATATATATATATAAACCACTAATTCTCTCGGACCTGGATTGTCTGCCCTTCCCCACCATCCTATATCTTTTACATCCTCTCCTATTTCTGTGGTTACAATTAAGTCACGTCAACATTTTATATTCCCATTATTTTTTGTCTTATTATTTCTATAAAAAAAGAATCAATATAAAATGTTGACGTGACTTAACCGTGACCACAATGAGGGAATGAGATGGGGATGGCAGACAATCCAGGTCCCTCTTCCTCCCACATTTTCTCTTTCGCCCTTTCACGTTGCAACAACAGCCAAGACGCAACGCCCCAACAACGCCGTTGTCCTCCGACCACCACCCAAAAATTGATATTCCTAATATCCTCTTTTCATACCCAGTTCAAATGTTTACCTTATTTCATCAAATTTGAAGTTGATAAGTTCGAATTTCAAATCTAAGCCTCGATTGGATCCTTCACTTTCACAATGTACACAACAAGCACAAGATTCACATCCAAATTCCAAAAATAGAAGAAAAAACCCCCACAAAACAATCAAGATTTTGTGTGATTAATTTAGATAAGCTCAATATGTGTGGGATTAATCCGCAATGAAGGATGACCGCGGCCTTCCAACAACGACGGTACCAGCAGTGCGAAGAAAGAGAGCTCGGAGTCGGGTCTAATACTCCGAAAAGGCTGGTACAATTTCTGGGCTTTGGCAGCGATTTTGTTGCTCGCGTTTTGGTCTATGTTCACCGGCACCGTCATGCTCTGGTAGCCTGCTGGCAACCTCAATCGTCTCTCCGACTACCTCGACTTGCCCATTCACGACGATCTCGACGTTCTTGTATGATTTTTTCTTGTTTTGCTTTTCTGGGTCGATTTGGTTGGATCTCTGATTTGATGGGTTAATGGGGATTTCAGGTTTTTTTCTGGTGGTTTAGAAAATGGAGGAGAGGGAGAAGGTGGTGAATCACATGACTCTAATAGTCGTCGGGGGGGGTGGAAAGAAGTACGATGGTGGTGGTTTGAAGTTCGATTTGTGAGGTTTGATGATGGTGTATGGTTGTTGCAGAGAAGGGAGACACGACGTGAAATATGAGAGAAGTAGAAGATGAGAGAGAAAGATAGAGGTTTTCTACTTGGACAAGAGAGAGAAAGAAGCTGTCTGATTTGGTGAGAAAGTTGAGGAGAGTGACTGATTGGTAGTGAGATAAGGTGATGGGACCCTTTTTTTTTTAAAGGGAGAAAGTGATAAGATTTTTGTATAATTCAAGCTACACGAAATCTGTCTCCTTATAAAAAACAATAGTTCTAACACTAAATAATGGGTAAATTACATAGTAACCCCTCAAGTTTGAGGTCTATTACAACCTCATACAACATCTTTAAAACATTTCACTTTCATACCTCAAGTACTATTTTATTTCAATATAATACATCCGTTAGATTTTCCATCCATTAATTCGTTAAATGCTGACGTGGCTGCCACATTTGTGCCGCGTGGCTGCCAAATGTGTGCCACATGGCTATAAAATTAATTTTTTAATTTAAAAAAAACCTAAATCTTTTAAATAAATTATAAAATATAAAAAAAAAAAAACCAAAAACCAAAGCCCACTTCGTCTTCCCTCCCTCCCTCCCCCCCCCCCCCCAAAACCCAACCTGCAACCTGCAACCCAGAAGAAGAAGAGGAGGAAAAAAAAAAAATCATCTTCATCTTCCCCGTGGCACCCATCACGCACCTCCCGTCTTTCCCAAACCCACCGCACCCATCATCCACTTCCTCCTCCGCACCCACCCTCGCACCCATCGCGCACCCACCCTCTTCCCTCCTCTACACACCCCACCGCACCCATCTTCTTCCCCTTTAGTTCGTCTTCCCCCTTCCTCCTCCCTTCTCTTCTCCCCCATCTTCATCGTCTTCCCCCAACCCCTACCTGCAACCTAGAAGAAAAAAAGAAAAAAAAAAAACAAAACCCATATCCCGTCCACCATCGTTGGGTTCGTGAGGTGAAAATGGGAGGAATGAGTGTGGATTTAAGGAATGGGGTGTGTAGAGGATGGAAGAGGGTGGGTGCGAGGGTGGGTGTGGAAAGTGGGTGTGGGTGTGCCCGACCCCCTACCTGCAACCTAGAAGAAAAAAAAAAAAACAAAACAAAACCTAGATCTCGTCCGCCATCGTCGGGTTCGTGAGGTGAAAATGGGAGGAATGAGTGTGGATTTAAGGAGTGGAGTGTGTAGAGGAGGGAAGATGGTGGGTGCGGAGGGAGGAAGGGTGCGGGTGCGCTCGGGGAAGGTGGGGGTGGACTGGGCTGGGTTGCATGGGGAAAAAGATGAATATGAGGGAGAAGAGAGGAGGATGAGGGGGTGAGGAAGAGGAATGAGGTTTCTGTGAGGTGGGTGGGTGGGTGGGTGGGGGTGGGGGAAAAAGGATATGGGTTTGTTTTTGGTTAGGGGGGGTTGCGGGGAGATGGATGGGTTTTAATTTTTCTTTTTTTTTGTTGAGAAAATTTAGGTTTTTAAAAAAAATTAATTTTTTTTTGCCACCTGGCACAAATGTGGCAGCCACGTCAGCGCTTAACGGATTAATGGATGGAAAATCTAACTGATGTATTATATTGAAATAAAATAGTACTTGAGGTATGAAAGTGAAATGTTTTAAAGATGTTGTATGGGGTTGTAATAGACTTCAAACTTGAGGGGCTACTATGTAATTTACCCCTAAATAATTAACACAAACGTGTACAATTCTACCCGTAGTTAACGTACTTTAACTAAGCATAAATTTTTCGTTAAAATTCCGATTCGGGCCTAACTCACGTTCACGCATTCATAACAACGAGTACTGCTTAATTATGATAATAGGGAAAATAAATTAAAAGCAGAATAACTACATCCATGTCAGGTTCCACTTTGCCAATAAGGGCACAATCATCATTTTACATACTCGGGAAGGAAATTACATGGAAAATTAGAGACGATTAGTCACATTTGATCAAGGTCCTTTGTCTTTTGTCCACTTTATTAGTTGAATAATAAATTATTTACATGTCATTATATGTTAATTTTAAAATGAAAAACTTATTAATCATTTCCAAGTATATCTTTTTCTATATTTTCAATATGTTTCTATTTTTATTTGTACCCATTTTATAAGTTATTGTGACGACCCGTCCCTAATTTTACGTTTTTATTAATTTTAAAAGCGTGAATTTACAAAAGTGCCCTATAGGCAATGACTTTGACTTCCGTTGACCATCGCCAAGAGAAATGTATGACTTATTCTTTTAGTGTACCCTCGTAGTGCTCGTCGCTACGAACACGTGAGTGTGTGTTAGACTCGAATCAGATCTGTAACGAAAAAGTTAGTACGTTAGTCACTGATAAGCTCATATTTATATATATTTTACATCAAATTCTCTCGTCTTTTCTTTGTTATTTCCTCATATTTTTGTGCTATTTACTTTGTTTTTGTGTTTTATCGAATTTATCTAGCTAAGAAAATAAAAATAGCACAAGTGTGATTTTAAGTAATAAATTCGTCATTTTTACATGACTCACTTATTTTATTAACTTAAGAAAACATTTTGGCAGACAAAATGGAGCGAAAGAAAGCAAAAAGAAATAAAGGAAAGCATGAGGGAGCTGCCCCTTGGCAGCTGGAAAGAATAAGAGGTGTACTGCGTGCCAGGCAGGAAAAGGAGAAAGCCTCAGCATGAGGAGAGAAGCATGGGAACTGGGCAGCGTGTGGAGAATAAAGAAAAGAAATATTGGGGTGTACAGGGAGTCAGCAAGAGACTTTAAAGCAATAAAATAGGAAGGTTAACGTGTTGGCAGCTTAAAGAAAATAAGAAAGAATAAATAATAGAGGGTGGAAGATAATGGCCAGACGTGGAAGGCATTTGGAAAGCTGCCTTAGCGCAGCAAGGCAGGAAGTGGACAGCACAGAGATTTAAGAAATAAAAGAAGGCCTCGGGGACGTGAAGTTGGAGTGGAGGGGAGTGGAAAGAAAGGGCAGGCTGCCTTTGGCAGCTTGCGAGTGAGACACGCGGAAATGGAGACGAGGACAGCAGCGTGAAAGAGAGAACAGGAAGGGGAGAAGGCAAGCTGCCTTTGCAGCTTGCGAGGAGGCCACGGACTGGCGCGCGCAGGAGGTCAGCGAGACATGCGAGGAAGGGAGACGCGACATGCGGAAGAAGGAAGAAAGCTGCCCTTGGCAGCTTGTGCAGCTGGCGAGCTCAGAGGACTGACAGAGGAGTCTGGCAAGTCAGCCATGGCGCGCAGAGGACAGGTCAGAAGGCTGAGAAGAATAGAGGTCAGCGAGACAGGCAGCAACACGCAGGAGCAGCACGGGGACAGAGGAAGAAATTCCTCTCTCGGTTAATTCGTTCCAAACTTATGTTTTATTTTATGGTTTAATTTATGAATAATGTATAATTAATTTCTGTTTAGTTAGAGGTGAATTTGAAATCATGGATAAATGTTTATTATAATTTGATTTACTCCAGTTATGAATTCTTGAACGTTGGATGTGGTTTATTTTTCTGTGTTGATTAATAACTTGTTTATGTATGTGGGTTAAGGGTCGACACTTAATTTGCATGCTTAGACTTGATGCTAGGATATAAGGGAATTTCACCTAATTGTTATGAACTTATATCCATGAGTAGTAAAAATCGCTAGTCACGATTGTGTTTAGTAAACCCTAGGTTGGATTAACATGCGTATTCCATAGTTATGAATGCCTAGTCGATGCTTATGATTTCCATTGAACTTAATGATCTTTGATATGTCTCTCTATCATGCGTATTCCATAGTTAGGGAACTTGATAAGAATAATTTGGTTGTGATGCGTATCCCGTCCAATTCAATGAATTTAGGGATATTTGAAGGTTAATTTAAGCGGACCTAATTAACTTGGAGCGTTGTCATTTATTCGTTTGTTGAAGTCATAACTGGGAATCAAATTATATGCATTTGTTCATGTGTGGATAAGGACCCCTCTAACTAACGTTTCGTCATTTCATTTCTATAAAATATATTTTCTTTGAAGTTTGTTTTTAAGTTTCTGTTTTAAATTCAATTTCGTCAAAAATCAATCCCCCGTTTATTTTAAAGTGTTAGATTTGTTAGAAATAATTTTAGTTTGTGTTTTCTTGAGTCTTGAATTATTTTGAGTCTTTGGATTTGTTTTGGTTTATTTGTTAGTTTTATTTTGAGTGATTTTAGTTAAGTGTTTTGATTTTAGTTTAGTGTTTTAAATTTTGTTTTTACGTTTTTAATTTAATTTTACTTTGGTTAGCATCCCTAGTTAATCCCCGGCCTAGAACGATCCCTACTTATCCATATACTATAACTGTCACAAATAGGGTTAAATTTGTGCGTTAATTTATTTTCGCACCAAATTTTTGGCGCCGTTGCCGGGGATTAGCAAATTTGCTAATCCTTTGTTTGTGTTTTATGTTTTTGTTTGTGTTTATTTTTGTGTTTTGTCTTTTACTTTTGATTTTTGATTTAGTTTATTTCTTTGAAAAAAAAAATAATAATAAACATCACATAATAAAATAAAAATAAAAATAAAATAAAAAAAAAAAAAAAAAAAACATAAACATTCATATAAATAAAACACAAAAATATTTACATATATAGATATATATAAATAAAAAAAAAAACTTAAATGCATAAATATTTTACAATAACTTGTAAACTAATTTCGTTCATTGGTCATTGGTAGGTGGTGCCTCGGAGGTCGACGGAGCCCCTGAAAGACGAAGCGCCAGAGTTGGATCATTCGGAGCCTCAATACTTGGTGCTGCTCCCGAGGAAGAAGGCAACATAAACCTCGGGAGTAACGCCATAAACCGTTGATGATCACTATGAATCCGCACTTCGGACTCCTGCAGCTGATCAAGCTTCCTCTTCATGCTTGTTGAGTAATTAGTTGCGAGCATGTGCAACTCCTTATTCTCATGCCTAAGCACTCTGACCTCTTGCCGAAGACTAGCCACTTCACCCATCAACGACTCAACCTGACGAGTTCGTGCAAGAAGGCGCTGGCCCATGTTTGATACTGAGCCTGCACTTCGGACGCTGTAGGCCATAGAGTCCTGAACAGCCAGTTCGTCGGACCGCCTGGAAAGTATCCTAGTGTCTCTAGGAGTGAGCAGATTTCTGGCCACCACCGAAGCGGTTGTTTCATTCATCATCATGGAATCCCCAACTGTAAGAGGACCATTTGGGGATATGAAGGACGGCTGCCAAATGTTGGTTGGAGAAGACATATCACTATCTTCCCCAACATTCAAGTTAAGGCGACGGTCAGAAGGGCAAGACATATTTGAAGGTGTTGAGAATGAAGAGTCGGACTGATCAAGATTAAAAGAAATGCAAGAGAGAGTGTTTACAGGAGGGAACGTTTACCGGATGGAGTGTTTACAGGAGGGAGCTCAAGTATGTTGTGGAACAAAATTAGCGCTCTTATAAGAAGAAGAAATCGATGAGGCATCACTCAGCAATCAAAGTGGCACCCTCTCGCAAATCGAAGAGCCAGGCTCCTTTCTCAAAAGCCGGATTCTTTTCTCAAAAGCGGCGTCTCCGTCTCAAAAGTCGGACGCCGTTCTCAAAAGATGGTGCAGTCAGGAATCACGAGGCGAGCAGCTTTCCCAGATTTGTCGTCACTCGTCACACACGCTATCAGCTTTGCGCAAATTACGGGTTGCTTTTTCAGAAAGCGCGTCACCTGTACTGTTCATCCATTCACCGGCTGCCGACAAGGGTAAAGGAACAGTTTCGGTTGTGAAGAATCACCTATAAACGTCTACCTTCGCCATCCATTGCAAAGGCAAACCCTCTCAGCAGTTCTTCATCTCCGAAAATGCCTTTCCAACAAACCCTCTCGAGTTACTCTGTATTTCTCATTCCCTGGGATACCTTTGCAAACAAGTCATCAAGAGCTAGAGTATTTCATATCATGAAGGTTGAAAGCAAGAGTATCTCATATCATGCTTTCTCCCTGTCCTTGTCCTTGTCTTTGTGACAAGGAGAAAGCAAGCAATCAGCCAGCACTCGGTGTTAATCTTCCGATCTAAGAACCGACTGCCTGGAAATCCTTCCTGATTGCTTACCTAGCATTGCTTACCTAGCATTGCTCTCGAGTGCTCATCTTCAACCGCTGATGTACTTCCGAAGAAGACGCCACATCTGCCTGGAGAACAGATAAGGCAAGTGAAAATGATACTTGAAGCATGTGGAGACAAGGTGCTGCTTCATCTTCAAGATCAAGTCTCATTTTCCTTGCTAAGAAGTTCCCCAGCCCAGTTCAAGAATACACCTGTGGAACGATACTTCTTCAAAAGCAAAAGTATCTCATATCATCAGAGTCAGAGGCAAAGATATCTCATGGCATGTTTTTCCTTTACCCTTGCTCTTGGCTACGGGACAAGGTGAAAGAAGGCAATCGGTCGGCACTTGGACAGATTGAACAAAGAATCAGACCACCACCTCTACCTCGTGCCTACCTGCCATGCAGAAGAAACAAAAAGAGAAGAATGTAGCCTGCAGACTCAATCAACCCGGCAGAAGGAGTCCGAGTTGAAACCAAGAGCTCGAGAAGCTTCAACAACATATGGACGCATCAGTCACCACCACCAATCAAGTCTCATTTTCCTTGCTAAGAAGTTCCTGAGGCCAGTTCAAGTTCAAAGCTGTGGAAAGTCAACGAGCACGACCAATGATCACTTTTTAGTTCTATTCATTGTCTTTTATCGTGATTTTCAATTTTTCGTTTTCTTTTTTTTTTTATTTTCTTGCGTGCTTAATTAAATTATTTCTTTTCTTTGCAGGAACTTTTGGTTATTTCCACCCTTGAAGTTGATTGCAGAATTTTAGCTTGGGGGTCATCGCTTATTTTTTTTCTGCAAATTAGGGAAGTTTTCAGTCCTATTGCTTTATTTTGTTTCTTTATATTTATTTATTTTATTTTTATTTGCATTTTATTATATTTTCTGACATTGGGGACAATGTCTAGTTTAAGTGTGGGGGTATAGAGTATAAAAATGACCAAATTGAAATTTTTTGTACCTTCGACTTTGAACTGGTTTCATTTGTTTCCATGTTATTGCTTTGTGTTTTCTTAATTAAGTTGTTGTTTTTAAAAAATACATAAAAAATAAAAAAATAAAAAATTGATTGAAAAATTTAAAAAAAAATCCAAAAATATTTCCTTGTTTTCCTTATTGTTTTGAATTAGATTTTTGTTAAGTTTCCCGACCCAATGATATAATTGGATAAAATTTGAACCATGATGATCAAGAACTTAGTTAACATGTGTTGTGTGAAATTCCTAATTCTTGTGTTAGTTTGTACATATTTGATCATCTTTGAAAAACTAAACGCACATAGCCTTGTTGTTGTGAAACTAAAGCATGATTTAAAGCTCCATATGTGAATTTAGTGACCATATACATCCTATGTGAGTTTTTGAGCCTATTGAAAGTGTGCATTTTTCATACACTCTTATTCTTTCATGTGTGATGAACTTATGTGAGATACTTCTCTAGAACTTGCGTAACGATCTTTCGAAATGTTTGTCATTGATTGCATGAACTTGAAAATGATAGAGGCATTAGGTTTACCACCATGGCCCAAATAACCTTGTTTCCCAAAGAAAAATGATATCATTAGATTGCCAATTTGAGCCGTATTTGTGAGCCTTTTATTTCTTATCACCATATATGTCTACCCTTATGCCTGAAATATTTTTTTTCCCTTACCCTTTCCAAGCGAGCTAGTGAGTAATGTGAAATTGTCTTATGAGAAGTGTTTGTGAAGTACTCGGAGGGTGTTTGGCAAAAGAATATGTGTGGGGGTTTTTCATGTTTGTATTTAAAAAAAAAAAAAAAAAAAAAAAAAAAAAAAAGAGAAAGAAAAGAAAAAGAAAGATTGTATACAAAGAAAATAAAAAGTTTTTAAAGTTTCAGTTTAAGGGTGTGGTTGGAGATGTCAGAAGAATCGTTGGAGAGCTTGAGTTCTTATAAATCTAAAGAAAAGAATTGCTTGCAATGTAGCTTGGAACTTGTGTTTTCCTATTCTTTCGTTTCAATAACCCTATCCCTAAGCCTCATTACATCCAATAAAAGTCCTCTTGATTTAAGTTTTGCAATTATGACTGTGGAGAAGTGATCTTTATGCAAGCTTATGGTAGAACTTTCACATTTGATTCTTTGAGAGAAACACATTAAAACTAAACACATGTGTGATTGAGTGTAAATCCCGTGAGAAGGTCGCTAGTTTGCATATGGTGATTTTAAAAATAAAAATTTTGAAATTACATTAACATGGCTATCTCACACACTACACTTCAAAGATGATTCAAAGATCACTGCTAATATTTGAATGAGGAAAATGAACTTGAATTGCTTGTTGGTGTTAGCTATGGTTCTTGATGATTGTGTTCTCAAATGAAGTTCTATGAGGGTCATATAGGAGGAAGCTAATATTTTCATGTTATTACTTTTTCTGTTTTCGTTTGTTTTGCTCGAGGACTAGCAAAAGCTAAGTGTGGGGGTATTTGATAAGCTCATATTTATATATATTTTACATCAAATTCTCTCGTCTTTTCTTTGTTATTTCCTCATATTTTTGTGCTATTTACTTTGTTTTTGTGTTTTATCGAATTTATCTAGCTAAGAAAATAAAAATAGCACAAGTGTGATTTTAAGTAATAAATTCGTCATTTTTACATGACTCACTTATTTTATTAACTTAAGAAAACATTTTGGCAGACAAAATGGAGCGAAAGAAAGCAAAAAGAAATAAAGGAAAGCATGAGGGAGCTGCCCCTTGGCAGCTGGAAAGAATAAGAGGTGTACTGCGTGCCAGGCAGGAAAAGGAGAAAGCCTCAGCATGAGGAGAGAAGCATGGGAACTGGGCAGCGTGTGGAGAATAAAGAAAAGAAATATTGGGGTGTACAGGGAGTCAGCAAGAGACTTTAAAGCAATAAAATAGGAAGGTTAACGTGTTGGCAGCTTAAAGAAAATAAGAAAGAATAAATAATAGAGGGTGGAAGATAATGGCCAGACGTGGAAGGCATTTGGAAAGCTGCCTTAGCGCAGCAAGGCAGGAAGTGGACAGCACAGAGATTTAAGAAATAAAAGAAGGCCTCGGGGACGTGAAGTTGGAGTGGAGGGGAGTGGAAAGAAAGGGCAGGCTGCCTTTGGCAGCTTGCGAGTGAGACACGCGGAAATGGAGACGAGGACAGCAGCGTGAAAGAGAGAACAGGAAGGGGAGAAGGCAAGCTGCCTTTGCAGCTTGCGAGGAGGCCACGGACTGGCGCGCGCAGGAGGTCAGCGAGACGTGCGAGGAAGGGAGACGCGACATGCGGAAGAAGGAAGAAAGCTGCCCTTGGCAGCTTGTGCAGCTGGCGAGCTCAGAGGACTGACAGAGGAGTCTGGCAAGTCAGCCATGGCGCGCAGAGGACAGGTCAGAAGGCTGAGAAGAATAGAGGTCAGCGAGACATGCAGCAACATGCAGGAGCAGCACGGGGACAGAGGAAGAAATTCCTCTCT
The DNA here is from genome assembly GCA_035220775.1 of Malus fusca. Lineage (NCBI taxonomy): Eukaryota > Viridiplantae > Streptophyta > Magnoliopsida > Rosales > Rosaceae > Malus > Malus fusca. The sequence goes on along the minus strand of CM069066.1, from coordinate 15,533,753 downwards.
CGGTTAATTCGTTCCAAACTTATGTTTTATTTTATGGTTTAATTTATGAATAATGTATAATTAATTTTTGTTTAGTTAGAGGTGAATTTGAAATCATGGATAAATGTTTATTATAATTTGATTTACTCCAGTTATGAATTCTTGAACGTTGGATGTGGTTTATTTTTCTGTGTTGATTAATAACTTGTTTATGTATGTGGGTTAAGGGTTTACACTTAATTTGCATGCTTAGACTTGATGCTAGGATATAAGGGAATTTCACCTAATCGTTATGAACTTATATCCATGAGTAGTAAAAATCGCTAGTCACGATTGTGTTTAGTAAACCCTAGGTTGGATTAACATGCGTATTCCATAGTTATGAATGCCTAGTCGATGCTTATGATTTCCATTGAACTTAATGATCTTTGATATGTCTCTCTATCATGCGTATTCCATAGTTAGGGAACTTGATAAGAATAATTTGGTTGTGATGCGTATCCCGTCCAATTCAATGAATTTAGGGATATCTGAAGGTTAATTTAAGCGGACCTAATTAACTTGGAGCGTTGTCATTTATTCGTTTGTTGAAGTCATAACTGGGAATCAAATTATATGCATTTGTTCATGTGTGGATAAGGACCCCTCTAACTAACGTTTCGTCATTTCATTTCTATAAAATATATTTTCTTTGAAGTTTGTTTTTAAGTTTCTGTTTTAAATTCAATTTCGTCAAAAATCAATCCCCCGTTTATTTTAAAGTGTTAGATTTGTTAGAAATAATTTTAGTTTGTGTTTTCTTGAGTCTTGAATTATTTTGAGTCTTTGGATTTGTTTTGGTTTATTTGTTAGTTTTATTTTGAGTGATTCTAGTTAAGTGTTTTGATTTTAGTTTAGTGTTTTAAATTTTGTTTTTACGTTTTTAATTTAATTTTACTTTGGTTAGCATCCCTAGTTAATCCCCGGCCTAGAACGATCCCTACTTATCCATATACTACAACTGTCACAAATAGGGTTAAATTTGTGCGTTAATTTATTTTCGCACCAGTCACGGGTAATTTTGTACCCGCGCATACGAGTTTACGGTGTCAAAACATTGTCGAAAGGACATATTTGTACATTAAAAATTGTACAAATCCATCCAATCCCTAAAAGGGATATGGTCCCTTCTTTCACACCCATCAACCATCAAACTTTTGCTTTTTCCTTCTTTTCCTCTCCACCAATCAAATTGTTTTCCCTTAACCTGGCACCCAATCATAAATGAGAAGGTTCTCTCTCTCTCTCTTCCTTATTTCTCTCTCCCTCTCGAAGCTCTCTTTTCTCTGCAACAAGGAAGACCAACCCCAAATCTTCACTGTTCGAGCTTAAAAACCTTATCATTGTGTTCACCTTACCTCCACGAACACAACCATACCAACCAAACTAAGAATGGACGAGTTTTGACTTGCCAACTTGGAAGGTCCGAACTCAGACGAGTTGAGTTCAACGTGTTTTCAACAGAGTCACGATGTTTTAGGACTCAGGAAAGCCTCTACGCAACTCCCTAGGGTCCCTAGTCAAGGTTTGAGGAAGCTTTGACGTGAAACAACTCGGTTTCAAGAAGTTCAAGTTTGACCCGTGCCTTTTGAGCCAATTTCCGGCCAAACCACGGCGAGTTGGCCACTTGCTGAGTACTATAGCTTTCCTTTTTGTTCCACCCAATTTCGTTGAGTATTGAAGAAGTTATACTCATTTGAATCTTACCCAGTTTCCGGCGAGTTTGATGGCTTTCGAGGCGTTTTCCAGCCAAATCACGGCGAGTTAGACCTCGTGCGAGGTACCATTCTCTTCGTCTCATCGAGAACTACAATTTTCGTTTTTGTTTCACTCGATTTTGTTGAGTAATGAGAAAGTTGTGAACGTTTAAAGGTTGTGTAGTTTTCTGGCCGAATTTCGGCCTTCCTCTTCCTTTGGGTCCGGCGACCCATATGTTGGACCTTTCAAACCCAGGCCCTTGGGGCCAAGTAGAAAAAGGCCTTTGGCCCGTGACTCCAAACCTAAACCCATAACCCTTTTAATTCTTTTGTTTTTATTTTATTTGTTAAATTAAGGGCCTTGGGGCCTTAATTGTGAAGACCTAAACCCCAAACCCAATCCCTAAAGCCCTAAACCCTTTTAGTTTAGGCCTTTAGGTCTAGAACCCTTAAGTCCAACCTATTAAACTATTCCAACCTAATAACCCTTAACCCAGATGAAATATTCCGTTAGGGAATATTCCATCTGTCAAAGAATATTTCGTCCTTAAGGGAATATTCATCTGTTGACTTTCGTTGACTTTTCGGAAATTTAAGTGGGACCCTTCTTAGGGTAATTCGACGTCCTGAATCCGTTTTTGACGTCCGTTTTCCCAAATTCAATTGTTATAATATAGTTTTATTAATTGTACCTTTATGTGCTTAGGGCGCTAGGTTGCGTGGCTCGTCAGCGGCGAAGTATCTGTGAGTGGACAGTTTATTTTATGCCTATACATATTGATAGTTTCCCTAAATGCGTTGTTACTTCACTTTTACGCTTATATTGCCAAGTATTCGATATTGTGATATGAAATGTGTTAAATGTTGCTATATGGTTGAGATACTATTGTCATGACATTCATACATATTTGTACATGCTCATCTTGCTGCACCCCGGTGTTAGTACTCCGCCCAGGGCCAGGGCCAGTCCTTCACATGTATGTTCACATCTGCACCATTCGCTCGCCTTGGATCCAAGTTAGGTGCCAGTCCTGTCGGGTAGATTGCATTAGGCAATCCGACTTGTATGTGACCGTGCTTCTGCACCAGTCTTCGCGTGATCATAGTACTAGAGCGCATTGATTACACCCAGTCTTGTCGGGTAGAATTGCCTTAGGCAGTTCCGACTCGTGTGCTAGCTTAGATGATGAGCAAACTACTTATAATTGATTATCACATGATTGTATTACTTTGGCATTTGATATATCATGACTTGGCATATTTCTGGTTATATTGTTGTTATATTTGATTTCATACTTACGTAGTATGTTTTGAGGAAACTATACTTGTTTTACGGCGAGGGGTTAGTATATTAAAAAATAAAGGTTTTCGTATAAGCATTGTTTTGTTGACCCACTCAACTTGTTTTTCGCCCCTCCAGGTTTAGTAGCTGTGGTTACGCGTATACAAGGATTCTGGCAAATCTCAGGAGATGGTTACCTTCAGTGGTATAACCCTCATCCTATTTACTATACTTTCTTATGCTATGACATCACGTGTGAAAAAGGTTCAATCCCGCTCACCCGCACACTCTTTTGATTAGGCACTTTTAGGTTTAATTTATTCACTTTTTTTTCCACATCACTACACTTTATGGCTTCGTCACCTTCCAGGTGTCGGTCAGCACAACTCGATTTGGAGTTCAAGTAGATATTCCGGGTCGGGGTGTGTAAGTTTGTACCAATATTCTTTTTAGTTTTAATTTGCACCAAAATTTTTACATATAATATGTACCCATATTAAAGAAACAAGGTTTCATTCTATTAATTAAGTTGATTAGAGATCAGAAATAAAATGACACTAAAATTTATCATTAATTAAGCCAAAACAAAAATATGCGAATAATTATGGCCAAATAATAAAGTTTTTATTGAGTTTTAACTAAATTATGTTTTATTTTTTACTTTGATATTAAATTCAAAAAATTAATTGTGATAATTTTTTTTTACACTTAGTAATAGTAACCGAATGACTTTTTTTTTTAAAAGACGATAGCCTTAGTGGTTACTGGTTAGAGGTTAAATTAGAAAGTTAATTATGTTTGAACCTACGCCGAAGTATAATATCATAACTCATTTCTACTACTGTGATAAATATCACTTGCAAACAAGGATTAAAATATCGATATTATCGGCGAAATATCGCCGATAATATCGTTTTGGTGAGATAACGATATTTTTATACTTATCCATTTACTTATCGTCAAAATATCTCGATATTGTCGATATTATCGATAATATCGTGATATTATCGATAATATCGACAGTATCGCTTCTTCCTCTTCCGGATCGCTCAAGCTCCGTCACCGATCCGTTCGCCGACTTCCCTTCCTGAACTTCTCGCCGTTGTTTCCCGCCTGGGTTTGCTGCTGATGCTGCGGGTGCACTGAGGACGCGTAGGACGCGCTGTAGCACCTGAGATCCTGCATCCCATTGACCCCCGACGAAGCGCCGCTGCCGCCATTGACTCTCCACCTCCGTTCTTCTGTGGCCGCACGATTTGGATCTGAACATAGGCGAAGCTACATCGCCCATCCCCTCGCCAGAAATGAAGCCCAGGCGTGATTGTTCGCCCTCTGCTCAAGTCGGAAACCTGCAAGTCGTGATTCGTGAAGCCCCTCCTGCTACTGCGCGCTGCTGTGTTTTTTAGAGGTGTGGAGGTGTGGCTTTGAGAGGCGCAAAGTAAACCTTCGCGTGAACAGAGTAGAGTAGAGAGAGGAACAAGAAACGGACGGACGAGAGAAACAATTTGCAGAGTATACAGATTACAGAGTCGAGAGAGGAAGAAGAAAAACGTTTGGCTATAGTTACTGAGTGTGCAGAGAGAACACGTGGCCTGTTTCAAGCCACTCCCACGTCTCACTTCTGAGGATACGTGGCTTGCTTCAAGTCACTCTTCTCTCTCTCACTTTTGAGGATTTGAATTCTCATTCAATCCAGTTTGAATCGGACCCGTGACCAACACAGTCACTCAAGGGTCGGTATAATGTGGATGTATTTGTTACATAAGTGATAAGTCATAATGAAGGAAATGAACTCAAACTTGGTAATTGCCAAAATTCTTGTTTTGTCAAACTTATTTAGAAATTCAGGTTTAATTTTCACGTACCTTGTTTTCCTTGCTTGGATCATTAAGAAATAATCTTGGACATATAAACACATAAGATTTAGGATCATTTCTTAGTGTGTTCCTAAAAAAAACACAAATGTAACACATGCTAGTCTTGGTTTTGTTTTAGTGCAATGTGTTTGTTTCTTTATATGAAATCTTATACTATTAAATGGGGTCAACTGTATAAATTGTAGAACGTTACTGCAGTTACCATGTAATGTTGTTGACCCTAGAAACTACAAAACCTACGTGGCGCGTAGGCCGAGTAATCTAAAAGCTAACTACGTCATTCGGTGAATGCGGGCGTGCCAACTCGTCGGCCGAGCTCGGCCGAGGAGTAAATTTGTTGATGTTGCGTTGGGTTGCGCTACTGACTTCTGCGTCTTGCGATTGCGGCCGAGAAAGGAACACGTCTCGGCCTCTTGGATTCTCAAACCTGAAGACAAGGTTACTATTATTACGAAGTTCACGAATCGCTGTCGTCGGATTCGGTCACAGTGATGGTATTCGTCAGAGTAAACTCACGCCGAATCGACACCAAAGTGTAAGGACACAAATACTCAAAGCAAATATAAGTCTTTATAGTGAACGTAGTTCGGCCGTCTGAATGCCGAACTCTAAATCCCACTTGAGAGTATCCAATCATAAAACAACTCGGCGTGCAATGCGCCGAGCTCGGTAAATGGTAACACTTCACTTCGCCGAGAAGGCTGATGAAATGACCTCAATCGATAAGGACTCGGACGTCCGTCTCGACCAAGACTTGGATAGATAACCGACCGTGCCCGCCGCAGTGCTGTTGATGCCAACGGAAGGTACTGCGAGTTCGGCCAATTCTACGGTGACAGAGCTATCTATGCCGACTTAAGATATCACCGGTTGCTTTCACAGTGCTGTTGATGCCAACGGAAGATGTGTCAGCGAAAAGAGAAAATAAAAATCTCAAAGTTGTTGAGAGAGTTTGCGCAGGGCAGTTTTGTGCACTGTTCTAAAAATCCCCGCACCTGCTTAGGTTGCGACTCACTTTGATAGAAAATAGATAACTTTCAATTTGCATTTAATTTTTTTCAATAAATTGTAAGAGACTTGTTGAATACTTAAATGGGCACACACTATATGCTTGTTCCCCATGTTTTCATTATGTTCCAATACTTTATAATACATATGTCATTTTATTTTGTAGTTTATGATGAAATTATATATTATTTAAGTATAAACAGACACTTATTTACACGAAATATAATGGATTTACTTAAATCCGCCTAGTCCTCCTAGGCGCCCGCTTAGACCCCGCCTAGCCGCCTAGGCGCTAGGCCCCAGCCAGCCGCCCGACTAGCGCCTAGCGTCTTTTAGAACCTTGGTTTTGTGTGTTGAATTGGAGGTCCCTTCTGCTTTCTACGCGTCTCGTATTTATAGGACTATCATCTCGATGTCCGTCGTGTTGTAAAACTGCTGTCAATACCAATGTTTCCTCCTGCATAACAATTTCATGCAAAACAAAAGATTGCTATGCCTTATCACTTACTAGCACGACACCACCACGTGCTAATTAATAGCATGTACCAATTATTAGCATATATCTTTATGCTGATAAGCATCTTTAATTTGAAATATGACACATCTTGCATGCACGGCTAACCAACTCCAAGCACACGTGGAGTTGACTCTCTGTTGATTACGCATCTTGGCATCCCATTTAAATTCATGCGTTAATCTTCTCTGCCAATCAATATCCGTTTGCCAACCAATGCCGCAATATATTAAGACTCTTGATAAAATGCTTTGATGCTCCAATCCACCACGCGTCCAAACTCTCAGAGTCCCAAATCAAATTGAACTGCATTACTTGCTTTAGAAATATAATTTGCATCTTCTTATCCCGTATAAGAAACTATCAATACAATTTTTTTTAAACGATAAATATTATGATAAAAACCATAATATTATCCTTTAACAATAAGAATTATCTCCACTTTTCCATCCGACGGTTGAGAACTACGCTTACTCAACGACCTTGATTACATGGGCCGATGGTGTAAATTTGGATCCAAACAAATGTATGAAGTGTAAAATATTGTACTAATTCATTATATATAAATGATTATGGTGTGTTTAAACTTCTTTCATTAATTACTACATATTTTCTACACTCACAATATTTGCCAGCTCGCTATATAATCAACTTAAATCAGTTAAATCCATCATGCAATGCATTTCCTTCCAATTTTTTGTGATAAACTAATAGATAATTGACTAAATAAACATTCTGCAAAGTTTCAATAAAAATTTCCAAGTTTTTCTTACAATTTCCGTGGTTTCCATGTAATTTTTATCGATATCGATATTATCCCGATATTTCCGTGTTTTCGGACTACCGATTTTCCGATATTACCGATATTTTCTTCCTTGCTTGCAAACGACATTTTCTGCTCCTCTATAACGTCCATGTGAGTTGAAGGTGGGCCCAACTCCACAGGCCCCACATGCCATCCATAACCAAAACCTTAATCACTTGCCGAAAAAGCCATTAAACAATAATTAGCACATGGTTAAAACAGCTCGATCAGAGTGAGTTGAGTTAGCGGTAAAGGTAAGTCCGCCGCCCGCCTGACCCGCCCCCTTCTCTTAAATTTGCTACGCTTTCCTTTTCTTCCACTGCTCTGCTCTGTGACTGCTTCTGCTTTTGCGTCCCTGAAACTGAAAACCAACGCAAACCAACCAAACCCATCTCTCTCTCCTCTCCCCGAGCCTTTATAACCCTCCTGCCATGAATTCCCAGCACCGGCAACGGAACCACAGAGCTGCCGGAGCACTGCTTGAAAATGGTGCAAGAAGGCTGTGGCGGAGGACATGCAGAGGTGGAGAGCTGCGGTGGCCGCTCGGTTGTGGTGGGGGTGAAGCTGGACTCGAAGAGCAGAGAGCTGCTGACGTGGGCTCTGGTCAAGGTGGCTCAGCCTGGTGACCGTGTGATTGCCCTCCATGTGCTCGGTAAAAATGGTGAGTAAAATTTGGGTGAAATATTTTGGCTTTTTTTGGTATTGGGATTGTGGGTTTTGGTCGGGTGGAGTGGAAGTTTACTGGTTTTGGTGAATTGGGTAATTGCAGAAATTGTTGATCGAGATGGGAAGTCGTCGCTTCTCTCCCTTGTCAAAGCGTTTGACTCTGTTCTTGCAGTCTATGATGGTTTCTGCAACTTGAAGCAGGTTACTTTCTCGCTATTTTTTGTTGCGGTTTTCGTTAAGATTTTGTTGTCCTTTTGTATAATTTTGTCATATCCTCTGTTTGTTTCCTGAGAAAATGAAAAATGTTGCGACTTTAGAGTGAAAAATTTGAGTTCTAACCAGTTGGAGAGTTAATCATTTTTTTCAGTGCCTGGCAGAAAGTTAAAGAGTTGGGATTTTTGTTGAAAACTTTTACAGGTGTATCTCAAGCTCAAAATCTGCAGAGGAACATCAATCAAGAAAATATTAGTTCGGGAAGCGAATTCGTATACTGCAAGTAAGGTTATAGTTGGAACTACTCAGAACCACCATAAAATCCGGTCATCGACCGCCGTGGCCAAATACTGTGCCAAGAAACTGTCTAAGGATTGTGGGGTACTTGCTGTAAATAATGGGAAAGTTGTATTTAACAGAGAATGCTCTCAAGCAAATTACGGTAACCCCCAAGGTATTTAGATTTTGGACTTTTGGCTGAAATAATCCACTTTTGGCATTTGGTTGCCGAAATGATCCATTTTTAGCATGTTGCTGTTATATGATGGATACGTCTTTGATATATGATTTATATGCCGTCGGTAGTTAATATTGATCATTTTAGCAACCAAAATGTCAAAAGTGGATCATTTTAGCTAATTGCTCTTAGATTTTTCTAGTTTTGGGTTCTTTCAATGATTTTTAAGTCTGTAATTTGTTTAGGGTGGGCTTCTGAGTTGAGTATTTGTCTGCAGGAAGCGAAGAGCATTGCCGGAACAGTTTGCTCAGCGCATTTCACCGATCAGTACATAAGTCTTCCAAAGTACCTAATGAAGGCGGTGACAGTGTGACCTTAAAGGACACATATTGTCAGGTTAATTGTCAAAAATTGGAGCAGGGCTTAGCTAAAGTTTTCTTGGAATGTTCTGAGTCTGTTGCAACACAGAAATTCTCAGTCTGTTCAGGGCCCTCGGTGGATAGTTCTGGTCACCAATCTGCGGACGAGTTCTCGGATGACGTTGAAGATAAATCTATGGCTATAGTGCCAGTACAAAGAGAAGAGGCACTAGCAGTGAGCTCAATTTCTATGTTGATCAGAGAATTGCCTGAAGGGAAACCTGGTTGGCCACTGCTTCGACAAGCTGTACTCCCAGAACGACAAATTCCTGAGAGGTTTATGATCCGGAAGATCTCCGTGGTTCAGTGGGCAATGCAGCTGCCCATTAGACAGCATTCAATTGCCAGCAATTTCGATGAAAGGAAAAATAGTTGTGATTCAGATCAACCTTCCTGTTTGAATGGAGAAAGTGGCGCCATTGTTGCAGTGGGTGGCAAGGCAATGATTGCCCCACCTTCACCGGACTACAATTTGAAAGCCCTGCCTAAGGAATTGGAGGGCCTGCATGAAAAGTACTCAGCTACGTGCAGATTGTTCACCTACCCAGAACTTCAGTCAGCTACAGCATACTTCTTGGCCGGTATGTTGTTCAAGAAGTTCATATGTCAAATATCCTATCCATTTTCCCCGATTTCTATTGATTTGGTTTATTCAAAAATATATTTTCCTTTGTAATCCCAGACAACATCATCGGGAGAGGCGGTAGCAGTCAAGTTTATAGAGGCTGCCTTCCTGACGGCAAGGAACTCGCTGTGAAAATCTTAAAACCATCTGAAGATTTATTGAAGGAGTTTGTTTTGGAGATAGACATCATTACTACCTTAAACCACAAGAACATTATTTCCCTTCTGGGGTTCTGTTTTGAGGATAATAATCTTCTCTTGGTTTACGATTTCTTATCAAGAGGAAGCCTTGAAGAGAATCTCCATGGTATATACTACATATTTCTCTGGCTTTTAGACATTACAATGAAGAGCAATAATTGTTTACTTGCCCTGAATTGCTGTTTGAATTCTAGCTGAATTTACAATTTTTTTCAATGTTCTCCAAATCAGGAACCAAGAAAGATCCGCTTGCATGTGGATGGAATGAGAGATATAAGGTGGCCGTGGGTGTAGCCGAGGCCTTGGACTATCTGCACACTGGCAGTGCTCAATCTGTAATCCACAGGGATGTCAAATCATCCAATATTCTACTATCTGATGATTTTGAGCCGCAGGTACGTCTGTTCAGTTTCTTGCTTCTAAAGATGCATTTGTTTATCAAATTTTCAGTGTTCGTTAATACTATTTCGGCAAGGTTTCTTCAGCTCTCTGATTTTGGACTGGCAAAATGGGTGTCAACCTCCTCTTCGCATATAACATGCAGCGATGTTGCAGGCACCTTTGGGTTTGTAACTTCATTTCACAGCTTTACCTTTCATCTTCTCTCTGTAGACTTCCATTTTTCTACAAAGATGAAAAAAAATTCAAATTGTAGTTCTTTCTTAAGAAAACATGAAAATTGCGAGATACTGATTAGTTAATAACATATTGCATTGTTCTGCAGCTACTTGGCTCCTGAATACTTCATGTATGGCAAAGTAAACGACAAAATTGACGTGTATGCATTTGGTGTTGTACTCCTCGAGCTTCTTTCAGGAAGAAAGCCTATAAGCAGTGACCATCCAAAAGGCCACGAAAGCCTAGTCATGTGGGTATGTCCTCTTTGCCCATAAGGTTTAGCAGTACTCCATGTACCTCTTGATGTTTGTCTCTTAAAAGAAGTTGAATTATTGAAACATCTTGTACAGGCCAAGCCAATTCTAAATGGTGGGCAGGTATCCCAACTTTTAGATCCGCGTTTGGGCAATAACTACGACCAGGGCCTGATAGAGAGAATGGTTTTAGCGGCCACTCTTTGCATCAGACATGCTCCACAAGCTAGGCCCCAAATGAGCTTTGTAAGTTGGATCTGATCCCTCTGAGTATCTTTCATCAGTTTATAGCATGCAACGAAAATATGTGAATTAATATTGACAACATTCTCTGGGTACTTTTGAGCACAGATTGTGAAGCTCCTTAAAGGAGACGCGGATGTGACTAAGTGGGCAAGGCTGCAAGTTCATGCCGTGGAGGAATCTGATGTGCTCGAAAATGAAACATGTCCACATTCAAATCTGCAGTATCACCTTAACCTTGCACTGCTTGATGTGGAGGATGACTCGCTCTCCATGAGCAGCATTGAGCAAACTGTCTCCTTAGAGGACTACCTGAAAGGGCGGTGGAGCCGCTCATCGAGCTTCGACTAACGAATTCACTAGCACAATGCTAGTAATTGCAGTTCTCCATTTGTGTGATTCATTTGTATATATTAATCCCTCACCAAGAAAAAAAAAAGAGAAGTAAAAACAATGGCTTTTACATGTTGTGTGAGCGTTTGGGTTATATTGTTATAGATGGGTTTAGGATGAGAGGTTGTTTGTGTTTGTGCCCTCCTCCTTCCCTAACGGTCATAAAACTAGTCCTTATTTGTTGGACTGGTTCTCCTTGTTGGTGTCTTTTCAGTTTACTTCTTGGTCTCAATTAGACCAAGAGTTGGGAGACTTGTAATGTTCAAAGATGAATGTGTTTTTTCCTCTGAGTAAGCAGAAGTTTAAATATACGGTTAAATATACGGCTAAAGGAGAAAAACTTACATGAAACTGTTGCTTACCCCTTCAGTTTCGAAAAATTCTTGAGCCGATTGTTTACAACCGTGTATTCATTCATGTCTCTCATTACATCACTATACATGTGATGAAAAAAAAACACATGACTATATGTATCCGTGATAAGTTATACTCTTTTTTCTTTTCTATTATCAATGAAAAAGATACACATGACTATAGTTATCATTTTTAGGCAAAATTTTACCCTTCATTTCAAAAGTATTATTTTTGATAAAATATTTCAAATATATCCAAAATTACAATTGAAAAGACCTAAATGCCCTTAATACAATTACATCCTTTCAAATATTCTGGGTTGGAATTCGTAGTTTGGTGATTGGTAAACAAGTTGCGGGCATTGTCAAATTAATGGAGGACACTTGCAAATTCTCACATCTCTCTGAAATTCGATCACTAGCCCTAATACGATTTCATTTTTCACAGTAGTGACTGATATATCATAATCCATTAATCTTTGTTTTCTTCTCTAATGGCCGGGTTTGGTGGTTATGAGATTAGGGTTTCAATATGTCCAGCAAGTCTTTTCTAGGCTTTTGATTTGCCCCTCTTGCTACCAAAAAAACATTTGCAGGACTACAGATTCCTATGCAGGTTATTATTATTGGGGGACAATTTCATTAAACATGATTTATTCCACTACGAAGATTGATTTTTTATCCCTCAAGAAATTGGACCCAGATGGCAAAAAAACCAGAACTGAAAATACATGCTGCTTTCCACAGCCTTTCATGGTGTATGGAGATTGGAGAGAATATTTATTTTGCAATCTCATGGGAATTGAGAGTGGTCTGACACTGTTCATTTAAAAATAATTTTGCAAGCACATAACTATGGACGGGACTATATTTAGCCCTTTCGGTTGGGATGACCTAAGTTTTTATACCTTTGAGTACATACATGCATAATTTACATATACGTTTCTAGCAAACGTGAAATTGTTGTATACCCCTTTTTTTCTATGTTTCGAGATATTGTTGGGCCAGATGAATACAACCGTTTTTCCATATCTCTCATTATGTGTTATTCATGTGATGAGAAAGATGGACACATACAATCGATAACAAATCAAATTCTTTCTTATGTTGCTTTCATCAGACAGAAGACACATAGAGAGAAGGGGTATGCGATGGAGATACCTAAGTATTTCTACTTTTGAGTACATACATAAACAATTACATATAGATTTCAAGCTTTGTGAACCACAATGTCTATAATCCAACAAAAGAAAAGGGCAATGCAAATGGAAGTCATTATCCTCCCTCAACTTGGTAATAAACTTTACTGTGCTGTTAGATTCTTTTCCAATACCACAAATCACATGGTGCTAGATCTTTCTTATGCCTCTAAAGTCATGGCGGTCTCCCAACATCCTACTACCACCACTACCACCACCACCACTTCTATGGACCAAAATTCCCCATGAACCTCACCGACACCTCACCCATTTTGGTCATGTCCACATCATCCATAAATTTCACCACAAGATTTGAAGGTGAAATAAAAGGACTATTTGTTGTACCATGGTTGTCCACTTTGGTTGTGAGTACCAAATGCTTGATGAGAGTGCTATTCCTTAGCTAAGAGAGAATTGCCCTAGACAAATAATTGCACCACCACTAACTCTTAGCAATAAGTTAAATCATAGGCACCAAACGTGACACACAAGCCACTTAGTAATACGGTCTAGTGATATTTTTCTTAATTTGTAAGTGAGAGATCTTAGATTCGATTCTCGCCAAAGGTGAATTTGAACCACATTATTGCTAGCCCATTGTGACGCTAAATTCACCTCCCATCCCCCGTGACACAAAAAAAATCCAATCAAATTATAGGCACCAAATGTAAGAGTATTGTATAATATGTGGAATATGTAAAAATACGAGTGAAAAGTTATATCATGTGACATTGTTTCTGTCACAGCCCGTCTCGAAATAAATTATCGATGACGTGAATTGACTATTTTACCCTTGGACGTGAGTGTGGTGGTGTGTAATATGCATGTTAGTGGTGGTCCAAACTTACATTTTTTCCTTAATTTTTGGACCAAATTAGAACTTAGTTTTTGTGGTTTTGGTTGGTGACCCACGTGGACCACTCACACACACACAAACTCTTCCTCTCTCTTCTCTCCCGTGCTCTCTCTCCCTCGGACTCACTCTCTCTCCTTCCCTCACCTACGGATCAACAACAACACTAGTGGAAAGTTGCAGATCGAGGGTTTAAAGGACAACATCGTGTTCTTGAGGTTCATACGAGTTGAATGGTACCATTTTTAGGTAAGAACTCATTCGAAAACCCTAGTTTCTCTCGAACTCCGATTTAGGTACTATTCATGCAATCGTAAAATCTCGTGTTTTTGGGGATTTCAAGCTTATAGGTAGCTTAAGGAGGTCCTCACGGGGCTATGAGTGGTTCGTTGGAAGATTTTGGACGTCGGATTATCGAGAACCACGAGTTTTAAGAATTGCCGGAATATCGAGGCTTTTTCCGGTGGGTTTCCGGTGGTTTCAGGGCTCGACTAAGGTATGGTTTTGTTCGTCTTGGTGAGATCTTCAAAATGGTTCAAGTTCCATGAAGTTTGGTGTTAAAACGAGAGAGATATAAATATAAGGTTTTGAAATTAAACCCAGAACCCGGCGAAGTCACCGGCGTTCGGCGACTCGTCGGAGAAGATGAGGGTATATTCCGTCAGTTTTGACGGAATATGCTAACGGCGTTGGATGACGCCATTAATAATTGACGGAATATTCTTGTTTTTGGATGGAATATTCCCTAACGCCGTTAGGGTTACCGTCAGTGTGCCAGGCACGTGCCCGCACGTGGGCGGCGGGTGGGTGGTCGGAAAATTTTTCTAAAAATATGGGGATGTTCGTGAGGTTGTGTAGATCACGTTGGTATATTCAAACATCCCATTTGAGCAATGTATGAGAAGTTATTAGCTAGTATTGGTTATGTGCTTTAAATTAACGTTTTTATAGTTATTTCGCATATAGGGGAGGCTTATCCCGAGGACGAGCACAATCAAGGGCGACTCGGGGGCTACGACCCTTTGACATACCAGTGAGTGGGCTTTTGGTTTTCATTATATACTTATATACTTAATATTTTCCCAGAAAATGCGTTTAAATGAAAGTATACCTTGAAATGCCATGCATATAAATTTATATTCTGTATATGAGTTGATACATGATGCATAATATATAATTGTGGTGCTGTGGATGCTCAGGTAAGCCCAGGTGAGTTTATGAATTGTGAATGTGATTAACGGTTGTGATTAATTGAGAAACATTGAGGTCATAAACCTGCACCTAGGGTGATTGTGATTTAGCTAGAGATAGAGTACATGCCTGTTATTAATGTCACCTCCCGCACCATATGCTCACATTGGATCCAATTTAGGTGCACAGTCTTGTCGTACAGACCATCATAGGTGGTTCCGACTCGTAGGTGACTAGGGATTTATCGCACAACTATCATGAGAGAGTAGTATTGAGCACAATTATATTACACCTAGTCTTGTCGTACAGACCCCTTTTTAGTGGTTCCGACTTATGTGCAGTGTAGTGCCGTATAGGTCATTATAGTGACTCCGGCTAGATTGACTAACGAGCTATGAATTCAGCCGTATAGACTTCTACAGGGGTTCCGGCTAATATGTTATTTTCCATGAATTTATTCTCACCTGAATTACTTATTCTGTTATATCTTGGCATGGCATACTTACGGTTATGAATATGTGAAACATTATTTGAATTGAGATATTTACATATATATATTTATGCATATGTTTGTATTCTATTTCTGGGAAAATTATATATGTTTTAAGGCGAGGGGTTAGAACTTTTGAGAAATGAAATGGTTTTGTAAAACATTTGTTTTTGCCCCCTCACGTTTTCTGTTTTGCGCCCCTCCAGGTTTTAGGTAAGCTTGTTGTTCGTGGCATCGAGGATTTCTGCGGTTCTAACATAATAAAATATTTGTTGACACACCCCGTCCCGAAGGAGGGCATGTTGGCCGTCACGTGAGAGCGACGTAACCATTTACACAGTTCGGAAGCTTTAAAGATACAATTACTAAGATGAAACACCCGAGGGTGAGTCATACTTTTGTGAATTCTGTCAGAACTCCGTTGGATTCCTCGTGGCCACCAAAGCTCTGCTATCTAGAACCTGGAGGGGCGCAAAACAAAATTGAGTGGGTCAGTAAAACAAAGTTTTTCGAAAACTTTTCATTTAAAACATTTCTAACCCCTCGCTGTAAAACCTGTATATTTTCCCAGAAAATAACATAATAGCATATAACTTTTCATAAATCTCAAATCATCAATCTTTCTTAAAAACCAGAAAGTATGCCATGCTATAAATGTCAAAACAGAATGAATGATGCATCAATGTAACATGTGACATAATGAATTAACCGAAGACCCTGCAGTTGGTACTGTACGGTTAATTCTATAGCTCAATATCCAATCCAAACCGGAGTCACCTCGGTGACCTGTACGGCACTACACTGCACATGAATCGGAACTACTTGAAGTAGTCTGTACGATAGGAATGGTGTAATAATACGCTCTAGTGCTTCTCTCATCAATCATCTGTGCACATAATCTAAAGTCACCTACTAGTCGGAACCACCTCTAATGGTCTGTACAACTAGTATGTTGGAACCCTCTCATGGTCTGTACGACATGTCGGAACCCTCTCATGGTCTGTACGACATGCACCTACTTGGATCCAAGGTGAGCGTGCGATGCGGGTGAATAATATAAGCACTAACACCATGATTGCAGGTTATGAGCTATCCACATAATATACATCATCAATGATTCACATGAATAACATAAAACTCACCTGATACTCACCTGTGCGTCCACAACACCAATTCACATATATATATGCATCAATTATCAATTCATATAATTCATATCATTCATATCATTCGTATCATGCATGCATGGCATTTTAGAAACATACTTTCATTAAAACTCAATTTATGGGAAAATTCATAGTATATAGGTAATAATAGAAAGTACTGCCCACTCAGCTGGAGTTCGCCCAACAACTCCCTAGCACAACACATCAAGGCGTCATGACGATCGGCGCCTAGAACAATAATCAAATCCAACCTCAGAAATCATATCGATATAATATATAACTTATATAAAACACATCACTACGCAGTTCGATCCGGAAGATCTGCAACTCAGATTTCCAATCCATAACTTCCAGAGGTCCACAATATACCTCTAGGACAACATCCTAAAATTTCATTACCATCCAACGGTCGGATCTCCGTCAATTTCCAAAACCAAGTGACGGTTAACATTTTATTTTATGAACTTACAACTCAAATTCTGGAAGATCAGTAATTTGGATTCCCAATCTGTAAGTTCCTATAATCCTCAAATATTATGTATTACAACGTATCAAAGTTTGGTGACGATCCAACGGTCGGATCGTCAATTCACATTTTCACCTAACCACGAATCGAAACGAACTTAGGTTCAATTACTCAATTTACGTCCATCAATTATCAAAACTGAACCTAGAACCTTAAACACATGCTAAGAATGACATTGGCGGGCCATTGGCCACGCGCCGCCGCACGGGCCGTCGCGGGTGGCGGTTGGCCGCCCCGGCTCGCCGGAAAATCCAACTATTTCCAAAAATTCTCAAAAAATACAGAATTGAAGATCTCAATGAGTAAAGTAAACTTTATACCTGTGGCCAAGGCCAATTTGTCCTAGAAATGCTCCAATTCCACCAAAACCGTGAAGAACCCTAGAATTGGGTGCTTTCAATTCGACCTTCAAATCCACTCTGATGCTCCAACTACTGCTTGGGCTTTGTTCTAGGCCTTAAGAGGAAGCTATGGGTGGTGTCAATTGGAAGAAATTGCTTCGGGATTGGGTGATTCGAAGCCAAAGCCGCCGCACCCCTTCTTGCGGTTTTCTCCATTTTCAAAGCCAAATCTCTCCAAATTTGAGATGGAATGGATAGAGGAAGGTTCCTAGAGTGTTTCCCATGAAGTTTCTTGAAGCAATTCGCCGGAAAAACGGGTGAAAATCACCGAAAATCGGCATGGGTGCCGACCGGGTCAATAATAGGCCAAGGGGATCCGGCCGATCCCCCGCGTCTCTCTCTCCTTCCTTTCCTCCTTTCCTCTTTCCTGGTTGGCCAGATTCTCCTTCTCTCTTCTCCTGATTCGTCCCCTTCTTCTTCTTTCAGATTGGGCAGTTTTGCCCAATCCCATTTTTCCTTTCTTCTTCCCCGATGCCCAATCCTCATTCTTCTTCTTCTTCTTACGCACACACACGCACAAACCTTCTTTCTCTCATCCCAACCATCCATTTCAAATTCCTTTAATCTGGGCCATCCAAATTTTAATAATAAAATTTATAAAATGCCCAAACTTCAAACTTTAAAATCTTTTTCGTTATAACTCCAAATAACGAACCGTCAACGCCCACACGTCCGTAGCGACGAGTACTACGAGGATATATCATGAAAAAAAATCTTAGATGGCACGACACAACGATTAACCTCGAATAATGCGCGTGCCTCAAAGGGCATTTTTGGTAAAATCCTTTATTAAACTTTAAAAACTCTTAAAATCAGGGACGGGCTGTCACATTTGTAGGACATCTTCTGGTACTGTATAATTAGTACTTGTCCTACTGGACTGCACCTAGACTTTCTATGCTCTGATTATGAGTATTTACTTTTGTATCTCACTCCTAACACTTCCTGTTTATTAGTGCACCTTAGTAGCTTTCGATGTTTATTTATTGGTATAATTCTTATCTTTATTGCTTCCGCACTGTGCACATGGCTACGTCACCCTCACGTGACAGCCAACATGCCTCGATCTCGGTCGGGGTGTGTCAGTTTCAATATCTATGTTTGACACAAAAAAATCCAATCAAATTATAGGCACCAAATGTGAGAGCATTGTATAATATGTGGAATATGTAAAAATATGAGTGAAAAGTTATATCACGTGACATTGTTTCAATATCTATGTTTGTCATTTTCTAATTACTCACTTACTCACTTACTTTCTCTTAGCTATCTGCCTCTTCCGGAATTCATCTTGACAGTTGACTTCTATGTCTTAGTTGATGGCTATCCTTACTTCGTGGCTGTGCTCGCGGAGCTTAGCGGATTTGGATGTTGCCTTTGATGAGGTGTTGCTCATGTTGGAAATGTGCCCTAAAGCCATTCATATGATGATACTTTACGGATATTTCACATGTTAAACTAATCTAGTTTACATAAAAAGGGCAAACATTATTGTTTGAGACGTCTCATATAAATGTTATATGCTTAAACGATAAAGTCCAAGGAATATGTGATTGGAAGAATGCAATCTAATGAAGTTAGATTAATGAGACCATTCTTTCGTAGACACATCCTAAACGTTCCTGATCATAGGATTGCCAATTGGGCATTGACAGTCCGATAAGATCAGTACGTGCTATGTCTTCTCTCAGGGAGAGTGACTAGTCTCGAGTCATTGGTGTGTGTGACATCAAGACAAGTACGTAGGTGCTCAATAGAGAATGAGTTCACTGAACACGATCAACGAGGAGTTCTCATACTCATGTCACATGAGAACTCATGTTTGGGATAATGCAAATTAGTCCTTTGACCTGAGGCATCACAGTTGTTGTCTTGTGGTTAAGTCCTTGATCTTTGATTATGTCAAAGTCACCCCATCGGGGTGTCCACGACATCATTGGGGTTAAGCCACTTAGTCATGGAGACAAGTGAATGCGCAACAAGGGATCTCTAACCTTCAATTGGCTTGAGGGAGAATACTCTATGATATGATTAAAATCTCTGGCCAGAGTATGAATGAGATTTGGGAATGCGTTCCAAATCACATTCAAGGTAATCATAAAATGCAAATGATTCACATTGGATAGTAGACATGAATAAATAAACTATCAAACCAAACAATGTGGTCAAGAGTATTAGATTAGAGAAAGACCGTATTGCATTTGTAATCCTAAACTGAATAGGTTCTCTACCTCTTCTGATTAGCTTGGGTAGCCATGATATGCTGCTAGGGGTCACTCATGGTTTGTGGAAGCCCTAAACGTGTGTAATCACTAAAGGGAGAATTGAAAGTAAGTTTCAATTCACAATCGATGTAAAATGGTTTTAATCGCCCACTGCCTCGCTAAAAGGAACCTAATGTATCGTACACCAAATAAGGTGGAGATGGAAGAAACAAAGGAGATGAATTAAATGGTTTAATTATTTATGGCAAGGATTAATTAATATGTTAATTAATTAAACGAATAAGTTCGTTAAAGACCTCGGGATAGTTTTTGGACCTTAAGGCCCAATGGGCTTCGAACGTCAAAGCCCATTGACTTAAGTTGTATGACAACTTAATGAATAAAGATTCACAAAGGCCCAAAAGCCCAAATCCAATAGAGTGGCCGGCCATATAGTGATGAATTAGGGTTTTTGGTTCTTTAGGTCATTTAAAGAAGTGACTATATAAAGAACTTTATAACATAAATTCATAAGTTGTTGATTTTAGAGAAAATTGGTGAGAACACAAAGCTTCCATTTCTCTCTAAGAGGCCAACCACCTTGGGGGATATTGTCTAGCAATTCTATTTCCTCAAGGTCACTCATTTCCTCTCCAATCCAACCTTGGTGTAGAATCTTTAGAGGTTCTCTATTTTGGGAACTTGGAGAATCCTATTCTTTCAACCAAATCCATGGAGCTAAGAAGCAAGGAATGAAGGCCCTATCTCTTGGGTGATTATCCTTTGCATATGCAAAGAGGAATCTACAAAGGTAAATATTTCTCAACTAACAAATTGTTGTTTTAAGTTGAGTCAAGGTTCACCAATCTACTAGGCTTTGAATTTCATGGTAGATGTTTTGTTTTTGAATGCATGAAAGCATGATTCTGCCTTTAATTGTTAATTGCATGCTATATGATGTTATTCAAATGAACATGTTTTACACAAAATTTCCTTCAAGTGGTATCAGAGCCTAGGTCTAGTAGTTGGTGAATCATTTTGGGTTTTGTAGTTCATAGTTTTTTGATTTAAAAGTTGTAATATGTTACAAGCTTTATTCTTGTTTCTTTGAATGTAAATTTTGTTAGAAAATTTGTCATCTCAAATGTTGTAGATGTAGTTCATATGAGCATGAATATTGGAGCTAAAATTTGGTGCCATGTTTTTTGGGAAATTCGGCCAAATCCAAAGGGTGATTTTTTGGGTTCATGTTTGTCTTGTTAAAATGGTTTTAAAGTGACTTTTGGAACCCCTAAGTACCCTAGGATGTTAACCCTCTTTTGAGTGATGAAAATTTGAGTTTTGGTGAGTGAAAACATTCATGGAGCTATTATGAGTTTTCATGAGTGTTCTTCAATGTTCTTGAAGTTCTTGCCAAGAACAAAAAGTTTTGAAGTTTTGATTCAAAATGTTTTATGTTTTTACATAAAGTTTTGGTTTAATTTTAGTGGGTGATTTTAGTGGGTGATGATTATTTGTAAAGTATTATTAATGGTTTTAATGGTAGACAAACTTTTTTTAAAGTTTGACATAAATTCAATTAATGGCTATAATGGTAGACAAACTTTTTTAAAAGTTTAACATAAATTCAAAATATTTCATCTTTACCTCACCTAACAAAACCCACTTACAAAAACTTTGTAAAAATCATATTTTTTCTATCATGGCCGGCCACCCTAATTAAATAGGGTATTTTTGGGTCTTTTATTCAATTACATAAAGTTTTGATACTTTTGTGTATTTGCACTTTGGCCCAAAAGTTTATGTTTTTACGTTAAGGCCCAAAAACGTTAAAGGACAAATTGTTTTGCTCCTTTAATGAAGTTTTTTGTATTTGTTGAAATTTTTGGGTTCTAGTTGTAATTACATGAAGTAGTGGACTTTTGTGTTTTTTACAAAGTGACCCCAAAAGTTTGTGTTTCGCAATATAGCCCAAAAAGTTGTGGTTATTGCATGATGGCCCAAATTAAGTAGGAAACAAAAATTGTTTTGTCTCTTTAAATGACAATTGGATTTTCATTTCATTTAGCTCCATTTAAATCAATTTTATGGATACAAAAACCAAATGAAAATGTTGCATTCAATTTAATTAGTTAAAGTGTTAATTAATTAAAGGGTGATTATGAACCTAAGCCTACGATAATTGAGCTATGTGAAAGGCCGTTTCAAATTTGTTTGAACCATGGGAATGTGTAGATTAATTTTGGTTGTAATTTGATTTGATCAAATGTTGTAAAAGAGCATAAGCTCTTCTTTACTTTAAAGTAATTTGTTTTATGCAAATGTTGTAAAGAGCATAAGCTCTCTTTTACTTTGAAGTACTTCTTTCTTGCTTTATTTGATATGCATGAAAATGAAGTAGTTGGGTCCAACGCCCCTAAGAACAACACGCCTTAATGTGATTAAACGCGTAACTAAAATCAATCTCCATCCCTAGTCCGAGATTCAACACAAGGCTCGTGTTGAATCTAAACAAAGGTTCATAGTCATCCTAAGGCCCTAAGGCAACTATATAGTCCATCAAATGAATGCAAACCTTATGTTAGTAGTATCATATACTCTTGCTTTAAAAAACCGTTTTATAAGCATAGTGGGAGTATTATATACAACTAAAAACAAATGGACCAATAGTTGTAATAGGACCAAAATTGTTTTAATAAAGTTTAAAATGAATATGTTTATGTGATGAGACCTAAAACCCTCAACCAAACCATTATTAAGTTGAAAAGCGTGAGAGTGCTTAGAACACTCTTCCGTGGCCTTCCACCGTGGTAGCTCCAATCGTTTATGACTTGTACACCGGCTTCACCCTATCATGGGGGAGTACAAAGTGCATGCTTATACTCAGGAGGAGTCTATATACATACTTGATGAGGTGAGTGTAGGCAACGAGGATGGCCAATATCGTATTATCGTGAGGCTATTCTTGAACCCCTTCACGAACTAAGCATGGTGGGAATGACTTAACTAAGTGCAATGTTGCCAATATCATATCATTGTGAGGCAACATTCTCTAGAGGCCAAATTGATGGGTACTTGCATTAGTTGCAAATGAGTAAGCGTACTCTCTCATTATTATTAATGCTAGCCAATATCATATCATTGTGAGGTGGGCTTGGTACTAGTGAGTCTCCCATAACCTACTAAGAGTTTCCTCCAAAACTCTCGAATTCCAATGAGGGATATGGAATTTGCCAAAAATGGTGGGTGGTGCTATTTGATTTAAAGACCCGAATCAAATGGCTTAAAATCAATCAATTTATATTCGTTATGTATTTGTTTACCAATATATTTGCAAACGCTATCCAAAACTTGACAAAGAAAATCCGAATGTTTTAGTTTCCGGACTTGGTAACACAATCCCAAAGATTGTCTTAAATGGATTGTGCATGTACCTAAGAAGTCTCATCCTCACAATCTTCCTATTGATAATGTATCATTGGAAGAACATGTTAGAAATGTCTATCATGAAGAGGACAACACAAAGAACCAATTCTTATTCCTTCGTTATATGAACAAAGGAACTTATGAAGAAATAAGAGTTGCCTTGAACAACTCTTGAAAGTTTGTAATTATGTTTAGAACATAATGGTTGGTTGACAAAAATAGTCCATCAACATGGACTTATGATGATTTTGAATCATTGAGTGTTGAAGTGATAAACCACTTAACGAGACGGAAACTAAGCTAGGACTTCACCTTTATGTCCCTATCCTAATGGTTCACTAAGTTTATTGTAAACTATGTAGTGAACAATAACCACACACTCTCCAAAATGTTTGATGTGTATAACACAATTGAAAAAGGTTTCAAGAGAGATAGTGGGAGTTTAGGGACCATGACTATTGTAGTCAAAGGAGAAGTCAAATGAAGAAGATAAAATTAACTCCAAGGGAACAAACTTTCTTTATGAAAGGATGGACATTGGAAGGGGTATTTGCAAGAAATGTCTTGCAAGTGTCAAGAACACACCTTTCGAAGGTGTTGTAAATTGTTCTTGAAAAGTTCAAAACAGTTGGTTCTTCTACTTGAATACATGATTCCGTATTAGTAACTATGTTTTACAATCGTTGTAAAAGTATGGCTAATAAGAAGTAGAAGATTAATGAGAGAAGAGAAAGTACTTCACATTCGGAACGTGAATAAAATATAGATCTCTGCGAAAGCAGATGGTACTAACTTCCTCATATGAACTACCAAAGAAATTGGAAAAACCAAAGATTGTCTTTACATTCCAATTTTAAGGAACTTAATTCCGTCACTATAGTAGAGATGGATGAATGTTTTGTTTGACAAAACATTGTTCTTTATTAATCAATGATTGGATTATAGTAATCTAATTGATTGTCTCTATAGTAGAGATGATATGGTAGCGTTAACTGTTTAGAATATAATGATGCTTAAAACCCAAAAGGTTGCAAGATAGTGGCAATTGTCCACAACATAATACTACTCATGTTGTTTGACATTCACCGAAGATCACTCTCGGTTGGACTATAGTTTATTATGAATAAACACAAGTCCGAATACTTTGCAAAAGGTTTCAAAGAATTCAAGAAATGTAAGTTGATGAGTAAGACGTCTAAAGTACTTACCTCCTTAGATTTGATCCAAGGAAAGGTAACACTTTAAATGAGTTTCCTTGAAAGATATCAAGGAAATTAGCATCATAAGATAATGATTTTCTCCATTAGGAGAAGAACGAACTTGAATAAGATTTAGTTCGTTGGATATTATCAATTACCCATATATAGGATATATATGCTTCTAAGACAATATGATTGTCAATTAGAAGATCTTCCAAAATTTTCATAACTCCATAGGATGTAGTTGGAAAGAAAGACAAATCTTAATCATGTTAAGATTTGGGGTTGTGTGCTAATAAGCAATATTTGTTTAAAAATTATCTTGTGGATATCCTTAAATTAACCTTTGGATATCACTTCTATAAACCAACCAACAAATGTTGTTTGTTGAGTAGTTCATTGTAAATCCTACAATGTGATTTGCCTTAGAGCAAATGAACTAGGAATAGAACTCAAAAGAATGGGTTCTTTGAGAGACAAGATGATAATCAACAAATATAACAACCTAGTTCCTATACCACAAAGCTCCAAGGTAGTCAAAAAGGAATTTTAAACCGTCTCAGTTGAATGGTTTGAACTTTATGACTACATTGAGTGTATATACGATATATACTCAAGGAAATGGTAAAGTACCATTTGACCCGAAATAATGAAACCTTCATAGCTAATTGGTAGCTTAAGGTGACTACAATCAAAGAGAATGGTTGACTTTGAAGGAACCATCTTTGACGTAGTCTTAGTTTCAATTAATTCAAAGATTGCTAGCTACAACTAAATGGTGATTCAATGTTTGGACATGATATAGGTTTCCGAAACCATTATTAAGATAGTCTTGATAATTTATGTCTAAATACTATGAATCACAAGACATGTAAGTTGTAGAGATCCAACCATCATGGATCTTAGCAAGCTAGTGGGAGCCATAAACGTCTTATGAGAGAAAGATCAAAATTGTTTGATTTCTCATATAGATGTAAATGAATCTTTTGTTTACTAGGTTTACAAAAGATTATTGGGAGTTAATCATATTCCTAAATTTGAATATATGTATGATATATTAATTTTGGAAATGAAAAGAATACTTCATTGTTAAAGTTATGACTTTAAAACTTTCTATAAGGATAGAATGTATATGGGAGACATAGTCTATATACATGGGATGGAAATCTATAATGATAGATTTTAGGATATAATTGGATTATATCATGCCCTAATAATAGACAAAATATGCTAGGAAGTTTCTCATATGATGATAAACTTCAATCAGAAGAACAACTCTAGTGAGACTAGGAGGTAGCTCTTCTCAAAGGGAACGTACCCTTTGACTCCCAAAGAAATATTGCATAAAGAGAATCCTTTATGCATACGCAGAAAGGTGATTTACGTATTTCATATTGTATGAAAAACGTTGATATAAGTTGTACCAAGAAAGGTACAAGGCGATATCAATGCAAGCCCAGGATCAGAACCATGGCAACTGTCAAGTGAATCCTTAAGTATTTAAGAAATACTAAAGGATAGGTTCCTCGAAGAATGAGGAAGAATTAGAGTAACGTAAAGGAAGCGTAAATGTGTTAGATTATGAATCTAATCCATCGTTGAATGTTTCTTCATTATGAATGAAAAGATTAACATATACCTCTTTATTATGACTAAAGAGATATTTGGATGGAAACATTAAAGTAATGACTTTAGTGTGTTCCATTATAAATGCAAAATATATTGCCATATATAGAAGTTTACAACAATGTTGTTTGGATGGGAAAGTTCATTTATGAACTCTCTATTCGGTTCCAACCAGAAAGTGTACGACACTAATGGGGCGATAGCTCAAGCCTGGGAATCAAGGTCTCATCAAGATCCGAACTCATATGAGAGACTGAACCACATGATTGGGAATCATGTATAATGGTGACGTCGATATTCTCAAGGTTGCTTCTATGGATAACATATAGATATCCATTTCCTAGGCCTACTACTCAGCCATTTAGGAAATGACTACATAAGAGGAATCATAACAGATGACCAAGCTGATTGGCTCTAGTGCAAGTGGGAGATTGTTGGAAATGTGCCCTAAAGCCATTCATATGATGATACTTTACGGATATTTCACATGTTAAACTAATCTAGTTTACATATAAAGGGCAAACATTATTGTTTGAGACGTCTCATATAAATGTTATATGCTTAAACGATAAAGTCCAAGGAATATGTGATTGGAAGAATGCAATCTAATGAAGTTAGATTAATGAGACCATTCTTTCGTAGACACATCCTAAACGTTCCTGATCATAGGATTGCCAATTGGGCATTGACAGTCCGATAAGATCAGTACGTGCTATGTCTTCTCTCAGGGAGAGTGACTAGTCTCGAGTCATTGGTGTGTGTGACATCAAGACAAGTACGTAGGTGCTCAATAGAGAATGAGTTCACTGAACACGATCAACGAGGAGTTCTCATACTCATGTCACATGAGAACTCATGTTTGGGATAATGCAAATTAGTCCTTTGACCTGAGGCATCACAGTTGTTGTCTTGTGGTTAAGTCCTTGATCTTTGATTATGTCAAAGTCACCCCATCGGGGTGTCCACGACATCATTGGGGTTAAGCCACTTAGTCATGGAGACAAGTGAATGCGCAACAAGGGATCTCTAACCTTCAATTGGCTTGAGGGAGAATACTCTATGATATGATTAAAATCTCTGGCCAGAGTATGAATGAGATTTGGGAATGCGTTCCAAATCACATTCAAGGTAATCATAAAATGCAAATGATTCACATTGGATAGTAGACATGAATAAATAAACTATCAAACCAAACAATGTGGTCAATAGTATTAGATTAGAGAAAGACCGTATTGCATTTGTAATCCTAAACTGAATAGGTTCTCTACCTCTTCTGATTAGCTTGGGTAGCCATGATATGCTGCTAGGGGTCACTCATGGTTTGTGGAAGCCCTAAACGTGTGTAATCACTAAAGGGAGAATTGAAAGTAAGTTTCAATTCACAATCGATGTAAAATGGTTTTAATCGCCCACTGCCTCGCTAAAAGGAACCTAATGTATCGTACACCAAATAAGGTGGAGATTGAAGAAACAAAGGAGATGAATTAAATGGTTTAATTATTTATGGCAAGGATTAATTAATATGTTAATTAATTAAACGAATAAGTTCGTTAAAGACCTCGGGATAGTTTTTGGACCTTAAGGCCCAATGGGCTTCGAACGTCAAAGCCCATTGACTTAAGTTGTATGACAACTTAATGAATAAAGATTCACAAAGGCCCAAAAGCCCAAATCCAATAGAGTGGCCGGCCATATAGTGATGAATTAGGGTTTTTGGTTCTTTAGGTCATTTAAAGAAGTGACTATATAAAGAACTTTATAACATAAATTCATAAGTTGTTGATTTTAGAGAAAATTGGTGAGAACACAAAGCTTCCATTTCTCTCTAAGAGGCCAACCACCTTGGGGGATATTGTCTAGCAATTCTATTTCCTCAAGGTCACTCATTTCCTCTCCAATCCAACCTTGGTGTAGAATCTTTAGAGGTTCTCTATTTTGGGAACTTGGAGAATCCTATTCTTTCAACCAAATCCATGGAGCTAAGAAGCAAGGAATGAAGACCCTATCTCTTGGGTGATTATCCTTTGCATATGCAAAGAGGAATCTACAAAGGTAAATATTTCTCAACTAACAAATTGTTGTTTTAAGTTGAGTCAAGGTTCACCAATCTACTAGGCTTTGAATTTCATGGTAGATGTTTTGTTTTTGAATGCATGAAAGCATGATTCCGCCTTTAATTGTTAATTGCATGCTATATGATGTTATTCAAATGAACATGTTTTACACAAAATTTCCTTCAGCTCGGTTGTGGGTGAGGA
Organism: Malus fusca; assembly: GCA_035220775.1. Lineage (NCBI taxonomy): Eukaryota > Viridiplantae > Streptophyta > Magnoliopsida > Rosales > Rosaceae > Malus > Malus fusca. Next base: position 15,505,572 of record CM069066.1, on the reverse strand, counting down.
TTTGAGTGGATCAGAATTTCTGTGTTGGTGGCAGAAGCAATGGAACTTTCTAGTTGCTGTGTTCTGTTTTGCTTTTTAGGCCGAATTTGTTGTTAGGCCCTTTTGTAGTCTATAAGTCAGCTTTGGGCCAGTAGGTTGTGTATTTGTATGTATTTTTTTCGGTGTGCAATAAAAAGTTTGCTTACCCAAAAAATATAAAGGTTTTATTATTTTTTTCCCGATTAAAGTGATTCCAATTTTCATTAAAAAGAAAAAATTAATACAATGTAAGGACAACCCAAATGGGGAGTACAAAACAACCAAGCAAAAAGTCTAACCCACATATTGAAATTACACCGAATTAGGACCCTAAGAGCAACACATAAACAAAAAAATTACACCTCTACTAAACCAGCTACACCAACCATCACCACGTAAAAGAAGGACCAAATGAATGAATGAATTAAAAATGGGGGTAAATGTAGGTTGGTGAGGAAAAATAACTTGAAAAAAGCACTTTAAAAATGTGCTACTGAAGGAGATCCTTTGAGGAGGCACCCTATGAGGTAAGTTATAGACATAGGGTCGTGATGAATGATAATTTCTAGAAAAAAAAGGCATAAATTCCAGACCTGAGATAAGCTCAGAATAAATTAAGACCTACTCAAAGAACACAGAAACACAAGTCCAGAGTAATAGCAGTCGAGAATAAAAGCCATAATAAAGAGCGAAAGGGATAACGGGTTGGGGAAAGAGAAAAACATTCTTAAAATTAGGGAAGGAAATGTTTTAGGGTTGCTTTTTCGGGGAGAGTGCTAAGAAAATTGAAAAAGTTTAAACATTGGTACGGTAATGATAAATTTTTTTTGTATTTCTCCGGAGTATAATATAGTTCGGATTTTGAAACTGTTAAACCTTAAAATTTATAATTTTCAACAATGTTATGAATATGATAAAATATGTGATTGGGTAAATCCTAGTTAGATTTGGATTCTAGATTGTCCATTATTCTAGTGATTCTTTCCCTATAAGGTTTTACTTGGAGGAGAAGGTATTCCTTTCCTCTTGGTTTACTATAAATAAAGGCACTGACACAGGGAGAATCATAAAATCCCTACGAATTCTACAATTTCTCCACTTTCTCTGTTGTTGCCGCACCTTCTCTCTCAGATAAAAAAAATTTAATGGTGAAAAAATCTAGAGTAGTTTATACACTGTTGGATCATAGAACTGACAATTGAGGTTTCTCAAGTTTGACAAAAAGAAAAAATAAACTGAATCGTGAGATATGTCTTGCTTTAGAAGCCGATCAAAATTCAAAACATGTTGTGATCTATTTTATTTGAGGTAGACAAGGTGCGACAATAGTAGAGAGAGTGGACAAATGGTAGAATGCTTAGGGATTGTTGTGATTCTCCATATGTCAGTGCCTTACAATCTTATAGGGGAAGAATCACTAGAATTTACACAATCACAATACATAATATTTATATACTCACCCTTGAGTGTGTAAATGCTCAAGTAAATGCAACACCAGGTTTGGCAAAGTCGAGAAAGTCGACTCATCGGCACTAATCTGGGAACATGCTAGTTTCAAACATGGAACTTGCTTATAGAAATAAGTCTCACAAAACCCGGCTATGGTAAAACTCAATGGGGACAAAAACCCATAGTCTAAAGAGAATGGTGAGTTGGATACAAAGATAATTTAGACGCCTACAGGACGTACATAAGGGTATGACCAACCCAGGATGGGTGCCTCCTTTAAGTCCTAGTCAGGTAGCAAAAACCCAAAGGGAAAAATGCTCCTAATCGTAGGAAAAAAAAGTACATTAAAATTAAGCGAGTATACTTCAGGATACTCCCCCTGAGTTTGACATAATTTCAAAGAGAACTAATAATGTTATAACTCACAGGGCCAGCCCAGGCCTACTGTGGGCTGGGCGATCGTCCGGGGCCCAAAAAAGTTGGGAGCACCAAATTATTAGAATGGTATATTCATAAATATTTTCATAAGAGTATAAATTTTTAAAAGTTGGTTGAATAACAAAGAAATTTAAGTAGAGCTCGTGACTTTTCTTGTTTGAAATTAATGAGGAGGTCTTGGGTAAAACACCATGTATATTTATTTAGTTTTCAATTTTCACTAATTTCTTTTAATAAGAATATAAATTTATAAATTTTGGCCAAATGATAAAAAAGTTTGACCATAAGTAGTGGTTTATGTTGTATAAAATTATCAAGGAGGTCTTGATTTTGAAACACTATATGTCTTTTTACTTTCCAAACTTTTACGAATTTATTTTCATAAAAGTTTAAATTTGTAAAATTTGTCTAAATGATCAAGAGATTTAATCAGAAGTAATGGTTTTTGTTGTTTAAAATTAACGAGAGATCCTAAGTTCGAAATGCTATGTGCATGTTTATTTTTTCATTTTTACGAATTTATGTTTGGTTGTTAATTTCTTTTTAGTTAATAGCTAGTAGCTATGTGGGTTGCAGTTTTTAAACATTCGTTACAATTCAAGTCTAACATTCAACAAAGAGTAATGCGTACACAAAATTTTTAAACCAAATTTTCAAATCATATGATGTGTCAACAATAGGTTTAATTTAGTGTTCATTCATTGCTTATATATATCAATTAAAGACTAGAAAACATAATTATTTTTTTAGGCCCAAAATGACAAGGTTAGTATATAAGAAAAAACACATCACGATTTATACAAAAACACTTTAAAAGTTTAGATAGAAGGAAAATAAAACTCACCATCTATCTACTTGTCAGCCCAGGGTTTTTGCGTTCCATTCTCTCGATACAAAATAACATAGTGTTTCTGTGTTTCTAAATTATTAAGTTTGAAGTCCTTTTCTAAATATAATTTTATCGAAGTCTTACGTGTAAAAACAAAAAAAAAATTATATGAAGTTAGGGCACATTTTTTGGTGTCGCCCCGGGCCTCAAAAATATTAGAACCGGCCCTGATAACTCAGAAAGTTTATGCATAACAATTCATTGAACAAACTTCTAGAAAGTGGACTTCGGCAATGACTTGGTGAAAAGTCTGCAAGTGCTTCGAAGTCTCATGACTGTTCTTGGTCAAAAGCACTTTTGAGTGACTTCATGTAGAGTGAGTATTTCAGCATGGTTCGTAGAAGGCACAACTAAGGTCTATTTGGTTAACCTCCAAGATATTATGGTGTCTCCAACGGTAAAGACATAACCCATTTGTGGACGTGCCTTGTGCGGGTCAGACAAGTACCTAATGTCAACATAACCAACAAGGGGTGAATTAACTCGAGAATCGAGAAGGGAAACCAATCCACTTGAGAATTCGTAGAGATAGAACAAACCTAAATCCATCATACCTTTGAGGTAGTGGAAGATGTCTTTAACACCTGTCTAGTGTCTACGTGTAGGTTTATTGTTGTATCTCGCTAAAAGATTCACAGCGAATGAGCTGTCTAGTTTAGTGTGGTGAGCTAAGTACAATAATTCGTCAATTGCACTAAGGTAAGGAACTTCTGGTTCCAAGACCTTTTCCTCGTAGTATTTAGGGCGGAAAAGATCTTGTTTTGCATCTAGCGTTCGGATGACCATGAGAGTTCTCGAAGGCTTTGCTTTATCTTCATTAAAATGATGCAACACCTTCTGGGTGTAGTTCATCTGATGAAGAAGAATACCATTCAAATAGTTCTCGATCTCCAAGCCTATACAACATCAATTTTTCTCTAGATCTGTCATCTCAAATTTTGACTTTAGGTGCGTAGCGATTTTCTCGAGCGCTTCTAAAGTCACGATGAGGTTCATGCCATCGATATAAACTGCAACCATCACAAAATCAAAATGTGACTTCTTAATGAACATGTAAGGGCATAGTTTGTTGTTCAGATATGCTTGACTAGTCAAATACTCACTCAGACGATTGTACCACATCCGTCCAGATTGCTTCAACCCGTAGAGTGAACACCTCAATCTGATCAATAGTGTATTCCATAGTCTAGAACTATTTGATCCAGTCCATAAAGTCCTCCTGGAACTTTAATGTAGATTTATGTATCAAAATCCCCGTAAAGATACGTGGTTACCACGTCCTTGACTTGCATGTCCAGCTTTTCGAAAATAACCAAACTGACAAGGTAGCGAAATGTTATCACATCCATAATTGGCGAATAAGTTTCATCATAGTCAATTCCAGGCGTTGAGAAAATCCTTGAGTAAAAAGACGAGCCTTGTATCTCAAAATGTGATTCTTCTCATTATGCTTTCTTACGAAAACCCACTTGTAACCAACATGCTTCACATGTGAAGGTATAAGAATTACCCCGAATATGTTTGACATGTCGACATCAACAATACGAGGTTCAATGTCATCACTCTGCATAATTTCAGTAGCTATTGCATATGCTAATGCATCGTTGATTATCATCTCATTCCTTACCCAAATATTATCCAAGCTAACATAGTGGACCAAAATCTCTCGATTTTTGGGAGGTGGATTATTCTTTTCTAGGACACTTCCGTAATCTAGAATTTGCTCATGTATCAAATAGGATGAGTAAGCGATGGTCAGATTCACACTTATTTCACTAGCCTGTGCCGTGGATTTCCTTTTTCAAGGGTGTAAATCCTTTGAACCAAGTGGTCTACTACGCTTCTGGGTGGGAACGGATGATTGGCTGGCCTCTAGAGTGTTGGGAACTCTATGAGGTGGGGTAATATGCTCAATGCGCCTATGACGTCCAATCCTTATGGGACACATGTTCAATGCTCATACAGTACGTCGATCTTTGTTGGCATATTTACAATTGGTATATGTGATCTTGTCACTTTCACTAGATCGGTAAAAGTATCCAACAAGCTTTGAGCAACACTCTAAAGATCTAGGATTCTTAGCACTTCAATTTCAGATTGTACGATGTAGAGATCTAAAAAAGACATAGTGGGAGTCATACACAATAATTCACGTTGTTCTTTTGAAATGGTGACATTCTTATCTCCCCTTAATGGCAGGAAGACAGTCTTATAAAAGTGACAATCTGCAAAACGAGTGGTAAAGAGATCGTCTGTCAAAGGTTCTAAGTAATGAATGCTTAAGGATAATTATATCCAACATAGATTTCTATCCTTTTCTAGGACCCATTTTTGTACGTAAAGAAGCACAATCGACACATAGATTGCACAACCAAAGGTGTGCATATGTGAGATGTCGAGCTTATATCTAGTTACCAATTGAAGAACGGTATGAGGTTAGGTCGTGAAAGGGTTTTAGGCGGACCAACATCGCTGCGGGAAGTATTACATGGCCCAGGTAGGAATTGAAAGTTTGGTTTGCATGACTGATGCGAAAATAAATTAACACACAAATTAAACCCTCTTTTTGACAATTGTAGTATAGATGTAAGTAGGGTATCGTTCTAGGCCGGGGATTAGGAGGGCTTGCTAAATCCTCTCAAAAACATAAAAACAAAGTTACAAATGTAAATAAAAGACTTTAAAAGTAAAGGGGGATTTGGATTTGATGAATTTAGAAACAAAACATAAACTTTGGAAAACAAAACAAGTTTTAAAACGAATTTGGTTTAAATAAATGGATGGAAGGTTAGCTAAGGGGTTCTTCTCCACACATGTCTTGCTTGCATACAAAATGATTTCCAATTGCATTTCAATAACTTATTAATTCTCAATGCCCCAAGTTAATTAGGTACGCTTAAATTAACCCTCAGATTTTCCTACTTTTATTGAGTTGGATGATTGCATACGACAACCCAAAGCATTCTTCACAAGTTCCCTACATGAATTGCATAATAGAGATACAAGCAAGAATCATTAAGTTCTATGAAAATCATAAGCATTGACGAGGCATTCATAACTATGGAATACGCATGTTACTCTTGCCAAGAATTTACTTAACGCGATTGTGACTAGCAACCTTCACTACTTGTGAATATAAGTTCATGACAATTAGGTGAAACTCCCTTATATTCTAGCATCAAATTCATGCATGCAAACTAAGTGTCGACCCTCAATCAACATACACAAATCAGTTTTTATACGAACGGATAAGTAAATTGAATTCATAACTTATGAAACGCAATTAAAAGTAATTAAATCATATTGCAAGCAAGGACATGTGTTTCGAATTCCCCCCTAGCTAAGGGGGGTTTAGTTCCTCATTATTACAAAACAAAGATAAACAAATTTAAACATTGAAAAACAAAGGAAAGAAAGCACCTAAACGTTCCAACGATCCATGTTGGATAGCAAGCGCGTCCAAGGACTTTTCTCCTTCTCTTTGCCGCAACAACAAGGTTGGAATGATGTTGAAGGGTTGGTTATTCGGAGTAATGGATGGGAAGGGGTTTAGATATGTAGGAGAGGCAAGGAAAGGTTTGGGGAATGGTTAATTTCTGGATGATTTGAATGAGGTTGCTACCATGGTATTTATAGGAAGAGGATGGACTTGTTTAACACAAAATTTTGGTGGAATTGAGTAGGTGAGCATGGCAAAGAGTGGGAATTGTTGGTGGGTTAGGTATTGAGTCATCCACTCACATGTCATGGTTAGCTAAGCATTGCATCATCCACTCACATGTCATGGTGAGATAGGCATTGCATCATTACTAAAAAATCTGGTGGAAGTGAAACAAAGGGAAGGCCACGACATTGATGAATTTTATGAGGTATGCATGGTTTTGAGTGAAGTTTTGGCCAATCCTTCTAGAAATTTATCTCTTCTTGCACTTTGTATTTGTTTCACCACATTTTTAGCATGTTTCTATCCTCATTTGACTTCAAATTCGTCCATCCATCTTGCTCATAACATATGTAATCCATTCCAAGCTCAAAACTGCTCCAAAATGCACCAAAATGCACTTTCTTGCTACCTTAGCCCTTTGGACCTACAAACACAAGAAAATAGCTTAAAGTACTAAAATAACTAAGAACTAATAACGTAAATGCAAGAAAACTAGTTAACTAAGTCGCATAAATATGCGTCTATCAATGACCAAAGTCCAAGTGATTAATTGAAGTGCTTAACGAACGTTTATATCAGGCTGTTCTGGGTATAAACATGGGATACAAGATTTTCTACTTCAATTTTGATGGCCATGCAATAGTCATCGAAGGCTTTCGATGTGAATTCTTTAGCATTATCTAGTTGAATGGACTTGATCGGATAATTAGGGTGGTGAGCCATTACCTTAGTAATTTAAGCTAGGAGTTCAGAGAATGCATCGTTTCTTGTAGACAAGAGACACGTGCGACCAACGTGTAGAAGAATCAACCAATACCATAAAGTATCTAATAGTCCACAAGGAAGTTGATCAGACAACAAATGTCTCCTGAATTCTTTGAAGAATGGAGGATCCATGAGAATCTTGTTTGCAATGGTTTTATAATTAACTTACCTAGTGAACAAGTTTGACATAAGAAATCTTTGGGAATGTAGCCTAATGCTTTAATAAGGGGATGCCTATGTGGAACTTTGACGATACGGTACATCATACTATGTCCAAGATGTCCCAATGGATCATGCCAAACAGAATTTTGATTGCAAGCCCCAGGATAGGTCTGACCACATAGTGGCTCCCTATAGAGTGGATGGTTGTAGTGTACAATGCAATTGGGAGACGCTATATCTTCTCTAGAGTACGTTTATGGCCATATTCATAGGAAGTAATGCAAAGAAATTCAACTCCATTTTCTATAAAGGTTTCAGTTTGATATTTGTTCGCTCGAATATCTAGAAAACTCAACAACGCTCTTCCAGAACATGGAGAATAAAGAGCCTTTTTAATGGTCAAGATAGAACCATTGGACAACATTAGTCGGGCAGCACCATACCCCTCAATCAGGTTAGAAGAGCTTTAAAGGGTTGTCAAAGGTGATATTTTAGGTATGAAGTTAGTAAAATAGATGTGGTCATGCAAAATGTTGTGCGTGGGTGCACTATCTGCCAGAATACTAACTTCCCCACTAAGCATACCTAGAACAAAATTAATAGAATTGATGACAAGTCTAAGGAAATTGAAAAAATTTCATGCATTTAGTATCGTTCAAGAAAATAATCCATAAAAACAGACACCAAAAAATTAAATATAAAGGTTATTGTTTAAAACTTAAACTAAAATTGTAGGGGGTTCGGTCACATAGGGAATTCAGCCAACATGTTGTCCAATGTCTAAGAATCTATTCTTCCATTGGAGCAGTTGCTTCCTAAAAGTCAGAAACCTCCATCTTTGTAGTTTTACGTTCCACCACTTGAGGAAAGTTTGATTCAAACTTCTGGTGACGAGAATGATACTCAGCTACGACCTTGGCAGGAGCTCGACATACACGGGACCAATGGTCATTTGAACCACAATAATAACTCATATTCACATTCATTGTGTCAAGTGCTTTGCCTTTGTTTTCGAAGTTCAAGGCCTTGGGAGCAAGGTTGTGGCACCTCTGGTGTCGGGTTTTCATGGTACTTTATTCGAAAACTGTGGGTTTGAATTTTTATGAACTTCAGGTTCGGTTTCTATAAGAAAACGCAATATATATGAAGAAATATGCAACAGATAAATGCATGTAGGTCTTCAGGGCCTAAGAAAAATTGATAATTGATTGTTGTTGGATTGCAAGCCAACAAGGAAAATGGGTAAAAAATTAATAAAACCCAATAAATAATGCCTAAAACAATCAGGGGTTGAAAATTGTTGTTGATGGTCCAAGATTGGACCAAAGACCACATAGGCTGGGTCACCAGAATATAAAAACTGGTGCCTTTATTGTAATACCCAGATTTTTTTTTAAATATGTAATTTAATTATAAAATTCAAATGGGGAAAATGTGAAATTCCGTTCCTAGATTTTATTATTAAATATTCTATAGTTGTAATCAGAGTTACGACGTATTTATATTTAAGGCGTATATTTGTTTGATAAGTGAAAGGACGAAAATGTCCTTAGTTGGCTAAACAAATTTATACGAGGACGTATTTTATCCTTATATGCTTCATTGTATTTCTTGGCATATTTGGATAGAGGGCGATCCTACGAGTATGTAGGATAAAAATGTTCGTGAAACGAAGGAGATATAAACGAATAAAGGCAAAGGCAACATGGTCATTTGACCACTTATCTAAAAGGATCCAGCTTTGTTGGAGCAACCATTTGTGATGCCACGTGTGTAGCTGTGATGGAGAGAGGAGAAAAGAAAAGAGAGAAATGAGAGAGTGAGTGGGCTAATGGGGAGAAAATGAAATAAGGGGAAATGAGGAAAGGGAGAATGAGGGTACCTGATCCCTCAACCCATTTCCCTTTGCAACACGACCCAGCGGAAACCATGGAATCTGACACTTTCTTTGGCCAAATTCTAGCGAATTGCACCGTGACACCACCTGGAAAGTTATCCCCGACCTCTCCTCTTCCATTTTCATCAAAAACCCGAGTCAATTTGGCCTTGGTTTCGTGATGAACTCTCCAGCGAGTTCGTGGGGTGCATGGTGGCGATCCGCCATTTCTTAAGGTAGTATAGTCGACCACCACCACCAATAGACTCCCCTTAACCTCAGGAACAAGTCCCATGCATTGGTTGAGAAGTCAGAGTTCGTTTTGGCGTCGAATCGAGAACACCTCATTTATAGGGTTTCCAATGGATGGAGGAAAAATTTAGGTATTTCCTGGCCGAATTGGACTTTGGCCCAGGTTAAACTTTTTTCTCTCACTTAGCTCTATATGCTTGTAAAATTTGGAAATTTTTGGAGTTTGTCAAAAAATTAGGTTTTCGGTCGCAGGAAATTTGCGGTGGCGTGTGGCCAGTGGGCCGATGCTGCCTTTTTACGCTAATTTCGATATTCTGATTTCATTTTATGGGATATGTTTGATGTGATTCAATTGTTTGAATCTAGTATTGAATATATCTGTTGCTTGAATATTTTCAGAAACGATTTAATTGAATAGTGTACTACGAATGGCTTGATCCCATTTGAGAGTACGTAGGCAGTCTAACAAGAAGGTTATATGCAACCATAAAATAACCGAAATATAATTTTGTGAATAATTGTCAAGGAAAGAAATTTATTTTGGTTAATAGCATGAAGATTAACCATGACTTCACTGTTGTTAGCTTCCGAATCTTCTTCTTCCAATCACTAGTCTTTGGACAACCCCCCAAATTTTCCAAACTACCCTCACCGCCACCAGAACAACCATAACTACACCCACCACCACCCACAACAACCACCACGACAACTCTGAATAGGCATTGTTGCAAATAAGACATCCAGTTCAGACAAAGACCCAAGATAGTTGGAAAAGGAAGTCTCCACTTGTGGTGTGGAGAATAGGTGTTATATCGATTCACAGCCTGGTTCTAATGTGACCGGTGATTCTTTTGGAACGAGTGAAGTGGAAAGGGCTTCAAAGGGCAAGGTTTTACAAAGATATGGTAAAAAGGTTGGTTCTGGTCAAATGCTTCTCTTAAGGTTGCTAAGAAGAAAAAGTAGTGAAAAAGGTCGTAAACCCTCATCAACAGCCAAAATAGAATATTGATGAACCTGAGGCAGCATATAACTTTATTTGTAGTGCATCTGCACCCTTTGGGACTGACAAGGGTGAAACCTCTTCCTTTTTCGATCATTGTCCAAACAATGTGCATACTTCGCCTGTAAATAACAAAGTAGATTGCTCTTCACCGAACATGGAATTTGATGAAGATGGCACTGATGCCAACTCTTGTAGTAAGACTATTAGGAATAATCCAACTTCTCATTTGGGTTCTTCAAGTTGTTAAGAAATTAATATTGATCAGGATCTTCTGACTGTAGATACTTAGTGGTCCTGAAACTGGTTGCGTAGTAGATGTTAGCAAACAGATTTGTTAGAGTGGAGACAGTGTATCACTTGATAATGTCATACGAGAAGAATCATCAGACCCCATGTTGTCGGTACAAGGCAATGCCAATTCTGGTTTTTAATGTTCAGAGAAAAGTATGCCGCATGGAGACATTATGAATGTAAATGGTTATGGCCATGGCGCAGAAACCTCCTTGGATATTGATGGATCAGGAAGTCATGGTTCATGACATTGGAAATGTGGATGCCATCAGCGAGCAACCTTTTAGACATCAGCCAACATCGCTACAAATTGGTTCTGTGGAAGAACTTATGAAGGCTATATCTTCCGCAGAAGTTAGCATGATTGTTGGTTTATCAAGTTCGGGGGAGACCCTTGCTGTCTGCTCTGATTATGGTAGAGGCACCACCTGGAACTCTGACAAAGTTAGTACTAATTATGATGAGAATATTATTGTTTCGAATTATGGGAATGTCAATTTTATTGGAAGGCAAGCATCTCCAGATGGTGCCTCTAGACCATTTGTTATTTGTGGCACCAAAAGATCTTCAAAGGTTGCAAGTTTAGTTGGAGATCGTAAGAGTGTTAAATTTAGGATTAAAAACGAGAGAAAATTTAGGACACCGTTAGACTCTTCAAGGGCTTCCAACACTTCTGTAGAGCCTAGAAATATTTATGCACGTGAAAATTATGTGTATACAACAGTAAGTTCATCCCTGAAGGATGCTAGTGCAGAAGTTGCTGTTTCTGGTGTTGAAAGTTTAGATATTGGCTCAGAACCTGATAATGATGGGGTCAGTGTTCCGCGCGTGAACAACTCACTAGTTGGGATTTGTGAGGCTAAGTTATCAGCTAGAAGTGATGTTAACTCTGATCCTGATGAAACTTCACCGAAGTATATAAAGAGGAAAAAAGTATCCACGTCTCATTTGGTAAGGACTACATCTCAAACCATTGACGAACCTACAGATAAATGTACACCTTATGTAGACGCACCTTGGACTAATGATGATACAACACAAGAAGACGAGCTGCTGCTTTTAACATACATTTTCTCTCTGCTACTGCTAATTTAATGCCTTCTCAAGAGCACCAAGGTGTTGAATCCTGTTCAATTTATGAAGAATCAGTTCCGGATACATATTTCCTTTGCCCATCACAATCGAGAAATGAACAGAAAGAGGCTGCTACTCAAGTTATGGTTGTAAGTAGCCATCAACTTGACATTATGGACACAGAAAGTAACCGGGAAGAAATTTTTGATATGTTTGCAATAGATGAGCAAGTTATGATACATGGCGAGACTGCTCCATGCATCATTTCTTCAGAGGTCCAGCTTCCAGACTCAAGCAATAAATTATCCTGTACAGACATGGAATCAAATTATGTCTCTGTGAAGGAGAAATTGCCCATTGCGTCAAATTGTCTGTAGCTATGCGCCAACAAAAATAAAGTATATACTGCTAACTCTAATAATGAAGGAATGGAGTTTGTGTGTGATACAGTATCAGATAAGGGTTCTCCAGAAACTTCAATTGATGTGCCTTACTTGCAGATGCTACCTTGTAGTCCATAAGTTGTCAAAATTTTGGATGACAAAGCTGGTGGGGTTGACCAGAAATTGGATTTGAAGTCTGTGGTTGAAGGTGGTTCCAATGCATCTGCACGAAATTCGTTATCAGGTGGTACCAAATCAAAGATGGGGAAGTCAGTAGCTTTGTCGTTGCAAGATATCAAAAAGGCAACTCATGGTTTGAATCTCGTAAGCACGAAATCTGGTTTGATGAACCAGCTGGGTCAAGCAGCTACTAGTGAGATTGTGCATTGTCGTCCATATTTTGTCTCTTCTACCTCAATGAAGACTGCCTCTTCAACTCATATTGCAAAGCCTCGGTCTTGGCATTGAAATGGTAGTCCATCTTCATCTCCTCTTCCTGTAAGTATGTCCTTCTCTAGTATTGTTCCATCCCAAAGGCAGTTGCCACAAAGAAATGCAAAATTTCAAAGTAATTCTTATGTGCATAAAGGTAACAGCCTTGTTAGAAAACCTCCAGTTGCTGCTCTGCAAAGCTCACATGGGTTTAGTTCAGCTGTTTATCGGTTGAACTCTTCAGGTATAGATGGGTTGAAGAAGAGTGCAAGATCTGACAATAGGGTTGATGTGGAAAACCCTCCAAGTCTCATGAGAACGGGAGAAACGAATGCTCCCTTGGATAGGCCGACACCCCAACTACCTATTGCACCCAAATTCTTTCCTTGTGCGGCCATCTCTTTCAGGGTTCGTGCATCATCTGTTGGAAATGTGCCCTAAAGCCATTCATATGATGATACTTTACGGATATTTCACATGTTAAACTAATCTAGTTTACATATAAAGGGCAAACATTATTGTTTGAGACGTCTCATATAAATGTTATATGCTTAAACGATAAAGTCCAAGGAATATGTGATTGGAAGAATGCAATCTAATGTAGTTAGATTAATGAGACCATTCTTTCGTAGACACATCCTAAACGTTCCTGATCATAGGATTGCCAATTGGGCATTGACAGTCCGATAAGATCAGTACGTGCTATGTCTTCTCTCAGGGAGAGTGACTAGTCTCGAGTCATTGGTGTGTGTGACATCAAGACAAGTACGTAGGTGCTCAATAGAGAATGAGTTCACTGAACACGATCAACGAGGAGTTCTCATACTCATGTCACATGAGAACTCATGTTTGGGATAATGCAAATTAGTCCTTTGACCTGAGGCATCACAGTTGTTGTCTTGTGGTTAAGTCCTTGATCTTTGATTATGCCAAAGTCACCCCATCGGGGTGTCCACGACATCATTGGGGTTAAGCCACTTAGTCATGGAGACAAGTGAATGCGCAACAAGGGATCTCTAACCTTCAATTGGCTTGAGGGAGAATACTCTATGATATGATTAAAATCTCTGGCCAGAGTATGAATGAGATTGGGGAATGCGTTCCAAATCACATTCAAGGTAATCATAAAATGCAAATGAATCACATTGGATAGTAGACATGAATAAATAAACTATCAAACCAAACAATGTGGTCAAGAGTATTAGATTAGAGAAAGACCGTATTGCATTTGTAATCCTAAACTGAATAGGTTCTCTACCTCTTCTGATTAGCTTGGGTAGCCATGATATGCTGCTAGGGGTCACTCATGGTTTGTGGAAGCCATAAACGTGTGTAATCACTAAAGGGAGAATTGAAAGTAAGTTTCAATTCACAATCGATGTAAAATGGTTTTAATCGCCCACTGCCTCGCTAAAAGGAACCTAATGTATCGTACACCAAATAAGGTGGAGATTGAAGAAACAAAGGAGATGAATAAGAATAATTAAATGGTTTAATTATTTATGGCAAGGATTAATTAATATGTTAATTAATCAAACGAATAAGTTCGTTAAAGACCTCGGGATAGTTTTGGACCTTAAGGCCCAATGGGCTTCGAACGTCAAAGCCCATTGACTTAAGTTGTATGACAACTTAATGAATAAAGATTCACAAAGGCCCAAAAGCCCATATCCATTTAGTGTTGAATTAGGGTTTTTGGTTCTTTAGGTCATTTAAAGAAGTGACTATATAAAGAACTTTATAACCTAAAATTCATAAGTTGTTGATTTTAGAGAAAATTGGTGAGAACACAAAGCTTCCATTTCTCTCTAAGAGGCCAACCACCTTGGGGGATATTGTCTAGCAATTCTATTTCCTCAAGGTCACTCATTTCCTCTCCAATCCAACCTTGGTGTAGAATCTTTAGAGGTTCTCAATTTTGGGAACTTGGAGAACCTATTCTTCTAACCAAATCCATGGAGCTAAGAAGCAAGGAATGAAGGCCCTATCTCTTGGGTGATTATCCTTTGCATATGCAAAGAGGAATCTACAAAGGTAAATATTTCTCAACTAACAAATTGTTGTTTTTAAGTTGAGTCAAGGTTCACCAATCTACTAGGCTTTGAATTTCATGGTAGATGTTTTGTTTTTGAATGCATGAAAGCATGATTCCGCCTTTAATTGTTAATTGCATGCTATATGATGTTATTCAAATGAACATGTTTTTCTCAAAATTTCCTTCATCATCCCCAGTGTCTGAGCCTCTTAGTGGTGAAACCAAGTTAGATCCTATGAATTCTCTGGAGACCAAAGATGTACAAACAATTGTCAAGGACTCACTGACAACTTCCGAAAATCAGGAAAATCATAGTGGTCCCCTCAATAAGTTGGAAAACCAGACTGTACTACATGATGGGAATTTAGCACCTCCAAATACCAAGAATATTGTATATGTAAAGCGCAAGTTAAATCAGTTGGTTACAACTTCAAGATCCAGCAGTCATCCTCTACTACAACTGGTGCAAAAATCAGCTAACCAGGACATGTTCGGAAGGTCATGCTATCCACGTTAATTATTTTTATTAACAACGTCTAGGAAGCTACACGTGCTGTTGCTGCAGTGGAGAAGAGGAAAAGAGAACACAATGGTGCTGCATGCATTAGTTTGGGGTCCAAAATTAGAAATAATTTGTCGGGTAAGTCAGTTCATAGTGTAGTGAACATGTAGAGCCATCTGATGTGTAAGATGCATGACATTTCTTTCTTGTGGTACACCTTCAATGTGTTTCCGCAAAGTATGTTGGTTGATTATTAAGGATCTGATGATATGGCATGAAAACGTATATTTCGCATTGGTTCTGTTCGGTACAAAATGAATCCTTCAAGGCCAACACTTGAAAGGATTTCAGGTGGGCTGCTTTTTTTTTTGCCGTGCATATCAACTGTTCTTTTAACATGTTAATTATATAGTTTATGAGCATGTGCGCACACACTGAACACCGTCGTTTCTATTCGTGTTTGAGTTACATACTGTTGGAAAATTAGTTATTATTTTATTATTGTTTATGGTTTCTTGTGGGCCAAGGATATTAGAGTTTCTTGCCTATTAAGGATTAGGGTTTTGCTTTAGTTTTCACTATATATAGCAGTGCTTGTATTAGTTAATTTCAATCAATCAATGACAATAATCTTTCCCTATACTTTTCATCTTGGCATCAGAGCAGGTTCGTGAGGACCTGTCTCGTAGATTATTTGTCCGTCTGATAGTTTGTTTGTTCAGTTTGATTCGTTTGTCTCGCACCGTCCACCACCGCTGCTGCTTGAACCACCAACTTTCACCCTACCACCATCTTCCGCTACTCTACCGTGAACCCAACCCGTAACCTGCTGCCCAGAACCAGATTTGCTTGCACCAGTCTGCAACCTACACCAAACTATGGTCGGTATTGTGCACTTTGTCTTTGTTTTTTGTTCATTGAATATGACAACTAAGGATGACTCATTGCAAGCGATTGGTGTGAGATTGAATGGTAATAATTATGTGTATTGGGCATATGTCATGAAGAATTTATTGATTGGAAAAGGTTTGTGGGGCAATGTATCTGGAACGGTTTCCGTTCCGAATAACTCCAAAGATGAAAAACATGTTGACTTGCTTGCTATTTGGGAGATGAACAATTCAAAGATTATTACTTGGATTATTAACTCTGTTGATTTGAAGATTGGAATGCAACTTGCTAAGTTCTCAACATCTAAAGAGGTTTGGGATCACTTAGCAAAGTTGTATACCAAGTTGAATTTTGCTAAGCGTTATCAGTTAGAGATGGAGATTCGTGCCAGCCAGCAAAGTGATAAAAGTATCCAAGATTTTTATAATGACATGACCTGTCTTTGGGACCAGCTTTCATTGACAGAACCTGACGGACTTGGCAATGTTGAGCTCTATTGTAAATATAGAGAAGAACAACGCCTTGTTCAGTTTTTTATGCCTATTCGAAGTGAGTTTGAGACTCTCCGTAGCTCTATCCTACACCGGACTCCACTTCCTTCCGTTGATTCTATGCTTCATGAATTGCAAGCCGAAGTGAAGAAGTTCGGGTACAATCGCATAGTCTTTCTTTGGTGAACCCATCGGCTTTGGCAACGTCATTTAGACCTCAAAACCAGCAGCATGGTAAAAATATTGCTCATAATCAATGTAGCTACTGCAAGAACAAGGGCATTGGAAAAACCAATGTCCTTGGATAGCTCGGAAAGGGTTAAAAGAACCACCACCTAAGGCCGCATTTGTTGAATTGCATCCACCCGCTTCTTCGACGGTTGAAGAAGATGCCCGCGAAGATTGGAGTTGGTAGTATGGAAATTGCTTACTTGGTTGTTCGTTGCTCGCATGCTTGTTTGTTCGTTCACTTATTTGCTCGCTTGTCTTGCCTTGTCCGCCTAACGGAGCTTGCCTTGTCGTGTCCGCCTAACGGAGCTTGTCTTGTCTTGTTCGCCTAACGGAGCTTGCATCCGCATTTGCTTGTTGGCAAACTCATGACGTGAACCGCCGTGAGTTTGACGGGGGGTTTTGGAAAATTAGTTATTATTTTATTATTGTTTATGGTTTTCTTGTGGGCCAAGGATATTAGAGTTTCTTGCCTATTAAGGATTAGGGTTTTGCTTTAGTTTTCACTATATATAGTAGTGCTTGTATTAGTTAATTTCAATCAATCAATGACAATAATCTTTCCCTATACTTTTCATCTCATACACCCGTATGTTGCAATTCCAAAAGAATATTATAAGGTGATTATTGAGGGTATTGTGTGTAGATGGCGAATCCTCAAGCTCTGCTGTGCTCAATCCAGAAAAGGATCCCAAGAGATCTCATGTTACAAAGAGATTGGTGATTGGCAATGATGAGTAAATTGCTGTCGTTTATGCCATAACGATAGATTCGTGAAATTAATTCAAGCAGTGTGAATGCCAATTGATGGTGTTGACACACTAACCTCTAAATTATGGCTGTGCTCTTCTCAAGTTTTTAAATTCTTGGATATAAATGCATTCCATACTGGCAGATATCTGGGGATTGGCAATGGTAATCAGCTTATTAGGAATCCGAAGAAGCGAACTCGCATGTTGGCTAGTGAAAGAGTTCGATGGAGCTTGCACACGGCCAGACTGCGGTTACTGTCAGTTTTTTACAAGATTTAGGACGTGCAATAAGGATGATGGAAAATGTCCCTATATCCATGACCCCTCTAAAGTTGCAGTCTGCACAAAGTTTCTGAAGGGTTTATGTTCCAATCCCAACTTCAAATTGTCCCATAAGGTTTACCATGTGACAGGACTTCACGTGATCTACAACAGAACTTTGCACATCTTTTTGGACATTTTATCATTTTCTTTTTATTTCACTATTTATATTTCATCTTCATGCAGGTCATTCCTGAAAGAATGCTGGACTGTTCTTACTATTTGCAAGGTGCTTTCTGGTAACATTTTGCTAGTTAATAACCCCCTCTCAAACAATGATGCACTAATTTGGAGTAAGTAAAATATATCTCCCTCACAGTGCCGGAAGAAGCATAGCTATGTCTGTCCGTCCTTCGAATCAACTGGAGCCTGCCTACAAGGGCCCAAATGCAAGCTTCAGCACCCCAGAAACGGAACGAAGGAAAAGAAAAGGAGACGAACAAGGGAACAAAGAAATGCTTGGGGACGTTACTTTGTGTCCAAGGATGTCAATGTTCCTGACCCATGAACAGTGTCTGGAAAGCACTGTGCAGAGAAGAGCAATGACATAATTGTTGGCGGAGTCAGCTGATTTCATCAGCATCGATGTTAGTGATGAGGAGGAGGCTGGAGAAAGTAATGATCCAATACGGGAGCAGGCTTCATATTGTGACAGCGATTCATCCGAATTAGAATTAGATGAACTGGATAGGTTTAAGACAAATGCGTCCTGACAGTGGCAGCTCAAGAGGGAACAGCATGCGACGAGGTACGTTGTGCAGTAATTAGTTTGTTGTAAATGTGGTTCGAGTAAATTTAATTTTCCCATAGTTTGTTTCTGCAATGGGCGAGTATTGCATCCCTTGCATCCCTTGCTCGAATCGTAAAATTATTATTGGAACTCCTAAATAGTTATCAAGCACGCTTTTAGATGTATTTTTATTTTTTTCTTATGATGATTTCCAAGTGTCAATAACGGCTTCTATAACAAATCAAGAAATCTCCTCAAATAAATGGATCAATGTCCATTGGGGCCGCCCACAATTGGTCATGTAGGTTTACTCATTTATATCTGTATCATGTTTGTGCTCGTGTTCTTATTTGTGTTAACACAAAAGTAGACACACAATACGATATCAAGAGAAAATATGATATAATAACTCAATGTTATTCATCAAAAACTTGAGGAGTGTGATTTTATTAGCCTAGTATTAATTGAATGGTTTACATATCAAACCTTACGTGCGAAATTTTAATTCATGCAAACATATCATAGCTTAGACAAGCAAGTTAAATTCTCTTTTTTCTCTGCATTTGCTCGTCTTGAATCCAACCTTACCAATCAAAAAGCAATTGGGGAATCGAGGTTTTGGACCTCCTGCAATCGCCATTTCTAAAGGTGCGGACCGAATTTTAAGAGAATTTAGAAACACTCAAACACCCGGTTCTACCGATACACTCGATTCAACTCCTCCGTCCAATTTCAGTCCGCACCTTAGAAGCGCCCATAAGTTGTAAATGCGATCACAAACATTAGGTTGGACCATCTTTTTCATTGGCCTCAACTGCGTTTCCATTACATTTAGAGTTGTAACTAGGCTTTCAAGGTCTTGTTTCTTATTGAGATATTAACATTTCTATGTGCAAAATCCGGGAGCTCCATTGACAGAGTACACTCTGTCTGATTGGTTCGGACATCGAGCACTGCAAACGGAAGCTGCTATAAGATGGCGAAATAAAGTACAACATGGATGCCAGAGCCCTTGTCTTCACATATGGTTGGTATTTACTACTCCACAAGCCCCCCTTTCTTATCACAGTTGCCTTCAAGTCTTGTCAGATGGCGGAAGCACTTTCAAACAAGATGAGTCATTCCATGGACAGAAGCTTTCATCTTGGGCCACATTCTAGCAAACATATGCAACAATAGCACAAATCAGAAGACCGTTGTTGGACGGGAATCCAATAATCATCAGCTGGGATGCAATGCACCCCACACCGGACCTCACATGCAAAGAAACGCGTGCAAAAGTCATACACCAACACAGAAACAACAATGGAAAGACATGTCAACATGTGCTTTCACCGCTGTGCTTTCAAGCACGCGAATGTACTAATGAAATCCCTCCAGTCTTAAAACAGAAGTCTACATCAATATATGTATAGAAAACTGGACAAAATCCGTAATCAATCCTAACAAAATTGTAATCAGTATATCGCTCTATTAAATGTTAATTAGCAATAAGATAACCCTAGTATCAAGCACAAACATACAACAAAACTAAAAAACAACTAACCTTCAGCCAGTAGAAAAACCCCCGCAAGAGATTCAAAACTCTGGGGCGGTCACCGAGAGCTGCCTTAATCTTTCTCTTCAGGACTGCAAAAATTGAAAACAAATTAATTAAAACTAAAATTCAATCAAATTGAAACAATACAAACAATATAAAGAAAAGGATCTAAATCCTTGGTACTTTTTGGCAAGGAACAAATTATATACTCTATGTCTGCTTCCGTTCGTCTAACCATCCGAACATGTATACAAGCAGTGTCACATGCAAATCCTTCCTAAATATGGAAGAAACAGCAGCCACAAATCTTAAAAAACATTATCTCAACCTACTTTCGTTCAACATATTGATCATTTAAATTTTAGAACCTAACTGATCTATATATTGTTTTAAAATTCAATTCAGACAAACAGGGAAAAAAATGTTGAAAGACGAATAACAGTAAATTGATGTTATGCCCCTTTACTCATGCATTATAAAGAAAACCAACCTATGTGCTGTTTTAGATATGAAGGTCCGAGTTCCTCCTCTATTGGACAGGTTCCATTACGCAGATTTCTGTCGTACCCCAATGGCTTTCGGTGAGTCGCTTCTTTCAAGAGCCTTCTATACTCTTCATAGTCATAAGGCCTGTTAAGAATCTTCATAAGCCCATTCCTAAACTGTGAATGACTTGCATCACGAGTTTTAACGCACCGCCCACTGTCTGCATCCACCTATTAATTTGCAAAGCATTGACAACAACCAGCAAAAGAGAAATTTCAGATACTACGAATCAATAAAACTCACTCACACTACGTGTGCTTGCACAAATGCTCATAACTTAGGTGTGTGCGTGTGCATGTGTGTATGTAACAGCATAAAATAGAAAAAACAAACCAAAACAGAAATGGGGGAAGATCATACAGCTGCAAATGATGTAAAATTTCTATCAGATGGTTCCATTTTCGTTTCAACATCTGGAGAACTCTGTCCATCATTACCAAGAATCACCGTTCTCCCGTTTGGAGGTGAATATAGCATTTTCTCATCAACAAATTGTAGACAACTTAAAACCTTTATATAGTCTTCATCTTCTAATCCACAGTTGCATACTTGCTTGGCAAAACGAAGACCCTCCATGCAAGATCTTTTAAGAGGACTCTCCTTTGTACTATCTTTAACAACTTTCTCATTTGCACAACCTTGCTTGGTAAACTGAACAGCCTCCACAGGAGGTGTTTTAATAGCACGCTCCCCTTTGCTACCATTTGCAGCTTTCTTATCTACATTCTTCTTCTTCTTCTTTATCAAGCTCCTTTCATTTCCCGTAATCACAAAACTCGGGGTTTTTCTAAGTTCAGTTTTCTTTTTCATTGGAGAATATTTGAAAGTTTCTGGAGTATACGGAACCTTTAAATTAGGCAATTTATTAAAACGCCCATCTGTCCTATTGAAAACAGGACCCGGATCTACCACTTTTACATTCTTCTTCAGCACTGAACTCTTTTTCTTGGGAACAGAATCTTCCAGAATTGCCCTGTTTTCTTTCCTCATATCATACCTAACAGTTCTTGGGCTCTCAGTCACTTCTCGATTCACAGGAAGAGCAGAATTTTTAAGGAAATGTATCCGTTCTCTCTTCATACCCCTTCTCAAAGTTTTTTGAATATCAGGCTTCTCTTTCACCTGAGATTTTTTCAAAGTTTCAGGGGTGTCAAAATCCGTCCTGTCTAGTATCTCATCTTCTTCTTCATACTTGATCAGTTCTGATTTCCAATTATCTCCAACAACTTCCAGTACATAAGACTTTCCATCTTGCCTCAAATTCTCCATGAATATCTTATACTGAGGATCCTCATCATCAATACCATCATCCAAAGACATAAAATGAACGTTGTCATCACCATTATCCTCACACCTACCGTTTATGTGGACATCATCATCATCATCCACAGACCTATTGTTTATGCAGGACTTTACACCTTTCGTCAATTTATCCAAGTGTATCTTATAATCAGGATCCTTGTCACCATCACCAGCAAGACCATCATCTGAAGACCTAACCTCAAAGCTGTCATTGCCATCATCCACAGACCTACCCTTTACGTTAACATCACCATCATCCCCAGAAATACAATTTGCGTTGACAACATCGTCATCCGAAGACATACCGTTTGCATTGACATCAACATCATTCGCAGATATACCATTTGCATTGACATCAACATCATCTGCAGACATACCATTTACATTGACACCAACATCACCGACATACATACCATTTTTGTTGCCATCATCATCTTTAATGACGTTGACATCAGAACGATCATTCCGTTCATCCACCCACTTATTGTCAATATAAGCAACATCACTACCATGGTCAGCTAAAAAAATCAAGAATGTCTCATAATCCTCATCCCGTACTTGTCCTTCAACTTGGATACTGCACTTTCTTCTTTTCTTTGTGGCATTGCCGCAGGAATTGGGCTGAAATATCCTTTCGGTAACACGCTCTCCCTTCCCGCACCTCACCGATCCCATACCATCCTCAAAATCCTTCTTTAAACTGTTGAGCTTTCTTATCAACTTAGTTGGCGCCATTTAGCAACAACCAGCACACAAACACAAAATCACCTCTTTTGTCTCTCACACTACTTCTACATTATCAAGCTTCTGTTTTCTGAAAACGCAGAAAAAAACAAGAAGAAACCAAAACAAAATCAAAACCAATAAAGCAGAAACCAGAACATGCATTGTGACCTACAATCCTTTAACGTCAATGGAAGAGAAAACCCCCTGTTTGGCTTCCGAGAAAATACAGGAAAAAGAAAAACCAGCGAAAGATCCCAATTCCTACACTTTCTTTGAACAATAGCAAAACCCCACAAATAGAAACCTTAAATAAGCAGTAAAGTTTAGGGCTTCCAAAGTTTTCTAGGGTTTTCTGAGGAACAAAACAAAGGAAAAACCAATTTTTACACTTTGTCTGAGAAAAATGACAAATTCAACATGTGTGAGACTCAAACAAGCATAAAAATAGTGTAAAATAGGCAGAATAATTCCTCAAAAATAAAAAATGCAGAATAATAAAAGAGTAAATAAATTTGGGTTTTACCTCGTTGGAAGAGTTTGCAAGGGTGAACTCGAACCGAAGAGTGAAGAGCCAGAGAACCCTAACAACCGAAGACACAACTCAGACGAGATCGCAAAGACTTGTGTCCTGAACTTGTGGACTGACCATACGACTGACCATACGACATACCACTTAACCAAAGGAATAAGTACTGATATGTTACTGAGTGGGTATTAAAAAAGTTAAGCTCAAAAAGGTGTTTAGTAAACACTTAAAAACAGCTTGTTTTTAAAGTTTTCGGTGAAAAAAAAAAACTGAAAACGTGAAGCAGCAAAAATGAGCTTATTCTCACAGCACAGTAGAAACAGTTTTTTTTTCCAAAGCACAGCAATACCAAACCAGCCCTAAGTATTAAGAAAAGATCTATTCTATTAAGAGAAGAGGGCTTGTAAAATTTTTGCCCATTTTTTTCCAATTTTGCCCTCACTTTTGAATACACAATGTTGACATGAGGAGGGCAAAATAATAATGCAAAATGACAATCATATCTTCATTTTTCATATTCTACCCTCACTTTTGAAACACAATATTTACATAAAGAGGGCAAAATGGTAATTTTGTATCAAAATACATACATAAGATAAAAATATGCACTTATTAAGAGAAATTGTCCCATCATCATTTTTTCATACAAGTAAATGAAATCTTGATGTTTTTTGGATAGTTTGAATGAACTGAAGCGGTTGCGCTTGAGGAGAACGTGGGAGAAGGTGGGCGGTTGTCCACACACATAAAGTGTGTGCTCTCTGCTAGTTTATTACTAAAACAACTTGGTTTCTACATTACAGACAAACTCAATATTGCACAAAGGGTGGGTAGAGATGAGCAACGGTTATGGCGGGCGGATAACTGCATTTATTTACTCATAGCCGTTTACAGATCCAGGAAAAATTCTTGAGGGCGTCAGTGAGAAAATAGCTTGCGCAAATTTGTTGGAAGAAAACAACACATACATTTTTAGTGTGGCGTTTTGTTGAATAATTAGTGTGCTATAGTCCTCTTCCAAGCCATATTGCATGATTATCGTCAGATGACGATAACTTCCGATCGAGTGTGTTAACGTATATCAACATATGCAAGAAAGTTGGTTGATAAATACCGACAACAGTGCACACAAGACACTACCGAATGATGCAAAGTCTCACTCGGCAATTCTGTTTACACAACCATTAAACTCTCATTCTATTACAAGGTGAACTTCTCTTAATATTCATTCTTATCGTCCTTGTTTTTTTTTTCTTGTCCCCCTGAATTGGACTTGATCAATTTTATTTGATTTATTTTTCCCTAATATACTTTATTTGGTACTACAATATTTAGTTACTAATTGTTTTTAATTTATTAGCAAACTAAAGAAACCATGGAACAATCCGTTTCATTAAAGGCAGAAACCCATTATACAAAACCGTGTCATGCTTGAAGTTTAACCGTATAGATCGTCTTCTTTGCAAGATCTTGACCTAACGTTCACCGTATTCTACAACTTCTCAAATGCAAATTTCTAGGGAGTACCAATCCATCTTGAGTTCAAGCCATTTATCTTCTTCACGCGTCAACTGACCCCTTTTGACCCACTGTGAATCCCTTAATGGCTCCAACCATCAAAGGGGCAACACCCAAAACAGCCAAGGAGATTCGTCGGAATTCGGAGGGTCAACTGACTCCCCCTGCCCTTGAGTGGATTAGCCTCTAACCGTTTAAGCTATTACTCATATAACTGTTTACTTGTAGGATAATTACATAAAAGATTATATTCATACTCATAACTGTTTATAAATGGTTAACCGTACTCATTTAACCATAACAACATATCCTTTTACCCAATTACCTATTTTTAATCCGTTTACCTTTTTTTATCCATTTACCCTTTCTTACATGTCTACACTTTTCTTTTAACAACTTGAAAATTATAAATAAATAAAAAAAAAGTAACATTTTTTTTTCTTCTGATAATTAAACACCAATATAGGCATCGAACAATATTATTATTTACCTCAAATAGTTGTTTGATTGAGTATATATAATAATTTACACTAAAAGGCGGGAAAATAGTTACTTCTTCGTTCATTGAATAATTCTACAAGTATATTGATTTAGTAATACATAAAAGTTTTCTACAAGTCTAATGTTCTTACGTACAACAACCTTTTAAAGTTGATAAAGTTTCAATTGCATAAATTTTTGTGTACCTTATGTACCGCCACGTTAATATCATTATTCGAGTTATAAATATGAGTGAAATTATAACACCATGTGACTGTGTTCACATCTAGACTATGAGTAAAATAAACCAAACTCCATAAGATTACAAAGTAAATCTTTTAAAAACTCAAGGTAATCATTATCTTGAATACTAGATGATTCAAACTTAAAAAATATTCCAAAACTAGACTTTCGAAGACTCTATGTTTTAGCACGTTTAATCACAAAGTCTCATTGATTCGTTTTCACCAAAAGAGGCCTAATGTATAAATTGAATTAGTATCCCAATTAATCACCAATAACTCCAAAATAAAAAACAAAAATAAAGATTAATACATACACACACACGTGTATATATTTAGGGTTTATCTCACAAATTGTCCTTGAAATTGAAAACCGATCAATGTAGTCCTTGAAAATAGGTATCACAAATCAATGTAGTCATTCCGCCACATTTGTCAAAAATTCTGCTATGTGTTGATGTGGCATATAAATGGGTCCCACAAGTCTATTTTTTTTTTAATCACAAATGGTCTTTGAAATTGACCCACACCATCAAGATGGTCCTTAAATTTGAAAATTAATGAAGGGTTTTATCATAAATGGTCCCTGAAATTGACCTATATCAAGATGGTCCTTGAAAATGAAAATTGATGTGAAATATTCTAACACACAAATTAAACCCTATTAAGATAGTTGTAGTATATGAAAGTAGGGATCGTTCTAGGCCGGGGATTAACTAGGGCTGCTAATCTACACAAATATGACTCAAAAACACAAAACTAGACTTAAAAACACTTAACTAGACTCAAAGAACCCAAAACAAACTAAAAAGACTCAAAACAGCACAAAACAATCAAATAGACTCAAACTAGACACTAGAGAGTGAATTGAACGAAAATTGATTTTAACTTGACTCAAAACACTTAAAAACACAAATTGGACAGATTCTAACTAATTTGACACAGCAAAATAAAGGGGATTGGGTTTTTGACGAATTTAAAGTAAAGACAATTAAATTAAAAACTTAGACAGATTAGACACGAATTTGGGGGAAATATGGGTGATTGGCTAGCTAGAGGGTTCTTCTCCACACATGACACACTTGCATACAAAACGATTTCCAGTTGCTTTTCCAATAAACCATGAACCTCAACGCCCCAAATTAACCGTGAAAAGCACTAATTAACCCTCAGATTTTCCTTAAGTCGTTGAATTGGATGGACAACGCATCGGCAACCAAATTATTCTTCAATAGTTCCCTACATAACAGCATAATAGAGATACAATCAAAGATCATTAAGCTTTGTGAAAATCATAAGCATTGACAAGGCATTCGTAACTACGAACAAGATGATACTCCTGCCAGGAATTCACTTAATGCGATCGTGACTAGCAACGTCCACTACTTATAAATATAAGTTCATAACGATTAGGTGAAACTCCCTTATATTTTAGCATCAAATCCCTGCATGTAAACTAAGTGTGCACCCTTAATCAACAAACAAGAATAAGTTCTTAATCAAACAATTAAGTAAATTGCATTCACGATTCATGAAATCACAACTGGAAGTAATCAATTCATATTTCAAATATGTTCATGCCTTTGAATTTCCCCTAGCTAAAACGAGTTTAGCTCCTCATGTTCGCAATTAAACAAAGACAATTAAATTTAAATATTAAAACAATGGATAGAATACACCTAGAAACGCTCCAACAATCCAACGTCTTGAATGGCAAGCACGGCTCTAAGGGTCTCCTCTCCTTTCTCCTTGCAAATCTGCGGCATAATGGGATAAATGTGTATGGGTGTATATGGCACAAATTTGTAGTGAATGGTGGTAGAGGGTGGTGATCTGAATGAATGCTGCAGCAATTATATTTATAGGGAGAAAAGTCACAGCCTAGGTAGCATTGGAAAAGGATTGGCACTCCAAAACCCAAGTGGAATGGGTTAAAACAATCAGAAACCAAGGGAAATTAGGATGACACATAAAAAACCATCAGGAACAAGGATATAGGGTGCGGCACGACTAGGAAAAGGGGTTCTAGAAGGGGTTGGGGCGCCACTTTTGTAGGGAGAGGAGATAAGGCTTCTAGAATCTGAAATATGTATTTTAAATGCATAATTATCCCTTATAAATGGCTGGAATTAAGGCACAAACTGATTTGGATAAGATAAGATTGGATAATGCTAGATTAGGAAAGGATAAGATAAGATAAGGTTAGTTTGGATAAGATAAGGTTGGATAAGGTTTTGGATAATGACTCATTCTTTTGAGTTGATTCCTTATCTTCTTTGTCTTGGATTTATTTTCTTCATCTTTTCAGCACATTCCTAGCCTCTTGAACTTCACATTCGTCCATCCATCTTGCTCCACTCATAAGCTATCCATTTGATGCCCAAAACTGCCTCAAAATGCTCCAAATTGCACTTTCTTGCCAACTTTGTCATTTGGACCTACAAACACACGAAAATAGCTTAAAACACTATAATAAACACAAACTAACTATGAAAATGCAAGAAAACAAGCTAACTAAGTCGCATAAATACGCTCCTATCAAAAATCAATCAATGTAGTCCCTAAATATTGGTGTTGCAAATCAATGTAGTCATTCTATTAGAATTCCGTCAAAATTTACGTTAGTATGTTGATGTGACACATGTGGATCCACAAGTCTATTAAATATTGCCACATGGATAAATTATTAACCTATATAAATATTTAATTTAAATCAATTAAAACTAAATTCAAAATAATTAAATAAAATATTAAAAGTTATACAACAAAAAATTAAAAGTTGCGTTTAGTATAACGATGAGGAGGAATCAATTCGGGCCAATGAGAGATAGCCATGGGCAGGCTACATCCAGAAGGAGATCATCTGCAATGACCAAGCTGAGGACATCATTCAAGCTTGTCTCAAAACTTCTTCGTTCTTATGATTTGATCAATTCACAGGAGCTTGTTCAACCTTAACCTGAGCTAGCAAGGTGCAGCAATGGCAATAGAGAGAAGGACGAAGGAAACATATATATTTTTTGTAAAATTGTATTTAATTCATTTTCATACCGTTGAGAATGGGAGTGGAGCTTCATATATAGCTCATTACAATATTGTGACTTGCCACGTAGACATAAACAGCCAAAACACTTAAACAAAGACCATAAAGAAATACAAAATGTATAACTATCCCAAAACAATAACAAGTAACCCCAACTTAATAATTTGTGATCAAGGTGACCACTTAATTCATAACAATATTCCCTCCTTTAAATCAACCTTGTCCTCAAGATTACACAGCAAAATCTCAAAATCTAGCTTTGAAAGCATCATAATCCACCCATGTAGCATCTATGGCATCCTGTCTCAACCACTACACTAAGAGTTGTACCCCAGCAACCATCCATTTTTTGTACATTCTCCTGCTTAAAATTGTTGCTGGTTTCAAAAGAGAAATTCCATCATCTGTGACTTGAGGTCGTGTATGAAGTGGCAACACATTATTTCCCAACTATTTTTTTCATACAACTTACCTGAAAAACTGGATGAACTTTGTTTCATGCGGGTAAGCTGAGTTTATGGGCCACTTTTCCCACCCTTTCCAGAACTTGATAGGGACCAAAATACCTTGGCTGCAGTTTGTGATAGCTATGGGTTGCCAAAGACTACAATTGGATATGGAACCAACCTTAGGTAAACCATGTCTCCCACTTTAAATTGTCTCTCAGTCATGTTCTTATCTGCTTGCAACTTCATTCAGTTTTTGTGCCAATTCTAAGTTACTCTTAAGAACTGCTAAAATATCGTCTCTCTTTCAACCTGTGCTCCACATAGTCAAGTTTAGCAGTACCAATTTCATAGGGCTGCACATTAGGATGTGGATATACCCATATACCAGCTCAAAGGGTGTGGACTTAGCTGAAGTGTGAAATGAGGTGTTCAAACACCACTTAGCCTAAGGAAGCCATTGGACCCATTTCTTAGGTTGACCGCCTACAAAGCACCTCAAATATGTCTCTAAACACCTATTCATGACCTTATATTGCCCATCAATTTGAGGGTGATAGCTATAACTTATACACAATTTTGACCCTTCTAGTTTAAATAGCTCATTTTAAAATGCACTTTCAAAAATAGGATCTTTGTCACTCACAATGGTGCCAGGTAACCCATGTAACTTGAAGACATTGTCAATGAAAAATTGAGTAACAGTAATGGCAGTGTAGGGATGTGACAAGGCTATGAAATGTGCATATTTAGTTAGCCTATCAACCACTATCATAATCACAGTTTTCCCATGACAATTTGGCAGCCCCATTATAAAATTCATACTCACATTAGTCCAAACTTATTGTGGAATTGGTAGATATTGCAAGAGTCCAAGAGGAGCAATGTTCTTAAACTTGTTATGTTTACATTGATGCCACTCACTTATGAAGGTTTTGACATCCCTTTTTAACCCTTGCCAATAAAATCCTCTCTTAATCTTGTGGTAAGTTTTCACCACTTGTTGGTGACCAGCCACTGGTGTATAATGATGTTCTTGCAAGATTTTGTACCTCTATTAAGATGTACAGCTCAGTACCAACCGTTTCTTGTAGCATAAGAAACAATTATCAATGGAGTAATTAGCAAAGTTAGGGGGAGTACTGCCATTTGTGATGCAATCAGAAACCTCCTTGAACTTAGCTCTTACCCACTCATCTTGTTCTTATACCTTCTCAACTCATCTAACCACCTCAAATGGGGGTAAGACAGTGCAGACAATTCCATAAAAACATAAACAGTATTATCTGAAGTAATATCATCATCCAAATGGACCCCAAACAAGGCATTTACAACAATGTTTTCAGCACCACTTTTGTACTTAATCTCATAATCAAAGTCCAACAATTTAGACACCCACTTCTGTTGGAAGAGAGTGTTAGCTCTCTGTCCCAAAAAGTACTTAAGACCATTGTGATCAGTCTTGATTATGAGATGTCTTCCTTATAAATAATTCTGCCACTTCTTCATTGCACAGACAATTGCAATTCGTTCTCTTTCATAGGTAGATAGACATTTATTTTTTTGTCCCAAGGCCTTGCTGAATAAAGCAATAGGCCTCTTGTTTTGTTGCAAAACTGCTCCAATTTCACCATTGGAAGCATCACATTCTAATTCAAAAGGCCGAGAGAAGTCAGGTAAGGCTAACACTTGTGGTGATGCCATGATGTGCTTGAGATGGATAAATACAGCTTTAGCTCATTCATTCCAACCAAAACCATCTTTTTTAATAAGATTATACAGAGGTTGGCATATCCTTCCATATGCAGGGACAAACTTCCTATAGTACCCTGTGAAACGAGGGAATCTCCTCAACTCTTTGACAATCTTTGGTAAGGGCCAATCCTTAATCACTTGAAGTTTTGATGGATCAGCATATACTTCTGCCTCAGATATAACATATCCTAGGTATTCCACATTTTTCTACCCAAAAGAACACTTAGATTGCTTAAGAAAAGTTGATGATGTTGTAGTAAAGAGAAGATTACTTGTAAGTGCAATAAATGATCCTTCCATGAATGACTATAAACCAAAATATCATCAAAGAAAACAAGCACAAATTTTTTGAGATGTGGTTTAAAGATGTTATTCATCAAGTTCTGGAAGGTTGCAAGAGCATTAGTGAGCTCAAAAGGCATCACTAAAAACTCATTGTGACCTTCATGGGTCCTGAATGCAGTTTTCTCAATGACCTCTGGATGCATGAGGATTCGATGATAGCCTAAACTTAAGCCTAGCTTAGAAAAATAGACAACTTCATACAACTCATCTAATAGATCATCTATCAACGGAATAAGGTACTTATCCTTGATATTGAGGGCATTCAATTCCCTATAATTAGTGCACATTCGCCATGTGCCCTCATTTTTCTTCACAAGCAACATAGGGAAGGAAAATGGGCTATGACTAGGTTTTATGAAGCCTACATCTAAGAGCTATTAGATTGCCTTTTCTATCTTAGATTTTTGCAGGGGTCCATAATGATAGGGCCTAAGGTTAGGAGGTTTAGCTTCATGACAGAGAGGAATGTGGTGATCATGAGACCTGTAGGGTGGGAATTGAGATGGTAAGGTAAAAATTCCCTCAAAGTTGCCAAGCAGTGTATGTAACTCTTGGACCTGCTAAGAATTGAGGTGAGTAGGTTCCAATTTGTGACCTTTTATGGAATATAGGAGTAGCCCCAAATTAGAATTGGCTATCTCTTTATCTATAAGGTACAAGGATACCTTTTTGCACCAAGGAAGTGACATGCATGTGATGATGCAATTTGTACTGCCTGT
Organism: Malus fusca; assembly: GCA_035220775.1. Classification (NCBI taxonomy): domain Eukaryota; kingdom Viridiplantae; phylum Streptophyta; class Magnoliopsida; order Rosales; family Rosaceae; genus Malus; species Malus fusca. The sequence goes on along the minus strand of CM069066.1, from coordinate 15,473,738 downwards.
ATTATTTTGAGAATTCCATGGTAAGCAATTGGAAATCCAAAAGCTTAGGGCTAACAGTGGACAATCATTTAACTCCTAGGACAATATCACAACCACCAAAAGGTAAGGCAAACAGATCAACACCACAATTATAACCCCTACATTCAATTTCATAAATTTGCAACAACCTAAACTTTTGACCTTTCCCCTATCAGCTATCATAACCTCTAAAGGTTTGGTAGCTTGTGCATGATGTCCACAATGCTTTAATAGCTTAAAATCAATAAAATTGTGAGAGCTTCCTGAATCTAAGAGAACAATCACCGATTGACCATGGAGAGTTCCCTGGACTTTCATAGTTTGGACCTGTTGCTTAATTGTGGTGCCATAAAAAGCACAGGAGCTAAGCTACATACATTGCAATTCAAGTTGCATCTTAGGTGAAATCTCAACATTTTCATCACATTGATCAGCAATATCAAGTCCCTCAAGCATTAACAATTGCTTAAGACTACACTTATGACCTCTACTCCACTTATTTACACAAAAATCATTCAGAGAAGTCATCAACAAATAAGACAAAGTACCTAAACCCTTCTATTGATTCAGTTACTGGTCCCCATACATTGGTGTGCACCATTTCAAAAAGTTTACTTGTCCTAGACATTGAGTTACCAAAAGGTAGTCTAGTAAACTTAGAAAATTGACAAGTATCACAAGTAAAATGTGATTTACAAAAAGGAAATAGTTTAGACAAGATAACTTCAGAGGGGTGAGCTAATCTCTTATGCCAAAGTTGGTTTTCATCTATGGACTTCGATTGAGCTTGAAGAGCCTGAGTAAAACAGGCATTCTTGCACAGGTAGTAAAGTCCATTTATGAAGGCCCCTTCACCAATCATCTTCATGGTGAGAACATCCTGAAACATCACGTTATTTGGTGAGAAAATGGCACGGCAGTTTAGGGTGTTTGTGATCTTTCGAATTGATAGAAGTTGGAAAGGAAAGGTTGGTACATATAAGGTAGTGGAAGGTGTTTTGTGTGAGAGTGAGTTTATTTCTCATTTTCCCAAAACTAAAACAATTTTTCCATTTGCAACAGACACATGTGAGGGATTTGAAAAACGTTTAAAAAGATGCAAATTTGTGATTTTGTTTGTCATATGATTTGTGGCTCCTGAATCAATTATCCAACAATCATTTTCAGTACTAGTTAACAAGGTAGTAGTGAATGCTTTGAGTATACCTGGTGCTTCATCCCGTGAAACTTTCTCATTTCCAATAAGAAATCTGGCAAAATGTCCTAACATGGCTGCATGATTGTTCTCTTCATTTCCTTGAGCTTGCGAACCTCCTCCATGTCCTTTGCTTTGAAGATAAGCTGCAAACTCATTGATAAGAGACAATGGATTGGCAGTGAACTCCATGGATCCTTGTGAGACAATAGAGGGATGAGCATTAGCAAGTTGGGCCTTGTACTGAGGTTGAAATTGTTGTGAAGACCTTGGTATCATTTTTCCATCTTTGATGAACTTAGGCTTGAGTTCAGGATAAAGTTCCCAACACTTGTCTTCCACATGACCAACGCCATTGCAATATTTGCATTTCAGGTGTGGATTATTACCCTTGTACACCTTAGCCTCTAAGGTCTTATAATTTGAGGTATATGCACGAGTCTCAGTCAATCTCGAGTTGTGCTCAACATTCATCACTTTCTTCCTTACTTCTTCTCGTTAGATAGTTACACAGACATTGTTGAAGGTGGGAAACTCTTGTCTCATCAAGACGTGACTCCTTAGATCCTTATACTCGGAGTTCAAAATCCCCAACAGCTGGTAGATTCTGTCTTCCTCGGCTTATTTAAGGAAAATGGCAGGATCTGTGGTATGTGGAATGTATACATCTAACTCATTCCACATAGTCTTGAGGAGTCTAAGGTGTTGAACAAATATTTTCCCTTCTTGTTGGGCACTGGAAATGTCTTTCTTAAGTTGAAATACACGTGCATGGTTGTTTTGATTTCCATGCATATCCTGCAAGGCTTTCCAAACCTCACATGAAGAATTGTAGTTACTAAAAATCTCAGCAACATGTTTCTCCATGGTGTTGATGAAGGAAAAATTTTGTGCTAGCTAAGAACATGTAAGAACATTTAAACACATATGCAAACTAATAACACTTTAAAGTAGGCATGCATTAAAAAACAATTCTAAGAACTCATGACTTTCAAAGCCTAGTGAATGGTGAACCACAGGACTCTTAGCAACATTAAAGAGAATAAAAGATTTTGAGATTCATTACCCTTGAAGCTCATCCTTGTTTACACAAGGGATTCACCTAAGTGGAGGGCCTTCAAGTCACCTCCTAGCTCCTTAGATCTTCCTTGTGATTTTCTTCCCTTTTGATGCTCCTCTTGCTCCTTGAGGATGTGAGGAAAGGAACTCCAAAAGTACCAAAGGTTTGGCACCTCTAAGTCTCTACACCAAAGATGTAGTGTGAAGAGAAGATGGATGACTTTGAGAGATTTTTTATGCTAGTAAAAGTCTCCCTAAGTGGCCGGCCTCTATAGAGAAAAAGAGAGAAAAAGTTTCTCTTCTTTGCCTCAAGAAAACCCTAATGAGGGAATGGCTATAAAGTTGCCTTTATACCACCTCACAAGTGAGTGACAAACTTGTAATAAGTCAATCAACTCACTCTCCCTAATGTGGCCGTTTTTAGCTTGTTCTTGGGCTATTTTTCCATTTAGTTTTAGTTGTCACACAACATAAACTCAATGGGCCTTTAGGACCAAAAACCTTTTTGGGCCCTGAAACTCGAAACTAACTTAAAAGCCCAATACGAACCTTTCGTATAATTAATTAAATAATTAATTCATCTTGACCATTCTGAATTAAACCATTTAATTGCTCATCCATCTCTTTTATATCTTCACATTTATCTTTACTCGGTGTACAATCCATTAGGTTCCATTTAGCAAGGCAGTGGGCGATTGTTACTTTTAACAATCGATTGTGAATTAAAACAACATTTCAATTCTCCCTTTGATGAAGATTATTGTTTGCTAATCTTCAGGGCTTCCACAAACCATGAGTGACACCTAGCAGTATGTCATGGCTACCCAAGCTAAGTAGAAATGGTTGGAGAACCTATCCATTTACAATTACAATGCAATACGGTCCTTCTTTAATACAATACTCTTAATCACATTGTTTGAGTAATAGTTTGTTTCATGTCTACTATCTAATGTGATACTTCTCTATATGATTCAATTGAATATGATTTGGAACAAACTTCCAAAGTCATATTCGTTGCTTTGGCCAAAGACTCCCGAATCATATCTCACAGTATTCTCCCTCCACCATGGAAGGTTAGAGATCCATTGTTGTGCATTCGTATGCCTACATGACTAGATAGCTTGACCCTAACAATGTCGTGGACACTCTTGATGGAATGCCTTTGACATAATCAAAGATTAAGGACCTAATCATTAGACATCTATGATGCCTCAGGTCAAAGGACTACTTTGCATATTGCAACTTACGAGTTCTTACATGACATGTATGTTCGAACTCTCTTTTGATCGTTGTTCAGTGTACTCGATTACTCTTTCAAGCACCTATGTGTTTGTCTTAGTGTCCAACACTAAATGACTTGAGACTAGTCATACTCACGCTTGAGTAAACATAACGCATACTAACCTTAGCAGGTTGTCAATGCCCAATTGGCAATCCTATGGCTAGGAACGTTTTAGGAATGAACATAAGAGAAAGGTCTCGTTAATCTAACTTAGATCACTTCTCTCTTAGATTAAATACATTCCTTAGATTCCCTTATTTCTTAAACACATAATACAATAAATAGTGATTAACAATAAGATTTGCCCTTCATTAAACATATAATAGCTTAACACAATAAGTATTCCAAAAGTTATTACATCAAATGAGTGGCTTTGTGGGCATATTCCAACAATCTCCCACTTGCACTCAAAGCCACCTTCCCATGTATCTAATACCCATCTTTTTCATGTGGCAGTCAAGTTGGATTTGAGACATTGGCTTCGTCAGTGGATCTGCTACGTTATCGGCTGAGGCAACCTTGAGGACGTTGACTTTCCCTTCGGCGGCATATCGTCTAATGATATTGAAGCGTCTGTCAAAATGCTTGTTCTTTTGATGAGCCCTGGGTTCCTTGGCTTGAGCTATCACCCCACTATTATCACAGTACAAAGTTACTGGTGATGTAATGGTTGGAACTACTCCAAGTTCAGTAATGAACTTCTTCATCCAAAACGCTTCTTTGCCGGCTTCAACTGTAGCGACATATTCAACCCCCGTCTTGGAATAAGCAATTACATCTTGTTTCTTGCTTTTCCAGCTGACAGCTTCACCATTCAGAGTGAACACATATCCAGAGTTTGAACTTCTATCATCGATGTCAGATTGGAAATCTGCGTCTGTATAGGCTTCCACCTGCAACTTTGTCTCTCCTCCATAAACGAGGAACATGTCCTTAGTTCTTCTTAAGTACTTAAGGATCGTCTTAGCAGCTGCCCAGTGTTCTGATCCTGGGTTAGATTGATATTGACTAGTAATGCTCACAACATATGCGATATCAGGCCTTGTGCATATCATGGCATACATGAGACTTCCTATGGTGGATGCATAAGGAATCCTACTCATCTATCGTACCTTTTCAGGAGTTTTCGATCCCATGGATTTAGAAAGGTGAATCCATGTCTCACAGGAAGAAGACCTTTCTTCGATTGTTCCATTTGGAACCTACTTAGCACCTTATCTATGTACATAAATTGGGATAATCCAATTAAATTTCTGGATCTATCACGATAGAGCTTTATCCCCAATACATAAGATGCATCTCCCAAATCTTTCATATGGAAGGTTTTGGACAACCATACTTTTACAGAAAAAAGTACTACAGTGTCATTCCTGAATAGTAATATGCCATCTACATATAACACTAGGAATACAACTGCATCCCCAACGACCTTTTGATAAACACAATTGTCGTCTTCGCTTTGAGTAAAACCAAACGATTTGATTTTAGTGTCAAAACGAACATTCCAGCTCATGGAGGCTTGCTTAAGTCCATAAATGGACCTATGAAGCTTGCATACCTTAGTTTTTTCAAACTTGGACACGAAACCTTCAGGTTAAGTCATACAGAGCTCTTCCTCTAGGTAGCCATTCAGAAATGTCATTTTCACGTCCATTTGCCATATCTCATAATCATGGTATGCAACTATAGCAAGCAAAATCCGAATGGACTTAATCATGGCTACATGAGAGAAGGTTTCTTCATAGTCAATCCCTTATCGTTGCCTGTAACCCTTGGCTACTAGTCTAGCCTTATAAGTCTCCACGTTCCCATCAGCGCCTATCTTCCTCTTGAATACCCATTTGTTTCCAACAGGTACTATACCTTCTGGAGGGTCTATAAGAGTCCAGACCTGATTTTGATACATAGAATCCATCTTGGATTTCATGGCCTCTAGGCATCTCTTTGAATCAATGTCAGACATTGCTTCAGTGTAGTCTATATGGTCCTCTTTTGTGTCATTGTCACCTAGAAGGTGCAATTCCCCAAAGTCATTATCCAAGCCATACTTCTGAGATAGCCTGCTGACCCTTTCAAATCTACGTGGAGCTAGGGGTTAAGGATCATGGTTGTCCGTCTGTTTAATGCTTGTTTGTGGTTCATTAGGAATTTCCTTTAATTTTATCATTTTCTTGCTACTTCCATTGAGAACGAATTCGTCCTCAAGGAACATAGCAGTTCTGGCGACAAAGACTTTCTAGTCGTCAGGGTGATAGAATTCGTATCCCAAAGTCTGTTTGGAATACCCCACAAAATAGCAATTAATAGACCTTGCTTCAAGGTTGTCCGCTTCATGCCTTTTTACGTAAGCCAGACAACCCCAACTCTTAATGTGATTAAGATTTGTTCTTTTTCCATGCCATATCTCATATAGCGTTTGTGGAGCTGACTTCGAAGGCACTCTATTTAGCAAATAAGCTCCTGTTTGTAGTGCATATCCCCAGAACGAAATTGGTAGGTCAGCATAACTCATCATAGAACGAACCATGTTCATCAAGGTTATATTTCTCCGTTCAGAAACTCAGTTATGTTGAGGAGTTCCTGGTGGAGTCCATTGTGATACTATTCCACACTTCTTGAGGTAGTCTAGGAATTCATTACTTAGATATTCACCCCCTCGATTCGATCTTAGGGTCTTTATCTGTTTCCCAATTTGGTTATCCAGTTCATTCTTGAACTCTTTGAACTTTTTAAGGGATTATGACTTGTACTTCATAAGATACATATAGCCAAACCGAGAGTGATCATCGGTGAATGTGATATAGTAGAAGAACCCTCCTCGTGTTGCAGTGGACATAGGTCCACATACATCTGTGTGGATTAACCCTAGTAGTTCTTTGGCTCGCTCTCATTTCCTAGTGAATGGAGATTTAGACATCTTTCCCAGTAAACAAGATTCACAAGCGCCCATTTGGTCATTACCCAATGAGCTGAAATATCCGTCTTTCAACATCTTGCGAATCTTATCTTGGTTTACATGTCCAAGTTTAAGATGCCAAAGCTTAACTCGGTTAACTTCTTCTCTAGCCTTTGTGGGTTTTGAGGTATTCCCGCTGTCAATACAATGTAAACCGCTATTAGTCTCTAGGTGAAAAAAGTCCCTCGATCATATTACCATGAGAGATAATACGACTGTTCAAGTATAAAGAGCAACTCATTTTGTCAAACAATACTGAGTGCCCATCTCGTAAAAGCATAGAGATGGAAATCAAATTCTTTATACATGAAGGAAAATATAAACAATTTTTAAGTTCCAAGACTTCCCTCTAGGGCAATTTTAGCATGTAGGTGCCTATTGTTTTTGCAGAGATTTTAGTGTTGTTCCCAACTCGCACAATCATCTCCCCATTACGCATTGTCTTGCTCCATGTCAGTCCCTGCAACGAATTGCAGATATGTTGACTAGCGCTTGAATCAAATATCCAGGAATTATAGCTTACTGTAAAAGCACTTTCTATGACAGAAATAGTCCCTTCAAAAGTTCTTGTCATAAGGCTCGCAATGCACACCCTGTATTTCTTCTTCCAATGTTCATCCTTTCCACAATGAAAGCATGTTCCTTTGGATTTTCTTGCCTTCTTCTTATGCAACCTTTTCCTTGTGATTGCATTCTCACTCCCACTGTCCTCTTTGAAACTTTGTTTAAACTCACAGCACATGTCAATTATCTCAGTAAAAGTATGATTGAATCTATTCACTTTATAGTTTACTATAAACTTAGTGAAATCATCCGAGAGAGATGCAAGGAAAAGTCTTGGGCCATTTTCCCATCGATGGAAGTTCCTAAACCCTCAAGATCTTGAAAGATCCTTTCCATCTTTTGTCCATGTTTTTGGACCGATGTCCCCTTAGCCATTTTGGCATTCAATAGACTACAAACATTTGAGAATCGTACGTTACTTGTCTCAATGTCATGCATCTTATGCAAACTTTCAACCATGGCACAAGAAGTGTCCATGTGCTCATGTAGCTTCTTAAGCTCCTCACTAAGTGAAGTGAGGATTAAGCATTTGGCTTGTAAGTCATCCTCAAAGTGTCTAGTATAATTTTGACACTCCTCATTTGAAGCTAGTTTCGTAGGAGGTACATGAGGAGGGGATTGCTTGAGCACATACGATATGTCATTCATCTTTGAGACATTCTCAATGTGATGATACCAAGCAAGGAAACGTTGGCCCTTAAGGCCCCTTTTGTCAAGTATAATGGTAGGTGTAATTAGTGTTCTAAAAATCGGCCTAGGTGCTACAAGGTGGCCAGCCGCTTCGATTAGCCCATAATCGAGAGAAAAATCGGCAAGAGGATTAGGCGGGCGCGGAGGTAGCTTAGGCGGTGCTTGGGTGGCCTAGGCGGGCGACTTGATGACCTAGGCGGTCTGGGCATTTTAGACTTTTTGTCGTTGCAGAGAGCTGGGTTCTTGTTTTGGTTCTGCCTTCTGCATTTAAAGAAAATGAAAGGAAGAAGAAGATATAAATGAGTTTCTTTCTCTTCCCACTCCCCCACATTGATTTATTTTTTTTTAAATTAATTAACTTCTAATCAATTGTCAGATAACATACATTCAATATTGTGTGGTGTGCCCCACATCCCTTTTTGGTGCAGTGTTCCCCCACCTCCCTTTTTACAAACTGCAAACCACGTTTACCCCTTTACTTTTTTTTTTAAGTTCATTCACTATATAATAAATAATCTTGAAAAAATATTTATTAAGTAATACATACTTATTATCATATGAACTTTCATCTTATACCATCTAATTCATTAAAAAATAAAAAATAAATCTTATCTATTGGAGAGACATTGTTGGATACTCTTTTTGCATTTTATCATTCTTTTATTATCTTATCCATGAATTTCATACAAGTATAATTTTTTGTAAGTGTCAATATGCACTTATTTACAAGATATACAATAAATTTACCTAAATCCGTCTAGGCCACCTAGACCCCACCTAGTCGCCTAGGCGCTAGGCGCTAGCCCGCCGCCCGTCTAGCGCCTAGTGTTTTTTAGAACCTTGGGTGTAATTATAGGCACGTCGTTAACTACAAAATATAACATAAATCGTATTAGATTGGTGATTTTAAAACTACTTGATTGGGTCTTAAATCAAATAGTACCACCCACTATTTTTGGCAAATTCCACATCCCTCTAAATGGAATCCGAGAGTTATGTTGAATTCTTAGCGGGGTATGGGAGACTCACCATTACCAAGCCCACCTCAGAAGAATATCATATTGGCTAGCAACAATAATGATGAGTGGATAACACTTTAGCCATTTACAACTTTTGTAATTACCCATCTAATTTGGCATCTAGAGAATGATGCCTTAGAAGAATATCATATTGGCACCATTGCACTTAGTTAAGTCATTCCCACCATGCTAGTTCAAGTAGGGGTTCAAGAATGGCCTCAGAATAATATCATATTGACCATACTTGTTGCCTACCTTCACTTCATCATATGTTTATAGGCTTCTCCTGAATGTAAGCACATACTTTGTATACCCCAGAACTGGACGAATACGGTGTATGAGTCACAAACGATTAGAGCCCACCACGATGGAAGGCCTACGAAGAGATGTTGAAAGCATCTCTCGCTTATCAACTTAATATTCATTTTGTTGAGGGAGTAGTGTTGGGCTACATCAATTTCATTTTAGGTCTTAGGATGATTATGAACCGTTTGATTTGATTCAACATGAGCCTTGTGTTGGACCTTGGGTCTAAGGTAGGTAGCTGTTGATTTTATTTACGCGTTTATCTAATTAAACCGTCATTTCCTATTGGGCATTGGACCCAACTATTCCAATTAGCTTGCAAATAAACAAAAAGGAATACTTGAAATAAAAAGAAAGGCTTATGCCCTTTTACAACACATTTGAAGGACTTATGCCCTTTTACAACACATTTGAACTAATCAAATTACATTCAAAGCTTAACTACTTAACCCAAACATTCATAATGTAAAGCGGCCAATCACAAGCTCAATTATCGAGGCCTTTGGTTCATAATCACCCATTTCTTAATCAATCACATTAACTAAGAAAGCAACTTAAACAATTGGTTTTCGGATTCATAGAATTGATTTAAATGGAACTAAATGAAATGAAAATCCAATTGTCATTAAAGAAACAAAACCATTTTGTTCTCATCATAATTTGGTCTGAAAATGCAATGACCAAAACTATTGGCCACAGTGTAAGAACATAAACTTTTGGGGTCACTTTGTAAAAACACTAGAGTCCACAACTTCATGTAATTACAACTAGAACCCAAAAATTTATATAATTACAAAAACTTCATTAAAGGAGCAACACAATTTGTCCTTTAGTGATTTTGGACCTTTACATAAAAACGTAAACTTTTGGGTCAAAATGCAAATACTCAAAAGTATCAAAATTTTATGTAATTGCATAAAAGATCCAAAAATACCTTACTTTATAGGGTGGCCGGTTATGAAGTGAGTGGTGATTGTGTGTGTGAGTTGATTTGTGTGTTGAAAGAAAAGTGATTGGTGAGGTATGGTTGAAAAAGTGATTGGTATGGTTGAAAAAGAGAGGTATGGCTTTGAATAAAAATATACCAATCAAGTACACCAACCATGACTAACAAAAAGTCATAAACAACCAAACTCATTTTGAATCAAAATAACAAACTTTTTGTTCTTGGTATGAACAACAAGAACAAAGCAAGAACTTTGAAGAACATCCATGAAAACCCACAAGAGCTCCATGAATGTTTTCACTCAATAAAACTCAAATTTTCACTACTCAAGAGAGGGTTAACATCCTAGGGTACTTAGGGGTTCCAAAAGTCACTTTAAAACACTTTTAACAAGACAAACATGAACCCAAAAATTCACCCTATGGATTTGGCTGACTTTTGCCATAAACATGGCACCAAATTTTAGCTCCAATATTCATGCTTAAATGAACTACATCTACAACATTTGAGATGCTAAATTTTCAAGCAAAATTTATATTCAAAAAGCAAGAACAAAGCTTGTAACATTTACAACATTTAAATCACAAACCATGAAAAACACAAAACCCAAAAGGATTCACCATACACTAGACCTAGGCTTTGATACCACTTGAAGGAAAAATTTTGTCCTAGCTAAGAACATGTGAGAACATTTGAACACATATGCAAACTAATAACACTTTAAAGTAAGCATGCATTCAAAAACAATTCTAAAAACCCTTGACTTTCAAAGCCTAGTGAATGGTGAACCACAAGACTCTTAGCAACATTAAAGAGAAGAAAGGATTTTGAGTTTCATTATCCTTGAAGCTCATCCTTGTTTTACACAAGGGATTCACCCAAGTGGAGGGTCTTCAAGTCACCTCCTAGCTCCTTAGATCTTCCTTGTGATTTTCTTCCCTTTTGATGCTCCTCTTGCTCCTTGAGGATGTGAGGAAAGGAACTCCAAAAGTACCAAAGGTTTGGTACCTCTAAGTCTCCACACCAAAGATGTAGTGTGAAGAGAAGATGGATGACTTAGAGAGATTTTTTATGCTAGTAAAAGTCTCCCTAAGTGGCCTGCCTCTATAGAGAAAAAGAGAGAAAAAGTTTATCTTCTTTGCCTCAAGAAAACCCTAATGAGGGAATGGCTATAAAGTTGCTATAAAGTTTCTCTTCTTTGGTACCTCACTCTCCCTAATGTGGCCGGTTTTAGCTTTGTTCTTGGGCTATTTTAGTTTTAGTTGTCACACAACATAAACTCAATGGGCCTTATGGACCAAAAACCCTTTTGGGCCCCGAAACCCAAAACTAACTTAAAAGCCCAATACAAACCTTTCATGTAATTAATTAACTAATTAATTAATCTTGACCATTCTCAATTAAACCATTTAATTTCTTACCCATATCTTTTCTATCTTCACATTTATCCTTACTCGGTGTACAATCCATTAGGTTCCATTTAGCGAGGCAGTGGGCGATTGTTACTCTTAACGATCGGTTGTGAATTGAAACAACATTTCAATTCTCCCTTTGATGAAGATTAGTGTTTGCTAATCTTCAGGGCTTCCACAAAGCATGAGTGACACCTAGCAGTATATCATGGATACCCAAGCTAAGTAGAAATTGTTGGAGAACCTATCAAGTTACAATTACAATGCAATACGGTCATTCTCTAATACAACACTCTTAATCACATTGTTTGAGTAATAGTTTATTTCATGTCTACTATCCAATGTGATACTTCTCTATATGATTCAATTGAATATGATTTGGAACAAACTTCCTAAGTCATATTCGTATGCTTTGGCCAAAGACTCCCAAATCATATCTCAGAGTATTCTCCTTCCACCATGGAAGGTTAGAGATCCCTTGTTGTGCATTCATATGCATACATGACAAGATAGCTTGACCCCAACAATGTTGTGGACACTCTCGATGGAATGCCTTTGACATGATCAAAGATCAAGGACCTAACCATTAGACATCTATGACGCCTCAGGTCAAAGGACTACTTTGCATATTGCAACTTACGAGTTCTTACATGACATGTATGTTCAAACTGTCTTTTGATCATTGTTCAGTGTACTCGATTACCCTTTCGAGCACCTATGTGCTTGTCTTAGTGTCCAACACTAAATGACTTGAGACTAGTCATGCTCACGCTTGAGTCAACATAACGCATACTAACCTTAGCAGGTTGTAAATGCCCAATTGGCAAGCCTATGGCTAGGAACGTTTTAGGAATGAACATAAGAGAAATGTCTCGTTAATCTAACTTAATTAGATCACTTCTCTCTTAGATTAAATACATTCCTTGGATTCCCTTATTGCTTAAACATATAATACAATAAATAGTGATTAACAATCAGATTTGCCCTTCATTAAACATATAATAGTTTAACACAATAAGTATTCCAAAAGCTATTACATCAAATGAGTGGCTTTGTGGGTATACTTCCAACAGTTAAGCAGCAAGGACATGACAAGTTGATTCTTGCAAAGCCAATACCATATGTAGAGGAAGAGATGTCTAGAGCTTCCACACTTCTATTTACAATCCCTAATTTCCCTTTGCCTCCGAGAGCAAGAGACACAGCTCGAGACCAAGGGAGATAATTAAACTCATTCAAGAGAACTGAACACAAACGTTGATTAGTGTTAAACTCGATGTCTGAGAAATTTGAATGAGAGGTATGCGAGATGTCACCCTCTATGTTTACTGAATCTTCTTCAACCATGGCTTAAGATTGAAGGAAATATGCATTGGAAAAAATGGCCAAAGGCTGGTTACAAAACCTGCTCTAATACCATGTAGAATTTTTCAGGTCGACATGCCGAGGGCCCACTCCAACAACACCGATACTGTCCCCACTTAACCACCCGCACAATCCTCAGGTGTGGGGTTTGATCACAAAAGGCCTCGATGTTAGTTAGAGTGGGGAAATTCTATATAAATGGGTTTTCTTCTTCCCTCCTGGCTGATGTGGGACAATTGGAGGTTCCAACATAAAGCCTTTAAGGTGAAGTTTCTTCATATAGGTACTTGTATATTTCCCCATTTTTCAAATAACAAATAAAGTTGAATGATGGAATCCCTTTACAATAGGCTTATTATATTAACACCCTACAAATTATTGAATAAACCCCACATACTTAATACACCCCACATTTGCTTTTTCAATTAAAAATTATCTTAATACACCCCACATTCTTAATATACACCTTATATTTTCTATATGCACCCCATATTTTCTACACACCACACATTTCTCAAATCTTATAAAGCTTTTAATTTGGACAAAAAATGGTGACTAAAAGTTTGACAAAAGATGTCGACTGGAATTTAAAGCATATGTGGGTTGTTTTCAATTCCACCATTAAAACCCATGTCGTCTGTTTTTAATATTTGGTGGTAATTTTAAGTGTTTAATTCTTCATGTAATCCCCTAAAAGATGAATACGAACATAGATGCTTGAATAACGCATCAAAATCAAGATTAAATAATTATCAATGTCGTCAAAATCACTAAAACAATAAATAATATTAAGTCTTACCTTATGTGAAGCTTCCGAAACATCGATTTTGTGTTTCATTCGTCAAAAATAATTTTTCTCAATCAACATGTTTGTAGTTTCATTGGTTAGGGTTTTGTTCAACAATGGAGGGTCGGAGGGGTTTTGATTGTTGAAGAAGATAAATAATACGTTAAAAGTGATTTAACGGTGAATATAGAATATATATTTTTTTAACCTAATAAGGTCAAAATTGTCAATACATAGTAGGATAAATAAGTTATTTAATATTAAATTTTAATGTGTGGTGCATTCAACATTTTGTGAGGTGCTAATATAAAAAGCCTTTACAATATTCTTTTATTTTCTTTGTGTTGGTTATGCGATTCCCAGTGGCGAAGCCACGTGAAGGTGAGGAGTGGCGGCCGCCACTCCCCTCTCCGGAAAAACAAGGCTGGAGCGCTGGCTAGCCCCTCCATTCCTGCTGCTGCTGCTCTTCATCTCCTCTGTTCCATAACTTCCATTCAGTCTCTCTCTGTGTGCTCTTTTTCACTCATCAGTGGCATTTATTCCTGTTTTTGGTTCAATTATTTCTTTGGACGGTTATGGATTGTACCTCAATTATCATACCACATCAATTTTTCTCCCCCAAAATCCTACACATTGGTGTTCTATGTAAACATCGTCCTTCTTCCACATTTTATTCAAGTACTGGGAGATGGCGATTTACACTTTTAATCACTTAAACTACAAGTTCGTTTATTTTTATTTACAACTTATTTGAGTGATTTTTTTATTGGGTCTTGACGAGATCTCCTCACCTTTCACTTCCCCGAAAACCATGTGTCCCTCAAACAGGCCAAGTTAATGATAAGACTTGTACTCTACCTATTGACAAAATATTTTTAATCCAAAGAGGGTGAAAACACCTCGAGTAAATTTCAGATCTCATTGAATTAGATGTCAAACAAGTGATCTTGTACATGTGATGCCCTTAAGTAACTTGCATTATCTTAAACCTAAATACACTAATATCGTCTTGAAGCCCAAATTTGAAGATTAATTAAAGCAGCTCCAGCGGCAGATGATAGCCCTGTTGATGGGCAGTCCAATCCACTCCGGCCCTCCCCAAAACCCTCTAGTCCAGTCAGGCAATTGGGCACCAGGTGAGCTTGGTGGAGAAGTTAGGCAATAATCCATTGGTATAGTGCCTAACCCATGTGATGCAAGACTGACGTCATCGTGATATCAGCCACAATTTAAATTATTAAAATATTAAAAAAATTATACAAAATTAATTAAAAATATAAAAAAAATACAATTTTTATTATATATTCTAATCATGTTCTTCCACTTTACACTACATTTCAATATTTTCAAATACTTTCCACTAATCTTTTATTATTATCTGAAATTAAAAATAATGTCATCTTTTACTATTTTATAAAATAAAGATACTAATATTTTAATACGAATTGTCTTGACTATTCAGTTTAGGGGTAGAGATGCACTTGGCTAATTATTGTTCACTGCAGGCCGTTATTGTTCATTTAAGGGAATTAAGTTGCCTATTGCCCAAGACTGGCTTAGCAACTGTGGAAAACTGCTCTTAGTTAAAAGAAGTCATAGAGATGAGACAATACCACTTGTTGGAATTGTTTACAAGCTACAAGTAATGAAATATCTGTACAATATGTATGCATCTTGCTTTCAGTACGAAACTTCAGGCTCAGTTCCTCTACAATTCTCTCTCAACCTCATTACATAAAAAGAGTTCTATTAACCCATAAATACACACCGTACAAGTAAAGGACACAACTTCCATTATTCCAGCCCTATATATATGACTGGAAACATAACCATTACACAGGTTCTCACATTTCATATCATTCAGTTCAATGCTCGTATTGTGTTTCTTTATTAGTCTCTTTGCATGACAACAATCCACATGATGTGTCCTCTAGGCACCAACGACTTGCATCGAATTTTCAAAAATCTCGACAAGAATGGAGACGGGAAAGTGAGTCTCGAGGAACTCAACTGGCTCCTCGAATTGGAGTGCATTTCGGCCTGCACGAGCTCGAGTCCTTCATGGGAAAACCAAGCCTCGACATGAATGAAAGGATTTTTACAACCTGCACAAATAGGAATAAAAATACTTGCAAGAGTACAAAGTTATTGTAGTATAGTAGCTTAAGCAATGTCTTTTCCACATGAATTGAATGAATAATTTGTGTTTAAAACCAACTCTCAATTAATTATTTAAAACAAAGTTTGGAAAATGTTGATTTTGTGACTTAAAATATTAAAAACGAATTTAAAATAAAAAAAAATTAAATAAGTCAACAAAGTAAAGAAAACAGAAGTAAATGGTTTTGAAAATCAATTTGTAAAAGCCTAGGGTTATGCCGTCACCATAACAATTCTATGTAACTTTACCAATTACTTATAAATTACACATGCAACTTTGAAGGTTAGGCTTTCCTAATGCATATTCTCCTCGTGATATTCAAGCAATAATGTACCCGTCTGCGATATTTAGATCAAGTATGAACATGCAAGACTCATTAAATTTTGTGAAAACCCTTTGAAAAACCATGCAAACCCTAAGAGTGTGATATTCGCCTTTGGTGAAATTACAATTATTAACCACAAGAAGCAATATTCAATCCTCCGGTGATATTCCAATCGAACTGCATCCGATTACTTATCTAAACATTCTAATGGTAGCTAAGCATTAAGATATAGAGACAATTTAAACACAGTGATTAACAATTCAAAGCAAGCATGCATAATATCATAAGAAATTGAATAAAGACTAATATTCATGTTAAGGCTCGTGGCCTCACCCTAGCAAACGGAAATTAGTTATGCACAATCATAAACAAAAAGAATTAAGAACATGAAAAGAAAGCACCTTAAAAATAAACTTGTCAAAGGCAATTCTCCAAATTAGTGTGTGCGTTCTCTCCCTAAACCCTAATGGCTTAAAAGCTTTATTTTTACTACTACAAATAAAAACCCTAAAAGCCTTAGAATCAGACTAGGAAACCAAACAAATTAAAATAAATTACGACACATAATCCTAAATTAATTAGTAAAATTCTCCCAAAATCTGTACAGCCACGTTTTGGACCCATATCTGCTCCAAAACCGGCCCAAAATAGCTAGATTTAAAGCTTTGAATATTCTAAACACTTCTCCAGAAGGCCACAAACCCATCAGATGTCATCTTGGGCTCCAAAAATCATAATTAAGCTCAGAACCGTCACTTTCTAGCAATGTGCACTACTTCTTTATTCCATCGCTAGAAAATAACGATATTTTGACACTATCAAGCTAAGTGACTCACGAATGTCCTGATGAGTCGATTTTATATATTATTCCCTATTCTTGGTATATTTTGGTTATTATTTTGGTGAGATTTTGATAATTTGTTATGTATTTTTAATGTAGGACATGTGAAATTTTTTGGAGCATAAAGTAATCAAACGGTGGAATTTTTTAGTGATTCCAATTGGAGTGGCTTAGTGAATCTGTCAAGAAGGTTGTATCAAAATTTTATAATTTTATCCCGAAGCATCTGATCGTGGCGAATTAATTTATATCCAACGTGCAGTGCTAGCAGATTGTGCTGCAGAGTTTATTCACAACTTTTGGGCTAGAAGATGATGGATTTTGGACTTGGGCTCTTCTTGGAACTTGAAGAGAATGTCCTAATCTTTAGTTTGAGTTGTTTTGGGCCTGATTTGGAGCCTTAAAGGTCCAGAAACGTGGCTATTTCTGTGTTGGGCAGGTTTCCTAGTCAGAATGGGAATGTAATTTCTAGTTATCCTTTTGTTATTATGTTTCCTAGTTTTATTCTAAGACCTTTTAGGGTTTTATTTTGTAGTAGTATAAATAAAAATATTTAGCCATTAGGGTTTGAGGAGGAGGAGAGAACGCACGCATTATTTTGGAGAACTTCAGACTTTTTACTTACAAGGTGTTTTCAATCATTTTTTTTAGTTAATACTAGTATTTACATACACACTTTGTGTGTTGAACACATTTTTTTAGAAAATGAGAAGGAGAGAGGGAGAGAGAGAGAGAGAACGTGGGGGAGTGAGAGGTTTCAATAAAAACAGTAAAATTTGGACCTATGAAATTACATTATTGCCCATCATTTTTTTTTTGTGTGATAGAAGACTAATTTGTCTTTTCACCCTCTTTTGGTTGACAAAGAGGGTTTTATTAAATAGTAGAGATATTTTCTTTAGTTTTTATTATGATTGTTCGTAACTAGTGTTTTTGCTAAGGCGAAGTCTTGAGCCTTAGCATGAATATTTGAATTTATTAATTTGCTTATGAATGGATGCATACTTGCTTTGAATTATTAATCACCGTGATTAAACTATCTAATTGTCTTAGTGATTCGAGACCATTAGGATTTTTAGACAAGTAATTTGATGCAATTTCTGTTGGAACATCACCCTGAAATTAAAGAGGGCTTCTTGTGATTAGTAATTGTCAGTTCACTTATGGCGAACATCACGCTCTTAAGGGTTGCATGGTTTTTCAAAGGGTTTTCACAAAGCTTAATGAGTCTTGCATGTTTATATTTGATTTGAACATCACAGATGGGTTGCATGTTAAATATACATTTTCGCTTGAACATCACGAGGAAAATATGTATTAGGAAAACCTAACCTTCAAAGCATGTATGTAGAAATTCATAAGTAATTGGTAAAATTGCATAGGATTGTTAATGATGACGGCATAACCCTATTATTTAAATTATTTTCCAAAACCTCTTTATTTTGATTTCTTTACTTTTTTAAATGCCAAAATCAACCTTTCCGAAACTTTGTTCTAAATAATTAGCTAAGGATTAGTTTAAATACAAATTATTCATTCAATCCCTGTGGAAAACGACTTTGCTTGAGTTGCTATACTATGATAACCATGTACTCTTGCAAGTATTTTTAAGTGTTTTTGTCCTTACTTTTGCAGGTGGCAAAAATCCTATCAAGAAATTGACGCCATTGTCAGGGATTGTTTCAAATAATTTGTGTTTATCATATTCTTAGTTAATTATTTTTGTATATATCTTTTTATTTATTTGTTGATTTTTATTTTTTTTTGTTTTTTTATTTGGTTTGCAGATTATAGTTTGTTGATCTTGAGAGCAAGTCCATGATGGAACCACCGACATGAGGATTGCCGTTATGGGTTTCTTTAGCAGAAAAGGGTTTTTATGGATTTAAACCTACAACTTGTATCCTTTGTTGTTTGAAGACCTATGATATTTTGGAGTGCTCCGAAAGAGAATATTTTCCTGAGTTTGTCCAAAAGCATATCAACATGAGAAACAACTCAAAAAGGTGTTGGAATAATCCCTATTCAGAATACTACCTCCAGGCATGAAAAAGTATCTTTGTTTTAGGTGGGCATGTAATCTACAGTATTTTGAGCAACCTGATGTGCCACAAGAACTTCTGGTGGAAGACAAAATCTCTATATTGTTGGAATCATCTGAATTGTACATTGAAAGACCAATCAAGGATTTCAGATTCAAGCATTAAAATGTGGGTATAACTGAAGGAAAATTTGTTAAAAACATGTTCATTTAAGCAACATCTATTAGCATGCAATTAACAATTAAAGGCGGAATCATGCTTATATCCACTTAAAAACAAAACATTAACCATGAAATTCAAAGCCTAGTAGATTGGTGAACCAAGACTCAACTCAAATCAAAGTGAGTAGAGAAATTTATACCTTTGTAGATTTCTCTTTGCATAAGCAAAGGCTAATCACCCAAGGAGAGGGCCTTCATTCCTTGCTTCTTAGATCCATGGATTTGGATGGAAGAAAAGATTCTCCAAGTTCCCAAAATTGAGAACCTCTAAGTCTCCACACCAAGGTTAGATTTTAGAAGAAATGAGTGACCTAGAGGAAGTAGGATTGCTAGCTAAATTCCTTTAGGGTGGCCGGCCTCTTAGAGAGAAAAGAGAGTTTTGTGTTCTCCTCTTTTCTCCAAAAGAAAACCCTAAATGAATTTTGGCTATAAAGTCATATTTATACCTTAATTCATTGGAGTGGCAAACTTGTAAATAAGTCCAAAACCCACTCCATCTCTAAATGGCCGGCCTTAGGGTATTATTGGGCTAATTGGGCCTTTGTGAATCATTATTCATTAAGTTGTCATACAACTTAAGTCAATGGGCTTGACGTTCGAAGCCCATTGGGCCTTAAGGTCCAAAACTATCCCGAGGTCTTTAACGAACTTATTCGTTTGATTAATTAACATATTAATTAATCCTTGCCATAAATAATTAAACCATTTAATTATTCTTACTCATCTCCTTTGTTTCTTCAATCTTTACCTTACACGGTGTACGATCCATTAGGTTCCTTTTAGCGAGGCAGTGGGCCATTAAAACCATTTCAAATCGATTGTGAATTGAAACTTACTTTCTCCCTTTAGTGATTATACACGTTTAGGGCTTCCACAAACCATGAGTGACACCCAGCAGTATGTCATGGTTACCCAAGCTAATCAGAAGAGATGGAGAACCTATTCAGTTTAGGATTACAAATGCAATACGGTCTTTCTCTAATACAATACCCTTGACCACATTGTTTGGTTTGATAGTTTATTCATGTCTACTATCCAATGTGATTCGTGTGCTTATATGATTACCTTGAATGTGATTTGGAACGACTTCCTAAATCTCATTCATACTCTGGCCAGAGATTCTTAATCATATCATAGAGTATTCTCCCTCAAACGGTTTGAAGGTTAGAGATCCCTTGTTGCGCATTTAATTGTCTCCATGGCTATGTGGCTTAACCCCAACTATGCCGTGGACACCCTCGAATGGAGTGACTTTGACATAATCAAAGATCAAGGACTTAACCACAAGACAACTATGATGCCTCAGGTCAAAGGACTACTTTGCATTATCCCAACCATGAGTTCTCATGTGACATGAGTATGAGAACTCCTCGTTGATCGAGTTCAATGGACTCATTCGCTATTTAGTGAAGGAAAAATTTTGTCCTAGCTAAGAACATGTATGAACATTTGAATACATATGCTAACAATTAACTCTTTAAAGTAGGCATGCATCCAAAAACAATTCATGAAACCCATGACTTTCAAAGCCTAGTATATGGTGAATCAAAAGACTCTTTAACAACATTAAAGAATATGAAGAATTTAGAGATTCTTTACCCTTGAAGCTCATCCTTGATTACACAAGGGATTCACCCAAGTGGAGGGCCTTCAAGTCACCTCCTTGCTCCTTGGATCTTCCTTGTGATTTCCCTCCTTTTAGTGCTCCTTTGCTTCTTTGAGGATTTGAGGATTAGTTCTCCAAAACACCAAAAGTTTGATGTCTCTATGTCTCTTCACCAAGGATGTAATTTGTGAGAATGAAAATGGATCACTTAGGGAAGTAAATTTGCTAGATAACTATCCCCAAATAGCTTAGAAAACCCTTAATTGAATTTTGCTATAAAGTCCTTTATATAGTCCCTTCAAATAAGTGACCTAAAGGACCTAAAGCCCAATTTATCTACCATGGCCGGCCATTACATTGTTATTGGGCTTATTGCCCATTTTGTTTTAGTTGTCATACAACTTAAACATAATGGGCCTTGTGGACCAAAACACTTTTGGGCCCCGAAGCCCTAAAACCAACTTAAAAGCCCAATACGAATATTTCGTATAATTAATTAACTAATTAATTAATCTAGACCATTCTTCAATTAAACCATTTAATTGCTTATCCATTTCATTTAATTGCTTCACATATATCCTTATTTGGTGTGCGATCCATTAGGTTCCAATTAGCGAGGCAGTGGGCGATGTTACTCTTAACTATCGATTGTGAATTGAAACCACATTTCAATTCTCCCTTTTTGATGATTAGTGTTTGCTAATCAATAGGGCTTCCACAAACCATGAGTGACACCTAGCAGTATGTCATGGTTACCCAAGCTAAGTAGAATTGGTTGGAGAACCTATCCAGTTACAATTACAATGCAATACGGTCCTTCTCTAATACAATACTCTTAACCACATTGTTTAAGTGATAGTTTGTTTCATGTCTACTATCCAATGTGATACTTTCTTATATGATTCCCTTGAATATGATTTGGAACATCTTCCTTAGTCATATTCATTTGCTTTGGCCAAAGACTTTAGAATCATATTTTAGAGTATACTCCTTTCACCATGGAAGGTTAGAGATCCCTTGTTGTGCATTCATATGCCTACATGACTAGATCACATGACCCCAACAATGCCGTGGACAATCCGAGGGAATGCCTTTGTCATGATCAAAGATCAAGGACCTAACCATTAGACATCTATGATGCCTCAGGTCTAAGGACTACTTTGCATATTGTAACCTTAGAGTTCGTACATGACATGTATGTTTGAACTCTCATTAATCGCAGTTCAGTGTACTCGATTACTCTTTCGAGCACCTATGTGTTTGTCTTAGTGTCCAACACCAAATGACTTGAGACTAGTTCATACTCACGTTTGAGTCAACATAACACATACTAACCTTAGCGGATTGTCAATGCCCAATTGGCAATCCTATGGCTAGGAACGTTTTAGGAATGAACATAAGAGAAAGGTCTCCTTAATCTAACTCATTAGATCACTTATCTCTTATGTCAAATACATCCCTTGGATTCTCTTATTGATTAAACACATGATACAATAAATAGTGATTAACAATAAGTATTGCCCTTCCGTTAAACATATAAAAGTTTAACATATTAAGTATTCCAAAAAGCTATTACATCAAATGAGTGGCTTTGTGGGCATACTTCCAACAATCTCCCACTTGCACTCAAAGCCATCCTCCCATGTATCTAATACCCATCTTATCCATATGACGATCAAGCTGGATTTGAGTCATTGGCTTTGTCAGTGGATTTGCTACATTATCGGCTGAAGCAATTTTGAGGATATTAATCTTCCCTTCGGCAGCATATCTTCTTATGATATTAAAGCGCCTATCAAAATGCTTGTTCTTTTGATGAGCCCTGGGTTCCTTGGCTTGAGCTATCGCCCCACTATTATCACAGTACAAAGTTACTGGTGATGTGATGGTTGGAACCACTCCAAGTTCAGTAATCAACTTTTTCATCCAGAACGCTTCTTTGCCGGCTTCAGCTGCAGCGACATATTCAGCCTCTGTCGTGGAATCAGCAATTACACTTTGTTTCTTGCTTTTCCAACTGACAGCCCCACCATTCAGAGTGAATACATATCCGGAGTTGGAACTTCTATCATCGACGTCAGATTGGAAATCTGCGTCTGTATAGGCTTCCACTCGCAACTCTGCTGCTCCTCCATAAACGAGGAACATGTCCTTAGTTCTTCTTAAGTACTTAAGGACCGTCTTGACAGCTGCCCAGTGTTCTGATCCTGGGTTAGATTGATATCGACTAGTAATGCTCACAGCATATGCGATATCAGGCCTTGTGCATATCATGGCATACATGAGACTCACTATGGCGGAAGCATAAGGAATTTCATTCATTAGCTGTATCTCTTCAGGAGTCTTAGGTCCCATGGACTTAGAAAGGTGAATTCCATGTCTCACAGGAAGAAAACCTTTCTTAGATTGTTCCATCTGGAACCTACTTAGCACCTTATCAATGTACATCGATTGGGATAATCCAATTAATTTTCTGGATCTATCACGATAGAGCTTTATCCCAAGTACATAAGATGCATCTCCTAAATCTTTCATGTGGAAGGTTTTAGACAACCACACTTTTACAGAAGAAAGTACTGCAGTGTCATTCCCGAATAGTAATATGTCATCTACATATAACACTAGGAATACTACTGCATCCCCAACGACTTTTTGATAAACACAATTGTCGTCTTCGTTTTGAGTAAAACCAAACGTTTTGATTTCAGTATCGAAACGAATGTTCCAGCTCCTGGAGGCTTGCTTAAGTCCATAAATGGACCTTTGAAGCTTGCATACCTTAGTCTCTTCAGACTCGGACACGAAACCTTCGGGTTGAGTCATATAGAGCTCTTCCTGTAGGTAGCCGTTCAGAAAGGCCGTCTTCACGTCCATTTGCCAGATTTCATAATCATGGTACGCAGCTATAGCAAGCAAAATCCGAATTGACTTAATCATGGCTACAGGAGAGAAGGTTTCTTCATAGTCAATCCCTTCTATTTGCCTGTATCCCTTGGCTACTAGTCTAGCCTTATAAGTCTCCACGTTCCCATCAACGCCTATCTTCCTCTTGAAGACCCATTTGTTTCCAACAGGTACAATACCTTCTGGAGGGTCTACAAGAGTCCAGACCTGATTTTGATACATGGAATCCATCTCGGATTTCATGGCCTCTTGCCATCTCTTTGAATCAATGTCGGACATTGCTTCAGTGTAGTCTCTAGGGTCCTCCTTTGTTTCATTGTCACCTAGAAGGTACAATTCATCAAAGTCATTATTTAAGCCAAACCTCATAGGTGGCTTACTAACCCGTTCAGATCTACGTGGAGCTAGGGGTTCAGGAACAGGGTTGTCAATATGTCGAGTGCTTGTTTGTGGTTCATTATTAATCTCATTAATTTCCATCTCTTTGCTTCTAGTTCCTTTGAGAACAAATTGTTCCTCTAGAAACATAGCAGTTCTGGCGATAAAGACTTTCTGGTCGTCAGGATGGTAGAACTCATATCCCATAGTTTCTCTAGGATATCCCACAAAATAGCATCTTACTGATCTTGCTTCAAGCTTAGTGGCCTCAAGCTTCTTGACATATGCTTCACAACCCCAAATCTTAATATGATTAAGACTTGGCTTTCTTCCATGCCATATCTCATAGGGCGTTTGTGAAACTGATTTGGAAGTTACTCTATTAAGCAAGTAAGCTGCTGTATATAGAGCATATCCCCAGAATGTTACTGGTAGATCAGCGGAACTCATCATAGAACGAACCATGTTCATCAAGGTTCGATTTCTCCTTTCAGAAACTCCATTAAGTTGTGGAGTTCCCGGTGGAGTCCACTGTGATATTATTCCACACTCTTTGAGATAATCTAGGAACTCATTACTTAGATATTCACCCCCTCGATCTGATCTTAGGATTTTTATCTATTTCCCAGTTTGCTTCTCAACTTCATTCTTGAATTCTTTGAACCTTTCAAAGGATTCTGACTTGTACTTCATAAGATATACATAGCCAAACCGAGAGTGATCGTCGGTGAATGTGATATAGTATGAGAAGCCTTCTCTCGACGTAGTAGACATAGGTCCACATACGTCAATGTGGATTAACCTTAGAATTTCAGTGGCACGCTCTCCTTTTCCAGTAAATGGAGATTTGGTCATCTTCCCTTTCAAGCAACATTCACAAGTACCCATCCGGTCATTACCTAATGGGCGGAAATATCCGTCTTTCGACATCTTGCGAATCTTATCAAGGTTCACATGTCCAAGTTTAAGATGCCACATCTTTTCTTGGTTAACTTCTTCTCTAGCCCTTTTGGGTTTTGAGGTATTCCCGCTTTCAATACAGTGCATCCCACTATTCGTCTCTAGGTGAAAAAGTCCCTCTATCATATTACCATGAGAGATAATACGACCGTTCAAGTATAAAGTGCAACTCATTTTGTCAAACAATACTGAGTGCCCATCTCGTAAAAGCTTAGAGATGGAAATCAAACTCTTTATACATGAAGGAAAATATAAACAATTTTTAAGTTCCAGGACTTCCCCAGAGGGTAGGTTAAGCATATAGGTGCCTATTGCTTTTGCAGAGATTTTAGTGCCGTTCCCAACTCGCACAACCATCTCCTCATTGCGCAGTGACCTGCTCCCTGTTAGTCCCTGCAACGTATTACAGATATGTTGACTAGCGCCTGAATCAAATATCCAGGAATTGGAGCCCACTGTAAAAGCACTCTCTATGACAGAAATAGTCTCTTCAAAAGTCCTTGTCATAAGGCTCGCAATGCGCACCCTGTATTTCTTCTTCCAACGTTCATCATTTCCACAATGAAAGCATGTTCCTTTGGATTTCTTTGCCTTCTTCTTACGCAACCTTTTCCTTATCATTGCATTCTCACTCCCACTGTCCTTTTTGAAACCTTTTTCAAATTTACAGCACATGTCAATCATCTCTTTCAAAGAATGATCGAATCTATTCACTTTATAGTTTACGATAAACTTAGTGAAATCATCCGAGAGAGATGCAAGGAAAAAGTCTTGGGCCATTTTCCCATCGATGGAAGTTCCTAAACTTTGAAGATCTTGAAAGATCCTTTCCATCTTTTGTCCATGTTCATGGACCGATGTCCCCTTTGCCATTTTGGCATTCATTAGACTACAAATATTTGAGAATCGTACATTACTAGTCTCAAGGTCATGCATCTTATGCAAACTTTCAACCATGGCACAAGAAGTGTCCATGTGCTTATGTAGCTTCATAAGCTCCTCACTAAGTGAAGTGAGGATTAAGCATTTGGCTTGTAAGTCATCCTCATAGTGTCTAACATAATTTTGACACTCCTCCTTTGAAGCTAGTTTCGTAGGAGGTACATGAGGAGGGGATTGCTTAAGCACATACAATATGTCTTTCACCTTTGAGACATTCTCAATTTGGCGATACCAAGCAAGGAAACGTTGGCCCTTTAGGCCCTTTTTGTCAAGTATAATGGTGGGTATAATTTTAGGCATGTCGTTCACTACATAACATAACAGAAATCGAATTAGCATTGTTGTTTAAAACTATTTTGATTGGGTCTTTTAATCAAATAGTATCACCCACCATTTTTGGCAAATTCCACATCCCTCAATAGAATTCGAGAGTTTTATTGAACTCTTAGTGGGTTATGGGAGACTCACCATTACCAAGCCCACCTCACGATGATACGATATTGGTTAGCAAAAATAATGATGAGAGAATAACGCATTATTCATTTACAACCTTTTGTAATTACCCATCTCATTTGGCCTCTAGAGAATGATGCCTCACGATGATACGATATCGGCACCATTGCACTTAGTTTAAGTTATTCCCACCATGCTTAGTTCGTGAAGGGGTTCAAGAATAGCCTCACAATGATATGATATCGGCTATCCTCGTTGCCTACACTCACCTCATCATATGTATATGGATTCCTCCTGGATGTAAGCACATGCTTTGTACTTCCCCATGATAGGGTGAAGCCGGTGCATGAGTCACAAACGATTGGAACCCACCACGATGGAAGGCCTACGAAGAGATATTCTAAACATCTCTCGCTTATCAACTTAAATATTAATTTGTTGAGGGAATAGCGTTGGGCTACATCAAAACATTTTAATCACATTAAAAGAACTTGGGCCTATCACAACCATTGGTCCAAGTTTATATGAATTAGTAGTATATAATACTCCCACTGTTTCGTTGAAACAAGCGAGACTATATGGAACTACTAACGAATGCTTTGCATCCTCATATGGACTATATAGTCATATTAGGTTTTAGGATGATTATGAACCGTTTGATTTGATCCAACACGAGCCTTGTGTTGGACCTTGGGTCTAAGGTATGTAGTTGTTGATTTTAGTTACGCGTTTAATCCAATTAAACCGTTATTTCCTATTGGGCGTTGGACCCAACTATTCCATTTTGCATACATTTAAACAAAAGGAATACATGAAATAATAATAAGGGCTTATGCCCTTTTACAACACAAATGATGGACTTATGTCCATTTACAACAAATTGAATTAATCAAATTACATTCAAATCTACACTACCAAGCCCAAACATTCATAATGTAAAGCGGCCAATCACATAGCTCAATTATCGAGGCATTTGGTTCATAATCATCCTTCTCTTAATCAAACACATTTAATTAAGAAAACAACTTTAAAACAATTGGTTTTCGGATCCATAGAATTGATTTAAATGGAACTAAATAAAATGAAAATCCAATTCTCATTTAAAGAGACAAACCATTTTGTTCTCATCTAATTTGGGCCATTTTCTAAAAACAAAAACTTTTGGGGTCACTTTGTAAAAACACAAGAGTCCACAACTTCATGTAATTACAACTTAGAACCCAAACATTTTTAATAATGTCAAAACATCATTAAAGGAGCAAAACAATTTGTCCTTTAAAGTTTTTGGACCTTAACGTAAAAACGTAAACTTTTGGGCCAAAATGCAAATACACAAAAGTATCAAAACTTTATGTAAGTGCACAAAACACCCAAAAATACCCTATTTAATAGGGTGGCCGGCCATAAGTGGTTTTTAGTGATAAAATTCAAATTTTATACAAAGTTTTGTAAGTGGGTTATGTTAGGTGAGGTAAAGATGAAATAAAATTTTGTAAGAAATGATTTATGTCATTCTTTAAAACAAAGTTTGTCTCCCATTAAAATTACTTAATCATTAACCATCACCCACTAAAATTAAATCAAAACTTTATGTAAAAACATAAAACTTTTTGAATCAAAACTTCAAAACTTTTTGTTCTTGGCAAGAAATCCAAGAACATTGAAGAACACTTATGAAAACTCAAAATACATGGCACCAAATTTTAGTTCCAATATTCATGCTTAAATGAAATACATCTACAACATTTGAGATGCAAAATTTTCTAGCAAAATTTATATTCAAAGCAAGAACAAAGCTTGTAACATTTACAACATTTAAATCATAAAACATGAAAATCACAAAACCCAAAAGGATCCACCATACACTAGACCTAGGCTCTGATACCACTTGAAGGAAAAATTTTGTCCTAGCTAAGAACATGTATGAACATTTGAATACATATGCTAACAATTAACTCTTTAAAGTAGGCATGCATCCAAAAACAATTCATGAAACCCATGACTTTCAAAGCCTAGTATATGGTGAATCAAAAGACTCTTTAACAACATTAAAGAATATGAAGAATTTAGAGATTCTTTACCCTTGAAGCTCATCCTTGATTACACAAGGGATTCACCCAAGTGGAGGGCCTTCAAGTCACCTCCTTGCTCCTTGGATCTTCCTTGTGATTTCCCTCCTTTTAGTGCTCCTTTGCTTCTTTGAGGATTTGAGGATTAGTTCTCCAAAACACCAAAAGTTTGATGTCTCTATGTCTCTTCACCAAGGATGTAATTTGTGAGAATGAAAATGGATCACTTAGGGAAGTAAATTTGCTAGATAACTATCCCCAAATAGCTTAGAAAACCCTTAATTGAATTTTGCTATAAAGTCCTTTATATAGTCCCTTCAAATAAGTGACCTAAAGGACCTAAAGCCCAATTTATCTACCATGGCCGGCCATTACATTGTTATTGGGCTTATTGCCCATTTTGTTTTAGTTGTCATACAACTTAAACATAATGGGCCTTGTGGACCAAAACACTTTTGGGCCCCGAAGCCCTAAAACCAACTTAAAAGCCCAATACGAATATTTCGTATAATTAATTAACTAATTAATTAATCTAGACCATTCTTCAATTAAACCATTTAATTGCTTATCCATTTCATTTAATTGCTTCACATATATCCTTATTTGGTGTGCGATCCATTAGGTTCCAATTAGCGAGGCAGTGGGCGATGTTACTCTTAACTATCGATTGTGAATTGAAACCACATTTCAATTCTCCCTTTTTGATGATTAGTGTTTGCTAATCAATAGGGCTTCCACAAACCATGAGTGACACCTAGCAGTATGTCATGGTTACCCAAGCTAAGTAGAATTGGTTGGAGAACCTATCCAGTTACAATTACAATGCAATACGGTCCTTCTCTAATACAATACTCTTAACCACATTGTTTAAGTGATAGTTTGTTTCATGTCTACTATCCAATGTGATACTTTCTTATATGATTCCCTTGAATATGATTTGGAACATCTTCCTTAGTCATATTCATTTGCTTTGGCCAAAGACTTTAGAATCATATTTTAGAGTATACTCCTTTCACCATGGAAGGTTAGAGATCCCTTGTTGTGCATTCATATGCCTACATGACTAGATCACATGACCCCAACAATGCCGTGGACAATCCGAGGGAATGCCTTTGTCATGATCAAAGATCAAGGACCTAACCATTAGACATCTATGATGCCTCAGGTCTAAGGACTACTTTGCATATTGTAACCTTAGAGTTCGTACATGACATGTATGTTTGAACTCTCATTAATCGCAGTTCAGTGTACTCGATTACTCTTTCGAGCACCTATGTGTTTGTCTTAGTGTCCAACACCAAATGACTTGAGACTAGTTCATACTCACGTTTGAGTCAACATAACACATACTAACCTTAGCGGATTGTCAATGCCCAATTGGCAATCCTATGGCTAGGAACGTTTTAGGAATGAACATAAGAGAAAGGTCTCCTTAATCTAACTCATTAGATCACTTATCTCTTATGTCAAATACATCCCTTGGATTCTCTTATTGATTAAACACATGATACAATAAATAGTGATTAACAATAAGTATTGCCCTTCCGTTAAACATATAAAAGTTTAACATATTAAGTATTCCAAAAAGCTATTACATCAAATGAGTGGCTTTGTGGGCATACTTCCAACATTTAGCACCTACATGCTTGTCTTGGTGTCAGTCACACCAATGACTCGAGACCTGTCACTCTCCCTGAGAGAAGACATAGCACGTACTGATCTTAACGGACTGTCAATGCCCAATTGGCAATTCTATGATCAGGAACGTTTAGGATATGTATACGAAAAAGAATGGTCTCAAGAATCTAACTTGTTTAAATTACATTATCTTAATTACATATTCCTTGGACTTATCGTTTAAGCATATAACATTTATATGAGACGGCTTAAAACAATAATCTTTGCCCTTGATATTAAACTAGATTAGTTTAACATGTGAAATGTTCGTAAAGTATCATCACATGATTGGTTTTAGGGCACATTTCCAACAATAACTATAAAGATCAAGAGGAGATTGTCGCAAGAACAGAAAAGTCACCTGCCAGTGACACATGCCCAACGGAGGAAATAGCGCTAGTTGATCTTGAAATTCCCACAGATCCAATTACTACCCAAGTTTATATGCCACACACACCTTATGCAGAGGCTGTAATGCAACCCACTGAGCTGCAGGAATTCATTAAACCTGACGTGTTGGATGAAGATATTCATACAAAATCAGCATATGAGACAACACATGATTTGTTTTTTACCACTCTGACCATTTTCGATCCAGAGCAACCAGCTACTGATTAGAAAATTTTGGTTGCTGAATTAGACACGTCAACAGCACAGTCCATCAACTTTAAAGAGAACATCCGCAAGTCCTTCAAGAAGGCTAATATTTACAAGTGGAAGAAGAAAAACCTTAATGGCAGCCAAATTCCTCATCAAGAAATTCGGCCAGTACAGAGATTGTGGGTGTTAAATACAAGGTTTAAGTCAGTTCGACGGAGACGCAAGCCTCGCTGGAAACAGCCTTACTTGATTGCAAAGATTCATCCTAATAGCAAGGCAAATATTAAGAATTCAACTACAGAATTTAAACGCACACTCAACAAATATCAACATCACATCGTACCTACTGTTGCCCTATGATGTTATTAAGAACTGGTTGAGTTTGATGGAACAAGTGACGTGATCACCAACCTTCCACTCCGTCTAGCTATAAACATTAACTAAAGCGCTAATTGGGAGGCAGCCCAATTTTTCTAACTCTTTGCTTTTTATTTTCATTTTATTTTCTTGCTTTCATTCATTATCACAAAATCACAAAAGTAAAAACAAAAAAAAATCAGAAAATTGAAAAACAAACAAAAAAAGAATGCAATTTTTAATTCTTGTTATTTTACTTATCTAATTAGGTTTTTGATTGCAGGTTGCATTCGGAACTGATTCGGCCTAATCCCAACTAAGGGCGTGCAATCAACATTCATTCCTCCAGCACATTCATCATCCATTCCTCTACATTCAAGAGATTAGGCAGTGCAGAGTCAGAAACAAAGTTGAGGATCAGAAATACTCACAGGGGGTTACTGAGAAGCTTATGTGCTACTTGGATCTGTTCACTCACACTCTCTCCCATTAAAATTATTACACACCGTCACCAAACTCCTAATACATACATTCTACCTTTTGGGGATCCAAGCAGCACAGAGAAGAACAGTCATCAAGGCCATCCATATGCTTATATTTGGGCTCATGCGTTCATCATTAGGAGACATGCACAACAAAAGGAAAATTATGAGCATGCAAAGATATATTCATACATGGGTGCACGAATACATAAAGACATTGAGACAATCATTCACACAAATTCATATAACCTATTCATATAAATCGTGGTTGAGAATTTGTACCTTCCATTCTACCTTAAGATCTGTGATTTGGGTTGTTTCCTGCTGTGGATCCGAGAGTCATGCACAGGATATACACATGCATGAGGTACATCTCATCTTTCTTCCATTTCATCTAAGCAGAAGCACAAAAATCGCAGAAGGAGAGAGCATTTTTACCTTGCATGGAGGACAAAGATTACAGTGATAGTTGTACTGAGATGGGATGGATCTGGTGGTTGAGCGAGGCGAGTTTGTTTCAAGTTTGGGGGTTGCAGGTTGTACTTCGAATATGAGCTATAGTTATGGAGGCACGGCTAGAGAGCAGTGGCTTGAGGTTAAAGAAATGCAAGAAATGAGAGATGTCTCTCATTTTCTAGATAGAGGGAGAGGTTTTGGTTCCTACAAAAATAAAAAGAAAACAACAACATTCAGAAATGAGTGAAAGGGGGATGAAGAGGGAGTATGATTTTCTCCCCTCCTATTTCCATCCATTTCCCTCCACTCCTGTTATATATTGTTTTTTTGTCTTATTGTCTCTATAAAAAATCAATATAAGATATTAACGTGGTTTAACCGTAACCATTCAAATAGGAGGGGAGGGAACGGGAGAGAGATTAGGAGGGGAGAGAATCCTTCTCTGATGAAGAGAGCCGTTCGGTTCTGGGCTTGAGGCTTAGTGAAAGGAATCCAATGTTGGTTCACTAGCAGCTAGGATTATTGGTGTGCATGTGTGGCATGCGTGTGAGTCCCATGTGTGCGGCCGAGTGGGCTGCTTTGTGTTTGCCTGCATATTTTCTCGCGGTCCACTGCAACTTTTCAAGGCCTCCATTACCTGTTGCATATCAGGTTCTATCTTTCTTTCTTTTTCATTTTTCTTTTATTTTATTTTTTTCTTTTTCTTTTTTCTTTTTTATATTTCGATTAACTGTTTAGCTAGTTTTTAGTTTTGTTCCGAATTTACTTTCATGCTGTCTTTTATTTTTTGACACCTTGAGGACAACGTGTGAAATAAGTTTGGGGGTGGGAAAGTAAAATTTAGAATTTTAATCATAGATTATTTTAAACATTAGAACAAATGGACATGGTGAATGTTAATCTCATAGTAGAGTCTTTTCTATTTAACACTGCTTAGACATTAATTCATGAATTATACTTTGAAATCTGCACATCACACCAACATGGTTTGTGGGGAGTGAGATTGAAATACTTACTTTTTTGTTTTAAGTGCATTTTAATTTTTGTTATATATAAAATAAAGTTAGTATGTGTTACAAATAAAGTAATAATTGTTCCACCTGAGGCTTTGCTTAGTAACCGGGCCAGTCCTACCTAATCAGCAGTGATTCTCGCGTCAGACGGTAGAGTCTTGGCATAGAGCAAGGTGGTTAGCTGGTTTCGTAGCCTTATCAGCTCGAGTTAATAAGTCATTAGGGGTGTTTTACACCTAGTGCCCTAAAGCCATTGTGGTTTGGGAGTCATTGACCTAAAGCTTGTTACATGGGTTGGATAGAAAGCTTAAGGGAACTGGCATTGCACGACCACTGCTATTACTGAAAAAGAAATTTAAAAAAAAAACAAGAAAAAGGAAGAAAGGAAAAAAAAAGTGAAGTTAGTATATGTGAAGTATGAATAAAGAAGACGAGGGGTAAGAGTTTTAGTCGAGTCTCCTTAACTATGATGGTTCACTTTACACCGAAGGAAGTTTGTGAATTCCTTTTCTAATTGATTCTAAATGGCTTAGACTCTGTGGTGGGATTAGTTGGAACTTTTGAAAAGATGTTCTGATTTTTAACATTTTCTAGGGATTACAACTTGAAAGTGAAAATTTTGTTTTAACTAAGTTTCATTTAAGTTTTTAGTTTGTTAGCTTTTATTTTTGTTTTTTAGATTTGTTTTGCTTGAGGACAAGCAAAAAGTTAAGTTCGGGGGTAGCTAATTTCTTGATAGGATTTTTACCATCTACAAAAGTAGGGATAAAAACACTTAAAAATATTTGCAAGAGTACAAGGTTATCATAGGATAGCAGCTCAAGCAATGTCGTTTTCCACAAGGATTGAATGAATAATTTGTATTTAAACTAATCCTTAGCTAATTATTTAGAACAAAGTTTCGAAAAGGTTGATTTTGGAATTTAAAATAATAAAAACGAATTTAAATAAAAATAATTAAATAATTAACAAAGTAAAGAAATCAAAATAAAGAGGTTTTGGAAAACAATTTAAATACTAGGTTCTGCCATCACTATTAACAATCCTATGCAATTTTACCAATTACTTATGAATTTTTGCATACATGTTTTGAAGGTTAGGTTTTCCTACTACATATTTTCCTCGTGATGTTCAAGCGAAAGCGTATATCTAACATGCAACCCGTCTGTGATGTTCAGATCAAATATAAACAGACAAGACTCATTAAACTTTGTGAAACCCCTTTAAAAACCATGCAACCCTTAAGAGCGTGATGTTCGCCTTAAATGACCTTACAATTACTAATCACAAGAAGCCCTCTTCAATTTCAGGGTGATGTTCCAACAGAAATTGCATCAAATTACTTGTCTAAAAACCCTAATGGTCGCGAATCACTAAGACGATTAGATAGTTTAACCACGGTGATTAATAATTCAAAGCAAGCATGCATCCATTCATAAGCAAATTAATAAATTCACATATTCATGTTAAGACTCAAGGCTTCGCCCTAACAAAAGCACTAGTTACGAACAATCATAATAAAAACTAAAGAAAATATATTAACTAAAAAAAGGATTGAAAACACCTTGTAGGTAAAAAGTCTGAAGTTCTCCAAAATAATGTGTGCGTTCTCTTCTCCTCCTCCTCCTCAAGCCCTAATGGCTAAATATCTTTATTTATATGACTACAAAATAAAACCCTAAAAGGTCTTAGAATAAAACTAGGAAACATAATAACAAAAGCATAACTAGAAATTACATTCCTATTCTGACTAGGAAATCTGCCCAACACAGAAATAGCCACGTTTTTTAACATTCAAGGCTCCAAAACAGGCCCAAAATGACTCAAACTACAGATTAGGACCTCCTTTTCAAGTTCCAAGAAGAGCCCAAGTCCAAAATCCATCACCTTCTAGCCCAAGTCGTAAATAAACTCTATAGCCCAATCTGCCAGCACTGCACGTTGGGCATAAATTAATTCGCCAGGATCAGATGCTTCGGGATAAAATTATGAAATTTTGACACAACCTTCTTGACAGATTCATGAACCCACTCCAATTGGAATCACTAAAAAATTCCACCGTTTGATTACTTTATGCTCCAAACAAGTTCGCATATCCTACAGTAAAAATACATAACAAAGCATCAAAATCTCACCAAAATAATAACCAAAATATACCAAGAATAGGGAATAATATATAGTATAAAATCGACTCACCATGTCCTGCAATTGGAATTACTCCAAAATTCTTCCATTTGAGAGAAAGTCGGAAATCCTATATTGAATATACAATTTAAAGTATCAAAATTCTTACAAAATAATAACCAAAATAAACTAAGATTAGGGTAATATATATAATATAAAATTGACTCATCAATGAACGAGTTCTTGTTCTTCTACAAGTCCATATCGATGCAGCAAAGTGGCGCTGGTGACAAAAACGAAGGCAGTGACACTCGTGGGGATGTCGCTGTTGATCATGAAGATGAAGATGAGGAGTTTGTGAAGGCATTCATTGTGTTTGATTTGAACGGCGATGGCCTCATCTCTAGCGAGGAGTTTGAGATCGTACTGAAGAGATTAGGGGTTTTGGAGGAGAATAGCAGCCGTGACTGTAGAACTATGATTCACGTGTACGACACCTACTTGGACGGCCTCCTTGATATTCTGGAATTCAAAACCATGATGTTCCAAAATACTATTTCTTAACTTATTCACATTTACATTTTTTGAGATTTAAGTGAAAGTATTTGCAGCCCCTGCCAAGCAGTTCTATATATATATATATATATATATATATATATATATATATATATAATGATAAATGGTTTTTGTTTTTGTTTTTTATTCTAAGTGATATTTACTACTCTATTTTAAGTTAAATTTGGAGAGGTAGATATAATTCAATCCGAAATGTAGTAGGTTGAAGAGGGGTACAAAGTTTTTCTTGTTAAACTTTCTCGAACAAGGTAAGAGGTTACTAAGTCAGCTTAAATCCTTAATTGAACTCCGCAGTTATAGAGGTTATGGAGTTAACTCAAATGCTCAAGGATGTGCAGTAGCTCACAAATACACATGTTAATGTAAATCTGATTGCTTTTGTTCTCATAAAAGTTTCAAATTAGAAAAGTTGCTGCTTATGCCTCCTCATCCTTCTTCGTCTACCAATTGGTGCTACTATATATATTTTGGTTGTTGTATGGGATCCATCATCTTGTAATTTCAACCATCTAAGCGATATAATCTACATTATTGTATCAAAATAACGAACAATATAATCTGCACGTCACCGCTAAGTACTCATAAGTTTTTTTTTTTTTTTTTTTTTTTTCTGAACAAAGATATTATCTACAATAAGGGAGTAGGACAATGGACTAAGTCTCACAATGAGTTAGCAATAATGTGATTCCGATTCACCTTTGATGAGAAACGAAACTAAGACCTCTCACTTACAAGTGAAGAGGAATACCACTAGACCATCTCGCATTTGCGCATCTTTGTTTGTGCGGCGGTCTATGTGCTGATTATGCACCCTTATGAACAAAAATGGATCCTCAAAGAAGGATGAGAATCTATGTCAGATATGATTCTCTTTCAATCATTCATTACTTAGAACCTTTGACATGCGATCTCTTTACCGCTTGTTACACGGATTGTCAATTTTATGAGACAGTCTTCCTGCTGTTAGGGCAGAGCGTCACCGTTCTAGAATAACAATGTGAATTATTGTGGACGACTCCTACAATGTCTCATTTGGGTTTCCATACCGCACAGTCTGATTCTGAATCGCGACGAACCCTAGATCTTTAGAGCGTTACTCAAAACTTGCCGGATGCTTTTACCAATCTAGCGAAAGTGACAAGATCACTTATACTAGATGCTAATATACCTGCAAAGATCGATATGCCATACGAATGTCGAACCCTTATCCCAGAAGGATGGAACGCCATGAGCTCGTTGAGTAGATTGCCCCACCTCGCTAATGTGCTGAAGATCGTGGCAGCTAGCCAATCATCTGCTCTTACCAGATGTGTGGTAGACCCATTGTTTCAAAGGATTCACACCCTCGAAAGAGGAAACCTCGACATAGGCTAGTGAAACTAGCATGAATCCGACCATCGCCTACTAATCCTATCTGATATATGAGGATATTCTAGATTACGCCAGTGTCATGGAATAGATGAACCCACATCTCGAAAATCGAGAGATTTCGGTCCATTATGATGGGTGATATTTGGAGTAAGGAATAAGATGATTCAATATCCTTTTAGCATTTGTAGTAGCTACTGAAACCATGCATAGCAATGACATTAAACCCCGTTTCGTTGATGAATGTCAACGTCAAACAGATTGTTCAAACTGGAAACAAGCAATTCAGGTCGAATTTGATTCACTTGCAAAACACAAGGTATTTAGGCATGCAGTTCCTATACCTTCACATGTGAAGCCTGTTAAGTACAAGTCAATTTTCTTAAGAAAACGTAATGAGAAGAATCACACCGTCGTGCTTCGGACCCGGGGTCGGTGGAAAAATATAACCCCATGTTTGGCGTGCGAGTAAAAGTAAAAGTAAAAATGAAAAAAAAAACTTATCTGATACAAATAATCACTCCAAAAACCTTACAGAGTGTACAAAAATAAGAAAAACTCTTAAATCTCTCGTCCAACATAATCTCAGCCTGTCTATCACCTGGCTTGCCAAACAACTCATTTGTAAAATAAAAGGTGAAGGGTGAGCAACTACATTGTCGATCAGTGAGTAAAATATGTAATATGCATTCAAGCGTGCTGCTTTACCCACACTATAAAATATGATAATTATATCAAATCATTGTACACATAGTGCCATATCACATCGTCCCTTCACATGTTCATTATCCTTCATCAAATGTAACTCACCACGTGACCCCTAATAGCCATTTGCCCTAATGTCCCTATGTGTAGTTTACATTTATCCCTCGGATTAATGCAACACTAAAGTTCTCATGCTCCATGAACATCTTAAACAATTCGCTGAACATATGTATAATAACTCCGAAAGCATTTGAACAAATCGAACATGCTTGATGTGATATAAAGAGATATTTGAAAATAGATAAATCGCATGATATCTCATGGTTTTCGTTTATTAAAAAATAAAGATAATTTGCAACACATTAGATAAACCACTCACCTCGATAATCTGAGCTTTGGCCTCAATCTTATATAAAAGCATCAGACTTTAGCTTGCATGCACATTAGCTAATTCCTTTGCACGATAATAGACGGGAGCATTTGCTCCTATTTATACTACAAATGAAGTAGCTAACACTAGCCTCTAATTGGACCCAATGGACGACAAAAAGTGGTAAATTTGCTCATGGATGACTTAAGCTATTAATTCGACAGCTCCTACTATATAACCATGAGTCATACACACACATGTTGACTGCATGTTAATTCAAGGCCACCTTCAACTTAGTGCATTTAAACCCAAGCTAATTATGTAAAGAAAGCTCCACGGAAGTAGCTTGGTGGCAATTAGTTGTCCTACTCACATTTAAGGTATTGTACAAGCATATGAAAGTTACAACCCTATATATGTACACATATATACAACTTAAACAAAATTACGGGATCTCACACACACTATGTGATACAAGCTTGCATTATTGCTCAAGCGTTTTCTCAACACCCTGGAATTAACTATGAAAAAACGTTTTGCTACCTTGTCAGTTTGGTAGTTTTTGAAAAATTGGACATGCAGCTCATGGACATGGAAACATCATATCTTTATGGGGATCTTGACATAGAAATCTATATGAAACTTTCAGAAGGACTTCCATTGACTGACCAAATAGTTCTAGACCATAGAACACCCTCTCGATTAGATTGAGGCATTTCACTCCACGAATTGAAACAATCCAAACGAATGTGGTATAACCGCCTAAGTGAGTATTTGACTAGTTAGGATATATGAACAATGAACTATGCCCTTGCGTGTTTATTAAGAAGTCACATTCTGGTTTTGCGATTGTTACTACTTATATCGAAGACATGAATCTTATCGGGACGCAAAATAGCTCGAGAAAACAGTCGGGCATTTGAAGTCTTTTGAGATGAACAATCCAGGGAAAACATGATACTATCTTGGTCTGGAGATCGAGCATTGTTTGAATGTTATTCTTGTTCATCAGTCGAACTACACCCATAAGGTGTTGGAGTTTTAGGCCTCCATTGTCCCACATTAGGGAAGAGATGCCTCATTCAAGTCCTTATAATATTTTTGTCTCCTTTATTAGTAATTAGGACTTGGGCCATTTGGGGATGAGAAGTGAGGCTTGGGCTTGTAATTGTGGATTAGGCTTGTGTAATTTATACCTAATATTAATTAATATTAATTAATCAAGACAAGGGTCTTGAAGTACCAAGCACCATATAATTCATCCAATAGATCATCAATGAGGGGTATGGGGTATTTGTCCTTGATGGTCAAGGCATTTAGCTCCTTGTAATCGATACACATCCTCCAACTTCCTTCCTTCATCTTAACTAGGAGCACATGGAATGAGAAAGGACTGTGACTTTGTCTAATGAACCTTGCAGCCAATAACTCCTGAATTGCCTTCTCAATTTCATTTTTTTTGTAATGGACCATAGTGATATGGTCAAATATTTGGTGGTTTAGCTCCTTGGACTAGAGGAATGTGATGATCATGGTCTCTGTGAGGAGGCAGTTTAGTAGGTACTTGGAAAATGTTTTCAAATTGCACCAATTCTGTGGAGCCAAAAATATTCACTAGGCAACACGTGGATTTTTGGACAAAAAATGACAAAAATACTCTTGAGGCATACTGGGATTCCTACGCGCGAGCAGCGGGCAATCATCCTCAACCAAGTCAAAAATGCTCCAAAAAAGAGGTAAACAATTCAAGTCTATCTAATCAAATCCCTTTTTGCAAGGTAACCTCCAAAATAATGTTAATTGGTTAATTAATGGATTCAATTAATCCATTAAATATCAATTAAATCATCCAAATTAACCACCAAAATATATCCCATTCAACCCTAAAAATAGGCAATGGCCGGCCACCTCCCTTTCTTCCTAACCTTTTTCATTTTTCTCCATTTTATTACCCCATTTATACAAATAATCAATTTTGTAACCACCAATTTATTCTTTAGGGTTTAATTAGCCAATAAATTAACTAATTAAACCAAAATCATAACCACAAAATCCCTTCAAGGCCGACCACACCTTAAGGGAAAAGAGACAAGCCTAATCCTATAAATAGGCTCCTATTTTCACCAAAAATTCATTCCAATTCTCTTACAAAAAATCTCAAATGCTCTAAACACTCTTTCTCTCTAAAATTCTAACTTTGACATTGGAGGTTCTTCGGCCAAAGCCCCCCCCCCCATTCATCGTGGGCGCGTGAAGCTTTTGGCCTGAACCTAAGGTGCTAGTTGTTTTGTAGGTGCAATTTTGTCCAAGAAGAAGAAGGCGGAAATTTGCATCCACAAATACTCCCTGGAGTTCATGTAACTAATCCACATTCAATTCACAAGATTCCATTTTCCTCCCCTCCATAGAGTAAATGAATAGCCCCAAGTTAAAGCTTCCTAGCTCATTGTCAATATACTGTACAGAAGTCTGTTGATTTAACTGTGATGGAGAGTGTAGGACAATTTGTAACTATGTTGATCCTTGGTGAACTCCATTGTAAGCAACTGAAAATCCCATAGGACCGGACTCACAGTTGATAGCCATTGCACACCTAGGACAACTTCACACCCCCCAATGGTAATGAAAAAAGATCAACAATGCATTTATACCCTCCCAAAAAGAGTGGAGTAGCTTTGCAGTAATTAGAACTTTGAACGTTTCCTTCATCAGCTATCATTACCTCAAAGTTTCTGGTAGGAGAGACTGTGTGCCCCCCACTGTTTCAATAGTTTAGAGTCCACGAAATTGTGAGTGGTACCTGAATCTAACAGGATCCTAACATTGTGCCCATTAATTAGCCCTTCAACCTTCATAGTTTGAGCTATTTGGCCATCCCCAGTGCCATAAAATACACAGGAATTGAGTTCCATGTGTTGACGCTCACTATGGTCTTCAAAGGGATTCAATCCGACCACATCAGAATCCAATACATCCATAATTAAAAGTTGTTTTAATCCACATTTATGCCCCTTAACCCATTTATCATTGCAAAACCAACACTCTCCTTGCTCTATTTTCTTCTAGATCTTTTCGGGAGATAACTTCTTAATGGGATAGATACTAGGGTGAGGGGAAGGGTAAGGAAGAATAGTTGTGATGGTGGGTGGTGGTTTTGATGTAGTAGCGTATTTCGGAGTAGGGGTTTTGAGCTCAGTGAACTTGGTATCTAGCTGCATAGCAATGGAAATTGCATCATGGACACTAACAGGCTTCAATAACTTCACATCAAACTTCAATTCCTTCTTCAATTCCCTAATGAAGCAACTCTTAAGCAGAATTAGGCCAACTTCGGGCAATCTAGTCGCTAAACGCCTGAATTCTAAGATATATTCACGAAGGCTACCCGTATGGCGAAGTTTGAAGAATGCTTACTTCAACACTAACTTCAAACTCCGAGGGGCCAAACTCCATACACAGAGCCTTAGTGAACTCCAACCAAGTAGGGGTAGTATTCAAGCAATCCAACCAACGAAACCAGTGGAGAACTTCACCTTCGAGATGGAAAGAACCAATGAGGACGCGTTGGGCATCTGGAATTTTGTAAAATGAGAAGAACTGCTCCGCCTTATAGATTCATGCAAGGGGTTCATCGCCTTCAACGAATCTCTGAAAATCGAGGCGTTGAGGCCACGGTAGTGGTGACGGAGGTCCCCCCCACCCAAGTTAGGGCTCCGAGGATGCGGCAATTGGCCCATTTCATGTGGAGGTGGACAATCGGCGATTGGAGGAGCGGAAGAGCCTTCGCCCTCACGCTGACATCTCATCTCATGAAGAAACTGTTCAAAGTAGAGAGGTAAACGAGCATCGAGGGGAGAGTTAATTTTGGTGTCGAACGCAGTGTTAACGGCGGAGGCGATGAAGGAAGGAAGATCTACAAGGGAAGTTTCGAGGGAGGTGACACGAGCGTCCATGGCAGTGAAGCGGGTAGTGTTTGTGTAACGGGGCATGCATAGCATGGAAAAGCAACGATCTAATGGGTGATACCAATGATAAAACCCAGACCTACAAATGTAGTAATGGCGATGGACTTGGAGAGAGAGAGGGAAGAGAGAGAGAAGAGAGAATATTCTATTGCTTTTTTTCCAGAATATCGTTACAACTAATTTGGATTGACATATAACCTAGCGCCAGTATATTTCCCTCCAATGCATAAATGCCAATTGGACAATTACCTAACTAATTAAATGGACTCCCTTAAAGACTTAGGCTATTATAATCGAGCCGAAATACAAAAGACTCTTACAATTTAGCCCAAAATTCCTTACAATTTAGTCCCATATTACTACCAACAGTTTATTCTCTACGACTGAACAATCACCAACACAGTTCATAACACACATTGTCCAAACACGGTATATAATCCGTCATGCGCGCATCGCACACCTTATATTTCTCAACCCTAACCCTAACACCACCGCCATTACTGCTGTCGTCCAATTTCTCCCCTTGTGCATTCACATTCCTCAAATCTCAACCAGACTCTGGTCAAAATCTCCGACCTCAAACTCCTCCGGCATCGTGTCATTCTCGTCCACTATCCCTATCCTTTCCACCTTAGCGGCGGTGACGGCGGAGGAGGAGAAGGAGCTGACAGAGGATTCGGAGCATGCGTTCCGGGGTCTGCGATGTGAGAGATGGAAATTGTGCGGCAAAGGAAACAATAGGAAAATTTTAAAGGGAAAATAGAGGATGGGTGTTAATGGAAATTAAATAATTTAGTTAATTAAAAATTAAATGGAAAATTAAATAATCGCTGGGTGGACTTTGTGACTTGTGAATTAGTAGTAAAGAGGTCCGTTGGACGTAAGTCAACGTTGTATTTTATAAATTTGAATTATTTAATATTTTTCTATTTATGGAAACTTGGGTAATATCTAGTTGGTTACAGTTGTGAATCTATTTAGCGTACAACTCACTCCAAGAGCAACATACTCAGTAAATCTGGCATTCATATCTTGTTATTCGTGTTCTTGTCATTTTCGTGACATACTCGATATCTTAATTGCTCGTCATGTGTAACACCCGTTAAAGTAAACGGATAATATGACTGGACTCTAATCGACCCATTAATATTATCAGGTAATATGACCCGATCCGTTACTCGTTAAAAAATATATTTCAAATCAATAAATAATGAAAAAAAAAAAAATATATATATATATATATATATATAAATTGATATAAAATCTTTGAAAAAGACCTTCCTTCGTAAGAAGGAAAAGACTTACTATCTTTGGGATCTGATGCTACATCGCTGCTCAATACCTTAAGGGATCAACTCTATTACATAAGTGGCAATTTGACCCAAAAGTAATGGAAAACATAATACTAAATTAGTATATGCATAGCACATTGTCACATAAATATTACTACAAAACATAAAAAATAAAAAATAAAAAATAAAAAATCTTTCAAGTATTACATACCCAAAATAAGATCCTAATAAAATAAAAAATTAGTACATTACTACAAAATACTAAATGTTCAAGGATATAAGAGACTTGTTGTCACATCCCGGCCCGGGACCCCACCACATCCCGGGCTCGACTCCGCCGTAGCACGATATTGTCCTCTTTGGGCCTCGACCACGCCCTCACGGTTTTGTTTCTGGGAACTCACACGAGAACTTCCCAGTGGGTCACCCATCCTGGGATTGCTCTCGCGCGAACTCGCTTAACTTCAGAATTCTGATGGAACCCGAAGCCAGTGAGCTCCCAAAAGGCCTCGTGCTAGGTAGAGATGAGAATATACATATAAGGCTTACAAGATCCACTCCCCTGGGCGATGTGGGATGTTACACTTGTACATTAATGATTAGGAATTTTATTTATTTTAAACTCCCTTACTATTCATGAGGATTTATATGGTTTTAAAAATTCAAACAACAATGTACCCATCCTCAAAGCGTAGAAAAGGCGATATGAACACTTGCATATTTCTTCACATTTTTCGCACTTGGAAATTAATTATTATAATTTTTTAATGTGTTTGGTATTTTTAAATTACTTGATATTTTTTATTTTCAATTTGTTTTATAATTTTTTAATCTCACTCTTTGCGTATACTCTAAAAATAAATAAGTATATAAAACTTCAAATTTTTAAATTTACATAGAATTATAATACATTAATAAATATTTAATATACAATATATACATATACACTATGGTTATTGTATTTTATAATAAGTTTTTTTTAGTAGTTTAAAAAATTAAAATCATCAAAATAACTTTTTTCTTAACCTGTTGAAACGGGTTAACTGTGTGTTACTCTTGTGTAAACCTATTAAGGACTCTTTATTAGCCGGTTCTTATCATGTGACCCAAAAATCGTTATTTTCGTGTCATTTACGTGTCATGTTAACGGATCGTGTAAGAATTTGCCAGGTATAATACTCGACATAGTTACATCAATTTTTCTTCAAATCTAGACTGTTTAATAGCACGAAAAATGCAAGGCCAAGATTAAATTGAGAAAAT
Source organism: Malus fusca (assembly GCA_035220775.1). Classification (NCBI taxonomy): domain Eukaryota; kingdom Viridiplantae; phylum Streptophyta; class Magnoliopsida; order Rosales; family Rosaceae; genus Malus; species Malus fusca. The sequence continues at coordinate 15,428,989 of CM069066.1, read as the reverse complement.
AATATTTTTGCTTACAATTTAATAGATACAAAATAGAAGCTGGCACTACATGTTTTTAACGGATGTTCATTCGCAAGAGCTTTTATGTTTGCCTCCAATATCGAACTTGCACCTAGCGTTGCATTCTCCTCTTCTTTCCTCGATTGGCTTTACCTCCATGACGCTGCTCTTTCTCATGGTCAATTTGATCTTCTACTTACACTTATTTATTCCATATGATAAGCTCTGAACACCTTATTATGGGATCAACCATATGATGTGTGGTTTTGATCAAATTCTCCTAATCTGCAACCTAATTGGGATGTTCAACTTCGATTCCTAATCAAGAGTCTTTAGCATGCAAGAAAACGTTAAAGAACCAAAGAAGATACATGGCAGGATGTTTGCATAGCATTCTCTTCATTCTTTCACATGTCTACCAAGATTAAGCATGATGTTTACTATAATCTTGATTAAATGATCTATAGTTAACCCTAATGGTGATCAAACATTAAAATCAACAAAAAAATGAATAATAGATTTAGTGAATGAAACAAGAAGCAGATTGATGAACTGAATACTTTAACTTAATAACATGGATCAATTTTGCAAGGCTACATCGAAATCCCTAGCTATGAACTTAGTTACACATCATGTTCACAGAAATTAAAACGAAAATACACAACATGAGTGAAAATAAATTCAAGAGAGGAAACCCTTGAAGCAATTCTGATGTAGAACTTCTCCAATAACAGCCTTCTGCGATGAGTCTTCAGTAGTGGTAAATGTATGGAACGGCTAGGCTTTTTTTAGAGTGAATGAAAAAAGAGGAAGAATAGATAATCAGAATTGTGTAATTCGTTCAAAATAAAAAGGCCATGTAAAAGTGGCTAAAAGGAAAGTTTTATGGGGTAAAAGAGGTTGCACGATATTCCAAAGTGATCCCAGCAACTTAGCCTTTATTTTGCACCTTTTTGCCTTATTTGGCACCTCTAAATCAGGCTAGATATCCCAATTCCTTTTTGGTTCTGTTCCTGGTCTTCTAGTAAGCCAGATTCGTCTTGGATTCTTTATTTGGACTTCAAAACAAGTAACAACTTTATTTGGTCTCCAAAAGAGGCCACTAAACTTCTCTCCACGTTTGAATAAGGGCCAGCTCCAAAAATGGCACATTTTCACTTCTTTTCCCTTCAAATTGATCCTAAAGTACATGTAACTACACACTAACACAAAATAAGGTAAAATACAACTAGTTTAACTAAAAAACATCACAAAGAGACTAGAAATGGATGGTATAAATGCATAAAATATATGGGGTATCAATACTCAAGTAGATGTAACATCAGGTTTGGTAAAGTTGATGAAGTTGACTTGTCGGCATTGATCTGGGAACACACTAGTCTCAAACATGGAACTTGCATATGGAAATAAGTCTAACCAAACCCGGCTATGGTAAAACCAGATATGGGACAAAAAGTCATAATCTAAAGAAAATGGTGAGTTGGATGCAAAGTTAATATAAAGGCCTACGAGACGTACACAAAGGTATCACCAGCTCATGATGGATGTCTGGTTAAAACCTCTTTAGGTAAAAAAAATCCAAAGGAAAAATGCTGCTAATCGTAGTAAATAGTACATTAAGGCCAAGAGAATATACTTTGGAATACTCTCCCTGAGTTTGACATAATTCCAAAGAGTAACAATGTTACCACTCATAAAGTTTATGAATACCTATTCCTTGAACAAGCTTCTGAAAAGTAGACTTTGGTTAAAAGGTCGGCCAGGTTGTCCTGAAAATGGATTTGCTTGACGTCAATGTTTTAATGTTCCAGTTGTTGATGAGTGACAAAGAAATTCGGGCAATATGCTTTGTGTTGTCTCCTTTGATGTATATCTTCTTGATTTGTTCAATACAAGCTGCATTTTCTTTCTAAACCGTTATAAGGACATTAACGATGGAAGAAAGTCCACAGATGCTTCGAATATGCTTCATAAGTGCTCTCAACCAAAAGCACTCCTAAGTGGCTTCATGTAGGGCGAGTATTTCAGCATGGTTCGAAGAAGTTGCAATTAAGGTCTGGTCAGTTGATTTCTAAGATATTGTGGTGTCTCTAATGGTAAAGACGTAACCCGTTTGAGAACATGCCTTGTGCAAGTTAGACAAGTACCTTGCATCAGTGATATGATTTTTCCCACTTACAAAAAGAAGGTTAAAATCACACAAAATACTTGCAAGAATACACGATTATTGTAGTATAGATGCACATGCAAGGTCGTTCTCCACAGATCGTTTGGGCTGCACAACTGGTTGTTGTATATGATTCCATTGAAAAGGTTGTTGCTGCTGATTTCCTCCCCACTTCATATTTGGGTGATCCTTCCAACCTGGGTTATAAAAATTATTGAACTTTTATAGAATTGCACTTCTATAGTCGACCTAAAATTTTGAATGTAATATTAATTTATTGAACTCATAAGTATAATATTTATAAACTAATAGGTTCTAAAGTACGACTCTCACAATTATTGAACTCACACTAATGTAACAGTAGTGTTATAGGTATCAAACTCATACTACCTGATTTGTATATATAAGTATCACACTCACTTGAACTATTAATTGTGGAAGACCTAAATACGAGCTTGGAAGATTTGAAGTTAAAAGAAATTTGTCAAGTATTCAATGGCAACGATAATCGAGTAAAGTGTTGAAGGAAGTTAAATCTAGAGTGTGTCTGTACAATGATAAGGCGTATAACTTCAGCTTACTACTTGGAATCAGTAATTTATTATTTTAATCGAAAGGGGCTATTTTTTAGCCCCCTCAATAATTTATTTTGAGTGCCACTTGTCGTTAAATTAATAAGCCTCCAGACATGTTTTGAGTGCCATTTGAAGATGTGGCCATTTGAAAATTATTGAAAAAATTATTGGAAAGATTATTGGAATAGGTAAGAGAGGGGTGTGTATGAAAAGAGTATTTGAAGTGAATAGAATGGGAAGAATTGAAATAAAATGAGGTAAGATAGTATTGAATGGTGAAAGGATGTGAGAAATGTCTTAGGTATTCATAGGAAAAAATATTAGAATTTTTAAATTTTGTCTTAAAAAAAAAAATTTCAGCTGGGCCTAACTGAAGGGGCTAGTCGCTGGCTAAAGAATGGCCAGTGTGCTGGTCATATGGTTGGATTTTGGCCCAGTGAGTCCCAAATTTTTTTTGCCCATACCTCCATTGGAGATGAGTTTTATGTCAAAACGGGCTATCCTTTGGCCTATACCCCGATGGCCTGCCTGGTTGGAGATGGCCTTAGCGTCAATGAAAGTTTAATGACATTTATCCATTCAATGTTCGTTTTCTTTTCTTGAAGGATATCACAAGTTTACATGCAATAAACGATAAACGATTATTGTCAAATAATATGATAAGTGTTGTAGGCATAATTTACTGAACAATTATGGAGGCCATAAAGAGAGAGGGGATGCGGCATAGAGAGAGAAGAGAGATATGTGTAATTGTGAGGTATGTTCTATTACACCCCATTTTGCCTTATATTTATAGTAGTAGGGAAGGTTAATTTCTTACCCTAATAGAATTACAACTCTAATAGGATATTAACTACTAAAGGGAATATTCAAAGATATCCCGAGATACACTAGGATTTACACAATTACATTCCTAATCTAATAAGATTGCAACACTCCCCCTTGAGTGTGTAAATACTCAAACAAATGGCGCATTAGGTCTTCAATGATGAAGTAAGTATAGTTAAAGAATTTGTTGGCACAATGAGTGAATGCGAGTCTCAAATCAATGGAAGAATGCATAAAAGGTAAAACTCACAAAACCTCGTTATGGTAAAACCCAAGGTGGGAGAAAAACTCGTAAGCTAAGGAGAAAAGTGAGAAGTTGCTTTAAGTCAAAACTATATGTCTTCTGGACATAAGTAGAATAACTCACAAGGGTATGATCAGCCTAAGATCGGTGTCTCGTCAAAACCTAGTTAGGTAGCAAAAACCTAGTGGGAAAATGCTCCTAATCGTAAGGAAAAAAGTATATTAGATCAAGTGAGTATACTTCTAGATACTACCTCTGAGTTTGACAGAACTTTCAACTGAGAACTACAAGCATTGCATATGAATAGTTAGGCATACCAATTCCTTGGACAAGCATCTGGAAGGTTGACTTCGGCAGTGACGTTGTGTAGAGGTCGGCAAGGTTGTTTAGGATCAGCTTGCATGACTTCAATCTCCTGATGCTTTGCTGATGTGGTGTAGACATAATATGTCTTGGTGTTGACTTCATTGATGTATCATGTCTTGGTCGGGTGGATACATGTAGCATAGTTTTCATGATTCATTATTGGGACTTAACGATGGATGAAAATACCAAGTACTTCGAATATGCTTAACATGAACTTCTAACCATGTCTCACTTGTGGCATAGTGAAGTGAGGTGAGTATTGGAATGATTCAAAGATTTCACAACTAAATTCATATCGTGGACCTCCAACATATTGCGATATCCCTAAAAGTCAAGACATAACCATTCAAGGATGTGCCTTGTGCGAGTTTGATAAGTAACCAACTTCAGCATAACAAACAAGGCAAGCATCATTCCAAGGATCAGGGGGTCGAATCCGCTAGGGATGCGTTGCGATAAGCCCAAATTCGTAGTACCTTTAAGGTAGCGAAAAAACGTCTTTAATACCAATTCAGTGGCTGCGTGTTGGCAGGATGCTGCATCTTTACTAATAGATCAACAACGAATGAGATGTCCTATCTAACACAATGAGCTAAGTACAACAAAGCGCAAAGTTGAACGTCGATATAGAACTTTAGATTCCATAACCTTTTCAAAGGTCTCATATGCATATAGCATTGGAAGATCATAGGTAAACTCAAAAGGTAACACCTTCGGGGTATAGTTCGACTGGTAGACCAACATACCATCAGCATAACGCTTGAACTTCGATTCAAGGCATAAACGAGTTTTCCCAAGATCCATCATCTCAAATTCCATCTTCAGGTGAGAGGTAATTTTCTCGAGCACATCTAAAGCCTTAGTGAGATTCATGTCAACGATATAAATTGTAACTTTAGCAATTTGGAATAAGACTTCATAGTTTAACACGCAAAGGTAAAATTCATATCCCTAACCAATCAAATAATCACTTAGACTGGTATACCATATCTGTCGGATTGCTTCAATCCGTAAGTGAACGCCTCAAACAAGTTGAGAGGGTGTTCCATGGTTTGGAACTAATTGAGTCAATCCATGTAATTCAGGAACTTACACCTAAATCTCCTTATTAAATTCCCCATGGAGAAATACTAACAACATTCGTAATGCTGCTATTAATCACAGGGCGTTTGAGAGAAACCTTGCGCTGTAAGACATTCATCATATCACACTATTTCATTCATCTCATTATGCTTCATTTCCCACTTGTAACACAACAGAGTTACCTTGGGCTGTGTAGGAATGATAGGTCCAAAACACACTTTGGTAAGGAATTTAACCTGGATTGTAATTTCGGTTGTCCAATCAGTTCTACATTGTCACTTAATCAACGAAACACAGTTCGATATCGTTGCTTTTCATTTATGTCGGTAACTACCATATAAATGAAAGCATCATCGATGATAATCTCATTTCAATTCCATTATCTCATCTAAACTAGTACAATAGACCAAGAACTTCAAGTCTTGGGAGTAATCCGGATTAATCTCATGAGATGGAAATGATTTGAGACAGTGATCGAGTATAGATTCAATGTTGTGCCATGTCTTCCTCTTCTAGGGAAGTGAATCATATGAACTGAATTATTTGTTGTGCTTCAGGCTAAAATAGATTGATTGGCTATCCGCCAGTGTACCAGACCGTCCAACAAAGGCGGCCAAACTGTCCAACAATGGTGGCACATCATTCGGGGATGTTGACTAGACATCTGTTATGTATGTCTATCCTTGCAGGGATATTTGCAGCTGGTATATGATCTCGTCACTTTAGCTAGATCAGAGGAATGCATTTGGAGTAACATTCTGAAAGCTAGAATTCATCACACTTGTGTGGTACAGGGATCGAGATAAGACATAGTGGGCAACGTCCTTGAAAATTCGTGTCGTTCTACAGAAACGTTGACGTTCTTATCTCCCTCTAACGGCGGGAAGACTGTCTCATTGAAGTGACAATCTGCAAATGAGCAGTAAAAAGATCACATGCAAGGGCTCTAAGAGTGCTAGTGTGAAGGAGAATCATAATCGACAAAGATTCACATCCTTCTTTCACGGACCCATATTGGTACTTTGAGGCTCAACTTGGCACATGGAATGCACACCCAAATGCATAAATACGAAACGTCTGGTTCATACCCAATAATCAACTATAATGTCAAAATGGTTGGGTGGCAATAGGCCTCAAGGTGGACCAACATAGTTGCGTACAAGATTGCATAGCCCTAAGCAGAAATTGAAAACTTGGTACGTTCACCAAAGTCCGGGTGATCATTTAAATTGCACTTTATGATCACTATGCGAGGCTTTTTGGGGTGAACATAGGAATTCGATGTTCAATTATAAACCTAAAAGACAAGTAATACTTTATTGAAAAAATCATCGACATAAACTCTCCAACATTATCCAATCTCCCAAACTTGAAGGGATAAGTAAGATATTTATGAAACTTTGTTATCTTATTTCTTTACATTTACTTAGTTAATTTCCATTTATTATAGTAATTTAAGTTATTTTCGTATTATTGTAGGTCCAGTTGGTAAAGATGACAATTAATGGCAAAATGGTGCAATTTGGAGCAGTTTTGGACTTGGATTGGATAACAATCATGGGTAGTATATAGGCTGGACGTTTTTGGTGTTGAAAAGGTGTTAGACATCTGCTAAAATATGGAGAAATTAAAGTTGAGGCTTGGAAGGCAAGGAATCACATAAGAAAGAGGAATCCTAGTTGGAGAGAAACATTATCTTATCATATCTTATCTCCAACTGCAAGGAAGAATCCTAATCACATTCCAACACTTTCTACCTATTTCTTAGAGTCCTAAAATAATTCAAAATGCCAAAACCTTTTCCTCCTTGGATTCAACCGTTCTTTCCCTATATATATGAAATTTCTGCAACGTTTTAGTGTGCCGCGCCTACCATTCATCCATTGAAGTTGCCGGAATTTTTAGAGTTCTTTCTCTCTTTGTTTTAAGTTTCAATGTTTATTTTAGATTGCTTTTAAGTTATGATGAACATATGTAACTAAGTTTCATTTTAGCTAGAGGTGAATTCGAAGCCATGATCATATGTTTTATATAAATTGATTACATCCAATTTTTTGTTTCATAAAACATGAATGCAATTTACTTATCTGCTTTATAGAAACTTATTCTTGTATGTTTATTAAGGATGCATACTTAGTTTGCATGCAGGGATTTGATGCTAGAATATAAGGGAATTTCACCTAATTGTTATGAACTTATATTTGTAAGTAGTAAAAGTCACTAGTCATGATTGAGTTAAGTAAGTTCTTGGCAGGATTATCATGCTTTTCATAGTTAAGAATGCTTTGTCAATGCTTATGATTTTCACAGAACTTAATGATCTTTGAGATGTATTTCTATCATGCTTTTCATAGTTAGGGAACTTTGGAAGAATAAATTGGTTGCGTCGCTAAGTCCAATTCAATGAACTTAGGAAAGTTTGAGAGTTAATTAGTGTTGTTCACATCTAATTTGGGGTATTCTCATTCATGGTTTATAGGAAGAATAACTGGAAATCGATTTGTATGCATATGATTCATGTGTGGAGAAGAATCCCTTAGCTATCCTTTCATCCATATTTTATTCAAAACTTAATTCAGTTGCTGCCATTTACTTTTGTTTTCATTAAATTCGTCCAAAATCCCCCCAGTCATTGTTTTGATGTTAATTTAACTTAGTTTTCAGTTTTATAAGTTTAATTTGTGTTGATTAGCATCCCTTCTAATCCCTGGAATAGAACGATCCCTACTTATTCGTGCTATGATTGCATAACATATAGGGTTTAATTTGTGTGTTAGTTTCTACCACACCAAATTTTGGCGCTGTTGCCGGGGTTTAGCAAAATTGCTAATCTTCCCCTTTGTTTTTGTTCATGTCTTTTCTTTTGTGTCTAATTTTATTTTGTTTTCTTTTGTTTTAGGTACTAGTTTATGACTCAAAGTTCTCAACCTATTCGTGAGAATATATTAGAATTTGACGACAATTTTGAACAAACTTTGAGAAGGAAGAGGAAGCAGCCTGAATTCAATCCACATAATTCTAGTTCTGAATTTGAATTGGAAGCTGAAACTGAAACGAAATTGGAAGAAGAACAAGACATGGCTGTTGACAATCGAACAATCAAGGAACTTTCAGCCTCGGGATTGGACAATGTTGTTCAACTTTGCATTCAATACCTTAGGGCAGTTCAAGGTAAAACCGATAAGTTTAAATTGAAGTCTAGTTTGCTGCATCACATTCCCAAATGCCATGGGCTGTCTATGGAAGATCCGAACAAGCATCTTAAGGAATTTGAAGTGGTGTGCTTGAGCATGACACCAATTAATATGGATGGGAATATTTTAAAGATGAAAGCCTTTCCATTCTCTCTTTTGGAAAAAGCTAAAGATTGGCTCTTTGAATTAGCACCTGAAACCGTCACTTCTTGGGAAAGCATGAAGAAAGCATTCTTAGAGAAATTCTTCCCAACTTCAAGAGTCATTCTTTTGAGAAAGAAAATTAGTGGAATTCAACAAGGCCCAGGGGAATCATTTCCAGTGTATTATGAGCATTTCAAGACTTTACTTGCATCTTGTCCACAACATCAAATGAAGGAGGAGCTTTTAATTCAATATTTTAATGAAGGACTACTTCCACTTCAGAGACAAATGCTTGATGCTTCAGCTGGAGATGCTTTAGTTCATAAAACCCCAGTTGCTGCGAAGATTTTAATAGCAAATCGTGCCTTGAATGCACAACAATATGAAAGAGTTGGAGAAAGAGAACATGCACGCCCAATTCAAGTCAATGAGGTAAGTGCTATTTGAGAACTTCAATCTCAAATAGCTAATCTCTCTACTCTTATATCACATGTTGTCGAAGGGTCCAAGGTACAAAGTGTAGCTGCATGTGGCATGTGCTCTATGCAAAGACATCCTACTGATCAATGTCCTCAATTAATAGAGAATGATGGATGGGAAAGTGCCAATGCCATAGGTTATCAAGGCCAAAATTAACCAATGAGTGACCCGCTTTCCAACATTTACAATCCGGGTTCGAGAGATTATCCAAATATAAAGTGGAGGGAACCTCAACAAACTCAACAACAAGGCGGATATAGACAACCACCTTTAAGGCTCTATCAAAGGCCATTTGCATCACCACAGCCTTCCCAACCAAATTCAGGTTCATCAATGAATTATGATAAAATTCTTCAAACACTAACTTCTTTGACTCAAGGTTTACAAAACCAAGCTAAAGAGATGGGCGACATGAAGAATCAAATTGGACAAATATCAGAATTCATGGGACAATTTAGAGAACAAGGCAAACTTCCTAGTTCAATCATTGTAAATCTGAATGGAAGTTTTGAAACCGCTAAAGCTATCACTCTGAGAAGTGGTAAGGAGGTTGGAACTGAACTAAAAACGTCCAAACAAAGCCAGAAAGATGACAACAACTATTGCCCGAAGTAGAGAATGAAGGCAAGGCCATGCCAATGAAGGAACAAACTTTGTCACAGCCTTTTAAAGCCCCTATGCCACCCAATTCAGGTAAGGTTGGTCCAAATTCAATTCTATCTAACCCCCATTCCACCAAATGTACCTTTTCCTCGCAGGTTTATGCAATCTAAGAAAGAAGAGAGTGAAAAAGACATCTTAGAAACCTTCAAAAATGTACAAGTTAATATCCCGCTTCTTGATGCAATAAAGCAAGTTCCAAAGTATGCTAAATTTTTTAAAGAGCTTTGTACAACAAGAAAACGAACCTCGGAAAAGGAAGTGGTACTAGTAAGTGAAAATTCTCTGCAGTTTTGCAAAGAAAGATGCCACCTAAATGCAAAGATCCAGGTAGTTTCACGATCCTTTATGTTATTGGTAATACCAAGTTTGAACATGCCATGTTAGATTTAGGTGCTTCTATTAATATCATGCCCTATTCCATTTATGCATCTATGAATCTAGGAGAGCTTAAAAGTGATGGTGGTACTATTCAATTAGCTGATCGATCAAATGCATACCCGAAAGGAGTTTTGGAATATGTTTTGGTGCAGGTTAACCAGTTAATCTTTCTAGCAGATTTTTATGTGCTTGAGATAGAGGATTCAGCCCACTCTACACCATTTCCAATATTACTTGGAAGACCTTTCATGAAAACAACCCGAACCAAGATAAATGTGTTCAAGGGGACGTTAACAATGGAATTTGATGGCGATGTCATTGACTTTAATATTTCTGAGGTTATGAGGTATCTTATTGATGATCATTCTTGTTTTTTTTTATTGATGTATTTGATTCTTTGGCACATAAATATCTTGAATTCTTAAATAGCGATGCCCTTGAGACAACCATTGCCGAAGGAATTGGAGTCAAAACCAATATGGCCTAGCCTAATCATGCAGAAATTTTTGATATTGTGGCTGCCCTTGAGTCTTTGCCACAACATATTGGTAAGCCTCCTCTTCCAATTCCAATTTCCATTTCTACTAACATATTGGTAAGCCTCATCTTCCAATTTCCATTTCCAATTTGCCACAACATATTGGTAAGCCTCCTCATACAACCCACATGCATCACATACTTCTAGAGGACGGGGCTAACCAACTTGAGAGGCTGAACGTCGACTCAACCCTCCAATGATGGAAGTTGTGAAAAAAGAGATCATTTACCTTCTTGATTGTGGAGTCATTTATCCAATTTTGGATAGTTATTGGGTTTCACCGGTTGAAGTAGTACAAAAGAAATTTGGAGGCATTGTGGTAAAGAATGCAGGGAATGAACTTGTGCCCACTCGTATCCAAATAGGTTGGAGAGTTTACATTGACTATAGGAAGCTCAATGCCACCATAAGGAAAGACCACTTTCCTCTACCATTCATTGATCAAAAGCTTGAAAGGTTAGCTAGTCATTATTTTTATTGCTTTCTTGATGGTTATTCAGGATATAATCAGATTGTTATAGCTCTAGATGATCAAGAAAAGACTACTTTTACTTGTCCATTTGGTACTTTTGCTTATTGTTGAATGCCATTTGATTTATGTAATGCACCAGCCACCTTTCAAAGATGCATGGTAAGTATCTTTTCCGATTTTTTTGAGAAGATTATTGAAGTTTTCATGGATGATTTTAGTGTCTTTGGTGATTCATTTGATGATTGTCTAACTAATCTCACTTTGATATTGAAACGTTGCATCGAAACTAACCTTGTTTTAAACTGGGAAAAATATCACTTTATGGTAAAACAAGGCATCGTTTTAGGTCATATAGTTTCAAAAAAGGGAATCGAAGTTGATAAATCTAAAATAGATCTTGTATGCTACTTACCCTCTCCCACTTCGGTGAGAGAGGTTCGTTCTTTTCTTGGACATGCAGGATTCTATAGATGATTTATCAAAGATTTCTCAAAGATTTCAACACCATTATGCCGACTTCTACAAAAGGATATGTCGTTTGTGTTTGATGACGAATGTGAGAAGGCATTCAATCACCTCAAATAGATGTTAACTTCATCCCTTATCATTGTCCTACCAGATTGGAGCCTTTCATTCGAGCTTATGTGCTACGCTTCAGATTATGCTTCAGGAGCTATTTTGAGTCTTCCATTTGAGCTTATCTGACACTAAAGTTTATAAGAATCTCCCTCTTTGTGTTTATAGTTAGGTGCTTCAATCAAAAGTTGAATTCTAAGTGTTGATTTCATTACTTTGCTTACTATCACTTTAAGAACCTTTGTTTATCCTTTACCTTTCTTTGTTAGCCAATACCTTAGCCCCATTACAACCCTTAGACTTTTATCTTGATTGTTATGTGTTTCAATATGTGGAGTTTGAAATTGGTACGAGCATATGGAATCCTTAGTTCTCGCTTCTAAGTAGTGGCATTCCTTTCATGAGATCATATACATGTTTGTATTAATAATTCCAGAAAATGCCTTCTTTGTTATAACATATGTGAGTGCTAGTCTACATGTTTACATCAATCTTCTCACATATACTTAGTATATGGAGTGTAGTCAGAAATCTGTGTGAAATAGAGAGTATATCCGGTGAGGAATTAAGTGAATTCTCTCAGCCATGTTACTACTTTCAAATGTTGTTTTAATTGATTAAATGCGAGCTAGTGAGTGGTTACTGCGGTTAAATATAAGCTCGAGAGTAAGGATGGCTAAAATCTATAGAGCAATTTGGAGCAGTTTTGGACTTGGATTGGATAACAGGTGTGGGTAGCATATGGGCTGAACGTTTTTGGTGTTTAAAAGGTGTTAGACATGTGCTCAAATCTGGAAAAATTAAAGTTGAGGCTTGGAAGGCAAGGAATTACACAAGAAAGAGGAATCGTAGTTTGAGAGAAACATTATCTTATCCTATCTTATCTTATCTTATCCTACATTATCTTATATTATCTCCAGCTACAAGGAAGAATCCTAATCACATTCCAACACTTTCTACCTATCTCTTAGAGTCCTAAAATAATTCAAAATGCCAAAACCTTTTGCTCCTTAGATTTAGCCATTCCCTCCCTATATATATGAAATTCTTGCAACGTTTTAGTGTGCCGCGCCTACCATTCATCCATTGAAGTTGCTAGAATTTTTAGAGTTCTTTTTCGCTTTGTTTTAAGTTTCAATGTTTATTTTAGATTTTTTTTCAGTTATGATGAACATGTGTAACTAAGTTGCATTTTAGATAGAGATGAATTCGAAGCCATGATCATATGTTTTATATAAATTGATTACATCCAATTATTGTTTCATAAAACATGAATGCGATTTACATATCTGCTTTATAGAAAACTTGTTCTTGTATGTTTATTAAGGATGCATACTTAATTTGCACAGGGATTTGATGCTAGAATATAAGGGAATTTCACCTAATCGTTATGAACTTATATTTGTAAGTAGTAAAAGTCACTAGTCATGATTGAGTTAACTAAGTTCTTGGCAGGATTATCATACTTTTCATAGTTACGAATGCTTTGTCAATGCTTAAGATTGTCATAGAACTTAATGATTTTTGAGATGTATTTCTATCATGCTTTTCATAGTTAGGGAACTTGAGAAGAATAATTTGGTTGCGTCGCTGAGTCCAATTCAATGAACTTAGGACAGTCTAACAGTTAATTAGTGCTGTTCACAGTTAATTTAGGGCATTGTCATTCCTGGTTTATAGGAAGAATAACTGGAAATCGATTTGTATGCATATGATTCATGTGTAGAGAATAATCCTTTAGCTATCCTTTCATCCATATTTCATTCAAAACTTCATTCATTTCCTGCCATTTACTTTTGTTTTCATTAAGTTCGTCCAAAATCACCCTAGTCATTGTTTTGATGTTAGTTTAACTTAGTTTTCAGTTTTATAAGTTTAATTTGTGTTGATTAGCATCCCTTCTAATCCCCGAAATAGAACGATCCCTACTTACTCGTACTACAATTGCATAATATATAGGGTTTAATTTGTGTGTTAGTTTCTACCACACCAGTAAGGTGGTGAACTCTTAAAATCAACCAGGAGGTTTAGCAGCAATGTGTCTGGACAAACATGTAACCAGTTTGTCAATTCATCAACCAAAACCATAAGTATTTATATGGTCTGCATTTTGGTTGGATTAGTCCACATATATTCCCTTGAATCCACTGTGAAAAGAGAGTCGTTTCGTATCTTTGCGAGGGATGGATTTAGAAAATCAATTTCCCTAATGAGCAGACTTGGCAAAGTGTGCTTGTAGGCACAAGGTCCTTACTTCGGGTAAGGAGATGCATCGTGACATCATTGTTCGACCTAAATGTCCTAAAAGGTTGTGCCAAAACAAGTAAATTGTTTGAATCACCCGGCTCCAGGCCGGCCACATGTGGCATGTTTCCAGTTGGGAGACAACCCATTGGCCCCTAAGCAAAACTTCAGGCTCATTTTTGGAGGTGGTGCAAAGATATTCCACTCTATTTTCTTCAGTGGTTTCATTCATGATCATTGTCATCTCAAATATCGTTAAAACTCAACGATGTTCTTCCGGAATAGGGAGAATATAAGGTATCTGACATGATAATTTAGTACCATTCATACAACGAGGAGCATGCCAATGCTCTTAATCAGGTTGGATGGACCTGAAGTTGTTGCTAGAGATGTGATTTAGGCATAAAGTTAGTGTGCGTAGTATTGCATTCATCCAGACAACTAACTTTCCCACATTCATACCTAATCACATGTTTAATTGAATTTGGTCACATGTTTTAAGGAACATGATTCAATTAACTCATATTCAAGGACAATATCAATAAGATTATCCATAACTAAACAAACACCAAATGTGAATCCAAGAACATAGAAAAATGTTCACAAAGTAAATGGTTTATTAAGGGGATTCGGCCGAAAAGGCCATCCATGTCAAAATTATGCTCTTCCAAAGGTGTTCGGTGGAGCAAAATTAGTTTCACATATTGACTACAAGAATGATACTTCTTAATGACATTGGTAGATACACGAATAGGTGCATAACCAATGATCTATTCAATCGAGATGGAAGTAGATTTTGCAGGGTTAAGGTTTGGAAATATTATCCCTTATTCTTGAAGTTTTAGGTCTTAGGTACCAAGGATCATGCTTCGAGAGTGATGCCACACATTGGCAAGCCATGATTCTATCATATGTTGTAAAAAAAAAAAAAAAAAACTCGAAATTGGATCATGAGAGAGACAGACCCAAACTTGGGTTCGGTAGGCTCCAGCCGAAGCTGAAAGGGTCTGTTCGGTAGGCCTTTGCCGAAGTAGAGCAATATTGTTCGGTGCAACTCTACCGAAGCAGAGCATGCCCTTCGGTGCATCCTTGCCAAAGTAGGGTACCACCATTCGGTAGGCTGTGACCGAACTGGGTTAAGTCATTCGGTAGACTCCAGCCGAACTGGGTCTATATTGTTCGGTAGACTCCAGCCGAAGCTGGGTCTATACCTTTCTCTCACGTTTGTGGTAGTAATCTGATATGAGAATTAGTAAACTTTCGATTTCTACACTACTGCTTTAGGAGCGAGTTAGCAACATGGAAGGACGATAAAAGTATTCTCTAGTAAAAAATTCGATTGGATTTATACACTTCAAAGTTGTACTCATTCATGAGCATAATCATGGTGTGCATTAGGCAATGTCTTTCACGATTAGATGGTCCATAGAAGCAAGCCAAAGAGCCATGGAATCCTCGTTCGGGAGTTACTTCCGTTGGTAATACTTCGGGCATAAGTCTTCGAATAAAGATCATGGCGAAGGCTTATTCAGCTCTTCCATGTCATCGTTGGCTTCAATGGTTTCTCAGCTACTTGATAGTCAAGCGGAGATTCACATCTCGTACCCACATAAAGTGGTTTCGATCAAGAAACGTCCAAATCAATGAAATCAAACTTGTTATGGTTCGACAATCCACTGAGTGGAGGGAATAAGATTGTGATTGGTGCTATGGAAATAAGATATCCATAAGCATCAAAGTTAGAACATTCGAGTTCTAAGACATGGTTTACATGAAAAATGTCGGGCTTTCATGGGTGTATTGTTTTATGAAAACTTCGGGCTTCAAAGGCACTAAATTTGAAACTACAGGTTCAATTTAGTTTATGAACGTTTAGTTCATAAAACAGAGGTTCTGACAAGAACATATAATACAATATCCAACTAAGTGTAGTGGATTTGGGTTGCTTCAGGAACTCAAGTGTGAGTGCTTCGGGACTACGAAAGTGAGTCAACAGTTCAAAGAAAAGGAAATAATTTATTGAATCGTTAATTGCCAAAAAGTGGACTTCGGGCTAATAATTATGGATTAATTGTCAGATTAATGGACTACTGGTCACTTTAATTAATTCAATAGATTGTAACCATCTAGGTTTGATCGTAGATGCAAAATAATAACATTCGGGTTAATATTAGCTTGAATTTTTGGCTTCGGGCCAAGCGATAATAAAATTATAACTTGATAAGCGTTAATCAATAACATCCCAAAAATTATAAGAGTATGGTTATGAAGCAGGACTGCCAAAAACAGGGCATTGGGTTCGAAAAAATTGCAGCCTAATTCGGTGTTTTGGTTGCCGTGCGCAAGGCAAGGCTCTACAAGCTGGCTTCGTTTTGGGCTGTGGCAAAGCAAGCAAAGCTTACTGCAAGTGGGCTAGAGCGAGGACATAGCCCAACAAGGCTTGCAGGCCTGCTGGTGGACTCGGCCTGGGTTGTCGGTCCATGGCGCCCAAATGACATCGTTCTATGGTGGCATGGCTGTAGGCCAGCCTATTCGACGACGTGGTGTGGAGCCGCGAAAAAAAAAAAAATAATTCCCAGATTTTGTTTTTTTGTTTTTCCAAATTTCTAGGGTTAAAAACCCCAATTGCTTCTAAATTAATTTTGATGCTTTGACTCACAAATTCCAAATAGCATAATTGCGTATTGCATGAACAAATATATATATTGACAAAATATATGAACACATATGCAATATATATATATATATATATAATTGAAAGGAAAATATAAATATAGGGAGTTCATGAGGAACACATATGTTTTCATGTTTCACGGTCATTTCAAATATCTTAATTTATTTTAAAAGAACCTGATTAGCAGAAAACAAATGAGCCTTTGAATTTGTAGAAGATCATTCTCAGAAACTCAAAATTGCATCTCCAATGCATTGTATCACTTTCAACAAAGAAAAAATAAATTGAATCAATAACATGTTAATCAATTTAATAAACTAATAAATTAATCATGAAAAGAATAATTATGGAGGTCAGAAAGAGAGAGGAGGTGAGGCATAGAGAGAGAAGAGGGATATGTGTAATTGTGAAGTGTGTTCTATTCCATGCCATTGTTGCTTTATTTATAGTAGTAGGGAAAGTTAATTCTTTACCCTAATAGAATTACAACTCTAATAAGATGTTAACTACTAAAGGGAATATTCAAAGATATTCCTAGATACACTAGAATTTACACAATCACATTCCTAATCTAATAGGACTGCAACAATAAAATCTTTAATGTCAATAAACTTAAAGTAATTGTTTTTTACTTGATTACTCTATGAATTATAAGCAGTTCCAAATTATGGGCAGGTTGCTCTTACACGTTACAAGCAACAAGTCGTTGTAATAACCAACAAACGTCGGCCTACAAGGAATGTTATAGCCACATTAAAATTATTGTTTTAGATATTCATTTTAATTTTGACGGCTTCCACTTAAGGGTGGTTTGGTATGGGATCCCGAATTCCAAACCAAAAATTTTCGGGACGGGAATTTGAAGACCAATCCCAAACCAAAATTTCGGTATTCCTAATTTTTGGGAATCCCACAAATATTTCGGGATGGTTTGGTATTTCCAAATTTCATACAAATTGAAATAGTAATCATTCATACCAAGTTAAATTAACATGCAACCAAAATAAAATAAGTAACAAATCCAAAAGCAAAAAAATAAGTTACAAACCTAATATGTTCGAAACTAATAATACAATTTTTTGATTTCGTGTTGAAGAAATAGACATATTTGTAGGAGGTTCATACTGGCAAATGTGGCGATAAAGGGCTATGGTTACTACCTTAGACCACACCAGTTATATTGTTACTAGTAGTTAGCAACAATTAAATGTATAATAAAACATATATAAATAAGGGAAGTGTTATTAATACTCAAAAAATCTCATTCTACACTCCTCACAAGTGTATTTTTATTTCCAAATATAGAAGGTTTGGAATGTAGAATGAGATTTTTGGAGTGCCAATAACAATTCTCATAAATACTATATATATATATATATTATTTATTTTCGGTTCAGTATGGGGTTATCGAAAGATTGAGTAGAGAATAATGAATCTCATATCGAAATTTTGGGATTGGTTCAGCATTTCATCCCGAAAATTTTGGAAATTTTGGTTTGGAACTTTTTTTGGTTTGGGATCGAGATTTTTTTTGTTTGGTTCAGGATTTTTGCGATTTTTTTTCCAGCCCTACTTTGACTTATGGCATTTTTTAAATAGTAAAAATATTTTAAGTTGATGGAGAGATGATGTCATAAACATGTCAACAAGTAGATGGCCTCACTTATGCCACGTGACACCTAGCATTTTTTAATGAATTTGACAAAACGTAACAAGCTGAGATGAAAATGAATTTGACACCTAGCATTTTTTTAATAAAGTGTGACGCAATTAAGTTTTAAGAGGTAAAATGAGATTAAAGTAAAGTTATGAGAACCATATATATACATATATATATAACAAAAAAAAAACAAGAAAAAAAAAACTAAGTTTGTAGTGACACCTGCTCTCCCCCGCCCCCTAATGCACCTTTCTTTTATCAAATCTTCGGGACATATGACCCCGCTGGGTTGGGTGGCCGAGTTAGCACCCTTCGTTGCCTCTGCGAAATGTCAATATATGAATTTTTCATTATTCGTTATATACAATTCTTACGAGAGCTAGAAAAGCGTCTACGGGTAAACCCTCCCTCAATGTTGGTAATGAAGGTAAGATCGTAAGAGATGACAGTGAAGAAGATGGGGTGGGGAAGTTTGGTTTTTTTTTCAGTGTTGATTTATAATTGGTTGACGAAATTAATAGGTTTAAAAGGACTTTTTACATTTAAACTTAACTGAAGGAAAACGAAAATCACAATATTAATTAACATTGCTGACAGACTTCACAACATGGTCACTCATTGTGACACTAACTCCACCCTCTTTCTTTGTTTAATAATATCGTTTGTCAAAAAAGAATTAACATTGCTGACGGACTTCACAACATGATCATAAGAAAAAGGGAAATTTTATTTGAACCCATCTAACCTCTTTCTACACCCAACTTACTCTCTTCACCCATATTGTTTTTTATTAAAGAATTAATATCTCTTTAAACCCAAATTTATTACTTAAACTACCATCTCAAACCCAATTCAAAATGTAAAATTATCTTTACACCCATATGCTAATTAGCTTATAACAATGTATGATTGGATTGAGATCAAGATTCGGGTTGAGAATGAGATTGAGACTGAGGGGTGTTGGCTCGCTGTAGGCGTTTTTTCCTGTATCTCCATGCTTACTGGAATGCATCTTTCTACAAGGCCTCTCTAGTAAGGTGACTCATACCTGCCATAAAAACCAAACTTCAACATCAATGTTATGTCATAAACCATTCCCACATGCATCCTAGACGATTTATGGCAGACCACTTATGCATATGTCACCAGTCTTCAATCGTGTATGTATACATGATGACACACCCCGATCCTAGAATCAAGGCGTGCTGGCCGTCACGTGAGCGTGACGTAACCAAAAGTGCGATGCGGAAGCAAAAGATAAAGGAATTACGAAGGAATAAAAACCAACTGTTGGAAGTATGCCCACAAAGCCACTCATTTGATGTAATAGCTTTTTGGAATACTTAATATGTTAAACTTTTATATGTTTAACGGAAGGGCAATACTTATTGTTAATCACTATTTATTGAATCATGTGTTTAATCAATAAGAGAATCCAAGGGATGTATTTGACATAAGAGATAAGTGATCTAATGAGTTAGATTAAGGAGACCTTTCTCTTATGTTCATTCCTAAAACGTTCCTAGCCATAGGATTGCCAATTGGGCATTGACAATCCGCTAAGGTTAGTATGTGTTATGTTGACTCAAACGTGAGTATGAACTAGTCTCAAGTCATTTGGTGTTGGACACTAAGACAAACACATAGGTGCTCGAAAGAGTAATCGAGTACACTGAACTGCGATTAATGAGAGTTCAAACATACATGTCATGTACGAACTCTAAGGTTACAATATGCAAATTAGTCCTTAGACCTGAGGCATCATAGATGTCTAATGGTTAGGTCCTTGATCTTTGATCATGACAAAGGCATTCCCTCGGATTGTCCACGGCATTGTTGGGGTCATGTGATCTAGTCATGTAGGCATATGAATGCACAACAAGGGATCTCTAACCTTCCATGGTGCAAGGAGAATACTCTAAAATATGATTCTAAAGTCTTTGGCCAAAGCAAATGAATATGACTAAGGAAGATGTTCCAAATCATATTCAAGGGAATCATATAAGAAAGTATCACATTGGATAGTAGACATGAAACAAACTATCACTTAAACAATGTGGTTAAGAGTATTGTATTAGAGAAGGACCGTATTGCATTGTAATTGTAACTGGATAGGTTCTCCAACCAATTCTACTTAGCTTGGGTAACCATGACATACTGCTAGGTGTCACTCATGGTTTGTGGAAGCCCTATTGATTAGCAAACACTAATCATCAAAAAGGGAGAATTGAAATGTGGTTTCAATTCACAATCGATAGTTAAGAGTAACATCGCCCACTGCCTCGCTAATTGGAACCTAATGGATCGCACACCAAATAATGATATATGTGAAGCAATTAAATGAAATGGATAAGCAATTAAATGGTTTAATTGAAGAATGGTCAAGATTAATTAATTAGTTAATTAATTATACGAAATGTTCGTATTGGGCTTTTAAGTTGGTTTTAGGGCTTCGGGGCCCAAAAGTGTTTTGGTCCACAAGGCCCATTATGTTTAAGTTGTATGACAACTAAAACAAAAATGGGCAATAAGCCCAATAACCATATAGGCCAACCATTTAGGGTGAGGGTATGCAAGTTTGCTTAATTGCAAGTTTGCCACTCACCTAAGAAATGAAGTATAAATTCATCTTTATAGCTTTGTTTTCAATTAGGGTTTTCTAAGCTACTTGGGGAAAGTTATCTAGCAAATTTACTTCCCTAAGTGATCCATTTTCATCCTCACAAATTACATCCTTGGTGAAGAGACATAGAGACATCAAACTTTTGGTGTTTTGGAGAACTAATCCTCAAATCCTCAAAGAAGCAAAGGAGCACTAAAAGGAGGAAAATCACAAGGAAGATCCAAGGAGCAAGGAGGTGACTTGAAGGCCCTCCACTTGGGTGAATCCCTTGTGTAATCAAGGATGAGCTTCAAGGGTAAAGAATCTCTAAATTCTTAATTATCTTTAATGTTGTTAAAGAGTCTTTTGGTTCACCATATACTAGGCTTTGAAAGTCATGGGTTTCATGAATTGTTTTTGGATGCATGCCTACTTTAAAGAGTTAATTGTTAGCATATGTATTCAAATGTTCATACATGTTCTTAGCTAGGACAAAATTTTTCCTTCACCAACTACTAGCAATAATATCCAACTAACATGCTAGAGTGAGTTTAAGTGTAAAACACACATATTCAGAGCATAAGTACTAAGTGCAGTCAAGTAGGACCATAACTAAATTACAACACCCGAAGGTGAGTCCTACATTTATGTAGTCTGTCAGAACGCCGTGGGAATCCTCGTGACCCACCAACACCGCTAACTAGAACCTGGAGGGGCACATATCTTGACCCAGGCCTCAATTTCATTTGGGAAAAAATCTATGGGAGTAGAGGATGAGATCATCAAAGGAGGAATGAGGAAGAAGAAATCGAGTTGAGCTAGAGCTCTATTTGGAAGCTTCGATCGTTCGATGCCATTGTCTATTGTTTAGCTAGTAAAGCTGGAACTAATATTGGTGCATTGGTATTTTGATAAACATAGGATAAATTGGAGGATTCAAAACTTCAAAATCACCATCCATCAATAAAAAAAACTTGTTTTTCTCTATAAGAGCTATTAGGGTTTTAGCCGGAATGAACGTAAGATAAACAAAGAGTGATCCTAGAGTTTAATTATAGTGTTTGGGTTTATTGATAAATTTGAGTTTTATTATTAATTTCATTTTGTACTTAATAGTAATTATGCAATAGGGTAAAATAGACAATTAACATTTAAAATTTAAGTTGGGTGTAAAAAGATGTTACATTGGTTTAAACAAAATTTCCCTAAGAAAAATAGTTTTTTTCACCATAAGTTTCAATTCAAAATTAGATAGTTACTCATCTCAGGAACATGAGAATAATTTAGCAAATATCAAATGAGCAAGAGAAAAAGAGATGAATAATTAGTACAAATGAAATCAAGAAAAGAACAAAAATCCGTCCCAGTCACAAGCTCTCTCTGTGCTTATCAGTGTTGAAAATTCCCAGATCAGAGTAAGTGCAGTCTCATCATACTGAACCAGGTCTCCCACAAGTCACAAACCTCTCGCTCCTCCTCAGATTTTTAGGGTTCCGGTTCTCTTTTGGGCGTTTGAAAACTGTTCTTTCAGGTCAGCTTTCTTCCCTCTCACTCTCTCTTTTGCCCTTTCAGTTTGTTCTGAATTTTGTTATTTGTGTTTTCTGTTTGTTTATTGTGAACTTTAAATTTTCAGTTTGCTCGATGTAAGCAAACATATTACGTTTTACTGATGATTCCAAGATTTGGGTTGGTTTAGGTTAGTTGAATTTTACATTTATTTCTAAAGAAATTGAAAGCAAGACTCTGAAGTTTCGTATTTTCTTGGCTAGCTATTAAACAATGGGGGATTTCACTGTGGCTGGTTGGTTGTGTATATCTTATGGTCTTTTTAGTTTTTGGGTATCTGAAATTTTCCTACTGCTGAAAAGATTGGAATTTGGAACGTAGGTGGGTGCTGCGAAACCCTATTTTTCGCGCTGTGAAGTGTGAGAAAATTAGGGGTTTGATTTGTAATGGGAGTGGAAGAAGGAAACAGCAATGACGATAGTATGGAATGCGATAAAGAAGTTGAATGCTTGAAGAGTGAATCCAATGGATTTGGAAATTGTAATGACATTGCCAAAGGCAGCTCTGGTGCAAGTGAGCGTGTTCGAACTTATAAAAGGCGGAGGCAGGCGAGGTTCCATTGGGATAGCAGGTCACAGGATGATGGGGGAGCTGATGTGGAATCATCGAGTCAATTGGTAGACCAGGTGCTTCCTCTAGCTCTTGCTCTGTGCTAGTATTTCATGTTGACAAAAACCATATTCTTTATTAATAAGACAATTTTGTAAAGCAGGACTGTAGTATTCTAGTATGTTCGCTGATCTCCCTTCTCCCTTGTAATTTTTTGTGTTGAGTTTTAACGGAATTCGACTTGAGCAATGGTAAGCTGTACTTAGTTTAGACAGAAAAATTAGCTTATGAATCGCATCCTTATGAAAAATTTACAACAAGGCTCGTAAATTTTGAGCGCCCAATGAGTTTCTTAGTTTTTTAACTCAGAACAATGAAGACTTGGGGAGGATCACAAAGAGGTTGGGATATGAACAAGTTAACTTAACCATCATTACTTTTCTCATTAACGCATTTGAGAGCTCATTAGGCTATTTAGTGGGCACTGTTAGTAGGAGGAAAATGAGAGATGTTTATTTTTCAGGGATAAGTGTGAAACAGAGTTTATTGATTGCAAGTTGAATTTTTTTGCTTTATTATGGGTAATCATTTTACTTGAAGCTTTGAAAACTGTGATTAAAAATTGGAGCAATGTATGAGCATTCTTCCCTGGATAACGAAATACCTCATTGTGGTACTCTACAATATGGCTAATTTAGCTATGATGAGCTACAAATGTGATGTAATCTACACTGTTCTGGAATAAAAGATTTATGTACACACAGATATATGTATGTCTTCAGTTACCACTCCTTCAATCCAGCCAATTGTACTATTTGGTCCTTGGTTTCCTCATTCACTATGTTTGATTTCTGCAGCGTCTAAAGGAACCAGTGCGCACAGATATACACAATAACTCTTGTGAGCAAGTCCATGTTCGCATGAATAGTTCAGATGCACGTTCAGATAGGCACTGGACAACTTCCGTACTGGAGAACATGTATCAGTCACTAGGTGATGATGAAGGTGGTGTACAAGTGTGCATACGAGAAGCGATTGCGCATTTTCGAGAGGTTGATCACACAACACAAGTTAAGGTTTGTGCTGCAACCAAGAGTCCATGTGTTCTACATATGATTGTAGATTTATAGGCTTATGGTCATTCCTTTCATACTTTCGAGTTTCAAAACAGTATGATTTTTAAATTTTCTGTTATATTTATTGTTTTTGCAGGAATCTGGTCATCATAATGAGGATAGGCACCGATACTGTTTTCTTACACGGTCTATATTGAATAGATCTCAAAATGCCGCCAGCAGGCATGCTGGTGTTATATCTAATGGATCTTCAAATAAATCAAATCATCATACGGTTACCGCGATGTGTCAGCATGCTTTTTATAATGTTTTAGTTTCAGAAAAGTTTGCCTCGTTGTGCAAACTGCTGCTGGAAAATTATCAAGGAATCAAGGATGACAGCATTTTTGACTTTAGTCTTATAAACTCAAGGATGAAAAGGGGAGATTATGAGCACTCGCCTATGCTCTTCTCAAATGATATGCAACAGGCAAGTTGGAGAGTCTTATGTCGTAGCTGTGATGATAATGAATGCTTAATTTTTGGTTAATATCATGGTGTGAATGTAATAATATGTGGTGTCAAGATTAAATGGTTAAGTCCGTTAATGATTATGAAATGGCACTTCATATGGTTATCATTTTGGGAATGGTTATGATTGATGTATTTTCAGAATGCTCTCCATTAACTGGCTGGAGTTGAAGGTATTGGTTGGTGAAACCTGTTTAAACATTATGTCTCCGAATTCAATGTGTGCTGAAAACGCACACTCAATTGGTTAATCTGCTTTAGTAAGGCGTATCATGTTTATGGAGTGAGATTTACTGCTCTCTACAAATACAGATTTAAAATCCCTCTTCGCGAAAACACTCATTAACTCCAATTCATTAAAAGGTGATTTCGATAGTAAAATGATCTGGAGGCATGATTGATCTCATCACATGAAATATTTATGAGTGAAAAAGATTCTGTAAATGTAAAGTACCAGAAAGCTATGCATACAAGCAAAGGTTTGGATATTAGTTTGGAAAGTCATGGCCTATTAATGTTCCCAAATAGCGTATGGCTTATAATCTTTATATCCCTGCTTTTAGTTTCTTGCAACGTTTTGGTGATCGTAAATTTTGTTGGCTAATGTATGTGTCATGGTGAGACAGAGGTACCTGGAGACAGTGATCACTTGTGGTTGCTTTCCTTTTGAATGACCACCTGTCTGATGCTTGTTAGATGATATATGATATATGATTCTGATTTCTTTTTCTATATGCATGTGAATGGTATACACTTTGGAACTCTCCCACCTGTTTCACTATTTATATGTTAAAGTCTGAATTGTCTTATCATACTCCGTCTTCTTTTTTGTATCAATTTAGTATTTACATATTCCAAACCTGAGTGTTCTGCAGGTATGGATAAAGCTTCAAGTGATTGGTACCGACTTGATTTCTCTTGCAAAAAACCTCTCGGACATGTCAAGGGCTTCTTACAATGAACAGGTTAGGTGATTCTATTGAGAGATCTCTAGTCCATATACCTGAAGATTTAGTTTATAGAAATCTATTAATTCTAGAAATAACTTATTGTATGTTCACTCTCTGGTGTTGTAAGCCTGATCTCACAAATTATTTTATCTGTCATCTCAGGTGGGGGGTTTGGTCCACAATACAATGAAATATGGAAAAAATGAGGTACAAGAGTTTTATATTGCCTATTTTCCTCTTGCTTACTCGTCACTTGTAGGAATTTGGCCTCTTTCAAGTTTCATGTCTTTTGGGATATGTGAAAATAGTGATTTGTCGTTCACCAAAAAAAAAAATAATAGTGATTTGTCTAATTATTGTGATGAGATGCGTCACCTGACAATGAAAGAATTCTGAAAACAATTTTCAGGGAACGACATGTCTGGCTAAATGCATTGTCATTGTCAATCTACTTTGGTGTCTCGCTAAATGCACCTCAGTTATTATGATTATGATTTTTGTTTTTTAAGGTATTGATAAGCCTAGTTTTCAGGATTATTCTAACTTTTGTCACTTTAAAACAGTTCTACCCCTTGGGATCTGACTTTCACACTAAAGTGAAGCAAACAGAGGATTGTTGTGTGCACAGTGTATGCACTTGCAGGTGCTGCGGATGCTGTACAAATGGGAAGGATTGTTTAGTATGTGATTCATGTGAGGAGATGTACCATATCTCCTGCATTGAGCCTGCTGTCAAACAGATTCCTCCAAGTTGGTATTGTGCTAGGTGCACTGCAAGTGGTCTTGGATCATCCCATGAGAACTGTGTCATGTGTAAGAAGTTGAATGTGGCCAAGACTCTAGTTGATGGAGTTGGAGGTGAAAGTGTTTCTACAGACGAAGAAACAGTCAATGAGACGGGTCAAAATTCAAAATTGAGTGCAGATGATGGAATCCAACTATTAGAAGAAAGCAAAGAAATTTGCAAGACTTGTGGACTTGTGGTTAAAAACGGTGAGAGTTTGAGGATATGTGGTCATCCATACTGCCCCAAGAAATATTACCATATGAGGTGTCTGACAACTAACCAGTCAAGATTGTACGGTCCCCGATGGTACTGCTATTCTTGTCTATGCAGAAGTTGTCTCACTGATAAGGATGATGATATGATTGTGCTTTGTGATGGCTGTGATCACGCGTACCACCTCTATTGCATGGAACCACCACGGACCTCTATTCCAGTTGGAAAATGGTTTTGCAGAAAATGTGATGCAGGAATTAAGGCCATACGCAAGGCAAGAAAGGCTTATGATAAGAAAGAAAAGACAGAGAGAGAGAAAGACGAAGGATCAAAGAAAGAAAAATGCGATGACAGGGAATCAGAACGAGGTAGAGGGGGTATGGAGGTGCTTCTCTGCGCAGTCAATACTCTAGATAATGAAGAGGTTATGAAGAGTAAAAAAGAATGAGACAGTTTTCTGGGGACGACATGTTTTTTGTGAGTAACGATTTTGATTTTTGTAGGTCTATCTCAAGGCTAAGAAGTCTGTTAGTTTTCGTTGGGGGCGATATTTTGGTAGGTTATAAATTCTGTTAGATTCTGCTTATTTTTGGATAACTCAGCGAAAGACAAGATACCAGAATGGCTGTAAATTTAGTTTCTTTGTTGCTAAAAGTGCAGTTTAAGAAAACAGGACGGCAACTCGGTAAATGATCATTTGAATAGCCAACATTGAACAAACTGGTGGTTTCTACTTTTGTAAGTGCTTAGTTTTGAAAGGTATCAGAAAGTAATTTTCGCGCTTATGTTGTAAAATGATGAAAGCTGATAAAATTTCGATAACTAATGGAACACTTTTTGAACATTTTAAGTTTCTTATTGGATTTTTCTTGTGGTTTTATATTTTGGTACATGAAGCTTGATATAACTTTTGGAAATGCTTCTTTGTGCACGAATCTATTCTTCTTTGAGATTCTGTATGGTGGACATGGACTGGTACTTCATCCATACTACAATGCTTGTGATTTTTTTGTTTTAGATTTACTCTTATATAATTGCGAAGTCTATTTTATTGTATTTTATTTTCTGTAAAAGTGTCCATATTATAAGTTTACTGCATATTATAAGTTTACTGCCGGCCCTTTGGAACCAAGTTTTTAGTTTTGGATTGTACTCATGGTTGGTTGTAATATTCTTTGTAATCATAATATTCTTAAAATTGATATTTTTTGATATGGATGGCCTTGTTGGCCGAATCTCCTTAATAACTGATAAGCTCATATTTATACATATTTTACATCAAATTCTCTCGTCTTTTCTTAGTTAGTTTCTTATATTTTTGAGCTATTTACTATGTTTTTTGTGTTTTTTAGTATTTATCTAGTAAATAAAATAAATATTGCACAAGTGAGATTTTAAGTGATAAAATCGTCAAAACTGTCTTGCCCACTATTTTTGGCTAATAAAAATAAGATAGTATTATAAATATATATTTATATATATTTATATATTTATATATATTTATATATTTATATATTTATATATATTTATATATATATATATATATATATATATATATATATAAAAGATGTGAACGTGAATGTGCAGTGGGATGGCAGAAATAATTTAATAGAGCACGCGTGGGAGACAAGGAGAAAAGGCAGACAAAAAGAAGGAAGGCAGCTAGGCTGCCATTTTGCAGAAAAGAATAAGAAGTCAGTTTTGCGCAAGGAGTGTGGACAGAGGGGGGAGAAGGAAAGAAATCACGACAGGAGTTGCTGCCTCTGCAGCGAAGGCATGCTGCCTTAGCTGGAAAGAAGACGCAGAGCACCACGGAGGGCCCTTTTGGGCGCTGCCTTGTTCAGGCGCGGGGAGAAGAAAAACAAAAAGCAAGCTGCCTTGCCTTGGCAGCCAGCGAGAGGAGAGAGACTCGACAGAGAAGCAAGACGCGGACGTGGCGCACGCAGCTGGCAGCGAGACGTGCAGGCAGGGCGTGGAAGTCAGCGCCTGGCGAGAACCAGTGTGGCTGCCTTTGTGCAGCGGAAGAAGTGAAGGCAGGCGCTGCCTTGGCAGCGAGGAAGCTCGCAGAACAAAACAGAGAGCAGGAGCACGCTGCCAAAGACGCAACAGCTGCGCAGAGGAGAGTAGGCTGCCCTTGGGCAGCGGGGGAGAGGAGGAACTGCGACAGGAAACAGGACGCACAAGGCGCTGCCTTGCGCAGCTAAGAAGTGAGCAAGGTCAGACGCGAGACAGGGGCAGGAAGCCTCGGGGGAGGAAGGCTCGGCTTTTGGGAGGCGTTGACGCGGGGAGTCAGAGGCATAGCTGCCTTGTGGCAGCTTAAAAGGAAGAGGACAGCGACGTGCAGGGGCGAGACGTGGAGAAACAAAGAAGAGCTGCCTTGCCTTGGCAGCTGACGAACAGCAGGAAAGGAGCAGCGAGGAGGCTCCTCGGGGAGGCCTGGTGCAGCTGGTTATAAAAGAAGACACCTTGGCGCTGCTTGGAGGCTGACGCGAGGAAGCTGCAACAGGCGGACGAAGACAGCTTGCGCGCGGAAGGAAGGAGAGGTCAGCACCGGGGAGACAGTCAGTGCAGCAAGTGCTGCCTTGGCAGCACGTGTAAGGAACGCAGGAATCCTGCCTGGTCAGCACGGCAGCAATCCTGCCTGGTCAGCACGGCAACAGTGCAGGAAGCGCAACAACACTGCAGTCCTCATTCGGTTTAATCCTCCAACTCACGTTTTATTCCTGTTTAATTTTAATAATGTATAACTAATTTTAGTTTGGCTAGAGTTTAATTCAAAACCATGGATATATTTGTAATTTGAATTGATTACCTTCAGTTGTGATTTCTGAGTTCTGATTTAATTTGCTTAACTGCTTGATTGATAACTTATTTTTGTTTGTCGATTAAGGATGCATACTTAATTTACATGCATGAATTTGATGCTAGAATATAAGTGAATTTCACCTAATCGTTATGAACTTATATTCACAAGTAGTAAAGGTTGTTGACCACAATCGTGTTAAGTAAATTCTTGGCATAAATTTCATGCAATTCATAGTAATGAGTGCCTCGTCAATGCTTATGATTTTCATAGAACGTAATGATTCTTGCTTGTATCTCTATTATGCAATTCATGTAGGGAACTTGTGGGGAATGTTTTGGGTTGTCGTATGCAATCATCCAATCCATTAACTTAAGGAAAATCTGAGAATTAGTTTATGCAATTCATGGTTAATTTGGGGCGTTGAGAATTTACAATTTATTGAAAGAACAACTGAAAATCAATTTAGGTTGCATATGTGGCATGTGTGGAGAATAATCCTCTAGCAAATCCGTCATTTATCATTTTACCTTAATTTTATGTTTTTGTCAATTTTGTAATTTATTTAAGTTTAATTTACTTTTCATCAAAATCAATCCCCCATTTTATTTTAAAGTGTTAGATTTATTAGAAATCATTTTAGTTTGTGTTTTCTTAAGTCTTGAGTTGTTTTGAGTCTTTTGATTTATTTTAGTTTATTTGTTAGTTTAATTTTGAGTTATTATATTTAAGTGTTTTGAGTCTAGTTTAATGTTTTAAATTTTGTTTTTACGTTTTTAATTTAATTTTACTTTGGTTAGCATCCCTAGTTAATCCCCGGCCTAGAACGATCCCTACTTACATCATTACTACAACTGTCACAAATAGGGTTTAAATTTGTGCGTTAATTTATTTTCGCATCAAATTTTTGGCGCCGTTGCCGGGGATTAGCAAATTTGCTAATCCTTTGTTTATGTTTTTGTTTGTGTTTTATTTTATTTTATTTTAGTTTATTTGTGTTTATTTTATGTTATTTTATTTTTGGTTTGTTATGTCTTTTACTTTTGATATTTGATTTAGTTTTCTTTCTTTGATTTTAGTTACAAATGGAGCAAGACCTGGATTCTACTAGCATTCAAGATCTATTGGCACATCTCACTGCTCAATTAACTCATAATGCCGAATGGACCACAATGCCAAGTGTCCCTACACTTGATGTGCCCTATGGACAACGATATCAAGGTCCTCAATTTTCTGCAAATGAAGATGTTTGGGGATATCAGGGTCATAACCAATCAAGGGGCAACATGTTTTCCAACGCTTACAATTCGGATTGGAGAGACTACTCAGATTATATGTGGGATGAACCTCAACACTTTCAACAAAGTGGATATTGGCAAGAAGACGCGTTCTATTCAAGACCTATGCAGCTACCACAGCATCCCCCACAGCAATTCCAATCAAATCAAAGTATGCCCGTGGATTATAATCAAAGGCTTGATGAATTAATTTCTTTGGTGCAAGGCTCACAAAACGAAGAACAATTACAGCCATCAGAGGAGTACTATCAATGGCCATGTGCACCACCACATCCACCACAACAATCAACCCAATTCAATTCAGGTACATCCTTGGATAATGATACACTTAATAATTTACTCACCTCTTTGAATCAGGGAGTAGAAAATCAAAACCAGGAGATGCAAGACCGAGTCAGAAGAGTGGACGAATTGGATATGCATGTTGGGCAGATTATGGAATTCATGGCACAGCTTCAAGAGCAAAGTGAGGTCTCCAACTCAACTCTTGAAAATTCAAAGGCAGAAAGTGAAATCGATGAAGCCATCACTTTGGGAAGTGATATGGAGGATGAAGTTGTTCCAGAACCATCCAAACATAGCCCGAACATGGATGAATTGCCGCTTCAAGAAGAAGATGAGGATGACTACTTGGGCAGTTTAGAAGAATTCTTGTCGCAAACCCCTCAAGTCCTTATGTCATCCAACTCAGGTGAGGAGGTTCTAAGTTCATTTCATTCTAACATCGTTCCACCAAATGTCATTTTTCCTTGCAGGTTTTTAAATCCCAAGGAAGAAGTGAATGAAAAAAATGTTGTGGAAGTTCTTCCAGAGGTGCAAAATGAGATCCCAATTCTTGGTGCACCAAATCATGTTCCCGATGACGTTGAAACATTCAAAGAGATTTCTACACCAAGAAGAGGGATTCCAGAAAATGAGGTGGCCGGAGAATTTGTTGAACATATCAAAGAGGCTGTGCATGAGACAATCAAGCCCAAAGCAGTTGAGTTTGATGACACGGGACAAGCCACAACCATCATAGTAAACCTGGCCAAGTTCAAAGTCCCGGAAACGTTCAAAGACGTGGTGTTTGTAATTGAGTTTGAATGTGACTGTAAGCCATCTTCTCCATTTTTAATTTTAATTTATACTAACTTTTTTCTGATTTTGATGATTCAGGCACCCACTCTTGAATTTAAACCATTGCCGGATCATTTCAAGTACCACCGTCCGTTCAAGGATAAACCCATGCATTTGAATAATGAAGGGAGGCCTAGGAATCACCCACAATCAGATTTGCATTCCTAATCCCTTCTCTTTACTGAATTTATTTTACTGTATTTAGTTCTTTCATTGTTTGTTGGCTCTTGTATGAATTTATTTTACGTTGATTTCTTTTTACGTTGATTTCATTTTGTTTTGTTTAGTTAGTTGTGATTTTTGTTTAGAAAGTTAAACTTAGTCTTTTTACTTTGTTTTACTTATTGTTGTGTTTTCTTAATTAAGTTGTTAAAAATACATAAAAAATTAAAAAAAATTAAAAAAATAAAAAACATAAACATTCATATAAATAAAAAAATAAAAAAAATAAAAAAAAAAAAAAAAAAAAAAACTTAAATGCATAAATTTTTTTTACAATAACTTGTAATTTAATTTCGTTCATTGGTCATTGGTTGGTGGTGCCTCGGAGGTCGACGGAGCCCCTGAAAGACGAAGCGCCAGAGCTGGATCATTCAGAGCCTCAATACTTGGTGCTGCTCCCGAGGACGAAGGCAACACAAACCTCGGGAGTAACGCCATAAACCGTTGATGATCACTCTGAATCCGCACTTCGGACTCCTGCATCTGATCCAGCTTCCTCTTCATGCTTGTGGAGTAATTGGTTGCGAGCATGTGCAAATCCCTGTTCTCATGCCTAAGCACTCTGACCTCCTGCCGAAGACTAGCCACTTCAGCCATCAACGACTCCACCTGACGAGTTCGTGCAAGAAGGCGCTGGCCCATGTTTGATACTGAGCCTGCGCATCGGACGCTGTAGGCCATAGAGTCCTGGACAGCTAGTTCGTCGGACCGCCTAGAAAGTATCCTAGTGTCTCTAGGAGTGAGCAGATTTCTGGCCACCACCGATGCGGTTGTTTCATTCATCATCATGGAATCCCCAACGGTAAGAGGACCATTCGGGGATATGAAGGACGGCTGCCAAATGTTGGTTGGAGAAGATATATCACTATCTTCCCCAACATTCAAGTTAAGGCGACGGTCAGAAGGGCAAGACATTTTCTGAAGGTGTTGAGAATGAAGAGTCGGAATGATCAAGATTAAAAGAAATGCAGGAGGAAGTGTTTACAGAAGGGAGTGTTTACAGGGGGAGCTTAAGTGTGTTGTGGAACAAAAATGAGCGTTCTTATAAGAAGAAGAAATTGTTGAGGCATCACTCAGCAGTCGAAGAGGCGCCCTCTCGCAAATCGAAGAGCCGTGCTCCTTTCTCAAAAGCCGGATTCTTTTCTCAAAAGCGGCGTCGCCGTTCTCAAAAGTCGGTTCCTTTCTCAAAAGTCGGACGCCGCTCTCTCAAAAGTCGGGCGTCTTTATCAAAAGTCGGAGCGGTCAGGAATCACGAGGCGAACAGCTTTTCCAATTTTGTCGTCACTCGTCACGCGCGCTGTCAGCTTTGCGCAAATTACGGGTGGCTTTTTCAGAAAGCGCGTGACCTGTACTGTTCATCCATCCACCGGCTGCCGACAGGGGTAAAAGAATAGTTTCGGTTGTGAAGAAAAGACCTATAAACGTCTACCTTCGCATCCATTGCAAAGGCAAACTCTCTCAGCACTTCTTCATCTCCGAAATTTTTCATCTCCGAAAATGCCTTTCCATCAAACCCTCTCGAGTTTCTCTGTGTTTCTCATTCCCTGGGATACCTTTGCAAATAAGTCATCTAGAGCTAGAGTATTTCATATCATGAAGGTTGAAAGCAAGAGTATCTCATATCACGCTTTCTTCCTGTCCTTGTCCT
Source organism: Malus fusca (assembly GCA_035220775.1). NCBI lineage: Eukaryota > Viridiplantae > Streptophyta > Magnoliopsida > Rosales > Rosaceae > Malus > Malus fusca. The sequence goes on along the minus strand of CM069066.1, from coordinate 15,395,360 downwards.
TGTCTTTGTGGCAAGGAGAAAGCGGGCAATCAGCCAGCACTCGGTGTCAATCTTCCAATCTAGGAACCGACTGCCTGGAAATCCTTCCTGATTGCTTACCTAGCATTGCTCTCGAGTGCTCTTCTTCAACCACTGATGTACTTCCGAAGAAGTCGCCACATCTGCCTGGAGAACAGACGTGGCAAGTGAAAATGATACTTGAAGCATGTGGAGACAAGGTGCTGCTTCATCTTCAAGATCAAGTCTCATTTTCCTTGCTAAGAAGTTCCCCAGCCCAGTTCAAGCATACACCTGTGGAACGATACTTCTTCAAAAGCAAAAGTATCCCATATCATCAGAGTCAGAGGCAAAGATTTCTCATGGCATGCTTTTCCTTTACCCTTGCTCTTGGCTACGGGGCAAGGTGAAAGAAAGGCAATCGGTCGGCACTTGGACAGATTGAACAAAGAAGCAGACCACCACCTATTCCTCGTGCCTACCTGCCATGCAGAAGAACAAAAAGAGAAGAATGTAGCCTGCAGACTCAATCAACCCGGCAGAAGGAGTCTGAGTTGAAACCAAGAGCTCGAGAAGCTTCAACAACACCACCAATCAAGTCTCATTTTCCTTGCTAAGAAGTTCCTGAGGCCAGTTCAAGTTCAAAGCTGTGGAAAGTCACCAAACAGGACCAATGATCACTTTTTAGTTTTATTATTATCTTTTATTTTCATTTTCAATTTTTCGTTTGTTTGTTTTTTCTTGCGTGCTTAACTGACTTATTTCTTTTCTTTGCAGGAACTTTTGGTTATTTCCACCCTTGAAGTTGATTGCAAAATTTTAGCTTGGGGGGTCATCGCTTGATTTTCTGCAAATTAGGGAAGTTTTCAGTCCTATTGCTTTATTTTGTTTCTTTATATTTATCTTTTTCATTTTTATTTGCATTTTATTATATTTTCTGACATTGGGGACAATGTCTAGTTTAAGTGTGGGGGTAAAGAGTATGAAAAATGACCAAATTGAAAATTTTTGTACCTTCGACTTTGAACTGGTTTCATTTGTTTCCATGTTATTGCTTTGTTTTCTTAATTAGTTTTGTTTTTTTTTTTTTTTTTTTTTTTTTAAAAAAAAAAAAAAAAAAAAAAAAAAAATTCGGAAAATTTTAAAAATCCAAAAATATTTCCTTGTTTTCCTTATTGTTTTGAATTAGTTTTTTTTGTTAGTTTCCCCGACCCAATGATATAATTGGATAAAATTTGAATCATGATTATCAAGAACTTAGTTAACATGTGTTGTGTGAAATTCCTAATTCTCGTGTTAGTTTGTACATATTTGATCATCCTTGAAAAACCAAATGCACATAGCCTTGTTGATGTGAAATTAAAGCATGATTTTAAGCTCCATATGTGAATTTAGTGACCATATACATCCTATGTGAGTTTTTTATTGAGCCTATTGAAAGTGTGTGCATTTTTCATACACTCCTATTCTTTCATGTGTGATGAACTTATGTGAGATACATCTCTAGAACTTGCATAACGATCTTTCGAAATTTTTGTCATTGATTGCATGAACTTGAAAATGATAGAGGCATTAGGTTTACCACCATGGCCCAAATAACCTTGTTCCCAAAGAAAAATGATATCATTAGATTGCCAATTTGAGCCGTATTTGTGAGCCTTTTATTTCTTATCACCAGATATGTCTACCCTTATGCCTGAAATAATTTTCCTTACCCTTTCCAAGCGAGCAATGCAAGATTGTCTTATGTGAAATGTTTGTGAAGTACTTTGAAGGTGTTTGGCAAAAGAATAAGTGTGGGGGTTTTTCATATTTGTTTCTGTTTAAAAAAAAAAAAAAAAAAAAAAAAAAAAGAAAAGAAAAAGAAAGATTGTATACAAAGAAAATAAAAAGTTTTTAAAGTTTCAGTTTATGGGTGTGGTTGGAGGTGACTTGTAGAATAGCTGGAAATGTTGAGTTCTTATAAATCTAAAGAAAAAATCGCTTGCAATGTAGCTTGGAACTTGTGTTTTCCTATTCTTTCGTTTCAATAACTCTCGCCCTAAGCCTCATTACATCCAATAAAAGTCCTCTTGATTTAAGTTTTGCAATTATGACTGTGGAGAAGTGATCTTTATGCAAGCTTATGGTAGAACTTTCACATTCGTTTCTTTGAGCGAAACACATTAAAACTAAACACATGTGTGATTGAGTGCATATTCCGTGAGAAGTTTGCTAGTTTGCATATGGTGTTTTTTAAAATAAAAATTTGAAATTGCATTAACATGGCTATCTCACACACTACACTTCAAGGATGTTTCAAAGATTACTGCTAATATTTGAATTAGGAAAATGAACTTGGATTAGCTCGTTGGTGTTAGCTATGGTTCTTGATAATTTATGTTCTCGAATGAAATTCTATGAGGGTCAAATAGGGGGAAACTAATAATTTTCATGTTATTACTTTTTCTGTTTTCGTTGTTTTGCTCGAGGACTAGCAAAAGCTAAGTGTGGGGGTATTTGATAAGCTCATATTTATACATATTTTACATCAAATTCTCTCGTCTTTTCTTAGTTAGTTTCTTATATTTTTGAGCTATTTACTATGTTTTTTGTGTTTTTTAGTATTTATCTAGTAAATAAAATAAATATTGCACAAGTGAGATTTTAAGTGATAAAATCGTCAAAACTGTCTTGCCCACTATTTTTGGCTAATAAAAATAAGATAGTATTATAAATATATATTTATATATATTTATATATATATATATATTTATATATATATATATATATTTATATATATTTATATATATTTATATATTTATATATTTATATATATTTATATATATATATATATATATATATATAAAAGATGTGAACGTGAATGTGCAGTGGGATGGCAGAAATAATTTAATAGAGCACGCGTGGGAGACAAGGAGAAAAGGCAGACAAAAAGAAGGAAGGCAGCTAGGCTGCCATTTTGCAGAAAAGAATAAGAAGTCAGTTTTGCGCAAGGAGTGTGGACAGAGGGGGGAGAAGGAAAGAAATCACGACAGGAGTTGCTGCCTCTGCAGCGAAGGCATGCTGCCTTAGCTGGAAAGAAGACGCAGAGCACCACGGAGGGCCCTTTTGGGCGCTGCCTTGTTCAGGCGCGGGGAGAAGAAAAACAAAAAGCAAGCTGCCTTGCCTTGGCAGCCAGCGAGAGGAGAGAGACTCGACAGAGAAGCAAGACGCGGACGTGGCGCACGCAGCTGGCAGCGAGACGTGCAGGCAGGGCGTGGAAGTCAGCGCCTGGCGAGAACCAGTGTGGCTGCCTTTGTGCAGCGGAAGAAGTGAAGGCAGGCGCTGCCTTGGCAGCGAGGAAGCTCGCAGAACAAAACAGAGAGCAGGAGCACGCTGCCAAAGACGCAACAGCTGCGCAGAGGAGAGTAGGCTGCCCTTGGGCAGCGGGGGAGAGGAGGAACTGCGACAGGAAACAGGACGCACAAGGCGCTGCCTTGCGCAGCTAAGAAGTGAGCAAGGTCAGACGCGAGACAGGGGCAGGAAGCCTCGGGGGAGGAAGGCTCGGCTTTTGGGAGGCGTTGACGCGGGGAGTCAGAGGCATAGCTGCCTTGTGGCAGCTTAAAAGGAAGAGGACAGCGACGTGCAGGGGCGAGACGTGGAGAAACAAAGAAGAGCTGCCTTGCCTTGGCAGCTGACGAACAGCAGGAAAGGAGCAGCGAGGAGGCTCCTCGGGGAGGCCTGGTGCAGCTGGTTATAAAAGAAGACACCTTGGCGCTGCTTGGAGGCTGACGCGAGGAAGCTGCAACAGGCGGACAAAGACAGCTTGCGCGCGGAAGGAAGGAGAGGTCAGCACCGGGGAGACAGTCAGTGCAGCAAGTGCTGCCTTGGCAGCACGTGTAAGGAACGCAGGAATCCTGCCTGGTCAGCACGGCAGCAATCCTGCCTGGTCAGCACGGCAACAGTGCAGGAAGCGCAACAACACTGCAGTCCTCATTCGGTTTAATCCTCCAACTCACGTTTTATTCCTGTTTAATTTTAATAATGTATAACTAATTTTAGTTTGGCTAGAGTTTAATTCAAAACCATGGATATATTTGTAATTTGAATTGATTACCTTCAGTTGTGATTTCTGAGTTGTGATTTAATTTGCTTAACTGCTTGATTGATAACTTATTTTTGTTTGTCGATTAAGGATGCATACTTAATTTACATGCATGAATTTGATGCTAGAATATAAGTGAATTTCACCTAATCGTTATGAACTTATATTCACAAGTAGTAAAGGTTGTTGACCACAATCGTGTTAAGTAAATTCTTGGCATAAATTTCATGCAATTCATAGTAATGAGTGCCTCGTCAATGCTTATGATTTTCATAGAACGTAATGATTCTTGCTTGTATCTCTATTATGCAATTCATGTAGGGAACTTGTGGGGAATGTTTTGGGTTGTCGTATGCAATCATCCAATCCATTAACTTAAGGAAAATCTGAGAATTAGTTTATGCAATTCATGGTTAATTTGGGGCGTTGAGAATTTACAATTTATTGAAAGAACAACTGAAAATCAATTTAGGTTGCATATGTGGCATGTGTGGAGAATAATCCTCTAGCAAATCCGTCATTTATCATTTTACCTTAATTTTATGTTTTTGTCAATTTTGTAATTTATTTAAGTTTAATTTACTTTTCATCAAAATCAATCCCCCATTTTATTTTAAAGTGTTAGATTTATTAGAAATCATTTTAGTTTGTGTTTTCTTAAGTCTTGAGTTGTTTTGAGTCTTTTGATTTATTTTAGTTTATTTGTTAGTTTTATTTTGAGTTATTATATTTAAGTGTTTTGAGTCTAGTTTAATGTTTTAAATTTTGTTTTTACGTTTTTAATTTAATTTTACTTTGGTTAGCATCCCTAGTTAATCCCCGGCCTAGAACGATCCCTACTTACATCATTACTACAACTGTCACAAATAGGGTTTAAATTTGTGCGTTAATTTATTTTCGCATCAATAACTTTGGTTTACTTTGTGAACAATTTTCTATGTTCTTGGATTCAAGTTGGTGTTTGTTTTAGTTTCTGGATATGTTATTGATATTGTCCTCGAAATATGATTGAACTATGCTTCTCGTGTATATGTGACTGAATTCAATTAACACGTGATTAGGTATAAATGTGGAAAAGTTAGTTGTCTGGATGAATGCGACGTTGGGAACACTAACTTTATATCCAAATCACATCTCTAGCAACGACTTCAGGACTATCCAACTTGATGAAGAGCACTGGCACACTCCTCGTTGTATGAGCGATACTGAATTACCATTATAGAGATCTTATATTCTCCATGTTTGGGTAAAACGTTGTTGAGTTCTTAGGATATTCGAGAGAGCAATAGAGTGAAATATCTTGCACCACCTCCCAAAATGAGCCTGAAGCTTTGTTTTGGGAGCGATGTGCTGCTTCCCAACTGGACGCGCCACATATGGCTGGCCTGGAGCCGAATGATTCAAGCGGTTTACTTGCTTTAGCATGACCATTCGAGACATTGAGGTCAAACACTGATGCCATGATGCATCTCATTACCGGGAGTAAGGATCTTGTGCATCATATAAATACTTATGGTTTTGATTGATGTATCAACAAAATTGTCACATGTTTGTCCACACATATTGCTGCTAATCCTCCTGGCCGATTTTAAGGGTTCACCACCCTAATCTAAACTACATATTAATAGAACCTTCATTGTCAACCAAAATTCCATGAAATTGCCATTCTAACAATAAGAAATATGGCCGGTAATGTAATTTCATAAAAGATGTTTTAATATATCTCTAATTAAAAAAATAAAAAATAAAAAACAAAGCTCTCTCCCTTCTCTCCCCATTCTCACGTTCTCTCTCACTCTTTTTCTCTTTCTCTCTCCTTCCATTTTTAAAGCAAAAACAAAAAAAAAAAAAAAAAATAAAAATTCACACATTTTATGTGTGCCCATATGCTAGTTATCCCATAAAGTCTGGAAGACTAGATAATGCTTGAGAGTTTATTGATGATGTTTCGATAAGTATTGCATGTTTTTGGGTTGAGATTGAACACCAATTCTCTATGTTCACCCTAAAAAAGCCTCACAGAGCAAACCCTTGGTGAGCGCACCAAGCTTTTGGTTTATGCCTAGGGCTATGCAATCTTGTATGTAGCTATGTTAGTTCGCATTGAGGCCCAATGCCACCCAACCATTTATGACGTTTACAGTTGATTACTAGGTGCAAATCTGCGTTTTGTACTTGCGCGTTTTGAGTGTGCATTTTATGTGTCAAGTTGTGCCGCCGCAAAGTACCAATATGGGTCGTCATAGAAGGTTGTGAATCTTTGTCGATTACGATTCTCTTTCACACTTGTTGTTTAAAGCTTTTGTAAGCGATCTTTTACCGTTCATTTGCAGATTGTCAGTTCAACAAGATAGTCTTTCGGTCGTTGAGGGAGATAAGAACATCCACATTCTTGTAGAACAACATGAATTTGCGTGAATGTTGCCCATTATGTTTGATATTGGATCCCCGTACTGCACAAGTATGATAAGAAAGCAAAATGAATTCTAGCTTTCATCATGTTTCTCTATACTCATTCCTCTGAACTGACTAAAATGATAAGATCATATACCAGTTGCAAACATGCTTGCAAGGATAAACGTACTTAATGGACGTCGAGTCAACATCCTCGAATGATGTGCCATCTTTAAAGGACGGTTTGGCTGCCCTTGTTGAACGGTTTGGTACATCGGCTAATAGCCAAGCAATCTATCTTGGCTTGAAGCACGACATATCACTTGGTTCATAAGATTCACTTCTCTAGAAAAGATACATCACACAAAATGATTTCATACTTGATCGCTATCTCAATCATTTCCATCTCATGAGATTAATTCGAATTACTCCCGAAACTTGAAGTTCTTGGCCCGAGACTTGAAGATTTTGGTTCAGCGTTTAGATGAGATATGGAATTGGAATGAGATTATCATCAATGATGTTTTCACTAATATGGTAGCTACCGACAAAAATGAAAAGTGATTATATCGAACCGTGTTTCATTTATTAGAGACAATGTAGAACTGATTTGACAACTGAAATTACAATTCGGGTTAATTCCTTACCAAAGTGCGTTCAGACTTCTTGTTCCTACATTGCCCAAGGTAATCCTGTTGTGTTATAAGTGGGAAAAGAAGCATAATGAGATGAATGAAATAGTGCGATGTAATACACGCCTTACAACACAAGGTTTCTCTCAAACGCCCTGTGATTGATTGCAGCATTATGATTGTGGTATAAAAGTGTTTCTCCATGGGGATATTGATATGAAGATTTACATGTAAATTCCCAAAAGATTACATAGACTGGCTCAAATAGTTCTAGACTACGACCACTCTCTCAACTCATTTGAGCCATTCACTTTAAGGATTGAAGCAATCGGGCGGATGTGGTATACATGTCTAAGTGGTTATTGGATCAATCAGGGATATGAAATTGTGCCCTTGCACGTTAAAGGAAAAAGTCTTATTTCGAACTGCTAGAGTTAAAATTTATGTTGTTGACATGAATCTTACCAAGACTTTGGAAGGGTTTGAGAAAATTGCCTCGTACCTAAAGACATAATTTGAGATGAAGGATCTTGAAAAACTCGTTTATGCCTTGACCTGAATTTCAAGCGTTGTTTTAAAGGTATTTTGGTCTACCAGTCGAACTATACCCCAAAGGTGTTACCTTTGAGTATACCTATGATCTTCCATACGCTATATGCAAATGAGACCCTTGAAGAGGTTATGGAATCTGAAGTTCCATATCTAAGTCTAACTTTGTCCTTTGTTGTGTACTTAGTTCATTGCTTTAGATAGGACATCTCCTTCGCTATTGATCTATTAGTAAAGATGCAGCACCACGCCTACACGCAGCCACTAAATTGGTATTAAAGACATATGTTCTATACCATGTAGGTACTACAGTTGGGCTTATCCTAGTGCATCCCGAGCGGATCCGACCCCCCGATCCTTAGAATGATGCTTATCTTGTTATTATGTTGACACTGGTTATTTATCAAACCCGCACAAGGCACATCCCCAAATTATTATCTTGTTCATTGTTGATTCTGAACGACGATCCATGAAGACTATGCCATATGTATCAACTAGACCAAGACATGATACATCCCACGAAGTCAATGCCAAGACATATTGCTTCTACATCACATCAACAAAGCATCATGATATTGAAGTCAAGCAATCCAATTCTAGACATATTGCTTCGACCTCTTCATGACGTCACTGTTGAAGTCTACCTTCTAGAAGCTTGTCCGAGGAATTGGTATGCCTAATTATTCGTATGCAATGCTTGTAGTTTTCATTTGGAAGTTTTGTCAAACTCAGGGAAGTATCCAGAAGTATACTCACTTGATCTTAATGTATTTTTTTCCCTATGATTAAGAACATTTTTCCCATTGGATTTTTTCTACTTAACGAGGTTTTAACGAGACACCCATCCTGAGCTGGTCATACCCTTATGACCTTGCTACTTGCGTTTAGAAGACTTAGCTTTGACCTAATGCAACTTGTCACATTTCTTCTTAGTCTATGAGTTTTTATCCCACCTTGGGTTTTACCATAGCGAGGTTTCGTTCGTGAGTTGTACCTTTTATGCATTCTTCTATTGATTTGAGACTTGCATTCACTCATTGTTGCTGAGAACTTGATCAACTCAGGTTACTTCACCACTGATATCCTGATGCGCCATTTACTTGAGTATTTACACACTCAAGAGGGAGCGTTGTAGTCCGTTAGGAATGTGATTGTGTAAATAGGAAATCCTTATGAGATTCTGCCATGTCTTATCTTTAGATATTATCCTATTAGAATTGTAATCCTATTGGGGTAAGGAATTAACCTTCCCTACTACTATAAATAAAGGCACAATGGGGGTGAGAAAATACACCTTAGAATTCACCAAATTCTCTCCATGCTTGCCGCACCCTGTTTCTCAATCTCTCTATAATTCTTCAATCAAATAGGCCTACAAGTATGTGTTTTTGTGATTTGTTTACAATTTTTAGTCACTAGGTTTTCATGCATGCTTTTTGAAAGCTGTAGACCTGCAATTGAAATCTATTCTATATATTTAGTGGTGTCAATTAATGGGATAGTTTCATTTTAATTGCAACACGCAGCAGCTAGTTTTGTAGGTATCGACTTCTACTTATTTGGCTCATAACTTCAAGATGAAACCATATTTTTATCTATCCATTCATTTATTCTATTAATATTTTTGCTTAGCCCTCAAGTCCATTTCCACTATAAAAGGACTTCCAGTCATTCATTTATTCAACTCCCCTAGAAACGTAGGTTGGCTGCAATGCATGCATAGTACATATTATACAAATGAATGTATATATTATACAAATGAATGTATATATTATATACATGTATGTATATGTATATATTTATATATACAGAATAGAAAGTGAGGGGAGAAAAAAGAAAGAAGAAGAGTTTAGGGTTAGAGGGTTCGATGTGTACAAATTGTTAGCAGACTTGTCTTGCCGAGATTCTAGCTATCAATCTAGGTGACTGGTTCACATAATGTGTAACAAAACTTTTATTTTTTTATAAATGAAAATAAGCTATTGTGGGTTTTATCTATTTATAAATCTCTATCTACTTCAAGTCAAGCATGTTTATTTCATGTAAAAAATTTCGATATGTATATATACATTCTATGTGGAATTGTTTGAGATGCTCATCGAGCATGAGAACTTTAGTGTTGGGTTATCTGATGGATAAATATATGGCACGCAGGGACATTAGGGTAGAATGGCCAATATAGGGGTCACGTGGTGAGCTACATATTATGAAGGATAAACATGCGAAGGACGTGTGATATGGAATTATGTGGCTAAACTTTGATATTATTATCATATTATATAATGTGGGTAAAATAGCAAGCTTGATAGCATATTATATATTTTACTTACTGGGTGACGGTGGTTGTTGCTCACCCTTGATCATTTTATTTTACAGATGAGTTATTTGACAAGACAAGTGCTAAACAGGATGAGGTTGGAATAGACGAGGAATTTAAAAGTTATTATTATTATTTTGTACACCTTTTAATGTTTTTCGAATTTATTGAATAAAAGAACTTTGTTTTGGTTTTTATTTTTACATTTTTTAACTCGAGCACCAGGGCCAGGGTTATTCTTTCACCAACCCCGAGTTTAGGGCATGATGAAAGGTCTTTCTACAGACTATTATAAATACACCCGTCTAGGGTTCGTTTCTTGTAGTGCAATTGCATTCTAATTCGCTTACACCACTTGAGTCTCATACTTGCTTACTAACTTGACTGTTGGATAGCCATTGGCTAGCACACCGCCCTGGTCTTAGGGTAGTGCTCACGGTTGTTTGTTGTTTTATAGGTTACTCGGATTTGTGCCTCCACCATCAATGGCAGTGCGCGAATTTGGTTCCAACAATTTAATTGGTATTTAAGAAATGCTAAAGGATAGATTCCTCAAGAATGAAGAAAATTCAGAGTAAAGAATGGAAGCGTAAATGATTTAGATTATGAAACTAATATCATGACCATCATTGGATATCTCTTTACTATGATTAAAGGAATAATTGGATAGAAACACTAAATGTAATGACTCTAGTGTGTTCCATCATGAATGCAATATATATATATATATATATATATATATATATATATATATATATATAGTATACTTACTTCTGAAGATGTTTCGTCTAGGAACATTTTCTGGGGCTTCTGAAGATTTCTGAGGAAGAAAAGCTTCAGCTTATCCAAGTCTTAGAACTCCAAAATACCGACAGTAGTCATTCATCCGAAGATGATCTTGGTTCCACCTCATCATCTTCATTCCAATCTGTTTCTAGTGGACAGTCGGCTCCTGTTATCAAGCTAGGATGCACTGATACTTGTTGTAAGAAAATAACAGTCTTAACTAAACAAGAAGAACATGAAGAATTACTCTTAGAGCTAATAAGCAAAGTTGAGGATCCAGAACTTAAAAAATTCTACCTCAAAAAACTTAAAAAATTGGTTTCCCAAGAAGACATAGGCACTAGCCAACTCCAAATCCAGAAACCACAAATCTCTCTTAGCACTACTTTAGCCAAGTTCAGTAAACCTAAGAAAGATATCACAGTCAATGACCTTCACAAAGAAATTAATAAAATTAAAGATGAAATTAAGTTTTTAAAATCTGAAAACTTAGACGTTCGTACACAGCTTAATAGAGTTAACACCCATCTATATTTAGAAGAACCTCCCAATTCCTCTTCTTCCAGCCATCATTCAGAGTCAGATTCCGACAACTCTTCAAAACATTTAGTTTTGAATCTTCTTCACAAAATTAGAATCCAGAAATGGTATTCTAAAGTAACGATAGTAATCGAAGATTTTCGTCTTGAGTGGTAATTGGATTAGTATCTAAATATTCTGTTCATATCTTTCGATTTTCATTCTTTTAATCTCCAGTTATCTTAACCGTTTGTCTTCTTAGTGTTTTCTTTTTGCCATAAGGTCTGAGCAGTAAGTCGTCACCCAAACAGTAAGTCCCAAAGGTTAGGGCCTGAGTGGCGCGCGTGACCCAGAGAGCTTGGTGATTAGGATCACTAGTAAGATTTTACTTTTAAGGTTTCTGTATTTTGATTGTTTGAATTTTGATTGCTATGAGTAGATTGTTTAGGTCTAATTCAATGGCCAGCACTAGCTCTAGATCAAATTTAAGAACTATACTTGATATTGTTAATGAAGAACAAAAATTTGAATTTCAAACAGATAGTAGTCTTGATTTTGCTAAATGGAACATTCCTAAAGTATCTTCAAAAAATATTTATAAAAAGAAATGGGCATTAGCCTCTTTTAAAACTGAGCATCATGTAAAAACAGTAGAACAAGCTTATGCTCTTAGTAAGGAACATGAAACTTGTCAGTTGTTTACACCAGAACAAATTAATTCCCATAGGAAAGATGGTCATAATTATATCCATGTAGGTTTAGTTCAGATCGCCGCTAAACCTTTAACACGTAGAGCCTTAATACCTCTATTCTTTTGTGTCTCCGTGATGCTAGGTTCATTGACTTCAGTGACAGTATACTTGGCATGGTGGAATCCAGCCTTTGCAATGGAGCTATCCATTTTGACTGCTTTCCTGATCTCAATATAAGTCTATCCGACCCACATATGTTAAAAGCACTCACGTTAAATATTAAAACTTCAGGATACAAAGTCCTTGAAGGAACACAGCCTTTGGCCTTAATTTACCGAATTTATTATAAAGTCATTGGAACAAATATGAACTTTCAAGCTCTAACTAAGAGTCCGAAAGATCATACTCTCTTGATCCAAACCAATCAAGAGAACGAAAATATTAAAATACCTAGAACCATTAGGTGGTCAGATATCAATCTCCCTTCAGATTGGTGTTTGATAAATGAGAGTCGGCCAGTAGCCATCCAGAACAGTCTAGTCAATCTAGATAACATAGAACAATATTTTGATGGTACGGTTAAAATTAATTTTGATCGTCCGGCCAGAAATTCTTCTGATTCTAGCCGATCATTCAGATCATTTACTCCTAATAGGAACTCTTTCTCTGGATCCATGCCAGCCGATAGGCAGGGTCGAGATCAAGAGTTAATTAACTCCTTAGCAGATAGGAAATTAAAATCAGTAGAAACAGGCTCGTCAGTCACACAACAAGAGTTGATAAACGACCTTTTAAATTTTAAACTACAGTCACTTGAGACAAACGCTCAAGTAGTCCATCCTGTCTACCAAACTCCATCTATTCCTACTAAGGAAGAACAAACATCCCCAACTGCTTCTGACTTTGACGTAGAACCAGTTCATCATCAGTTGTTGGCTTTAACCAGAAAAGAACCTTTTAAATATGATCGTAAAAAACTTAATAAAGATATAGAAGCCCCAGAAAATGTTCCTAGACGAAACATCTTCAGAAGTAAGTATACTACTGAAGAGAAGCTCGAAATCCACCAAGCTTGGAAGAATTTCATGCAAACCCACAGACTTGAAATATTTTTCTTCGACTTTGTAGAAAAACATTATGAGTATGAAAAACAACTAAAGGTAATTACCAAAGAAAATTGTATTAAAGAAGACAAGACGGTTGTGTCCTCTAGTCATCCTCCTCAAGAAACCATTCTCATCACAACAGCGAATACACAAATCCCAGCCTCACCATTTAAACTTCCAAAAGAGGAAGCAGGTGTCAAACCTATCATCGAACAAAACAACTTTACCAACCAAAGCCTACACACCACAGGAAAACAGTTGGACAAAATTGAAACAAAAATTGACAAATTGTCAATCAAACCTCTTAATAAAGAAACACCCCTTCTTAGTTTTCAAGAATCACCTTCTTTGAAAACTTCAACGTCTATTAAGATAGAACAAATGCTTAAAAAACTAGATAAAGACAACGCAGTTCGTGTGATACATAATCCCCACGAATCTGAACATACTTCCCTAACGCAAGATTCAGAAGATGAAAGTGTTAATTCTATTCAAAAGATGGAAGAAGCCTTTCAGAGTCTTGAGTTAAAACGTCTTAACGTAAAAAGGACCAACCCCACATCCTTAACAAAAAACCGGTATCCCAGACCAACACCGCCAGATCTTCAGTTTGAAGAAAGGCACTTTCAATCCCAATTCACTGTATCCTCTGATAAACTCTATGAACGGAATATAGATGGTTTATCAGAACAAGAGTTATTAAACAAACTCCAGCACATCTCCATGGTAGCCAATAGCTATATCACCAATCATAACATGAGTCAATCTCAAGTTGTCGATCTCTTAGCTACTGGATTCACAGGAATGCTTCATTCCTGGTGGGAGAAACATCTCACTGAAGAATCCAAAAACCTAATAAAAATGCAGTAAAGCAAGATGAAGAGGGAATACCCATATTTGACGAACACCTAGGACGTGGTGTCCCAGATGCAGTCAATACTTTGCTTTATACAATTATACAACATTTCATAGGAATCCCTTCAAATATCACCTCTAGAATTCACGACCAACTAAGTAATTTAAGGTGCCCAACCTTAAGTGACTTTAGATGGTATAAAGATGTTTTCATGTCTAGAGTTATGCTTAGGGATGATATTAACCAATCGTTTTGGAAAGAAAAATTTATAAATGGATTACCAAATCTTTTCGCACATAAAATAAGGAATACCTTAATCAATGAAGATGGAATCATACCATACGACAATCTCACTTATGGACATATCATAAGTACCATCCAGAAAGAAGGTTTGAAAATGTGCATAGATATGAAAATATCTAAGCAAGTACAATCAGAGAAGGCAATAGCCAAATATGAATTAGGAACTTTCTGTGAGCAATATGGTCTTCCACCTATAGCTCCGTCCAACCTAAAGAAAAAATCAACTCACTTCAATAAATCAAAAGTATATAAACCCAATAGAAAGTATTCTAAATATCATAAAAGAAAGTATTCCAAACCAAACCCATTCTACGAAAACCCCAAGCCTAAAAGATGGAAAGGAAAGAGGAAGTCCTCTGGAAAATTCCATTCTAAAGACAATAGTCAAAAGGGGAAATGTTACAAATGTGGTAAAGAAGGCCATTACGCCAACAAATGTAAGGTTAAGAAAACCATAAGTCAGTTGAAGATTTCTGAGGAAGAAAAGCTTCAGCTTATCCAAGTCTTAGAACTCCAAAATACCGACAGTAGTCATTCATCCGAAGATGATATTGGTTCCACCTCATCATCTTCATTCCAATCTGTTTCTAGTGGACAGTCGGCTCCTGTTATCAAGCTAGGATGCACTGATACTTGTTGTAAGAAAATAACAGTCTTAACTAAACAAGAAGAACATGAAGAATTACTCTTAGAGCTAATAAGCAAAGTTGAGGATCCAGAACTTAAAAAATTCTACCTCAAAAAACTTAAAAAATTGGTTTCCCAAGAAGACATAGGCACTAGCCAACTCCAAATCCAGAAACCACAAATCTCTCTTAGCACTACTTTAGCCAAGTTCAGTAAACCTAAGAAAGATATCACAGTCAATGACCTTCACAAAAAATTAATAAAATTAAAGATGAAATTAAGTTTTTAAAATCTGAAAACTTAGACGTTCGTACACAGCTTAATAGAGTTAACACCCATCTAGATTTAGAAGAACCTCCCAATTCCTCTTCTTCCAGCCATCATTCAGAGTCAGATTCCGACAACTCTTCAAAACATTTAGTTTTGAATCTTCTTCACAAAATTAGAATCCAGAAATGGTATTCTAAAGTAACGATAGTAATCGAAGATTTTCGTCTTGAAACAATTGCATTAATTGATTCAGGCACAGACTTGAATTGTATTCAAGAAGGACTAATCCCCACTAGGTATTTCCACAAGTCAAAGGAAATCCTTAGTGCTGCTAATGAATCTCCTATGGAAATCAAATACGAACTTCCTAAGGCACACGTCTGCCAAGATGAAGTTTGTTTTAAAACACCATTTGTTTTAATAAAAAATTTAACTGATGCAGTCATATTAGGATTACCTTTCATTGCACTCTTATATCCTTTTAAGGTTCATCACAATAGGATTACCTCAAAAGTCTTAGGACAGAAAGTAACATTTGAGTTCTGCCGAGAAACAGATCTCAAAAAATTAAGACATCTTCGGAAGGATAGCACTTCGCATTCCTTAAATCTAATCTCTAATAAGACTAAACACCTTCAATTCTTAAAGGATGAGATTCATCACAAGAGAACTGGAGAACAACTTAAACAAGAAATTATATCTCAAAGAATCTTCAAATTCCAAGATCAACTTATTAAAGAAGTTTGTTCTGATATTCCCAACGCCTTTTGGCACCGCAAACAACACATTGTTAAATTACCTTATATCAAGGAATTTAATGAATCAAAAATACCTACTAAGGCCAGACCTATCCAAATGAGTCAGGAAGTAATGGATTTCTGTAAGGCTGATGCGAAAATAAGTTAACGCACAAATTAAACCCTATTTGTGACAATTGTAGTAATGATGTAAGTAGGGATCGTTCTAGGCCGGGGATTAACTAGGGATGCTAACCAAAGTAAAATTAAATTAAAAACGTAAAAACAAAATTTAAAACACTAAACTAGACTCAAAACACTTAACTAGAATAACTCAAAATAAAACTAACAAATAATCTAAAACAAATCAAAAGACTCAAAATAATTCAAAACTCAAGAAAACACAAACTAAATTGATTTCTAACAAATCTAACACTTAAAATAAATGGGGGATTGATTTTTGATGAAATTGAACTTAAAATAGAAACTTAAAAACAAACTTCAAAGAAAATATATTTTATAGAATTAAAATGATGAGACGTTAGTTAGAGGGTTCCTTATCCACACATGAATATATGCATACAATTTGATTCCCAGTTATGATTTCAACAAACGAATAAATGACAACGCTCCAAGTTAATTAGGTCCGCTTAAATTAACTTTCAGATTTCCCTAGATTCATTGAATTGGACGGAATACGCATGACAACCAAATTATTCATATCAAGTTCCCTAACTATGGAATACGCATGATAGAGAGACATATCAAAGATCATTAAGTTTAACGGAAATCATAAACATCGACTAGGCATTCATAACTATGGAATACGCATGTTAATCCAACCTAGGGTTTACTAAACACAATCGTGACTAGCGATTTTTACTACTCATGAATATAAGTTCATAACGATTAGGTGAAATTCCCTTATATCCTAGCATCAAGTCTAAGCATGCAAATTAAGTGTCGACCCTCAACCCACATACATAAACAAGTTCTTAATCAACACAGAAAAGTAAACCACATCCAACGTTCAAGAATTCATAACTGGAGTAAATCAAACCATAATAAACATTTATCCATGGTTTCAAATTCTCCTCTAACTAAACAGAAATTAATTACACATGTTTAATATAATTGAAAAGCAAATTAAATTAAACATGAGTTTATGAAAAATAAAACCAAATGAGGAAGCTTGCTGTGCTTAAGCTGCCTTCTGTGTGCCTTCTGCCTATTTCTTTCTGAATTTCGCCAGTTCCTGTTTCTCACGCTCCTGTCTTCTGCACGAGGCAGCTTCTGCTGCTGCCTTCCTCGCCTGGTTTCCGCGTGTCCTGCCTCACGTCTCTTCCCTCATTCCGCGTCTATCTCACCTTGCAGCTTCTTTTTCTTCTTATCCCGTGCGCCTCGCACGTCTCTCCCCTCCTCTCGCTGCCTCAAGGCAGCGCCTGTTTCTGTCCGTCTTTTCCTCCTTGCGCCAGCTGACCTGCCTTGCTGGCAGCTGCGCTGTTCGCTGACCTTTGTCCCTGCGAGCTCCTGTTGCGTCCCCGTTTCTCACCAACTGCCAAGGGCAGCTCCCCCCTCTTTCTCTGGTTCCGCGCGCCCTTTTTATCTCTCTTGCTGCCCCGAGACAGCACTCCTTATTATTCTTTCCACATTCTTTCTGTCTCCCCACATTATCCTCGCTGTGCTTCACATTCCGCCAGCTGCAAAAGGCAGCTCTCCTTCCCTTTTCTTTTTGCTGTGCGCTGTCATGTGTTGTCGGATGGAATAATGGAAAGCATGGGATGGAATAATGGAAAGCATGAGTGCTACTATCAATGCTGTCATTGCTTTGGTTCAACACATTTCATACAAAAATTCACATGCTGAAAACATAAGCAGTTTGACACATACATTCGAATCTAGGATTTGTTAATTTGACTCTAATACCAAATGTTGGACAACTAGTAGTATATAATATTAACAAGTTTCCTTAAGTTAATAAATTAAGTGAGCAAGGTAGAAATGACGAATTTATTACTTAAAATCACACTTGTGTTATTTTTATTTTCTTAGCTAGATAAATTCGATAAAACACAAAAACAAAGTAAATAACACAAAAATATGAGGAAATAACTAAGAAAAGACAAGAGAATTTGATGTAAAATATATATAAATATGAGCTTATCAAAGGCAGAAATACAGGATCTTCTTAACAAAGGAATTATCCGAAAATCCAAATCACCGTGGTCATGTCCTGCATTTTATGTCCAAAAAAGTGCAGAGTTAGAAAGAGGGTCTCCCCAATTAGTCATTAACTATAAACCTTTAAATGAAGTTTTGGAATGGATTCGGTATCCAATCCCCAACAAAAGAGATTTAATAAAAAGGCTTAGTAAAGGAACTATTTTTTCAAAGTTTGACATGAAATCAGGTTTTTGGCCAATTCAAATTCATGAATCTGATAAGTATAAAACTGCTTTTGTAATGCCTTTTGGGCATTATGAATGGAATGTAATGCCTTTTGGTTTGAAAAATGCACTATCTGAATTCCAGAATATTATGAATCAGATTTTTAATCAGTATAGTCATTTTACAATTGTTTATATTGATGATGTTCTTGTTTATTCAAAATCTATAGATGAACACTGGAAACACTTGGAATTTGTTTGCTAGGATCATTAGATCAAATGGATTGGTTGTGTCAGCTACTAAGATTAAGTTGTTTCAACTTAGGGTTAGATTCCTAGGATACAATATCCATAGGTCTACTATCCAACCATTTGATCATGTCATCCAGTTTGCAGATAAATTCCCAGATCAGATTACTGAAAAAACCCAGCTTCAAAGATTCTTAGGTTCTTTGAATTATGTCTCTGAATTTTATCCTCATTTACGTCAACAGTGTAAACCCTTGTTTGATCGTCTTAAAGAGAATCCTCCAATATGGTCTACCATTCATACTTCCATTGTTAAACAGATAAAAATTCATGTTAAGACTTTGCCCTGTCTTGGCATTCCAACTCCAACCTCTTTTAAAATAGTTGAAACTGATGCCTCAGACATTGGTTCTGGAGGTATCCTTAAACAGCAAATTTCTTCCGGATCACCTGAACAAATTGTTCGTTTCCATTCAGGTGTATGGAATCCTGCACAAACTAATTATAGTACTATTAAGAAAGAAATATTATCTATTGTATTATGCATTAGCAAATTCCAGGATGATTTATTAAACCAAAAATTTCTAGTCAGAGTCGATTGCAAATCCGCAAAACATGTTTTACAAAAAGATGTTCAAAATATTGCATCAAAACAGATTTTTGCACGATGGCAAGCCATATTATCCATCTTTGATTTTGAAATTGAATACATTAAGGGCAGCCATAATTGCATCCCAGATTTCTTAACCAGAGAATTTTTGCAGGGGAAGAATGTCTAATAAAAATACATCCTCTCCAACTGGCAGTAGCCAACAGAGAAGGCTCCCGGCCACCCTACCATCACCAAAACAGGAATCTATTCCCGGTTCCTCGGCCTTAGCCATTACAAACAGATTTACTCCATTAGGATCAACTATAGGAAATTTCCGACCAAACTACCAAACAACGTTAGTAAACCAGTATGATCATTTTTCATCCACTTACAGGCAATCGCCAACCCCTTCTGCGAGTTATACCAAAACATCTCCATATGTCATCAAACCATCCAAATAGTATCTCTTTAGTATTCCTCTGAGTCTCCAAAACCTTAAAACACCTGAGGTCATAACCAAAAAGATTTTTCCACCCAATTCCCATTTTCAACCAAGTGAATTCCACAAAACCCTTAAATACTATACCACCATTCTTAATGAGACTTCTTCAGTCACCATTAAACGCATCTATGATAAAGCCCCTGGCAAACAAAACAGAACTTTATACCATTCTATTGCCATAAACAAATTCCTGTTAGAGTCAGACTGGGGAATCCCCCTTTATCAACCTAAACCCTTTGACAGTCATAACTTCCCTAGTCATTCCAACCATTACAATTATTTTGATTACATTCAAGCTTGGACTAATATTTTCTTACATCAGGCAGAAGATTTTAGTCACTCATGGTTCATAACCTTTGACAGAAGTTTCAGACTTAATTTCCCAGCCTGGTTTCCCAGATGGTGGTCAGAACATGGTCTACTCGCCACCCTATTGCCAGATGATTTTATGCAAGTCTTGTCAGACACCTTCAAGAAGAAGTTCAATAGAACCAGATTTGATGAAGAGATTCCACTGATCGCGTTATTCATAGCAAAGTACAAAATCCCGTGGATACTCAGATGAAATTATGAAATTGAATCCAAGCAAGTCTTTCGTCAAAGAATGATCAAATGGTGGGATAAGTTCAACTACAACAAGATTATTGAAGTCGTGCTCAAGGATTTTCCCATGGAACCTACTCCAATACTTGCAGTCGCAGCTGCTCAACCAGCAAAGGCACTACCTGAACCAACCACAGAAGAGATTACTTCATTATCGGACATTAGTCCTTCTTCCTCACTCAAAGGCAAGGACAAATCATCCCAGTCTTCGGGCAGCTCCAAGAAGAAAAAGTCTTCAAAGTTCAAGGCCTTAGCCAAAATCCTCATGAAAGAATTGCAAGAAGAAGAAGATAGTTCAGATTCCAGCAATTCTTCTGATGCCTCATCACAATGCGCAGTCGCCACACAAGGAAATATTTTCCCGCCAGACTCTCAAGACCCGTACGAGTTTTAAGTTATTTGATTTTAACTTGTATTTGTTTCAAGTACTCATGTAATTTAGACTTATACAAATCCAAATAGGGATATCTATTTTTGTATTCCCGTAGTTCCCAATAGGAAGTCAGTATGTATCCGCCTCAACAAAAGCCCGGAAAAGCAACAGTAGAAAGCAATCATTTCGGGTAAAACAACAGTAGCAGACAAGTCACTATCCACCGAATTCACTCTCGTGAATCCACAGTCCTCGACAGCATCTTCTGCTTTCGGCCTCTTTACAACAGTAGCACATGCAGAGCGGGAATCTCGCTTCCAACTTCAATCATTCCAGCCAGAGCCCCTCGGCTATTTCAGGACTCTCCAGCTTCTTGAATAGAGGGGTTTTTTCCCTGGGGAAAAAAGAAAAGATAGAAACTCTGCGTATTCAAAGGAACAGAGTTACTGAGTTTATCGCTTATCCAGCAAAAATTTAAACACTTGTAATTTTTATCATCAAGGATGCCTGCGAGCTCCATAGTCAGTCTTTCTGTTTCCAATCGTCAATAGACGATACGCTTGTAAGTTTATTTGATTTTCAATAAATCTATTTTCAACTATCAGCATCATTAAATTTAATTCATTAATTTCAGTATGTATAATTCAGTTATGTTCCATACTATTTTATGTTTGCTTACTCTGATTTGTCAGCCATCTATTTTCCGATTCGGTTTTCATTTTCAATCTTTCATTGCAATTTATATTGAGTTTCTCATATCTATATATATGTTTGGCTTCCGCCCCCATTTGGTATCAGAGCCAAGTGAGTGGTAATTGCATTAGTATCTAAATATTATGTTCATATCTTTCATTGCAATTTATATTGAGTTTCTCATATCTATATATATGTTTGACTTATATATATATATATATATATATCTATATCGTCATTAAGAAGATTACAACAAAGTTGTTTGGATGGGAATGTGAATTTATGAACTCTCCATTACGACATTAATGGGGCGATACCTCAAGCTTGGGAATCAAGGTATTATCAATATCTGAACACAATTAAGAGACTAACACAAATGATTTAGAATCATGTATAATGGTGATGTCATTAATGTCAAGGTTGCTTCTATGGATAACATATAGATATCCACTGTTTGGGCCTATTACTCAGCTATCTTTGAAATGACTTCTGAAGAGGTATTATCACTGAACACATGGCTGATTGGCTCTAGTGCATGTGGGAGACCTTTGGAAATGTGCCTTAAAGCCAATCATAAGATGATACTTTACATACATTTTTAAACTAAACTAGTTCACTTTAAGGGAACAAATTATTGTTTATAGCTGTCTCGTTAAATGTCATACACTTAAACAATAAGTCCAAAGAATATCTAACTAAGAGAATGTGATCTAAGGAAGTTAGAATCATGATACCTTTCTCTTTCATACACATATCCTAAATATTCCTAATCATAGGATTGAGAATTGGGTCTTGGCAATCCTGATAGATCACATACTATGTCTTTTCCACATGGAGAGTGACTAGTCTCTAGTCATTGGTATGAATGACACCAAGGAAAGTATATGGGTGCTCAATAGAAAGTGAGTCCACTGAATGTGATCAATAATGAGTTCTCATACTCATGTCACATGAGAACTCATAGTTGGGACAATACAAAGTAGTCATTTCACATGGGACTTCATAGTTGCCTTGTGGTTAGGTCTTTCGTCTTTGACTATGTTAAGGGTATTCCATTTGAGGATGTCCATGACATAGTTGGGGTTAAGATACTTAATCATGTGGTCATGTGAATGTATAACAAGGGGTCTCCAACCTTGAAACCGTTGAGGAAAAATACTCTGTAATATGATTAAAAATCTCTGGCCAGAGTATGAATGAGATTTAGAAAGTCATCCTGAATCACATTCAAGGTAATCATATAAACAAGATAATCACATTGGATAGATATGAATAAACTATCAACCAACTAATGTGATCAAAAGTATTGATTTAGAAAATGGCCGTATTGCGTTATAATCTTAAACTGAACATGTTTTCTAACCTCTTATGATAACTTGGGTAGTCATGACATACTTCTAGGTGCCACTCATGGTTTGTGGAAGACTTGCTGATGAAAAATCACTAAAGGGAGAATTGTAAGTAAATTTCAATTCAAAATCGATTAGTAAGAGTTCAAATCGCCCACTGCTTCGCTAAAAGGAACCTAATGGATTGCACATCGTGTAAGGTAGTGATTGAAGGATATAACGAAGATGAGTAAGGACAATTAAATAGTTTAATCATATATGCTTAAGATTAATTAATTAGTTATTTAATCATATGAAAGGTTCGCATTGCGCTTTAGTTAGATTCTGATTTTGGGGCCCAAATAGGTTTTGGTCCACAACACCCATTGAGTTTAAGTTGTATGACAACTAAAATAGAATGAGGATTAAATCAATAACATCTAACAAGTCTGGCCATAGAGAAAGGGAGTCTGATGGTGGACTTAGTACAAGTTTATCACTTACTTGGAAAAAGGTATAAAGACAACTTTATAGCCTTAAACTCATTAGGGCTTCTAAGAGGCAAATAGAGGAAACACAAAGCTTTCTTGCTCTCTAGGAGGCCAGCCATGTAGGAAGGGGATACTAGCATCTTCCCCTCCTTACATCAACCATCTTCTTCCTCAATCCTTCCTTGGTGTCAGAACTTAGAGGCCTCCTCCTTTGGTGGCTTTTGGAGAACCCATTCCTCCATCAAAATCCAAGAAGACAGGGAACCAAGAAGCAAAGTTCCTCCATCCATATCCATGGAGCCAAGGAGCATAGATGCAAAGGAATGAAGGCCCTCTCATGGGAGATTATCCTTTGATAAGCAAATAGATGATTCAAAGGAATAAATAAATCTCTACTCCCTCTGTTCTTTTGAGTTGAGTCTTGGTTCACCAATATTGTAGGCTTTGAATTTCATGGTTTAAGTTTTGTTTTAGAGTGCATACAAGCATGCTTTCACCAATTAATTCTTAAATGCATGTAATATGTTACTCAATGAACTTGGTTTATCAAAAATGTTCCTTCAAGTGTTATCAGAGCCTAGGTCTAGTAGCTGGTGAACTCTTTTGAGTTTTGTCATTTGAGGATGTTTTGGGTATTTTTTTTTGGTGAAAAATGTTCATGGAACTCATATGGGTTTTCATGAATGTCTTCATTGTTCTTGTTGTGTTCTTCATGTTCATAGCAAGAACAAAAAGTTTGGTAGTTTTAATCCAAAATTACATTGTATGGGACCATGAATTTCTAGGGTAAGAGTAAGGCTGATTAGAATACAGCTACCTCAGAATTCTAGTCATGAACCTGACAGCTCCGAAAGAGGCTGGACTAATGGAGTAGTGGTACCACCATCACCCTATTCCATGGTAATGGGCGAAGTTTGAGCGACTTCGCTAGAATGACCATACTTATTGCGCAACACACTGGATCTGATTTTGAATGGAATAAGCAAGATCTCGATATGTTTTGGAAATCCTACAATCTAGGATTTGACGTGTTCCACAAGTAATCACACTCCTAAATAGGATGCAATATCTACTTCTAGATATCCTCTAGGATTCTCCTAGCTTAAAACAAGGATTCTATCATAAAAAGTCTTTGTCCCGACTAGTATAAATACACCTCTTTACGGTTCATCTCTATTAACGCAATCTTTACACTCTAATTCTGTTGCCCATTGCTTGAGTTTTATACTTGTTTATTAACTTGGCTATGAGAGAGCCTTTGACCGGCACACCTCCCCCTGGTCTTAGGCTTGCTTAACGTTGTTTGTTCTTTTACAGGTTACTCGGATTTGTGCACTTCGACCACAAGTGGCGATGCACCAATTTCGTTCCAACAAATGATGCTTTCATTGAGAGTGAACTTCTATTCATCTCAAGATAATCACTTAACCTCCATGGAAACTCTTCCCAGATAATCGCCCAGCAGAAGTGCCACGTCCCATTCAACGATGATGCTTTCTTCATGGATCAAGTGTGGTCGTGTTGAAGATACCTGCGTCTGTAAAGAACCTCTGAAGAAGCTGGCAGGCCAAAGAATAGATGAGACTCGCCAGACTTAAGGCATGAGTGAAAAACAAAAAAGATACCATCTTTTACCTTCGACATAAATCGTTGGCTTGAGCCCTGACGCGCGACCCCAAGGGCCTGTTCCCAAAATGCAACACAGGAAGACCAGAAAGGGCAAAAAACCTTCACCTCAACCCAATGCTTTGGAAAAAGCCTATTTTCTAAAATCATACATATTGGCGGAAACCAGGTATGCACGAGAAGGACGAGAAAGGAGAAGAGGGCAACACATGGGAAACCTTGAATGGTGGCATTGGCCAATGAACTGCCCTTATGGATCCTAGCACCATGATGTTCTCCGACCGAGGTTTAGAAGGTTCTTACTCCCCTTGTGACACCACTCTTACCATTAGACTGCAAATTTATAATGCTATGGTTATTCAAGTTTTGATAGATAACAAATCAGAAGTAAGTGTCCTCTTTAAAGGAGCGGTTGACATAATCGACTTCCTCAATGATGTCAACAATAAGAGAGATACCTTCTACATAGTCAATGGCACCATAGTGCAAACCTTGGGCACAATGAAACTGATCATCTAAGAAAAACCGTACAATTGTTTGGTGACCTTCCATGTCATGGACGACCCATTTCCTTACAATGTTATTCTTGGCCGAAATAGATTACACAACATGGGAACCATCTCACCCTCAACCAACCATCAGCTACTTCGTTATCAAGCTCCAATCAAAATTTACAAGAGGCATAATGCTAAAAAAGGTAGGGAAGTTGAAGAATTAACGTCAAGAAAGGAAGCCCCCACCACTGAAAGACAGGTTCCTTACAGACACTTACAGATCACCTAAACATGTACCATCCAAACTACATGCTACTTGATTCCCTTCCATCCTGAATGCATGGCTCCCAGACGAGACTAGGTCTAGCTATGAAATAGTAGTGGTCTTTAAAACCCATCCTGATATTGTGCAACATCCTGAATCCTTGAATACCCAGGTTGGCTCCATACCACTGATTTAGTAATTTGAAGTAGATGATAAGTCTGAAGGCTGCTGTGGAAAGATTGCAAATGGTTATGTCGTAGCACAACGTGATGTTTTTTTTTTAAGAAATCAGAAAGATGGAAACGTAGATCCAAGTCCAAGAACCAAGGGTAAATCCTGGTGTAGAGACGCAGAGGATCTGATGGTACTTGGAGTGCAGCGTGAATATCTTGACCCGACTCCCACCAGACTTTACATTAGCCTAAAAGATCTCGATGGTTTTCAATGAAGGTTTGGCTTTCCTCATATTTACAAACAAACCTTTGTTAGTGGAAGGTTATAGGGTGAAATTCTGGGTAATTTAGAGATATTGCTTAAAGAAGCCATGGGTAAGGCGTCGAGAAAATACAGAGAATTTTTTAATTGGTATGATGAGAAAGTTCCAGCCTTTTTTTACAACGAATGCACCTAATGATACCCCGATTTCACCGAATACATTCCCTGTTTTTTTTAGTGGCCAATGAGTGACTATATCCCTTGTGATAGGATCCCCAACATGCATGTCTAGGATTGCTCCACCGACATGAAGGGCTTTAGAAAATTAATTTCCCTATTTCGAGTGGCTTGACAAATTAAATAATCCACCTGGGTATTTCGGTTCACTGGCACATCACAACGCAGCCTGGGATGTCCAATAAGGAGGGATGGGATTCACCCTTCTAACCATATACGAACATCCCTCCAACTCTGCTTGGCAAGTAGTGCATTGTTAAAAGCTTGAAAATTCTTGAAGCCAATGCCCCATTTATGTTTCGTTAAGCCCAGTGTGTCTGATACCCAATAGATCTGTCTCTCCCCATCTTTTTGACCCCACTAGAAACTAGAGATTAAGGCATCTAACTCATTACACACCACCGCAGGGAATTTGAATATGTTCATCGGATAAGCTGGGATTGCTTGTGCAAAAGCTTTAATCGTAACCTCCTTCCCCGCTTATGACAAAGTGCTTTACTTCCATCCTTGGATTTTTCCCATAATCCTTCCCTTCACATAAGCAAGACCACACCTTTTTTATCGATCTCAAATAGCATGAACTCCTAGATAAGTGCCAGGATCACTCACCATGGGCATTCTAGGTAAATCTCCCAACTTTTCGGAAACAACTGTGGGGACATTTGCACCAAAAAACAAACTTGATTTATGCAGATTTACTTGTTGTCCAGAAGTAGAGCAGTAAGCCTCTAGTAATTGGACCAAATTACTACAATTTTTCCTATCTGCTTTTAGAAAAAACAGCGTGCCGTCAGCGAAGAAAATATGAGAGATGACAGGGCTGTGTGGGTTCATTTGCACACCCTCTAGTTGTTTCCCAGCATTAGCCTTTTGGATCATCTGAGACAAAACCTCATTGACAATGAGAAATAAGTGTAGGGATAGAGCGTCCCCTTGACGAAGGCCTCTTGAGGGAGCAAACTTTTTCCCTTGCTGCTCGTTGAGGATAACAGTGAAATTTACAGTGTTGACACACTCCGCCATGTAGAATTAAACCCCATTTTTTCATAATCGCCTCTAGAAAATCCCACTCTACCTCGATCATAAACTTTGTGCATATCTAGCTTGATTCCATGCTCAAACTTGCATTTGTTATTCCTGAGCTTAAAGAAATGGAAAATCTCATGGGCAATCCAAATATTGTCATGTATTTGTCTTCTCGCCTCAAAAGCATTCTGCATAGGAGAGATGAGATCCCGAAGTAAGGGCTTGAGTATATTTGCTAATCTCCAGCTCACACTGTATATGACTGGACAGTGATCTAAACCCAAGACCGTATCATGGGTGATGGTAGAGTTCAACCAAAAAACTTGCCATAATCTATTGGTAAGACTCCTGTCAAGTCACTTCACCACTAGATCACCGTTTCTTGTACCTCTCCATGTAAAGGTTGGGTTGTTGAAGTCTAGATCCATCAGCTCCGTGGAATCCATAAACTCTGCCAAATATCTGGGACGATTATAGAGCATCTCAGCGCCTCCTGATTTCTCAAAATCCCAAATAAACTCGTTGAAGTCACCGTCATAGAGCTAAAGGAGATTAGAAGGGACATAATGACAATACATCCACCCCCAAAACTCTACCTTCTTTGTACTGTAAGTACCATAAACCCAGTAACCCACACCCAATTCTAACCACCCATATTGCAAACCTGAGCATCAATAGTGTGCTTTAAGGAGAAAAATGACATCAACTTTCAACAAATAATCCTACCACAAACTCAGACCACCAACTTTCCCAATTGGAGGTACATATTAAAACCTCGTGAGAACCCCATACATCTCTTAACACCATCAATCCTATGATCTTTCATTTTTGTTTTTGAGAGAAAGATTATAGAGGGCATATACTTTCTAATTAGCCCATGTAGGGATCGAATTACCGTGTTCGATGAACGTGCGATTGTTAAAGGCAGCCACCACCATCTTGGGAAGACCTTCCCACTCTTTTAGCAATGATTGCTTACTTTTTCGACTCAGAAACCTCTATATAATCCCACATGTCTTAGTATTCGATTGGGACTTCCTAAAGTTCCTCCTCTACATATATATAGCTCTTTCCATCATCAAACATCTTTCCTTGATACTCGTTCTCCGAACCCACTCTACAACTTTTCCCTTTCTTTTATCCCTGCTTTTAGTGCTCTTAACCTTCTTTTATGAAGATTGGACCATTTCCTGATCCTGTTGGTCAGCGCTCTTTTTGATGGTGCTACCCCCAGCCTCCTCATTAGGATATTACTCTATCTCCCTCCTTTAAGCGTCAGCCAGAGATGCCGAGAGGATATCCTTCTTTCTTGTTTGCTCCATGGCTACATTTCACCCTTAATAAAATGTGAACGCTACTGTTTTGCTGATATGACCTAGTCCTCACAAATTGTTTGCATATTTACGTCACCATGGAGTTCTTGAATCATGACCGTTGGATTTCTTACTTACCTATGTTACAAGCCCAGGATATGAGATTTTTGAGAACTCAAAGGCCCATAACCCATAAAAATGGAGAGTGCTTCTAGTCATTATCCACTGTGATTGATCAAACACCACTTCTTCCCTTTTTTGTCTAGCATGTGCCATCTCTTCTTCCATTTTCTTGTATTGTGTGCCTCCTCATTATATTGCATGTTTGATATGCACTCTATGTTAGGGTCCAGGTAAGCATACATTAGGAAAACCTAACCTTCAAAATATGCATGTGTAACTCATAAGTAATCGGAAGAATTACATAGGATTTTTAAGGTGACGACGGAATCCTAGGCTTTTACATTTTAATTTTCAAAAACCGTTTTCTTTTAGTTTATTTTATTTTGTCACTTTATTTAATTATTTTCTATTAAATTCGTTTTTATTATTTCAAATCACAAAATCACCTTTTTCCAAAAATTTGTCTTAAGTAATTAATTAAGATTTGGTTTGATACAAATTATTCATTCAATCCTTGTGCAAAACGACCTTGCTAGAGCCATCTATACTATGGTTACCTTGTACTCTTGCAAGTATTTAAAGTGTTTTTATCCCTACTTCTGCAGGTGGTAAAAATCCCCATCAAGAATTTGGCATCGTTGTTGGAAATTGCTTTAAATAATTTGTGTTTATCAACTCTTAGTTAATTATTTTCGTATACATTTTTTTATTTACTTGATTTTTTTTAGGGGACAGGTTGTTGATTTTGAAAGCATTACAGTAATGGATTGGTTTATATCCTCACAAGGAGCACCCACAGTTTGTGCTATTTGCAATTTGAATACTCATGATGTTATGTATTGTCCCCAATGGCAATATTTTCTAGAGTTTGTGCAGCATCATATTAATATGAGGAACAATTTTCAGAGGCCTAAGTGCGATTCCTACTCAAATTTTTATAATCCATCATAGCCAGAGCATAAAAATCCTAGTGGGAGTGTATTCAACAACCTTTTGAACAGCCTCATGCACCAGCAAAACCTAAGTGGAAGATTACAGTTGAAAATTTGACAAACAGTACCCTCATAAGGCTTGATCAAGCTGATCAAGAAATTCATAATATTCATAAATCGTTAAAAAATCTGGTGTAACAAGTTAAGCAGCTCGTGCATCAATGGAAAAAACTGGAGGAAGAGGAGTTTCGTAGTCAACCAATTGCTAATCCACAATGTTTAGAGGAATGTTGTGTAATTCAAACACCTCAATCTGAGGAAAGTTATGATAACATGTTGGAAGATGCTGAAGAGCTAACAGCATGTGACTCATGCCCAAAGCATGAACAAGCACCTGCTGACCTTGAAATTTTCATAGAATATGCTCCTACAAAAGTCTGTATGCCACACATACTCTTTCAAAAGGCTGCAATGCAACCCACAAAGCTGAATGAACGCGTTGCAACTGACGAGTTTGATAGGGATTTTCATAACAAGTCAGAATTTGATGATTCCCATGGTCGGCTTTTGAACACTCTGACATTGGATACAGGATAGCTAGCTACTGATCAGAAAATTTTGGTTGATGTACTAGACAGTGCACTTTCATAGCTAATCATACTAGAGAAAATCTAGAAAGACTCCTACAAGCAAGCTCAATTCTACATGGGAATGAAGAAAAATTTTAATGGCAGCCCAATTCTTCGTCAAGAAATTCAGCCAATGAAAAAATTGTGGGTGTTAAATACAAGGTTTAAGTCAGTTTGACAAAGACATAAGCCTCGCTAGAAGAGTCTATTTGATTACAAAGATTTATTCACATAGAAGGCCAAATATGAAGGATTCAACCACTAACCTGAAACACATAATTGATAACCAATATCTCATTTCGTACCTACTTTTACCCTATAATGTTGTTATGGAGTGGTTGACACTAAGAGAACAAGTGACGTGATCATCAATTCATTCCTCTATGTCTAACTATAGACGTTTGATGTGATATAAAATAGCACACAATCATAAAATAGGGATCGTTCTAGGCCGGGGATTAGGAGGGCTGCTAATCTACACAAATTAAACTCTAAATCACTAAACTAGACTCAAAAATAGAAAACTAAACTTAAACTACTCAAAATAAGCTAAACTGACTCAAAACACACAAACTAAGTTAAATGGACTCAAAACAGGAAATGAAGGGATGTTTGGACGAAAATTAAACTAAAAAGACTCAGAATACTAAATGGGGTGTGGTTTTGACGAATTTAAGATTTAAACAAACAAACTTGCAGAAACAATCTAAAGGGTACGGAATTGGGTGAATTAAGGTGTGAAAGGCTAGCTAGAGGGTCCTTCTCCACACATGACACATATGCATATAAATCGATTTCCAGTTATTCTTCCTATAAACCATGAATGACAATGCCCCAAGTTAACCGTGAACTGCACAAATTAACCATCAGATTTTCCTAAATTCATTGAATTGGACTCAGCGATGCAACCAAATTATTCTTATCAAGTTCCCTACATGAACTGCATAATAGAGATACATATAAAAAATCATTAAGTTATGTGAAAATCATAAGCATTGACATGACATTAGTAATTATGAACTGCATGATACTCCTGCCAAAAATTTACTTAACATGATCGTGACTAGCAACCTCCACTACTTGTTATGTTCATAACTATTAGGTGAAACTCCTTTATATTTTAGCATCAAATCCCTGCATGCAAACTAAGTATGCATCCTTAATCAACACACAAGAACAAGTTATCAATCAAACAGATAAGTATATTGCATTCACGATTTATGGAACAATAACTGGATGTAATCAATTCATATCACACATATGTTCATGGCTTTGAATTCACCTCTAGCTAAAATGAAATTAGTTCCACATGTTTGCAATTAAACAACGACAATTAAAATTAAACATTGAAAACAAAAGATGGAATACACCTAGAAACGCTCAAACAACCCAAAGGTCTTGAATGGTAGGCACGACTCCAAGCTTCTTCTTCTCCTCCCTTGCAAAACTGCGGCACTCTGTATATATTTTTATCTCTGAATTTCTCTCTAAAAGCTCCCCCTCTTGAATTTTGCGACATGGGTGTGTATTTATTGGGCAGATACACGACATTGTTTGTGGAGGAAAAGGATTAGTTGTTAGCATTGTTTTAGGACTCCTAGAAATCAGATAAGAGGTGGTTTAATATGAAAATGAGTCTCCCTTGCAGTTGGAAGTAAGGTAGGATAAGTTTAGGATAGGATAAGATAAGATAAGGTTAGTTTGGATAATGTTGGATAAGATAAAGTTGGTTAAGATTATGTTCCTTCCTTTTAGCTGATTCCTTATCTTCTAAGTCTTGATTTAATTCTTCCAGATTTGTAGCACATTCCTAGCCTCTTTTGATCTTCAAAAACGTCCATCCACCTTGTTCCATTCATATGTTGTCCATTCCAAGCCCAAAACAGCTTTAAAATGCTCCAAATTGCCATTTCTTGCCACCTTTACCATTTGAACCTACAAACACACGAAAATGGCTTAAAACACTCTAAAAAGTAGAAACTAACTACGTAAATGCAAGGAAACAAGCTAACTAAGTCGCATAAATATGCTCCTATCAAATTCCCCCACACTTAGCTTTTGCTAGTCCTCGAGCAAAACAAAACAAACAAAACATAACCTAAACCTTCCAACGTTTGCCTCAGGGATTTCCAACGACACATGACATGTTAAAAATCACTACTCCCATAGATTTTAGCTATCCTTACCCTCGACCTCATACTTAATCGCAGTCACCACTCACTAGCTCGCATTTAATCAATTAAAAAAACATTTTGAATGTAACATGCCTTAGAGAATTCCCTCAATTCCTCACTGAATATACTCTCTATTTTCACACAGATTTTCTGACTACACTCCCTATACTAAGTATATGTGAGAAGATTGATGTAAATATGTAGACTAGCACTCACATATGTTATAACAAAGAAGGCACTTTCTAGAATTATTAATATAACATGTATATGATCTCATGAACGGAATGCCACTACTTAGAAGCAAGAACCAGGGATTCCATATGCTCGTACCAATTTCAAACTCCACATATTGAAACACATAACAATCAAGATAACAATCAAGATAAAAGTCTAAGGGTTGTAACGTGAAGGAAATTTTGTGAAAAACATGTTCATTTAAGCAACATCGATAGCATGCAATTAACAATTAAAAGGCGGAATCATGCTTGAATGCACTTAAAAACAAAACATTAACCATGAAATTCAAAGCCTAGTAGTTAGGTGAACCATGACTCAACTCAAATCAAAGTGAGTTGAGAAATTATACCTTTGTAGATTCCTCTTTGCATAAGCAAAGGCTAATCACCCAAAGAGAGGGACTTCATTCCTTGCATCTTAGATCTATGGATTTGGATGGATGAAATGGTTCTCCAAGTTCTCAAAATTGAGAACCTCTAAGTCTCTACACCAAGGTTAGATTGGAGAAGAAATGAGTGACCTTGGAGTAGTTGGATTGCTAGCTAATCCCTCCAAGGGGGCCGGCCTCTTTAGAGAGAAATGGAGATACATGTTCTCACCAATTTTCTCCAAAAGAAACCCTAAATGAATTTTGGCTATAAAGTCATATTTATACCTTAATTCATTGGAGCGCAAACTTGTAAATAAGTCCAAAACCCACTCCATCTCTAAAATGGCCGGCCATAGGGTTTCATTGGGCTTTTAAGGCCTTTGTGAATTATTTGTCATTAAGTTGTCATACAACTTAAGTCAATGGGCTTGACGTTCGAAGCCCATTGGGCCTTGAGGCCCAAAACTAACCCGTGGTCTTTTAAAGAACTTTATTCGTTTGATTAATTAACATATTAATTAATCCTTGCCATAAATAATTAAACCATTTAATTATTCTTACTCATCTCCATTGTTACTTCAATCTCTACCTTACATGGTGTACGAGCCATTAGGTTCCTTTTAGCGAGGCAGTGGGCGATTAGAACTCTTTCAAATCGATTGTGAATTGAAACTTACTTTCAATTCTCCCTTTAGTGTTTATACACGTTTAGGGCTTCCACAAACCATGAGTGACACCTAGCAGTATGTCATGGTTACCCAAGCTAATCAGAAGAGGTGGAGAACCTATTCAGTTTAGGATTACAATGCAATACAGTATTTTTCTAATACAATACTCTTGACCACATTGTTTGGTTTGAGAGTTTATTCATGTCTACTATCCAATGTGATTCGTGTGCTTATATGATTACCTTGAATGTGATTTGGAACGACTTCCTAAATCTCATTCATACTCTGGCCAGAGATTCTTAATCATATCATAGAGTATTCTCCCTCAAAAGGTTTGAAGGTTAGAGATCCCTTGTTGCGCATTTAATTGCCTCCATAGCTAAGTGGCTTAACCCCAACGATGCCGTGGACACCCGCGGATGGGGTGACTTTGACATAATCAAAGATCAAGGACCTAACCACAAGACAACTATGATGCCTCAGGTCAAATGACTACTTTGCATTATCCCAACCATAAGTTCTCATGTGACATGAATATGAGAACTCTTCGTTGATCGTGTTCAGTGAACTCATTCTCTATTGAGCACCTACGTATTTGTCTTGATGTCATACACACCAATGACTCGAGACTAGTCACTCTCCCTGAGAGAAGACATAGCACGTACTGATCTTAACGGACTGTCAATGCCCAATTGGCAATCCTATGATCAGGAACGTTTAGGATGTGTCTACGCAAGAATGGTCTCATGAATCTAACTTATTTAGATTGCATTCTCCCAATCACATATTCCTTGGACGTTATCGTTTAAGCATATAACATTTATATGAGACGGCTTAAAACAATAATCTTTGCGCTTTATATTAAAGTAGATTAGTTTAACATGTGAAATGTCCATAAAGTATCATCACATGATTGGTTTTAGGGCACATTTCCAACAATCTCCCACTTGCACTAGAGCCAATCAGCTTGGTCATCAGTGATGATACATCTTCTGTAGTCATTTCAAAAATGGCTGAGTAGTAGGCCTAGACAATGGATATCTATATGTTATCCATAGAAGCAACCTTGAGAATAACTACGTCACCATTATACATGATTCTTAATCTTGTGGTTTAGTCTCTCATATGAGTTCGGATCTTGGTGAGACCTTGATTCCTTGGCTTGAGCTATCGCCCCATTAGTGTCGTAGTGTCGGTACACTAGAGACACTTTCTGGTTGGAACCGAATAGAGAGTTCAAAAATGAACTTTCCCATCCAAACAACATTGTTGTAAGCTTCTATATGGCAATATATTTTGAATTCATAATGGAATACACTAAAGTCATTACTTTTAATGTTTCCATCCAAATATCTCTTTAGTCATAATAAAGAGATATTTGATTATCTCTTCATTCATAATGAAGAAACATCTAATGATGGATTAGATTCATAATCTAATACATTTACGCTTCCATTACGTTACTCTAATTCTTCCTCATTCTTTGAGGAATCTATCCTTTAGTATTTCTTAAATACTTAAGGATTCACTTGACAGTTGCCATGGTTATGATCCTGGGCTTGCACTGATATCGTCTTGTACCGATCTTGGTACAACTTATATCAACATTTTTCATACAATATGAAATACGTAAATCACCTTTCTGCGTATGCATGAAGGATTCTATTTATGCATTATGTTTCTTCAGGAGTCAAAAGGGTAAGTTCCCTTTGAGAAGAACAACTTCCTAGTCTCACTAGAGTTGTCCTTTTCATTTGAAGTTTGTCATCATATGAGAAACTTCCTAGCATCTCTTGTCTATCATTAGGGCTTGATATAATCCAATTATATCCTGAAATCTATCATTATAGATTTCCATCTCATGTTCATAGACTATGTCTCCCAGATACATTCTATCTTTATAGAATGTTTAAAGTCATAACTTTAACGAAGAAGTATTATTTTCATTTCCAAAATTAATATATCATATATGTGTGTATACATATATTCAAATTTAGGAACATGATTAACTCCCACTAATCTTTTGTAAACCTAGTAAACAAAAGATTCATTTACATCTTTATGAGAAATCAAACGATTTGATCTTTCTCTCATAAGACGCTTATAGCTCCCACTAGCTTTCTAAGATCCATGATGGATGGATCTCTACAACTTACATGTCTTGTGATTCATAGTTTTAGACATATATATATTATCAAGACTATCTTAATAATGGTTTCGGAAACCTATATTATGTCCAAACATTGAATCACCATTTAGTTGTAGCTAGTAATCTTCGAATTAATTGAAACTAAGACTACGACAAAGATGGTTCCTTCAAAGTCAACCATTCTCTTTGATTGTAGTCACCTTAAGCTACCAATTAGCTATGAAGGTTTCATTATTTCGGGTCAAATGGTACTTTACCATTTCCTTGAGTATATATCGTATATACACTCAATGTAGCCATAAGGATTTTCATTCTTATTTCTTTCGAATTAAGAGGTGCAACTCTATGACATAGTCATAAAGTTCAAACCATTCAACTGAGACGGTTTATAAATCATTCTCGACTATCTTGGAGCTTGTGGTATAGGAACTAGGTTGTTATATTTGTTGATCACTATCTTGTTTCTCAAAGAACCCATTCTTTGAGTTCTATCTCTTGTTCATTTGCTCTATCTTGGGCAAATCCTAGTGTAGGATTACAATGAACTACCCAACAAACAACATTTGTTAGTTGGTTTATAGAAGTGATATCCAAAGGTTAATTTAAGGATATCCTTAAGATAATTCTCAAACAAATATTGCTTATTAGCACACAACCCCAAATCTTAACACGATTAAGATTTGTCTTTCTTTCCAACTACATCCTATGGAGTCATGAAAATTTTGGAAGATCTTCTAATTGACAATCATATTGTCTTAGAAGTATATATCCTATATATGGGTAATTGATAATGTCCAACGAACTAAATATTATTTAAGTTCGTTCTTCTCCTTATGGAGAAATCCATTATCTTATGATGCTTCTTTCCTTGATATCTTTCAAGGAAACTGTTCTAAAGTGTTACCTTTCCTTGGATCAAATCTAAGGAGGCAAATACTTTAGACGTCTTACTCATCAACTTACATTTCTTGAATTCTTTGAAACCTTTTGCAAAGTATTCGGACTTGTGTTTATTCAAAATAAACTATAGTCCAACCGAGAGCGATCTTCGGTGAATGTCATACAACATGAGTAGTATTATGTTGTGGACTAGTGCCACTAACATCTAAGTGAATTAACCTCAACAACTTTGTGATTCTTTCTTCTTTCCAAAAGAATAAAGATTCGAACATTTCTCCTCTATACAATTTTAATAAGAAGGTATTGGATCCGGATCTAAAGATCCAAAGCATCCATCTATGACTAACTTGTAATTTATGTTTTAGAGGTATCACAACTCAGTTGGGATTAGTCACTACCTTGCAACCTTTTGGGTTTTAAGCATCGTTATATTCTAAACAGTTAACACTACCATATCATCTCTACTATAGATATAATTAATTAGATTACAATAATCTAATCATTCATTAATAAAGAACAATGTTTTGTCAAACAAAACATTCATCCATCTCTACTATAGTGACGGAATTAAGTTCCATAAAATTGGAATGTAAAGACAATCTTTGGTTTTCCAATTTCTTTGGTAGTTCATATGAGGAAGTAAGTACTATTTGCTTTCGCAGAGATCTACATTTAATTCACGTTCCGAATGTGAAGTACTTTCTCTTCTCTCATTAATCTTCTACTTCTTATTAGCCACACTTTTACAACGATTGTAAAACATAGTTACTAATACGGAATCAAGCATTCAAGTAGAAGAACCAACTGTTTTGAACTTTTCAAGAACAATTTACAACACCTTCGAAAGGTGTGTTCTTGACACTTGCAAGACATTTCTTGCAAATACCCCTTCCAATGTCCATCCTTTCATAAAGAAAGTTTGTTCCCTTGGAGTTATTTAGCTTTCTTCATTTGACTTCTCCTTTGACTACAATAGTCATGGTCCCTAAACTCCCACTATCTCTCTTGAAACATATTTCAATTGTGTTATATACATCAAACAATTTGGAGAGCGTGTGGTTATTGTTCTGAAGGAAAATTTGTGAAAAACATGTTCATTTAAGCAACATCTATTAGCATGCAATTAACAATTAAAGGCGGAATCATGCTTACATGCACTTAAAAACAAAACATTAACCATGAAATTCAAAGCCTAGTAGATTGGTGAACCAAGACTCAACTCAAATCAAAGTGAGTTGTAATTTATACCTTTGTAGATTCCTCTTTGCATAAGCAAAGGCTAATCACCCAAAGAGAGGGCCTTCATTCCTTGCATCTAAGATCTATGGATTTGGATGGAAGAATAGGATTCTCCAAGTTCCCAAAATAGAGAACCTCTAAGTCTCTACACCAAGGTTAGATTGGAGAAGAAATGAGTGACCTTGGAGTAGTAGGATTGCTAGATAATCCTTCCAATGGGGCCGGCCTCTTTAGAGAGAAAAGGAGAGACATGTTCTCACCAATTTTCTCCAAAAGAAACCCTTTTTTGAATTTAGGCTATAAAGTTCTTTATATAGTCCCTTCAAATAAGTGACCTAAAGAACCAAAAACCCATTCTCTCTAACATGGCCGGCCATATGGGTTTTATTGGGCTTTTGGGCCTTTGTGAATTAAGTTGTCAAACAACTTAAGTCAATGGGCTTGACGTTCGAAGCCCATTGGGCCTTGAGGCCCAAAACTAACCCGTGGTCTTTTAACGAACTTTATTCGTTTGATTAATTAACATATTAATTAATCATTGCCATAATTATTAAATAATTAAACCATTTAATTATTCTTACTCATTTCCATTGTTTCTTCAATCTCCACCTTACACGGTGTACGATCCATTAGGTTCCTTTTAGCGAGGCAGTGGGCGATTAAAACCATTTCAAATCGATTGTGAATTGAAACTTACTTTCAATTCTCCCTTTAGTGATTATACACGTTTAGGGCTTCCACAAACCATGAGTGACACCTAGCAGCATATCATGGTTACCCAAGCTAATCAGAAGAGGTGGAAAACCTATTCAGTTTAGGATTACAAATGCAATACGGTATTTCTCTAATACAATACTCTTGACCACATTGTTTGGTTTGATAGTTTATTCATGTCTACTATCCAATGTGATTCGTTTACTTATATGATTACCTTAATGTGATTTGGAACGCCTTCCTAAATCTCATTCATACTCTGATCAGAGATTTTTAATCATATCATAGAGTATTCTCCCTCAAAAGGTTTGAAGGTTAGAGATCCCTTGTTGCGCATTTAATTGCCTCCATAGCTAAGTGGCTTAACCCCAACGATGCCGTGGACACCTCGAATGGAGTGACTTTGACATAATCAAAGATCAAGGACCTAACCACAAGACAACTAAGATGCCTCAGGTCAAAGGACTACTTTGCATTATCCCAACCATGAGTTCTCATGTGACATGAATATGAGAACTCTTCGTTGATCGTGTTCAGTGAACTCATTCTCTATTGAGCACCTACGTACTTGTCTTGATGTCACACACACCAATGACTCGAGACTAGTCACTCTCCTTGAGAGAAGACATAGCACGTACTGATCTTAACGGACTGTCAATGCCCAATTGGCAATCCTATGATCAGGAACGTTTGGGATGTGTCTACGAAAGAATGGTCTCATGAATCTAACTTCTTTAGATTGCATTCTCCCAATCACATATTCCTTGGACTTTATCGTTTAAGCATATAACATTTATATGAGACGGCTTAAACAATAATCTTTGCCCTTTATATTAAACTAGATTAGTTTAACATGTGAAATGTCCTTAAAGTATCATCACATGATTGGTTTTAGGGCACATTTCCAACATGTTCACTATATGGTTTACAATAAACTTAGTGAACCATTTGGATAAGGACTCAAAGGTGAAGTCCTTGCCTAGTTTCCGTCTCTAGAAGTGGTTTAACACTTCAACACTCAATGATTCAAAATCATCATAAGTCCATGTTGATGGACTATTTTTGTCAACGAACCATTATGTTCTAAACATAATTAGAAACTTTCAAGAGTTGTTCAAGGCAACTCTCATTTCTTCATACAACAATTTGTAAGTGAAGAATCATGGCACATAAAGTGTCCATGCCATTATGCTTTCTTCTCAAGTTCTTTGTTCATTTAACAAAGAAACAAGCACTAGTGTTTGCATTGACTTAAGGGTTGTTCAAAGCAACTCTTATTTCTTCATACAACGATTTGTAAGTGAAGAACTATGACACTAAAAGTGTCATAGTCTTTATGCTAATCTTCGTAAGTTCCTTTGTTCATATAACGAAGGAATAAGCATTGGTTGTTTGTGTTGTCCTCTTTATGATAGACTTATCTAACATGTTCTTCCAATGATACATTACCAATAGGGAGATTTTGAGGATGAGACTACTTAGGTACATATATAATCCATTTAAGACAATCTTTGGGATTGTGTTACCAAGTCCGGAAACTAAAGCATTCGGCTTTTCTTTGTCAAGTTTTGGATAGCGTTTGCAAATATATTGGTAAACAAATACATAACGAATATAAATTGATTGATTTTTAGCCATTTGATTCGGGTCTTTAAATCAAATAGCACCACCCACTATTTTTGGCAAATTCCATATCCCTCATTGGAATTCGAGAGTTTTGGAGGAAACTCTTAGTAGGGTATGGGAGACTCACCATTACCAAGCCCACCTCAGAAGAATATCATATTGGCTAGCAACAATAATGATGAAGGGATAACGCTTTAGCCATTTACAACTTTTGTAATTACCCATCTAGTTTGGCCTCTAGAGAATGATGCCTCAGAAGAATATCATATTGGCACCATTGCACTTAGTTAAGTCATTCCCACCATGCTAGTTCAAGTAGGGGTTCAAGAATGGCCTCAGAAGAATATCATATTGACCATACTCGTTGCCTACCTTCACTTCATCATATGTTTATAGGCTTCTCCTGAATGTAAGCACATACTTTGCATACCCCAGAACTGGACGAATACGGTGTATGAGTCACAAACGATTGAACCCCACCACGGTGGAAGGCCACGAAAGAGTGTTCAAAGCACTCTCACGCTTGTCAACTTAATAATGGTTTGGTTGAGGGTTTTTAGGTCTCATCACATATAAATATTCATTTTAATCTTTATTAAAACAATTTTGGTCCTATTACAACTATTGGTCCATTTGATTGTTTTAGTTGTATATAATACTCCCACTATGCTTATAAAACGGTTTTTAAAGCAAGAGTATATGATACTACTAACATAAGGTTTGCATTCATTTAATGGACTATATAGTTTCCTTAGGGCCTTAGGATGACTATAAACCTTTGTTTAGATTCAACACGAGCCTAGTGTTGAATCTCGGTCTAGGGATGGTGATTGATTTTAGTTACGCGTTTAATCACATTAAGGCGTGTTGTCTTAGGGGCGTTGGACCCAACTACTTCATTTTCATGCATATCAAATAAAGCAAGAAAGAAGTACTTCAAAGTAAAGGAGAGCTTATGCTCTTTTACAACAATTGATCAAAATAAATTACTTTAAAGTAAAGAAGAGCTTATGCTCTTTTACAACATTTGATCATATCAAATTACAACCAAAATCTAATCTACACATTCCCATGGTTCAAACAAATTTGAAACGGCCTTTCACATAGCTCAATTATAATAGGCTTAGGTTCATTATCACCCTTTAATTAATTAACGCTTTAACTAATTAAATTGAATGCAACATTTTCATTTGGTTTTTGTATCCATAAAATTGATTTAAATGGAGCTAAATGAAATGTAAATCCAATTCTCATTTAAAGAGACAAAACAATTTTGTTCTCAACTTAATTTGGGCCAAAATGCAATAACCTCAACTTTTTGGGCTATGTTGCAAAACTTAAACTTTTGAGCTCATTTTGTAAAAACACAAAAGTCCACTACTTCATGTAATTACAACTAGAACTAAAAAATTTCAATAAATTCAAAAACTTCATTAAAGGAACAAAACAATTTGACCTTTAATGATTTTGGGCCATTACGTAAATACGTAAACTTTTGGGTCAAACTACAAAATACACAAAAGTACCAAAACTTTGAAGGAAATTTTGTGAAAAACATGTTCATTTAAGCAACATCGATTAGCATGCAATTAACAATTAAAGGCGGAATCATGCTTGTATGCACTTAAAAACAAAACATTAACCATGAAATTCAAAGCCTAGTCGATTGGTGAACCAAGACTCAACTCAAATCAAAGTGAGTTGAGAAATTATACCTTTGTAGATTCCTCTTTGCATAAGCAAAGACTAATCACCCAAAGAGAGGGCCTTCATTCCTTGCATCTTAAATCTATGGATTTGGATGGAAGAATAGGTTTCTCCAAGTTCTCAAAATTGAGAACCTCTAAGTCTCCACACCAAGGTAAGATGTGAAGAAGAGATGAGTGAACTTGGAGGAGAAAGATTACTAGCTAATCCCTCCAAGGGTGTCCGAATTTCTTAGAGAGCAAAGAGAGCTTTTGTTCTCATCTTTTCTCCAAAAGAAACCATAAATGAATTTTGGTTATAAAGTCATATTTATACCTTAATTCATTGGAGTGGCAAACTTGTAAATAAGTCCAAAACCCACTCCATCTCTAAATGGCCGGCCATAGGGTTTCATTGGGCTTTTAAGGCCTTTGTGAATTATTTGTCATTAAGTTGTCATACAACTTAAGTCAATGGGCTTGACGTTCGAAGCACATTGGGCCTTGAGGCCCAAAACTAACCCGTGGTCTTTTAACGAACTTTATTCCTTTGATTAATTAATCATATTAATTAATCCTTGCCATAAATAATTAAACCATTTAATTATTCTTACTCATCTCCGTTGTTTCTTCAATCTCCACCTTACACGGTGTACGATCCATTAGGTTCCTTTTAGCGAGGCAGTGGGCGATTAAAACCATTTCAAATCGATTGTGAATTGAAACTTACTTTCAATTCTCCCTTTAGTGATTATACACGTTTAGGGCTTCCACAAACCATGAGTGACACCTAGCAGCATATCATGGTTACCCAAGCTAATAAGAAGAGGTGAAGAACCTATTCATTTTAGGATTACAAATGCAATACGGTCTTTCTCTAATACAATACTCTTGACCACATTGTTTGGTTTGATAGTTTATTCATGTCTACTATCCAATGTGATTTGTGTGCTTATATGATTACCTTGAATGTGATTTGGAACGACTTCCTAAATCTCATTCATACTCTGGTCAGAGATTCTTAATCATATCATAGAGTATTCTCCCTCAAAAGGTTTGAAGGTTAGAGATCCCTTGTTGCGCATTTAATTGCCTCCATGGCTAATTGGCTTAACCCCAACGATGCCGTGGACACCCCGAATGGAGTGACTTTGACATAGTCAAAGATCAAGGACTTAACCACAAGACAACTATGATGCCTCAGGTCAAAGGACTACTTTGCATTATCCCAACCATGAGTTCTCATGTGACATGAATATGAGAACTCTTTGTTGATCGTGTTCAGTGAACTCATTCTCTATTGAGCACCTACGTACTTGTCTTGATGTCACACACACCAATGACTCGAGACTAGTCACTCTCCCTGAGAGAAGACATAGCACGTACTGATCTTAACGGACTGTCAATGCCCAATTGGCAATCCTATGATCAGGAACGTTTAGGATGTGTCTACGAAAGAATGGTCTCATGAATCTAACTTCTTTAGATTGCATTCTCCCAATCACATATTCCTTGGACTTATCGTTTAAGCATATAACATTTATATGAGACGGCTTAAAACAATAATCTTTGCCTTTGATATTAAACTAGATTAGTTTAACATGTGAAATGTCCGTATAGTATCATCATATGATTGGTTTTAGGGCACATTTCCAACAAACTTTATGTAATTGCATAAAAGACCCAAAAGTACTCCCACTTGAGGGAGTGGCCGGTTTTGGAGAGGAGGGAGTGATGTGTGTGTGTTGATTTGTAAGTTTTAGACATAAAGTCATGCAAGTGGTGCATGACATAAATGTCATGCAAGTGGTGTGTGTGAAAGGGAATTAATCCTTACACACCCACCAATATATCTTACACCTTTCAAAATAAATATCTAAAACATTTAAACATTTGAAAAACCATAAAACATAAACTTTATGAAATAAATCAAAACTTTGAATCAAAACACCAAACTTTTTGTTCTTGGCAAAAATGTCAAGAACAATGAAGAACACTCATGAAAAAACTCAAAAATTTCCATGAACATTTTTCATCCAAAAACATCCCAAAACCACTTTAACTTAAGGGAAATATCATATAACCAAACTAGGGTACATAGGGGGTTCCAAAAGTTACTTGAAAACACTTTTAACAAGTCAAACAAGAACCCAAAAATCCACCCTTTGGATTTGGCCGAAAATCCCCAAAAACATGGCACCAAATTTTAGCTCCAATATTCATGCTCATATGAACTACATCTACAACATTTGAGATGACAAATTTTCTAACAACATTTACATGCAAAGAAACAAGAATAAAGCTTGTAACATATTACAACTTTTAAATCAAAACTATGAACTACAAAACCCAAAAGGATTCACCAACTACTAGACCTAGGCTCTGATACCACTTGAAGGAAATTTTGTGAAAAACATGTTCATTTAAGCAACATCGATAGCATGCAATTAACAATTAAAAGGCGGAATCATGCTTGAATGCACTTAAAAACAAAACATTAACCATGAAATTCAAAGCCTAGTAGATTGGTGAACCATGATTCAACTCAAATCAAAGTGAGTTGAGAAATTATACCTTTGTAGATTCCTCTTTGCATAAGCAAAGGCTAATCACCCAAAGAGAGGGCCTTCATTCCTTGCATCTTAGATCTATGGATTTGGATGGATGAAATGGTTCTCCAAGTTCTCAAAATTGAGAACCTCTAAGTCTCTACACCAAGGTTAGATTGGAGAAGAAATGAGTGAC
This sequence comes from Malus fusca, assembly GCA_035220775.1. Classification (NCBI taxonomy): domain Eukaryota; kingdom Viridiplantae; phylum Streptophyta; class Magnoliopsida; order Rosales; family Rosaceae; genus Malus; species Malus fusca. The sequence continues at coordinate 15,350,686 of CM069066.1, read as the reverse complement.
CTTGGAGTAGTTGAATTGCTAGCTAATCCCTCCAAGGGGGCCGGCCTCTTTAGAGAGAAATGGAGAGACATGTTCTCACCAATTTTCTCCAAAAGAAACCCTAAATGAATTTTGGCTATAAAGTCATATTTATACCTTAATTCATTCGAGTGGCAAACTTGTAAATAACTCCAAAACCCACTCCATCTCTAAAATGGCCGGCCATAGGGTTTCATTGGGCTTTTAAGGCCTTTGTAAATTATTTGTCATTAAGTTGTCATACAACTTAAGTCTATGGGCTTGACGTTCGAAGCCCATTGGGCCTTGAGGCCCAAAACTAACCCGTGGTCTTTTAACGAACTTTATTCGTTTGATTAATTAACATATTAATTAATCCTTGCCATAAATAATTAAACCATTTAATTATTCTTACTCATCTCCATTGTTACTTCAATCTCTACCTTACACGGTGTACGATCCATTAGGTTCCTTTTAGCGAGGCAGTGGGCGATTAGAACTCTTTCAAATCGATTGTGAATTGAAACTTACTTTCAATTATCCCTTTAGTGTTTATACACGTTGAGGGCTTCCACAAACCATGAGTGACACCTAGCAGTATGTCATGGTTACCCAAGCTAATCAGAAGAGGTGGAGAACCTATTCAGTTTAGGATTACAATGCAATACGGTCTTTCTCTAATACAATACTCTTGACCACATTGTTTAGTTTGATAGTTTATTCATGTCTACTATCCAATGTGATTCGTGTGCTTATATGATTACCTTGAATGTGATTTGGAACGACTTCCTAAATCTCATTCATACTCTGGCCAGAGATTCTTAATCATATCATAGAGTATTCTCCCTCAAAAGGTTTGAAGGTTAGAGATCCCTTGTTGCGCATTTAATTGCCTCCATAGCTAAGTGGCTTAACCCCAATGATGCCGTGGACACCCGCGGATGGGGTGACTTTGACATAATCAAAGATCAAGGACCTAACCACAAGACAACTATGATGCCTCAGGTCAAAGGACTACTTTGCATTATCCCAACCATGAGTTCTCATGTGACATGAATATGAGAACTCTTCGTTGATCGTGTTCAGTGAACTCATTCTCTATTGAGCACTTACGTACTTGTCTTGATGTCACACACACCAATGACTCGAGACTAGTCACTCTCCCTGAGAGAAGACATAACACGTACTGATCTTAACGGACTGTCAATGCCCAATTGGCAATCCTATGATCAGGAACGTTTAGGATGTGTCTACAAAAGAATGGTCTCATGAATCTAACTTATTTAGATTGCATTCTCCCAATGACATATTCCTTGGACTTTATCGTTTAAGCATATAACATTTATATGAGACGGCTTAAAACAATAATCTTTGCCCTTGATATTAAACTAGATTAGTTTAACATGTGAAATGTTCGTAAAGTATCATCACATGATTGGTTTTAGGGCACATTTCCAACATAACGGGGCTAAGGTATTGGTTAACAAAGAATGGTCAAGGATAAACAAAGGTTCTTAAAGTGATAGTAAGCAAAGTAATGAAATCTACACTTAGAATTCAACTTTTGATTGCGGAAACCAACTTTAAATACCCATGGGAGATTCACAAAACACTTAGGGCCAGATTCAAACTTTTGGATCCTGCCTTCAACAGCCAATACTTGTGAGCTCATTCTCACTTATTTTGAAATTTTTTTTTTTTTTCTTTTCTTTTTCATGTTTTTTTCTCTTTTTTTTTTCTTTTAACGTCTTTTCTTTTTTTTTCTTTTTCTTCTCGTGCCCTTCTCTTTGGCACACAAACGTACACCCTCATAGATTTCCAACGAAAAACCTTCCCCTACACTTGTTTTTCTGCATAAAGTCGATCAAAAGGAATTCCGAACAAGTCATGCTTCACTATTCTTTAAGAACAAGGGTATGGATAGTCCTATTCTAGGCTAGGTAGGGATAATGTAGGCTAACAAAGAAAATAGGCTAAATAAGGTTCAAAGGGGTTAAACCTACAAAACATATGCAAGGGAATAAGGCTTTTTGGCTCTGGTGGTAAATAAACAACTTCATCTTGTTATTGTTATGCAATCAATTTTAAGCTTTGACTGAAACAGGCATGAGTTCTAGTCTTTGGAACTAAAATGATGAAAAAGCATTCCAAGTAGCAATCAAGCAAAGAAATAATGAGATCATGCAACGACTTTAGAAAACAAGAATTCACGGATTAATAACTCTCCAAACCAGGAATAGGCTCAAGTGGGGTTGTAGCGTTAGTTTGAGTTCCTTCCTTCAAGCATGTTACAAAAACTTATTATTTTTCTTTTGTGATTACATGTGAATTCGTTAATGACAACTACAACCAAGTATTAACCAAAGAGCATATCAAACTTCCACCCATGTTTGTAATTTTCTTTAACAGTCATGCAATTAAGAACCAAATCCTCATCATTGTGTTGGAAGGTACCCTAAGACACAAACAAACAAAAACGATTCTAAAAACGACTATTTTTGGGTTTTTCAAAACTTTTCAAATTTTTTTCAAATTTTCGTATTTTTCTTTCAAAACACATTAAAACACTTCAAAACACAAAAAAAAAAAACACTTAAAAACAGTGAGTAACTACTCTAGAAGTGCTAGGTGGTGAAATCCAACGAACATTCATGAAAAACACTTTGTTTAGCCCCCCCCCCCACACTTAAACCAAATATTGTCCTCAATGTTTCAAACATAGACTCACACGCAAGCAATCAAACAACACAACTAACAAACATGACAATTATGGCAACGTAAAAGCAATAAAGAGTAGGAATAAGGAACGCAAATCTGGTTTTGGAGCCAAAGATTCCTAGGTCTTCTTTATTTGAACGCATGGGTTGCCTCCCAAGAATCGCTTGCTTTAACGTCTTCCAGCCGGATGATACCTCATTTTAGGCTCCATTAGGGTCTACGACATGGAGGGGTACATTCTCCACGACATGCTCCTTAAAACTTCCATGCATTGGATCTATGAACGGAAGGGGATAGTGTTCCTTCCTGATTGTGGCGTTGAGCTTCCTAAAGTCAATGTAAACTCTCCCACCAGCTTGGATTCGATTGGGCACCTGAACCAAAGAAGGTAACAACCTATTAGTTGAAATGGGAATTGGAATTGGGATTGGAGGCTTACCAATGTACTGCGATGAAGACTAAAAAGTAGCAGCACTGTCAACAATTTCAGAGGTGGTTCTCTCGGCCTGACTGGGTATTTTGAGGGTAGTGGCGTGTCCCTTGTTATCCACTTTAATTCCCTCTTCGATGGTGGTTTGAAATACATCCTTCTTGCTAGGTGCTGAACGTTCATGCCCTATATTTTTATTCACATCAATGGCATAACAAGAACGAACATCATTAGAATTCTTAACAGATTCAGAAACATTAAATTTAATCACATAGCCATCAAACTCCAAAGTTAACGCTCCCTTGGCCACATCAATCTTGGTTTGGGCTGTTTTCATGAACGGTCGTCCAAGTAAGATTGGCGATGGTGGAGAGTGATAAGCTCATATTTATATATATTTTACATCAAATTCACTTGTCTTTTCTTAGTTAGTTCCTTATATTTTTGAGCTATTTACGTTGTTTTTGTGTTTTGTGGGATTTGTCAAGCAAAGAAAAGAAAAATAGCACAAGTAGGATTTTTAGTAACAAATTCGTCAAAATTGCCTGTGCAGATCAGCTGACTTTGGAAGCAAGTTACGAACAGCTCAGAATGAATTAGAGAATGAGCCTTATATTCTTGGAAAGCTACGGATGTCTATTTTCTGAAGCATTTTGAGGATTGTTAATATCATTTGTCTACAAGAAGTTATGGCCATTTTAACACTGAAAGGTTCCCAAGAGGCTGAGCAATTTGTAACTGACAAGACTGCAATGAAAGCAATAAACCCAATAAATCTAACAGCCAAAACTGATGCAGCCAAGAACAAGTCAGCTGATACCTATTCAAATATCAGAGGAAATGAAAACAAAAGATGAGAATTAAGTAGGAGTAATAGGCATAAAGGCTACCTAAAGAGTTACAATTGTTTTACCATTTCCTCTCACTTATGGTCATCACTAAATGACTGTTAGTGGGGTGAGTTATGGAGAAAAAACTGGGGTATCAAGCAAGAACAAAAGGTGCAGGTTGCAGCTGCAAAAAGGGGGGAGCAAAGTATAGAATAGAAAAAAAAGGCAAGGCAGCAGTGTTGGGGAAAGAAGGAAAGGAAGGAAGAAATCTTGGCATTCTCTTCTCTCGGTTTTATCTTCTCAAGCTCATGTCTTTCTTTTGGTTTTATTTGATCATAATGTGTAACTAAATTTTTAGTAGTTAGGGGCTGTTTTGAAGCCCCGAATATGATTGCAAGTTTGTTATGAGATTTCGTATGAATTACTTTTATGAATGGATGAAAATTGGTTCACTACTTGTCTCATTGATGAATTCTTTATGTGTTTTCTACGGATGCATACTTAGTAAGCATATCTAGGATTCTAATGCTATGAATATGTGTGTGCCTGCCCTTGTCGAATGAGGACTTACATATGTTCTAGAGTAGTACTTGTTAATTGCGATTAACATGTGAACTAATTTCTAGGATAAGTAAGACAACGCCAGTACTTATGATGCCTTGTGATGACTCAAACTCTTTTCGTTCTCAATGATTTCTACTTGTTAAATCTATGAACACGCCATTCTAGATTGCATGCTAGGAACTAAGTTAAGTTGAAAAACGCCATTCTCTTAACATACTACATAAGAAAGAGTAATAGGTTGAGTTCTAACATTGAGCCAACTTGAGCATCTTCATCCGGAAATAAAAGGAATTTGAATGAAACATAACATGTTTGCATGATTATTTGGTGGTGGATAGCAATTCCCCTAACTCGTTTTTCTTAATTTGTGAACTACCTAAAATCTATTTCTGCCCTTTGTTCGATTTAATTTAAATAGAAAATCAACTCCACAAATCCCAAAAATTTGTGTAAGTGTAGTTCTGTGTGTCTAGTATCTTCATATAAAATTTCGTAGACTTTAGATAAGTGTAAGTCGGTCTAATAATCATTTTTCCGTGGCTGGTCAGTAGGGACATCAACCAGTTTTTGTGACATTTTAAATAGTTAGATAAAACAATCTTCTGCGGGAAAGACCCTTATTTTCATATGCTACAATTGACAAATCTTAGTGTTAATAAGGAAAATCAATAGGACATTTGTATGCTACTTTGTGGTGTGCTTTTAATCCTATCAAATTTTTGGAGTCGTTGCTGGGGATTGTTATTTCTAATTACTTATTTTTCTATTGTTTTCTTTTCTTGCCTAATTAGTGTTTTTGTTTTTGTTTTTATTTCAGGTACTCTTCGTAGTATATGCATACTCGAAGTTCCAAGAGCATTGATCTTGCTTCCTATGATCCTGAGCTTGAACGAACACTTCGAAAGTTTCAGAGAAAAATCAAGCAAAAGCGTGCATTAGTGTCTTTACCACCATCTTCTCCACCCTATTTGAGTTCGGAAGAAGAGGAAGAACCATAAGAAGGCATGGCTGATAACCGTACTTTGAGGGAATTGGCAACACCAAATATGGATCAACAACCATTGTGCATCACATATCCAAATACAGAAGGAGGATTTGAGCTGAAGTTCGGCATGATTCATTACTTGCCTAAGTTCCATGGCTTCTCAACAGAGGATGCCAACAAACATCTCATGGAGTTTCAGGTGGTATGCTCGGGAATGAGACCAGCAAATGTGGATGAGGAGCAAGTCAAGTTGAGGGCATTCCCATTTACATTAGAAGCTAAGGCAAAGGAGTGGCTTTACAATTTACCTCCGCGATGAATGAACACATGGAACCAGGTGAAGCAAGCATTCTTGGAGCAATATTTTCCTGGCACAAAAGCTGCAAGCATAAGGAAGGATATCTGTGCAATCCAACAACAACATGGAGAACCCTTTGGAGATTACTATGAGCGATTCACACATTTGGTTGCATCTTGTCCTAATCATCAAATTTTAGAGCATCTTTTAATACAGTATTTTTATGAAGGATTGTGTGGTACTGATCGTGTAATGCTTGATGCAGCAAGTGGAAGAGCATTCATGGACAAGACACCAACAAATGCTAAGGCATTATTAAAGAACATTGCTGGCAATACACGACAATTTGGAAGGAGAGATGAGTTACCTCTTAAGAAAGTTAATGAGGTAAGTGCTAATTCTAGTATTGAATTACAATTAGCTAACTTGACTAATCTTGTGCAACAGGTTATGGTGGCTCCAAAACAGGTGTGCGGTGATTGTTCAATGATGGGACATGCCACAGACATGTACCCTTCATTGATGGATCAAGGTGGTCTTGAGCAAGCTAATGCGTTAGGAGGGTTTCAGGGGCAACAAAGGCAAAAGTATGATCCATACTTTAACAACTATAATGCGGGGTGGCGCGATCATCCACACTTAAAGTGGAACAATCAAGACAACAAACAACAATTTGTTCCCAACAACTATAACCGTTCACCTGACTTCTTTCAAGCAAGATCGCAGGCACCATTTTAGCCTCAACAACAACAAGCTCCAAGTAAGTCTCCTGAGGATTTAATTGCTTCTTTAGCTAACTCTACTCAATCTCATCAACAGAAAACAGACAAAGCAATTGAAAACCTTGAGCGCCAAATGAGTAAGCTAGCAAGTTTGATGGGGCAACAACACCAACCAGGAAGGTTGCCTAGCCAGACCGTGGTGAATCCAAATGCGGAGCAGATGAATGTTTTGACTTTAAGGAGTGGAAAAGAAGTTTTTGAGCAGTCAAGGATGCAAAAGAGGACTAGAAAAGATACAAATGAGCAAGGGGAGCTACAAACCAAGAATCTTGAGCAAGATGAGGCTTCAACAGAAACTGAAAAGTCTCCTAAAGCGACAAAATTGAACACAAAAGATTCTGATAAGGTAAGTAAAGAAGTTTAAAATTCATTTAACTCATGTGTCCCTATTCCTTTTCCTCGTAGGTTTATAAAGTCTAAGAAAGAGCAAACTGATAAGGAAATCTTGGATACTTTTCGGAAAGTCCAAGTGAACTTACCTCTTTTAGATGCCATAAAACAAGTGCCCAAGTATGCAAAGTTCCTTAAAGAGCTTTGTACGAACAAGAGAAGATTCAATGATCAAGAAACTATGGCATTAAGCGAGGAAGCTGCCACCGAAGTTGAAAGATGCGGGTAGCTTTACCATTCCATGCGTAATTGGAGGGAAATAGTTTGGGAGAGCATTGTGTGATTTGGGGGCATCTATCAATCTGATGCCATATTCAGTGTATGAATCATTGAACCTTTGAGACTTGAAGGAAACAAAGGTAGTAATCGAACTAGCAGATCGTTCAAATAGATATCCCAAAGGCCTATTGGAGGATGTACTTGTGCAAGTGAATGAGCTCATTTTTCCTGCTGACTCTTTTGTCCTTGAGATGGAACATGACCCTATGCCTACTGCATTTCCTCTTATATTGGGAAAACCATTCCTTAGAACGGCACATACGAAGATTGATGTCTACGATGGTACCTTAACCATGGAATTTGATGGAGAAAACGTCAAGTTCAGAATCTTCAATGCTATGAGGTATCCTAGTGATTTTGAATCTTGTTTGTCTATTGATGTGTTTGACTATTTTGTGCAGGATTGTTTTAATGAAGGTGTGGGACAAGATAATTTAGAGAAGGCATTAGTGCATAGCATTACACATGGAAATCTTAATTATTCCGAGCACATTGAAGAAGAATTAATCCAAACAGTGGCTCCTCTTGAGTCTCTTTCACCAATTCGTGGTAAGTCTTCTTCCTATTTTATTTCTCTTCCTACTTCTAACGAAAAAACTCTTCCTTCTGTGATTCAGGCACCCAAATTGGAGCTTAAACCGATTCCTGAACATTTGAAGTACGTATTTTTAGGATAGGATGAAACATTACCAGTCATCATATCATCATAACTCACAGCAGAAAAGAGGGAGAAACTGATCCGGGTACTGAAAAATCAAAAAACTGCCATAGCTTGGAGTATTGCAGATATCAAAGGTATAAATCCAACTACATGTATGCATAGGATTCTATTGGAGAAAGGTGCAAAACCAACAAGGGAAGCTCAGCGCCGTTTGAACCCACTCATGATGGAGGTCGTCAAGAAAGAGGTTATCAAACTTCTTGATGTTGGCATCATATATCCTATCTCGGACAACAAGTGGGTGAACCCTGTTCAAGTAGTTCCGAAGTGATCTGGAGTCACAGTTGTTAAGAATGAAGCTAATGAGCACGTGCCTACACGTGTGCAAAATAGTTGGAGAGTTTGTACAGACTGTCGGAAGATAAACAGCACCACACGCAATGATCAATTTCCAGTCCCATTCATTGATCAAATGTTAGAAAGGTTAGCTGGTCATTCTCATTATTGCTTTCTTGATGGCTATTTTGGATATAATCAGATTGCAGTTGCTCCGGAGGATCAAGAAAAGACGACTTTCACATGTCCATTTGGCACATTTGCATACCGGAGGATGCCGTTTGGACTTTGCAACGCCCCCGCCACATTTCAAAGGTGTATGGTAAGTATCTTTTCTGATATGATTGAGAAAATATTTGAAGTGTTCATGGATGATTTTTCAGTTTATGGTGATTCTTTTGATACATGTCTACATAATCTGTCCCTAGTTTTAAAACGTTGCCAAGAAACTAATATGGTCTTAAATTGGGAAAAATGTCATTTCATGGTTTCACATGGATTAGTTCTAGGGCATATCATATCTGAAAATGGAATTGAAGTTGATAAATCTAAAGTAGAACTTGTTAGTTCTTTACCCCTTCCTACTACTGTCAGGGAGGTTCGTTCTTTTCTTGGACATGCAGGTTTCTACCGTAGGTTTATGAACGACTTCTCAATGATTTCTAGACCCTTGTGCCGTTTGCTTCAAAAGGATGTAACATTTGATATGAATGAAGAGTGTGTGGTAGAATTCAACAAGCTTAAGGAGTTGTTATCCACGGCTCCTGTGACCAGATTGGAGTTTACCTTTTGAGTTGATGTGCGATGCTTCAGACTATGTCGTCGGTGCAATTCTAGGGCAGCGTGTCAACAAAGTTCCACATGTCATCTATTATGCATCTCGAACACTTAATGATGCACAGTTGAATTATTCAACAACAGAAAATGAGCTTTTAGCTGTTGTATTTGCTTTAGAAAAATTTAGATCTTATCTGATTGGGACTAAAGTTATTGTGTTTTCTGACCATACAGCTTTGAAGTATCTACTCACAAAAAAAGATGCAAAACCGCGACTCATTCAATGGATACTTCTACTTCAAGAGTTTGACTTGGAGATCAAGGATAAGAAAGGGAGTGAGAATGTTGTAGCAGATCATCTTAACAGACTTGTGCATTCAAACACAGAGGAATATCTCATCCCTTTACGTGAGAGTTTTCCGGATGAGCAATTGTTTTCATTAAAGGCTACTGACCCTTGGTATGCAGATATTATCAATTACAAGGTCACCAAAAAGATTCCGGATGATTTTACACGTGCTCAGAAAGATAAGCTTGTCAAAATCACCAAATACTACGAGTGGGATGATCCTTATTTGTGGAAATATTGCCCTAATCAATTGATTAGAAGGTGTGACCCCGAATATGAGTTTAAATCTATTCTAACTTTTTGTCATTCTTATGCATGTGGCGGCCATTTTGGAGCAAAGCGGACAACTCTTAAGGTGTTAAAGAGTGGTTTTTATTGGCCTAGTTTGTTTAAGGATGCGTACGAGTTTTGTGCAACATGTGATCGTTGTCAACGAACAGGTAACTTGGGCCCAAGAAATCAAATGCCACAAACCCCTATTTTGATTGTTGAGATCTTTGATGTGTGGGGCATTGATATCATGGGACCTTTTCCATCTTCTAATGGTTTTCTTTACATTTTATTGGCTGTGGATTATGTTTCTAAATGGGTGGAAGCAAAAGCCACCAAAAACTAATGATTCAAGAGTTGTTTCAGATTTTATTAAGACTAACATCTTTGCAAGATGTGGAATACCTAGAGCAATCATCAGCGATGGAGGGAGTCACTTTTGCAATAGAACATTTGAAGCGTTGCTTAGGAAGTACAATGTCACACATAAGGTGTCTACACCTTATCATCCACAAACTAGTGGTCAAGCATAAGTATCAAACCGTGAGGTGAAGCAAATTTTGGAGAAAACTGTGAGTCCTAGTAGGAAGGATTGGAGCATGCGCTTAAACGATGCATTGTCGGCTTATAGGACTGCCTATAAGACTCCTATTGGAATGTCCCCATTTCGGTTAGTTTATGGGAAACCATGCCGCCTTCCAGTAGAGTTAGAGCACAAAGCTTATTGGGCGATCAAAGCCTACAACATGGACATGAGTGTTGCTGGACAACATAGAAAGCTTCAATTGAATGAGTTAGACGAAATCCGGAATGATGCATACGAGTCTAGTTGAATATACAAGGAGAAATCAAAGGCATTTCATGACAAGATGATATCAAGGAAGAGCTTTGCCATTGGACAAAAAGTTCTTCTATTTAATTCTCGCCTTCGGTTATTTCCAGGTAAGCTTCGTTCTAGATGGGTTGGTCCATTTGTTATAACTAATATTTTTTCTCATGGTGCAGTGGAAATCCAAAGTGCAAAGACCGAAAACGTGTTCAAAGTGAATGTACATAGACTCAAGCCATATTACGAGTCTTTTGCGGAGCATGATGTGGAGATTGTACCCCTCCAAGAACCATCTCCCCTTGGATGATTACTCTTGGTACCGTCCGGCTGCGGACGTAAAAGCAAGCGCTTATTGGGAGGCAACCCAATATTTCTATTCATTTTCTTTTTATGTCATTTTCAATTTTCCATTTGTTTTTGTTTTCTGAATTTTCTTGCATTCTTAACTGAATTATTTCTTTTCTTTGTAGGAAAATTTGATCGTGTCCACCATTGGAGTTGATTGTAAAATTGGAGTTTGGGGGTCATCGCTTGATTTTACTGCAAATTGGGGAAGTTTTCAGCCCAAATGCTTTATTTTGTTTCTTACTATTTTATTTTATTTTTAATTTTATGCATAATTTTATTTTTTTTGAGATTGGGGACAATGTCCAGTTTAAGTTTGGGGGTAAGGATTAAAAAAATGACCAAATTGAAAATTTTTGTCCCTTCGACTAAGAACTGGTTTGATTTGTTTCCATGTTGTTTCTTTTTATTTTCTTAATTAGTTTTGTTTACTCTAAAAAAAAACCATAAAAACATTCAGAAAATTCAAAAATTCAAAAAATATTGTCCTGTTTTATTTATTGTTTTGAATTAGATTTTTGTTAGTTTCCCGACCAAATGATATAATTGGATTGAATTTGAACCACGATGATCAAGAACTTAGTAAGCATGTGTTGTGTGAAATTCCTTATTCTCTTGTTAGCCTTGTACTTGTTTAATCATCTTTGAAAAACCAAATCCACTTAGCCTTGTTGATGTGAAACTAAAGTACGACTTAAAGCTTCGCATGTGAATATAGTGACCATATACAACCTATGTGAGTTTTTGAGCCTATTGAAAGTGTGCATTTTTCATACACTCATATTTTTTCATGTGTGATGAACTTATGTGACTTACATCTCTAGAACTTGCGTAACGATCTTTCGAAATGTTTGTCATTGATTGCATGAACTTGAAAAGGATAGAGGCATTAGGTTTATCACCATGGCCCAAATAAGCATGTTTCCTAAAAGAAAAATGATATCATTAGATTGGCGATTTGAGCCGTATATGTTGAGCCTTTTATTTCTTATCACCAGATATGTCTACCCTTATACCTTAAACATTTTTCCTTACCCTTTCCAAGCTAGCTAGTGAGCAATGTGAGATTGTCTTATGAGAAATGGTTGTAAAGTACTTTGAAGGAGTTTGGAAAAAGAATAAGTGTGGGGGTATTTCATGTTTGTATTTAGTTATGTTCAAAATGATTCAAAAAAAAAATGAAAAAAAAAAATGAAGAAAAAGAAAGAAAAAAAATTGTATACACAGCAAATAAAAAGTTTTTTTTTAAGTTTCAGTATAGGGGTGTGGTTGGAGGTAATAGCAAAGTGGTTGGAGAGCTTGAGTTCTTATAAATCTCAACAAGAGAATTGCTTGCAATGTAGCTTGGAACTTGTGTTTACATATCCCTTCATTTCTATTACCCTCTCCCTAAGCCTCATTACATCCAATAAAAGTCCTCTTCATTTAAGTTTTGCAATTATGATTGTGGAGATGAGATCTTTATGCAAGCTTATGGTAGATCTTTCACATTTGATTCTTTGAGCGAAACACGTTAAACTAAACATATGTGTGGTTGAGTGTATGTCCCGTGAGAAGGTCACTAGTTTGCATGTGGTGTTTTAAAAAAAAAAAAAAAAAACTTGAAATTGCATTAGCATGGCTATTACACACACTACACTTCAAGGATAATTAAAAGGTTACTGCTAACATTTGAATAAGGAATATGAGCTTGGATTAGCTTGTTTGGTGCTAGCTAAGGTTCTTGATGATTTGTCTTCTTGAATGAAATTCTATGAGGGTCACATAGGGGGAAGCTATTGTTTTTCATGTTGCTACTTTTTCATATTTTCTTCGTTTTGCTCGAGGACTAGCAAAAGCTAAGTGTGGGGGTATTTGATAAGCTCATATTTATATATATTTTACATCAAATTCACTTGTCTTTTCTTAGTTAGTTCCTTATATTTTTGAGCTATTTACGTTGTTTTTGTGTTTTGTGGGATTTGTCAAGCAAAGAAAAGAAAAATAGCACAAGTAGGATTTTTAGTAACAAATTCGTCAAAACTGCCTGTGCAGATCAGCTGACTTTGGAAGCAAGTTGCGAACAGCTCAGAATGAATTAGAGAATGAGCCTTATATTCTTGGAAAGCTACGGATGTCTATTTTCTGAAGCATTTTGAGGATTGTTAATATCATTTGTCTACAAGAAGTTATGGCCGTTTTAACACTGAAAGGTTCCCAAGAGGCTGAGCAGTTTGTAACTGACAAGACTGCAATGAAAGCAATAAACCCAATAAATCTAACAGCCAAAATGATAAGCTCATATTTATATATATTTTACATCAAATTCTCTCGTCTTTTCTTAGTTAGTTCCTTATATTTTTGAGCTATTTACATTGATTTTGTGTTTTATATGATTTGTCAAGCAAATAAAAGAAAAATAGCACAAGTGAGATTTTATGTAACAAATTCGTCAAAACTGCCTGTGCAGATCAGCCCATTTTGGAAGCAATTTTCGAACGGCCCAAAATGAACTAGAGAATGAGCCTTATATGCTTGGAAAGCTACAGATGTCTATTTTCTGGAGCATTTTGCGGATTGTTAAGATCATTCTTCGAGAAGAAGTTATGGGCATTTTAGTAAGGGAAGGTCAAGAGAGCACATGGGGAAGGATGACCCACGGCATGGATGATGGATGATTATGTTTTGCAAGTGTGCTAGCTTGTTTAATCATGAAATACAAGTGTGCTAGCTATTTTGCAAGTGTTCTAGCTGATTCATCATGAGAAGACCAAGAGGAATCCAAGGCATGGACCAAGGAGGATGAATGCAAGTTGTTTCATCATGAAATTTCTGCAATGAAGCATGTGTGCTAGCTGTTTTTGATGATTAATTCTTACTTTGTATTTGTTTATTAAAATCACTTGAGTGGCTCCTTACCTTTATGCACCTATAAATAAAGCCTTCTTGCAAGGCTTAGAGGACGAATTCACACAACAATCCCATTTCACACACCCTAAACTATCCTAGCCGCAACCTCCCTTCTTTCCTCCACAAAATCTGCCCATAAACCTATCCTAGCCATCATAAACACCACCATACATCCCCCTATCCACTCTTCCATACAACCAAACCTTCAAACCACAGCCACTCCTTGTGCCATAGCAAAGGAAGGGAAGGAAAGTGCTTGGACGTGCATACCACTCAACGAGGACCGTTGGAGCGTTTAGGTGTTTTCTTTCTTTCATTTTCAATGTATAAATCTATTTACCTTTGTTTTATGATTATGAGGAACTAAACCCCCCTTTTGCTAGGGGGGGATTCAAAGCCATGATTACATTTGCATTATGAATTAATTACTTTTGGTTGTGATTTAATAATTTGTGATTTCAATTTGCTTAACTATTTGATTGATAACTTATTTATGTATGTTGATTAAGAGTGCACGCTTAGTTTTCATGCATAAGTTTGATGCTAGAATATAAGGGAATTTCACCTAATCGTTATGAACTTATATTCAAGAGTAGTGAAGGTTGCTATCCACAATCGTGTTAAGTGAATTCTTGGCAAGAGTATCATGCTTTTCATAGTTACGAATGCCTCGTCAATACTTATAGTTCTCTTGAATCTTAATGATCTTTGATTGTATCTATATTGTGCTTTTCACGTATGGAACTTTTGAAGAATATTTTGAATTGTTATATGTGCTTTCCCATTCAATTCATTAAACTAAGGAGAACTTGAAGGTTAAAAAAGTGCTATCACGGTTATCCCGGAGTATTGAGTTTCATAAGTTATCGAAAGAACAACTAAAAATTAGTTTATATACAAGTGTATCATGTGTGGAGGAAACCCCTCTAGCTAATCCATCATCCATTCAAACAACCATATTTTGTGCTTAAATCTATCTAGTTTTCAATTTATTTATTTTCAAGTTATTCTCATCAAGATCAAATCCCCCTTTTTCAATTTTTGTCTTTTGACTTGAATTTACCTTATTTGATTTCTTTTGAGTTCTTTGAGTAATTTAGTTTAGAGTTGGTTAATTTTCATAGCTTGAATCTTTTAAATTCATTCGTGATTTTGTTTTAGTTTATTTATTAATTTTATTTTAAGTTATTCTAGTTTATTTGGAATCATTTGAATCTAGTTAAATGTTTTGATTTAGATTTGTGTTTTTAAAGTTTTATTTAGTGCTTCTAAATTCATTTTATATAGATTAGCAATCCCTCCTAATCCCCGGTTTAAGAACGATCCCTACTTGCATATATACTACAATTGTCAACAAGAGGGTTTAATTTGTGTGTTAGTTTATTTTCGCATCAAATTTTGGCGCCGTTGCCGGGGATTAGCAACTTTGCTAATCCCTTATTTCTTTTTATTTTTTTTTATTTTTTATATTGTAATTTAGATAGTAACTTTGCTTTATTCTTCTTGCTTCTTAGGTACTAGTGTATGACTCGAAGTTCTCATCCAGTTCAAAAGCATATCTCTGACTTTGACAATGACTTTGAGCGAACTTTGAGAAGGACAAGGAAACAACAAGAAGCTCAACCATCCAATCTTGAACCTGAGCTTGAGGAAAACAAAGTAGAAGAGGAAAAGGAGCCCAAGGCTCAAGGAGTTGAGCAACCACAAGTCATGGCAGCGGACAATCGGACCATTAAAGAGCTCTCAGCCTCGGGGTTGGCCAATGCCGCACCATTATGCATTCAATACCCCGCGGCTGCCCAAGGCAAGACCGATGAGTTCGAGTTGAAGTCGAGCTTGTTGCACCACATTCTGAAATACCATGGGCTGTCCATGGAAGATCCCAACAAGTATCTCAAGGAGTTCAAGGTGGTTTGTTCGAGCATGACACCCATTAATGTCGATGGGAACATTCTGATGATGAAGGCTTTTCCATTCTCACTTTTGGAAAAGGCTAAGGATTGGCTCTACGAGTTAGCACCCAGAACGGTTACATCTTGGGATAGTATGAAAAGAGCATTCTTGGAGAAGTTTTTCCCGACTTCAAGAGTCATTCTCTTGAGGAAACGGATTAGTGGCATCCAACAAAATCAAGGTGAATCGTTTCCATCTTATTATGAACGTTTTAAATCTCTTGTTGCTTCATGTCCACAGCATCAAATGAAGGAGGAGCTGCTCATTCAATATTTCTACGAAGGACTCCTTCCTATGGAACGCCAAATGCTAGATGCCTCGGCGGGAGGTGCATTGGTGGACAAGACTCCGGTGGCTGCCAAAGTTCTAATTGCCAACCGAGCACATAATGCACAACAATACGAGGGTGTTGGACAAAGAGACTCCCCACGGCCACAAGTGAATGAGGTAAGTTCTACGTCCGATATTCAATCCCAACTAGCTAACCTTACTTCTATTGTTTCTCAGTTGGCCGAAGGAATGAAGATTCATGGACCAAGTGTTTGTGGCGTGTTCTCGATGCAAGGACATGCCAATGATCAATGCCCTCAATTGATTGAGAATGGAGGGTGGGAATCTGCCAATGCCGTGGGTTTTGGAAGCCAAAATCAGCCACGCCATGATCCATATTCAAACACCTACAATTCGGGGTGGAGAGACCATCCAAATTTCAAGTGGCGGGATCCTCAACAACCCCAACAACAAGGAGGACTTAGGCAGCAACCACCGGGCTTTTATACAAAGCCATTTGTCCCTAATCAAAATCAATTGCAATCGGCCCCAACAAACTCAGGTATGTCTTTGGATAATGATCAAGTTGTTAAGTTACTTACTACTTTGACGCAGGAAGTACAAACTCAAAACAAGGAGAGACAAATCCAAGACAAACGAGTGGACAATTTGGAGAAGCAAATGGGTCAAATTGCCGAGTTCATGGGGCAGATTAGAGAACAAGGCAGATTGCCTAGTTCAACCGTTGTGAATCCCAAGGGAGGATTTGAAACCGCTAAGGCAATCATGTTGAGAAGTGGTAAACAGGTTGGAACCAACTCAAATACATCTAAATCAAGTCAAGAAGAGGAGGACAAGTTGCAGCAAGAAGAGGCACAGGGAGCAAAGCCCACGACTCCAACAATGAAGTTGCAACTGAATGAAGTTAGTTCCACATGTTTGCAATTAAACAAAGACAATTAAAATTAAACATTGAAAACAAAAGATAGAATACACCTAGAAACGCTCCAACAATCCTAAGGTCTTGAATGGCAGACACGACTCCAAGCTTCTTCTTCTCCTCCCTTGCAAAACTGCGGCACTCTGTATATATTTTTATCTCTGAATTTCTCTCTAAAAGCTCCCCCTCTTGAATTATGCGGCATGGGTGTGTATTTATAGGGCAGATACACATCATTGTTTGTGGAGGAAAAAGATTAGTTGTTAGCATTGTGTTAGGACTCCTAGAAATCAGATAAGAGGTGGTTTAATATGAAAAGGAGTCCCCCTTGCAGCTGGAAATAAGGTAGGATAAGATTAGGATAGGATAAGATAAGATAAGGTTAGTTTGGATAATGTTGGATAAGATAAAGTTGGTTAGGATAATGTTCCTTTCTTTTAGCTGATTCCTTATCTTCCAAGTCTTGATTTAATCCTTTTAGTTGATTCCTTTTAGCTTAACCTACAAACACACGAAAATGGCTTAAAACACTCTAAAAAGTAGAAACTAACTACGTTAATGCAAGGAAACAAGCTAACTAAGTCGCATAAATATGCTCCTATCAACGTTAACTAAAGCGCTAATTGGAAGGCAACCCAATTTTTCTAACTTTTTTCATTTTATTTTCGTTGATTTTATTTTCTTGCCTTGCTTCTTTATCACAATTTTTTTTTAAATCACAAAAAAAAAAGGAAAATTGAAAAACACAATAAATAACTCTGTTTTAGTTAATTGTTGTAAACTTTCCTAGTTTAAGTATGATTGTGTATATCCTAGATTAGATTGGATTCTAGTTATCCTTTCCTATTACAACTTGTATTCCTTGGGGATGAAGGAATATCTTCACTCCTTTTACTACTATAAGTAAAGGCACTATGTAGGAGGGATAACACACACACTCCTTTTACTCTCTCTATCCTTGTCGTCGGCCCCCCTTAACCTTGTCAGATAATCAGGTTCTTTCAAAACAATCAGGTTCTTTCAAAACAACGATTTTTATGTCGATATTTTTTCAGCCCTGATAGCATGAACATTCACCATAATGCATGACCCAACTTTACGTTTTTCGAATTTTAGATTCTACATAAATTGTGTATGCATTATATTCATAATTGTTGAATTATGTGAATTTGATATTTTCCATGAATTGCATCAAATATATGTACATGCATTAAAATTTATTGAATTACATATGCATCAAAATTGAATTGAATTTAAAGAAAATATATAAATCGGGAAAACTAGGGTTCTTCGAACCCATGACCTACACCCATCCATGGCGATGGGCCACACCGCTCAAGCCCAGCCCAATATTGAACCCCGGCCGCAAGCCTGAACCGAAAACGGGGTGTTTAAAGAACCTTGTCTCGACCCACGGCCTGAAGCCTAGGTCATTCCCGTCGATTTTTCCAACGGAACACGATTGACAGTCATGTAATTTGGACAACCCCATCGTTCTCACCAACGATTTCTCGAAATTCCAAAAGAATTTCTTGGGTTTTTTGTTTGAATTCAATTGAATTCATTCGGTTCTCTTTCCCCCGACGTTGAGATTTCATCTTCATCGACAAACACTTGGTTCTCCGACGAGCCATCGCTTGCCCCGACCTTGGAAACATCACCTGAAGTGACGTCGTCAACTAAATTCGGTGGATCCCCACACCCAGCGCCGTTGGGGTGGCTTGGAAATCCTAACCGAGCCCTAACGGGCCTCGTCCTCCACTTAGTCCATTCGCACAACACCCATGTTCTTTGGGCCTGCTTATGCCGAGCTTTTCAATCCATTTCACCAGCCCTTTGGGTTTTGGTGACAACCTGGCCCAAGATCCAGTTGAGCCTATTTAGGCTCCTGCCGCATCTCCATGCACCGCGTCACAGACGATCCAACCCATTTTTGGGCCACCCTTTTGGGCCCAATCGTTTCCTCTGGCCCGCGTGAAGATAAAAAATATGGCCTTTGGACTCGCCTATAGTGGCTCATACCATTGGGCGGTCTCTCCCCGTGGGCCTGTAGCCTACACCCAAGACACCCCAGCCCAATTTTGGGGCCTGGGTCACACAGACAGTTTTTGCTCAGCCCACCCATAGGCTTTGGTCCAATTCTTGGGCCCCGAGCTTCAATTATTTAATATTTTTAAATAATACGGGTTTTATATTTTTCACCCACACTTCAAATTTGGCCCGAAGTCCAAATAAATATTTCAATTATAATTATAGACCTGAAGTCCTATTTGTATATTTTTGTTGCATATTTCTGTGTATATATTTGCATTTGCTTGCAGGAACATATGAACCTAAAGTTCATAATTATTTTGAAACCTGAAGTTTCTTATAAACATGCCTTGTTTGAAAACTTGAAGTTTTCTTTAAAAACATCACCCATGAAAACCTAAAGTTTTTTTCATGCAAAATTACACCAATACATGTTTATTAGAACCTGTATGTTCTACTCCTATGTGAATAGATTGATCTTTTCTCCATTACACTAACCACATCTTGTCCACCTATTTTGTGATAGGAACATGTTGAATTTGAACAAACTCGACTTCACCGTTTTGGAGGTCTCTGGAAGAAACTACCTCAAGTGGGTCCAAGATGTGAAGCTCCACCTCACTGCAAAGAACTTGCATCCCGCTATTGAAGAAGAGACGGACAACCTTGCTGGCGAAGCTGAAAAAGCCACTGCTATGATCTTCATCCGAAGACATATCCATAACTCTCTACAAACTGAATATCTTGCTGAGGAGGATCCACATGCACTATGGGTCGCTTTGGTTGATCGTTTTGATCACCAAAATGACAAATTATTGCCTGAAGCAAGACATGACTGGCAGCATTTGTGCTTCCAAGACTTTAAGTCTGTGAATGAATATAATTCTAAAGTTTGTCGAATCCGATCACTTCTCAAGTTTTGTAACGAAACTTTGGCCGAAGAGGATCTCCTAGAGAATACCTATTCGACCTTCGCTGCTTCTAATATTGTCCTGCAATAACAATATAGAGCTCAGAAGTTCACTAAGTTCTTGGATTTGATCTCTGTTTTACTTCTCGCTGAAAAGCAGAATCACCTATTGATGAAGAATCATCAAGCTAGACATACTAGGGCGACTGTTGTGCCTAAGCACATTATAGCACAAACCAACGCCCAAAACGCCAAAAGAGGCTCTGCTATGGGCGGCCAGAAGCCACCCCGCAAAGGTCAACAGAGTCAAGGCCCATCCAAGGGAGGAAACAAAGCCCAGAATCGCCCAAACCTCGCTCCCAAGGCCACAAACTTCAAGAATAAGGGCAAAGTACCTAAAACCAAGGATGCAGATATGTGTTATCGCTGTGGTTCAAAGGACCATTGGTCCTGTGTTTGCCGAGCTCCCCAGAAGGTAGCTAAATATCATTCTTGTCGTAAGAAGTTTGAATCAAACTTCGTGCAAGTGGCCGAACCAGAGACTGCAAAAATGGAACATTAGAATCTTAGACATAAACAATTTTAGTAAGTTAAAATTCCACATTGGGGCCGAATTCCACTTAGTGGCCGAACCCCCCTCCCTCCCTTTGTTTTTCGGTTGATTTTTGAACAATTTTCCTTTATTTTTGGATTATTTGTTGGTGATTTCTTTTTGGATATTAAGTTTTAATTAATTTCCATCCTTGAATAAATGAAATTATTTTGAATTGATATTTTCTTTTTAGAACTTTTATGCATGTGACCTATACAAATTAATTTTTCATTCTAGGTATGACTAGTGCGGAAGTTAGTTGTCTGGCAGATAGTGCAACCACGCACACAGTTTTGCGTGACCGCATCTATTTCACTAACTTCATACCTAAGAATGCACATCTGACAACCCTCACAGGTCCATCCAACCTGATACAAGGATACGATAAGACACGTATAATGTTGTCTGATAGGAGCATATTTATGCGACTTAGTTAGCTTGTTTTCTTGCATTTTCATAGTTAGTTTCTACTTATTATAGTGTTTTAAGCTATTTTTGTGTGTTTTTAGGTCCAAATGACAAAGTTGGCAAGAAAGTGCAATTTGGAGCAGTTTTGGGCCAGGAATGGATAGTACATGCATGGAGCAAGGTGGATGGACGTTTTTGAAGTTCAAGAGGCTAGGAATGTGTTGAAAAGATGAAGAAAATAAATTGAAGACAAAGAAGATAAGGAATCAGCCAAAAAGAAGAAACATTATCCAAAACCTTATCCAACCTTATCTTATCCAAACTAACCTTATCTTATCTTATCCTATTCTAATCTTATCCTACCTTATCTCCAGCTGCAAAAGAAGTCCTTATCCTATTCTAAATCCTTCCCATCTGAATTTAGGAGTCCTAATCCATCTAACCACATCAATTCTTTTCCTCGCTGGAATCTGATGAGAAGTGTCATCTTTCTTTGCTAATTTGGAGTCCTAATCCTCTTCTTTCACACCCTTGCGGTGCCTTCCCTCTACCTATAAATATATTGAGTTGCAGCCCTCATAATTCACCCACCTTCCATCACAAATTCGTCCCATACATCACTCATACACATTCATCCCATTGTGCCGCAACTTTGAGGAGACCCCTGGAGCCGTGCTTGCCATTCAAGACGTTGGATTGTCGGAGCGTTTCTAGGTGTATTCTATTCATTGTTTCAATGTTTAAATTTAATTATCTTCGTTTAATTGCAAACATGAAGAGCTAAACTCGTTTTGGCTAGGGGGAAATTCAAAGCCATGAACATATTTGCAATATGAATTGATTACTTCCAGTTGTGATTTCATGAATCGTGAATGCAATTTACTTAACTGTTTGATTCAGAACTTATTCTTGTTTGTTGATTAAGGGTGCACACTTAGTTTGCATGCAGGGATTTGATGCTAAAATATAAAGGAGTTTCACCTAATAGTTATGAACTTATATTTATAAGTAGTGGAGGTTGCTAGTCACAATCGTGTTAAGTGAATTCCTGGTAGGAGTATCATATTGTTCATAGTTACGAATGCCTTGTCAATGCTTATGATTTTCACAAAGCTTCATGATCTTTGATTGTATCTCTATTATGTTGTTCATGTAGGGAACTATTGAATAATAATTTGGTTGCCGATGCGTTGTCCATCCAATTCAATGACTTAAGGAAAATTTGAGGGTTAATTAGTGATGTTCACGGTTAATCTGGGGCATTGAGGTTCATGGTTTATTGGAAAAGCAACTGGAAATTGATTTGTATGCAAGTGTGTCATGTGTGGAGAAGAACCCTCTAGCTAGCCAATCACCCATATTTTCCCCAAAAGTCGTGCTAAATTGCATAAGTTTTTAATTTACTTGTCTTTACTTTAAATTCATCAAAAACCCAATCCCATTTACTTCGCTGTGTCAAGTTAGTTATAATCAGTCCAATTTGTGTTTTTAAGTGTTTTGAGTCAAGCTAAAATCAATTTTCGTCCAATTCACCCTCTAGTGTCTAGTTTGAGTCTATTTCATTGTTTTGTGTTGTTTTGAGTCTTTTTAGTTTGTTTTGAGTTCTTTGAGTCTAGTTAAGTGTTTTCAAGCCTAGTTAAGTGTTTTTGAGTTAAATTTGAGTAGATTAGCATCCCTCCTAATCCCTGGCCGAGAATGATCCCTACTTACATCTTTACTACAATTGTCAATAAGAGGGTTTAATTTGAGTGCTAGTTAAATTTCACATCAAATTTTGGCGCCGTTGCCGGGGATTAGTAAAATTGCTAATCCCTCTGTTTTTTTTTTGTTTTTTTTACTTTTGATATTTGATTTAGTTCTCTTTCTTTGATTTTAGGTACTAGAGAAGCAAGACATGGCTGTTGATAATGGAACAATCAAGGAACTTTCAGCCTCGGGATTGGACAATGTCGTGCCCCTTTGCATTCAATACCCTACAGCAGCCCAAGGCAAGATCGATGAGTTCGAATTGAAGTCTAGTTTACTGCATCACATTCCCAAATACCATGGGCTGTCCATGGAAGATCCAAACAAGCATTTGAAGGAATTTGAAGTGGTATGTTCAAGCATGACACCCATAAACGTGGATGGGAATATTTTGAAGATGAAAGCCTTTCTATTCTCTCTTATGGACAAGGCTGAAGATTGGCTCTACGAATTAGCACCTGGAACTGTCACTTCTTGGGAAAGCATGAAGAGAGCGTTCTTAGAGAAATTCTTCCCAACTTCAAGAGTCATTCTTTTGAGGAAGAAAATTAGTGGCATTCAACAAAACCAAGGAGAATCGTTTCCAGCATATTATGAGCGTTTCAAGACGTTAGTTGCATTCTGCCCACAACATCAGATGAAGGAGGAGCTTTTAATAAAATATTTTTACGAAGGACTTCTTCCAATTAAGAGACAAATGCTTGATGCTTCAGCGGGAGGTACTTTGGTTGACAAGACTCCAGTTGCTGCAAAGATCTTAATTGCAAATCGAGCCTTAAATGCACAACAATATGAAGGAGTTAGAGGAAGAGACCCCCCACGGCACCAACAACAAGTAAATGAGGTAAGTGCAATTTCCGATTGGCTAATCTCATTGTTCTTGTGTCACAGATTTTAGATGGATCCAAAGTGCAATGTGCGGTTTATGGTGTGTGCTATATGCAAGGACATCTCAATGATCAATGCCCTCAATTCATAGAGAATGAAGGGTGGAAAAGTGCCAATGTTGTGGGCTATTAAGGCCAAAATCCGCCACGGAATGATCCTTGGGCAGTTTGGAGAACAAGGCAAACTTCCTAGTTCAACCGTTGTGAATCCAAATGGAGGCTTTGAATCTGCCAAAGCCATCACACTAAGAAGTGGCAAACAAGTTGGAACTGACCCAAGACCATCCAAATCAAGTCAAAAAGAGGATGAGAAGCTGCAATTCAAGGAAGAAGAACAAAATAAGGCCACGACAAGGATTGAACAACCCTTACCGCAGCCCCCTAAACCTTCCAATTCGGCCAACTCAGATAAGGTAAGTCCAAATTCCATTAATTCTAACCCTATTCCGCCCAATGCACCCTTTCCTCGTAGATTTATGCAAACCAAGAACGAAGAGGATGAAAAAGATATTCTGGAGACGTTTAGGAAGGTGCACGTCAATATCTTGCTCCTTGATGCTATAAAGCAAATCCCGAAGTACGCTAAGTTTTTTAAGAAGCTTTGTACAACAAGGAAACAGATTTAGGAGAAAGAGGTGGTACATGTAAGTGAGTATGTCTCTGCAATGTTGCAAAGAAAGCTGCCACCTAAATGCAAAGATCCAGGTAGTTTCATTATCCCTTGTGTAATTGGTAATACAAGGTTTGAACATGCTATGCTAGATTTAGGTGCATCAATTAATGTCATGCCATATTCTGTTTATGCATCTATGAATCTAGGAGAGCTTAAAAATGATGGAGTTATTATCCAATTAGCCGATCATTCTAATGCATATCCGAAAGGAGTTTTGGAAGGTGTTTTGGTGCAGGTAGACCACTTGATTTTTCCTGCAGATTTCTATGTGCTTGACATGGAGGACTCGGCCCACTCTCCACCATCGCCAATCTTACTTGGACAACCTTTCATGAAAACAGCCTACACCAAGATTGACGTGGCCAATGGAGCCTTAACTATGGAGTTTGGTGGCGATACGATTAACTTTCAAGTTTATGAATTTATTGAGAGTTCTAATGATGTTCGTTCTTGTTTTACCATTGATGTAATTAAAAATATAGGGCATGAAAGTTCAGCACCAATTAAGAAGGATGAATTTCGAACCACCAACGAAGAGGGAATTGGAGTAAAGCACAAGGAACATGCCCCAATCCTTAAACCATCAAATTTGGCCGAGAGCACCACTTGTGCATCTGTTGATTGTGCTACCACTTCATCGCAGCACATTGGTGAGCCACCTATTCCAATTCCCATTCCCATTTCAACTAATAGGTTGTTACCTTCTTTGGTGTAGGTATCCAATCGAATTCAAGGTGGTGGGAGAGTTCACGTTGATTTACAGAAGCAAAACACCACAATCAGGAAGGATCACTATCCTTTTCCATTCAAAGATCCAAAGTATGAAGTGTTTCGAGGGGCAGGTTGTGGAGGAAATACCCCTCCATGCTGTGAGCCCTAATGGAGCTTAAAATGAGGTATTATCCGGCTAGAAGACGTTAAAGCAAGCGCTTCTTGGGAGGCAACCCATGCGTTCAAATAAAGAAGACCTAGGAATCTCCGGCTCCACAACCAGATTTGCGTTCCTTAACCCTACTCTTTATTGCTTTTACTTTGACATTATTGTCATGTTTGTTAGTTGTGTTGTTTGCTTGCTTACGTGTGAGTCTATGTTTGAAACATTGAGGACAATGTTTGGTTTAAGTGGTGGGGGGGGGTAAACAAGCTGTTTTTGCATTGATTTTCGTGGGATTTTACCACCTAGCACCACTAGAGTTGTTCTTCACTGTTTTTAAGTGTTTTAGTGTGTTTTGAAGTGTTTTAGTGTGTTTTGAAAGAAAAATACGAAAATTTGAAAAAAAAAATAGAAAACGTTTTGAAAAACCCAAAAAGAGTCGTTTTAGAGTCGTGTTTGTGTGTTTGTTTGTGTCTTAGGGTACCTTCCAACACAATGATGAGGATTTGGTTTTTAATTGCATGACCGTTAAAGAAAATTACAAACATGGGTGGAAGTTTGATATGCTCTTTGGTTAATACTTGGTTGTAGTTGTCATTAACGAATTCACATGTAATCACAAAGAAAAAAATGAGTTTTTGTAACATGCTTGAAGGAAGGAACTCAAACTAATGCTACAACCCTGAGAGACTTGAGCCTAAACGTTATTTGGAGAGTTATTAATCTGTGATTTCTTGTTTTCTAAAGTTGTTGCATTATCTCATTATTCTTTGCTTGGTTACTACTTAGAATGCGTTTTCATAATTTTAGTTCCAAATACTAGAACTCATGCCCGTTTCATTCAAAGCTTAAAATTGAGTGCATAACATATAACAAGATGAAGTTGTTCAGTAGTTACCACCAGAGCCAAAAAGCCTTCATCCCATGCATTTGTTTTGTAGGTTTAACCCCTTTGAGCCTTATTTAGCCTATTTTCCTTGTTAGCCACATTATCCTTACCTAGCCTAGAATAGGACTACCCATACCCTTGTTCTTAAAGTATAGTGGAGCATAACTTAGAGGGAATTCCTTTTGATCAACATATTGCAGAAAATAAGTGTGGGGGAAGGTCTTTCGTTGCAAATCTATTGAGTTGTACGTTTTATGTGCCAAAGAATAAGTAGGGCATGAGAAAAAAAAAAGGAAAAAGAAAAAATCTTGAAAAAGAAAAGAAA
This sequence comes from Malus fusca, assembly GCA_035220775.1. Classification (NCBI taxonomy): domain Eukaryota; kingdom Viridiplantae; phylum Streptophyta; class Magnoliopsida; order Rosales; family Rosaceae; genus Malus; species Malus fusca. Next base: position 15,324,459 of record CM069066.1, on the reverse strand, counting down.
AAGAAAGGAAAAGAGTTCAAAATAAGTGAGAATGAACTCACAAGTATTGATTGTTGAAGAAAGGGTCCAAAAGTTTGAATTTGGCCCTAAGTATTGTGTGAATCTATCCGTTGTGTTTAAGTTTAGTGCTACATTCAAAAGTGAGTTCTAAGTGTCAATTTCATTACTTTGCTTACTATTGCTTTCAGAATCTTTGTTTATCCTTAACCTTTCTTTGTTAGCCAATACCCTTAGCCCCATTACAACCCTTTGACTTCTATCTTGGTTGTTGTGTGTTTCAATCTGTGGAGTTTGGAATTGGTATGAGCATATGGAATCCCTGGTTCTCACGTCTAAGTAGTGGCATTCCGTTCATGAGATCATATATATATATATATATATACATGCATTAATAATTCCAGAAAGTGCCTTCTTTGTTATAACATATGTGAGTGCTAGTCTACATGTTTACATCAATCTTCTCACATATACCTAGTATAGGGAGTGTAGTTAGAAAATCTGGGTGAAAATAGAGAGTATATCCGAAGAGGAATTGAGGGAATTCTCTAAGGCATGTTACTACATTCAAAACATTATTTTAATTGATTAAATGCGAGCTAGTGAGTGGTGACTGTGATTAAGTGTGTGGTCGAGGGTAAGGCTAACTAAAAAATCTGTGGGAGTAGTGACTTTTAACATGTCATGTTTCATTGGAAATCTCTGAGGTGAATGTTGGAAGGTCTAGGTTATGTTTTGTTTGTTTTGTTTGTTTCATTTTGCTCGAGGACTAGCAAAAGCTAAGTGTGGGGGAATTTGATAGAAGCATATTTATGCGACTCAGTTAGCTTGTTTTCTTGCATTTTCATAGCTAGTTTCTACTTATTATAGTGTTTTAAGCTATTTTCGTGTGTTTGTAGGTCCAAATGACAAAGTTGGCAAGAAAGTGCAATTTGGAGCATTTTGGAGCAGTTTTGGGCCAAGAATGGATAGCACATGCATGGAGCAAGGTGGATGGACGTTTTTGAAGTTCAAGAGGTTAGGAATGTGCTGAAAAGATGAAGAAAATAAATTCAAGACAAAGAAGATAAGGAATCAGCCAAAAAGAAGGAACATTACCAAAACCTTATCCAACATTATCTTATCCAAACTAACCTTATCTTATCTTATCCTAATCTTATCCTACCTTATCTCCAGCTGCAAAAGGAGTCCTTATCCTATTCTGAATCCTTCCCATCTGAATTTAGGAGTCCTAATCCATCTAAACACATTAATTCTTTTCCTCGCTGGAATCTGATGAGAAGTGTCCTCTTTCCTTGCTAATTTGGAGTCCTAATCCTCTTCTTCCACACCCTTGCCGTGCCTTCCCTCTCCCTATAAATATATTGTGCTGCAACCCTCATAATTCACCCACCTTTCATCACAAATTCGTCGCATACATCACTCATACACATTCATCCCATTGTGCCGCAGCTTTGCAATGAGATAGGAGAGGAGACCCCTGGAGCCGTGCTTGCCATTCAAGACGTTGGATTGTTGGAGCATTTATAGGTGTATTCTATCTATTGTTTCAATGTTTAAATTTAATTATCTTCGTTTAATTGCAAACATGAGGAGCTTGATAGGAGCATATTTATGCGACTTAGTTAGCTTGTTTTCTTGCATTTTCTTAGTTAGTTCTTACTTATTATAGTGTTTTAAGCTATTTTCGTATGTTTGTAGGTCCAAATGACAAAGTTGGCAAGAAAGTGCAATTTGGAGCATTTTGAGGCAGTTTTGGGCATCAAATGGATAGCTTATCAATGGAGCAAGATGGATGGACGAATTTGAAGTTCAAGAGGCTTAGAATGTGCTGAAAAGATGAAGGAAATAAATTCAAGTCAAAGAAGATAAGGAATCAGCTCAAATTAAACCCTCTTGTTGTCAAATTGTAGTATAAATGCAAGTAGGGATCGTTCTAAACCGGGGATTAGGAGGGCTTGCTAAAACCTCTAAACTAACTCAAAAACATAAAAACAAAGTTAAAAACGTTTGAATAGACTCACAAGACTCAAAACAACTTAAAAACACTCAAAACTGCCTAAAAACACAAACTAGGCAGTTTCTGACTCTAACACAACTTTGGACGAATTTAGTGTTTTGGCTTGAATCAAAACACTCAAAAACACAAACAAAACATAAATTTAACACTTTAAAACAAGAAAGTAAAAAGGGGGATTTTGGTTTTGATGAATTTGAAACAAACAAACAAGTTATAAAACTAAGCAGATTGTAAAACAAAATTAAGGAATACAATGATGGATGGATTAGTTAGAGGTCTGTTCTTCACACATGACACACTTATACATGAATTGATTTCCAATTGCTTTTCAATAAACTATGATGCTGAACACCCCAGATTAACCGAGATGCACAAATTAAGCCTCAGATTTTCCTTTACTCATTGAATTGGATGAATGCATGCGACAACCCAAATCATTCTCTAAAAGTCCCCTATATGAATGCATAATAGAGATACAATCAGAGATCATTACGTTCAATGAAAATCATAAGTGTTGACGAGGCAATTATAACTATGAATGCATGACACAATTGCCAAGAATTCAATTAACGCGATTGTGATAAACAACCTTCACTACTCATGAATATAAACTTGTAACGATTAGGTGAAACTCATTTATATTCTAGCATCTAATTCATGCATGAAAACTAAGTATGCATCCTTAATAAACATACAAGAATCAGTTATGAATAAAATAGATAATTGAATTGCAATCACAACTTATCAAATCACAATTGGAAGAAATCAATTCAAATCTCAAGCATGTTCATGGCTTCAAACTGCCCCCTAACTAAATAGGGGTTTAGCCACTCATAATTGCAACTAAATTAGAAAATAACAAAGTCGACATTGAAAGCAAGAACGAAGTACACCTAAAACGCTCCAAAGTTCCAAGCTTGAAACGCCAAGGACCTTTGTTTTCACCACCTAGTTGTAGCACAAGTGTCTAGGATGTGTATGGATATATGGATGGAATGGATTTGCACGGCTAAGAGATGAAAGTGTATGGATTGGTGAGATGTAGTATGGCTAGATGAATGGATGGAGGTCATGGCAAGGAAATTGTGTTTGTGAATTAAGTTCTTTTGATGGATCAAGATCTTTCTTAGGAAGGGGAATGGTGGATGTATTTATAGGCTAAGGAGATGACCACTTCAATTCCTTGCATGTGCAGTTTGTATGGGTGTGTGATGTCCATGTTTCCCTTTACATTTGCACACACATGACCTCCATCATTTCAACCACAAATCAACCCATTTTTTGCCCATGTGTGTGTGTTTCCTTTGCCCATGTGTGTGTGTTTTTCCTTTGCATTTGCACACACATGTTCTTCATTATTTCAGCCAACAATCCACCCATTTTATGCCCATGCCAAGGCCTCCATGCCGTGCCTTTCTTGTTGTGTGTGTGCTGTCCATGTAGAGTGTGTGTATGCCCTCCAACCTGTGCGGTTTGCATGTGTGTAGCTGTCCATGTTTCTCTTTTGCATGTGCATTTCCACTTGCTCCAAATCCAAATGAGTGCAATCATAACCCCATTTGCTGCTGAGTGTTGATGACAAAGCAAAACACAAAACAAGTGCCTTTACTTTCTCAAGTTAATTTTCACATCAAATTTTGGCGTCGTTGCTGGGAATTAGCAAAATTGCTAATCTCCCTTTGTTTCTGTTCGTGTCTTTTACTTTTGATATTTGATTTAGTTTTGTTTCTTTGATTTTAGGTACTAGAGAAGCAAGATATGGCAATTGCTAACATTCAAGCTCAAATAGCGAATCTTACTTCTCAATTGTCGCAGTATGCCGAAAGGGCCACAAGGCAAAGTGTCCCTACATTTGGTGCGTCTTATAGGCAAGAATATCAAGCAAATCAACGTTCACAAAGAGGTTGGGAGAATGTCAATACTTGAGGTTATCAAGATCATAATCAATCAGGGAACAATTTGTTTTCCAACATGTACAATCCAGATTGGAGTGATCATTCAAACTCTATGTGGTGGGAATCTCAACAAGTTCAACATGAAGGATATTGGCAGTCATATAAGGAGTTTTATTCAAGTCCTGCGCAGCCACCACAACCTCATATACAATATGCCCAACCAAACTCAGGTTCGTCAATAGATTATAATCAAATTCTTGAGGAATTAATTTCTTTGGCACAGGGCTCACAAAATCAAGCCAATGAGGCTCAACAAGGAGAATATTGGCAGGCATATGAAGGGTTCTATACAACTCCATATGCACCACCACAATCTTCCCAAACAAATTCAGGTACGTCAATGGATAATGACCAAATTGTTCAATTACTCACCTCTTTGACACATGAAGTAGAAAATCAAACCAAGAGGATGCAAAATCAAGCCAAAAAGATGGATGAATTAGATAAGCAAGTTGGGCAGATTGTGGAGTTCATGGCACAAATTCAAGAACAAAGTGAATTCTCCAACGCAAATATTGTAAATTCAATGGAAGATTTTGAAATTACTGAAGCCATCACTTTGGGAAGTGCCATGGAGGTTAAAGCTAAACCAAGGGCGTCCAAACAAAGCCAAGAGGAGGACGAACAACTGCTACTTGAGGAGGAGGAAGAAGACACACCCACGGCAACGGTAGAACAACCCTTGCCGCAGCCTCCTAAAGTCCCTATGCCGTCCAACTCAGGTAAGGTGGTTCCAAATTCAATTCTTTCTTACCCCATTCCACCACATTCCCTTTTCCTCGTAGGTTTTTTATTCCCAAGGAAGAAGAGAGTGAAAAAGACATCGTTGAAGCCCTTCCCAAGGTGCAAAGTGATATCCTAATTCTTGGTACACCAAAAAAAGTTCCAGATTGTGTTGAATTCTCTGAAGAGAATTGTACACTAAGAATAAGGATTCAAGAGAAGGAAGTGGTTGGGGAATACCAAGAATTCATCAAAGAGGATGTACTTGGCACAACCAACCCCAAAGAAGTTGCATTTTATGATACAGGACAAGTCACAACCCTCCCACTAAATCTGGCCAAGTCCAACATTCCAGAAACTTTCAAAGAAGTAGTGTTTGTCCTTGAGTTCTTGTCGGAGCAAACAGGTAAGCCACCTACTCAAATTTCAATTTTGTTTTATATTAATATGTTGTTAATGATTCAGGCACCCACTCTAGAATTTAAACCATTACCGGATCATTTCAAGTATTACCTCCCATTCAAAGATCAAATCCATGCCGTGGGACCTAGGGGAGTTTGAATGGAAGTATCGTCCGGCTGGAAGACGTTAAAGGAAGCGCTTCTTGGGAGGCAACCCATGCGTTTGAATAAAGAAGACCTAGGAATCTCCGGCTCCATAACCAGATTTGCGTTCTTAAACTCTACTCTTTATTCCATTTACTTTTCCATGCTTGTCATGTTTGTTAGTTGTGTTGTTTGCTTGCGTATGTGTGAGTCTATGTTTGAAACATTGAGGACAATGTTTGGTTTAAGTGTGGGGGGGGTAAACAAGTGTTTTTATTGCAAATTCGTAGGATTTTACCAACTAGCATAACAAGAGTTGTTTTTCATTGTTTTTAAGTGTTTTTAGAGTATTTTTGGAGTGTTTTAATGTGTCTTTGATAGAAAATACGAAAATTTGAAAGAAAAAAAAAGTAGAAAAAGTTTTGAAAAACCCAAAAAGAGTCATTTTTGAGTTGTTTTTGTTTGTTTGTGTCTTAGGGTACCTTCCAACACAATGATGAGGATTTGGTTTTTAATTGCATGACTATTAAAGAAAGTTACAAACATGGGTGAAAGTTTGATATGCTCTTTGGTTTATGCTTGGTTGTAGTTGACATTAACGAAATCACATGTAATCTCATAAAGGAAAAAATCAGTTTTTGTAGCATGCTTGAAGGAAGGAACTCAAACTAAGGCTATAACCCTGAGAGACTTGAGCCTAAACTTTATTTGGAGAGTTATTAATCTGTGACTTCTTGTTTTCTAAAGTCGTTGCATGATCTCATTATTCCTTGCTTGGTTGCTACTTAGAATGCGTTTTATCATTTTAGTTCCAATTACTAGAACAGATGCCCATTTCATTCAAAGCTTAAAATTGAGTGCATAACATATAACAAGATGAAGTTGTTTAGTAGTTACCACCAGAGCCAAAAAGCCTTCATCCCATGCATTTTTTTGTGTAGGTTTAACCCCTTTTGAGCCTTGTTTAGCCCATTTTCTTTGTTAGCCACATTATCCTTACCTAGCCTAGATTAGGACTACCCATACCCTTGTTCTTAAAGTATAGTGGAGCATGACTTAGAGGGAATTCCTTTTGATCAAACATATTGCAGAAATCAAGTGTGGGGGAAGGATATGTACACGGGTAGAAAGAAAAAAAAAAGAAACAAAAAAAAAGAGAAAAAAACGTGAAAAGAAGAAAAAGTGGAAAAAGAAAGAAAAAAAAAGAGTTCAAAATAAGTGAGAATGAGCTCACAAGTATGGGTTGTTGAAGAAAGGGTCCAAAAAGTTTGAATATGACCCTAGGTTGTACAAAATCCCTTTAGTGTTTCAAGTTATTTGCTGCATTCAAGAGTGAATTCTAAGTTGACTTCATTGCTTTGCTTACTATTGCTTTAAGAACCTTTGTTTATCCTTACCTTTCTTTGTTAGCCAATACCCTTAGCCCTGTTACAACCCTTAGACTTGTATCTTGGTTGTTGTGTGTTTCAATATGTGGAGTTTGGGATTGGTATGAGAATATGGTATCCCTGGTTCTCACGTCTAAGTAGTGGCATCCCATTCATGAGATCATATATATACATGCATTAATAATTTCAGAAATTGCCTTCTTTGATCATAACATATGTGAGTGTTAGTTTACATGTTTACATCAGTCTTCTCACATATACCTAGTATAGGGAGTGTAGTCAGAAAATCTGTGTCAAAATAGAGAGTATATCCAGTAAGGAATTGAGGGAATTCTCTAAGGCATGTTACTACATTTAAAATGTTGTTTTAATTGATTAAATGTGAGCTAGTAAGTGGTGATTGTAATTAAGTATGCGCTCGAGGGTAAGGATAACTAAAATATGTGGGAGTAGTGATTTTTAACATGTCATGTTTCATTGGAAATCCCTGAGACAAACGTTGGAAGGTTTAGGTTTTGTTTTGTTTGTTTCGTTTTGCTCGAGGACTAGCAAAAGCTAAGTGTGGGGGAATTTGATAGGAGCATATTTATGCGACTTAGTTAGCTTGTTTTCTTGCATTTTCTTAGTTAGTTCTTACTTATTATAGTGTTTTAAGCTATTTTCGTATGTTTGTAGGTCCAAATGACAAAGTTGGCAAGAAAGTGCAATTTGGAGCATTTTGAGGCAGTTTTGGGCATCAAATGGATAGCTTATCAATGGAGCAAGATGGATGGACGAATTTGAAGTTCAAGAGGCTTAGAATGTGCTGAAAAGATGAAGGAAATAAATTCAAGTCAAAGAAGATAAGGAATCAGCTCAAAACAAGGAACATTATCCAAAACCTTATCCAACCTTATCTTATCTTATCCTTGCCTAATCTAGCTTTATCCTATCTTATCTTATCTAAATCATTTTGTACCTTAAATCTAGCTGCAAGATGACCTAAATATCTGATTTCTAGAAGGCCTATCCTTTCCCTACATTTATGCTGCACCTTTATGTTCTAGAAACACCTAAATCGGTGCTGTGAGCACCCTTTCTAGAAGGCCCTATAAATCTGGCGGTTTTCCTTGTTCTAGAAGCCTAAAATCTACTAGGAAACCTTAATCCTTTTCCTTTTGGATTTCTGCCAAACACTAGTCCTTTTCCTCAAGGATTGTGCAATCTAAATCCTTAGGGATTGTGCCATGTATTTCAACCTATAAATACGACCCTCTACCATCAAATAAACACACCATTCATCACAAATTCGTCCCCTTCATCCACACCACACATACAAGAGCTAAAACATCAGAAAATACATATTGTTGCACAGATTTTCAAGGAAGGAAGGAGAGGAGACCCTTGGAGTCGTGCCTGCCATTCAAGTTTGGATTGCTGGAGCGTTTCTAGGTGTATTCTATCCTTAGTTTTAGTTCAATGTTTAATTTAATGTTATCTTCAGTTTTTAAAGACATGAGGAACTAATTTCTTTTTAGTTAGAGGTGAATTCGAAGCCATGATTATATGCTTTATATGAATTGATTACATCTAGTTATTGTTTCTTGAGTCTTGAATGTGATTTGCTTATCTGAGTTATTAAAACTTGTTTATGTATGTTGATTGAGGGTCGACACTTAATTTGTATGCATAAACTTGATGCTAGAGTATAAGGAGTTTCACCTAATCGTTATGAACTTATATTCACAAGTAGTGGAGGTTGCTAGTCACGATCGTGTTAAGTGAATTCGTGGCAGGGGTATCATGCTTTTCATAGTTACGAATGCCTCGTCAATGCTTATGGTTTTCAAAGAACTTAATTGTTAGTGTTTAAGTGCTTTTAGCTGAAATAAATCAATCTATTTTGCTTGTTTTAATTAGAGCCATTGGATTACATTCCAAAATGAATGCTCTAGATTGAATGAGAGTTAGCAATGTAGAGTGACAACTGTAGCTATCTCATAGGATAGATGAAATGAATGGTTGTGATGTATTCTTTCTTGTGTGAGAGAGAAAAGGTGTAACAGTGCCCTACATTGTTGTAGTCGGTCACATTCCGATAAACACTCATGATGAAATGAAATTGATTCATCTCTCTCTGTGAATTCTCTTTCTGAAATTTACATATTCTCTCCTAAATTCTATAACAATCACTCCTCTCTGTAATCTAACATTAATGACCTTTGATATGTTTTCTATCATGCTTTTCATAGTTAGGGAACTTGATAAGGATAATTTGGTTGTGATGCGTATCCCGTCCAATTCAATGAAATAAGGAAAATCTGATGGTTAATTTGTGCTATCATGGTTAACTTGGGGTGTTGTCATTCATGGTTTAAAAGAATAATAACTGGAAATTGGTTTGTTTGCATATGTCATGTGTGGAGAATGACCCTCTAACTAGCCTTTCATCCTTTTAAATTCACCAAATTCGTTTTTATAAAGTGTTTTATGCAAAGTTTCTGTTTTAAGTTTTAAACTCGTCAAAAACAATTCCCCATTCATTAAGTCTTGTTAGTTGAGTCATAATCTGTTTTCTTTTAGTCTTTTGAGTCAAGTTAAGTTTTATTTTCGTCAAAATCACTTGTTAGGTCTAGAATTGAGTCTTTTTGATTGTTTGTTGCTGTTTTGAGTCATTTAAGTCAGTTTTGAGTCTATAGAGTCTAGTTTAGTGTTTTTGAGTCTTATTTGTGTTGATTAGCATCCCTAGTTAATCCCCGGTCTAGAACGATTCCTACTTACATCTTTGCTACAATTGTCATCAATAGGGTTTAATTTGTGTGTCAAGTTAATTTTCACATCAAATTTGGACTAGCATCAAGTTTATGCATACAAATTAAGTGTCGACCCTCAATCAACATACATAAACAAGTTTTACTAACTCAGATAAGAAAATCACATTCAGGACTCAAGAAGCAATAACTTGATGTAATCAATTCATATAAAGCATATAATCATGGCTTCGAATTCACCTCTAACTAAAAAGAAATTAGTTCCTCATGTCTTTAAAAACTGAAGATAACATTAAATTAAACAGTGAACTAAAACTAAGGATAGAATACACCTAGAAACGCTCCAACAATCCAAACTTGAATGGCAGGCACGACTCCAAGGGTCTCCTCTCCTTCCTTCCTTGCAAATCTGTGCAAAAATATGTATTTTCTGATGTTTTAGCTCTTGTATGTGTGGTGTGGATGAAAGGGACGAATTTGTGATGAATGGTGTGTTGATTTGATGGTAGAGGGTGGTATTTATAGGCTGAAATACATGGCACAATCCCTAAGGGTTTGGATTGTACAATCCTTGAGGAAAAGGACTAGGGTTTGGTAGAAATCCAAAAGGAAAAGGATTAAGGTTTCCTAGCAGATTTTAGGCTTCTAGAACAAGGAAAACCGCCAGATTTATAGGGCCTTCTAGAAAGGGCGCTCACGGCACCAATTTAGGTGTTTCTAGAACATAAAGGTGCAGCATAAATGTAGGGAAAGGATAGGGCTTCTAGAAATCAGATATTTAGGTCCTCTTGTAGCTAGATTTAAGGTACAAACTGATTTAAATAAGATAAGATAGGATAAAGCTAGATTAGGTAAGGATTTGATAAGATAAGGTTAAATAAGGTTTTGGATAATGTTCCTTCTTTTGAGCTGATTCCTTATCTTCTTTGACTTGAATTTATTTCCTTCATCTTTTCAGCACATTCTAAGCCTCTTGAACTTCAAATTCGTTCATCCATCTTGCTCCATTCATAAGCTATCCATTTGATGCCCAAAACTGCCTCAAAATGCTCCAAATTGCACTTTCTTGCCAACTTTGTCATTTGGACCTACAAACATACGAAAATAGCTTAAAACACTATAATAAGTAAGAACTAACTAAGAAAATGCAAGAAAACAAGCTAACTAAGTCGCATAAATATGCTCCTATCAGAACTTATTGATTCATAACTTATTCTTGTTTGTTGATTAAGGGTGCACACTTAGTTTGCATGCAGGGATTTGATGCTAAAATATAAGGGAGTTTCACCTAATAGTTATGAACTTATACTTTTAAGTAGTGGAGGTTGCTAGTCACAATCGTGTTAAGTGAATTCTTGGCAGGAGTATCATGTTGTTCATAGTTACGAATGCCTTGTCAATGCTTATGATTTTCACAAAGCTTAATGATCTTTGATTGTATCTCTATTATGTTGTTCATGTAGGGAACTATTGAAGAATAATTTGGTTGCCGATGTGTTGTCCATCCAATTCAATGACTTAAGGAAAATCTGAGGGTTAATTAGTGTTGTTCACTGTTAATCTGGGGCGTCGAGGTTCATGGTTTATTGGAAAAGCAACTGGAAATCGATTTGTATGCAAGTGTGTCATGTGTGGAGAAGAACCCTCTAGCTAGCCAATCACCCATATTTTCCCCAAAATTCGTGCTAAATTTGCTTAAGTTTTTAATTTACTTGTCTTTACTTTAAATTCGTCAAAAACCCAATCTCTTTTACTTCGCTGTGTCAAGTTAGTTAGAATATGTCCAATTTGCGTTTATAAGTGTTTTTAAGTGTTTTGAGTCAAGTTAAAATCAATTTTCGTCCAATTCACCCTCTAGTGTCTAGTTTGAGTCTATTTGATTATTTTGTGTTGTTTTGAGTCTTTTTAGTTTGTTTTGAGTTCTTTGAGTCTAGTTAAGTGTTTTCAAGCCTAGTTAAGTGTTTTTGAGTTAAATTTGAGTAGATTAGCATCCCTCCTAATCCCGGCCTAGAACAATCCCTACTTACATCTTTACTACAATTGTCAATAAGAGGGTTTAATTTGAGTGCTAGTTAAATTTCACATCATTGTTCAATGGTACAATCTTGACCATTGTTGAGGCACTCTATTCTCGACATTCCGGAAGAACGTTGTTGAGTTTCAAGGACATTAGAGATAACAATTACCACGCTAAAACCCACGTAGAAAACGGAGTTGAATTTATGTGCATAACTTCCTACAAATATGGCCAGAAGCGTATTCTAGAGAAGATGGAGCGTATCCCGAGTGGTCTGTATACTACGACCATAAGCCCCGTAGAATGCCACTATGTGGCCGGCCCTACTACTAGGACCACGTGCAAAATTACACTTTGGCATGATCGTTTGGGACATCCTGAGCGAATAGCAATGCGCCGTATCCTCAAATCATGACACGGGCATCCATTAACCCGAAGTTTAGGTTCGATCCAAGAAATTGCATGTCCAACATGTTCTATGGGAAAGCTTATTACTAAGCCTTCTTATGACAAGATTCGTTTGAATCCTCCCATTTTTCTACAGCGGATTCAGGGGGACATTTGTGGACCGATTCACCCTCCCTACAGACCATTTAGATACTTTATGGTTTTGGTTAACGCTTCCACACGTTGGTCACACGTGTGCTTATTGTCCAAGGAATGCTGCATTCTCCAAACTGTTGGCTCAGGTTATCAAGCTCAGCGCTTACCACCCTGATTATCCGATCAAATCTATTCGATTGGATAATGCTGGAGAATTCACATCTAAAACTTTTAATGACTATTGCATGTTAGTTGGGGTTGAAGTTGAACATCCCGTACCCCATGTTCACACCCAGAATGGCCTGGCAGAGGCTTTCATTAAGCGCTTACAAATGATTGCTTGATCGTTGGTCATACGTACCAAGCTCCCGATCGCTGCTTGGGATTGACTATGAAGAAACTTATTCACCCGTTATGGATATGATTAGTTTTCGCTACCTTATCAGTTTGGTAGTGTCCAAAAAACTGAGTATGCAGCTGATGGACGTAGTAATAACGTATCTCTATGGGGATCTTGGTCCATAAATTTATATGAAAGTTCCCGAATGACTTACATTGACTGGCTCAAATATTTCCAAACCCCGAAACACGCTCTCAATTCAGCTGAGACGTTCACTATACGGTTTAAAACAATCCGGAAAAATGTGGTATAACCGTCTGAGTGAGTATTTGACTAGTCAGGGATATGTGAACAACGAACTATGCCCTTGTGTGTTCATTAAGAAGTCACATTCCGAATTTTCAATTGTTGCAGTATATGTCAATGACATAAACCTTATCGGAACTCTTGAAGAGCTCGCGAGAACTGCCACGCACCTAAAGTAGGAATTTGAGATGAAAGATCTAGGTAAGACTCAATAATGTCTCAATCTCGAGATAGAGCACTGTTCGGATGGAATCTTAGTACATCAATCGAACTACACCGAGAAGGTGTTCGAGTAATCCTATGGTCGTTTGATCGTTAGATGCAAAACGAGATCCCTTCCATCTGAAGGAGGATGATGAAGAGATTTTGGAGCCTGAAGTTCCTTATCTAAGTGCGATAGGCACTTTATTGTACTTAGCTCAATTCACTAGACTTAACATCGCCTTCGCTGTTAATCTTTTGGCAAGATACAATAATGCACCAACACGCAAACACTAGACTGGCGTGAAAGACATCTTCCGTTACCTTAAGGGTACTACGGATTTGGGCTTTTTCTATCCCTGTGGATCCTCGAGTGATGTCGCACCCCCTGCTTCTCGAGTCGATTCTCGCCTTGTTGGTTATGCCGACGCATGATACTTGTGTGATCCGCACAAGGTGCGTTCTTAAACAGGTTATGTCTTTACCATTGGAGGCACCGCATTCTCTTGGAGGTCAACTAAACAAACCTTAGTTGCGACTTCGTCTAACCATGTTCAAATTCTAGCCTTACTTGAAGTAACTCGGTAATGTTTTTGGTTGAGAGCAGTTGTGGGCCATAATCGAAGCTCCTGTGATCTTTATCCCGACAACGATCTTTGAAGACAATGTAACATGCATCGAACAACTCAAGCAGGGTTACATCAAAGGGAGACAACACCAAGCACATTGCGCCGAAGTTCTTCTTTTCACATCAACAACAAGAGCATTAGAAGATTGAAGTTGTGCAAATCCGTTCACAAGATAATCTAGCCGACCTCTTCACCAAATCACTGTCAAGGACGACGTTTCAGAAGCTTGTTCATGGAATTGGTATGCGTAAACTTTCTGAGTTGTAACATTACTATTTCTCTTTGGAATTATGTCAAACTCAGGGGGAGTATCCTGAGGGATACAGAAAAATCCCCAATTAGATTCAACTGCATACCATTTCCTCAGGATACAGAGCTCAGTGATAATTTCGTCCTCGTTTTGCATCTTGGTGATTGATTATAACCCTAGAAACCAACATCAAAAGATTAAACTATTATAACTTAGAAACATACTCACAAACATCATATTGGATCAACATGGGCAAATTCTAATGAATATGTCCTAAATTCGCTAAATCTCATAAAAGGATTCTGAACATAAGAACTTTATTGTAAGTTGTTCTGGTCTATTTAGAAAATTCTTCCTCCACAACTCAACCCAAACTGAAATATGAAATAATACTACATATGAAAACAAATCGGCAGATTTGTGTAAAGCAAAAAATCAATCATATTACTCTAAGAAATAAACTGGTAAATGGCTAAAGAAACTGAGTTCTCTCTTATGGTTTCCATGACTTTGACATCTTGAGAAACAACAGCAGGATCCTCACATTATTAAAAAAAAATCATTTGCGCAACAAAACTTTATCCGACGAAGAGCAATTTGTCGCGCAAAAGCAGTTAGCACAACGAACATATGAATCCGTCACGCAGGTTCATTGGATAATTTAATGGGCCAAACTCTTTGCGTGACGCATCATTTCATGGCGCAATAACCGTTTGTGCGACGAAAACCCCTCTCCGTCATTCAAAGGTTCGTAGAAAAACACACAGAAACCTGTATTTTGGTGCCAAAAAACATATACGGCATGTATGACATTGACAGTCAATTTGTGTAGTCAGAGTATTGAATGCCATATTTATTGCATGGTTTTGCGCAATGAAGGTTTTCATCGCACAAAGAAGCCAAATTTCCTTTAAATTGACAGTTTCGCTCTTCCTCTTTACAATTCAATCCGAAAACTCCTTACTTTTTCCGAATTATTATTCCAACTTTTGTTTGAATTTCCATACGCGATGATCGACTTTGGTGCTCGTTTGTCAAAGAGCGTTGAGGGCGAAGGTTTTGAGAATAAATTAATTAAATATTTAATTTGACTATTATAAGTGTATATTTTGTTGGTAGACAAGAAAAAGAAGAGAGTTGCGCCACTCGTTCGATACACTTACGGTGGGAGCCGCTCCCGAATCACTTATGTAGAATTAATAGGATATGAGAAGTTGGATATGGTCAACAAGTTTAGGGCCAACGTTGGGGTATTAGTGCATGACAAATGCAGTGTGGATTGGGAGTCTTGGAGAGATGTTCCTGAGAAGATAAAGACAATAATGATCAATGAGTTAGAAGTACGTGTTAATTAGTTAAATAACAATTTAGATCGTTATATAAAATATATTAGTGATATTTACAATTTATTAATTTTTGCATATCAGCCTGATTGGGACATTGACAAAAGTGGCCCAAATATGATCAAGTGCATCGACATCATGTTTAAGTATCTTTATGGGAGTTGAAGTTTGTTGTTGAACATGACGTAGAGCTACAACGAGTACCTGAGTGGAGGATTAGAATAGTTTTTTTTTATTTTTTATTTTTTATTTTTACTGTATTTATGGTTTATTAAATAATGACATTTAATTTTTATTTGGAATAATAAATTTGGGATAAGATCAATGGACAAATATTTTTACAAATACTTTTACACTCTTTTTAAGCCTTTTGATTATATGACATCCAGTGGTTCTTATTTATTCATTAAATGACATGGATGCTTATGTGGATTTTAACTAATATTAAAGATAAAATAAACTGAAAAAACATAAAATCTGGAAAATTAAAACTACAATTAAAAAGGAAGAAACTTTAACTAAAATTGGTTCTCCCATTCCCATTTCGATCAAGACTTGGATTCAAACTTTGAACCCTAATAAAAAAATCATTAACTGATGTGTTTTTTTTTTTCAGACTTGGATTCAGACTTTAGATTCATGAAACATCATTTAACTAATGCTTTTTTTTTTATTCTTCCAACCAGGGACGGATGGAGAGCCGGCTGAGATGGTTCTTATTATTTGCTAGGAAAATTAAAACTAAAATTAAAAAAGGAAGATAATTTAATTGAAATTGGTTCTCCCATTCCCATTTCGATCAAGACTTGGATTCAAACTTTGAACCCTAATAAAAAAATCATGAAACTTCTTCTTTGCCGATAAGGAAGCTTGATGGAATCTCTTCTTTCATTTTATCAAAAATAAACCCTAACAACTCCATCGCTTCTATAGCTAATTTGCTAGTGCGGCGGTCAGATTAAATCTTACCACCACCATCCACCATCAAGGTCAGCTTTACATTTTCACAACTATTTTTCCTTTTAAAAGTATTGGATAATTGTCTAAAACTCGTAGGCGCTTGAACGGTAATTTGCTTTCTGTGTTCATTGAAGCTACAATTTTATTTCTTCCGCAAATTCCAAATTGGTAGTTTGCATATTTTTGAAGGTTATAATTGCTAACAAGTAATATCCTTGTTTATACTTTCAGTAAATGTGCTTGCAAGTCTGGTAATTGTATCTTTCTCTGAAATTTTTTTTTTCTTTTTTTTCTTCTCATGTCACCAGGGCTGATCATTTTACCAGACCACAAAAATGTCAGGGTATATACTACTCATTCGTTTTCCGTTTCTCTGTATTCCTTTCGGCGCACTTTGGTGTGCCTATAAAAATGGAGGATGCATATAGTTTTAGGGATGAAAGTTTGTTCCTGATTGCTTGGCCTGCGCAGTATCCTGAATTTATGTTTTGAACCAATTCGTACATATGAAAATACGGGGACCCGTTACTCCTTTTTTTAATTGGATTTTTTTATTAGCACCCCACATATTGTTGAATACACCCACATAAATATGTATTATTAAATCACTCATGTTCTTAACATGAAATGACCATTTAGCCCCAAAAAAATTAAAAGAAACTGAATACACAAATTATTTATTAATATGAACCCTAACTCTAAATTGGTTGTCTAAACCCGAACCCTAAAATCCTAAAAATCCTTATTGACAAAAACCCCCAAATTGATAGAAACCTAAACCCTAAAAATAAAAAAATGTTACGAATTCGTAACCAGACGTACTTCATTATGGATTTTGTAAGAACTACAACATATTTTTGTTATCAAAATCTATAACTACTCCAAAACAATTTTCAATTTCTCAAAAAAAAAAAAAAAAAAAAAAAAAGACTAAATCCATTATAATATAAACAAATTTTTCTCTAAGTGTGGCAGTTGGCACTACTTTCTTTTAAGTTTTGTACAGTAAAAAGAATTGAAGCCATTATAATTTTGAAAAAAAAATAAAAATTCACCCATATCCTATCATTCTTTTTTGGGTCAAAATTTTGTGAGATTGACTCTAGAGGAGTAACAGAGAGTATACAAATTTTGGATTTGTGCTCTACCAGTAAAATAAACCAATAATTGAATGTCATGTAGTCTACCTCATAATTAGCATTTACATGTTTAGCGAGAGTCTTGAAATTTGGAGTTGTGGTGAGAATGAACAATGAGAGAATGTTGAATGTATGTGAAGAATGTGGGGTGTACGTAGAAAGTTTGGGGTGTGAGGGTGGTATAGGAAAGTATGTGGGGTGTACTAAGATAAATTTGATTGAAAAAGTAGATGTGGGGTTTAGTATATGAGGTGTATTCAATAATATGTGAGGTGTTAATAAAACAACCCTTTTTAATTTTGGGTTTAATTTTTCAGATTTATATTTTTTTCAGTTTTATTTTATCTTTAATATTAGTTAAAATCCACATAAGCATCCATGTCATTTAATGAATAAATAAGAACCATTAGATGTCATGTAATCAAAAGGCTTAAAAAGAGTGTAAAAGTATTTGTAAAAATATTTGTCCCTTGATCCTATCCCTTATATATATATTGGTCGGTATGGCATACCACTGGTATACAAAATCCAATACCAAAGTCATACCATTAATAGCTAGTTCGGTATAATGCCAACCGATTATGAAAATATGCCAAAAAATCAACCATACCATTATGAACTGGGTAGTACAGTTCGATCAGTAAGTCTCGATTTATGGCAAAATTTCCCAGCCCTAAAAAATATTAACAAAAAAGTAAAAAATTGACCTTTGCGCCATGAAATATTCGTCGCACAAAGTAATCACGAGAGTTTCTTAATATTTTTTTATTTAAAATTAAAATAAAATTGACCTTTCGCGACGAAATATTCGTCGTGCAAAGTTTATGGCAACTACAATCTGATATCACATGTTAGTGCAAACTTCTTGGCCACGAATGTCAAGCATCCCATTTAGTGTATCACGTCGAGATAACTTTGATGCGTCAACTTACGCATGACAAAGTGGTTTCGTCCCCCTAGGTTATGTGCGACGACTTCCATTCCGTCCCACATGTTCAGTATTGCATGACGAATCATATCTTCTATTGCGCAAAGTCTGTTTTCACTACCTTTGCGCGACGAATTGTCCTTCGTCGCGAAAAGTGTTAAATGAGTATTGTCGGGTCAATTATAATCTTCTCTTTGCAAGTATGCCAAGGGTCATCTCAAATTTCTTTTTAACATTCAGTAAGATGTTCTCCAGCATCTATTTATCCCTCTTTTGGAAGAAATTTTCAGTAAGGTTTCATCATATATGTAGTAACAGATGGAAAAACCATAATCAATTACAAAATCATTTCTTACTTGTCAATAATAGCGAAGGCAAAAAAGGAAATAAGATCAACAATGGATAGCCATTCGTCCATACCTACATCCTATCTAAAACATAGTAAAATGTCGGAGATCAAGTTTTGAATTTTAGCGGAAAGGAAAAGACAAATAATTGACTCAAGCAAATTTAGCGGAAAGGAAAAGACAAATAATTGACTCAAGCAAAGTGTCCAAACCAAGCAGAACTCAAGCAAAGTATGTTTCAAACGGTGCCAATAAAAAGGCAATAACCATTTTCCAAAAAAGAAAATTGAAAGATAAATAGAAAAAAGGGGCAGTTTGATCCAGGTCCAAAAAATTCACCTGTTTTCGGACTGGGTCCAATTTTATTTGATTTTTTATTACACCTATTTTGCCCCTTGAAAATAAAAAATATTTAAATTCTTTATTTTTGAATTCATTTTTTAAAAATTTGAATCTTCAAATACCTTTATCTACCCATTTTCTAATTAAAAACATTTTAAAAACACATTACAACCAATCTTATAAGTTTATCAAAAATTAAAAGAAACGGTGTCGAGGTAGATAAAAAATTTGTGATATAGTTAGATAATATTAATTAATCTATGATATAGGTAGACTATGAATAAAAACCTATCGTATAGATAGATAACACAAAATACCATGTGATATAAATAGACTAATGAGCAAAAACATATCGTATAGGTAGATAACAAAATTAATTTGAGATAGAAAAATTTGTGATATATAGGTAGATAAAATACAATTAATCTATAACACAGGTAGAATAAACAAAATATACAAATAGATTCATTACAGAAATATATAATACAGGTAGATAAACAAAGCAATGCATTTCCTATAAAGGTTGAAAAGAAAAATATGTATAATCCAAGTTCAAACTAAAAATTAGGAACAAATTACCAGTGCACGCATGAAACTCATATTTTCATGGCAATGTTCCCAATCAAAACGACCTAAACCAAAACCAACCACGTACATCAACGCACCTTTGTTGGTGTATTGGCATACTTCAAAGCTCTATACCACTGAAAAAATTAGAAATTGTGACCTTGTATTTAAAAAAGGAGGAAGAAATCATAAGAGCTTGAAAGAAGAAGACTGAACAAGAAGGAAGGGGATCGGAGAACACAACACAAATTGTATAGGGGAGTTATGGAAGAAGAGATATACTTTAAAACTAATTCTACAAGTAGGGGATTATTTAAAGATAAATAATCAATTATAATTAATTTCATAATACAAGTAAATCTAGAATTAAAGGATAATGTTAATAGAGGGGTAATTTTGACAAAAAAATGAAAATAAAATGACGTGGACAATGAGTCATTGGACTTAAATCAATAATTAAATAAAATCGGACTATATCTAGTAATTGCTTACAAATTTGGACTTATTTCAAGTTTCCTCTAGAAAAAACCATATTGCATAGAACAACAAATTAGTGCAATTTGAGTGTCCATAAATCTGATGCAAAGGCAAAGGTATATTATTGAAAACATAAAACACACAAATACCTGGCGGTCTGCGAAAATTGCTGGAAAGCCAAGGGTTGTTAGTAGATGATGTTAAATATTTTGTAGATGCAATAAAAAGAATTCCTCCCAAGGTAATTACAAATTCTCACTCTCCCAAATCTTACTTTGTCAAATGCTTAGAGAATTACACATTAATAAACCCATAAAAATTAAAAACTCTAACCTAAACAAATAAATAAAACAATATACAATCAAATTAAAGGAACATAGACATAGTACCAGTTACATCTCTTATCTTTTATAATGGGTCTTTTCCACATAATAGCGTCAACCAAAGACCGGAGCATACAAATAAACATATTAAACATTTCAACCATCGAAACCAAATATTCAATCAATTCAACCTATGTATTAAATATTGTTCTCAACCCCTGTTGAAGAAAGGATAATACAGAGAACTGACTAAGTGAATATTACAGTCAATGCCCTGCAAATTTGCACATTAATATAGATGCGATCTAACACTCCGTTTGGATATGGTAAAATAAAACAGAATTTCACTTAAACTAGGGAATTTAGGATGGGAAAGCAGTTTTCCCTCGTTTGGGAAACTTGCAACGCGAGAAACGGCACTTTCTACGGGAAAAAAAGGTGGAAATTGGGGATGAAGATTTCCTAGTTTAATTTCCGTCTAAAGAGGTGTAATTTCACAATTCACACAACGACGAGAATCCCCAAATCATTTGCTGGGAAATTTTGCGCGCGCCAAATTTCAAGATTAGGGTGCCAAACTGGAATGTATACTACCAAATTTCACAATAAAAGTGTTGCATCTTCACTCTGTTAACTCTCCAATCTTCGAAGGGATTTTCGCTCGTGCAATCATCTTCTTCCTTTGTTCTAGGTCAGTGTCTCTACTCTCTTCTTTCTTCAATTATTTTTAGCTTTTTGGGTATACTCATTATAGAATTGTAAATTTTGCTGATAGTTTTATGTTTGGTGTGCTTATTATGTTTTTTTCTCCGATTGAATTGTTTATTGGGTCTATGATAAACCTTATATGGGAAAGGTGGAAGCTTTTTGGTGATGGTGGTGGTTGGGGGGGGGGGGGGAGGGAATACACTCTTTCTAAACTACTTAAAAACACGCTATTGGTTCTTCCCTTGAATTGTTTCCTTCACTTCAGCGGAAGAACAGAAAACATAGTCTAGCAATCCTCCATTTTTAGTTTTTGATGGCCTTTGGTGTTAGTTCCTTGTTACAGATATTGTGCTTTTAAAGGTTAACTGTGCAAAATTAAAATACAGATGCTAGTATGATTGAAGCCGTGACTTTCATTGTTGCATTTAGCAGTATAAATAAGTGTTGGATTACAATAGTCCTACTAGGATTCAGAGATCCCATCTATATCAAATACATGAGTTTACGATGATCGTATTAACAATAGCCAAGATTGATCAGATGTTGTGCCTTTGGTGTTAGTTCATTTGTTTTTTGGTTGCATCGCCTCATTCTTGCCTCAAAAACCTTGTGTGTTTACATTTATATATATATACAATTTTTGGTTAAACAAAAAGTCGCATATCCCATAAATATTTGTTGCATATCACAATATATGTTTGTTCATACATTCAAACAGGTATGGAAAATACTCATATTGTAGACATGTTAACGAGGTTAAAGCGAAAGCGTGCTATAAAGAGGAAAATAGGAAAAAAAGGAAAATTATTGTCAGTACAATTATATATGTTATTGTCATGGTCATGCATTGATATAGTACGAGTGTTCTTCTCAAAGAACCTTCAAATGATTGGGATCAAGAAAGACAATCTTTCCTCGGCCGATTGTTTGATGGAAAGATATATGCAAACAAATATGCAAAAATATAATTTCATGTTTATAATTATAATTGAATTTTAATTATTTGGACTTCAGGCCAAATAAGAGTGTGGGTGAAAAAATATAAAACCCAAATTATTTTAAAAATTTATTAAATAATCGAAGCTTGGGGCCCAAAAATATAGGCCAAAACCCTTGGGTGGGTTGGGCGATTTTTGATCCATATGTCCCAGGCCCCAAAATATAGGCTTGGGGGGGGGTCACAGGTGAGCTGCAGGCTCACTGGGAGATATAGGCAAGGGGAATGGGCTGTTGTGGGCAGACCCAAATATTTTTTTTTTTTCAACACGGGCTGCTGTGGGCAAGCCCAGAAAAGAAAAAACAAAGAAAAAAAATTCTTTTACATGGGCCGCTTCAGGCGAGCCCAAAAAACTAAATGGGTTTGTTTTTTCTATTTTTTGTTCCCGCTCGGGCCGAGATGAGGTAGCCCAAAAATTTGGGGCTTAGGGTTTCAACCAGAGCACCACAGCCGGAGCTGGGTGCAGTCACCGGGGACGAAGACTAGTGCTGCTGCTACAGGCGGCCGTGTTTAGGAAAGATTTCTCGGTACAAGTTTGACGGCGAGCAAGGTCCGAGGGATGGAGGGGGGTTACCTCAACATCGGTGAAAACCTAAGAAATTTAAACTGAAATTTCATCCAAATTAGATGAAATTCTTCAAGAATTTCAGTAAGATTGGATCAAAGATCACGACATTATGTCAAATATATGCAGAAAATTACACGGCAAGGCCGTGGTTTCGCTTCAGGCAATGTGGATTTTCTGGGTTTGGGACACCATGGGCGTCAGGTTTCCAACTGGGGGGGGCGGAGCTTGATGCTCCATGGTTTTTCGGGGTCACGGGTTTGAAGAACCCAGGCCGTGATTCCCAATTTCGTTTTTTTTTTTCTTTTTTTTTCAATTCAAATATAATTCAATTTGATCTAATAATATGCATATGCAAAAATAATAGTATGTGAATTGAAATCAATTTGATGCATATACAAATATATTTGATGCAATTCATGCTAAATATCAAATTCACATAATTCAACAATTATGGTTATGAAGTATATACAATTTATGTAGAATCTAAAATCCGTAAAACGTAAAGTTGGGTCATCCATCATGGTGAATGTTCATGCTATCAGGGCTGCAAAAATATCAAGTTAAAAACCGTTGTTTTGAAAGAACTTGATTGCGTGATGATATGGATGAACTAGTTTGATGCAGAAAAATTCTCTAATGTCAGATTCCTAAGCGTAGCGGTATGAGTGTGTTGATAACGTGTTGTGGTCTATTTTATCTAACAAGTTTAGGGTGGCCGGCGGCAAGGAGAAGAAGAGAGAGAGATGTGTTTGTAGAATTGTAGGGGAATGTGTGTGTTGTTATCCCTCCTACATTGTGCCTTTATTTATAGTAATATAAGGAGAGAAGATATTCCTTCATCCCCAAGGAATACAAGATATAATAGGAAAGGATAACTAGAATCAAATCTAATCTAGGATTTACACAATCACACTTAAACTAGGAATGTTTACAACATTACCTTCTTTATTTTTTATTTATATATATTTTTTTTTGTAACTGGGCTCTCTCCAACAAAACCAAACTTCTGAGGAAAATACTTAGTCAATAGCCTAATGTTGGAAGGCTCAATCTCTAGATCATAGGGTTCATCACAACGAAGCCCCATAATGAGGCAAAAGTCCTTTTCATGAACTAGTTGACCTCACAGTCTATTACATATGTGAGTCCCTCTAGGTCCTTCACTCCTTGATTTGCCACTCTATGGATCAACAATTCATGCACCACTTTCCCACTAAAGGCTAATCTATAATCTATCGACACTCTCAAAGTGTCCATAGCATGAGGCCCTAAATTCAGCAAGATGTGCATCATTAAACTTGAGACACAAGATTCCTAGGACATGAATAGCTTGAGAAAGGTTGTTAACCCTTCCTCTATAAGATTCTTCATGTTTTGTTCCGAGCTCAACCCCCTGATTTGCCATATCCTGTACACATAACAATTCAACCATTCATCACAACCAAATTGAACAACATATACCCCGATAACAACCAAATACAACAATGTTTATCATTGACACAACTTGTCAACGAGTTCTCATATTTGTACATTTACTTGACACAACCTATCAACAAATTCTTATAGTTATACATCTACTATGAACTTACTTTCATGAGTTAAGAAATACCAAAATTAATTCATAAAATTAACAAAGATTCATCGACAAAAATCATTCTAAAGTGAACAATGTAAATTCAACAAAACAAATTGAAGCAAATATATCTTGTATGCAACCTGTCAACCACAGTTCATAAACTTACATCTCACTAAATTTTCCGAATACTTCCACATCAACTAATTTCATCAACCCACTTGCATAATTAAGCATAAACCCTAAAAAAATACACAATTTTACATATATAACAAAATTACTTTCTAGGGTTCCAAATTTCCAAACTCACTAAATTTCAAATTTAGTTTCCGGAATCAAGTTTGCCGCTGACTTTCGTGGAAGCAACCACTTTGAACCCTCTCCAATCAAGGAACCGCCAGATTTTTTTCCATGTACGCAACTGCTAACCCTCAAACCAAAGATGGCTGAATGTTGAAGTGCATTAAGCCCAGAGACAACAACCACACCAATACTCCGATTGGGTTTCGAACGGAAACAAACTTTTCAAACTCTACCAAAGTTTTAAATGAGTACGATCTCAGGTGAGAAGGATATTTTTTAGAGGAGAAGAAAATATTTTCTTGTTTCAACTGTTGTTGTCGTGGGAGGGAGGGGGAGAGTTTAATTTTTTGAATTCTCACGGGTACAGTTTTTTACACACCCCGACCGAGATCAAGGCATGCTGGCCATCACTTGATAGTGACGTAGCCATGTGCATAGTGCGGAAGCAATAGATAAAGGAAATATACGAATAATTAAAAACCGAAATACTAGAGTGCACTACTAAACAGGAAGTGATAGGAGTTAGTTACAAAAGTAAACACTCCTAATCAGAGCATAAAAGTCTAGGTGCAGTCCAGTAGGACAAGTACTAGTTATACAATACCAGGAATGTCCTACTATTATTTAGATAGGTCAGAATTGCCGACGTCCTCAAGCCACCCACAGTAAGCTTACTTAAAACCTGGAGGGGCGCAAAACAGAAAACGTGAGTGGGCAAAAACAAATGTTTTACAAAACCATTTCATTTATCAACATATCTAACCCCTCACTGTAAAACATGTCTAATTTTTCCCAGAATCAAGCTATAAGGATATACATAAATATATATGAAATCATATCAATTCAATTCATACTTCACATAATCATATTCATATGTATGCCATGCCAAGATACAACAGAGTAAGCAATTCAGGTAAGAATAATTTCATAAAAATGTAACATGTTAGCCGGAACCCCTGTGGTAGTTTGTACGGCTGAATTCATAGCTCAAAAGTCACTCTAGCCGGAGTCACTACAATGACCTATACGGCAACATACTGCACAAGAGTCAGAACCAAACAAAAAGGTCTATACGACGATAATGGGTGTAATACAATCATGCTCAATACTACTTTCACATAATAGCTGGGCGATAAATCGCTAGTCACCTACGAGTCGGAACCATAATAAAGGTCTGTACGACAAGACTGTGCACCTTAATTGGATCCAATATGAGCATATGGTGCGGGAGGTGACATAATAAACAGGCATGTGCCATATCTATGGCTAAATCACAATCACCCTAAGTGCAGTTTTATGAGCTCAACATTATTCAATCACATATCGCATCATCGATGATTAACATAACCAATACAACTTACCTGAGCATCCACAGCACCACATATTTATATATATATATAAAGCATCACATACCAATTCATGTATGAACTATAAACTTATATACATGGCATTTATGGCATACTATCATTTAAACACATATTTTTGGGAAAATAACAAGTATATAATATATACTGAAAACCAAAAGCCCACTCACTGATAAGTCGAAGGGTCATAGCCCCCGAGTCCCCCTTGGATACGCTCGTCCTCGGGATAAGTCTCACCTATATGCTCAAAATAGGTATATGAATATACCCTAGTGACCTACACAACCTCAGGATCATCCCTAAATTTTTAGAAAAATTTTTGGACACCTCACGCGTCAACGAGGGCACGGCAAGACGCGCCTCCACGCGCAGGGAATCCGTTAGGATTCCCTAACTGTCGTTAGGAATATTCCCTGGAATATTCTGTTAAAACCCAACGGTAACCGTTAACCCTAACTGACGGCATTAGCATATTCCGTCAAAACTGACGGAATATTCCCCTTTCTTTTCTGGTGAGTTGCCGGTCGCCGGCGACTTTGGCGGCTTCTGGGTAAAACTTTAAAACCACTATTCTTCTTCACTTCTTCACCATTTTTCATGAAATTGGTACCAAAATTAAGCTAATAACATGTAGAATCACGTTATACTATTTTTAAGCCTTGAAATCCACTAGATTTTACCTGAGGAAGCTCGATAATCCGGTCAACTTTGAAAAACTTCTATCTCGGCCCTCCGACGTCCAAACTCTTCCAATGAACTACCTCGAGCTTCCTTAGGACCTCCTAAAGCCCCTTGTGAGCTTGAAATCCTTTGAAACACAAGGTTTTACGTCCACATGAATAGTGCATGAAAAATGAGTTTCGGGTTCTTGAGATTTCGAAGGAAAGCAATGGCACGAGGAAAGCAATGGTACCTTTAGAATCTTCGATCTGTGACTGGGAAGCTCACCTCGAGCTTGGTCCGTACGAGGAAGAAGAGAGAGAGAGTGAGTCCGAGAGAGATGAGAGCATGAGAAGGAAGAGAGAGGGAGTGAGTGTGGTGTGTGTGTGATCCACGTGGTCACCAATCCAAAACCACACAATAAACTCTAAGTCTCAATATGTCACACATACACATTACCATTTCCCTGTCCAAGGATAAAACTGTCATTTGACATCACTGAAAATTAAATATTCGGGACGAGTTGTGACAGTTTTCATTAACTTACGGGTCTTTTTTATCCCAATTTCACACTAAGTCCTTTCTGATGGATTCGTTTTTAGCCGTTCAAATTTAATTCTACGGTCCACATTTCGTCCGCACCACCGTCTGCAATGCTCTCCCCGCACCTTAGAAATCGCGGAGTAGGTTTTGTGCCGGAGGTAAGGTGCGTGCGTGGGGTGTCAACATATCAACATCATTCCTATTTTTATTTGTACTCACTATTAATTATGCACATTTCTAGACCTGACATTTGTATAGTGTTTTTCGTGTTTGTGTCATTTTCATGCCCTACCCGATACCTTAACAGCTTGTGTCATGTGACACCCGTTAAAATAAACAGGTAATATGACCTGACCAGTTACCCGTTAAAGAAAAAATATATTTAAATCAATAAATAGTAAAATGAAAAACATAATACGAAATTACTATCTACATATACCACTGTCACATAAATAATATTTCAAAACATAAAAACGCATTTGTCTTTCAAGTACTACATATCCCAAAATAAGAGTTTAATGAAAACACGTTTAAATTTAACCGTTGATTGTCGTTATGTTTCTTCTTATTGAAATTTTTTTTTTCAAATTTTCTTTTTTGAAACATGATCGTTTAGCGGATGCAAAAAGATGAACGGTTCAGATCGTTGATAACACATTCAAATTTTTACAGTTAGTGAAAATATTACTCAGAGTTTATAAAATCTCTAGAAATTATATAACAACAACTCATATTGGAGTTAACCATGAACATCAGAATGTGATATAAACGATCCGAACTATTCATTTTTCTGCATCTGCTAAAAGATCATGTTTTTAAAAAATAAAATTTGAAAAATAAAATCAGGTAAGAAGAATAGAGCATAAACCATAATTGACAATTAACTATAAATTTAGGGTTTATGGATTATGGTATCAGATTTCGAATTGTATATGAAAGTGGTAAAACTTGCCATTACGAGGAATTGTATATAATTTTTTTTTCACACTTCTACACTAGTTACTATAAATTTTTATTAATTTTACATTCAAACAAAAAAAAAACTATTCATGAGGGTTTGGAGGTTTTAAAAATCTAAATGATAATGTAACCATTGTCTAAGAGTAGATGATGCAATTACGAGTGTTTATATATTTTTTCACATTTTTCAACTTGTACATTAACTATTTTGAATTTTTATTTATTTTGAACTCCCCCTAAAATACTAATAATGAGGGTTTGTAAGTTTAAAAAATTCAAGCGACGATGTACTTATCTCCAAAGCTTAGAGGATGCAATCACAAGCGTTTGCACATTTTTTTCACAATTTACGCACTTATAAATGAATTATTATGAATTTTTTAATGTGCTTTAGTATTTTAAATTGCTTCGTATTTTTAACGTGCTTTGAAATTTTTTTATCTCGCTTATGTGAGATTAAGTGTGAGTAAGGGTTTTTTAGTAGTTTAAAATTACCAAACCAACTTTTTTCTTAACAGGTTGAAACGGTTACCTGCGTGTAAACCCATTAATAAAGGGTTTTTAATGGGTGAATCGATAATGATCCAAACAATTATCGTATTGACTTGAAGTCAGTTATTTTTGTGTAACAGCATGTCCCTAATTTTATGATTTTATTAATTTTAAATGTGTGAATTGATCAAAATGCCTTTAGAGGCAAAATTGTTGACTTTTGTTGACCATCATTACGTGATACGTATGAGCTATTAATTTACCGTATTCTAGAAGTACGAGTAGGCGTAAGTGGAATTGAATTCGAAGTTATGATGAAGATTTTACGAAGATTTTACGAGACCCACACCCACACCTCAACTCTCATCTCCTTTCTTGCCATGTGTCATTAATCCTCAATACTTGGAACACTCTAAAGCTCTCTTTCCTCAGCTCCCTCTCGTCTCTCTCGGCTGTCCCTATCACCTTTAACACTCTCTGGCTCACACTGCACCCTCTCCTCCTCACTGGCACTTTACCCTTATCCCTCTCATCTCTTACCGACTTTGACACAGACCAAAATGCATAGGCGGCGCTACCACCATTTCCGTCGAACTCAAGCCACCACCATTTGCCATTTTCTCCGGCAAGTTCCCCGACCACGGCACCCTGGTCACGCACCTTATCTATGAGTTCTACGAACACAGAAACAAAGAAAATGCTCCCAAATTTCCTCCCTCACCTCACTGTGCAGTGATATCGTGACCACCATCATCTTCGGCGAATGTCACCGTTCACGGCTTAGGTAAGCCTCGAGGCATTCTAAACCCCTTTCCTTTTTATCCTCTTGGTTTGTTATTGATCACATTTATGTGCTTTGGATAGTGGAATTACACAAAGACAATGAGGTGACTTCTCCCCAGATTCCGACAAAATTGCGAGATTTTTTGCAGGCTTTTCCGACAATTTTCCGGCCACGGCGCTACCACCATTTCCGTCGAACTCAAGCCACCACCATTTGCCATTTTCTCCGGCAAGTTCCCCGACCACGGCACCCTGGTCACGCACCTTATCTATGAGTTCTACGAACACAGAAACAAAGAAAATGCTCCCAAATTTCCTCCCTCACCTCACTGTGCAGTGATATCGTGACCACCATCATCTTCGGCGAATGTCACCGTTCACTGCTTAGGTAAGCCTCGAGGCATTCTAAACCCCTTTCCTTTTTATCCTCTTGGTTTGTTATTGATCACATTTATGTGCTTTGGATAGTGGAATTACACAAAGACAATGAGGTGACTTCTCCCCAGATTCCGACAAAATTGCGAGATTTTTTGCAGGCTTTTCCGACAATTTTCCGGCCACGGCAGCACCTATTGATGGTACAAATTTCTTCTCCTCTCTATAAGCTTCAAATCCATATAAAAATTTACTGAGTTTGGTTGTATTTCAAGCTTGAACAGAGCTCTGGGAATTGCTGCCCAGATTCTGGCCGATCTACGGCCTGAAACCCGTTCAACCCGACCCGATAAAAAAAATAAAAAAAAGGGATCCAAACTTGGATCTGTGAATTAGATCCGACTCGGATTTGTGACACCGACCTGGATCCATTCAGAATTTGGAGAGAATATTCTTTGAAATATTTCGTTAACTCCTAGTTAACTTTTTCGAAATTTTCTTGAAAATCCTCCAAGGCTAATTTTGACATTCCGAATCCGTTTTTGACATTCATATAGTGAAATTCCGAAGATTTAGCGTAGTTGATCGGATCGGCGTCTTAGTTGACTGTTTGGTTTACTTTTTATGAAAATTGCCCAAGACCCTTCTTGGCATACTTCTTAAGCTATCTAGTCATGTAGGCATATGCATGCACAACAAGGGATCTCTAATCTTCCATGGTGGAGGGAGAATCCTCTAAGATATGATTCGGGAGTCTTTGGCCAAAACATACGAATATGACTTAGGAAGTTTGTTCCAAATCATATTCAATTGAATCATATAGAGAAGTATCACATTGGATAGTAGAAATGAAACAAACTATCACTCAAACAATGTGATTAAGAGTATTGTATTAGAGAATGACCGTATTGCATTGTAATTGTAACTTGATAGGTTCTCCAAACCATTTCAAGGTTGTGAAGTCTTTCTCAAAAGTTGAAACCTCAATTTACAAAATCTTCGATTTACATCGATCATCATGAAATTGTATTGGAACTTTGGCTTGATCTCAGCCGATCCAATAGTCATCAATTTTTTAAATTAAATTTAATATATATATATATATATAATTATTATAGTTTTTAGGGTCAAGGAGTGTAGCTGTAAAAAAATCATCAAAATCAAAGTTAAAATAACCGTTAAATCGTGATTTTTCGTTTTATAACCGTCGAAAAGTTTTGTCCCATTACTTGATCTCTGAATGTTTGTTTTTTGCAATTTTTGGCGTATGCGATCTCGAAGTATATACAAACATGTTTGACGGTTGGATCGTTGAAACTAGTTTCGTAGAATGCGTGTATCTCATCAAAACAATAGATTCACTAACACTTAAAAGTTTATTCATACTTTCGTTAAGTATAACATAAGATTTTTTTGTATCCACTACTGTAAATATTTTAAATTGAAGATCGAATTCAATCATTGTATTCATATAGGGTCAAGGAGTGTAGCTGCAAAAAATCATCAAATCGGAGTTAAAATGACCGTTAAATCATGATTTTTTTTATAACCGTCGAAAAGTTTTGTCCCGTTACTTGATCTCTGAATGTTTTTTTTTTGCAATTTTTGGCGTATACGATCTCGAAGTATATACAAACATGTTTGACAGTTGGATCGTTGAAACTAGTTTCGTAGAATGAGTATCCCATCAAAACAATAGATTCACTAATACTTAAGAGTTTATTCATACTTTCATTAAGTATAACATAAGATTTTGTGGTATCCACTAGTGTAAATATTTTAAATTGAAGATCGAATTCATTCATTGTATTCATATAGGGTCAAGGAGTGTAGCTGTAAAAAGTCATCAAAATCGGAGTTAAAATAACCGTTAAATCGTGATTTTTCGTTTATAACTGTCGAAAAGTTTTCTCCCATTACTTGATCTCTGAATATTTGTTTTTTTGCAATT
The DNA here is from genome assembly GCA_035220775.1 of Malus fusca. Taxonomy (NCBI): domain Eukaryota; kingdom Viridiplantae; phylum Streptophyta; class Magnoliopsida; order Rosales; family Rosaceae; genus Malus; species Malus fusca. The sequence goes on along the minus strand of CM069066.1, from coordinate 15,293,092 downwards.
TTTGGCGTATGCGATCTCGAAGTATATACAAACATGTTTGACGGTTGGATCATTGAAACTAGTTTCGTAGAATGAGTATCCCATCAAAACAATAGATTCACTAATACTTAAGAGTTTATTCATATTTTCATTAATTATAACATAAGATTTTGTGGTATCCACTAGTGTAAATATTTTAAATTGAAGATCGAATTCATTCATTGTATTCATATAGGATTAAAGAGTGTAGCTATAAAAAATAATCAAAATTGGAGTTAAAATAACAGTTAAATCATGATTTTTCATTTTATAACCATCGAAAAGTTTTGTTCGGTTACTTGATATCTGAATGTTTGTTTTTTGCGATTTTTTGCTGATACGATCTCAAAGCATTGGATCGTTGAAATTAGTTTCGTATAATTCGTATCCAATCAAGTTCAATGGTGTATATATATATTTATTTTGTACGTATAATTGACCGGTACACGGAGTAGTACATCACTTGTCATTATAAAAATAGTGGGATATGTCATATGTGTGATAAAAAGTTAATAACTTAAAAAAAAAAAATTTCTCACCACTTTTATTAATTTTCAGTTTTCCCTCTCTTTTTTGTTTCATTTTCAGCTTTTCTTATAATTTTCATTTTCCCTCCCTTCTTTTTCTTCAAATGGCGACAGCCTACCTGACACACCCCGTCCCGAAGGAGGGCATGATGGCCGTCACGTGAGAGTGACGTAACCATTTACACAGCTCGGAAGCTTTAAAGATACAATTACTAATATATAACACCCGAGGGTGAATCCTACATTTGTGAATTCTGTCAGAACACCGTTGGATTCCTCGTGGCCACCAAAGCTCTGCTATCTAGAACCTGGAGGGGCGCAAAACAAAATTGAGTGGGTCAGTAAAACAAAACTTTTCGAAAACCTTTCATTTAAAACATTTCTAACCCCTCGCTGTAAAACCTGTATACTTTCCCAGAAAATAGCATAATAGCATAATACTTTTCATAAATCTCAAATCATCAATTTTTCTCAAAAACCAGAAAGTATGCCATGTTATAATTTCAAAAACAGAATGAATGATGCATCAATGTAACATGTGAAATGATGAATTAACCGGAGACCCTGCAGTTGGTCCTGTACAGTTAATTCTATAGCTCAACATCCAATCCAACCGGAGTCACCTCGGTGACCTGTACGGCACTACACTGCATATAAGTCGGAACTACCTGAAGTAGTCTGTACGACATGAATGGTGTCATAATACGCTCTAGTGCTTCGCTCATCAATCATCTGTGCATATAATCTAAAGTCACATACTAGTCGGAACCACCTCGGTGGTCTGTACGACTAGCATGTCGGAACCCTATCATGGTCTATACGACATGTCGGAACCCTCTCATGGTCTGTACGACATGTCGGAACCCTCTCATGGTCTGTACGACATGCACCTACTTGGATCCAAGGTGAGCGTGCGGTGCGGTGAATAATATAAGCACTAACACCATGATTTCAAGTTATGAGCTATCCACATAATATACATCATCAACAATGCACATGCATAACATAAAACTCACCTGATACTCACCTGTGCGTCCACAACACCAATTCACATATATGCATGCATCAAATATCAATTCATATATCTCATATCGTTCATATCATTCATATCATGCATGCATGGCATTTTAGAAACATACTTTCATTAAAACTCAATTTCTGGGAAAATTCATAGTATATAGGTATAAACAGAAAATACTGCCCACTCACCTGGAGTTCGCCCAACAACTCCCTAGCACAACACATCAAGGCTTCATGACGATCGGCGCCTAGAACAATAATCAAATCCAACCTCAGAAATCATATCGATAGAATATATAACGTATATAAAACACGTCACTACGTAGTTCTATCCAGAAGATCTGCAACTCAGATTTCAAATCCATAACTTCCAGAGGTACACAATATACCTCTAGGACAACATCCTAAAATTTCATTACCATCCAACGGTCGGATCTCCGTCAATTTCCAAAACCAAGGGACGGTTAACATTCTATTTTATGAACTTACAATTCCAATTCCGAAAGATCCGTAAATCGGATTCCCGATCCGTAAGTTCCTATAATCCTCAAATATTACGTATTACAACGTATCAAAGTTTGGTGACGATCCAACGGTCGGATCGTCAATTCACATTTTCACCTAACCATGAATCGAAACGAACTTAGGTTCAATTACTAAACTAACGTCAATCAATTATCAAAACTGAACCTAGAACCTTAAACACATGCTAAGAATGACATTGGCTGGCCATTGGCCATGCGCCGCCGCACGGGCCGCCGCGGGTGGCGGTTGGCCGCCCCGGATCGCCGGAAAATCCAACTATTTCCAAAAATTCTCAAAAAATACATAATTGAAGATCTCAAAGAGTAGAACAAACTTTATACCTGAGGCCAAGGCCAATTTGGCCTGGAAACACTTCAATTTCATCAAAATCCGTGCGGACCCTAGAGATGGGTGATCTTCAATTCGTCCTCAAATCAACTCCGATGCTCCAACTAATGCTTGGGCTTTGTTCTAGGCCTCAAGGGAAATGTATGTGAAGTGTCAATTGAAAGAAATTGCTTCGGGATTGGGTGATTCGAAGCCAAAGCCGCCGCACCCATTTCTTGCTGTTTTCTCCATTTTCAAAGCAAAATCTCTCCAATTTAGAGATGGAATGGATAGAGGAAGGCTCCTAGAGTGTTTCCTATGAGGTTTCTTGAAACAATTCGCCGGAAAAACGGGTGAAAAGGTCGAATTTTGGGTGTGGGTGTCGCGGGTCGAAACGGGTCGCGGGTGGAGACCCGTTTTCTTCCTTCTCTCCTCCGCTTCTCGCCCTCTCTCCTTTCCTCCTTTCTCTGCTCCGATTGGCCGGATTCTCCTTCTCTCTTCTCCTGATTCGTCCCCTCCTTCTTCTTTCAGATTGGGCAGTTTTGCCCAATCCCATTTTTCATTTCTTCTCTTCCCGACTGCCCTATTTCTTCTTTCCCAAATTCTAATAACAACTAATAAAAATATAACACATAAATATATATATAAATATATTAACCAAAGTAAAAGTATTTCTCAGGTTAGAGTTCCGTAAAACTTTAACTGTAACTCCAAATCACGAACCGTCTGCGCCCACGCTTCCGTAGCGACGAGTACTACGAGGATATGACAAGAAAATAAATCTTAGATGGCACGACACAACGATTAATCTCGAATAATGCGCGTGCCTCAAAGGGCATTTTGTAAAATCCTTTATTAAACTTTAAAAACTCTTAAAATCAGGGAAGGGCTGTCACAATCTACCCACCTTAAAAAAATTTCGTCCTCGAAATTTACACAATCTTTACAATCCATCAATATCCATAGAACAACCTAAAACACATCTCTCTCATTCGATCTTTTATCTCCCAAGTAGTTTTTTCTGCTGAATGATTCCTCCATAAAACTTTCACTAACTTCACTGTTTTATTCCTCAGCACAATGTCTTTCCAATACAAGATAGTCACTGGTTCCTCATCATAAATCAAATCTGGATTAACTTCCAAAGATTAAGGAGGAATCATACGTGAAGGATCTGAAACATAATATCGAAGCATGGAAGCATGGAATACATTATGCACTTTCGATAACTCTGGAGGCAACTCAAGCCTGTAAGCCACTTCACCGACTCTCTCGGTGATCATATAAGGTCCGATGTACCTAGGACTTAACTTACCTTTCTTCCCGAACCGAATCCCACCTTTCCAAGGTTAAAGTTTCAGAAATACTCAATCACATACATTATACACCCGATCAGTGGCATGTCTATCGGTAAGGCTCTTCTATCAATCCTGGGCCACTTTCATAATAGCTTTAATCATTTGAACATTCTAAGTAGTCTCCTCTACTATCTCAGGGCCCACTAACGTCTTTCACCAACTTTAGACCAACACAAAGATATACGACAAGCTTTCCCTTAAAGTGTCTCAAATGGTGTCATACCCATGTTCGAATGAAAGCTGCTGATGTAGGCACATTCCATCAAATCCAACCGCTTATGCCAAGCGTCACCAAACTGCAACATTGAAGATCTTAGCATATCATCTAAAGTCTGAATGGTTCTCTCTGACTGACCATCTGTTTGAGGATGATAAGTTGTACTGACTTAGTAAGTCGATCAATAATTACCCAACGCCATCACACCCGTTCCATGTACGACGAAACTGGTACACAAAACCCATAGTGATATTTTCCTATTTCCACTGTGGAACGGAAAGTGGCCGCATCAATGCAAAAAGACTTCTTTCTTTCTGCTTTGACTTGCTGACGACTGATACACCTATTCACAAATTCAACAATTTCCCTTTTTATATATGGCCAATAAAAAATAAAAAAAATGGTTGAATGGTATGATACATTTTAGTACCTCCATGATGCATTGTATAAGTTGAACAATACGCAAATTCCAAAATTGCTTCTTTTAATTCCATAACATTAGGTATAAACACCTTGTTCTCTTGCATAAGCTTGCCATCTGATTCTCTAACTCTGAGGTCTTTCTTTTTCCCGTTATTCCTTGCTTTAAATAAATTCTTGAATTTCTTCGTCAAACGCTTGAGTCTCGAGTACGACCTACCAAATAGGCCTAACTTGAAAATTAGCAAGTACGTTTTCTTTTCGATATTCCATTCCCAACTTTACTCCAGTAGATCTCAAATCCACAAGAAGATGAACATGGCAATCGTACCAAGCATTAATTCTCGCTTGGGTCTTCCTACTAACAGCATTGGCTACAACATTTGCACGATCACCCTGGTCGTGCAATCATAATCACTAAGCAACTCAATCCACCTTCGTTGCCTAAGATTAAGATACCTTTGAATAAACAGATATTGGATACTCTTTTGATTCGTAAAAATCTTGCACTTTTCTTCCCATAAAGACAATGTCTCCAAATCTTCAAAGCAAAGATGATAGTTACTAATTCTAAATCATGAGTAGGGTAATTCATTTCATGAGGTTTCGATTGTCGTGAAGTGTAGCAATCACTCTCTCATGTTGCATCAAAACACATCCTAACCCATTCAAGGATTCATCACTGTAGACCTCATAATTACCTTTATCATCTGGGAGTGCTAAAACAGGTGTATGAGTGAGATAATGCTTCAATTGCTGAAACTTTGTTCACAATTTTCATCCACTCAAACCTAACCTCTTTTCTAGTCGATCCCGTCAATGGCAAATCAATGACTGAAAAAAATCCTTTACAAACGTCTATAGTAGCCTGCTAAACCAAGAAAACTCAGTACCTCAGTGACGGTTCGAGGTTGTTCCCAATTCTCCCCAGTTGTCACTCATTGAGGATCTACTTGAATACCTTGTGCAAATATCACAAGTCCCAAAATTGCCACTTGATTCGTCCAAAATTGACATTTGCTAAACTTAGCATACAACCGATGTTCCCTCAAACATTGCAACACCAACTCAAACTGACTAGCATGCTTTACTTTCACTTAAGAGTATATCAGACTTCAACTCTTTCCTAGAAAACACATAGACACCTCTAAGCTGATCAAACAATCATCAATGCGCGGCAATGGATAATGGTTCTTACTCGTTACCCGATTCAATTACCTAATATCCATACATATTCTTAAGGTCTCGTCTTTCTTCCTTATAAACAAAGCTAGGGTTTTCCAAAGTAACGTACTAGGTTGACTGAAACCTTTATCAACCAATTCCTGTGACTGAATTTTCAATTTCTTTAACTCTGTAGGAACCAATTTATAGCATAAAGTCTGTACTTGGAGACAATTCAATAGTGAACACCACATCTCTGTCTGGTGGTAATCCAGGTAAATCATTCCGGAAACACATTAGGAAAATGTCTACCACTCGTACGTCATCCATAAAACTAGGAGTACGATCCGAATACCTGTTAATTTCGTGTCGCGTCGTGTCGGGTTATTGGGTCGTGTCACGAATTGCCAGGCCTAATTGAAATTTACCAGTTGTCTCATCTCCACTAGTTAGCTCATCTCAACATACGACTTAAGTGGTTTAACGATATCTGCCCCTCTCGCGAGCCATAAAAAGTTAGACAAAAGAGAATTTAATTACAGAAAATTATTTGTCTTGTCAACTAATTAACTACGAGTAGGGTTTTTCTTTTTTCACTTTTTCTTTGCACCATGGCACCGCGAGCATGTCACGCACGAAGTCATTGTGAGCTATGGTCAACACGTGGACCGTGAAGCGTGATCCGGTGAGTACCGAAGTGGATACATTGTTTTTTTATTTTTATTTTTATGATTACTAACGCCGTTATACCCGGAAATAACTATTTCTGCATTCACGATCACTTACCTGCATAAATAAGGAGAATTTTTCAAGTACATATGGTATTCAAACATATACTCTACCCAATTATCCCAAAAAATAACAATTTTTGCATTCACGATCACTTACCTGCTTAAATAAAGAGAATTTTTCAAATACAGGCGGTATTCAAAAATATGCTCTATGAATTATAAAATAAATAAAAGTACACAAAAAATATATTATTATTTTGAGAAATCCATCCAAGATAACCAGCAACCATACATGCGGTTTTCAACCATCACTTAAACTCCACGTGTCTCTTGGCTGCTAGTTATCTTGGATGCTTGTCGCAGAAGTTCAACCGGACTGAATTTACAAAAATAACCTTAATCTTGGATGCCTGTGGCAGAAGTTCACCTCCTTCGTCCCTATACTAAAGAGTCTAAAGACTAGTGAAAAAATAAAAACCAACAAAGGTGGTGAGAAATCGAGAAGAGAAAGCAGCAGAAGAAGATTTTTAATGGAGAAGAACAACAAGACAGAGGCTGGTTCAAACCCCAGAAGGTGGGTAGTGTGTACCCAGGAAAGAGAAAGCTGATGAAGAAAATGGTTTTGGATTCCATGGTGGGGTGGGTTTCTTCAGTTTTCTTCCCTGATGGTTGCATTGGGCCACCTCCAACCTCTGCATCCAACATCACCAAAGAATCAACTTGCAAGGAAAGCAAGCAGGTAGTCCCACACCAGCGCTGCAATTGCAAATACTGTGGAGGTTTTTATTTGTAATGAAATATATATCAAGAACTAGATTTAGTTCTTGTAATAAGCAGGGTAGTATTTTACAAGTTTGGAGTTTTTTATTTTTTTTGGACTGGAAATTGGTTTCCGAAATTGTTCTGAGGCCACTTGGATTTTACACTTTCTAACTCTTTGTTTTGTGTTCATAGGAGTTTGGAAGTTTGATAAGGAAGCGACTTTCATGCAAAGAAAATTTCATTATGACGATATCTCATGTAACATGCCCTGCTGTGTAGAAAAATTGTAAATGTTAAATTTAGATAAGTGTGGATGTAAATTTCTACCGTTTCTCCTTTGACGAAAATGCACCTGCAAAAATAATAACATCTAAGATTAAGGTCAAAAGTCTCATGGGCCCATGATGAATGGGAAGGGCTTTGGCTGAAGAATCTTTGATGTAAAAGTTAGAATTCTGAAAAGAATGTGTTTATGAGTGTGTGGGTAGCAAATTGCTTAGCTTTTTAGTGGGATAATAAGACTATAAGGGAGTGGCCGACCTTATTTGGAGAATAGTGACCTCTATATATGGTGTAATTGGGTGAATAATTGCAACATATTATGTGAAATAATATCTTGTAATTAACATGACAATTAATACTAAATTAAATAGAAAATTTGGGAGTTACCTTTCGGATAAGGACTTGACGAGGAGTGATGAGAAAGATTTAAATAAATACCATTTCGAGGGTAATTTGTCCTTTTTCACCCAAAAGTTCATGTGTCATCTCCATAATTTTCTTGATTATTTTTGGCTCTACTAATGTCCCTGCACCTATTGGGCTGCTCGTAGGAAAAGGCAGCAGGTGTAGAGATCTTGCCTTGCTCTAGGAAATATAAGATTGTTTCCTATTTTGGTGTAGATTCCCACATTAATTGGAAATTAGATTGTTTTAGGAAAGGGAAATAAATTACTTCTAAAGTCTATTTAAGTCTACCTTAAGTAAATGATTAAATCAACTTCAGAGAGCAATTTATTCTACCCTACAAGAGAGAAAGTTAGAGGATATTTGTTCCCCCTCCCCCTAGCAATCTTCCTCCTTGCCCGTGCAAAGGACCGTCTTTCGTTTTTTTCTTCATCTTCACGTCACACCAAAGTAAGAAAAATTAATTTTCCTTGTCTTCTTAATTTTGTAAAGCCTCGGGGCTTGAAATTTGGCTCAATAGAGGTTGAGGATTTGTCAAAAAGTGGCTTAGAGAGGCCACGACAATGTTGTTGTGGGTGGCTTGGTGTGGCGGCTCGGCGCGGGCTGAGGTCTGGGTGCAATGGCATGGGCCGCATAGGCGAGCTAGGGCTCAACTCGAGTCAAGAACTTCTCGGCTTGGATCGAGGTTGAGAGGCGGCGGGGCGTTGATCTTTGGGCCGTTGGGCTTGGGCCTATGCTGGAGAGATGAAAGAGAGGGAGGTGCAGGCATGCCAGCCCCCCTCCTTTTGGATTGGGCCACGAGGCCTTTGGGCTTAAAGAATGGCAGCGCCTGGCTCGTTGGGTTGCCTGGCGTGCTGGGTCTCCTGGTTGTTGGGCTACCTAGCGTGTTGGGCCGAGAGAGAGATGGGAGCTAGCGTGGCCTGGGCTCCCTTGGCTGCTATCCTTGGGCTGTGGGGCCTAATGCATTTTTTGTGTGTAGATGTCTAACGATTCTTTCCTTGCGTCTTTGTGATAAGACAATATTTACACATTTATACTACCCTTATTTCCAAAATTTTATGCTACGTTTTCTTGTGAAATTGGTTGTTTGATGTGTCTAGTCCATATTTTGAAGATAATGGACCGTAGAGAAGACTTTGGAGTCTTTTGGTGATTTTAAGGCTAAAAACGATCAAATCTATGAAGAGTTGAAGTCAAGAAGTATTCCAACAATCAGCACATGCTAATTTGTTTAATTTGCAATTTAATGGCTGCTGTTTGGGAATTACAAGTGGAAATGGAAGGTGATGCCCAGAACTGTCATTTTCGTTGGGACGTCACAAATTCATTAGGACGAACTAGGTGTTATGCCACATATGTACGGAAAGCTCTGGATGTCTAGTATAGGTATAATTTTACAAATCATAATTATGATGCTTCTAGAAGAAATTATACCTGTTTTCGACGAGAAGGTCAATTCCAGAATTCCTGCGCGATTCTAAATTATTGGAGTTCAGGTTGAGCTAGGAAACTGAAGTCTAATATTATTGGGACTCTTATTTGGACTGGAATAAAACAATGAGGCTAAGGAGGAACTAAACTCTATTTTTCTTCCTTGGACATTTATTTAAAAAAAGAAAAAGAAAAAAGAGGAGCAGCAACGTGCAAAGGAGAACTCACTTCATCAGATTGTTGGGAGTCAATTGACCTTAAGAGGAGGCCAGACACCAAGGGTTCTCTAAGGGATTTTCTATCCCTTTTTCAGACTTTGTATTTATGATTTTCATAACTATGACTTTCTGTAATTTGATGGCTATGAGTAACTAAATTCTTTACTAGGGATCCGATGTGACTTCATGATGATTCTATGTCTTAGTTAACTTTATTCTTTTATCAATTCAAGGGTTTCTAGTTTCATTCATTGTGCCTAAATCATTCTTTATGTTCATGTTATTGATTAGCTACCTTTAATATGAATTTTTAGATGTATGACACAAGGTTATAGTAGACGCCATATGCTTAGCCTTGAGATAGTTCTCTTGGATGAATGAATTGTTGTTGATGAAGACGCCATGCTAAGACACTTTTTGGTTTTCTTTGTTCTTCTTGCACTTTATGGATTTTTTATTATTGACTTAGACTAGACGCCATGGTTAAGTTGATGAGTAAAAGTAATTGGTTACACCAGGACGCCTAACGGACAATCATAATAAAGAAAGAACAAACCCTAGAACCAGAATTGAATTGAATTGTTCTTACTAAGTTATTTAATGACATAGAATTAGATTGATTTGGTGAAATCGAATACCCAGTGTTTCAACCATTGTTTTCAAAAATTATTTACACACATTCTCTTTTTAATTTACTGCACTTTAGATTACTTGATCAACTTCTCTTCGGTTAATTATTTAAACTTCGTTGTTTAGTTGTTTTTGTTATATCTATTTTTGTGGGTACTGCAGAATTGGACTTAATTAGGTGACTTTACAAATCTCTGTGGGTACAACACTCGTATTTACTTGCTATACTATCATATCAATTGGTGTACCTGCGAGAAATACAATTTGTTCATCAAGTTTCTGGCACCATTGTCGGGGATTTGTCTTAAAGTCCTATCTAATTATTTCTAGTTGTGTGTCCCTTGAATTTGTTTATTTTATTTGTTCTAAATTTATTTGTTTTTGTAGGTTGTGAATGCAAGGTCGTCGATCGCAAGATGGAGAACTATTGTCGATTGACTATAATATTGGTCGAACAAGAAGAAGTACAAAAAGGCGCCGAGAAGAAGAAGCGTTGGATCATGAATTTGATTCCAATCATAGTGAAACTTCCACATCAAAATTAGAAGAGAAGAAGAGGATGTAGAGGTCATCCAAAAGAAGATGGCAGATGCAAATCCACATCCCATGAAAGAATTTGCTCGCCCAGTTGTAGAAACATCACCATCATGCATTCTATTAGATGCTACTGCTAGAAGTTATGAGTTGAAAAATACCCATTATAATATGCTTCCATCTTTTTATGGTGTTGCTAGTGAAGATTCTTTGTCATTCATTCGTGATTTTTATGCTACAATTCAAAATTTTCCTTTGCAGGGATTAAGTGAAGATCAATTGCGGATGAGGTGCTTCACATATGCTATGAAGGACAAAGCTAAGAAATGGCTTATGTCTTTGACACCCAGATCACTTGCAACATGGGAAGCAATCTACGGTAAGTTTGTTGGAAAATTTTATTCGCATCAGAAGGCTACTGAACTCAAGAGCAAGATCGCCATTTTTACCCAAATGGAGGGTGAGCCGTTCCATGAAGCATGGGAACAATTTAAAATGCTTCTCATTCAATGTCCTCACTATCATTATCCTTTAGAATTACAAAATCAGTTTTTCTATGACAGATTAACCCAAGCCTGTCAGGCTACTATTGATAACGCTGCAGGTGACAATAAACTTATGAGCTATATGAGATGCTTGGTGCAAATTCTCAACAGAAAAGTGTTAGGGGTAAGCATTCAAGCATTTATGAAATTAGTCCTAATAATGATCTTGCTATGTAGGTGGCTGACTTAACCAAACAAATCAAAACATTGAGCAATGTAGTCATGAATAATGGATCGGCTCCTAGTGAGGTATATGCAATATGTGGTATTTTTGGTCATGTTTCTAATGTTTGTCCATCTAGTGAGGCTATAAACATGAATTTCCTGCGACAAACAAGACAAGAACACGTGTACAAAGAATATGTGTTGTTGATCCTCTGATTCGATCTCCGAAAGGTGTAGATGTGTAGTGTTGTTGATCCAAGGGTTGCGATGACTTGATCTTGGATGAACGAGGGCCACAAGGTTTTGGCTCTTGGCAATGGAGGGATCGGCATGTGTAAGGGTGCTTGGTGGTTCTTGTGATGTAGGGGTTGTTAATCACGATGACTTGATCTTGGATGAACGAGGGCCGCAAGGTTTTGGCTCTTGGCAATGGAGGAACCAGCATGTGTATGGGTGCTTGGTGGTTCTTGTGATGTAGGGGTTGTTAATCCAAGGGTCACGATGAGTTGATCTTGGATGAACTAGGGCCGCATGGTTTTGGCTCTTGGCAATAGAGGAAACTAGAGAAGCCAAAATTGCTTTGCTTATTTCTTGTAGCTTTTCTTTGAATGTATGATTGTGGGGTGTTTGATACTTTGATGGAGAAGCCTATTTATAGGCTTTGAGAATGAATTACCACCACAACGTTTTCTTCCCACCCAAGCACCATTACTTGTGACCTAATTTATGGCCTAATTTTCCCACTTAATACAATATTAAAATTGAAGTGGCCTAACTTTTCCACTTAATACCATATTAAAATTGATGTGTGCTTAACTTATTGCCTAATTTTCCCACTTAATACCATATTAAAATTGAAATGTGCCTGACTTATCTTTGCCCATAATGAGAAAAAACTTATTTAGATCCATAATGGATTGAAGTGTGATTGCCTTGTCATTGCCCAAAATGAGAAAAAACTTGTTTAATCCTCCAAGGGTATTTCTTCTGATACCATTCATGCACCCCTTTCTAGGCAGGGGTGCGCCGCACCACTTCTCAATATGAGGTGATTTGTCTGATTTTGTTGAGTCACACACCATATGTACAATTTGTACGACACGTGGCGCATGCCATGTATGTCCTGGCAAGTTGAAACTTTAATGAGTTAGTGAACATTTATTTCACCGAAATTTCGATGTCTACAAATGCCCCCACTTCAAGGCGCATTGTAACATGTGTTTGTCATGTGTAGAAGATGTGTTTTGAAGTGTGAGATCCCACATCGCCCGGGGGAGGGGAGGTGATGTGCCTTATATGTACATGCCCACCTCCTTATAGTAAGAAACGTTTGGGTTGGAAACCCAAGAACAAAACCGTGAGGGCGTGGCCCAAAGTGGACAATATCTTACTATGCGGACTGTGATGTGATAATTTGGTATCAGAGCAACTCCTTGGCCGGAAGTCTGCCGACGAGGGCGTTAGGACCCTAAGGGTGGTGAACTGTGAGATCCCACATCACCAGGCGGAGGGGAGGTGATGTGCCTTATATGTACATGATAGAAGCATTTTTATGCGACTTAGTTGGCTTGTTCTTGTGCATTTATGTTGTGTTTCCTTAGTTATTTTAGTGTTTAAAGTCATTTTCGTGTGTTTTCAGATTCTAAGAACAAAGTATGCAAGAAGATGCATTTTGGAGCAAAATTGGGCTTGGAATGGTTATCACATGCTTGGAGCAAAAGGAATGAACGAAATTGAAGATTTGAAGAACGAAGGATTCCTAATTGAAGATGGATTCCTAATCAAATGAGGATTCCTAGAAGAATGAGGATTCCTACTCCAAGAAGGATTCCTACTTGAAATAGGAAAGTTAAGCCAAGGTTTCCTACTTTGGTTTGACCTTTCCTAAGTGTCCCTAAGTTTTATCAACTTTGAAGGCCTCCTAAGTATTCTAGGACATCAAGCACACATTTCTTGCATGGTCTAAGTCAATGCCGCACCTCACATGCCCTTCCACAATCCCCTATTCCTTGCCGTGCAAGGGAACCCCTTCCCTTCAGTTTTAGGACATTTAAACCTTTCCCTAAACCTTTCCTACATCACAGCCGAACCCCCTTAACCTTTCCTCTTCCTTGTCGTGCAAGGGAGAGCGTTCTTTCCTATTTCCTTGCATTAAAACACATTCCTTTTGTGTTTTATGCCCTTGCCGCATATCTTAGCCAATTTCCCTTAAGTTTCTGATTTGATTTCCTATTTCTAGAAGCTTTTGACTTAATTTCTGTTTACCTAAATAACCTAGGGTTTTAATTCCTGAACCCTTTAAATAAACTCCTTTTTTGCAGCCACAAATCATCCATTCACTCACCATTCACGCCAGAAAGCTATCCCCACTCTCTACCACATCCATACTTCACCATTCATCATATTTTCTGCCCAGAAACAAACCTTGCCGTCTCCTACATTCATCCTAACCTTAATTCCATCCTTCTACATCATCCATAACTTCCTAAACTCATCCCCAACCTTTGTGCCGCAGCAAAGGAGAGGAAGAAGAAGTGCTTGAAGGTTCTAGCTGTTCAACATTGAATCGTTGGAGAATTTAGGTGTTCTCTTTCTTATATTTACAATGTCTAAATCTGTTTTCCTTTGTTTTGTGAACATGAGGAACTAAGCCTTTTTGGCTAGGGGCTATTCAATACCATGATTATGCTTGCAAGATGAATTGATTACTTCTAATTGTTATTTCATGAATTGTGAATGCAATTTGCGTAACCGTTTGATTGATGACTTATTTTTGTGTGTTGATTAAGGTGGCCAACTTAGTTTTCATGCAGGAATTTGAAGCTAAAATATAAGGAAGTTTCACCTAATAGTTACAACCTTATATTTGCAAGTAGTGGAGGTCACTTACAAATGATTGTGTTAAGTGAATTCTTGGCAAACGTTTCATGCTTTTCATAGTAACAATTGCCTCGTCAATGCTTATAGTTTTCATGAATCTTAATGATCTTTGATTGTATCTTTATTGTGCTTTTCACGTAAGGGACTTTTAAAGAATGCTTTGAGTTGTTGTATGTGCATTCCCATCCAATTCAATAACTTAAGGAAGACTTGAAGGTTAAAAAAGTGCTATCACAGTTAACCTAGGGCATTGAGGTTCATGGTTTATTGAAAGAAGCAATTGGAAATCAACTTTGAATGCAAGTGTGTCATGTGTGGAGAAGAACCCTCTAGTTATCCCATATCTCATCAATTCACCTAATTTTGTCTAAAGAATCTGTTTACATTGTTCTTGTCTTAATTTACTTATTTTCGTCCAAAATCAACCCCACCTTATTTCTTTGAGTCATATTAGTTAGAACTTGTCTTAGATTATGTTTTTAAGTGTTTTGAGCCATTAGAAAACCAAATTTTGTCCAAGTTTGTGTTAGAGTTCAAAACTGCCCAGAAAGTGTTTTTAAGGCAGTTTTGAGTGTTTTTGTGCTGTTTTGAGTCTTTTGGTTTGTTTTAGTGTTTTGGAGTTTAGTTTTGCATTCTTTGAGTCTAGTTTAGTGTTTTAAACTTTGTTTGACGTATTTGAGTCAGTTTAGAGTGTTTAGCAATCCCTCCTAATCCCCGGTTTAAGAACGATCCCTACTTATCCATACTACAATTGTCAACAAAAGGGTTTAATTTGTGTGTTTAGTTATTTTACGCATCAGTACATGCTTACCTCCCTATAGTAAGACGCGTTTTGGGTGGAAACCCAATAACAAAACCGTGAGGGTGTGGCCCAAAGCAAACAATATCTTACTATGTGGACTGGGATGTGATATGAAGTCCCTCGCATAGTGAATGTATTTCACCACTATGCTTTGGAGTCCCTCAACGTAGATGTCGATTCAAGAGCTATTAAGGCTTGATCTTGAATTGGGCTTGAAATTTCTTCAATGGTTGTCAAGGTTTGGTCTTGAACTGGGCTGAAGGGTTTCTTCAAGGGCCGTTGAGGCTTGATCTTGAATGAAATGGGACCACGAGCTATTTCATGTGGTGGGTGATCTTCGGCTTTGTTGGGGATGAATCGACACGTGTATTTGTTGTGCTTGTTAACTTTCCATAGGCTTGGTCTTGAACTGGGCTGGATGTTTCTTCAAGGGCCGTCGGGGCTTGATTTTAAATGAAAATGTGACCATGAGCGGTTTCATGTGGTGGGTAATCTTTGGCTTTGTTGGGGATGAATCGACACATGTATTTGTTGTGCTTGTTGATTCTTCACGAGCTTGATGAAGAACTGGGCTGGATGTTTCTTTAAAGGCCATTGAGGCTTGATGTTGAATGAAATGGGACCACGAGCAGTTTCATGTGGTGGGTGATCTTCGGCTTTGTTGGGGATGAATCGACACGTTTATTTGTTATGCTTGTTGATTATCCACAAGCTTGATAAAGAACTGGGCTGGATGTTTCTTCAAAGGCTGTTGAGGCTTGGTCTTGAATGAAATGAGACCACAAGCGATTTCACGTGGTGGGTGATCTTCGACTTTGTTGGGGTTGAATCAACATGTGTATTTGTTGTGCTTGTTGATTCTCCACGAGCTTGATGAAGAACACGATTATTTGGATGTTTGAGAGAGTTCTGGATGTTCGGAGCTTTGACTTGCTTCCTTTTGCTCATCCCCCTGATTTCAAATCCTTTAGGTTGATGTGTGTCACTGCAATACTTGAACTTTTGTGAGCTCATCATTGATCATTCTGCTAAAGGCTTTTGTATAGCAGAAATTGTACGCAACTTTTGCCTTTGAATGATCTTTCAAAACATCACTTCTCAAAGAAACATCTATGCTTGGCAGCTTTAGTGTAAAGGGCCAACATCATATCAACTGTTTTGAGGAATTTGCTGAGGAAATTCGAGACCTAACAACAGTTGAAGATGAGTACTCAAAAGCAATGCAAGGTAAGCAATCAGGGAAAGGTTCCAGGCAATCAATTCCATATCGGAAGTTTGATTTCAGGTTCTGACTGATTGCTCTCTTTCCCTTTGTCTTGCAGGTAAGAACAAGGACAAAGAAAATGACAGGGAAAAAGCATGATATGAGATACTTTTGCTTTCAACCCTGATGATATGATATACTTTTTCTCTTGAAGAAAATGGTCAAAGATTTTGATGCTGACCCAAAACTTCCTGATCAAAACTATTTTTTTGCTGAGGAAATGAGTTGAGCATTTTGAGTGACTTGGTTGAAGAGGTATTCTTGGAGAGGAAGAAAATAGAGCATTTCGAGATGCTTTGTTGAAGATACATTCTCGGAGAGGAGGAAGAGTTAGGTATTCTTGCAGGTCTGCCTTGCCATGGAGGATGTGTTGGAAATGTGCCCTAAAACCAATCATATGATGATACTTTACGGACATTTCACATGTTAAACTAATCTAGTTTAATATCAAAGGCAAAGATTATTGTTTTAAGCCGTCTCATATAAATGTTATATGCTTAAACGATAAGTCCAAGGAATATGTGATTGGGAGAATGCAATCTAAAGAAGTTAGATTCATGAGACCATTTTTTCGTAGACACATCCTAAACGTTCCTGATCATAGGATTGCCAATTGGGCATTGACAGTCCGTTAAGATCAGTACTTGCTATGTTTTCTCTCAGGGAGAGTGACTAATCTCGAGTCATTGGTGTGTGTGACATCAAGACAAGTACGTAGGTGCTCAATAGAGAATGAGTTCACTGAACACGATCAACGAAGAATTCTCATATTCATGTCACATGAGAACTCATGGTTGGGATAATGCAAAGTAGTCCTTTGACCTGAGGCATCATAGTTGTCTTGTGGTTAAGTCCTTGATCTTTGACTATGTCAAAGTCACTCCGTTCGGGGTGTCCACGGCATCGTTGGGGTTAAGCCACTTAGCCATGGAGGCAATTAAATGCGCAACAAGGGATCTCTAACCTTCAAACCTTTTGAGGGAGAATACTCTATGATATGATTAAGAATCTCTGGCCAGAGTATGAATGAGATTTAGGAAGTCGTTCCAAATCACATTCAATGTAATCATATAAGCACACTAATCACATTGGATAGTAGACATGAATAAACTATCAAACCAAACAATGTGGTCAAAAGTATTGTATTAGAGAAATACCGTATTGCATTTGTAATCCTAAACTGAATAGGTTCTCCACCTCTTCTGATTAGCTTGGGTAACCATGATATGCTACTAGGTGTCAATCATGGTTTGTGGAAGCCCTAAACGTGTATAATCACTAAAGGGAGAATTGAAAGTAAGTTTCAATTCACAATCGATTTGAAAGAGTTTTAATCGCCCACTGCTTCGCTAAAAGGAACCTAATGGATCGTACACCGTGTAAGGTGGAGATTGAAGAAACAATGGAGATAAGTAAGAATAATTAAATGGTTTAATTATTTATGGCAAGGATTAATTAATATGTTAATTAATCAAACGAATAAGTTCGTTAAAGACCACGGGTTTAGTTATGGGCCTCAAGGCCCAATGGGCTTCGAACGTCAAGCCCATTGACTTAAGTTGTATGACAACTTAATGACTAATAATTCACAAAGGCCTTAAAAGCCGAATGAAACCCTTAAGGCCGGCCATTTAGAGATGGAGTGGGTTTTGGACTTATTTACAAGTTTGCCACTCCAATGAATTAAGGTATAAATATGACTTTATAGCCAAAATTCATTTAGGGTTTCTTTTTGGAGAAAATTGGTGAGAACATGTCTCTCCATTTCTCTCTAAAGAGGCCGGCCCCCTTGGAGGGATTAGCTAGTAATCTTTCTCCTCCAAGGTCACTCATTTCTTCTTCAATCTAACCTTGATGAAGAGACTTAGAGGTTCTCAATTTTGAGAACTTGGAGAACCATTTCATCCATCCAAATCCATAGATCTAAGATGCAAGGAATGAAGGCCCTCTCTTTGGGTGATTAGCCTTTGCTTATATAAAGAGGAATCTACAAAGGTATAATTTCTCAACTCACTTTGATTTGAGTTGAGTCTTGGTTCACCAATCTACTAGGCTTTGAATTTCATGGTTAATGTTTTGTTTTTAAGTGCATATAAGCATGATTCCGCCTTTAATTGTTAATTGCATGCTAATAGATGTTGCTTAAATGAACATGTTTTTCACAAAATTTCCTTCAGGATGGAAGTTGACATATATAGAGATTTCCCAATAGCAAGTAGTGGTGCTATTCCTTTACTCTTGTCAGCAACAGTGGTGTAATTGGAACAATGAAGTTCACGCGTTTCAACTTTGTTAGAGATCTTTGACAAAGTTGCCCATGATATCCGAAAAGTTGAGATTGCGTTTGAAAAGTGTCGACAAACTTTATTCAAGAAAATCTGACTTTTGAAATTCGGAGAGTGGTGCCTCTTCGATTTTTGAACAAGCGGCCCTGTTTCCTCTTATTTTTACAGAGGCATCAATTGTGTTCAAAAGCACGCCTAGAAAGTTGCTGCCTGTAGAAATTTCCCTTCTTTTTTTTTTCATTTATGAGATTTCAATTTATCTAACCTCATTTTCCTTCATCTTTTCTGAAAATGGCTTGCCCATCTGACCGCCATTTTGATTTGAATGTTGTGGAAGATGCAGACATGTCTTCTGAAGATAACATATGGCACCTATCATTCTTATCCTCTAATGGTGCTCTTATAGTTGGGGACTATGTGATGAAGAATGACATAACCGTTACGGTAGTAGCTAGGAATCTTCTCACTTCCAAGGATAATAGGATACTTTCCAAATGGTCTGATGAGTTGGCTATTCAAGACTCTCTGGCTTTCAGTGTTCAGTGTGAGGGCTCTGTACCCAATATGGGCCAACGCCTACTTGCTCGAACTCACCAAGTTGAATCATTGATGGCTGAGGTGGCTAGTCTCAGACAAAAGATCAGAGGGTTAAAGCATAAAAATAGAATGTTTCACATACTTGCAAACAATTACTCAACGAGCATGAAAAGAAAGCTTGCCCATTGCAGGAATCCGAAAGTCGAATTCAAAGTGATCATCAGAGGTTTGTGGCTTTATTCCAAAGGCACCTATTACCTTCGCCATCTGGAGTTTTACCAAGTATTGAGGCTCCAAAAAATTAACCTCTGGTGACTTTTCTTTCTAGAGTTCCACCAAGTACTAAGGCATCACATGATCAATCTCCAGTGCCTCCCCCTTTTGGGGTTTTGCCAAGTACTGAGGCTTCACATGAGTAACCTTTGTGAAGGCTCCCTCTTGTTTGTTTTTTGTTTTTTTATAACTGCTGTCAGCACATTGGTAGATTTCCTTGCTGTTTTGATAGAGGTTTTTTCGCTCGTGTTCACAGTTGGTGGCAACTTTCTACAAATTTGCAATTAGTGGCGATTTTTTGCAAGTTTTTGCGACGCCTGTTGTTGTTATCGCAAAGGAGGTTTCTAGTGATAAATGATCGTCGCAAGGGAGATTGGTTGCCAAAAAAAAGGATGTTCACCACAAGGGAGACTGCTTGCTATAAGGGAGGTTGCTCGCAATAAGTGAGTGTGATTGTCACAAGGGAGACTGCTCACCATGAGGGAGGTGTGATCGTCGCAAGAGAGTGCGCATGTCGCAAGGGAGTCGCTGGATTGTATGTATTGCTGCTACTATAAGGGAGTCACCGGACTGAACGCACTGCATTTGCATGCGAACACGAGGACACACCGTTGTTTACTAGAATTAAAACAACTGACGTCCTCCCTCCAATAAGCTTACCTTGGAGATCATGAGACTCTTCATGTGATAATAACTTC
Organism: Malus fusca; assembly: GCA_035220775.1. NCBI lineage: Eukaryota > Viridiplantae > Streptophyta > Magnoliopsida > Rosales > Rosaceae > Malus > Malus fusca. Next base: position 15,273,074 of record CM069066.1, on the reverse strand, counting down.
TGATCGTACTTCATTGGACGAGGAGAAATCACTTCGAGTCTTAAGGGAGCATAAAACGCCATAGGGTCGCTGATATCAAAGGAATTAGTCCAACCATGTGCATGCATAAATTTTATTGGAAGAAAGTGCCAAGCCAACAAGAGAAGCTCAAAGAAGATTAAATCCCAATACGAAGGAGGTGGTGCACACAGAGGTTCTTAAACTACTAGATGTTGGAATTATTTATCCCATTTCGGACAGCAAGTGGGTGAGCCTAGTTCATCTGGAATTACAGTTGTTAAGAGTGACAATAATGAGCTTGTTGATAGGACCATATTTATGCGACTCAATTAGCTTGTTCTCATGCATTTATGTTGTTATTTCTTAGTTGATTTAGTATTTCAAGCCAATTTCGTGTGGTTGTAGGTACAAAGGGTTAAAGACGCAAAGAAGTGCATTTTGGTGCCTTTTGGAGCAGTTTTGGGCATGGAATGGATATCACATGCATGGAGAAAAGTGGTTGGACGAAATTAAAGATCTAAAGAAGCTAGGACTGTGCCAAGGAGAGGAAGAAAATAAATTGAGGACCAAGGAATACAAGGAAACCATTAAGAATGAGGAAAGACTAGTCAAACTTGCCTTATTTTGTCGTTACCTTTCCTAATCCTAAATTACCAAGGATTCAGTCACACGAAGGGTTCCTAAATACTTTGGGACATTTCATTACATGTTCTACAAGTCCTAAACCTACCCTAAAAGTCCAAGCCATACCATCCTTCACCATTTCTCTTCCTTGTCGTGCAAGGGAGCCATCATTTTCCCATTTTCTGCCATAAATCACTCCAATTTCCACCCATGTCGTGCACAATATCCTTTCACCTCCTTGCACTTATTGATGCACCACTTACTCACCTTTCCACCCATGCCATGCATAATCACCCTTGTCCCCTTCATTATTTCTTATTTCATGCACCATTACGTTGAATCATTGCACTCAATTGCTGCACATTCCTTGTCCCCTTCACCTATCAGATTTCATGCACTTTTACCTCCACTACATGCACTTATTGATGCACCATCCACCACCTTTGGACTCCCATGCTGTGCATCATGACTCTTGCTGCACCTTTGACTCATTTCTGCACCATTCCACCTCCCTTTCCTTTCTCTACCATGTGCACAATCATTTCAACACCACTCCGTGCACTCATTGCTGCAATACCACTCCATTTTACCCCCCATGCTTTGCATCATTACTTCACTTTCACCCTTGAATCATTGCACACACCACCATTTTCCCCTCAATTGCCGTGCACTTCCTCTATAAAAGGAAGTGTGTGTGGCAGCCATAGAGTTCAGTTTTTGCTTGATCATTCTCCCTCATTTCAATACAACCTTCATCCATAAACATCCATTCATTCTCTCAAACACTTCCATACAAATCACCATCCAAACCTTACACCTAACCTTGTCCCGTGAGTGAAGAAAGAAGGAATGACTCTTGGATGTTCAAGTTTGATTGTTGAAGCATTCTAGGTGTAACTCTTTCTTTATTTACTATGTTTAAATTCATTATCTTTCGTTTTGTTGTGGATATGAGTGGCTAAACCCCTCTTGGCTAGGGGTGATTTCAAAGGCTTGATTATGTGTGCAATATGATTTGATAAATTCCAGTTATGAACTCTTGAATCGTGAATGCAATTGGCTTAACTATTTGATTGATAACTTATTTGTATTTGTTGATTAAGGGTCGACACTTAATTGGCATGCATAAATCCGATGCTAGAATATAAGAAAGTTTCACATAATCGTTACAAACTTATATTCATAAGTAGTGGAGGTCGCTTATAAACTATCGTGTTAAGTTTAATTCTAGCATGAGTGACATGATGTCATAGTTGCAAGTGCTTTGTCAATTCTTATGATTTTCGTTAAACGTAATGATCTTTGATTGTATCTCTATTATGATGTCATGTAGGGAACTTTTGAATAATGTTTTGGGTTGTCAAATGATGTCATCCAATCCAATAATACAAGGAAAATCTGAGGGTTAACTAGTGATGTCATGGTTAATTTGGGGCATTGTCGTTTATAATTCAATGACAGAGTAACTGGAAATTGATTTGTTTGCATACATGTCATGTGTGGAGAAAGAGCCTCTAGCCAGCTTATCATCCATCTAATTCAACCAAATTCGTCCAAAATCTGTCTTAAGTTTTAGTTACTTGTTTTTATTTTAAATTCGTCCAAAACTCAATCCCCCTTTACTTTAGTGTGTCTAATTAGTTAGAATTTGTTTTAGTTTGTGTTTTTAAGTGTTTTGATTCAAGTAAAAGTCAATTTTCGTCCACAGTCATTCCTAGTGTCTAGTTCAAGTTTATTTGGTTGTTTTAAGCTGTTTTGAGTATTTTAAGTTTGCTTTGAGTCTTGTGAGTCTTGTTAAGTGTTTTTAAGTTTAGTTTTATGTTTTTGAGTCAGTTTAGAGGTTATTAGCAAGCCCTCCTAATCCCTGGTCCAGAACTATCCTTACTTATACATATACTACAATTGTCAAAAGAGGGTTTAATTTGTGTGTTAAGTTAATTTTCGCACCAAGTTTTTGGCGCCGTTGCCGGGGATTAGCAATTTTGCTAATCCCTTGTTATTTCTTTTTGTTTATTTTCATGTGTTTTTGTTCCTAGTTGCTGACTTTACTTGTTTTCTTGTTTTAGGTGGTTTATAACTCGAAGTTCTCAACCTATTCATAAGCACATCCTTGACTTTGACGACGATTTTGAACGAACGTTGAGACGAGCAAGGAATCAACAAGAACCCCAACCACCTCAACCTGCACTAGATCTTGAAGAAGACAAAGTAGAAGAGCAATAGGAGGCCACGACAAGGACTTTTGAAGAAGTCCAAGATATGGCAGTAGACAATCGAACAATCAAGGAGCTTTCCACTTCGGGATTGGACAATGCTATGCCTTTATGCATTCAATATCCAAGGGCGGCCCAAAACAAGACCGACGAGTTTATTGCACCATATTCCTAAATTCCATGGGTTGTCCATGGAAGATCCTAATAAACATTTGAAGGAGTTCGAGGTTGTTTGTTCGAGCATGACCCCCGTGAATGTTGATGGGAGCATTCTGAAAATGAAGGCTTTTCCCTTTTCTCTCTTGGAAAAGGCTAAAAATTGGTTGTATGAACTAGCCCCCGGAACTCTCACATCATGGGAGAGTATGAAACGGGCATTTTTGGAGAAGTTTTTCCCAACTTCTCGAGTCATTCTACTACGCAAAAGGATTAGTGGCATTAAGCAAAACCAAGGTGAATCATTTCCAACTTATTACGAACGTTTTAAAACTCTGGTTGCTTCATGTCCACAACACCAAATGAAGGAAGAGCTTCTTCTTCAATATTTCTACGAAGGGCATCTACCAATTGAACGCCAAATGCTAGATGCCTCAGCGGGAGGAGCTTTGGTGGACAAAACACCCATGGCTGCCAAGACCTTAATTGCTAACCGAGCATTGAATGCTCAACAATATGAAGGCGTTGGTCAAAGAGATAACCCACGGCAGCAACAAGTTAACGAGGTAAGTGCTGTTTCCGAACTTCAAAATCAAATGGCTAACCTTACTACTCTTCTTTTGCAGGTGGTCGAAATACCGAAGGTACAAAGTGTGGCTGCTTGTGGCGTGTGCTCAATGAATGGACATCTCACGGATAAGTGCCCTCAATTGATCGAGAACGGAGGGTGGGAATCTGTCAACGCCGTGGGTTTTGGGAGTCAAAACCAACCAAGGAATGATCCATTCTCGAATACATACAATCCAGGCTGGAAAGATCATCCAAATTTCAAATGGAAGAAGCCCCAAGAAACCCAACAACAAAGTACATTCAGACAGCAACCTCCAGGATTCCACCAAAGGCCGTATACACCCACACAACCCCAAACACAACCTGCCCAAAATAACTCAGGTTCGTCTTTTGATAATGCTCAAGTTATTCAGTTACTAACTACGTTGGCGAAGGGTCAGGAAAATCAAGCCAAAGATATGCACAATTACGCCAAGGAAGTGCAAAATCAAGCTCGAGAGGTGACTGAATTGAAGAGACAAGTGGGACAAATGGCTGAATTCATGGGGCAATTTAGTAGAGAACAAGGTACGTTACCTAGTTCGACGGATGTGAATCCAAATGGAGGCTTCGAATCTGCCAAAGCCATCACCTTGCGAAGTGGAAAAGAAGTTGGATCTGATCTCAACCCATCTAAATCCAATCAAAAGAAGGACGGAAAAATGCAATCTGAGAAGAAGGAACAAGGCCTGCCCACAGCAAGGATTGAGCAATCTTTGCCGCAGCCAGCTACACACCCTAATTCGACCACCAAAGGTAAGTTGGGTTCAAATTCCATGACTTCTAATTCCATTCCACCCAATGCACCATTTCCTCGCAGGTTTGTGCAATCAAAGAAGGATGAGAGTGACAAAGACATCCTTGACACATTCAGAAAGGTGCAAGTCAACAATCCACTTCTAGATGCAATTAAACAAGTCCCCAAGTATGCTAAGTTCCTGAAAGAGCTGTGCACTACAAAGAAGAGGGCTTCGAACAAAGAGGTGGTAAGGGTAAGTGAGAATGTCTCAGCCGTGTTGCAAAGAAAATTACCTCCTAAGTGCAATGATCTCGGCAGTTTTACAATTCCTTGTGTTATAGGAAATACTCGCTTTGAATCTGCCATGTTAGATCTAGGTGCATCAATAAATGTCATGCCTTATTCAATATATGCATCTATGAACTTGGGAGAATTAAAAAATGATGGAGTGATCATTCAATTGGCTGATAGATCTAATGCGTATCCAAAAGGTGTTTTGGATGATGTTTTAGTGCAAGTGAATCACCTAGTCTTTCTGGTGGACTTCTACGTGCTTTAAATGGAAGACTCGAACCATTCCCCTCAATTACCATTGTGACTTGGCCGACCGTTCATGAAGACTGTCCACACAAAGATAGATGTATTCAAGGGAACATTGACCATGGAATTTGATGGGGAAGTTATTGATTTCAATATTTCTGATGCTATGAGATATCCTCATGATGATCACTCTTGTTTCTCTATTAATGTGATTGATTCTTTGGCGCAGGAATTCCTTGATGATTTGAGTGAGGATGCACTTGAAAAGACTCTCACGCAAAGCATTGGACTCAAAAACGAAGGGTTAGCACTTAGGCATGCCCACGGCAACAATAAGGAACACATTGCCGTGCCTATTCAAGAAGAATTGGTGGAGATGGTTGTTGCCCTAGAGTCAAATCCAAAGCATATTGGTAAGTCTCCTAACCTAATTTCAATTCCCATTTCGACTAACAAGTTGCTTTCTTCTGTAATCCAGCCACCTTCCCTAGAGCTTAAACCATTGCCTAGCCATTTGAAATATGTGTTTTTGGGAGAACAAGAGACGTTGCCCATCATCATCTCTTCTTCACTCACTGCACAAGAGGAGGACAAGTTGGTGAGGGTGCTCCGGGAATACAAAACTGCCATTGGGTGTACATTGGCCGATATCAAGGGAATTAGCCCTACCACTTGCATGCATCGAATACTCTTGGAAGAATGAGCCAAACCATGTAGAGAAGCACAACGCCGACTGAATCCACCCATGATGGATGTTGTGAAGAAGGAAATCATCAAGCTACTAGATTGTGGAGTGATTTACCCAATTTTTGATAGCCATTGGGTCTATCCGGTCCAAGTTGTTCCTAAGAAGTCCGGAGTCACTGTGGTAAAAAACGAAGATAATGAGCTTGTGCCCACCCGAATCCAAACCGGATGGAGAGTTTGTATTGACTATCGGAAGCTCAACGCTACAACAAGAAAAGATCACTTCCCGCTGCCCTTTATTGATCAAATGCTTGAAAGGTTAGCCGATCATTCTTTTTATTGTTTTCTTGATGGCTATTCGGGTTATAATCAGATTGTGATAGCTCCCGATGACCAAGAAAATACTACCTTCACATGTCCCTTTGGTACCTTTGCTTATCGACGCATGCCATTTAGGCTATGCAACGCACCAGCCACATTCCAAAGGTGTATGGTATGTATTTTCTCATAATTTGTGGAAAAAATCATTGAAGTGTTTATGGATGACTATAGTGTTTTTGGTGACTCATTTGATGCATGCTTGAATAATCTTACTTTGATCTTACCACGATGCATCGAAACTAATCTTGTCTTGAATTGGGAAAAGTGCCATTTTATGGTAAAACAAGGTATAGTTTTGGGGCATATCATATCAGAAAAAGGGATTGAGGTTGATAAATCCAAAATAGATCTTGTATGTCACTTACCCTCTCCCACTTCGGTGAGGGAGGTTCGTTCTTTTCTTGGCCATGCAGAATTTTATAGGAGATTCATCAAGGATTTCTCAAAAATCGCCCAACCCCTTTGCCGTTTACTCCAAAAGGAAGTAGCCTTCGAATTCAACGAGGAGTGTGAGACCGCTTTCAAAACCCTCAAGGACATGTTGACTTCGGCCCCCATCATCATGCCACCAGATCGGAGCCTTCCATTTGAGCTAATGTGTGATGCATCTGACTATGCCATTGGTGCTGTTTTAGGCCAAAGGAGGAGCAAATAGCCCCACGTCATCCATTACGCCTCCCGGACCCTAAATGATGCTCAATTGAATTATTCTACCACTAAGAAAGAACTTCTTGCAGTTGTCTTTGCTTTAGATAAATTTCGTTCATACTTACTTGGCACTAAAGTGATTGTATATTCTGACCATGCAGCTCTGAAGTATCTCCTCACCAAAAAGGAGGCCAAACCAAGGCTGATTCGTTGGATGCTCCTACTTCAAGAGTTCAACATTGAAATTAGAGATAAAAGGGGGAGTGAAAACGTGGTGGCTGACCACCTCAGCCTTTTGGTGCACATTGAGGACTCCTTACCCATTCTAGAGACATTCCCTGACGAGCAATTGTTGTCCCTAGAGGTAAGTGAGCCCTGGTATGCTGATTTGGTCAATTATTTGGTCACAAAACAAGTTCCTAGCACTCTAGATAAATACAAGCGTGATAAACTCAGAAATGATGCACGATTTTATGTGTGGGATGATCCATATTTGTGGAAGTATTGTCCTGACCAGATTATTCCTAGATGTGTGCACAATTATGAGTTTAATTCAATTCTTGCATTCTGCCATAGTTATGCATGTGAGGGTCATTTTGGCACCCAAAGGACGACCCTTAAGGTTTTAGAGAGTGGTTTCTATTGGCCTACATTGTTTAAGGATGCTAGAACGTTTTGCATAACTTGTGATAGATGCCAAAGAACAGTTACAATAGGTGCCAATGACCAAATGCCGCAAACCCCCATCTTTAATGTGGAGATCTTTGACGTATGGGGTATGGATTTCATGGGACCCTTTCCGCCCTCATATGGTTTTACTTATATTCTGCTAGCCGTTGATTATGTGTCGAAATGGGTGGAAGCCAAAGCCACCCGTACTAACGATTCTAGGGTGGTTGCAGATTTTATCAAGGCTAACATTTTTTCCAGATTTGGCATGCCGAGGGTGTTCATAAGCGATGGAGGCTCTTACTTTTGCAATCGCACCATTGAGGCGCTGTTTAAAAAGTACAATGTCAAGCATCGGGTTTCCACGCCATACCACCCTCAAACAAGTGGCCAAGTCGAAGTTTCGAATAGAGAAATCAAGCAAATCTTGGAGAAGACTGTTGGGCCAACCCAGAAAGATTGAAGCTTGCGTTTAGATGATGCACTGTGGACATATCGTTCTGCCTACAAAACACCTCTAGGGATGTCTCCATTTCGACTAATCTATGGCAAGCAGTGTCACCTACCTGTGGAACTAGAGCACAAGGAGCATTGGGCTGTGAAAACATTCAATTTGGACTTAGATGCTGCTAGAATGAATAGAAAGCTCCAATTGAATGAACTGGAGCAGATAAAGAACGAAGCATATGAGAATGCACGAATTTACAAGGAGAAAACAAAGGCGTTTCATGACAACATGATTCGGGGAAAAACATTCTCAATTGGACAGAAAGTGCTACTATTCAATTCCCGTCTACGTTTGTTCCCTGGTAAGTTACATTCTAAGTGGATTGGACCATTTGTTGGTACTAATGTTTTTTCCCATGGTGCAGTCCAAGTTAAAAGCTTAAGGAACGGCGACGAATTCAAGGTGAACGGGTATCGGTTGAAGCTATACTATGAGAGTGGTGTGGAGCAGATCGTGGAAGAAATCCCACTCACTGTCGTGGGCCCTATCCACGCCTAGAAGGAAGTTTCATCCGGCTGCAAGACGCTAAAGAAAGCACTTCTTGGGAGGCAGCCCATGTATTCAAATAAGGAAGATCTTTGGATCGCTCCACAATTAGTTTTACGTTCCTAAAAACCTTCCCTTTATTGTATTTATTTGCCATGTTTGTCATATTTATTTGTTGCTTATTTGATTGTTTTTGGTGTGGGTTTATGTTTGAAACATTGACAGGTAAACAAAGTATTTTTACATTAATTTTCGTGGAAGAGGAACATTAGGTAGAAAGGTAGAAAAATACAAGAAAGTGCAAACAAGCAGGAATGAGCCTTCATTGGTCAGGTGGTACCTCAGCATTCGACGAAGCTCCAGAAAGACGAAGCGCCAGAGTTTGATTTTCCGGAGCCTCAACACTTGGTGAAGTGCCAGAAGACGAAGGCAGAAGTTGCATCTGGAGTAACGCCACAAACCTTTGATGATCACTCTGAATCCGAACTTCGGACTCCTGCAGCTGGTCAAGCTTCATCTTCATACTTGTTGAGTAATTAGTTGTGAGCATGTGCAACTCTTTATTCTCGTGCCTAAGCACTCTGACCTCTTGCTAAAGACTAGCCACCTCAGCCATCAAAAACTCAACCTGACGAGATCGAGCAAGAAGTTGTTGGCCCATGTTTGATACTGAGCCTGCACATCGGACGCTGTAGGCCAGAGAGTCCTGAACAGCCAGCTCGTCGGACCACCTGGAAAGTATCCTACTGTCTCTAGGAGTGAGAAGATTTCTGGCTAGCACCGAAGCGGTTGTATCATTCATCATCATAGAATCCCCAACTGTAAGAGGACCATTGGGGGATAAGAAGGACGGCTGCCAAATGTTGTTTGGAGAAGACATATCAATATCTTCCCCGACATTCAAGTTAAGACGACGGTCAGAAGGGCAAGACATTTTCGAAGGTGTGAAGAAAAAGAAGAGGTCGGAGAAATCAAGATCTTAGAAGTGCAAGAAGGGAGCTTCTACAGGCGGAAATTCAAGTGTGCTTTGGAACGTAATGCGTGCCTCTATAAAAATCAGCACTCGACGGAGCTTCAGAAATCGAAGAGGCGAGTTCAGAAATTGAAGAGGCGAGCTCAGAAATCGAAGAGACGCCTGCTTTCTCAAAAGTTGGGCTGCTCAGAAACCACGGGCCGATCTCAAAAGCTGGGCTGCTTAGTCGCCAAAGAGCAAAGCCTTGCCGTACAAGGCCATCAAATTACCACCACCAAGAAATTCTCCTCTTCCTTCCAATCTAGTTCAAGATCAAAGTTGTGGAAAGTCAACAAGCATGACAAAATACATGCCGATTCATTCACTACCGAAGTCAACAAGATCATCTACCTCCATAACCAGATTTACATTCCTAAACTCTACTCTTTCTTGTTTTTACTATGCCATACTTGTCATGTTTTATTAGTTGTGTTGTTTTCTTGTTTGAGTGTAAATGTATGTTTGAAACATTGAGGACAATGTTTGGTTTAAGTGTGGGGGGGTAAACAACCTGTTTTGCATGATTTTCGTGGGTTTTATTTACCTATCACTTAGAATGTTGTTTTTCACTATTTTTAAGTGTTTGTAGTGTGTTTTGAAGCATTTTAGTATGTTTTGACATAAAATCCGAAATTTTGATAAAAAATTGAAAATTGTTCTGAAAAAGCCAAAAAGAGTTGTTTTTGTGTGTTGTTTGTGTCTTAGGATACCTTCCAACAAAATGATGAGGATTCGGTTTTTAATTGCATGACTGTTAAAGAAAGTTACAAACATGGATGAAAGTTTGATATGCTATTTGGTTTATGCTTGGTTGTAGTTATAAATTATGAATTGACATGTAATCACAAAGGATAAAATCAGTTTTTGTAACATGCTTGAAGGAAAGAACTGAAATTAACGCTACAACCCTGTGAGACTTGAGCCTAAACGTTATTTGGAAAGTTATTAATCTGTGCATTCTTGTTCTCTAAGTCGTTACATGATCTCATTATTCTTTGCTTGGTTGCTATTTAGAATGCGTTTCATCATTATAGATCCAAATACTAGAACTCATGCCCGTTCCATTCAAAGCATAACATTGATTTGCATAACACATATTCAAGATGAAGTTGTTTAGTGAACCAAAGCCAAAATAGCCGAACCCACCTTTGTCATTTGTTTTGTAAGTTTAAAACCCCGTTGAGCCTTGTTTAGCCTATTTTCTTTGTTAAACCACATCATCTCTACCTAACCTAGAATAGGACTATCCATACCCTTGTTCTTGAAGTATAGTGGAGCATAACTTAGAAAGAATTCATTTTGATCAACATTATTGCAGAAAACATGTGTGGGGGAATTTAGATTTCAAAGTTGTGTTTTTGTATGACAAAGAAATTGCGCACTGCAGAGAGAAAAAAAAATTTGTGGAAAAAGAAAAAGAAAAGAAAAAGAAATGCATGAGTTGCATTAATCTTCCCTTGTGTTTAAAAGTAGATTTCTGCATTCTAAGAGAATTCTAAGTACCTAAATCATTACTTTGCTCACTATTGCTTTAAGAACATTTGTTTACCCTTACCTTTCTTTGTTAGCCAACACCCTGAACCCTGTTACAACCCTTGACTTCCATCTTGAGTGTTGTGTGTTTGAAAATGTGGAGTTTGAAATTGGTATGAGCATTGATAAGCTCATATTTTTATATATTTTTACATCAAATTCACTCGTCTTTTCTTAGTTAGTTTCTTGTATTTTTGAGCTATTTACTTTATTTTCGTGTTTTATGTGATTTGTCTAGCAAAGAAATTAATAATAGCTTAAGTGTATATTTTTAGTAATAAAATCGTCAAAACTGCATTGCCCACTATTTTTGGTTAATAAAAATAAGATAGTATTATAAATATATATATATATACATATATATATATATGATGTTGAGTGAGTGCAGCAAATAAAATAAGAAAGAAAATGTGATGAATGATGGAGGGCTGCCTTCGGTGGAGTGCAAGGTGACAAGCTGCTTGTGATGATTAAAGGAATAAGAATAAAGTGGTGGGAGATGGCAGTCAGCATGGGTGGAAATAATAAAAGGAGAGGACGCTGCCATTGGCAGCAAGGGGCCTGGCAGTGAGAAGAAGGAGGACAGGTGACTGCCTTTGTGCAGTCAGCGCAGAGAGTGAGAGCCTCGGCATTTGGGGGAGCTGTTTTAGGCAGGTCTTGGGGGCGAGACGCGAGGGAGAAACGAGGTAAGGCCTCGGGTAGTCACGCGGAAAATAGAGAAGCTGACTAGAGGAAGGCAGCGTGTGAAGGGAGACACGCGGGAAGACGGGACAGCAGGAGAGACGTGAGGGAGCAAAGGAGAAAGAGAGCTCGCACACGGGAAAAAGAAGCTTACGCACAGAAGCTTCCTCATTTGGTTTTAATTTTCTAAAACTCATGTTTAATTTAATTTGCTTTTCAATTATATTAAACATGTGTAATTAATTTCTGTTTAGTTAGAGGTGAATTTGAAACCATGGATAAATGTTTATTATGATTTGATTTACTCCAGTTATGAATTCTTGAACGTTGGATGTGGTTTATTTTTCTGTGTTGATTAATAACTTGTTTATGTATGTGGGTTAAGGGTCGACACTTAATTTGCATGCTTAGACTTGATGCTAGGATATAAGGGAATTTCACCTAATCGTTATGAACTTATATCCATGAGTAGTAAAAATCGCTAGTCACGATTGTGTTTAGTAAACCCTAGGTTGGATTAACATGCGTATTCCATAGTTATGAATGCCTAGTCGATGCTTATAATTTCCATTGAACTTAATGATTTTTGATATGTCTCTCTATCATGCGTATTCCATAGTTAGGGAACTTGATAAAAATAATTTGGTTGTGATGCGTATCCCGTCCAATTCAATGAATCTAGGGAAATCTGAAGGTTAATTTAAGCGGACCTAATTAACTTGGAGCATTGTCATTTATTCGTTTGTTGAAATCATAACTGGGAATTAAATTATATGCATATGTTCATGTGTGGATAAGGACCCCTCTAACTAACGTCTCATCATCATTCAATAAAATATATTTTCTTTGAAGTTTGTTTTTAAGTTTCTGTTTTAAATTCAATTTCGTCAAAAATCAATCCCCCGTTTATTTTAAAGTGTTAGATTTGTTAGAAATAAATTTAGTTTGTGTTTTCTTGAGTCTTGAATTATTTTGAGTCTTTGGATTTGTTTTGGTTTATTTGTTAGTTTTATTTTGAGTGATTCTAGTTAAGTGTTTTAATTTTAGTTTAGTGTTTTAAATTTTGTTTTTACGTTTTTAATTTAAATTTTACTTTGGTTAGCATCCCTAGTTAATCCCCGGTTAGAACGATCCCTACTTATCTATATACTACAATTGTCACAAATAGGGTTTAATTTTGTGCGTTAGTTAATTCATGCATCAAATTTTTGGCGCCGTTGCCGGGGATTAGCAAATTTGCTAATCCCTTGTTTATGTTTTTGTTTGTGTTTTATTTTTTTTATTATTTTTTTATTTGTGTTTATTTTATTTTATTTTATTTTATTTGTTTTTGTTTGTTATGTCTTTTACTTTTGATATTTGATTTAATTTTCTTTCTTTGATTTTAGTTACAAATGGAGCGAGACATGGCACTTGCATCCATCGAAGCTCAATTAGCGAATCTCACGTCTCAATTAACTCAAAATGCCGGAAGGACCACAATGCCAAGTGTCCCTACATTTGGTGCATCGTATGGGCAAGGATATCAAACTCATCAATGTCCCCAATTTTCTGCAAATGAAGATGTTTGGGGATATCAAGGCCATAGCCAATCAAGGGGCAACATGTTTTCCAACGCTTACAATTCGGATTGGAGAAATTATTCAGATCATAGGTGGGGAGAACCTCAACAATTTCAACAAGGTGGATATTGGCAGCAAGACGAGTTCTATTCAAGACCTATGCAGCCACCACAGCATCCCCCACAACAATTCCAATCAAATCAAAGTATGCCCATGAATTATAATGAAATTCTTGAAGGACTAATTTCTGTGGCGCAGGGTTTACGAAAAGAAGAACAATTGCCGCCATCGGAAGAGTTCTATCAGTGGCCATATGAACCGTCACAGCCTCCACCATAATCTGCCCAACCAAATTCAGGTACGTCTTCGGATAATGATATGTTGAATAAGTTACTCACCTCTTTGACCCAGGACGTAGAAAATCGAAACATGGAGATGCAAAATAAAGCCAACAAGGTGGATGAGTTGGAGAAGCAAATTGGGCAGATTATGGAGTTCATGGTACAAATTCAAGATCAAAGTGAACTCTCCAACTCCACATTTGCAAATTCAGAGGGAGAAATGGAAATCAATGAAGCCATCACTTTGGGAAGTAATATGGAGGATGAGGTTGTCCCAGAACCATCCAAACATAGCCCGAACATGGATGAATTGCCGCTTCAAGAAGAAGATGAGGATGACGACTTGGGCAGTTTAGAAGAATTCTTGTCGCAAACCCCTCAAGTCCTTATGCCATCCAACTCAGGTGAGGAGGTTCTAAATTCAATTTATTCTAACCCCATTCCGCCAATTGTCCTTTTTCCTTGCAGGTTTTTAAATCCCAAGGAAGAAGTGAATGAAAAAGACGTTGTGGAAGCTCTTCCAAAGGTGCAAAATGAGATCCCAATTTTTGGTGCACCAAATTATGTTCCCGACGATGATGATGAATCATTCAAAGAACCTTGCACACCAAGAAGAGGGATTCCAGAAAAGGAAGTGGCCGGAGAATATGTTGAATGCATCAAAGAGGATGTAGTTGAGACAACAAATGCCAAAGAAATTGAGACTGATGACACGGGACAAGCCACAACCATTATAATAAATTTGGCCAAGTTCAAAGTCCCTGAAACGTTAAAAAACGTGGTGTTTGTCATTGAGTTTGTGTCGGAAAAAGAAAGTAAGCCATCTTCTCCAATTTTAATTTTAATTTATACTAACATGTTTCTAATTTTGATGATTCAGGCACCGTCATTAGAACTTAGACCGTTGTCGGATCATTTCAAGTACCACCGTCCGTTCAAGGATAAATCCTTGCATTTGAATAAAGAAGGGAGGCCTAGGAATCACCCACAATCAGATTTGCATTCCTAATCACTTCTCTTTACTGCTTTCATTTTGTTTTGTTTATTTAGTTGTGATTTTTGTTTGGGAGATTAAACATGGTCTTTTTACTTTGATTTACTTATTTTACTTTGATATTTAAAAAAAAATAAATAAAAAAATAAATAAGTAAATAAAACACAAAAATACTTATATTTATATATATAATTAAATAAACTTAAAAAAAAAGCATAAATAATTTACAATAATGTGAACTAATAGCTTTCATTGGTTGTTGGTAGGTGGTGCCTCGGAGGTCGACGGAGCCCCAGAAAGACGAAGCGCCAGAGTTGGATCATTCGGAGCCTCAATACTTGGTGCAGCTCCCGATGACGAAGACAACATAAACCTCGGGAGTAACGCCATAAACCGTTGATGATCACTCTGAATCCGCACTTCGGACTCCTGCATCTGATCCAGCTTCCTCTTCATGCTTGTTGAGTAATTAGTTGCGAGCATGTGCAACTCCTTATTCTCATGCCTAAGCACTCTGACCTCTTGCCGAAGACTAGCCACTTCAGCCATCAACGACTCAACCTGACGAGTTCGTGCAAGAAGGCGCTGGCCCATGTTTGATACTGAGCCTGCGCATCGGACGCTGTAGGCCATAGAGTCCTGAACAGCCAGTTCGTCGGACCGCCTGGAAAGTATCCTAGTGTCTCTAGGAGTGAGCAGATTTCTGGCCACCACCGATGCGGTTGTTTCATTCATCATCATGGAATCCCCAACTGTAAGATGACCATTTGGGGATATGAAGGACGGCTGCCAAATGTTGGTTGGAGAAGACAAATCACTATCTTCCCCAACATTCAAGTTAAGGCGACGGTCAGAAGGGCAAGACATATTTGAAGGTGTTGAGAATGAAGAGTCGGACTGATCAAGATTAAAAGAAATGCAAGAGGGAGTGTTTACAGGAGGGAACGTTTACCGGATGGAGTGTTTACGGGAGGGAGCTCAAGTGTGTTGTGGAACAAAATTGCGCCTCTATAAAAAGAAGAAATCAAATAGGCGCTCATCAGGAATCAAAGTGGCGTCCTCTCGCAAATCGAAGAGCCGAGTTCTTTTCTCAAAAGCCGGACTCCATCTCAAAAGTCGGACGCCGTTCTCAAAAGTCGGGCGCCTCTCTCAAAAGATGGAGCGGTCAGGAATCACGATGCGAGCAGCTTTTCCAGATTTGTCGTCACTCGTCACGCGCGCTGTCAGCTTTGCGCAAATTACGGGTAGCTTTTTCAGAAAGCGCGTCACCTGTACTGTTCATCCATCCACCGGCTGCCGACAGGGGTAAAGGAACAGTTTCGGTTGTGAAGAATCATTCCTATAAACGTCTACCTTCGCCTTCCACAGCAAAGGGCACCCTCTCTGCACTTCTTCATCTCCGAAATTTTTCATCTCCGAAAATGCCTTTCCAACAAACCCTCTCGAGTTACTCTGTGTTTCTCATTCCCTGGGATACCTTTGCAAACAAGTCATCAAGAGCTAGAGTATTTCATATCATGAAGGTTGAAAGCAAGAGTATCTCATATCATGCTTTCTCCCTGTCCTTTTCCTTGTCTTTGTGACAAGGAGAAAGCAAGCAGTCAGCCAGCACTCGGTGTCAATCTTCCGATCTAAGAACCGACTGCCTGGAAATCCTTCCTGATTGCTTACCTAGCATTGCTCTCGAGTGCTCATCTTCAACCGCTGATGTACTTCCGAAGAAGACGCCACATCTGCCTGGAGAACAGATAAGGCAAGTGAAAATGATTACTTGAAGCATGTGGAGACAAGGTGCTGCTTCATCTTCAAGATCAAGTCTCATTTTCCTTGCTAAGAAGTTCCCGAGGCCAGTTCAAGTTCAAAGCTGTGGAAAGTCACCAAACAGGACCAATGATCACCTATTAGTTCTTTTCATTGTCTTTTATTTTCATTTTCAATTTTTCGCTTGCATTTTTTACATTTTCTTGCGTGCTTAACTGATTTATTTCTTTTCTTTGCAGGAACTTTTGGTTATTTCCACCCTTGAAGTTGATTGCAGAATTTTAGCTTGGGGGTCATCGCTTGATTTTTCTGCAAATTAGGGAAGTTTTCAATCCTATTGCTTTATTTTGTTCGTTATATTTATTTATTTTATTTTTATTTGCACTTTATTATATTTTCTGACATTGGGGACAATGTCTAGTTTAAGTGTGGGGGTATAGAGTATAAAAATGACCAAATTGAAAATTTTTGTACCTTCGACTTTGAACTGGTTTCATTTGTTTCCATGTTATTGCTTTGTGTTTTCTTAATTAAGTTGTTGTTTTTAAAAATAAAAAAAAAAAAAATAATAAAAAAAAAAAAAAAAATCCAAAAACATTTCCTTGTTTTCCTTATTGTTTTGAATTATATTTTTGTTAGTTTCCCGACCCAATGATATAATTGGATAAAATTTGAACCATGATGATCAAGAACTTAGTTAACATGTGTTGTGTGAAATTCCTAATTCTTGTGTTAGTTTGTACATATTTGATCATCTTTGAAAAACTAAATGCACATAGCCTTGTTGATGTGAAACTAAAGCATGATTTAAAGCTCCATATGTGAATTTAGTGACCATATACATCCTATGTGAGTTTTTGAGCCTATTGAAAGTGTGTGCATTTTTCATACACTCCTATTCTTTCATGTGTGATGAACTTATGTGAGATACTTCTCTAGAACTTGCATAATGATCTTTCGAAATATTTGTCATTAATTGCATGAACTTGAAAATGATAGAGGCATTAGGTTTACCACCATGGCCCAAATAACCTTGTTTCCCAAAGAAAAATGATATCATTAGATTGCCACTTTGAGCCGTATATGTGAGCCTTTTATTTCTTATCACCAGATATGTCTACCCTTATGCCTGAAATATTTTGTCCTTACCCTTTCCAAGCAAGCTAATGAGTAATGTGAAATTGTCTTATGAGAAGTGTTTGTGAAGTACTCGGAGGGTGTTTGGCAAAAGAATAAGTGTGGGGGTTTTTCATATTTGTTTCTGAATTAAAAAAAAAAAAAAAAAAAAAAAGAAAGTTGTTTACGAAGAAAATAAAAAGTGTTTAAAGTTTCATTTAAGGTTGTGGTTGGAGGTGACTAGAAGAATAGCTGGAAAGCTTGAGTTCTTATAAATCTAAACAAAAGAATTGCTTGCAATGTAGCTTGAAACTTGTGTTTACCTATTCTTTCGTTTCAATAACCCTCGCCCTAAACTTCATTACGTCCAATAAAAGTCCTTTTGATTTAAGTTTTGCAATTATGATTGTGGAGAAGTGATCTTTATGCAAGCTTATGGTAGAACTTTCACATTTGATTCTTTGAGCGAAACACATTATGACTAAACACATGTGTGATTGAGTGTATAATCCAGTGAGAAGGTCGCTAGTTTGCATATGGTGATTTTAAAAATAAAAATTTGAAATTGCATTAGCATGGCTATCTCACACACTACACTTCAAAGATGATTCAAAGATTATTGCTAATATTTGAATAAGGAAAATGAACTTGGATTAGCTTGTTGGTGTTAGCTATAGTTCTTGATGATTGTGTTCTCGAATGAAGTTCTATGAGGGTCACATAGGGGGAAGCTAATAATTTTCATGTTATTACTTTTTCTGTTTTCGTTGTTTTGCTCGAGGACTAGCAAAAGCTAAGTGTGGGGGTATTTGATAAGCTCATATTTTTATATATTTTTACATCAAATTCACTCGTCTTTTCTTAGTTAGTTTCTTGTATTTTTGAGCTATTTACTTTATTTTCGTGTTTTATGTGATTTGTCTAGCAAAGAAATTAATAATAGCTTAAGTGTATATTTTTAGTAATAAAATCGTCAAAACTGCATTGCCCACTATTTTTGGTTAATAAAAATAAGATAGTATTATAAATATATATATATATATATATATATATGATGTTGAGTGAGTGCAGCAAATAAAATAAGAAAGAAAATGTGATGAATGATGGAGGGCTGCCTTCGGTGGAGTGCAAGGTGACAAGCTGCTTGTGATGATTAAAGGAATAAGAATAAAGTGGTGGGAGATGGCAGTCAGCATGGGTGGAAATAATAAAAGGAGAGGACGCTGCCATTGGCAGCAAGGGGCCTGGCAGTGAGAAGAAGGAGGACAGGTGACTGCCTTTGTGCAGTCAGCGCAGAGAGTGAGAGCCTCGGCATTTGGGGGAGCTGTTTTAGGCAGGTCTTGGGGGCGAGACGCGAGGGAGAAACGAGGTAAGGCCTCGGGTAGTCACGCGGAAAATAGAGAAGCTGACTAGAGGAAGGCAGCGTGTGAAGGGAGACACGCGGGAAGACGGGACAGCAGGAGAGACGTGAGGGAGCAAAGGAGAAAGAGAGCTCGCACACGGGAAAAAGAAGCTTACGCACAGAAGCTTCCTCATTTGGTTTTAATTTTCTAAAACTCATGTTTAATTTAATTTGCTTTTCAATTATATTAAACATGTGTAATTAATTTCTGTTTAGTTAGAGGTGAATTTGAAACCATGGATAAATGTTTATTATGATTTGATTTACTCCAGTTATGAATTCTTGAACGTTGGATGTGGTTTATTTTTCTGTGTTGATTAATAACTTGTTTATGTATGTGGGTTAAGGGTCGACACTTAATTTGCATGCTTAGACTTGATGCTAGGATATAAGGGAATTTCACCTAATCGTTATGAACTTATATCCATGAGTAGTAAAAATCGCTAGTCACGATTGTGTTTAGTAAACCCTAGGTTGGATTAACATGCGTATTCCATAGTTATGAATGCCTAGTCGATGCTTATGATTTCCATTGAACTTAATGATTTTTGATATGTCTCTCTATCATGCGTATTCCATAGTTAGGGAACTTGATAAAAATAATTTGGTTGTGATGCGTATCCCGTCCAATTCAATGAATCTAGGGAAATCTGAAGGTTAATTTAAGCGGACCTAATTAACTTGGAGCATTGTCATTTATTCGTTTGTTGAAATCATAACTGGGAATTAAATTATATGCATATGTTCATGTGTGGATAAGGACCCCTCTAACTAACGTCTCATCATCATTCTATAAAATATATTTTCTTTGAAGTTTGTTTTTAAGTTTCTGTTTTAAATTCAATTTCGTCAAAAATCAATCCCCCGTTTATTTTAAAGTGTTAGATTTGTTAGAAATAAATTTAGTTTGTGTTTTCTTGAGTCTTGAATTATTTTGAGTCTTTGGATTTGTTTTGGTTTATTTGTTAGTTTTATTTTGAGTGATTCTAGTTAAGTGTTTTAATTTTAGTTTAGTGTTTTAAATTTTGTTTTTACGTTTTTAATTTAAATTTTACTTTGGTTAGCATCCCTAGTTAATCCCCGGTTAGAACGATCCCTACTTATCTATATACTACAATTGTCACAAATAGGGTTTAATTTTGTGCGTTAGTTAATTCACGCATCAAGCATATGATATCACCGGTTCTCGCTTCTAAGTAGTAGCATTCCATTTATGAGATCATATATATACATGAATTAATAATTCCAGAAATTGCTTCTTTGTTGGAAAACATATGTGAGTACTAGTTTTCATGTTTACATCAATCTCCTCACATATACCTAGTATAGGGAGTGTAGTCAGAAATTCTTGTGTGAAAATATGAGTGTATCGAGTAAGTAATTGAGGGAATTCTCTAAGGCATGTTACTACGTTCAAAATGTTGTTTAATTGATTAAATGTGAGCTAGTGAATGGTGACTATGATTAAGTATGCTCGAGGGTAAGGATTGCTTAAATCTATGTGAGTGGTGATCTTTGGCATGTCATGTTTCATTGAAAATCCCTGAGGCAAATATTGGAAGGTTTAGGTTATGTTTTGTTTGTTTTGTTTTGCTCGAGGACTGGCAAAAGCTAAGTGTGGGGGAATTTGATAAGAGCATATTTATGTGACTGAGTTAGTTGTTCTCATGCATTTATGTTGTTATTTCTTAGTTGATTTAGTATTTCAAGCCAATTTCGTGTGGTTGTAGGTACAAAGGGTTAAAGAGGCAAAGAAGTGCATTTTGGTGCCTTTTGGAGCAGTTTTGGGCATGGAATGGATATCACATGCATGGAGCAAAGTGGTTGGACGAAATTAAAGATCTAAAGAAGCTAGGAATGTGCCAAGGAGAGGAAGAAAATAAATTGAGGACCAAGGAAGACAAGGAAACCATTAAGAATGAGGAAAGACTAGTCAAACTTGCCTTATCTTGTCGTTACCTTTCCTAATCCTAAATTACCAAACATTCAGTCACACGAAGGGTTCCTAAATACTTTGGGACATTTCATTACATGTTCTACAAGTCCTAAACCTGCCCTAAAAGTCCAAGCCATACCATCCTTCACCATTTCTTTTCCTTGCCGTGCAATGGAGCCATCCCTTTCCTATTTTCTGCCATAAATCACTCTAATTTCCACCCATGCCGTGCACAATATCCTTTCACCTCCTTGCACTCATTGATGCACCACTTACTCACCTTTCCATCCATGTCATGCATAATCACCCTTGTCCCTTTATTATTTCTGATTTCATGCACCATTACATTGAATCATTGCGCTCAATTGTTGTACATTCCTTGTCCCCTTCACCCTTCAGATTTCATGCACTTTTACCTCCACTACATGCACTCATTGATGCACCATCCACCACATTTGGACTCCCATGCCATGCATCATGACTCTTGCTGTACCTTTGACTCATTTCTGCACCATTCCACCTCCCTTTCCTTTCTCTACCATGTGCACAATCATTTTAACACCACTCCATGCACTCATTGCTGCAACACCACTCCATTTTACCCCCCATGCTTTGCATCATTACTTCACTTTCACCCTTGAATCATTGCACACACCACCATTTTCCCTTCCATTGCCGTGCACTTCCTCTGTAAAAGGAAGTGTGTGTGGCAGCCATAGAGTTCATTTTTTGCTTGATCATTCACCCCCATTTCAATACAACCTTCATCCATAAACATCCATTCATTCTCTCAAACACTTCCATACAAATCACCATCCAAACCTTACACCTAACCTTGTGCCGTGAGTGAAGAAAGAAGGAAGGACTCTTGGATGTTCAAGTTTGATTGTTGAAGCATTCTAGGTGTAACTCGTTCTTTATTTACTATGTTTAAATTCATTATCTTTCGTTTTGTTGTGAATATGAGTGGCTAAACCCCTCTTGGCTATGGGTGATTTCAAAGCCATGATTATGTGTGCAATATGATTTGATAAATTCCAATTATGAACTCTTGAATCGTGAATGCAATTGGCTTAACTACTTGATTGATAACTTATTTGTATTTGTTGATTAAGGGTTGACACTTAATTGGCATGCATAAATCCGATGCTAGAATATAAGAAAGTTTCACATAATCGTTACAAACTTATATTCATAAGTAGTGGAGGTCGCTTATAAACGATCGCGTTAAGTTTAGTTCTAGCATGAGTGACATGATGTCATAGTTGCAAGTGCTTTGTCAATGCTTATGATTTTCATTAAACGTAATGATCTTTGATTGTATCTCTATTATGATGTCATGTAGGGAACTTTTGAATAATGTTTTGGGTTGTCGAATGATGTCATCCAATCCAATAAAAGAGTAACTGGAAATTGATTCGTTTGCATACATGTCATGTGTGGAGAAAGAGCCTCTAGCTAGCTTATCATCCATCTAATTCAACCAAATTCGTCCAAAATCTGTCTTAAGTTTTAGTTACTTGTTTTTATTTTAAATTCGTCCAAAACTCAATCCCCCTTTACTTTAGTGTGTCTAATTAGTTAGAATCTGTTTTAGTTTGTGTTTTTAAGTGTTTTGATTCAAGTAAAAGTCAATTTTCGTCCAAAGTCATTCCTAGTGTCTAGTTTAAGTTTATTTGGTTGTTTTAAGCTGTTTTGAGTATTTTAAGTTTGCTTTGAGTCTTGTGAGTCTTGTTAAGTGTTTTTAAGTTTAGTTTTATTTTTTTGAGTCAGTTTAGAGGTTATTAGCAAGCCTTCCTAATCCCCAGTCCAGAACGATCCCTACTTATACATATACTACAATTGTCAAAAGAGGGTTTAATTTGTGTGTTAAGTTAATTTTCGCACCACTTGTGCCGACATGAGTGACTACCGGCTTGAGGGTTTGCATTGATTATAGAAAACTTAACCTTGTCACTAGAAAAGATAATTTTTCTTTACCGTTTATTGATCAAATGCTTGAACGGTTAGCCGATTATTCTCACTATTATTTTCTTGACGGATTTTCAGGGTATAATCAAATACCAATTGCACTTGAAGATCAAGAGAAGAGGACATTTACATGCCCATTTGGTACCTTCGCATATCGCAGGATGCCTTTTGGCCAATGTAATGCCCCTGCCACCTTCCAAAGATGTATGATGTCAATTTTCTCCGACATGATTGAAGGATGTATCGAGGTATTTATGGATGATTTTTCTGTTTTTGGTACTTCATTTGATAATTGCCTTGATTATTTAACCTTAGTGCTTAAAAGATGCATTGAGACAAATCTAACCTTAAGTTGGGAAAAGAGCAACTTCATGGTAAGGCAAGGTATTTTTCTAGGCCATGCTATTTCTAATAAAGGTATTGAAGTAGACAAGGCAAAAATTGATTTAATTGCTAAGTTGCTGCCTCCCACTTCTATTAAGGCTATGCGAAGCTTTCTTGGTCATGCAGGTTTCTACAGGCGTTTCATCCAAGATTTCTCAAAAATTAGTCGTCCCTCTATGTAATCTCTTAGCCAAGTATGTTGTTTTTAATTTTGATAAGAGCTGCCATGATGCTTTTGATACTTTGAAAAAGAGATTAACATCAGCACCTATTATTATGTCACCCAATTGGTCTCTTCCTTTTGAATTAATGTGTGATGCATCTGATTATGCTATAGGTGCGGTTCTTGGACAACGTGTAAGTAACTTGCCTCATGTTATTTATTATGCTAGTCACACATTGAATGATGCTCTGTTAAATTACTCCATCACTGAAATAGAATTGTTGGCAATTGTCTTTGCTTTGGAAAAGTTTCGCTCTTATTTAATTGGGTCAAAGGTTATTGTTTATTCCGATCATGCTGCTCTTAAATATTTGCTAACCAAAAAGGATGCCAAGCCTCAATTGCTTAGGTGGATTTTATTGTTGTAAGAGTTTAATTTAGAAATCAGGGACAAAAAAAGGGAGCGAAATGTGGTAGCGAACCACCTCTCTAGGCTAGTGAAGGTAGATGGCCAAAAAGTGCAAAATTAAGATGGTATCGCACCCATCCATGAAGTGTTCCTGACGAGCAACTCTTTTAAGTCCATCGAGAAGAGCCCTGGTATGCAGATATTGTTAATTACTTAGTGATAGGAGCATATTTATGCGACTTAGTTAACTTGTTTTCTTGCATTTTCATAGCTAGTTTCTGTTTATTATAGTGTTTTAAGCTATTTTCGTGTGTTTTCAGGTTCAAATGACAAAGTTGGCAAGAAAGTGCAATTTGGAGCATTTTGAAGCAGTTTTGGGCCAAGAATGGATAGCACATGCATGAAGCAAGGTGGATGGACGTTTTTGAAGTTCAAAGAGGCTAGGAATGTGCTAAAGATCTAGAAGAAATGAATTCAAGACAAAGAAGATAAGGAATCAGCCAAAAAAGAAGGAACATTATCCAAAACCTTATCCAACCTTATCTTATCCAAACTAACTTATCCTATCTTAATCTTATCCTACCTTAAGTCCAGCTGAAAGGGAGGATCTATTTCACATTAAATCACCTAAATATCAAGTTTCTAGAAGCCAAGACCCCATCCCTAAATTGGTGCCGCACCTAGCCCTTCTAGAAACTAGGTTTCCTGCAGCAAAGACCACTCATTTTCCTCCCTGGAATCTGATGAGAAGTGTCATTTTTCCTTGCTGATTTGGAGTCCTAATTCCCCTCATTCTCAGCCTTTGTCGTGCCTTCCCTTATCCATATAAATACAATTACCGCAGCATTCAGAATTCACCCATCTTTCACCACAATTTCGCACCAAACACCACATATCCATCATACACAAAAAATCCCTCTTGTGCCGCAACTTTGCAAGGAGAAAGGAGATGAGACCCTTTGCCATGCCCTGCCATTCAAGACCTTTGGATTGCTGGAGCGTTCTTAGGTGTATTCTATCTTTTGTTTTCAATGTTTAATTTAAATTATCTTTGTTTAAGTGCGAACATAAGGAACTAAACTCGTTTTGGCTAGAGGCAAATTCAAAGCCATGAACATATGCTGCATATGAATTGATTACTTTCAGTTATTACTCCATGAATCGTGAATGCAATTTGCTTAACTGTTTAATTCAGAACTTATTCTTGTATGTTGATTAAGGGTGCACACTTGGTTTGCATGCATGAATTTGATGCTAAAATATAAGGGAGTTTCACCTAATAGTTATGAACTTATATTTACGAGTAGTGGAGGTCACTGGTCATGATCGTGTAAAGTAAAATTCCTGGTAGGAGTATCATGATGTTCATAGTTACGAATGCCTTGTCAATGCTTATGATTTTCATAAAGCTTAATGATCTTTGATATGTATCTCTATCATACTGTTCGTGTAGGAAACTTGATAAGAATAATTTGGTTGCGATGCTAAGTCCAATTCAATGAACTTAGGAAAATCTTAGGGTTAATTAGTGTTGTTCACGGTTAATTTAGGGCGTTGTCATTCATGGTTTATAGGAAGAATAACTAGGAATCGATTCGTATGCATATGTGTCATGTGTGGAGAATGACCCTCTAGCTAGCCATTTACCTCTTAAAACACCCTAAATTCATAGCAATTAGTTTGTTTCTGCAAGTAATTTAGTTTAAGTTTTAAATTCGTCAAAAACCCAAACCCCCTTTATATTTCGTATTTTTAGGTTAGAATCTGTCCAATTGGTGTCTTTTTAATGTTTTGAGTCTTTTTAGTTCAAATTTCGTCCAAAATCATCCTTAGTGTTAGTTTGAGTCAATTTGTTTGTTTTGTGTAGTTTTGAGTAGTTTGAGTCAGTTTTGAGTCATAAAAGCATAGTTTTCAGTTTTTAAGTCTAATTTGTGTTGATTAGCAGCCCTTCTAATCCCCGGCCTAGAACGATCCCTACTTGCTCATACTACAACTATCTTAATAGGGTTTAATTTGTGTGTTATTATATATCACATCACTTGGCCAGTAATATTATCCGTTCTTATCTAACCTCGTAGGAAAAGAAGAAATTTTTGTCCATGGTTAATCATTATTTTTGGGATGACCCTTATTTATTTAAACATTATCCTGATCAAATAATAAGGTGTTGTGCTCAAGAAAATGAGTAGCAGAGTATCCTACAATTCAGCCATGAACTAAATTGTGGAGGACACTTTGGTGCCAAAAAGACAGCTCTGAAGGTTTTGCAATCCGATTTCTTTTGGCCTACGTTGTTCAAAGATTCATATAATTTTTGTGTTAAGTGTGACAGGTGCCAACGATAAAAAATATAAGCAAGAGGAATGAGATGCCGCTCACTAACAATTTGGTGGTAGAATTATTTGATGTGTGGGGTGTAGATTTTATGGGTCCCTTTCCTACATCTTTTGGTTATACTCATATTCTTGTTGTTGTGGACTACGTGTCTAAATGGATTAAGGCAATTGCAACTAACTTAGTAAGGTTGTGCTTGGGTTTTTGCAGGACGTGATATTTACTAGATTTGGTACCCCCAGAGCCATAATTAGTGATGGGGGAAGTCACTTTTGTACGATTTTGTAACATTATTGAAGAAGTACAACATCACTCATCGGATAGCAATACCATATCACCCTCAAACTTCGGGACAAGTCGAGGTCAATAATCGGCAAATTAAGTACATTTTGGAAAGGACCGTGAAAACTACGAGGAAAGATTGGGCATTGAAATTTAATGACGCCCTTTGGGCATATTGAGCGGCATACAACACTGCAATTGGAATGATCCCCTATAGGCTTGTTTTCGGAAAAGCTTGCCACATGCTGGTGGAATTGGAGCATAGAGCAAATTGGGCAATTAAGCAAATAAATTTTGACATGAGTAAAGCTGGAGATGCTAGGAAGTTGCAACTAAATGAGTTAGACGTGCTATGGAATAAGGCTTATGAGAATGCAAAAATTTACAAAGAAAAGACCAAGTTGTACCATTACAAAATGTTGCAAAGGAAGGAATTCAAACAAGGTATGCATGTTTTGCTTTACGACTCATGTTCACGTCTTTTTCCAGGAAAATTGAAATCTCGGTGGCTTGGACCTTTTAAAGTAAGACAAGTATTCTCTCATGAAGCTCTTGGAATTGAGAATACGAAGACTGGGAATACTTTCAAGGTGAACGGGCATTGATTGAAACCATATTTAGCCAGCATCCCTACCGCTGAGGTGGTTGATTTCCTTGACTTGATCAAGCCTTGGATCATGCATTCCGTCTTGCCGAGACATTAACTAAAGCGCTCGATGGGAGGCAACCCACCTCGGTAACTTCGTTCTTTTATTTTCGTTTTTGTTTTTGTATTTGTTTGTGTTCCATACTATCGAGACCTTCTCTACTCATTGTATAATTTTCTTGTCATAAACACTGAGGACAATGTTTAGTTTAGGTTTGGGGGTGGAAAAGTTTTGTTTTTCTGATTTCTATTTTTGTTTTTATTTTTGAGTTAGAGAACAAAGGAATATGTGTTTCAGAAGTATTGTTGCAGATGATTTTATTATCCATGAGAAGCTCACAAGATCGAAGAAAAAGAAAGAAATGTTGTTGCTGCCCTACTGGTTTTGTGCCACATGTGTGTGTCAGCATACAAAAGTGTTTGGAGCCACCATTCCTCCACAGTTTGGAGCCATGACAGGTGTTTCCTTTTCCTTTGTATAATTTCTTTGTGTTGTCTTCTTTTTATAGTCGTAGGTTAGGAATTGCATAGTATTTTGCATTGAGGATGTCCTAAAATTAAATTAATCATGGGTGGGGTTCCAAGAAAAGCGCACAAAAAAAAAAAAAAGAAGAAGAAAGAATTGTTCTGAAACATGAGATGTTAAGGGTGTCACTTTAATTTATTAATGGCAATGTATATGATGTGCTAAATCATTCTACTTTTACTAAAGGGTTGCCTAGGAGGTTTGTGCATCACACTTTTACTCATTCATTTTGCCATATCTCAAGTGTTTTAGCGGATAAAGTGTCTATGTTCGGATGATGTGGAGAAATAGTGGAGACTACCCTTGTGAGATTTTGAGCCTATGCTTTTGTTGAGAGTGTTTTATTGTTTCTACTCTTAAACATTTGTTCAAATTCTTTTTTTCATTTTTACGATCTCATAAATACTAATTTGCATTGGATACTAAAGAACTTTTCTCTATGTTGGGTATTTTTGCCATTGGGTTAGATGGAACTATAGAGATGAAGTTAGGCTTTGCATGTTTCCACCACTAAATGGCCTTATTCCCTCCCTTTTGTATGCGCCAATATCCCATTTAAAGCCAAACATTTAGCCAATTCTTTCATCTCATCACCCACATTATACTCTACCTATTTTGCACTATTTTAGCCATGCCCTATAGTGTGGGAGATACCAAGATGATGAAAACGAAAATAAGGGTTGAGCTCTACACCAAGGAAGTGGCGTGTACCGAGGTACCATGTGTCATATCATTATTTTGCAGTTTCAAAAAAAAAAAACGAAGAAAAGAAGAAAAAAAATCAAAGAAATTAGATAAACTAGAAATTGTTCCTTTCTCATTACATAAGTCCTAGATGCCAGCCAAAAATCATACATCAAGTTTCAAATGAGGGCTAACCAAACTGCATATGAAAAAATTTGGTATATCTCAAGTTCTTGTTTTTTTTCCTATCCCTTCTTTTGTAGCCCTTACCCTAGCCTTACATTACAACCATAGTAAAGACCTAATGGATTTATGGGGAAGCCTTGCTTAATGGTGAAGATAAATACCTATATGTTCTTAGTATTTGATTCCTTTCATGAGATCTATTTTTAGAAATTGCCCTCTTTTTTTTTAATATTACTCATATGTGATTATATTTTCATTCACTTTACATAACTTCATCACATATGCTTGTTAAGAGTGAGAGCCTTGGTTATGAGAGAAAATTGAGAGATATCCAAGTGAGAATTAGAGTCAAGTCAAATTTGTACACACATCGAGTGTGGATTCTTTTAACCTCTAGTGCTGGACATGTTGGCTACATACTTTTTCATGTGGTGTACTGGCTTTTACAGGCATAAATTTAGTTTTGGAAGTGTGATTGGCATACGTTGGTTTTCATTAATTTATGGAAGTGATGTCTTTAACAACTTTGTTTTGTAGTAAACCGTTTGCGGGTAACGTAACTGGTAAACCCTTAGGAGACACAACTTCTCCAACTAGGGACACCTGGGGGTTTAAAGACTTGTGGCACATGCTGAGTGACATCGTGATTTCCTACGAAAGTGGCTTAGATTAACTTCTTCTTTTTATTTTTTATTTTTTGTTTTTAGCTGTGCCTTGTTTTAATTTTTGCTTGAGGATTAGCAAAAGATAGGTTTGGGGGTATTTGACAAGACAATATTTATACATTTACACTGCCCTTATTTCCTAAAATTTATGCTATGTTTTCTTGTGAAATTGGTTGTTTGATGTGTCTAGTGCATATTTTGTAGACAATGGACCGTAGAGAAGACTATGGAGTCTTTTGGTGATTTTAATTCTAAAACGGATCAAAGCTATGAAGAACTGAAGTCAAGAAGTATTCCAACAATCAGCAGATGCTAATTTGTTTAATCTGCAATTTAATGGCTGCTGTTTGGGAATTACAACTGGAGCTGGAAGGTGCTGCGCATAACTCTCATTTTCGTTGGGATGTCACAAATTCGTCAGGATGAACTAGGTGTTGTGCCACATATGTACAGAAAGCTTTGGATGTCTAGTTTTGGTAGAATTTTACAGATCATGATTCTGATACTTCTAGAAGAAATTATACCTGTTTTAGTGCGAGAAGGTCAATTCCGGAATTCCTGCGCGATTCTGAATAATTGGAGTTCAGGTTGAGTTAGGAAACTGAAGTCTAATATTATTGGGACTGGAATAAAACAATGCAGCTAAGGAGGACCTAAACTCTATTTTTCTTCCTTGGACGTTTATTTAAAAAAAAAAAGGAGCAGCAGCGTGCAAAGGAGAAATCACTTCATCAGATTGTTGGGAGTCTAAGGGTGTTTCAATCTCTTTTTCTAACTTTGTATTTATGATTTTCATAACTATGACTTTTAGTAATTGATGGCTATGAGTAACTAAATTCTTTACTAGGGATCCGATGTAGCCTTCATGATGATTCTATGTCTTAGTTAACTTTATTCTTTTATCAATTCAAGGGTTTCTAGTTTCATTCATTGTGCGTAAATCTTTCTTTATGTTCATGTTATTGATTAGCTACCTTTAATATGAATTTTTAGATGTATGAGACAAGGTTATAGTAGACGCCATATGCTTAGCCTTGAGATAGCTCTCTTCGATGAATGAATTATTGTTGATGCAGACGCCATGCTAAGATACTTTTTGGTTATTGGCTTAGACTAGACGCCATGGTTAAGTTGATGACTAAAAGTAATTGGTTACACCCAGACGCCTAACGGACAACCATAATAAAGAAAGAACGAACCCTAGAACCTGAATTGAATTGTTCTTACTAAGTTATTTAATGACATACAATTGGATTGATTTGGTGAAATCAAATACCTAGTGTTTCAACCATTCTTTTCAAAAATTATTTACACATTCTCTTTTTAATTTACTGCACTTTAGATTACTTTATCAACTTCTCTTTGGTTAATTATTTAAACTTCATAGTTTAGTTGTTTTTGTTATTTCTATTTTTGTGGGTACTACATATTGGACTTAATTAGGTGACTTTACAAATCTCTGTGGGTACGACACTCGTATTTGCTTGCTATACTATCACATCGATTCATGAACTTGCGAGAAATATAATTTGTTCATCACTTTGTAGAATTTCTTCGAGCATGTCTTCTTCAAGGCACAAAAGTGATGATGGTGTGCTGCCATTGTATCATGAAGGCAAGTCTTTGAGTAAAGTGGGCTACTTGAAGGCTGCTCACTTCAAAATTAATTTCGATGACTCGTTTAGTGATTTCCTTGAAGCATATAGGCACGCCATTTCATTTGGGATGTGTGTGAACCATGTCAATGAGGGTAGCAGCCGTGAGCCATGTAGTGGGGCTCGGAGAGATATCAAGTTTCACCCCTACTACTTTGTGTTGGGATTTACTTTTCCCACGCTGGGTTTCTTCCAATAAGTGCTTTGTTCCATGAAGTGTGCCCTCGCTCAATGTTCTCCAAATGCGATCTTGTGATGGTGGGATTCCTCAATCTAAGCCAATTCTTTGACTTGGATTTGACCGTCAACGAATTATGGTACTTCTTTGACGTAGGCCATAATGATGGAGTTGGGCAACTGTAATCCCACCATAGGCTTTTCGATAATTCGAGCATGGGAAATCATGACTGGGCCAAAGAGACTTTGGATATAGTGGAGAGTGGGAGTCTTATTCTTCCCCTGACCTGTGTGTTCCAATTATTTTCATCATTGGTAAGTAGATTACATAGTCTCTAGGCTGCTTTGTGCTTTTACTAAGTTGCTTTTTGATTTGTTCACTATCCTCCTCTGTCTATGTAGATTCAGAATTTGGCTCAACTCTCAAGACTTCTCCAGATATGAAAAAGGTGTACGTTGCTCTTGGTATCCCTGCTGAGTATCGTGAATGGTGTTGGTTGCTTAGTCCTCTTAGCTGGGAGAAAGTCGGGCTACCCGAGAGGAGATAAAGCGGATCCAAGCATTGGCTCGTCCGATCACTAACGTGGAGCCTGCTGTGAATGAGAGTGGACATAAGAGATCTTCCCCACCTGCTCAAGAGATGTCGGTTGAGAAAAAACCAAAGACTTCCTCTGCTGTTGTGAGGGTTCGCCTGCTGCCGAGAGACTTGTGACTAACTTCTTCCAAGATGAAAAAAGATGAGGCTGCTGGATCCAAGCCGGTGACGCTTGCCATGCTGAAGATAGCTAGTATGATAGCTCATAGGATTGCTCAGCGTAAAGGTTCCATTGTGCCTCCAGTTTCGAAGTCCGTGTCAAGAAGTTCGTTGATAGCTAAGTCCGGTTCACATTTAGAGAGGCTTACTACTATAAAGAATGATATGGTGTCAATGCCTATTCCTCTAGCTGCTCAGACTGGTTTGCCTGTTAAGAAAGAGAAGACTGCTCACGTGGGCAGTTGTGAGAAATCCACCAAGCCTGTTTTTGGAGAGGCTGCTAAGATCTATGCGCTTTTGAAGCCAGATTTGCTTGAAGACATGGATGCATATACCAAGCGTGTTGATGATGTTGAAGCGGTTATTTGCCTAAGTTCCTTTACGAAGCATACGACCCGATATAGGAGGACCGCTCTGCTTGCCATGATACAGGAAATGGCGATTCTGGCACCCGAGTCTATGGTCATTGACCAAGAGGATACCAAGGATGCCAAGGAGATGGCAACGACTACGGTAGCTGATGCTTATTTTTCTACCAAGAAGATTAAGCGGTTAGAGTCTGAGCTCGTCACTTTGAAGAGGTCCAATATCTCTACCCCAACTTCTCTACAGCTTGAGACCGCTCGCTAGGAGATCGTTGATTAGAAGACTAGGCTTGACATACCTCAAATTCAAGATCTTGAGCATGCTGTTTCCCAACTTTGTTCTGCTGCTTACACAAAAGGATGAGGAGTTGATTGTTGCTTATAATAAAGTAATACACTTCAAGAAAGTCGTTGATAGGCTTGAAACCCAAGTGTTGGAACTCCAAGGTACGCTGAAGATCAACGAAATTTTGAAAAAATGAGGTGCATGAGCTACAGCGCGTCCGTATTGGTCTGCTTAAGGAGAACAAACAGCTAAAAGGTGAGAAGGCTGGACTTGAGGCATCGTTTATTCAGAGTCAGGCTCATTTCTACAAGCTGGGTTATGTAAATCATCTCTTTGGTAGGTCGTATGACTTTGAGTTTGCTGGGAAAAACTTTGAAACCTTCTCTATTTCTTTGGAAGACATTCTTGCCTTTACTTTTGAGGCTTCCATTGGTGAAGTAGTTGGAGAAGTTGGTGCCCAGGTTAAGGCAGCCGAGGGTGAAGCGATGGATGATGTCGTTGCTGAGAGTATCGCAACTGCTAAAGGTATGGCAACCGAGTAGTCATAGGATGTCCAAGATGCTGAAGAGTAGTCTTCTAGGTAGCCTTTAGGATTTTCTTTCTTTTCCTTGTTGCTTTTTTGCTTTTCTTGAACTCCATCGTCTTTACTATTTGTTTATCAATTTTGCTAGAAAATTTAATAAACTTGTTTCCTCCGCTTTTCTTCATCTTCGATTTTTTGTTTACGCCCAACCTTCTTTTAGACCAGTGGCAGGCGTGCTGCTTTCTATAAGCAGATAGGCCTACATAAACTATATAGTTGTAGGTGTTGGTGTAGAACTTTTGCAAAGTTGTTAGCCATAGGGTCAACAGTCGAACGCCTTACTTACAGAAGTAGACAAGTTTGGGTGACCACTTGGCTGTTAACTTTAGCTTTCTTTAATCCTTTGAATTGTGTGGCCTGCATCATAACATACTAAAGATTTCTTGGTCATGAAATTCGCAAACCTTTCATACCAAAAGTACGCGTTTGTATGGAATTTCGTAGGCAAAGGTCTAAGAGAACTCCTTGCTTTTTATGTAACCAATTTCATGGGTTGCGTAGCAAGTATCACAACACTTTAGGAATTAGTGTTGATCTAAACGATCATTCCATGCTTGGCAGAGGTGACATTTCAGCAGTGGATAAAGCTTCGTATATTCACGTTAACTGTTTAACCTTTCACAAAAATGTTTAGTTGTATAAGTTTAGTGCAACTTACTGCTCAAAAGGCAGCCATAGTCAGTCTTCTGGAAATGATAAGCTACCTTAGTGCATTCGGTAGTAGCTTTAGGGCTCCAGGGCAGTCATCCATATGACGTACTGCGTAATGTGCCTTTTTCGTCTCTGAGGCCCGGTTCTTTCAGTTAGCTAAGCCTTGAAAAAGACCATTGTGGCTACTTCTAGGAATCCCAGCACAAGCCATCATGCACCTAGTTATACCAGGGAAGTACGACTTATCCACGTTCAGATATTCAGAGTGTATAGTTTATCCTCTCGCAGTGGAGAGAAAAACCCATATAGGTGTCGGAGAATTAGTTTACCCTCTCACACTAGAGAGCATGGTTGGTCCCCAAGGGGGTGCAATTCCTGCGATTAGTCCTTAAGAAGGGCACGATCTTCTTTTGAAGTTTAAGAGCGATCAGTTGTTGTAAGCATGCAATTGAGCCAAGTTGTAAATTATTTTAGAATTCCTCATTGAAAAATGAGTGAAACAAACGAAAACTTAGCTGTAAGTTAGGAACTGCATAACAACTGGATAGTCATCGGCTTGCGAGGTGGTGCCCGTCGAGCTGCTTGAGTTTCCAGGCTTTAATGTATTAGGAGGTCATGCATGGTACTTCCTCAGATTGTAGGTGTTCCACCTTGCCACCTACTCTGCTGGCTTGTATGAACCTTCCTATATGGGATCCATCTTTTTAGAGCCTTCTCTATGGGCAGTGATGAAGGCTTTTCTAAGGACTAAATCTTCGAGTTGAACTGCCAGATCTTGGACATTTTGTTGTAGCTGGAGATGAGTTGCTGCTAGTAGGCTGTGATACGGGTGATGACTTTCTCACGTTCCTCCTCTACCAAATCTAAGTTTGTGGCCATCTCTTTTCTGTTCCACTAGATGCTTGGCAGTAGAGTGTTAATACTTGGCATAATGACATTGGGAGGAATGATTGCTTCTGAACCAAATGCCAAGGCGAAAGAAGTCTCTTCGGCTGCTCATCGTTGGTTGTGCGATATGCCTATAGATATCCGGGAAGTTTGTCTAGCCATTTTCCTTTTTTCTTAGAGAGGGATTTCTTAAGGTCGTCGAGAATCATCTTGTTAGATGTTTTGGCATGCCCATTGCCTTGAGGATACCTCGGCATGGATGTGTGCTGCTTGATGCCATATTTTTGGACTAACTTTGCCAAATCTTTGCCTACAAATTGTGGGTCGCTGTCTGTGATGATGAATTGAGGAATACCAAATTGGCAGATGATGTTCTTCCATATGAAAAGCTTTATGTCCACTTGAGTGCTAGTTGTCATGGGCTCTGTTTCCACCTACTTGGTGAAGTAGTCAGTTGCCACGATCATCATGCCCCTGCCTCTAGAAACGGGTGGTATTAGCCCTACTAGGTTGATTGCCCACTACATGACCAGCCAAGGACTTGTCTGCGGGTGTAGTTCCCTAGCAGGCAGTTCTAGTACCGGCTTATAATGTTGGTAACGGTCATACTTTTTCACTGACTCATTAACATCTTGACCCATAGTAGGCCAGTAATAGCCTGTATTAAGAGCTTTTTGTCCTACGGATCAGTCGCAAATGCCTTCATGGATTGAACTTAGAATTTTTAGGTCGTCATGAGGCGTTAGGCAGCCGAGATGTGGTCCAGTTTAGGATCTTCGGACGAGAATGCCGTTCCACTTATAGTAGCGGCTGCCTTTGTTTGGAGCTTTCTAGACTTCAATCTTTCCATGAGAAGTGTGCCATTGACCAAGTAGTCTATAATGGAATCTTGCCAGTTTGGAGTTGTACTAACCTATGACACCTCAGTTGCTGACTCCGCCTTTATGCTTGGCTTGTTCAGATACTCTACCTGAATAAAGCGTTAGAGTTGATGGTCGAGGGTGGAGCCTAGGACGGCTAACACGTCTGCGTAGGCATTGTCTACCCGTAGAACTTGAGTGAGGGTGTAAGTCTAAAACACCTTATGCTGCTTTCGTACCTTCTCAAGGTTTTGCGTCATCTTCGGATGCTTTGGCGTGTACTCCCTAGTAGTCTGGCTGGTGATTAGCTGGGAATCAAAATGAATTGCGAGCTTTTTCACTTCCAAGCCTTTTGCATTCAAAGGCTTGTTGGTAAAGCCTCGTATTCTGCTCCGTCATTGAATGTTTTGAAGTCTAAAGAGCTGTGGACATAATCGGCGTTGCAAAAAGCTGAGGAGCTTGAGTCAAAGTGGTACAACATAGACTCAATAGGGAGCCGCGAAGCTGAAGCCATGTTACAAGCAGTAGAGGCGATGCTCAACTGCCAGTATTGGGGCCATGTGATGCACCGCAGGAGGTGGTGTTTAATTGCTGGTACATGTTGCTCATGTGTAGAATCTTTTGGGGCGACGAGGACAAAACTTGATTCTGAGTGTGTTATTTTAGTGTTCATCTGCCCTTGGTTCATTTTGGGCTAAGTTGCTACGTTCGTCAGAAAACTTTGAGTCTGCTAATGTCTGAGCCTTTATCGTCGCACGTCTGGATTGGGCAGAATAGTGCGTCATGAGGATGACTGCGTGCGTCTGAAGGTATAACTTGAGATTCCGGGTTTTAACAACTGTTGCCGAAGTTAGCTTTTAAATTTCTGGTAGGTAGTTAACGCATCGATGAGAGCTTTTGAATTGTGGAATACTGGTAGTCAGGCCCCCAGCTTTTCTCCTATAAGGGTTGAGCTTATTGCTACTTCAGATATTGTCAAGCATGTAAATAAGTCCTCCCCAGCTTTCGATTTGGATTGTAGGAAGGTGATGTCAGGTACTTCTTCAAGTTCTTGAATGTTTTCTCGCACTCGTCGTCTTATTTGTCTTGTTGCTTATTTTCAGTTGAGTTGAAAAAAGGGCGCATGTTGATTCTTGGACCATAAATGTAAACGGTTGAGTGTGGCTGCTCGTCTAGTCAGACCTTGAATCTCCATCAGAATGGTAGGGGACTTCATATTCAAGATCGTTCGGATTTACCTTGAATGTGCATTGGCGAGGTTGGGTTTCGTTGCCTCTGCTAAGAGTTGTCTTTCTACACTTCAGTACTTGCACAATGTATCATCGAGATGTGGCCTGGTTTAACTTCATCTCTCTGACTCATTCTCCCTGGATGTGAAATTAGATTTTTTGATACTTGATAGTGGTTATCGCGCTCTGTCTGACTAGCCAATGTCGACCTAGAATCCCATTATAAGGATACAAGTCGCTAGCTATTATGAACATCTGCTTTGAGACCACTAGGGGTGTTATCACGTCAAGAGTTATTTTATCGATGACAGTCGATGTGTGACCGTTGAATCCAGTGCATACCTTTGCTCGACATATGATCGTGTTTTCCAGGCCCATCTGCTGAATGACAAAGAGTTAAAGTTGGTTGACTGTGCATTCGTTATCAACCATCATTTTGTTGACTATAGCATGGGCTAGTTGGACAGATATCACTAGTGCATCGTCGTGTGGGAAGTCGACACCTTTGGCATCCTACTAGGTGAAGCCAACGATAGGTCCAGATTGGGTGTTGACTGCCTGGACTTGAAAGACTAATAAAGCCTTTGGATCTTCCTTTTCTTGGAGTTATTGGTGCCCCCAAGTGTTCTAATTCGACAAAGATGCCATTGATCTGAATTGTCTTGGTTGGCGACTCTTCATCGACGTTTGTGTTTCTTCTACGCTGCACAGCTAGCTTGTCCAAGTATCTGTTGACCTTGCCTTCTTTCACCAGCTTCTCTAGGTAGTTCCTCCAAGTGTAGCGGTTATTAGTTGTGTGACCGGGACCTCGATCGAATGCGCAATACTTGGCGTGGTCTAACTTGAAGGTATCTTCCTTTGATTGCTTCGGTAATTTGAACCATGGTTCGCTCTTGATGTTACAGAGGATTTGGTGGATCGAGATGGAGAACTTGTTGTTGGGCGTCAGGCCTCCTTTAGTCAAGGATCGGTCCCTGCGCTTGGCTTCTTACCTACTTTTGTTGTTATACTCCTTTCTATCCTCCTTCTTTTGAGCTATTACCGATTCTTTTTTAGGCTGCTCAGGTGCCTTGTCTACTAGTCAAGCCTCATCCCATAGTGCATGCTTCTCTGCCAAAGCAAATGAGTCTGTCAGAATTAGCTCTTCTTTCATGATCAATTCTTCAAATAGCAGGTGGTCTGCTAGAAGTCCTTTTTGAAAGGCTTCACTAGTTATCGAGTTGTTTCACTTGACTATCTTTGCCTTCTCTGCTTTGAACCTCTTCATATAGTCGCAGAACGACTCTTTTGGGTTCTTCTTGACGCTGAACAAGTTGTGAGACTTCTTCTTGATCAAGTGATAGTATGATTATTCTTTGGTGAAAACCAAAGAAAGTTCATCGAAACTCCGAAAGGATTGTGGCAGTAGGGTGTTGAACCAATCTTGCGCCTAGCCTTGCATAGTGGTGGCGAATATCTTGCACATGAGTGCGTCATTGTTCTGATTGAGGATCATTGTGCTTTGCTAGTGTTTTAGGTTCCTCTTTGGGTCTCTATCTCCTTTGAATGATGTGAAATTTGGCATGCTGAACTTGCGTGGAGGCTCTGCCTGCTCGATCTCATCCTTGAAGGGTGACCTGCTTATGTTGGTCATGTCCCGTCGTAATGCCTCGTCAGTGACCTTGTTGCTTTGGAAATCATGCAATGACTCAGTCAGGAGCCTCTCTAGTTTTGTGGAATACCTAAATGAACACACACACACACTATGTGTTTATTCCCCATGTTTTCATTATGTTCCAATACTTTATAATATATATGTCATTCTATTTTGTAGTTTATGTTGAAATTACATATATTTTAAGTATAAACAGATACTTAATTACACGAAATATAATAGATTTACTTAAATCCGCCTAGGTCCCGCCTAGGCTTTAGGCCCCAGCCCACCGCCCGACTAGTGCCTAGCGTCTTTTAAAACCTTATGTGTAAGTATTTATGTATATATCAAACATTATTAAACTGAAGCGTCTGGAAACGAGATGAGAATTTATTTCATGCAAGTATAATGTGATTTAACTTTTGATGATAGTGGTGGTGCAGACGTGGCAAAGATGGGAGATAGAGAGTGGTATTTCTTCAGCTTAAGGGACAGAAAGTACCCAACAGGGATGAGAACCAATAGAGCGACCGGAGCCCTACTTGGCACGAAGAAGACCCTTATCTTCTACAAGGGCAGAGATCCGAGGGGCCACAAGACCAAGTGGGTCATGCAAGAGTACCGTCTTGACGGCCACTTGTCCTCCGACCGCCACGCCTGCAAGGTATGGACCGCCACAACAACTACCTCCAAATGTGCACATTAGGCCTGTCAATTCCTGACACAACCCGATAACCCGACACGACACGACACGAAATTAACAGGTGTTCGGGTCGACAGTATAACGAATCGGGTGTTATCGGGTAACACGATAAGCACCTGTTAAGATAACGGGTTGGTTCGGGTATACACGTGGGTAACACGATACACGATAAGCAGAATATTAATTTAATAATTTTATAACCCTAAAAAATACTATAATAATTATATATATTAATTTAACAATTTTATACCCCTAAAAAGTTTAAAACTATAATAATTTTATCTATATATATATATATATATTATATTAACTATAATTATTATATATACTATAATAATTATACCCCCAAAATATTAACTAAAATAATTATATCCACAAAATATTAACTAAAATAATTATAATAATTATATATACTACAATAATTATACCCCCAAAATATTAACTATAATAATTATATATATATATATTAAGTTTTAAATTAAATTTATACCCCTAAAAACTATAATAATTATACGTACAAAATAAATAGATTTAAATCTACATAATATATATATATACACACACCATTGAACTTGATGGGATACACGAAACTAATTTCAACGATCCAACCATTAAACTTGTTTGTATATTGATGCGAGAATTACTTGACACACAAATTAAACCCTCTTTTTGACAATTGTAGTATAGATGTAAGTAGGGTATCGTTCTAGGCCGGGGATTAGGAGGGCTTGCTAAATCCTCTCAAAAACATAAAAACAAAGTTACAAATGTAAATAAAAGACTTTAAAAGTAAAGGGGGATTTGGATTTGATGAATTTAGAAACAAAACATAAACTTTGGAAAACAAAACAAGTTTTAAAACGAATTTGGTTTAAATAAATGGATGGAAGGTTAGCTAAGGGGTTCTTCTCCACACATGTCTTGCTTGCATACAAAATGATTTCCAACTGCATTTCAATAACTTATTAATTCTCAATGCCCCAAGTTAATTAGGTACGCTTAAATTAACCCTCAGATTTTCCTACTTTTATTGAGTTGGATGATTGCATACGACAACCCAAAGCATTCTTCACAAGTTCCCTACATGAATTGCATAATAGAGATACAAGCAAGAATCATTAAGTTCTATGAAAATCATAAGCATTGACGAGGCATTCATAACTATGGAATACGCATGTTACTCTTGCCAAGAATTTACTTAACGCGATTGTGACTAGCAACCTTCACTACTTGTGAATATAAGTTCATGACAATTAGGTGAAACTCCCTTATATTCTAGCATCAAATT
The DNA here is from genome assembly GCA_035220775.1 of Malus fusca. NCBI lineage: Eukaryota > Viridiplantae > Streptophyta > Magnoliopsida > Rosales > Rosaceae > Malus > Malus fusca. The sequence goes on along the minus strand of CM069066.1, from coordinate 15,233,151 downwards.
CATGCATGCAAACTAAGTGTCGACCCTCAATCAACATACACAAATCAGTTTTTATACGAACGGATAAGTATATTGAATTCATAACTTATGAAACGCAATTAAAAGTAATTAAATCATATTGCAAGCAAGGACATGTGTTTCGAATTCCCCCCTAGCTAAGGGGGGTTTAGTTCCTCATTATTACAAAACAAAGATAAACAAATTTAAACATTGAAAAACAAAGGAAAGAAAGCACCTAAACGTTCCAACGATCCATGTTGGATAGCAAGCGCGTCCAAGGACTTTTCTCCTTCTCTTTGCCGCAACAACAAGGTTGGAATGATGTTGAAGGGTTGGTTATCTGGAGGAATGGATGGGAAGATGTTTAGATATGTAGGGATAGGCAAGGGAAGGCTTGGAGAATGGTTAATTTCTTGATGATTTGAATGAGGTTGCTACCATGGTATTTATAGGAAGAGGATGGACTTGTTTAACACAAAATTTTGGTGGAATTGAGTAGGTGAGCATGGCAAAGAGTGGGAATTGTTGGTGGGTTAGGTATTGAGTCATCCACTCACATGTCATGGTTAGCTAAGCATTGCATCATCCACTCATATGTCATGGTTAGCTAAGCATTGCATCATCCACTCACATGTCATGGTGAGATAGGCATTGCATCATCCACTCACATGTCATGGTGAGATAGGCATTGCATCATTACTAAAAAATCTGGTGGAAGTGAAACAAAGGGAAGGCCACGGCATTGATGAATTTTATGAGGTATGCATGGTTTTGAGTGAAGTTTTGGCCAATCCTTCTAGAAATTTATCTCTTCTTGCACTTTGTATTTGTTTCACCACATTTTTAGCATGTTTCTATCCTCATTTGACTTCAAATTCGTCCATCCATCTTGCTCGTAACATATGTAATCCATTCCAAGCTCAAAACTGCTCCAAAATGCACTTTCTTGCTACCTTAGCCCTTTGGACCTACAAACACACGAAAATAGCTTAAAGTAATAAAATAACTAAGAACTAATAACGTAAATGCAAGAAAACTAGTTAACTAAGTCGCATAAATATGCGTCTATCAAATTCCCCCACACTTAGTTTTTGCTAGTCCTCGAGCAAAACAACGAAATAAAACAAAACAAAACCAACATAACCTAAACCTTCCAACGTTTGCTTTAGGGATTTCCAATGCACATGACATGTTAAGGATTATTATTCTCACAGATTTGAGTTAATTTAACACTTAAGCACATACTTAATCATAGTCACTACATACTAGTTCACAATTAACCAATTAAAACAATGTTTTGAATGTAGTAACATGCCTTAGAGAATTCCCTCAATCCTTACAAGATATGCACTCTATTTTCACTCAGATTTTCTAACTACACACCCTATACTAGTTATATGTGAGAGAATTGATGTGGATATAAAAACGAATGCTCACATATAAGTATCACAAAGAATGCAATTTCCGGAGTTAATAAGCATGTTTAGATATGATCTCATGAATGGAATGCTACTACTTAGATGCGAGAACCAATGACACCATATGCTCATACCAAATTCAAACTCCACAAATTGAAGCACATAACACTCAAGATAGAAGTTAAGGGTTGTAACGGGGCTTGGGGTATTGGTTTAACAAAGAAAGGATAGGGAAAACAAACGTTCTTCAAGCGTTAGTAAGCAAAGTAGTAAAATTGAGACTTAGAATTCACTTAGATTGCAGAAATTAACTTTAAAACATAAGGGGAAGATTTAAACAACTTTTTAGGGCCGAATTTATTGTTTTGGACCCTTACTTCAACACTTTGAATTCTTTTCACAACTTTTCAACTTTTTTTTTTTTTTTTTTTTTTTTTTTTCAATTTTTTTTTTTTTTTTTCTTTTCTTTCTACCCGTGCCTATGGCACACAATTCACAAAATAAAAATTTCCCCCACACTTGGTTTCTGCCACAAAGGAATTCAATTTGAATCATGCTTACTATACTTTAAGAACGAGGGTATGGATAGTCCTAATCTAGGCTAGGTGAGGACGATGTGGGTTAACAAAGAAAAGGCTAAACAAGGCTCAATGGGGTTAACACCTAAACATATAATGGAGTATGGTTTTACGGCTTTTTTTTTTTTTTTTTTTTTTTTGGCTATGGTGGTGGTCACTACACAACTTTATCTTGAATATGTGTTATGCAAATCAATAACATGCTTTGAATGAATTGGGCATGAGTTCTAGCATTTGGAACTAAATGATGACACGCCTTCTAAGTAGCAACCAAGCAAAGAATAATGAGATCATGCAACGACTTAAGAAAGCAACAAGTTCACAGATTATTAACTTTCCAAATAAACGTTTAGGCTCAAGTCTCACAAGGTTGTAGCGTTAGTTTGAGTTACTTCCTTCAAGCATGTTACAAAAACTAATTTTTCCTTTATGTGAATTCATAAGTTATAACCACAACCAAGCATAAACCAAAGAGTAAATCAAACTTTTATCCATGTTTATAACTTTCTTTAACCGTCATGCAATTACAAATCGAATCCTCATTATTGTGTTGGAAGGTACCCTACGACACAAACAACCACACAAAAACAACCCTCTTTGGGTTTTTAAAACAAATTTTTCAAATTTTTATGTGATTTTCGGATTTTTACTTCAAAACACACTCAAACACATCAAAACAACTTAAAAACACTTAAAAACAGCAAGGAACAAGTCTTTAAGTTAAGGGTGATAAAATCCCACGAATTTGCACCAAAAACACTTAGTTACCCCCCCACACTTAAATCAAACATTGTCCTCAATGTTTCAAGCATAAAATCACACTAAACAAAAAGAAACACACAAACAGCAACTAAAACAACTAAATAGGCAGATTAGAAAGATTCAACAAAGAGAAGGGTTTAGGAATGCAAATCTGGAATTGGAGTGATTCCTCGAGCTTCCTTTGTTGAATTGCATGGGTTGCCTCCCAAGTAGCGCTTTCTTTAACGTCTTGCAGCCGGACGATGCTTCTTTGAAGGGTTATGGAACCCCACGGTCTGGAGGGGTGTTTCCTCTACGCCTTGTCCTTCGAACCACTTCATGCTTTGGGTCCTTGAATGGAATGGGATAGTAATTCTTCTTGACTGGGCCATTGAGCATCCTACAATCCATGTGAATTCGCCCACCATCCGGGATATGCTCGGGTACCTGCACCCAAGTAGGGAACCATTTCTTAATTTTAATGGGAATTGGATTTGGATTAGGTGCCTTACCTTGGCGTTGTGATGAAGTGGCAGCAACATGAACTTTCTCCCCCTTGGTGCTCTCGGTCAAATTGGGTGTTTTAAGGGCAGTGGCCACGGGGTCCTTGTGCTCCACTCCAATTCCCTCATCTTGTATTGTTCTTGAAGCAAACTTTGTGTTAGGGGCTGAATGATCCGTCCCTATCTTTTCTATTGTATCAATAACACAACAAGAACGAACAACATTAGGAGTCTCAATGGATTCAGGAATTTTAAAACAAATCATATCACCACCAAATGCCATGGTTACTTCTCCTTTGGCTACATCAATCTTGGTTTGAGCTGTTTTCATGAAAGGTCGTCCAAGTAAGAGTGGTGATGATGGAGAGTGTGCCGAATCTTCCATGTCAAGCACATAGAAATCTGCAGGAAAAATCAAATGGTCTACCTGCACCAAAACATCCTCCAAAACACCTTTCGGATATGCATTAGATCGATCGGCTAATTGGATAATAACACCATCATTTTTAAGCTCTCCTAGATTCATCGATGCATAAACAGAATATGGCATGACATTAATAGAAGCACCTAAATCTAGCATGGCATGTTCAAACCTTGTATTACCAATTACGCAAGGGATAGTGAAACTACCTGGATCTTTGCATTTAGGCGGTAGCTTTCTTTGCAACAGTGCAGAGACATTCTCACTTACATGTACTACCTCTTTCTCCCGAATCCGTTTCCTTGTTGTACAAAGCTTTTTCAAGAACTTTGCATACTTCGGAATTTGCTTGATTGCATCCAAAAGGGGTATGTTGACTTGAACTTTCCTAAATGTCTCTAGAACATCTTTTTCCTCCTCTTCTTTCTTGGATTGCAAAAACCTGCCAGGAAAAGGCACATTTAGTGGAAAGAAACTAGAAGAATTCGAATTTGGACTTACCTTGACGGGTTGAGATGGTTTAGGGGCATGTTGTGGTTGCGGTAAGGGTGGTTCTACCCTTGCCGTGGGTTGGGCTCCATGTTCTTCTTCTTGCAGCAGCTTTTCATCCTCTATTTGACTTGATTTTGATGAGTTTGGATCAACCCTAACTTGCCTACCACTTCTCAACGTGATGGCCTTGGCGGTTTCAAATCCTCCTTTGGGATTCGCAATGGTTGAACTATGGAGTTTTCCATGTTCACAAAACTGCCCCATAAACTCGGCAATTTGCCCCACTTGCTTCTCCAACTCGTCCATCCTTTTGTCTTGGTTTTGCATAGCCTTAGCTTGATTTTCCTGCCCATTAGACAACTTAGTTAGTATCTTAAGAAGTGCATCATTGTCAAGAGACATACCTGAAGTACTTGGGCCGGATTGGGACTGATTTTGAGGTGGGTCGTAGGGTTTGGTGAAGAACCCCGGGGGTTGTTGCCTAAAGCCTCCTTGGTTTTGAGGTTGTTGGGGCTCCCTCCACTTGAAATTTGGGTGGTCTCTCCAACCGGGATTATATGTGTTTGAATATGGATCGTTCCTTGGTTGGTTTTGACTTTGAAACCCAATTGCATGGGCGCTTTCCCATCCCCCATTTTCAATCAACTGTGGACACTTTTCAGAGGCATGTCCTTGGATGGAACATACGCCACATACATTTGGTCCTTGCATTTTCATGCCCTCGGCCATCTGAGACACAAGAGAAGTAAGATTAGCTAATTGCGAATGAAGATCGGAAGTTGAACTTACCTCATTAACTTGATGCCGTGGGGGTCCCCTTTGGCCTACTCCCTCGTATTGTTGAGCGTTCAACGCTCGATTAGAGATCAAGATCTTGGCAGCCATGGGTGTTTTGTCCACCAATGCTCCTCCCGCCGAAGCATCAAGCATTTGACGTTCTAGAGGTAGGAGACCCTCGTAGAAATATTGCAAAAGCAACTCCTCCTTCATCTGATGCTGTGGACAAGAAGCAACAAGTGATTTAAATCGGTCATAATATGTAGGAAAAGACTCACCTTCTTCTTGTTGAATTCCGCTTATCTTTTTGCGTAGGAGGATGATGCGAGAAGTTGGAAAGAACTTCTCTAAGAATGCTCTTTTCATACTCTCCCAAGATGTGACAGTGCCGGGAGCTAACTCGTATAACCAATCCTTGGCTTTATCCATCAAAGAGAATGGAAAAGCCTTCATCTTCAAAATACTTCCGTCAACATTAACGGGAGTCATACTAGAACAAACTACTTCAAATTCCTTCAAATGTTTGTTAGGATCTTCCATGGACAAGCCATGGTATTTAGGAATATGATGAAGCAAACTTGACTTTAATTCAAACTCTTCCGTCTTACCTTGGGCAGCCGGGGGGTATTGGATGCACAAGGGTGCGGCATTATCCAATCCTGAGGCCGAAAGCTCTTTGAGTGTACGGTTGTCCACCTCCATGTCGTTTTTTGCCTCCTCCTTTTCTTCAAATTCGGATTCAGAACTAGAACTAGGTGGACTAGGTTCTGGTACTTTTCTTTTCCTTCTCAAAGTTCGTTCAAAATTGGCGTCAAACTCCGATATATGTGCATAAACTAGTACCTGAAATAAACAAAATCAAATGAAATTAAAACTAAAATTAAAACACACGAAAAAAAGAAATAAAAAGAAACAATGGGGATTTAGCAAAGTTGCTAATCCCCGGCAACGGCGCCAAAATTTGATGCGAGAATTACTTGACACACAAATTAAACCCTCTTTTTGACAATTGTAGTATAGATGTAAGTAGGGTATCGTTCTAGGCCGAGGATTAGGAGGGCTTGCTAAATCCTCTCAAAAACATAAAAACAAAGTTACAAATGTAAATAAAAGACTTTAAAAGTAAAGGGGGATTTGGATTTGATGAATTTAGAAACAAAACATAAACTTTGGAAAACAAAACAAGTTTTAAAACGAATTTGGTTTAAATAAATGGATGGAAGGTTAGCTAAGGGGTTCTTCTCCACACATGTCTTGCTTGCATACAAAATGATTTCCAACTGCATTTCAATAACTTATTAATTCTCAATGCCCCAAGTTAATTAGGTACGCTTAAATTAACCCTCAGATTTTCCTACTTTTATTGAGTTGGATGATTGCATACGACAACCCAAAGCATTCTTCACAAGTTCCCTACATGAATTGCATAATAGAGATACAAGCAAGAATCATTAAGTTCTATGAAAATCATAAGCATTGACGAGGCATTCATAACTATGGAATACGCATGTTACTCTTGCCAAGAATTTACTTAACGCGATTGTGACTAGCAACCTTCACTACTTGTGAATATAAGTTCATGACAATTAGGTGAAACTCCCTTATATTCTAGCATCAAATTCATGCATGCAAACTAAGTGTCGACCCTCAATCAACATACACAAATCAGTTTTTATACGAACGGATAAGTATATTGAATTCATAACTTATGAAACGCAATTAAAAGTAATTAAATCATATTGCAAGCAAGGACATGTGTTTCGAATTCCCCCCTAGCTAAGGGGGGTTTAGTTCCTCATTATTACAAAACAAAGATAAACAAATTTAAACATTGAAAAACAAAGGAAAGAAAGCACCTAAACGTTCCAACGATCCATGTTGGATAGCAAGCGCGTCCAAGGACTTTTCTCCTTCTCTTTGCCGCAACAACAAGGTTGGAATGATGTTGAAGGGTTGGTTATCTGGAGGAATGGATGGGAAGATGTTTAGATATGTAGGGAGAGGCAAGGGAAGGCTTGGAGAATGGTTAATTTCTTGATGATTTGAATGAGGTTGCTACCATGGTATTTATAGGAAGAGGATGGACTTGTTTAACACAAAATTTTGGTGGAATTGAGTAGGTGAGCATGGCAAAGAGTGGGAATTGTTGGTGGGTTAGGTATTGAGTCATCCACTCACATGTCATGGTTAGCTAAGGATTGCATCATCCACTCATATGTCATGGTTAGCTAAGCATTGCATCATCCACTCACATGTCATGGTGAGATAGGCATTGCATCATCCACTCACATGTCATGGTGAGATAGGCATTGCATCATTACTAAAAAATCTGGTGGAAGTGAAACAAAGGGAAGGCCACGGCATTGATGAATTTTATGAGGTATGCATGGTTTTGAGTGAAGTTTTGGCCAATCCTTCTAGAAATTTATCTCTTCTTGCACTTTGTATTTGTTTCACCACATTTTTAGCATGTTTCTATCCTCATTTGACTTCAAATTCGTCCATCCATCTTGCTCGTAACATATGTAATCCATTCCAAGCTCAAAACTGCTCCAAAATGCACTTTCTTGCTACCTTAGCCCTTTGGACCTACAAACACACGAAAATAGCTTAAAGTACTAAAATAACTAAGAACTAATAACGTAAATGCAAGAAAACTAGTTAACTAAGTCGCATAAATATGCGTCTATCATATATGCTTCGAGACAAAACTTTTCGATGGTTATAAAACAAAAAATCACGATTTAACGGTTATTTTAACTCCGATTTTGATGATTTTTTATAGCTACACTCGTTGACCCTATACGAATACAATGAATAAATTTGATTTTCAATTTAAAATATTTACACTAATGGATACCACAAAATCTTATGTTATACTTAATGAAAGTATAAATAAACTCTAAGTGTTAGTGAATCTATCGTTTTAATGAGATACAAATTCTATGAAACTAATTGCAACGATCCATACGTCAAACATGTTTGTATATGCTTCGAGATCGCATATGCCAAAAATCACAAAAAACAAACATTCAAAGATCAAGTAATGAGACAAAACTTTTCGACGGTTATAAAACAAAATATCATGATTTAACGGTTATTTTAACTCCGATTTTGATGATTTTTTACAACTACACTCCTTGACCATATACAAATACAATGAATGAATTTGATCGTCAATTTAAAATATTTACACAAGTGAATACCACAAAATCTTATGTTATACTTAATCAAAGTATAAATAAACTCTAAGTGTTAGTGAATCTATCGTTTTGATGAGATACAAATTCTATGAAACTAATTTCAACAATCTAACCATCAAACGTGTTTGTATATGCTTTGAGATCGCATACGCCAAAAATCACTAAAAACAAACATTCAGAGATCAAGTAATGAGACAAAACTTTTCGACGGTTATAAAACAAAAAATCACGATTTAACGGTTATTTTAACTCCGATTTTGATGATTTTTTACAACTACACACCTTGACCCTATACGAATACAATGAATAAATTTGATCGTCAATTTAAAATATTTACAGAAGTGGATACCACAAAATCTTATGTTATACTTAATGACAGTATAAATAAACTCTAAGTGTTAGTGAATCTATCGTTTTGATGGTATACGAATTTTATGATACTAATTTTAACGATCCACCGTCAAACTTGTTTGTATATACTACGAGATCGTATATGCCAAAAATTACAAAAAACAAAAATTCAAAGATCAAGTAATGAGACAAAGCATTTTGACGGTTATAAAACAAAAAATCACGATTTAACGGTTATTTTAACTCCGATTTTGATGATTTTTTACAACTACACTCCTTGACCCTATACAAATACAATGAATGAATTTGATCGTCAATTTAAAATATTTACACAAGTGGATACCACAAAATCTTATGTTATACTTAATGAAAGTATAAATAAACTCTAAGTGTTAGTGAATCTATCGTTTTGATGGGATACGAATTCTATGAAACTAATTTTAACGATCCAACCGTCAAACTTGTCTGTCTATGCTTCGAGATCGCATATGCCAAAAATCACAAAAAAACAAACATTTAGAGATCAAGTAATGAGACAAAACTTTTCGACGGTTATAAAGCAAAAAATCACGATTTAACGGTTATTTTAACTCCGATTTTGATGATTTTTTACAACTACACTCCTTGACCCTACACGAATACAATGAATGAATTTGATCGTCAATTTAAAATATTTACACATGTGGATACCACAAAATCTTATGTTATACTTAATGAAAGTATAAATAAACTCCAATTGTTAGTGAATCTATCGTTTTGATGGGATACGAATTCTATGAAACTAATTTTAACGATCCAACCATCAAACTTGTTTGTATATGCTTCGAGATCGCATACACCAAAAATCACAAAAAACAAACATTCAGAGATCAAGTAATGAGACAAAACTTTTCGACGGTTAGAAAACAAAAAAATCACGATTTAACGGTTATTTTAACTCCGATTTTGATGATTTTTTACAACTACCCTCCTTGACCCTATACAAATACAATGAATGAATTTGATTGTCAATTTAAAAAATGTACACAAGTGGATACCACAAAATCTTATGTTATACTTAATGAAAGTATAAATAAACTCTAAGTGTTAGTGAATCTATCGTTTTGATAGGATACGAATTCTATGAAACTAATTTTAACGATCCAACCGTCAAACTTGTTTGTATATGCTTCGAGATCGCATATGCTAAAAATCACAAAAAACAAACATTCAGAGATATATAAATGAGACAAAACTTTTTGACGGTTATAAAACAAAAAATCAGGATTTAACGGTTATTTTAACTCCGATTTTGATGATCTTTTACAACTACACTCCTTGACCCTATACGAATACAATGAATGGATTTGATCGTCAATTTAAAACATTTACACAAGTGGATACCACAAAATCTTATGTTATACTAGTACTTAATGAAAGTATAAATAAACTCTAAGTGTTAGTGAATCTATCGTTTTGATGGGATACAAATTCTATGAAACTAATTTTAACGATCCAACCGTCAAACTTGTTTGTATATGCTTCGAGATCGCATACGCCAAAAATCACAAAAAACAAACATTCAGAGATCAAGTAATGACACAAAACTTTTCGACGGTTATAAAACAAAAAATCACGATTTAACAGTTATTTTAACTCCGATTTTGATGATTTTTTACAACTACACTCCTTGACCCTATACAAATACAATGAATGAATTTGATTGTCAATTTAAAAACTTTACACAAGTGGATACCACAAAATCTTATGTTATACTTAATGAAAGTATAAATAAACTCTAAGTGTTAGTGAATCTATCATTTTGATAGGATACGAATTCTATGAAACTAATTTTAACGATGCAACCGTCAAACTTGTTTGTATATGCTTCGAGATCACATACGCTAAAAATCACAAAAAACAAACATTCAGAGATATATAGATGAGACAAAACTTTTCGACGGTTATAAAACAAAAAATCAAGATTTAACGGTTATTTTAACTCCGATTTTGATGATCTTTTACAACTACACTCCTTGACCCTACACAAATACAATGAGTGTATTTGATTGTCAATTTAAAATATTTACACAAGTGGATACCACAAAATCTTATGTTATACTAGTACTTAATGAAAGTATAAATAAACTCTAAGTGTTAGTGAATCTATCGTTTTGATGGGATACAAATTCTATGAAACTAATTTTAACGATCCAACCGTCAAACTTGTTTGTATATGCTTCGAGATCGCATACGCCAAAAATCACAAAAAAAAAACATTCAGAGATCAAGTAATGAGACAAAACTTTTCGACGGTTATAAAACAAAAAATCACGATTTAACGGTTATTTTAACTCCAATTTTGATGATTTTTTACAACTACACTCCTTGACCCTATACAAATATAATGAATGAATTTGATTGTCAATTTAAAATATTTACACAAGTGGATATCACAAAATCTTATGTTATACTTAATGAAAAGATAAATAAACTCTCAGTGTTAGTGAATCTATCGTTTTGATGAGATACGAATTTTATGAAACTAATTTTAACGATCCAACCGTCAAACTTGTTTGTATATACTTCGAGATCGCATATGCCAAAAATTACAAAAAAAAAAAAATTCAGAGATCAAGTAATGAGACAACATTTTGACGGTTATAAAACAAAAAATCACGATTTAACGGTTATTTTAACTCCGATTTTGATGATTTTTTACAACTACACTCCTTGACCCTATACGAATACAATGAATGAATTTGATCGTCAATTTAAAATATTTACACAAGTGGATACCACAAAATCTTATGTTATACTTAATGAAAGTATAAATAAACTCCAAGTGTTAGTGAATCTATCGTTTTGATGGGATACGAATTCTATGAAACTAATTTTAACGATCCAACCGTCAAACTTGTTTGTATATGCTTCGAGATCGCATATGCCAAAAATCACAACGAACAAACATTCAGAGATCAAGTAACGAGACAAAACTTTTCGACGGTTATAAAACAAAAATTCACGATTTAACGGTTATTTTAACTCCGATTTTGATGATTTTTTACAACTACACTCCTTGACCCTATACGAATACAATGAATGAATTTGATCGTCAATTTAAAATATTTACACAAGTGGATACCACAAAATCTTATGTTATACTTAATGAAAGTATAAATAAACTCTAAGTGTTAGTGAATGTATCGTTTTGATGGGATATGAGTTATATGAAACTAATTTAACGATCCAACCGTCAAACTTGTTTTTTATTTGGCTCTTATTTTCGAGTGTAGATGTAGTACTTAAATGACAAATATGTTTTAATGTTTTGAAGTAATATTTATGTGGTAATGTGTGGTATGTGCAAATTTAAGAAAAAAATATATTTTTCTTAACGGGTCATAACGGGTCGGGTCACTTTACCCGTTGGGTAAAGTGACTCGACCTGGTAAGGACCCGTTAAGATAACAGGTGTGACACGACCCGACCCATTAAGATAACAGGTGTTACACGAAAACGACACGAACACGACAGACACGACCCGTTTGCCAGGCCTAGTGCACATGCACACCTATCACCTAATGTCTCGAGTCCCTGTGTTTGTGCTTGGGAATCCAATTTAATTACCCGTCTAGTCTACATTGGAAATTTAGCTTTGTTTTTATTGATTTACCTGCTGCAATTGCAAATTTCGGAAAAGGATCCGGATCCTTTCCACCAAATCCTCCCCATCAATTAATTCGAGCTCTTGAAATTTGATCCACGGCTACAAATAGGAACTCACTTTAAAAGTTATAATAACTTTAACCGTTGGATCAAATTTCAAGTGGTTCGAATTGTTTGTGGGGAGGATTTGGTGGAAGGGATCTAGAGAGGATCTCTTTCCACAAATTTCACCCTCGCATTTGTTGCTTTTAGGGTTGACTTATTTTTCAGTCAGTATTTTCGCTTTTTTTTTTCGCCCTCGCATTTCGCTTTTAAGGGTGGACTTATTTTTCAGTTAGTATTTTCACTTTTTTTTTTTTTTTGGATTTACTTTTTCAACACCAGTCTCTTTTCCATGTTTTTTGTTGTTCAGTTGGATGCAATTTGATTGATTTAACAAGTAACCTGGTATACATCTCGGTGCCAAAAAGTTGAACAATTTTTTTTTTTATCGAAAAAAATAGGGTAAATTACATAAAACTACTTCAACTATTGGGCCAGTCACAGTTTCATACCCCATTTAAAAAAAATGTCAATGGCATACCTCATCTTACGAATTTATTACAATTTCATACATTCTGTCACTTTGTCTGTCACTTCTTCCATTAAATAGTGACGTGGCTTGAGACGAGGCCCACTTTCTATTACAAAATTAATTAAATATTAGAAACTAAAAAATAAAATCATTTAATAATTTTTTTTTGCATGGGGGACAAACCCCTTATCCCCCTTACCCTTCTTCCCCGGTCCCGTCTTCCCCCAACCCAAAACCAGAACCACCCCAAATCCAGATCCCACCCACGCCAACATCTCCCCCACCTGAAATCACATCCTTCATATACGACTCGACCTTGTTTGCCGGTGCTTCCAGGTTGTTCTCGCCGTCGTTCGACGGTCGGTCTTTAAGCCACTTGACCTTCGCCACAAGGTAGGGTTTAGTGTGGACGAGGTTGGTTATCTGAAATCGTTCCTAGCCTTTGCAGATGAGGAAGAACCATTCGTTGACAAGGCTCTCGTGCTTGATGACCTCCCCGACGCAGTCGACGTCGGCAGTACCGAAGACGGCATCTCTGTATATTAACCCGAAGCAGAGATCGGTCTGGAGGAGGGAGTGCATCATAACGAAAATCGAAGATCTGGAGGGGGAGGATGATGCCAAGGAAAAGGACGAGGGGCAAGAGGAAAATGGGGAGCTCGACGACATCGCCTGATTTAGGCTGATTGGTGGGGTGGCACTCAGAGAATGAGAAGGCTGTGCATTTGAGGGATCCGGGTTATTGGCGGCGGCGGCGATGGAGACGGGGGAGAGGATATTAGGGTTAGGGTTTAAGGGGGATGGGAGGGGATTGGGGTTGAAGGTGGGTTTATGGGGGAGGGAGGAAGAGGAAGAAAAAGGGATGAGCTAAGGGAGAGCAATTGGAGGGGCGTTGGGATAATGAAAACGAGAAGTGGCACCGCCATAATGGGTGGCCGGGGAGGGTGGGGGGGGGAAGATGTTGGTACATGTGGGATTTGGGTTTGGGGTGGTTCTGGTTTTTTGTCGGGGGAAGACGGGGGCTGGGAAGAAGGGTGAGAGGGAATAAGGGTGAGAGGGATAAGGTGTGGGTCTCCTGCAAAAAAAATTATTAAATAATTTTATTTTTTTCGTTTTTAATATTTAATTAGTTATTTAATATTTTATTAATTTTTTAATAGAGGGGAAATGTTGGCGCGGGTGGGATCTGGGTTTGGGGTGGTTCTGGTTTTGGGTTGGGAGAAGACGGAAGCAGGGAAGAAAGGTGAGGGGGATAATGGGTGGGTCCCCTCAAGGAAAAAATTTGTTCTAGCTAAGAACATGTGAGAACATTTGAACACATATGCAAACTAATAACACTTTAAAGTAGGCATGCATTAAAAAACAATTGTAAAACCCATGACTTTCAAAGCCAAGTGAATGGTGAACCATAAGACTCTTTAACAACATTAAAGAGAAGAAATGATTTTGAGATTCATTACCCTTGAAGCTCATCCTTGTTTACACAAGGGATTCCCCCAAGTGGAGGGTCTTCAAGTCACCTCCTAGCTCCTTAGATCTTCCTTGTGCTTTCTTCCTTTTGATACTCCTTTGCTCCTTGAAGATGTGAAGAAAGGATCTCCAAGAACACCAAAGATATAGTGCCACTAAGTCTCCACACCAAAGATGTAGTGTGAAGAGAAGATGGATGACTTAGAGAGATTTTTTATGCTAGTAAAATTCTCCCTAAGTGGCCAGCCTCTATAGAGAAAAAAAGAGAAAATGTTTCTCTTCTTTGCCTCAAGAAAACCCTAATGAGGTAATGAAAGTTGCCTTTATACCACCTCACAAGTGAGTGGCAAACTTGCAATTAAGCCAAGTTTGCATCCACTCACCCTAGGCCGGTTTTGACTTTGTTTTTGGGTTAATTTCCATTTAGTTTTAGTTGTCACACAACCTAAACTCAATAGGCCTTGTGGACCAAAAATCCTTTTGGGCCCCAAAACCCAAAACCAACTTAAAAGCCCAATACGAACCTTTCGTAAGATTAATTAACTAATTAATTTCTTATCCATTCTCAATTAAACTATTTAATTGCTTATCCATCTCATATATATTTCTTCACTTTCATCCTTACTTGGTGTACGATCCATTAGGTTCCAATTAGCAAGGCAGTGGGCGATTGTTACTCTTAACGATCGATTGTGAATTGAAACTACATTTCAATTCTCCCTTTGATGAAGATTAGTGTTTGCTAATCCTCAGGGCTTCAACAAACCATGAGTGACACCTAGCAGTATGTCATGGCTACCCAAGCTAAGTAGAAGTGGTTGGAGAACCTATCCAATTACAATTACAATGCAATACGGTCATTCTCTAATACAATACTCTTAATCACATTGTTTGAGTGATAGTTTGTTTCATGTCTATTATCCAATGTAATACTTCTCTATATGATTTAATTGAATATGATTTGGAACAAACTTCCTAATTCATATTCGTGTGCTTTGGCCAAAGACTCCCGAATCATATCTCAGAGTATTCTCCCTCTACCATGGAAGGTTAGATATCCCTTGTTGTGCATTCATATGCCTACATGACTAGATAGCTTGACCCCAACAATGCCGTGGACACTCTTGATGGAATGCCTTTGAAATGATCAAATATCAAAGACCTAACCATTAGAGATCTATGATGCCTCAGGTTAAAGGACTACTTTGCATATTGCAACTTATGAGTTCTTACATGACATGTATGTTCGAACTCCTCTTGAGCACATACATGTTTGTCTTAGTGTCCAACACTAAATGACTTGAAACTAGTCATACTCACGCTTGAGTTAACATAACACATACTAACCTTAGCGGATTGTCAATGCCCAATTGTCAATCATATGGCTAGGAACGTTTTAGGAATGAACATAATAGAAAGGTCTCGTTAATCTAACTTACTTAGATCATTTCTCTCTTCGATTAAATACATTCCTTGGATTCCCTTATCGCTTAAACACATAATACAATAAATAGTGATTAACAATAAGCTGTGCCCTTCATTCAACATATAATAATTTAACACAATAAGTATTCCAAAAACTATTACATCAAATGAGTGGCTTTGTGGGCATACTTCCAACAATCTCCCACTTGCACTAAAAGCCACCTTCCCATGTATCTAATACCCATCCTTTCCATACCGTGGTCAAGTTGGATTTGAGACATTGGCTTCGTTAGTGGATATGCTACGTTATCGGCTGAGGCAACCTTGAGGATGTTGAGTTTCCCCTCGGCAGCATATCTTCTAATGATATTAAAGCGTCTGTCAAAATGCTTGTTCTTTTTATGAGCCCTGGGTTCATTGGCTTGAGCTATCGCCCCATTGTTATCACAGTACAAAGTTACTGGTGATGTAATGGTTGGAACCACTCCAAGTTCAGTAATGATCTTCTTCATCCAAAACGCTTCTTTGCCGGCTTCAACTGTAGCGACATATTGAGCTTCTGTCGTGGAATTAGCAATTACATCTTGTTTCTTGCTTTTCCAACTGACAGCCCCACCATTCAGAGTGAACACATATCCGGAGTTGGAACTTCTATCATCGACGTCAGATTGGAAATTTGCGTTTGTATAAGCTTCCACTCGCAACTCTGTTGCTCCTCCATAAATGAGGAACACGTCCTTTGTTCTTCTTAAGTACTTAAGAACCATCTTGACAACTGCCCAGTGTTCTAATCCTGGGTTAGATTGATATCGACTAGTAATGCTCACAACCTATGCGATATCAGGCCTTGTGCATATCATGGCATACATAAGACTTCCTATGGTGGAATCATAAGGAATCCTACTCATCTGCCGTATTTCTTTAGTAGTTTTCGGTCCCATGGATTTAGAAAGATGAATTCCATGTCTCACAGGAAGAAGACCTTTCTTCGATTGTGCCATTTGGAACCTACTTAGCACTTTATCTATGTACATAGATTGGGATAATCCAATTAATTTTCTGGATCTATCACAATAGAGCTTTATCCCAAATACATAAGATGCATCTCCCAAATCTTTCATATGGAAGGTTTTGGACAACCATACTTTTACAGAAGAAAGTACTGCAGTGTCATTTCCAAATAGTAATATGTCATCTACATATAACACTAGGAATACAACTGCATCCCCAACGACCTTTTGATAAACACAATTGTCGTATTCGTTTTGAGTAAAACCAAACGATTTGATTTCAGTGTGAAAACAAATATTCCATCTCCTGGAAGCTTGCTTATGTCCATAAATGGACCTCTGAAGCTTGCATACCTTAGTCTTTTCAGACTTGGATACGAAACCTTCGGGCTAAGTCATATAGAGATTTTACTCTAGGTAGCCGTTCAGAAAGGCTGTCTTCACATCCATTTGCCATATCTCATAATCATGGTATGCAACTATAGCAAGCAAAATCCGAATGGACTTAATCATGGCTACAGGAAAGAAGGTTTCTTCATAATCAATCCATTCTTGTTGCCTGTAACCCTTGGCTACTAGTCTAACCTTATAAGTTTCCACGTTCCCGTCAACGCCTATCTTCCTTTTGAGGACCCATTTGTTTCCAAAAGGTACAATACCTTTTGGAGGGTCTACAAGAGTCCATACCTGATTTTGATACATGGAATCCATCTCAGATTTCATGGCCTCTTGCCATCTCTTTGAATCAATGTCAAACATTGCTTCAGTGTAATCTCTACGATCTTCCTTTGTGTCATTGTCACCAAGAAGGTGCAATTCCCCAAAGTCATTATCTAAGCCATACCTCTTAGGTGACTTACTGACCCGTTCAGATCTACATGGAGCTAGGGGTTTAGGAACAGGGTTGTCAACTTGTCAAGTGCTTGTTTGTGGTTCATCATTAATCTCATTAATTTCCATCGTTTTACTTGTAGTTCCTTTGAGAACAAATTCGTCCTCTAGAAACTTAGCAATTCTGGTGACAAAGACTTTCTGGTCGTCAGGATGGTAGAACTCAGATCCCATAGTTTCTCTAGGATATCCCACAAAATAGCACCTAACTGATCTCGCTTCAAGCTTCTTGACATATGCTTCATAACCCCAAATCTTAATATGATTAAGACTTGGTTTTCTGCCATGCCATATCTCATAGGGCGTCTGTGAAGCTGACTTGGAAGGTACTCTATTAAGCAAGTAAGCTGTTGTATATAGAGCGTATCCCCAGAATGTTACTGGTAGATCATCAGAACTCATCATAGACTGAACCATGTTCATCAAGGTTCGATTTCTCATTTCAGAAACTCCATTAATTTGTGGAGTTCTCGGTGGAGTCCATAGTGATATTATTCCACACTCTTTGAGATAATCTAGGAACTCTTTACTTAGATACTCTCCCCCTCGATCTGATCTTAGGATCTTTACCTGTTTCTAGTTTGCTTCTCAACTTCATTCTTGAATTCTTTGAACTTTTCAAAGGATTCTGACTTGTACTTCATAAGATACACATAGCCAAACCGAGAATGATCGTCGGTGAATGTGATATAGTAGGAGAAGCCTCCTCTCGACGTAATAGACATTGGTTCACATACGTTAGTGTGGATTAACCCTAGAATTTCAGTGGAACGCTCTCCCTTCCCAGTGAATGGAGATTTGGTCATCTTCCCTTTCAAGCAACATTCACAAGTACCCATTTGGTCATTCACAAGTACCCATATGGTCATTACCTAAGGTTCACATGTCCAAGTTTAAGATGCAACATTTTTTCTTGGTTAACTTCTTCTCTAGCCCTTTTGGGTTTTGAGGTATTTCCACTTTCAATACAGTGCATCCCACTACTTGTCTCTAGGTGAAAAAGTCCCTCTATCATATTACCATGAGAGATAATATGACCATTCAAGTATAAAGTGCAACTCATTTTGTCAAACAATACTGAGTGCCCATCTTGTAAAAGCGTAGAGATAGAAATCAAATTCTTTATACATGAAGGAAAATGTAAACAATTTTTAAGTTCCAAGACTTCCCTAGAGGGTAGTTTAAGCATGTAGGTGCCTACTGCTTTTGCAGAGATCTTAGTGTCCTTCCCAACTAGCACAATCATCTCCCCATTGTGCAGTGTCCTGCTCCCCGTTAGTCCCTGCAACTAATTGCAGATATGTTAACTAGCTCCTAAATCAAATATCCAGGAATTGGAGCTTACTGTAAAAGCACTCTCTATGACAGAAATAGTCCCTTCAAAAGTTCGTGTCATAAGGCTCGCAATGCGCACCCTGTATTTCTTTTTCCAACGTTCATCCTTTCCACAATGAAAGCATGTTCCTTTTGATTTTATTGCCTTCTTCTTATGCAACCTTTTCCTTGTGATTGCATTCTCACTCCCACTGTCCTTTTTGAAACTTCGTTCAAGCTCACAGCACATGTCAATCATCTCGGTAAAAGTATGATCGAATCTATTTACTTTATAGTTTACTATAAACTTAGTGAAATCATTCGAGAGAGATGCAAGGAAAAAGACTTGGGTCATTTTCCCATCAATGGAAGTTCCTAAACTCTCAAGATCTTAAAAGATCCTTTCCATCTTTTGTCCATGTTTTTGGACCGATGTCCCCTTTTCCATATTGGCATTCAATAGACTACAAACATTTGAGAATCGTATGTTACTTGTCTCAATGTCATGCATCCTATGCAAACTATCAACCATGGCACATGAAGTGTCCATGTGCTTATGTAACTTCTTAAGCTCCTCGCTAAGTGAAGTGAGGATTAAGCATTTGGTTTGTAAGTCATCCTCAAAATGTCTAGCATAATTTTGACACTCCTCCTTTGAAGCTAGTTTCGTAGAAGGTACATGAGAAGGGGATTGCTTGAGCACATACGATATGTTATTCATCTTTGAGACATTCTCAATGTGATGATACCAAGCAAGGAAACGTTGGCCCCTAAGGCCCTTTTTGTCAAGTATAATGGTGGGTGTAATTTTAGGCATGTCGTTAACTACATAACATAATAGAAATCGTATTAGATTGTTGATTTTAAAACTACTTGATTGGGTCTTAAATCAAATATTACCACCCACTATTTTTGGCAAATTCCACATCCCTCAATGGAATCTGAGAGTTATAATGAACTCTTAGCGGGGTATGGGAGGCTCACCATTACCAAGCCCACCTCACGATGATACGATGTTGGTTAGCAAAAATAATGATGAGAGAATAATGCTTTAGTCATTTACAACTCTTGTAATTACCCATCTTGTTTGGCCTCTAGAGAATGATGCCTCACAATGATATGATGTCGGCACCATTGCACTTAGTTAAGTTATTCCCACCATGCTAGTTTGTGTAGGGGTTTAAGAATAACCTCACAATGATATGATGTCGGCCATCCTCGTTGCCTACCTCACCACATCGTGTATGTACATATGGATCCCTCATGAATGCAAGCATATACTTTGAACTTCCCCATGATAGGGTGAAGCCGGTGTACGAGTCACAAATGATTGGAGCCCACCACGGTGGAAGGCCTAAGGAGAGATGTTCAAAGCATGTCTCGCTTATCAACTTAATATTCGTTTTCTTGAGGGAGTAGTGTTGAGCTACATCAATTTCATTTTAATCTTATTAAAAGAACTTGGGCCTATCACAACCATCGGTCCAAGTTTATATGAATTAGTAGTATATAATACTCCCACTATTTCGATGAAACAAGCAAGATTATATGGAATTACTAACTAATGCATAGCATCCTCATATGGACTATATAGTCATTTTAGGTATTATGATGATTATGAACCATTTGATTTGATCCAACACGAGCCTTGTATTGGACCTTGGGTCAAAGAAAGTAGTTGTTGATTTTAGTTACGCGTTTAATCTAATTAAACCGTTATTTCCTATTGGGCGTTAGACCCAACTATTCCAATTTGCATGCAAATAAACAAAAAAGAATACTTGAAATAAAGAGAAGGGCTTATGCCCTTTTACAACACATTTGAATTAATCAAATTACATTCAAATCTAAACTACTTAACCCAAACATTCATAATGTAAAGCGGCCAATCACATAGCTCAATTATCGAGCCCTTTGGTTCATAATCACCCTTTTCTTAATCAATCACATTAACTAAGAAAGCAACTTAAACAATTGGTTTTCAGATTCATAGCATTGATTTAAATGGAACTAAATGAAATGAAAATCCAATTCTCATTAAAGAGACAAAACCATTTTGTTGTCATCATAATTTGGGCCGAACATACAATGACCACAACTATTGGGCCACAATGCTAAAACATAAACTTTTGGGGTCACTTTGTAAAAACACAAGAGTCCACAACTTCATGTAATTACAACTAGAACCCAAAATTTCAACAATTATAAAACTTCATTAAAGGAGCAAAACAATTTGTCCTTTAATGTTTTTGGGCCTTTACATAAAAACGCAAACTTTTGGGTCAAAGTGCAAATACACAAAAGTATCAAAACTTTATGTAATTGCATAAAAGGCCCCAAAAGTACCCCCACTAAGGGGTGGCCGATTTTGGTAGTGTAAAAATGGGGGTTGGTTTTTGGTGAAAATTTAAAATTTTAAAGTGTGTTGAAAAAGTGAAAGGTATGGGTTGAAAAGTTGATTGGTATGGTTGAAAAGTTTGATTGGTATGGGTTGTAAGAAAAGGTTAGTCAAACAATAAAGACACAAATCATCCATCACCAATAAATAATAAACCAAAACTTTATGCAAAACAACAAACATATTGAATCAAAACACCAAAACTTTTTGTTCTTGGTAAAAACATCAAGAACATTGAAGAACACACATGAAAACTCATAAGAGCTCCATGAATGTTTTCACTCACCAAAACTCAAATTTTCACTACTCAAAAGAGGGTTAACATCCTAGGGTACTTAGGGGGTTCCAAAAGTCACTTTAAAGCACTTTTAACAAGACAAACATGAACCCAAAAATCCACCCTTTGGACTTGGCCGAATTTCCCCACATACATGGCACCAACTTTTAGTTCCAATATTCATGCTTAAATGAACTACATCTACAACTTTTGTTCTCTCTCACGTACCCAGAGACGAAGAGAGGACGGTAGTGAGGCTTTGACCCTAGCAGCAAGTCTTCGTCAGTGTAGTTGATTGCGTCATGGGCGGCACAACATGTGGCATATTCATGTGGTTGAAGCTTCAAGCCTTCGTCCTTGCTTTGTTGCACCTCGTGGTTGTTGGGACTTGCCAAGACCGCTACTAGTGCTTTTCGCATCTCTTTGGGCAATCGTAGTGCCTCCTCGATGCTAAAGTATGCAGGTAGGCTTTTTTTGGGCGTGGGAGTTTTCTCTTCCTTGATGGCAATATCTTTGCCTTTTGAGGGCTCTTCTATCTCCACTTCAACCATGTGATAGGTAATGGCAGTGCACTGTTGGAAGAAGTCCCTCAGGAAGTACTCATGCAAGGAGACGGGAATGCATGACTCTTGCTTCATAGGTTCCTCAACGTATGTTGGCTTAGGAGCTCTTACGCTTCTTTTGGGCTTACTATTGTTGCGGCGGCTATGATATCTCCCTTGCTCCACCTTTAACTGTGTGGCTTATGGTCTTGGCTTCCTTGTCTTTTGTTAGGTCATCAACGTCCACCCTTCTTCATTGTCGGTAAATGCATCTTGGTTGTTTTCCCCCAACGATGGTTGTTTAGAAGGTGTCATGCAGCTTGAGCATGAACATGAGTGGGCATGTGTCACTTAGAGAGGCATGGGATAGAAGGATCCAAACACAATAGTAGTTGTGTGAGTTGGGGCCGTGTCTTTAAGATTAAGCTCAATTTGCCCTTAATGTGCCAACTTCATGATGAGCTCCTTGAGGATGAAGCATTTGCCAACCAGATGACTCATGATACAATTGTATTTGCAGTACCTAGGATCGTTAACGTGATTCATCTCTTCAGGACGCTTGCATTCAGGCAGCTCGGTTACTTTCTTTTCCAACAGGTCGCTAGCATTGCGGCCATGGCAGAGTCCAAAAAAAGGTATGCCTTTTGCTCCAGTTCCCTTAAGGTGTTTTTGTACTTATCTTGGGTGCGAGAAGGCTCAGCTTTCTTAATCTCCTTCATTTTTTTAGGAGATCTTGATGGGCGCGGATGAGGTCTTGATGGGGGTAGTGTTGACGGTAAAAGTTTTCTTGGCGGGCTTCTTTCCAGTCTTGTCCACCTTCGAACAAAAACCTTGTCCTTCTTGAAGTCGGTGATTGGCTCATTTTTCCCATGATTGGCGATACTCAACTCCATGTCGTGGTATCGAGTTGCCAACTCCTCAAACGTTCTTGCTTTTATGCCTTGAAGGATGTAATGTAACCCCTAATGCATGCCTTGAACACACATCTTAATGGTGGAGGTTTCAGAAAGATGATCTTTGCAATCTAGACTTAATGAACGCCATTTATTGATGTAGTCGACCACAGGTTCATCCTTCCGTTACTTCGTACTTGTTAGCTCCAACATGCACGGTGCGGCAAGTACTATAGAAGCGTTTGAAGAATTCCCTTTCAAGCTGATCCCATCTGTTGATAGATTCGGGCTCGAGGTCAGTGTACCAGTCAAAGGCGTTACCTTTCAGGGAGCGCACAAATTGCTTGACGAGGTAGTCTCCCTCTGCATCAGTGTTGTTGCAAGTTTCGATGAAATATGCAATATGTAATTTGGGATTGCCATTTTCATCGAATTGCATGGAAGTCACACCAGTAGTCATAACTTGCATAGCTATGGGATACGAGCCGCTGCTTGAGTCGGCATCAAAAGTCAAGGACTTAGAGTACCTCACCGGGCTTTCTTCCCTTGGTGCCCTTAGTGAGGCCAGGGTGGTCACGGGCTCATGCCTCGAGTGCTCTTGCTCTTTCAGTAGAGTTGATGTAGAGGTGGAAGGCACAGTAGAGAGAGCTTTTGCCTTGCTTCGGGTTGTGACGCCCAAAGCGCCACCACTTGCGGCAAGGATGTTTTTGTTCTTCATGTTGGTTGCGGGAACAGCTTGATCCTTTCTTGATGCCATGTATGTTTCTTATGGTTTAAAGACAGATATGAGAGGCAGATTTGTAAACACTAAAATTCTGTATCGAATGAAACAAGAAGTGTACAAAGTAGATTTGTATTGATGAATTTGGAGGGTTACAATATATGTTTACAATTTTCCTCTGATTCAATCTTCAAATTTGATGTAGATGCGTAGTTTGTTGATCCAAGGGTCACGATGACTTGATCTTGGACGAATGATTAAACGATTACTTCAACTTTTGAGCTTGAAACATTGCGTGGATAGTCTTCACCTCAGGTTTAGGGCTGCAGCAAATGTGATGTTGATGTAGGACTTCGTTGATTCAAGGGTCTTGGCGACTTGATCTTGAAACGAACGTCATTACAAGTTTTGAGCTTGGAAGAAAGTCTTGAAGGAGTCGGCATGAGTGCTTGTTGATTCTTCAAGGGGAGTGCTTCAACTTTGGTCAAAAGAAAGCTTCAGCTTTGGTTATACATTCTTCGAAGAGAGCTTTGGCAGTGTTGGAAGTATTTCCCACAAAGCCACTCATTTGATGTAATAGCTTTTGGAATACTTATTGTGTTAAACTATTATATGTTTAATGAAGGGCAAAGCTTATTGTTAATCTCTATTTATTGTATTATGTGTTTAAGCTATAAGGGAATCCAAGGAATGCATTTGATCTAAGAGAGAAGTGATCTAAGTAAGTTATATTAACGAGACCTTTCTCTTATGTTCATTCCTAAAACATTCCTAGCCATAGGATTGCCAATTGGGCATTGACAATCTGCTAAGGTTAGTATGTGTTATGTTAACTCAAGCGTGAGTATGACTAGTCTCAAGTCATATGAATGCACAACAAGAGATCTCTAACCTTGCATGGTGGAGGGAGAATACTCTGAGATATGATTCAAGAGTCTTTGGCCAAAGTATACGAATATGACTTAGGAAGTTTGTTCCAAATCATATTCAATTGAATCATATAGAGAAGTATCACACTGGATAGTAGACATGAAAAAACTATCACTCAAACAATGTGATTAAGAGTATTGTATTGGAGAATGACCGTATTACATTGTAATTTTAACTGGATAGGTTATCCAACCACTTCTACTTACCTTGGGTAGCCATGACATACTGCTAGGTGTCACTCATGGTTTGTGGAAGCCCTGAAGATTAGCAAACACTAATCTTCATCAAAGGGAGAATTGAAATGTAGTTTCAATGCACAATCGATCGTTAAGAGTAACAATCGCCCACTGCCTCGCTAATTGGAACCTAATGCATCGTACACCAAGTAAGGATGAAAGTGAAGAAATATAAATGAGATGGATAAGCAATTAAATGGTTTAATTGGGAATGGTCAAGATTGATTAATTAGTTAATTAATTATATGAAAGGTTCGTATTAGGCTTTTAAGTTAGTTTCGGGTCTCGGGGCCCAAAAGGGTTTTGGTCCACAAGACCCATTGAGTTTAAGTTGTGTGACTACTAAAATTAAATGGAAATTAACCCAAATATAAAGTCAAAACCGGCCATAGGGTGAGTGGTAGCAAACTTGGGTTAATTGCAAGTTTACCACTCACATGTGAGGTGGTATAAAGGCATCTTTATAGTCATTCTCTCACTAGGGTTTTCTTGAGGCAAAGAAGAGAATTTTTTTCTCCTTTTTCTCTATAGAGGCCGGCCTTCCTAGGGGAGTTTACTAGCATCTAACTTCATCTAGGTAATCCATTTCATTTTCACACCATCTTCCTTGGTGTGGAGACTTAGAGGTACCAAACCTTTGGTACTTTTGGAGTTCCTTTCCTCACATCCTCAAGGAGCAAGAGGAGCATCAAAAGGGAAAAAAAATCACAAGTAAGATCTAAGGGGCTAGGAGGTGACTTGAAGGCCTTCCATTTGGATGAATCCCTTGTGTAAACAAGGATGAGCTTCAAGGGTAATGAATCTCAAAATCCTTTCTTCTCTTTAATGTTGTAAAGAGTCTTGTGGTTAACCATTCACTAGGCTTTGAAAGTCATGGGTTTTAGAATTGTTTTTTAATGCATGCCTACTTTGAAGTGTTAATATTTTGCTTATGTGTTCAAATGTTCTCACATTTTCTTAGCTAGGACAAAATTTTTCCTTCGAGTGGTATCTGAGCCTAGGTCTAGTGTATTGTCACATCCCAGCCCGGACCCTCACCACATCCCGGGCTTGACTCCATCATATCACGATATTGTCCATTTTGGGCCCCGATCACGCCCTCATGGTTTTGTTTCTGGGAACTCACACGAGAACGTCCCAGTGGGTTACCCATCCTGGGATTGCTCTCACGCGAACTTGCTTAACTTCAGAGTTCTTACGGAAGCCGAAGCCAGTGAGCTCCCAAAAGGCCTCGTGCTAAGTAGAGATGAGAATATACATATAAGGCATAGATGATCCACTCCCCTGGGCGATGTGGGATCTAACAATCCACCCCCCTTAGGGGCCTGACGTCCTCGTCGGCACACTTCCGGCCAAGGATTGGCTCTGATACCAAATTGTCACATCCTGGCCCGAGCCCTCACCACATCCTGGGGTTAACTCCACCGTAGCATGATATTTCCCACTTTGGGCCCCAACCACGCCCTCACGGTTTTGTTTCTGGGAACTCACACGAGAACTTCCCAGTGGGTCACCCATCCTGGGATTGCTCTCGCGCGAACTCACTTAACTTCGGAGTTCTTACGGAACCCGAAACCAATGAGCTCCCAAAAGGCCTCGTGCTAAGTAGAGATGAGAATATACATATAAGGAATAAAGGATCCACTCCCCTAGGCGATGTGGGATCTAACATGTATGGTGAATCCTTTTAGGTTTTGTGTTTTTCATGGTTTGTGATTTAAATGTTGTAAATGTTACAAACTTTGTTCTTGCTTTTTGAATATAAATTTTTCTTGAAAATTTAGCATCTCAAAATGTTGTAGATGTAGTTCATTTAAGCATGAATATTAGAACTAAAATTTGGTGCCATGTATGTGGGGACATTCGGCCAAATCCAAAAGGTGGATTTTTGGGTTCATGTTTGTCTTGTTAAAAGTGTTTTAAAGTGACGTTTGGAATCCCTAAGTACCCTAGGATGTTAACCATCTTTTGTGTAGTAAAAATTTGAGTTTTATTGACTGAAAACATTTATGGAGCTCTTATGGGTTTTCATGGATGTTCTTCAATGTTCTTGCTTTGTTCTTGTAGTTCATACCAAGAACAAAAAGGTTTGGTGTTTTAATTCAAATTTTTTGGTTGTTTACATAAAGTCTTGTTTTGTAATAGTTGGTATGACTTTTTAATCATCACTAGTTGTGGACACCCATACCTATTCTTTTCAACACCATACCCATCACTTTTTCGACCATACTTCAAGACTTTGTTTTTCAACAAAAACCAACCCATCACTCACACCACTCATAACCGGCCACCCCTATAATGGGGTTACTTTTGGGGCTTTTATGCAATTACATAAAGTTTTGATACTTTTGTGTATTGGCACTTTGACCCAAAAGTTTACATTTTTACGTAAAGGCCCAAAATCACTAAAGAGTTCAACATAACTCTCGGATTCCATTGAGGGATGTGGAATTTGCCAAAAATAGTGGATGGTACTATTTGATTTAAGACCCAATCAAGTAGTTTTAAAATCAACAATCTAATACAATTTATGTTATGTTATGTAGTTAACGACATGCCTAAAATTAAACCTACCATTATACTTGACAAAAAGGGACTTAGGGGCCAACGTTTCCTTGCTTGGTATCATCACATTGAGAATGTCTCAAAGATGAATAACATATCATATATGCTCAAGCAATCCCCTCCTCATGTACCTCCTATGAATCTAGCTTCAAAGGAGGAGTGTCAAAATTATGCTAGACGCTATGAGGATGACTTACAAGCCAAATGCTTAATCCTCACTTCACTTAGTGAGGAGCTTAAGAAGCTACATAAGCACATGGACACTTCTTGTGCCATGGTTGATAGTTTGCATAAGATGCATGACATTAGACTAGTAATCTACGATTCTCAAATGTTTGTAGTCTATTGAATGCCAAAATGGCAAAGGGGAAATCGGTCAAAAAATATGGACAAAAGATGGAAATGATCTTTCAAGATCTTGAGAGTTTAGAAACTTCCATCGATGGCATGTTTTTTTCCTTGCATCTCTCTCGGATGATTTCACTAATTTTATAGTAAACTATAAAGTGAATAGATTTTATCATACTTTTACCAAGATGATTGACATGTGCTGTAAGTTTGAACAAAGTTTCAAAAAGGACAATGGGAGTGAGAATGAAATCACAAGGAAAAGGTTGCATAAGAAGAAGGCAAGAAAATCTAAAGGAACATGCTTGCATTGTGGAAAGGATGAACATTGGAAGAAGAAATACATGGTGCGCATTGCGAGCCTTATCACACGAACTTTTGAAGGGACTATATCTCTCATAAAGAGTACTTTTACAGTAAGCTCCAATTCCTGGATATTTGATTCAAGCGCTAGTCAACATATCTGCAATTCGTTGTAGGGACTAATAGGGAGCATGACACTGCGCAATGGGGAGATGATTGTGCAAGTTGGGAATGGCACTAAGATCTCTGCAAAAGCAATAGGCACCTACATGTTTAAACTACCCTCTGGGGAAGTCTTGGAACATAAAAATTGTTTATATTTTCCTTCATGTATAAAGAATTTCATTTCCATCTCTATGCTTTTACGAGATGGGCACTCAGTATTGTTTGAAAAAATGAGTTGTACTTTATACTTGAATGGTCGTATTATCTTTCATGGTAATATGATAGAGGGACTTTTTACCTAGAGACAAGTAGTGGGATGCATTGTATTGCAAGTGGGAATACCTCAAAACCCAAAAGGGCTAGAGAAGAAGTTAACCAAGAAAAGATGTGGCATCTTAAACTTGGACATGTGAACCTTGATAAGATTCACAAGATGTTGAAAGACGGATATTTCCACCCATTAGGTAATATCTACTACGTCGATAAGAGGCTTGCCACATAAATTCTATGGTTAATCCACACTGACGTATGTGGACCAATGTCTACTACGTCAATAAGAGGCTTTTCCTACTATATCACACTCACCGACGATCACTCTCGGTTTGGCTATATGTAGCTTATGAAGTACAAGTAATCTTTTGAAAAGTTTAAAGAATTCAAGAATGATGTTGCGAAGCGAACTCGGAAGCAGATAAAGATCCTAAGATCAAATCGAGGGTGAGAGTATCTAAGTAACGAGTTCCTAGATTATCTCAAAGTGTGTGGAATAATATCAGAGTGGACTCCACCGGGAACTCCACAACTTAATGCAGTTTCTGAAAAGAGAAATCGAACCTTGACGAACATGATTCGTTCTATGATGAATTATGTCGATCTACCAGTAACATTTTGGGGATATGCTCTATATACAGCAGCTTACTTGCTTAATAGAGTACCTTCCAAGTCAATTCCACAGACACCCTAGAGATATGGCATGGGAGAAAGCCAAGTCTTAATCATATTAAGATTTGGGGTTGTGAAGCATATTCAAGAAGCTTGAAGCAAGATCAGTTAGGTGTTATTTTGTGGGATATCCTAGAGAACCTATGGGATATGAGTTCTACCATCATGACGACCAGAAAGTCTTTGTTGCCAGAACTGCTAAGTTTCTAGAGGACGAATTTGTTCTCAAATGAACTATAAGTAAAACAATGGAAACTAATGAGATTAATAATGAACCACAAACGAGCACTCGACAAGTTGACAGCCCTATTCCTGAACCCCAAGCTCCACATAGATTTGAAAGGGTCAGCAAGCCACCTTAGAGGTATGGCATGAATGACAACTTTGGAGAATTGCACCTTCTAGGTGACAATGACAAAAAGAATGACCGAAGAGACTACATTGAAGCAATGTCCGACATTGATTCAAAGAGATTGGAAGAGGCCATGAAATCCGAGATGGATTCCATGTATCAAAATCAGGTCTGAACTCTAGTAGACCCTCCAGAAGGTATAGTACCTATTGGAAACAAATGGGTCTTCAAGAGGAAGATTGGCGCTGATGGGAATGTGGAAACTTATAAGGCTAGACTAGTAGCCAAGGGTTACATGCAACGAGAAGGGATTGACTATGAAGAAACCTTCTCTTCAGTAGCCATGATTAAGTCCATTCGAATTTTGCTTACTCTAGTTGCGTACCATGATTATGAGATATGGCAAATGGACGTGAAGACGGCCTTTCTGAATGGCTACCTAGATGAAGAGCTCTATATGACTCAACCCGAAGGTTTCATGTCCAAGTCTGAAAAGACTAAGGTATGCAAGCTTCAAAGGTCCATTTATGGACTTAAGCAAGCCTCCAAGAGCTAGAACATTCTCTTTGACACTAAAATCATTATTTGGTTTTACTCAAAACGAAGACGACAATTGTGTTTATCGAAAGGTCATTGGGGATGCAGTTGTATTCCTAGTGTTATATGTAGATGACATATTATTATTCGGGAATGACGTTGCAGTACTTTCTTCTGTAAAAGTGTGGTTGTCCAAAACCTTCCACATGAAAGATTTGGGAGATGCATCTTATGTGCTTGGGATAAAGCTCTATTGTGATAGATCCAGAAAATTAATTGGATCATCCCAATCTATGTATATAGATAAGGTTCTAAGTAGGTTCCAAATGGAACAATCTAAGAAAGGTCTTCTTCCTGTGAGACATGGAATTCACCTTTCTAAGTCCATGGGACTGAAAACTCTTGAAGAGATACAACAGATGAGTATGACTCTTTATGCTTCCACCATAGGAAGTCTCATGTATGCCATGATATACACAAGGCTTGATATCGCATATGCTATGAGCATTACTAGTTGATATCAATCTAACCCAGGATCAAAACATTAGGCAGCTGTCAAGACGATCCTTAAGTACTTAAGAATAAGTAAGGACATGTTCCTCGTTTATGGAAGAGCAATAGAGTTGCAAGTGGAAGCCTATACAAACGCAGATTTCCAATCTAACGTCGATGATAGAAGTTCCAACTCCGGATATGTGTTCACTCTGAATGGTGGGGCTATCGCTGGAAAAGCAAAAAAATATGTAATTGCTGATTCCACGACGGAGGCCGAATACATCGCTGCAGCTGAAGCTGGTAAAGAAGCATTCTGGATGAAGAAGTTCATTACTGAACTTAGAGTGGTTCCAACCGTTACATCACCAGTAACTTTGTACTGTGATAATAGTGGGGTGATTGCTTAAGCCAAGGAACCCAGGGCTCATCAAAAGAACAAGCATATGGAAAAGATAGGTATTAGATACATGGGAAGGTGGCTTTGAGTGCAAAAGGGAGATTGTTGGAAGTATTCCCACAAAGCTACTCATTTGATGTAATACCTTTCGGAATACTTATTATGTTAAACTATTATATGTTTAATGGAGGGCAAAGCTTATGTTAATCACTATTTATTGTATTATGTGTTTAAGCAATAAGGGAATCCAATGAGTGTATTTGATCTAAGAGAGAAGTGATCTAAGTAATCATTATTTATTGTATTATGTATTTAAGAAATAAGGGAATCCAAGGGACGTATTTGATCTAAAAGAGAAGTAATCTAAGTAAGTTAGATTAACAAGACCTTTCTCTTATGTTCATTCCTAAAACGTTCCTAGCCATAGGATTGCCAATTGGGCATTGACAATCTGCTAAGGTTAGTATGTGTTATGTTAACTCAAGTGCGAGTATAACTAGTCTCAAGTCATTTAGTGTTGGACACTGAGACAAACACATAGGTGCTCAAAAGGTAATCGAGTACACTGAACTACGATCAAAAGAGAGTTCAAACATACATGTCATGTAAGAACTCATAAGTTGCAATATGCAAAGTAGTCCTTTGACCTGAGGCATCATAGATGTCTAATGGTTAGGTCCTTGATCTTTGACCATGTCAAAGGCATTCCATCGAGAGTGTCCACGACATTGTTGGGATCAAGCTATCTAGTCATGTAGGCATATGAATGCACAACAAGGGATCTCTAACCTTCCATAGTGGAGGGAGAATACTCTGAGATATGATTCGGGAGTCTTTGGCCAAAGCATACGAATATGACTTAGGAAGTTTGTTCCAAATCATATTCAATTAAATCATATTGAGAAGTATCACATTAGATAGTAGACATGAAACAAATTATCGCTCAAACAATGTGATTAAAAGTATTGTATTAGAGAATGACCGTATTGCATTGTAATTGTAACTGGATAGGTTCTCCAACCACTTCTACTTAGCTTGGGTAGCCATGACATACTGCTAGGTGTCACTAATGGTTTGTGGAAGCCCTGAAGACTAGCAAACACTAATCTTCATCAAAGGGAGAATTGAAATGTAGTTTCAATTCATAATCGATCGTTAAGAGTAACAATCACCCACTGCCTCGTAAATTGGAACCTAATGGATCGTACACCGAGTAAGGATGAAAGTGAAGAAATATAAATGGGATGGATAAGCAATTAAATGGTTTGTTGGCAATGGTTAAGATTAATTAATTAGTTAATTAATTATACGAAAGGTTCGTATTGTGCTTTTAAGTTAGTTTTGAGTCTCGAGGCCCCAAAGGGTTTTGGTCCACAAGGCCCATTGAGTTTAAGTTGTGTAACAACTAAAAGTAAATGGAAATTAACCAAAATATAAAGTCAAAACCGGCCATAGGGTGAGTGGTAGCAAACTTGGGTTAATTGCAAGTTTACCACTCCCATGTGAGGTGGTATAAAGGCATCTTTATAGCCATTCTCTCACTAGAGTTTTCTTGAGGCAAAGAAGAGAAACTTTTTCTCCTTTTTCTCTATAGAGGCCAGCCTTCATAGGGGAGTTTACTAGCATCTAACTTCATCTAGGTAATCCATTTCATCTTCACACCATCACCCTTGGTGTGGAGACTTAGAGGTACCAAACGTTTGGTACTTTTGGAGTTCCTTTCCTCACATCCTCAAGGAGCAAGAGGAGCATCAAAAGGGAAGAAAATCACAAGGAAGATCTAAGGAGCTAGGAGGTGACTTGAAGGCCCTCCACTTGGGTGAATCCCTTGTGTAAACAAGGATGAGCTTCAAGGGTAATGAATCTCAAAATCCTTTCGTCTCTTTAATGTTGTAAAGAGTGTTGTGGTTCACCATGCTTTATGATTTGCTATAATACTAATTATAGTTGGTGAGTGATTTCCTGAAATTCCTTTTAGGACAAAAGTATTTACCATACAAATTAGAATTCTGATTTTTCAAAAACAATCATTTAGAACAGTATTAAATAATCCGTTTTGTTGGATATTTAATAATTCGCAAAAGATTAAATCAGACTCAAGAGTATGTCATTATTAACATTGAACAAATAGAGTTCTTGAAAGAGGAAACATGATTATTCAGTTATTCGATAAAGACCAAAATGATCAATTAGTAAACTGATAGCTGATGAATAAATTATATTTGTCGCAAGTGCACGAATCAATATGATAGTATAGCAAGCAAATATGAGTGTCGTACCCACAAAGATTTGTAAAGTCACCTAATTAAGTCCAATTAAGCAATACCCACAAGAATAAAGATAGCGAAAACAACTAAACTTGAAATTCAAATAATTAACCAAAGAGAAGTTGATTTATGATCAATTATTCTAAAGTTCAGTAAATTAAAAAGAGAATTTGTGTAAATAATTTCTGAAAACAATAGTTGAAACACTAGGTATCCGATTTCACCATATCAATCCAATTCTATGTCATTAGATAACTTAGTAAGAACAATTCAATTCAGGTTCTAAGGTTTGTTCTTTCTTTAATATGATTGTTCGTTAGGCGTCCGAGTGTAACCAAGTACTTTTAATCATCAACTTAACCATTGCATCTAGTCTAAGCCAATAATAAAAAAAAATCCTTTAAGTACAAGAAGAATAAGAAAAACCATAAAGGCATGGCGTCTGCATCAACATCCAAGAGAGCTATCTCAAGGCTAAGCATATGGCTGTAGACATGTAAATTTCGTTGTATGCAAATGACGCATCACAAAGCTCCACGTAGCATATGACTCATCACAAATGTACAAGTCATTAATAACATGTGGCACAAATCAAGCAAAGGAAGAATAAAACTTCCCCAAAACTCGGCAAAAGGGGGAAGAAATCCTTAAAATCGGCAAAGGGTCCAAAATCTCTCAAAACCGGAAAGCAAGCCAAAGCATCTTCACAAAATAAGTAAGAATTGAAGATTGCTCACAAATAGGCAACAAGGCCTATAAATTTCGGCCAATATGAGGAACATGACTGAAATTAAGACACAAAACATGCCTAAATTCTCCCATTGACGAATCAAGACATAAATCGAGGCCAAATCCATCCAAAGGCATGGATTTGGAAGTCTATAAATACAAGGACCCAAGACACACAAAGAGGTCAAAAATTACACATTCAGAAGAACCTTTGCACAAATCTTTGAAGATGAATACGCTGCCTGAAGGAAATTTTTGTCCTAGCTAAGAAAATGTGAGAACATTTAAACACATAAGCAAACTATTAACACTCCAAAGTTGTTGAAACTATATGTATTTTGTGTATTTTATGTTTTGGCTAGCAATGCAGGTATTTTCTTCACATGATTTGTTTATGCCCAAAGATGTAACCCTCATACAATTTGCAGTTGGTTGGACTCCTCCACAACTCAATTACATCCATGATGTATTTTATAGAACCAAGAATGAAATAGGTAAATGTGCCAATGTTTTGCCTTAATTTTCTCCGGATTCTAAATTGATTAAATTTTTGTTGAACAATGATGTTATTGAGATATCTAAATTAAGTGTTTATTTTAATCCACCTTGTTTTAGAACTAAAACATAAATTTGAGTTTGGATTCTCTTATAGGGTTTCATTTTAATTTGTGAAACGTTACAAGCCTCAACTATAAAAACGGGTACATCCGATCGAAATCTTTCCATGCCTCTCCATTTGCAAGATGCCTCATCACGTCATCATCCACCCGACTTTCTTTATGCCATCTCATGTCACTTGCAGTATGCATCGACATATACAATCGTTGCAACCTCGGCTTTAGTCGCAAATAACGCATAACTTTCTGTGAAATCTTCGTCGGTCTATTCTACGATGTCATTTTGAAGCTCGACTCGTTACATAGCGAGCATTTGCCCAATGCTTTGTTCTCCTTATAGAACAATATACAATTATTTTTGCAAGTGTGAATTTTTTCATAACCCAATCCCAGACCATTCAACACCTTTTGCGCACTTTTATGATCTTTCGGCAAACTATTGTCCTTTGGCAGCATTCTCTTGATAACCCCCAAAAAATGGTCCAAGCACTGGTTGGAAATTTGATACTTTATTTCACCATGCATCAACTCCACAATGGCAGTGAGCACCGAATAGTCTTGGCATCTCGGTATAATTCTTTGTTCGCACTTTTTAACAGTTTTTCATATTGTTCGAAAACTTCACTATCCATCGGTTCAGGCACATCATCATCCCCTCCCTCGTTCGTATTAATCAAGGGAAATGGAAAAGTGTCATTTATAATATTCACAACCTGTTCGTTAGGATCCACATTTGGTTCAACATTTTCCATCACTGTCACGTTTGACGACAAAGCATAGTCTAATTGTTCCCCATGGTGATTCCAGGTCGTACATGTGTCTGTCATCCCATTTCTTAGTAAGTGGAATCGAACATTTCAAAAGTCTCCTTTAAGGTGTTGTTAAACCTCCTACACAGACACCGGATTCTAGTTGCCCCCATGTTGTGTCTGGACCCGAACTTAGGTGCACATCTATTCAGATTATGTATCCATTGTTTGTCCATAATGTCTGTAAGCACAATAAAATTGCAATCAATACACAACTCCAACAAGATATTGTCATCTTTTGCCTCCGATTAGGGCCCTAATCCTATTCGGGAATGCACAGTTTTATGATGCAATTTACGGCTCCATCGGATTAGATTTCGACATGTCTATCCGGTAGCATCTCCCTAACATTTTCAAGTGGCCGATGTAGATATCAAAATGTCTATCCGGCACTTGAAGAACGTAAAGAGATGTGACCGAAATTCCCACTATCAAAACCTAATCCTTCAACCGTAAACTACGCCCCATAACTAAGCATTACCAAACTGTCCACATAATGGGACAATTCAAGAATCAACTTGACCGCAGTCATGCTTTCGCAACCATGCGCAAAATCCAACTAATCCTTGAACAGAAGACTAAGCTTTTATTGACAATACATGTACGGACTTAATTACTATTAACTCAGTACAACACAAAACAATTTCGTATAGGACGTAGACTTTTGGTTTTCATCCAAAAACCAAATACGGACAATACAATTAACAAACTAATTAACAACCCTTATTAACAATTCACATCCAATTTGTTGTAAATTCAAATAACTCCTAATTAAAAAACCAAACAATATACCTCTAATTTTGTCATTGTTTGAGCGATAATCGTGCACACAAACCCTGTACACAACAAATTTAATGGTGTTATTTTGAATTCACAACAAAATTTTGAAATACATAACGGAAACATTTACTGAATACAGCAGTGAAGAAGGATGGCAGAGGCTACAGCTGTAAAAAATGCAGTTTTTGTCTCTGCATTATAAAGAAGAAGAATTTGAGAGACGAACAAGTCTTCGCGCAAAACATAAAGGTTCGACATATGGCGCCAATTATACACACGTTTTTTACCATCGGTTCGTCGCACAAAATATATAGATTCGAAATATGGCATTAAACTTAACTCCATTTTTACGCCATATGCACAATGAAATATTCGTCACGCAAGCGTGTTTATGGGAGATCGTCACGCCAGTGGATCACCCATCATGGGATTGCTCTCGGGCAAACTTGATTAACTTCGGAGTTCTGATGGAACCTGAAGCCAGTGAGCTCCCAAAATGCCTCGTGCTAGGTAGAGATGGGAATATACATATAAGGCTTAGAGGATCCACTTCCCTGGGCGATGTGGGATCTTACAATCCACCCCCCCTTAGGGGTCCGACGTCTTCGTCGGCACACTTCCAGCCAAGGATTGGCTTTGATACCAATTGTCATATCCCGGGCTCTACTCCGCCGTAGCACGATATTGTCGGCTTTGGGCCCCGACCACACCCTCATGGTTTTGTTTCTGGGAACTCACATGCAAACTTCCCAGTGGGTCACCCATCATGGGATTGCTCTCGCGCGAACTCGCTTAACTTCGGAGTTCTTATGGAACCCGAAGCCAGTGAGCTCCCAAAAGGCCTCGTGTTAGGTAAAGATGGGAATATACATATAAGGCTTAGAGAATCCACTTCCCTGGGCGATGTGGGATCTTACAATAATTGTCACATCCCGGCCCGGGCCCCCACCACATCCCGGGCTCGATTCTACCATAGCATGATATTGTCCGCTTTGGGCCCCAACCACGCCCTCACGGTTTTGTTTCTGGGAACTCACACGAGAACTTCCCAGTGGGTCACCCATCCTGGGATTGCTCTCGCACAAACTCGCTTAACTTCGGAGTTCCTACATAACCCGAGGCCAATGAGCTCCCAAAAGGCCTCGTGCTAGGTAGAGATGGGAATATACATACTGGCTTCGGGTTGCATCGGAACTCCGAAGTTAAGCAAGTTCATGCGAGAGCAATCCCATGATGTGTGACCCCACTGGAAGTTCTCGTGTGAGTTTCTGGAAACAAAACCGTGAGAGCGTGGTCGAGGCCCAAAGCGGACAATATCATGCCACGGTGGAGTCGAGCCTGGGATATGGTTGGTGCCCGGGCCGGGATGTGACAATTTGGTATCAGAGCCAATCCCTGGCCGAAAGTGTGCCAACGAGGATGTCGGGCCCCTAATGGGGGTTGATTGTAACATCCCACATCGCCCAGGGGAGTGGATCATGTAAGCCTTATATGTATATTCTCATCTCTACCTAGCACGAGGCCTTTTGGGAGCTCACTGGCTTCGGGTTCCATCGGAACTCCGAAGTTAAGCAAGTTCGCGCGAGAGAAATCCCAGGATGGGTGACCCACTGGGAAGTTCTCGTGTGAGTTTCCGGAAACAAAACCGTAAGGGCATGGTCGAGGCCCAAAGCGAACAATATCCTGCTACGCTGGAGTCGAGCCTGGGATGTGGTGGGGCCCGGGCCGGGATGTGACATACTCCGTGTCACTTTGCGTCATGTTCAACATCAAACTTCAACTCCTAAAAACGACACTTGAATATAATGTCGATGCACTTCATCAGATTTGCATCACTTTTGTAAATGTCTCGATCAGGCTGATATGCAAAATAAATAAATTATACGTATCACTATTATATTTTATCTAAAGAACTAAATTATTATTTAACTAATTAATAATTTACACGTACTGCTAACGCATCAATCATGACCGTCTTTATCTCCTCGGAGACGTCTCTTCAAGACTCCCAATTCACTCCTATATGTCACACACCAATACCCCTACATTGGCCCTAAATTTGTTCACCATATCCGACTTTTCATATCCTACTAATTCTGCGTAAGTGATTCGGTAGAGGCTCTTA
Source organism: Malus fusca (assembly GCA_035220775.1). Lineage (NCBI taxonomy): Eukaryota > Viridiplantae > Streptophyta > Magnoliopsida > Rosales > Rosaceae > Malus > Malus fusca. The sequence goes on along the minus strand of CM069066.1, from coordinate 15,194,907 downwards.
TCAAAAGAAGTGTATCGAACGCATGTCGCAGCTCTCTTCTACCAACAAAATAAAAACTTTTATTTGTCTACCTAAATGTTTGATGCATTACACAACCAACAAAATTTAGTACGTATTACCTTTCTCAGAACCGTCGCCTTAAACTCTCTTTGATGAAGGACCACCGGAGTCTGCCATTGCGTACAAAAAAAAACAAAAATTGGAATAATTATTCAGTGAAAGTAAAGAGTTTTCAGATTGAATTGTGTTGAGACTAAGCAAAACTATCTATTTGAAGGAATTATGGCTTATTTGCGTGACTAAACTTTCGTCACACAAAACCATGGAGTAAGTACCGCATTCAACACTTTGACTAAACAACTAGCAGTCTAGTAAATGTGTGAACCTTTGCACGACGAAATATTTCTCGTGCAAAGTGACGCATGCTGTATCAGTTTTTGGGGCCAAAATACAGGCATTCGGGCATTTATCTGCGAACCTTTGCGCGACGAAGAGTTTTTTTTTTGTCGCGCAAAGTCATTTTACGCAATGAAATATTGCGTCACATAAGCTTTTTGTCCCATTAAATTATTTCTGATGAAGTTGCGCAACAAAATTGTATATTTGTCGTCCTAACCTGTTTAGCGCGACGAGTTTGCTTTCGTCGCATAAAGTTTGGTCATGCAAATAGTTTTGCCTACTAGTGAAAGTTGAATTTGTTACCAACGTTGTTGAGTTCTTCTGTGAACTACTTTTGTATTGAAATATATTTTCATATTTTCAGTTCGACTATTGTGAGCTAATGTTTTGACTATTAGCTCTTGATATCATGACTTTGTTAGTAACATAGTGCTTTGAGTTAAGTATGCATGTAATCATAGGGTGCAAGGAACTGTCCAATGTGTGCCTTGTTTTCTTTAGTTCGGCATTTAGTCCCAAAGTGACAAGTTACTTGAAAGGTATGATTGCATACTTTAGTGGACTCAAGTGATCACCATATATATTTATCTCGTTGAGGTATTCTCATTGACATTCAAGTGGGAGAATGTAAAACCATTTTGTGAATGCCAATGAATTATGCCGAGAATTATTGAGAGATTAGTTGACTTGGCATACAAGTTAATGAAATCTCTAGGACTTTCGGTGCCTTAAGGAAATAAACATATTGGAGTCCTAATTACATGCTATCGATTAAGGACCTTTATTAAGTAAATACAAGGAATGAGAGTCATGATGGAACTCTAATTGATTTGACATGATTTGGGTTGATATCCTTTCTAATAATAGGAAGGAATTGGTTGAAGCCCCCAACTATAAAACCAAGGAGCAGTCCCTGCTTCCATACCAACTGAAACTCACGAAAACTAAAAACCTATTTCAATAGTAGAGTTCATTGAGAGGTACTGGAACTAGAAGACTACTTCTACTTTGTTCGCAAGGATCAATGGCTTCATCTTCATAACCATGTGTTCCGTATTCTTCAAATAAGTTTAATATAATTAGTCAATCTCTATTTTATATTGATTTGATTTATTCGTGATCCTAATATCTTCTTGTGATTTCAAAATATGCCTGATATGTACATCATTGCCGTATTACTCTTGCTTGGCCCAAATCTAAACCAACGAAGACAAATAAAATATTAAACACGAACCAAGTAGGAGATTCAATTTGCATAATGTGATGCATCAAGTTGTGAAAGTTATATATGAAAACAAATGAAAACAAAGATGTGATATTTTATCGAACAGAGAGAGACTTCAAACTGGACTTGTAAAACCATATGATTGAATACAGCTAGAGTGGCAATACCTCTCTTCCATAAAACCCTTTCATCGTTTGCAAGCAATCCATGTCAAATATATAATAGTTCTCTAAGGCATGATCTACACCTTTTGTCCTTCTAATTACTCTTATGTACTCGCTGACTGGTGCTCTAGAACGTATAAAATCTCATGCTCTGAAAATCCTTATCAGTCTTTACAAACCTAGCAACCAAGGCTTGAGGTAAAGCTTGGTGATAGGAACATATTTATGCGACTTAGTTAGCTTGTTTTCTTGCATTTTTATAGTTAGTTTGTGTTTATTATAGTGTTTTAAGTTATTTTCGTGTGTTTGTAGGTCCATATGACAAAGTTGGCAAGAAAGTGCAATTTGGAGCATTTTGAAGCAGTTTTGGGCATCAATTGGATAGCTTATGAGTGGAGCAAGATGGATGGACGAATTTGAAGACTAAAGATGCCATGGAATGTGCTAAAGAGTTGAAGAAATAAATCTAAGACAAAGAAGAAAAGGAATCAGCTCAAAAGAAGGAACATTATCCAAAACCTTATCCAACCTTATCTTATCTTATCCTTTCCTAATCTAGCCTTATCCTATCTTATCTTATCCAAATTAGTTTGTGCCTTAACTCCAACCATTTATAAGGGATAATTATGCATTTAAAATACATATTTCAGATTCTAGAACCCTTATCCCTTATGTGCCGCATATATGCTTTCTCCTTGGTGATTTAGGAATTGTAATCCTTCTCTAAAACCCATGCCGTGTATCCTTGTCCATTTAGGTTCAGAAATAGGTGCTGAAACATCCTTTCTAGAAGCTTAATACTTGCCGCACCTTTCTAGCCTAATTCCCCTTGGTTTCTGATTGTTTTAACCCATTCCACTTGGGTTTTGGTCACACAATCCTTGTCCTACTTTGATTTCAGAAACCTATCCTAATCCTTAGGAATTGTGCCGCACCTCAGCCTTATAAATATACATCTTTGCCGCACAAATCAAACCACTACCCTCTACCATCAGATCACCACACCATCCACCACACCTAAGAGCCTAAATTCAGAGAAAAATACCATTATGTTGCAGCAAGGAAGGAAGGGAGAAAGTTGGAGCCGTGACTTGCCATTCAATCATTGGATTGCTGGAGCGTTTCTAGGTGTTTTCTATCTTTTATTTTCAATGTCTAGTTTAAGTTATCTTTGTTTAATTGCGAACATGAGGAACTAATTTCTTTTTAGTTAGAGGTGAATTTGAAGCCATGATTATATGCTTTATATGAATTGATTACATCTAGTTATTGTTTCTTGAGTCTTGAATGTGATTTGCTTATCTGAGTTATTAAAACTTGTTTATGTATGTTGATTGAGGATGCATACTTAGTTTGCATGCATAAACTTGATGCTAGAGTATAAGGGAGTTTCACCTAATCGTTATGAACTTATATTCACAAGTAGTGGAAGTCACTAGTCATGATTGTGAAGTAAATCCTTGGCAGGAGTATCATGCTTTTCATAGTTACGAATGCCTCGTCAATGCTTATGATTTTCAAAGAACTTAATGACCTTTGATATGTTTTCTATCATCCTTTTCATAGTTAGGGGACTTGAGAAGGATAATTTGGTTGTGATGCATATCCCGTCCAATTCAATGACATAAGGAAAATTTGATGGTTAATTTGTGTTGTCACGGTTAACTTGGGGTGTTGTCATTCATGGTTTAAAGGAATAATAACTAGAAATTGGTTTGTATGCATATATCATGTGTGGAGAAGGACCCTCTAACTAGCCTGTTACCCTTTTCAATTAACCAAATTCGTTTTCTTAAAGTGTTTTATGCAAAGTTTCTGTTTTAAGTTTTAAATTCGTCAAAAAAAATCCCCTTTCATTAAGTCTTGTTAGTTGAGTCATAATCTGTTTTCTTTTAGTCTTTTGAGTCAAGTTAAGTTTTATTTTCGTCCAAATCACTTGTTAGGTCTAGAATTGAGTCTTTTTTATTGTTTGTTGCTGTTTTGAGTGTTTTGAGTCAGTTTTGAGTCATAAGAGTCTAGTTTTCTGTTTTAGAGTCTAGTTTAGTGTTTTTGAGTCCTATTTGTGTTGCTTAGCATCCCTAGTTAATCCCCGGTCTAGAACGATCCCTACTTACATCTTTACTACAATTGTCATCAATAGGGTTTAATTTGTGTGTCAAGTTAATTTTCACATCACTTGGAGCCACTCCTTCCTTCCTAGACCACGGGGAACAGTACCCAACACATGCTTTAATAAATTCTCCCTCGTATATACTGCTTTTGCATTTCCATTGTGCCCCTCAAAGATCTCAGAATCAATAAAAGAACGGTATTATACTTTATTTGTAGTATATTTAATCCCTTATTGAGTTTTTCTTTTACTTCATCATTATCACATTGTTTGGTTTGATAGTTTATTCATGTATACTATCCAATGTGATTCTCTTACTTTTATGATTACCTTGTATGCGATTTGGAACGACTTTCTGAAACTCATTCATATTTTGGTCAGAGATTCTTAGTCATAAAATAGAGTAATTCTCTCTTAACGGTTTGAAGGTTATAGATCCTTTGTTGTGCATTCACCTACCTCCATAATTAAGTAGCTTAAACCAACTATGTCGTGGACACCGTCTGATGGACTGCCTTTGACACAGTCAAAGATCAAGGAGCTAACCATAAGACAATTACGATGCCTTAAATCAAATGACTACTATGCATTATCCCAACCATGAGCTCTCATGTGACATGGGTATGCGAATTCCTTGTTAATCGTGTTCAGTGGACTCATTCTTTATTAAGCACCTACACACTTGTCTTGGTGTCAATCACGCCAATGACTCAAGACCAGTCACTCTCCCAGAGAGAAGACATAACATGTAGCGACCTTAACGAACCGTCAATGCCCAATTGGCAATTCTATGATCATGAACGTTTAGGATATGTGTACGAAAATGGATAGTCTCATGGATCTAAATTCTTTAGATCACATTCTCCTAATTACATATTCCTTGGACTCATTGTTTAAACGTATAACATTATATGAGATTGCTTTAAATAATAATCTTTACCCTTATATTAAACTAGTTTAGTTTAACATGTGAAATGTCCGTAAAGTATCATCATATGATTGGGTTTAGGGCACATTTCCAACACCAAACAGGTACGTTGCAGCGGTGCAACTTGGCACAAAAAATGCACACCCAAAACAGATACCTACGAAACATCAGGCCGTACCCAGTAACCAACTGTAATGCCAAAATAGGTTGGGTGGCAATGGGCCTCAAGTCAGACCAACATAGGTACATAAAAGATTGCATAGCCTTAGGCAAAAACAGAAAGCTTGGTTTATTCACCAAGGTCCAAGCGACAATGAAATTGTGTTTTATGATCGCTCTGCGAGTTTGTTTTAGGGTAAATATAGGGAATTTGATGTTCATTTTCAAACCCAAAAGACATGCAATACTTATCGAAGCATCTTCCATATATATTCTTCTACATTATCTAGTCTTCCAGACTTAGGGGATAATCAGAGTACTGAACCCTTAAGTCAGCCAGGAAATTTAGCAGCAATGTGATCATTTTGTCGATACATCAACCAAAACCATAAGTATTAATATGTTCAGTATTTTGGTTCTATTAGTCCACAATTATTCCCTTGAATCCACTAGGGTCATTTCATATCTTTGCGAGGGATGATATGGAAATCCAATTTCCCTAACAAGCATGCTTAGCAAAGTGTGCTTATAGGAACAATATCCTATCATAAAAATAATAAAAGTTGGGTTGTTGTTGGTAATAAAATAGTACTTAAATATGCTAGCATTTAAGGTAAGGGAAATGGAATGCCTTTTGAAATAGCAAAAACTATTTTTGAAGGCAGCTTCAATTTTGACATCTCTATGTCCATATCAGCTTAGCCTTCTTTTCTATATTACCTTTCACATCTCGGTTGGAGTAAATGATACGTCATTTGTTACTGTTGTATGCATAGGTGGCAAATTAGAGTTGCAGTTGGACTTTACGAAATTATATGGCCGCGCCATACAACATTTGCTCACTATAAATACAAGAGGTCGTGGAACACAAAAAGGACCTCCAATTCAACACACAACTGCCCTACGCAAACCTTCTCAACAACTGAGATTTTTTATTTTCTCTTTTCGCTGACACATCTTCCGTTGGCATCAACAGCGCTGTGAAAGCAACCAGTGATATCTTAAGTCGGCATAGATAGCTCTGTCACCGTAGAATCAGCCGATCTCGCAGCATCTTCCATTGGCATCAACAGCACTACGGCGAGGACGGTTGATTACCTATCCAAGTCTGGTTCGAGAAGGATTTCTGAATCCTTATTGGTCGAGGTCATCTCATCAGCCTTCTCGGCGAAGTGAGGTGTTACGAGTTACTACATTCGGCACATTGGAAGCCGAATTGGATATTGAACTTCGCTAAGTTAGCAGCCTTGTTCCTTCCTCGGCCAGAATCGCAAGATCAAGAAGTCAGCAGCGCACCCAACGCAACATCAACAAATTTTACTCCTCGGCCGAGCTCGGCCGACGAGTTGGCACGCCCCGCACACAACTGAAGGACGTAGTTAGCTTACTAATTACTCGGTATGCGCGCCACGTAGGCTTGGTAGTTTTTAGGGTCAACATTTTGGCACACCCAGTGGGACCCAGTGCTAAAACTACGAAGTTCACATGATCTATCTCGATCAGGCTTCATGGGATGAGTGTCATCGCCTATTAAAGAAGCAAAAACAACTCCTTGAGAGATTGAGAAGAATTCCTAAAAGGCAAGAGGCCGGGGGGCAAATTTTCACTCCGGCCACAATCAACATTCGGCCTAAGAAAATTGTCGAGATGGCCGAAGAAAAACCTAGGCCACTTGTTGTTTCGGTCGAGACTGAAAGTATGGTAGGCCTAGAAGAAAAAATTCAAGTCCCTGAGCTAGATACAAAAATTGACTTGGAAAATGATTCGTCAAAGGAATGCTCCAATGACGAACAAGACCAATACACGACTTCTGACCATAAAACCACATCAATTGATATGGTAAGTGGAGACATGGTCTTAGACGCCGAAACCATGACAGTCCATATGGTTATTGGCGATAAAGCCGCTATAGAGATATCTCATTCGGCTAAGTTATTCGAGTTAAAAGCCGAAATTGGCGAAATTATTATGTCTGGGGGGCATAATAATTGTTCAACACATTCGGCAGCCGAAAGTGGGAAATATTTCGCCAAGTCAAAAATATTTGGAGAAAATTATTTATTCGGCCTAGGGCGAAATCCATTTCAACATTTTGTTATTACAAGATCTCGGCTTGGAATAAAACATCGTTGGCCTCCTCCTGACTATGGTTTGGCCACTTTTATTTCCATTTAGAAAAATAAATAAATAAATTATTTTCCTAATCATCTGGCTAATTAAGCCGATGCATAAGAAAATAAGGGGGGCAACAACAGTGCGGCAATCCAAATATGTATATATCAATTGGCCGAGGAAAATGAAAATTAGTTGGTTGAGGATGCATGCATGCATAGGCAATTCAAAAACTACCAAAAAAGGTTGGCCGAGGAGTTTAAAAAAGGTTGGCCGAGGAAGGGAATTCAAATATATATATATATATTAGTCGGCCGAGTATAGAAAATGGAATGAAAGACGTGATGGAGATGTGCATGGCAGCATGGCAGACGGCATCATGTCAGAATTTGGGTTTATGGCTATATATACATATATATAGCTTACATCAAGATGTCACTATCAAGAAGAAAGGAAAAACGTGTGGTGGCAGGTGGGGTATTTTATATACATGTCAGGATGTTCTTACCGAAGTTTAAAGGCTATAAGTCTTAAGTGTTGGTCTTATATGGTGCCACTACCGAGAAAAAAAAATGGCATACATACATATATGCCAAGCTCGATCCCAGTACTTTTCTACCTATATCACACATGCCGAGCTCGACGACTGATGCTCGGCACAGGTTCATTTTATAAATGTGTGCTCGGCTAGGATGTCGTTTATATATGTATATACCAGCTGCATGGTTGGCAGGTCACATCAGGCAATATGGTTTACATGTATATATAGGCAGGCCTGGAGATTTTTATTGACCTCGGCCCCAATTCTTCTCGGCTTCGGCCCTGCTTTATGATATTGCCAGAACAGAGGGGACTTTAATGCCGAGGAACAAAATTTGTTTCGGCAATATGACGAGATGTTGTTGGCTATGAACCAGTTAATTTCCTTAACCATTCGGCTTACAGGCCGAAGCTCAAGGAAACTGGGGGGCAATGTTTGGACCCAAATTTACACCATCGGCCCGTGTAATCAAGGCCGTTGAGTAAGCATAGTTCTCAACCGTCGGATGGAAAAGTGAAGATATTTTTGTTAAAGGATATTATGGTTTTTATCATAATATTCTTTTAATACGAATTATCTGCATCTTCGCATCTTCTTAAACCAGATAAATAAGACATAATTATATCCCAACAGAGAGACAGATGGAATAGTCCGATTTAATTTAGATTTGTTAGTAGTGTACCGTGTGGGTTAGAGCAATTCGGTTTGGTTGCCTATTATATAATTATATATATATATATGATTATATATATGTATATGCCGTAACCTGCATATGACAAGAAAAGAAAGCCTAGCTAGGCTAGGCTTTTAATTATGATGGGATTATATTTCATTTTATTCGGCATGCATGGGATAAAGGCTATGATGAAGTTATCAAGACAAGAAGCCTAGGTGGGCTAGACTTCCAGTGTGATGTGATGAGACTAATAGGTTTTTATCCTATTTGAAAAGTCACAAACAACAATTTGAAGGATGTGCCTTGGCTTTTGATACGGATCAAGTTTAGTTCCACAAATTAGAGTTGCAGTTGGACTTTACGAAATTATATGGCCGCGCCATACAACATTTGCTCACTATAAATACAAGAGGTCGTGGAACACAAAAAGGAATTCAACACACAACTGCCCTGACACATCTGAGATTTTTTATTTTCTCTTTTCGCTGACACATCTTCCGTTGGCATCACTACTGTGAAAGCAACCGGTGATATCTTAAGTCGGCATAGATAGCTCTGTCACCGTAGAATCAGCCGATCTCGCATCATCTTCCGTTGGCATCAACAGCACTGCGGCGAGGACGGTTGATTACCTATCCAAGTCTCGGTCGAGAAGGATTTCTGAATCCTTATTGGTCGAGGTCATCTCATCAGCCTTCTCGGCGAAGTGAGGTGTTACGAGTTACTACATTCGGCATATTGGAAGCCGAATTGGATATTGAACTTCGCTAAGTTAGCAGCCTTGTCTTCAGGCTCTAGAACCCGAAGGCCGAGACGTGTTCTTTCCTCGGCCACATTCGCAAGACCAAGAAGTCAGCAGCGCACCCAACGCAACATCAACAAATTATACTCCTCAGCCGAGCTCGGCCGACAAGTTGGCACGCCCCGCACACAACCGAAGGACGTATTTAACTTACTAATTACTCAGCCTGCGCGCCACGTAGGCTTGGTAGTTTTTAGGGTTAACAAAACCGTAATGAGTAAACATTGGTATACACTTCTATTTAGAGGTAGGCATAAAAACCGTTGAACCAAGTTGAACTATATAAAAAATATCGAAAAATAAAAAAACCGTGTTGATCAAAAAAGTCAAAATCAAGTTAAAAAATACAAACCAAAGTGGCTCTAACCGGTTCCAGTCCCAGTTTTGTAGTACCAAAAAAAACGGTCTAAACCGAACTAGGATATAAATAATTAATTATTTTATTATTTGTTATATATATGTCACCCAATGACTAGTTAAAGCCAACCAATGTATGTTGTTTGCCCTAATGCAGTTACATCGAATTCTTTCTCAATCAGGGTACCTCTTAGAGTCTCAAGTCTCGACTCAAATCCTCTCACTACTATTGAATCCTGATTTGAGTCACTCATTGTTCCTCAATCACAAACCTAAAATGCCGCCCGCCCCTCAGTCCTCTCACTTTGAGTCGATTAAGATTTTGTCCTCTGTGACTCTGTCAGCCGCCCGTGGACCATGCTCTGGCTCGTCCAGAGCATCTCCTCCACTCCGTGCGTCTCAATCTCTCATACTCAGAGTCTCACTCTGTGCTATTTTCCTCATTGCATATTTCTCACTCTTTGTTGATTTTCTTATTGGCAGGAGTTTATTAAAATTGAACTAGGTTTTAAAATTGATATGCGTTATCAAATTGATCTGGGTTTTCAAATTGATCAGGAGGAAGAAGTAGGAAAGATGCATAGACACCCATATCCACCATAGAGATCCACCAAACTAGGGATAACAACGATTCAGTTTGCAGACGGAAATGTTATTTCCGTCCACAGAGTCACAAAAACTAACCAAATTCATAACCCCAAATTAACCATCGGGTATTATTCATAATCATACCTACTGGGTAACAAATTAGAGCATTGAATTTAAAATGTTGATGATGTTGGCTAATATTTGACCTCTTCCATAAGCACCATTGAAATCTCATTAGCTTTGATTCAAAACTTTTGAACTTTCGCAAGTGGTCCTCGACTAGTAGGGATGGCAATTTAACCCGTCAAATCCGATCCCCGCAAGTAACTGATCTGAATGGTTCGGTTTTGGGCATAAAATTTTGGGTATTTTACGATTATGAGTAACCGTCGGGTAAATTTTTCGGTTTCGGGTTCGGTTATGGTTATTGAGGTATTTGCCCCAAACCCATACCCAAAACCGAACCATTTCATCTATGAATAAAAAAATATAAATATTTATTATATGAAAAAGGGTTGTTAATAATCATGCATGATTAAATATGAAATTAATTATTTACTTTTATATCATTAATAATAGGAATTATGTGCTTATAATTTTTAAGAGTGTAAATGTTTTCTTCGTAATATAAATTTTTAATATTACTTTTTAGATGCATTGTTTCAATTGTATTAATAATATCGTTTTTTTAATATTCTTCATTTAGTTAATAATACAAATAAATATATAAATATTATAACGGGGAAACCGTTCCTCAATCAAAAATTTGTCACGCGACGAGTTCGGTTATGGGAAAAATCCTTTCGGGGATTCTACGGGTTCGGGTTTGGGAAATATAAACGGGTTCGGGTATGGGGATGGCACATCCGAACCCAATCTGCCTTGTTGCCATCCCTAGATAGGGGTGTTGGCCTTGCACCACGATATGGGTTCGAATCACATCGGTTCCCTAATCTATCATCTAATCTAACCATTAGCAACCAATAAGCCTTCATTTCATCTTGAGCCTTCCAATAAGCCTCCATAACTCTTGCAAAACCATCAAACCATTAGCAACCCTAGATTAACTACTTCGAAACTATATAACCAAGAACAACCTCTTTTTCATGCCAAACTAGTGGGCTTTTAGCTTCCCACCATGCATCATTCGTGCAAGTCATAATTTTTTGTGATTACTCAGTTGCTCTCTGTGTTTTTTAATTTAACAAATACTTCTCAAAGCTAATATAATCAGAGCAACAAACACTTATCAGTGCCTAAGGAAAACTCGCCAGCGCCTAAGGAAACACTCGCCAGCGCCAAGGGAAACATTCCATCAGCACTTAAGGAAACATTTGGCAGTGCCTAAGGAAACACTCATCAGCGCCGAGTGAAACACTTCATCAACACCGAGGGAAACACTCTTGTAGCATCTAGGGAAACACTTCATCAACGCTGAGGGAAACACTCTAGTAGCATCTAGGGAAACACTTCATCAACGCTGAGGGAAACACTTCAACGGTGTCTAAAGTATCTGACCACCATCGGAAACACTTCATCTGTGATGGAAGCACTAAACACAACATCAAACCAAACACCCAGAAGCTGCTGTAAGAAGAACAAAGCATTCCATAGGACTTACTTTTCCTACAGGATGCTTTGGGCCTAGTATTTACTAACTAAGACATAGGCAATGTGGAGGTTTTTGCTCGTATCTTTTCAACACAAGCCCATCAAAACCTTTGACACAAAAATCCCCGAACAACTTCAAACAAAGCATAAAACTTTGAAAACTTCAGACAAATGCAAGTCTAAATTTCAAAGTCACACTGTTAAAGGAGTCTCACTTAGCCCATCCTGTATTAAACGTTTAGAAGCATAGGAGATTTGAACTGTAGTAAGCATGGGCACATAGCGCATAGGACGTCCAATGCACCATCTGGACTTCGGAAAGTTTGTACAACTAACAAAGTTGTGTTTATAACATTCAAACTGGGCTTTTTGCCATTCAAAAGAATAGTCAAATGGGCTATCCGAAAATGATCTGAAGATAGCCACTATTTTTATCCTGAACTAGCAAACTAAGTCTAGTATGTACAGCAACATCGTATGTTAGCAAGTCCAAATGGGGCATCTAGACTTGGCAATCCTCTTGAGGAATACTATTCCAATGGAGTTCTGATACGCAGAATTGTTTTGAACAAGCCAATCAAGGTATTCCAATCGGAGACGCTTAGGTTCAACAAATAGAGTCTAACAAAAGGATTCAAAAAATGTTTATAACCACATGTTGACGACCACGTCTTCAAAGGACTTTTGTTTAAGATTCATTAGAGACAAACATGCAATTAAGACTACGAAATAAAAATTTCTTTGGTACCACGTTGTAAGTATTGAAATCCTTGGCCCATGAGCTAGGGCAAGGCAAGAAGATTAATTCATTTTTACAAGCTTTAGGTACGATCCGAAACTCTTAGTCTGATAAATGTGTTATAATAAGATGGTACTTCAGATATTGCAATGAGAAGCTTTATGAGTGCCAAGTTTGAGAGGAATTTTGTTTTTTAATGAACATTTCAGAGGGGGCTTTTGAGCTCTGTCCGAGGCCTACAAACTTACTCGTATTCTACTGTCACTTATTTCTCCTAGAAGTTTGTTTACTTTAGAAAAGTTTCTCGGATTAAGATTTCTGTAGGAACAAATATTATATTACTGCCAAAACGCAAATTTGGATCATGGAAAGGATAAGCCCTTGTTCTCGCCAAGAAACACTAAGGTTGATCTCTTTTTACAACTTTTTACCCTTAAACAGAAGTTGAAGGCTCTGTAGATACGTCGGGCAGTAGGCCATTATTAGAGTTGGACTCTTCCTTTTGTTCTGCCTCCAAATTTGAAATCTCTTTCATAGATGCTCTGGAAGGGGAAAGTCCATGTGTTTGATCTCCTCCATAATTTTGTAAACGTCCCAACTACCAATCTGGTCTCGTCAAGCATAACATGTGAGGTACCAAAGGTTGTATTCTTTGTTGTACTCTTCTATGTCCATCTTCTTATAGGTATCCTGAAGGGTTGACATTTTTTTTTTTTTTTGCACACCAGTGAGTTGTTGATGGTCTGCAATGCAAGTAATTTCTCTTTGATCAACCGCCTGGCGAAGCTATTCTACTTCTAATTGGGGAACATCCCAGTGTTTCACCCCAAAAACAATATGCACTCCGGCTTATCTCTCAGATTTGTCAAGGCTTAATCTGCTTCAGCTTTGGCTCAACGCTTCAACCTAAACTCCTCCATTACCTTCACAAGGTCCTCATGTTAATCCTTAGCCTTCATCTCCTCAAACATAGCAGTCGCGATGTATTTGTGTCTCTCTACCTCATAAAAGTCATTTAAAGCTTGTTGTTCTGCTTGAATCATCATAAGCTCTTCCTATTGGACCAACAACCACTTCTCCAACTTTAGCCTTACCTCTGTCTTTTGAGAGGTTATTTGCTCAAGTTCTCGGATCCGGCCTATTTAGTGGAATAAAGCCACCTCCGTCTATACATTGGCCTAACAAACAGGAGTTATAAATAAGAATATTGGTACTAAAATATACTCTCATTATAAAGAAAATGGAATAAAAGATTACCTTGTAGCAGCTTCCATAACATTGCATCAAGATATCCTCAAGAGACGTGCAAACTTCTTTTTAGCCCTATGGGCAATGACGGTGCCCAGGAGAGCCCAAGCATAATTCATGCTCTGAAGACTGCTGCCATTTACTATAAGGGAAACATGATTAACTAAGGGCTTAATCATAAGAGGAGGTTCTGTCGTTCCTTCAGACTTGGTTAAAGCTGCAGGCAGAGGATTACGGCTCCTGGGGAGGGCCATCACAAGTATTGCTGATGGAAGAACAAAGATAGAGGATGACACAAAAGAAGATGTTCGAACGCCACTTGATTACAGTTGTGGGGCCGGTTGAAGTATCAAAGACGAAAGTTCAAGCTTAAGCTTGAGTGGTTGCTAAGACGCTGGCCCTAAAAGTAGGAGGGACGAAGTTTGCGGTTCGCTAACCAAGGATAGGGGGCAGGTATTCCAAGGCTCGTAGGATCTCTTCCTATTAGTAAGATCTCTTCCTCTTCCTTAAGACCATTAGGCATAGTATCCATAATTTGCAACTACGGTTGACAAAGAGCAACCAATGATCACAAGGAAGAGCTGTCAAATCATATATGTTTTCTTGATTTCGAGGATTGGGAGGCCTTGGACTTAAAGAAATAAGTCATTTTGTGAACATTATGGGCCTCAACCCATTCCGGCTCATGTATAAGAAACTTTGAACAATGATGAACAACAAGGTCCTTCCTTCGATTGTTGAAGCGATCAGAGGAAAGCAACCACTTCCAATTGTGATGCTTGGTAGGAATTTACATTGCACAATGGATCAACTCCGGACGACACACCCCAATATCCTCCAACTTATTGATGAAATGTGGGTCGGGAGAAAAGAGGGCCTTAACCTGACTCTTTCTATCATTCCCTCCCAATTTTCATTAACGACTAGAATGTCTCTGAACCAATCTTTGTCTTGCCAGGGGACATCCAAATGTACGGCTCCCAGATAAGGTTGGGTTTAACTGAAAAGTAGTGATGGTTGTCAAAACCCTTCCTAATATTGTGCAGCACTCTGAATTATTGGATGCCCAATTCTGTTCCATACCACTGGCTTAATAGTTCAAAGCATGTGATGAGTCTGATATCGGCTTGGGAAAGATTGGAGATAGTATGTCGTAGCACAACATAATACTTTTCAAGAAGTTAGGAAAATGGAAGCATAATAAATCTTGGTACATGGGCGTCGAGAATCAAATGACAGTGGAGCTCCAGGCAATCTTTGATGAAGGCTTGGCCTTCTTCCCGGTTGCGAACCCTTGTCAACGGAAGGTTGTAGGGTGAAATTTTGGGTGACTTGGTGTTCTTTCTTGAGGATGCCATTGAAGGAAGAACAAAAGAATTTAGGGAATTTTTTGAATTGTTATACAAATGAAGTTGGAGCCTTTTTGAATAATTTGAGGGTTTTGGTGAAATGAAATAAAAGGGACCAAGTTTATATGCGTGTCGTATAGTAGACTCATCTAGCTGTTAAATACAGACCGACTCACTTTGGGGTCCTGACGGTTAACATTAGTACAGAATATCAAAGGTAATTTCTTATTTTTAGTGCACACGTAACAAATGTTCAATCTCATCACGATACTTGAGATCACTCGTTCGAATCCGAAGAGACTCAACTACTCCACCAAGAATTGGATCAACACGCGATAATAGAAGACTAAATGGTACATATTCTAGCTTACTCCGAAAGGCATGGTCTTTGAGTAACAATTCATCCTCAAGGGGAACAAGTTGCCACTCAAATGCATAGTTAGGGACAAATGTGGGACCATGATTTTCAAGGGCCAGAGTAAGGCCCATCCGAGTACAGTCAAGGTTCTAAAAGACGCTTGGCGCTAGTCGGGCGATAGGTTGGAGCCTAGCGCCTAGGCGGAATTATGTCAATGTTGTTATATACCATAGAAATAAATAACTACTTACCCTTAAAAAGAACTATACTTGTATTTTTCTTAATTTTTGGTTGACAAAAAGTGCTATTAATATATAGTAAAGATATAGCCAAACAAAATAAAGAAAGTACAAATATTTTTGTGAAAGATAGCGGTCTTAAAGAGAAAAAAATATTAATAAAAATGAAAACGCAATGGCAAATGAAAAGTCATATGAAAGAAGAAGATGGTGGGCTCTTAAACGAAAAGTCATATTTAAAATAAAAAAAATAAAAAAGAAGAAGAGGATAGTAGTTTCTTAAATGACGACGTACAGAAAGTCATCTTCTTCTTCAAATGCACCATCGTTTGAATCTAAGAAAATCTCGGATCCAGGGATAGGTTTCTACAGATATCCATCTACTCCTACCTAGTCCTGCCTAGTTCCGCCTAACAAGCTTTCCGATTTTTCTTCTGATTATGAATGAGTTGTGGCAGCAGCTCCTCACCCAGCTCCTAGGCGACCACCTAGGCTGGTTTTTAGAACACTTAGTACGTTTACCTCAGAAGTCTGGTCATGGACTTACCAACTCCATGCGGAGCTGTACCAGACGAAAGCAGTGGTGCCACCATTACCCTATTTCGGGCACTAGGTGAAGTCCGAGATGACCATGCTTACTCCTCGAGATACGCGATCTGATCCAGATAAGGACTCAATTAGATTCTTATAAATCTTGGAGTTTTTACAATTTAAGAATTGGCATGCGCCACAATTAATCATAACTCCCGAGAGGATGCAATATCAACTTCTAGATATCATTTAGGATTATCCTGGCTTAGAACAAGAATTCTATCCTAAAAGGTCACTCTCTACAGTACAGATACACTCATATACGGGTTTGTCTCTAGTAACACAATCTTTGTACTTGAATTCTCTTGCCCATTGGTTAAGTCTAAAACAGTTCACTAACTCAACCGCTAGAGAAGCCTTTGGCCGGCACACACACACCCGGCGGTCCTAGGCTTCCTCACGGGGTTGTTTATTGTTTTGTAAGTTGCTCGAGTTTGTGTACTGCCTCCGCATATGATGGTGTGCGAATTTGGTTCCAACAGTTAAGACACGTCAATTATAAAGTGATGGGATAAGTAGGTTTCTTTGTGAAGAGAACACAAGCATCATCCCCAACAATAATCTCCAACCTACTGATCTTTTGACAATTCTTTACTCTATGGTCTTTTATCTTCCTCAGCAGAGTTAAAGTAAAATGGACTATATGTGTGCCAGATTTTAATTTTATATTGTAGGCAACTATAAAGTAGAGAGAACTGTTCGGTCCCCACGATACCAATAACATTGTAAAGAAGAATAATGTGTTATTGTTCAAGCTAAATCAAGAGTATCCGTCTTTTTTTTATATGAAATGATAGGAACAGTTGGACCGCGTGAGACGGAAAACTTGAAGAAAACACCATCAAGCATGTTCTCCCGAAGGCTACACAAAATCTAGCATGATTCAAGAATGACGTGTGCATGGTATCAATGCAATGGTATCATTGACCCTTTCAAAAATATGGACAAGGATTGTCTACCCTCCACTTCCGGTATCCTCCCCGTGCCCTCCTGTTTTGTGTGGTCACTGTTAAGCCATGTCAACATTTTATATTGTTTTTTTTATAGATATAATAAGAAAAAAATGAATAGTAATATAAAATGTTGACGTGGCTTAACCGTGACCACACAAACATGAGGGCATGGGAAGGACACCGAAAGTGGAGGGCAGACAATCCTTATCCCAAAAATATAATCCCAACAAATTTTGTAACCAATGGAGTAGTTGGATTTGAATGCGACATCTTCCAATATTAAAAACAAAAGTACTACTTGAGCAAGAAGAATCAAAGAGGTTAACTCGAAGCTCATTTGTTGGCCGGAAGAAGTTCAGCTTGATCCCATTCCTTACTTCAAAACAACTCTCATTTAAGCAATCAAATGAACTTTGATTTCACCGAAAAAAAAAAAAAACAAAAAAAAATTCCCTTGAAACAACCCTAATTAAGTATAAGCTCAATTTGTTCAAAAAGAAGCTAATGGACACTGACCTATAATAATTTTAGCTCATTAATTAGTAGGCGTTTGAAAATTGTAAAATCAATGAAATATATGCAATGTTGAGTATGGCTCAATTAAGGTCCACAAAAGAATCTAACATGAAAGGGACTAGCATCTGGCGAATATAGGAAAAGTTTTGCACTCCAAGTCCATGTCAACCGCAAAGACCAAGAAGAAGAATGCGGAAAAGTCTTTGCTTTCACTGTTTAAGATCATATAAATCCTCTGCAAATCTTTGTTTTCGTTGTGTTAAGGGCCACACAAATCCTCCCCTTAAACTACTTAGGTAAATCTTTCTTTTTATGTGCTAGAACTCTATAAAGAAATACTCTTAACAATTGTAAGTTTTATACAAAAACACTTCAAGGGTTTAATGATATGTTTACTTGAAGTCTGAAAAGGCATGAATCAGTATCAGAAGGAATGACATGTTCACATATCACTCCAGTATTTCACATCTTAAAATGTTTTTAATATTCAATATTTTACTTTGTTATATAATATGAGTTTCTTAGTAAGAGAAGATAAATCTATACGGATATGCGATGGTAAAACTTTGTCTTCTTTTACCCATTTACTTATAATGTATTTTCACCATAAAACTTTCATATTCTAAACCGCACACTCTTTTAATCTTCATTTAAAGATCATCTCTACAAAAAATCATTCGAATAAGATATTGTTTAATCATCTAAATGTATGAAATAAATCAATGATTCATCGTGAATATGCTACTTGGTACCTACATTGTTGATTTATTTAACACATTTGGATGACTAAACAATATCTTATTCTACGGATTTTTTTTAGGGATGATCTTCAAATAAAGATAAGAGATAGAATGGTTCCAATCATGAAATTTCTCCAATGAAGATACATTACTTGCAAATAGAGGAATGTGCTCAACCCCTAAAAGGGGAATACAAGTATTATCTATAGTTAAATACATGAAATTATGTTTACAATTTGGCCTATTGTCAATATTTTCCTTCCACCTAATTTACCAAAATGTATTGCTTCATTTATGTTTTTTTTTTAAACAAAAATAATAAAAGTTGGGTTGTTGTTGGTTTAAAAATAATAAAATAATAAAATAGTATTTAAATATGCTAGCATTTAAGTTAAGGTAAATGGAATGCCTTTGGAAATAGCAAAAACTATTTTTGAAGGAAGCTTCAATTTGACATTTCTTTGTCCATATCAGCTTAGTCTTCTTTTCCATGTTAGCTTCCACATCTCGGTTGGAGTAAATGATACGTCATTTGTTACTGTTGTATGCATAGGTGGCAAAGGAGATGATCTTAGATCATAGTGCCTTGTGGTTGCACATCCACATCCTAACAGCGGAGACGAGAGTTCTATATTGGTGAAAAAAAATTCTTCTTTTTTTAAAAAAAAAAATATTATTAAGGGGAGGGTTTCAAAATATGACAATAATTAAAGGGAGTAGGAGTTTGAATCTAAGACGCATGAGTGAAAAACCAATACCCTATCTAATAAGATGTTGGACCATGCAGAGTTTCATACTCTTCTTTAGAGTGGGTTGGTCAAGTCTCTTTGATTTTAAAAGTGCCTAACATGACCCCAAATGGTTGTTAAGGGTGACAATCTTTCCTTGCAACCTTTTATTTGTCCCAACCTTCTGTTAACTACAGACCAACTTGATGGTAACGAAAGTTGAAAACCGTAATGAGTAAACATTGGTATACACTTCTATTTAGAGGTGGGCATAAAAACCGTTGAACCAAGTTTAACTATATAAAAAAAATCGAAAAAAACAAAAAAAAACGTGTTGATCAAAAAGTCAAAATCAAGTTAAAAAATACAAACCAAAGTGGCTCTAACCGGTTTCAGTCCCAGTTTTGTAGTACCAAAAACCGGTCTAAACCGAACTAGGATATAAATAATTAATTATTTTATTATTTGTTATATATATGTCACCCAATGACTAGTTAAAGCCAACCAATGTATGTTGTTTGCCCTAGTGCAGTTACATCGAATTCTTTCTCAATCAGGGTACCTCTCAGAGTCTCAAGTCTCGACTCAAATCCTCTCACTACTCTTGAATCCTGATTTGAGTCACTCATTCTTCCTCTATCACAAACCTAAAATGCCGCCCGCCCCTCAGTCCTCTCACTTTGAGTTGATTCATCTTTGTCCTCTGTGACTCTGTCAGCCGCCCGTGGACCGTGACTCTGGCTCGTCCAGAGCATCTCCTCCACTCCGTGCGTCACAATCTCTCATAGTGAGAGTCTCACTCTGTGCTATTTTCCTCATTGCCTATCTCTTACTCTTTGTTGATTTTCTTATTGGCGGGAGTTTATTAAAATTGATCTAGGTTTTTAAATTGATACGCGTTATCAAATTGATCTGTGTTTTTGAATTGATCAGGAGGAAGAAGTAGGAAAGATGCATAGGCACCCATATCCACAATCGAGATCCACCAAACTAGGGATAACAACGATTCAGTTTGGAGACGGAAATGTTATATTTGTCCACAGAGCCACGAAAACTAACCAAATTCATAACCCCAAATTAACCATCGGGGATTATCCATAACCATACCTACTAGGTAACAAATTAGAGCATTGAATTTAAAATGTTGATGATGTTGGCTAATATTTGATCTCTCCCATAAGCACCATTGAAATCTCATTAGCTTTGATTCAAAACTTTTGAACTTTCGCAAGTGGTCCTCTACTACAATGGTGGACAGAAGTAGGGATGTCAATTTAACCCGTCAAATCCGATCCCCACAAGTAACTGATCTGAATGGTTCGGTTTCGGGCATAAAATTTTGGGTATTTTACGGTTATGGGTAACCGTCGGGTAAATTTTTCGGTTTCGGGTTCGGTTATGGTTATTGAGGTATTTGCCCCAAACACATACCCGAAACCGAACCATTTCATCTATGAATAAAAAAATATAAATATTTATTATATGAAAAGGGGTTGTTAATAATCATGCATGATTAAATATGAAATTAATTATTTACTTTTATATCATTAATAATAGGAATTGTATGCTTATAATTTTCAAGAGTGTAAATGTTTTCTTAGTAATATAAATTTTTAATATTACTTTTTAGATGCATTGTATCAATTGTATTAATAATATCATTTTTTTAATATTCTTCATTTAGTTAATAATACAAATAAATATATAAATATCATAACGGGGGAAACCGTTCCTCGATCAAAAATCTGTCACACGACGAGTTCAGTTATGGGAAAAATCCATTCGGGGATTCTACGGGTTCAGGTTTGGAAAAAATAAACGGGTTCGGGTATGGGGATGGCACATCCGAACCCAATCTGCCCTGTTGCCATCCCTAGATAGGGGTGTTGGCCTTGCACCACGATATGGGTTTGAATCTCATTGGTTGCCTAATCTATCATATAATCTAACAAATCTATCGTTAGACCAAAAAAAAAGCTTTTGAAATTTCCCAATCATGTCTCACGGCCTAATTGTTCTAGAAGTGTCACAAGTCGAGCTTAAATCCATGCTACGAACTGGAGAGTATAAAAATTTACGATCATGCCATGCCACCCCATGAAAATCATCATATTTATCATGCCAACCCGTATTATAATACTAATACATTAATTCGAGTGATGCCAAGCATGCAACACACTTAAATGAACTCAAGCCACATACCGAGGCTTGCCTAGTGGTTGTGGTGTGGATGGTTACAGAAGTTCACTGGGCCTACATGGAATTAGAATCGTGAAAGACTTTTGGGCTACTTGGGGGCACCAAAAGTCCAAGCCCTTGATTTTGGCTTCATGTGGGAAGGCTTGAGAGATAATAGCTTTAACCTTACCCTTTTCCCTTGCAAACCAACTAGAATACTTGGGAAACAACCAAAACCCAAAGCCATGCTAACCAAATCACATGTTTACCTAGAGTCGCACACCCCTCTTATTGTATAGAAAATATTTTTTTCTTTCCAAGCTCATGCAGGAAAAAAAGGAGAGACAGCAAGGAGGAACGTTACTATAGATAAAGTCGTGATGTGGGAATTGATCTAAGAAATGTGTTGTGGGATTTTTCTAGGAAAGATGATGTGGGACTTGATTTAGGAAAGGAGAAACTTTGAGCAGTGCACTCAAACTTGCTTCATGGGGCCCTTAACCTCCACAACGTTATATCAAAAAGGAACCTAGAGATGCAGCCATAGAAAGATGAAGGGAAGACTTAGCTGATTTGAAAAGGAGAAGAAACTAAGATATTCCCTAGCTAAAGCATGTAAGGATCCCTGCTTTCATAAATATAAGGCATCGATACGCTGTAGAGGGGACATAACCACGCATGGGGAGGAATAACGACAAGGGCAAGAATACGCCACGTAGAGCAAGCTTTCTCTAAGTACAGGAAACCCTAGTTCTTTAAGGATAAGCCTTCATTTCATCTTGAGCCTTCCAATAAGCCTCCATAACTCTTGCAAAACCATCAAACCATTAGCAACCCTAGATTAGCTACTTCGAAACTATATAACCAAGAACAACCTCTCTTTCATGCCAAACTAGTGGGCTTTTAGCTTCCCACCATGCATCATTCATGCAAGTCATAATTTTTTGTGATTACTCATTTGTTCTCTGTGTTTTTTAATTTAACAAATACTTCTCAAAGCTAATATAATCAGAGCAACAAACACCCATTAGTGCCTAAGGAAACACTCCCCAAAACCTAAGGAAACACTCGCCAGCGCCAAGGGAAACATTCCATCATCACTTAAGGAAACATTTGGCAGTGCCTAAGGAAACACTCATCAGCGCCGAGGGAAACACTTCATCAACACCGAGGAAAACACTCTAGTAGCATCTAGGGAAACACTTCATCAACGCTGAGGGAAACACTCTAGTAGCATCTAGGGAAACACTTCATCAACGCTGAGGGAAACACTTCAACGGTGTCTGAAGCATCTGACCACCATGGGAAACACTTCATCAATGCTGGAAGCACAAAACACAACATCAAACCAAACACCCAGGAGCTATTGTAAGAAGAACAAAGCATTCCATATGACTTACTTTTCCTTCGGGATGCTTTGGGCCTAGTCTTTACTAACTAAGAAATAAGCAATGTGGAGGTTTTGGCTCGTATCTTTTCAACACAAGCCCATCAAAACCTTCGACACAAAAACCCCCGAACAACTTCAAACAAAGCATAGAACCTTGAAAACTTCAGACAATTGCAAGTCTAAATTTCGAAGTAACACTGTTAAAGGAGTCTCACTTAGCCCATCCTGTATTAAATGTTTAGTAGCATGGGAGATTTGAACCGTAATAAGCACGGGCACATAGCGAATAGGACGTCCAATGCACCATCCGGACTTCTGAAAGTTTGTACAACTAACAAAGTTGTGTTTATAACATTCAAATTGGGCTCTTTGCCATTCAAAAGAATAGTCAAAAGGGCGATCCGAAAATGATCTGAAGATGGCACTGAACTCCGACCCTGAGTACACTATTTTTCTCCCGAACTAGCAAACTAAGTCTAGTATGTACAACAACATCGTATGTTAGCAAGGCCAAATAGGGCATCTAGACTTGGCAATCCTCATGAGGAATACTATTCCAATGGAGCTCTGATACGCATAAGTGTTTTGACCAAGCCAGTCAAGGTATTCCAATCGAAGACGCTGAGGTTCGACGAATAGAGTCTAACAAAAGGATTCAAAAAATGTTTATAACCACATGTTGACGACCATGTCTTCAAAGGACTTTTGTTTAAGATTCATTGTAGACAAACATGCGATTCAGACTAGGAAATAAACATTTCTTTGGTAGCACATTGTAAGTATTGAAATCCTTGGCCCATGAGCTAGGGCAAGGCAAGAAGATTAATTCATTTTTACAAGTTATCTTTAGGTACGATCCAAAACTCTTAGTCCGATAAATGTGTTTTAATAATGTGGTACTTCAAATATTGCAATGCGAAGCTTTATGAGTGCCAGGTTTGAGAGGAAATTTTTTTTTTAATGAACATTTCAGAGAGGGCTTTTGAGCTCTGTACAAGGCCTACAAACTTACTCGTATTCTACTCTGTCACTTATTTCTTCTAGAAGTTTGTTTACTTTAGAAAAGTTTCTCGGATTAAGATTTCTCTAGGAACAAATATTATATTACTGCCAAAACGCAAATTTGGATCATGGAAAGGATAAGCCCTCGTTCAAGCCAAGAAACACTAAGGTTGATCTCCTTTTACAATTTTTTACCCTTAGGATGAAGTTAAAGGCTCTGTAGATATGTCGGGCACTAGGCCGTTATTAAAGGTCTGCAATGCAAGTAACTTCTCTTTGATCAACCTCATGGCGAAGCTGTTCTACTTCTAATTGGAGAACATCCAACACTTCACCCCAAAAACAATATTCACTTCGACTTATCTCTCAGATTTATCAAGGCTTAATCTGCTTCAGCTTTGGATCAACGCTTTAACCTAAACTCCTTCATTACCTTACAAGGTCCTCTTGTTAATCCTTAGCCTTCATCTCCTCAAACATAGCAGTTTCGATGTATTTGTATCTCTCTACCTCATAGGAGTCCTTTAAAGCTTGTTGTTCGGCTTGAATCATCATAAGCTCTTCTTATTGGACCAACAACCGTTGCTCAAACTCTAGCCTCACCTCTATCTCTTGAGAGGTTATTTGCTCAAGTTCTCGGATCCGGCCTATTTAGAGGAATAAGGCCACCTCCGTCTATACATTGGCCTAACAAACATGAGTTATAAAGAAGAATATTGGTACTAAAATATACTATAATTAAAGAGAAAATGGAATGGAAGATTACCTTGTAGCAACTTCCATAACACTGCATCAAGATATCCTCAAGAGACGTGCAGACTTCTTTGTAGCCCTATAGGCAATTGCGGTGCCCAGGAAAGCCCGAGCGTAATCCGTGCTCTGAAGTGATAAGCTCATATTTATACATATTTTACATCAAATTCTCTTGTCTTTTCTTAGTTATTTCCTTATATTTTTGTGCTATTTCCTTTGTTTTTGTGTTTTATAGAATTTTTCTAGCTAAGAAAATAAAAATAGCACTAGTGTGATTTTAAGTAATAAACTCGCCATTTCTACCTTGCTCACTTATTTTATTGTTGTAACTTAAGAAAACATTTTGGCAGAAAACAAAGGAAGTGGCGAGGCAACTGACAGAAAACAAAGGAAAAGAAAAAGAAAGGAAGCTGCCTTAGGCAGCTATAAAGAGAAGACAGTGGGCAGAGAGCACTGCGGAAAAAGCAAGCAAAAAAATATAAAAGGGCAGAAAGAAGGAAGCACTGAGAAAACAAAGAAAAAGGAGAATAAAAAAAAAAGTCAGGAAAGGCAGCTGCCTTAGGCAGCTGGCGTGCGGAAAGAAAGGAAAGCAACGTGGGAGGTCAGACGAAGCACAAAGAGGACACACGGAAAATAGAGGGATGTGAGGGCAGTACGGAAAGAATGAGCTGGAGAAATTGTTAAAGAATATAAGGTCTTCACAGAGGAAGAAAGCCGGAGGTGGTGTGATCTGGTGGGCTTCATGGAGGGCGACTAACGTGCGGCCTTGCGGGGGACGCAACAGGAGCGAGAGACGTGAGGTGCAGAGGGTAGCGGAAGAAACGAAAAAGAAAAAAAAAAAGAAATAAAAGGCAGCAAGAAGCTGCCTGGGAAGAAAGGAGAGCCAGCGGGGATTGGGAGGAAGCGCTGCCTGGAGGCAGCGAGGTGACGTGCTGGCAGCTGAGACGCAGGAAGGCGCGGGGAGAGAGCAGGTCAGAAGCAGAAGCTGCCTCGGGGAAGAAGAGTGGACTGACAGAACTCGCGGAAAAGACGGAAGGGGCAGCGGGAGAAACTGTGCAGGAGAAGAAAGGCTGCCCTTGGCAGCTGGAAAAATAAGAAAGAAGTCGCGGGACAGAAGGCAGCTTAAGCACAGAGATGCAATTCCTCATTTGGTTTTATTTTTCTTAAACTCATGTTTAATTTAATTTGCTTTTCAATTATATTAAACATGTGTAATTAATTTCTGTTTAGTTAGAGGGGAATTTGAAACCATGGATAAATGTTTATTATGATTTGATTTACTCCAGTTATGAATTTATGAATATTGGATGTGGTTTATTTTTCTGTGTTGATTAAGAACTTGTTTATGTATGTGGGTTGAGGGTCGACACTTAATTTGCATGCTTAGACTTGATGCTAGGATATAAGGGAATTTCACCTAATCGTTATGAACTTATATTCATGAGTAGTAAAAATCGCTAGTCACGATTGTGTTTAGTAAACCCTAGGTTGGATTAACATGCGTATTCCATAGTTATGAATGCCTAGTCGATGTTTATGATTTTCATAGAACTTAATGATTCTTGCATGTTTCTCTATTATGCAATTCATGTAGGGAACTTGTAGGGAATGTGTTGGGTTGTCGTATGCAATCATCCAACCCAATAACTTGTGGAAAATCTGAAGGTTAATTTAAGCGGACCTAATTAACTTGGAGCGTTGTCATTTATTCGTTTGTTGAAATCATAACTGGGAATCAAATTGTATGCATTTATTCATGTGTGGATAAGGAACCCTCTAACTAGTGTCTCATCATTTTATTTCTATAAAATATATTTTCTTTGAAGTTTGTTTTTAAATTTCTGTTTTAATTTCAATTTCGTAAAAAAATCAATCCCCCATTTATTTTAAAGTGTTAGATTTGTTAGAAATCAATTTAGTTTGTGTTTTCTTGAGTCTTGAATTATTTTGAGTCTTTGGATTTGTTTTGGTTTATTTGTTAGTTTTATTTTGAGTGATTCTAGTTTTTACATTTTTAATTTAATTTTACTTTGGTTAGCATCCCTAGTTAATCCCCGTCCTAGAACGATCCCTACTTACATCATTACTACAATTGTCACAAATAGGGTTTAATTTGTGCGTTAATTTATTTTCGCATCATGAAGATTGTTGGCATTTACTAGAAGGGAAACATATTTAACTAAAGGCTTAATCACAAAATGAGGTTGCGCCGTTCCTTCAGACTTGGTTAAAGCTGCAAGCTGAGGAATACTGCTCTTGGGGAGCGCCTCCACAAGTATTGTTGATGGAAGAACAAAGATAAAGGATGACACAAAAGGAGAAGTTCGAACTCCACTTGATTGCAATTGAGGAGCCAGTTGAAGTGTCAAAGATGAAAGTTCAAGCTTAAGCTTGAGTGGTTGCTAGGACGCTGGCCCTAAAAGTAGGAGGGATGAAGTTTGCGGTTCGCTAACCAAGGATAGTGGGGTAGGTATTCCAAGGCTTGAGGATCTCTTCCTCTCAGTAAGATCTCTTTAATCTTCCTTAAGACCATTAGGCATAGTATCCATAATTTGCAACTACGGTTGAGAAAGAGCAACCAATGATCACGAGGATGAGCTGTCAAATCGTTTCTGTTTTCTCGATTTAGAGGATTGGGAGGCTTTGGACTTAAAGAAATAAGTCATTTTGTGAACATTATGGGCCTCAACCCATTCCGGCTCTTGTATAAGAAACCTTGAACAATGATGAACAACAGGGTCTTTCCTTCGATTGTTGAAGCGATCAGAGGAGAGCAACCACTTCCAATTACGATGTTTGGTAGGAATCTGCATTGCACAATGGATCAACTTCGGACGACACACACCAATGTCCTCCAACTTATTGATGAATTATGGGTCAGGAGAAATGAGGGCCCTAACCCGACTCTTTCTATCACTCCCTCCCAATTTTCATTAACGACTAGAATGTCTTTAAACCAACCTTTGTCTTGCTAAGGGACATCCAAATGTACGGCTCTTAGATAAGGCTGGGTTTAGCTGAAAAGTAGTGATGGTTGTCAAAACCCTTCCTAATATTGTGCAGCACTCTGAATTATTGGATGCCCAATTTCGTTCCATACCACTTGCTTAATAGTTCAAAGCTTGTGATGAGTCTGAATGCGGCTAAGGAAAGATTGGCGATAGTATGTCGTAGCACAACATAATACTTTTCAAGAAGTTAGGAAAATGGAAGCATAAACCCAAATCCAAGAACCAAAGACAAATCTTGGTACATGGACACCGAGAATCAAATGACAGTGGAGCTCCAGGCAATCTTTGATGAAGGCTTGGCCTTCTTCCCGGCTGCGAACCCTTGTCAACGGAAGGTTGTAATGCGAAATTTTGGGTGACCTGGTGTTATTTCTTGAGGATGCCATTGAAGGAAGAACAAAAGAATTTGGGGAATTTTTTGAATTGTTATACAAATGAAGTTGGAGCCTTTTTGAATGATTTGAGGGTTTTGGTGAAATGAAATAAAAGGGTATGAGTTTATATGTGCATCGTATAGTAGACTCATCTAGCTATTAAATACAGACCGACTCACTTTGGGGTCCCAATGGTTAACATTAGTACAGAATATCAAAGGTAATTTCTTATTTTTCGTGCACACGTAACAAATGCTCAATCTCATCACGATACTTGAGATCACTCCTTCGAATCCGAAGCGACTCAACTACTCCACCAAGAATTGGATCAACACACGATGATAGAAGACTAAATGGTACATATTCTAGCTTACTCCGAAAGGCATGGTCTTTGAGTAACAATTCATCCTCAAGGGGAACAAGTTGCCACTCAAATGCATAGTTAGGGGCAAATATGGGACCATGAATTTCAAGGGCCAGAGTAAGGCCCATCCGAGTACAGTCAAGGTTCTAAAAGACGCTCGGCGCTAGTTGGGCGATAGGTTGGAGCCTAGCGCCTAGGCGGATTTATGTCAATGTTGTTATATACAATAAAAATCAATAACTACTTACCCTTAAAAAGAACTATACTTGTATTTTTCTTAATTTTTGGTTGACAAAAAGTGCTATTAATATATAGTAAAGATATAGCCAAACACAGTAAAGAAAGTACAAATATTTTTGTGAAAGACAGCGGTCTTAAAGAGAAAAAAAATATTAATAAAAATGAAAACGCAATGGGAAATGAAAAGTCATATGAAAGAAGAAGATGGTGGGCTCTTAAACGAAAAGTCATATTAACAAAAAAAAAAAAAGGATAGTAGGTTCTTAAATGACGACGTACAGAAAGTCATCTTCTTCTTCAAATGCACCATCGTTTGAATCTAAGAAAATCTCTGATTCAGGCATAGGTTTCTACAGATGTCCATCTAGTCATGCCTAGTCCCGCCTAGTTCCACCTAAGAAGCCGCCTAACAAGCTTTCCGATTTTTCTTCTGATTATGAATGAGTTGTGGCAGCAGCTCCTCGCCCAGCTCTTAGGCGACCACCTAGGATGCTTTTTTATAGGAGCATATTTATGCGACTTAGTTAGCTTGTTCTCTTGCATTTACGTAGTTAGTTATTGTTTATTATAGTGATTTAAGCTATTTTCGTGTGTTTGTATGTTTAATTGGCAAAGATGTAAAGAAAGTGCATTTTGGAGCATTTTGGAGCAGTTTTGGGCACTAAATGGATAGCACATGTATGGGCCAAGGTGGATGGATGTTTTTGGAGTTCAAAAGCCTAGGAATATGATAAAGAGATGAAGAAATTAAATTCAAGACAAAGCAGATAAGGAATCAGCTCAAAAGAGGAAACATTATCCAAAACCTTATCCAACCTTATCTTATCCAAACTAACCTTATCTTTGTTGGAAGTATACCCACAAAGCCACTCATTTGATGTAATAGCTTTTGGAATACTTATTGTATTAAAATTTTATATGTTTAATGAAGGGCAAAGCTTATTGTTAATCACTATTTATTGTATCATGTGTTTAAGCAATAAGGGAATCCAAGGAATGTATTTGATCTAAGAGATAAGTGATTTAAGTAAGTTAGATTATCGAGACCTTTCTCTTATGTTCATTCCTAAAACGTTCCTAGCCATAGGATTGCCAATTGGGCATTGACAATCCGCTAAGGTTAGTATGTGTTATGTCGACTCAAGCGCGAGTATGACTAGTCTCAAGTCATTTAGTGTTGGACACTAAGGCAAACACATAGGTGCTCAAAAGAGTGATCGAGTACACTGAACAACGATCAAAAGAGAGTTCGAACATACATGTCATGTAAGAACTCGAGAGTTGCAATATGCAAAGTAGTTCTTTGACCTGAGGCATCATAGATGTCTAACGGTTAGGTTCTTGATCTTTGATCATGTTAAAGGCATTCCATTGGAATGTCCACGGCATTGTTGGGGTCAAGCTATCTAGTCGTGTAGGCATATGAATGCACAACAAGGGATCTCTAACCTTCCATGGTGGAAGGAGAATACTCTAAGATATGATTCGAAAGTCTTTGGCCAAAGCATATGAATATGATTTAGGAAGTTTGTTCCAAATCTTATTCAATAGAATCATATGGAGAAGTATCACATTGGATAGTAGACATGAAACAAACTATCACTCCAACAATGTGATTAAGAGTATTGTATTAGAGAAGGACCGTATTGCATTGTAGTTGTAACTGGATAGGTTCTCCAACCACTTCTACTTAGCTTAGGTAACCATGATATGCTGCTAGGTATCACTCATGGTTTGTGGAAGCCCTAAAGATTCGCAAACACTAATTTTAAGGGAGAATTGAAATGTGGTTTTAATTCACAATCGATCGTTAAGAGTAACAATCGCCCACTGCCTCGCTAAATGGAACCTAATGGATCGTACACCCAATAAGGATGTTGGTGAAGAAATTAAATGAAATGGATAAGCAATTAAATGGTTTAATTGAAGAATGGTCAAGATTAATTAATTAGTTAATTAATTATACGAAATGTTCGTATTGGGCTTATATGTTGGTTTTGGGTTTCGAGGCCCAAAAGCGTTTTGGTCCACAAGGCCCATTATGTTTAAGTTGTATGACAACTAAAACAAAATGGGCAAATTAGCCCAATAACAAGGTAAGGCCGGCCATAGGGTGAGGGGTTGCAAATTTGGATTAATTACAAGTTTGCCACTCACTTGAAATGAAGTATAAAATCAACTTTATAGCTTTATTTCTAATTAGGGGTTTTTCTTGGTGAAATGAGGTGAAACATTTTCTCTCATTTACACAAAAGAGGCCGGCCACTTAGAGAGGGATTAGCTAGCAATCTATTCTTCTCTAAGTCATCCATTTCATCTTCACAATCACATCCTTGGTGAAGAGACTTAGAGACATCAAGCTTTTGATGTTTTGGAGAACAAATCCTCAAATCCTCTAAGAAGCAAAGGAGCACTAAAAGCAGGAAAATCACAAGGAAGATCCAAGGAGCAAGGAGGTGACTTGAAGGCCCTCCACTTGGGTGAATCCCTTGTGTAATCAAGGATGAGCTTCAAGGGTAAAGAAACTCTAAATCTTTCCTTCTCTTTAATGTTGTTAAAGAGTTTATTGGTTCACCATATACTAGGCTTTGAAAGTCATGGGTTTTATGAATTGTTTTTGGATGCATGTCTACTTTAAAGTGTTAATAGTTTGCATATGTATTCAAATGTTCTTACTTGTTCTTAGCTAGGACAAAATTTTTCCTTCAATCTTATCTTATCCTATCCTAATCTCATAATACCTTAATTCTAGCTGCAATGAGACCTACATATTTAATTCTAGAAGCTATTTCTAGAAGCATTCCCTACTAGAAGTCCCAAATCAGCCACAAAACACATTGTTTCTAGAAACCCTACAAAGGTGGCGCATATTCCCTTCTAGAAGGCCTTGCCTTGCCTTGCAATCCACTCTATTTTCCCTCCAATACCTGCCGCACCCCTCTATCCCTTTTCCCTTTTGGATTCTGATTTATTAGGCCTTTTCCTTGTGGATTTGGGTTATACAAATCCTTTTCAGAAACTAAGTGGGCCAAAACCTTTTCCTTGGTGGATGTACACATTGTGCCGCACCCTTTAAACCCTAGACCTAATTCTGAGGGTTTTGTGATGCGAAAATTAACTAACGCACAAATTAAACCCTATTTGTGACAATTGTAGTAATGATGTAAGTAGGGATCGTTCTAGGCCGGGGATTAACTAGGGATGCTAACCAAAGTAAAATTAAATTAAAAACGTAAAAACAAAATTTAAAACACTAAGCTAAAATCAAAACACTTAACTAGAATCACTCAAAATAAAACTAACAAATAAACCAAAACAAATCCAAAGACTCAAAATAATTCAAGACTCAAGAAAACACAAACTAAATTTATTTCTAACAAATTTAACACTTTAAAATAAATGGGGGATTGATTTTTGACGAAATTGAATTTAAAACAGAAACTTAAAAACAAACTTCAAAGAAAATATATTTTATAAAATTAAAATGATGAGACGTTAGTTAGAGGGTTCCTTATCCACACATGAATAAATGCATACAATTTGATTCCCAGTTATGATTTCAACAAATGAATAAATGACAATGCTCCAAGTTAATTAGGTCCGCTTAAATTAACCTTCAGATTTCCCTAGATTCATTGAATTGGACGGGATACGCATCACAACCAAATTATTTTTATCAAGTCCCCTAACTATGGAATACGCATGATAGAGAGACATATCAAAAATCATTAAGTTCAATGGAAATCATAAGCATCGACTAGGCATTCATAACTATGGAATACGCATGTTAATCCAACCTAGGGTTTACTAAACACAATCGTGACTAGCGATTTTTACTACTCATGGATATAAGTTCATAACGATTAGGTGAAATTCCCTTATATCCTAGCATCAAGTCTAAGCATGTAAATTAAGTGTCGACCCTCAACCCACATACATAAACAAGTTCTTAATCAACACAGAAAAGTAAACCACATCCAACATTCATAAATTCATAACTGGAGTAAATCAAATCATAATAAACATTTATCCATGGTTTCAAATTCTCCTCTAACTAAACCAAATTAATTACACATTATTCATAAATTAAACCCTAAAATAAAACATAAGTTTGGAGGAAGAATAACACCGAGAGAAAAGAGTGCCCTCGGTTTCCTGCACAGTCCCGAGTTCCGCGTGTCCTCCTTCTTTCCTTCTGACTTGCGTCAGTCCCAGCACCTCTCCCTGCGCTGCTTTCCCTCTTATTTCCTGCTGCCTCTTGGCAGCTCCTTCTCCACCTGTCCTCCTCCAGAGCAGCTTCTGCTCGACTCCCCTTCTTCCGCGCTGAGTTCTTCGCGTCAGGCTGCCAAAGGCAGCGTCCTCCACCTCGCTGTCTCTCGCAAGTTCCGCGCGCCTCAATTGCTCTCTCTCTCTCGCTTCCCCGCAAATCTCTCCAGCTGACCTTCCTCCAGCTGACCTTCCTGCCTTCTTTTTCCACGTGTTCCTGTCTCACAGCTGCCAAGGGCAGCCATCTCCTTCCTTCCGCGCGAGACCCCCCCACTCCAATTTCCGCACCTCACTATATTTCTGCATAGCTTTCCGTCCCATTTCTCTTCATTTTCCACTGATCTTCCACTCATCTCCTTTCAGTCAAGCCTCTTTTCTTTTCTTTATTATTTCAGCTGTCCTCTTTTTTTCCAGCTTGTTTTATTTCTTTATTTCTTTTTCTGTCCGCTCCATTTTGTCTGCCAAAATGTTTTCTTAAGTTAATAAAATAAGTGAGCAAGGTAGAAATGACGAATTTATTACTTAAAATCACACTTGTGCTATTTTTATTTTCTTAGCTAGATAAATTCGATAAAACACAAAAACAAAGCAAATAACTCAAAAATATAAGAAACTAACTAAGAAAAGACGAGAGAATTTGATGTAAAATATGTATAAATATGAGCTTATCAAATACCCCCACACTTAGCTTTTGCTAGTCCTCGAGCAAAACAACGAAAACAGAAAAAGTAATAACATGAAAATTATTAGTTTCCCCCTATGTGACCCTCATAGAACTTCATTTGAGAACGCAAATCATCAAGAACCATAGCTAGCACCAAACATACTAATCCAAGTTCATCTTCCTTATTCAAATATTAGCAGTAATCTTTGAATCATCCTTGAAGTGTAGTGTGTGATAGCCATGCTAATGCAATTTCAAATTTTTATTTTTTAAAATCACCATATGCAAACTAGCGACCTTCTCACTGGATATACACTTAATCACACATGTGTTTAGTTTTAATGTGTTTCGCTCAAAGAATCAAATGTGAAAGTTCTACCATAAGCTTGCATAAAGATCACTTCTCCACAATCATAATTGCAAAACTTAAATCAAGAGGACTTTTATTGGACGTAATGAGGTTTAGGGCGAGGGTTATTGAAACGAAAGTATAGGTAAACACAAGTTCCAAGCTACATTGCAAGCAATTCTTTTGTTTAGATTTATAAGACTCAAGCTTTCTAGCTATTCTTCCAGTCACCTCCAACCACAACCATAAACTGAAACTTTAAACACTTTTTATTTTCTTCGTAAACACTTTCTTTTTTTTTTTTTTTTCAAGCAGAAACAAATATGAAAAACCCCCACACTTATTCTTTTGCCAAACTCCCTCCGAGTACTTCACAAATACTTCTCATAAGACAATTTCACATTACTCATTAGCTCGCTTGGAAATGGTAAGGGAAAAAAAAATATTTCAGGCATAAGGGTAGACATATCTGGTGATAAGAAATAAAAGGCTCACATATACGGCTCAAATTGGCAATCTAATGATATCATTTTTCTTTGGGAAACAAGGTTATTTGGGCCATGGTGGTAAACCTAATGCCTCTATCATTTTCAAGTTCATGCAATCAATGACAAATATTTCGAAAGATCGTTATGCAAGTTCTAGAGAAGTATCTCACATAAGTTCATCACACATGAAAGAATAAGAGTGTATGAAAAATGCACACACTTTCAATAGGCTCAAAAACTCACATAGGATGTATATGGTCACTAAATTCACATATGGAGCTTTAAATCATGCTTTAGTTTCACATCAACAAGGCTATGTGCGTTTAGTTTTTCAAAGATGATCAAACATGTACAAAACTAACAAGAGAATTAGGAATTTCACAAAACACATGTTAACTAAGTTCTTGATGATCATGGTTCAAATTTTATTCAATTATATCATTGGGTCGGAGAAACTAACAAAAAATCTAATTCAAAACAATAAGGAAAACAAGGAAATATTTTTGGATTTTTTAAATTTTCCGATTTTTTTTGTTTTTTTTGTTTTTTTGTTTTTTTTTTTTTAAACAACAACTTAATTAAGAAAACACAAAGTAATAACATGGAAACAAATGAAACCAGTTCAACGTCGAAGGTACAAAATTTTCTTAATTTGGTCATTTTTTTACTCTTTACCCCCACACTTAAACTAGACATTGTCCCCAATGTCAGAAAATATAATAAAATGCAAATAAAAATAAAATAAATAAATATAAAGAAACAAAATAAAGCAATATGACTGAAAACTTCCTTAATTTGCAGTAAAATCAAGCGATGACCCCCAAGCTAAAATTCTGCAATCAACTTCAAGGGTGGAAATAACCAAAAGTTCCTGCAAAGAAAAGAAATAATTCAGTTAAGTAACACAAGAAAATGTAAAAAAAATTGCAAACGAAAAATTGAAAATCACGATAAAAGACAATGAATATAACTAATAAGTGATCATTGGTCCTGTTTGGTGACTTTCCACAGCTTTGAACTTGAACTGGCCTCGGGAACTTCTTAGCAATGAAAATGAGACTTGATTGGTGGTGGTGACTGATGCGTCCATATGTTGTTGAAGCTTCTCGAGCTCTTGGTTTCAACTCGGACTCCTTCTGCCGGGTTGATTGAGTCTGCAGGCTACATTCTTCTCTTTTTGTTTCTTCTGCATGGCAGGTAGGCACGAGGTAGAGGTGGTGGTCTGATTCTTTGTTCAATCTGTCCAAGTGCCGACCGATTGCCTTCTTTCTCCTTGTCTCGCAGGCAAGAGCAAGGGTAAAGGAAAAACATGCCATGAGATATCTTTGCCTTTGACTCTGATGATATGAGATACTTTTGCTTTTGAAGAAGTATCGTTCCACAGGTGTATTCTTGAACTGGGCTGGGGAACTTCTTAGCAAGGAAAATGAGACTTGATCTTGAAGATGAAGCAGCACCTTGTCTCCACATGCTTCAAGGTATCATTTTCACTTGCCTTATCTGTTCTCCAGGCAGATGTGGCGTCTTCTTCGGAAGTACATCAGCGGTTGAAGATGAGCACTCGAGAGCAATGCTAGGTAAGCAATCAGGAAGGATTTCCAGGCAGTCGGTTCTTAGATCGGAAGATTGACACCGAATGCTGGCTGATTGCTCGCTTTCTCCTTGTCACAAAGACAAGGAAAAGGACAGGGAGAAAGCATGATATGAGATACTCTTACTTTCAACCTTCATGATATGAAATACTCTAGCTCTTGATGACTTGTTTGCAAAGGTATCCCAGGGAATGAGAAACACAGAGTAACTCGAGAGGCTTCGTTGGGAATGCATTTTCGAAGACGAAGAAGTGTTGAGGGGGTTTGCCTTTGCAATGGATGGCGAAGGTAGACGTTTATAGGTGATTCTTCACAACCGAAACTGTTCCTTTACCCCTGTCGGCAGCCGGTGGATGGATGAACAGTACAAGTTACGCGCTTTCTGAAAAAGCTACCCGTAATTTGCGCAAAGCTGACAGCGCGCTTGACGAGTGACGACAAATCTGGAAAAGCTGCTCGCCTCGTGATTCCTGACCGCTCCGTCTTTTGAGAGAGACGCCCGACTTTTGAGAACGGCGTCCGACTTTTGAGAACGGCGTCCGACTTTTGAGACGTAGTCCGTCTTTTGAGAAAGGAACCCGGCTCTTCGATTTGCGAGAGGACGCCACTTCGATTGCTTCTTTTTATAGCGGCACTCATTCGGTTCCACAGCACACCTGAATTGCCCAAAAACACTCCCGTCTTGCATTTTTTTCATCTTGATCAGTTCGACCTCTTCATTTTCTTCACATCTTCAAATATGTCTTGCCCTTCTGACCGTCGCCTTAACTTGAATGTTGGGGAAGATATTGATATGTCTTCTCCAACCAACATTTGGCAGCCGTCCTTCATATCCCCAAATGGTCCTCTTACAGTTGGGGATTCCATGATGATGAATGAAACAACCGCATCGGTGGTGGCCCGAAATTTGCTCACTCCTAGAGACACTAGGATACTTTCCAGACGGTCCGATGAACTGGCTGTTCAGGACTCTATGGCCTACAGCGTCCGAAGTGCAGGCTCAGTATCAAACATGGGTCAGCGCCTTCTTGCACGAACTCGTCAAGTGGAGTCGTTGATGGCTGAAGTGGCTAGTCTTCGGCAAGAGGTCAGAGTGCTTAGGCATGAGAATAAGGAGTTGCACATGCTCGCAACTAATTACTCAACAAGCATGAAGAGGAAGCTTGATCAGCTGCAGGAGTCCGAAGTGCGGATTCAGAGTGATCATCATCGGTTTATGACGTTACTCCCGAGGTTTATGTTGTCTTCGTCCTCGGGAGCTGCACCAAGTATTGAGGCTCCAAATGATCCAACTCTGGCGCTTCGTCTTTCTGGGGCTCCGTCGACCTCCGAGGCACCACCTACCAACGACCAATGAAAGCTATTAGTTCAAATTATTGTAAAATATTTATGCTTTTAAGTTTATTTAATTATATATATAAATATAAGTATTTTTTTTTATTTTTTTTTTTTTTTGTTTTTTTTGTTTTTTTTTTTTTTAAATTATGTGATGTTTATTATTATTATTATTTTTTTTTTATTTTTTTATTTTTTAAATATCAATGTAAAATAAGTAAATCAAAGTAAAAAGACTATGTTTAACTTTCTAAACAAAAATCACAACTAAATAAACAAAACAAAATGAAAGCAGTAAAGAGAAGGGATTAGGAATGCAAATCTGATTGTGGGTGATTCCTAGGCCTCCCTTCATTATTCAAATGCATGGGTTTATCCTTGAACGGACGGTGGTACTTGAAATGATCCGACAACGGTCTAAGTTTTAATGACGGTGCCTGAATCATCAAAATTAGATTGTTAGTATAACATAAAATTAAAAATGGAGAAGATGGCTTACTATCTTGTTCAAACTCAATCACAAACACCACGTCCTTGAAAGTTTCAGGGACTTTGCACTTAGCCAGATTGCATGTGATGATTGTGACATGGCCCTTGTTATCAGTCTCAACTTCTTTGGGCTTGATTGTCTCATGCACAGCCTCTTTTATATGTTCAACATATTCTCCGGCCACCTCCTTTTCTGGAATCCCTCTTCTTGGTGTGCAAGGTTCTTTGAATGTTTCAATATCATCGGGAACATGATTTGGTACACCAAGAATTTGGATATCACTTTTCACCTCTGGAAGAGCTTCCACAACATATTTTTCATTCACTTCTTCCTTGGGATTTAAAAACCTGCAAGGAAAAAGGACAATTGGCGGAATGGGGTTAGAATGAAATGAATTTTGAACCTCCTCACCTGAGTTGGATGGCATAAGGACTTGAGGGGTTTGTGACAAGAATTCTTCTAAACTGCCCAAGTCGTCATCCTCATCTTCTTCTTGAAGCGGCAATTCATCCATGTTTGGGTTATGTTTGGATGGTTTTGGGACAACCTCATCCTCCATATTACTTCCCAAAGTGATGGCTTCATTGATTTCCATTTCTCCCTTTGAATTTGCAAATGTGGAGTTGGAGAGTTCTCTTTGATCTTGAATCTGTGCCATGATCTCCATAATCTGCCCAACTTGCTTCTCCAATGCATCCATCTTGTTATCTTGATTTTCTACTTCCTGGTTCAAAGAGGTGATTAATTGAATAATATTATCATTATCAACCGACGAACCTGAATTTGGTTGGGGAGATTGTGGTGGAGGCTGTGGTGGTTCACATGGCCATTGATAGAACTCCTCACATGGCTGCCATTGTTCTTCGTTTTGTGAGCCCTGCGTCAAAGAAATGAGTCCATCAAGAATTTCATTATAATTCATGGGCATACTTGAATTCGATTGAAATTGTTGTGGGGGAGGTTGTGGTGGCTGCATAGATCTTGAATAAAACTCCTCATCTTGTTGCCAATATCCACTTTGTTGAACCTGTTGAGGTTCTCCCCACCTATGATCTGAATAATTTCTCCAATCCGAATTGTAAGCGTTGGAAAACATGTTGCCCCTTGATTGGTTATGACCTTGATATCCCCAAACATCTTCATTGGCAGAAAATTGAGGACTTTGATATCCTTGCCCATAGGGCACATCAAGTGTAGGGACACTTGGCATTGTGGTCCTTCCGGCATTCTGAGTTAATTGAGACGTGAGATTCGCCAATTGAGCTTGGATGGATGCAAGTGCCATGTCTCGCTCCATTTGTACCTAAAATCAAAGAAATAAAACTAAATCAAATATCAAAAGTTAAAAAAAAAACATAACAAAAAAATTAAAATAAAATAAAATAAAATAAACACAAATAAAAAAAATAAAATAAAAAATAAAACACAAACAAAAACATAAACAAGGGATTAGCAAGCAAATTTGCTAATCCCCGGCAACGGCGCCAAAAATTTGATGCGAAAATTAACTAACGCACAAATTAAACCCTATTTGTGACAATTGTAGTAATGATGTAAGTAGGGATCGTTCTAGGCCGGGGATTAACTAGGGATGCTAACCAAAGTAAAATTAAATTAAAAACGTAAAAACAAAATTTAAAACACTAAGCTAAAATCAAAACACTTAACTAGAATCACTCAAAATAAAACTAACAAATAAACCAAAACAAATCCAAAGACTCAAAATAATTCAAGACTCAAGAAAACACAAACTAAATTTATTTCTAACAAATTTAACACTTTAAAATAAATGGGGGATTGATTTTTGACGAAATTGAATTTAAAACAGAAACTTAAAAACAAACTTCAAAGAAAATATATTTTATAAAATTAAAATGATGAGACGTTAGTTAGAGGGTTCCTTATCCACACATGAATAAATGCATACAATTTGATTCCCAGTTATGATTTCAACAAATGAATAAATGACAATGCTCCAAGTTAATTAGGTCCGCTTAAATTAACCTTCAGATTTCCCTAGATTCATTGAATTGGACGGGATACGCATCACAACCAAATTATTTTTATCAAGTCCCCTAACTATGGAATACGCATGATAGAGAGACATATCAAAAATCATTAAGTTCAATGGAAATCATAAGCATCGACTAGGCATTCATAACTATGGAATACGCATGTTAATCCAACCTAGGGTTTACTAAACACAATCGTGACTAGCGATTTTTACTACTCATGGATATAAGTTCATAACGATTAGGTGAAATTCCCTTATATCCTAGCATCAAGTCTAAGCATGAAAATTAAGTGTCGACCCTCAACCCACATACATAAACAAGTTCTTAATCAACACAGAAAAGTAAACCACATCCAACATTCATAAATTCATAACTGGAGTAAATCAAATCATAATAAACATTTATCCATGGTTTCAAATTCTCCTCTAACTAAACCAAATTAATTACACATTATTCATAAATTAAACCCTAAAATAAAACATAAGTTTGGAGGAAGAATAACACCGAGAGAAAAGAGTGCCCTCGGTTTCCTGCACAGTCCCGAGTTCCGCGTGTCCTCCTTCTTTCCTTCTGACTTGCGTCAGTCCCAGCACCTCTCCCTGTGCTGCTTTCCCTCTTATTTCCTGCTGCCTCTTGGCAGCTCCTTCTCCACCTGTCCTCCTCCAGAGCAGCTTCTGCTCGACTCCCCTTCTTCCGCGCTGAGTTCCTCGCGTCAGGCTGCCAAAGGCAGCGTCCTCCACCTCGCTGTCTCTCGCAAGTTCCGCGCGCCTCAATTGCTCTCTCTCTCTCGCTTCCCCGTAAATCTCTCCAGCTGACCTTCCTCCAGCTGACCTTCCTGCCTTCTTTTTCCACGTGTTCCTGTCTCACAGCTGCCAAGGGCAGCCCTCTCCTTCCTTCCGCGCGAGACCCCCCCACTCCAATTTCCGCACCTCACTATATTTCTGCATAGCTTTCCGTCCCATTTCTCTTCATTTTCCACTGATCTTCCACTCATCTCCTTTCAGTCAAGCCTCTTTTCTTTTCTTTATTATTTCAGCTGTCCTCTTTTTTTCCAGCTTGTTTTATTTCTTTATTTCTTTTTCTGTTCGCTCCATTTTGTCTGCCAAAATGTTTTCTTAAGTTAATAAAATAAGTGAGCAAGGTAGAAATGACGAATTTATTACTTAAAATCACACTTGTGCTATTTTTATTTTCTTAGCTAGATAAATTCGATAAAACACAAAAACAAAGCAAATAACTCAAAAATATAAGAAACTAACTAAGAAAAGACGAGAGAATTTGATGTAAAATATGTATAAATATGAGCTTATCATTTTGCATACCTATATATATGTGTTTTAAGAGTTGGCCGAACAACCCCTTCATTCATTCACATACACATTCAGCCGCATCCATCCATCACCCACCACACCATATTTCATTCTACATCACAAGAATTAAATTGTGCCGCAACCTTGGGAGAAGGGGAGAGACTTGCCGTGGCTTTCCATAGGAGAAGGAGGAATTGTGCCGCAACCAACCTGCATCCATTGGGGAGTTTCAGAGTTCTTTCTTCCTTCGTTTGTTTCCATGTTTAATTTAATTCGTTTCTCAATTGTTATGAACATGTGTAACTAATTTTCTTATTAGTTAGAGGTGAATTCGAAGCCATGAACATAAGTTTTATATGAATTGATTACCTTCAGTTTTTGTTTCGTAAAACATGAATGTGGTTTACTTATCTGATTGATTGAGAACTTATTTGTGTATGTTGATTGAGGGTGCACACTTAATTTACATGCATGAATCTGATGCTAAATTATAAGGGACTTTCACCTAATCGTTAGGAACTTATAATTACAAGTAGTGGAGGTTGTTAGTCACAATCGTGTTAAGTAGATTCTTAGCAAGAGTATCATGCAGTTCATAGTTATAATTGCCTTGTCAATGCTTATGATTTCCATGGAACTTAATGATCTTTGAATGTATCTCTATCATGCTGTTCATATAGGGAACTTGAGAAGAATGATTTGGGTTGTCGCATGCATTCATGCAATTCAATGAATTTAGGGAAATCTGAGAGTTAATTTGTGCATTCACGATTAATTTGGGGCATTGTCATTCATGGTTTAAAGAAACAATACTGGAAATCGATTTATGTTGCATATGGTCATGTGTGGAGAAGGATCCTCTAACTAGCCTATTTCACCATTCAATTCACCCAATTTTATTTCTAGTTTGCTTTAGTTTACAATCTGTTAGTTTAATCAAATTCGTCCAAGTAAAACCCCCTTTCAATTAAGTATTTTAGATTAGTTAAAAAGGTGTTTCAATCTGTCCAAATTAGGTGTTTTGAGTCTCACTAGTGTTAAATTCGTCCAAATAGTCCTTAGAACCTGTTTTGAGTCTTTTTAAGTTAGTTTTGCTGTTTTGAGTGTTTTAGGTCAATTTAGAGTCTATTGAGTCTAGTCTTGTGTTTTTAAGTCTAGTTTAGTGTTTTAGAGTTTAATTTGAGTAGATTAGCAGCCCTAGTTAATCCCCGGTTTAGAACGATCCCTACTTGCTTAATACTAGAATTACATATTCAATAGGGTTTAATTTGTGTGTCCAGTTAATTTTTGCACCACTTTTTAGAACACTAAGTACGTTTACCTCATAAGTCTGGTCATGGACTTACCAACTCCATGCGGACCTGTACCAGACGAAAGCAGCGGTGCCACCATTACCCTATTTCGGGCACTAGGTGAAGTCCAAGCCACTTGGCTAGATGACCATGTTTGCTCTTCAAGATACGCAATCTGATCCAGATAAGGACTCAATTAGATTCTTATAAATCTTGGAGTTTTTACAATTTAAGAATTGGCATGCACCACAATTAATCATAACTCCCGAGAGGATGCAATAACTCCTAAGAGGATGCAATATCTACTTCTAGATATCCTTCAGGATTATCCTGGCTTAGAACAAGGATTCTATCCTAAAAGATCACTCTCTACAGTACAAATACACTCATATACGGGTTTGTCTCTAGTAACACAATCTTTGTACTTGAATTCTCTTGCCCATGGGTTAAGTCTAAAACAGTTCACCAACTCAACCGTCAGAGAAGCCTTTGGCCAGCACACACGCACCCGGCGGTCCTAGGCTTCCTCACGGGGTTGTTTATTGTTTTGTAAGTTGCTCGAGTTTGTGTACTTCCTCCGCATATGATGGTGTGCGAATTTGGTTCCAACAGTTAAGACACGTCAATTATAAAGTGATGGGATAAGTAGGTTTCTTTGTGAAGAGAACACAAGCATCATCCCCAACAATAATCTCCAACCTACTGATCTTTTGACAATTCTTTACTCTATGGTCTTTTATCTTCCTCAGCAGAGTTAAAGTAAAATGGACTATATGTGTGCCAGATTTTAATTTTATATTGTAGGCAACTATAAAGTAGAGAGAACTGTTCGGTCCCCACGATACCAATAACATTGTAAAGAAGAATAATGTGTTATTATTCAAGCTAAATCAAGAGTATCCGTCTTTTTTTTATATGAGAATCCATGAAATGATAGGAACAGTTGGACCGCGTGAGACGGAAAACTTGAAGAAAACACCATCGAGCATGTTCCCCCGAAGGCTACACAAAATCTAGCATGATTCAAGAATGACGTGTGCATGGTATCATTGACCCGTTCAAAAATATAATCCCAACAAATTTTGTAACCAACGGAGTAGTTGGATTTGAATGCGACATCTTCCAATATTAAAAACAAAAGTACTACTTGAACAAGAAGAATCAAAGAGGTTAACTCGAAGCTCATGTGTTGGCCGGAAGAAGTTCAGCTTGATCGCATTCCTTACTTCAAAACAACTCTCATTTAAGCAATCAAATGAACTTTGATTTCACCGAAAAACAAAAAACAAAAAAAAACAAAAAAACAAAAAATTCCCTTGAAACAACCCTAATTAAGTATAAGCTCAATTTGTTCAAAAAGAAGCTAATGAACACTGACCTATCATAATTT
Source organism: Malus fusca (assembly GCA_035220775.1). NCBI lineage: Eukaryota > Viridiplantae > Streptophyta > Magnoliopsida > Rosales > Rosaceae > Malus > Malus fusca. Next base: position 15,151,271 of record CM069066.1, on the reverse strand, counting down.
TAGCTCATTAATTAGTAGGCGTTTGAAAATTGTAAAATCAATGAAATATATGCAATGTTGAGTATGTCTCAATTAAGGTCCACAAAAGAATCTAACATGAAAGGGACTAGCATCTGGCGAATATAGGAAAAGTTTTGCACTCCAAGTCCATGTCAACCCCAAAGACCAAGAAGAAGAATGCGGAAAGTCTTTGCTTTCACTGTTTAAGATCATATAAATCCTATGCAAATCCTTGTTTTCGTTGTGTTAAGGGCCACACAAATCCTCTCTTTAAACTACTTAGGTAAATCTTTCTTTTTATGTGCGAGAACTCTATAAAGAAGTACTTTTAACAATTGTAAGTTTTATACAAAAGCACTTCAAGGGTTTAATGATATGTTTATTTACTTGAAGTCTGAAAAGGCATGAATCGGTATCAGAAGGAATGACATGTTCACATATCACTCTAGTATTTCACATCTTAAAATGTTTTTAATATTCAATATTTTACTTTGTTATATAATATGAGTTTCTTAGTAAGAGAAGATAAATCTATATGGATATGCGATGGTAAAACTTTGTCTTCTTTTACCCATTTACTTATAATGTATTTTCACCATAAAACTTTCATATTCTGAACCGCACACTCTCTTAATATTCATTTAAATATCATCTCTGCAAAAAATCATTCGAATAAGATATTATTTAATCCTCTAAATGTATGAAATAAATCAACGATTCATCGTGAATATGCTACTTGGTACCTACATTGTTGATTTATTTAAGAGTAAATTGTGGCTATGGTCCCTTAACTTTAACTCAATTGGAGCAATGGTCCCTCAACTAAAAATCCACTACCATTGGTCCCTTAACTCATCAAAACGTGCAGCAGTGGTCCCTCAACTAAAAATCCATTACCATTGGTCCCTCAACTTTAATTCAACTGGAGAAATGGTCCCTTAACTTTAACCCAATTGTAGCAATGGTCCTTCCAACATAACTCGTTTTGACAAAAAATTTGACGTAGTGGACAAAAATGACCATAATTACACACTTTGATGAGTTGAGGGACCCTAATTGTATAAATAGTCATTCCAACATTACTTATTTTGACAAAATTTTGATGAAATTGATGAAAAGGACTATAGCTACACATTTTGATAAGTTGAGGGACCAATGGTAATGGATTTTTAGTTGAGGGACCATTGCTCCAATTTGATTAAAGTTGAGGGACCATTGCTACAATTTACTCTTTATTTAACACATTTGGATGACTGAACAATATATGATTCTAAGGATTTTTTTTTAGGGATGATCTTCAAATAAAGATAAGAGATTGAACGGTTCCAATCATGAAATTTCTACAATGAAGATACATTACTTGCAAATGAAGGAAGCTCAACCCCTAAAAGGGGAATACAAGTATTATCTATAGTTAAATACATGAAATTATGTTTACATTTTATTAACTCTTCAAGTACGTGTTCTTAAGGGTGAGATGGCCCACCACAATGTTCTATATAAACAGCTGCGCAGAGGCTCAGAGCCATCAGCAGGAGACCATCACATGAACTACTCCAAATCACTAAACACATAGATTCACTAGTTCATAATTTGAGGGTAGTTTATATATTCAAGGTGAGAGTGAGGTCTTGAACCTGGGAAGGAGACAATCCACCATCTGCATAATTATAGGCTAATTAGTAACCAAAGCGATCACAAGGCAATGGCAATGAAGAAGAAAATGAAGAACCCTAGCAAGGGAATGGTTGCAGCAGCAGGCAACAAAAAAGCATGTTTTTGTAAACCAAATCTTTCAAATTATGCAAGTGTAATTCCAGCAAAGAGGAGGTCAGTGAAGCGGATGATGTTTGATTCCATGCTTCAATCTCTTGCCTCTTTTTTTCATCGCTTGTCATCGTCTTCCTCTTAAGACTTGAAGTCCAACAACAACAAGACCAGTCCCATATTTCAAGACCAATACTAGAATATTTTCATGACTGCATTCTCAATCTTCAATCTCTCGGCTAATGTTGTTCATGTATCGACATATATATTATCATGCTGTTCTGAAATTGTTGCAATGTACTTAGAAGCAAGGTCATAGTGTCTTCGTGGATATGTTTTCTGGTGTCTAGCTAGACTCAGGCTAGCCGCTACATTTCTGTAATGTCTCAAGTAATTAGAGTTTTAATTTTCTTTTAGATCAAATAAATTTTATTAAGAACGATATGGTACATAGTGCAAATGGTATATCAATATGCAAATGGTAAGGAGAGCAAATAGTGTCAATGCAAATGATATATCATTGACTCATTCAAATACAATCAAACATAAGGAGTTCGAACCGGAAGCTCTTCCATCATTATGAACAAAAGTACCACTAGAGTAAGAGGAATCGAAGAGGTTAAACTGAACCTCAGTTTGTTGGCCACGGAAGAAGTTCAGTTTGGTTGCATTCCTTGATTCCAAACCAATTCCATTTGCGCAACCAAAGAGCTTCGTTTTCACCACTGAAAAATCCCTTTAAAACAAACCTAATGCACCTTAATATGTTCGAACGGAATTAACTATCAGTCTTGATTGAACATTGACCTATCATAATTCTAGCTCATCAGTAGATCGTTTGAAAATTGTACAAATCAAGGAAATACAACATGGAGTATGCTCCAATGTCTACAAAAAAATCTAACATGAAAGTGACTAGCCTCCTGTGTACAAGGAGAAGGTTTTGCTAAGCATCCAATCAATAAATTTACAAGGATTATATGTTTCCCTACAAAGATTTTCTATCGAATAACTGAAGTCCATGTCAACCCCAAAGACGAATATGAGAATATCATGGAAAATCTTTGGTTTCATTGCTTTATTAGTCCCAGTTGCAAACAGTTATGAGGTCGTGAATCATGGGGGCTTAATTCACTACTTACTATTCTTGATCGGATGCTTTGACTTTGTTCAATATTGTAGATTAGATCAAAGTAGAATAAGGACCAAAAATAAAGAAAACTGTGTAGAAAAGAGGGAAAAAAATTGTGCTGAAATCACCTCCTATATTGTTACTGATTAGAAATGTCTGTAGCCAAATTTTTAAGCGTTAATTGATGCAATGCCCCTTGAAAGTACAACCGAACCCCATATTGTTTCTTAGAAGTAACGATATGGTCCCTTGACATTGTTTAGCATCCTACTTTAACTCATCACCGTTAAGTTTGTCTAAAAGTCGATTCAAGTCGTTAAGAATGACACAAATGGGACGCCACTGTTTAGAGGAATAGGAAACCGAACACGAGACCTTAATATGAAAGAAATTAGTTCGGTCTTGATTGAACATTGACCTATCTATTGACCCTGTAAATTATAAAACCTACGTGGCGCTAGGCTAAATAAATACTAAGCTAACTACATTCTTTTGTTAATGCGGGCATGCTAATTCGCAACCAAGCTCGGTTGGATGAATGAAATGAATGTGATGGTGCAATGGCGAAACGCACTGCTGACTTCTACACCTAGCAATTTCAGCTGTGGAAAGAACTACTCTAACACAAGCCTAGTGTTGGATCTCAATCTGGAGAGGGTGATTGATTTTAGTAACGTGTTTAATCAAATTAAAGCATGTTTTCCTATTTGGCATTGGACCCAACTACTCCAATTTGCATGCATATCAAATAAAACATAAAGAGGGTACTTGAAAGTAAAGAAGAGCTTATGCTCTTCTACAACACATTTCATCTAATCAAATTACAACCAAAATCAACACATTCCCATAGTTTAAACAAATTTGATAGATGGCCAATCACATAGCTCAATTATTGTAGGCTTAGGTTCATAATCACTCTTTCTTTAATTAATCAATCACATTAACTAATTAAACTAGAATGCAACACTATCATTTGGGTTTTGTATACATAGAATTGATTTAAATGGAGTTAAATGAAATGAAAATCTAATTCTCATTTAAGGAAGGAAATTATTTTGTCCTCTAGCTAATTTGGGTCAAAATGCAAGAACCTCAACCTTTAGGCCATTATGCAAAACACAAACTTTTGAGTTCACTTTGTAAAAACAGAATCATTCATAACTTCATGTTAGTATCAACAATTACAAAAACTTCATTCAAGGAGCAAAATAATTTTTCTTTTAGTGAATTTGGGCCTTTATGTAAAAGCATAAACTTTCGGACCAAAGGTGCAAATACACAAAAATATCAAAACTTTATGTAGTTGCAAGAAAGCCTCAAAAGTATCCCACTTGTAAAGGTAGATAGTTTTGAGGATGTCTACATCAACATTTTTGTTGATTTTCAAAGTTCAAAAGGTGAGAGAAAAGTGTGAGGAAAGATGATTGATGAGTGCAAGGTACAAAAGTAAACACACAAACCAAAATAAACACAAAGTAATTTTCGATTAAAACTCCCAAACCTTTTGTTCTTGCTAAGAACATGAACACAATAAGAACAATCAAGAACATTCATGAAAACCCATAAGAGTTTTATGAACATTTTTAACCCAATGAAACCCAAAACTCTTTCAAACAAAAGGGAATAAAAATATAGGCTTCTTAGGGGTTCCTTATGTCACTTTAAATCCCAATTAACAAGACAAACAAGAACCCAAGATCCACATCCCATGTTGGCCGAATCTCCACCCCCCCCCCCCCCACCCCCACCCTCTCTTCCAAACAAAGGCTCCAAACAATGGGTGTTCTTGATTAAATGCCAAAACGAACTCCGACGCTACAACCAACTTGGGCCTTTCTCCTGGGATTGAGGGGAGTCTATTGGTGGTGGGGATCGACAGTAATCGTTGTCAGAATCACCGGAAAAAGGTGAAACGTGCCGGACAAACTGGAACTTTATGGCTTAGATTTGTAAAATTGGGTTAGAAATTTAGAAATCGAACACCACATGGATGTTGGGCTCGCTGAGAGCATTCCATGGACACAAAGATCACCCAAAACGGAAGTCAGATGAGGGAGATATGGCCGGGTCGGGTCGGCGGGTCAAAAGGAAATCTGGTTCCCTATTACTCTTCTCTCTCATTTCCCCTCCTTTCCTCCCTTCCTGATTGGCCATCCCCTCTCCTTTTCTCACCCGCAACTCTTTCTTTTCCTCTCTCTCCTACTGCCATCTGGCAGCTTCTTCTTCTTTTTTTTTCTTTTCTTTTTTTCAAATAAAACATCTTTAATTTATTCATTATAACTTCAAACTACCTTTTGTTTGCACCCACTAGTTCGTATCGACGAGTACTACCCAAATATTGAAAGAAATCTGAAAAATCATGAAAGTATCAAATATCTCCATGAAGAATCCCGTTTAATACAATAGGGCCATTTTCATCTTTTTCACTTATCAATAAATTTTACGACGTAAATTATAATAATTTCCAATAACAAAATTTTAAAATTTCTTGATTAAATTTTCATAACCATAAATCGATCTATTTTTTATTTTCTCCACATATTCATATATTTTAAATTTTCAGGGTATTACACATACTCTGCTTCGTTTTTGCTTACCTTAAACCCAAGTTTCAAAGCCTATTCAAGTATAGATCCCTCTGGTGTTTGCAGGTATCATTCCTACACCAGCCTCATGTATGTTAGATGATCCATCTATTTAAAGCTTCCAAAGGGCGAGGATTTTCTGGAAGGCTTTGAGGACTTGCTTTGTCCGCTGTATTTCAATGTGCTGGTGTGAATTCAGCTACAAAGTCCACTAGCACTTGACTCTTGATTGATGTCTTGGGTCGGTATATTATCTCGTGTTACCCTAGTTCGATAGCCTATTTAGTGACTCTAGACGAAGCGTCGGGGCTGTGCAAGATAGATATCAGCAAATAATCCATCATGTAGAGTTTTCTAGTTGTTGTTACCAGTGCCATGATGAGTTTTCCATTTTAAGATATCTCATCTATGGTTCAAGAAGAGGTTTTGAAATGTAGTATACCGATTTCTGCTCCCCCAAGTCTTCTCAGATCAATGTTACGCTTACCACACAGTCAGATACAGCCAAGTACAAGTCTTCTCCGATAACCAGTTTGCATAACAGCAGGAGTTTGAAAATGTATTCTTTGAGCTTTGTGAAGGCTCATTTGCAGTCAGATACAGCCAAGTACAAGTCTTCTCCGATAACCAGTTTGCATAACAGCAGGAGTTTGAAAATGTATTCTTTGAGCTTCGTGAAGGCTCATTTGCATTCATCTGTCAAGAGTAGACCATTGTTCTTCTTTATTGTTGTAAAGAATAGTTTGCACTTATCGGTGGATCGTGAAAGAATCTGCTAAGGGTTATTACTCACCCTGTTAGGCTTTATATTTCCTTCATGGTTCTGGGTGATCTCATCTCTATGATGGGCTTGATCTATAGCCTGAATTCCACGCTTAGTAACCATGTAACCCAAGAATTTGCATGATGTTACTTTGAAGGTACGCTTTTCTAGATTCAGCTTCATGTTATACTTTTGGAGTAGGTCAAACGGGTCTTGGAGATGTGTTATATGGTCCTTCTTCTCTTTGCTCTTGACAACAATGTCATCCACGTAAACTTTCATTGTGTCTATGATCTTCTCCTTAAAGATTCGGTTGACGAGTTGCTGGTGTGTTGCCCATGTGTTCTTAATTCTCAATGGCATGACTTTGTAACAACATATACCTCGATCAATGATGAAGGATATTGCTTCCATGTCCGGCTCGTACATCTTTATCTGGTTGTATCCGGAGTAAGCATTCATAAAGCTTAAGAGTTTGTGTCACGCGGTTAAGTCTACCAATAGGTCAATCCGTGGGAATAGGTATGGATCCTTTGGGCAAGCCTTGTTCAAGTCCGTCAAATCCACACATACTCTCTACTTTCCATTCTTTTTTTTTGCACTAGCACAACCTGTTGGAAGTATGCCCACAAAGCCACTCATTTGATGTAATAGTTTTTGGGAATACTTAATGTATTAAACTTTTATATGTTTAATGAAGGGCAAAGCTTATTGTCAGACACTATTTATTGTATCATGTGTTTATGCAATAAGGGAATCCAAGGGATGTATTTGATCTAAGAGACAAGTGATCTAAGTGAGTTAGATTATCGAGACCATTCTCTTATGTTCATTCCTAAAACGTTCCTAGCCATAGGATTGCCAATTGGGTATTGACAATCCGCTAAGGTTAGTATGTGTTATGTCAACTCAAGCTTGAGTATGACTAGTCTCAAGTCATTTGGTGTTGGACACTAAGACAAACACATAGGTGCTCGAAAGAGTAATCGAGTACACTGAACAACGATCAAAAAAGAGTTCGAACATACATGTCATGTAAGAACTCTAAAAGTTTCAATATGCAAAGTAGTCCTTTGACCTGAGGCATCATAGATGTCTAATGGTTAGGTCCTTGATCTTTGATCATGTCAAACGGCATTTCATCGGAGTGTCCACGGCATTGTTGGGGTCAAGCTATCTAGTCATGTAGGCATATGAATGCACAACAAGGGATCTCTAACCTTCCATGGTGGAAGGAGAATACTCTAAGATATGATTCTAAAGTCTTTGGCCAAAGCGAATGAATATGACTTAGGAAGTTTGTTCCAAATCACATTCAAGGGAATCATATAGAAAAGTATCACATTGGATAGTAGACATGAAACAAACTATCACTTAAACAATGTGATTAAGAGTATTGTATTAGAGAATGACCGTATTGCATTGTAGTTGTAACTGGATAGGTTCTCCAACCAATTCTACTTAGCTTGGGTAACCATGACATACTGCTAGGTGTCACTCATGGTTTGTGGAAGCCCTAATGATTAGCAAACACTAATCATTAAAGGGAGAATTGAAATGTGGTTTCAATTCACAATCGATCGTTAAGAGTAACAATCGCCCACTGCCTCGCTAATTGGAACCTAATGGATCGTACACCGAGTAAGGGCGATAGTGAAGAAATTAAATGAAATGGATATGCAATTAAATTGTTTAATTGAAGAATGGTCAAGATTAATTAATTAGTTAATTAATTTTACGAAAGGTTCGTATTGGGCTTTTAAGTTGGTTTTGGGTTTCGGGGCCCAAAAGTGTTTTGGTCCACAAGGCCCATTATGTTTAAGTTGTATGACAACTAAAACAAAATGGGCAATAAGCCCAATCACAACATATAGGCCGGCCATGGTGAGGAGATGGTGAAAGTTTGCTTAATTGCAAGTTTGCCACTCACCTAAGAAAAATGTTATAAAAGCAACTTTATAGCAATTTTCTCGTTAAGGGTTTTCTTTGAGGAAAAGAGGTGAAACACTTTCTCTCTTTCTCTCTACAAAGAGGCCGGCCACTTAGAGAGATTAATCTAGCAATCTTTTCTTCTCTAAGTCATCCATTTCATCTTCACACTTAACCCTTGGTGTGGAGACTTAGAGACACCAAATCTTTGGTGTTTTTGGAGATCCTTTCCTAACATCCTCAAGGACAAAAGGAGCACAAAAGGAGAAGGAAATCACAAGCCATATCCAAGGAGCTTGGAGGTGACTTGAAGGCCCTCCACTTGGGTGAATCCCTTATGTAAACAAGGATGAGCTTCAAGGGTAAAGAAACTCTAAATCTTTACTTCTCTTTAATGTTGTTAAAGAGTTTATTGGTTCACCATATACTAGGCTTTGAAAGTCATGGGTTTTATGAATTGTTTTTTAATGCATGCCTACTTTAAAGTGTTAAATAGTATGCATATGTATTCAAATGTTCTTCAATGTTCTTAGCTAGGACAAAATTTTTCCTTCACAACCTTCGCTAGCCAGTTTGGGTTGTGGACTTCTACGATAAATTGGGCATCCTTTAGTTTGTCTATCTTTATCTTTATAATCTTATTGCGCTTTATTCCGTGATTCTGCTTACGTTGGATAACTGGTCTAGTAGTTGGGTCCAGGTAAAGAAAGTGGCAGACCACAAAAGAATCCATTCCAGGCATGTCCTCTGCTGACCACACAAAAATGTCTTTGTTAGATTGTAGGAAGTTGGTTGACAGTTCATTCTCTTGGTCAGTTAGCTTCGAGCTGATCTTGGCTTTTCTTTCTAGTCTGTCAAGATCAAGGCTGATGTATAAAGTGTCTTCGTCTACCTTTAACTCTGGTGTATCGTCATCTTGGGGGTCAAGATCCATGTCAAATTATTTGTAACTCGTCTGATGACCCCTTGATTGTGATTACTATGTTGATTTGTCCATGTGGGTGCTAGAGCTTCGTTCACCTTTTCTAATAATGTTCATGTTTCGACAACGCAGTAATGCGCTGCTAATTGATCTCTTTTTAATTCTTTTACTCTGCCAAGAGCCGAGTAACTGGTAATAATTGGACGAAATATCCTTCATCTTATGTAACCAATTCCGGCCTAGGATAGCATTGTGGGAAGTCGAGCAATCCATTACGTGGAAAGTCATTAGATAGTTATAAGGTTCTGCTTGGACAACCACCTTCACTATTCCCAAAGATCACACCAGTGCCCCATTGAAGGTGTGAAGGGTTGTCTTCCCCTAGTTGATGTTGTCAAGAATCCCCATATTTGGCAGTAAAACATCAGAATGTTAGAATCGATCGTTCGTGGCTTGTTGACAGTGGCACCATTCTTGGTTTTTTGCAAGTCGCATTTCTTTCTTTCTGGGTGTTTTCTAGATATTCTTACTCAATGTATATACAGTTTACCTCAAGAGACGCTCCTTCTCAATCACCAGACATGATGGAGACTCAGTAGCTTTCTAGATTTTCTACGGTGTTTTTCAAGGATAGGGCGTTGAGATGACTCCTTGGATGTCAGATCGATGACTTCCATCATTTGGGTAGGCAATTCCTCGAAACGGAAAGCAGTTTCTTTGAGGTCTTTGGTGCGTGCCTTTATATTTACGAGTCTGGCAGGTTCTCTAACTAGTGGGCTTCACCAGACACCTTCTAGAGATAAACAAATTTCCATGACGTCTTTCCACATCTCGTCTATGGTGACAACGCCATTGGGCTCCTGGTGGGTATCTCCTTGGGAGGCGACAAAACCGTTGGGAGGAATATGAGTTCACTTTTGTTGGAACCAAATTCGCACACCGCCCTGAGTGGTGGTTAAGGACAAACTCGAACGACCTGCAAAACAATGAAACAATTGTAAGCAACTGCCAAGCCGGAAAGAGGATACCAGTCAAAGGCTCTCCGACGGTGAATGATTTTAGAGTCAAGCAGTGGGCAAGAAAATTCAAGTGTTAAGATTGTGTTATCATAAATGAACCCTAGATGGGTGTATTTATACCTTGGGGAGATAGACCTTTTTAGGATAGAATCCTCGTCTAAGTCGGGAGACTCCTAGAGGATATCTAGGAGTAGATATTGCATCCTCTTAGGAGTTATGATTACTTACGGTGCATGCCAATTCCTAGATTGTAGGAACTCTATGACTTTATGATCTGATTGTGTTCATATCCAGATCAGATTGCGTGTCTTCTAGAACAAGCATGGTCATCCAACGAAGTCGCTAGGACTTCGCCTAGTGCCCTAGAGTAGAGTAATGGTGGCACCGCTACTCCATCTAATACAGCTATGCCGGAAGCTGGCGAATCCATGACCAAACTTCTAAGGTAACTGCATTCGGATCAGCTTTACTCCGGCCCTGAAAAACCATGGTCCAACAAACAGGATTGAGGGGAAGAAGGTCTGTTTCCATAAGTTTAGCACCCACAAAGATTGGGCAATTTTTAAATTCCCAACGGATTCACATACTTCACCAGTAGAAATAGATAACTCTAACTCTTAATCAAGTGGTATAGGATAGGTATCCGCCATTTGTGCAAATTGTGGAGAAATATAAAGATGTGTAGCTTTAGGATCAATAAATACTCTGGCTAAATAACCAAAAGCATTTAACGTACCAATTATGACATTCAGATCTTCATTATCTTGCTGCTGATTCGTGGCAAACACACGACCGTGAGCTGTTCCTCCATAACTGTTGGCTTCACCACTATGAGTACGTTGACTCTGACTTCCTCTACCATGTCTATTATCCTGGCCACAACTACCTGAAGATGCACTGCTAGTTTGTCCCTGTTGAGAAGTCTGTTACGCCTGGGGATAAGTGTACATAGGCTAATTGGGCTGATAAAACTAATGACCCTACAAATAAATCAGCTGATATGGCTTGTAAGTAGAGTAATATGGCAAATCTGTAATACCAATATCTGCCTGTTGAGTCATACCAAAAGACATCCCAAAATTCTGCTTAAGATTAAGACAATTCCTCTGTTAATGTCCTTACTAACTACAATTGAAACATAATTTGAATCGGGACCTACATTCACCATCATGGTAAGTGAAACAGGTAATGCACAGGGGAATAGGGTCCTTCCTGGAAGAACGACTCCTTGATCCACTTTCAGAGAAACAGCATTTCCAGTGGACCTTTACTCACACGATGTGTACCAACATTAGATCCACCATTAGTAAACCTTGAAGGTTGACCCTTCATCTTGAATGCAGTTTTCTGTTTCATGCCACCAATGGACAACGCTTCCTTGAATTTATTACCAAGTCTTTCTTTCTTTCTTTCTGTTATTCACATTTTCCACTCTCTGAGCAATACGGAAAGCAGACTAATAAGTTGCCTCATCATTCACCACAGCATAGGCGCACAAGTCAGGGTTAAGTCTCGCAATAAATTGTTTCTTCTTCTCTTGTTCATTGTCCCTAAATCATGGACACTACTCTGTCAGATTTCGTAACTCTTGTTCATGATTGGCTATAGACATGTAACTAACCCTCATCGAATTCTACCTAGAATTCAATGGAACTAAATCCAAGTTCGATCAACGGCTGGATTATCGAGTTTCACCTCAAACCTCACTAGAGATCTCTGAGCCTCCAGTTCTATTAGGACTCGGTCGAATCACTGGCATTCCAGTCCTGAGCTGAGAATGTCTCCAGGACCATATATTTACTATTGGGTCGAGGCTTACATCATTCCTTTCTTGATTTATTTCTTCTCAGCCCAAATTCTAAATTTCAGGCCCAATCATTATCATAATTCTAGCTCATCATTGGATCGTTTGAGAATTGTATAAATCAACAAAATACAACATTGAGTATGTTCCAATAAGGTCTACAAAAAAAAAATTCTAGCATGAAGGTGACTAGCCTCTGGTGTACAAGGACAAGGCTTTGCTGAGCATCCAATCAATAATTTACAAGGATTATATGTTTCCCTGCAAAGATTTTCTTTTGAATAGCTCAAGTCCATGTCAACCCCAAAGACGAATAGAAGAAGAAGACGGGAAATCTTTGGTTTCACTGATTTCTGCGCATACAAATCTCTAAAAGATTGCTATATTATTAGTCCTCGGAAAATGTTAAGGGATATATAGTTGGAAACAATTATGAGATCATGAACTATGGGGGCTTAATTCACTACTTACTGTTCTTGGTCGGATGCTTTGACTTTGTACACATTTTGTAATGATTAGATCAAAGTAGAATAAGTTTAACCTTGTGAAAAAGCTTATATGAATTTCATTTGACTCGGGTGCAGTGTTGTCTGGTTGGATTACATACATGGATTGCAAATGAAGAAAGCTTCGTTTCCTCCAATCACAGAAAAAGGAGAAATTAGGAAAAGCAACGCAGATGGGTTTTGTTTCAAATTAAATTCATCAAGAAACATTATAAACGCAGATGGATTGCAAAACAACTACACTGTCGCAGATCCGTCGCCACCACCCGGAAGAACAAAGCATAGAAAGCAGCTATGAGATAAACTTAGAGGAAACTGAGATCAAGCTCAAGGCAACCTGAGACACAAAATGCTTAGAACAAAAATAGCCGAAATCTAAGTGCATAAAAAGAAAATCTAAATCAACAACCATGGTGGTTTGGGGAAGGGAAAAACTGGGGAGGTGAGGGAGTTAGAGGAAAAGGTGAGAACCAAGAAACAAGGAAAATGGAGGGATAGGGAGGAAGAAAGGGGAAGAAGGAGGAGGGCAAGGAGCTGTGGGCACTCGTCTGATGCCGATCACAAGCCTAAGCAAGGGTGTTTGGGTTAAAACTGGAACTTTGGGCTCAAAGGGAAGTTAGCCCAGAAGAAGGTATAGAAGGAAGGAAGCCCAAGGCTCAGCCGAAGCCCAGAAGGCGGAAGAAGCCATTTTCCCGACTAAGTGCAGATCACTTGAGCCACTTGGTCACCTACCTAGAAGTCAAGTGGTGTAGACTAGCCAACTAATAAGCCCAAAAGTACTTTACAATGGTAGTACAAGTAAAAAGCTGATGAGTCACTACCCTTCAGCCGCATTCGGGCAAGATCGATGTTGCAGGCAGCCAAGCCAAATCGTCTATAAAAAGGGAAAGAGAAATCAGAGATAAGGACACTCAATCAAACAAACAAATACACAAACTATGCTCAAGCCAGATTTGCATACGAAGCTGTAGTCAGCACCAAGCCTTCATCCTTTTTCAGGATCAACCTTCACCGAAAGCCTTTGTAAAAGCTCTGCTACCTTGTCTGAATCTTGTTGTAGTATCGATTCCCTCATGTAAACTCATCTCCCAATCTCCCCTTCTAGCACTCAAACCCTTTGTAAATCACAAATAGACGAAGTTGCAAGACGATCAACCTTGCCCGACAAGGTGAAACCTTGCCCGACCCTCTTTGTTCTGTCTTTTCATTCAGAAATCTAGTAATATGATGTATACTTCCATCTGTATCCAAGTTATTTCTAGCAAGTATATGATTAAAAGGCTTTTTGGTTCTTGGATCTGGTCGGTTTAATGGTGCCCAACCATGCAAAAGATAAAGTTAGAATTCGCACTCATAGCTTGACCAGATCTAAGTTCTAACCTTTCGGACATACAAGATTTATCAATCAAAAGTCCTTGGTCTCAAGGCATAAAAAAGAACTTTATGTGGACTTAACCCATCCACGACAATCCTTGATAATAAAAAGTCCGAAGTTACTTAGGGCGCAAGTAATCAGCCTATTTCTTAGTTTTACTTCTGTTATATTATGATTGCCACATAACGCTTGAGTATAGAATTAATTCTGATGGGAAGCCTCAAGGCCTATACTTAAGGCCCTACAAAGGCACATATCTGGGTTTGTTTTGCTCTTCGGGTTCGGGTGATTAAAGTATAATAGTTGTAATACTTCTGCAACAATGACACGACCACTATATGTTAGAGTACTTGGTTAAGTTTTGATTGTGAGCCTCAAGGCCTACACCTAAGGCCCTACAAAGGCACCTTTCATAGCTAACTTGGTCTCTCGGGCATATACAATTAAACTAAACATCTGTTTTACATCTGTCATGCTAAAGATGGCAGTGGCACGCCTGAACACCTAAAGTTAATTTTGATTGTGAGCCTCAAGGCCTACACCTAAGGCCCCACAAAGGCACATTTCAGAATTAACTTTGTCTTTCTCTTACAGCCCACCAATAAGCAGAAGCTCGACAGACAATATCAACCGGCGCCAACCTCTAGGGGAGCTGTGTGCTCGTCGACCAGGAAACGTCCTCATCGGAAATTCCTCCAGACGAACATAGTTTTGGCACGCCCGGTGGGATAACTTTTCAATCTCATATGTCAAAAAAGAGAAGCCATAAAACTTTCAGAAAGAGTACAAAGTACGAATCATCTCAACCTTTGCTAAAGATGACAGATCAACTAGGAAATCCTTCTTCTCCATCAAGACAGGCGGTCCTGGAAAGCCCGACTTCATCTGGAAGGTCTGAAGGAAAAGGAACTAATGAAGAGCTGCAGGCTACTATGATACAAGTATTGAAGAGCATGGAAAAGATTTCTTTGGAAACCAAGGGAGAAGTAAGTAGGCTTTGTACCTTAACAGGGAATCTACAGAGGAGACTAGATCTGGAGTTCTCTTCCCCAAAAGGTGCTCAATGAGGTGTGATGAGCCAGGCTACCTCCGGAAGTGAACCAGTTATTCCCCTATTTCCGCTATTTGAAGAAGAAAATGATAGGGGAAAGAAAAAGGAAGTTCTTGAAGGAAGTCAACCCATGATTGAACCCGTTCTAGAGAAAGAATTCCCTAGCTTCCCATTATTATCATTTAATAATAGGACGTAGAGCGAACAAGAAAGAATGAAGTATGGGATGCCCATAATGACCGAAGAATCCAGCGGAAATGAAGGCTTCGCAACCTCAAATAAGCTTCCTCCTTATAGGCCACCCCCGTTGGCTAATAAAGGAGGAGGAGCCAACTGGAGAAAGCCCGAATCAAAGAAGGAAGCAGGTGCGGGCAATGACCGAAGCCCAAAGA
The DNA here is from genome assembly GCA_035220775.1 of Malus fusca. Lineage (NCBI taxonomy): Eukaryota > Viridiplantae > Streptophyta > Magnoliopsida > Rosales > Rosaceae > Malus > Malus fusca. The sequence goes on along the minus strand of CM069066.1, from coordinate 15,136,026 downwards.
ACGAGTCTACTCTTATCTTCCATAATAATAATACAGCTACTCAGCAACTGAGGGAAGAGTTGGCTGAATTAAGGAGGACGGTGGCTCATAATGCTCAACCACTAGCTCGTCCAATATTCAGGGTTACCTATCAAAAACCTTATCCTGAATACATTGATGAGCAAAACCCATTTCATCTCAATTTCAAAACGCCTGCATTCCCAACATTCACAGGAGAAGATGGCAGTGTGTCCTCCAGAGATCACATTTTCAAATTCTCCAATCATTGTGTGGCATATGAAGACAACCCAAACTACAAGTTGAGGTTATTTGGAAATTCATTGGCAGGGCTAGCATCTCAGTGGTACTCTCTATTGCCCCCTAACTCTATTGCCAACTTGGGGCAGATGGAGATGGCATTCCATGAACAGTTTTACAGAATAGAACCAGAAATGACTATCAATGACCTGGTTGAAGTCAAACAATACGACCATGAGTCCACAGAGGATTTCATGATGAGGTTCAGAAAGACAAGAATGAGATGCCAATTCCCTGTTAACCAAGCTCAGCTTATATCAATTGCTCAGAGGGTTTTGAGATTACCTCTGAGGAAAAGGTTCTATGATACGCAATTCAACGAGTTACAGGAGTTGGTAATCGCCGCCACAAAGTATGAAAGGTTGCTGCTAGAAGAACAACAAGTGAAGCATACTTCCAAGGCTCCTCCCTTTTACAAAAAAAAGCTGCAATTCATCGTGTGGTGGTGGAAGAAGCAAGGCTAGAGCATGAAGATGGCCATGATAGAGAGGAAATTGATGTTTGTGCTGCTGAAATGATCACGCCTTTCAAACCATTGATGGTGAAAGAGTTGGTTCAACCCATCAAAGACCAGAAAATCATAATGAACGATGGAGGGTTCGTCCCTATGAAACCTCCCAAGTACCAGAGTTATTCATTTGATTTGGCCAAAGCACCTAAGATCTATGAAGAACTGGTGCAGGCAAGAGTAATTTTGCCCGACAGTACTAAAAAGATGCCTAAGCCAAAAGAGTTAAGGGGGAAGAAGTATTGCAAGTTGCACTATACCTTCAACCATTCCATAGCTAATTGTGTCCAGTTCAGAGATTGGATACAATACCTTATAGTGAAGGGAAAGCTATTGCTTGACAAACCCCAAGCCAGTATGATGGTTGATACAAACCCTTTCCTGGAAGCCCCTATCAACAAGATCAAGAGAAGCTGGGGTCATCATTCGTTGCAAAAGAAGAGGGAGATAGATCCCATGTTGCCCCAATACCCCCACGTCAATAATAATAGCACCAGAAGAAGGACTAAGTGATCATGATCAGGTCCTAAAATTGGTATTAGTAGGGGAATCAGAAAAGAAAATAAAAAGGGGGCAGGGAGTTGCCCGGATATATAACATGGGATTTTTTCAAAGTTTGATTGCCCAACTCATGAGGTGTTAAAAAGAAAAAAAATTAATTCAGATAGTGCCATGAGCAAGGCAAGCAGAGGCAAAACACATGTTCATTCTGATAAAAAGAAGGGTTACAAGTGATCCTAGTCTAACAGATTTACATCTTCACTTAGAGTAATTATTCGGGAATGATAAGTCTGCATGATTGCAAAAATTCTACCAGGTTCGGTCAGAACAATGTTGCTATTAACAAGTTGAGACCTAGTGTGCTCTAGCTCTAAGTTTGACTTCTTCACTTCTTCAATTTGATGTTTAAGGGTGCCAAGAAGAGTTGTTTGCTCAGCTTTAAGAGCAACAAGTCGTTCTTCCAGCTTCTGGATTTCAGAAGTTACCACTCCAATCCTTTCTTTTGTCAGCAAGCCCTCATCCATCAACTGTTCGACCTGAGCAGAGGTGCTTGATTCTTTCTCCTTGAAGCATCTTACACGATTGGCTTGTCTCTCAGCTCTCTGATGTTGATCCCTGAGAGCCCTCAGGTTCTCGAAGTAAGAGAGAAAGGAATCATGTTGGGTTTTGGATAGCTGGCTGGCTTTGAAAAACTCTATTGTAACCTTTTCTATGTCATGAAGAGCCTTGAGGCTGAACGAAGCTAAGAAGTCATTCCTCACCCATTCTTGGAAAGCTCGGCGTTGCTCTTGAAAGCCGGAAGGTTTAGAAGAACGCTTTAAAGATTTCAGCCTTATCTCAAGTTGCTCGAATTCTTCAAAAAGCTCGGGCAAGTCAGCAGTCATTGAAAATGAAAAAGAAGGGGAGGGGTTCGTACTCCAGTTTCTTCTAATGGAGTAGTAACCACTAATGAGGCCAAATCTCCAGTTTTGGTCCCGGTCCTATCAATTCCAGGGAGGGAAATCCCTGTACCTCCAGAAGTTGAAGGAGGCCGGGGGAACTCCGTCTTACGCACCAAATGTGGGGGAGATTTGCCCGAAGCCTCTCCTAGGGCCTGCTACAAGAACCAAAGAAGACCATATTAAGGCAAGAAAAACAGTTTAAGGTAGAGAGAAGCTTTGGGAAGAAGAAATATGCTTGAATGGGCCCTGGGGCTTTAAAAGGAAGAGTATCAGCTCCTGTTTGAAGAGAAGAATCACTACCACCAACAGAAGAAGAAAAAGATGTGCCCGAACCTTCACTAATGCCCTATGAGCATACAGGGATTGCAGCAGTTGTTAGTAAACAGGTTATGAGAAGAAAACAGAAAGAAAAGATGCCTCCATACCTGAGTGTGACCTTAAGGAGAAGAATGAGGTTCATCGGTAGTAGCTATTGGGCAAGGAAGCACCTGCAAAATAGTTACCCTTGAGGTCACAGGAATCTCAGGGGCTACGGGTTCTTCAAGTGTCACCACTGACAGTCATTGTGATTCATGTATTGGAGACGGCTGGAGAAAATGTAAATAGAAAGTTAATATAGACACAGTGTATAGAAGTTCAATATCAGGACAACTGCTCACCAAACTACTGTCCTCGTCCACAAAATGCACATAACTCTTGTTGCTAGATTGAATTGAGAACCTGGAGTTGCCTCTAGGGCAGGAGGAGAAATAGAAGACCTTGGAGGTGAACCTTGACTAGGCAAGGGGGCAGATACCCCAACCTGGATAAAAAGAGAGGAAGAGAAAAGTTCGGTCATCTGTTCCAGAGACTATAAAGATTCAAGAATGAGGGAAATGCACCTCTGAAGGATTAACCCAAGAAGGAGAGACGCTTGTTTCTCGGGCAAATGATAAAGAGGCCTCGGGCGAAAGAATCTTTTCCTCCCTTACGACCTAAATCAAGCAATCATGTTCATAGTTTAATAAAAGGAAGGGAGATCATGCAGATAAAAATACAAGCAAATACCTCAAGCTCCCTGAGGGTGACATTCTGCAGATCTTCAGCTTTTTGATGCATTTCAGCTCCCAGTGGATCCTCCCTGGATGCAATAGTTGGTTTCTTGGAGGACTGAGGCCCTGATTTCAAAGAGAACAGGGACAATTAGATAAGGAAGAAGGGTGGCAGTCTGATAAAAGAAAAAAAAACTTACTTGAAGACTTTTGCTTCTTTATGCCTGCCTCAGAAACTGGAGCCGACGAGGCTGAAGACTTGGAAGCTTGGATGGTCCTCGCTCTCTTACTCTTTCTAGTGGGAATTGGCCGTTTAGGTTTGGGTGGTTATGCAGGTTCAGATTCTGAGGTCTCGACCACAACTACTTTTCTCTGCTTAGGCGCTTTGATGTTCACTTTGGGTATTTCTTCAGCCTCTAAATCTCCAAAAGATTATGAAAAATCTCCGCCTTCTCCAGCTTCTCGCCTTTGAGCCTCTACTGCGGCTCCATGAAGAACTGTTGCGTTAGCTGAATCATCCTCTGATTCAATGGATGCCGTTTTAACATCTACTTGAGCTGCAGGATCAAGAAAAATAAGACTTAAAGAACTTCAAAGGAAGGCAGAGTCGAGTCGGGGAGAGAAATACCTATCAAAAGTAACCGGTTCTTCTGCTGAACCATTTCCTTCCAGTTTTCAAGTTTACCCGAACTTGGGTATGACTTGAGGGAAAGTTGGTTAAATAGACGGTCGTGAGTTTTTCGCAAATCTCCTCCATATTTCTTGGTCCATTTGGCTTCCCACCAGGTGGAGAATAGTGGAATACATTCGAAGTTAAGAACTATGGACTTTCGGGCAGCTTGATTCATAACTTCAAGACTTCGTCGGGCAGCTCGAAAGGTCACTTCTGAAGGGGATGGTAACCGGAAGAAAGTGCCACAGTGGACAGAATCAAAGAATGGGATAGGAATGGCTTGCCTAAAGCCTAATTGCCTGCTACAAAAATTAGGGTGATACACTTCCAACCCACGATCATAGCGGTTGCCACAAACTCCCCAGGCTATGTCTCTAGGTTGAATACAACTGATGAATTTCTCCCTGCAAAATGAGGTGGCATCTTCCCCAGGAACGTCTTGGAAGGCTTGGTCAGAAAACCAAGGACATCTCCTCAAAACTGAAGCGCCCCACTCCAAGTATGATCGGGTTCTACAAACTTTGAAGAAATAAAAACAGGCAAAAGTTGAGTGATCTGTAGGAGCGGCTTCAACTAAGATTCGGGCAGGGGCCACACCTTCTGGGAACCCTAAGTTAACAGCCCGAAATTCTGGGAAATACCATTGGAGCCATATTTGGATCATCCATATGGGTCCATTCAGATTGGTTTCAAATGGCTCGCCTCGAGTCATTTAAAAGAGGAGATGATAAAGATGAGAAAGAAGAAATGGACCTGTGGCTACATCATCAAAGTTGTGAAAGGCTTCCACTAAGGGGATCCATTCAACCTTCATCCCCTTAGATTTATTTGGGAAAACATACTTGTTGAGCCAGTATAAAAGGAAGTACATATGTTCCTAATCTTTATTGGCATAAGAGGAATCTACACCAAAATTCTCCTTTACAAAAGGGATGAATCCCTTGAAAGAAGTCCTGTAACTCTTAAAGGTCGCAGAGTTATATTCTAATCGAAGAAAAGAGGCGGAGGAACCGGAGCTTTCAGCAATTGAAGAGGAAGAGGGAACCTAGTCTTGGGTAACATCTACAATCATGCCCGATGGTCTTAGCCCGAAGACTTGGGCCATATCTAGAACAGTTGGAGACATGGGACCCATGCGAAAATCAAAAGTATTTGTGCCCGAGTTCCAGAAAAGAAGAGAAGTAGCAAGCAGTTCGGGCTTGGCAATAATGGTAGTCTTTGAAAGCATTATTAGTTCATAGATACCATTGTTCATCCATTTCTTCTTGAAGATTGGCTCTAGTTCATCAATCCACCGAGCCCAAGCTGGGTCGTTCATTAAAGGAAAGCCACGACGATATGATGACCAATTAGATGAAGAGATGCCCGACTTGGCCAAGAAAGGATTTGGGGTAAACCAGTTACCCCTGGGCATATTACTCTTTATCACAGCAGGGACGCGAGAAATTCATGCAGGACCCAACGATTGTACCCCGTGTGCTTGAAAGAAAAGTTCAGAACACAAACCTGCCCGAGGGCAATGCAATTCGTTGAGTAAGCGGCGTAAAGTAGCGATGCCTTCACCAGATTTGTATGATAACTGGACTTCACCGGATCCTGAAGCCATTTGATAAGTTTGGAAAAGGCGCGACAAGAAGATGACAAGGGCAGAAGATATTGGGCAAAGAGCAAAAGGGAGTCTGAAAATTTGAAAGAAGTAAAATATCTGGGAAGGTAAGAAATTTTAAAAGAGGGGGATTTCGTACTAGGGATAGCTGATGATTCGTGGGTTAGTGGAACGATCGCAGGTAAGTGACGGTTATTTTTGAAAAAGTGCAAGTCCCAAGTAAAGACGTGGGTATGAGGGGTGGCTATTCAATCAATATTGGCGCCTGGAATTCTAGCCTGAATATTAATTGAAGGGGGCACTGTTTGGGTTAAAACTGAAACTTTGGGCTCAAAAGGAAGTTAGCCCAGAAGAAGGTATAGAAGGAAGGAAGCCCAAGGCTCAGCCGAAGCCCAGAAGGCGGAAGAAGCCTTTTTCCCGACTAAGTGCAGATCACTTGAGCCACTTGCTCACCTACCTAGAAGTCAAGTGGTGTAGACTAGCCAGCTAATCAGCCCAAAAGTACTTTACAATGGCAGTACAAGTCAAAAGCTGATGAGTCACTACCCTTCAGCCGTATTCGGGCAAGATCGATGCTGCAGGCAGCCAAGCCAAATCGTCTATAAAAAGGGAAAGAGAAATCAGAGATAAGTGATAAGAGCATATTTATGCGACTTAGTTAGTTTTTTTTCTTGGCATTTATGTTGTTAGTTTGTAGTTATTTTAGTATTTTAAGCTATTTTCGTGTGTTTGTAGGTCCAAAGGGTTAATGTGGCAAAGAAGTGCATTTTGGAGCATTTTGAAGCATTTTCGGGCATGGAATGGATAGAATATGCTTGGAGCAAAAGGAATGGACGAAATTTGAAGTTTGTGCATCATCCTCTCCCTATAAATAACCATTTTAGCACACTCATTTCACCCAACACATTCACCTACCACTACATCCACTCATTTCACCCAACACATCCACTCATTTCAACCACCCAACACATTCACCTACCACTACATCCACTCATTATAATCACCCAACACATCCACTCATTTAACCTACCAGAAATTGAATTGTTGGTGCACTCATTTAACTTACCAAAATTTGAGTTGTTGGTGTACTCATCTAACCCACCTAAATTGAATGGAATGTGCACTCACCTAACTCACCTAATCCATCATTTCCCTATAAATACCATTGCCATGCATTTCATTGGGAATTCACCATTCTACACATCCATTCACTCCCATACATAATTCCATCTCCATCCAAAGACACTACATTTTCACATCTCACAACTCCATACACTTACACTTTCATCCCTTGCCGTGACCTCCATTTAGCCACTCCCCTTTCTTGTGCCGCAACAAGGTGGTGAAAAAGAAGGTCTTTGGCGTTTCAAGCTTGAAGATTGGAGCATTTTAGGTGTACTTCGTTCTTGCTTTCAATGTCTACTTTGTTATTTTCTGATTTTGTTGCAACTATGAGTGGCTAAACCCCTATTTAGTTAGGGGGAAGTTTGAAGCCATGAACATGCTTGAGATATGAATTGATTTCTTCCAATTGTGATTTGATAAGTTGTGATTGCAATTCAATTATCTATTTTATTCATAACTGATTCTTGTATGTTTATTAAGGATGCATACTTAGTTTTCATGCATGAATTAGATGCTAGAATATAAATGAGTTTCACCTAATCGTTACAAGTTTATATTCATGAGTAGTGAAGGTTGTTTATCACAATCGTGTTAATTGAATTCTTGGCAAATGTATCATGCATTCATAGTTATAATTGCCTCGTCAACACTTATGATTTTCATTGCACGTAATGATCTCTGATTGTATCTCTATTATGCATTCATATAGGGGACTTTTAGAGAATGATTTGGGTTGTTGCATGCATTCATCCAACTCAATGAGTAAAGGAAAATCTGAGGGTTAATTTGTGCATCACGGTTAATCTGGGGTGTTGAGTATCATAGTTTATTGAAAAGCAATTGGAAATCGATTCAGGTACAAGTGTGTCATGTGTGAAGAACGGACCTCTAACTAATCCATCCATCATTTTATTTCTCAAATTCATTTTATAATCTGCCTAGTTTTATAACTTGCTTGTTTATTTCAAATTCATCCAAATCAAAACCCCCATTTTACTTTCTTGTTCCAAAGTGTTTAAAATCTATTTTGTTTGTGTTTTAGAGTGTTTTGATTTAAGTCAAAACACTAAATTCATCCAAAGTTGTGTTAGAGTCAAATCTGTCCAATTTGTGTTTTTAGGCAGTTTTGAGTGTTTTTAAGTTGTTTTGAGTCTTTAGAATCTGTTTTGAGTCCCTTGAGTCTATTCAAACGTTTTTAACTTTGTTTTTATGTTTTTGAGTAAGTTTAGAGGTTTTAGCAAGCCCTCATAATCCCCGGTTTAGAACGATCCCTACTTATCCATACTACAATTGTCAACAAGAGGGTTTAATTTGTGTGTTAAGTTAATTTTTGCACCAATAAGGACACTCAATCAAACAAACAAATACACAAACTCTGCTCAAGCCAGATTTGCATACGAAGCTGTAGTCAGCACCAAGCCTTCATCCTTTTCAGGATCAACCTTCACCGAAAGCCTTTGTAAAAGCTCTGCTACCTTGTCTGAATCTTGTTGTAGTATCGATTCCCTCCTGTAAACTCATCTCCCAATCTCCTCTTCTAGCACTCAAACCCTTTGTAAATCACAAAGAGAGGAAGTTGCAAGACGATCAACCTTGCCCGACAAGGTGAAACCTTGCCCGACCCTCTTTGTTCTGTCTTTTCATTCAGAAATCTAGTAATATGATGTATACTTCCATCTATATCCAAGTTATTTCTAGCAAGTTTATGATTAAAAGGCTTCTTGGTTCTTGGATCTGGTCAGTTTAATGGTGCCCAACCATGTAAAAGATAAAGTTGGAATCCACACTCATAGCTTGACCAGATCTAAGTTCTAACCTTTCGGGCATACAAGATTTATCAATTAAAAGTCCTTGGTCTCAAGGCATAAAAAAGAACTTTATGTGGACTTAACCCATCCACGACAATCCTTGATAACAAGAAGTCCGAAGTTACTTGGGGCGCAAGTAATCAACCTATTTCTTAGTTTTACTTCTGTTATATTATGATTGCCACATAACGCTTGAGTATAGAATTAATTTGGAGGGAAGCCTCAAAGCCTATACTTAAGGCCCTACAAAGGCACCTATCTGGGTTCGTTCTGCTCTTCGAGCTCGGGTGATTAAAGTATAATAGTTGTAATACTTCTGCAACAATGAAACAACCACCATATGTTAGAGTACTTGGTTAAGTTTTGATTGCGAGCCTCAAGGCCTACACCTAAGGCCCTACAAAGGCACATTTCATACCTAACTTGGTCTCTCGGGCATATACAATTAAACTAAACATTTGTTTTACATCTGTTATGCTAAAGATGGCAGTGGCACGCCTGAACACCTAAAGTTAATTTTGATTGTGAGCCTCAAGGCCTACACCTAAGGCCCCACAAAGGCACCTTTCAGAATTAATTTTGTCATTCTCTTACAGCCCGCCAATAAGCAGAAGCCCGACAGACAATATCAACCGGCGCCAACCTCTTGGGGAGCTGTGTACTCGTCGGCCAGGAAACGTCCCCATCGGAAATTCCTCCAGACGAACAAAGGGGGCGACGGCGAGGAGGCTTTCAGACATTTAGGAGAGAGAGAGAGAGAGAGAGAGAGAGATAGAGTAAAACGGTAGTCCAAGTTAAAAGGGGGATCTTGGCTTACGCAAATGCGCGTGGGAATGTAGGGTGTCGTCTTTTACAAAAGCTACTTATAAGGAATTAGTTACTCTTATTGCCGATTGGTCTTAAAATGGGAGGTGGATTGTCTGCCCTCCCATTTCCATACTCTTCCCATGCCCTTCTGTGATGTGTGGTCATGGTTAAACCGCGTCAACATTTTATATAAATTTTTTATAAAAATAATAAAAACAAAAAGTAATATGAATATAAAATGTTGACGTGGCTTAACCGTGACCACACAAACAGGAGGGGATAAAGATAGTATGGAAATGGGAGCGCAGACAATCCACCTCCCTTAAAATGACCTCAATTGCTTTATTGGTGTCAGAATATGTTTGCGTACATGTGAAGTTCAATAGCCACACAAGCTACACATCACCAAATACGTGTGGTTTAGAGTTTCACCACACGTGAATGAAACCTCAACTTCCTTTAGTCCGGTGGCTAGAATCTAATTCATGTACCAGAAACTTTTTCACGGCAATGCTCATAAGATGGTAATAATTGATGCTTTCCTTAACAATTTTACTTCATCAGAAAATTAGCTGATTTCTTACACTGAAAACAAAAGGGTCAAAAATGAAATTAGCTAGTGTCTTGGACGAATACGCCTCATATACACAAGTATCTTAAACCAAATTCATTCAATTTACAGATGTGAAAAACTATCCACCGCAATAACCTAAGGCATTAACTTCCCAGCAAAACATTTGTGAGCAAATGCAAATCAATGTGCCATTTGGAGCAGTGATTAGAGCAGTGGGAACCGAAATGTTGCAGAAGCATCATGAAGCATTTCTTGTGCATCAATGACCAGGAGAAACTGGGGCGCTTCCTGGAGGTCCAGGTTGGGTAACTCTTAGTGTCCCTCCAAGCTTCACCGGAACAAGAGGGACAAGAGAATGTAAAACATCTGTTATCAGAGGGCGGTAACTTGGTTCCGGTTGCACACATAACACAGCGACAGCAGCAACCTGTACGTAACGCATTGCAAATGATCAATTATAAGAATTGGGTCCATTCGGTATAGTACTAACAGTCTATCAAAGGAATCAATAAAGAGTCAAGCAGGAGTCTATCATAGAGCTAATAGACCTGAGCATACTAGATTTTGTATTTCACGAACCTGGTATAAGTGCTTCAAATCCATGGAATCTTTGATCACAGGATCCACAATGTTTGGAAGCTTTGATCTGTCAGTGAGCTGAGGCATGGCCTGTATTAATTTCGAAACATTTGAGTTTTTAGTGGGAATAATGTAAATTAATTTAATGGAGAGCAGTTCAGAGAAAGGCATACCCATGTGACTATAGATTGGCACTGAGTTGGTGACAGTTTTTCAACAGGCCTTCTTCCTAGTAGAAGCTCCAGAAGCACAACTCCAAAAGCATAGACATCACTCTTATCCGTCAATTTACCTGAAAAATAACACGACCGGTTTTCTTATGACATTGCCGAAACATGAAGTAAACAAGTTTAGAGATGTTTTAAATTGTGAGAAGTCTGGTAACGGGAAGCTTGCATAACTGATTATGTGCACTGTTGTGAATGTTATTGTCAAAATGCGAGATTCTAAGTTCTAACATGCATACACCAACCCCATCTATAACCCAAAAACTTTGCTATACCCAGCTAACATATATCTTCAACGAGAGTCCGAACTTTTCATAAAATCAACAAGTCATCCAAAAGTGGAACTCTAGCGACTACCTTTATCTTCTCTCATGTTGAATCCACCTAAATGTTTTCGCCATCCCTAACTTCGATTGAGCTCGAGTAAAACAAGTCCGGAATTTCCTCTTCCTAACCAGAAATGGAATATGCCCCCAGTGGCAGAACATGTGCAGCAATGGACACAAGATAGCATAATTTAAAAATAATTATTTAATATCTCTATCAAACTTAGTGCCAATGCAGTTGTCAAGGGTCCGAAGAACAATTAGATTACACCTAGCTAAGCGAAAAGAAAACTAAAATTCAATCAGTAAGATTCAAAGAATACATGTTGCAATTATTACAAGTTTAGTTGGCATACCATCTAAAAGATACTCTGGAGCAACATAACCCAAGGTCCCAGAGAGCTTGACATTCTTACTGTTTTTGGCCCTGTCAGCCATGGCAAGACCAAAATCTGAAAGCTGAAACCAGCCACCATGAGAGAGAGAAAAGCTTCAGTGAAATTAAATGCAAGAGGATAATAATGCATGGAAGCAATTTTTAAATGGAAACTCAATACTTTACTAGGAAAGATGACACACTGCAATAATCATATAACCCTACCTTGGCATTGAAGTTGGCATCTAAAAGAATATTAGATGTTTTCAGATCTCTATGGATCACTGGAGGGTTGCAATACTCGTGTAGATATTCTAGCCCTCTGTTCAACAGCGGCCAATATGTTAGTGTATATGTAAGAATCAAGAACAAGAAGATCCAACAACTGGGAAAACCCAGCTCACCTTGCTGCATCCAGAGCGATTTTCATTCGCATAGGCCATGTTAATACGGAACCATGAGAGTGTCCTACAACAATTTGATTTACATATAGCACCATTTGATTATCTTTGTTTCTAAGAGACAAAAAAATCGAAGAATGAAATAACTGTTTACCATGCAATTGACTTTCCACAGATCCGTTATGCATCAGTTCGTAAACGATGAACCTTGAGTCACCATTAATACTACAACCCAAAAAGGTAATTATATTTGGATGCTGAATTTTATGCAACAACTCCACCTCATTCTGCAATTCCAAATGGTAATTCAGTTACACTCAAAAAGTACACCAGATAAACAAAAAATCTAGTTTCTTGACTTGAACTAAAATGTCAAACAAGGGTTACCTCATATTCTCTCTCAGCATCCTGACTTGCACAGTCTAGTTTCTTGACTGCAACAAGCAAATTATTATCCAACCGAGCTTTATAAACGCATCCGAATCCACCCTCACCAATAATATTACTTTCATGAAAATCGTTGGTGCCTTTTTCCAGTCCCTTATATTCAATTACTGGAACAGATCCTTTCTTAGAAACCATCCTTGTGGAATTGAATTTACCCACAAATGGACCCAATGCAAGCCCCTTCTCGGCATCTTTGCATACAAACCAAAGAAACAGAACAAAACAAAACACAAAATCTCAGCCAGCAATCCACAAATAAACTAAAACCCACAAATTGAAGCAAGATTTAGGGACCAAAAATGTGTTTGTAAAACCGGAAGTACCTGAGTTGCTCTGAGAACTTTTCTTAGGGGATTTGTGTGGAAATTTTTTGTGGTAAATCCACAAGCACAACAGTGATAAAAGAACTACACCAAGTGCAGTGCAGGTAACAATGAGTGCAATTAGCATTGTCTTATGTGAACCAATTTGATGCCTTTCACTTCCTTCTTCAATTCCTGATACCACATGAAATATACAGATAAGAGAAGTTTGCTCAAATGGGCAGAATTTAGCACATTAAAGCAAACAGATTTTGCACCCACATCAACAAAAAAAGGGGTAATTTCAGCAAGAAATTGATAAAATCAGAGAAATTCAACTCAATTATTGCAGTAAATGCACGAATTTTGGTGGGGATTTTTTGAAATTCGAAATTCGAAAATGGAGAACTCGTGACCCAGTTAAAAACCCAGTTGCTAGAAATGAAAAATGAAGAGTCTAGAGAGAGAGAGAGAACCTGGAGTGAAAGTAGCCATTGATGAAGCAATTGGAGAAATGTGCGAGGAGGGAGGAGCAGATATGGAGGAAAGAAAAGGGCCAGTCGGTGTGGCGCCAACACAAATGGGAGTTGGCTGTACAAGCAGCAAAAGCAAAACTTGAACAAGAAGAAGAAGAAGAAGCCTCATTGTTGTTGTTGTGCTTTTGCTTTTGCTTCACTGCGTTCAATAACGCATGGAGATAGAAATTGTTCCAAGGGAAGAGGAGAGAGAGAGTAGGGATGGTTGGTTCTGTTCTGTTTCTTCTCCTTCTCCTTCTCCTTGTGAATTTTGAATTCTGAGTCTATCTTGTCTGTGTGTGTCTCTCTTTAGCAACTTAGCAAGTAGCCATATTTTCTTATGAACTTCCTTTTAAAACTATCTTTTCAGTCTGCAAAAGGTCAAAAGGGCAAAAAAGGATGCAGATAAAAAAAGCTGTGATTTATGCTCTGTTCTGGTGTGGTGGTGTCCGCGGGGACAGTTACACACCAATCATGTGGGCACTCAATATTTGTCATTTAGTACCACGTTCTAGTAGTATAATTCTTTGTCAAAGGTTTTAGGTTCGATTTTTGTGAAAGGCGAATTTGAACCACATTATTGCTAACTCATTGTAAGGTTAAACTCACTCGTTTTTTTTAATAGATAATATCGTTTGTTAAAAAAATTAAAATTAAAATCACCTTTTTAAAAAAATTAAATTATATTAAATTAACATTTTTTGCATGAACAATTAGAAAAATAAAACAAATTGAAGTCAATGTGATCCATAATTTTTCTTTTCTTTGCTTTTCTTCAACAGTTTAGGACTAATGAGTGGTTCGAGAACTAAGCGAAGAAGATTAACTCTAAAAATTCAAGCAGCGAAAATTATATGAAAATGGGACTCCTTTTGAGGATAGAGTACCAAAAACTAGAAATTAGCATCCTAAAATGTCAAAACTCTTTACTATTATCCTCAATTTTATTGAAATTCAATGTCATTTTCACTACTGGTAAGCTGCGTGCATTTATTCTTTCTTTACATGTGACTCTACATACATGATGTCGGGCTGTCACATGCATTGGAAACAAAACTATGAAAATGACACAAAGGAAATTTAGCTGAACTAAATTTGGTTGGATGCAGTGTTTCTTTGAGATTTCTCATCCAAATTGTGGAGAAATTTTTCATTCTGCCCGGAACACGGGTGGTATACTAATAGTCATTGTACAAGTGAAAGGAAGTCTTATTTTTCAAGTTGTTAACTTTTTAACACAAATATCTGACTACTTGTATAGTAACACATAATACATCTTTCCGTATTTCGAACACACTGAAAATTATCTCCAAATTGTGAAAGTCTTATAATTAATGACCTTTTTATCGAGCTTTTGTCTCGTCCTATAATTAATTAGCCTTTGCCTTGTTTGTGGCTTTTTTTTTTTTTTAACAAACGGTATTATCTGCGCTAAAACAGAGAGGGCAAGTGGCCATTTACCATAGTGATAGAAAAGTGTTGAGCTCTTGCACGACGACGTGTGTCCAAACCTAATTGGTGACTAATATAACATCTAATCTAATAAAATCTATCGTTTAACAAAATAAAAGGGAAGGGGTGGGCTAAGCCTCACAATAGGCTAGTAATAATGTGGTTCAAATTCGCCTTTGGCGAAAACCGAACTTAAAACCTCTCATTGGAAGTGAAGATGAATACCTATAAGCCATACTACTAAGTGACTGTTTGTGCTTATTAAGTACCTCCGTTGCACCGGAAAAAGTTAGTGGAGTGATTGTTCATCACAAAATTGGTACTATCTACACCCTAAATGTGGGGTAAAGTTACATTTTTGAGTTCTAAGAGTAAATTGTAGATATGGCCCCTTAATTTTAACTCAATTGGAGCAATGGTCCCTCAACTCATCAAAACATGCAGCTATGATCCATCAACTAAAAATTCATTACCATTTGTCCCTCAACTTTAATTCAATTGGAGAAATTGTCCCTTAACTTTAACCCAATTGTAGCAATGGTCCTTCCAACATAACTCGTTTTGACAAAAAATTTTACGTAGTTGATGAAAATGACCATAATTACACACTTTGATGAGTTGAAGGACCCTAATTATATAAATGGTTATTCCAACATAACTTATTTTAACAAAATTTTGACGAAATTGATGAAAATGACTATAGCTACACATTTTGATAAGTTGAGGGACCAATGGTAATGGATTTTTAGTTGAGTGACTATTGCTTCAATTTAATTAAAGTTGAGGGATCGTTACTACAATTTACTCGAGTTCTAATTACAAAATTGGCAAAACCATCAATGATCTAATATTATATAAACAAATAAGACTTGTCACGTGTTTGGTGACAAACAGGTAACAAATTGTATTACATAGCCCCATGTTACCCTTATTTTTCTGAAGTTGGATTGTCTGCCCTCCCATTTCGGTGCCCTTCTCGTGCCCTCCTGTTTGTGTGGTCACTGTTAAGCCACGTCAACATTTTATATTACTATTTCTTTTTGTTTTATTATTTTTATAAAAAAACAATATAAAATGTTGACGTGGCTTAACCGTGATCACACAAAACAGGAGGGCACGGGGAGGGCACCGAAATGGGAGGGCAGACAATCCAAGTCCTATTTTTCTAGGGGGAACTTCTTTTCTTTTTTCTATTTTTTTATTTTTGTTATATTTTTTTTATAATTTATTTGTTTAAGGAAAAAAAACTAATTGCTAAGGATTAGGGAGACCCACATGTGAGAACTAAAAATAGTCAATTGAAGATCTAAGAGTTGGTAGAGCGTCACACTCAGACCAATTTTATGCATGCAGGAGCTGACAATTTGTAAGATTATTTGCGTGCCTCTAGTTCCAAAGTTCATCACACATGCTCAACTTTTTGTGTAATTTTCTTTGGTTTTTTTGGCATTTTATAGCTTGTCCCCATGTTGTTTTTGTGAAATAATATAAAAAAAAATGTATGGAGACTAAGATGTTAGTGCATATCGATTGTAATTGGCATTTTTCTAGCCTGAACCTTAACGTGTAAGTTGAGTGTTAGATGTTAGGGTTGGTTCTACTCGAGTTAACGAAGATCAAGCCTAACTGATGATTGTTGTTCTACAGTGACTAAGTCACAATCTCAAGTTTAGGATATTAAAGCTTTTTTTTTTTTTGTCAAACGATAGATATGTTAGATTAGAAAACCGTGAGGTTCAAATCCACGTCGTGGTGTAAGAATAACACTTTTCTCCACTACTGTATCCGGAAACTAATTAAGCTAATTAACTTATTTATATAATTATATTGGCTATCCTTTTAGGACCTGGATTTTTGTCGTGGGTTAATGGTTGGTCTTCATTTGTTTTATTTAAGGCTTTGGAATAAAGCCCATTTGACTTGAGCTTTTGGTGCTTGGGTTTACACATGAAATATTATAGGCGTTTTTTAACTTTAATCCTTCAACAAGATTACAATTTAATAAAAATCTGATGCTAGATTGAATATTGATTTTAGTCCCTTAATTTGTACTTAATTCAAATTCATATTATATTTTTGTTTTTATATTTAATAGATAACTTATTTAATGTTATTACATTAAATTTAAAATTTACTATTATACACATTTTAATTCATTAATTTTATTTAACTTTCTCTAATTAGTGTACCTAAACGTCCGTATCATAATATATTTTACTAAATTAGTGTACCGAAATGCCCATACCTAAATATATTATAGTGAATTAGTGACACGTAAGAAAATATGTAAAAACATAAGTGTACCGAAAATTTCATACCTAACTATATGATACTAAACTAGTGTACCGAAATGTCAGTACCTAAATATATCACACTAAACTAGTGTACCAAAATATTTGTACATAACCATATTATACTAACCTAGTGTACCGAAATGTTCATACCTAAATATATTGTAATGAATTAGTGGCAGATAAGAAAATATGCAAAAACATAAGTGTACCGAAAAATCTCTACAAAAATATTTTCTTATATAAGATGCTTACTATAATGAGAATTAAAATTTATAATATTTTCATAAAATTTAAATTCATAAAATTATAAATAAAAAAAAGGCATTGGATACATATGCTGGCATTAAATAGAGTTTAGGGACTAAAATCAATTTTTAATCATGTATAAGACATTTTTCTAAACTTAATCTTATATATGTGTACACAAAATATAGAGAGCTCGTATGCATTAGAGAGAAAATACTTTGTGCGTGTTCGTTATGAGGGACTGCCTAACTATTGTCTCATATGCAGGGCCGGTCTAGAGATCTTTGAGGCCCGGGGCGACGCTAAAAAATATGTCTTAACTTCACATAAGAAAATTATTTATTTTCACATAAAAGACATCGATAAAATTATACTTAGAAAAGCATTTCAAACTCAATAATTTTGAAACACATAAAGACTAATTTATTTTGTATCAAGAGAAGGAAACCAAAAATGTCACAGCCCGTCCCGGGATTTATATATCGGGGGCGTGAAATGAAGATTTTACCCTTAACGGGTACTAAAGTACGTATGTATGTGATATTATTTTGGTTCAAATATTAGTCAAGCTTTTTGAAAGAAATTTATATACGTAAGTTGGAAAAATATTGAAAGGTGGATTTTGTTTATTTGGTTAGAGATTATATGGATGGTGTAGATTTATTTTGGGACACCTACACTCCCCTGCTCTCTCTCCATCCCCGTAGCTCTCTCTCTCTCTCCTCCCTCTCTCACTCTCTCTCACCCAAAACGTACGGACGACACCCAAATCCAACCCAAACTTCATGGATCGACGTGGAAATTAGTACCATCGTGTTCGTGAGTGTCCTACGAACTCAACCATACCATTTTCAGGTAAGGATATCTTCGTATTCACGTTGAAACAGTAAAACCGATTTGGGGGTACTATTCATGCGAACGTTAAAACTTGTGTTTTTGGAAATTTCAAGCTTGTAGGAAGCTTAAGGGAGTCCTCACGAGTCTAGGAGTACTTCGTTGGTAGAATTTGGACGTCGGAGGACCGAGATCGGAGCTTTTCAAAATTTGCCGGATTATCGTGCTTCCTCAGGTAAAATCTAGTGGATTTTGGACCTTGAAAATAGTCTATTGTGATTCTACATGTTGAGGGCTTCAAATTGATATATTATACGAAGAAAATGGTTGAGAAACGAAGGAGAACGAAGCATTTGAAAATTCCCCAGTTTTCCGGCCACCGGAAAAACCAGTCCGGCGAACTCGCGAGGAAGAAGGTGCGCGTGGGCGCGCGTGGACCCGTGCCTTCCTTGGCGCGTGGGGGCGCGTGCTACAGTAAACAATTATTTTAAAAATTTGTCGACGTCCGTGACGTCAAGTAGGTCAATGTGGTATATTCACATACCCAATTTGAGCACCGTATGAGAAGTTATTAAGAATTGTTGGTTAGGTGCTTTAAATAACGTTTTATAGTTATTTCGAATATAGGTGAAAATGTGAATTGACGATCCGACCGTTGGATCGTCACCAAACTTTGATACGTTGTAATACGTAATATTTGAGGATTATAGGACCTTACGGATTTGGAATCCGATTTACGGATCTTCCGGAATTGGAGTTGTAAGTCCATAATATAGAATGTTAACCGTCACTTAGTTTGTTAATTGACGGAGATCCGACCGTTGGATGGTAATGAAATTTTAGGATGTTGTCCTAGAGATATATTGTAGACCTTTGGAAGTTATGGATTTAAAATCTGAGTGGCAGATCTTCCGGATCGAAAGACGTAGTGACGTATTTTATATAAGTTATATATTCTATCGATATGAATTCTGAGGTTGGATTTGATTATTGTTTTAGGCGCCGATCGTCATGACGCCTTGGCGTATTGTGCTAGGGAATTGTAGGGCGAACTCCAGGTGAGTGGGCAGTTTTGATTTCATATTTACCTATATATTATTGTTTTCCCAGAAAATGCTTTTATATGAGAAAATGAATTTAAATTGCCATGCATGAAAACATTGAATATTTGATTTGATAATGGATATATGTATATGTACATGAATTGATATATGATGCATACATGTTGCATGGTGCTGTGGAGGCGCAGGTAAGTCAGGTGAGTCATTATGCATTGAATTATTGATATTGAAATGTTTAAGCTCATAACCTGCACCCTAGGTGTTAGTGCTTATATTAGTTTCACCACACCGCACGCTCGTCTTGGATCCAAGTAGGTGGATGTCGTACAGACCATATGAGGGTTCCGACATGCCAGTTGTACAGACCATTAGAGGGGTTCCGACTGGTGGGTGATTTTAGATTATGTGCACAGATGATTGATGAGAGAAGCACTAGAGCGTAATTATACACCTGTCATCGTACAGACTACCTTATGTAGTTCCGAATGACTTGCAGAGTTAGACCGTATAGGTCACCGAGGTGACTCCGGTTAGTGAGAATGTTGAGCTTAGAATTAATCGTATAGGACCAACTGCAGGGTCTCTGATTGATTCCTTATTATTCACCTGATTTATAAATTGATTCATGGCATGGCATGTTTTCTTGAAAAATGTTAAAGATTTGGATTATGGGTTTTGAGATTATATATATATATGATTTTATATATATACTATTTTCTGGGAAAGTATACAGGTTTTACAGCGAGGGGTTAGAAATGTTTTAAAGGAAATGTTTTAAAAAAAAACTTTGTTTTACTGACCCACTCAATTTTGTTTTGCGCCCCTCCAGGTCCTAGGTAGCAGAGCTTTGGTGGCCACGAGGAATCCAGCGGTGTTCTGACAGAATTCACAAAAGTAGGACTCACCCTCGGGTGTTTCATCTTAGTAATTGTATTCTTTAAAGCTTCCGAACTGTGTAAATGGTTACGTCATTCTCACGTGACGGCCAGCATGCCCTCCTTCGGGACGGGGTGTGTCAGTTGGTATCAGAGCCTAGGTTGCAATTCTGGACATCTTGAGAAATTCCTAGTGTCTTCTGTCAGAACGATACCGCCTCATAGCGAGCCACGTAATTCGGATGAACCTAATTTCCCTGATATAGTAGTTTGGGGGGGAAATTATTGTCATTATGATTCAGTCTATTATCTAAAGGAACCTTTGAGACTGGTTATAAGTTAAATTTGAATCCCTTTAAGGATATGAAGGACCTAAGAGAGCAGATTGATGGCTTAATCATTTGGGAAAAGGCGTTTCGGATTATGTAAAGTCAAGGGAATCTTCTTCCCGACAGGTGGGTCGAGATGACTACCTAGTTTTTGAGTGTTGAATCTGCATTTTGATGGAGATAGGAATGTCATCCGATGATATCGGAAGGACAGCTGTATGGAACTTGTTTAAAGAATTGTTTAAAAAAAAAAAAAAAAAAAAAAAGAAAAAAAAAAAAGAAGTTCATTCCTCCGGCATATTGTGATGGTAGTAAGCAAGAATTTGCAAATGTGAGACAAGGAAAATGACGACGGATGAATATTATAGAAAGTTTACAGACTTGCCTTGTTTCCATTCGTATGTTGTTGTTAATCCGGTCGAGGTGTTATGTCGTTTTTGGCTGGATAATAAGAAGAAGTGGCGTTCTTTGGCGACCACTATCCAATGTACTATTTACCAAAAATTTGCGAGATGTTGTTGAGAATTGAGGACTCTGAGAGTATGATCAGCGAGAGTAAAGAAGAATAAGAAAAGAATGGTAATTAGAGGAAAGACGATAAAGTTAAAGATCCGTCATATCAAGGACATCGAAAGACTCAGAGCTTCAAAAGAAGTGAAGTTAGAACTAATTCTTCCAGCTTAGGTTTTAATGCCACTGGTCGGAGGTGAAGTGATTGATTTACTGGTGATCCCAGATCTTAAAGACAAGGTGACTCGAGTAAGAGAAATGTACCTTTGTGCCATAGGTACAATATTAGACACTTTGGAAAGTGTGGGAATCAGTGAATGTGTTCATGTGGACGGATGGGACATAGAGTTATGAATGGTCCCTAGAATCAGTTGTTACCCAGCAGTCTTCCCTGACACCACAATATCGATCCAGCAGGTTTATGAACTTAATAGTTTGGTCAGATGGGCCGTGAGTACAGGGATATTTGATGAGTTATAAGTCCAGCCGTACAGGCCACAAGAGGTGGACCCGGCGGACATATTATTTGGAAAATTGATGAGTAAGTCGTACAGGTCACTATAGTTGACTCCGACTTATGTGTTAGCATGGGTGGTTGAGCTAGAGAATCAGCCGTACAAGTCATTCTAGCTGACTCCGGCTGATATATTTCTGATTATGGACGATGTTGCCAAAGAAAGTAATGTTGGAGCACGATCGAGGCGTATTTATGTATTTCTAAGGAAGAACAATATGGATTGCTACGGAAAATCAGTTACTTTCCATCGTCTTGGATTATCAGAGGTTACTTTTGTGAGTGAGCAAAGTGGAGTGAGGCATGCCGTTATTTTTGTTGCGAGAGCAAGGAGATTGTTATCAAAAGATTGCCAAGGATACCTAGCTCAAGTGATGTTGCAGGATCGTACTCCTAGTATTGTGGATGACGTAAGAGTGGTTAGACATTTTCTGTTGTAATTCTGGATGAGTTACCTGGGTTGCCGCCAGACAGAGATGTGGAGTTCACCATTGATTGGTTTTGAGGTACAAATTTTATGTTAAAGATTGGTTCATGATGAGTTAAGGGAATTGAAAATTTGGTTACAGGAATTGGTTGACAAAGGTATCATTTAAAGTACATCACGTTGGGGGGAGCACCAGTTTATTTGTGAGGAAGAAAATGGACATTAAGGCTATGTTTTAATTATAGGTAATTGAATCGGGTAATGATCAAGAACCGTTATCCATTGTTGCGTATTGATGATTGTTGATCAACTTAGAGGTTTGTGTATTTCCTAAGATTGACTTAAGGTTTGGTTGTTACCGATTGAAGAGTTAATGATAACGTTCTTAAGATTGTGTTCAGGACTCGTTCGGTCATTAGGAGTTTTAGTGACGTTATTCGGATTGATGGATTCTCTTGCCGTTTTATGAGTTTGATGGATGAAGTATTCCAGGAATGCATTGACAAGTTTGTTATTGTTTTCATTGACGATATTCTGGTATACTCTAAGCCTAGAGCAGATCATGTTAGATATTTTAAGTCGATGTTACAAAGTTTGAGGGAACGTCGATTGTATGCTAAGTTTAGCAAATACCAATGTTGGATGAATCAAGAAGTATTTATGAGATAAGTTATATTTTCTAAAGGTATTCAAGTGAATTTTTAAAAGGTAGCGGAAATTGAGAATTTGGAACAACCACGAATTGTGATTGAGATTTGAAGTTTTCTTAGTTTGGCAGGCTATCGTGGACGGTTCGTGAAAGATTTCCCAGTCATTGCCTTGCCACTGACGAGATTGACGAGAACAGAGGTTAAGTTTAAGTGGACAATAATTGTGAGCAAATGTTTCAACAGTTGAAGTATTTCCTCACTCATACACGTATTTTATCACTCCCAGAAGATAGCGGTAATTATGAGGTCTTTAGTGATGCTTCTTTGGTTGGTATTGGATAAGTGTTAATGCGGCAAGGTAGGGAGATTGCCTATGCTTCACGGCAATTGAAACTTCATGAAATGATTTACTCTTCTCAATTTGGAGTTAGTAGCAATCATCTTTACTTGGAAGTTTTGGAGACATTACTTTGATAGTGAAAAGTGTAAGATTTTTATGAATCAAATGAGTCTCCAATGTCTGCTTACTCGGAGGTATTCTAATCTTAGGCAACGAATGCGGATTGAGTTACTAAATAATTATGATTGCACGACCAGGGTGATCGTGAAATTGTTGCGACTGATGCACTTGGTAGGAAGGCTCCAGTAAGAATTAATGCTTTGTATACTTGATGCCCGGAAACTTGACGAAGGAATTCAAGAATTAACCGAGGCAGAATTGGACGGTATGTTTATGCAAGAGAATGGGACGTATGTGCCAAATTATGTGGAATTAAAGAAAGCAATTTTGACGATGTGCACTGTTAAGCTTTTTCGATATGTTGGTTACTTCTAAGTTTTGGATAGCGTACAGGAAGCTTGGTTACCAAGTTACCTTATAGTACAACTTATCGCCCTCAAATAGATGGTTAATCAGAGAACACTATCCAGACTTTGGAAGATATGCTGAGATCTTCTGTATTGCAGTTGGCGACGTTTAGATTAAGCGGATGGATTTGAGGGGAATTGCCTACATCTATAGCGTTCGTTTGAGCATGGGGATGAAACCATTTGAGGCACTTTTTGGTAAAGATTGTAGTACACCTTTGTGTTAGACAGAAGTTGTCAAAAGAGTTCTTGTGGGCCCTGAGGTTATGGATGAGTCTACTTGGAATGTTCGAGTGAGTAATTTTAACTTGGAAAACGGCCCAAGATCGCCAGAAAAGTTTAACAGACATGCCATTGATCGAGTGTACAAGGTTGGTGATTAGGTATTCTTTTGAAATTGTCACCTTGGAGAGGTGTGGTACGATTTGGAAAAAGAGGAAAGCTAAGTCCGAGATATATTGGACCTTATTTGATCACGGAAAGAATTGGTGAAGTTGCCTACCGGTTGGAGTTGCCTCCGGAGTTATCTAAGGTCCATAATGTGTTCCACGTCTCTATGCTTCGACATTATATTTCTGATCCATCTCATGTGATCCCTCCTCAACCGTTAGAGATTAATCCGGATTTGTCATATGATGAGGAACCAGTCACGATCTTGGATTGGAAAGATAAGGTTCCAAGGAATAAGACAGTGAGTTTGGTGAAAGTGTTGTGGAAGAACCATTCTGTTGAGGAAGCTACCTGGGAGGCGGAAGATCGGATGAGAGAGATGTACCCAAGGTTGTTCTATGAAAATTAAGTGGGTTATTTGGTTTTGGGAATTTCGGGGACGAAATTCTATAAGGAGGGAAGATTGTCACAGCCCGTCCCGGGATTTATATATCGGGGGCGTGAAATGAAGATTTTACCCTTGACGGGTACTAAAGTACGTATGTATGTGATATTATTTTGGTTCAAATATTAGTCAAGCTTTTTGAAAGAAATTTATATACGTAAGTTGGAAAAATATTGAAAGGTGGATTTTGTTTATTTGGTTAGAGATTATATGGATGGTGTAGATTTATTTTGGGACACCTACACTCCCCTGCACTCTCTCCATCCCCGTAGCTCTCTCTCTCTCCTCCCTCTCTCACTCTCTCTCACCCAAAACGTACGGACGACACCCAAATCCAACCCAAACTTCATGGATCGACGTGGAAATTAGTACCATCGTGTTCGTGAGTGTCCTACGAACTCAACCATACCATTTTCAGGTAAGGATATCTTCGTATTCACGTTGAAACAGTAAAACCGATTTGGGGGTACTATTCATGCGAACGTTAAAACTTGTGTTTTTGGAAATTTCAAGCTTGTAGGAAGCTTAAGGGAGTCCTCACGAGTCTAGGAGTACTTCGTTGGTAGAATTTGGACGTCGGAGGACCGAGATCGGAGCTTTTCAAAATTTGCCGGATTATCGTGCTTCCTCAGGTAAAATCTAGTGGATTTTGGACCTTGAAACTAGTCTATTGTGATTCTACATGTTGAGGGCTTCAAATTGATATATTATACGAAGAAAATGGTTGAGAAACGAAGGAGAACGAAGCATTTGAAAATTCCCCAGTTTTCCGGCCACCGGAAAAACCAGTCCGGCGAACTCGCGAGGAAGAAGGTGCGCGTGGGCGCGCGTGGACCCGTGCCTTCCTTGGTGCGTGGGGGCGCGTGCTACAGTAAACAATTATTTTAAAAATTTGTCGACGTCCGTGACGTCGAGTAGGTCAATGTGGTATATTCACATACCCAATTTGAGCACCGTATGAGAAGTTATTAAGAATTGTTTGTTAGGTGCTTTAAATAACGTTTTATAGTTATTTCGAATATAGGTGAAAATGTGAATTGACGATCCGACCGTTGGATCGTCACCAAACTTTGATACGTTGTAATACGTAATATTTGAGGATTATAGGACCTTACGGATTTGGAATCCGATTTACGGATCTTCCGGAATTGGAGTTGTAAGTCCATAATATAGAATGTTAACCGTCACTTAGTTTGTTAATTGACGGAGATCCGACCGTTGGATGGTAATGAAATTTTAGGATGTTGTCCTAGAGATATATTGTAGACCTTTGGAAGTTATGGATTTAAAATCTGAGTGGCAGATCTTCCGGATCGAAAGACGTAGTGACGTATTTTATATAAGTTATATATTCTATCGATATGAATTCTGAGGTTGGATTTGATTATTGTTTTAGGCGCCGATCGTCATGACGCCTTGGCATATTGTGCTAGGGAATTGTAGGGCGAACTCCAGGTGAGTGGGCAGTTTTGATTTCATATTTACCTATATACTATTGTTTTCCCAGAAAATGCTTTTATATGAGAAAATGAATTTAAATTGCCATGCATGAAAACATTGAATATTTGATTTGATAATGGATATATGTATATGTACATGAATTGATATATGATGCATACATGTTGCATGGTGCTGTGGAGGCGCAGGTAAGTCAGGTGAGTCATTATGCATTGAATTATTGATATTGAAATGTTTAAGCTCATAACCTGCACCCTAGGTGTTAGTGCTTATATTAGTTTCACCACACCGCACGCTCGTCTTGGATCCAAGTAGGTGGATGTCGTACAGACCATGTGAGGGTTCCGACATGCCAGTTGTACAGACCATTAGAGGGGTTCCGACTGGTGGGTGATTTTAGATTATGTGCACAGATGATTGATGAGAGAAGCACTAGAGCGTAATTATACACCTGTCATCGTACAGACTACCTTATGTAGTTCCGAATGACTTGCAGAGTTAGACCGTATAGGTCACCGAGGTGACTCCAGTTAGTGAGAATGTTGAGCTTAGAATTAATCGTATAGGACCAACTGCAGGGTCTCTGATTGATTCCTTATTATTCACCTGATTTATAAATTGATTCATGGCATGGCATGTTTTCTTGAAAAATGTTAAAGATTTGGATTATGGGTTTTGAGATTATATATATATATATGATTTTATATATATACTATTTTCTGGGAAAGTATACAGGTTTTACAGCGAGGGGTTAGAAATGTTTTAAAGGAAATGTTTTAAAAAAAAACTTTGTTTTACTGACCCACTCAATTTTGTTTTGCACCCCTCCAGGTCCTAGGTAGCAGAGCTTTGGTGGCCACGAGGAATCCAGCGGTGTTCTGACAGAATTCACAAAAGTAGGACTCACCCTCGGGTGTTTCATCTTAGTAATTGTATTCTTTAAAGCTTCCGAACTGTGTAAATGGTTACGTCATTCTCACGTGACGGCCAGCATGCCCTCCTTCGGGACGGGGTGTGTCAAAAAAACTCCTAGCTTACAAGTAGATAAATGAGTTTTGTTTTCCATCTGAACTTTTAAAGTGTTTTTGTATAAATCGTGAGATGTTTTTTCTTATTTACTAACCTTGTCAATATGGGACTAAAAACATAATAATGTTTTCGAGTCTTTAATTGATATGTATAAGTAATGAATGGGCACTAAATTAAACCTTATGATGACACGTCATATGATTTGTAAATTTGCTCTAAAAATTTGGTCTGCGCATTATTGTTTGTTGAATATTAGACTTGAATTGGAACGAATATTTAAAAATAGCAACCCATATAGCTACTAGCTAGTAACTAAAAATAAATTAACAACCCAATAAAATTTTGTTAAAATTGAAAAGAATAAACACGCACGTAGCATTTCAAACTTAGGACCTCTCGTTAATTTTAAACAACATAAATCATTGCTTTTAATTAAACTTCTTTAGTATTTAAACAAATTTTATAAATTTATACTCTTATGAAAAAAAAATTGTAAAAATTGGAAATTAAATAAACAGACGTGGTGTCTTGAACCCAAGACCTTCTCATTATTTTCAAATTACAAAACCACCACTTCTAGTTAAATTCCTTTGTCATTAAACCAACTTTTTTTAAATTTATACTCTTATAAAAACATATATAAATATACCACCTGAATAATTTTGGTGCCCCCAATTTTTTTGGGCCCTGGACGGTCGCCCTGCCTGCACTGGGCCTGGGCCGGCCCTGCTCATATGTGGCAAGCTAGGGCATGTTACTAGGTGGTGTAAGGATGAGATGCTTGGTGAGATGGCTACGAGAGAGGAGACGGAGGCTATGTATGCATTTAAGGGTTTGGATGCAGAATATGACTTGAGGGGGAATTAGCTTAGGGGAAGAAGACAGCAGGCGAGATCGGGGTCTGGGGACATGCATAAGGGTTCGAGGGGATGAAGTGGGTCGGCTTCTTCATCAACTTGGAGAAGACAGTCTGATGGTACCGATGTTGAGCAACGTGACCGTCAAGCTAGGGTGGCGGAGGAGGAGGAAAGACAAAGGTTGGAACATGAAAATGCTTGTGATGCTGGTCTTATTGGTCCAGGAGGTGTGGTTACGCCAGAGGCGGGGCCGATTGTCCTAATGAATCACCTTGAGAAGGGAGGGGCCGTGGGGGATAGTGATGAGAGCTTGCAGAACAGCCATGCCTTTGATCTCAATGTTCCCATTGTGGTGGAGCAAGAAGGGCTATCAGATTCTTTGCCAGTGACGAGAAAGGAGGGTGCAAGTTTGGGTGAGGGTCTCTTGTCCCAAGACTCTGATCCTTGTAATTTGGTACTCATCATTGAGGCGATTACGAAAGAATGAACTAAGCGGGGCCGTGAAGAGGAAGCTGAGAGTGTGGAATTATATGAGGAATGATTGCATCATGTGAAGAAGAACCCAAGGTCTGGAATGGACCAAGTGGAGGCCACCTACGAGGGGTCTTTGCAATCACAATGAATATCTTGTGCTGGAACTGTCAGGGTATCAAGGGAGACCTGCCATTTGACAATCTATTAGAGCAGAACAGGCTCCACTCCCCCGAGGTAGTGGCTTTAATGGAAACTAAGAATCATAGTAGACGTTACCGGTATTTAAAAAGAAGACTCGGAATGGTGTGCATGCATACTATTGAGCCTAGGGGTATTGCAGAAGGTATTTGTTTGTTTTGGACAGATGCAAAGGATGTTGTGCTGATTAAATATTGAGAGTTTTTTATTGAAGTACTGATTGATGATATGGCTCACCAGACTTATAGTTGTTTATGCAAGTATTGATGATCACAATAAGGCACAACAGTTGGGTGTCTTATCCGAACATATTTTTAATTATTCGAAACCATGTCTTTTGATGGGTGACTTTAATGATTTATTATAGGATTCGGAAAATGATGGTGGTAATAGGAGGACGATTGCTAGTATGCGCACATTTCGGAATTTTGTCACAACCATGTGCTTCTTGGATTTGGGGTTTGAGGGCTACCCTTTCACATGGCGGAATAGACGTGATGAGGGTTTCATTCAGGAACGAATTGATAGGGCTCTTGCTACAAATGTTTGGGTGAGATGTTATCCAAATGCAGTGGTCAAACATGTGGTACTAGAAGGTTCAGACCATGCAATGATGTTACTTTCAATACAGGTGGGCCAACCTCAGTGGAAGAAGCAGTTTATGTATGATCCAAGGTGGAATCAGGATGACTAGTGTGCTGAGGTGGTGAGGAATGGGTGGGCCATTGATCAAGGTGGGTCTCCTGGCCATAAGTTGGTGAGTAAGTTGAAAAATGTAAAATATGGCTTGATAGAGTGGCGAAAACGAGCTGAACGAAATGAGCAAAAAGAGATCACTCGGTTGAATTAGGCACTTAGACATACGTACCAGTAACCGATGTTTGATGGACCTCGGATTCGGGACATGGAAGCAGAGCTCAAACGGGCAATTAGGAATGAAGAAATTTATTGGCGGACGAAATCTAGAGTGCAGTGGTTGCAAGAAGGAGATAACAAATACTACATTTTTTCATGCTTAAACTATTAAAATGAGAAGGAGGAATGCAATCCGTGGGTTAGAAGAGGAAGACGGAACGTGGTCCATTGATAGGCAGCATATCCAGGATGTTGTTGTTCAGTATTTTCACTCTCTATTTGATACGGCTAGACCCACAAGCTCTAGGAGATTATTGCTTGTGTACCGAGTATGGTTGGGCGATTGGATAATAATATCTTGATTGCTTCGGTGACTAATGCGGAAATTGAGAATGCAATATACCAGATGCATCCAACTAAATTCGGATGGGTTTAATGCAGGTTTTTTACAACATCATTGGAAGATAGTGGGAGGTGTGGTTTTAGGTATGGTTAAATCTTTTTTTCAAACTAGATGGATGCTAAGGGAGTTAAACCATACTAATATTGTGCTTATTCCAACAGTGGACAATCCAAGGAAAATTACTTAGTTTCGGCCGATATCTTTATGTAATGTGGTGTCTAAGATTATTTCCAAGGTTCTGACGAACTGGCTAAAGAAAGTTGTTTCTAAAGTTATTAGCCAGAATCAGTCGACGTTTGTAGCGGGGCGCCAAATTTCGGATAACATTTTGGTGGTCCATGAATTGTTACATTCTATGAAGCAAGGGAATGATGAAGGTATTAATTTTATGGCACTAAAATTGGACATGGCTAAAGCTTATGACCATGTTGAATGGCCTTTTTGAATGTTATGATGCATAAATTGGGGTTTGATGATATTTTATGTCAGTGAGTAATGGAGTGTGTGCACACAGTCTCATACAATGTGATTATCAATGGGGAGCCCACGGGTCACATTGAACCTTGTCAATGACTTCGGCAGGGAGACCCTTTATCGCCGTTTTTATTTGTAATTTGTGCCGAAAGGTTATCTGCCTTAATACAAAATGAGGAAAGAGTTAGGCATATCCGGGGGATGACTGTCACCCAATGTGCCGAGCCTCTCTCTTACATGTTCTTTGCGGATGATTCGGTTGTCTTTTGTCAAGCTACAGAAATGGAGGCTATACATGTTACTGGTTTACTTCAAAAATATGTTGAGGGTTCTGGGCAATGTGTTAATTTGGAGAAGAGCTCGGCATTTTTTAGCTCAAGTTGTCCGCAAGCAATGCGGGTCCGGTTATCGGCGATGTTGGGTATTAACTATTAAGATAACTTTAGGAAGTACTTGGGTATTCAAGCAGATTTTGGGGGTTCGAAGTAGAAAGTGTTTGAAGACGTACGAAATAAGTTGGAGGAAAGAATTAATGGTTGGGCGGAACAATTCCTATCTATGGCTGGGAAAGAGATTGTCCTTAAAAGTGTAGCTACTGCTTTGCCTAACTACATAATGTCTTGTTTCCAGCTTCCCATTCAATTGGCTAAAGAGATTGAGCAAGTGATTGCTAGGTTTTGGTGGAGGGATTCGAAAGCGCAGAAGGGGGTTCATTGGTTAGCTTGGAATAAAATGTCAAAAGGGAAGACATATGGAGGTCTTGGGTTTAAGGAAATTATTTCGTTCAATTTAGCTATGCTAGCGAAGGTTGGGTGAAGGATTATTTGTAATCCAGATTTTCTTCTGGCTAAAATTCTTCGAGCAAAATATTATCCTACCTCATCTTTCTTGGAAGCTCCAATGAGAAGGGGCACTTTGTGGGGATGGAAGGGTATCTTGCAGGGATGAAAAATCTTGAAAGGGGGACTCCAATGGAGGGTTGGGGATGGACGGAGTATTCGCATTATGAAAGATCCATGGTTACCTATATTGCGCATTTTCCTACCCATCTCACGGTCTGGGGACATGCCGTTGGTGGTGGGGGATTTGGTGGGTGTTGGTGGGTTGTGGAACAGGAACATTGTTGAATGATGTTTCAATGAGGAGGAAGTGCGTATCATTTTGAGTATGCCAGTTAGTAAGTTTGGGTGTCTCGATCGAATTATTTGTCATTATACAGAGAATGGGATGTACTCCGTTAAATCTGGATATATGGTTGCTTAGGAAATGAATAGAAATGGAGAGCTTGGGAGGAAGGGTGTGAGACAGTCAAGTGGGGATCATGCTAAAGATCCTATTTGGGGGGCTATATGGCAGCTGAAGGTTCCTCCTAAGCTTCATCATTTTATTTGGAAGGACTGTAAAAACATTTTCGCGGTAAGATCTAATTTACAACGACGGGGCGTCCGTTTGGAGACTTGTTGTCCACACTGCGGGGAAGATATGGAGACACAGGTACATTTATTTTTTAAATGTCATTTTGCTCGTGTGTTTTGGTTTGGGTCTCCTTTGCAACTGGATGTGGTGTCGATGGAGGGGGAAGATTTTTTGGCATGTTGGAAATGGTTGTCGAAAAAATATGGTGTTGCGGAGGAGGGGGATAGGCTGATAAGGTGGGTGGTTTGTGGTTTATGGAGGATTTGGAAGTGTCAGAATAGCATGGTTTTTGAGAAGAATATGGTGGAGCCTAGAGTGGCTTTGGAGCTATTGAAGAGTCAATGGGGGGAGATTGAAAGATGTGAATAGGCCCAGGTTTTGCCTACATGCAGCAGACGACAAGGGGGAGAGGCGGTTCACAAGAGGTGGATGAAGCCTCATTTTCAAACAATTAAGACTAATTGTGATGGAGCTTGGCATAAGCAAACGCGTAGAGGTGGATTCAGTTGGGTGGCTAGAGATTTTGCGGGGATTTTTAAAGGAGCTGGAGGTGTGGGGAATGTTTGCTGTGAATCGAGTTTGATGGCGGAAGCGGAAGCAATACGAGCAGCTTTGGTGGCATGTGTGGAGAGGGACTTTGGGCTTGTTCAAATTGAAACCGATTCTAAGGTCTTGGTGGACATGCTCACAAGTGTTCTTCAGTCGGAGGCTGCTATGGAAGGTGTTCTATGGGACATTAGTCATCTCAAGCAACAATTAAGTTCAGTTGAGTTTCTTTTCACCCCTCGCTCCTGTAATGGGGCTGTGCACTTGGTGGCAACTCATGTTATAGTGTGAGGGGATGTCATATGTGGGATTGTTATGAACTTGAGTGGTTATTCAATGCTCTGGCACATGATGTAAACATTTCAATTCGTATCTAATAATATTCTACTCTTTGGAAGAAAAAACAAAAACAAAAACAGTGTTTGAGTGAGTTCATATACATATCATGTTCTTAGAAGATTTGCTCCGTGTTTGAGATCTTTCTACGGTTTCATCACAATTCCATATCTTGAGCTTGTGCATGGAAGATCCTGTGGAGAAGAGTTGTGAAGCAAGATTGTCATCGTGGCAAAAGACGATGTGATTTCAACTTAGTCTCAGTTTTTTAAGACATTTCAACTCACAGTTTAACGTTTTGAAAGTTAGATAGTTGTTAGGTCACTAACGTTAAATGAGGACTTTATCAATTTTAATTGATGAAAATGATGAGGTGGACAAATACTAAAGTTGATTTTCACTAATTGCCGTCTTTGGAGCTCTAATCCCCCAAATCGACCCCTTTTAACCAAGTTAATCCGTAAATTTGCTTAGCTAAATTGCATCGATTTGGATGTTCAATTCATAGATGAGAGTTAGAGCACGCTTTAATATTTGTCCATTGTATCATTTAATGTTGGTGAACCTAACAAATGTTTATTTTTCAAAACTTAGGTAAAAGCATCTTCAATGAGCTTCCTAAATGAGTTCAAAATTAGAATTTAGGGAGGATTTCAAAATAATAATAATAATAATAATGAACTCCCTCATGCTTCCTATCCACCTCCTAAGATAGGGATTCATCTATGAGCTTTTAAAGGTAGAAGAGAGAAAGAAGCTCATGGTGGCTCTCTATAATTAATGCTAACTGATTTAATACTATTTTAAATAATAATTAATTTCTATTGGCTAATTATTGACTCATAATCATTATGACTCTCTAAAATATGGAGAATTGTTAGAGTACAACTTTTTTTAAGAAGCTCGTAAAATAATTTTTTGGTAGATTTAGCTGAAACTTTGCTATAAAATAGAGAGCATGATTGGATATGCTCTTATTTGGAATGTTTTAAGAGGTTAAGACCACTTTGGAATCACCCCTAAAGGTTGGGTGGTTATCCAGACTTAACCGTAATAGTTAATCATTAGGGTTATTTCATATTTAGGGCAACCTTTGTAAATGAGAGCAATAAAAAGATATGAGTAAAACAAGTAAACAATGGTGTGTGAAGAGGCAAAAGAGAGACAAATTCATTCGAATGGAGACAATTAAGAACATTAGAATAATCACTTTTTGACTAAAATGTACGCCAACCTTACTAATAAGCAAAATCAATGCCAATAATAACGACTAATAATTTTGGGGAAAAAAAAATTGTGATGACGAATAGGTACAAAAAGCACCAAGAAACCGACTATGCCAATTCCTAAAAACTTTGCTACAAGTAGCAGGGCTCCTTCAATATTAAAGTAAAGCCAAAGATATCAAGGCGAGACCAAAGCATAAGATGGATATGTTTGTTTGCGTTTTCATCATGTAGCCTTCTGACCAATACGTAACTTTTTCTTTCTTTCAATTAATGAAATAAGAATCCGAGTTGTAACCTTTGTTTTCTTAGGTAAGTTGCCGATTAGTCTCAGAATTATCGTATTAGTGAAAATTAGGTACTTAAATTATTTTTTTCAGTGAAAATTAGAGGATGTAATACTATTACTTTCTCGCCTATAAACCTTTAATGTTACATATAGGTTTGAATCTAACGTCTTTACCCTTCAAAATTAACTTCATACACTATTTCTTTGAAAAAAAAATATGTACTTAAACTTACGAAAAGCTACCAATCAACCCTCTAAGTGTATCACATGCAAGTCATGTGACCTAAATTGGCAAAAAATGGAATAGAATAGTTTTCAATCTAATATAATGAATGTAATTAGCAGATTTTTATTAGTTTAAGGACTTTTTTTATGAAAAATAGTTTAGGGACCTAATTTTTATTAAGATGATAATTCAAAGAGCAAAACGACAATTCACTAAAGAAATTGGAATTCTACCATAATACCAATCGGTAATATAGAGAGTAGCCCAATATCAAATAGTGTAGGGACCTAATTTTTATTAAGATGATAATTCAGAGAGCAAAATGACAATTCACTAAAGAAATTGAAATTCTACCATAATATCGGAAATATAGAGAGTAGCCCAATATCTTATAAGCTCTTTGCATTAGCTTGTCCTTCACCGATATGGAACAAATTGTCCTCATATAGTGAACTCTCAGCATTCACCATTTCTTCTATACTCTTAACTCAATTCACTCAATGGTTCAAACTAATAATCTAACGATAATGATCATATGTGTGTTGTCCCCCATATTAACCAATTGGACTTATTTATCATGCTACCAAACAATCTTCCGGGGGGGAGTGGGGATTGATCGATAGCAATTAGCAACTACGCTGATGCTCGAAAGTATAATCTTTTTCTAGATATCTTTATATTTTTTTTTAAACATGGAATAACATTCCAAGGCTGAGGAGCCCAAAGGTACAAGAAAGCCTACAAGGAGGCAACCACTAAGCATGGCACAACGAAAACAACAGCGATGAAAGAGGATACAACTAGGAGACGCATCAACCAAGTTTAGCGTCACCCCTAACATCGCCACCACAAATCAATGCAAACATGGTAGGCCATCCTTGTTCAAAACATGAACTAACGAAAATGGGGGCCTGTCGACCCAAACACAATCACACATCTCCGTAAAACCAACCGACCCAAGAAAATGCGCCGCCAGATTGGCTGATCTTGGCACCCAAGACCAGCGACAGTGCTGTAAAGCCCCACCCAGCAACTTGACCCGAGTAAAGGTAGGGAAAGCCTCCCAACTGCCATTATCAAGAGAACTCGAAAGACAAGATATGGATTCAAGAGAATCTGATTCGAAAACAACCGACAGAAGACCCAAAGAAGTACCCAACTCACAAACATGGAGCAAAGTCGTTGCTTCTGCCGCAACAACATTGGGAGCTAGAAGAGAATACCTGGTAGTAGCCACAAACCGCCCATCCTCATTCCACACGACCACCCCAACAAAACCCATTTTAGACACCTTGGACCAATCACAATGAGTTTTCCAAATAAACCTACAGGTGAACGCAACATAAGACTGAACCCAAGCCCTGTCTGCCGTGGATCCTAAGGTGAGAGCCAAGACTGCCTGCAACCAACTCGCCCACAATTGAATGCCATCTCTATCAACCTGGTTGTTAAGAGCCCTAGCAAACCAAATAACTTCCACCCATGGACAAAAGAGAAATATATGCTCCAAAGTTTCAGCATGACCAAGACAAATTGGGCAAATTGGGGAAGGGGGAAAGCCTACGAAAAAGAGCTACTCTAGTAGCAAGACCATTGTGCAACGATAACCAAAGGAAATGACGAAGCTTCGAAGGTCCGTGCAACCACCACACAATTCGTCACAAAGCTTAGGAACTAACCGCACCCCTGTCAGCCGCTGATCCCTCAAAGCAAGTGATCTGGATTGAAGCAAACGATACCCTGATTTAACCGAGTACTTACCAGTCTTGCTAGCCTCCCAGACTAACCGATCTCTACCGCTCACATCACCCAGTAGGGTACCCCGTATAGCTGCTTGATCCACCTCCGAAAGAAAAGGTTGCAAAAATCCGATGTCCCACTCATGAAACTCAGGCTGAATAAGAAAACTTACCGACAAGTTCGGAGTAACCCTAACCTTTCTAAACGGCACCGGATGCCCCACAGGTAAAGATGGAAGCCATCGGTCCACCCACACACGAACATCAGTGCCGCCCATGATTTGCCAATGAGTTCCACGTCGAAGTACCTCTCAACCAATCAAAAGATTTGTCCAAGCCCAAGAGGCTAGTCCCCATTTTTTTGCATCCCAAAAGGAACAGGACGGGAAATAACAGGCATTAATAACACGGGCCCAAAGAGACTCAGGATCTTAAAGTAAACGCCAAACCTGCTTGGGCAGAAGAGCATCATTGAACTCAGAAAAATTCCTGAATCTGAGACCACCCATATCATTTGGCAGACCAAGGACATCTTTCGAAACCCAATGGGTCTTGCGAACCGGACCTAGACTCCCCCACCAAAATCCAGCAACCAACGCGTCCAACTCCTGATAGACAATAGCAGGGAACTTAAAGATACTCATTGGGTAGGCTGGAATAGCCTAGACAACCGCCTTAATCAAGACTTCCTTCCCTGCCTGAGATAAAAGACTTTGTTTCCATCCTTGCAACTGTTGGAAATGTGCCCTAAAACCAATCATATGATGATACTTTACTGACATTTCACATGTTGAACTAATCTAGTTTAATATCAAGGGCAATGATTATTGTTTTAAGCCGTCTCATATAAATGTTATATGCTTGAACGATAAGTCCAAGGAATATGTAATTAGGAGAATGTAATTTAAACAAGTTAGATTCATGAGACCATTCTCTTTTGTATACATATCATAAACGTTCTTGATCATAGGATTGCCAATTGGGCATTGACAGTCCGTTAAGATCAGTACATGCTATGTCTTCTCTTAGGGAGAGCGACTGGTCTCGAGTCATTGGTGTGATTGACACCAAGACAAGCATGTAGGTGCTCAATAGCGAATGAGTCCACTGAACACGATCAACGAAGAGTTGTCATACTCATGTCACATGAGAACTCATGGTTGGGATAATGCAAAGTAGTCCTTAGACCTGAGGCATCATAGTTGTCTTGTGGTTAGGTACTTGATCTTTGATTATGTCAAATGTCACCCCATCTGCGGGTGTCCACGGCATAGTTGGGGTTAAGCCACTTAGCCATGGAGGCAAGTGAATGCGCAACAATGGATCTCTAACCTTCAAACCGTTTGAGGGGGAATACTCTATGATATGATTAAGAATCTCTGGCCAGAGTATGAATGAGATTTAGGAAGTAGTTCCAAATCACATTCAAGGTAATCATATAAGCACACGAATCACATTGGATAGTAGACATGAATAAACTATCAAACCAAACAATGTGGTTAAGAGTATTGTATTAGAGAAAGACCGTATTGCATTTGTAATCCTAAACTGAATAGGTTCTCCACCTCTTCTGATTAGCTTGGGTAACCATGATATGCTGCTAGGTGTCACTCATGGTTTGTGGAAGACCTAAACGTGTATAATCACTAAAGGGAGAATTGAAAGTAAGTTTCAATTCACAATCGATTTGAAATGGTTTTAATCACCCACTGCCTCGCTAAAAGGAACCTAATGGATTGTACACCGTGTAAGGTGGAGATTGAAGAAACAATGGAGATGAGTAAGAATAATCAAATGGTTTAATTATTTATGGCAAGGATTAATTAATATGTTAATTAATCAAACGAATAAGTTCGTTAAAAACCTCGGGATAGTTTTGGACCTTAAGGCCCAATGGGCTTCGAACTTCAAGCCCATTGACTTAAGTTGTATGACAACTTAATGAATAATGATTCACAAAGGCCCAATTAGCCCAATAATACCCTAAGGCCGGCTATTTAGAGATGGAGTGGGTTTTGGACTTATTTACAAGTTTGCCGCTCCAATGAATTAAGGTATAAATATGACTTTATAGCCAAAATTCATTTAGGGTTTCTTTTGGAGAAAAGATGAGAACACAAAGCTCTCTTTTCTCTCTAAAGAGGCCGGCCACCCTAGAGGAAATTAGCTAGCAATCCTACTTCCTCTAGGTCACTCATTTCTTCTAAAATCTTACCTTGGTGTGGAAACTTAGAAGTTCTCAATTTTGGGAACTTGGAGAATCTATTCTTCCATCCAAATCCATGGATCTAAGAAGCAAGGAATGAAGGCCCTATCTTTGGGTGATTAGCCTTTGCTTATGCAAAGAGGAATCTACAAAGGTATAATTTCTCAACTCACTTTGATTTGAGTTGAGTCTTGGTTCACCAATCTACTAGGCTTTGAATTTCATG
The DNA here is from genome assembly GCA_035220775.1 of Malus fusca. Classification (NCBI taxonomy): domain Eukaryota; kingdom Viridiplantae; phylum Streptophyta; class Magnoliopsida; order Rosales; family Rosaceae; genus Malus; species Malus fusca. The sequence goes on along the minus strand of CM069066.1, from coordinate 15,098,130 downwards.
GTTAATGTTTTGTTTTTAAATGCATACAAGCATGATTCCGCCTTTAATTGTTAATTGCATGCTAATAAATGTTGCTTAAATGAACATGTTTTTCACAAAATTTCCTTCAGCAACTTACCCATAATCCTCCCATTGACATAGGCAAGACCTTGTTTCTTTGACTACCCCCCATATAGCAGGGACACCCAAATAAGTACCCGGATTGTCAACCACAGGGATACCCAACACATGAGCTAATTCGGCAACAACCCTAGCATGAGTATTCACCCCAAAGTAAACACTAGACTTCTACAAATTCACTTTCTGACCCGAAGCATCATAATACTTTGCGAGAAGATCAACCAAATGCCGACAATTTTTTCCATCAGCGCGCAGAAAAATTAAAGTGTCATCAGCAAAAAACATATGAGAAATTATCGGACCCGAGACACCCATCTTCACGCCGTCCAACAGCTTCATATCCACCATATCCTGAATCATCCGAGAAATAACCTCCCCAACCAAAATAAATAAATACGGAGACAAGGGATCGCCCTGCCTGAGACCCCGAGAGGGAGCAAACTGCTTACCAGGTTGTCCATTAAGAATGATAGCAAACTGCACCGAAGACACACAGCCCATAATTAACTGCCACCACATACTACAAAAACCCATCATTTCCATAATTGCATCAAGAAAATCCCACTCCACTCGATCATAAGCTTTCTGCATATCAAGCTTTATACCCAATTCATACTTATTTTTTGCTTTCCGCCCTTTGAGGAAGTGAAAGATCTCATGGGCAATGCCAATATTATCATGAATCGGCCGACCCGCCACAAACGCATTCTAAGAGGGAGATATAAGTTGTGGCAACACACTTTTCAATCTATTGGCAAGAACCTTGGACAGAACCTTATATGAGTAATTACAAAAACTAATAGGCCTAAATTGCGAAACCAATTCTAGGTGATGAACCTTAGGTACCAGAACAATATGGGTTTTATTGAGAGTACCTAGGCTAGCCGTACCATTCATAAATGTCCTGACCAGGTTATTAACATCCTCCCTAAGATGCTCCCAAAATGACTGATAAAATATCCCTTGAAAACCATCTGGACCAGGATCTTTAAGACCCCCCATCTTCATAACCGCATCCCTTATTTCCTCGTCAGACACCGACTCGAGCAAAGCCCAAATCATGTCGACAGTTACACCTGGAGTGATACATTCCAAAATTGATCCCCAATTCCTAAGCCCCCCCCCCCCCCAGACTTGAAGGTGGTAACAAAGTGATCCTTCATTAAGTCACGAACACTGTCGGGTTGTTCAACCCACTGCCCATCCACATCTTTAATTTTGAGAACCTTGACTGATGGAAGAACTTAGTATTCGCATCCCCCTACGCAACCATTTAACTCAAGAGCGTTGATGCCAGTAGTTTTCCTCCTGAGCCCATAAATCATCAAGAAGTCAAGATTTTTCCTTAATTTCAACCAAATTTAATCCCTAGTTATTCTGTAGTTCCCCTAAGTGATGAAAGAGCTCATCAATTTGTTGCCCCCGCTTCTTAAACTTATTACAACTCCACCGCAGAAGACAAGAACGACAATCATTAATCTTCTAAACCCATTGCACGGCACAACACCAACCTGCCGTTGAGCCCAAAAATCCTTCACCAACGAGTGGCACTCCGCTTCCTTAGCCCAAAAATCCTCAAATCGAAACAACTTCCTACTTTTAGGCCCATCTATATCAGTTTTTATAATAAGCGGACAATGATTAGACCCCAAAACCGTACCATGCAGCACAAACAAATTGGGCCAAACATCCTGCCAATGCCCATTAATTAAGCCCATGTCTAATCTTTCTTCCACCAACACCCCATGTCGAAGGCCCCTCCATGTGAAAGTTGGGCCCTTAAACTCTAAATCAAACAATTCCGTAACATCCATAAAGTCCACCGAAAATCTGGGTCGATTATAGTGAACCTCCACCCCTCCAGACTTCTCATGGGCGCAAATGAATTCATTTAAATCACCTCCGCAAAGCCAAGGGATGTCCGATGGAGAAAAATGAGATTACATCTAGCCCCAAAAATCAACTTTTTCTCTATGATAAGCATTTCCACAAACACCTGTAACCCTCACCCACTTATGGTCACCATCCAGTCTAACAATAGCATCAATAACATTCTTGGACGAGAACACAACGCGAACCTCCAGGGAATCAATCCATCATAAGCTCAGCCCCTAGCTTTTCCAATAGAAGACACATTAAACCCATTCGAAAAACCCATATGTCGCCTCACCCTATCAATCATATGATTCTTCATCTTTGTTTCCGACAGAAAAATCATAGAAGGTCGCATATTTCGAATAAGCTCATGTAGGGCCCTAACTGCCGTGTCCGACCCAAGACCCCGGCAGTTCCAAAATATATAAGTCATGGCGGGCTTGCGGCTGTTGAGGGCCAGCCGCCACCGCCCTGAGCCATTTTGCCCACTTTATTGGCTAAAAGATTACCATGCTCAACGGTTGCCTCCTCCTCTAAACAAGCCCACATTTCCAAGAATTCACTTGGAACCTCCATAAGCTCATCTTCCACATAGATAACATGTTCCACCATCAAGCAGCGTTCCTAAATACTCATGCCTCTCCATTTATCAACCATTTTAGCTTTGCTAGCCCCCACAGCTTCAAATCCACTAATCTTTTTGTATGGACAATATTGCAGCTCCAAACTTTGGAATTCCCCTCCCCTCTTCAAACCACTAGCCTCCGTAGAGACATCACCACAGCTCCCCAGATGTCCTTGAGTATCTGTAGCTACCCGAGTGACCCCACCCTCAGTTTCTAATTGAGACTCAATCCGCTCATCAAAGTCTTGAATAATAACCAGCTATTGGCCTTCCCTTTACTGAGAAAAAGAAGAACCTGTCATATGAGGAATATGGTTCATCCGAGCAGACCACATCAATGAACTACAATCCTGCAGAGCTTGCCAGGGAAATTGAACACTCCACTCATGCGGTCTCGACCTCCGCCACCATTTTTTATGTGCCCAGCTAAGTGGAAGAGACACCACCCCAGGCTCATTAGTCAATTTAAGAACCTCCATTTGCTGATCCCCACTTGACGAAACTTTCTGATCTGGACATGAAAGGAAATCATAACACCTCATCGCACCAGCTTGCCTCCGTTCTCCCACCCCCCAAATTCAATGGACGCGATATCACCACAACATCTCGAACAGGATGCGCTTTTGTCCATTCATCATAGCCTACCTCCCCCCCCCAAGAAAGTTCCTGAACAGTGCATTCGGTATTTAGATGATCCACATGTCCACATCGATAACAGAAATCTTGTAACCTTTCATAACGGAACTCCACCCACGTATCTCGATTTTGCTCATGCCGAAGCCAACATCCAGTGATCAAAGGGTTAGCCGTATTAACTAACAATCTAACCCTAAAAAAACCCATAGCTTTAGCCGGATCTTCTAACTCTAAAAATTCTCCAGCTTCTATAGTGAGGCGCTGAACATTGACCAGAGAACTTAGACCAAGTGGGACACCTCGAATCTGAACCCAAAAGGGTGCCTTCTCCATCTCAATTTCCTCCAACGCGAGCTCCGGAGGCCACTTCTTAACAGAGAAATTCTTCTTCATCACAGCCCAAGGCACGTAATCCAAAATCATCGTTGCCATATTCACATCCTGAACCGAAATAATAAACAAATTCTCTTTTACCCACTTGATATCCACCTCCCCAAAATTCTTCCATGCCGAGTTAAGAATGTTTCGAACCCTCCATCTGTTTAGCATTTTGGTCGATAAAATCTTGCCCACCAATTTCACGCCATGCTCCATAGCAGACAAATCCATGGATTGTTCAAGCTGAACAGCAAGCTCCTCCACCCCACGGTTGTCCATGATGTGCCTCTGCACTAACCTTTGTTGCCTATGACACCCTACTAAGTTGAATCGAGAGACAACTGATACCCATACTCGCCAATTCCGTCTCCAGGATCCACCTTCAAGAGATTGCTGTAAGAAAACCATAAACACAATAAAAGCATCAAGTTTCCAAGACCTAAGTTTCGAATACACAAAGAGCTGAGAAATAGAACCCTTTACACCCACAGATAGGGATAAAGTGGCATTTAAGCTCCCTACCAAGATGGATAATGCCACTTAATGTCGTGTCTTAATGCAGACCCAACAAAATCAGGAAACCCTGATTCATCTCTAACCAAGACCAATATTGATAGGATACTGCCAAGTGGCTTAATAAGATGATGACATGTGTAAAGGGTTGTTAGTAGTTAGCTGATAGTTAGAGGATAAATAGCAGATTGTAAACAATTGGAAGGCGGTTAATGAAAAGTTGTTGTTATCTTGTTTGTTACTCTCTGTGCACTTAGGAAGACGTGGAGTAAGGGCTTAACAAACATTCTTGACCCCCAACCAACCAAGTGCTCAGTTATGACAATAATACCCAGCATATAGATCAACATCCCCAACTCCACACACATTGATTTACCCCACCACCCGAAAAACTCAGAGTGGGGAGTAAATGCGCACCCAGTCAACTAAAACTAAAAACAATAGATGGAGACAAATAACACCCAGATCGATGGAACCACAGCAGGGATTAAATGCCCACCAACCACCCACCAAATCCTCACACAAACGAAAACAGATATAGCTAATTCGTCATACCCAGAAAAATATCACTAGACTGTAGTACTAAGTGACAAAAGAAAATTAATTAGTTGTTGTGGATTTCTTTTAATAAAGAAAAGGAAATAGAAACTTATGGGTCTGGAAAAAAAAAACATGCAATCATGCATGTAGGACCTTTTTGTTTCTTCTTCTTCTTTCTTCTATAGCTAGCTTTAATTTCTCTTTTTTTTCTTTAGAACTTAGAATGGAGAAAATACTCGATAGGATTGCTTATTAGGATAACTCTTATATTAAGTGAAACTACATGTAATTGAAATTATGATAACCTAGACTCTCATGCTTTTGTAAAAAGTGTCAGTGGATAATGTTGTGGACTCAACAATACACAGTTTTCTCTACTTTATACTTTATACGTTATGCATCTCTCAATCTCTTTTCTTTGATTTCCAGAACCTTTTTGGAGTGTTTTCTTTTTGGTTCAAAAAAAAAAAATAGAAAGATAAAATGTGGTTTTAACCAAAAGCCAACTTGCTTTGAAGATGATCTGGTTCATTTTGAGCATTCCTTATTAACATTGTAGAACCAATGACGAGTGTGTATATTTTTCTGTTGCAGAATGGGATCTTTTATGCCTGCAGATAACTTGCCGAATCAGCAACTTTTTACTTGTTTATCATGTCTTTTTAACCGATTTTAGATGAGGGAAATTTGTGTCTTAGTGCAAAAGCGAATGTTTTTAACCATTTGAGTTACAATTTTTTTTTGCTTTGTTGACTAATTTATTGATGATTATAACTAATGGATCACTAAAAACATTTTTGACATTGTTTGGCAGGAAAAGTTAAAAGTGTTTTTGGTTGAAAAGTTACTTAAAGTGCTATCTATAAGAAGTATCGTGCTTTCTTTAAGAAGCACTTTAAGTGTTTTTTCATAAAATACTTCAAGTGTTTTTTTAGAAAGCACTTGAATCTTTTTAAAATTTGGATGTACTCTAAATAGAGATGCGTCCACTAGAAGCACTTTTGAGTATAATTACTTTTTACATAAGCATTTCCAAAGAGGCCTATATATGTAGTATTAACATATAAAAGCTTCTTAATATCTCTTTGCATCTCCAAGCATGTGGACTGTGGAGTAAGTGTGCATGGGACAAGAATTGTCTGCCCTCCTTGTTCACGTGCCCTCCCATACCCTCCTGTTTGTGTGGTCACGGTTAAGCCACGTCAATATTTTATATGACTATTCATTTTTGCCTTATTATCTTTATAAAAAAATAATATAAAATATTAACGTGGCTTAACCGTGACCACACAAAACAGGAAGGCATGAAAGGGCACGAGAACAAAGAGGGCAGACAATCCTTGTCCGTGTGCATGAGCATTGGAAAAAAGTATGTCTCAATGACGTTGGAAATTGCACGTATTATAAAAACATGTACAATAGTATTCTTCCACTATTTGATTTGATTGGTGCGGGTGCGGGTGCGGGTGCGGGTGCAAAGTCTCTGGTGCAGACTTAGAAATTTATTTAAATGATTAAATTATGTACCCATCATCATTGATTCATTTTCCACCGCCATCGTTCTCCCTACCAACACGTAATAATAACTCATATATACATAAGTAATTGTCGAAACTGTTATTGCGTATTGTGGGGACGAAGGTGACTTGGGGTTGGAGCGCTTGGATGTCTTGGGGAGGCCTGCAGAACTTAGAAATGGTCTTAGTAGTCCGACGCTTCCGAAGACCCTTTGGCAAGCTCTTTAGTTGAGTTCCTCCTAATCTCATTAAAGTTAGCTTCTGCTATTAACAAACACTAGACGACACTAACTCTTGGATGTGGGCTGAAACAAGTCTTTCCATATAAGCTAGGTTGGACCACATACAAGATTGGATTGCGGCCCACTTAGTTAATAAATAATGGCTTCCATTTTGATGTCGAGGTTCAAGAAAGAAACATTCATGGCATAGGACATTGACGGGCCCGTTTGGTAGGTTGAACATATGGTAGGTAATTGCATTTCGGATTAGTTAGACAATGAGTTGAAAGAGATAAGTTGGGATACTTGTATCACTTTGAGATCCAACTATTGATACAATCAACTAAATACTTAGAAGATTGTAGTATTGATTATTAATTGCATTGCACCTATTAAAAATTAATTAAATCAATTTCACAACAGCTTTCAAATTTGACTACATAAGACTTTGCTTTCAATAGACTCAGCTCCACGTAAGAAATTGAAGGCTCGGTTAGACAGAATTTGTTGTCATTTTTTACTGATGTATGTCTGTGCTATTTTGACATCTTATTTGAAGATGCTACAAGTCCAATTTAATTGAACATAATCCATTCCATCTTGCCCACCAAACATGACCTTGGGGCTTTTTTAGTGCGAATGCTACAATACACGCGTATTTACACCTATTTGTTTTAGCAGTGTCTCTCTCCTTCGCTCCTTCTCCCCACTCTTGGTCTGTCAAAAGAACCCTAGAATCCAATCAACACAAATCTGCAGACACAGGCCTTCGGCTTGTTTTGATGCATTAGATTAGTGATCGCTTTTTTTTTTTTTTTTGGTCAAGAGATTAGTTATCGCTTTTGATTGCGACTTTTGAGTATGCAAACCCAAATAAATGATGAATTTGATTTAATTCAAAATTCAAATTCTCTTGCCCTTTATTGCTTTTCCTGAATGTTTTGGATTAGGATGCCAAGTTTACCAAATGCTCTTCCGCTTTAAATGTGGAATAAAAGAGCTCTTTTTTTTTTTTAACAAATCAATATTATCTACACTAAGGGGAGGGGGTGTCGCCTTTGGTGAGAGTTGAACCTAAGACCTCTCACTAATCAGTGAGGAGGAATACCACTAAACCGTAGTACTAGTGGCAAGAGCTCTTAGCTCTTTCTTTTATTCCTATTGACAAATATTAAAACCAATATCAAAAAATTTGAAGGAACTACTAGCCAAAATGGCGTCGTCTCTCGTCTTCTTTGCTGCAACCTCGATGGGTGGTGGTTTCAGAGGGGATCGAAGTCGGAATAGTGGTTCTTTCGATGGGTGGGGTGGAAGTTATGGCGGGGAAATTGATATTCCTCGGCCTTAGTTGTACCTTAAACCCAAGATTTGATATCCTCCGTCCGATTAATGGTCATAACAAAAAATGTATACATAGAATGTGCAAATTGGCATGTGCATTAAATTAGCATTGTAACATCTCGTGTCAATGAAAACACGAAATGCGTTAATTATCATAAATGTTTGGCAAGTCCTAAGTTTGAGGAAGTGGAAATCATTTTCCTTCAATAGTAATGGTCAATATTTTGTGTGCTATGAGGTTGTGTTTGGGAAACTTATCTACATATATGTCGTGTTCATATCAACTTACAAATTGATTAACACGAAAGTCAATATAAAATATTACAAAAATTAGTTTCGTTAAGTTTGTAGGAGCAATGTGCTCTACACAAATTCGAATCTTTCCTGTTATTATGAATTTAATATAATTAACCCCCTTAGTTTAACTAATTTTTGGACATGGGAATACTTATTATGTGTACAGAGTAAGATTTACATTTCGGATTTTATATGCGTGTAAATTTCAAATAATGTTAACATATTGTGTTTGAAATTGTCACTCTTAATGTTACCACACGTCTATTGAACAACTCTTTGATAGAATCAATGTATGTGAGATTAAGATCCACTATGGATATCTGTGTTCGAAGTCTTCATATCAAGAGATTCGGACCACCCATTTCAACCCTACAGCCTTATTAACTCATCTCATTGACTCACTTCATAAAAACCCAAAAAATTAAGAGGTCTAAATTTCTTGCTCTCTCTTTAGAACGGTCTGGATTTTTCAGTCCGCAAGCACCGAATACAAAGATATCCAGAGTGAATTTTATTCCTGGACCCTACTGAGGCCCACCTTATGAGAGAGGTGGCTTATGACAAAGATGCACCCCGAAACTTACTCATCAACGGCCCACCTAAATGCCATCCAAGGTTCCAGATGGGCACCAGCTTAGACAGAAAATGGCGATTCAGACCGGTTGGAGTTGAGCCGTCATTTGCAAGTCGGTTGAAGCAGTTGGCCCATGTCTTCCTTCCACGTGTACGTATCGAGTTATTTTAGTAACACGTGGGCCAATTAATCCAGCACTCGCGTATTCTCTCATTTTCCCTTGAATTTTGATTGTAATGTGAGTCACGTGACTCTTAATAATGGCCCTCTAGGTTTAAGTTTAATTACAAACTAGACATGTGCCCTTGTCAAAAGACTCGTAATTAGGGGTGGAAAAAAATACCGAAAATTTCAGTACCCAATCCTGAAATTTCGGTACGGGAATCGGTCTCACAATCTGACATTTTTGGTAATTCCAAACTGAACCTAAGTTAAAATGGAGTTTTAACGAAAAGCCCACGGTACTGTTCACTTTAACGAAAAACCACATTTTTACACTAAAAAGTCAAACCTGGTACTATTCACTTTACCCTTTATTTTGTCCTTATCATTAAAACTCAAAGATTTCAAGCCCTTTTCATTAGTTTTTCTAAGTTAAAATCCAAACTCTTATAATATATATATATATATTATAAGAGTTTGGATTAGTTGCGAATTAATATCAGCCGTTGATTCAAAATGAAACCCTCTCTCAGTCTCAGCGACCTCACTGTCCTCACCTTTCACTTTCAGAGTATTTGAGAGTAAAAGACTGAAACTCTCCGTCGGGCCCCACTCTTTCACTCCTTAACTCTCTCTCTCTCTCGACCTCCACTCTTTCACTCTCTGCCCCTTACCTTCACACTAGATCCAGTCTTCCATTTTCTTTTTGCATTTGACAACTTCCTTTGCATTCAATAATCAATACAGAGACATCTGCTTCCTTGTACTTGTCTCTTCATTAAGGTAATCTTCTTGTCTTCATCAGGTAATCATAAGATAATTCGTTTATTTCCTCCTCGAACTCTCTCTGCGAAATCGGGACTTGCAGCCAAGAACGGAGAACCGATACATCTTATTTTTGTTTTGTGTTGAATAAAAACCAATGGTTTTTGTTTTCATAAGAAGTAAAGTAATTTCCTTTTAAGGTTTTCCCAACTGTCTCTCTGTAGGAACATGAGGTTAAGTAGCTAATGTTTTGTTGTTGAGTAGTTGAGTTGTTCTATCTTTTGGTTGCTCTGCTTTTCCAAGAATTATTTGGGAACCTTTCGTTCAAATTGGCCATGTTGGTGTGCCCCTATTTTCGTTTGTCTGCACTCATTTTTTGTTGAAGCTGCATCCACAGTAATAGCCTTAGTATGCAGAGCAGATTAAACCCTTTGTTCATGTTTGATTTAGATGGCTGTAACCTGTGTGTTACTCTTAATGAAACCATATGAATATGATTTTTTAAGATATATTGCAGTATGAGCGTCCTTCTTCCTCTTCCAGTTACTGTGTATGTTCCCAAAGAAAGAGTGCGAAAGGAAACGTCTCATCAAGGACATGAATTGAATTTTATAGTATGGTGTAAATCTTATGCATGTCACAGTTGCCTTTCTCTCAAGATACTCTAGCTACTCTTTCCTTCTTGTGGTTTTCTGATTCTTACTATTTGTATTTATTTGACTGCTATTGAGGCAGTCAGGTGCTTCATATGATAAAACTTTATGAGAAACCAATCTGTGTAAACGAGCTATTGAACTGTGTTTTCATAGCTTCTCATTTTTGAGTCTTTGACGTATGTAATATAATTTTGATGGTTTGTGTGAATTGTTCAATTGCAGGCATCCCAAAACGGAAAGAGCTTGGACGTTGGGGAAAACAGATGCAACTGTGTAATTGTCTGTCAATGCAAAGCAAAGCCAAAGTAAGATCTGTGTGCCTTTTTGGTACATATGGCTTGTTACAGATAGAGTCAAGTGGGTCTTCATTATTGAAGCACCTTTTTTTGGACAAATGCCCAATATGTCAAGTTTCAGCCCAATAGCCCAAAAGCTCAAAAATGTTCTCCTGAAACTTCGAAACTATTTCGGGATTCCCGAAAATCTGGTTTGGGATCGGTCTTGAAATTGGAATTCTCGAAAACTTCGTTTTGGGAATTAGGGCATGGTTTTTGCATACCGAACCAGCCTTACTCATAACCTTCATTGCGTCGATTTTGACTTTTTTTCTTTAAAAAAAAAAAAGAGGAATAGCTGGTGGCAAACCAAAGTTATATACTCGTTTCGAGCCCTGAAAAGTTATGTGAAATTTCACCTTGCCTACGACCATAGCAATGGCGAAGCCATGATTTGTCTCGCGGGGGGGGGGGGGGGGGGGGGGTGAAGGTGAACTTAAAGAGTGCAAGGTTCAAAAAATTGCAACAATCAAATTCTTTTATAGCAATGTCTTCCATGATTTATCAATACAAACAAATTACAATAGTTGCTGGCAACGTGTCATACCATGAAAACTTCGCATAATAGGCTCATTATAGTATCGTTATATTAATTAACTGTATAATGCGAAGAAAAAAAAAGTTAATTAATCAATATCAATAATCAATTAATCTATAATCAAAAATTCAATTTTTACCCTAAATAACAATTTCATTCATCAATAATTATAGAATTTCTTATCAATAATCCATAATTAATAGTCATTAACCATGTTGATCAATTACTCTATGATTCTATATAAATTAAACAACATTTTGTATTAAATAATGAATTAGGGTTAGGAATAATATAAATTTAGAAATGAAAGATTTCATCTAAAAATTTGGAGAAAAGTGACCAACCAAACTAAAGGATGGCGCCTGGAAGCTGGTGGCTGGGAGGTGGCTTGAACTTTGGAAGCAAAGAAGGCTAACAGGATGTTGCAGTTGGGATTTGGGGAGTTGCTACTCTTTGATTGGTTTGAAAGTCGGAAGGACTGGGGTCTGGAATAGTGAAGGCAACGAGGGACAAGTGGTTTCCTTTAATTATTTAAATTTTTTTAACTCAATAACCAATACGATGTCGTCCCACTGAAGGGAGTTTTAAATTTTTTTTAACCAGTACCAAAATGACGTCGTTTTAGCCTGGTTTTCACAAAAAAAAAAAAAAAAAAAAAAGGACCTTGCGTGTAGCAGAGTTGCACAGCAGCAATGAACCCAGTAAACACAGATGAACTTCATCACTTCCGACCAGACCAAAGGGGCAGAACCACCGTTCCTAGGCTTGATTTATGGCGAGGGGAAGTGCGGACTCCACTCCTCGCCCCTATGCAACTTCGCTGGGCCATAGCCAAACAGACTCACTAAATTTTTTACTGTTGACCCATATAATTTGAATTGAAAACCAGATGTGAAAGTTCAAACCAAATTTTTTCTCCTTTTCTTTCTTTAATGAGTAGTGTTGAAATTACGTGAAGTTGTGATAAAATTGACTTTCCAAATAGATGATTCTTGTTTTGGATTGTTAAATAACAATTTTGTTGAAAACATTGGTATTTTTTACAATGTTGGCATTGTTATGAATGCCCACACACAGAGACTTTCAATACCCATGCAAATAGGAAATTGACTTTGGATGCAGGAGATCATATATTTCAAAGGGTATGCTATAAATTTTCAAAGTGTAAGAAGACATTCGTATGGAGTTGCTCTATAAATAGAGCACTCATACTGCCATCGATGTACATACAGAAGAATAGAAAGAAATAAATCTCTTCCTCCATCTTTTATTTGTCATTCACTTGAGCTATAGTTTTAGTGTGATATTTTACATCTGCTTCGCACCTATCAAAAAGGTTATCCCTCTAACTTTTACATTTTTATAACACGTTATCAGCACAAATCTCTAAATATAACAATGTCTCATTTACATTCACCAAAAGAAATCATTCTCTCATTTCTCTCCGCCGAACGAAAAAAAAAAATATGTTTCCTCTAAGGTTTTTCCTGTTCATCTTCTTCCTCTGCCTCAACTACGCGGTATACCCTCGCGACGAACTGTTTGCTCAATGCCTGCTCGTAGTTCTCCAACTAGCGGTTACATACATCTTTGATTACTTGTTTGGTTTGGATATTGATTACCAACCCAGTATTTATTTATGTTAATTTTACTGCAATCCAAGATGGTGCGGTACAATCGCCCATCTTGAACTGCAAATTTCATCTTACTGCGATCCAAGATGGTGCGGTATCATCGCCTAACTTGAATTACATATTTAATTTTACTGCAAATTTTAGGTAGAGCGGTATAATCGCCCGCCCTACCCTGCATATTTAATTTGCCTGCAATTTAATTTCATTGCAATTTTTAGGTGGTGCGGTATAATCGCCCACACTGCTCTGCGTAATTAAATTTTTCTGCTACTTGAGTGGTGCGGAATAATCGCTCATTCTATGTTACATTATTTCAATGAGAATGGTGCGGTACAATCGCCCTTCTCATTCATCCTGAAAATCTTGAGCCAGAAGTTTCGAGTGCTTATCATTTTGGCCTGAAGATCAAAATGAAAAATTTGTAAGAACCAGAAGTTCTAACACTATATTCCTCTAGGAATACATATTGTTGCAAGTTCTTACACATCTCATTTTTCTTTCAGAAAAGAAAATGGCGAACTTGGCAAAGCTTGAATATGTTGCCCTGGACATTACCGGGAAGAATTACCTTACCTGGGTACTGGATACCAAGATCCATCTGGAAGCAGGGAATCTTGGAGATACCATCAGGGAAGAGAGCAGCTCATCCTCTCAAGATCGGGCGAAGGCCATGATCTTTATTCGCCGCCATCTTGATGAGGCACTAAAAAACGAGTACTTAACGGTTGAAGATCCGTTAGCTATTTGGAATGCCTTGAGAAGCAGATACAATCACCAGACAACGGTGATTCTTCCAAGAGCTCGCTATGAGTGGTCTCATTTAAGGATCCAGGATTTTAAGTCAGTGGCAGAGTACAATTATGCGTTGTTCAGGATTACCTCTCAGATGAAGCTCTGTGGGGATACCATTACTAAGGAAATGTTGCTGGAAAAGACTTACAACACATTTTGTGCATACATACATAAGGACAATTGAATCACATACTGTCATGAACTAGAAGTTCATTGATTCAAAGGTTTACATGCTTTGGCATGACTGTTTGGGTCATCCAGGATCCACCATGATGCGTAGGATCATTGCCAACTTTAATGGACATCCATTATTGAGCAGAGACATTGCTATCTCAAATGATAACCCTTGCAAGGGTTGTTCTCAAGGGAAGTTGGTAATTAGACCATCACAACTAAAGGTTGATGTTGAATCCCCATCATTTATGCAAAGAATTCAAGGAGATATTTGTGGACCTATTCAACCATCTTGTGGACCATTTCGATATTTTATGGTTTTGGTTGATGCATCAACCAGATGGTCACATGTTTGTCTTTTGTCTACTCGGAATGTAGCTTTTGCGAGACTTCTTGCTCAGATAACTAAGTTACGAGCATAGTTCCCAGATTATCCCATTAAGTCAATCCGACTTGATAACGCTGGTGAATTTACGTCTCAAACTTTTGATGATTACTGCATGACATTGGGCATTGATGTTGAACACCCTGTTCCTCATGTCCATACTCAAAATGGTTTAGCAGAAGCATTGATCAAGCGGCTTCAGTTAATAGCCCGCACTCTGCTTATGAAAACCAAATTGCCAGTTTTTGCATGGGGACATGCCATCCTACATGCTGCTTCATTGGTTCGATTGAGACCTATAGACAACCACCAATACTCCTCAATACAACTCGTGTTTGGACATCAGCCAAACATTTCACATTTACGAGTTTTTGGTTGTCCTGTTTATATGCCTATTGCACCCCCGCAACGAACTAAAATGGGACCTCAGCGTAGACTGGGAATTTATATGGGTTTTGATTCACCATCTATCATTAGATATTTGGAACCCTTGACAGGTGATATGTTTACAGCTCATTTTGCTGGTTGTCATTTTGATGAAACAGTCTTCCCATCGTTAGGGGGAGAAAAGACCGTTCCAGAAGAACGGAAAGAGCTGACATGGGTTGTTCCCACATTGTCTCATTTTGATCCTCGAAGCATTCAATGTGAAAATGAAGTAAAAAGGATCGTTCATCTTCAAAGCATTGCCAATCAAATGCCAGATGCATTTAATGATGCTATAAAAGTGACAAAATCGCATATACCAGCTGCAAATGCACCTGCCAGAATTGATGTCCCTGTTGGACAAAATAAAGTGGCAGCGAATGATTCATCTGGTGCACGCCTGAAGCGTGGTAGACCACCAGGTTCAAAAGATTCAGCCCCTCAAAAAAGAAAGACAAGGGCACAGCTGAATCCAAATGAAATCATTCAGGAAGAGAGAATGAATGACAAATCCACAATTCATGATTCTGGACTTCCAGAAGAAAAGAATGTCCTTGATGAGACACATGTCCCTGGAGAGACAGTAGTACATGAAAGCCCATAAATTATACATGTACTAATGAATTGTGGGATCAGAATGAAATAATCATTGACGATATGTTTGCATTCGCAATAGCCACTGAAATCATATTAAGTGATGATATTGAGCCCCGCTCTGTTGATGAGTGCAAACAGATACAAGATTGGCCTAAGTGGAAAGATGCAATCCAGGCAGAATTAAATTCCTTGGAAAGGCGAAATGTTTTTGGACCAGTAGTCCAAACCCCGTCTGGTGTAAATCTTGTGGGTTACAAATGGGTATTCACAAGGAAACGCAATGAGAAAAACGAGATTGCAAGATATAAAGCACGACTCGTTGCACAAGGTTTTTCACAAAGACCTGAAATTGATTTTGAGGAGACATACTCTCCTGTAATGGACGCAATTACGTTCCGTTACTTAATAAGTTTAGTGGTTTCAGAAAAACTTGACATGCGACTTATGGATGTCATCACTGCGTATATATATAGAGAATTAGATACTGACATATACATGAAAGTCCCAGAAGGACTTAAGTTGCCTGAAACAAGTAACAAACCACGAGGTATGCTCTCGATCGAATTAAGGCGATCATTGTATGGGCTGAAACAATCTGGACGAATGTGGTATAATCGTCTCAGTGAGTATTTGATCAAAGAATGATATATCAACAATGTCATTTGCCCTTGTGTGTTCATTAAGAATCCAACTCTGGATTTGCTATAGTGGCAATATATGTTGATGATATGAACCTAGTTGGGACTCCTGAAGAGCTCCATAAAACTGCTGAATATCTGAAAAGCGAATTTGAAATGAAAGACCTTGGGAAAACAAAATATTGTCTCAGCCTGCAGATCGAACATTGTGCTAGTGGAATTTTGGTCCACCAATCAACTTACATTGAAAAAATCTTGAAGCGATTTGGTATGAACAAGGCTTATCCACTCAGCACGCCAATGGTCGTTCGTTCTCTAGACATTAAGAAAGATCCATTCCGTCCAAAAGAAGATGATGAAATGGTCATTGGTCCAGAAGTACCATATCTGAGTGCAGTAGGTGCTTTGTTGTATTTAGCACAATGTACTAGACCGGATATAGCTTTTTCAGTCAACTTGTTAGCCAGGTATAGCTCTGCTCCAACAATCCGTCATTGGAAGGGTGTCAAAGATGTATTGTGATACCTTCGTGGGATAACAGATATAGGTCTCTTCTACTCAAAGAACTCCACAAATGACCAGGTCCTTGTCGGATATGCAGATGCTGGTTTCCTCTCTGATTCGCATAAAGCCCGCTCACAAACTGGATATGTGTTCAAGAATGGAGATACAATAATCTCATGGCGCTCAACAAAGCAAACATTAGTTGCTACATCTTCAAATCATTCAAAAATACTTGCTTTACATGAAGCAAGTCGTGAATGTTCTTGGTTAAGATCAATGATCCATCATATTCGGAATTCATGTGGTTTAACTTCGAAGACAGATAATCCAACTGTCATTCATGAAGATAATGCAGCCTGTGTTGCCCAAATGAAGGAAGGATTCATCAAGGGCGATAAGACTAAACCCATATCTCCAAAGTTTTTCAGTGCACATGAGCTTCAGAAGGCTAAAGTTATTGAAGTCAGACAAATCCGTTCTAATGAAAATCTGGCAGACTTGTTCACCAAGTCTCTACCAAAATGCATGTTTCAGAAGTTAGTGCAAAGTATCGGATTACGTCGACTTACCAAATAGCTAAATTTGGAGAATGCGGAATCAGGGGGAGATACATCTCAGGGGGAGCATCCATGATACATGCTTGTTGTACTCTTTTTCCTTCGATTAGGATTTTTCCCACTGGGTTTTTCCTATCAAGGTTTTAACGAGGCAACATAAGCATACTTAACACTATATCAACAATCCAGGTAAAGTTGTACTCTTTTTCCTTCGCTATGGTTTTTTCCCACTGGGTTTTTCCAAGCAAGGTTTTAATGAGGCAACTAATGTTGATATGTGGGCATCCAAGGGGGAGTGTTGAAAACATTGGTAATTTTGACAATGTTGGAATTGTTATGAATGCCCACACACAGAGACTTTCAATACCCATGCAAATAGGAAATTGACTTTGGATGCAGGAGATCATATATTTCAAAGGGTATGCTGTAAATTTTTAAAGTGTAAGAAGACATTCGTATGGAGTTGCTCTATAAATAGAGCACTCATACTGCCATCGATGTACATACAGAAGAATAGAAAGAAAGAAATCTCTTCCTCCATCTTTTATTTGTCATTCACTTGAGCTATAGTTTTAGTGTGATATTTTACATCTGCTTCGCACCTATCAAAAAGGTTATCCCTCTAACTTTTACATTTTTATAACAAATTTCAAATAATGAACATTTATATTACGATAATTTCTACCCATATTTGGTGAATTTGGTTATAAGAACATCTCCAATCAAGAATGCAAATTATAGTGAAATAACTAATTTATAACTGTAAAAACCAAATTTGAAGTCCAACGGGCCAAAACTTTGGGATGTAAATCATCCAACCCATTGGAAAATGTAAAAAAAAAATTGTGATTTTTAATCACCACCTTCAAGTGGTGTTAATACCTGTCACCCTACTTATTATCACTGCATGAGTTAAAAATTTGAGATTTGTGTCTATCCACTATGCAAACACTCCTCAATTACTTGCACTAAGGGAAAGAGGGTGAGCTTAGCCTCACAATGGACTAGCAATAATATGGTTCAAATTCGCCTTTGACGAGAATCGAACCTAAAACCTCTCACATACAAGTGAAGAGGAATATCACTAGACCGTTGTACTAAGTAGCAAAAATCTAATTACCATATAGCATACCCGTTTAAATTGATTATAACTGACGATTGACTAACAAATACAAAAATTGATGATGATTGACTAACAAATACAAAAAGTGATGGACAAATACATATCTATCATGTATCCTACACTGATCAAATTAGGGTAAATTACCATTTGACCCCTTGAACTATTACTCCAGTAGAAATTGACATCCTAAACTATTTTTTTGGTAAATTAAATCCCTAAACTATTTGAAATCAGCCAATTGACCCCTTGTCGGTAGATTCCATCCACAACTTCGTGAAATTCAAAGGAAAATTAGTCTTTCCTTCATCAATTCTTACTTGTCAACTATACCACCAATGAACTTATGACATTTGAAAACAAATAATGTATAATGACAATGTGAGATGGTATGTTATGTAAATGTTTGGTTTTTTTTTTCTATGTTTTCTCATTTTGATATATGTTTTTTAATTATTCAGTGTCCATGTGCCAAAATTTTATTGGTGGTTATAGCTGACAAGTAATAATTGATGGTGAAATGACTAATTTGCCCTTGAATTTGACGAAATTAATTACGCAATCTACCGGCAAGGGGTTAATTGACTAATTTTAAATAGTTCATAGGGTTAATTTACCAAAAAAATGGTTTAGGGGGTCAAACCGCAATTTACCCATCAAATTAATTGTCATAAATTCCAAATATTACAATAGAATATCATACATAGTGTTCTCTTCGTCGATGTCCCCTTCCACATCCTATAACTTCTCTTCCATTTTTTTTTTCTTTTTCTCTCCAAACTTCCTCTGAACCATCGTTTCTTGTAGGGTTCGAGAGGCAGAACAAAATGAAAACTTTCAAATCATTTCAGAGACATAAAAGCCTTGACATTGTAGTGTTCTAAAAATCGGCCTAGACGGCCGCCTAGGCACTAGGCGGTGAAGGCTCCCTGCGATTTAGGGCAAATTGTTTCGAAAAATCGGTCTGGAGCTAGGCGGTCCTAGGCGGCGCCTATGACGGCTAGGCAGTCCTAGGTGGCGGCACTTAGGCAGTCCTAAGCGGTTTGGTTTTTTTTATTTATTAATTGTGTGTTTTTTCTTTTTTAGTTTCATGGTGGTATACTTATGGAAATTATGTACCTAAATTGCAAAGGATTGAATGACTACAAGTTCATCCAATTGTGAAATGAATTTGAGCACTTTTGAGGGGATACATACAAATAAACTAGATTCAACATGGTTAAATAATTTAGTCTATGTCCAATCCAATGAAAGGATCACGAACAAGAAGAATTTTAGTCATCATCCAAGAATACTCTTCTATATGATTATATGTTTACTGTTTTTTAAATATTGAACTTGTTGGATGAGTGTACTTTGTGTATTCTTCTACTTCTATTTTTGCATTTTATCAGTCTTTTATTATCCATACAAGTATAGTTATTTTAAGCATAAATATGCACTTATTTCATTCTTTTATTATCCATACAAGTATAGTTATTTTAAGCATAAATATGCACTTATTTACCAGATATATAATAAATTTACATAAATTCGCCTAGGCCCCAGCCTAGCCGCCTAGGCGCTAGTGCCTAGCGTTTTTTAGAACCTTACGGCATTGCAAGGTAGTTTAATGTTGTCCAATTTTATTTCTTACAATCACTTCAATCCTAATGTTTGATATAATGTTGAAAATCTTCAATTTCCTTCTACTTATGTACAATTTTTTATTTTTTGATGCACAGGAAATATAAAGGAAGAAATTGGAAGGTCAATGTTTTCTCTTTCTCTTTTAATTGATTTTGGCATGACAAGTATATCTGTATCGCTACTACATTGGACTTGGATTTTTTAAAGGACCATTCTTGTGAAAATGTTTTCTTTTTCTTTGACTTTTTTTTTTAATCTGAAAAGTAAACTTCATTAAATCGAAAGAAGGTTATAGGCCAACACAGAGGAAGACAAAATAACTCAAATGCATTGGAGGGAACCAGATACATAAAAGTCCAACCCAATTAAATAAGCAATAAGGAAAACCCAAATCCCTAATCTCTAATTGCAGAAAGTAGCGTCTGCCGCGGTCAACGCCACAAAAATCATGCCAGCAGTTGCCGAAGCTGCAACACTAAAGAAAACGACCAAGTGGTGAAATTGACCAAGACATTGCCGCACAAAAGTACCAAACCCGCAACCAAAAGCACACCACATCCAGATTTCTTCACCAAAGATGCAGAACCAAGCGATAGTCACCGGATCCAAAACTCATTCACCAGTCCCTGCAAATATATACAAACAAAGTAACACATGGATAAAAAGTGAGGCTAAGAGGTATGTAAAATACCCTTACTTTGGCTGTAGCCGCAGAACACTTGGTCTCGAGAGAAATCCAGCATGCCGGTTGAGGGAGGAAAAGTGAGGGAGGGAATTAAATTTGGCAACCATATTCGGCTACGAGTCCGCATATTAAAGCAAAGGACGGGGTGGGGATGAAATAAGACGAAGAGAGGCAGAAGGAAAAGGTGAGGGAGGTGGAGTTTTGGGTTTGGAAAGTAACGGCCAGACGAGATAAGGGACATGAAGCCCAAATGTGAGACAAACTCACGGGAAAATTAGAGACAGAGCTCACGGAAGCTGAGAAAAGTCTCAGGGGAAAATTGAAAAAGAGAGAAAGAAAAGAAGAATGAGAGAAAGAGGAAGGAGAATTGACAAGGTTGCCACCGGCACCCAAGCCAAAGGCTAGGGTTGGCAGCAAGAATGATTGCAGATTAGGAAACCAGAGAAAATTTCACGCGTTTTCTCGAGAGAGAAAGAAGGAAGTGAAAAAGTGCTTTCTAATCGGAAACTCTTTCTGTTTGACTCTCATGCAGGGTAAGACGATTTTTCTAGCATTACGCTTTAATTTATCTAAGAATTTAGAATTCGATACTTGTCACCCTTTGTCCCATAAATTATTTCTAGTTAATGGAATTAATATTCCTATTAATTGGGAAAAAAATTATAAAAAACAAATCATCATGGGGTTCTTCGGTAGTGGGGGACAAGTTTCAAGCTTGTATTCCACACAACATGTTCTTGGTTCGATTCCTAGTGTTGGTGAATCACATAACCGTGGCTAGAGGAAGACTGAAATGCCTATGTGAATCTTCCCAACCTCCGGAAGGGTGGACTGTCATAACGAAGCCACCATCTAATCCTCTTTTGCAAAAAAAATAAAAATAAAAACTTAGGGAGTTAATATTGATTGCTGTGGAGTCAAATAAATTTTTTTTTAACCAATTAGAGCTTCTATATCGGTATTACAAATTGAGAAATGTTGAGGAACTCTCAAAAGTGGGACTCTATGAACTCTCTGTCACCTCATGTTTTTGGTATAATGTTTTATAATGTTAGCACGAGAATTGACGTTAAACTGTGAGGTGATAGAGAATCGATGAAGGGCTACTTTAAAATAGTCTCCTTAACATTTTTCTTATTTTTCTTACGAATACAAACTTGACATGCAATGACCTTTTGGACATTGAAAAGGATTTTTCAACAATGAAAATTGCCATAAGGAAGAATGTGATGACATGAAAGATGTACAAACTCAATATATTGATTTTGGTTTGAAGACATTTGTATTCCGAACCAATTGGTTTCAATCAACTGTCCTTTTTGGGATCCCAACATAAGTAAATCAAACTGTCTTTACATTTTGAGACGATTTGCTTCAATATATTATTATCTTTTCCCGTCTAAGAGATGAGATAACAAATTGTCAGGTTTACATTGATGATAAATAGGTGATAACGAAAGATGCTCATAACTTGTACTAATACAAAATATAAACGTTACAAGAACGTGACCGACACCTTAATCGAAAAACTTATCATCTACGCCACTCTTTTCAAATAAATGGCTTATAGGAAACCTAATCGTTAAAGGACTCCTTACCCCCAAACTAAAATATATGATCTAAATAACATTTTCCTTTGACAAATGTCGCCATAGAATCTCCCTTCTTCGGCGTTTTTTGTTATCTCCTTTCTTGATGTCAGACTTCTTTTCTAAGTCTTGAATCATTTTTCCAATCACATTTTTTCGGGACATTTGCTTCTCCACATTACTTGCCTTGGATACCAACTCGTCGAAAATTCGAGGCTCCGCAATTCCTACAAATGTTGCAATCCTAGGGATGAGGTTATTGTAACATATTTGCACTGCCGAAAATTCAGAAATCTATTTATGCTATCCTCAATAAACGTCCCTTTAATAAAAAGGCAGTTTTTATTGTGTCAGTCTTGAGCATGGTCTAAAATATCCATAATATCCCGATATTTCCATCGAAATTTCCGTGTTTTTGGACTACCGATATTTCCGATATTATCGATATTTTAGACCTTGCTAAGTCACTCATGTATCTTACCATGCAATGTTTAAAGTGTAAAATATTGTACTAATTCATTATATATAAATGATTATGGTGTGTTTAAACTTATTTCATTAATTACTACATATTTTCTACACTCACAATGTTTGTCAGCTCGCTATATAATCAACTTAAATCAGTTATATCTATCATGCAATACATTTCCTTCCAATTTTTTGTGATAAACTAATAGATAATTGACTAAATAAACATCCTGCAAAGTTTCAATAAAAATTTCCAAAGTTTTTCTTACAATTTCTGTGGTTTTTATTCAATTTTTATAGATATCGATAATATCCCGATATTTCCATCGAAATTTTTATATTTTTGAACTACCGATATTTTCAATATCATCGATATTTTATACTTTGGTCTTGAGAGACATATCCCCAGGTCTAAGAAGAGAAGTTTTGCTTTAAAAACCTAATTATAGTAAAGGGAATAGGAAAACCCATTTTACTAAGGGATAGGAATAGTTACCCAAATTGTGGCAAGTGGGTTACACACGATACCGCCTCTGGAACTTCTTTTACTTTTACTTTTAGTTTTAGGTCTCTTCCCCTATAAAACTCAAACCCTCCCTTCTCCTCAATCTTCACAGATAATCTTTGTAAATTCCCCTCTCCCTCTCTCTCTCTCTCTCTCTCTCTCTAGAAAGCTCGAATTTTCAGATCTGTAATTTTTGTGGTCTCAGATGGCTGTTGAAGTGCTCAGTCCCAAGGATTGCCTCATGGACTCACTCTCACGCCAGTCGGTAACGAATTTCAATCGGAACCCTAACCCTAGCTGCCTCGGCCGCCCAAGCCGCCCCCAGCCCGACAGCAAGAACCGAAGGCCCAACCGGCCTAATAACCTTCCTCGCCCGGTCCAGAAATTCCCGCCTCCCCAAAACCTTGTCATGGGTCAGGTCAAAATCCTCAAGCGTGGCGAAGAAATCCCCAAAACGGCGCCGGCTCCACCACTACAGAAGCAAAATTTCAAGCCCCAAGTGCCGGCTCAGCCGCCACAGAAGCAGAATCCCAAACCCCAAGCTCCGGATCTCGGAAACACGAACCGGATGGGCCCCGAAACGAAACGGGTTCCCAAGCTGAGCAAACAGGCGGACCCGAACCGGACTGCCGGTTTCTACGCCGGATCGTCGTCGTGCATAGCCTCGCCGCCTCCGAGCTCTCTGCCTCTGCCATCCTTTTTCGCCAAGAAGGGCGCTGCCACAAGCACCGATGCTGCGGCAAGCGAGCTGCTGAAGCTTCTGCGGCTGAATTTGTAGTTGGGCCGCGGCTAGTCCATTGGGTCGCCGGTCCAGCAGTGGACCGCCAAATTGCAGTGTAAATTCTTGGATTTTGGCTTAATTTTCGAGATGTGTGGTTGTCGTTCCTCCCCTTATTTTTTCAAAGGGAAGATGGATGAATTCGCAGTCGGATCTAACGCTTTTTCTCCTTTTTAATTTATTGGTTGGATAATTAGTGTGCAGGGATAATACGGTCGGTCTGGTTTAGCGTTTAATTTTCAATTTGTTTTAGTTAACTCTTCTATTAATTAGGTTTAGGTTTAAGAAGAAGATGGAGATTAGAGCTGTGTCTCTAAAATTAGGGTGTATATCCCCAAGTTTTTACGATATGGTTGCAAATAAGTTTTAAAGTCAAATTTCGTTTTAAATTCCATGTAATTTTGTTTACCTTTATCGAGTTGTTTTATTTTTCTACTATAATATATTTTATCTTGTGATTGGATTCCGTCCTTATTTTTTGGGTAAATTACATAGTAGCCCCTCAGGTTTGATGTCTATTACAACCCCATACAACGTCTTTAAAACATTTCACTTTCTTACAACATGCACCATTTTATTTCAAAATAATACCTTCGTTAGATTTTCCGTCCATTAATCTGTTAAATGCTTCCATTAATCTGTTAAATGCTGACGTGGCTGTCACATTTGTGCTGATATGGCTACCACGTGGTAAAAAAAAATATTTTTTTATAAATTAACAATATTATAATATTAACCCTATTAAAAAAATTAAAAAAAAAAAGAAAAACCCGAACCCAACCCAGATCCCCTTACCCATCTCTCCCACTCTTCTTCTTCCTCCACACCAACCCCAACACACTCCCTGCAACCCACTACCTGCAAAACCACAACACAAATACCTGTAAAACCACAACTCACTACCTGCAAAACCACAACCCACAACCCAAATACCTGCAAAACCACAACCCACTACCTGCAAAACCACAACCCATATACCTGCAAAACCACAACCGTCGCGGGGGGGGGGGGTTCGCGGGAGCTTGTCGTCGTCGAGGGAGGGGGGTCGCGGGAGCTTATCGTCAACGGGACGGGCAGAGGAAGGCAGGTGGGTCGTCGCCCGGGGATGGGGGGTGGGTCACGGCAGGTGGGTCGTCGGGGGGGGGGGGGGGAACGGACAGGTTTGGTTTCTTCTTGTTCTTCTGGGGGAAGGGATTTTGTAAATAGGAGTTGCAGAGAGGTGAGGGAGAAGGAAGGGGATCTGGGATGGGTTCGAGCCTTTTTTGTTTTTTTTAATAGGGTTAATATTATAATATTGTTAATGTATAAAAAAATATTTTTTTACCACGTGGCAACCACGTCAGCATTTAACAGATTAATGGACGGAAAATCTAACGGATGTATTATTTTGAAATAAAATGGTACATGATGTATGAAAGTGAAATGTTTTAAAGACGTTGTATGGGGTTGTAATAGTCCTCAAACTTGAGAGGCTACTATGTAATTTACCCTTATTTTTTATATTTGATATTTGGATTGAATAAACTACTCGAATGTAAGGACAATGATTGTCTGCCTTCCCACTTCTGGTGCCCTTCCGTCCTTTTTTGTTTTGTGTGGTCACGGTTAAACCACGTCAACATTTTATATTGTTTTTTATAAAGATAATAAGACAAAAATAAATAGTAATATAAAATGTTGACGTGGTTTAACCATGATCACACAAATAGAAAGTCACGGGAGGGCAGACAATCTTCCAGAATGTAATGGTTTGGATTTCACTAGACGCATTCAAATGATGAAATTCGAAAGCAGGGCAAAAAGCACTTTGGGTTGCACCTACGAAAGTAAAAGCAGAAGCACAAGCAGGTGCCGGTGCGCCTATGAACTCTTTCTCTACGCCCTTCTGGTCCCAGAAATTCGTCGCTTGATGTCGGTGGGAATTGGGATGCAGCTTTAAGTGAAATATGCCAAACCCTAAATACTCTCTTAAAATTGGACTCTAAACATCAACCAAATTACGATCCAAGTCCTAAACTTAGTGTTAAAAAATTTCAGTTGAAATCATTCAACTTTTAGACACAACCGAAAACTTTCTACTGTTGTTTCACAATCCAAAAATTAAACAAGTGAGGGATTTCGGTTAAGTCAAACATTGAGTTAGTTATAATGATTTGGTATTGAACTTGTTTCGGTTAAGTCAAACATTGAGTTAGTTATAATGATTTGGTATTGAACTTGTCGTCTACGAGAGTGAATTCTATTCGTTGTCTGGATTCCAAAACTTCTAAAAGTGGAGAAGAGTATCCCTTCCATAGTTTATAAGTGGCCACATGCATTACACTTTTATCCTATTTATTCTCATAATTAATTATTCAAGGTATAAAATGGTCTTTTTCTGAGTTTAAACTCGAGTTCTTTTAGCTTAAGGCTCTTGGTAACTTTTTTGTTTGTTTGTTTTTTATTTATAATTCTGTTTAAGACACATAGGCAAACGTGGTAAGGGCTCGAGTGGTTAAGGCTGATGACCACCTCTCCCGAGTAGGGATGCGCAAATACACATTGGTTATGGGTAACTGCGGTTATCCGGCCATTTAAATTAAACGGTTACGGTTATGGTTATGGGTAACCGTTTAGATAAATAAACGGTTATGGATATAATCGTTTACTCGCGAAATTTAAATGGACGGTTATGTGTATTAACCGCGGTTATAAACGGGTAACCGTTTACCCATTTATTTTATATATGTAAAACTAACACAAACCATGTTCTCGATCCAATAATACTTAGCACCCAATAAATTAGCAAGGAATTCATCGGTCATTCACTCAATAACACTGCTACAGGAATGATGATTCTCATCATCAAGGAATTCGCCAAATTAATTTAAATTCCTTGCGGGTAACCGTGAAATTGACAGAAATCCTTTGACAGAAATGTCTTCTAAACAATTTTTGTAACCCAATAATACTTAGCAAATATTATATTTACCTTTATTGGTAACAGTTAAAAATATCGTCCGTAAACTATTATTTCAATTATTGAAATGGTATAAGGACTTAAAAAATTAAAATACGGAAATGTATGATGAATGTACCTATAACAGTGTTTAATTGTCAAAAACAAGAAAATTATGACTTTTTTTTTTAAATTTTCAAGTTGTTAAAAAAACATGTAGACGGGTGAAAAAGGGGTAATGGTAAAAAAAAGAAGAAGATAAACGGGTTAAAAAGGGTAAATGGGTAAACTGGGTATTAAACGGTTACGGTTAAATGGGTATGCAGTTATGGGTATGGTTAACCGTTTATAAACGGTTATGGGTATGGTTAACCGTTTATAAACGGTTATGGGTATGAGTATAACTATTTAGGCAATTACGCAACGGGTAAACGGTTATGCGGGTATGAGCATAAACGGTTATGGGTAAATAACCGCGGTTACCCGACCGCCATAACCGTTGCCCATCCCTACTCCCGAGTGGTCAGCTCTTCTAGATGACCACCTCCCTCGAGTGGTCAGCTCTTTTGAAAGATTACCATTAAATGAAGGGATCCTTGAGTAAATTGTCAATTTATCTCTTCAACTCTCATTTAACTTTCGATTTCCTTGTTAAAATTTTTAATTGAAAAATCAAAGACAAACTAATTTTTAGCCGATTTCCCCTTACTGTTAGTTTTTCTTAGATTTCATCCAATTTAACATTAACTCTTATCATGTGCACACCACATGGCTCTCCCTTGAGTACAAAAGTGTCAATTCGCTAGACCTTCAGACACAAAAAAACTATAGAATCACACAAATTTGTATAGGTTGACATTGTAGAAATATAGGGTTTCAATTATTTTAAAGGAAAACTAATGAAAATGACTTGAAAACTTTGAGTTTGAATGATAAGGACAAAATAAAGGGTAAAGTGAATAGTACCAGAATTGACTTTTTAGTGTAAAAATGTGGTTTTTAGTTAAAGTGAAAGTTCCCTTATTTTAAGGTTCCCTTATTTTAAAGAATGAACTAAACTACCCTCACATATTGTGCATATACTTCAATTTAGCATAAATTTGGATGGAATAAATGAAAAATTAAAATTGGCCAAAAAAAATAGTTTATGTCCTTAATTTTATAATTAAAAGGTTCAATTGGGAAATTGAAAGCTAAGTAAAAGTTCAAGAGAAAAACCGGCAGTTTACTCGATACCCTTTAACTAGAAGACGAGACCCTTTAACTAGAAGAATAAGATATTTATTTGGTGGATAGAAAGAAGCCACATCACCACTATTTATAGACATGTTTGACCTTCCTTGAGAAGGCTTGGCTGCCTACACCAGACCTATCTCATTCCATGTATACTGTAAGAGCAACTCCACCCATCAAGGGATGGCAAGGGCAAGGGCCCTAAAGTTGCATTCCAAACTAAAAACCCTCGTTCACCTGTCCTAATTGGCAAGGTCAAGTGGTGGGCCAAGAAAAGCCCACTCAAGAGTCCAAGCATCTGAAGTCCAGCATTGCCAAATGACGTCAAACCATGTTCACATATTTGTTTTGTTTGGCGCGTGCAATGCACGCGTGAACTCGGCGAGTAGGCCGATAGCTTCGGCTGTTGTGGAGCCCGCTGCATCAGTCCAAGGGCCACAAATGGGTATATATAGTGGCAATTCGTGAGCCGTTGGATTTTCAATAGACGAATGATCCAGAACTTTGGACTTTCAATGATTTTTTATGGGATTTTTTAACTTTAATCTTTCAAGAATATTGAAATTTAAAATAAACATAGTGTTAGATTACATATTGATTATAATTCCTTAATGTATCCTTAATTCAAAATAATTAATGTACATTTTATTTAATGTCTTCCATTAAATATTTAAATTTATTAATATACAAATTTTAATTTATTTTTTGACCAAAAAAGAGTTTTTTAATTTATTAATTTTATTTAACATTCTTCAAACTTTAAAGACTCAATTAATGTATCTAAATGTTAGTACCGATATGTATTATATTGAACTAATTTATTTAAATGTTAGTACCGAAATGTATGTACCGAAACATATGCACTGAAATGTATTATATTAAATTAATGTATCTAAATGTGTGTACCAAAATGTATGCACGAAATGTTAGTACCAAAATGTATTATATTGAATTAATGTATCTAAATGTTTGTATTGAAATGGATGTACCGAAATGTGTGTATCTGAATGTATGCACCGTCTATTATAATGAATTTAATGTACCTAAATGAATAAGACAAAGTACATCGAAATATATTGTATAACAAAACTAGTTTATCTAAATGTTTACAATAAAATATATTAGGATAAATGAAATGAAAATTATAATTATAATAAAATAAAATTAATACATTAAAAATTAGGAAGAAAAAGAGAAATAATTAAAAAAATCAAAATATAATTAATAAATGAGGTTATTAATGTATCAAGGGACTAAAATTATATCTTGATCTTACACATGGTTTTAATCTAAAAGTCATCTTTACCAATGACTAAAATGAAGTTTTCTATTTTTTTTATTAAAAAGTACCCACTATCTTCTTCATTCCCTACATCACAACGCAATATTTATTTTTACGACAATCTTTTATATTTGTTATTTCCAAATCCTTTTTTTTTACCAACAAAAATGAGGGAGAAGGTAATTTGGTTGATCGAGGAAGACGTTGCTTTACTTGAGGGTTGTGTGCGAGTTGCTCGTGACTCGGTCACGGGAAATGAGATGAGGGTGCAAAAAATGTGAAAAAGATTCATGCATAATTTGTCGAACAAATTCGTCACTTAATACTACAGTTTAGTGGTATTCCTTTTCATTTGTAAGTGAGAAGTCTTAGGTTCGATTCTTGCCATAGACGAATTTGAACCACGTTATTGTTAGCCCATTGGGAGGCTAAGCCCACCCCTCTTAATGTAGATAATATTGTTTGTTCAAAAAAAAAAATTGTCGAGTAGATGCAAGGCACATCCCGGATCAAGCAATTTCTGTCGAGTAAGTACAAGTATCTACATAAAGAGTTGAAATCTTGGCAAGAAGCCTTGGCAAAAGCAAAAGAAATTTATCAAAGTGGCAATAATCTAGCAAATGAGGTAATAACATTTTGTTATTAATAAATTTAAAATGTAATTAACATGTTATTATAATATTTAGACCTTTATTATGCAACTCATTATGTTGTTTCACAATTTTGGTTTCAGCAATTACATGCACAAATGTGGTTCAATCTTGAAAAAAGATATCATCCACAAGGCACAAATATTGGAACATTATGAAGCGTACTCCGAAGTACAAAGTTTTGCCCAGTGGTCCACATGTTGTGTTGAACGAGACTCCCCTACACAAATCAACTACTAATGAGTCGCCCTTAGAGGCGCCATTGGTAAAGGCTGCTAAAAAAGGAGCTGCAAGAGGGAGTTCTTCAAATAATGATCATTTGAAATAGTTGACAAATTGGCTCGCCAACATGCACTGAATGGAGGAAGACAAGTTATCTTATGAGCAAGATAAGGCTAGAAATGAAGCAAAGACAAGACAAAGGGAGTTAATAGGTAAGAAGGTCAATAAGAGAATGTCAATCGTTTCAATATCGTAGTTGGTTATGCTAGGATTCACATTTTATTCTTAATTAATTATCTTGTCGTAATGTTTTGCTTTTGACTTGTATTTGGAATAAATTATTGGAATTAGACAATCGTTTTATTTTCAACGAAGAAACTTATGAGGATCACACTTAAACAAACTTAAACACACAATCAACTCACTTACAATTAAGGAACACATGACTCTATATAAATGGTCAAGAATCTTATAAAAAAATATGAAAGAATATTATTAATTCATAATGACACGCGGTGCAACGACAGTGGTTGAAAATCTCATTGGAAATCTAGGGCAAACATGATACGTGGAGGATAAGGCCAACCAAACAACTTAAAAAATATAAAATTTAAATTTGTGAATAGTAATTGCTCTTACCTAACGGATGGAAGTGCACAAAGGAAAGTATTATTTAGAGTGAATAGTAAGGGAAAGTTAAATGAGTTCTCAAATCACACTTCTCATCCACCTCTTAAAATAGGGATTTTACTAAGAGCAATTCCACCCCTAAAGACTTTGCGCTAGCACCCAGCGTATTTATCCACTCAAGTGAACAGTAATAGACCCCAGTGAACAGTAATAGACCCCAGTGAACAGTAATAGGCCAAAGCATCTCCACCCCTAAAACAATGCGCTGGCACCCAGTCTAAAAATGCGTTGGCACAAATGATATCTATCCTTACAAAATGCGCTAGCACCCAGACCATTTAAAATATTTTATATTTTTTTAAAAGAATAAATAAATAAAATAGTTTTATTTTCGGATAAGATTTTTAACTAATTTCGGATAAAATTTCAAATAAACTTAAAAAAACACACTAAAATAAAATTACATACTCATCAAATAAACTTAAAAAAAACACACTAAAATAAAATTACATAAACTCATCAAATAAACTAAAAAAAAAAAACACACTAAAATGAAATTACATTAAACTCATCAAATACACTTTATTCTTCAACCACAAGCTTATTTTAATTATCTTCACCTTCTTGCAATCCCCACTGGTGCTCAATCAAGTCATTCTGGCGAGTTACGTGTCAATATGGCTCTTGCACATCAGTGTACCGCTAAACGATTAATTCATTGTAACGTCCATCCCGTTCCAACGGCTCTTGTTGCACGGGATCTTTGGTCCGGTCATTAGCACAGTAGATACGTGTTCTTGAGTTGTTCATCGGATCCGGCTCATATTCATCGATGCCATCATAATCATACTCATCTTCTTCAATCATGTTGTGGAGAATAATACACATCATCATGATGGTGATAAGCTCATATTTATACATATTTTACATCAAATTCTCTCGTCTTTTCTTAGTTAGTTTCTTATATTTTTGAGTTATTTACTTTGTTTTTGTGTTTTATCGAATTTATCTAGCTAAGAAAATAAAATTAGCACAAGTAAGATTTTAAGTGACAAAATTCGTAAAAATTATCTTTCTCACTTATTTGATTTTTGTAGTTTTAAGTGATTGAGATCCATGCTAATTCAAGTCTTTCCATTCTCTGGCTTCCTCCCAAGTATTCACAAGCCTTGTCACTCTTCTTCACTAAGTGTGTATTGTCACGGAAGTTAACATCTTTATCTAGGATTAGTAGGTGATATTAGTTGGAGAGATACGAATTATGTATAACATATATATATTTCATATTGCTTCTTCTAATTTTATTTAGCCATTTTATAGAAACTATATACCACCTTCGAGTTTGATCTTGGTTTCTGTTGTAGGCAGCTAGAATAAAGAAGCAGGAAGGCTGACATGGTGCTGGCAAAGAAAGAGCACGGGGCCTGTGCTGGCAGAAGAACAAAAAATATAAAAAATAAGGGCCTTTGCAGCTGGAAAGGTAAAAGAGTCAGGACAGGCTGCCTTATGCTGGCAGCTCGCAGGAAAGGAGAAAAAGCTACAGAGAAAAGAAGAAGGCGTGGAGGACAGTGAGGACTGTCGCGAGGTGGGCTTGCGGAGAAGAGATGGCAGAGAGCAGTGATAAATAAACACGGAAGTTGGCAGCGAGAAAAAAAGAGGGGGGAAGGCGCACGGAACTGGAGAAGCGGGATAGGAGGAAAGGCGCGCTGCCTTAGGCAGCTGGCGAGAGGGGCGAGACGGACAGAAGCGCAGCGATAGGGAGAACAACAGCTGCCTTGCGCAGCTAAGGAGAGAAGGAACAGCTGCCTTGTGCAGCTGCGAGAGAAACCAGCGAGACAGAGAGGAAGAAATTCCTCATTCGGTGTTATTCTTCCTCAAACTTATGTTTTATTTTATGATTTAATTTATGAATAATGTATAACTAATTTCTGTTTAGTTAGAGGGGAATTTGAAACCATGGATAAATGTTTATTATGATTTGATTTACTCCAGTTATGAATTCTTGAACGTTGGATGCGGTTTACTTTTCTGTGTTGATTAAGAACTTGTTTATGTATGTGGGTTGAGGGTCGACACTTAATTTGCATGCTTAGACTTGATGCTAGGATATAAGGGAATTTCACCTAATCGTTATGAATTTATATTCATGAGTAGTAAAAATCGCTAGTCACGATTGTGTTTAGTAAACCCTAGGTTGGATTAACATGCGTATTCCATAGTTATGAATGCCTAGTCGATGCTTATGATTTTCATAGAACTTAATGATTCTTGCTTGTATCTCTATTATGCAATTCATGTAGGGAACTTGTAAGGAATGTTTTGGGTTGTCGTATGCAATCATCCAACCCAATAACTTGTGGAAAATCTGAAGGTTAATTTAAGCGGACCTAATTAACTTGGAGCATTGTCATTTATTCGTTTGTTGAAATCATAAATATTTTACAATAATGTGAACTAATAGCTTTCATTGGTCGTTGGTAGGTGGTGCCTCGGAGGTCGACGGAGCCCCAGAAAGACGAAGCGCCAGAGTTGGATCATTCGGAGCCTCAATACTTGGTGCAGCTCCCGAGGACGAAGGCAACACAAACCTCGGGAGTAACGCCATAAACCGTTGATGATCACTCTGAATCCGCACTTCGGACTCCTGCAGCTGATCAAGCTTCATCTTCAAGCTTGTTGAGTAATTAGTTGCGAGCATGTGCAACTCCTTATTCTCATGCCTAAGCACTCTGACCTCTTGCCGAAGACTAGCCACTTCAGCCATCAACGATTCAACCTGACGAGATCGAGCAAGAAGGCGCTGGCCCATGTTTGATACTAAGCCTGCGCATCGGACGCTGTAGGCCAGAGAGTCCTGAACAGCCAGTTCGTCGGACCGCCTGGAAAGTATCCTAGTGTCTCTAGGAGTGAACAAATTTCTGGCCACCACCGATGCGGTTGTTTCATTCATCATCATGGAATCCCCAACTGTAAGAGGACTGATGCGAAAATTAACTAACGCACAAATTTAACCCTCTTTTTGACAATTGTAGTATAGATGTAAGTAAGGTATCGTTCTAGGCCGGGGATTAGGAGGGATTGCTAATCAAAGTCAAATTTAAATTACAAACGTAAAAACAAAATTTAAAACACTAAACTAAAATCAAAACACTTAACTAGAATCACTCAAAATAAAACTAACAAATAAACCAAAACAAATCCAAAGATTCAAAACAATTCAAAATTCAAGAAAACACAAACTAAATTTATTTCTAACAAATCTAGCACTTTAAAATAAATGGGGGATTGATTTTTGATGAAAAGTAAATTTAAAACAGAAACTTAAAACAAACTTTAAAGAAAATATATTTTGATAAAATAAAATGATAAGACACTAGTTAGAGGGTTCCTTATCCACACATGAACAAATGCATATAATTTGATTCCCAGTTATGAATTCAACAAACGATTAAATGACAACGCTCCAAATTAATTAGGTCCGCTTAAATTAACTTTCAGATTTCCCTATATTCATTGAATTGGACGGGATACGCATCACAACCAAATTATTCTTATCAAGTTCCCTAACTATGGAATACGCATGATAGAGAGACATATCAAAGATCATTAAGTTCAATGGAAATCATAAGCATTGACTAGGCATTCATAACTATGGAATACGCATGTTAATCCAACCTAGGGTTTACTAAACTCAATCGTGACTAGCGATTTTTACTACTCATGGATATAAGTTCATAACGATTAGGTGAAATTCCCTTATATCCTAGCATCAAGTCTTGACCGCCCACGTGCAGCCTTGCTGCCCGCCAGCCTTCCGCGCGAGACCCCCTAGGCAGCTCACGCTGCTCTCTCAAGTTCCCAAGTCAGTGTCCCTCCTTTGTTTCCCGTGCGTGCTGACCTTCCTCCTTCCTTTGCTGACTGCCCAAAACTCACACTGCTGCCAAGGGCAGCCTACCTGCACTGCCCTCCGTGCTTGCGACAGATGCTCCTTTCGCTGCCAGGCAGCACGCCAGCTGCCCACCCAAATCACGTCAGCCCCCTGCTCTCTCTCCGCGTGTCTCACTGGCAAGCTGCCAAGGGCAGCCTGCCCTTTCTTTCCACTCCTCTCCCCAAGAGCCCGTCCACTGCCAAGGGCCGACTCCTCCTTTTATTCCCACTTCCCTTATTATTTTTTTCTAACTTTCCCCTAACTTTCTTTCTTTATTCTTTTTTTTTTCTTTCTTTGCTCCGCACCATCCCCCACATTTTAGTTTTCTGCTCATTCCTTTTATCATATCTCAGCTGCCTTCTTCCTTTACAGCTCCTTCTTAATTATATTAATGTCTGCCATAAGCTTTTATTAGTGCCCCTTGTATTATTTTTTTCATAAAATGTCAGGGTTTCTCTCATACCATGCTGCACTCACTTAACATCATTCATAAATATATATATATATATATATATATATATATATTATACTATCTTATTTTTATTAACCAAAAATAGTGGGCACTGCAGTTTTGACGATTTTATTACTAAAAATATATACTTAAGCTACTTTTATTTTCTTAGCTAGATAAATTCGATAAAACACAAAAACAAAGTAAATAGCACAAAAATATGAGGAAATAACTAACAAAAGACAAGAGAATTTGATGTAAAATATATATAAATATGAGCTTATCAAATACCCCCACACTTTAGCTTTTGCTAGTCCTCGAGCAAAACAAACGAAAACAGAAAAAGTAATAACATGAAAATTATTAGTTTCCCCCTATATGACCCTCATAGAATTTCATTCGAGAACACAAATCATCAATAACCATAGCTAACACCAACAAGCAATTTAAGTTCATTTTCCTTACTCAAATATTAGCAGTAATCTTTGAAACATCCTTGAAGTGTAGTGTGTGAGATAGCCATGCTAATGCAATTTCAAATTTTTATTTTTAAAATCACCATATGCAAACTAGCGACCTTCTCACGGGATATGCACTCAATCACACATGTGTTTAGTTTTAATGTGTTTCGCTCAAAGAATCAAATGTGAAAGTTCTACCATAAGCTTGCATAAAGATCACTTCTCCACAATCATAATTGCAAAACTTAAATCAAGAGGACTTTTATTGGATGTAATGAGGTTTAGGGCGAGGGTTATTGAAACGAAAGAATAGGTAAACACAAGTTCCAAGCTACATTGCAAGCAATTCTTTTGTTTAGATTTATAAGAACTCAAGCTTTCCAGCTATTCTTCTAGTCACCTCCAACCACAACCTTAAACTGAAACTTTAAACATTTTATTTTCTTTGTATACAATCTTTCTTTTTCTTTTCCTTTTTTTTTTTTCTTTTTTTTCAAACAGAAACAAATATGAAAAACCCCCACACTTATTCTTTTGCCAAACACCTTCAAAGTACTTCACAAACACTTCACATAAGACAATATTGCATTGCTCGCTTGGAAAGGGTAAGGAAAAATATTTATTTCAGGCATAAGGGTAGACATATCTGGTGATAAGAAATAAAAGGCTCACAAATACGGCTCAAATTGGCAATCTAATGATATCATTTTTCTTTGGGAAACAAGGTTATTTGGGCCATGGTGGTAAACCTAATGCCTCTATCATTTTCAAGTTCATGCAATCAATGACAAAAATTTTGAAAGATCGTTATGCAAGTTCTAGAGAAGTATCTCACATAAGTTCATCACACATGAAAAAATAGGAGTGTATGAAAAATGCACACACTTTCAATAGGCTCAAAAACTCACATAGGATGTATATGGTCACTAAATTCACATATGGAGCTTTAAATCATGCTTTAGTTTCACATCAACAGAGCTATGTGCGTTTAGTTTTTCAAAGATGATCAAATATGTACAAACTAATACGAGAATTAGGAATTTCACACAACACATGTTAACTAAGTTCTTGATCATCATGGTTCAAATTTTATCCAATTATATCATTGGGTCGGGAAACTAACAAAAATCTAATTCAAAACAATAAGGAAAACAAGGAAATATTTTTGGATTTTTAAAATTTTCCGATTTTTTTATTTTTTAATTTTTTTTAAATAAAACAAAATTAATTAAGAAAACAAAGCAATAACATGGAAACAATTGAAACCAGTTCAAAGTCGAAGGTACAAAATTTTTTAATTTAGTCATTTTTATACTATTTACCCCCACACTTAAACTAGACATTGTCCCCAATGTCAGAAAATATAATAAAATGCATATAAAAATAAAATAAATAAATATAAAGAAACAAAATAAAGCAATAGGACTGAAAACTTCCCTAATTTGCAGAAAAAATCAAGCGATGACCCCCAAGCTAAAATTCTGCAATCAACTTCAAGGGTGGAAATAACCAAAAGTTCCTGCAAAGAAAAGAAATAATTCAGTTAAGCACGCAAGAAAATATAACAAAAAAAATAAACGAAAAATTGAAAATGAAAATAAAAGACAATGAATAAAACTAATAAGTGATCATTGGTCCTGTTTGGTGACTTTCCACAGCTTTGAACTTGAACTGGCCTCGGGAACTTCTTAGCAAGGAAAATGAGACTTGATTGGTGGTGGTGACTGATGCGTCCATATGTTGTTGAAGCTTCTCGAGCTCTTGGTTTCAACTCGGACTCCTTCTGCCGGGTTGATTGAGTCTGCAGGCTACATTCTTCTCTTTTTGTTCTTCTGCATGGCAGGTAGGCACGAGGTAGAGGTGGTGGTCTGCTTCTTTGTTCAATCTGTCCAAGTGCCGACCGATTTCCTTTCTTTTACCTTGACTCGTAGCCAAGAGCAAGGGTAAAGGAAAAGCGTGCCATGAGATATCTTTGCCTCTGACTCTGATGATATGGGATACTTTTGCTTTTGAAGAAGTATCGTTCCACAGGTGTATGCTTGAACTGGGCTGGAGAACTTCTTAGCAAGGAAAATGAGACTTGATCTTGAAGATGAAGCAGCACCTTGTCTCCACATGCTTCAAGTAACATTTTCACTTGCCTTGGCTGTTCTCCAGGCAGATGTGGCGTCTTCTTCGGAAGTACATCAGCGGTTGAAGATGAGCACTCGAGAGCAATGCTAGGTAAGCAATCAGGAAGGATTTCCAGGCAGTCGGTTCTTAGATTGGAAGATTGACACCGATTGCTGGCTGATTGCCTGCTTTCTCCTTATCACAAAGACAAGGACAAGGACAGGGAGAAAGCATGATATGAGATACTCTTGCTTTCAACCTTCATGATATGAAATACTCTAGCTCTAGATGACTTATTTGCAAAGGTATCCCAGGGAATGAGAAACACAGAGAAACTCGAGAGGGTTTGTTGGAAAGGCATTTTCGGAGATGAAGAATTGCTGAAAGGGTGTGCCTTTGCTGTGGAAGGCGAAGGTAGACGTTTATAGGAATGATTCTTCACAACCGAAACTGTTCCTTTACCCCTGTCGGCAGCCGGTGGATGGATGAACAGTACAGGTCACGCGCTTTCTGAAAAAGCCACCCGTAATTTGCGCAAAGCTGACAGCGCGCGTGACGAGTGACGACAAAATTGGAAAAACAGCTCGCCTCGTGATTCCTGACCGCTCCGACTTTTGAGAAAGGCGCCCGACTTTTGAGAACGGTGACGCCGCTTTTGAGAAAAGAATCCGGCTTTTGAGAAAGGAGCCCGGCTCTTCGATTTGCGAGAGGGCGCCTCTTCGACTGCTGAGTGATGCCTCAACGATTTCTTCTTCTTATAAGAACGCTCATTTTTGTTCCACAACACACTTAAGCTCCCCCTGTAAAACTCCCTCCTGTAAACACTCCCTCTTGCACTTCTTTTAATCTTGATCATTCCGACTCTTCATTCTCAACACCTTCAGAAAATGTCTTGCCCTTCTGACCGTCGCCTTAACTTGAATGTTGGGGAAGATAGTGATATATCTTCTCCAACCAACATTTGGCAGCCGTCCTTCATATCCCCGAATGGTCCTCTTACAGTTGGGGATTCCATGATGATGAATGAAACAACCGCATCGGTGGTGGCCAGAAATCTGCTCACTCCTAGAGACACTAGGATACTTTCTAGGCGGTCCGACGAACTAGCTGTCCAGGACTCTTTGGCCTACAGCGTCCGATGCGCAGGCTCAGTATCAAACATGGGCCAGCGCCTTCTTGCACGAACTCGTCAGGTGGAGTCGTTGATGGCTGAAGTGGCTAGTCTTCGGCAGGAGGTCAGAGTGCTTAGGCATGAGAACAGGGATTGGCACATGCTCGCAACCAATTACTCCACAAGCATGAAGAGGAAGCTTGATCAGCTGCAGGAGTCCGAAGTGCGGATTCAGAGTGATCATCAACGGTTTATGACGTTACTCCCGAGGTTTATGTTGCCTTCGTCCTCGGGAGCAGCACCAAGTATTGAGGCTTCGAATGATCCAGCTCTGGCGCTTCGTCTTTCAGGGGCTCTGTCGACCTCCGAGGCACCACCTACCAATGACCAATGAAAGCTCTTAGTTTAAAAGTTATTGTAAAATATTTATGCATTTAAGTTTTTTTTTTTTTTTTTTTTTTATATATATATATGTAAATATTTTTGTGTTTTATTTATATGAATGTTTATGTTTTTTTTTTTTTTTTTTTTGTTTTTTTTTTTTTTTTTTTTGTTTTTTTTTTCAAAGAAATAAAACTAAATCAAAAATCAAAAGTAAAAGACAAAACACAAAAATAAACACAAACAAAAACATAAAACACAAACAAAGGATTAGCAATTTTCTAATCCCCGGCAACGGCGCCAAAAATTTGATGCGAAAATTAACTAACGCACAAATTTAACCCTCTTTTTGACAATTGTAATATAGATGTAAGTAGGGTATCGTTCTAGGCCGGGGATTAGGAGGGATTGCTAATCAAAGTCAAATTTAAATTACAAACGTAAAAACAAAATTTAAAACACTAAACTAAAATCAAAACACTAAACTAAAATCAAAACACTTAACTAGAATCACTCAAAATAAAACTAACAAATAAACCAAAACAAATCCAAAGATTCAAAACAATTCAAAATTCAAGAAAACACAAACTAAATTTATTTCTAACAAATCTAGCACTTTAAAATAAATGGGGGATTGATTTTTGATGAAAAGTAAATTTAAAACAGAAACTTAAAACAAACTTTAAAGAAAATATATTTTGATAAAATAAAATGATAAGACACTAGTTAGAGGGTTCCTTATCCACACATGAACAAATGCATATAATTTGATTCCCAGTTATGAATTCAACAAACGATTAAATGACAACGCTCCAAATTAATTAGGTCCGCTTAAATTAACTTTCAGATTTCCCTATATTCATTGAATTGGACGGGATACGCATCACAACCAAATTATTCTTATCAAGTTCCCTAACTATGGAATACGCATGATAGAGAGACATATCAAAGATCATTAAGTTCAATGGAAATCATAAGCATTGACTAGGCATTCATAACTATGGAATACGCATGTTAATCCAACCTAGGGTTTACTAAACTCAATCGTGACTAGCGATTTTTACTACTCATGGATATAAGTTCATAACGATTAGGTGAAATTCCCTTATATCCTAGCATCAAGTCTAAGCATGCAAATTAAGTGTCGACCCTTAACCCACATACATAAACAAGTTATTAATCAACACAGAAAAATAAACCACATCCAACGTTCAAGAATTCATAACTGGAGTAAATCAAATCATAATAAACATTTATCCATGGTTTCAAATTCACCTCTAACTAAATAGCAATTAATTACACATTATTCATAAATTAAACCATAAAATAAACATAAGTTTGGAGGATTAAACCGAGAGAAATTGCAGTGAAACTTTGCTGCTTCTGTTTCTGCTCTGCCCGAGACCCCCTTTATTTCCGTGCTTATTCCAGCTGCCAAGTCTCCCCTGTTTCCGCGTCAGCGCCTGTCTCCCCTCTCCTGACTTTCTGTTTCCTGCGCGCCTCCTGTCTTGACCGCCCACGTGCAGCCTTGCTGCCCGCCAGCCTTCCGCGCGAGACCCCCTAGGCAGCTCACGCTGCTCTCTCAAGTTCCCAAGTCAGTGTCCCTCCTTTGTTTCCCGTGCGTGCTGACCTTCCTCCTTCCTTTGCTGACTGCCCAAAACTCACACTGCTGCCAAGGGCAGCCTACCTGCACTGCCCTCCGTGCTTGCGACAGATGCTCCTTTCGCTGCCAGGCAGCACGCCAGCTGCCCACCCAAATCACGTCAGCCCCCTGCTCTCTCTCCGCGTGTCTCACTGGCAAGCTGCCAAGGGCAGCCTGCCCTTTCTTTCCACTCCTCTCCCCAAGAGCCCGTCCACTGCCAAGGGCCGACTCCTCCTTTTATTCCCACTTCCCTTATTATTTTTTTCTAACTTTCCCCTAACTTTCTTTCTTTATTCTTTTTTTTTCTTTCTTTGCTCCGCACCATCCCCCACATTTTAGTTTTCTGCTCATTCCTTTTATCATATCTCAGCTGCCTTCTTCCTTTACAGCTCCTTCTTAATTATATTAATGTCTGCCATAAGCTTTTATTAGTGCCCCTTGTATTATTTTTTTCATAAAATGCCAGGGTTTCTCTCATACCATGCTGCACTCACTTAACATCATTCATAAATATATATATATATATATATATATATATATATATTATACTATCTTATTTTTATTAACCAAAAATAGTGGGCACTGCAGTTTTGACGATTTTATTACTAAAAATATATACTTAAGCTACTTTTATTTTCTTAGCTAGATAAATTCGATAAAACACAAAAACAAAGTAAATAGCACAAAAATATGAGGAAATAACTAACAAAAGACAAGAGAATTTGATGTAAAATATATATAAATATGAGCTTATCAAGGACCATTCGGGGATATGAAGGACGGCTGCCAAATGTTGGTTGGAGAAGACATATCAATTTCTTCCCCAACATTCAAGTTAAGGCGACGGTCAGAAGGGCAAGACATATTTGAAGATGTGAAGAAAAAGAAGAGGTCGAACTGATCAAGATTAAAAAAAAGTAGTCGGAGGGAGTGTTTACAGGAGGGAGCTCAAGTGTGTTGTGGAACAAAATTAGCGCCTCTATAAAAAGAAGAAATCAAAGAGGCGCTCCTCAGAAGTCGAAGAGGCAAATCTCACAAATCAAAGAGCCGGGTTCCTTTCTCAAAAGACGGACTCCGTCTCAAAAGTCGGACGCCGTTCTCAAAAGTCGGGCGCCTCTCTCAAAAGACGGAGCGGTCAGGAATCACGAGGCGAGCAGCTTTTCCAGTTTTGTCGTCATTCGTCACGCGCACTGTCAGCTTTGCAGAAATTACGGGCAGCTTTTTCAGAAAGCGCGTAACCTGTACTGTTCATCCATCCACCGGCTGCCGACAGGGGTAAAGGAACAGTTTCGGTTATGAAGAATCATTCCTATAAACGTCTACCTTCGCCATCCATTGCAAAGGCAAACCCCTTCAGCACTTCTTCATCTCCGAAAATGCATTCCCAATGAAGCCTCTCGAGTTACTCTGTGTTTCTCATTCCCTGGGATACCTTTGCAAACAAGTCATCAAGAGCTAGAGTATTTCATATCATGAAGGTTGAAAGCAAGAGTATCTCATATCATGCTTTCTCCCTGTCCTTTTCCTTGTCTTTGTGAAAATGAGAAAGCGAGCAATCAGCCAGCACTTGGTGTCAATCTTCCGATCTAAGAACCAACTGCCTGGAAATCCTTCCTGATTGCTTACCTAGCATTGCTCTCGAGTGCTCATCTTCAACTGCTGATGTACTTCCGAAGAAGACGCCACATCTGCCTGGAGAACAGATAAGGCAAGTGAAAATGATAACTTGAAGCATGTGGAGACAAGGTGTTGCTTCATCTTCAAGATCAAGTCTCATTTTCCTTGCTAAGAAGTTCCCCAGCCCAGTTCAAGAATAAACCTGTGGAACGATACTTCTTCAAAAGCAAAAGTATCTCATATCATCAGAGTCAAAGGCAAAGATATCTCATGGCATGTTTTTCCTTTACCCTTGCTCTTGCCTGCGGGACAAGGAGAAAGAAAGCAATCGGTCGGCACTTGGACAGATTGAACAAAGAAACAGACCACCACCTCTACCTCGTGCCTTCCTGCCGTGCAGAAGAAACAAGCAGAGAAGAATGCAGCCTGCAGACTCAATCAACCCGGCAGAAGGAGTCCGAGTTGAAACCAAGAGCTCGAGAAGCTTCAACAACAAATGGACGCATCAGTCGCCAAAGAGCACAGCCTCGCCGTACAAGGCCATCAAATCACCACTACCAATCAAGTCTCATTTTCCTTGCTAAGAAGTTCCCTAGGCCAGTTCAAGTTTAAAGCTGTGGAAAGTCAACAAGCACGACCAATGATCACTTATTAGTTCTATTCATTGTCTTTTATCGTCATTTTCAATTTTTCGTTTGCATTTTCTACATTTTCTTGTGTTACTTAACTGAATTATTTCTTTTCTTTGCAGGAACTTTTGGTTATTTCCACCCTTGAAGTTGATTGCAGAATTTTAGCTTGGGGGGTCATCGCTTGATTTTACTGTAAATTAGGGAAGTTTTCAGTCCTATTGCTTTACTTTGTTTCTTTATATTTATTTATTTTATTTTTATTTGCATTTTATTATATTTTCTGACATTGGGGACAATGTCTAGTTTAAGTGTGGGGGTAAAGAGTATAAAAATGACCAAATTGAAAATTTTTGTACCTTCGACTTTGAACTGGTTTCATTTGTTTCCATGTTATTGCTTTGTATTTTCTTAATTAAGTTGTTGTTTAAAAAAAAAAAATCGGAAAATTTAAAAAAATCCAAAAATATTTCCTTGTTTTCCTTATTGTTTTGAATTAGATTTTTGTTAGTTTCCCGACCCAATGATATAATTGGATAAAATTTGAACCATGATGATCAAGAACTTAGTTAACATGTGTTGTGTGAAATTCCTAATTCTCGTGTTAGTTTTGTACATATTTGATTATCTTTGAAAAACTAAACGCACATAGTCTTGTTGATGTGAAACTAAAGCATGATTTAAAGCTCCATATGTGAATTTAGTGACCATATACATCCTATGTGAGTTTTTGAGCCTATTGAAAGTGTGTGTATTTTTCATACACTCTTATTCTTTTATGTGTGATGAACTTATGTGAGATACTTCTCTAGAACTTGCATAACGATCTTTCGAAATATTTGTCATTGATTGCATGAACTTGAAAATGATAGAGGCATTAGGTTTACCACCATAGCCCAAATAACCTTGTTTCCCAAAGAAAAATGATATCATTAGATTGCCAATTTGAGCCGTATATGTGAGCCATTTATTTCTTATCACCAGATATGTCTACCTTTATGCCTGAAATATTTTTCCTTACCCTTTCCAAGCGAGCTAATGAGTAATGTGAAATTGTCTGATGAGAAGTGTTTGTGAAGTACTCGGAGGGAGTTTGGCAAAAGAATAAGTGTGGGGGTTTTTCATATTTGTTTCTGCTTGAAAAAAAAAAAAAAAAAAAAAAAAAACAAGAAAGAAAGAAAGTTTGTTTACGAAGAAAATAAAAAGTGTTTAAAGTTTCAGTTTAAGGTTGTGGTTGGAGGTGACTAGAAGAATAGCTGGAAAGCTTGAGTTCTTATAAATCTAAACAAAAGAATTGCTTGCAATGTAGCTTGGAACTTGTGTTTACCTATTCTTTCGTTTCAATAACCCTCGCCCTAAACCTCATTACGTCCAATAAAAGTCCTCTTGATTTAAGTTTTGCAATTATGATTGTGGAGAAGTGATCTTTATGCAAGCTTATGGTAGAACTTTCACATTTGATTCTTTGAGCGAAACACATTAAAACTAAACACATGTGTGATTGAGTGTATATTCCAGTGAGAAGGTCGCTAGTTTGCATATGGTGATTTTAAAAATAAAAAATTGAAATTGCATTAGCATGGCTATCTCACACATTACACTTCAAGGATGATTCAAAGATTACTGCTAATATTTGAATAAGGAAGATGAACTTGGATTAGTTTGTTTGGTGCTAGCTATGGTTCTTGATGATTTGTGTTCTCGAATGAAGTTCTATGAGGGTCACATAGGAGAAACTAATGTTTTTCATGTTATTACTTTTTCATGTTTTCGTTGTTTTGCTCGAGGACTAGCAAAAGCTAAGT
Organism: Malus fusca; assembly: GCA_035220775.1. NCBI lineage: Eukaryota > Viridiplantae > Streptophyta > Magnoliopsida > Rosales > Rosaceae > Malus > Malus fusca. Next base: position 15,053,464 of record CM069066.1, on the reverse strand, counting down.
GTGGGGGTATTTGATAAGCTCATATTTATACATATTTTACATCAAATTCTCTCATCTTTTCTTAGTTAGTTTCTTATATTTTTGAGTTATTTACTTTGTTTTTGTGTTTTATCGAATTTATCTAGCTAAGAAAATAAAATTAGCACAAGTAAGATTTTAAGTGACAAAATTCGTAAAAATTATCTTGCTCACTTATTTGATTTTTGTAGTTTTAAGTGATTGAGATCCATGCTAATTCAAGTCTTTCCATTCTCTGGCTTCCTCCCAAGTATTCACAAGCCTTGTCACTCTTCTTCACTAAGTGTGTATTGTCACGGAAGTTAACATCTTTATCTAGGATTAGTAGGTGATATTAGTTGGAGAGATACGAATTATGTATAACATATATATATTTCATATTGCTTCTTCTAATTTTATTTAGCCATTTTATAGAAACTATATACCACCTTCGAGTTTGATCTTGGTTTCTGTTGTAGGCAGCTAGAATAAAGAAGCAGGAAGGCTGACATGGTGCTGGCAAAGAAAGAGCACGGGGCCTGTGCTGGCAGAAGAACAAAAAATATAAAAAATAAGGGCCTTTGCAGCTGGAAAGGTAAAAGAGTCAGGACATGCTGCCTTATGCTGGCAGCTCGCAGGAAAGGAGAAAAAGCTACAGAGAAAAGAAGAAGGCGTGGAGGACAGTGAGGACTGTCGCGAGGTGGGCTTGCGGAGAAGAGATGGCAGAGAGCAGTGATAAATAAACGCGGAAGTTGGCAGCGAGAAAAAAAGAGGGGGGAAGGCGCACGGAACTGGAGAAGCGGGATAGGAGGAAAGGCGCGCTGCCTTAGGCAGCTGGCGAGAGGGGCGAGACGGACAGAAGCGCAGCGATAAGGAGAACAACAGCTGCCTTGCGCAGCTAAGGAGAGAAGGAACAGCTGCCTTGTGCAGCTGCGAGAGAAACCAGCGAGACAGAGAGGAAGAAATTCCTCATTCGGTGTTATTCTTCCTCAAACTTATGTTTTATTTTATGATTTAATTTATGAATAATGTATAACTAATTTCTGTTTAGTTAGAGGGGAATTTGAAACCATGGATAAATGTTTATTATGATTTGATTTACTCCAGTTATGAATTCTTGAACGTTGGATGCGGTTTACTTTTCTGTGTTGATTAAGAACTTGTTTATGTATGTGGGTTGAGGGTCGACACTTAATTTGCATGCTTAGACTTGATGCTAGGATATAAGGGAATTTCACCTAATCGTTATGAATTTATATTCATGAGTAGTAAAAATCGCTAGTCACGATTGTGTTTAGTAAACCCTAGGTTGGATTAACATGCGTATTCCATAGTTATGAATGCCTAGTCGATGCTTATGATTTTCATAGAACTTAATGATTCTTGCTTGTATCTCTATTATGCAATTCATGTAGGGAACTTGTAAGGAATGTTTTGGGTTGTCGTATGCAATCATCCAACCCAATAACTTGTGGAAAATCTGAAGGTTAATTTAAGCGAACCTAATTAACTTGGAGCATTGTCATTTATTCGTTTGTTGAAATCATAACTGGGAATTAAATTATATGCATATGTTCATGTGTGGATAAGGACCCCTCTAACTAACATCTCATCATTTTAATTCTATAAAATATATTTTCTTTGAAGTTTGTTTTTAAGTTTCTGTTTTAAGTTCAATTTCGTTAAAAAAAAAAATCAATCCCCCATTTATTTTAAAGTGTTAGATTTGTTAGAAATCAATTTAGTTTGTGTTTTTCTTGAGTTTTGAATTATTTTGAGTGTTTTGATTTGTTTTAGTTTATTTGTTAGTTTTATTTTGAGTGATTCTAGTTAAGTGTTTTGATTTTAGTTCAGTGTTTTAAATTTTGTTTTTACGTTTTTAATTTAATTTTACTTTGGTTAGCATCCCTAATTAATCCCCGGTTAGAACGATCCCTACTTACATCATTACTACAATTGTCACAAATAGGGTTTAAATTTGTGTGCGTTAACTTATTTTCGCATCAGATGGACCGAAGAGCCTCGACATCAAACATTCTAGCTGAAGCCCTGACAATCGCCCAACGAGCTTGCAGGATGCCAAAACAATGTTCCACATCCTTCCTACACCCCTCTTGACATTTTGCGAAGTGTTTTTCTTTTTCAGTCTGTGTATGTGGCACTGTTTTGACAAACGTAGCCCACCTTGGGTAAATACCGTCTGCAAGGTAGTATGGTTCGTCATATTTAGTGCCATTAACCCAATATGTGCATTTGGGCGATTTTTCTTGCAGCAGATCGTCGAACACTAGAGATTGAGCAAGGACATTTAGGTCATTCTGAGCTCCTGGAACACCAAAAAAGCATGTCAAATCCATATATCAAATGAGGCCACCGCTTCCAAAATGATACTTTTGGCTCATTTTCTGTCGCCATAAGCTTCTTGCCACGTACTTGGACAGTTTTTCCAAGTCCAGTGTATGCAGTCGATGCTTCCAATCATGCCAGGGAAGCCTCACATCTCACCCTTCCTCAGAAGCCTTCGCATGTCCCTTGGCGTAGGTGTCCAGAGGTACTCATTGGTGTACAGGGCTTCAATTGCAGAGCAAAACAGCATCAGAGACTCCAGAACAGTTGTTTTTCCCATCCTCGCGATCTCATCCACTTGATCTGCAGATACTCCATATGCAAGCATTCGCAAGGCAGCCGTAATTTTTTGCTCTTGAAGAAGACCTAGAACACGAAAAGCATATTATTTTTGCACAAAATATGGATCATGGTTGCAAATAGCACTCATGATTTTGTTGAACAAACTTCGTTGCATTCTAAAACGACGTCTAAAAACATGATCAGGGAATACGCTGTTGGGAATAAAAGAATCTTCCAAGAGATCTTTACCTCGTCTTTCACTTTTTCTATTGAAGTTTGCGGCACGTCTAGGTTTGGCTATCTGACCTACAGCTTCCATGACACAGCAGGAATGTGAGGCCCTCTGCCTTCTATGGTCATCATTCGAGTCCTCCTCCATTGCGAAAGCCTCATCTCCACCTCCACCTTTCTCGAGATTGATCAATTCTTCTTGTTGTGCCAACAATCTTTTCTGTTGCTCCACAAATTGTTTATGCACTCTCCTTGAAGAAGACATTGTAAAAAAAACTCAAGATTTGAAAACGATGAAGATGGATGTAGGGATGTATGGTTTATATGGACAAAAAAAATTAAGGATGAGCTTTTTGGTAATTTTTTTTTCACACAAAAAGTATATGAAAGTTTTGGTAGAAAGTGTAGAAAATATTGAAATGTGGTGTAAGGTGGAAGATGAGGGTTAGGTATTTATAGAAAAAAAAAATAACTTTTTTAAAAATTTTCTATATTTTTTAAAATTTTTTATGTATTTTTTTAAAAACAATTCTGTATTTTTTCATAATTTTAATATAGTTAATTAATCTGGACCGTTGGATTTGAAAAATATTCAAATCCAAGAGCCAAGGCGTTGCCAAGTGGCCAACGGTCATAATTCTGACCGTTGGGCTTTTTTTTATTATTTTTATTTTTATTTTTTGTGAAAAAAACGTGGACCGTTGATCTGTGATCGAACGGTCCATTTTAAAAGTCAAATTAATTTTTTTTTTTACCGTTGGAAATCCAACGGTCTACAAAAACTAGCCGTTGGAAATCCAAAGGCATTGAGGAGGGCCACGTAGCTCTAATCCGGATAAACACAAGTGGGCTGACAAGCGGGCCCCGCCGCCTGCACCCTTGTCTCCTACTCAGGCCCAGTCGCGAGTGTGCTGCACGCGCCAGCCAAATAGGCTGGCCTCTGCGTCTGTCCGAAATGGGCTGGTCTGTTGCCTGGCTTGGGCTAGGTGCCAGGCTGTTTTGCGGGCTGGAGCAGATTGACAGGGTGTTGAGCAATTTTGTGTCTGGTGGAACTGCTCTAAGAGGTCCTAAATCTAAGGAGAGAGAGCCACATAGTACTACAGTCCAGTGATATTCATTGTCACTTGTAATTGAGAGGTCTTAAGTTCAATTTTCATCAAAGGCGAATTTGAACGATATTATTGCAAGCCTATTGTAAGACTTAGCCCACTCTCTCACCTTTTTAGTGTAAATAATATCGTTTGTTAAAAAAAAAAAAAATCTAAGGAGAGAGATGAACTCTTGAGGCTCCTAGAATTAATCAATGATGAATAATGTTATATTATTTTTTATTTGCAAATAAAACACATGAAAATTATTGAGATTGAATTAAAGAAGAATTGACATTTTTGTTGTTTTTAAATGATAGATTTTATTAGATTCTAATATAAATTCAGGTTCTATACAATCTTATTTATGATCGTCACCAACTTTTGAGACGTAAGTTGTTACTCCATGCAATGCACGATTGTCCACCCTGTGAGTAAAACCAAACACAACAGACTCAATAGAACTATCAAGGGACCAGATATCATGAATAAGCCCTTTCATTGCCACTTCAACTTCGATTTCTCGGTTAATCAATCGTAACACATTGGGCATTTGATTCAACCATAATTTGCATAAACCCATCATCACAAACACTCCGCAGAGCCTCGCTAATGCAAGCTGCCTCTGCCATCATCACGTTGGAAGCTTGGAGATTAGACGTGCCGCCCGAAGTTTGGAGCAGCCCCGCAAAGTCCCGTACAACCCAGCCTCCTGCTCCTTTCCCCTTCTTTCCACTCCGTGCCACATCGCAATTCACTTTGACTTTCCCGAATTCAGGTTTCCTCCATAGAGTAGGATTATATTCATTCCTATTTTCATCTCCTTTCGTCCCTTTCTCTCACATATTGGTTTTTTATCTTCTTTTGGCTATTAAAAAATTAACACAAATGTTGAAGTGACTTAACGTTAACCATTCAAATATGAAGGAAGGGAAAAGAGACTAGGAGAGGAAAGAATCATACTCCTTCCTCCACTTTAGCTGCCTATCTCGTTGTGTTGCAACCATATTGACCATAACTTCCCGAATTAAGATATTTATTACTTCTTAAACTAGAGAGTATATGTCACATCCCGGCCTGGGCCCCCACCACATCCTGGGCTCGACTCTGCCGTAGCATGATATTGTCTGTTTTGGGCCCCGACCAAGCCCTCACAATTTTGTTTATGGGAACTCACGCGAGAACAACTTCCCAGTGGGTCATCCATCCTGGGTATACTCTCGCACAAACTCGCTTAACTTTGGAATTCCGACGGAACCCGAAGCCAGTAAGCTCGCAAAAGGCATCGTGCTAGGTAGAGATGAGAATATACATAAGGCTTACATGATCCACTCCCCTGGACAATGTGGGTTGTTACATTCCACCCCACTTAGGGGCTCGACGTCCTCGTCGGCACACTTCCGGCCAATGATTGGCTCTGATACCAAATTGTCACATCCCGCCCTGGGCCCCCACCACATCCCGGGCTCGACTCTGCCGTAGCACGATATTGTCCGCTTTGGGCCCCGACCACGCCCTCACGGTTTTGTTTTTGGGAACTCATGCGAGAACAACTTCCCAGTGGGTCACCCATCCTGGGAATGCTCTCGCACGAACTCGCTTAACTTTGGATTTTTGACGGAACCCGAAGCCAGTAAGCTCCCAAAAGGTCTCGTGCTATGTAGAGATGAGAATATACATATAAGGCTTACAGTATCCACTCCCCTAGGCGATGTGAGATGTTACAGTATAAATGGAATTGAATTTTTTTAGAAAGCTGCTCAAATAAAATTTTAGCCGTTTTAGCTAAAATTTAAATAAAAGATAGAGAGAGTGATTGAAAATACTCTTAATCTTGCTTATCTTTTTAATTGTAGGGGAGAAACCTAAATCTATAATTTCACATATGCATTGAATAATTGTACACATTCTCACCTGAAAACCCTTTTGAAATAATGATATTTATCAATTTCTATGTTTTATTTGTTCATATTTAAAGCTACTGATACTAAAATAGCAATTTCAAGATAAGATCAACTTTTATGTTACCACCAACTGGTTGTTTTTTGTAACACAGAATCTTTAGAGTTACCTTATATGGTAAGATTCTTATGGAAATTATTGGGAGTTTGGGGCAACCACTTTGCCACTTCAATCGATTGGCAAGCACTTCATGCATAAACATTGTCTACCTAACTTTCTAATAATGGTTTTTTTTTTTTCCCCCAATTAATTCGACATTCAAATATTTAATAATAACATTTTAAAACTTGAGTGCATGAAACTTGTGAAGTTATAGAGGTTGGGTGTGGGTATTGTGTGAGTTGGTCAGGTTGGACTTCAAAGTAGCGTTGGTGAATTCAATAAGCTTGGGTTAGAATTATTCAAACTAATTGTCACTCAAGAAAATAAGCAAACCAACCTAAACTATTCTTAAGCGGATTAGGTTGGGCGAGTTTCTTTCATATTCCTAATTTGAGTATAATTAATAAATAATTGATACTTACATAAAATTAGGCCTAAATTATGTGAATCTAGTATTATAGAATCATTACATGTTACTAAATATATAAATTTCACAATTCAAATCAAGTATTAATAAACAAGTGCATTCAAAAGTTAATAAATCTGATATATATATATATATATAAGAATCTAATATAATGTAAGTTCAAAAATTATATCATCCGGATGGGTCGATTTAATCGAAATTTTTTAGTAAATTTTTAATGTTTAGAACAAAACCCAGTCCATATAGATTGGGTTTGTTGATAGACCCTTTAATAGAGGCACCTCTTTGTATGAGATGTTTTATTTAAAATTAGGGAAAGTTTGAAGATATAATGCCGTTTTTGCCCCTTTGCCTCTAAAAAGGAACAGGGGGTGGATGGACGATAAAACGTTGTCGTCTGCAGCACAAGAGTCGAATGGGTTGGACATCGACACGATGCCGTCTTAAAAAATAACTTTAACGAAAAACTTTAGGTACTATTTACTTTAATGAAAAATTATATTTTTACAATAAAAAGTCAATCATATTACTGTTTACTTTACCTTTTATTTTGTATTTATTGTTAAAATTCAAAATTTTAAAATAATTTTCATTAATTTTCTTTTTTAAAAATGAATATTAAGAAGGCCCAAAAAAAGATGGGAATAAAACCCGATAACCCGAGCCCCACGTCAACATGAAAACTTGTCAGCGCCCACACGTCACCCGGTGGGACCCGACTGATAAAAAAAGGAAGAAATTTGAAAATATAGAGAAATAAAAAGGAAAAGAATGAGAAGAAAAAGAGTCAGAATCACACGGACCCACCCCCCCCCAAAAAAAAAAAAAAATGAAGAAACAAAAAACGAAAAACTGGAAGAATCAACTCCTACTTTCTTCCACCAGCATATATATATTTTCAAACCCCCGCATCCCCTCTCTCTCTCTCTCTCACATCCGCCACCCTCCTTTCTCTCTCTAAAAACCTTCTCTCTCTTTCTAGGACTCTGGGTTTGTACTTTCAGAGATGGTGGACAAAGACGAGTGGACGAGAGCGGCGATGACCGACGACGTGCTTGTCGTCGAGCTACTGCTGCGGCTCAAGCAGGCGCAGGCGGCGGGGCCTTCGTCTCCGATGTCGCAGTCTCTTTTGACGCTCAGGTGGGGTGTCAGGATGCCACGCTCCAAAGCGGCGTCGTCCGGTTCCAGATTCGATGGCGGCGTCTCGCATCAGAGGAGAAGCGGCAAGAACGGCGCCGATTCCACCACTAGATGCAGCCCAACGACGCCTCTCTCATGGAGCGGCGGCACCGGCTCTCCATCCGCCACCGCCGACGGCTTCGAAGAGTCTAGCTGCCCCAGATCCAAGGTCCCTCTCTCTTTGTCTCACTTTCTCTCTCTGTGCTCTTCGATTTTTTTGCTTTTGATTTCCCGCTAGCTGATCTCTGCTCGCAGTGTGTGAGGCCACGTTCAAGTCTGTTTATTAATTGACCGAAATACCCACGGCGACCAGCGGCGGTTCGTATTTACGAATAGCTCTGCTGAGCAGCGCCGTTAGCGGAGAGCCTGAGTTTCGTTATGGTTGCTGAGGCTTTTCGCGTGGCCGTGGGACGACACATTTCGTGCCTACTTTTCACTTTACCAATTTTGTCCCTCTTCCTTTTATTTATTTACCTTGTTCGCCAATTTTTCCTTTTTTATACTCTCGATTTCGAAACCGACGTTTCCGTTTTCCTCTATCGCGTTTCGGTTGTCGTCTCCCGAGCCGCTAACGCTGACGAGGTGAAATTCGTCATTTCGGTTTCTTTATTAGATTCTTCTTTTCAGTGGTTAGCTCGCCGATCACCGAGGGTCAACCGTCGGTGGCCGCCGTGGACGGTGTAGCTTTTGTGTCCTCTTTCCCAAAATGCCCCGGTCCTACCCCGGTGTATTTTCATATTTTGCTCACGTGAAGTAGCAGATCGAAACCTCCTGACGTTTTCGTCTAGCTTCTTTCGCCGGTCACCTGTCCACTCTTGTATTTAGATTCACCAAACTACCCTCCCAAAAACCCGTCCTTGATAATGCTAACCAAGGACATTTCCGTCAATTCCTACTTACCGCAGTGTGAAATCCCCGAAGGTTACTTTACACTGCAATCTTTTCTCGGCTGAATCCTTTTTGCTCGAGACAAAAGTCGCATCTCGCGTCGAGTCAAAAGTAGGAATAGTGAGGGGCGTTGGGAGGGGTATTTCGGTCAACTCGAAAAATGGGGGTTGGGTGTGGTGGTGAGGGGGGCCATCTTAAAGCATGTGGGGTCCGGTGAGTTTTTGTTTAGGGATTGGTACGCGTTTCGGTTTGCTGTGGCGTTGTTAGCGGGGGTTGCTGGTGTAATCATCCAGTGTGGCGCGGGTGCAGGGTCCAGCTGGACCATTATCTTTTTATTTTTTTAATAAACGATATTATCTTTACTAAGGAAGAACGGATGGGCTTAGTCACATAACGAACTAGCAATAATGTAGTTTAAATTCGTTATTGACGAAAATTGAACCTAACTCGGTTGGTTTCGGTCATTGATTGGGGAATTGTACCTTTGGGTTTTCCGAATCTTACGGTCTTAGGGTTGTTTGGCGAGAAAAGCGGACTTTTAATTAAAAATATCTTAATTAATTTTTAATTATTTTAATGAGGGGAATTTGGGTAAATAGATCGGAGTTGTTAGGGAGGCAATGAGGCAGTATTTGTAAGGACTGTGGGATGGCGAAGGAAAGTCATGTGAGGAATAGAATAAGGAGCTTGTCATGTGTGGCCACGTGGATTTTTGACGATGTGAAATTCCATTGGGAATTGGGGAAGCTTTATCCACTAGGATGGTAGATAGCTGGTAAATTGCAGGCTTGGTAGTGGATACAGTTGTGAGATATGCTGATTTGGGCAGCTCTCGCATCGGGGGAGATCAGTATGAAATTGGGCGACACTAAATTTTGAAAATTTAGATTCCTCTATGTTAGGTAAAAACAAAGGCGTGTCTCGTAATCGAAATTCAATTTTGTATTTGGTTTCCGATTATGGTACCTAAACGTGCCGTTAATATTTTTGTATGGTCGGTCATCCTACTTGAAGTTTTAAATTGATTATATGACATTCTGTGTGTTTTATTTATGTATGCCATATTTTTTATTATTTTTTGTTTTGATGGGATTATATGCTGATGTGTGTGTGTTTGCATCGAAATTTCAGGGCAATGCTACTACATATGAATCCACCAGCACCACCACTGGCACCAAGAGGACAAGGAGAAAGAAGGTAAACACTAAACCCCAAATTTTGTTTTGTCCACCTACATTATTCAAAGGAATATAATTGTATGGATTTAATAATTATTGGGCCGTTTTTTAATATAGCGATATATTTACAATAAATAAAATAAAATGGTATCGAACTAGTAATTGGCGTAATGGAACTTTGTTTTTTGACATGGACGTGGTTGTAATTTTGCAGACATATGCTGAGCTAAAAGAGGAGGAAAGTTCGTTGTTGAAGGAAAGGACATATCTGGAAAAGGAAATAGCGACCTTACAAACAACTTTCAAGGAGCAAAGAGCCAAAAATGACAACTTTAAGAGAATCAAGGTGAGACACAGATTCTACTCTTCCTTCCTTGATCCCTTTACTGGACCAAATTATAATTGTACAGATTTTCGCTCAACTTTCGATCCTCTTTTGTCGTTGCAGATTGATCTGAACTTGCATTCCGCAAGGAATTTGAGTGCAAACTTTGACGGAGCAGGGAAATCGATTTCCAGCCAACCCCATGAGAGAATAGCTTCTTCTAGTTCCACTGCCTGCTACATTCCTTCGGTTTTGCCTCCACGTCCACACCCGCGATTTGATTCTTGCGTTGAAAGCAATCCTATTCTGGCCCGGGATAATTCCTTCCTGCTGCCTGATTTAAACATGGTTCCATCCGGCGAGGAATCGGGTTCCGAAATGCTACCCGGGATGAGCTGAGGAAAATAAGATGATTTCCCAGTTGCCAGTCTAACAGAGCTCAAGCCACAGGAGCTCACGTCAGTAGGTACTACTACTACTACAAGTACAAAGTCAAGAGTATTTGATGAAGTTACCGATTTAACCTGATATGAATCCCCATTACTTGGAGTTGATTGGGGGTTTAATTAGTAAAATTGCCAATATGGCATAGGTTCCTGCTTTTAAGGGTGAACCCTCATTACTTCTCTCAATCTCGTGTTGAAATTATATAGATCCACAAAAATTGTACCATTCTTTGTAGTCCAAAACGTCGTCGTATTCTAGTTTCAGTCCCACAATACGTGTTGAATTGTCAACGACTCATGTATTTTTTGATTTAGATTTTTTTAATCACAAATGGTTTTAAAAATTCATGCGACTCATCATTTTAGTCTGTTAATATGAAAATCGATCAATGTAGTTTTGAAATTTATCATTGCACATCAGTTTGGTCTTTATCATCCATTCGTTAAATTTTTCGTTAGTTTGATGACGTGACACATGTGAATCCATTCATTCAATTGTATTATGCCCGGTGAATTGAATTAAATTTTCTTTGAATTGATTTAAGATTTAAAAAGACATTTAATAAAATTGAACTTTAAAAGAAAAAGTAAAATAAATAAACATAAAAAAAAAAAAGTAAATCTTTGTTTACTACCATCAAGTTTCGTGGTTTTCAACATTTAATACATGAAGTTTTTTTCGTTCCAGAGTCATACCTAAAGTGTAAATTTTGGAACAATCTCATACATCCGTTAGTCAAACTGTTAAATCTCCCGTTAAGTGATGATGTGGCACCTATGTGGACAATGACTGGACGCCACATGTCATTAAGGCGTCCACGTGGATTTTTTATTATTATTTTTTCTTTCTTCTTCTTCTTCTTTTTCTTTCTGGGCTTTCACCCATCCCGACCCCCTCCCTTCTCTTCCCTGTGCCTATCCTCCCCTCATACCCACCCATTCCCCTCCCTCCTTCTCCCTCCTTTTCTTCTGTTCTTTTGTTTTCTTCTGTTCTTATGTTCTTCTTCTTCAAATTTAAAAAAAAAAAAAAAAGTTCTGGGCTTTCACCCATCCCGACCCTTCTTCTTCTTTTTCTTCTTCCTTCTCTTCAGAGGGCTTCATGTGGGTTTTTTTTTCTTCTGTTCTTCTATTCTTCTTCTTCTTCAATTTTTTTTTTAAAATAAAAAAATAAAAAAGTTCTAGGCTTTCACCCATCCCGACCCCCTCCCTCCTTCTCCCTCCATTTTCTTCCCTGCACACCCACCCATTCCTCTCCTTATCCCTCCCTTCCCATCATCGCCGTCCGAAGCTTCCTCCGCTGCGACAGAGCATGAATCGAAGCTTGTTTTTTGAAAGTTTGTGTGCTTCTGCTGCTCGACTGTTTCCTAGAGAAAATTGGCTCAAACAAGAGCTTGCCCCATATCGGGTTTTCCGATCCGGGTTCGCATTCTGAGCAGCTACTGTGGACGAAGAAGGGAGGGAGGGTTGGGTGGGCGGGAGGGATGGAATTTTGGGGGTTTTGGGGAAGGGAAGGGGCTAGGTTTTGGGGATGGGGAATCGGCTTGGTGGCGGGAGTGGGTATCAGGGAAGGGGGAGGTGAGTGCAGAGGAGAGAATGGAGGGAAAAGGAGGGGAATGGGTGGGTGTGAGGGGAGGATGGGCGCAGGGAAGATAAGGGAGGGAGAAGGAGGGAGGGGGTCAGGATGGGTGAAAGCCCAGAAAGAAGAAGAAGAAGAAGAAGAAACAGAAAGAAAGAAAAAAAAATAATAATAAAAAATCCACGTGGACCCCTTAATGACATGTGGCGCCTAGTTATTGTCCACATGAGCGCCACATTATCATTTAACGGGAAAATTAACAGTTTGACTAACGGATGTATGAGACTGTCCCAAAATTTACACTTTAGGTATGATTCTGGGACGAAAAAAACTTTATGTACTAAATGTTGAAAACCACGAAACTTGAGAGTAGTAAAGAGAGATTTACCAAAAAAAAAAAATTAAAGAAAAAAAAAAAAAACAAATGCACAACTAAGATTCTAAAAGGTTAGGTGATAGTCGGGTGATAGCCAGCCGTCTAGTACTAACTGGGCCCACAACTCCATCTGAAATCAGATTGCAACGAAATCAAAATCGATTTGCAGCGACCGAAATCAAAGACGCGTACGTCCAACAGCAGCAGAAACAACCACCCCCATCTGAGCCACCTCGAGGGCCGCCGAACCCCACCCGTAACCTCCCTGCTCCCCCATCATTGCTTGTGGTGTTTTGGGTGCTGCTTCAACATGCGAAAGTAAGTTTGACGATGGTGGAGGAGATAACACTCGTGGCTGTCGCTGTTGGGGATGAGGGTGGAGGGAGGTGGCTGAGTTATTTATTTTGAAACCCAGAAAAATCAAAGACCCCTCTTGATTTGATACTCTTCCTCTCCAGATCTCTTATTTCCCAAATTTCTCCACACTCGTGCAAAGCACAAAAGCACAAGAATTGCAAATTTGCAATCAGCCCGTATTGATTTCAATGAGCTTTCTTTGCTGTTCTTCCTTCACCCCTTCTTCTTTTCATTTGTTTTATTTTGTTTTTGTTCAATTTTATTAATCTTTTCTAAAATCTAAGAGAACTGTTTTAGCACTCTAAAAATCTTATTCTACACTCATCATAATAAATATATTTTTCTTTCTAATTATAGAAAGTTTGAAATACAAAATGAAAATTTTAGATTACTAATAACAATTTTCAAATCTTAAATCATTTCAAAATTGTTTTTCATTTGTTTAATCCACATGGGACAATATTATTGGATGAACTGTGTCACATCATCAAATAAACAGAAAATTTAACAGAATTAGAAGGTGGAGACTAATTTGATGCGCAGTGATGAAATTCAACAACCACATTCATCGATTTTCAAATTGAAGGATCAAAATGACGAGTCCGGTCAATTTTAGAGAGCGATAAAAACCAACTTTAATTTCATTGGTTTTAGAAAATTTATTTATCTTTTATTTTTGGTAAAATAGTTCGTCAATTTGTGGCAATAAATAATTAAAAGAGTGATCCTAGAGAGATTGTTGGGGGATTTTTAACCTGAGCTGGACTTGGGGCTTTGACGGGTACCTTTGCTTCCTGTGGTCTGTTTGAATACCAAGTTCCGTGATGCCTCGAAAGAATTAGCGTGTCTTAGGAATTATCTCACTTAGAAAGAATTACCCTTTCCTTTCCAAAGCTCTCATTCGCCAGGTCAATTTCCACCGGCGTTAATTCTAGTAACACTTCTTCTGACTTTTGTTCATCATTCTCCTACGTGAGCTTGGAAAGGAAAGTTCATCTCTCCCCTCATTAAATGCGGGCTTTGCGTTGGGTCTTCACGTGAACCCAAGGCTTTTAGTCTAATTCTTTTCTAACTGGATTGGTTGGTTTGCTAGGAAAAAGGGGAAACTAGGTTTGTTCTCTCTCAAACTTACCTATGTGGAATTTAAGATTGTGGGCTACAATCTTTAGGCTCCCAAGCAGCCCAAAATCTTTGATAATCTTGACTCCTATGAGGTCCGATAAACTTCAAAAACCATGCACACCACGATTCACTTAACAAGATCTGGCACATGGTTTGGGCTTATTTTAGCGTGAATAGTGGTTAGTGTGATAAAGCTTGGTGTGGTGAATGTACATGGATTTCATGGCATGGTGTGATTTATACAAACGTTTGATCTATGAATTATCATTATTTTAATAGCACGGTATGATTATGAATGTTTTCCCTTCTCTTGATTTCGCACCTTTGCATGTGTTTAGACTTGGGTCGAGGTTTTTATGACAATTGAGTCTCGAAACTTTGATTGGGATGCATGTGACATTTTTTGGCCCCAACAAAGCCCAGTTACTTAAACTATAGTGAAATGTTAAGGGAACTCTCTCAAAAGTGGGACTCTCTAGGGACTCTCTGATACCTCATGTTTTTTACACAATGGTTTATAATGTTGACACATGAATTTACATTAAACTATGAGGTGGCAGGTAGTTCATGAAGAGTTCTACTTTGAGAGAGTTCTCTTAATATTAACGATACTTTTTATATCACATGATGTGACAGTTGATAATTAATTTTTTTAATGATTTATATTAATTATCTAATTATCAATCGTGACATAATATAACCTACACAATACAATCTAAAAAGATGCCTCTTCAGCATTTTTCAATGAAACTGATACCACGTTTGAGAAAACGATGCATGTAGTTTGGAGTTGCTAGTTATTTTTATATTTATGGAGGTCGAAATTCCGCGCTTAGTATTTCTTGCATTGTACTTTGGGGATCTAAGGCTCTAAGACCATCTCCAAAGGAGATGTAAAAAATGCCACATAGACATATAACAGTAGCAAACGACATATCATTTACTCCAATCGAGATGTCAAAGATGACATGGAAAAGAAGGCTAAGCTGATATGGACAAAAAAATGTCAAATTTGAAGCTAACTTCAAATTTGATTTTTGTTATTTCCAAAGGCATTCCACTTGCCTTACCTTAAATGTTAGCATATTTAAGTATTATTTTATTATTTTTAAACCAACAATAATCTAACTTTTATTATTTTTGTCTAAAAAAAACATAAATAAAGCAATAAATTTTAGCATATGGGGTGGAAGAAAAATCTTGACAATATGTCAAATTGCCAAGTCAGCCATCAAATTAAAATTTGATATTTTGAATTTGACGTCTCCTTTGAAGATGCTCTAAGCTACTGCCATCTATTTTTTATGTGCACGCGTACGTTAAGGTTTAAACAAAACTCGTGATTAGTAATTCATTCTCTTGCAAAACGTTAAACAAATTAATTATGAGTTTTTTTTTAAATTTTTTTTCCAGGTGAAGACAATGTTATTAAGATGAAATATAAGTACAAATGAGTCGTGAAACATGACGTTTTAAATAAGGAAAACTAATGAAAAGAACTTGAAAACTTTGTGTTTGAATGAAAATGACAAAATAAAGGGTAAAGTGAATAATACTAGGATTGACTTTTAGTGTAAAAATGTGGTTTTTCGTTAAAATGAACAGTACCAGGAGTTTTTCAGTAAAGTTCCCTTTCAAATAAGGTTAGATGGAGTTTCATTTCACACTATTGCACGAATAGTATCAACTTGAAGTTTCGCTTAACAATGAGCGATTTAATTACGTAATCATCCTGAATAACATCTGATTATGTAATTTCAAGTCATAAGGCACAACCTTGACTCCTTGTGCATATATGTAAGGCCTGGCAAGACATGATCCGTTAACTCAACACTATACGACACGAATTAACATGTTTTCGAGTCGACACGATAATGAATTGGGTCATTATCGGGTAACCCGAGAAGCACCTATTAAGATAACGGGTTGATCTAGGTATACACGTGGGTAACCCGTTACACGATAAGAAAAATATTAATTTTATAATTTTATACCACTAAAAAGAAATATTATAATTAGCATCAATAGGATTTAATCCCAAACTGAACTCAAAATTAAAAAGCATATATATATATATTAAATTAAATTTAGAAAATTAATGACCGTTGGACTGGCTGAAATTTAATCTCGACTGTCCAATGTTTTTCTCAGCCCTATTGTGACAACTCGTCCCTAATTTTACGATTTTATAAATTTTAAAAGTGTGCGTTGACCAAAATGGCCTTAGAAGAGAGATTGTTGACTTTCTTTGACTATCTCTTCGTGACACGTATGAGCTATTATTTTACCGTATTCTCGAAGTACTCGACGGTACGAATGCATAGGCGTAAGAGGAACTGAATTTGGAGGTACGATGAAGATTTTACAAACTACGGAGTGTGATGGGCGTTTTGGTAAATTCACGTTACGAGAGATATTTTTCTGTATTTTCATTGGTGACTTTGAGTTGTGTGCCATGTGGGGCCCACACCCCACTCTTTCCCTCTCTCCCTTGTCTCCCAATCCCCAGAAATCTTTTTTTTTTCAACTCTCCACTCATTTGTTGTCTCCCAATCCCATCTATGTTTCCCTCATTTCACTATCTCTTATCTCTCAGCTCCGTTTCCCCCATCTCTCTCTTTGCAAGTGCAGAGAAACCAAACCATAACACCCTTGCTATTCCAGCGAGCACTACCACCACGAACATAGGCTAGTCACGAACCACCGTCGACTGCCATGATTTCCTTTCCCTCATCCCTTACCTTTCTTTCTCTTGCCCGTTCTCTTATTCTCTGCAGTTATGCATACACTACCACGATGGAGCATTGCCATCTTCCGTCGAAACCATCGAAACCAGACCACTAGCCTTGAAGAGAGATCACCATTGCCGTCATCCAGTCATTTCAGTACACCATGGTTTGAGATGTGGCTACACAGTGGCTCTGGCCACTGTTCATTGGGTCATTCGGCGAAACTTCATTTTTCCGACAAAGGTGAACCTCGAAAACCCCCAAGTTCTTCGTGGATCATGTTTTGTAATACGATTAGGGTAAATTGAGGGATTTTGGTGATGCTTGGATGCAAAAAATACCCCTACAAATTAACCTAGCTTTCTGCGAGAGAGATCCGGCGGCTTCAAGCTGTTTTCCGGCCAATTCCGACCACACCAGGACCCTATGTTGGTATATTTCTCTTCCTCTCCTTTCGAGCTTCAAATTGGTATATTAGATTGCTAGTTTTAGTTGAGTTTCGAAGCTAGGTGGAGCCGGGAATATTTCCCAGCTAAGTTTCTCAGGTTTCAACGGTTGCAGTGGCAACCGGTCGAAAAAGAAGGAAAAAACAAATGCCCAGATCCGCTACCCGGATCCGAATCCGAACCTGAGATTTGGCCTGACTCGATTCTAAAATGCATATGGAATATTCCAAAATATTCCTGGAATATTCTCTGGAATATTCTTTGTGTTGACTTTTACGAAATTTTCTCGAAGACCCTCCTAAGCTAATTTCGACGTCCTGAGTCCATTTTTGACATCCATTTAGGAGAATTCTGAAGTTTTAACATAGTTGACCACTGGGCCGTCTCGGTTGACTTTTTAGGGTTGTCTGTTCACTTTTTCGTTGACTTTTTACCAAATGTGCTGGGGATCCTCGTTAGCATATTTCGACGTTTTGATTTCAAATATGCACTCTGTTTTTCCAAATTTAGTTGTTTAAGTTGAGTTTTACTAATGGATCCCAATATTATGCTTAGGTGCGATTACTATTGGAGACTTCGGCTATTCTAGTTCGAATGGCTGCGATCTCGCAAGTATCAGTGAGTGGGTCTTTACTATTAAATATTATATATTTATTTAGTTTCCATTTATATATTTGAAAAAGAATTTCTTACGCATGCCTAGATTAGTCTAATGTTTGTAAAAATTAGCGAAACGACGAAATTTACGAAATTATCCTAAATCCTATGGGATACATAGGTATGCGTACTTTTGTGGGATTTTAATTATGGCCATGAATAATATTTATTGAATAGTATTATGTCGATGTAAATTATTGACTTACCACGTGTGAAATCCCGTCCCTGGATTTCACTATTTAAAATTATGTATTCCATATTTCGTATTCGTATTCGTAGTTTCAACACTTACATATATTTGCGGCGTATATTTTTTTTCGATAAGTAAAAGGACGAAATTGCCCTTACTGTATTAAATGGGATTCTTCATGGACGTATTTGATCCTTTCATGAATTTTTAGATTTCTGTACATATTTGGATAGTACTCATCGATACGAACGCATGGTCGCAAACAGAATATAATTTGGAGTTATAAATATAAACGAGCAAAGAAAAGGGCGAAATGTTCATTTGATAATTATCTGGAAGGCTCCATATTTTCTGGAGCAAAGATCTATGAAGCCATGTGTGTGGTTGTGATGGAAAGTGTTTTAAGAGTTGGCCGAACAACCCCTTCATTCATTCACATACACATTCAGCCGCATCCATCCATCACCCACCACACCATATTTCATTCTACATCACAAGAATTAAATTGTGCCGCAGCCTTGGGAGAAGAGGAGAGACTTGCCGTGGCTTTCCATAGGAGAATGAGGAGTTGTGCCGCAACCAACCTGCATCCATTGGGGAGTTTCAGAGTTCTTTCTTCCTTCGTTTGTTTCCATGTTTAATTTAATTCGTTTCTCAATTGTTATGAACATGTGTAACTAATTTTCTTATTAGTTAGAGGTGAATTCGAAGCCATGAACATAAGTTTTATATGAATTGATTACCTTCAGTTTTTGTTTCGTAAAACATGAATGTGGTTTACTTATCTGATTGATTGAGAACTTATTTGTGTATGTTGATTGAGGGTGCACACTTAATTTACATGCATGAATCTGATGCTAAATTATAAGGGACTTTCACCTAATCGTTAGGAACTTATAATTACAAGTAGTGGAGGTTGTTAGTCACAATCGTGTTAAGTAGATTCTTAGCAAGAGTATCATGCAGTTCATAGTTATAATTGCCTTGTCAATGCTTATGATTTCCATGGAACTTAATGATCTTTGAATGTATCTCTATCATGCTGTTCATATAGGGAACTTGAGAAGAATGATTTGGGTTGTCGCATGCATTCATGCAATTCAATGAATTTAGGGAAATCTGAGAGTTAATTTGTGCATTCACGATTAATTTGGGTCATTGTCATTCATGGTTTAAAGAAACAATACTGGAAATCGATTTATGTTGCATATGGTCATGTGTGGAGAAGGATCCTCTAACTAGCCTATTTCACCATTCAATTCACCCAATTTTATTTCTAGTTTGCTTTAGTTTACAATCTGTTAGTTTAATCAATTTCGTCCAAGTAAAACCCCCTTTCAATTAAGTATTTTAGATTAGTTAAAAAGGTGTTTCAATCTGTCCAAATTAGGTGTTTTGAGTCTCACTAGTGTTAAATTCGTCCAAATAGTCCTTAGAACCTGTTTTGAGTCTTTTTAAGTTAGTTTTGCTGTTTTGAGTGTTTTAGGTCAATTTAGAGTCTATTGAGTCTAGTCTTGTGTTTTTAAGTCTAGTTTAGTGTTTTAGAGTTTAATTTAAGTAGATTAGCAGCCCTAGTTAATCCCCGGTTTAGAACGATCCCTACTTGCTTAATACTACAATTACATATTCAATAGGGTTTAATTTGTGTGTCGAGTTAATTTTTGCACCACTTTTTAGAACACTAAGTACGTTTACCTCAGAAGTCTGGTCATAGACTTACCAACTCCATGCGGACCTGTACCAGATGAAAGCAGCGGTGCCACCATTACCCTATTTCGGGCACTAGGTGAAGTCCAAGCCACTTGGCTAGATGACCATGCTTGCTCTTCAAGATACGCAATCTGATCCAGATAAGGACTCAATTAGATTCTTATAAATCTTGGAGTTTTTACAATTTAAGAATTGGCATGCACCACAATTAATCATAACTCCCGAGAGGATGCAATAACTCCTAAGAGGATGCAATATCTACTTCTAGATATCCTTCAGGATTATCCTGGCTTAGAACAAGGATTCTATCCTAAAAGGTCACTCTATACAGTACAAATACACTCATATATGGGTTTGTCTCTAGTAACACAATCTTTGTACTTGAATTCTCTTGCCCATGGGTTAAGTCTAAAACAGTTCACCAACTCAACCGTCAGAGAAGCCTTTGGCCAGCACACACGCACCCGGCGGTCCTAGGCTTCCTCACGGGGTTGTTTATTGTTTTGTAAGTTGCTCGAGTTTGTGTACTTCCTCCGCATATGATGGTGTGCGAATTTGGTTCCAACAGTTAAGACACGTCAATTATAAAGTGATGGGATAAGTAGGTTTCTTTGTGAAGAGAACACAAGCATCATCCCCAAACTAAGGCACTAAGGCAAACACATTCGTATATTTACATATACATACATTCACAAAATTCCATAACTAGGGTAAGTAAGGATTCCCCTACTTGGTCTCCAAGCCAAGCAATGTTCCTCACCAATACCTCGATTAAACGCAATCATCATAAGTAATTGGAGTCTGAATTCAACAATTAAAATATGTCACTATATGTTCATATATAATGACTCAACTTTATTCCCATAACAACAACTGTAACCAATAGAGACCTTCACTTAACCAAAATAAGATTTTGTATTTGAACTTTTATTATTTCAATAGGTCCCCAAACTTTTTGATAATTGTACTTTGGCCCCTGAATTTTCTGAATATTATACAATTGCCCCAATACCAAAACAATTTTTGCAGTTCAATCCTTGGTATGAAAACCAGCTGCTTTGAGGTCTATTTTTCCCAAAATTTCAACATATATTCCAAGCCAAAACACAATCCATCAATAGTACAACTCATTTGTTCCATCCAAACGTCCCTTAAGGTCCAAATTCGAAGTATTTTGAATCAAACATCATATTCCTCTATATCTCGTTCATATGAAACTTGTGTAAAATCCCAACAATCTGATCATGTGTAAATCTTTACCTTAATGTCTCAGAAATCATTCTCCAGTCATTATAGGCTTCAAAGCCCTCAAATCGTGCAAGAACAAGCTTGAAATCGAAGATTTGAGTCTAATTAGTCACAAATCCCAATCTGAACGAATTATTCAAACTTAAGTAAGAATCCTCAAAATTTACCTTCGAACGTTGGGTTCGATTCATTAAGCATGTAGGCGAAAACCGTTCCTCAATCGGATTCCCGAATTGAAAGTTATGAATTTCGAAAGATTGAAGGGAAAATTTTCCTTTCGTTGTTTTTGTTTCAACTAGTAGCAACTGAATGAGGAAGAATATTTATAATCTTCCAAGCCTTGCCGCCTCACTTCTTCAATTTCAGAGGTCCAATAGGTGCTTGCCATGTGTTGTCATGGCGTATTGACACCACCATCAGCCCCTTCCTTGCTGCTCATTCCAGCTGTTGTCTACGTGGCAAGTCAGCCATACCTTGGCTACCACGTGGCGTTCCAACATTCATCCAACTTGAAATCTCATAAAAAAAATTCATTTGAGCTCCGAAAAATAATTCAAAAAATGCTACAAACTCGTGGTCTTGCCTACTTTCAACCTATCACCTCAAAATAACCCTTGATCTCATGTAAAATTATCACCCATTTAAAATGAATTATAAATTGTAAAATTCGAAGACACTTCAAAATTCATAACAACACTTTCTAAGTACTTTAAAAATTTAGGGTCTCACACAACATCAAGTCAATACCACGACAATTATATTAATCTTGATATGCTTCAGGACTTATAAAAAACACATAGTCAAAACACAGTATAAAACAGAACATGGAGATTATATGCGACAAACAAGACTTTGAACAACAATCATGCTTCATGATTTTCTTTATATTTTTATCTTGATTTTAGACTTCTGATGCATATAACCTAGGCTCTGACACCACATGTAAGACAACTATAATATGCACACAAAAAGCACTAACCTTGAGAAGCCATTGAATCCAAGCACAAGGATGAATCATGAACGCAACAACAAGCAATGATCTTCCGCTCTCTCTACACGCCTTATGCACTCCAATATAGGGTAGGGTTTTGTGCTAGAATATTGTTTACAAGAGTGGGGACCTAAGCCTTTTATTTATCGGACATAATATTATGTTTCTTGCCCATAAAGAAATCCCTAATACATATCTTTAGCACCTCCATAATTCATGACCAAGTAATCCCAATCATTATAGATTTACTTAACTACCAAGTAATCCTGGATAATCAAATACTTCTTCCTATCTTGTATTCTTAATCAATTAAGACTGCTAAATAGATAAAAGCCCAATAAAAGTCTTACAAACATTGGAACGAATTAAATAAAAGGAAAACAAAGAAACAATTTTATTAGAATTAAAAGGTAGTTTGTGTGACTTAGAAAGTGCACGGGACTTATAAAATGCCTTATTTAACTTAGACATAGAACCTAAAGATAATCTAGATAGAACTTTAGGAGATTGATCATTGGATTGGATTTTAATCTCCATTTCTGGAAAGTTGAATCATTGGAACCTATACATTATCATGCTTCATGCATGAGACACAATAAAATTGCCATGTCCATAGATTGTTCTCTTGGGACCTGAATCCATGCGACGACTGTCATGCTTCCAGCATGTAACAGTTTAGTAGCTTCAAGTCCGTGGATAGTCTTATTGAGATTTCATGCAGCATATTTGTAATTTGTTTGTAATTTGTTAATACATTTGATAGTTTATAAGTATTGATGAAGATTGTACTACCTTTGCATGATCAGAATGATATAAACTGGTGAGATAGAATAATAGTTGAAGTCGTTCTTGTCATTTGGTTGTCATACACTTAGGTAGAGTTTTCTTGGGCTATAAGTAGGATTCCCATCATTGAATTTTGGTCTTCCATTTAGTCAGCCACTCATTTTATCCATTTGTACTTCTGCGGGTTCATTGTTGATCCTTCAGCTTCAACCTCCAGCATAATAGAAGTGGTGAGCAACCTTTGCCTTTGAATGATCCTTCAAAACTTCACTCCTCGGTGACTTATCCACGCTTAGCAGCTTCCGTGCAAAAAGCCAACATTGTATCAATTGCTCTTCGGCAAGGGTGACTTGAAACCTGACTCCAACAACAGTTGAAGATGACCCTTGAGAGCAATGCAAGGTAAGAAATCGAGAAAAGGTTTCAGGCAATCAGTTCCAGACCAGAAGTTTTGATTTCAGGTTTCGACTGATTGCTTTCTTTCTCCTTGTCTTGCAAGCAAACGCAAGGGCAAATAAAATGACATGGAAAAAGCATGATATGAGATACTTTTGCTCTTGAAGAAAAACAATAAAAGGATTTGATGCTGATGTAAAACTTCTTGATCAAAAATATTTTCATGCTGAAGAAATGAGTTGGGCATTTTGAGGGACTTGGTTGAAGAGATGTTCTCAGAGATAAGGAAGGCTGAGTATCTTGTGAGGCCTGGTTGAACATGCATTCTCGACAAGAAAGAAGAGTTAGGCATTTTTGGAGGTCTGCCTTGCCATGGAGGAATGAGGTCGACATATAACGGTGTTGTTGGGACCATCTTACTCACACTTGTCGGTAACGGTGGTGTAGTTGGAACAGTAATTTCATGCGTTTTAACTTTGTCAGAGATATTTTGACAAAGTTGTCTTTGATATCCAGAAAGCTGAGATTACGTATGAGAAGTGCCAATGAACTTAATTCATGAAAATCCAGCTTTTGAAATTCGGAGAACAGTGTCTTTTTGATTTTTGAATAAGTGGCCCAATTGCCTCTTCTTTTATAGATGCATCAATTTACCCAAAATGCATGCTTGGAAAGTTGCTCGCTTGTGAAAATTGCTTATGTTGTTTTTTTTTCCTGAGATTTCACTTTATCAGATTTCGTTTTCTTTCATCTTTTCTTAAAATGGCTTGCCCATTTGACCATTGTTTTGATTTAAATGTTGTGGAAGATGCAGATATGCCTCCTCAAGATAATATTTGGCGTTCATCCTTCTTTCTGCTAATGGTTCTCTTATGGTTGGAGAGACTGTGATGAAGAATGATATAACTGCCACAGTAGTAGCTATGAACTTTCTCACTCTCAAAGATAAAAGAATACTTTAAAAAATGTCTGATGAATCGGCTATTCAAGATTCTTTGGCTTTCAGTGCCCAATGTGCAGTTATATCCAATAAGGGTTAACGTCTACTTGCTCGAACTCGCCAAGTTGAATCATTAATGGCTGAGGTGGCAAGTCTTAGACAAGAGATTACAATGCTTAAGCACGAGAATAGAGAGTTGCATATACTTGTAAATAATTACTCGACGAACATGAAGAGAAAGCTCGACCAGCTGCAGGAATCTGAAAGTCGGATTCAAAGCGACCACTAAAGGTTCGTGGATTTATTCCAAAGGCACCCATTGCCTCTACCGTCTGGAGTTCTACCAAGTATTGAGGCTTCAAATGATCAACCTCTGGTGCCTGCCATTTCTGGAGTTTTGCCAAGTATTGAGGATTCAAATAATCAACCTTTGTGAAAGCTCCCTTTTTTTTTTGTAGTTGTAACTCATGTATATGCACATGTATATATATATAGAAAAATTCCATCTCTTCTAGTTTTATACATGCCTAAACTTTTTGGTTGAATTTGTTAGATATAGGAATCCATCGAAACTCTTGGTTCCATTAATATGAATCATGAGTTTTTAAGTAAAGATGTTTCCTAATATCATATGCTTCCACATGAATTCTCAGATATCACGAATAAATGAAAATATATTGTTGCCTATGATGTCGATGGTAACAAAATCGAGTTTTGCTAAGTTCACCATTTTCTTATTTCAAAAAGGAAGAAATTCAGGTATGATGAAACTTACGATAATTAATTCATACCACATAAACACATGTCTACACAAAAATGTTAAACTTCAAGTTAACATTATTTATATTTTGAAATTCAGGCCAAAACATTATTCATATGTACTTGAAATTATTCTTGGTATCGACATCGTTAGAACCTTTAGGTTCATATTTTTGGAATTCATGCCCATATTTAATCTGTACATGAATTAAGGAACTTATGATCCTCATTTACATGAATCAAGGAATTTCTAGCCCTCATTTATTAGTATATGGATTGGGGTGCTTAATGGCCGTTATATTAATTTAGTTGAGGAAATGTTGTCCTCTCAATTGATTTAAGAACTTCAAGTTTTAAGGTTATAAATTAGGAAAACTAATGAAAATGGCGTGATACTGTTGCTTATAATAACAATTATTATCTTTAAGTTTTGTTATTTATGTGAATGGTGCTAAATTAAAACCCTTGTCACAATCATTACTTATTTATATGTATGTATGTATATGAAGGGTGAAGGTGGTCAATTGGTACCATTCATATTGTAATATATATAGTATATGATGGGCGACTATACCGCACCAATCACATTTATAACAAGGTTAATAATAATAAGGAAAAAGTAAACATTAACATATTGTACTTTTTTTTCTCCTTTCTAACAGTGGTGATGTATCACGGGTAGTGTTTGAGAATTATAGGAAGATTAAACCAATGGATCTGGCTCAAATTTTAATATAGTATGGATAAGAGGATAACAAACAACTTTCAAGAAGAAACCGTTTTGATGTGAGCTACTGAAAATGGGATTTTGACACTCATAAGATGGCTGTCCAGTTTTCTGCAAGATTGGAAACTGGGTTGGTGTTTCCAACATCTGCAACAATCGCACCATTGGATTTCTCTGAAATTTGGATATGTTATAGGTACTGGACGGACGAACAATTTTCAAGAATAAAGTATTTCAATCCAAGTTCAAGAAGTTGGAGTTCAGAGGTTGTTTACATGGCTGTCATATTTTCTGCCAATAATTATAATAGTTATATAATCAGATGTATATTTGCTTTAAGAAAATTAGTCGTATAGAAGTATGAAGATAAAGTAAAAGATTTTCTTATCTGTGAGATTCCAACCGACAAAGGTGAGAGGTAGGTAGTGCTTTCCATCGGCACGAGAGCTTCTCGTGCTGATAACGTGTTGTGAGATTAAGGATACGTGTACAGTAGAACATAAAGTAAATAAGACATAATATTTACGAGATTCAGCAAGTGTGCCTACGTCCTTGGGGTAATAATAGTAGTCTTTCTCATTATCAAACTAAAATTACAAAGCAATGGAAACAAGAAATTGTATGCTTTTCTTCTCTATTCTCTCTACATATTTGTGGGCCGATATAGGACACCTATATCTTGTTTGTTAAGGCCAAGAGATGTGAAAGTAGGCAGCACACCTTCAACATTTGTTGGTTGATAAGAAACAGTAGACGGTGCATATTTTTTCATGTGGGTCATCCACTTTGATTATAACAAAATCACATTTCATAAGGTGAAAACTACAACATATCTGCATTCTATTTTAGTTTTAAATTCACTCAAACGTAGTCCAAATTAGCAAATTTGCAGTTTGCATAATTGAAAGACTAGATTGTGCTGCACTCGTCGAAAGACATCTCTATCCTGATGACTCCGGATAACCCTACCTACGGCCAAACACCTGTCCCTCCTCCCTCCGTCTTAACTAACCAGAGAACACGATCTGTCATTCCTCGCAGGGACATCTCAACTTCCATGCTCCCGATCCTCTACTCTCGCTCCCACACTTAATCCCTCAGCACCCTCCAATCTCCCGCCAAAATGGAGCCCGACGTCAGCATCGAAACCAGTGCCATGATCCGCGTGGCCGTCCTCCCCATCGGGCACGTGGCCCCCGTCCTCCTCCGCGACCACCACACGATCCCTCTCTCCGCCATCAGCTCCTTCTACACTGAACACCAGAAGTCCCCCTTCGCCCACCAGCCCTGGGACTCCGGCAACCTCCGATTCAAGTTCGTCCTCGGCGGGGCCCCACCGTCCCCGTGGGAGGACTTCCAGTCCAATCGCAAAACCTTGGCTGTCATCGGCATCTGCCACTGCCCTTCGTCCCCTGATCTCGACTCCATCATCGACCAATTCGACTCGGCTCGCCGCGCCTACTCCTCCGCCCTCGTCGATCGCTGCTTCGCCTTCTGCCCCGCCGATTCTCAGGTCAGGAGAATGTGAATCTCGATTGGTTTTCATTTTGTTACTATTTTCCTTTTCGAAATTTCGAAATTTTTGGATTTATTGTTTATTGTCTGGTTTACAGTTGGAGGATGGGAGCAAGAAAGGAGGGAATTTGATGCTGTTTCCGCCGGTGGATCTGGCAACTTAGGAGTTCCACTTGCAGATGATGATGCAGGACATCGCGGCGTCGCTGCTGATGGAGTTCGAGAAGTGGGTGCTGAAAGCTGAGCCTGCAGGGACCATTGTCAAGACGCCTTTGGATTCTCAAGCGACTCTCAACTCAGAGGAGGTTCATGTCTAGGTGTCCTATAGAATTTAATCCGTTACTACAATAGTATAGTAATTTAGTGTTATATATTTATCGAAATGTTGGTGTTTTGATTGGAGTGTTGGTATGTGAATTCCTGTGTTCAATGTTGCCGAAAGATGAAGTGAACAAAACTCCAAAATGGCAGGTTATAAAGGCGAAGAAGCGGAGGCTCGGGCGAGCGCAGAAGATAATGGGTGATTATTGCTTGTTGGCAGGATCACCTGTTGATGCCGATGCTCATTACTCTACTGCTCTAGAACTTGCTAGGTTGACTGGAGATTTTTTCTGGTATGCCGGTGCATTGGAGGGCAGTGTCTGTGCCTTACTGGTAGTGGCTCACTCTCTGGATTTTTGCAGGACTACCTGTGTTTGATAACATAATAGACTTTCATGGCTTCCCTGTTTATTTGTTTCTTAGATTTCCTACTTACTGATTTCTGTAAACATGTTAGATTGATCGAATGGGCAAAAGGGATTCACATGTGGACGATGGAGTTAGATATCGATATAGTAGTGTAATCTCGCACTACAGGAAGTCTTTTATACAAGAAAATGCTCAGAGGTAATTCCTAGATGCTGTTGTGTATAGATGGCTGTTGCTTTATTAATGTATGTATTCTATTAACTGTTACTTTTATATCATTTATGTGCAGAGTTTCACCCTTAACGTTTGAACTAGAGGCTACATTGAAACTGGCAAGGTTTCTTTGCAGGTACATTTTGTTTATCAAAATTTATGATTTGATGCGCTCAGCTTGTATTAGACCATCTACTGCTTTCACTGGATAACATTCTGTCTGCATCTTATTCTTATACTGATCCTATCTGTGAGTCTTGACTTTTAAAATTTTAATCTTCCTTTCCCGGCAAATGATTATAAATGAATTCAATTCTTTCTCTAAAAGTTGGAGTAGGTGCTCCATAATAGTACCATTTATGATCATATATGTTCCATGGGATGACAAATAGTACTTCGGAAATAGTAAGGTATTAATTTTTGTTACGTATCTGTTTTTGGTTTTACTGTGGCAGACGGGAGATAGCTAAGGAGGTAGTAGAACTACTAACAAGTGCAGCAGATGGTGCTAAATCTCTGATTGATGCCAGTGATAGACTTGTATTATATGTTGAAATAGCTCGTTTATATGGAACTCTTGGTTATCAGCGAAAGGCTGCTTTTTTCTCAAGGCAAGTGGCTCAGTTATATCTACAGCAGGACAATAGACTGGCTGCCATTAGTGCAATGCAAGTTTTAGCAATGACCACAAGAGCATACTGTGGTCAAAGCAGAGCTTCCATCTCTGAAGATTCACTTCCTAAAGTGAGTGTTATTACGCAAAATATTCTTGGTCATATGTTGCTTTTAAGTCTGTCTGCATGCTCCTGCACATGCTTTAATGTGTCTTTTGAGATGGATTTTATGGCTTACATTGTTAATTTGAAGTCTTGATCATTGATGGCACATATCTGTCTTTTCTCTACTGTATTTTGGAATGAAACTTTAATAGGAAATGAAGAACATGGTTGAGAGGCTTATTTCCCTAGTAATTTTCTTGTGTTACTACCCTTTAGTAACATTCTTATATGGTGCGTGGCTTTGATTATGAGCATATTCCTAGTAAGTTTTTAGCTGCTCGTTCTGATTTTATTTTTCACAGAAAGAAATCGGGTCAAGTCTTGCAGAGGGTGGGAAAATGCTCCACCAGTCAGTAGTCTGTCTTTTTGAGTCTCAGTGGAGCACACTACAGATGGTTGTCCTCAGAGAGATACTGCTATCTGCCGTCCGTGCAGGAGATCCTCTTGCTGCCTGGGGTGCAGCTGCTTATTTACACCTGCCGGGCAAAATGGTCTTGCTAGTGCACTTTCAAATTCAGCAGATATGTTGCCATCTGGAACTCGCTGTGCTGACCCTGCTTTACCTTTCATTAGGTCTTCACCAGTACCTAAGCCATTTTCCTGTTTATACATGAGCATTTTATAACTTATGAAGCCTAATAACAACAATAGTATTTGCTGTCCTATAGGTAATTTTTCTCCATAATCTTTTCTGCAAGACAAGTATAAAGTTGCACAGACAGACCCTGATAACTACGATCGAACTAATTACTATTTGTCTTAACATAATTTTGAAGCCCATTTAATATGCGTAGTCTAAGTCTAACAGAGCAGCAGTGAGGAAGATATTCTGCTATCTGAATTACTGACAGATATTCTTTCTCTAGCATGAGAGTGTGCAGCAATGAGAAGTAAATACCTGCTAGCTCTGGCTAGCTTATTAATGTTCTTATGGATGCTAGAGTCCTTTTGTTTTGTTTTCATTCCGTCCGAAAGGAGGATGATGAAGAGATTTTGAAGCCTGAAGTTCCTTATCTAAGTGCAATAGGCGCTTTATTATACTTAGCTCAATGCACTAGACCCGACATCTCGTTCACTGTTAATCTTTTGGCAATATAGTAATGCACCAACACGGAGACACTGGACTGGTGTTAAAGACATGTTCCGCTACCTTAAGGGTGCCACGGATTTGGGCTTGTTCTATCCCTACAGATCCTCGAGTGATGCTGCACCCTCATAGGTCCATTATTTATCACATTTTATGTTAATTATCACTAAGTTTTGTTAAGGAATTGGTCTTAAAAGAACCTTATTACTTTTCTTTTCTCGGTTTCGGCCAATCTACGCATGCCAGACGTTTTTGGTGATAATTCGACTTTTCAGAAGGGTTTTCATGCAAGGACAATTGGAGAAGGAAGCTAAGAGGGTGAATATCGTTGTGTTCAAACTTCATAATTTTCCATGAAGCCAAACGTTCCAGTTTTCAAAGTTAATCCCACAAAAGTAGTTTTCCCGTCAGAACTGCGCAGCTGTAGGAGAATGAAGATTTGAAGGCCTTCCCGATTTTTCCTAGTGGCGTGTGATATATGCTTGGAAAGATAAGAGATGAAGCTATATTTCACATATTTTTACAGAATTTGTCAGAAGATAAATCAACCCCAAAACTGGCGTGCAATTCATATGACGTGTTTCCCAAGCCAAGATGGATTCTTTCCTAGTTTTTCTCATCGGTTATTTAGGAAGTTGTTTTCTTTTAGGATAGTTTCTACCATAATTTTTAAGGAAAACTAATGAAAAGGGCTTAAAAACTTTAAGTTTTAACGATAAGGACAAAATAAAGGGTAAAGTGAATAGTAGCAGGTTTGACTTTTTAGTGTAAAAATGTGGTTTTTCGTTAAAGTGAATAGTACCGTGGGTTTTCATTAAAACTCCCTAATTTTTATGGTTTTACTAGAATACATGGAGGGCCCTGGCTATCTTAGTAGGGGAGAACAGAATAATAGGGAGGTCGTCCAAAGTGAAGAAAAAAAGCTTAGCATGCTCTTACCATTTTTTTCCGGGTTTTATCTTTTCCATGACTTCTTTTGTGATTTTTATTATGATTATGTTTATGATGAAGCCATGACATGATTATTTCTGATGTATCTTGTTGATTATTATATGATTACATGCCATGTTTAGTTCTTAATCTATGTGCTTAATCTATTCTAGTTTCGAATGTTCTTTTGTTTCTAGATAATTACATAAATATAAGAGGATGACCAATCAATTAGGTTTATTGGAACTAAGATTAAGAAGAGTAGAGTGAAGATGACCAATATCAAGCTAGTCCTACTTGGTTGACATGATTCTTCTGCACTTAATTGGTTTTTATGTGTATAATTGTATGCCTAACCAATAGGATATAGTTGTCACGTATAGACATACGAGTTGATGGCTGACTACGGATTAATTCATATTTTAGAAAGAACAACCTTAAATATTGGCATGGTAATTGGAGAGTAATCGGCTTGAAGAAAATGAAATAGGATTGTTATTGGTGTATTCATGACCTTAGGCTTTCATCATATTAATTTGTTTAAACCTTCATTCTTAGTGTTTTCACTATTCTTATTCTTAGTTTAATTATAAGTTCTTAAGTTTTAATTATTTTTCGTAATCAATTAATCAATCATTTGTTTCCTAGTTGAGTTAAGTTTCGTGTAATCAGCTGGTTGAATTGGTATTAAAAGCAATCCATGTGTGTCACAGCCCGTTCCGGGATTTTATATATCGGGGACGTAAAATGACAAAATTACCCTTGACGGGTATTAAGGTATGTGTATGTGTGACATATCTTTTGGACTAAATACATTTATTTCATAAGTTTTTATAAAATTATTTAAGTGGGATTAAAATGTTGGTTTGTAATTTATGTGGTTAGGGAGTTAGGAAAAAGAGATGGATGGTGAGGGGTTGTGATGGACCACACACACACACTTCCTTCCCTCTCTCCCTCCCCCGTGTCTCTCTCTCTCCTCCCTCACGGCTTCCTCTCTCTCTCTCCCTCTCGAATTGTACGGACAAGCTAGGAACCTCCCATTTCTTCACGGATCGAAGGTGCCAAGGGCACCATTGTGCTCGTAACGACCCTACGAACTCATCTATACTATTTTCAGGTAAGAAATCCTTCGTTTTCACGTTGAAAACTCAAGGTCCGAGTTTGGCACTATTCATGAACTTTGTGTTGGTTGATTTTAGGACAATCCAAGCTTATAGTGAGCTTAGTGAGGTCCTAAGGAAGCTCGGGGACGTTCGTTTGGAAGTTTTGGACGTCGGAATCACCACGTTCAAAATTGGCCGGTTTTCGTGGGATTTCTCCAGTGAGATTTCGTGATTTTTAGAGCCTTAAAGTAGTGTAACGTGAAACTACATGCTTAGGGCTTCATTTTGATATAAAATACGAAGAAAATGGTTGAGAAACGAAGGAGAACAAGGAGATTGAAAAATCCCCAGTTTTCTGGCCACCGGAAAAACCAGTCCAGCGAGCCCGAGGTAGGAGACGCGCGTGGGGGCGCGTGGACCCGTGCCTTTCCTGGCGCGTGGGGGCGCGTGGCAAGCCCAAAAATTTTTCTAAACATATCACGACGTCCGTGACATCGAGTAGGTCACCGTGGTATATTCATATACCCAAATTGAGCACCGTATGAGAAGTTATTAAGAATTGTTGGTTATATGCTTTAAAATAACGTTTTTATAGTTATTTCGCATATAGGTGATACCTATCCCAAGGACGAGCCCATCCAGGGATGTCACAGGGGTTACGACCCTTCGACTTATCAGTGAGTGGGCAGTATTTTCTATTTATACCTATATGCTATTGAATTTCCCAGAAATTGAGTTTCTAATGAAAGTATGTTTCTAAAATGCCATGCATGAATGATATGAATTATATGAATTGATAATTGATGCATATATATATATGTGAATTGGTGTTGTGGACGCACAAGTGAGTATCAGGTGCGTTTTATGTTATTCATGTGAATCATTAACGATGTATATTATGTTGATAACTCATAACATGCAATCATGGTGTTAGTGCTTGTATTATTCACCTGCACCGCACGCTCACCTTGGATCCAAGTAGGTGCATGTCGTACAGACCATGAGAGGGTTCCGAGATGTCGTACAGACCATGAGAGGGTTCCGACATGCTAGTCGTACAGATCACTAGAGGTGGTTCCGACTAGTAGGTGACTTTAGATTATGTGCACAGATGATTGATGAGAGAAGCACTAGAGCGTATTATTACACCATTCATGTCGTACAGACTACTTCAGGTAGTTCCGACTTATATGCAGTGTAGTACCGTACAGGTCACCGAGGTGACTCCGGTTGGATTGGATGTTGAGCTATAGAATTAACCGCACAGGACCAACTGCAGGGTCTCCGGTTAATTCATTATGTCACCTGTTACATTGATGCATCATTCATTCTGTTTTGATATTTATAGCATGGCATACTTTCTGGTTTTGAGAAATAGTGATGATTTGAGATATTTGAAAAGTTATATGCTATTATGCTATTTTCTGGGGAAATATACAGGTTTTACAGCGAGGGGTTAGAAATGTTTTAAATGAAAGGTTTTCGAAAAGTTTCGTTTTACTGACCCACTCAATTTTGTTTTGCGCCCCTCCAGGTTCTAGTTAGCAGTTGGTGGCTCACGAGGTTTTTCTTCAGCGTTCTGACAGACTTCCTGCATGTAGGACTCACCTGCGGGTGTTGTAATTTGATTATAGTCCTCCTTGACTGCACCTAGTTCTTAAGCTCTGTTTGTGTGTGTGTTCACAGTTTAACTTACTCTAGCATGCTATTTGGTTATTATTGCTAGAAGTTGGTTTTGATTCCTTCGTAATTCTCTTATCTTTGCTTTCGCACTGCACTTATGGTTACGTCATGCTCACGTGACGGCCAGCACGCCTTGATTCTAGGATCGGGGTGTGTCAGTTTGGTATCAGAGCCTAGGTTGCAGTCCTGTATAATTGTTAATGCTCTAATCATCTTTTGGTGTCTTCTGTCAGAACTATGCCGCCTCGTAGGGAACCACGTCGTACTTCTGAGTCTAACTTCCCTGATATAGCTCAATTAGGGGAAGCGATGGCCCATGCTTTTAAGAATGCTATCCGTCCTCCCCCTCCTCAGAGAACACCCTTGGAGACCATGTATAACCTGAAGTTGGACCGTTTCATGGGCAACGAGGGTCATGAAGGGGCAGAAAAGTGGCTAGACCACATTGAGAAAACTTTTCAGGTGATGCAGAGTCAGGGAAACCTTCCTGCTAACAGATGGGTTGAGACCACTACATGGTTTTTGGGACGAGAGCCAGCAGGTTGGTAGAAGAATCAGGCTCAGCTTATGTCACCGGAGATGGGATCTGATTGGGAGGTATTTAAGGAGAATTTTAAGAAGATATTTGTTCCTCCAGAGTACATCGACCGTAAGAAGCAAGAATTCGCCCGATTGAAGCAAAAGAATATGACAGCGCATGAGTATTACAGGAAATTTACAGACTTATCTCGTTATGATCCTGATACAGCTGGTAATCAGGTGGAGATGCTTCGCCGCTTTAAGTTGGGAACTAAGAGGAAATGGCGGACTTTTGCTAGTGCACTTCCTTGCGCCGATTATCATGAGTTTTCTGAGATCTTGGTTCGGATGGAGGATTCTGATAACCTTCCCAGTAACAGCGATGATGATGAAGAGAAGAATGATACTCAAAGGAGAGATGACAGGGGAAAATGTATCTCCATTCCGGGACCCCGTAGGACGCAGAATTTCAAGAAAAGTGGGGCGAGCTCGAGTTCTTCCAGTGGAGGATCTAGTGTGACAGGCCCGAGGAGAGGTGGAAGATTTGCTGGTGGACCCAGATTTCAGAGGCTGAGAGATTTTAGTGGTACTGGTGGTTCAGGTGCTCCGTTGTGCCGTCGATGTAACTTCAGGCATCATGGAGAGCGTATGAGAAGTGATGGTGGTGGTGGTGGTTGTTTTACTTGTGGGCAGATGGGACATAGAGCTGCTCAGTGTCCCCAGAGTCAGCAGAGGCCTCAGCAGTCTGCTATGCCACCTCCAGCGCCTGTACAGCAGAGTTATGGATCAGGCAGTTATGGTCAGACGGGTCCTGGTGGTGTTTACCACTATCAGGGTGATGCTGCTCCCTAAGCGTCCTGACAGTATCAGTATGCCCAAGATCCTTATTCTCAGAGTGGGTATTCCCAAGATCCTGGAGGTTATTCTTCATATCCTTCCATGCCAGCTAGTGGATCTCAGTGGCATCAGGGAAATCAGCCCCGTCAGGGAGAGGTTGCTGCTAGCGGTGCAGGACCGTCTAGGCAGGCTAGCCAGTCAGGTCAGGGACGCACTTCTCAGGGGCGAGGTAATCAAGGTAGCAGAGGTCGTGGTGGATGACAGCAAGCTCAGGGACGTGTTAACCACATCTCACTGAAGGATGCTCAGAACCATCCAGACTTGATTATGGGTACGTTAAACATCCTTGGTCACTTTGCTAGAGTTTTGATTGATTGTGGTGCTACCCATTCTGTGATTTCTCATACGTTTGCTCAAATGACACAACCTCACCCTACACCTCTAGGATTTGATTTAGAGTTTGCTATGCCTAGAGGAGACAAATGTTATGTTGATAGTGTTTATCCAGGGTGTCCAGTGATGGTAGATGGTGTAGTTATGCCAGCCAATCTTATCTCGTTAGATATTGTGGATTTTGATGTGATTTTATGGGCCGATTGGTTGCATTTTAATCTTGCCCATATAGATTGTTACGGGAAATTAGTTACTTTTCTTCGTCCTGGACTACCAGAGGTTACTTTTGCGGGTGAAAGAAGTGGGGTGAGACATGGTGTTATTTCTGCCATGAGAGCAAAGAAGTTGTTATCGAAAGGTTGTCAAGGATACTTAGCGCATGTGGTGCTAAATGATGTTGTTCCTAGCAGTATTGAGGAAGTTGGAGTAGTCAGGCACTATCCTGATGTATTTCCAGACGATTTGCCTGGATTGCCGCCAGACAGAGATGTGGAGTTTTCAATTGATTTGCTTCCAGGTACAGATCCTATATCTTTGACTCCTTATAGAATGGCTCCAGCTGAATTGAGAGAGTTGAAAATTCAGTTACAGGAATTAACTGATAAAGGTTTCATTCGACCTAGTACTTCACTTTGGGGAGCTCCGGTATTGTTTGTAAGAAAGAAAGATGGAACTTTGAGATTATGTATTAACTACAGGCAATTGAACCGGGTAACGATTAAAAACCGTTATCCATTGCCTCATATCAATGATTTGTTCGATCAGCTTAAAGGTGCATGTGTGTTCTCTAAGATTGACTTGAGATCTGGATATTATCAGTTGAAGATTAAAGATGAGTATGTACCTAAAACGACTTTCAGAACCCGTTATGGACATTATGAGTTTTTGGTAATGCCATTTGGATTGACTAATGCACCTGCATCTTTCATGAGGTTGATGAATGAAGTATTCCAGCAATATCTTGATAGGTTTGTCATTGTTTTCATTGATGATATTCTGGTATACTCTAAGTCCAAAGCGTATCATATTCGACATCTTAACTTGGTATTAAAGAAATTGATGGAGCATCAATTGTATGCCAAGTTCAGTAAATGCCAATTTTGGTTGAATCAAGTGGCAGGGCATGTAGTATCGGCACAAGGAATTCAAGTAGATCCTCAAAAGATAGCAGCAGTGGAGAATTGGGAACAACCACGAACCGTCAACGAGGTACGGAGTTTTCTTGGTCTAGCAGGTTATTATCGACGGTTTGTCCAAGATTTTTCTATGATTGCATTACCACTAACGAAGTTAACCAGGAAGGATGTTAAGTTTGTATGGGATGAGAATTGTGAGCAAAGTTTCCAGCAGTTGAAACATTGCCTCACTCATGCTCCAGTTTTGGTACTTCCTGACGATAGTGGTAACTATGAGATTTACAGTGATGCTTCTTTGAATGGTTTGGGATGTGTTTTGATGCAGCATAACCAAGTGATTGCCTATGCTTCTCGACAGTTGAAGATTCATGAAAGGAATTATCCTACTCACGATCTTGAATTGGCAGCCATTGTTTTTGCTTTGAAGATTTGGAGACATTATCTCTATGGTGAGAAGTGTAAGATCTTCACAGATCATAAGAGTCTTCAGTATTTATTTACTCAACATGATTTTAATCTTCGTCAGCGAAGGTGGATGGAGTTGCTAAGTGATTATGACTGCACTATTGAGTATCATCCGGGTCGTGCAAATGTGGTAGCTGATGCATTGAGTAGGAAACCTCAAGGTCGACTTAATGCCTTGTATGCTTGCCGTGTTCCTCTTCTTGCAGATTTGAGAGCTACTGGAGTAAAGTTGGAAATGGAAGAGTGAAGAGAAGCTTTTCTTGCTAGTTTCCAAGTCAAGCCAGTTTTGGTTGATCGTGTACTTGAAGCTCAGTTGGTTGATGAGGAGATTCAAGAATTGATTCAATTGAGGAATGAAGGGAAAAAGAAAGACCTCAAGATTCGAGAATCCGATGGCACGCTTATGCAAGAGAATAGAATGTATGTGCCGAATAACGAGGAACTAAAGAAAGAAATTTTGGATGAAGCACATTGTTCAGCTTATGCAATGCACCCAGGAGGAACTAAGATGTACCATACCATTCGACCATTTTATTATTGGTCGGGTATGAAGAGGGAAATTGCAGAGTATGTAAGTAGGTGTATTGTTTGTCAGCAAGTCAAAGCTGAAAGAAAGAAGCCTTTTGGTCGGATGCAACCACTTTATGTTCCTCAGTGGAAATGGGAAAATATAACTATGGATTTTGTGTATAAGCTCCCACGTACTCAGAATGGATTTGATGGCGTTTGGGTGATTGTAGATCGGCTTACCAAGTCAGCACAATTCATTCCAGTGAGAGAAAAGTATCCTCTGAATAAATTGGCTAAGTTGTTCATCACAAAGATTGTGAAGTGTCATGGAGTTCCAGTGAATATTATTTCTGATCGAGATCTAAGATTTACTTCTAAGTTTTGGATAGCTTTTCATGAAGCTCTTGGTACGAAATTGCTTTATAGCACTGCTTATCATCCTCAGACAGATGGACAATCTGAGAGGACTATTCAGACGTTGGAGGATATGTTGAGATCTTCAGTGTTGCAGTTTGGTGATTCTTGGCATGATCGCCTAGATTTGATGGAATTTGCCTACAATAATAGTTTTCATTCGAGCATTGGTATGTCACCATTTGAGGCACTTTATGGTAGAGCTTGTCGTACGCCATTGTGTTGGTCAGAGGTTGGTGAAAGAGTGCTAGAGGGCCCAGAGATTGTGGATGAGACTACTCAAAATGTTCAGATGATTAAGGCTAACTTGAAAGCGGCCCAAGATCGGCAAAAGAGTTTAGCAGATAGACATGCTACTGATCGAGTTTATGATGTGGGTAATTTGGTATTCTTGAAATTGTCACCTTGGAGAGGTGTAGTACGGTTTGGAAAGAGAGGCAAGCTAAGTCCTAGGTACATAGGACCTTATGAGATCACTGAAAGGATTGGTGAAGTTGCTTACAGATTGGAATTGCCTCCGGAGTTATCTAAGGTTCATAATGTGTTTCATGTCTCGATGCTTCGACATTATGTTTCAGATCCTTCACATGTGATTCCTCCTCAACCTTTGGAGATTAATCCGGATATGACGTATGATGAGGAACCAGTCACTATCTTGGATTGGAAAGACAATGTTCTAAGGAATAAGACGGTGAGTTTGGTGAAAGTATTGTGGAGGAACCATTCAGTAGAAGAAGCTACTTGGGAAACAGAAGATCGAATGAGAGAGATGTATCAAAGGTTATTTTATGGGTATTAAGCGGATTGTTTGGTCGTAGGAATTTCGGGGACGAAATTCTATAAGGAGGGGAGATTGTCACAGCCCGTTCCGGGATTTTATATATCGGGGACGTAAAGTGACAAAATTACCCTTGACGGGTATTAAGGTATGTGTATGTGTGACATATCTTTTGGACTAAATACATTTATTTCATAAGTTTTTATAAAATTATTTAAGTGGGATTAAAATGTTGGTTTGTAATTTATGTGGTTAGGGAGTTAGGAAAAAGAGATGGATGGTGAGGGGTTGTGATGGACCACACACACACACTTCATTCCCTCTCTCCCTCCCCCGTGTCTCTCTCTCTCCTCCCTCACGGCTTCCTCTCTCTCTCTCCCTCTCGAATTGTACGGACAAGCTAGGAACCTCCCATTTCTTCACGGATCGAAGGTGCCAAGGGCACCATTGTGCTCGTGAGGACCCTACGAACTCATCTATACTATTTTCAGGTAAGAAATCCTTCGTTTTCACGTTGAAAACTCAAGGTCCGAGTTTGGCACTATTCATGAAATTTGTGTTGGTTGATTTTTAGGACAATCCAAGCTTATAGTGAGCTTAGTGAGGTCCTAAGGAAGCTCGGGGACGTTCGTTTGGAAGTTTTGGACGTCGGAATCACCACGTTCAAAATTGGCCGGTTTTCGTGGGATTTCTCCAGTGAGATTTCGTGATTTTTAGAGCCTTAAAGTAGTGTAACGTGAAACTACATGCTTAGGGCTTCATTTTGATATAAAATACGAAGAAAATGGTTGAGAAACGAAGGAGAACAAGGAGATTGAAAAATCCCCAGTTTTCCGGCCACCGGAAAAACCAGTCCGGCGAGCCCGAGGTAGGAGACGCGCGTGGACCTGTGCCCTTCCTGGCGCGTGGGGGCGCGTGGCAAGCCCAAAAAAGTTTCTAAACATATCACGACGTCCGTGACATCGAGTAGGTCACCGTGGTATATTCATATACCCAAATTGAGAATCGTATGAGAAGTTATTAAGAATTGTTGGTTATATGCTTTAAAATAACGTTTTTATAGTTATTTCGCATATAGGTGATACCTATCCCGAGGACGAGCGCATCCAGGGACGTCACGGGGGTTACGACCCTTCGACTTATCAGTGAGTGGGCAGTATTTTCTATTTATACCTATATGCTATTGAATTTCCCAGAAATTGAGTTTCTAATGAAAGTATGTTTCTAAAATGCCATGCATGAATGATATGAATTATATGAATTATATGAATTGATAATTGATGCATATATATATGTGAATTGGTGCTGTGGACGCACAGGTGAGTATCAGGTGAGTTTTATGTTATTCATGTGAATCATTGACGATGTATATTATGTTGATAGCTCATAACCTGCAATCATGGTGTTAGTGCTTGTATTATTCACCCGCACCGCACGCTCACCTTGGATCCAAGTAGGTGCATATCGTACAGACCATGAGAGGGTTCTGACATGTCGTACAGACCATGAGAGGGTTCCGACATGCTAGTCATACAGATCACTAGAGGTGGTTCCGACTAGTATGTGACTTTAGATTATGTGCACAGATGATTGATGAGAGAAGCACTAGAGCGTATTATTACACCATTCATGTCGTACAGACTACTTCAGGTAGTTCCGACTTATATGCAGTGTAGTGCCGTACAGGTCACCGAGGTGACTCCGGTTGGATTGGATGTTGAGCTATAGAATTAACCGCACATGACCAACTGCAGGGTCTCCAGTTAATTCATTATGTCACCTGTTACATTGATGCATCATTCATTCTGTTTTGATATTTATAGCATGGCATACTTTCTGGTTTTGAGAAAGAGTGATGATTTGAGATATTTGAAAAGTTATATGCTATTATGCTATTTTCTGGGGAAGTATACAGGTTTTACAGCGAGGGGTTATAAATGTTTTAAATGAAAGGTTTTCGAAAAGTTTCGTTTTACTGACCCACTCAATTTTGTTTTGCGCCCCTCCAGGTTCTAGTTAGCAGTTGGTGGCTCACGAGGTTTTTCTTCAGCATTCTGACAGACTTCCTGCATGTAGGACTCACCTGCGGGTGTTGTAATTTGATTATAGTCCTACTTGACTGCACCTAGTTCTTAAGCTCTGTTTATGTGTGTGTTCACACTTTAACTCACTCTAGCATGCTATTTGGTTATTATTGCTAGAAGTTGGTTTTGATTCCTTCGTATTTCTCTTATCTTTGCTTCCACACTGCACTTATGGTTATGTCACGCTCACGTGACGGCCAGCACACCTTGATTCTAGGATCGGGGTGTGTCAATGTGGGAACGACTTCGTATTTGCATATATTTCTTACAATTGATTAGTGCGCTTGCGAGTTTAATTTGGTTTAAATTAATCTATTATTTAGGTTAATTTAAATATACATCACACCTTCCTTATATCGAGTCGATTCTCGCCTTGTTGGTTATGCCGACGCAGGATACTTATATGATCCACACAAGGCACGTTCTCAAATGGGTTATGTCTTTATCATTGGAGGCACCACAATCTCTTGGACGTCAACTAAACAGACCTTAGTTGCCACTTCGTCTAACTATGCTGAAATTCTCGCCCTTCACGAAACAACTCAGGAATGCTTCTGGCTGAGAGCAGTTGTGGGCCATATTCGAAGCTCCTGCGATCTTTACCCCGTCGTTGATGTCCAGATGACGAACTATGAAGACAACGCATCATGCATCGAATAGCTCAAGAAAGGTTACATCAAAGGAGACAACGCTAAGCACATTGCACCGACACTCTTCTTCTTATATCAACAACAAAAGCATCGGAAGATTGAAGTCATGCAAATCCGTTCACAAGACAATCTAGCCGACCTCTTCACCAAATCACTATCGAAGGCAATGTTTTAGAAGCTTGTTCAAGAAATTGGTATGCGTAAAATTTATGAGTTGTAACATTGTTAGTTCTCCTTGGAATTGTGTCAAACTTAGGGGGACTATCCTGAAGTATATTTACTTGATCTTAATGTACTATCTTTCCATACGATTAGAAGCATTTTTTCCCATTGGGTTTTTTCTACCTAACAAGGTTTTGACGAGGCACCCACATTTGGTTGATCATATCCCTGATGATGTCTCATATTTTTCCCTGTATTACCCACACATTTTTCCTTAGACTATGAATTTTGTCCATAATCGGGTTTTTACCATAGCCATATGGTTTTTTGTGAGACTTAGTTCCTTATGCAAGTTCCTACCTTATTGAGACTAGCGTGTTCTCAGAATTAGTGTCGACGAGTAAACTTCCTCAACCCTACATGATGCCGAATCTACTTGAGTATTTACACACTCAAGGGGGAGTGTTATAAACTTCTTATTTAAGTGTGATTGTGTAAATCCTATATTATATTTGATTCTAGTTATTCTACCCTATTAGGACTTGTATTCCTTGGAGGGGAAGAATTTGCTCTCTCCCTTATTACTATAAACAAGGGCACTGCATAGGTAGAATAACACATGCTAAATATAGGCCCCATCTCCCTGTCAGTTAAATATAGGCCACAACATGCTTTTCAATATTGTGTGTAATCTTCTCATTCAAAGGTAGATATATTCGTATACAATCCTAATACAATAGGGAAAGAATAATTACAAAGATACACTGTAAACTAGGAAACCCAAATTATGGGAATCCTACTACAAAGTCAACAATACTTCTGTAAAGTTGTGCAACATTTTAAATTAAATTAGCCATAAATTATTGAGCTAGGGTTTTGCATGGTTTACCAGCTGCGGCTGAAAAGGTGAATGGTAGTGATAAATATATGGGCGGAGACTGGAGAGGGCCAATGGGTGCCATCCAACGCAGCAGTGGGTGGCAGAAAAGGAGCAGCGCTGCAATTGAATGTCCTTGGCCGGAGGTTGTACGGAGAGTTCGTACTCTGCAAAAACCACGCAAGAAGCTTTGAATTGATCTGATTACGTTCCGCTGAGCTATTGATTCTTTTCCTGCAGTAGGACTCTTGAAACCGGGCTAGACCAAATAAAATGGGCCTATGAATTTGAAGCTGGTTGATGGGCTGACTTCTTTGGTACTTAAGATAATTTGTCAATAAAAAAAATTAAGATAATTTGATTTTCGTTGTGGGCTATATTCAATGGCGGATCCAGAATTTTATGACACACCCCGATCCAGAGGATCAAGGCGTGCTGGCCGTCACGTGAGCGTGACGTAACCAACAGCGCGACACAGAAGCATGATAATATAGAATACGAAGGAATTTAAACCAATCTCTAGATGAACAACCTACTAGAGTAATGGGAGAGTTAAGATAATACACAAATTCAGAGCATAGGTTTTAGTGCAGTCAAGTAGGACTAAAATAAAGTTACTTCACCCTCGGGTGAGTCCTACATGTCAAGAGTCTGTCAGAATGCCGGAAAAGACCTCGAGAGCCACCAACCGCTAACTAGAACCTGGAGGGGCGCAAAACAAAATGAGTGGGTCAGTAAAATCAAGATTTTTCCAAAAACATTTCATTAAAATCATTTCTATCCCCTCACTGTAAAACCTGTATACTTTCCCAGAAAATAGTATATAAATATATATATATATATCATCAAAACTCAAATCACAATCCTTCAACGCTTTAAGAAAGAATATGCCATGCCAAGATATGCCAAAGTATAATATGAATGCATCAATATAAATCAGGTGAAAATAAGTCAACCGGAGACCCTAAAGTGGTCCTGTACGGTTGATTCTAAAGCTCAACATCCTCGCCAACCGGAGTCACCTCGGTGACCTGTACGGTCTAACTCTGCACGTCACTCGGAACTACATAAGGTAGTCTGTACGATGACAGGTGTATAATTACGCTCTAGTGCTTCTCACATCAATCAACTGTGCACATAATCTAAAGTCACCCACCAGTCGGAACCCCTCTAATGGTCTGTACGACTGGCATGTCGGAACCCTCACAGGGTCTGTACGACATCCACCTACTTGGATCCAAGACGAGCGTGCGATGTGGTGAATAAATATAAGCACTAACACCTAGGGTGCAGGTTATGAGCTCAATCGTTTCAACATCAAATAATTCAATGAATAATGACTCACCTGACTTACCTGCGCCTCCACAGCACCATGCAACATGTATGCATCATATATCCATTATCAATCAAATATTCAATGTTTTCATGCATGGCAATTTAAATTCATTTTCTCATATAAAAGCATTTTCTGGGAAAACAATAGTATATAGGTAATACGAAAACAAAACTGCCCACTCACTGGTATGTCGATGGGTCGTAACCCCCGCGACGTCCCTGGATACGCTCGTCCTCGGGATACTCGTCACCTATATGAGAAATAACTAAAATAACATTATTTTTAAGCACATCACCAACATTTCGAAATAACTTCTCATACGATGCTCAATTTGGGTATATGAATATACCACATCGACCTACTCGACGTCACGGACGTCTCATAATTTTTAGAATAATTTTTCGAGGTCTCACGCGCCCCCACGCGCCGAATAGGCCACGGCCCTACGCGCGGCCCACGCGCAGGTGCCCTGACGGAAGACACGGACGGCGTCAGGAATATTCCTCGGAATATTCCGTCAAAAGCTAACGGTTACCGTTAGAATTAACTAACAGCGTTAGCATATTCCGTTAACTTTAACGGAATATGCCGCTGTCTTCTCCGACCTACCCTCGCCGGACTCCGGTCACCGGAAAACTGGGAAAAACTTCTACTTCACTATTCTCACTCGATTTTCATCCAAATTTCTCGAATTTTATACCAAA
The DNA here is from genome assembly GCA_035220775.1 of Malus fusca. NCBI lineage: Eukaryota > Viridiplantae > Streptophyta > Magnoliopsida > Rosales > Rosaceae > Malus > Malus fusca. The sequence continues at coordinate 15,009,135 of CM069066.1, read as the reverse complement.
ATGAAGCCCTAGATGAGTACTATCACGTTGGACTAATTTTAAACACTAAAAACCACGGAATCATACCTTCCAAAAATCCAAGAAATCGGCCAAACTCGAACCAGGTGATCCCGACGTCCAATTCTTCCAAATGAAGCACTCCGAGCTTCCTTAGGACTTCACCAAGCTTCCTACAAGCTTCAAATTCTAAAAAACATAAGAATTTATGTGTGCATGAACAGTGCACCATAACGGGGACTTTAGAAACTAGGGTTTTCGAAGGAGATGTTACCTGAAAATGGTACCAACGTACTCGTGGTGTCCTCAGGAGTCCAAAGGTGGTCCTAAGTCCGTCGATCCGTGAAGTTTTGGGGTGGAGTTGGGTGTGCCGTACGATGGGTGTCTAGAGAGAGAGACTGTCGAGAGGGAGGAGAGAGAGAGAGGGACGGGGAAGGGAGAGATCAGAGAGTGTTTTGGGTGCACACTCAATCCACACCATCCAATTTCTATCCCTAAACCAAAATAATCCAATTCACATAATTAATTCATTTTTTATTATTTATTTTCCAACTTACATATATATTTCTCCAATTTGATTAATATGTGAAACAATAATGTCACATTCATACGTACCTTAGTACCCGTCAAGGGTAGAATAGTCATTTCGCGTTCCCGTCAAAGGTACTTCCGGGACGGGCTGTGACATTTTAATAGTGGGTGGTTCCAATATAAAAGTTCCATAAAATTAAAGGAACGTAACATTGAATAATTAAACAATGAACTACAATTTTTCATTCATAATTTTGTACAAACAAGATTACAAGGTATAAAAACTAAATTTTTCTACGACGACATTTTATACTCTGAAAACATTTCTTGATAGTTTCATTGTCAACACAAAAAAAAAAAAAAAAGTCTTTCTCAATTGAACAACTAAGTCATCATTTAACCATTGTTCTTCTATTTTTTGCAGAGTGAATATTCATGGCGAAAATTCTACACCCATCAATTAGTCAAAATAAAAAACTATATTAATTGATAAAGCCAAAAACATATAAAAGAACTAACAAACATATCATCAAATAATATTAAAAAATCATAACAAATTAACAAAAACAGAAATCTTTTATGGAATTAATATTTTATAGTATTTTGACAAAAAAAAAATATTTTATAGTATTAATTTAAACTAAAATATAACACTTAAATTTAGGAATGAGAGGATTAAGTGGTGGAGGAGAAAACATATTAGAATTGATAAAGTGGATCGTTAAATAGGGAATTATAATTATAATAGGTAAAGTGGACTGTATAGCAAAGCAACCCACGTGATTTTTTTGTTTTTTAATAAAAATGGTGAGGCTAAAAAGTCTCCCACGTGGCTTAGCAGAGTGTTTTCAAACCAATAGCAAAAACACACCACTTTACTAAATGGTTAGTCGTCTTCTTCTCCTCCTGGTTTGCAGAAGGCCGTAACAGAGCAGTTGTCGCTGCTGTTTTCTCCTCCACCATATACCCTTATTTGGGTGGTCCGCGGAGGTCTCATAGCTAGGGGTGGAATTTTTTCCCGAAAATCCCGAACCGTCCCGATCCCGTCCCGAAATTATCCCGAAAAATTCCCGAACCGAATTTCCCGAAACATTCGGTACCCGAAACCGATCCCGACCCGAAAGTTTCGGTTTGGGATTCGGCCCCAGCTTTGAAAGATTTCGGGAATCCCGAACCGAACCGAATATTATATATATATATATTTAATTATTTAATTATTTTTATTTTTTAATTAGAAATTACTTGAACCGTTGGATTTGTTAAAATCTAATCCAACCGTCCATAGTTAGGTCATTTGTTTGTTAGGTTATATCAGACTCTCTCAGTCTCAGTCGCTCTCGCTCTCTCACAGTCCCCCCGCTCCACTCCTCCGTCGAATCCACGCCGCTCCTCATCGTCCATCACTCCATTGACTCACGCCGCTCCACTCCTCCGTCGAATCCATGCCGGTCCTCGTCGTCCATTGACTCACGCCGCTTCTCCATGGACTGACGCTTCTCCATCGACTCACACTCACACACTCGAATCCGACACCAATCGGGTCCCAAAATCCAAGGAGATCGCCGAGATCAAGCAACCGAGTCCACGCGCCGCCGACAAGAAACTGAGGGAAGCATCTGAGACATGGGGTTGCTTCAGACTTATCAACCATAAGATCCCACTGAGTCTGATGGCAGAGATGAAGGCTGTGGTCAGATGTTTGCTTGACCTGCCTGCAGAACAAAGATGTCATTGCTGGCAGTGGCTTAGTCGGTTGTTTGGTTTTATGTGTCCATAGAGTGTTGTGATTTCCTGCGAGGTGTTTGATAAATTTCCTCAGTGTTTTCTTATCGTTTTGTTCGTTTGGTTTTCTCTGTCCATGGAGTGTTGTGATTGCCTGTGAGTTGTTTGATAAATTTCCTCAGTGATATGTTACTATTCCATTTGCTTTGTTCTTAATTGCCCGCAAGGTATTTGATAAGTTTCCACAGTGACTTGTTACTTCATTTATTTTGGTTTATGGGTTCATGTAATTCAGGTTGGTTTTGTTTGGAATTGCAGGGTTTCAGGTCTGCCATTCTCTAGGAGGAGGAGGTACTGGGAATGCAGATGAGTGTATGGTCCTTGATAACGAAGCCCTGTCTTCTTCGGACCTATTTAACTTAGCTAGGGTCATTGACTTGCCCTTCTTCGCACCTATTGCACTTAGATACATCATAATGGACTTTCAAAAGCCCAACATTTTGGGCTTCAAGGCCCAATCCCGAAGTATCCCGAAAATCCCGAAACACTTTCGGGAATCCCGAATTTCGGGAAATGCACATTTTCGGTTCGGTTTCGGGATATAAAATCTCATCCCGAAATGTTTTGGTTTGGGATTTGGGAAAGGAGTTTTGGTTCGGGATCCCGACCCGAACCACCCCTACTCATAGCCACTAGTTTGGGCTTCCAGGTGGTCCCGGGAGAAGATATAGAGAGAGATATGTTTTTGTAGGGTTGTGTAGAGGATGTGTTATTCCTCCTACGCAATACCTTTATTTATTGTAATAAGGAAGATAAGATATTCTTCTCCTCCAAGGAATACAAGTCCTAATAGGAAAGAATAACTAGAATCAAATCCAATCTAGGATTTACACAATCACACTTAAATAAGAAGTTTATAACACTCCTCCTCGAGTGTGAAATACCCAAGTAGATTGGGCATCATGTAGAGTTGAGGAAGTCGACTCGTCGACACTGATTATGGGAACACGTTATTCAAATAAGGTAGGAAATTGCATAAGGAAGTAAGTCTCAAAACCCCTAAGGCTATGGTAAAAACTTGAGTAAGGACAAAATTCATAGTTTAAGTAAAAATGCATGAGAAATGAGAAGTCAAATGAAACGTCTACGAGACACTACAAGAAAATATGGCTTAGGTGGCGACAGATATTCGTCACATAAACAAGAAAATTTGTCACATTTGACTATATGTGACGAAATTCTAGCGTCACAATTTTCGTCACATATAGATAGTCGCGTATAATCCGTGTGACGAATTTTAAATTCGTCACATATTTATAGTATGTGTGATGCTACTTGCGTCACTTAGTACCAATATGTGTGACAAAGTATGTGTCACAACATGCAACATTATGTGACCTATTTTTGCGTCTCGTATCAAATTTATATGAGATGCTTTTGTCGTCACCCAGTATGATGCCATAATGATATAGTTGCACTTAGCGACGCTGAAATCGTCACATATTCCTTTTATATGTGGCACAACTTAAGTCACATATGTTTAAATCAAATACCTATTTAGGAATAATATTGACAAATTAATTGTTTTTTCCTGCTTCGTAATCTAGAATTGCAGTTCATAACAATTATAGGTAATACTTCACATTTTCATTAATCAACAATTTAAGCACACAAGTCGAATACATTCACCAAGTGTACGTCCCAAAAATTAAAGTCATGGTAACCTATCTCAAAAGAGAAGTCTAAAACAGCTTAGTGCTAACAAAAGACAGCTTCAGGTACAAACAAAATAGAAGCCTGCTACACCAAAATAATGAAGGGCATTAACACTTATAGACAACTTTGGTGCTATTATAGGAAGCTTTGGTACTAACAAAAGAGAAGTCTAAGACACATTTAGGTGCTAACCAAAGAGGTATACCATGTGGAAACTTGAAACTAACAGCAAAAGACATAATATCGAAACCAATCCTCTTCCAAACCATGTTCTTACAGCTCAGGATAAGTGTTTTCACCCTCTGAAATATCATCATTTGATTCCGTATAGTTGTTGTTGGTCTTCCCCTGACTTGCAGCCAAAAAAGCCTTGAATTTTATGAACATATTTTCATCAACATTATGTAAATCCAATCAAGCTTGTAATTGTTCATTCTCCTGTTGCAATATGAGGAAACCATATGATAGAAGCTTAATCTGAGATCTCATATCAGTTAACTCAGAACTTGAAGCCATAGAAGAACCGCAACCATAGGTATCTGTTTGAGGAAAAACACCTACACCATTAACAGATTTTCCCTTCCTCCCAAGGTTTTCAACCATGATTCCAAACTCATCATCCAATGACACATGTAATGAATCTAATGGAGTACCCTCAGGTGATTCTTTAGTCAACTTCTCCCTTAGTTCATGCTTCTTTTTCTTCATGTTATCCTTTCATAATAAAATAGAAACAATTCAGTTTTTTTTTTTTTCATTTCAAACACATCCAGCTATAATATGCTTAAGAAAACACAACTTGAGTGCTTGTATGTGATCATTAACTTATTTAGAAGGAAACCACTAAGTATAATCAGTCTGTAAATATAATTTGTAGCTTTTGTTTTAATATCCAACTTATTTGAAATGACAAAACTGAGTGGCTCATGAATAACTTACATATTTGTCTTGAGCAACATCATTGATCCACTTGTCATTCTTGTCTTTGTGGAGAGCTCCCCAATTGTCAATCACAGATAATGGATCTCCTTTCTGCTCAATAATAAAGAAACATGCATGAGATTGCATAATGAATTATTATAAGTACTTTAATTTCATTACCATGTGAGCCTTCCTAGAATGTTGGATGAATGGCCTTGCTCCTCCCTTGTGATGATACTTTTGTTTCTTCCTATTATCAGAATTTTTCTTTGAAAACTCCTACATTAATTACACATGTGATAGATGACAAGCAAAAGAAGAGTTAGTATTGTAGACATGTACAATTTGGAAAGCTCCTACCTCCCAGACTTGTAATATATATTCATGTGTTTCAGTTGTACACGAGGTTTGTTAGTTGTTTCAGGCAACTTAAGTCCTTATGGGACCTTCATATGTATGTCAGTACCTAATTCACCATATAGATACGCGGTGATGACATCCATAAGTTGCATGTCAAGTTTTTCTGAAACCACCAAACTTAATAAGTAATGGAACGTAATTGCGTCCATTACAGGAGAGTATGTCTCCTCATAATTAATTCCAGGTCTTTGTGAAAAACCTTGTGCAACGAGTAGTGCTTTATATCTTGCAATCTTGCTTTTCTCATTACTCTTTATTGTGAATACCCATTTGTAACCCACGGGGTTTACTCTAGGCAGGGTTTGTACTACTAGTCCAAAAACACTTCGCATTTTCAATGAATTCAATTCTGCCTTGCATCTTTTCACTTAGGACAATCTTGTCTCTATTTGCATTCATCAACACAGCGGAGCTCAATATCATCACTTAATATGATTTCAGTGGCTATTGCGAATGCGAATATGTCGTCGATGATTATTTCATTTCGATCCCACAATTCATTATTACATGCATAATTTATGGAGATTTATTTGCTTTCATGTACTTTTGTCTCTTTAGGGACATGTGTCTCATCAAGGACTTTTTTTTTCTTAGAAGTACAGAATCATGAATTGTGGATTTGTCATTCATTTTTTTTCCTAAGTGATTTCATTTGGATTCAATTGTTCCTTCATCTTCCTCTTTCGAAAGGCTGAATCTTTTGAACTTGGGGGTTTACCACGCTTCAAGCGTGGAATAGATCAAATTTAACATAATACTATTGTCTAACATCTTTTCCAATCAATTAGATTCTAATTTCCATAAACACTATATAATACATGCAAAAGCACCTATATATTAAATAAGCTGGTAACATTTAATAGATTATCTATTAGACGATATGAGGTGACTGATGTTGCATATAACTGATACTACATATGACGGATGCTGCATATGGATATTAGACGATATGGGGTGACTGATGGTGCATCAATTATATGCAGCATCAGTCATATGTAGCATCAGACGATATGAGGTGATTGATGCTACATATCACCCCATATCATCTAATATCCATATGAAGCATTAGTCATATGCAGCATCAGTTATATGCAACATCAGTCACCCCCCATAGCGTCTAATATTATCACAGCTTTATATTAGAAAAGATTGGATATGATACATACCAAAAAGTGGGTAGTAGCGTAAACATTATTGCATAACCAGTCCCAATGACTCTTTGGTCTCCCATTCCATATCTGATCGTTCAGCAGCTTAGCTCGTCCTCTTGCAGGTGTTCCACATGACACGTAATACTTATACAACCGGTGCCTAAACATAGAGTACAACTTCGCCATCTTTTTATCAACATATTCAATAATCTTCGAATGGGATAGGTCCACCATAAATAATACCTATTGTTAAACATAAAATATACGAGTGAGTGCTTGAAATTATTATGAATAAATTGAATTAAAATCAAAATCACAAGCAACTTATCCCACAATGTCCTATTTTCTTGAGGTGAGACCGTCATCCATTTCTCGTAGCAAACGGGTGAATGATTCTGAACAATATTCCCTATCTCGATAGTGAAAAAACCTGATACAACCAGATCATTTGGAACTTGAAGTTTGAAATCAAAGCTGACCGGCTTCTTCTTCTCACCATTGGCCTCCAAAATATTGTGGAGGCCTTTCCCACATGGCTTTCCACGTGTCATCTTTTTTGCAGTAAAATCAAAATATGTCTCTATAAATTTTTAAAATATATATATCTGATCAATGTTATAACTTATTTAAAACAACATTAATAAGAAGAATTAAATTAACTGTAATTAGCCTTTCTCAAATACCTAAGTTCATGTATATTGGCTCTTCAGGTGAAAGAGCATGTGGTGGAAGAGATGGTGGTGGTGGTGGAGGAGGTGGTGGTGGCAATGGAGAAGGTGGTGATGGTGGATGCGGAGGTAGGACAACCCTGACCCATTTCACCCTCTTTCCTCGTTGCATAGAAGTCATCTAGTAAATTGGAAAAGGAAAAATAATAACAGACTAGCATCATAAATAATTATCATTATAAGCATATTGAAGTCTCTCCTTGCACAATCTCAAGTTGAGACTTTGTTATTTAGAAGTGTTTTCCCTTTATAACTAGTTAATGTTTGTATATTGGTTGTTATTATATTTTCTCCAACTAAGTGTAGTGGAGTGTTTCTTTTCATTATTGTATCTTGGGTGGCACAACTCCTCATGGACCTCACTCTGTCCGAGCTCTCCTTCCCTCTTTCCTATTAATAGGTGTGTAATCTTGTAATGGTCATCAAGCATGAATATACAAAGTATTCAGACAAAAAACTACTGAAGTATTCAAATACTCTAGTAGCAAATTCAACAATTTATCCATCTATCATAACTCATAATCATACTGAAATTCAACGAATGTAGATGAACATCTTCAATTAAGTGAAAAAAAAATGTTATGACAAACTCTACAAGGACAGAGCATTTGATTGTTCTGGTCCACATGGCAACAAGCAGTGTGAATGAATGACTGGACCCCTTCTCTAATAATCAGAACTAAAGTGATTCTGACAACAAATCCATTGTCTATCTTCAGTACTAGTATTGAGCCTCAGATTTTGACATAGTTCAATAGGTTGCCATAACAATTTTTCAAAAATTTGTTAAGATAGACACATAACATAACAAATATGAATGTCAATAAACTGAATTCCATAAATTCAAATAACAAGAAATTCAAGAGCAGCTAGATGCTAAACAAACAAGCAGGGCATTAAGTATTCACACCGATATTGAAAACCCTAATTTTTTATACATCAACATCATCCTAAAATTTAATTAAAACCTAAAAATGGAAAAAATCTTCCACCCTAATAACACGAGCGGGATTTCAATAGCTGGGGTTTCTCCAATATCTCAAAAACCCAATACATAAAATAAAAAAAAATTCAAAACTTTCACGATTAAGACAAAATTCTAAGAGGGAAATAAAAAAAATGCAGTAATTTCAAGAGAGAGAGAGAGAGATTTGAGTACCTTTGGATAAGAAATTGGGAGATAGGGTAGTTGAGATACTAAGTCGCCTTAGGTCAAAAAGAGAGTAGAGTGTGATAGCAAGCAGCGGAGGTATAGGGAAGATGAAAGAGTGATGGTACTCACAGCCACTAGCAGTCAGTTGGCAAATTTGGGAAAGGTGAACGTCGGCTAAGAGAGGAAGTGGAGTGAGAGTAGAACATATGAATTCTAACGAGTTGGGCTTTTGGATTTTATTTACTTTTATGTTTTTTTTCCTTTTTTCTCTGCCTTCAGTAAAGGAAAGGTGATGATTTGCCTTTCCTCACACTAACCCAGGTGGCCTTATCTTATGTTTTGTGAAGAAAGCAAAATTTTCATCACCCAATATAATTCATTGGGCAGTAAAATTTGCCGCCTAAAAATTTGTGAGGAGTTTAAGACTTTTATGTGACGAACAACATTTCAAAAAAATTATGTATCCCGCACAAGTATGTATGTGACGCTTTCTTAAAATTCCTCACTTATTACACCAAATTGTGATGAATTTTTGGGCGTCACAAAAAATGTCGTCACCTATTCCATGTTTTCTTGTAGTGAGACATCATCAGGGATTTGATCAACCCAAGGTGGGTGCTTCATCAAAACCTCGTTAGGTAGCAAAAACCCAATGGGAAAATGCTCCTAATCGTAGGGAAAAAGAGTACATTAAGATCAAGCAAGTATACTTCAGGATACTCCCCCTGAGTTTGACACAATTCCAAAGAGAACTAGCAATGTTACAACTCAAAACATTTACACATACCAATTCCTTGAACAAGCTTTTGAAATGTCGCCTTCGGTAGTGATTTGGTGAAGAGGTTGGCTAGATTGTCTTGTGAACAGATTTGCATGACTTCAATCTTCTCATGTTCTTGTTGTTGATATGAGAAGAAGAACTTCGGTGCAATGTGTTTGGTGTTGTCTCCTTTGATGTAACCCTTCTTGAGCTATTTGATGCATGCTACGTTGTCTTTATAGATCATCATTAGGACGTCAATGATGGGGTAAAGATCGCAGAAGCTTCGAATATGACCCACAACTGCTCTTAGCCAAAAGATTGCAGTACCTTCAACGGTAAAGACATACCATTTAAGAGCCTTGTGTGGATCAGATAAGTATCATACGTTGACATAACCAACAAGGTGAGAATCGACTCGAGATAAGGGGGTGTGGCATCACTCAAGGAACCGTAGGGATAGAACAAGCCCAGATCCTTAGTCCCCTTAAGGTAATGGAAAATGTCTTTAACACCCGTCCAGTGTCTGCGTGTTGGTGCATTACTGTATCTTGCCAAACGATTAACAACGAAGGAGATGTCGGGTCTAGTGTATTGCGCTAAGTACAATCAAGCGCATATCGCACTTAGATAAGGAACTTCAGGCTCCAAAATCTCTTCATCATCCTTCTTCAGACGGAAGGGATCTCATTTTGCATCTAGCGATTGAACGACCATAAGAGTACTCGAAGGCTTCGCTTTATCCTTGTTAAAGCGGCGCAAGGTGTAGTTTAATTGATGTACTAAGATTCTATCCGAATGGTGCTCTATCTCTAGACCGAGACAGTATCGAGTCTTTCCTAGACCTTTCATCTCAAATTCTGACTTCAAGTGCATGACAGTTCTTTCGAGCTCTTCAGGAGTTTCGATGAGATTCATGTCGTCGACATAAACTTCAACTATACCAAACAAAAATTTGACTTCTTAATGAATACACAAGGGCATAGTTCGTTGTTTACATATCCTTAACTAGTCAAATACTCACTCATACGGCTATACCACATTCTTTTGGACTACTTCAAACCGTAGAGTGAACGCCTCAGCCGAATTGAGAGCGTGTTTCAGGGTTTGGAAATATTTGATCCAGTCAATGTAAGTCCACCGGGAACTTTCATATAAATTCCCATATCAAGATACCCATAGAGATACGCAATTACAACGTCCATCAGCTGCATACTCAGTTTTTCGAAAACTACCAAACTGATAACGTAGCGAAAAGTAATGACATCCATAACGGGTAAATAATTTTCGTCATAGTCAATCTCAGGGCATTGTGAGAAGCCTTGCTCAACAAGACAAGTTTTCTAACGAACAATTTTGTTATTTTCATTACATTTCCGAACGATTGTAGCCAACAGGCTTCACATGTGGAGGAGTAAGAGCTACAGGTCCAAACACCTTACGTTTCGCAAACGAATCGAGTTCAACTTGGATTGCTTGTTTCCAATTTGACCAATCAGTTCTACGTCGATATTCATCAATGGAACGGGGTTCAATGTCATCGCTCAACATGATCTCAGTAGCTACTGCATATGCTAATGCATCGTCGATGATAATCTTATTTCTACACCAAACATCATCTAAGCTAGCATAATGGACCAAAAGCTCACGATTCTTGGGAGATGGATTCGTCTCTTCAAGGACTCTTCCGTAATCTAGAATTTCCTCACGAGTTGAATAAAATGAGTAGGCGACAATCGGATTCACGATAGATTCTTTAAGGGACTGTGTCGTGGGTTTCCTCTTCCAAGGGTGTGAATGCTTTAAATAAAGAGGTATGCCATGCTTTTGTGTAATGGCAGATGATTGGCTAGCCGCTAATGTACATGGATCGGCCAAAGTGGAGTCTCGGGCCTCCAAAAGGGAAATTCGTCGTACATTTGGTACTTCAATCTTTGCAAGCATATTCGCAGCTAGAATATGTGATCTCGTCACTCGCGCTAGATCGGTGAAAGCATCTGGAATGCTCTTAGCTACGCTCTGAAGATTTAATATGCAATGCACTTCAGTCTCTGACTGAGCGGTGCGAGGATCTAAATAAGACAAAGTGGAAGTTGTCCACGATAATTCGTGGCGTTCTTTAAGAACGTTGACGCCCTTATCTCCCTCTAACGATGGGAAGACTATCTCATAGAAGTGACAATTCGTAAAATAAGCGGTAAACAGATCGTCTGTCAAAGGTTCTAAGTAACAAATGATTGAAGGAGAATCATATCAAGCATAAATTCCCATCCTTCATTGAGGCCTCATTTTTGTACATAAGGGCAGCGAAATTGGCACATAAATCGTACAACAAAAAACGCATAGATACGATATGTTGGGTTCGTACCTGGTAACCAACTGAAGGAAGCTATATGGTTAGGTCGCAACAGACCTCAGATGGACCAACATGGCTACGTGCAATATTGCATGGCCTCAAGCAGCGATCGGGAGCTTGGTACGTATGACCAACGATCGAGCAATCATTTGTAAGAGCTTAATGAATGCCTCTGCCAGGTCATTCTGAACATGAACATGGGGTACTAGATGTTCAACTTTAACCCCAACCAACATGCAATAATCATCAAAAGTTTTAAATGTGAATTCTCCACCATAAATTATCTAAATGGTCCATAGAGAGGATGAATCGGTCCACAAATGTCCCATTGAATCCTTTGTAGAAAAATAACAGGATTCGAACGAATCTTGTCATAAGAAGGCTTAATAATAAGCTTTCTCATAGAGCAGGTTAGACATGTGATTCCTTAAATCAAACCTAAACTTCGGGTTAGTGGATGCACGTGTAATGATTTGAGGATACGACGCATCGCTGTTCGTCCAAAGTGTCCCAAACGATCATGACAAAGTGTAATTTGTCTCAGAGTTAGGGCCGACCACATAGTGGCTTTCTATAGGGTGTATGGTCGTAGTATACAGACCACTACCGATACGCTCCATCTTTTCTAGAATATGCTTCTAGCCCTATTCATAGGAAATGATGCACATAAATCCAACTCCATTTTCTACGTAGGTTTCAGCGTGGTAATTATTATCTTTAATGTCCTTGAAACTCAACGACGTTCTTCCGAAATGTAGAGAATAAAGTGCCTCTTGAATGGTCAAAATAATGCCATTTGGACAAGATTATACGGGCATTTCTGTATCATTCGATCAGGTTGGATGAACCTGAAAGGGTTGTCAGAGGTACATTCTTAGGTAATAAGTTAGTGAAATAGATGCGTTCGCACAAAACTATGTGCGTGGTTGCACTATCTGCCAGACAACTAACTTTTCCACTAGTCATACCTATAATAAAATTAATTGAACTGGTCACATGCATAAAAGTTTGAAAACTTAAATACATTCAATTAATATTTTCAAGAATAGTTTATGAACTTCAGGTTCATAGTACCTGCAAACAAACGCATATATATACAGAAATATGCAACAAGAAAATATGCAAATAGATCGTCAACTCTAGAATTATAATTGAATTAATTATTTGAACTTCGGGCAAAAGATTAAAGTATGGGTGAAAAATTATAAAACCCAAATTGTCTTAAAAAAATAGGCAATTTAAATAGAGGCCCAAAACTTGGGACTAAAGCCCACAAGTGGGCTAAAAAAATTATTGTTGTGGTCCAGGCCCATAACTGAGTTGAGGTAGGCACGGGCCTTGTATGCAGGCAGGCCTAGCATCACAAGAATGGGCTGCAAGTGCAAACCCAAATACAGAGGCCCAAACGGGTTCTAATCTGGTGCTTCACGAACACGAATGCACCAGCGCATAGGCTGGGATCCGATGCAACGCGATGCATGGAAACCATAACAACCTCGTGGACTGTGTTCCTCTGTGGTACGAGACACGAGAACACCGTGCCCAAAATGGACCGATGCTGGAGCAAGAAGATCTCCAAAGCCCAAAAGGGCTAGTGCTCATCGAGAACAGGCCAAGCCCACGTGGGCTTGGGTTTCGAACCAGACACCCTAGCGCGAGCTAGGTGAACTTCGCTGGAGAAGACGACTGGCGCCACCGCTTTAGGCGGTTGTGTCATGGCACAAAGATCACCGCAAAAACTTGTGAGTTCGTCAGTGACCCATAAGGGTGAATGGAGAATGAAAACTCTCAACGTTTTAGAAACCCTAAAAAAAATTGAATCGAAATTCAAAGAAATCGATGAGATTCAAAACGAATCTCAGCCAAAGTTCATCGGGGGACGATCTTTAAGTCGTCGAGACGGGGACCCAAGGTTAGGATTAGAATGTAGGCCCACTTGTGAGGGAGAAGACACCATGGAAAACGTCGGCTTTTTTTTGGGTTTCAAACCAAAAGCCCATGGCTTCGGCTTCGTGGTCTCGCGGCTCGGCTTAGCCACATAGGCTGCAGGCCTGGGGCTAGTGGTTTGACTCGGTGCGGCTTGGAAGCCAGCGGCTAGCAGGATAGGCGTCATGGAAAACCCTAATTTTAATTAATTTTTTTTCTTTTAATTCCAGATTAATTCAATGCATATTTATATAAATAATTTAAGGATAAATTACACTTTACCACCTCAAGTTTGGGGTCGATTTCAATTCCTTACAACATCTTTAAAACATTTCAATTTCATACCTCAAGTACTATTTTATTTCAATATAATACATCCATTACATTTTCAATCCATTGGTCTGTTAAGAGCTGACGTGGCTGCCACATTTGTGTCACGTGGCTAACACTTAATAAAAAAATTAAAAAATTAAAAAAATTAATTAAAGAAAAGTAAAAAATCAAAAATAAAAACCAAGAAACCCAGAAAACACATCCCTTCCCCGCAAACCCCCCCCATCTCCTCCACTCTCTTCACCTCCCCGACCCCAAAACCCAGCCCATTTGAGCCACTCCACATCGTCTCTTCCCTTCTCTCTCTCTCTCTCTCTCTATCTGGCTTTACAATTCCAAAAAATCCATTCCAAAAATCAGAGGGCAATGGAATCAAAAACAAAAACCCACAAAAATGCAAGAAACCTAGAAGAAAGAATGGTCATTGCGGGACTTCGAGATTGGAAACCCCACAATGCCACCGCAGTCGCAACAACCACCAAAATCCTCTTCTTCTTCCACTTCTTCTTCCCTCTCGACCCACCTGGCGATGCCTGAAGAAGCCCGTCTCGAACCCGATTTTCCATGACAAAGTCAACAGCAAGGAAGAAGGGTTTTGTCAATGGGGATCTCGGTCGAAGATCTGAGACCAAAATGTGGCGGCAGCAAGGCGGTTTGGGTAGGGTGGGTTTTCCTTGTCAAAACCCCGGAAGTCGAACTCCCAGGTGCCGCCGACGTCGAATGGGTTTTAGGGACTGAGTGATGGGGGGTGGGAAGGTGATGGGGGATGGGGGATGGGGGAAGGGGGAAGGGTTGGGTGATGGGGATGGGAGGGTGGGCGCACGGATGGGGATTCTAGGGAAGTCTTTTTCTTTTTCTTTTTTTTTTTTTACTTTTCTTTAAATAATTATTTTAATATTTTAAATTTTTTATTAAATGTTTAGCCACGTGGCACAAATATAGCAGCCACGTCAGCTCTTAACGGACCAATGGATGGAAAATGTAACGGATGTATTATATTGAAATAAAATAGTACTTGAGGTATGAAAGTGAAATATTTTAAAGATGTTGTAAGGAATTGAAATCGACCCCAAACCTGAGGTGGTAAGTATAATTTACCCATAATTTAATGCATGGACATATATTTGATGCAATTCATGGCAATATCAAATTCACATAATTCAATAATTATGAATATAATGCATACACAATTTATGTAGAATCTATAATTCAAAAAATTGTAAAGTTGGGTCATGCATTATGGTGAATGTTCATGCTATCAAGGCTGCAAAATATCGAGATAAAAATCGTTGTTTTGAAAGAACATGATTGCATGATGATATTGGTGAACTGGTTTAATGCAGAAAACTTCCACATCAAATTCCTAAGCGTAGCGGTAGGAGCGTGCTGATAACGTGTTGTGGCCCATATTTAACTGACAAGGAGAAGGGGCCGGTGGCACAGAGAAAATATAGAGAGATGTGTTTGTAGGGTTGTGTAGAGGATGTGTTATTCCCCCTACGCAGTGCCTTTATTTATAGTAATAAGAGAGAGAAGAAATCATTCTCCTCCAAGGAATACAAGTCCTAATAGAAATAATAACTAGAATCAAATCTAATATATGATTTACACAATTACACTTAAATAAGAAGTTTAAAAAATAATAATAATTATTATTATTATTATTATTATATACAGTATATACTTTCTTGATCGCATTATTAATTAAATAATTTATGCTGTTAAATTGTTAAGGACTGATGTTATAGGGATAACGCTTAGAAATTGATTTCAGAATGTCGTATCGCAACCCAATAACATAGATCAATAATAACGAACCACATGTGCTATTTTTAAAAAAAATCTCACATATTGTTGATTTTCCATCTCTTCAAAACTATACTTTTGTCTTGATGCCCCTGAAATTATTGTGCTAGTTTTCAACTGGACCTATTTTTGGAAAAAGTTTATGAACAATTTTGGAAATTTGGGTGATTGTATTTGAATATGGTGACTTATCTTTATGTCATGGATTTGTCATATTAATTTTCTTTAATTATTACTTGTCTTATGACATGGTGATTAATCATCACCGATAGCTTAGTTAAATTGTAAAAAATAAAAATAAAAAACCACTCTATTTGTTACTTTTTATACTACTCCTCTCACAAAATTGCTTGACCCAATATGCTACCAAGAAATTTACTATGCGAGTGAGTAATTGGTTATTTTTTAATGAATCGGATCAAAAACAAATGTTCCAATTCAATTCCAAAAAGATTCACAAACTTTTATTTCATTTTCCAAATGTTCGAAATTCAGTGTAATCTTGAAATTCTTAGAGCACTAATCGAAATTCGGTAATTATCTCCAAATTTTAAGATACATTCCCATTTCATTTAAATGTTTGAATTCTCGAATTTTCTCAGTCAGAACTGGAATTTTGAATCCAACTTGCAACCCTAATGCAATTGAGCCTTACGTATAATTTAGAGCACGTCTCTTTGTGACTGTGAAATTGAAAGATGGGAGAAGTCACTGACCTTCCAAGTGCAAATTTTGTTACGGCTTATAGGAGAGGGACCCTTAAATTCAGTGGCCACCTTGCATCCTCATCACCAATTCAAATCTCTAATGTTTGTACATCAACATGTTTGTAATTGGATAATTAGGTCTCTATAGGACTAGCACGTCATTATCCAAACCGAGCAAGCTTATGCGCAGCTTGATTGGCGTGACGGGTGAGTGTGGGTAAAGCAAACTTCAGTGATTGAGGAGCGGAGGGCCTTAATGTCCTCAATAATCTGTACAATAGGGGAAAGGTTAATTGAAGGGTCCTTGAGAGCTTCTACAATCTGAAGTGAATCAGTTTCTAAGATAATGTTGTGAAATCCCCTAAAAATCACCCAAATCACCGCCGATCGAACCGCAAGAGCTTCAGCCAGAAGAGGGGAGGAGGTATCCCTGAAATTTGCAGCCTTAGCTGCTAAAAAACCTCCAGAGTCATCCCTAACAATGAGCCCCACACCACCTAACCTACGGGATGAGATCCAAGCGCCATCGATGTTCATTTTTAGGGAACCCAGTGGGGGTGGAGTCCATTTAGGGGAATTGGTGTGGTGCAGAATTACTGTAGTTCATGAATATATTTGGGATGTAACCCCTCTAGGGATTTTACTGGATGTCCTCTTCAAGGATGTATCTCTTCCATGAGAGAACTTTGTAATGACTTTTCCTAATATATAACATCTATCGTTTCCTTAAAAAATAAAAAATAAATAAAAAGCACTAGTCATTATCCATCCAAAGAGAAAAAGGAAAATAATAGTCATTCCTTGTGCCAACCAAGGACACCCGCTTTGATTGATTTGATGCATGGGTAAGACAATTGTACATGTAAAAATTTGCAGTGGACGGTTGAGTTCACTTAATTGCACGCGAGAATGATTTCTAACCGCATAATGCATTTCACGTTAAAACACGATTACATCAATGATAGGAAATCAATCAACTGCACAAAACACACATACTACATCAATGATAAGAAATCAATCACGTGCACGCATGTGATTTATGTTAGGATTGGAGAAAGATTGAAGAAAGTAAAGAGGAAATTTCAAGAAGAATCAGAGAGAAAGAGAGCTCAAGATTGTTTGAGAGAAAGCTTGTATATTTCTTGATGATGAAGTAATCTTTACAATTGTGTTTTATACAGAAACAAACTTACTAAATCTTGTAATGAAAGCTTGCCACTTGGATAAGATTCTAACAACCTTGTAACTACCTATAACAACCCTTATAACAACCTATCTTATGTACTGACAAGCGGTAACATCTAGACCTTTGATTCATTCTTCACTTGGATACTTACTTTTGTCACTCTTACAATTCACCCTATCTATCTTCTGTAATTTGTACGGGGTCTTGCTTTTTAACAATGTTTTAGTATAGGAATGAAAACTTGTTGGAGTATTTTTTTTTATATATATAGAATATGAATATGCATTATAAGTGAACGCAATTGTAACTGTTAGATAGACGATATCTCAGTCAATCTCTACTAATTAAGGCCTATATCAAACGTCTTCTCATTCTAATACGAATTCGTAGCTTAGATGACCCTCTTGTTTAATTAGAATGACAAAAGCAAAGGTGAACATTAGTGGCTGGTGTTGCGAGTTATATATTAGTTAAAGTGTAAATAGTAGTTTATTGTCCCACATTGGTGAAGTACATATGTAATATCAATTGTAACTCCTATATATACTCCACTTTGGAGATTAATGAATATATAAGAAATTACCAAATATTGTCATATATATTTTTGGTATTTACCATGTTTAGTTTAATATGGCATCAGAGCAGTTCGCTCTTGGTTACCTGTGTGCTTTAATTTTGTGCCCACATTTTTCATGATTTCCTTTGTTAAACAAAAAAAAAACAAAAAGGAAAAAGAGAGAGGAAAATAATGTCATGCTACAGTGTGCGTGAACAGTTGTCTGCTTTGTAAACAGTGATTGCTACAGTGCTATGAATAGTCTCTGCTACATTCCGTGAACAGTGATTGCTATAGTGTTCTGGTAAATTGTTTTCATTCCGCTGCGTATCTTTTCTGCCTTTATTGTTCGTGATTTTGTTCAATGGCTCAATATAATCATAGTGTTGTTATGCATCTTGGTGGAACAAATAAATGGATAATTGATACTGGGGCCACTGATCATGTGACTAGTGATCCTATAGTGTTTGATGAGTTATGTGACTATGTTCGTGATCCATATATTACTAGTGCAAATGGAGCACCTTCCCCTGTGAAGGGTGAAGGCACTATCTCTCTGACTCCAACCTTATCATTGGTCCGTGCTTTACTTTTTCCTGATGTTAAGTGCAATCTTTTGTCTGTAGGAAAACTTTTTGATACCTTATATTGTTATGCTCACTTCTACTCTACGTATTGTTATTTTCAAGACATTCAAACTCATAAGATAATTGGTCATGGTAAAAGAATAGGGGGTTTGTACATCTTGACTATGGAGGATACTGTTGTTTCCGGTTCAAATACTCATCAAGTTTTAAGTGCTAAAGTGGATGACAAACATCAAATTTGGTTGTGGCATCGACGATTGGGACATCCATCATTCAGTTATATGAAGCATCTATTTCCTTCTTTGTTTCGCACTTGTACTGATTCAGAGTTCAAGTGTGAAACATGTGTCATGGCTAAGAGTCATTGTGCTTCCTTTCCCGTAAGTGATTCTAAAGCTACTTTGTCATTTGATTTGATACATTCTGATAAGTGGGGTCCGGCAAAAGTTACTTCTAATGGATTTCATTGGTTTGTTACTTTTATTGATGATTTTACTCGGTTAACTTGGGTGTTCTTGATGAAGAATAAGAGTGATGTTCCGTTACTTCTTCAAGAATTTTGTATAATGGTGTCTACTCAGTTTCAGACCAAAGTTAAGGTCTTCAGGTCTGATAACGGAGGAGAATATGTGAATCACACTTTGGCATGCTTTTTTTGTGATCATGGTATTATTCACCAGACGCTCCTAAATGTTGGATAAATGTGTTCCTAATAATTTGTGGGGTCATGCTGTTTTGGTTGCTATGTATTTGATCAATCATGTTCCAAGTAGGGTTCTTGATTTTCAGACATCGCTTGATGTGCTACAAAAACATGTTTCTCTTGTTTCTGTATCAAAGCTTCCTCCGAAAGTGTTTAGGTGTATTGCATATGTGCATGTCTACTCTCATCAGCGGAGTAAACTTGATGCATGTGATATCCGATGTGTCTTTATTAGGTATGCTAACAATCAAAAAGGCTATAAGTGTTATCATCCTCCGACTCAAAAAACTTATATTACCATGGATGTCACCTTCCACGAGGAAGTTTCATATTTTGTGAAGCCCTTTTCCGACTCTCCACTTCAGGGGGAAAGGGGGAGTGAAGTGCAGATTCGAAGAGATGGTATGGATGATGTGTTACAGGCAGAGTTGGGAACAAAACCTATTATGTTGCGTGATACTGATCAATCGACTACAGATAGTGATCGGTCACTTATCATTCCCGAAACTATTTCTACTGACGACAGATCAGATGTGCCCAGCGAGTTGCCTGCTAGTATGTCTGACGAAGTGTTTGACGAATTACCTTCTGATGATCGGTTGCCTACTGCTGATATGTCTAACGAGTTGCCTGATGATGGTTTGTCCAGTGATGATTCTTCTAACAGTTTGGTACAAGATGATGGCATACATAAGGTAAATTCTGACGATTCTTCTACTTATCAGTTGCCTCCACGAGCTAATCGTTGAAAACCTAAAGTACAATATGAGCCTGATATGCATGCCAAAGCCAAATATCCTATCAACAATTATGTGTCTACTCATCGCTTGTCCAAACCATATGCATCTTACATATGTCAGCTGTCTAATGCCATGAAAGTTGAGATGGAAGCTTTGGAAAAGAATTCTACTTAGGATTAGGTTCCTTTACCAAACGGGAAGAAAGTCGTTTCATGTAGTTGGGTGTTTACTATTAAGCACAAAACAGATGGTTCTATTGACCGATATAAAGCCAGATTAGTTGCTAAGGGTTATACTCAAACCTATGAGGTGGACTATCAGGTGACTTTTGCTCCTGTTGCCAAACTTAATATTGTGCGTGTTCTTCTATCTTTAGCAGCAAACCAGGATTGGCCTCTGTTGCAGTTTGATGTTAAGAATGCTTTCCTTCATGGTGATCTTAAGGAGGAAGTTTATATGGATCTCCCACCTAGTATTGGAACATCTCCTGAAAAAGGTGTTGTATGCAGGTTACGAAAGGCTTTGTATGGTTTGAAACAATCTCCTAGAGCGTGGTTTGGGAGGTTTACAAGTTCAATGAAGAAGTTTGGGTATATCCAGAGTCATTCAGATCATACTTTGTTTCTAAAACGACAAAATGGTAAGCTAACTGCATTGATTATTTATGTTGATGACATGATAGTGACTGGTGAAGATCAGAAGGACATACAACGCCTTCAAAAGTACCTAGCTACTGAATTTGAGATGAAAGAATTGGGTGAATTGAAGTATTTTCTTGGAATCGAGGTTGCACGATCCAAGCATGGTATTTTTCTATCTCAACGGAAATTTGTTCTTGATTTGTTAGCTGAAACAGGTATGTTAGATTGCAAACCTGTTGATACTCTAATTGAGCAGAATCATCGTCTGGGCTTATTTCCAGATCAAGTTCCTACTCATAAGGAACGGTATCAGAGGCTTGTGGGGAGATTAATTTATTTGTCTCACACTCGCCCTGACATTGCTTATGCAATTAGTGTGGTAAGTCAGTTTATGCATTCACCTAGTGAAGCTCATAGGGATGCAGTAACCCGTATTTTGAGGTACTTGAAGATGGCTCCTGGCAGGGGCTTGGTTTTCTCCAAGATTGGTCATTTGAACGTCGAAGGGTATACAGATGCAGATTGGGCAGGTTCTATCAATGATCGGCGATCTACATCTGGATACTTTACATTTGTAGGTGGTAATTTAGTTACTTGGAGAAGCAAGAAACAAAAAGTGGTGGCTAGGTCAAGTGCAGAAGCTAAGTTTCGTGGTATGTCTCATGGTGTATGTGAGTTGTTGTGGTTGAAAAAATTGTTGAGAGATCTTGGGTTTAAACCCAAGGGTACTATGAAACTTCATTGTGATAACAAGGCTGCTATTGAGATTGCTCATAATCCAGTGCAACATGATCGAACAAAACATGTGGAGATTGATCGACATTTTATTAAGGAAAAATTGGATGCTGGAAATATTATGTTTCTGTTTGTGAGATCTGAAGATCAACTTGCTGATGTTCTTACAAAGGCTGTGTTTAATAGTGTGATGCGTGACATCTTTGCATCAACTTGAGGGGGAGTGTTGCGAGTTATATATTAGTTAAAGTGTAAATAGTAGTTTATTGTCCCACATTGGTGAAGTACATATGTAATACCAATTAGGGTGTATGGAAGCTGTTAACTGTACAGAAAATGAAAACGAAACAATGTGAACCCTGAAAATGTGGGAAATGTAGGAAAAGGATTTGACAAAAATGGCGTTAAGTATAATATTGCATCTTTGTCGCATGTTTTATAATGTTTTTATTGTCTGCATGCATGGCATGTGACAACGTATCGTGTTGTAGGCTCCGCCTTCTCAAATTTTCTGTCACAATTCAATTTCTGAAAGGGAAATAATGCATTAGTACGAACTTTATATACGATAATCCACAAATCAAATTTCGTTAAAAAATCCACAAATCAAATGTCATTTGAATTAAGATACTTTGCACTTGCGAACAATCAAACTTCGAATGTTTAAGTTTACGACTCGTTTCATGCTCACAATTTAGCTAGGTACGTAGGGTTTCACATTTTTTTGCTAATACTGAAACAATGGACCAGTGATGAAAAAAACCGAGATCGTGCATGGGCCTAAGTATAACTAGCCAGAGGGAATGTTGCCTTTGAAGGGAAGACAAAACTATGTGCTTTGAAAGAACATCATCTTGCTTAAATTGAGGATGATAGGGCAACTGCTTAAATTGAGGATGATAGGGCAACAGATTCCAAATAACACGCATTTCAATTTCCTTGTCATATTTTTTGTATTGACAAATTCCACCAAACAATGATAAATACGTCAAAATATTCTCATTTATTTCATGATATATTTATATACACACAAATTTGAGCGATCAAAGTCAATAGAAAAATATTCTAAATTCTTAATCAATAATTCCGGGCCTCTCTACGGGGTTGGAAGAAGGAGCTCCATTCATCCAAATAAATGAGTTAGAGTTCTTTTGAACCGTGTAATTTTTAAAGTATGGCACAACACTCTGTAGAAAACAAGAGGTGTGAATGCGTCGAAGCATGAATTGACCTAGCGACATGCACCTTGGGTAAGGTGTACTAGCAAGCCACTCCCTTCCCCAATAATGCCGCTATCATGCCAAGGCCAAATATTCCATAGCCGCCCTTGTGAACAAATCGGTATAAAAACTTCTAAAGCCTCCTCAATACTTCTAGTTAAAAGTCCAACATTTCTCTGCTTCATCAAATGGAAAATTTTGTCTACGTGAGGCTTCATGCAAGAAGGCAGTGAATTAATATTACTTCTTTGTCACTTGCATGGACAAAAATAATAAGATTCTATTATAATCCGGCATGCATGTTGATGATGAATGAAAGTTTAGATGTGCGGTTAAAATTCCAACGACCAAGAATTCTTGATGAAAATAAAACGCCCAAGGATCCCTATACATGCGGACATAATAGAAAATCTCCAAAAGTAGACTTAAACAGTTAAACTGCCCCGAAGTTCTTAATTTCAATCACTCTAGCTACCTGATGTGAATACTATATATATGGTGAGAAGAATTTGGCCAATATTCCAAATCCAATATAACAAACATAGACTCGAATCGATGGTTAGATCAATAAGCCAAGTTTGTAATTGAAAATGAAACTCTTTGTGGAGGGGAAAATATTAACCCTCGATCATTCGCAAATTCAAATTCCAAGGTCTACGAAGATATATATCCAGTTATCACAGTCGTTTTTTATTTATTGAATATAAGTATGAATTGTTAGAATCAATCGATATAGTAGGATTTTCATTTTCTGACAAGTACGTTTAAGTAACTGGAAAATAAACGAAAAAAACTCAGGTTAGTGTGACATCACATAAGAAGGGGCAATAAACACAGCATCATCGAAGCCATGCTTTGCTCTATTATATGTCCTTTTGTTACTTTTTTTTCCTTTTATTTTGGGGTGTACTATCCACACACCACATTTTACTTCTCACAAATCCCTTGATAATTTTTGTCTGTTGATCTTCTTCAATTCATCCGATCCGAATGTCAAAAATTAAAAAGGTGTGTGAAAAGTAAAATGAGGTGTGTGGATATCACACCCCTTTATTTTTCCTCATCTATCATATCATATGATTCATATCGCCTGCAGCATGTAGCCGAAGAGTTTGTGGGGTTTGTATATATGGTTGGTGGCCTTTTACCTTTCACCATTCTGGGGTTTTTGTTCCTCTTCTTACAGCCTAAAGATGGCAAGTTTTCGTGCACGCTTCCCCAGAAGAGGCACAGGAGAACTACTAATTAAGCAGGCAAGGCATATTGTAATTAACAACTTGTTTAAGGGTTTCTAGCAAAGTAGATCATCTCCTTCTTTTTTTTCTCTCTTTTTACATTCGTTTTCTCGACCTTTTGAAAAAGGCCTAAAATATAGAGCATTCGCTTTGAACTTGAAGTCCAGTGTTCGATTTCCTTTGAGATCCCAATAAACTCAAGGTTGACGGAAAATTAATAATCATATTATGTATAGATGACCTTGATATATATGAAATTCGAAGAAGAAAGAGGGATAATGAAAAGATATAGCTAGCCAGTTTCTTCGTCCCTGACTAGGGGTGCAAGTTGGAACGTCCAAATTTTAATATGTACCTATATTGTTTAATTTAATTTGTACCTATACTTGTTTTGTTGAATGTACGTACCCATGCTGATTATATATATTTATTTTATTTTTTGAAATATTTCAGTAGTTAATTTTTAAAATATATTAATAATTATGTGAGTGCATTATTTTTTTGCTAGAACTATATGAAACTCTATTATTGATTTTAAGTAATTATTATTTTTTAAATATTATTTGAATTTTTTTTAAATTTTAAAAGTGGGAAATTAAATGCATAAGCACAAGAGTTAAATACCTTAAATAGTGTTATGGTCTCAATCAAAATATTTAAATAAACAAGATTTCAGTCTAACAATTAGGTTGACTAGGAATGTAACATCCCACAATCGCCCAGAGGAGTGGATCCTGTAAGCCTTATATGTATATTCCCATATCTACCTAGCACAAGGCTTTCTGGGAGCTCACTGGCTTCGGGTTCCGTCGGAACTCCGAAGTTAAGCGAGATCGCAGCTACAGCATTCCTAGGATGGGTGACTCACTGGAAAGTTCTCATGTGAGTTCCCAGAAACAAAACTGTGAGGACGTGGTCGGGGCCCAAAGAGGACAATATCGTACTACGGTGGAGTCGAGCCCCGGATGTGGTGGGGGCTCGGGCTACGATGTGACAATTTGGTATCAGAGCCAATCCCTGGCCGAAAGTGTGCCGACGAGGACGTCGGGCCCTAAGAGGGGTGGATTGTAACATCCCACATCGCCCAGGGGAGTGGATCTTGTAAGCCTTATATGTATATTCCCATCTCTACCTAGCATGAGGCCTTTTGGGAGCTCACTGACTTCATGTTCCGTTGGAACTCCGAAGTTAAGCAAGATCGCAGCAAGAGCATTCCTAGGATGGGTGACCCACTGGGAAGTTCTCGTGTGAGTTCATAGAAACAAAACCGTGAGTGCGTGGTCGGGGCCCAAAGCGGACAATATCGTGATACGACGAAGCCCGGGATGTGGTGGGGGCCCAGGCCGGGATGTGACAATTTGGTATTAGAGCCAATCCCTGGCCAGATGTGTGCCGATGAGGACGTCGGGCTCTACCTAGCACGATGCCTTTTGGGAGCTCACTGACTTCGGGTTCTGTCGGAACTCCGAAGTTAAGCGAGTTCGCGCGAGAGCAATCCCATGATGGGTGACCCATTGGGAAGTTCTCGTGTGAGTTCCCAGAAACAAAACCATGAGGGCGTGGTCGGAGCCCAAAACGGACAATATCGTGCTATGGCGGAGTCGAGCCTAGGATGTGGTGGGGACCCAGGCCGGGATGTGACAAGGAACGAAACCAAAATGACCCTTTGAATTTGTGAATTTCCGAAATAAATTCAAAATTGCCGAGATTACGTTCTCCATTGCAATAATTCCGAATATAAAAATTTTGATCCACTTCCGAAATTTTGTAACAAAAATTAGAAAAGTTGCTTTCGATCTTATCGGTCCGAAAAACACTCATATCCCTAACAATACCAAGTGCAAATAATGCCACCAAAGATTGGGTGGAACATTATTGGAAATTAAATGTACAGATTCATGAACAGAGAGATTGGATTCCCACATATATCTTTCAAAAAGTTTGGACCTTTTTTTTATCAATTTATTTCTTTTGTTTTTTCTTTGGGGAGGGGGAGGGCGTGGGGGTGGGGTTAGGAAAAACAGTGAGGAAGGGTTAAGTGGTTTGAGTGATCCATGCACGAAGGCTCAGTGTTTTTGTGGTCCATGCAAGAAAGCCGAATATGAGAGAGGCGAAGGACGGGGGCATAGCATGAGGTAATGGAACATGAGAAGTGGAAAAGAAGGTGGGTAAAATTATCTAGCTAAGTTATTTCCAAAACCCAATTACGAGGGAAATTTTTTTTGGTGTTACAGTCACACTGTTCAGGACTCTCACTTGTTATAATATGTGTTGACGATAAAGATTAATTTTTTATGGATTTGTGATATGGTATTTATGGTTTTCTTAAGGAAAATCCCTGGTATAGCATTATTAAAACGATAAACGTGTTATAACGTAAGTGAATTTGCAATTTGGTAACACCACAGGACAACTAAAAATAATTTTATAGGGAAAATTTCTCCTAACATGAATAACATTAATTTCATCTTATATTGTTAATTAACTCTCTTTGACCCTAAACTTTAAATGTATGCATATGGTGGAGAGCAATTTTTATGGCATGCATACATCACCATTGTAACATTTCATGCTAATTATACAATGTCATGTAAAGAAACATTTACACATAACGTTGTATGATTCTTGATTGACATAACACAACGCTACGAAACAAAAGTGCACCTGTATCATGAAAGTTGATATAGTGAGGCCTTGATGACTTGTTGGAGATATCATATAGCATCTTGTGAACTTCAAGTATCTAATCTTAACCACATCAATTGCATGTCTCAATTATACGATCTCTCACTATAATTATGAGCATTTTTTTTTTCCGAGCTCTCACTTTTTCCCAAATTCCCCCTCTAAAATGATACCATTTATCAATGATTTGAACCGCAAGTGCACCTCCCTCCATAAGCATAAGCATGCATCGACCTACAGGTACGAGAGATTTCTTAATGTACCGGAAACATGGCATTGATATACTACGTGTAATAATACAATTTGTTGAAATTTTATTTTTTCAAGTTTCAAACTAATTGTATTATTACACTTAACAAACTGAGCAGTATTCCCGGCATACTGAAAAAATTTCTCACCAGTACAACAAAAATTGCAGTGTCTTCAATACGAAACCTAAAAACGTTTCTTCTATAATGGATAAGACCCATATCCCATCCTATGTGGGGCAGCGCCATTATCACGCGCAACATAACACCATACGTACGTCTTGTTGTTGGGAGTTTTATTTCCCATGAGGAAAGTATAATTAGGGTTTAGGGTTTAAAGTCTTACATAATTTAGGGAAGTGATCATGACTAGGGTTTAGAGTTTACTAACCTTTTTCTCCCACTACATACTCATGTATGCTCTGGTCCTTGAATCGAATAAATTATAAAATAATCAAGAGACAAAAATTAAATAAAGGTATATATAGAAATCATTTCCCCATAGTATATTGCGCTCCAAGTCTCCCATTCGTTTTCAGTTATAATATCATGTTCTCTTTCTGTATTAGTATTAGGGTTAACGATTCACGTGTTCAGCCCAACAGTTTTTGCAAGATTCAATCCTTGCTAGGTACGTAGTGGATATTGGAAAGCATGCATCACAAAAGTTTGTGACTATTGTCTTCGTTTTCACCCTTTGCATCAACCACACAGTGTTCCACTTAAACTCAAAGCCTATAATTCATCTGTTAGAGGCTAGGGTTACATAGGAGCTAGCTTAAAAAATGAAATGTGAATGAATGGGGAGAGAAAAAGACATGGCACAAAGGTGAAAGGAATATATATAATGATGTTCGTCAGTCAGATCAAGAGCTTAGCTAAGCTACTTTCATATATTCATGCATGGAGTGGTCAAAACGAAGCAATAATGTGGTATTTGATCGGATGAGAATCCACCAAGTGTTGTTCTTTCTTTCTTTTTCTTATAACATCAATTGCAGTGACATGCAATGGGATATATCGATCACTTTTTTCTACTTGCTTCCTTGGACCTTTTTTGCCAAGTCTCTTCCAAAAAGAATTGCTACCCCACACCAACCTAGCTATATCATAGATAACTATGAGTTGGGAAACCACCAGGGACTTTGATTCGCAGTTTTTGACAATTACAAGTAAGAAATCTCGTCGTAATTATGGAGGAATATGTAAGGGTAAAGGTTTAGTCAGAAACCTTTTTTTTCTTCTGGGGGTGATTGTGATAGACTGCTATTTTCACCTGCAAACTTGTTCGCGTGCAAAATGGAATGATAATTGTTAAAGGCCGTAATCATAGTGAAGTAGACAGCTAGTTGTTAAAGAGGAAGAAAATCGGTGAGAATTGAACGTGCACAAAAGTGTATAAGCATGATTGTTTTTGCCATTATGGTAAAGTGTCATCTCTAGCTAATTTTTATATGTGTGTCTAGCTAGCTAATTTTTATAGTTAATTAGGCGTGGGATAAATTCATCACATATAGATTGGACAAGGTATCGAAACAAAGGAATTTGGAGAGTAATCGGATATATACCGATGCGATGTTTGTCAAAGACTAGTATAAGAATACTTGATAGTCAAGGCAATTGACATGATTAGGTTATTGATAGTCGGTGGAGTCACATTCTTTTGAGAAGGGGAATTGACATCCACACTTTTTTCTCTCTCACTCCTCCGCCCTAATATTGTTTTTATAAAAGCGATATTTTAAATTTTGAATTAAGTACTTAAAAGTCCTCAATTTTTTAGCGTTATTCTAATTAGTCTCAAACTTTTTAAACATTAAAAACAAGTATCCAACCAATTGAAAATATCACATCCGTCAAAGCCAATTAATTTTTCCGTTAAAGGTTGAGACCAATTTAGAATGACACTAAAAAGATTGAGGGTTTAAGGTACTAAAAGAGATTACTTTTTAATTAATATCTTATGTGAGATTAAAATTTGACTTTAGTCCTTTAATCATATGCCAGTCATCATATGCATTAACTAAATTATCTCTCCTTTTATTTTGTGCAACTATTTTTTTCCTACATATGCATTAACAAGGAAACGCTTTTTTTTTTTTTTAAATTTTGAAAGGAAAGTGTTGTCTTGAATAGAAATAAGCTCATGAAGAGCTACATATGTGTTGGAGGAGGAGATCTTGAATAAGAATAGGAGGCTTTTCGGTCCAAACTAAATTATTGCTAATAGACAAGGCAAACTTCGCATTCTGAATAAGAGTAGGAGGCTCTTCGGTCCAAACTAAATTATTGCTAATAGACAAAGCAAACTTTGTTAAACGATGGAACCCTATCACATAAACGAGAAAACAAAATTCAAATTTGAAAAACTGGATGCAACCTTTAACACATCATCCGCAATCATACCCACTGCCAAGAGCCCGAGTAAGGGCTGGTTTGGTATTGTTGTGCTTTGAAAAAAAACTGCTGTGAGAATAAGCGGCTGTGCTGTGATAATAAGCGGCTGTGAAATAAATCAGCTGAGTGTTTGGTAAACTTTTTTGTAAAAGTGCTTTTGGAAAAAAAAGCAGTCTAATAGTGGGTCTTTTCATTAAAGAAGCACTGTAGCTCCGTGTGCTTTGAAAAAAAAGCCAGTTTTCCAAAGCTGCAAATAGCAGCTTCAGCTTTTTCCTTTGATTTCAGCTTATTCTCATAGCATCTTCCAAAATAAGCCCTTTTTTTCAGTTTACCAAACACCTAAAACCCTCACAGCTTTTTTTCATGGGTGTTTTTTTTTTAAGCACCTCACTCCCAAACTAGGGGCTGGTTTGGTATTACTGTGCTTTGAAAAAAAACTGCTGTGAGAATAAGCGGCTGTGCTGTGAGAATAAGCGGCTGTGAAATAAATCAGCAGAGTGTTTGGTAAACTTTTTTGTAAAAGTGCTTTTGGAAAAAAAAAACAGTCTAATAGTGGATCTTTTCATTAAAGAAACATTGTAGCTCCGTGTGCTTTGAAAAAAAACCAGTTTTCCAAAGCTGCAAATAGCAGCTTCAGCTTTTTCCTTTGATTTCAGCTTATTCTCACAGCAGCTTCCAAAATAAGCCATTTTTTTTCAGTTTACCAAACACCTAAAACCCTCACAGCTTTTTTTCATGGGCGCTTTTTTTTTAAGCACCTCACTCCCAAACTAGGTCTAGGTCTAAGTCCTGTTAAGTACGCCTGTAGCCTTCGAGGAGTCACTCTCAAGCACAGCGTGAAAAAAAAAACCCTTGCTTGAGCCAGCTGAACTCCATGTCGAACTGCAATCTACTCCAGCAGTGCCACAGACGTGACACCTGGGCACTGCCACACCCCAGCCGCAAGAAAAACGCTTTGTTTTGAAACAACATTGTTTGGTTTTAATAATAAAAAAATGTCCAAATTGAGGAGTCATTAATGATAGCCTTAAAATTTCAAGCATTCACTTCACGTTAAAAAAAAATACTTCAATATGGTATGATTTTATCACTCAGTATTACGGTCTGGTAGTATTCTTCTTCACTTGTAAGTGAAAGGTCTTAGATTCGAATCTTGTGGATGTCGAATTCGATACCAAATCAGATTACTCATTGTGTGGTTTAACCGAACTCCCTCTCTTTTTAGTGTAAAATATATCATTGTACTCACACAAAAAAATGGTATTTTCAAAATTATTCATGAACATGTGTAGTTTTTCATTCCTCACAAAACTTGCGTACCAATGCTTTCATATCGATTCTTACATACCGAAAACTTGCATACCAATGCGTTCATATCGATTCTCACTAAAGTTTTTCATTCCTCACAAAACTTGTGTACCAATGCTTTCATATCGATTCTTACATGCCGAGAGTTTTAGTTATTTATACTTAACTTGGTATATATACTCATTATTTTTCCATTTAGGTACATTTATTGTCGAAACTCGAAAGTCAAACATAACTCAATTGCTAGAGAGCATGTCAATAAAATCAATTTTTAATATGGATTTGGGAATGAAAAAATGTATCAAACATTAAACAAAAATACAGAATAAGTTTGACATTTATACTAACGTATCAGTTAATCTCTTTTTTTTTTAATCATGTGAGTGAATAAATCAAAGAAGAATAATGAGATAAACAGGTTATGAGGAGAAAAAAGAAGAGTGAAATTCATTTCTCTTTGAAAAAACATACTCATAGAAAAACTAACGTATAACGACTTTAAGTTTGTAATGTGCATACCTAATAATGCATCGTTGGAGAACCTAAACCTACCATATAAAGTATGTGTTTATGCTAAGAAATGTAGGTTTGCAAATTATACATGAGAAACTTAATGTAATTAGTGTTACATGTAAATAATATGTTGAATTAATCCATGAATTAGTAACACTATAAATAATACACATGCTACTGATCAACTTCAAACAAAATATATTAATACAACAATATATACATAAGATCTATCACTTTATTTCATTTTAGTTTCCGTTTGAGCTTTATACATTAAGAACTAACACTTCCTTTTCACAGATTAAAAGTAGTACAGTCCAATTGGTACCAAAAGATAAAAGGGGAAATGGCAAAGACAATGACTAAGCCTTATACAGGACTTTTTACACTCTCCTAATCCTAATTTAATCGTGTTCCCTCCTTAATTAAGTCGACCCATCTATAACTTAAAATGAGTGTATTTTTGCTCACCACTATAAAGTAGTGGTGATACTTACCATTTTATTAATTACCGTTAGATTTACTTTAAGGGAGATTATATTCACACACCCCAAATTACTTCTCCCACACTCTTTTAATTTTTTTAATATTTATTTATCAAGTGCTAGTGGTGTGTAGAAAATATTAAAAAAATAAAAAGGTGTGGGAAAAGTAATTTGGGGTGCATGAATATAATTTCTCTACTTTAAAAGTTTGATATTTGTATTGTAGATAGATTAAATAAAACTCATCCAACAATAATCAATATGTTGGGTGTTTTTGTGTCAAAGGTTGTGATGCGCTTGTGTTGAAAAGAGGCGAGCCAAAATGAAAGGAAGCACTAGTAGAAAAAACAACTTGCGCGACAAAACTATTTTCGTCACCTAAGTGGCACTTGCGCGATGAAACAATAGATTGGTCACGAAAAAATGGCAGGATACAAAAAAATAAAAAAAAATAACTTTATGTGATGAAAATATTCATCACGTAAGAATACTTCATGCAACTAACATGTGTGCTCGTCGCACAAGAAAAAGCGAGAAAAACAATTTTACTGCCAAATGTTTGCACAACGAATATTTACACATATTCGTCGCGCAAAGTTTCACTGAAAAGGTCAGATGCCCTTCAACCGCTGATGCGAAAATAAATTCACGCACAAATTTAAACCCTATTTGTGACAGTTGTAGTATATGGATAAGTAGGGATCGTTCTAGGCCGGGGATTAACTAGGGATGCTAACCCAAGTAAAATTAATTTAAAAACGTAAAAACAAAATTTAAAATACTAAACTAGACTCAAAACACTTAAATAGAATAACTCAAAATAAAACTAACAAATAAACTAAAATAAATCAAAAGACTCAAAACAACTCAAGACTTAAGAAAACACAAACTAAAATGATTTCTAATAAATCTAACACTTTAAAATAAACTGGGGGATTGATTTTGATGAAAAGTAAATTAAACTTAAATAAATTACAAAATTGACAAAAACATAAAATTAAGGTAAAATGATAAATGACGGACTGGCTAGAGGATTATTCTCCACACATGCCACATATGCAACCTAAATTGATTTTCAGTTGTTCTTTCAATAAATTGTAAATTCTCAACGCCCCAAGTTAATTAGGTCCGCTTAAATTAACCTTCAGATTTTCCTACTTTTATTAGGTTGGATGATTGCATACGACAACCCAAAACATTCCCTACAAGTTCCCTACATGAATTGCATAATAGAGATACAAGCAAGAATCATTAAGTTTTATGAAAATCATAAGCATTGACGAGGCACTTGTTACAATGAATTGCATGAAACTTATGCCAAGAATTTACCTAACGCGATCGTTTATAAGCGACCTTCACTACTTGTGAATATAAGTTCATAACGATTAGGTGAAATTCACTTATATTCTAGCATCAAATTCATGCATGTAAATTAAGTATGCATCCTTAATCGACATACAAAAATAAGTTATCAATCAAGCAGTTAAGCAAATTAAATTCACAACTCAGAAATCACAACTGAAGGTAATCAATTCAAATTACAAATATATCCATGGTTTTGAATTAAACTCTAGCCAAAATAAAATTAGTTACACATTATTAAAATTAAACAGGAATAAAACGTGAGTTGGAGGATTAAACCGAATTGAGAAATAGAGTGATGCGCCACTGTGCATTATATCCTCCGTGCTGCATTAGTCAGCACTGCATCGTGCTGACCTCCTGCTCGTGCTGCCCCTCTCTTCTCTCTGCGTGCGAGCTGTTTCTTTCCTCTTTCCGTGATCTGCCTTGCTGGCAGCCTCACCTTCCGTTTTGCGCTGCTCAAGGCAGCAGCCTATCCCTGCTCCTCTTGCGTCTGACTTCACGTGCTGCCCTTCTCTTCCGCGCTTCACCTGCCTTGCTCTCGTCCTCCGCGCGCCTTCCTTCCCACGTCTCGACAGCTGCCCTTCCCACTTCCCCGCGTCTAACCTGTTTTGCGTCAGTGCCTCGCAAGCTGCCAAGGCAGCTTGCCTTCCTCCCTCTTCACGTCAGTCGTTCCTGCTTCCCACTTGTTCTATCCTCCCCTGTGCCTGCTGCTCAGCAGCTCCCTACTGCCCGTCAGTCCCCGTACTCCCTTCTCTGCCGTTCAGCTCACTGCGCAAAGCAGCTTGCTGTCTTGCACAGTCTCTCCACTCTCTTGCAGCTACCTTGGATCGTCTGGCAGCTTACTGCCTTCAGACACTGTCCTGCGTCTCGCCCAGCTCTCTCCTCCAGAGCAGCTTCCCCCCCCCGGTACTGACCTCGAGGCCTCCTTCTTATCTAATTTCTTTTTCTCCTTCGCCAACCCGAGCTGTCCCCATTCCACAGCAGGGCAGCACTGCCCTCTTAAAAAAAATGCCCCGAGGTCCTCACATTTAATTATATTCCCCCTTTCTGCGATGCTTTCCGTCCCACAATGCCGAGCACTTCTTTTTTATCATGCAGCTTTCCTTTTTAAAACTCAAGGCAACTCCACTTGCTGCCATCCCCTCAAGACCGCACTTATTTCTGTTTTCCATTGTCGCTGCCAAATTCCTTTTTAAATTTTAATTCTGTCAGCCCCCACTCAATTAACATCATATAAGTATATATATATATATATATATATATATATATATATATATATATATTTATAATACTATCTTATTTTTATTAACCAAAAATAGTGGGTAATGCCGTTTTGACGATTTTATTTAATTTAAAAGCTAAACAGTTTTGACACGAATTTATTACATAAAATCACACTTATGCTATTTTTATTTTCTTAGCTAGATAAATTCGATAAAACACAAAAACAAAGTAAATAGCACAAAAATACAAGAAACTAACTAACAAAAGACAAGAGAATTTGATGTAAAATATATATATATATATGAGCTTATCAAATACCCCCACACTTAGCTTTTGCTAGTCCTCGAGCAAAACAGAGAAAACAGAAAAAGTAATAACATGAAAATTATCAGTTTCCCCCTATATGACCCTCATAGAATTTCATTTGAGAACACAATCATCAAGAACCATAGCTAACACCAATAAGCAATTCAAGTTCATTTTCCTTATTCAAATATTAGCAGCAATCTTTGAAACATCCTTGAAGTGTAGTGTGTGAGATAGCCATGCTAATGCAATTTCAAACTTTTAATTTTAAAAACACCATATGCAAACTAGCGACATTCTCACGGGATATGCACTCAATCACACATGTGTTTAGTTTTAATGTGTTTCGCTCAAAGAAACGAATGTGAAAGTTCTACCATAAGCTTGCATAAAGATCACTTCTCCACAGTCATAATTGCAAAACTTAAATCAAGAGGACTTTTATTGGATGTAATGAGGCTTAGGGATAGGGTTATTGAAACGAAAGAATAGGAAAACACAAGTTCCAAGCTACATTGCAAGCAATTATTTTCTTTAGATTTATAAGAACTCAAGCTCTCCAACGATTCTTCAGACATCTCCAACCACACCCATAAACTGAAACTTTAAAAACTTTTTATTTTCTTTGTATACAATCTTTCTTTTTCTTTTCCTTTTCTTTTCTTTTTTTTTTTTTTTTTTTTTTTTCAAACAGAAACAAATATGAAAAACCCCCACACTTATTCTTTTGCCAAACACCCTCCAAAGTACTTCACAAACATTTCTCATAAGACAATATCACATTGCTCACTAGCTCGCTTGGAAAGGGTAAGGAAAAATATTTATTTCAGGCATAAGGGTAGACATATCTGGTGATAAGAAATAAAAGGCTCACAATACGGCTCAAATTGGCAATTTAATGATATCATTTTTCTTTGGGAAACAAGGTTATTTGGGCCATGGTGGTAAACCTAATGCCTCTATCATTTTCAAGTTCATGCAATCAAAGACAAATATTTTGAAAGATCGTTATGCAAGTTCTAGAGAAGTATCTCACATAAGTTCATCACACATGAAAAAAATAGGAGTGTATGAAAAATGCACACACTTTCAATAGGCTCAAAAACTCACATAGGATGTATATGGTCACTAAATTCACATATGGAGCTTAAAATCATGCTTTAATTTCACATCAACAAGGCTATGTGCATTTGGTTTTTCAAAGATGATCAAATATGTACAAACTAACACGAGAATAAGGAATTTCACACAACACATGTTAACTAAGTTCTTGATGATCATGGTTCAAACTTATCCAATTATATCATTGGGTCGGGAAACTAACAAAAAGCTAATTCAAATCAATAAGGAAAACAAGGAAATATTTTTGGATTTTTTTAAATTTTCCGATTTTTTTTTTTTTTTTTTTTGTTTTTTTTTTGTTTTTTAAAATAAAACAAAACTAATTAAGAAAACAAAGCAATAACATGGAAACAAATGAAACCAGTTCAAAGTCGAAGGTACAAAAATTTTCAATTTGGTCATTTTTCATACTCTTTACCCCCACACTTAAACTAGACATTGTCCCCCATGTCAGA
Source organism: Malus fusca (assembly GCA_035220775.1). NCBI lineage: Eukaryota > Viridiplantae > Streptophyta > Magnoliopsida > Rosales > Rosaceae > Malus > Malus fusca. Next base: position 14,973,200 of record CM069066.1, on the reverse strand, counting down.
AAATATAATAAAATGCAAATAAAAATAAAAATAAAAATAAATAAATACAAAGAAAGAAAATAAAGCAATAGGACTGAAAACTTCCCTAATTTGCAGAAAAATCAACCAATGACCCCCAAGCTAAAATTCTGCAATCAACTTCAAGGGTGGAAATAACCAAAAGTTCCTGCAAAGAAAAGAAATAAGTCAGTTAAGCACGCAAGAAAATAAAAAACAAACAAACGAAAAATTGAAAATGAAATTAAAAGACAATGAATAAAACTAATAAGTGATCATTGGTCCTGTTTGGTGACTTTCCACAGCTTTGAACTTGAACTGGCCTCAGGAACTTCTTAGCAAGGAAAATGAGACTTGATTGGTGGTGTTGTTGAAGCTTCTCGAGCTCTTGGTTTCCACTCAGACTCCTTCTGCCGTGTTGATTGAGTCTGCAGGCTACATTCTTCTCTTTTTGTTCTTCTGCATGGCAGGTAGGCACGAGGTAGAGGTGGTGGTCTGCTTCTTTGTTCAATCTGTCCAAGTGCCGACCGATTTCCTTTCTTTCACCTTGACTCGTAGCCAAGAGCAAGGGTAAAGGAAAAGCATGCCATGAGATATCTTTGCCTCTGACTCTGATGATATGGGATACTTTTGCTTTTGAAGAAGTATCGTTCCACAGGTGTATGCGTGAACTGGGCTGGGGAACTTCTTAGCAAGGAAAATGAGACTTGATCTTGAAGATGAAGCAGCACCTTGTCTCCACATGCTTCAAGTAACATTTTCACTTGCCTTGGCTGTTCTCCAGGCAGATGTGGCGACTTCTTCGTAGGTACATCAGCGGTTGAAGATGAGCACTCGAGAGCAATGCTAGGTAAGCAATGCTAGGTAAGCAATCAGGAAGGATTTCCAGGCAGTCGGTTCTTAGATTGGAAGATTGACACCGAGTGCTGGCTGATTGCCCGCTTTCTCCTTATCACAAAGACAAGGACAAGGACAGGGAGAAAGCGTGATATGAGATACTCTTGCTTTCAACCTTCATGATATGAAATACTCTAGCTCTAGATGACTTGTTTGTAAAGGTATCCCAAGGAATGAGAAACACAGAGAAACTCGAGAGGGTTTGATGGAAAGGCATTTTCGGAGATGAAAAATTTCGGAGATGAAGAAGTGTTGAGAGAGTTTTCCTTTGCTGTTGAAGGCGAAGGTAGACGTTTATAGGACTTTTCTTCACAACCGAAACTGTTCTTTTACCCCTGTCGGCAGCCGGTGGATGGATGAACAGTACAGGTCACGCGCTTTCTGAAAAAGCAACCCGTAATTTGCGCAAAGCTGACAGCGCGTGACGAGTGACGACAAAATTGGAAAAGCTGTTCGCCTCGTGATTCCTGACCGCTCCGACTTTTGAGAGAGACGCCCGACTTTTGAGAGAACGGCGTCCGACTTTTGAGATGGAGACGCCGCTTTTGAGAAAAGAATCCGGCTTTTGAGAAAGGAGCCCGGCTCTTCGATTTGCGAGAGGACGCCTCTTCGACTGCTGAGTGATGCCTCTTCGATTTCTTCTTCTTATAGAGGCGCAACTTTGTTCCACAACACACTTAAGCTCCTCCTGTAAACACTCCCTCCTTGCAAACACTCCCTCCTGTAAACACTCCCTCTTGCACTTCTTTCAATCTTGATCAGTCCAACTCTTCATTCTCAACACCTTCAAATATGTCTTGCCCTTCTGACCGTCGCCTTAACTTGAATGTTGGGGAAGATAGTGATATGTCTTCTCCAACCAACATTTGGCAGCCGTCCTTCATATCCCCAAATGGTCCTCTTACAGTTGGGGATTCCATGATGATGAACGAAACAACCGCATCGGTGGTGGCCAGAAATCTGCTCACTCCTAGAGACACTAGGATACTTTCTAGGCGGTCCGACGAACTGGCTGTTCAGGACTCTATGGCCTACAGCGTCCGATGCGCAGGCTCAGTATCAAACATGGGCCAGCGCCTTCTTGCACGAACCCGTCAGGTGGAGTCGTTGATGGCTGAAGTGGCTAGTCTTCGGCAAGAGGTCAGAGTGCTTAGGCATGAGAACAGGGATTTGCACATGCTTGCAACCAATTACTCAACAAGCATGAAGAGGAAGCTTGATCAGCTGCAGGAGTCCGAAGTGCGGATTCAGAGTGATCATCAACGGTTTATGACGTTACTCCCAAGGTTTGTGTTGCCTTCGTCCTCGGGAGCAGCACCAAGTATTGAGGCTCCGAATGATCCAGCTCTGGCGCTTCGTCTTTCAGGGGCTCCGTCGACCTCCGAGGCACCACCTACCAACGACCAATGAAAGCTATTAGTTTTACATTATTGTAAAATATTTATGCTTTAAGTTTATTTAATTATAAATATAAATAAAAGTATTTTTGTTTTGTTTTTTTTTTTTTTTTTTAATTATGTGATGTTTATTATTATTATTATTATTATTATTATTATTATTTTTCATTTTTTATTTTATATAAATGTAAAATAAGTAAATCAAAGTAAAAAAAAAAAACTAAGTTTAATCTCCTAAACAAAAATCACAACTAAATAAACAAAACAAAAATCACAACTAAATAAACAAAACAAAAATCACAACTAAATAACAAAACATAATGAAATCAACGTAAAAAAATAAAAATAAAAAAAAATAATCAACGTAAAATAAATTCACACAAGAGCAAACAAACAATGAAAGAACTAAACAAAGTAAAATAAATTCAGTAAGGAGAAGGGATTAGGAATGCAAATCTGATTGTGGGTGATTCCTAGGCCTCCCTTCATTATTCAAATGCATGGGTTTATCCTTGAACGGACGGTGGTACTTGAAATGATCCGGCAATGGTTTAAATTCAAGAGTGGGTGCCTGAATCATCAAAATCAGAAAAAAGTTAGTATAAATTAAAATTAAAAATGGAGAAGATGGCTTACATTCTCGATCAAACTCAATCACAAACACCACGTCTTTGAACGTTTCAGGAACTTTGCATTTAGCCAGATTGCATGTGATGATTGTGACATGGCCCTTGTTATCAAACTCAATTTCTTTGGCATTGGTTGTCTCAACTACATCCTCTTTGATAAGTTCAACAAATTCTTCGACCACCTCCTTTTCTGGAATATCTTCCACAACGTCTTTTTCATTCACTTCTTCCTTGAGATTTAAAAACCTACAAGGAAAAAGGACATTTGGTGGAACGATGTTAGAATGAATTGAATTTTGAACCTCCTCACCTGAGTTGGATGACATAAGGACTTGGGGGGTTTGCGATAAGAATTCTTCTAAACTGCCCAAGTCGTCATCCTCATCTTCTTCTTGAATTGGCAATTCATCCATGTTCGGGCTCTGTTTGGATGGTTCAGGAACAACTTCATCCTCCATGTTACCTTGATCTCGAATCTGTGCCATGATCTCCAAAATCTGCCCAACTTGCTTCTCCAATTCGTCCACTCTTCTGACTCGGTATTGCATCTCCTGGTTTTGATTTTCTACTCCCTGATTCAAAGAGGTGAGTAAATTATTAAGTGTATCATTATCCAAGGATGTACCTGAATTGAATTGGGTTGATTGTTGTGGTGGATGTGACGGTTCATATGGCCACTGATAGAACTCTTCCGATGGCGGCAATTGTTCTTCTTTTTGTGAACCCTGTACCGAAGAAATTAATTCTTCAAGCATTTGATTATAATCCACGGGCATACTTTGATTCGATTGGAATTGTTATGGGGGATGCTGTGGTGGCTGCATAGGTCTTGAATAGAACTCGTCTTGCTGCCAATATCCACCTTGTTGAAATTGTTGAGGTTCATCCCACATATACTCTGAATTACTTCTCCAATCCGAATTATAAGTGTTGGAAAACATGTTGCCCCTTGATTGGTTATAGCCTTGATATCCCCAAACATCTTCATTTGCAGAAAATTGGGGATATTGATGAGTTTGAAATCCTTGCTCATAGGGCATATCAAATGTAGGGACACTTGGCATTGTGGTCCGTTCGGCATTATGAGTTAATTGAGCAGTGAGATGTGCCAATAGATCTTGAATGCTAGTAGAATCCAGGTCTTGCTCCATTTGTACCTCAATTCAAAGAAAGAAAAATAAATCAAATATCAAAAGTAACATACACAAACACAAATAAACATAAGCAAAAACAAAAATAAAAGGATTAGCAAATTTGCTAATCCCCGGCAACGGCGCCAAAAATTTGATGCGAAAATAAATTCACGCACAAATTTAAACCCTATTTGTGACAGTTGTAGTATATGGATAAGTAGGGATCGTTCTAGGCCGGGGATTAACTAGGGATGCTAACCCAAGTAAAATTAATTTAAAAACGTAAAAACAAAATTTAAAATACTAAACTAGACTCAAAACACTTAAATAGAATAACTCAAAATAAAACTAACAAATAAACTAAAATAAATCAAAAGACTCAAAACAACTCAAGACTTAAGAAAACACAAACTAAAATGATTTCTAATAAATCTAACACTTTAAAATAAACTGGGGGATTGATTTTGATGAAAAGTAAATTAAACTTAAATAAATTACAAAATTGACAAAAACATAAAATTAAGGTAAAATGATAAATGACGGACTGGCTAGAGGATTATTCTCCACACATGCCACATATGCAACCTAAATTGATTTTCAGTTGTTCTTTCAATAAATTGTAAATTCTCAACGCCCCAAGTTAATTAGGTCCGCTTAAATTAACCTTCAGATTTTCCTACTTTTATTAGGTTGGATGATTGCATACGACAACCCAAAACATTCCCTACAAGTTCCCTACATGAATTGCATAATAGAGATACAAGCAAGAATCATTAAGTTTTATGAAAATCATAAGCATTGACGAGGCACTTGTTACAATGAATTGCATGAAACTTATGCCAAGAATTTACCTAACGCGATCGTTTATAAGCGACCTTCACTACTTGTGAATATAAGTTCATAACGATTAGGTGAAATTCACTTATATTCTAGCATCAAATTCATGCATGTAAATTAAGTATGCATCCTTAATCGACATACAAAAATAAGTTATCAATCAAGCAGTTAAGCAAATTAAATTCACAACTCAGAAATCACAACTGAAGGTAATCAATTCAAATTACAAATATATCCATAGTTTTGAATTAAACTCTAGCCAAAATAAAATTAGTTACACATTATTAAAATTAAACAGGAATAAAACGTGAGTTGGAGGATTAAACCGAATTGAGAAATAGAGTGATGCGCCACTGTGCATTATATCCTCCGTGCTGCATTAGTCAGCACTGCATCGTGCTGACCTCCTGCTCGTGCTGCCCCTCTCTTCTCTCTGCGTGCGAGCTGTTTCTTTCCTCTTTCCGCGACCTGCCTTGCTGGCAGCCTCACCTTCCGTTTTGCGCTGCTCAAGGCAGCAGCCTATCCCTGCTCCTCTTGCGTCTGACTTCACGTGCTGCCCTTCTCTTCCGCGCTTCACCTGCCTTGCTCTCGTCCTCCGCGCGCCTTCCTTCCCACGTCTCGACAGCTGCCCTTCCCACTTCCCCGCGTCTAACCTGTTTTGCGTCAGTGCCTCGCAAGCTGCCAAGGCAGCTTGCCTTCCTCCCTCTTCACGTCAGTCGTTCCTGCTTCCCACTTGTTCTATCCTCCCCTGTGCCTGCTGCTCAGCAGCTCCCTACTGCCCGTCAGTCCCCGTGCTCCCTTCTCTGCCGTTCAGCTCACTGCGCAAAGCAGCTTGCTGTCTTGCACAGTCTCTCCACTCTCTTGCAGCTACCTTGGATCGTCTGGCAGCTTACTGCCTTCAGACACTGTCCTGCGTCTCGCCCAGCTCTCTCCTCCAGAGCAGCTTCCCCCCCCCCCGGTACTGACCTCGAGGCCTCCTTCTTATCTAATTTCTTTTTCTCCTTCGCCAACCCGAGCTGTCCCCATTCCACAGCAGGGCAGCACTGCCCTCTTAAAAAAAATGCCCCGAGGTCCTCACATTTAATTATATTCCCCCTTTCTGCGATGCTTTCCGTCCCACAATGCCGAGCACTTCTTTTTTATCATGCAGCTTTCCTTTTTAAAACTCAAGGCAACTCCACTTGCTGCCATCCCCTCAAGACCGCACTTATTTCTGTTTTCCATTGTCGCTGCCAAATTCCTTTTTAAATTTTAATTCTGTCAGCCCCCACTCAATTAACATCATATAAGTATATATATATATATATATATATATATTTATAATACTATCTTATTTTTATTAACCAAAAATAGTGGGTAATGCCGTTTTGACGATTTTATTTAATTTAAAAGCTAAACAGTTTTGACACGAATTTATTACATAAAATCACACTTATGCTATTTTTATTTTCTTAGCTAGATAAATTCGATAAAACACAAAAACAAAGTAAATAGCACAAAAATACAAGAAACTAACTAACAAAAGACAAGAGAATTTGATGTAAAATATATATATATATGAGCTTATCAACCGCTCCTATTTGGTGCGCATTTATAGCGCATCTTGCGCGACCAAGGGGTTCGTCATGCAAAGTGTTATTGGTTCTATATAAACACAATTTCAAACCCCTAGTTTTCAAAGGTTTTGTTTCAAGGGCTATGGCTGATTCGGTTCGTGATTCAACGAAAAGTTGTGTGGGAGAAGGCTCTCGCGAAGGGAAAGGTAAAAAAGAAATTTATTGTTGAATTAGTTGTTTTATATTTAATATGGTTGAAATAATTTATTACTTTTAAAATTTTGTGGTAGAAAAATATATGAGGAAATGTGTGTTGCGAATAGAGAGGTACCGTCGTAAACGAGTGCCCTACTTTGAAGACAAAAGTAGGGCAGATGTGTACGCCGAACTTAGGTTTGATATTGGGGGTTTGGTGCAAAGCCAATGTTCTACCAAGTTTGAGTCTTGGAAAATGGTGCCTGAGGAGTTGAAGAAGTCCATGGTGGGGGAGTTATCAATAAGTTTGTATTAAAGAATGTATAATTATTTTTGTTAAAAAGTAGTATTTTTTAAATTACTAATTTATTGTTAATGGCATTAATATAGGTTCATTGGGATGTTGATGAAACCGATGAGAAGCAGCGGAAGTATCTGGATGACCTTTTCAAGATGCAGTTTCGGCAATGGAAGTTCGATGTCAAGCGGGATGCAAAGCGTGGGGGAGTTCCTAATGCCCCGAAGGAGGATTGAAGTTTATTTGCTTTTTTTTTTATGAAATAAGATTTATTTGGACGTTATATATGACTTTAATTAATAAATTTATGCTTTATGGATAACTATTAATATTATTTACATTAGTTATAATATGTATTTGATTAATAAATTAGTTTTATTAATTATTTTGGTAATGTTTAATTAGGTTTGAGTTTTTTATTTAGATTAAAATAAAAATTTACATTAGTTAAAAAGAAAACGGAAAAAATTTAAAAATATGCATGTTGCGCAACCAACAGAGTAGTCGTTGTGCAACTTGTTTACATTAATAAATTATAAAGGAAATGAAAAAAATAAGAAAAATATGTAGACTTACACGACTAATAAATACCTTAGTCGCGCAAATATACTTTACGCGACAAACACCAAATTCGTCGCGCAAAATGATTCGTGCAAAAGTAATCTTTATAATGTGGTTTCAGTTGCAGAGGCAGAAACTGCAGAATCCGACTCTGCACCTCTTTCCCCTTCGTTTTTCTTCAATCCATCATCCGTCACTTCCATTTTCTTTCAATTTCATCGTCTAATACTCATTCCATCTTCTTCTCTAGGTTGATCGAGCTATCTCGGTGTGGCTGGAAAGGGGTTTTTTTTTTTTGTTAGGGTAAAAGTATTAATGTAAATTCATACTAACGCCATGAAATTCGTTGTCAATAGGGATATTGTGTGTGATTAGCAATTGGTGGAGAACGATTAGAAGGTATTTTCTTCGTTTTATTTTTTTTAAATATAAAATTAATTAAATTTATGTTTATATTATGTTGTTATGTTTATATTATGTTGTGAAATTATATTTGTATTATGTTGTTAAATTTGTACGTGACGTACAAATATGTGTTGTGATGTACAGAGCTAATTGTAATTAACTTCGTACTTGTTTTTTTTTAGTAAAACTTAGTTTCCCGTTCGAGGATTAGTTGGATTTCACGCATGGATGCGAAAGCATGACTGCGATCCAATTGATTCTTGAATTGTCCCATTATTTGGACAGTTTGGGAATGTACAGTTATGTCACGTAGTTTATGGTGGACATATTAGGTTTCGGTTGTGGGGATTTCGGTGTCATCTATGTTCGTTCTTTGGGTGGCACATAGGTATTTCATATCTACGTTGTCCATCTAAAGAATTGTATCGAGATACTGCCGAAATTCCTCCACGTCAAAATCTAATCTGATGTAGCCGTGAATTACGTGACATAACTTTGCATTCCCGAATGGAATAGGGCCCTTACAGGAGGCATAATGTGACAATATCATTTGTATGAAGTTGTTGTGATTGTTGTACTATTATTGTGGTTGCAGGAATTATGGACAGAATGTGGATACAGAACCCGAATATATGCATGGACGAATACTTGGATGGAATAGAGGATTTTATTGACTTTGCACATAGACACAACCCGGGTGCAACTAGAATCTGGTGTCCTTGTAGGAGGTGTAACAACATGTTAAGGGACACAATTGAAAAGGTTCGATTTCATTTAGTAAGAACTAGAATGGTAGAGACCTATAATACTTGGAACCATCATGGGGAACAATTAGACAATACTTCGTCCAGTGCAGAATTCAAACAATATGAAAAACTATTAAAAAAATGCCAACCAAGAGTTATACCCGGGGTGCGAGAGCTTTTCGGTTCTCACGATCATTGTGGAACTAATGCACGGAAAAATAAAGTATCGTATGTCAAACCAGTGTTTCGATTACTTTTTGAGGGTTTACAAGATAATGCTTCCAAAGGATAATCGTTTGCCGAAAGACCATAGACATGCGCAAAAGGTGTTGAATGGTCTCGGATTGGGTTATGAAAAAATTCACCGCTCGCAAAAAAATTGTATTTTATTCTACAAAGAGAATAAAGCATTGGATAAATGCCATGTATGCAATGAGTCGAGGTTCAAAATGACATCTCAGAATACAACAACTAAGATCCCACAAAAAAATCATGCATTATCTATCTTTGAAACCTAGGTTACAGCTGTTGTATATGTCGATGCATATTGCCACCGACATGAGGTGGCATAAGAAAAAACGGGTAGACCACGATGTGATGAGGCATCCTCCAGATTAGGAGGCATGGAAAGAGTTCGATCGAACATTCCCGAGTTTACTGATGATCCCCATAATGTTAGATTGGGACTTGCCCCTGACGGATTCAATCCGTTCGGGGTTCTAAACCAACACCACAGCACTTAGCCGATTTTCATATTTCCATATAATTTACTGCCATGGAAATGCATGAAAAAGGAATACATGTTGATGACTCTTTAGATAAGTGAGGATCCTAGTAGGTCAATCGATGTTTAATTAAGGCCGTTGATTGATGAGCTAAAGGATTTAAGGACAAACAGTGTGCGCACGTACGATAAGTGTAATGGGAAGATGTTCACTTTGCGGGTAGCAGTTATGTAGACTATGAACGATTTTCCGACATATGCAATGGTTTATGGGTGGAGCACTAGGGGTTAAATGGCATGCCTTGTATGTAAGGATGATGTAACATCTGGTTGGCATGCCCGAAAAGTTTGTTACCTTGATCATCGAAGATGGTTGCCATGAGACCATGAGTGGCGGGAAAAGGATAAAGAGTTCGACAAGAAAACAGAGCCTCGCCTAAAACCTAAAGAATGGTTCGGGGATCAGATTTTGGAACATCTTAACAGTTTGAATTTTGCTCCATTTGGGAAAACAGTGAGTAGGACCAGACCTTCTGCACATATGAACTAGACGCACAAGTCTATGTTTTTTGAGTTCCTGTATTAGACGAAACTAAAATTAGGACACAACCTCGATGTTATGCATGTTGAGAAAAATATATTTGACACATTGGTGGGCACCATTCTAGATATCAAGGGCAAGACAAAGGACACGATCAAAGCTCGTCTTGATTTGGAACGAATGGGAATACAAAGGGGTTTATGGATGAATAGGGACAATGATAAAGCCATAAGCGATCTTGCATTTTTTCATGAAATCAAATCACAAAAAAGAGTTTTTAAAGTTTTTATCGTCTGTAAAGTTTCTCGATGGGTATGCTTCTAATATCGCACGTTGCGTGAATGTTGACGGGGGTAAATTTGTTGGATTAAAGAACCATGATTGTCATGTGGTTATGCAACCCTTACTTCCTGTGGGTATTCGACACCTAAAAAGCCAATCATGTTGTTGTCCAGATTTTTTTTCCCAACTGACGTTAAGAACGTTGTGAAAGATGGACGTTAATCAGTTACGCCATGACATTGCCCAAGTCCTATGCGAGTTTGAGATGATATTTCCTCCAGCTTTCTTCACAAGTATAATCCATGTGATGGTTCACTTGCCGGAAAAGGCATTGCTTGCTAGTCCTGTCAACTATGGCTAGATGTATCCAATAGAAAGATATATAATCCTCATCATTTGTTTATTCATCATTAACTGACGCTTACTAATTTGTATCATATCATTTTATTTTGGCAAGCTTCTCGGCGGTTGGAAAAAAAATGTACGTAAAATGTTTCTTATATTTGTAATGTCAGATTTAGTGTTTGTTATGGCATATGAGTTTTTGTATGTTATGTGAGATATAAAATGTTTGTTATGGTGGATAATTGTTAATAGTTTTTATTAATGTTTGCTTTGGCCTATATATGAAATATGGTGGGAATTATTTTTATATAATTTTTTTTTAATTATTATTAATTAAAAACTGAGACATATTTTTTTTTATTAATATATTTGGTGTCGCTTATGGATGACAGCATAATAATTATTTTATGTATCGAGATGTTATGTAATGTCGGTTAGAACCGACAATAGTTTGAGTATTTTATTTGTTTAACTGTTATGTGATGTTGGTTAGGACCAATAGTAGGTTTGATAGTTTAATTCTTTAATTGTTGCTTGATGTCGGTTAGGACCGCCATCATGTCAGAATTCAGCGTCACTTCTAACCGATGTAAGGTTAGATGTCACTTTTAACCGACGTTGTTGTTCTTTTTTATTTTATATTACTTTGCTTCTTGGTGGCGGATTAAGGGGACTAACCGACGTCAATACCTTTTTCGTGACTCTAGCAATGGTGTCGATTCTCCTATCCGACATTGCACGATTTGATGTCGGATTTTTACCAAAAATCCAACAGTAATTGTGGTTTCTTGTTGGTTTTTCACCGCTAGTGATAGCCTATTTTGTAGTAGTGACAAGGTGAAGCTCAAATGATCAATTATAGAGGCTTGGGCGCAATAATGACAGGGGTGTGAGAAAGGAGAAACTTTTTGTTTTTTCCCAAAGTGCACGACCCTTTGGAGATAGCACATTGGTTTCTACTAAACAATTGTGACAAGACAATGGCATACCAAGATGAGCATGAAGAGATGATGAAGCGAGAAGATCCATCACATTTGTATGCCAAGAAACACTGTGAATTGTTTCCACATTGGTTTCTCGAATATGTAAGTTATAAGTGTTTTGTATTTGACACATATATTGTAGTACTGAATTTTCTCAACCTAACAGGTGTATGTTTTTGTATAATGTTAGGTGAATCAATTGAAAGCATCGAATTCCCCCACTTACAGTGAAGAGTTATATAACTTGGCATTCGGACCGATTTGCGCTGAATTGTTCTCAGGTTTCCATATTAACGGTGTCAAGTTTTTTAGAGCTGCACGAGATGACAAGTTGTGTACGCAAAACAGCAATGTCCATGTCCCAGGTGGAGGCGAAAATACAGACATTGATTTCTATAGCAAACTAACAAGTGTCATGCAATTGCTTTACAAAGATTGATGTCAAGTGATCATGTTTAAGTGTCGATGGTTTGATACAAACCCAAATAGGTAAGGAAGTGCTAAAATCGACCATGACTCACTATCTGTGAATACTAATAGAACTTGGTACAATGGCTACCCTTACATTTTGGCAAACATGGCAAAACAAATTGTGTATCTAGATGACCCTAAAGTCGGGAGAGGTTGGAAAGTTATTCAGAAGATGGATCAGAGGAATGTGTATGCTATACCAGAACAAGTCCCTACTGATGACAATGTCGCTGGCCAATGTTTAGAATCTTCAATGGAAAATGATGCGGAAACACTTCGAGATACAAATCTTATCCAAGAACTGTTTCAGATACAAGGAGTGGCTTCAATTGAAATACCAATCAGTCAATTAAAATTGACCTTGGTAATCTTCCGTGATACGATGCTACAATGGGCCCGAACAACGACGGTGACATACCTATCGAGGAGGAGGAATGGGAGACTGAAAATGATGATAGCGACGATAGTGAAAGTTATTATAGTTCGGATGATGAATAATGCAATTTATTTGTGACTTGCTTTGTAAAACATATTAAATGATATTTTTTGTAATTTATTTATCTTATGTTATAAATAAATTGTTTTTATTTGAATAAATTTAAATTTAAAAAAAATTTGACCTGGGTAAATTAAATTTTCAGCTAATTGCGCACCAAACATGAAGGTATTCGTCGTGCAAATGTTCTTTGCACGACAACTACAATCATTTTCGTCGTGCAAGGAGCTGAAATTTTGACTTTCTGGACGGGCACCAAAATAATTTCGTGAAAATTTGAATTTTTTGTGCGACGAATACCTTTCTATTCGTCGCGTAAGAATCTCGGGATTTAACTAAAATGTCAAACACTCTCCCCTCAGCTCTTCCTATCTGTAAACTCTTTCTTATGCAACCTTTCTCTCATTTCTCCCTCAGACAGCCCTCTCTCTCACCATCTCGCCCTCTCACCCCCTCGCACTCTCTCTTCCTCCTCCGACAACCATCTCTCTCACTCAATCTCTATCACACACTCTCTCTCCAAAGTAATTTTTCAATTTACTTAACTCTAGTAAAGTTAGGAATTAGGGTTCTAGAAAATTTTAGGAATTTGCAATTTTTGTAATTTTAGGATTATTTCATGCTTTGATAATTGCTTTATAATTAGGGTTCTAATCTACTTTGATTTTTATAATTAATTGATTTCTGGTTGCTCTAAATCTAATGCTTTGATAATTGCTTGTTAGGTGTTTGCAATTTTTGTTAATTTCAGCTACTTAATCAGATCATGAACAAGTTCATGATTCATTCATGGGTTTTCCTTAGCAGCTACCTATCCCAGCTGAGTTTGTGCTCGACTTTGTATGTCAATTGTGTGTTCTATAAATAAAAAAAATAAAAATTTTGTGTTATATATGTGGATGGGGAGTTGATGATTCATTCATAGGTTTTCCTTAGCAGTCTTGTTTCGTCGAACTTTAGCATCAATGGCATTACTAAACTCAATTTCACAGTTGGGTTAATTATAACACTTGGTTTTATTTATAAAGTATACACATAATCTGTAGAGTGCAATGACACACCCCGACCTAATATCGAGGCATGCTGGCCATCACGTGAGTGTGACGTAGCCATGTGCACAGTGTGGAAGCAATAATGGTATAAGAAGAGCAAATAAATAAAAACCAACTGACTAAAACACTATATGAGAAAAGGTGAAAGTGTGATATTAAAAGTGACTACACATAACCAGAGCGTAGGTAACCTAAGTGCAGTCCAGCAGGATGAATACTAATTATACAATACCAAAGATGGTCCTACAATAATGATAATATGTCAGAGCTGCCGTGAATTCCTCGTGAGCCACCAACGAGCAATCCTACCTAAAACCTAGAGGGGCGCAAAACAGAAAGTGTGAGTGGGCAAAAATAAAGTTTTACAAAATCATTTCATTTATCAAAAGTAGTAACCTTTTGCCATAAAACCTATATAATTCCCAGAAAATAGCATATACGATTATATCTCAAAATCATATTCAAAATAGCAATCCATCGAATATACCATGTCAAATCTCAGAAGAAATAAGTAAGCCAGGTGCAATAAATCAATATGAAATAGTATGTCAGCCGGAATCACCTAAACTGACCTATACGGCTGGGTCCATAACTCATCAATCAAATTCTGCACACCAGTCGGAACCACCTAATGTGGTCTGTACGACAAGCTAGGTGTAAATAAATACGCTCAAGTGCTATGGTCACGTGAAGGCTGTGTGAAGTATCGCAAGTCACCTACGAGTCGGAACCACCTAAAGTGGTCTGTACGACAGGCTGGCACCTTCCTTGGATCCAAGGTGAGCGTGTGGTGTGGGAGGTGAACGAACATGTGAAGGCTACGCCCTGTCCGCGGGCGGAGCACTAACACCGGGGTGCAGGATAAATAGCTCGAAATACATCTCAGCACTAATATACTCATTACCATCACTACCATCAATATACTCACCTGAAGCTTACCTGAGCATCCACAACGTCGAGCAATAATATATATAACCATACTGATGCACAATTAAACATAGAGAGCATTTGACATGGCATTTCAAATTATCAAACCATTTAATTAAGTTTTCTGGGAAAAATACCAAGTATATAGATATATACTGAAAACCAAAAGCCCACTCACAGATATGTGGAAGGGTCGTAACCCCTGAGCCTTGCTTGACTGCACTCGTCCTCAAGATAGGTCTCACCTATATGCGAAACAACTATTTAAACGTTATTTTGAAGCACATAAACAAAACTAGGTAATAATTTCTCATACTTTGCTCAATTGGGGTATTTGAATATACCACTGTGACCTACTCAACCTCAGGAACATCCCCATATTTTTAGAAAAAAATTCCGACCACTCACGCGCCGGCCAAGGCACGGCCAGACACACAGGCACGTACCTGGCACACTGACGGATTCCCTAACGGCGTTAGGGAATATTCCGTTAAATATTAGAATATACCGCTAAATATACCTTACGCTGTTAGAATATTCCGTCAACTTTGACGGAATATTCGCCTCCTTCTTCCTTGGTTCGCCAGAGTCCGGCGCCGACGCGGCCGCAATCGCCGGTTTTTGGAAAAACTTCTAATCGTCATATCTTCTTCAATTCTTAACCAAAATTCATGAATTTTATACCAAAAGGAAGCTTGAGATGAGAAGAACAAAACCTTACCACTCTTAGGTCCTAAATCCATCGGAAACTCGCTGGAAAAACCCACGATAGTCCGGCCACCTCTGCAACTCACTAACTCGAGCTTCCTGAAGTCCAAAACACTTCAAATTTCTTCCTTAAGCTTCGCAAAGACGTTCTAAGGTTCCCTAGAACCCTAAAACTCGATGAAACCTCCGCGATCACGACGGGGTCACTGTGCACCTCATCGGGGTTTTGTATAACTCGAGTTCTACGAGTTCTCACGTCGAACCAAGGATATAAATGAACTCTTGAGCTCACAAGGAACACGAAAACCACCTCCTCGATGTCGATCTGTGCATGAAAAGGTTGGTTGATGGATGATCCGTAAAATTGTACAGAAAGTGGATAGAAGCCGAGGGAGAAAGAGAGAGAGAGAGAGAGTCAACGTGAGAGTGGTATGGGTATGTGTGTGTGGTCTAGCTTTGGGCTACCAAACAACAACAAAAACTATTAACTTTAAGTTCCAAAAACTTAGGAATAAACTAGATTGGTCCAAAACCTAAGCTTAAACCACACCACCACGCAATATACTCAACGTCCAAGGGTATAATAGAAATTTCCACGCTCTTGATGATAAAATAATATATACATTCAGGACGGGCTGTCACAACCTACCCCCTTAAGAAAATTTCGTCCCCGAAATTCCTTACAATAAAGTACAACCACTAATAACCATAAAATATGCGTGGATACATTTCCTTTATACGATCCTCTGTCTCCCAGGTAGCCTCTTCCATTGAATGATTCCTCCACAAAACTTTCACTAAGTGCAGTCTTATTCCTCATAACCTTATCTTTCCAATTCAAAATCATCACTGGCTCCTCATCATAAGTCAAATATGGAT
The DNA here is from genome assembly GCA_035220775.1 of Malus fusca. Lineage (NCBI taxonomy): Eukaryota > Viridiplantae > Streptophyta > Magnoliopsida > Rosales > Rosaceae > Malus > Malus fusca. The sequence goes on along the minus strand of CM069066.1, from coordinate 14,957,141 downwards.
TAATTTCCAATGGTTGAGGAGGTATCACATGCGATGGATCAGAAACATAATGACGAAGCATAGAAACATGGAACACATCGTGCACTTTAGACAACTCTTGAGGCAACTCGAGCCTGTAAGCAACCTCACCGACTCGCTCAGTGATCTGATACAATCTGATGTACCTAGGACTTAGCTTACCTTTTTTTCTGAACCGCACTACACCTCTCCACGGCCGCTTTCAGGTTAGATTTAATTACCTGAGTATTCTAAGTAGTCTCCTCTACAATCTTAAGGCCTACTAAAACTCTTTCACCAACCTCTAACCAACACAAAGGAATACTACAAGACTTGCCATAAAGTGCCTCAAATGGTGACATGCCAATACTCGAATGGTAGCTATTGTTATATGCAAACTCCATCAAATCTAACCGTTGATGCCATGCATCACCAAACTGCAATACCGAAGATCTCAGCATATCTTCCAACATCTGAATAGTCCTCTCAGAGTGCCTGTTTGTCTGAGGATGATATGACGTACTATAAGGTAACCTCGAACCAAGAGCCTCCTGAAATGCTACCCAGAATTTAGAAGTAAATCTAAGATCCCGATCCGAGATAATACTAACCGGAACTCCATGATACTTAACAATTTTCGATAAGAATAATTCAGCTAATCGGCTTAAAGAATATTTCTCCCTCACAGGAATAAAATGTGTTGACTTAGTAAGCCGATCCATTATCACCCAAATACCATCATAACCATTTTGTGTACGACGAAGCTTGTACATAAAATCCATAGTAATATCTTCCCACTTCCATTGTGGCACGGGAAGTGGTTGCATCAATCCAAATGGCTTTTTCCTCTCAGCTTTGACTTGCTGACAAATGGCACACCTACTCATGTACTCAGCAATTTCTCTTTTCATACCCGGCCAATAATAAAATGGTCTAATAGTATGATACATTTTAGTACCTTCAGGATGCATTGCATATGCCGATACATGCGCTTCATCAAGAATTTCTTTCTTTAAATCCGCATTATTCGGCACATGCATTCTTCCTTCCTGCATAAGCATGCCATTCAATTCTCTAATCCTTAGATCTTTCTTTTTCCCATCATTTCTTGCTTGAATTAATTATTAGGTTTCCTCGTCATTCAACTGAGCCTCGAGCACTCAATCAATTAAAATTGGTCTAACCTGGAAATTAGCAAGTAAAGCTTTCTGTCGATCTTCCACCCCTAACTTCACTCTAGTGGACCTCAAATCTGCAAGAAGAGGAACATGACAAGCGTACAAAGCATTAATTCTCGCTTGAGGCTTCCTACTAAGTGCATCTGCCACCATATTTGCACTACCAAGGTAATAATCAATTGTGCAATCATAATCACTGAGCAACTCTATCCATCTTCGTTGTTGAAGATTAAGATCCCTCTGAGTGAAAAGATACTGAAGACTCTTATGATCTGTAAAAATCTTACATTTGTCACCATAAAGATAATGTCTCCAAATCTTCAAGGCAACGACAATAGGTGCTAATTCAAGATCATGAGTAGGATAATTCATCTCATGAGGCTTCAACTGACGCGAAGCATAAGCAATCACCCTACCATGCTGCATCAACACACATCTCAGACCATTCAAGGAAGCATCATTGTAGATCTCAAAATTACCACTATCATCAGGAAGCGTCAAAACATGTGCATGAGTGAAACAATATTTCAACTTCTGAAAACTCTGCTCACAGTTATCATCCCACTCAAACTTAACATCTTTCCTGGTCAACCTCGTCAATGGTAATGCAATAACTGAAAAATCTTTAACAAATCGTCGATAATAACTTGCTAGGCCAACAAAACTCCGTACCTCAGTGACGGTTCGTGCTAGCTCCCAATTCTCAACAACTGCTACCTTTTTGAGGATCCACCTGAATACCTTAAGCAAATATGACATGTCCCAAAAATGCCACTTGATCTAGCCAAAATTGGCACTTGCTAAACTTGGCATACAACTGGTGGTCCCTCAATTTCTTCAATGCCAAAGTAAGATGTCGAACATGCTCTGATTTCGACTTAGAGTACACCAGAATATCATCAATAAAGACAATGACAAACCTGCCTAGATATTGCTGGAATACTCGATTCATCAAGTCCATAAAAGTTGCAGGTGCGTTAGTCAACCCAAATCGCATCACAAGAAACTCATAATGACCATATCGAATCCTAAAAGCTATCTTAGGGACATCCTCACTTCTGATCTTCAATTGATAATAACCAGACCTCAAATCAATCTTAGAAAACACACAGGCACCTCGAAGCTGATCAAATAAATCATCTATACGCGGCAATGGATAACGGTTTTTAATCGTTACCCGATTTAATTGCCTATAATCAATACATAGCCTTAAAGTCCCGTCTTTCTTCCTCATAAATAAAATTGGAGCTCCCCAAGGTGAAGTACTAGGCTGAATAAAACCTTTATCAACTAATTCCTGCAACTGAATCTTCAATTCCCTCAATTCAGCAAGAGTCATTTGATAAGGAGTCAAAGATATAGCATCTGTACCTGGAAGAAAATCAATGGTGAACTCCACGTCTCGGTCTGATGGCAATCCAGGTAAATCATCAAGGAATACGTCAGGAAAATGCCTGACCACTCGAACATTCTCCATACTAGTAGGAGTATTATCATTCAACACCACATGAGCCAAATATCCCTGACAACCTTTTTCTAACAATCTTTTAGCCCTTATGGCAGAAATAACACCATGCCTCACCCCACTACACTCGCCCACAAATATAACCTCAGGCAATCCAGGACGATGGAAAGTAATTGTTTTTCCGTAACAATCTATATTGGCATGATTATAATGTAACCAATATGTGCCCAAAATAACATCAAAATCAACAATATCTAACAGGATAAGGTTAGCTGGCATAACAACATCATCCACTAACACGGGACATCTTGGATAAACACAACTAACATAACATATCTCTCATCTAGGCATAGCAAACTCTAAATCATACCTTATAGGTGTAGGGTGAGGTTGAGTCAATTGAGCGAACGTATGAGAAATAACAGAATGCGTAGCACCAATCATTTAATACTCTAGCAAAATGACCAAGAATATTCAACGTACCTATGATCAAATCAGGATTATTCTGAGCATCCTGCAGTGTCAGGTGGTGAATACGTCCTTGAGCCTGATGTCGGCCTCCACGACCTTTGCTAGTCTGACCACTACGACCTTGCACATTACACCCCTGAACTGGCTGGTTGGGCTGCCTCGATGATCCTGCACTGCTAGAATCAACCTCCACGTATTGGGACTGTCCTCCAGGGTACCATTGTGATCCATCAACTGAATATGGCAGATATGGCATATAACCTCCTGAATACTGGGGGTAACCACTATGCTGATACGGGTCTTGGGGATACTGATACTGCCCTACAGAATAAGGAGCTACATCGCCCTGATAATGATAAGCACCTCCACGACCCGTCTGGGCATAACCACTAGGTCCTGAAACTTGCTGGGTCGGCCTTGAGGGTGGTAAGGAAGGTTGCTGGGGACTCTGCTGATTATGAAGACAATGCATAGCCCTATGCTCCATTTGCCCACAAGTAAAACATCATCTACTACCTTGCCTGCACTCCCCAAAATGTCGGTTATTACATCTACGACAAAACGGACTACCAGAACCATCAAAATTTCTCTGCCTCTGAAAACGAGGACCTCTTGAAAATCTACCACCTCTTATCTGACCAGTGGAACTCATACCTCTGCTAGAAGAACTAGAACTAGGGCCACTCCTCTTAAAACTTTGGATCTTACGAGGTCTCTGAGATGATTGACCCTTACCTTTATCATCTTTCTTCTAATTTCCATCATTTTCTTTCTCCTCACTCTCACTAGGCATATTCTCTGAATCTTCAATCCACAGCAGAATCTCATAAAACTCCTGGTAAGTAGCACAAGGAGTCATGGTCGCCATAGAACGCCATTGTTTTCGAGTACACAATCTAAAACGACGAAGCATCTCAACCGGATTAGCAGCAACCTTCGGATCATAGCGAGACAAATCAGTAAACCTCATGTAGTACTCATTAGCTGTCATCTTTCCCTGCTTTAGGTGCGTGAATTCTTGCTTCTTGCGATCTATATACTCTGGAGGAATAAATCTTTTCTGAAATAACTGCTTAAAAACTTCCCAATCAGCAGCTTCTTGATGTGAAAATTAACTTGACACACAAATTAAACCCTATTGTTAACAATTGTAGTAAAGATGTAAGTAGGGATCGTTCTAAACCGGGGATTAACTAGGGATGCTAATCAACACAAATAAGACTTAAAAACGCTAAATTAGACTCTATAGACTCAAAACGGACTCAAAACACTCAAAACAGCAACAAATAATCAAAAAGACTCAATTCTAGACCTAACAAGTGATTTTTACGAAAATAAACTTAACTTGACTCAAAAGATTAAAAGAAAACAGATTATGACTCAACTAACAAGACTCGATGAAAGGGGAATTGTTTTTGACAAATTTAAAACTTAAAACAGAAACTTTGCATAAAACACTTTATAAAAACGAATTTGGTGAATTGTAAAGGGTGAAAGGCTAGTTAGAGGGTCCTTCTCCACACATGACATATGCATACAAACCAATTTCCAGTTATTATTCCTTTAGACTATGAATGACGACACCCCAAGTTAACCGTGATAGCACAAATTAACCATTAGATTTTCCTTAATTCATTGAATTAGCTGGAATATGCATCGCAACCAAATTATCCTTATCAAGTTCCCTAACTATGAAAAGCATGTTAGAAAGACATATCAAAGGTCATTATGTTCTTTGAAAACCATTAGCATTGACGAGTCATTCATAATTATGAAAAGCATGATACTCCTGCCTAGGATTTACTTAACACAATCATGACTAGTGACTTTTACTACTTGTGAATATAAGTTCATAACGATTAGGTGAAACTCCCTTATACTCTAGCATCAAGTTCATGCATGCAAATTAAGTATGCATCCTCAATCAACATACATAAACAAGTTTTGATAACTCAGATAAGAAAATCACATTCAAGACTCAAGAAACAATAACTGGAAGTAATCAATTCATATAAAACATATAATCATGGCTTCGAATTCACCTCTAACTAAAAAGAAATTAGTTCCACATGTTCATAATAATTGAAAAGCAAAGTAAAATAAACATGGAAACGAAACAAGGGAAGGAAGAACTTTGAAAATCTCCAATGGTTGCAAGTGACTTGCGGCACAACCCTTGGATGGTGGCACGGCAAAAATCTCCTCTTCTTTTTCCCTTCCTTGCTGCGGCACTTGATGAATTTCTGTGAATTGGTGTGAATTGTGGTGTAGAATTATATGGGGGTGGTGGTCGAAATTGTGGCTGAAAACATGTATTTATAGGCTAGGGTTTTGCGGCACAAGGCTTAGGCCTCAAGAAAAGGGTCACAACCTTATTAATTTCTGAAAAGGCTTTGCAATCCAAATCCACAAGGAAAAAGGGTAAGGAAGTGCGGCAGGAATTGGATGGAAAGGGAATGGAGTGCAAGGCAAGGCAAAGGCCTTCTAGAAGGAAGGAGGCGCCATGTTTTTAGGGTTTCTAGAAGCAATATGTTTTATGGCAGAAATTGGGACTTCTAGAAGGGGAATAAGTGCCACCTTTCTAGGGATTCTAGAAAGGGTGGTGCGGCATATGTTTAGGGACAGGGATAAGCCTTCTAGAAGGATATTTGTGCAGGTTTCTAGAAAGAACAAGGGGGAAGGATGCGGCACCTTTTTAGAGACATGTTGTGGCTTCTAGAACCAAGTATTTAGGTCCCCTTGCAGCTGATTACTCATCTTCCAAGACTTGAACTAATTTCTCCATCTCTTTAGCACACTCCTAGCTTCATTTGATCTTCAAAAACATCCATTCCTTGTGCTCCACATGCATGCAATCCAATCCAATCCAGCCCAAAATTGCTCTAAAATGCTCCAAAATGCACTTTCTTGCTAACTTTGCCAATTAGACCTACAAACACACGAAAATAGCTTAAATCCCTATAATAAACACAAACTAACTATGAAAATGCAAGAAAACAAGCTAACAAAGTCGCATAAATATGCTCCTATCACTTCCTCTGGTGATAACTGATAAGACTCTTGTCTCTACCAAGATGCAGCTTTCGGACCTAGAAACCAGGTAGTCGTCTCGACCCACCTATCAGGAGGAAGACTCCCCTGACTCTACATCGCTCGGAAAGTCTTCTCAATATGATTGAGCCACCGCTCTGCTCCTTCATGTCCTTCATTACCCATGAAATGATTCAACTTCAGATTATACACAGTCTCCAGAAGTGTCTTTTGGGGAGGATGAAGCGAAGGCTGAATAGCATTACCTATAGCTTCCCTTAACTAAGCAATATTAGGAAAACTAAGCTCAGCTAAAGGACATAGCTCTCTACGAGGCAGCATAGTTCTGACAGAAGACACCAAGATAATTAGAACATTCACAAGATATGCAAGACTGCGAAACCTAGGCTCTGATACCAAACTGACACACCCCGAACTAATATCGAGGCATGCTGGCCGTCACGTGAGGGTGACGTAGCCATGTGCATAGTGCGGAAGCAATAATGATATAAAAGAGCGAATAAATAAAAACTAACTGACTAAAACACTAGATGAGATAAGGTGAAAGTATGATAGTAAAAGTGACTACACATAACCAGAGCGTAGGTAACCTAAGTGCAGTCCAGCAAGATGAATACTAATTATACAATACCAAATATGGTCCTACAATAGTGATAATTTGTCAGAGCTGCCGTGAATTCCTCGTGAGCCACAAACGAGCACTCCTACCTAAAACCTGGAGGGGCGCAAAATAGAAAGTGTGAGTGGGCAAAAACAAAGCTTTTTAAAATCATTTCATTTATCAAAAGTAGTAACCCCTCGCCGTAAAACCTGTATAATTCCCAGAAAATAGCATATACAATTATATCTCAAAATCATATTCAAAATAGCAAACCATTGAATATACCATGTCAAATCTCAGAAGAAATAAGTAAGCCAGGTGCAATAAATCAATATGAAATAGTATGCCAGCCGGAGTCACCTAAAGTGACCTGTATGGCTGGGTCCACAACTCATCAATCAAATTCTGCACACCAGTCGGAACCACCTAATGTGGTCTGTACGACAGGCTAGGTGTAAATAAATACGCTCAAGTGCTATAGTCACGTGAAGGCTGTGCGAAGTATCGCAAGTCGCCTACGAGTCGGAACCACCTAAAGTGGTATGTACGATAGGCTGGCATCTGCCTTGGATCCAAGGTGAGCGTGTGGTGTGGGAGGTGAATGATCACGTGAAGGCTAGGCCCTATCTTCAGGCGGAGCACTAACACCGGGGTGCAGGATAAATAGCTCGAAATACATCTCAGCACTAATATACTCATTACCATCACTACCATCAATATACTCACCTGAAGCTTACCTGAGCGTCCACAGCGTCGAGCAACAATATATATAACCATACTAATGCACAATTAAACATAGAGAGGCCCTATCTTCAGGCGGAGCACTAACACCGGGGTGCAGGATAAATAGCTCGAAATACATCTCAGCACTAATATACTCATTACCATCACTACCATCAATATACTCACCTGAAGCTTACCTGAGCGTCCACAGCGTCGAGCAACAATATATATAACCATACTAATGCACAATTAAACATAGAGAGCATTTGATATGGCATTTCAAAGTATCAAACCATTTAATTAAGCTTTCTGGGAAAAATACCAAGTATATAGATATATACTGAAAACCAAAAGCCCACTCACAGATATGTGGAAGGGTCGTAACCCCCGAGCCTTGCTTGACTGCGCTTGTCCTCAGGATAGGTCTCACCTATATGCGAAACAACTATTTAAACGTTATTTTTAAGCACATAAACAAAACTAGGTTATAACTTCTCATACTTTGCTCAATTGGGGTATTTGAATATACCACTGTGACCTACTCAACCTTAGGAACATCCCCATATTTGTAGAAAATTTTCCGACCACTGACGCGCCGTCACGCGCCGTCACGCGCCAACCAAGGCACGTGCCTGGCACATTGACGGATTCCCTAACGGCGTTAGGGAATATTCCGTTAAATATTAGAATATACCACTAAATATACCTTACTTCGTTAGAATATTCCATCAACTTTGACGGAATATTCGCCTCCTTCTTCCTTGGTTGGCGGGAGTCCGACGCCGCTGCGATCGCCGGTTTCTGGAAAAACTTCTAATCGTCATATCTTTTTCAATTCGTAACCAAAATTCACGAATTTTATACCAAAATGAAGCTTGAGATGAGACGAACAAAACCTTACAACTCTTAGGTCCTAAATCCACCAGAAACTCACCGGAAAAAACCCACGATAGTCCGACCACCTCTGCAACTCACTAACTCGAGCTTCCTGACGTCCAAAACACTTCAAATTTCTTCCCTAAGCTTCGGAAAGACATTCTAAGGCTCCCTGGCACCCTAAAACTCGATGAAACATCCGCGATCACGATGGGGTCACTGTGCACCTCATCGGGGTTTTGTATAACTCGAGTTCTACGAGTTCTCACGTCGAACCAAGGATATAAGGTACCGTTTGGTACGTGGGACGGGACAGGACGGAATGGGACGACCCGTTCTGTCCCACGTTTGGTGAGCCTAAAAACTGTGGAACGGGTTGTCCCATGGGACGAAATTTGGCTGATTTTTCGTTCCACCTCTTCCCCTTGGAACGACCCGTTCCACATTCGTGGAACACAAATTTATAACATTTTATGACAAAATTTCTCCTTATCTTTTTCAATATTTACATCATCTGTTTCGTCCCGTCCTGTTCCGTCCCGTCCTGTCCCGTTCCGTCTCGTCTGCATACCAAACGGTACCTAAATGAACTCCTGAACTCACAAGGAACACGAAAACTACCTCCTCAACGTCGATCTGTGCATGAAAAGGTAGGTTGAGGGATGATCCGTACAATTGTACGGAAAATGGTTGGAAGCCGAGAGAGAAGGAGAGAGAGAGAGAGAGTCAACGGGAGAGTGGTATTGGTGTGTGTGTGTGGTCCAGCTTTGGGCTACCAAACAACAACAAAAACTATTAACTTTAAGTTCCAAAAACTTAGGAATAAACTAGATTGGTCCAAAACCTAAGCTTAAACCACACCACCACACAATATACTCAACGTCCAAGGGTATAATAGAAATTTCCACGCTCTCGAGGATAAAATAATATATACATTCGGGACAAGCTGTCACATGCAAGGTTTTATGTATATAAGGAGCATTTACGCTACGTGTGACAGTTATATGTCTGATGGGTTGCTAGTTGTTAAGGTGCAGCTCTTCTTTGTTCTTTTCGCTCATATAGTCGCCCAACATTACCTGTTGAGAGTCAAGTGTCAACTATGCCATTAGCTTTGACACAAACTTGTTCCCAACCACCATTGCAGCCTTGTACGTGTGGTGTTATAGAACATGTCTTCTAAGTTAATATAACTTGTTTTTCATGGTAGGAGGGAGAGGGTAGTATTACAAATTCAGTTATGAAAATAAACTCTTGAAATAAAAAATAAAATAAAAACTTAACGAGAAACTTGTACCTCAAGTGGATAAGCATTTATTTTATATATGAGATTGTATGCCCAATTCATCCCTCTTGCAATATCGATCAAATTAAAAATAAAAAAATAAAAAAGCTTTTTGGTTTGGGCTGCTACTAGAAAAACATCTTGAAGATAGCATAAAAGTTCACACATGTAATCTTACGGTTGATCGGACACAATATATGCTATTTATTTATATACTAAAACACACGATTAAAATTCGTAGGACTCATGTAGATACATCATCAAACTCACAAAAATAAAAACCTTTGTTCTTATAAATAGTGTAGAGAAGATGTTACCTTAAATAATGATCTAATTAGCCTTTATTTGCCGTTTCAGTTGCAAAATATATGTGTGTGTATTATGGATCTTTATATGAACACAATGAGCTGAATTGGTGAAATAAGTCCTTAAAGTGGGCGGTCTAAAATCCTATCCTATGGCTTGCACTTTTGACCAATTGGATTCGAAATATACCTATGTGGATTAATTTATTAATCCATAGTTTTTACTTTATGCTTTGGTTCCAAATAAAGGAAGTTCTTGATTGTTACTACCATAATCCCCATTTGTACATGGGTGGTAGGAATGTCCTTGATTGAGACTATTTAGTATAAAATTACTGGAGGCTAAGATCTTATTAGTGTATCTCATTTTACTTAATTGGAGCTTTCTTGAATAATCCCCTTTGGATACTATTAAACTTTATTATGTTAATTTTTGGAAAGGTGTATTATCTAATAAGAAAGAAAGGGGTGTAAATTTCTTGATGAATGCCTCTGAAGGGTGTAACAGCTTTCAGTAACGTGGCTCCCCTTTTATTTAGTTATTTTTTGTGTTCCTTCGGTTCTTGATATGCTCCTTGAAACTTTAATATGAAGAATGGCATAAATGTTATTTCAGTAAGTTGTGTGTTCTTACTAGAATCAGCAATCATGTTGTACTTGTAATGTTTTGGAGAGACGATCCTGGTTGTTATTGGAAAATATGGAGTGACTGTGGAATGTGGGTATTGGAATTGAATTTATTTGTTATTTCAGCTTACCCAAACGAGTATATGCACTGTCTGAAGTTATATATAACACATATAGTAGTTTGCATTTGTGGCAACACTAAGACACCGAGTGCATTTCCTTCAAGCTAATCGACATTATATTTTTGAAAGAAAAAAATCGTCTGTGCATTGGTATTTTGAGCAGCCCTGAAACCATATCATTTGTGAATTGGATTGAATTTCCAAATGTTGCTGCTGCCGTATCACAACATATATATACATTGAATTTTTTTTCTAATTGTGCAGATGTCGCATCTTATTAGAAGTCGTAAAGCGGTAACGACTGCACCCCATTCGATTCTCCCGCCTCCTACTTCAGCCGCCACTGCTCCAGCAGAAATGGACCCCAGGCCGGTTAATCTGTTTGATCCGGTTGGTCCCCGGGTCTCCCAGGCACCGGCGTCATCAGCCTCTTCAATGGCATTACCTGTTACCGCCAAGCATGGTCACCGCCGCCCCCGCACGCCCAACACAACATCGGCATCCACTATTAATGCCTCGGGGTCACAACCAAGTAAAAATAACTCTCTTTATTTCCTTGTGAATTTAGTTATTCATATATTAAGTTCAATCAAAATTGTTACATACTGCAATTGTGCGTTTCGTCCAAATTTGGCTTATTCAATTGTTGTGATTGTTGTTGGATATCATATATTATTCATTACAATGTCCAGGGTTTGGGAAATGTTATAACTTTAGGGGAGGTTCTACCGAAATTTTGGTATAACTTGTAGTTTTTTTTACTTTTTTTTTTTTTTCATCGAAGAAAAATACCCGGGCACCTTGTCGCCAATTGAAGACGGTGAAGGTCACCCGGGTGACCAACGAACGTATCACAATCGGATACGACGATCGGCATTGGGCTACACCAACGGCGGAATAGCATAGCGCATTGGCCCACGACATTGGTCACATCGTTCAGACCTATTGCTCTATGCGATGGAAGTCTTGGAAAACGATGCCAAACCAGGTAAGGACTAAGGTGCGCGATTATTTGTCAGTAAGTATCCTGACTTTTAAATGCTTTTCCTTTAAAGTTTATAAATTTATATTAATTAATGTTTGTAATTAATTTGTTACATTGTAGACGAACTACAATTTCGACGACATTAATGACAATATGTTGGCGTACGTCAACATGCTCTTCGCTGAATGGTACAAGCAGTGGAAGAGCAACATGCACCAATATTTTCAGACAATTGATGACCGCAGGTCGCTCTTCAGGAAGGTTGCCCGAAGGAGTTTAAGGACCGGGAAGAAAATTGGGTGTGGTTATGCAGTCATTTTCAGGAGCCCGGCTATGTGGTACGTTTTTTATATTAAGTCTAAAAGTATTATACGTTTCTTACTAATGTTTATTGATTTTTTTATACTTCATTTAAATAACAACTAATACGTTTATTTTGTGTATAACAGAAGAAGGCGAAAGCCAACAATATCAATCGGGAGAAGAAGACTCTTCTCCACCATTCGGGTTCGAGGCCCTTCTCATATGGAATGGAGACGTGGCGGCAAGTAATAATAAAGCTTTTCATATTCAATTTTTAATATGTCAGTAATATTAATATTTTTTCGTATTAACATTGTTCTTATCTTGTTCTATTCAGGGGGGTTCAAAATTCCCAAAGATCGATGTCTTTACAAAAGTTTATGTTCAACCCAAGGATGAGTTGGCCGAGTCCCTTCATGTAAGTATTCTTCAATTGTAATTACTATCTTACGCATTCAAGTATCATGGTTATTATTTCAATGTTATTATTAATATTTCATGTTATATTACACATGTAACGATGATGGAGAAGAGGCAGTATGTTCTTTAGGAGTCTGTCTCCCAGCTTCCTCCCGAGACTTCGATCGAGTCCGTGGATCCCCCCGAGGATGTGGGGTTTCAAATCTTTACAGACACCTTGGATCAGACTCTCGGGCAGAGGCTGGGTACATATTGTAAGGGGATGGGGAATGCCCGAAGGTGGGAACCTAGAGCCTCTTCATCCTCGCAGTCGAATGGCGAGGTGGCAACTTTGATAGAAGAGGTGGCCGACCTTAGGACTGAGCTCGCCTCGTATAAAAGTCAGATGTCACTGATCGTAAAGGCCCTTAGTGAGTCCGGCATTCGTCTCCCGGATATTCGTACCCCGTCGACGTCTGAGCCCCTCTAACCCGAGCATGCCCAGAACTCTGCCCCTTCGACCTCTGAGCCCGTCCTCATCCTCAAGGCCTTCTTGCCCCAAGCTTTCCAGCCGCTTGTGAACGATGACCCTGTAGATTATTCCACATTCTTTTCTTAGTTTTTTACAACCTTACTTTTAAAAAAAAAATCCTTGTAAGTACATTTTCTTTTTATTTTAAATAAATTATTTTTCTCTTCATTACATATTTTTATTGCAATTTAATTTCATTATTTTATTACAAAATTAAAATCAGAACAAAAAATAAATTTAAAAAATATATATATATTATTTTTTGCGCGACGAATACCTTCGTCTTGCATAATTTTTTGCGACGAATCCATTTTCGTCGCACAAGAATAACAATCGTCGCGCAAAGTTCTTAGAGACAAAGATTAGTCATCCCATGTATGTATCATGACGACTGCTACTCGTATCCCAGTATTTTGTGCGACGAAGATCTCCGTTCCTAAACATTTGCTGCAACAAAGGCAAAACTGTCGAGCCTTCTTCTCCGCGACCAATGTATTTATTCGTCGCGCAAGTCTTTCTTCACGATATTTGCACGACGGATTCTGCACAATGAAGTTTTCATCGATTTGACGTTTGTGAGATGTGGATAAGCTTTGCGCGACCAATTTGTTTCGTCGCGCTAAATGTTAAACATAGTAGTGAAGGCTGTATGGTTTCGAAGTAGCTAATCTAGGTTTGTTATTGGTTTGATAGTTATGCAAGATTAAGGAGGCTTATTGGAAGGCTCAAGATGAAAGGAAGGCTTATCCCTAAAGAACTAGGGTTTCCTGCACTTAGAGAAATTTTGTTTCGCGTGGTGCATTCTTGCCCTTGTCGTTCTTCTTCCCCCCACATTGTTATGTCTCCCCTCTGACAGCATATTGATGCCTTGTATTAATAGAAGCAAAGATCATTCCATGCTCCAGTTGGGGAATCTCTTGGTTTCTTCTCCTCTTCCAAATCAGCTAAGTCTTCATTCATATTTTCATGGCTACAACTACAGGTTTCCTTTTTGGTATAACGATGTAAAGGGTAGGAGCCCCGTGAAGCCTATTTAAGCACACTGCCCAAATTTCTTCTTTGCTGAACCAAGTCCCACAACACCTTTCTTGGACCAAGTTCCACAACATGCGTCCAACTTTAGTAACGCTTATTCCTGCTTTTTGTCTTCTTTTTCCTGTGTGGGCTTCTTTCTGCACAATAAAAAAAGCGCACGAGTCTAGATAAACATGTGGTTTGATTCTGATTTGGTTAGCTCGGCTTTGGGTTTTGGTTGTTTCCTAAGTATCCTAGTTGGTTTGCAAGGGTAAAGTTAAACATGTTCTCTTTCAAGCCTTCCCACGTGAAGCCAAAATCATAGGCTTGGACTTTTGGTGCTCCCAAGCAGCCCAAAAGTCTTCCAAAATTCTAATTCCACGTAAGCTTAGTGAAGTTATGTGACCATTCACACCAAAAATCACTCGGCAAGGCTTGGGCTCATTTAAGTGTGTCGCATGCTTGGCGTGACTCGTATTATAATATTAACGTATTAATATCATAGTACGGCTTGGCATGGTAGATATGCGTGATTTGCATGAGCTTAGCGTCTAATAAACTATTATTTTACTGACATGACATTATCGTAAAATGACATATTCTCCGCTTCGTACTTTATGCATGAATTTAAACTTGGCTTGTGACGCTTCCACAACGGTTAGACTTTGAGACATGGTTGGGCTTGTAGATGATATTTTGGACCCCCAACACAATAAAATAGTGAGATTAAGTGAATCACCATCATTTTAATGTGGTGAAAAAAAAATAGGGAACTGTTATTTACACTCCAAAAATCTCATTCTACACTCCTCACAAGTGTATTTTTCTTGGCTTTTTTTATTAACACACCACATAATGTTGAATACACCCCACATTGAAATTTAATATTAAAGGACTTATATACCCTATTATGCAATGACAATTTCGACCTTATAAGATTTTAAAAAAAATAAGAAATTTCTAAATACACACCGAATCACTTTTAAAGTATATTTATCTTCAATTCTCAAAACCCCTTTCACCCTCCATTGTAAAATAAAATTCTAACCAATGAAACTAATATGTTGATTGAGAATTTTTTATTTTTTTTACGAATGAAACACGAAATCGATGTTTCAGAAATTTCTCATGAGATAAGACTCCATATTTTTCATTTTTTTAGTGATTTCAGTGACATCTCCCTATATAAAGTGAGAGGTTAGTCTTTCGACAGAGATAATTTAGGGTAGGATCAAATTCGTTTGATGAACGATGAAACTTTAAGTATTCCGAATTTGTGAATTACAAATACTTGCATGCGATTCCTAGGAAACCATAATATTTTGTTGTGTGTTCAAGCTCTTAAAAGGAATTTAAGGTTTTATGTCATATCATTCCAAGTGCCTGCAGTCATGGGTTGTATCTGCACCATGGTCATGCAAAACCCTCCCAACAATTTCAAGAGAAAATAATCAGCATAAGATATTTGTGATTATTTTTCTCCTTCTTTTCCCTTTTTATTGGGTTTTCTCATAACCTCCATATTTTATGCATGGTATTTTCATGCATTCTCATTTTTGTGATTCGAAACGAAATTGTAGAAGTCCGAGTTATCTGAATATATGAACGAGGAAGTCTTCTGTAGTGAGTCTTTATATGCAGTGAGTATTTTGTAGTCAAAACCCTTGACAGTAGAACACTTTGAGATGCAGACACCAGTTTGCTCCTTAACTTCTTATATCTCTGAGTTGATCGTTTGATGACCTAATTTAGAATGCCGATCAATTCCTACCAGTCATCAAACCTTAGTTGCTCAGAGAGGGTTTTACTCCCAAGTCAAATTAGTTTACAATAATTAAAAATGAGTATTATAAGATGTGAAGGATGTGGGGTGTATGTAGAAAATATAAGGTGTGTGTTGAGAATGTGGGGTATGAGGGTGTTATGAGAAATGATGTGGGATGCATTAAGATAATTGTTAATTAAAAAAGCAAATATGGGGGTGTATTAAGTTTGTGGGGTGTATTCAATAATATGTGGGGTGCTAATATAATAAGCATTTTTCTTTCTAATTATAGAAAATTTGGAATGCAAAATGAGATTTTTAGAATGTCAATAACAATTCCCTAAAAATATTTTCAATTTAAAATACCGAAGCTGAAATCAGGCAGACACTATCGGACAAGGATTGTCTGCCCTCCTTGTTCCCGTGCCCTCCCGTGCCCTCCTGATTTGTGTGGTCACGGTTAAGCCACGCCAACATTTTATATTGTTTTTTTATAGATATAATAAGACAAAAATGAATAGTAATATAAAATGTTGACGTGGCTTAACCGTGACTACACAAACAGGAAGACATGGGAGGGCACGGGAACAAGGAGCGCAGACAATCCTTGTCCGACACTATCAACGCACACAAAATCCCAATCAGGCAATCACCAATCAACCTATGACTAATCACATAGTTTGGTTCACCCAAACGACACGTAAATATCCTTTTTATTATAATTAGCCGAGTAGGAAAGTGTGTCGTATTCATGACTGGGGTTCTCTTGTTGCCTCGTGGAAAACTTATGGCGGGCTGTGATTGGCGGACGGTGACAGCCCCGCCAATTGTACGTTGAGCTGCTTGGAAGGTGGCGGATGCTCCACGGAACCCAGACCACGTCTCACTGAATTCCTTGAGTTGGACACGTGTCCACTAGGCAACCACTCACCAACTGTTTAGATATTTTGGTCCTTAAAAAATAAAAATTATTTGCTCACCCTCTTTTCCATCGCGTGACCCACACACTCTTGTAGCATCATGATTCATTAGTGCCGATATGTCTGCTAGATAATGTTAAAGAAATTAAAATTTTAAATTAAACTTGCAAGTCAAATGATATGTTTTAAGAAATATTAATCAACGGTTAAGTAATAATCTAATCATCAACAAATACATTATTTAGTTTGCAAATTTGATCTCTCTAATATTCTTCATGCCCCTATGTTTAGACAAATGTACATACAGCTTGGGCTTGAAGTTGCACACACGTCCGCATGTGTTTTTGGGACTGCCGGTTAACAACTGGGTTTTCATTGGGAAACCAGCACTGAAAAGCATAAGTTCCTATGTGGATAATGAGATATTTTTTATGATGTCAGGAACACAGCTTGGTATACAAAGTGTAATAATAGATTGGTTGGATATTTAATGACTTTTTTTTTTCCAACCAATCCTATTATGACATTTGGTATACCAGACTGTATTTGCCGCACACTAAAAAATTCTCGTGAATAATGTGTACTGACTCTATTTTTTAAGGGTCGTTCAATGTACAATTGAATTAGATTGGATCACTCATGATATGTAGGGTATGTTGAAGTAATAAACAAGTAAACTGTGTCCATCTTGTAGGTTAAAGATGAAGTACTCGTGAATGATTCATTTTGATCCCCGCACAATCAAATATCATTCACCCATATACCTCCACCATACCTTCAATTAGGGAACTTTAACGAAAAGCTCTAAACTATATGTTGAACTTTTTAGCTATGTAGGCCTTGTTGAGGTTCTTAAATTATGACTTTAAATTTACAACTCGTTTCAAGTCCACAAATGTACTTTTATGTTTGTACAAGATATTTTTTTTAAGTATCGTGTATTCAAATAGTACTCCAAATGTTATTACATAAGTGAAGAAAATAATTTATTTTTTTATTTCCGTCCACTTATTTTATACTACGCGAAGTACCATTTGAATATTGAACACTTCAAAAAATCTCCCTTTCGCACAACTTGAGTGACGATATTATATAACTTTCATTCTCAAAGTGCCCATTGTGTACTTAAGCACCCCATTAGGATGGGGAATAATAATAGCCTCATGGAAATATGATAGTGATTCTTTGGTATTATGAGCCAATGTCATAATCATATTAAAGGTTTGAAATAACCAACAAATGGACCAATAGGAATTTGGTGATTGTATGTAGCAGTCGAATTTTGTTTTGGTACCACAATTGAAAGAAAAAAAAATGATGATTAAGATCTCTAATCCAAGGATTAGGTTTCATCACCAAAAGAAACTTCCATTAACAACACTAATTAATTTGCTTATAAGTTATAACTAATGTTGGCTTTCAGTTCATGCCAAAACGAGAAATAGTCCCCTTTTGATTTGCTTTTGCTTTTTGCTAAACCTAACACAAATATTAGCTGACAATAAAAATATAATTTTAAAAAAAGAAGTAAAATAGAAAAAAGGAAAGGCGATTTTTTTTCTTTTTTACAATGATAATGTTAATAGATTAAATTATTAAATAATAGAAGAAACAAATTAGTGAAAATTGGTTTCCAAAAATAAAATTATTGAAAATTGAATCATACCAAGATCAATAAACATTATTACTTTTCTCTATTACGATAAAGAGATATTTGGAAAAAAAAATAAAGAAATAAGAGATTAAGATATGAAAATACATAAAAGGCACGAATGGCTTGGAGCAGCGACTGACTCTTTGAGATGTGACAAGAGATGTCTTGGAAGTTGGTTTTGGAATTGGATCCCATCCGGATCCACTTAGGATCTCCACATTGTAGTCATACATCGTGTATCGTGCAATTAGAAATCATTTGACTTTTTTTATTTAAAATTAAACACAAATAATATTTGACGAAAACTATCCGCATGATGTACGATAAACGGCCAAGATGTGAAAATCCCTAAGACCCCCACAAAATTGATCCGTAGAGGATCCCTTTCCGTTGGTTTCATATTTAGTTTAAATTGTCTCATTCATCCATATTCATCCATCAATCTGAATCCATCAATCTGACTAATGTGTACTTTTTATTCTTTTAACTGTGTAATTTTTTCTAACTTAATACTACCATTTAATGATATTATTCTTCATTTGTAAGTAAGAGGTTTTAGGTTCAATTCTCGCCAAAGATGAAATTTGAATTACATTGTTGCTAGCATATTGTGAGGCTAAGCACACCCTCCTTCGCTTAATGTAAATAGTATCATGCAATCAGACATAAATGTTTGGCAATCTCATCATCCATATGAGTCAAGCTTAAGACATTTTTTAACCAAATTAATGAAGTCAATATCACTAGACCAAATAGCAATTAGTGATCGATGTATGATCAAAATCACAATTTGTGCTACTATCGAATATTTAAAAGTAAATCGATTATGTCACTTAATATTACGGTCTATTGATATTCCTCTTCACTTGTAAATGAGAGTTCGGTTCAATTCTCGCCAAATGCGAATTTGAACCACATTATTGCTAATTCATTATGAAACTTAACTCATTCTCCCACTCCATTAGTGTAGGCAATATCGTTTATTAAAAAAAAAAAATCAATCGATGATATTTCTTTCTGTTTGTAATTTAAATTTCATACTTGCAACCTTATACAAGCATTCTACGGCGGTGATCGTGAATTGAATTAAAAACTGGATTCTTGAGTTGAAATATTGGTACATAGAATAGAATGGTATAATTGAATGGTTGGTCTCTAAAACCTTCTACTAGATGGAGGCACCATTTTAACCATCACAGGGTGACCTAGTAGTTGACAACGAATTTTAGGCTCGTACTCCACATGGCTCGTCCTGGGTTCAATTCTTGGCTCTGGTGCGTCGCACAATGGAGGCCAAAAGAAGGCTGAAATGCCTATGTAAATCTTTCCGGTCCCCCAAAATGTGTACTGGCCTAGCAAAGGCACTAGCAGATCCCCTTCTAAAAAAATAAGTTAGGTACCATTTTTGAACATGTAATAATTAAGGAAACTGTTATTAGCACTCCAAAAATTTCATTTGTCACTCCAAACTTTCTATAATTAGAAAGAAAAATACATTTGTGAGGAGTATAAAATGAGATTTTTGGAGTGCTAATAACAATTCCTATAAATAAATGGTTAATTAAGTTTTACATAAGTCAAAAGCCTTTAAAGTATTTTACTTACTCAGTCATCGACCTTTCAACTAGAAATTGGATAAATTAATTGGGGGATTAGAAAGAGTAGAATGCCGGTAATTCAATACTAATTAAGGTGTTTGAGAAGGTAAGGCAAGGCAATGAGGTCAATGTAGGGCCATATAAAGAATATACTTTAATCTAAACGCAAGACTATCGTATATATAGAATATTCTTTTCTCCTTTTGTCGTTTGAAATTAAAATACGTATTTGAGATTTTTCTAATCATTAATGATCCCTATGTTTTTTTAATTTTAATATGAGATTTGATTGTGTCTCATAAAGTTAGGTGTGTACGTGTCACATTGTTTATAATCTTTAAAGCATTATCTCCTAATTATTTATCTAACAAAACATAAATGGATCTTTAGCGTAATGATTATTAGGTCGTCATTATATCATTGTTGTGTTGCTAGTATGTAATTATTGTGTCATTGATATATGACCAATATATTGTCGTTACTAAAAAATAATCATTTCCGTAAACTAAATGTTTATTTGTAGCCATTTTCCCAAAAATTTATCATTTTATTCTCACATGTTTTGGATGCTTTCTTCATCCTTTTGGCTTCTATTCGAGTGATAAGAGGGGGCTAGTTAGAACACTGAACCTCAAGAGCATGGATGAATATTATGTGATTACTGTTTAAGCCTTCATTGCTCTTTGGGATATAAAAAAAGGTTGGTTGGAAAATACTTCTTGAAACATGTGCTTCTTTTAGTAAACACTTCAAGAAATATAAAAAATTCTTTTGATTTTTTATGCTACACATGGTCAAAAAACGCTTTTAAAGGAACTTTTAATTATATTAACTGAATTTCCTTAAATAGCATGTTTATTATGGGCGTAAACAAGTTAAATAGTTGCATGACCTATATATAAAGACGCCCTCAAGAATTTTTTTTTGAGGAAAATGTACAGTATTTATTAAAATGAAATGAAGCGTACAAATAGGAAGATAGTGGTGCATACATGAGTGTCAATAAAACACAATCATTGATTATTCATATAATAGCAGTAATGTAGAAAAGTTGTACAACAGTTTATCCAGTTCAACATTTAATTCGAAGCATTACTAATCCAATAGGTTTGCTGAAACCAGGATGCTTAATTAGAGAGTTAAAGTATCTTGGGACAAAGACTAATGAAAATTTTATGTTGGTGTAACAAAATTAATAATGAGCATATAATCTAAATAAATAATTGGGATTGATTGGATCTTCAAAGCTCTGAAATAACCACCATCTCACCTACCTACTATCATGTTTCTCAATATGTCGTGATATCGACTGTACCTCTACACTCAAATAGGCAAAGTTAGAAAATTATATACACCTACCAAAATTAAACCAATTGAATAATAACGCTAGTTCCACAAAAAATAAAATGAAGACTATATAGCTTGACTGTATACTTGCTCGATTAGGGTGGTGCATGGACCACAACACTTATGGCTAAGAATGTCCGAGAAAACTCGGATTTACGTATTCACACGCTTCTTAAAATTTTTATGCAACTCTCTTTTATAATTTGACAAAAATTGTACTCAGTTAATGCCTCATCATTTTTAGTTGCAAATAATAAGCAATTAAGTGTCAATTTTTAACTAGAAATGAAAGAGCAATTTTAACTCGGATACTAAGGACTCGTACACTGCCTTAAACCCAAAAACCCAAAAACCCTAAACATGAACAAAAAGGAAAGGATGAGTAAAACATTTCCATCCAATTGAAGAAAAAATAAAAGTTGTAGTGAAAAAAAAAGTATATTCACACGTATCAAACTGAGAATCCAAGTATTTTTCAAAAACAAAATAAATTAAAAAAACAAGAAAAAACAGAGAGCAACAAGAAAGGCAGGGGGACCATTTTGCCAATACCATGTAGGTACACAGTTCGCCATAAACGCCATACAGCACCCGCGCTCCCTAATCTTCTCCTACGGGCCCCACGAGGTTGCCGACCACACCTCTAATTGATTAAGCCGGCGGCTGTCAGACAAGTCAAAATATTCTCAGTGGTCCCGCTTCTCAAATATCTCCACGTGTGAGGCCAAGATCTGCTCATCTTAGCGCGTGCTTCGAGCTGGTCCCCACACAGTGGTCCAAGGGAGGGCAGCGCGACGCGTGTCCAGTCGTCGTTTTCCCGCGAGCGCCGGAGAGTGGAGCGACGCAATTCGTGGTCCCCTACTCCCCGGCCCTTCCCCTCTTTCATGCGTTTACCGGACACGGCCTGACACCTGTAAAAGCCGATGATGGCGGTGCTGGTTCGTCACGCTAGCTAGGATGACGTGGAGGGCACGCTCCACGAGTTGTGGGATACTTCTAATGAGTGGCTAAATAAAAAATAGTTAAATAAGGCATTCTGTAGATACAGTTTTGTACTTTCGTTTCGTTGTTGGGGAAGTTTCTCTCTTTACATGCTTATGATGGTCACGTGCATTGGCACGTGTATGTAATTTTGGACTTTTAAATAGATGTTTAGTGAAGGGGTGTGATATTCACATCCATTTTTACTTCTCTCACATCTTTTTAGTTTTCAACCGTCAGATCGGATCAAGATCAAAGAAAATAAATTAATAAGGGGTGTGTGGATAGCATACCCCTTAGTGAATCTCACGATGGTAACAAAAAGAAGGCTGAAATACCTGTGAGTTTTTCTGAAAATGTGGACTGCAATGACAAAATCACTATTAGTCTCTATTTTTTTTTTGTTAAAAAACAAAAAAAGATGTTTGGTGGTAGAGTTGAGGTATAGCTTGTGGGTGTAGCAATCTCTGCATGCCACTATTTGCAATTGGGAATAGGGTTTTGGACGTATCGAGTTGAAGATAATATTTCAAAATTCAGATTTTATTCATCTTTGGAGGGTTCTAAATTTTGCTCTGAGCCTTAAAATTCTAAGTTGAAGATAAAATCAATTCATTTATCTCGGGGGGGCATCATTTGAAATTTCAAAAACTCAGGATCGACACTGGATCTTGCTTTTGATTACACTATAATTTTGTTTGGGCTACTCATAGACAGTGGTGGATCTAGGAAATAATATTAGGGGGTCAGTAAGCGCGCAAATTTTTTTTAACAGAAATAGTATGCATATCGTCATTTCATCGAGTCTTGGTAGGTCTGAAGTCATTTGGAAAGACATATTGCACACTTGTTAATGCCTCATTTGCGTGGATAACTAACATGTTCCAAGGCCGCTTCCATATAAATACTTAACAAAAAAACACACTTATCTTGAACACACTAACAATGTTTGATATCATTGCATCTCATTAATATGTTTTTCCAAGAATGGTGATGCTTTGTTATTCTCTGAGATCACCATTTCATTTACTTTGCATTTTTGGATAGTTTTTTACTTGGTTCTTTTTTTTCTGCCTACAATTGTAATCACAACCAACAAACAAGCCATAGGTAAATAATTTTAGGACTAGTGTGACATCCCACATCGGCCAGGGGAGTGATTCTTAAATGTATATTCTCATCTTTACCTAGCACGAGGCCTTTTGGGAGCTCAATGGCTTCGGGTTCCGTTAGAACTCTGAAGTTAAGCGAGAAGGAGGCTAGAGCATTCCCAGGATGGGTGACCCACTGGGAAGTTGCTCGTGAGTTCCCAGAAACAAAACCGTGAGGGTGTGGTCGGGGTCCAAAGCGGACAATATCGTGCTACGGTGGTGGAGCGGGCCCGAGAAGTGATCCGCCCCGGGCCGGGATGTGACAACTAGACTGTAAAGGGGCAACACCTCTCTAATGCATTTTATCAAGCAGTTGAAGGACATATATTAAGGGCAACTCCAACCTTTAAAGGGGCAGCACCTAAGTCATCCATGGACATTCACCGAAGTTCGGAGGGTCAGCACTCAAGTTATCCCTGGACATTTACTAAAGTTTGGGGGGTCAGCTGACCCCCATGCCCCTTAATGCATCCGCCAGTGCTCATGGATGCATGTATAGTAAAGGGTTCAAAGTTGGAACTATATGGTTGTACATTTTGTTTCTTTTACACAAGAGAATCATGGCACTAGGAATTAAACACAAGACCTCAAATGCATGAATAAATAATACTGTTATTGGCTTGAGCTACAAGAACTTTGCCTTGTCAACGTTTCGAAATGATATTATCAACTTCCATTTAGAGGAAATGATAAGAATTTATTCACATATTCCATAGTCATAAACCGAAGGTGAATGAGATCATCAGATCACATATTATTACTTAAGTGTTGAATGTGATTATTTTTTTAGCTTTTTAGCCAAAATGGTCCCTGAGATTTGCATAACTCATCACTTTGGTTCTTGAGATTTGAAATCAATAAAAGTGGTCACTGAGTTTGTCTATCATCAATAATTTTGGTCATTCCTTGAAAAATTAAAGATCAAATGACAAAAATACCCCCAATTTAATAAACAATATGCCAAAATGATTTGACAAAAAGTGAGGATGTTTTTGTCATTTAATCTTTATTTAATGGAGATTTTTTAAGGAATGACCAAAATGATTGATAGTGGACAAACTCAGGAATTACTTCTATTGATTTCAAATCTCAGGACTAAAGTGAGGAGTTATACAAATCTTAGGGATCATTTTGGTTAAAAAGTATATTTTTTATTAGTGACACATCATCTATTACAAATTTGATCTAAAAATTGATTTATTCAGCATTACTCATACGTAAAAAGCCTGTGCAAACGGACAAAAGCTTCTCTAATTTTTTGTCTATTTCTTGTGTTTTATTACAAAGTAAACATCAAATCATTAATTATTAAACTAATGCACGTTGGTGATAATAATATGCCAAAAGTTTCATTGAGTTATCTTTTTGCTTTTTGTTTTTCTTTCCTTCTTGTGATGCGAACTCTTAATTGTGAGTTTTAAAACGTAAACATAATGTCTCATATGAATGATGCCACATTTATTATATTTTTTATATCATATTTATATTATATTTTTTTAATAAAGATAGGATTTATCAACATATGTAAATTCCATGTGAAATAAAAATGCAATAAAAAATAACATTTTATAAAGTAAAAGAGATCCCAACTACCCCCATGGTAAGAACACAAATCCTCTCCGGATTATTGAAATTTGATTCAACGATTATAATTATTATAACTTTTAGAGAGGTCCCATGTTTGTAGTCGTTAGATCAAATTTTAATGACATGAATCCATTGATCCCCGGGCTCCGGTTGCACAGATCCAAAGAGGATCTGTGTTCCCATAGTAAACCAACTTATGTTAAATTGGAATTATAAAATACACTTTTTTAATAAAAATTTCGCTTATCAAAACCAAATATTTGCTTCTTTGACAAATCTTTGCTCATACCATTATTTTTCTTTGATAAGAAATTAAAATATCAATATATCCTCAGTTTACTATTTTCCAACAATTTTATATTTCTTTATATTATTAACGAGGACTCATCTTTAAAAAAAGTTAAGTTCCATGTAAAACTAATTCGCAATACATAGATTAATCTAACTTTGACATGATAGTAGTTCAATTATTTGATGTTCAATTTACACACTCAACATATCCTCTTACATGCAATAAATTTTTAAAATTTAAATTTAGGAAAATAATATTTACACATTTATTTTTACCTCTTACACACTCTTATTAATTTTTTGTCGTTTATACTTTTCAGTTAATTCGATACAACGGCTAAAAAATTAAGATAGATAGATGAGAAGTAAAAAATGAGTATGTGAACAAAACTATCTTAAATTTAATACTTCTTATAAACACATTCAAAATTTTCAAATTTTCAAATGTGAGATTCTTACTATTACCCGGCTTTCATAATTAATTAATAAACCTGACAAAAAAATCCCACCATTTTTTCCTTGGAAAAGCAGTTTCTCGAGCACATTTTTGCCCAGACTAAAAACCACTCTGTGCAAGTCCTCTCTCTCTCTCTCTCTCTCTCTCTCTCTCTCTCTGTGTAAACAGCTTCACCATATATTAGCTATCAACCCTTAAAGCTAAACCCTTTCAATCTCTCTCTCTTTCTCTCTCTGTAGAAAGCTCTCATCTTTCTCTCTCTACATTTCCGAAAACACAGAGACTATATAGTCTACAGAGAACAGAGATATATATATATATATATATATATATATATACAAATCCAGCCATATATCGTTGTCTTCTTGTCTCTCCTCACAGAGCTTCCAATTCTTCATCCATGTCCTCTGAATTTTCGTTTCCTCTTCTCCTTTTTTAATTCATTTTTCAGTCAGTAAAGGGAAAAAACAGAGCGCCTCTGTTTCTGCCTCCGTCTGTAATTGGTGTACCCAGCTGCACCCAGCTGATCATCCGGATTCATGGCGTACCACAACCACCTCTCCCAGGACCTCCCTCTCCACCACTTCACCGACCAAACCCACCACCAGCACCAGCAATATCAATCGGACCAACCTGACCCGAACTCCAAGCCCCCAGAGCCCCACCACTCATTTCAGCCCGCCCCCAATTGGCTCAACTCCGCCCTCCTCCGCAACTTCACCAACAACGACACCAACCCAACCAACAGTAACAACGCAAACAACAACGGTGGCGGCGTCTCAAATTTCCTCAACCTCCACGTCACCGCCTCCGACTCCGCCGCCTCCCAAGCATCCAACCAATGGCTCTCCCAGTCCCACCGCCCGATCCTCCACCGCAACCACAGCGACGTTATTGATGACGTCACCGTTGCCGGCGACTCCATGATCGCCGCCTCGATGTCCCACGACTCCGCCGACCTCAAGCCCGACAGCATCCTCAACAAGAACGACGGCGGAGTCGTCGAGAGCGGCATCCCAGGCGGAGGCGGAGGAGGAGACGGCGGGGTCATGAATTGGCAGAACGCGAGACACAAAGCCGAAATTTTGGCGCACCCGCTGTACGAGCCGCTGCTGTCGGCGCACGTGGCGTGCCTGCGGATCGCGACGCCGGTGGACCAGCTGCCGAGGATCGACGCCCAGCTGGCTCAGTCGCAGAATGTGGTGGCGAAGTACTCCGCCTTGGGGAACGGCATGGTCGGCGATGAGAAGGAGCTTGATCAGTTCATGGTAATACTCTTTGCCTTTATTTTTTTATTTTTTTAAATGACTTGTCTTTGCTTTTGGATTGTTATTGTAGTGGCCAATGAGTCATCAAATTTGGGTAATTGGCTATAAAAATTGAAAGGCTTAAATTTAATTAAAACCAAAATTAGTCGATTAGTAGGAGATATTTGATTGAATTACTCGATTTGGTTTCACAATTCAGAGTTTATTACTCGTCTCATGCTCAATCTTTAAGGGGGTTATATCAAGCATACTAATTATGTATTAGGTTTTATTAATATTATGTACTATATTAGATTTTAGTTTGTTGAAGGAAGTCTTGATTTTATGTATATGGACGACAATTGTTGAATAAAAAAATTGGCCCTAGGATTTAATTTTCATAGTGGATTGGAGATGGGGTCTTCATTTTTATTTGTAAATTGAATGAAAATTCAAATTGATAAGATTATTTTTCAGAAGGAGAAGTTTTTCTCCAATTTGGTTTTCAAAATTCAGAATTTATAACTTGTGTCATACTCATAATCTGTAGATTTGGGATTTAACCAATAATTTAGTCTTCGTTCCATTCGAAAAGGTCTTGAATTAAAAGATGATGAATGACAATTATTAAATTAAACAAAGGATGAGAAGAATGTATTGGTACAAAGGAAGAACTTGGTACACAAAGAGATGAGATGGTTGAAGATTTCAAGGAACATAGGGATCTGAAAAAGCATTAGGGCCACAAGGGAGGACAGTGCTTGCCGAGTGCTGACACAACAAAAGCGAAGCCTCGGTAAAACCACAGTTCCGAATCCCCCAAACGTTTTTTTTTTGGTTGAAAAACATGCGGGAAGACAAAAGCTGAGATTTATAGTACAACAAGACAACTCTTGCTCTCTGCAATGACACTGGCAAATTACACTTATCCATTCAAAGATCCAAATGTTAAAAAAATATGGAACTAAGATACGCCAGAGCATCGTAGAATTATTGTTCAATTTCACTTCTACTTCTTCTAATGAAACTCGTCACTCTAGTTTCTAGCACCTACTCATTTTTAAGCATTTGGTTTATACATTAATTAGGTTATAGTTTCTTTTATTAAAGAACATAATTAATATTATGTTGATAACATTGGTAGATACGTCTTAGTAGTTAAATGAACCAGCGCGTTATTGATGCATCATCGATACAAGAATTCACCCTTTAACAAAGGACGAACGTTCTCAATGGAGAATTTCCATATAATATGAATTTTAGACCTCATTATTAATTATGAAAATTTTGATTTGTTTGTGTTGTTGATGATATAGAGGAATTATGTTTTGTTGCTTTGTTCTTTCAAAGAACAACTGCAACAACACGTCCGGGTGCATGCAATGGAAGCAGTAATGGCTTGCTGGGAGATTGAACAATCACTTCAAAGCTTAACAGGTAAAATTTTGTGATCATAGTGATTCCATGGCTCACGAGCACCAAAGTTATATATTTTCTCATACAAAATTGCGCCAACAGGAGTTTCCCCCGGTGAAGGAACGAGTGCTACAATGTCGGATGACGAAGATGACCAAGTAGATAGTGATGCAAACTTGTTTGATGGAGGTATGGAGGGTCATGACAGCATGGGATTCGGCCCCCTTATCCCGACAGAGAGCGAAAGGTCCTTGATGGAGCGCGTGAGGCAGGAGTTGAAGCATGAACTGAAACAGGTACAAAGTCATGAAACTGTTGGTTGTGAATCTGTTACATTTCCTCTCTTACTAATATGGAAATATTTTGCAGGGTTACAAGGAGAAAATCGTAGACATAAGAGAGGAGATTTTGCGCAAGAGAAGAGCCGGAAAACTTCCGGGTGACACCACCTCTGTCCTAAAAGCTTGGTGGCAATCACATTCCAAATGGCCATATCCAACTGTAAGTTTGAGAAGCACTTTTAGTTTTAATTTTGATCATTCGAAAATTCTGTTTAATTTCAGCCATCCTAAACCCTATACTCATTTCATGAATCTACAAATATTTGTTTTTAACAAGATTTTCTTGAAAAAGAACACGTTGTAGCCTGCGTTCACATTTTGCTCATCGATATCTAAATTCCCATTGTGTTCGTATCAGGAGGAAGACAAGGGTAGGTTGGTACAGGAAACCGGTTTGCAATTGAAGCAGATAAACAATTGGTTCATCAATCAGCGGAAGAGGAACTGGCACAGCAATCCTTCTACCTCCACGGTTTTGAAGAGCAAGCGCAAAAGGTATACCAATTGAACCATTCATTCGTCGTAAGTTCAGTTTTGCATGAGCTTTACACCAACCTTAATTTGAAAAGAAAAAAAGTAATGCAGGTGAAAACAGCAGTGGCGAGCGGTTCATATAAATTGGAATAGGAAATGAGAGCCAGTCGAGATATCGTTTGTGCGCTTCCACTACATTTACAATTCGAAGATAGAAACTCTGAATAGCGAGAAGACTTCAGGGTTCCGGTGAAAACAATCATATTGGTTTCTTCAGAAAGAAAAAGGCTCACTCCGATTCTGAGGTTGCGATTATAAACCCGATATGAGCCGTTACACAGGTATGCTCAAAGGATGCAGATGGTCGAAGCGTATGGAATATCATATATCATTAGGAATTCAGGAGTATTTAGGAATTGTGTTACTGAAACTGTGAATTGGATAGTCCACCAGAGGGCTTACAATTTTTTGTTTATATCTTCATTTTTGTGAATAAGGTTAGTGAGGGGTTGTGGGGGTGTACAAAGCAATAACATGAGCTTTTGGTTCCTTACATTACACTAGTGATTACTGCTTTTTGTTGATGAGATAATAAATTTGTCAGTAAATTATGTAAAAATTTTACAATTGTATCGTTGACGCTCTTTCGTGATTTATAAATTAAGTCATTCAACCCCTCTTCGAGCATTGCTCAAACAGCCCTCAAGCAGAAGCTCACATTCTGATTGACTGTTTAAAATTCTAAAAGTCGAAGAAAACGCACTACGATTCTTTAGCATGTCCGAAACTTGGCTCTTTTTTTTCAAAATTTCCGACTAAATTCCGGCTACAAATGCATGCATATTCGGTTCATACCAAGCGCATACGTGCACGTGCACGTACACTTGTAAATTCGGCATTTTTGTTCATCTGATTGCTCGACTCAAAACTGGAAGGAAAAAGAAATTATGTGCGTACATGCCCAAAAAAGCCGATTTAACGGAAGTTTCAGCCATGAATGCAGAGCAAATCTATGCAATATGGCTTGGAGGTTAAGCAATCTCAAAAAGAAAAACTAGTGGCAAAACTCAGCTGTTCATAAATTTTGAAACAAAACAATCAAATCAAATCAAAGAATTAGTAATACACAATCTCTATAGCTAAAGAGAGTTTGAAGATTTCTTCAATTTGTGTTTATCTGTATGTCTTTGTGACAGATCAGAGAGAGTCGGACATTGATTGTGTTTTGAGTTATATGTGTTAGGAAATTGCGTGTGCCGGCCCTTTGCCATTTCCCATTTCCCATTTGCAGATGTGACTTGTGTGGTACTTGTATGACATCTGTTAATTGACAGTTAAAAACAGACCAAAATGTTGTTTTTTGTCTTTTTCTGTTTTTGTGATTGGGTACACCATACTCAAGTTCATCAAATGTTCGGAAAACACTGCAAGGAGTCATTGTTTAAGCTTTGTATTGCTTCAAGTGTAGTGAAACTCTCGACGCCATGTGCGGTAGTAGTACCAAACCAAATACAACGAGTAGTGGGGTCTTGAGCTAAGCCTTGGCTAAACCTAGAAAACCTTAATGCCATAATGCCTTACCGCTATTTTTTCTTGGATTCCGGGGGAGTTCACAACATTTTTTCTGGCGTTCTTTTCTATTGATGAAGAGGTGACCTTGTGCTCCCCGTTTCTGGTGTGTCAATCACCTTTCAATAGCTTCCTTACTTATATGAAGTAATTCCTCTCTGGAAGTGCCAATAAATCACATAATTTATATGGATAGTGCTATTTTCGCACCTATTTTTGGCCATTAATCTTTTTCACTTCATTCGATCTGACAGCCAAAAATTGAGAAAGGTGTGTGAGAAGTAAAAAAAGTGTGTGGATAGCACTACTCAATTTATATTTGAGAGTTATTTCGTAATAATAAACTTCAGATGAGAAAGAATGACTTCTTATATGTAAGGAGCTAAACAATATTCTAACTTATAATTAATGAAATTTTGTGACCAATTTTTGCTCAGAAGACCTTATTGTTCTAACATTAGCCACTTTGTTAGCTATAATTTTAGGGTTTTTTAATTTGAAATTAATCCAGATTTTTGTCATATTTAATACTCGTTTCCTTTTATCTGCTCGCTTGGTTTCTTCGTGCTTGCCACTTGCCACTACCTTTAATATATCGTGTAAACTTATAGCCATGACAGTGGTTTAGGGTATCCGATTATTTAATTATACTAATTATGATTGGTCATTGATTACTACGGTCTAGCGATTTACTTGTAAGTAAAATGTCTCATGTTTGAATCCCGTGGATGACGACTTCAATATCAAATTAGGCTGCCCATTGTGTGACTTAATCAAACTCCCCCTCTCCTTAGTATAAAATATATCGCTGTACTAAAAAAAAAAATATAATATGTCTCAAATTAAAAAACCCAAATTTCAATTTCTCGTAAAATTATTTAATTAAACAACTACATAATAAGGAAAAAAACAATACGAGTTCCTGGCCTTATCGCTTTTAATTTGAAGAGAAATGGGCTTTAAACTCGTCTAAAATGTCAGCCGAACAGGCCGGCCCAATAATCAACTCCCACGATATCCCCGCCCCCCGCGGGATTTCTTTCAACTCTGAAACCAAAAACATCCCACCGTTTCTGGTCGTACGGAGCCTCGAATTCAACCGAAAAATCTCATCCGCCATATCATTTGCAGAACCCTAGCAGATGACGACACACTTGTAATTGCATTATCAAAACATAATTAATCTTTAGCTAAACGCAGCAATCTCCGGACGCAAAGGCGAACACTTGGTAGGCGGAGGCGCCGTCGTCAAGCTCTGCTTCGGCTGCGCCAGCAACCCCCCGAACCTTCTGAGGGAGATAATCTCGTCAGCTCGGTTCACGTCGTCCTCGAAATTCCTGGCGTAGCTCGACGGCTCGTAGCTGAAGTCGGCCGAAGCCAATGAGTGCCGGCTCCTCCCCCGACTCCTCTGAGCGACGCCGCCGTTCGCCCGGCATTTCGCCTCGTTATCCTTATCAGCCGCATCAGCAGCGAACTCTTCCTCGTTCTCCAAAATTTCGTCGAGCGCATTGCGGCTCACCTTCTTCTCGAGCGGCGTCGTCGGGACGGACGATGCCGAGAGCCGAGCCGAGAAGCCGTTGACGAGGAGCTGATCTTCGGCCTTGCCGGTGTCATCCTCGAAGTTCAGGGCGTAGCTGGACGGATCATAGCTAAATTCGGCGGAGGCGTTGCGGCGCCGTACTCTCCCGGACCTGACTCCGCCGCCGATCTTTGATATGAGGTGCATGCAGCGGTCTTTGATCTCCGGCAGCGGCGACCTCGGCGGAGGAGTGCGGGCCCTCTGGCTGTTGCAGTTGTGGTAGTGGTCGGCGTCGTTGTCGAGAACGTCGAAGGGGTGAGTGCTCATGCTGGAGAAGCAGGCGGGGAGGCAGATTGATCGGGAGTGGCGCTTGTGGTGGTGGAGAGGCGACGTCGGCGACTGAGACCGGAGTTCCTCGTTCAGCATCGATAGGATTGGAGTTTGGAGTATTTTCTTTCTTTTTATTTTCTCGGGAAACAAACAGGCCTCCAAAATTTTGGTTGTTGATGGAGAGGGGAGGTGGCGGGTGGAGGCATATTTATAGGTTGAGGGGGAGTGAGTGGTGGGGGATGGGGAAGCGGCATTTGCGGCGTAAGCAGTAGCTGGAACACCCGAAGAAGCCGTGGGTCGTGCGTGGTGCCGGTTTTGGCTTTTTTTTTAATTTATTTTAATTTATTTTAATTTAATTTGAATTATTTTTGGATATTTCGGTGTGAGAGGAGAGCCGCGCTGTGGACAATTGGTGGACTCGAAGAGAGTTTGATTTTGTTTATTTATTATGGACCTGTCATTGGTTTGTATACCGTGGCCAATGGTGTCCAAGTGCTACATGCGTTACTCTGTAACATTTTCTTAATCGGTCACGGTCGTTTTTGCGTAAAAATTATGATATGATAATATTTAGATATTAATTTTCTTATATACAAATAATATTTGCCAGAGAATTCGAATATGAGATTTTTTATTTATTTTATTAAACGAAAACAACTGGTGGCAAACTACGGAAGTTGGGAAGACTCAAGATGGGAAGATAACGACAACAAATAATTAAAAATTAAGGAATGGGGTTGACTGTTTTAGGAGAAACCAGCGACTGGTTTTCTTAGGGGAGTCACACTTCTTAAGTCTGATTTAAATCTTATCCTATCTACTAATCAAAAACTGGATGTAGCCAAAACAAACAGAATAGAGTTTTGTAGTATTTGATTTCCCGCTTTCATGTGCATGCATAGAAAGATGCCATGTGTTCGGACGTTATTGGAGGACAGTAATAACTTATCACCGGGCACCTGGAAGGCGGTGGTGGTGATTCAGGTGAACCGTGTTGTGAAGGTTCCCCACACAACTTCCTTCAGCCGTCCAATGACGCGCGAAACACGCCTTCGTGATTTTAATTAGGGGTGGGTTCGGAGATGGGCAACACTTATAGCGGGCGGGTAATCGTGGTTATTTACCCATAATCGTTTATATTCATACCCGCATAACCGTTTACACGTTGGGTGATTGCATAAACGGTTATACTCATATCCATAACCGTTTATAAACGGTTAATCATACCCATAATCGTGTACCTATTTAATCATAATTGTTTACCCATTTAAGCATAACTGTTTACCCGTTTACCCTTTTTTTCATCCGTCTACATGTTTTTTTATTTTTTAATTTTTTTTAACAATTTGAAAATTACAAAAGAAAAATTTGTCATAGTTTTCGTTTTCTGACAATTAAACACCGTTATAGGTACACTTTAGCATGCATTTTTCTATTTTGATCATTTAAGTCTTCATACAATTCCAATAATTGAAATAATAATTTATGAACGATATTTTTCTGCTACACCCAAGCAAGTCTTTAATTACACGTTCAATCACAAAGTCTCATCGACTTGTTGTCACCAAAAGAGGCCTACAAAAGAAATGTATAAATTGAATTAGTATCCCATTTAGGAACACTGACATCAATTAGCATGAATCCAATATAAGTAAGTGATCACAGAAGATTTACATTGTACACTCAGTTATCATAAAGAAAAAAAAAAAAAGCAAACAAAAGCGGAGTACCAAATCAATTGAGTTAGTATCACCATTCATCAATATGCATAAACAGAAGGTTTACATTCCATGATTTTTCACACACCCATATGCATAAATTGAATTAGTATCACCAATAACTCCAAAGTAAAAAGCAAAATAAAGTAATCTGGATAGTGCTAGGATTTCTGAAGGTTGCTGTAAAATGAAGATTTAGGGACGGTGTACGATTTCCTGTCTCATTAATTAGTTGTTCATGTAAAGCACATATAATTTTGGTGTTCTTTCAGCAGCATAGAAAATTGCTTCATTGGAGAATGCGTTATCTTCGACGATAGAAATTAGGATAACGTTTCTTTTTTCTAACAAGTAATTTTTCGGTCCAATGTCACGTAATGTTATCACCAAGTAATTTTTTGATAAGACGATCATTTGCACCTATGTTCGAATCTGTGTTCCTAATCCCGAAGATAACCTCCATAGCCACATGAGAAATTAACACGATTTGAGTGAAAAGTATAATATAAAATTTGGTTGTCAAATAGAATCCATTCCCTTCACCAATGAGATTTAACATGATCCCTACTAAAAAACATCAAACTAATTTCAAATTTAGGGTTTTTAATTTTTTTTTTAAATTTTACATATATTAAATTAAATGGGTAAATGGACCCGTTATAACCGCGGGTAATATCCATAACCGCCTATTTAAATTTCATGGATAAACGGTTATACCCATAACCGTTTGTTCGTCTAAACGGTTACCCATAACCGTAACAGTGAACTTTAAATGGGCAGGTAACCGCGGTTACCCAAACCCATGGGTATTTTGCCCATCCTTAGGTTCGGTTCTATTTGTGTTAGATCCCACATCGCCCAGGGGAATGGATCCTCTATGCCTTATATGTACATGCCCACCTCCATTAGCATAAGGTCTTTTGGGAACTCACTAGTTTTGGATTCCTTAGGAACTCCGACGTTAAGGAAGATCGCAGCGAGAGCAATCCCAAGAAGGGTGACCCACTAGGAAGTTCTCGTGTGAGTTCCCATAAAAAAAACCGTGAGGGTGTGGCCGGACCCAAAGCCGACAATATCGTGCTACTGTGGAGGCGGAGCTCGGGATGTGGTGGACCCCAGGTCGGGATGTGACAGTTTGGTATCAGAGCCAATCCCTGGCCGTAAGTGTGCCGACGAAGATGTCGGGCCCCTAAGGGGGTGGATTGTTAGATCCCACATTGCCTAGGGGAGTGGATCCTCTATGCCTTATATGTACATGCCCACCTCCATTAGCACAAGGCCTTTTGGGAGCTCACTGACTTCAGATTCCTTAAGAACTCTGAAGTTAAGCGAGATTGCAGCTAAAACTCTGAAGTTAGCACACGAGTCGGAACTAACTATTGTGGTATGTAGGACAGGGCTGGGTGTAAATATGTACGCTCAAGTGCTACAATCACGTGAAGGCTGTGCGAATAATTGCGGGTCATTTACGAGTCGGAACCACCTATTGTGGTATGTACGACAGGGCTGGCACCAAACTTGGATCCAAGGTGAGCGTGCGGTGCGGGAGGTGAACATCACGTGAATGACTGTGCCTTGGCCTCGGGCGAGAGCACTAACACCGGGGTGCAGCCATTATGAGCTCTAAATAAATATATGATACTCATATAATTCAACAATTTCAATCACATAATAACCCACCTGAACTTACATGTGCCTCCGTAGGATTATTTGACATAAACACAAATCTCATCATAATGCAATATTTAAATGTAACACATTTAAATCATGGCATGCTATGCATAATCATTTTAAAACATATATGGAAAACTGTAAGATATATGTATATATATATATACACACACACACACTATAAAAAGGAAAAAGAACCACTCACCTAAAGTCCGCGCTACAACTCCCTAGCACAAATATCGAGGTGTCACAAACGATCGGCGCCTAGAACAATGATCAAATCTCGTCTTAGAACTCTTATCAATAGAACACTTAACTTACATATCCTATTCGGGAAGACCCGTGCGTCGGATTCCTGATCCGTAAGTTTCTAATATCCTCAAATATTATTTACTATAACGTATCAAAGTTTGGTGACGATCCAACGGTCGGGTCGTCGATTGTTACAATAATCAAGCGGCGGACCTTAATGGAACTAGATTCAAACAACGAAAATTCGTCAATCAGACTTGACATATGAAATTGAAGTATCAAATTTAGCCTAGGAAGGTCAGTGGATGCCTCGGCCCATGTGCCGCCGTACACGGCAGTCGGCCACCCTAACTTGCCGGAAAAATCAATTATTTCTAAAAATTACCAAATTTTACAGGAATGTAGATCTCAATGAGGGGAGTAATTTTCATACTTGTGGCTAAGGCCAATTTGGCCGGGAAAAGCCCCAATTTCATGAAAACCCGTCGGAACCCTAGATTTGGGTGTTTCTTGATTCGACTCCAAAACATCTCTGATGCCCTAACCAATGCATGGGCTTTGTTCCTGAGGTTGAGAGGAACCTATTAGTGGTGGTGGTTGACGGAGTTAACTTCGGATTTGATGGATTGCCATCCCAAAGCCGACGCACCCATCGATGCATTTCTTCCCAAATTCGAATCCAATCTCCTCAAATTTGATGTAGAAATGGTAGAGGAAGGGTCAATATGAGGATTGGGAGTGGTGGTTCGGCTCAATTCGTCGGAAAAACGATGAATTTCGCTGGAGAAACCCTCCGACTACAACAGGGTTGTGTGTCGCACGGGTTAAGGGTTGATTATGTGCTTCTCATTTCTCTCTCTTCCCCTCTTTTCTCTCATCTCTCATTGGTTCTCTCTTTTCTCTCTTCTTTCTGATTGGGCGTCCCGCCCCTCCTTTCTCTCATTTATCTATCATCTCCACTGCCCATCTTTTCTTCCTTTTAAGCCACACACGTGGCTTTCCAGATTTTGCTCCAAAAATCAGGAGCTTTCTTGAAATTAATTAATTTACTAAAATGCCCCCAACTTTAAACGTTAATATCTCCTTTGTTATAACTTCAAATTACGTTCCGTTTGCGCCCACGCGTAGTGATGAGTACTACGAGGATACACCAAGAAAATGATTCTTACGTGACATGACAAGGCGGTCAACAAAAGTCAACGTCTTTGCCTCGAAGGGCATTTTCGTGATTCACGTATTAAAAATTATAAAGACTGTGATTTTTTGGGATGGGTCATTACAATCTACCCCCTTAAGAAAATTTCGTCCCCGAAATTTGAAATAACTTGCTAAATGTAAACTACTAGGAAATAGAGGGAAAGTATGTATATAAATAAATATATATAAGGAAGAAATCAAGTTAGAGCGGTTGCATAAAAGAAGATGCCATTTCGTCGCGATCGGATTGCAATTATTCTTCTTTCGTGCCTCCAAGCTCATACCTTCTTTCTTCCTCGATAATATAGTAGTATAATACTCGTATAAACGGTAAAGTTGAAAACACCAATTATAATAACATAAGGTAAAAAATATATACATATAATAATTAAAAAATAGATATATATAAAAACGTACGATTCAAATATTTGTGTGAAGTTGAAAATTGAAAATAAAGATTAACTCATCCAAAATTTGAAATGGCAAAAATACTTATAAAAATAATGTAGTAAGATAATATTTGCACGGAAAATCAAAATCCAAAATGAAAATGGACCTCGCTAAAACATTCGTCGTGTCACGAACTTCGAGAATGAGTCCGAACCATAGCTAACTAGTAAGTGTTGTCGTAGATGAGCCGTCTTGCCCACTTGCTTAGTGAACCCAACAATTAAGCCATCGATATTGTAGTCTGCAACCTGTATATACACACACACTATAAAAATGAAAAAGAGCCACTCACCTGAAGTCCGCGCTACAACTCCCTAGCACGAATATCGAGGCATCACGAACGATCGGCGCCTAGAACAGTTATCAAATCACGTCTCAGAACTCTTATAAATAGAACACGTAACTTACATATCCTATTCAGGAAAATCCGTATGTCGGATTCCCGATACGTAAGTTTCTAATGTCCTCAAATATTACTTATTATAACGTATCAAAATTTGGTGATGATCCAACGGTTGGGTCGTCAATTGTTATAATAATCAAGTGGCAGACCTTAATGGAACTAGATTCAAACAACAGAAATTTGTCAATCGGACATCCTATATGAAATTGAAGTATCAAATTTAGCCTAGGAAGGTCAGGGGATGCCTTGGCCCATGCGTCGCCGTACACGGCGATCGGCCATCCCGATTCGCCGAAAAAATCAAATATTTCTAAAAATTACCAAATTTGACAGGAATGTATATCTTAATGAGGGGAGTAATTTTCATACATGTGGCTAAGGCCAATTTGGCCGGGAAAAGCCCCAATTTTACGAAAATCCGTTGGAACCCAATTTCACAAAAACCCATCGGAACCCAATTTCTTGATTCGACTCCGAAACATCTCCGATGCCCCAACTAATGCATGGGCTTTGTTCCTAAGGTTGAGGGGAGCCTATTGGTGGTGATGGTGGTTGACGGAGTTAACTTCGGATTTGATGGATTGCCATCCCGAAGCCGATGCACCCACCGGTGCATTTCTTCCCAAATTTGAATCCAATCTCCTCAAATCTAATGTAGAAATGGTAGAGCAATGGTCACTATGAGGATTAGGAGTGGTGGTTCGGCTCAATTTGTCGGAAAAACGATGAATTTCGCCAGAGAAACCCTTTGACTACAACCGGGTTGCAGGTCGCACGAGTCAATGGTTGATTATGTGCTTCTCATTTATCTCATTTCCCCTCATTTCTCTTATCTCTCATTGGTTCTCTCTTTTCTCTCTTCTTTCTGATTGGGCGTCTCACCCCTCATTTCTCTTCTTTATCTATCATCTCCACCGCCCATCTTTTCTTCCTTTTAATATGGGCCACACACGTGGCTTTCCAGATTTTGCTCCAAAAATCAGGAGCTTTCTTGAAATTAATTAATTTACTAAAATGCCCCCATCTTTACATGTTAATATCTCCTTCGTTATAACTCCAAATTGCGTTCCGTTTGCGCCCACGCGTTTGTAGCGATGAGTACTACGAGGATACACCAAGAAAATGATTCTTACATGACATGACAAGGTGGTCAACAAAAGTCAATGTCTTTGCCTCGAAGGGCATTTTCGTGAATTCACGTATTAAAAATGATAAAGACTATGATTTTTGGGGATGGGTCTTTACAAACACCGCATATACTCATCAAACCACTATTTTCATCTACAAATCACAACAACAATTGTATTAATTTGGCTAAATAACTAACAACCCCACAACACAAAAAATCGAACAAAATCTGCAAACTGGCTTACTCTTTTTCTTTGGGGTTTCACTCGGCAAGTGTGGGCAAAGTTTAGGGTTTGTAGGACTTGTGGGCTACTATTGATGCAACAAAATACGAAGAGGGAGAAAAAAAAAGAAGAGGATGATAGAGAGAAAAAAGAATGAAGGTCCGGCTAGGGAGGAAAAAAGGGAGAGAAGAATGAAGGTGTGGCTGGAGTCTAGGAGAAAGAATTGAAAGAGAGAGACATAAAAGAAAAAGAAAGAAAGAAGGTGGAGAGATAGTAAGGTAAGGCTTGGGTCAAAGAAAAGAAGGGGGAGAAATAATAGGTTAGAGCTTAGAGTTACTAAAGGATTTTTTTAATATTTTGGGCTTAAAATTTGGCAACACATTGGGTTTTAGCACATTTAGACTTACAAATTGGGTTTAAAAAAATAATACCCAAAACAGATAATTAAATAAATAAAATAATAAAAAAATAATTTAATTAATTCGGTTCGGTTTCTAGACCACTGAAGTCGAAACCGAACCAAAAGAATCCGGTTTGGTTCCCTTTTTTCAATTTGGTTTGGTTTTTTCGTTCGATTCGGTTTTTTTCGGTCTCAGTTCGGTGTTCGGTTCGGTTTTTGAATCCACCCCTAATTTTAACTAAGGTGAAATTTGGACGGGTTGGGCGGGTTCGACAATCAACTCAATCGTAATCTAAAATTCTTAATTCATGTATAGGTTGAACTCAGGCTCATGCGGGTTTATTTGGGTTCGTGCTTGTGGAGCCAAAAATATTCACTAGGTGACACGTGGACTTTTGGACAAAAGAGGACAAAAATACCCTCGAGGTATACCGGGTTTCCTACACGCGAGCAGTGGAGAATCATCCATCAACCAAGTCAGGAGTACCCAAAATGGGTAACAATTCAAAACCTATTTCATTCCATATATGTTTTTACCTCATTTTTTCCTTATTCAATTAGCCATTTATTTCAAACATTCCATAACATCCTCAGCCAATTAATATAATCAATATATTAAAGGCTAATTACATCACCAAATTAAGCCCAAAAATCACCCTAAAGGCCGGTTATCCCTTCTCCAAAGGGAGTCGGCCATTTCCTTCTTTTTTCACCATAATTTTCCTTTTTTGTGACATTGATTAGCCAATTATACAAAAAACCACCAAAACATTCATTTTATGTTTAATAGCCAAATAAATTGGCTAATTAAACCTAAATCAAACCAAAAAAACCCTAGCCACCTCCTATCCCTATAAATATACTCTCATTTCTCACCAAAAGGGCAATTCCAACACTTTGGCAAAAATCCCAAAATTCTCTAAACACTATTTCTCTCTAAATTCTACCTTTGGCATCGGAGGTTCTTCGGCCAAAGCCCCCCCCCCCATTCATCGTGGGCGCGTGAGGCTTGTGGCCATAACCAAAGGTGTTATTTATTTTGTAGGTGCAATTTTGTCCAAGATCAAGGAGGAAGAAATTTGCATCCACAGTGCTTACTACGGTTGGATTTGGGTTTGTCCAATGGTAACACATTATTTTATAAAATAAATCTCAATTTTTGAACCAAATAACACTAAACTATTTAAAATTCAATTTTATGCATCACCATCCATACAAAAAATAAACCAAATAGCGTGAGATGCATTTCTAAAGTTTCAACCATGCAAAGTTAAAATAAAATGACAAGACAATACCAATGTTTAACCCAAAAGAAACGTAAAAGCAACACTATAATCGAGTTAAAGTCGGATTTTTCAAATGAAAGCCAAACAGTAGACTTCGAGTGTAGTCCTCCCAAACTTGTATGTAGCTTATATAATTTGAAGTGAGACCATAAATATGTGCATGAGCAATTCGGGCTAGAAATCAGGTTGGTTTTTGGTTGACATGGACAGGCAAAACATCAACCCAACCCAACCCAATAAATAATCTAGTTGAAGTCGGATTTGAGCGAATTTTTACTTCATTTTAACCTGCTCGATTAGGTTCAAAATTAGGTTGGGCATAGACGGATTTGAGTTGACCTAACCCAAGTTGTACCGCTACGGATTTGGATTGAAGTGTTTTATTTTTAGCTAAAGATTTGTTTTTCTAATTTTTTTGGTAATTTGAATGTGTGAGGATCTTTATTGGATGACTAGTAATATAGGAATGCTTCATGGATTTGAAGATTCTAGCCATTTCTTTCATTGTTTTTCCATTTAATCGTTTTATTGTCTACCGGATCTTCACATATGATACAACTGCACCAAGGTTGAAGTTAATAAGCCTTTACCAATATCCAGATTTAAAAAAAAAATTCATGGAAAAAACTGAATCGGACCGAAATCGAACCGAAAAAAACCAAAAAAAATAAAAAAACCGAACCCAAAAAAACCAAAGAAAAACCAAACTGAACCAAACCAAATAGTAATTTCGGTTTGGTTTCCGGTCTTAGGCCAAAAAGCAAACCGAACGGAACCAAACCCACCCTTGTTGGGAGTTGTCTATGCACGTGTGATGACTGATGATTGCTTCAGTTAAGTGCAGTTCAAGTTGGCCAACATATGTTGCTCTGTCAAATCAATTATGGTTTAGATGAGCTTTTTAAATTTCAAAATTTGCGTAGTACAAAAAGGCATTCACTACCATTCAAGGGTCGTGAGCCAAGATGCACTCTTACAACCGAAAAAACTTGATT
Source organism: Malus fusca (assembly GCA_035220775.1). NCBI lineage: Eukaryota > Viridiplantae > Streptophyta > Magnoliopsida > Rosales > Rosaceae > Malus > Malus fusca. The sequence continues at coordinate 14,914,836 of CM069066.1, read as the reverse complement.
TCAAACTTAGTTTTTAGTAAGTCACGTTCTTATAGATCACAAGGCCTTAAGAAACCCTAGTCAATCACCGTCCAATCTTATCCAACGTTAAATGAAAAAGTACAACAAAAATTAAATGACAACTTACCATTAGATTAAAATCAAATGCTTAATGACCACGATTTTTTTGGGCCTGAACGCTAGTATACACACTTGATTGGAAGAGGCAAACCCCTTTTTCCAAAATTAGAATGGTCAAGTCCATGAGTCGAAAGCTTAAATATTGGGCAATTTTGACATATTACTAATTTGTATATAGTAATCATATGTACATTCAAAATCAATCTGGAGGTGTGGGTATTGTGGTCCGTGACCATCTTGGCCATTTGGTCCCTGCGAGAACTATGGTTTTTGAGTATGTTTGATCGCCTCTTCATATCTAAAGCTCTTGCGGCTCGGAAGGGGTGGTTGGCGGCTCAGAGGGGATTTCATAATTTTATCATTGAGAGTGATGCACCCCATTTGTCTCAGCTCTTTGCAATGGTCATCCTAATGATTCCTTGATCGGAAATATTATTGATGATTCCGAAGTGTTGCTGTCCTCGATCACTGGAGCAACTGCTGCCCACACACGCCATCAAAACAACAAAGCTGCTCTCAGTCTTGCTCGACTTGCCGTCTCTAGCTCCGCACATGTTCGTGGTTTGAATAACCACCTAATATCATTACTGATGTTTTACTTACTGATTGTAATGCCTGAAGCCTGCTGAGGCGGCTCAACCTTTTGTAGTGACCCTTTTTTAATGAATTAATATCGTTGCTTTACAAAATATAATTACTAGCCTTTTGCCACACACTCATGCATGTGGCAATTTTCTTTTTTAACATCTTATTCTTTATTTATTTATAATTTTTATTTTTGTTAGTTTGGATTTCTTTTCAATTGAGTTATTTATATTAAAATCTTAATTAGGAAATGGTATTTTGGAGATATTGAAAGCCTCACTATTTTGGTGTGTTCACTTTATACATACTAGCCTTTCTACACGCACATACGCGCGTGTGAAAACAGACATGAAAAGATATATGAGGGAGTTAACATTATTCAAAGAAAACAAAATATAATTTAAAGAAAATAATAGTGCAGAAGAACCAAAAAAGAAAAAAAAGATCAAATTGGAATCAATAGAAAAAAAAAAAAACACAAAGAAACTGCACGTGTAATTAAGCCAAATATCAAATCCAACACATGAGTGGAAAAAGAGAGAGTAATAGAAAAAAAATAGTAAAAAAAAAAACTCAATTTCACACTGTAGTTAAGAACGATGCGGTAACTCCATGTGTGCCATTCAATCAGGAAAACAAAATCCAATTTAACTCCATGTCTGCCGATCCTGTCAGAATCCAATTTAATTCCCAATTAACAACTTTAGATAATGCGTAGAACGATATGATTCGTTAAAAAAACGAAACATATAAATCAGGATTCGCGAAAAACTAATGAACACCAGAAAATTAAAAAGGCTAAAAGAAAAAAGGAAATTACTGTTCGCAGGATAACATTCCTTGGATCCCAAATCTGATTCTCACTTCAATCCTGTAAAAAGAATAAACAACAATAATAAAAAATAAAACAAATATGAAAATGGTTATCCTTGGTTTATAATTCTAATGTACCAAAAAGGAACAAAGAAAAAAACTCAAACCCAATTATGAAATGAATAACAATAAGGCCAAATTGGATTGTTCATCCCCGTGGTCATATGACACTTGCATGATGACCCCCATGTGGTCTAGAATGTTAGCAAATTTAGTCCAAAAGTAAGATTTTTGTTAAAGGACTGTTAAAAGTTGGGGTAAAACTGTATTTTCAGTTCCAATTGACATTGAATTGGGGTTTTTTTTTTATTTAAAAAATTAAGCATTATTTTTTTTGTTAATTGTTATAAAAAATATTTATTTTAAATGTCAATTGGAACTGAAAATACAGTTTTACCCATACTTTTAACAGTCATTTAACAGAAATCTTACTTTTGGACTAAATTTGCTAACATTCTTGACCACAGGGGTTTAATTCCTAGTTTTTTCATCATGGGGGTCATCATGCAAGTTTCCTATGACTACGGGGATGAATAATCCAATTTGGCCTAACAATAATTGTAACCACGGAAAAAGATGACTTCGTACATCTGTTTGGACCCAAATTTACACCATCGGCCTGTGAAGTCAAGGTCGTTGAGTGAACATAGCTCCCGACTGTTGGATCAAGAAATAAAGGTCATTATTAAAAGATAATGATTTTTAAAGTTATGATTTTTATCATAATTATCTTTTAATAATGATTTATTATGGGATATATATCTTGAAGTATAACAGCACGGCATCAGATAAATGAGGTCACTTGGAAACTACTGAGGGGATTGAATTCTGGTCAGATTATTATCCATTTAAATATGGTGATAATTAAAAGTGAATTTAATATTCATAGGGTCAAGTTGCATGCGACAATGGGGTAAGGAAATAGCTACTTTGGGTGATGATGATGCGACAAGACCTAGAAAAGCTAGTTTTTTTTATGGTGGTGTTATGATGTCATAGGAAAGCCTAGCTAGCCTAGGTTTCTAGTCATGATAAGATAAATCAGAATGGTTTTTGTGATTTTGAAAAGTCAGCCATATGAAGATAGGCTTTAGCGCCTATGCCGTGGATCAGTCACTTTACGAGTTTGAGTTTCGATCGTCTTCTGCAACATTATCTGACCGTGGAGAGCAAGTACTTCAGTGCTATAAATACAGATGCAGTGGGAACGGGAAAAAGACCCCTGCAAATCAATACAAAATTGCCCTGCGCAAACTCCCAACAACTTGAGATCTTTTTCCTTTTTCTTTTTCGCTGACACATCTTCCGTTGGCATCAACAGCACTGTGGAAGCAACCGGTGATATCTTAAGTCGGCATAGATAGCTCTGTCACCGTAGAATTAGTCGGTCTCGCAGTATCTTCCGTTGGCATCAACAGCACTGCGGCGAGAACGGTTGATTACCTATCCAAGTCTCGGTCGTGAAGGGTTTCTAAATCCTTAGTGGTCGAGGTCATCTCATCAGCCTTCTCGGCAAAGTGAGGTGTTACAGTTATTACATTCGGCACATTGAAAGCCGAATTTGATATCGAACTTCGTAAGAATAGTAACCTTGTCTTCAGGTTCGAGAGCCCAAGAGGCCGAGACGTGTTCCTTTCTCGGCCGCAATCGCAAGACGCAGAAGTCGGTAGCGCGACCCAACGCAACATCAACAAATTTACTCCTCGGCCGAGCTCGGCCGACGAGTTGGCACGCCCCGCATTCACCGAAGGACGTAGTTAGCTTATTAATTACTTGGCCTGCGCGCCACATAGGCTTTGTAGTTTTTAGGGTCAACAACATCACTATAAACTATATATAACGTATTATAAAATCAACGAAGCATATAAAGTTATAAACAGAGAAAAATCGTTGAATCTTATACTACCTACCATGAGCAGAGAAACAATTCGATATGAGAATCTGATTTGACTGACTTTTGATATTTTATGATCCTAGCTTGCTGGGTTTGGGGAATCAAGAATGGGAAGTTAAAAGAGAGATGGGAAATAATCCCAACTGATGTAAGTAGACGTGTGAAAGGGAGAAGTTTACAGAACTTGGCAGTTATCTCTCATTCCACAAAACTACTTCATTCATAACTCTAGTTGCACGTTCTTTTATTTTGAAGTTAATTTCTTTTGTTTTTCTTCTTTTATTGTTTTTTATTATCTGTTTTATCACAAAATTACCCTTTGAACTATTAATGATTAATTTTCGGCCAGTTATAGATTTTTTTGTTTGAGGGGTGTTTTGATAAGCTCATATTTATATATACTAGCATATGGGCACACACAAAGTGTATGAGAATTTTTTTTTTTATTTTTGTTTTTGAAATAGAAGGAGAGTGGGAAGTTTTTATTTTTCATTTTTTTAATTAGATATACGTTAGGATTACATGTAGGTGAGGCTTTGAAAAAAAAATAGCAAAATTTGGTTGTGTGAAATTACATTTCTGCCCCATATTTCTTATTCATGTTCTGTTTTAATTAGAGGGTTAAACTGGTAATTTCATAGGATTTTGGTTGACAATGAGTGTTTTATTAATTAGTAGAGATATTTACATCAAATCACCTGTCTTTTTTTTAGTTAGTTTCTTATATTTTTGAGCTATTTATTTGTCTTTGTGTTTTGTAGGATTTTCAAGCAAAGAAGAGAAAAATAGCACAAGTGAGATTTTAAATAACAAATTCATCAAAACTGCCTGTGTAGATTAGTTGGCTTTGGCAGCGAGTTGCGAATAGCTCAGAATAAATCAAAGAATGAGCCTTATATGCTTGGAAAGCTACAGATGTCTATTTTCTGGAGCATTTTACGGTTTGTTAATATCATTTTTTTAGAAGAAGTTATGCTTGTTTTAACACTAAAAAGTTCCCAAGAGGCTGAGCAGTTTGTTACTGACAAGCAAGCAATAAAAGGAATAAACACAATAAATCCTAGCAGTCAAAACTGATCTAGCCAAGAAAACCACAAGTCTCACTACTAATTGCCTTTAATTAGGATTGAATTGTCATGATGTGGAAAATTTTACACCCTTTGAAGGTTATGAAAAGGGGAGAAAGGAAGCTAAGTTAAAAAAGAGGAAAAAAAAGGGCAGTAAGCAGCATTGGGAGGGGAAGGAAGGAGAGAAGATGAGACATCACTCGATTCTTTTGCTTCTATCGTCTCAAACCCATGCCTTTCTTTTGGTTTAATTTAAGAATTATGTGTAACTATTTTTAGAAGTTAGGGCTGTTTTGGAGCCCCGATTATGATTGCAAGTTTGTTATAACATTTCATTTCAATTTCTTTTATGAAAAGATGAAAATTGGTTCACTACTTATGTCAGTGATGAATTCTTTATGTGTTTTCTATGGATGCATACTTAGTAAGCGTATCTAGGATTTTAATGCTTTGAATATGTGTGTCTTTGCAAAGGGTGCAACTTAGGTTGGACCAATCCGAACCCGCCCATGTCCAACCCGACTTTAAACCCGAACAAGGGGATTTTTTTTAGTTATAACCCGCCTGAACCCAACTGACACACCCCGACCCGGAATGTCCACTAGGACTCCGAATCAAGCTGTGCTGAAGCCATAAAGTGTGATGATGTGGAAATATTGTGAATAAATTTAAACCTAAGAGTTCCTAAATACCAGAGTGCATTGGCGAGCGGGAATGAACCCACTTCACACGTGACGTTAGAGCATAAGCAAGTACAGAAGAGTGAATTAAAAATTGTACCATCGAATAATCTTCAATACGAAGAATCGCCACGATTCCTCAACGATAAGAAAGCTCAGCTAAGAAGATCTGGGGGGGGGGGGTGGAGACAAGACAAAGGTGAGTGGCCCAGTAATTAAAATTTTAATAGAAATCATATAAATTGCTATAACCCCTCGTTACACCACCTGTATAATTTCCAGACTTAGAATATAAAAATATACATATTTATATACATATATTGATTCAAGTCACGCTTCATATATTTATAATCATATGTTAACTTATCGCATAAGCATCACGTCTACTAGCTCATCACGTATTCACCACATATGTTAGCTCATCACATATATTCATTATATATACTAGCATGTAAGTCGGAGTCACCTCTAGTGACCTATACGACCTATTCGACCTATTCATATCTCATCACATATCTCATTAGTTATGGCTAGCATATAATAGTCGGAGTCACCTCTAGTAACCTATACGACATATTGATATCTCATCACATATCTCATCAGTTATGGTTAGCATATAATAGTCGGAGTCACCTCTAGTGACCTATACGACATATTGATATCTCATCATCAATTATGGCTAGCATATAATAGTCGGAGTCACCTTTAGTGACCTATACAACATATTGATATCTCATCACATATCTCATCAATTATGGCTAGCATATAATAGTCGGAGTCACCTCTAGTGACCTATACGACATATTGCTATCTCATCACATATCTCATCAGTTATGGCTAGCATATAATAGTCGAAGTCACCTCTAGTGACCTATACGACATATTGATATCTCATCACATATCTCATCAGTTATGACTAGTATATAATAGTCGGAGTCACCTCTAGTGACCTATACGACATATTGATATCTCATCACATATCTCATCAATTAAACTAATACCGTATACTTACTTGAGTTTACCTAAACTTACCTAAACTTACCTGAACTTACCTGTGTGTCCTGCATTCACCTTTGCACTTCAGAGCGTTCACAGCACCACAATTATATATATATGCAACCAATTCAACTCATCGTTTATGTATTATTCAATAGGCATGGCATTTTTAAAGCATAAATCATAGGGGTGTGCTATCCACACAACCCATTTTACTTCTTATACACTGCTTGTTAATTTATGTCCGTTGATTTTCTTCAATTCATCCGATTTGACGGCCGAAAATTAGAAGGGTGTGTGAAAAGTAAAATGGAGTGTGTGAATATCACACCCCTAAATCATATAATTGCATTTTTTGGGAAAAACATCAAGTGTATACACATATACCTAAAACCAAAAACCCCACACCTATTGCTCAATTCCTTAAACAAGGCTATGGTCTCGATTATTTAATCTCATTTCTTATATGGCTGCATCTAACGTCTCTTTAGACTGCCTACGTACCCTAAACAGGGATCAAGCCATTCGTAGTTCGCATTAATCATTTATAGTAATACACATACGAATAGATCACACTGAAATCTAACTCAACCATCTCACAATATTTTATAACATATATATATATATATGTCACGGCATAAGTTCTCAGTTTTATTTAAAATCATTTATAGAATTATCAATCATGAAACATAAGATGAGCAAGGAAAGATTCAGTCACCTGGAGTCCGCGCTACAACTTCCTAACACTAACATCTAGGCGTCATAAACGATCGGCGCCTATGACCAAAGCCAATTTGGCCTGAAAAGGCTCCAATTTCATCAAAACCCGTCGGAACCCTAGTTTTGGGTGTGATTCGATTCGGCCTTCAAACTTGCTCTGACGCCTCCACCAATGCCTGGGCTTTGTTCCTGGGTTCTAAGGGAGTATAATGGTGGTGGTAATTGGAAGGAATCATTTCAAAATTCACCGGAGAAAGGAAAAACCCGCCGGAACCACCGTGGGTGTACGACTTCAATTCGAATAAATTTGACAGAAATTTGATAATCTACCACCACAGGGATGTTGGGCTCGTCGAGAACGCTCCATAGACACCGAAATCACCTCTAACTGACCTCGAACGAAGGAGATACGACCGGGTCAAGAACAGGGTCGTAATATGGAACCGGGTCGTAGGTCTGGTTAGCTGGTTCTTCTTCTTCCTCCTTTCCCTCCTGCTCTTTTCTCTGGTTGGCCAGCCATTCCTCTCTCCTCTCCTGATTCGCCAACTCTCTCTCTCTCTCTCTCTCACTCCTGGAGCTCTTCCTCCTCTGTTCAACCTCTCTCTATCTGATTTTTCTTCTTCCCGATTCCCTATTCTCAGCCACACCCATGTGGCCCAATCATTTAGTACAAAAAAATATAATATTCTTAGGATAAATCATTTCTTCAAAATACATTCGGTTTGTAGCTTCATAAAACTTTAATTGTAACTCCAAATTCACTTTTGCTTGCGTTCACGCATTTGTATCGTCGAATACATCAGGAATACACTACAAGAATATTTAGTACGTTTCACTACACGTTGGTCAATGAAGGTCAACACCTTCACTTCTAGGGCATTTTTGTAAAATCACGCTTTTAAAGTTTATAAAATAATAAAATTTGGGACGGGTTGTCACACCAACCCAATTTTAACCCGTTCATTGATTGGGTTGAATTGGGTTGATCATTTGCCCGTCCATCCCCAAACCAACCTAGCCAGATTAACCAAACCCGACTGTGGCCCATATCAATTAATACTCATATTACACTCAAGTGGGCCAAGTCCAAAAACCCACATCCTTTCAAATATTTTTTTAATAAATTACCCCTTAAATCCATAATCCAATCCATTGCATCATATTCTTCCCTAATTGATTTCTTAATTGATCGTAAAGGATTTTGGGTCCGACCTAAAAAAAATATTTTCTTTTCATTAAAAAAAAAAGAAGAAGAAAAGAATAAGAGGATTTGATTAGTCAACCCATACTTGCAGTCTCTAAACCCTAAAGCTATATATTAAATTGTTAGTCTCCAAACCCTAAATTCTTTATGTCTAGAAGCAATTGCTCAACAACTCAGTCTACCTCTTTCATTCTGCCTAAACAAAACAGTAAGCCTTTTCTCCTTAATTAAAGGACCTATTGGTTTAATCATATATATATACATATACATATACATATACATATATATATATATATATATATACATATACATGTTAGAGTTTTGAGACTCTTGTCCCACATTGGAGAAAACAAGATTCCCAATGACCTTTATATATGTTTTGTCCTCTACAATATTAGTTAGGTGTTGGACCACTTGGAATGGGAATTGAGGCTTGGGCCACCAATGTAACATCCCACATCGCCCATGGGAGTGATCCTTAAATGTATATTCCCATCCCTACCTAGGACGAGGCAGTTTGGGAGCTCACTGGCTTCGGGTTCCGTTGAAACTCCGAAGTTAAGCGAGAAGGTGGCCAGAGCACTCCCATGATGGGTGACCCACTGGGAAGTTGCTCGTGAGTTCCCAGAAACAAAACCGTGAGGGCGTGATCGGGGCCCAAAGCGGACGATATAGTGCTACGGTGGTGGAGCGGGCCCGGGAAGTGGTCTGCCCCGGGCCGGGATGTGAAAAAATGGTATCAGAGCCTAACCCTGGTAGTGGTGTGCCGACGAGGACGTCTGACCCTTAAGGGGGGTGGATTGTAACATCCCACATCGCCCAGGGGAGTGATCCTTAAATGTATATTCTCATCCCTACCTAGCACGAGGCCTTTTGGGAGCTTACTGGCTTCGGGTTCCGTCGAAACTCCAAAGTTAAGCGAGAAGGTGGCCATAGCACTCCCATGATGGGTGACCCACTGGGAAGTTGCTCGTGAGTTCCCAGAAACAAAATCATGAGGGCGTGATCGGGGCCCAAAGCGGACAATATCGTGCTACGGTGGTGGAGCGGGCCCGGGAAGTGGTCCGAACCTGGCCGGGATGTGACAACCACTTGTGTGGATTAGGCTTGATGATTATACCATAATATTAATATAAATTAATTTGATCAATTAGTTTTAATTTTCGAATTAAGTTTTTAATTAAAATTAATTAAAAATGTTTTGATTAATAGACACAACTCTTTGGAAAGAGTTGTATAGCTTCAGATACATCCAAAAGGTATTTGAAGAGGTATGAAAGAGCCTATATAACTGAGTCCTTAGTTCCATTCCAGAGATCTTTTCTTCCTCCTTTCTTCCGTACGAAATTTCCAGAGAATAAACACACAAAGTAAATTCGCTAGAATTCTAGAATCCAGTGCGGGTTGTAGAATTAGGTAGTTGAATCCTGATCGAGCAGACATTGTTGAACCACAAGCACAAGAGTGGGACGTAAATACTGTTCGGAGGACATAGCTATTACGTTAGCCTCTACCTTCTGTAATCACGTTAGTACCATTGATATTCTTGTATTTATTTCTGTATTTCATTCTGCACAACAAGTATTTTGATTAATAAATATTCTACAACGAGTTCTGTTATTTTTATTTATTTCTGAATTGTTCTCCAACAATATATATACATATACATATGTATACATATGTATATATGTATGTATACATACATATATACATATGTATACATATGTATATATGTATACATATACATATATACATATACATATGCATATGTATATGTGTATATACATATACATATACATATATACATATACATATACATATACATATACATATATACATATACATATACATATACATATATACATATACATATACATATACATATATACATATACACATATACATATACATATACATATACACATATACATATACATATACATATATACATATATATATATATATATATATGTAAGCCAGGTGAGTGGTAATTGCATTAGCATCTTCTTAATCTGCAAGTCAGGTTCATTTTCAGTCTTTCAATCTACAGTCTATCTTATATGTTAATCTTCTAAGTATGTTTGTTCGACTCCCCAACCAAACAGTAAGGCGTGTTCCAAATAACAAGTCCCAGGAGAGGCATAAGCGAGGAAGGAGTTTATCTTACACGCGAGGAAGGTGACGCATTTAAGTTTTCTGTATTTTGTTTGCTTGAATTGTGAACTTCATGAGTAGATTATTTAGATATAATTCAATGGCTAACACTAGCTCTAGATCCAGTTTAGGTACAATTCCAGACATCGTTAATGAAGAACAAAAACTTGATTTTCAAACTGATGACAGTGTTGACTTTGGAGATTGGAATGTCCCCAAGGTTTCAAGTAAAAATATTTACAAAAAGAAATGGTCAGTAGCCTCATTTAGAAGTGAACATCACGTTAAGACAATTGAAAAAGCTTATGCTCTTAGCAAAGAACATGAAACTTGTCAATTGTTTTCCCCTGAACAAATCCAAACACACCGAAAAGATGGTCATAACTACATCCACATAGGCTTAGTTCAAATAGCCGTAAAACCTTTAACACGTAGAGGCCTTAATGCCTCTATCTTGTTATGTCTCCGAGATGCTAGATTCACTAACTTTAGTGATAGTATACTTGGAATGATTGAATCTAGTCTTTATAATGGACCTATCCATTTTGATTGTTTCCCAGACCTTACCATAAGTCTTTCAGATCCTTATATGCTGAAAGCACTCACATTAAACATCAAAACTTTAGGATACCAAGTCCTTGAAGGAACACAGCCCTTGGCGCTAATATACAGGGTTTACTACAAAGTCACTGGCACAAACATGAATTTCCAGGCTTTAACTAAAAGTCCTAGAGATCATACACTCTTAATCCAAACCAACCAAGAAAATGCAAACATCAAAGTTCCCATAACCATTAGGTGGTCAGATATTAGTCTACCTTCAGATTGGTGTTTGATTAATGAAAGTCGGCCAGTAGCCATCCAAAATAGTCTAGTCAACTTAGACAACATAGAACAATATTTTGATGGAACGATTAAAATTAATTTTGATCGTCTAGCAAGAAGATCTTGTGAGTCTGCCCACTCACATAAATCATTTGCTCCTAGCAGAAATTCTTTTTTCTGGATCCATACTAACCGATAGGATGGGTCAAGATCAAGAGTTAATCAATTCATTAGCCAATAGGAAATTAAAAGCGGTAGACACTAGTTCATCCGTCACCCAACAAGAATTAATTAATGATTTAATCAATATCAGATTAAAATCAGTAGAAACAACTTCTCAGGTTACACATCCAAGATACCAACCTCAAACCCAAGATCAAGGAGAACAAACTTCTCCTTCTGAATCTGATTTTGACGCTGGTCAGATTCATCATCAACTTTTAGTTTTAAACAAACCTTTCAAATGGAATAAGAAAAGGCTCAATGATGATCTTGAAGCCACAGAAAACATTCCCAGAAAGAAAATTTTTAGAAATAAATATACAAAAGAACAAAAATTGGAAATTTACAAAGAATGGACCAATTTTATGGAAACCCACATATTTGAAGTATTTTTCTTCGATTATGTTGAAAAGTACTATGAGTCTGCAAATAAATTAGAGGTAATAATCAAAGAAAATTGGCTTAAAGAAGACAAAACTATTGTCTCTTCCAGCTATCCCCCACAAGAAACAATTCTCATCACCACTGCTAATAAGCAGATCCCAGCCACTCCTTTTAAACTTCCCAAGGAAGATGCAGGAGTCAAACCAATCATTGAACAAAACAATTTTACAAATCAAAGTCTTCATACAATCGGAAAACAGTTAGATAAAATAGAAACAAAAATAGATAAACTTTCTCAACCAAAACCAACACATAAAGAAAAACCATTAATTAACTTCCCAGAATCTTCTTCGTGCACAATTGTTTTAAAGACAATGTCTACAAGTTAAAAAATAGAACAAATGTTACAACAACTAAAACAAGAAAAAACAGTCAATGTTTTAGAAAATCAAGATGAGTCTCATGTAGAAACAATTTCTACCATGTGGGATTCAGAAAACGAAACTGATACAGATTCCATAAGAAAAGTGGAAAAAGCTTTTCAAAACCTTGAACTCAAAAGGATTATCAACAAACGAGTTAATCCAACATCTCTCACAAAAAATTGGTATCCCAGACCTACTCCTCTTGATATTCAGTTTGAAGAAAGAAATATACAAAATCAATTTTTTGTCTCTTCTGATAAACTCTATGAATGGAATATAGATGGCTTATCAGAACAAGAACTCTTAAACAAACTCCAACATATTTCTATGGTTGCTAATAACTATATCACCAGTCATAATCTTAGCCAAACATAAGTTGTTGATCTTTTGGTCACTGGATTTACTGGAATGTTTCATTCCTGGTGGGAGAAACATCTCACTGAACAATCCAAAAATGAAATAAAACATGCAGTCAAAAGTAATAAAGAAGGAATACACATCTTCGATGAACAAATAGGGCAAGGCATCCCTGACGCAGTTAACACATTGCTCTTCACAATCATAGAACATTTTATAGGAACACCTAGTAATGTCACCACTAGGATCCATGATCAACTCAGTAATTTAAGATGTCCTACACTAAGCAACTTCAGATGGTACAAATATTTATTCATGTCTAGAGTCATGCTTAGAGAAGATAGTAATCAACCATTTTGGAAAGAAAAATTTATTAATGGAGTACCAAACCTTTTTGCCCATAAAATTCGAAATGACTTAGTTAATGAAGAAGGTGTCATACCATATCATACCCTTACTTATGGAAATATAATTAATATTATCCAGAAGGAAGGCTTGAAAATGTGTATGGATATGAAAATTTCAAAACAAGTTAACAAGGATAAATCCATCGCTAAGTATGAATTAGGAACGTTCTGTGAGCAATATGGACTACCTTCTATTGCTCTTTCCAACAAAAAGAAAAGATCACAAGTCTATCATAAGTACTCCAACAAGTACTCAGGTAGGCAATACCCTAAATATAATAAATACAAATCTAAAACTAAAAACTTTGAAACTAATAAGTTTTATGAAAAACCCAAGACTGATAAGTCAAAGAGAAAATATTCAAGGAAATTTTTCCCTAAAGACCAAAAAGGAAAATGCTACAAATGTGGCAAATTTGGCCATTATGCCAACAAATGTCGTGTTAAGAAAACCATCAACCAATTGAAGATCTCCGAGGAAGAGAAACTCCAGTTAATCCAAGTCTTATAACTTAGGAACACAGACCATAGTCAATCAGAAGATGATTTGGAATTATCCTCTTCTGACAACAATTCCTCAAGTAGTATTTCATCACCCGATATTAAAATAGGTTGTACTGATACCTATTTCAATAACAAGATTTTAGTACTCAACAAACAAGAAGAACAAGAGAATCTTCTTATTGAATTAACTAGCAAGGTCGATGACCCAGAATTAAAATCCTTTTACCTTCAGAAACTAAAGAAATTAGTTTCTCCAGAAGAACTTGGCACTAGCCATTCCCAACAAACTCCAAAAATCTCTCTTAGCACAACCTTGGAAAGGTTCAATAAGTCTAAGAAAGAAATCACAGTTAAAGACCTCCAAAGAGAAATTAATAAAATAAAAAATGAGATTAAATTTTTAAAATCTGAAAGTTTAGAAGTACGTACTCATCTTAGTAAAATTCAAACACAAGCACTTATCAAAGAAGAAGGATGCAGTAGTTCCTCTTCAAATCACAATTCAGATGCTCAGTCGAGCAAACATTCCACACAAGACTTAGTCTTAGGTCTCTTAGACAAGATAAGAATCCAGAAATTGTATTCTAAAATTAAGATAATAATTGAAGATTTTCATTTAGAAACAATTGCTTTGATTGATTCCGGTGCAGACTTGAATTGTATTCAAGAAGGATTAATTCTTACTAAGTATTTTCATAAGTCAACAGAGATACTTAGTGCTGCTAACCAATCACCAATGCAATTAAAATACGAAATACCTAAAGAACATGTTTGTCAAAACAATATTTGCTTTAAAACTCCATTTGTTTTAATAAAAAACATTTCAGATCCAGTCATATTAGGTCTCCCTTTCATAGTGCTTATATACCCTTTTAAGGTTCAACACAACTGGATTACCACCAGAGTCTTAGGACAGAAAGTCACATTCGAGTTCTGCTTGGAAACAGACCTCAAAAAATTAAGACACGTACAGAAAAATAATATATCAAAAACCATTAGTATAATTACTAATAAGTCACAACACATTAATTTCTTAAAAGAAGAAATTCATCACAAACGAATTGAAGAACAACTAACAAATAAGTCTTTGTTAGAAACTATTGACAATTTTCAAAAGAAACTTGTTAATGATATCTGTTCTGATATTCCAAACGCATTTTGGCATAGCAAACAACACATTGTTAAACTTCTTTACATAAAGGAGTTTAATGAATAAAAAATTCCAACTAAAGCCAGACTTATCCAAGTGAGTCAAGAAGTCATGGAATTTTGCAAAACAGAGATCCAAGAACTTCTTAATAAAGGAATCATTCGAAAAAGTAAATCACCATGGTCATGCCTTGCATATTATGTTCAGAAAAACGCAAAATTAGAAAGAGGGACTCCCAGATTAGTTATTAACTATAAACCCTTGAATGAAGTTTTGGAATGGATTCGGTATCCAATTCCCAACAAAAGAGATTTGATAAAAAGGCTTTTGCAAGCAATTATTTTTTCAAAATTTGACATGAAATCAGGTTTTTGGCAAATCCAAATACATGAATATGATAAATACAAAACAGCTTTTGTAACACCTTTTGGTCACTATGAATGGAATGTAATGCCCTTCGGCCTCAAGAATGCACCTAGTGAATTTCAAAATATCATGAATGAGATTTTTAATCAGTATAGCCATTTTTCAATTGTTTATATTGATGATGTCCTTATTTATACAAAGTCAATAGATGAACATTGGAAACACTTGCATATGTTTGCTAGAATAATCAAGTCCAATGGATTAGCTGTTTCTGCATCAAAAATTAAGTTGTTTCAGACTAAGATTAGGTTCTTAGGATACAATATTCATAGGTCTACCATTCAACCCATTGATAGAGTTGTTCAATTTGGTGATAAATTCCCAGATCAGATTACTGACAAAACCCGTTATAGAGATTCCTTGGATCATTAAATTATGTTTCAGAATTCTATCCTCATCTTCGACAACAATGTAAACCTCTATTTGATCATCTCAAAGATAACCATCCATCATGGTCTGCCATTCACACTTCCATTGTTAAACAGATTAAGGGGTGGTTTGGGAGTAAGGTGCTTAAAAAAAAAGAACACATGAAAACAAACTGTGAGGGTTTTAGGTGTTTGGTAAACTAAAAAAAAGGGGCTTATTTTGGAAGCTGCTGTGAGAATAAGCTGAAATCAAAGGAAAAAGCTGCAGCAGCTATTTGCAGCTTTGGAAAACTGGTTTTTTTTTCAAAGCACACGGAGCTACAGTGCTCCTTTAATGAAAAGACTCACTATCAGACTGCTTTTTTTTTTCAAAAGCACTTTTACAAAAAAGTTTACCAAACATTCTGCTGATTTATTTCACAGTCGCTTATTCTCACAGCACAGCCGCTTATTCTCCCAGCAGCTTTTTTTCAAAGCACAGCAATACCAAACCAGCCCTAAATCTCATGTTAAGACATTGCCCTGTCTTGGCATTCCAACTTCCAACTCATTTAAAATAGTTGAAACTGATGCATCTAACATTGGTTACGGAGGTATCCTCAAGCAGTCAATTTCTTCCGGATCTCCTGAATAGATTGTTCGTTTCCATTCAGGAGTACGGAATCCAGCACAACATAATTATAATACTATTAAGAAAGAGATATTATCTATTGTATTATGCATTAGCAAATTTCAAGATGATTTACTAAATCAAAATTTTTTTGTCAGAGTCGATTGCAAATCTGCAAAACATGTTTTACAAAAAGATGTTCAAAACATTGCATCAAAACAGATTGTTGCACGATGGCAAGCCATATTAAGCATTTTTTATTTTGATATTGAATACATTAAAGGCAGCCAGAATAACATTCCCGATTTCCTAACAAGAGAATTTTTGTAGGGGAAGAATGTCAGACAAGAGCAATAGCCAGAGGAGACTTCCAGCCACTCTACCACCACCAGTAAAACAGGAATCTATTCCCGATTCCTCATCGGCCCTAGCCATTACCAACTGTTTCACTCCCTTAGGTTCCACAGTAGGTAACCTTAGGTCAAATTATCATCAACCACGACCCAATTACCAAACGACATTAGTCAGCTCTTATGATCCATATTCATCCATTCCCTATTCATCATCATCCCAATCAGCCAGCTATGCTAAAACATCGCCATACGTCCTGAAAAACCCAAAGGAATACCTTTTCATCATCCCTTTCAACATCAATCAAGAACAGGCACTAGAAAAAATTGCCATAACTGTGTTTCCACCCAATTTCCATTATCCGCCCACAGAGTCATACAAAACCCTCAAATACTACCAAGCCATTCTAATGGAAACATAATCCATTTCCATAAAACCAATTCTCAGTAAAACCCATGAAAACAAAATCCTTTATCATTCCTTCCACATAGGAAAATTCCTTACCGAAACAGAAAGGGGAATCCCCTTGTACCACACCAAACCTCTTCATACCCAACATGTTCTCATCCCCAACAACAAATATAATCATTTTGATTACATTCAAGCTTGGACAAACATTTTTCTTCATCAAACAGACGACTTTAGTCACTCATGGTTTATAACTTTTGATAGAAGTTTTAGATTGAATTTCCCAGCATGGTTTCCAAAATGATGGTCTACTCATGGTCCAACAGCCAGTTTACTACCAGAAGATTTGATGTAAGTCCTTTCAGCTGGATTCCAGAAAAAATTCGACCGTAGCCGATTCAATTACAGGATTACATTTCTACCATTGTTCATGGCCAAATACAAAGTCCTGTGGATAATGAAGTGGAATTATGAAGTTGAAACTAAAGAAGTCTATAGACAACGAGCAGTTGATGCGATGTTAGTTAAGCACACAAATTAAACCCTCTTGTTGTCAAATTGTAGTATAAATGCAAGTAGGGATCGTTCTAAACCGGGGATTATGAGGGCTTGCTAAAACCTCTAAACTAACTCAAAAACAGAAAAACAAAGTTAAAAACGTTTGAATACACTTGAAGGACTCAAAACAGGTTCACAAGACTCAAAACAACTTAAAAACACTCAAAACTGCCTAAAAATACAAACTAGGCAGTTTCTGACTCTAACACAACTTTGGACGAATTTTGGGTTTTGACTTGACTCAAAACACTCTAAAACACAAACAAAACATATTTTAAACACTTTGAAACAAGAAAGTAAAAGGGGGATTTTAGTTTTGATGAATTTGAAACAAACAAACAAGTTATAAAACTAGGCAGATTGTAAAACGAATTTAAGAAATAAGATAATGGATGGATTAGTTAGAGGTCCGTTCTTCACACATGACACACTTGTACATGAATCGATTTCCAATTGCTTTTTAATAAACTATGATGCTCAACACCCCAGATTAACCGTGATGCACAAATTAACCCTCAGATTTTCCTTTACTCATTGAATTGGATGAATGCATGCGATAACCCAAATCATTCTCTAAAAGTCCCCTATATGAATGCATAAGAGAGATACAATCAGAGATCATTACGCTTAGTGAAAATCATAAGTGTTGACGAGGCAATTGTAACTATGAATGCATGATACGTTTGCCAAGAATTCAATTAACGCGATTGTGACAAGCAACCTTCACTACTCATGAATATAAACTTGTAACGATTAGGTGAAACTCATTTATATTCTAGCATCTAATTCATGCATGAAAACTAAGTATGCATCCTTAATAAACATACAAGAATCAGTTATGAAGAAAATAGATAATTAAATTGCAATCACAACTTATCAAATCACAATTGGAAGAAATCAATTCATATCTCAAGCATGTTCATGGCTTCAAACTTCCCCTAACTAAATAGGGGTTTAGCCACTCATAATTGCAACAAAAGTAGAAAATAACAAAGTAGACATTGAAAGCAAGAACAAAGTACACCTAAAACGCTCCAAAGTTCCAAGCTTGAAACGCCAAGGACCTTTGTTTTCACCACCTTGTTGCAGCAAGTGTCTAGGATGTGTATGGATATATGGAAAGGTTATGAATGTATTTATGTTGGATGGATGCCACGGCAAGGGGAAGGGAATTCTTTGTGTATGTGGGATGTGGGAATGGTTAAGAAGAAAAACTCTGCCTTGCGGCAAAATGTGTCTCTCCTCTCCTCCCCTACTAAAAATCTGCACACTTGTATATATATAAATTTTAGGCTTATGTCGTGGTAAAAAGGGTGGTGAATGGTTAAGGAGAAAAGACACAAACTTGCGACATATTTGAATCAAAACACTTCCAGCTGTCCGTGCAGTTTGCATGTGTTTGTATGAGTGATGTCTCCCTTCTTTGCATGTGCCATGTGTGAATGATGTCTCTTTGTTCCTGTGGCTGAAAGTATCTCCTTTCTTGCATGTGCCATGTCTTTCCATGTGATCTATCCCTCTTTTGCCGTGCATTCCTCTCTCTTTGCATGTGTGTGTCTCTTTTGCATGTGTGTGTTGTCATCTTTGTTTCTCCTTTGCACATGCCGTGTGCTGTCCATGTTTAGATCCCCTTTACATTTGCACACACTTGCTTCAACATTTCAGCCACAAACCACTACACTTTCTCTCCATGCCGTGTGTGTTTCTTTGCCTTTGCATGTGGGTGTCTTTGCATGTATTTGTTCCATGTTCTTTGCATGTGCCTTGTATGATGTTGTCTCCATCACATGGCAGCTATGATGTTTGTTAGTTGTAGGTCACACACTTGCACACGCATATGCTGAATTCTAATCTTCCCAAAACGTCCATCCTCATGTCTCCAAGTGCATGCAATCCATTTCAGCGCAAAATTGCTCCAAAATGCACCAAAATGCACTTTTCTTGCCAACTTTGTTATTAGGACCTACAAACATACGAAAATGGTTTAAAACACTCTTATAAGCAATAACTAACTAAGTAAGTGCAAGAAAACATGTTAACTAAGTCGCATAAATATGCTCCTATCAAATTCCCCCACACTTAGCTTTTTCTAGTCCTCGAGCAAAATAAAGAAAATAAAACAAACCTAAACCTTCCAACGTTTGCCTCAGGGATTTCCAACGCACATGACATGTTAAAAATCAGTATTCCCACATATTTTATATATCTTTACACTTGAGCACATACTTAATCACAGTCACCACTTACTAGTTCACATTTAACCAATTAAAACGATGCTTTGAATGTAGTAACATGCCTTAGAGAATTTGCTCAATTCCTTACAAGATACTCTCTATTTTCACACATTTTTTTACTACACACCCTATACTAGTTATATGTAAGAATATTGATGTGAACATGAAAACGAACACTCACATATATGTATAACAAAGAAAGCGATTTTTTGGAGTTATTAAGCATGTTTAGATATGATCTCATGAATGGAATGCTACTACTTAGATGCAAGAACCAGTGACACCATATGCTCATACCAATTCCAAACTCCACATATTGAAACACATGACACTCAAGATGAAGTTAAGGTTGTAACAGGGTTTAAGGGTAATGGCTAACAAAGAAAGGATAGGGATAACAAATGTTCTTAAAGCGATAGCAAGCAAAGCAATGAAATAGACACTTTGGAATTCACTTTAGAATGCAGAATCAACTTTTAAATACAAAGGGAAGATTCATGCAACACTTAGGGCTTTTTTTCACAACTTTTCTTCTTTTCATTCTATTTTCCACGAATGTTTTTTTTTCTTTTTCTTTTCTACCCGTGCCTTATTAAGGACTTTGGCACACACACACACACAAGAATCACTTCCCCCACACTTGTTTTTCTGCAAAAGTTCAACAAAAGGAATTCCTTCTAAATTATGTTTTACTATGCTTCAAGAACAAGGGTATGGATGGTCCTAATCTAGGCTAGGTGAGGATAGTGTGGGTTAACAAAGAACATAGGCTACACAAGGCTCAACGGGGTTAAACTTAAACACATAATGAAATAGGGCACGACAATTTGGCTGTGGTGGTCACTACACAACTTCATCTTGAATATGTATTATGCAAATCAATAACATGCTTTGAATGAAATAGGCATGAGTTATAGCATTTGGAACTAACTGATGAAACGCCTTATAAGTAGCAACCAAGCAAAGAATAATGAGATCATGCAACGACTTTAGCTATTAACTCTCCAAATAAACTTTTAGGCTCAAGTCTCACAAGGTTGTAGTGTACATTTGAGTTCCTTCTTTCAAGCATGTTACAAAACTGATTTTTCCTTTATGATTGCATGTGAATTCATAAATTATAACCACAACCAAGCATACACCAAAGAGTAAATCAAAATTTCATCCATGTTTATAACTCTCTTTAACAGTCATGTAATTAAAAACCCAATCCTCATCATTGTGTTGGAAGGTACCCTAAGACACAAATAAACATACAAAAACAACTATATTTGGGTTTTTCAAAACAATTTTTCAAATTTTTATGAGATTTTCGGACTTTTATGTCAAAACACACTGAAACACTCCAAAACAGCTTAAAAACACTTAAAACAGCAAGGAACAACACTAGAAGTAATGGGTGATAAACTCCTATGAATTTCATGCAAAGAATTTCATGCAAAACAATGGTTACCCCCCCACACTTAATTCAAACATTGTCCTCAATGTTTCAAGCATAAACTCACACAAACAAACAACGAATAAACATGACAAGTATGGCAAAGTAAAAATTAGACAGAGTAGAGTTTAAGAACGCAAATCTGGTTATGGAGAGATGATCTTGTTGAATTTCCACAACTTTGATCTCGAACTGAGCTAGAGAACTTCTTAGCAAGGAAAATGAGACTTGATTGGTGGTGGTGATTTGATGGCCTTGTACGGCGAGGCTTTGCTCTTTGGCAATTGATGCGTCCATATGTTGTTGAAGCTTTTCGAGCTCTTGGTTTCAACTCAGACTCTTTCTGCTGGGTTGATTGAGTCTGCAGGCAGCATTCTTCTCTGCTTGTTTCTTCTGCACGACAGGTAGGCACGAGGTAGAGGTGATGGTCTGTTTCTTTGTTCAATCTGTCCAAGTGCTGACCGATTGCTTTCTTTCTCCTTGTCTCGCAGGCAAGAGCAAGGGTAAAGGAAAAACATGCCATGAGATATCTTTGCCTTTAACTCTGATGATATGAGATACTTTTGCTTTTGAATAAGTATCTTTCCACAGGTTTATTCTTGAACTGGGTTGGGGAACTTCTTAGCAAGGAAAAGGAGACTTGATCTTGAAGATGAATTAGCACGTTGTCTCCACATGCTTCAAGGTATCATTTTCACTTGCCTTATCTGTTCTCCAGGTAGATGTGGCATCTTCTTTGGAAGTACATCAGCAGTTGAAGATGAGCACTCGAGAGCAATGCTAGGTAAGCAATCAGGAATGAGTTCCAGGCAGTCGGTTCTTAGATCGGAAGATTGACACCAAGTGCTGGCTGATTGCTCGCTTTCTCCTTGTCACAAAGACAAGGAAAATGACAGGGAGAAAGCATGATATGAGATACTCATGCTTTCAACCTTCATGATATGAAATACTTTTGCTCTTGATGACTTGTTTGCAGAGGTACCCCAAGGGATGAGAAACACAGAGTAACTCGAGAGATTTCGTTGGTAATGCATTTTCAGAGATGAAGAAGGGTTATGTATGTCTGCCTTGCTATGGAGGGTGAAGGACGACATTTATAGGAATTAATAACCGGTACTATTCTTTCACTTTTGTAGGCACCCGTTGGATGATTGAACAATAAACTTCACGTGCTTTTCACCAGAAATCTTCGACAGATTGCCCGTAATTTCTGCAAGGTTGAGTGTGCATGTGACAGATGCTGACACGTCTCGAAAAAGCAGATGCCTCTTCGATATCTGGAATCGGCGCTTCGACAAACTGCCCGTGATTTCCGCAAAGCTGAGTTTGCATGTGACAGGTGCTGATGAGACTGAAAAAGACTGGCGCCTCTTCGATATCTGAGATCGGTGCTTCGACAAATTATCCGTGATTTTCGCAAAGCTGAGTGTGCATGCGACAGGTGATGACACGTCTGAAAAAGCAAGTGCCTCTTCGATTTCTGAGATCGGTCCGTGGTTTCTGAGAAGCCCAACTTTTGAGAAAGCAGACGTCTCTTCGATCTCTGAGCTTACCTCTTCGATTTCTGAACTCGCCTCTTCAATTTCTAAAGCTCCGTCGAGTGCTGATTTTTAAAGAGGGGCACGCATCACATTCCAAAGCACACTTGAATTTTCCGCCTGTAGAAGCTCTCTACTTGCACTTCTAAGAACTTGATTTGTCCGACCTCTTCTTTTTCTTCACACCTTCGAAAATGTCTTGCATTTCTGACCGTCGCCTTAACTTGAATGTTGGGGAAGATATTGATATGTCTTCTCCAAACAACATTTGGCAGCCGTCATTCGTATCCTCAAATGGTCCTCTTACAGTTGGGGATTCCATGATGATGAATGATACAGCCGCTTCGGTGGTGGCCAGAAATCTTCTCACTCCTAGAGACACTAGGATACTTTCCAGGCGGTCCGACGAACTGGCTGTTCAGGACTCTCTGGCCTACAGCGTTCGATGTGCAGGCTCAGTATCAAACATGGGCCAGCGCCTTCTTGCTCGATCTCGTCAGGTTGAGTCGTTGATGGCTGAAGTGGCTAGTCTTCGGCAAGAGGTCAGAGTGCTTAGGCATGAGAATAAAGAGTTGCACATGCTCGCAACTAATTACTCAACAAGCATGAAGAGGAAGCTTGATCAGCTGCAGGAGTCCGAAGTGCGGATTCAGAGTGATCATCAGAGGTTTGTGGCGTTACTCCAGAGGCAACTTCTGCCTTCGTCTTCTGGCGCTTCACCAAGTGTTGAGGCTCCGGAAAATCAGACTCTGGCGCTTCGTCTTTCTGGAGGTCCGTCGAATGCTGAGGCACCACCTGACCAATGAAGGCTCCTTCCTGCTTGTTTGCACTTTCTTGTATTTTTCTACCTTTCTACCTAATGTTCATCTTCCACAAAAATTAATGTAAAAATACTTTGTTTACCTGTCAATGTTTCAAACATAAATCCACACCAAAAACAATCAAACAAGCAACAAATAAATATGACAAACAAGGCAAAATAAATGCAGTAAATGGAAGGTTTTTAGAAACGCAAAACTGATTGTGGAGCGATTCATAGATCTTCCTTATTTGAATACATGGGCTGCCTCCCAAGAAGCGCTTGCTTTAACGTCTTCCAGCCGGATGAAACTTCCTTCTAAACTTGGATAAGGCCCATAGCATGGAATTGATCCTTGAATGGAAGATGATACTTGATGTGAGCCGGCAATGGTTTAAATTCTAGTGTAGGTGCTTGAATCATCAAAATCAGCAAGTTAGTATATAATAAAATCGAAGTTGGAGAAGATGACTTACTTGCTTACTCCAACACAAACTCAATTACGAACACCACATCTTTAAAGGTTTCAGGGATATGGGACTTGGTCAGATTTGGTGTTTTGAGAGTTATGACTTTTCCCGTGTCATAAAATCCAACTTCTTTGGGAATTTTTGTCTCAAGTGTATCTTCTTTGATGAATTCTAGACATTCCCCATCCACTTCTTGCTCTTGATTCTTTGGAAAGGTTTCGAAGATGCCTTTCTCACCCTCTTCTTCCTTGGATTGCATGATCCTGCAAGGAATAAGGACATTTGCTGAAACGGGGTCAGGACAAATTGAATTTAGGCTTACCTTGGTTGTAGTGGATGGCATAGAGGGGAAATGGGGTTGCGGCAAATGTGGTTCTTCCCTTGCCGTGGCCTTGTTATTCTCCTCTTCTTCGAGCAGCAGCTGTTCATCCATGTTTTGGCTTGGTTTTGATGTCTTGGTTTCACCTCCAACCTCCATAGCACTTCCCAAAGTGATAACATCATGGATTTCAAAATCTTCCTTCAAATTTTCAATAGTTGAGTTGGAGAGTTCACTTTGCTCTTGAATTTGTGCCGTGAACTCCATAATCTGCCCAATTTGCTTCTCTAATTCGCCCATCTTCTTGGCTTGATTTTGTAACTCTGTATTTCGATTTTCTACTTCCTGGTTCAAAGAGGTGAGTAACTTATTAAACATATCATTATCCAAAGATGTACCTGAATTGAATTGGGCAGATTGTTATGGTGGCTGCATAGGTCTTGAATATAACTTCTCTTCTTGCTGCCAATATCCATCTTGTTGGAATTGTTGAGGTTCTTCCCACATGTAATCTGAATAATCTCTCCAATCCGAATTGTAAGCATTGGAAAACATGTTGTCCCATGATTGGCTATGGCATTGATAACCCCAAGCATCTTCATTCGCAGCGAATTGAGAACATTGATGAGTTGGATATCCTTGCCCATAGGACATACCACATGTAGTGACACTTTGCATTGTAGTCCATTCGGCATTTTGTGACAATTGAGAAGTAAGTTTCGCCAATTGAGCTTGAATGGTAGCAAAATCCATGTCTTACTTCTCTAGTATCTGAAATCAAGGAAACAAAACTAAATCAAATATCAAAAGTAAAAATCAAAGACATAAACAGAAACAAAGTCAGTAACTAAAACAAAAGACACGAAAAAGAAATAACGAGGGATTAGCAAAGTTGCTAATCCCCGGCAACGGCGCCAAAATTTGATGTGATGTTAGTTAAGCACACAAATTAAACCCTCTTGTTGTCAAATTGTAGTATAAATGCAAGTAGGGATCGTTCTAAACCGGGGATTAGGAGGGCTTGCTAAAACCTCTAAACTAACTCAAAAACATAAAAACAAAGTTAAAAACGTTTGAATACACTTGAAGGACTCAAAACAGGTTCACAAGACTCAAAACAACTTAAAAACACTCAAAACTGCCTAAAAATACAAACTAGGCAGTTTCTGACTCTAACACAACTTTGGACGAATTTTGGGTTTTGACTTGACTCAAAACACTCTAAAACACAAACAAAACATATTTTAAACACTTTGAAACAAGAAAGTAAAAGGGGGATTTTAGTTTTGATGAATTTGAAACAAACAAACAAGTTATAAAACTAGGTAGATTGTAAAACGAATTTAAGAAATAAGATGATGGATGGATTAGTTAGAGGTCCGTTCTTCACACATGACACACTTGTACATGAATCGATTTCCAATTGCTTTTTAATAAACTATGATGCTCAACACCCCAGATTAACCGTGATGCACAAATTAACCCTCAGATTTTCTTTTACTCATTGAATTGGATGAATGCATGCGACAACCCAAATCATTCTCTAAAAGTCCCCTATATGAATGCATAATAGAGATACAATCAGAGATCATTACGCTTAGTGAAAATCATAAGTGTTGACGAGGCAATTGTAACTATGAATGCATGATACGTTTGCCAAGAATTCAATTAACGCGATTGTGACAAGCAACCTTCACTACTCATGAATATAAACTTGTAACGATTAGGTGAAACTCATTTATATTCTAGCATCTAATTCATGCATGAAAACTAAGTATGCATCCTTAATAAACATACAAGAATCAGTTATGAAGAAAATAGCTAATTGAATTGCAATCACAACTTATCAAATCACAATTGGAAGAAATAAATTCATATCTCAAGCATGTTCATGGCTTCAAACTTCCCCCTAACTAAATAGGGGTTTAGCCACTCATAATTGCAACAAAATTAGAAAATAACAAAGTAGACATTGAAAGCAAGAACGAAGTACACCTAAAACGCTCCAAAGTTCCAAGCTTGAAACGCCAAGGACCTTTGTTTTCACCACCTTGTTGCAGCAAGTGTCTAGGATGTGTATGGATATATGGAAAGGTTATGAATGTATTTATGTTGGATGGATGCCACGGCAAGGGGAAGGGAATTCTTTGTGTATGTGGGATGTGGGAATGGTTAAGAAGAAAAACTCTGCCTTGCGGCAGAATGTGTCTCTCCTCTCCTCCCCTACTAAAAATATGCACACTTGTATATATATATAAATTTTAGGCTTATGTCGTGGTAAAAAGGGTGGTGAATGGTTAAGGAGAAAAGACACAAACTTGCGACAGATTTGAATCAAAACACTTCCCGCTGTCCGTGCAGTTTGCATGTGTTTGTATGAGTGATGTCTCTCTTCTTTGCATGTGCCATGTGTGAATGATGTCTCTTTGTTCTTGTGGTTGAAAGTATCTCCTTTCTTGAATGTGCCATGTATTTCCATGTGATCTATCCCTCTCTTGCCGTGCATTCCTCTCTCTTTGCATGTGTGTGTCTCTTTTGCATGTGTGTGTTGTCATCTTTGTTTCTCCTTTGCACATGCTGTGTGCTACCCATGTTTAGATCCCCTTTACATTTGCACACACTTGCTTCAACATTTCAGCCACAAACCACTACACTTTCTCTCCATGCCGTGTGTGTTTCTTTGCCTTTGCATGTGGGTGTCTTTGCATGTATTTGTTCCATGTTCTTTGCATGTGCCTTGTATGATGTTGTCTCCATCACATGGAAGCTATGACGTTTGTTAGTTGTAGGTCACACACTTGCACACGCATATGCTGAATTGTAATCTTCCCAAAACGTCAATCCTCATGTCTCCAAGTGCATGCAATCCATTTCAAAGCAAAATTGCTCCAAAATGCACCAAAATGCACTTTTCTTGTCAACTTTGTTATTAGGACCTACAAACATACGAAAATGGTTTAAAACACTCTTATAAGCAATAACTAACTAAGTAAGTGCAAGAAAACAAGTTAACTAAGTCGCATAAATATGCTCCTATCAGCAGTCAAGTGGTGGGATAAGTTCAACCATCAGAAGATCATTGACCTGGTCCTCTCTGAATTTCCCATTGATCCAGTTCCAACTCCAGCAGCAGTTCAAACTACACTAACAAAGGCGTTGCCAGAAATTCCAGAATAATTTTTATCAGACATTAGTCCTTCATCCTCTCTTAAAGGAAAAGCCAAATCATCTAAGTCAACCAGTTCGAAGAAAAAAGAGAAATCCTCACAACTCAAGGATTTAGCCCAGCAACTTATGGCATAAGCAGCTTTGCTACACGAAGAAGAACCAGACTTCGACTCCGACTCATCAAACGCTTTGTCACAACTTCCGGCCATTTCAGCAAGTTAGAAAAAGTGGGCCGATTATCAAGATTCCCAAGACCCGTTTGAATTGTAATGATTTGTAATCATTTCAAATTTCACTACAGTACCAGCCATGTGAACCCCTTTCAGAAAACAGCATCTGCAGTACCAGCAATCATTCAGACAAGTTACTATTCATGAATAGTAAAACCATTTTTACTATTCATCCATCATTTTAGAAGTAGCCGTGTGATTCCACAGTGAAAAGAAAATTATTTCTCCAGCTTTTATAGCTCACAGCACAAGCAAGCCGGGATTCCCGCTTCAGTTTCAATCATTCAGCCAACCATCTCCAACCTATATCATCAGAATTCAGAACCCATTCTCAGCAGGCTGAAACTTCTGCGTATTCTCATACAACAGAACAGAAGACAACATTCAGCACTCATCATCTCAGTTCAAATTTGTAAACACTTAACACTTTTAATTATCATGTCAAGGATGCCTGCGAGCTCCATCTCCATTTTCATCCACTATAATTACCAGTTGGCAAATTGTAAGTCTTCATTTCAAAGTTTAATAAAGTTATTTTCAAAATATATCTGCATCAATAATTTTAATTCATTATTTTCATTATGAAGAATATTTTCACAACTGGTTTTGAATGGCATAAATGTCTTACTCCCATTCAGTTCATTGAGTATCTCAAATTCAAGGTAAATACTGATCAATCGTTCATTATCTTCTTCATGTCTGTTTATAACATTTGGTATACATACATATATATATATATATATGTATATATATATGTGTATATATATATATGTATATATATGTATATATGTATATATTACATAGTATAATATAATATACGCTAAAAGCTTGATTAGGGAGCTATTTCAAATCATATCGCATGAAAGTGAAGAAAGAATTAAAAAAGAAAAAAGAAAAAAAAAAGTATTCTAGGTAATCATGCATGCATATTTGATAAAATCTCAATTACTTAGTTCCTATACAAACTTAATTAAAATTTTGACATATTTCTGTCTTATATGTTTATGTTACTTCCTATTGTAGACAACGAAATTTTGGTAAATAAATCTTCACCAACGCATTAAAGTTTTGACGTGTCACGACATACATGGGATGCGCCACATGTCACACAATTGTACACATGGCATGTGACTCAACAAATTGGAAGAAATACCCTTGGAGGATTAAACAAGTTTTTCTTCTCATTTTTGGGCAATGACAAGGCAAGCACACTTCAATCCATTATGGATGAAAACAAGTTTTTCTTCTCATTTTGGGTAATGACAAGGTAAGCACATTTCAATCCATTACGGATCAAAACAAGTTTTTCTCATTTGGGTAATGACAAAGCAAGCACACTTCAAGTTTAAAATTGTATCAAGTGGGAAAATTAGGCCATAAGTTAGACCACTTCAAGTTTAAAATGGCATTAAGTGGAAAATTAGGCCATATGTTAGACCACTTCAATTTCAATACTGCATTAAGTGGGAAAATTAGGTAATGGTGCTTAAGTGGGAAAATCATGTGGTGGTAATTCATTCTCAAAGCCTATAAATAGGCTTCTCCATCAAGGTATCAATCATCATAAAATTCACAAATACATTTCTCGACTCCCAAATTAGAAGAGAATTCCCCAAAACCTTGAAGCTTTGAAACTCTAAAGCTCTCAAGCAAATCCCGAAGGATCAAGAAAGCCCTATTCATTCTTCGTCAAATCCTCCTTCAAGATCAAGCCCCAACGGCCCTGGAAGAACTTCCACCAATTCAAGATCAAGCCTCAACGGCCCTTGAAGAAAGTGTTCATCGTTCATCATCCGTTCATCCTAAGATCAAGCCCCAACGACCCTTTAGATCAACAACATCAACAAATCTGCACAATCATTCTTCAAGATCAAGCCCAAAAGCCCTTGAATAAATCCGCACAACCATTCTTCAAGATCAAGCCCAAAAGGCCTTGAAGAAACTTCCAACCGTTCATCCAAGATCAAGCCTCGACAGCCCTTGGATCAACCTCACATCCACAAATCAACACCTTACGGAGATCGAATCAGAGGATCAAGTTATAAAGAGATTGTAACCCAAAAAATCATTAACACCAAAATCTTTCTTTGTACACGTTGTTCTTGTTTAAGGAATTTTTGTGTTCACAAATTTGGCACGCGCGGTGGGACAATCTCTACCTCTCATCTCTTTCTCCGTTCAAGGAATCCAAACACACCTCAAAGTCAATGGCATCAAGTAAGGGACAAGTCATTCTCGCAATCACCAATGGAAGGATCCTGAGCACTTCTGCCGCGAACAGACAATCCATTGGCGCCACAACCACTCCTCAACACGCCGCTTCAAAGTTTATGCTGTTAAGGTAGCAAATGGAGCATCAAAAGCGCGAGCTTGTCATCAACTTGACCTCGCTGGGGGCATCGAAGCATGCTGCTAAGGTACACAAGATGACACCCCAAAATGGCCAACGTGGTTCTTTGTCAGCACCCTGGATGTTTGAAGGAAAGCCGCATCTATTGGTTGCACAAGTCATGACCATTGGCGTTACCTCCATCGAAGAACAACTGGCTCAAATGAGTGAAGCAATTGCAAGGCTCACAAAGATAGCGGAGGAGTAAAACCTGCAAATCACCGCACTTATCAACCGTCTGGAGGCGTAGCATGGCGTCAAAGCAGAACTAAGCTCCCTTCCGACCAAGATGACTGAAGAAGGTTTCGACCCAAACGCCTACAAGCTCATGTCGAAGGCCGGGTACGACTTCGCTTCCTATTCAAATCCTGGAAAGAAGGTTTCAAACACTGTCAGTTACAAAGAATGTGACCTCACCAAGACTCAAAAGAAGTTGAAGGGGCATGGTTACGGAGTTGACAACAACAAAGCTGGACTTGGCTTCGCACCAAATGCACCTGTGAAGATTTCAAGCAAAATGAAAACGCTAGCGCTCAACACATCAGCATGAGAATTGAACAAGATCAAGAAGAGCCTAAACACCCCTTTCGAGTGTCAGTCTTCGATAGGCTGAATCATTCAAAACCCAGAATTTCGGCACTTGATCGCATTGGTGGGCAAGACCGAACTTCCGTTTTCAAACGACTTAACACGCCAACATCCCAAAGCTCTGTTTTTGAAAGGTTGTCAAAACCTAAGAAACAAAGCAACAAGGCTAGCTCTCTTCCGCGACGATCGGCCTTGGAAAAACTTGAAGAAACCAAGAAACCTCCTAGAAAGAGGAAGGCAACGCCAAAGGAAGAAAAACTCGACGGTCTAGCAGGAAAATACGATGTTCGAAGCTCGATTCCTTCAAGGATGAAGCGCCAAGCAACTTTGGAGGTTGACATAAAAGGACCACTGAAGGTAAGGAGGCGCACCATCGTCCACACTGGCCAATCTTCATGCCAACGAGTCCAAGAGGATGTCACTGAAAATGAGGTCCAAGCGTCTTCCCCATCACGATCCAAGAAGACAAAGAAGATGAAATCCCTGAGGAAGACGTCAATTCTGGCTCTTTTGACTCAAAGTATTCACCTCGACCGTTGGGGGCATACTCCAAGTCAAGTGAAGTTGAAGAATGGACTCATGTCACTCCGAAGAAACTACACGAGAAGTATACGTCTTCTCCACAAGTGCACCAATATGAAAGGGGGCAAAGCAGCTTTCGCCAACCTTCAAAGCAATGTGAAAGTGTTAAAGATGAGGAAATTTAGACACAAAGATCGCCCATGCGCGATCTCTTCTTCCTCAAATACTTATTCAATTACTCGGTCAAGGCTCATTGCTATGAAGATTGCGAGGAATGCATCTCCAAGATCGCTTCGAAGAAATTGGACAAACAACAACCATTTCTTCCACAAGTTCATCAGTCGGAAATGGGGCAAAACAACTCTTGTCAACCTCCAGAACAATGTGAAAGTGTTGGAGATAATGAAATGTCGACGCAGAGATCGTCCATCCCCATCACAATGTGCAACCTCTTCCCAGTAGACTTCTTCAATTACTCAGTCAAGGCTCATTGTTATAAAGATTGCGAGGAACTACTCTCCCAGATTGCTTGACAAATACAACTGAAGCTCCTTGTCCGCACGAGCCTAAAAGGCGACAACTGAAGCTCCTTGTCCGCACGAGCATAAAAGGCGACAACAAACGCTCCTTGCCTGCACGAGTTAAAACTGTAAATGGCACCAAGACGCTCATTGCCTACACGAGCTGAAACTGCAAACGGCACCCAATGCTCATTGCCTGCATAAGTTAAAACTGCAAATGGCACCAAGACGCTCCTGGCCCGCAAGAGCATAAACTACGTACGGCACACCAAAAAAAAAAAGTATTTGAACTACGTTATGACTTGATCTCTTCTTTGGAGGGGTACGTAGGCAGCTCGAACATTCAATTTTTGAGTTTAGTCACATAAAAAAAAGGGTTTTATTAAATACTTGACTAATGAAAGTCAATCTTATTACAATTTCTTTGTACAAAAAAAAAAGAGGGATTCTTCACAAGGGTTGATCAGGTGGCGCCTCATCACTCGGTAGAACTCCAGGAAGAAGAGGCACCAGAGGTTGATTGTTTGGAGCCGCAACACTCGGTAAAACTCTAG
The DNA here is from genome assembly GCA_035220775.1 of Malus fusca. NCBI lineage: Eukaryota > Viridiplantae > Streptophyta > Magnoliopsida > Rosales > Rosaceae > Malus > Malus fusca. Next base: position 14,882,778 of record CM069066.1, on the reverse strand, counting down.
AGGACGAAGGCAATAGGTGCCTCTAGAGTAAAGCCACAAACATTTGATGGTCACTCTGAATCCGACTTTCGAATTCCTGCAGCTGGTCAAGTTTTCTCTTCATGCTCGTCGAGTAACTATTGGCAAGCATATGCAACTCTCTGTTTTCATGCTTAAGCCCTCTAATCTCTTGCTTAAGACTCGCCACCTCAGTCATCAGTGACTCAACTTGACGAGTTCGAGCAAGAAGGCATTGGCCCATATTCGATACAGCTCGCACACTGAACACTGAAAGCCAAAAAGTCTTGAACAGTCAGCTCATCAGACCGCTTGGAAATGATCCTGTTGTCCTTGGGGGTGAGAAGATTTCTAGCTACCACCATAGCGGTTATGTCATTCTTCATCACAGAGTCCCCAACTGTAAGAGGACCGGTAGGGGATAAGAAGGATGAGTGTCATATGTTGTCTGGAGAAGATATATCAACATCTTCCCCAACATTCAAATCAAGACGACGATCAGATGGGCAATCAATTTGCAAAAAATGATGAAGGAAGAAGAGGTCGGGTAAATCGAATTCTCAGAAATACAAAAAGAGGGAAATGCTTACAGGCGACAACTCTCTAAGTGTGTTTTTTAACACGATTAATGCCTCTATAAAAGAGGAGGCAACCGGGACTGTTCAGAAATCGATGAGGCAACATGGCCATTCAGAAATCAAAGAGGCATCTCTCCTCAAATTTTAAAAGCTGGGCCGCTTGTTCAGAAATCGAAGAGACACCGTTCTCCGAATTTCAAAAAACCAGCTTTTTCAGATTTGTCAGCACCTTTCACACGCAACCTCAGCTTTGCAGAAGTCACGGGCAACTTTGTCAAAGATTTCTGACAAAGTTTAAAACGCGTGAATCTTACTGTTTTAATTACCCAACGGTAGCCGACAAGAGTAAAAGAATAGTACCACTACTAGCTGTTGGGAAATTCCTATATATGTCGACCCTCATCCCCCATGGCAAGGCAGACCTGCAAAAATGCCCAACTCTTCCTTACCTCCGAGAGTACACTCCCAACAGAGCCTCTCAAAATACTTAGTTTTCTTCGTCTTCGGGAATACCCCTGCAAACAAATGACACCAAAGCAAAAGTATCTCATATCATCAGGGTCGAAAGCAAGAGTATTTCATATCATGCTTTTTCCTTGTCTTTTCCTTTACCCTTGCTCTTACCTGCAAGACAAGGAGAAAGAAAGCAATAAGTCGGAACATGAAATCAAACTTCCGATCTGGAATTGATTGCCAGGAACCTTTTCTTGGTTGCTTACCTTGCAATGTTCTCGAGTACTCATCATCGCTGAGAATTAATGTTCTGAAGGACCATTCCACTCCTGCATCAGGGACAAATACTGCAAGAGATTGAGGCATAAATATCAATGATGAGCTGGAATAGATCACTATAGCACGACGCCCTTCCCTGCAGAACCACATAACCCAGATGAAGGAGTCCAAATCAAATCCACGCTCGGCATCGTTGCTCTAATCAAAGAACTCGAGAAGCTTCAACAGCCTTTCGCTGGCACCGTAGCTGAAGAGCAAAGCCTCGCTGTGCAATGTTGTCAAATCATCACCACTTCTTTAAAAGCAAGAGTATCTCATATCATGCTTTCTCCCTGTCCTTTTCTTTGTCCTTATTCTTACCTGCAGGACAAAGAGAAAAAAAGCAATCAGTCGGAACTTGAAGTTAAACTTCCAGTCAGGAACCGATTGCCTAGAACCCTTCCCTGATTGCTTACCTAGCATCGCTCTGCCAGAGAAATAGACAAGGTAGCAAAATATACTACATCTGCCTGAAGAACAGATAAGGCAAGTGAAAATGATACATTGAAGCATGTGGAGACAAGCACAACAAAACACGTGCCGATTCATCCGTTACTTCTTCAAAAGCAAAAGTATCTCATATCATCAGGGTTGCAAGTACTCTAGATTTGGCAGACTTGTTTTGACCCTCAAATTCTTGAGTCAACTCGCTAAGGCCTTGTGAACTGCACGTACCGATTCACCATCCTTGAATCAAATCCTTAAAGATCAAGCCACTGACGGCCCTTGAATAAATCACAACTGCACATGTTGATTCATCCCCAGCTAAGCCGAAGATCACTTGCCACGTGAAACCACTCGTGATCCCATTTCCTTCAAGATCAAGCCACCAACAGCCCTTGAAGAAATCACAAGTCCGATTCAAGATCAAGTGTCCACCACCCTTGAATCAAATCCTTCAAGATCAAGCCACCAACGGCCCTTGAAGAAATCACAAGTCTGATTCAAGATCAAGTGTCTACCACCCTTGAATCAAATCCAGTTCAAGATTAAGTCTGTGGAAAGTAAATTCAGACCCTTGGAGGAAACCAGAAAACCCTCCAGCCCAGTTCAAGATTAAGCCTGTGAAAAATCAACAATTGAAGGAAACCAGAAAATCTTCTAGCAGAATTCAAGATCAAGCCCCTAAGGCCCTTGAAGAAACTTCTAACCCAATTCAAGATTAAGCCTCGACGGCCTTTGGATTGACATCTACATTAAGGGACTTCAAAACGCATCATCTACACGTGACAAGCACATGTATACGACGCGCCTTGAAGTGGGGGCATTTGTAGACAACGGAATTTCGGTAAATAAATCTGCACCAACTGATAGGAGCATATTTATCCGACTTAGTATGTTTGTTTTCGTGCATTTATGTTCTTAGTTCTTAGTTATGTTAGTAGTTTAAGCCATTTTTGTGTGTTTGTAGGTTCTATGGGCCAAGGATGCAAGAAGATGCATTTTGGAGCACTTTGGAGCATTTTTGGGCCAAGATTGGATGGTGCAAACATGGAGACTTGAGGATGGACGAATTTGATGATTCAATGGGCTAGAAATTTACACACACACCACATGGGCAGCAAGGAATCAGAAATTAAAGCATGGAAGAGTGGGAAGCGATGATGACAACACAAACACACACACACGGCAATGGAATGGAGTTGGCAGATTTCTACAACTTTGATCAGCTGACTTTGGGAGCAAATTGCGAACAGCTCAGAATGAATTAGAGAATGAGCCTTATATGCTTGGAAAGCTACAGATGTCTATTTTCTAGAACATTTCGCGGATTGTTAATATCATTTTTCTAGAAGAAGTTATGGGCATTTGAGTAAGGGAAGGTCTAGCTGACGACAACTTGCAGATTGGAATTGAACAAAAGAAAAGAAATAAAACAAGGGGAGTGAATGGACAGCAGAAAAGCAAAGAAATTGGACCACTATGAAGTGGATTTCTTGTTGGTCTCCCACTTATAGCTTTGAGTGGCTTTGGCATGATTATTTCTAGGTGGAAAGAGCACAAAAACAGCACACACACATGCAAAATGGAGCTGGCAGCTTCACATCCTTCCATTGCCGTGAGTGCCTTGTCCATTACCTTGCATTGCTTGACATTTTCAACCTCTATATAAACACCATTCAGCCTTCAAGAAAAAGAACACAGCTATTCATACACATTTCCATTAGTTCCAAGGCTTGCAAAAGAAGGAGGAGTGCTTGGAGTTGTGCTAGCCATTCCATTGGAGTTGTTGGAGCATTCTAGGTGTCTTCTACTTTGTTTCTCTATGTTTAATATCAATTGTTTTTGTTTAATTGCAAGTATGAGGAACTAAACCCTTACTTAGCTAGGGTGAAGTTCGAAGCCATGAACATGTTTGAGATATGAATTGATTTCTTCCAATTGTGATTTAATAAGTTGTGAATGCAATTCAATTAACTACTTTCTTCAAAACTAATTCTTATATGTTGATTAAGGATGCATACTTAATTTTCATGCATGAATTTGATGCTAGGATATAAATGAGTTTCACCTAATCGTTACAAGTTTATTTTCATTGGTAGTGAAGGTTGCTAGTCACAATCGCGTTAATTGAATTCTTGGCAAATGTATCATGCATTCATAGTTATGAATGCCTCGTTAACACTTATGATTTTCATAAAACGTAATGATCTTTAATTGTATCTCTATTATGCATTCATGTAGAGGACTTTTGGAGAATAATTTGGATTGTCGTATGCATTCATCCAATTCAATAAATCAAGGAAAATCTGAGGATTAATTAGTGCATCACGGTTAATCTGGGGTGTTGAGTTTCATAATCTATTGAAAAGCAATTGGAAATCAATTCATGTACAAGTGTGTCATGTGTGAAGAATGGATCTCTAGCTAATCCATCAACCATCTATTTAGTTTTACTTTTTGTTGTTATCTCAATCTCATCCAAACCAATACCTCCCATTTACTTTATTGTATCGAAGTGTGTTTAAGTTTGTTTAGTTTGTGCCTTAAAGTGTTTTGAACTCTTTGAGTCTAGTTTAGTGTTTTAAAACCTACTTTTGTGTTTTTAAGTTTCTTCTTATATTCTTGAGTCTTATATTTGTTGATTAGCATCCCTAGTTAATCCCCGGTCTAGAACGATCCCTACTTGCATCATTACTACAATTGTCATCAATAGGGTTTAATTTGTGTGTTAACTAATTTTCACATCAAAATTTTGGCGCCGTTGCCGGGGATTAGCAAAATTGCTAATCCCTTGTGTTTTTGCCGTGTGTTTTTAGTGTAATTTACCTAGTTTCTTATTTTGTTTTGTTTTCTTGGTTTAGGTACTAATGCATGACGCGGAGTTCTCAAACTGTGCATATCTTGGACTTTAACAACGATTTTGAACGTGATTTGAGAAGAAAGAGGAGGCATCCCGAACCTAGTGAACCTAGTTCAAGTTCAGAGGCCGAATCCGAGTTTGAAGAAGAGAAAGAAGAAGTTATGGCAGCGGACAATCGGACCATTAAAGAGCTTTCGGCCTCGGGGTTGACCAATGCCGCACCATTATGCATTCAATACCCCGCGGCTGCCCAAGGCAAGACCGATGAATTCGAGTTGAAGTCAAGCTTGTTGCACCACATTCCGAAATACCATGGGCTTTCCATGGAAGAGCCAAACAAGCATCTCAAGGAATTCGAGGTTGTTTGTTCGAGCATGACACCCATAAATGTCGACGGGAACATTCTGATGATGAAGGCTTTTCCATTCTCACTTTTGGAAAAGGCGAAGGATTGGCTTTACGAGTTAGCACCCGGAACGGTTACATCTTGGGATAGTATGAAAAGAGCTTTCTTGGAGAAGTTTTTCCCAACTTCAAGAGTCATTCTCTTGAGGAAACGGATTAGTGGCATCCAACAAAATCAAGGTGAATCGTTTCCTTCTTATTATGAACGTTTTAAATCACTTGTTGCTTCTTGTCCACAACATCAAATGAAGGAGGAGCTGCTCATTCAATACTTCTACGAAGGACTCCTTCCCATGGAACGCCAAATGCTTGATGCCTCGGCGGGAGGTGCGTTGGTGGATAAAACTCCGGGGGCTGCAAAAGTTCTAATTGCCAACCGAGCACATAATGCACAACAATACGAAGGAGTTGGACAAAGAGACCCCCCACGGCCACAAGTGAATGAGGTAAGTTCTATGCCCGAAATTCAATCCCAATTAGCTAACCTTACTTCTATTGTTTCTCAGTTGGCCGAGGGAATGAAGATTCATGGACCAAGTGTGTGTGGCGTGTGCTCTATGCAAGGACATGCCAATGATCAATGCCCTCAATTGATTGAGAATGGGGGTTGGGAATCTGCCAATGCCGTGGGTTTTGGAAACCAAAATCAACCACGCCATGATCCATACTCTAATACCTACAATCCGGGGTGGAGAGATCATCCAAATTTCAAATGGCGGGATCCTCAACAACCCCAACAACAAGGAGGATTTAGGCAGCAACCACCGGGCTTTTATACAAAGCCATTCATCCCCAATCAAAACCAAGTGCAATCTGCCCCAACAACCTCAGGTATGACTTTGGATAATGATCAAGTTGTTAAGTTACTTACTACTTTGACGCAGGAAGTACAAACTCAAAATAAGGAGAGACAAATCCAAGACAAACGGGTGGACAATTTGGAGAAGCAAATGGGTCAAATTGCAGAATTTATGGGGCAAATTAGAGAACAAGGCAGATTGCCTAGTTCAACCGTTATGAACCCAAAGGGAGGATTTGAAACCGCTAAGGCCATCATGTTAAAAAGTGGTAAACAGGTTGGAACGGACTCAAATACATCCAAACCAAGTCAAGAAGAGGAGGACAAGTTGCTGCAAGAAGAAGCACAGGGAGCAAAGCCTAAGGCCAAGGATGACCAAACCTTGCCGAATTCATCTAGTCCTCCTAAACCGTCCCAAACCACCAAGGTAAGTCCCAATTCAACTTTTTCTAGTTCTATTCCACTAAATGTGCCCTTTCCTGGCAGGTTTAGGCAATCAAAGAAGGAAGAAGCTGAGAAGGACATTCTAGATACCTTTCGGAAAGTTCAAGTCAATATCCCGCTCCTTGATGCGATTAAGCAAGTCCCGAGGTATGCTAAGTTTTTTAAAGAACTTTGTACAACAAGGAGAAGGATTTCGAACAAAGAGGTGGTTCAAGTAAGTGAAAATGTCTCTGCTGTGTTACAAAGGAAATTACCCCCTAAATGCAAAGATCCGGGTAGTTTTACAATTCCGTGCGTTATTGGTAATACTAAGTTTGAACAATGCATGTTAGACTTAGGGGCTTCAATTAATGTTATGCCATACTCTATTTATGCATCTATGAACTTAGGTGAGCTTAAAAATGATGGTGTGATAATTCAATTAGCCGATCGTTCTAATGCATATCCAAAGGGTGTTTTGGAAGATGTTTTGGTGCAGGTTGGTAACTTGATTTTTCCAGCGGATTTCTACGTGCTTGACATGGAAGATTCACCCCATTCCACCCCATTGCCGATTCTATTAGGGAGGCCCTTCATGAAAACAGCCCGCACCAAGATAGATGTGTTTAAAGGAACTTTAACGATGGAATTTGATGGGGAAGTCATTGATTTCAATCTTTCTGAAAGTATTAAATTTCCTAAAGACGATCATTCTTGCTTTTCTATTGATATAATTGATGATTTGGCGCAGGATTTTCTCGATTGTTTGGAGAGGGATACACTTGAAACAACAATTGCACAAGGAATTGGGCAAATATCTGGTTTTGCCGTGCCTAGAAGTGTGGAGGAGGCCGAGATAGTAGCTGCCCTTGAGTCACTACCTCAATATCATGGTAAGCCTTCTAACCCAATTTCAATTTCAGTCTCCACTAATAAGTTGTTACCCTCAGTAACTCAGGCACCCGTACTTGAGCTTAAACCGTTGCCCGATCATTTAAAGTACGCCTTTCTGGGAGATAACGAGACATTGCCCGTCATTGTCTCCTCATCACTCACGGCCATAGAGGAGGAGAAGTTGATCCGAGTGTTGAAAGAGCACAAGACGGCCATTGGGTGGACTTTGGCCGATATTAGGGGAATTAGCCCGACTACGTGCATGCATCGCATACTTCTAGAGGAGGGGGCTAAACCAACTCGAGAGGCTCAGCGCCGTCTCAACCCTCCAATGATGGAAGTTGTGAAAAAGGAGATTATCAAACTTCTTGATTGTGGAGTAATTTATCCGATCTCTGATAGTCGTTGGGTATCACCGGTGCAATGTGTTCCGAAGAAGTCCGGAGTGACAGTGGTGAAAAATGCCGAGAATGAGCTTGTGCCAACTCGTATCCAAACAGGTTGGAGAGTGTGCATTGATTATAGGAAGCTCAACGCCACCACAAGGAAGGACCACTTCCCTTTGCCGTTCATTGATCAAATGCTTGAAAGGTTAGCCGGTCATTCTTTTTATTGTTTCCTTGATGGTTATTCTGGATATAATCAGATTGTCATAGCACCGGATGACCAAGAAAAGACAACTTTTACATGCCCCTTTGGTACTTTTGCTTATCGTCGCATGCCTTTTGGTTTATGCAATGCTCCGGCCACGTTTCAAAGGTGTATGGTAAGTATCTTTTCAGATTTTGTGGAAAAGATTATTGAGGTATTTATGGATGATTTCAGTGTGTTTGGTGATTCATTTGATGGTTGTTTGGAAAATCTCACAATAATTTTGAAACGATGTGTAGAAACTAACCTTGTGCTTAATTGGGAAAAATGTCACTTTATGGTTAGACAAGGCATAGTTCTAGGGCATATTGTTTCAGAAAGAGGAATTGAAGTGGATAAATCGAAAATAGATCTTATACGCTACTTACCCTCTCCTACTTCGGTTCGAGAGATTCGTTCATTTCTTGGTCATGCAGGATTTTATAGGCGATTTATCAAGGACTTCTCCAAGATCTCAAACCCTCTTTGCCGTCTCCTCCAGAAAGATGTGGCATTTGACTTCAACGAGGAGTGTGAGAAGGCGTTCAATCACCTCAAAAAAATGCTAACTTCGGCCCCTATCATAGTTCCACCGGATTGGAGCTTTCCTTTTGAGCTTATGTGTGATGCTTCCGATTATGCATTAGGAGCTGTTTTGGGGCAAAGGAAGGAAAAGAGGCCGCATGTTATCTATTATGCCTCTCGGACTTTAAATGATGCACAATTGAATTATTCTACCACTGAAAAAGAACTTCTTGCTGTTGTATTTGCTTTAGATAAATTCCGTTCTTATTTGCTTGGTACTAAAGTTATTATTTATACTGACCATGCAGCATTGAAGTATTTATTCACCAAGAAGGAAGCCAAACCACGACTCATTCGTTGGATGCTTCTTCTCCAAGAGTTCGATATCGAAATCCGGGATAAGAAGGGAAGTGAAAACGTGGTGGCTGACCACTTGAGCCGTATGGTGCATGAGGAGGATGTCGTGCCTATCATAGAGACATTCCCAGATGAGCAACTGATGTCCGTCAAGGTAAGTGAACCGTGGTATGCTGATTTGGTGAATTATTTGGTGTCTAAACATGTTCCTAGTGAATTACTTAAACACCAATGTGATAAATTGAAGAAAGAGGCACGGTTTTATGTGTGGGATGACCCGTATTTATGGAAATATTGCCCTGACCAAGTTATACGTAGGTGTGTACACGATTATGAGTTTAATGCAATTCTAACCTTTTGTCACACTTATGCTTGTGGGGGACACTTTGGCACTCAAAGAACAGCACTTAAGGTGTTAGAATGTGGTTTCTATTGGCCTACCATCTTTAGGGATGCTAGAACATTTTGCATGTCTTGTGATAGATGCCAAAGAACGGGCAATATTGGTCCTAAACAACAAATGCCGCAAACCCCCATTTTTAGTGTTGAAATCTTTGATGTTTGGGGTATAGATTTCATGGGTCCTTTCCCTCCATCTTTTGGTTTCACTTATATCTTGCTAGCTGTTGATTATGTTTCCAAATGGGTGGAAGCCAAAGCCACCCGAACTAACGATTCAAAAGTTGTTGCAGATTTTGTGAAAACTAATATCTTTGCTAGGTTTGGCATGCCTAGAGTTCTCATTAGTGATGGAGGCTCTCACTTTTGTAATCGAACCATTGAAGCTTTGCTCAAGAAGTACAAAGTGACGCATAAGGTATCCACCCCTTATCATCCTCAAACCAATGGGCAAGCGGAAGTTTCAAATCGGGAGATCAAGCAAATTCTTGAGAAAACCGTGGGGCCTTCAAGGAGAGATTGGAGTTTGCGCTTGGACGATGCATTGTGGGCCTATCGTACGGCCTACAAAACCCCTCTAGGTATGTCACCTTTTCGTCTCATTTATGGTAAACCATGTCATTTGCCCGTGGAATTGGAACATAGGGCGCATTGGGCTGTGAAGACCTTCAACATGGACATAGATGCAGCCGGGGTGCATAGAAAGCTCCAACTAAATGAACTCGAGGAGATTAGGCATGACGCTTATGAGAACGCTCGAATTTACAAGGACAAGACCAAGGCGTATCATGACAAGATGCTTCGTACCAAAACATTCTCCAAGGGGCAGAAAGTGCTCCTATTTGACTCTCGCCTTCGGTTATTCCCCGGTAAGTTACGTTCCAAGTGGATTGGGCCATTTATTGTTACTAATGTCTTTCCTCATGGTGCAGTCCAAGTCCAAAGCTTGAAAACAGGACATGAAATCAAGGTTAATGGGCATCGATTGAAGCCCTATTACGACCTGTTTGAGGAGCATGTGGTGGAGGATCTATCCCTCCATGCCGTGGGCACCAAAGATCATTGATGAATGATAGACGTCCGGCTGCACGACGTTAAAGAAAGCGCTTCTTGGGAGGCAACCCATGGAAATAAAGAAGACCTAGGAATTTCCGACTCCAAAACCAGGTGTTTGCGTTCTTTAACCCTCCTCTCTGTTGCTTTTACTTTGCCATGTTTATCATGTTTCCTCGTTGTTTGTTTGTTTGCTTTTTTGTGAGTTTATGTTTGAAACATTGAGGACAATGTTAGATTTAAGTGTGGGGGGGTAAACAAGTTGCTGTTGCATGCTTTTCGTGGGATTTTATTCACCTATCACTTACAATGTTGTTTCTTGCTGTTTTAAGTGTTTTTAGTGTGTTTTTAAGCATGTTAGTATGTTGTGACATAAAAATCCGAAAATTTGACAAAAATTTGATTTAAAAAAAAAAAAAAAAAAAAAAAAATTTGTTTTGAAAAAGCCAAAAATAGTTGTTTTTGTATGTTTGTTTGTGTCTTAGGGTACCTTCCAACACAAATAATGAGGATTTGGTTTTTAATTGCATGACTGTTAAAGAAAGTTATAAACATGGATGGAAGTTTGATATGCTCTTGATTTATGCTTGGTTATAGTTATAGTTTACGAATTCACATGTAATCACAAAGAAAAAAAAAAAAAAAAAAAAAAGAAAAAAAAAAAAAATCAGTTTTTGTAACATGCTTGAAGGAAAGAACTCAAACTAACACTACAACCTTGAGAGACTTGAGCCTAATACGTTCTTTGGAGAGTTATTAATCTGTGCATTTTTGTTTTCTAAAGTCGTTGCATGATCTCATCATTCTTTGCTTGGTTGCTACTTAGAAGGCGTTTCATCATTTAGTTCCAAATACTAGAACTTATGCCCGTTCCATTCAAAGCATGACATTGATTTGCATAACACATTTTCAAGATGAAAGTTGTGTAGTGAACTAGAGCCAAAAAGCCTATCTCGTGCATATTTGTTTAAGTTTAACCCCGTTGAGCCTTGTTTAGCCTGTTTTCTTTGTTAAACCACATTTCCCTTACCTAGCCTAGATTAGGACTATCCATACCCTTGTTTTTAAAGCATAATGAAGCATGACTTAAAATGAATTCCTTTTGATTGTCCTTATGCAGAAAACAAGTGTGGGGGAATGAGATTTTTGTGTTTTGTGTGCCAAAAGAAAGTAATAAGGCACGGGTTAGAAAAAAAAGAAAAAGAAATGAAAAAGTGTTGAAAAGAAAAGAAAAAAAAAGAGTTTGAAATAAGTGAGGAAAGGCTCACAAGTGTTGTTTGTTGTAGAAAGGGTCCAAAAAGTTGAAATCGGCCCTAAAAAGTTGAATGAATTACCCCATTGTGTTTAAAGTTAGTTGCTGCATTCAAAAGGAATTCTAAGCATCAATTTCATTACTTTGCTTGTTATGCTTTAAAAAACGTTTGTTTCCTTACCTTTCATTGTTAGCCAATCACCCCTAACCCCGTTACAACCCTTAACTTCAATCTTGAGTGTTATGTGTTTCAATATGTGGAGTTTGGGATTGGTACGAGCATATGGTGTCCCTGGTTCTCGCATCTAAGTAGTAGCATTCCAGTCATGAGATCATATCTATACATGCTTAATAACTCCAGAAATTGCTTTCTTTGCTTTAAACATATGTGAGTGTTCGTTTTCATGTTTACATCAATCTTCTCACATACACCTAGTGTAGGGTGTGTAGTCAGAAATTCAGAGTGAAAATAAGAGTGTATCTTGTAAGGACTTGAGCAAATTCTCTAAGGCATGTTACTACATTCAAAACATCGTTTTAATTGGTTATATGTGAACTAGTATATGGTGACTATGTTTAAGTATGTGCTCAAGGATAGGGAAGGCCAAAATATGTGGTTATGATGATCTTTTGCATGTCATGTTGCATTGAAAATCCCTAAGGTAAATGTTGGAAGGTTTAGGTTTTGTTTTGTTCTTATGTTTTGTTTCTTTGTTTTGCTCGAGGACTAGCAAAAGCTAAGTGTGGGGGAATTTGATAGGAGCATATTTATGCGACTTAGTATGTTTGTTTTCGTGCATTTATGTTCTTATTTCTTAGTTATGTTAGTAGTTTAAGCCATTTTTGTGTGTTTGTAGGTTCTATGGGCCAAGGATGCAAGAAGATGCATTTTGGAGCACTTTGGAGCATTTTTGGGCCAAGATTGGATGGTGCAAACATGGAGACTTGAGGATGGACGAATTTGATGATTCAATGGGCTAGAAATTTACACACACACCACATGGGCAGCAAGGAATCAGAAATTAAAGCATGGAAGAGTGGGAAGCGATGATGACAACACAAACACACACACGCGGCAATGGAATGGAGTTGGCAGATTTCTACAACTTTGATCAGCTGACTTTGGGAGCAAATTGCGAACAGCTCAGAATGAATTAGAGAATGAGCCTTATATGCTTGGAAAGCTACAGATGTCTATTTTCTAGAACATTTCGCGGATTGTTAATATCATATTTCTAGAAGAAGTTATGGGCATTTGAGTAAGGGAAGGTCTAGCTGACGACAACTTGCAGATTGGAATTGAACAAAAGAAAAGAAATAAAACAAGGGGAGTGAATGGACAGCAGAAAAGCAAAGAAATTGGACCACTATGAAGTGGATTTCTTGTTGGTCTCCCACTTATAGCTTTGAGTGGCTTTGGCATGATTATTTCTAGGTGGAAAGAGCACAAAAACATCACACACACATGCAAAATGGAGCTGGCAGCTTCACATCCTTCCATTGCCGTGAGTGCCTTGTCCATTACCTTGCATTGCTTGACATTTTCAACCTCTATATAAACACCATTCAGCCTTCAAGAAAAAGAACACAGCTATTCATACACATTTCCATTAGTTCCAAGGCTTGCAAAAGAAGGAGGAGTGCTTGGAGTTGTGCTAGCCATTCCATTGGAGTTGTTGGAGCATTCTAGGTGTCTTCTACTTTGTTTCTCTATGTTTAATATCAATTGTTTTTGTTTAATTGCAAGTATGAGGAACTAAACCCTTACTTAGCTAGGGTGAAGTTCGAAGCCATGAACATGTTTGAGATATGAATTGATTTCTTCCAATTGTGATTTAATAAGTTGTGAATGCAATTCAATTAACTACTTTCTTCAAAACTAATTCTTATATGTTGATTAAGGATGCATACTTAATTTTCATGCATGAATTTGATGCTAGGATATAAATGAGTTTCACCTAATCGTTACAAGTTTATTTTCATTGGTAGTGAAGGTTGCTAGTCACAATCGCGTTAATTGAATTCTTGGCAAATGTATCATGCATTCATAGTTACGAATGCCTCGTTAACACTTATGATTTTCATAAAACGTAATGATCTTTAATTGTATCTCTATTATGCATTCATGTAGAGGACTTTTGGAGAATAATTTGGATTGTCGTATGCATTCATCCAATTCAATAAATCAAGGAAAATCTGAGGATTAATTAGTGCATCACGGTTAATCTGGGGTGTTGAGTTTCATAATCTATTGAAAAGCAATTGGAAATCAATTCATGTACAAGTGTGTCATGTGTGAAGAATGGATCTCTAGCTAATCCATCAACCATCTATTTAGTTTTACTTTTTGTTGTTATCTCAATCTCATCCAAACCAATACCTCCCATTTACTTTATTGTATCGAAGTGTGTTTAAGTTTGTTTAGTTTGTGCCTTAAAGTGTTTTGAACTCTTTGAGTCTAGTTTAGTGTTTTAAAACCTACTTTTGTGTTTTTAAGTTTCTTCTTATATTCTTGAGTCTTATATTTGTTGATTAGCATCCCTAGTTAATCCCCGGTCTAGAACGATCCCTACTTGCATCATTACTACAATTGTCATCAATAGGGTTTAATTTGTGTGTTAACTAATTTTCACATCAAAATTTTGCAACGCATTAAAGTTTTGACGTGTCACGGCATACATGGGATACGCCACATGTCACATAATTGTACACATGGCATGTGACTTAACAAATTGGAAGAAATACCCTTGGAGGATTAAACAAGTTTTTCTTCTCATTTTTGGGCAATGACAAGGCAAGCACACTTCAATCCATTATGGATGAAAATAAGTTTTTCTTCTCATTTTGGGTAATGACAAGGTAAGCACATTTCAATCCATTACAGATCAAAACAAGTTTTTCTCATTTGGGTAATGACAAAGCAAGCACACTTCAAGTTTAAAATTGTATCAAGTGGGAAAATTAGGCCATAAGTTAGACCACTTCAAGTTTAAAATGGTATTAAGTGGGAAATTAGGCCATATGTTAGACCACTTCAAGTTTAAAATGGTATTAAGTGGGAAATTAGACCATATGTTAGACCACTTCAATATTGCATTAAGTGGGAAAATTATGTGGTGGTAATTAATTCTCAAAGCCTATAAATAGGCTTCTCCATCAAGTTATCAATCATCCTAAAATTCACAAATACATTTCTCTACTCCCAAATTAGAAGAGAATTCCCCAAAACCTTGAAGCTTTGAAACTCTAAAGCTCTCAAGCAAATCCCGAAGGATCAAGAAAGCCCTCTTCGTTCTTCGTCAAATCCTCCTTCAAGATCAAGCCCCAACGACCCTTGAAGAACTTCCACCAATTCAAGATCAATCCTCGACGGCCCTTGAAGAAAGTGTTCATCGTTTATCATCCGTTCATCCTAAGATCAAGTCCCAACGGCCCTTTAGATCAACAACATCAACAAATCCGCACAATAATTCTTCAAGATCAAGCCCAAAAGCCCTTGAAGATCTATTCATCCGTCAACCTTCAAGATCAAGCCCAAAAGCCCTTGAAGAAATCTGCACAACCGTTCTTCAAGATCAAGCCCAAAAGCCCTTGAAGATCTGTTCATTCGTCAACCTTCAAGATCAAGCCCAAAAGCCCTTGAAGAAATCCGCACAACCGTTCTTCAAGATCAAGCCCAAAAGCCCTTGAAGAAACTTTCAACCGTTCATCCAAGATCAAGCCTCGACGGCCCTTGGATCAACCCCACATCCACAAATCAACACCTTACGGTGATCGAATCAGAGGATCAAGTTATAAAGAGATTGTAACCCAAAAAATCATTAACACCAAAATATTATTTTGTACACGTTGTTCTTGTTTCATGAACTTCTGTGTTCACACCTATCAACTATTTTTGTTGTCATATGTTAATATTTTGTTTCATGTGTTAATTGTTCAGGTCCATTTGATTGTCATATATGGCAGAACATAATCAGGCTACTCCAAGAGAGCCTCTGCTAGCTGCTCCTGGAGAGCCTCAAAATGCTACATTTAAACCTCAGGTACCATCTAAATGCAAAAGAGTATATGAACCCGTCTAAAGTTTGGGCACATTATGAAAGAGTTGGGCAACCCGAATCCAACCCAAGTAAATCCGAACCCAATTAAACCCGAGCCCAAATGAACCCGATTGAAACCCAACCCGAACCCGATCCTGAATTGCAAAAGTTGGGTTAGGATTGGGTTGACCTTCCAACCCGCCCAACCTGCCCGAGTTGCACCCTTAGTATCTGCCCTTACCAAATAAGGACCTACATATGTTCTGGAGTAGTACTTGTTAATTGCGATTAACATGTCAACCAATTTCTAGTATAAAAAAATACTAAAAATAGTGGTAATAAATCTATCGTTTGACAAAAAAAAAGGAAAGAAGATAGTGGGGTAAATAAATGTCACTAAAGTTGGGTTAATATAAAAAATACTAAAAATAAAAAAGTGAAGATAACAGGGTAACAAATGTCAAAGTGGGGTTTGCTTAGAACATATGCAATAAAGATGTCAAAATACATGTGCCTAATTTGTATTTGATGACTGAGTTGACACTGAAATAACATCTTCAAATTTTCAAACTCCAATGGGGACGTAAGTTTTTAATTTTTTTTGTTCAAGTGGAACCATACATATATAAAATATGTTATGTTTACTTTTTGGTGGGACTCAAACCAATCAAAAATAAACAAGCTACTTTGGAAGCGGTGAAAAATATTTAAAAAATCAAAATAAAGGCTTTGAAAGTGCTATCTATTTTGATGCCAGGAGCTTGATGCAAATTCCAACTCAACTTTAGTAGATTGGTTGGAGAAAGATATGATGCCAAAAGCTAACGTTGGAGCCTCCACCGTGGAATTGAAGTCCCGGTTGGAGATGCTCTTAAGTTTTAAAAAGAAAAAAATATATATAAAGAACGACTCATCTTAAAAAAACCCAGCCGTCTTCTTCGTCTTTTTCATTTCCTTCGCTAGTCTTCATGGTCTGCAACTCAAAAATTTTGCAACTAAAACAAATTCAGATTTCTACAAATTAAAAAAGAAAAATGGCCACCCAGTCGACACCTCAGGCGCACTTCAACCGCTTAGGTGCTTTGACAAAGCCTAGGTGATTATTTCGCCGACCCCCATAAATAGAGGCAAAAATGTTGCCGCCCTACCTCTAAGGCCGCCTAGGCGTGCCCCAAGGCGAGTTTTTTAAAACACTGGATCATATACACTATGGTACTGTAGTAGGTGTTGGAGAACAATTTAGAAACAAAAATAACAGAAATACAGAACTTGAAATACTTATACTTTATTACTAAAAAATACTTGTAATACATAATGAAATTACACAATAAATACAGAAATTAAAATGATACTAACTTGACTGAATCAAAGGTAAAGGCTAGCGCAAAAGCTATGTCATTCGAACAATATTTCCGTCCCACTCTTGTGTTTGTGGTTCTACAACGTCTGCTCGACCAGGATACAACTACCTAATTCTACAACCCGTACTGGATTATAGAATTCTAGTGAATTGTTTTGTGTGTTTACTCTCTAGGAATTTTGTACGAAAGAAAAGATGATCATACTTGGAAACTATGATTGCAGATATATAGGTTGTTTCACACCCTTTCAAATACCTGTTCAGCGTATTTGAAAATACATCTTAATCAAAACGTTTTTTAATTAATAAATTAATTAAAAACTTAATCCGAAATTAAAATTAATGAATCTGATTAATTTTAACTTCCAAGGCCCCAAGACCCTTGTCTTGATTAATTAATATTAATTGTATTAGGCTATATTATACAAACCTAATCCCACAACCATAAGGCCCAAGCCTTCTATCAATTTTCAAATGGTCCAAATCCTAACTACTAGTATAAAGGACTAGACCTATATAAAGGCCATTGACAATTCAATGTTTCCCGATGTGGGACAATATGAGTCTCAAAACTCCTACAATACCCCACATTTTGAGACGATTATTTGGTCCTTGAGAAACTAAGATATGAGAGTAAACAATAGATGTGACATACATTAGGAGATGTGTCTTTTGGACTTGAACCTACCTTAGTATATACTTATTGGATTTACTAGATGATGCGGTGAATATAAAATCTTGAATTTTTCATCTCCACAGTAAACCAAGACAATAAGCAAAACATATGCCACACCAACACATTACAAATTCATACGTTTGTGTTCTTTTTGGTCCTGAACAAATCCTGGATTCATGAGAGCTTTAGAGAATGTAGCCATGTAATTCTCATAAATGCGACCCCACATTTACTCTCATATAGGTGATATTGATTAAGAATAGGCTGCTATTATTCCACTTGATTTACAAGTATCAATATCATTAAACTAAAGTATCCTACACCCATCAGCAATCACCACACTTCTTCCATCATAGGAATGGGTAAGTAAGTGTGTTTTTTTCTTTGAATCTAGCTAAACCAGTTTGCCTATTGAACCTAGACCATGGGATCTCCAATCAGCTAGGTTTGGTTTCCGTTTGGCGGTTTTATTTTACTCTATTGGCTTTAAACCCATTCCCCTCGATGTATGCTTAACTTGCTCTCTAGACAAACCTTTAGTAAGCGGATCCGCAATATTATCCTTTGACTTAACATAGTCAATAGAAATTACACCACTAGAGAGCCATTGCTTTATTGTATTATGCCTTCGTCTAATTTGTATAGACTTTCCATTGTATACACTATTTTTAGCTAGATATTTGCAACTAAACTATCACAGTGTATACATATTGCCATTACAGGTTTAGGCCATATGAGAACATTTTCCAAAAAATCTCTTAGCCACTCAGCTTCTTCTCCAGCCTTATCGAGAGCTATAATTTCTAATTCCATCGTCGATATTTACAGCTAAACTATAATTTCTTCTCCAGCCACTCAGCTTCTTCTCTTAGCTAAATTATGCACGTTTGTTTGGAAGATTTCCAAGACATTGTTGCTCCTTCCAAAGTGAATACATATCCACTTGTGGATTTCGTATCAGTACTATCGGATATCAAATTCGCATCAATAAATCCTTCAAGCACAGGGGGATACCTCGTATAATGCAATCCATAATTCATTGTATGCTTTAAGTATCTCAATACTCGAATTAAAGCTTCTTAATGATCATGCCCAGTATTGCATGTATATCTACTCAGTCTACTCATTGAAGGCCTTGTACAGTTCATAATGTGCATAAGGCTTCCAATAATTTGTGAATATTCACGTTGAGATATAGCATCACCACTATTTTTCTTTAGTTTGCTATTGGCATCAAAAGGAGTAATTGCATCTTCACTTTCCAAATGACCATACTTTCTAAGTGTAGCTTTTGGTTTTTATACCAAGAATCACATCAGCTAGACCAAGATCTTGCATATCGAAACTTGATTTCAATATCTTCTTGGTCCAATTTATTATCTCTTTGTTAGTTCCCATTATAAGCATATCATCTACATATAAGCACAACATAATGCAAGCATTATTTTGAGTTTTTGTGTAGACACACTTATCACACTCATTTATCTTAAACCCATGTGTGATCATAATATGGTCAAATTTTTCATGCCATTGCTTTGGAGCTTGTTTAAGCCCATATAGCGATTTCACAAGTTTACAAACTTTGTGTTCTTGATCTTTAACCACAAACCCCTCGGGTTGTTCCATATATATTTCCTCATATAAGTCTCCATTTAAGAACGCAGTCTTTACATCCATTTGATGTATTTCCATGTTATGGAGTGCAGTTATAGCAATCAATAGTCTTATTGACGTAATTCTCGTTATAGGCGAGTATGTATCAAAGAAATCCAAACCATGTTTTTGACGGTATCCTTTAGATACCAAACGAGCTTGATATTTGTCAATTGTACCATCTGGTTTTAATTTCTTCTTAAAGATCCATTTGTACCCAATTGGCTTATTGCCAGGGGGCAAATCGATTAATTCTGATGTATGATTTTGCTTAATGGAATCTACTTCACTTTTAGCTGCATCCTTCCAAAATGGAGCTTCAGGAGTGACATGGCATCCTTGAATGATTAAGGTTCTGTCTCAGTTAATAAGGTCACAAAATCAGGCCCAAAGTCTTTTCGAATTTTTGTCCTTTTACTCCTTCTAGGTTCAAGTTCCTCTTCTTCTTTTTCTTGAACTCTAGACAAGGATAAACCATCATCATGTACTCTAGGTTCGTCATTAACCTCATATACATCATCATGTAATCTCTTTTTCAAGAAATTAGACTTGCCCATTTTGTATGGAAATATATCCTAAAAAAATATTGCATTTATAGATTCTATAATAGTATTGACGTGTATATCGCTTACTTCGGAATGAAAAACTAAGAATCTATAAGCTGAACTATTAGATGCAAAACCAATAAAAACACAATCTATAGTTTTAGGCCCTAATTTTGTTCTCTTTGGCAATGGGACTTGTACTTTTGCCAGGCAACCCCACACTTTAAGCAATTTAAACGTTGGGGTTCTTCCTTTCCATAATTCATATGGTGACTCCTTTCTTGTTTTAAGTGGAGTTCGATTCAAAATTTTGTCTGCAGTAAATAAGGCTTCATCCCACAAATTGTGTGGAAGCCCAGAGTTATTCAACATGGAGTTGATCATGTCTTTAAAAGTCCTATTTTTCCATTTGACAACACCGTTTTGTTGCAGTGTATAGGGGCTGTTGTTTGATGAATTATGCCATGTGTGGTACAAAATTCAGCAAAGGCATGAGACTCATATTCTCCTCTCTTATCGGACCTTAAGACTTTAATCTTCTTGTTAAGTTGATTCTCAACTTTTGCCTTATATGTCTTAAACATATCCAAGGTCTCATCTTTACTATGAAGTAAATAAACATAACAATACTTACTGAAATCATCTATAAATGTTACATAATAGTTCTTTCCACCACGAGTTGGATATGATCTAAAATCACACAAGTCACCATGAATTAAATCTAATAAATCATTGGATTTTTCATGCACTGATTTAAAGCTTTGACTTGCAAATTTTGATTTTGTACAAGTCTCACATTTAACATTATCTAAATAATCAAGTTTGGGCAGGAAATTAAATTATGCATTCTAAAAAGAGAACGAAAATTTACATGTCCTAGCCTAAAGTGCCATAAATTAGACGAATCAACGATATAAGCAGAAGCATTATTTATTTCATTCATAGCATTAGCAAGTACATTTAGTTTGAATAATCCATCAACAAGGTAACCATTCCCTGCAAACATTCCCCCTTTAGTTAATACAAACTTATTGGACTCAAAAACTAGTTTGAATCCCTTGTTACTAAGGATAGGACCAGAAACAAGATTCTTCCTTATATCGGGGACATGCAGCGTATCAAGAATGGTTAATTCCTGAAGTGAATTTCAGAACACATTTCCTTATTCTAGCCACAACTGATGCAGACGCATTTCCCATGAACAGCTGCTCGTTCCCTTCGACTTTCTGGTATAAAGAGAACAATTTTCTTGAAGTCTTTGCCTTTCATACCAGGGACAAAGTTCTTTTCATTCTTCTTAGTCTTCTGGAATTTCGGCCTTTACTTTGATGAACTTCCTTCAACAACATTTGCCTAGGCTTCTATACTCAAAACAAGGCTCTTCTCATTCTTTCTGTTATCTTCCTCAATTCTCAACCTTACAATGAGATCCTCAAGGGCCATCTCCTGACGTTTATGCTTGAGATAATTCTTGAACTCCTACCAAGAAGGTGGCAATTTCCCTATAAAAGACGTCACTTGAAAAGACTCATTGATCACTATCCCTTCAACATGAATGTCATGGATGATTTTCTGGATATCTTCAGTTTGAGAGACAACGGACTTGGAATCTACCATTTTGTAGTCCAAAATTTGCCCACGACAAATTTCTTTGAACCAGCATCCTCTGTTTTGTACACCACATAGACATCATACAACGAATCATCTAATGCATTAAGAATATAATTTATGCAGAGGAAATCATTATGATTCCAGGCATCTATAGCCATCAAAGTTTCTGCAGGAAAAATATTTTCTCCATCTGCAGTAGGTATAGTCTCGCACAGAACATTAGCCAAATTCAGACTTGTCAAATAAAACAGCATTTTTTGCTGCCATCTTTTGAAATCTCCACCCTTAAATTTCTCAGGCTTTTCAAAATGAGGTTTAGTTCCTAATTGTTCCATACCGTTCGAAGATTGTTGGAGAACAATTTAGAAACAAAAATAACATAAATATAGAACATGAAATACTTATACTTTATTACTCAAAAATACTTGCAATACATAATGAAATTACACAATAAATACAGAAACTAAAATGATACTAACTTAACTGAATCAAAGGTAGAGGCTAGCGCAAAAGTTATGTCATTCAAATAGTATTTCTGTCCCACTCTTGTGCTTGTGGTTCTACAACGTCTGCTCAACCAGGATACAACTACCTAATTCTACATCCCGCACTGGATTATAGAATTCTAGCGAATTGTTTTGTGTATTTACTCTCTGGGAATTTTGTACTGAAGAAAATATGATCATACTTGGAAACTATGATTGCAAATATATAGGTTGTTTTACACCCTTTCAAATACCTGTTCAGCGTATTTGAAAATACACAACTCCTTCTAAGAGTTGTGTCTCTTAATCAAAACGCTTTTTAATTCATAAATTAATTAAAAACTTAATCCGAAATTAAAATTAATGAATCTGATTAATTTTAACTTCCAAGGCCCTTGTCTTGATTAATTAATATTAATTGTACTAGGCTATAATATACAAACCTAATCCCACAACCATAAGGCCCAAGCCTTCTATCCATTTCCAAATAGTTCAAATCCTAACTACTAGTATAAAGGACTACACCTATATAAAGGCCATTGACAAGTCAATGTTTCCTGATGTGGGACAATAGGAGTCTCAAAACTCTTACAATAGGTAAACTTGAGAGGGAAAGAGAGATTACTTTAGGCTTTGTTGATTTTCTATGTGATGATTTTGTTGAAAAAGATTGAAGCCGCGGTATTTAAGATTGGGCATCTCTGCCAGTGTTTTGCCTCTGGCTTCACGGGTATTCACGTTTGGCATATGCCTGCTCTGACTGATATCTTTAGAGATGATTATGTACTACAATTTGGTGGGGGAACTTTAGGACACCCTTGGGGAAATGCACTTGGTGCCGTAGCTAATCAAGGAGCTCTATAAACATGTATACATGGTCGTAATGAGGGATGTGATCTTGCTTGTGAGGGTAATGAAATTATTCATGAGGCTAGTAAATGGAGTCCTGAACTAGGTTGAAGATAATGGTCGCATCATTTTGGCTTGTGACACAATCTTGAATCTTCTTTTAAAGGTAGTGTAATCATCATTTTATACCGATCTATTATTTCTTTGCAATCTATGAACATCTTCTGTTTCTGTTTCATATATAGAAACAGCAATCGCAAATCCCACTATTCAATGCTTGTTAATCTATTGAAAGCACTGGCCTATTAGAGAGTACCCTGTTTACTATTTACTCCAGAAAACCCGAACCAAAGAACTTTTGGGTACATATGGCTACAGGCATTTGCACGCTACTATTTGATTTAACATCGGATAAGGCTCTTCTTAAGCATCCTAACTTTGATGACAGCACTCTAGATGGTTAGTCTCGTCTCTTGTTAAGGTTTTTGCCCGATAACAACTAAATCACAAAACTCTTTCATTGATGACCTTTTCACGTGATTTTCTTGCTCTCTTTAAGGTTTCACCCCCAACGACAACCCAATCACAAAGCTCTTTCATCGGTGACCTCTCTCATATGTGTTGCATCATTGAGTCATCGCAGTGGAAATTGTCACTAAAATTTCAATATAATCTTATTGTCTTCTTTTTTTCCCCATTGTTGTTTTGTATTAAAAAACAAAAACATTAGAGGCTATTAATTGTACTTAACAACTCTTTAGTAATACCTAACTCTTCGTTTCCCCATTCTTATTGTTGTTTGGTATGGGAATGAAAATCCATAAATCATAGATGGAAAAAAAGCAATCGACAATGATGATTAGACAAGGTCACGAGTACTGTGAAGAAGAAATTCCCACACCCATTTTTTGCAACTTTTTGCTTGACTGTCTTGCTTTCTTTAAGTTGTTTTTTCGATGACAACCCAATAACAAGCTCTTTCATTGATGAAAATTGTTACTAGCACTTTAAAATAGTCATCACCAACTTTTAAAATTTTTCCTACATTCTTGGTGTGCTAATAACAACTACCTTACAAATAACGTTCTCTCAAACTCTTTCGACAAAAGAAAAAGAACTCTCTTAAACTCATTATGTTATTGTAACTATGTGATCCAAAGTGTTTGTCCTTATACACGAAGTTGTCTTTGTTTCTTCATTGTTGCTTAGTATTAAAACAGGCAAAAAAAGCTCAAGAGGATATTAATTATACTTAACAATTCATTACTCATTAGTAATACCAAAAGAGTGGTGCTATGCCCACCCTTCAACCCTCTTTTCTCACCCACCTTATTTTTCCACTCCTCTCAAAAAGTTGTAAAGTGTGAGGGCCCAAAACCTCTTGTACAAGCCCAACACATCTCAGAGCCTGCGTTGTAAAAATGCCACGAGTCAAGCCTAAATACATGCAAAAGTGGGAAAGCAAGGGCATGTGAATTACGATCATGCTGCCAATAAAATAATAATTTATAAATTGGACATTTGTATAACCACAACAAGCCCATGCACATTTATCATGTAAAGCCATGTTATGACACCAACGTTATAATTAAATCACGCCAAGCACGCTACACACTAAAGTGGGCATAAGCCACATATGGGGTTTGCCAAGTGAATAGTGTCGTTGATGGTTACATAAGTTTATTGGGCCTATGTGAAGCTAAGGTTATGGAAGACTTTGGGCGGCTTGGGAGCACCAAAAATCCAAGCCCATAATTTTTTGTTTCACGTAGGTAAGTTTGATAAAGAACGGACCAAATTTCTCTTTCCCTTGCAAAACAACTAAGGTCCTTAGGAAGAAACCAAAGCCCAAAGTTGGGTTGCCTACAAAATCAAGTTCAAACATAGTGCAACACATTCCATTAAAGAGAAGAGAAAGGATCTTTCCCTTTCAAGCTTACACAGGAAAATGAGGAAGGAAAACAAGGAAAAGCAATGCCAAAAGAAAGGTCTGTGGAAATTGACCATGGAAGAGGGTACTCTGGCAGTGTGCACAACCCAGTCTTCATGAGGTTAGCAGCGTTCTTTAGTGTTACACAAAAAAGGAAAGCCATAGCTGCACCCAGGGAAAGGAGGATTGAAGATTTATCAAAAGCAAGAAGAAAAAAGAAAACCAAAGGATTCCTTAGAGAAAGCTGGAAAAGACCCTATGCCTATAAAATTAGACGAAAGTCAGCACAAGGGAGGGAGAACACAACGTGAGAAAACAACACAGACAACATAGAGAGAATCAAGGCAAGATTGCACTAGGTAGAGCAAGCTTTTCTTTAAGTGCAGTAAACCTCAATTCTTGAAAAAGAAATTTTCCTACCTTTCCAGGGATTTCTTCAAGCTTCCTTAGCCACTATGAATATTCTCAAAACATCAAGAACACTAGATTAGCCATTCCCAAAACTATGCAAGCGTGCACTGAGTTCTCTTTCATGCTAAACTAATAAGCATTTAGCTTCCACGTCACGATTCACTCAGGCAAGTCATAATTTATAGCAATTATTCAGTCTTTGAGCCATTGATTCAATTGAGGTACTTCCTAAGATAGGCTAATTGTTTCGAGGTATCTCAAGACTTGGTACTAGAAACAAAAGAGCTGAGAGTTTCCACTAATGCCCAAATCCAACTCGATCAAAAGGTCCCCAACAAAAAGAATGAACACTATTTTCTCACTCACTGATATCCCTAAACTATCTCTTAGAAAGAAAACAAACCACCGCTACCCACATGACTTCCACACTCACTCAATGACAAGTAACCCCCTTCGATTAGATGGGTTATCCAACCATGGGGTATCAAACAACGTCGATTAGATGAACTGGGTACATTTGAACGCTAGTTGCTGAAACTATTAATGGGTACGAGAGAATGACAAAAATAGAGAAGATTTCTTAAGGTAATCATAGTGGTTCTATAATGTTTGATGAAGAGTTTGAATTGGTTGGGGAGAAATTGACATAAGAAAAGAGGAAGATGATGAGTTACTGGAGCTGTGTGCAATGGTTTCAACTTGTTGAACTTTGTTTTTGTTCCTTTTATTTTTTAGTTTTTTTTTAATATGGTTAAAGATGGCCACTTAGTACTATCGTCTAGTGGTATTCCTCTTCACTTGTAAGTAAGAGGTCTTAGGTTCAGTTCTCGCCAAAGATGAATTTGAACCACATTATTGTTAGCCCATTGTGAGGTTGAGCCCACTCCCCCACCCTATATAATTGTTTGTCCAAAAAAATAAATACATGGTTAAAGATGGCCTTATAACTCATTTTACAAATGGTTGAGCCCACTCCCCCACCCTAGTAGTGGTTATCTAGAATTTTCTTGTGGGTCGTCCAGGTAGGGTCGGCCAAATCTTGTTGCGATGAGGATTAGTTTAGATAAGGGTGAAGTAATTGACTCCTAGTGCAACAAGGAGTCTTAAAGCTGAAGATGCTTAGGATCAGGAGATGAATATGGTTTGTTATGGAGCTTGGTTCAAAGTCCTATTGGAGTGAGGACTGGTCGAAACCTAATCATATTGGGTTGATGAGTTCTAATCTGAGTACATTTCTAGTTCAGTTATAAGGGGGTTTTGCTAGTATAAATAGAGAAGGAAGTGCATCATTTAAGCCCCCTTCAAATCAACACATAAGTTTCCGTGCACAAAGCTTCTCAACAACCTTGAGATTTTATCCTCTTCCCCTTTCTTCTCGCCAACACATCTTCAATTTGGATAAACATCACTGTGAAGGCAACTGGCGACATCTTCAGTTTGGATAAACAGCACTGGAGCCGTAGAATCAGCCAATCAAGGAGCACATTCAGTTTGGATAGACAACATTGCTTCGAGGCCGACTGGTTATTATCCAAGTCTCGGTTGACAAGGATTTTCGAGTCCTTGTTGGTAGAGGTTATCTCATCAACCTTCTCAGTGAATTGAGGTGTTACCAGGTTACTAGGCTCGGCACATTGAAAGCCGAGTTTTGTTTATGATTGGATACTCAAAAGTAAGTTTCAGAATTCGACATTCCGATGGCCGAACCACATTGACAATCAAGACATACATTTTTTTTTAGTATTTGTGTCCATATAGTCTGGTACCAATTCAGCATACTTTTACTCTTACGAATATAATCATTGTGATTGAACCTGGCGCTGACGATTTGTGAACTTCGCATAACTAGCAGCCTTGTCTTCATGCTCTAGAATTCAAAGGCCGAGACGTGTTCCTTCCTCGGCCACAATTGCAAAATCAAGAAGTCATCAGCGCACTCAACGCAACATCAACATATTTTACTCCATGGCCAAACACGGCCAACGAGTTGGCACACCCTACACATAACCGAATGATGTAGTTAGCTTATTAGTTACTCGGCATGCGCGCCACGTAGGCTTGGTAGTTTTTAGGGTAACATTTTGGTTGTCGGATTCTTCGATTGTGGTTTCAAAATCGTGATCAATTACCTTCTTCCCTTGAAGCAGCTCAGTCATGATTGTTGGAGGTTATTGGTCATCTTCGTTGCCGATCGTTTCTTTCGGCTGTCATTTGGTAGCTGGGGTAGCTTAAGCTACTCATTCACGAGCCATACAATCTATTATTTGGCGCCGATTTTTTGTGACTTGGACAACACAGTATATACACCGGTAGGGGAGTTGTAGGTATACCAATGATGGTCGCATGGCTCAGGTGGTTTGAAACTTCACTGGTTCGCTAGTGAACCTGAGCTACTAGAGTTGCGCATATAATACTCCTCATTATAAAACGACATGTCAAAGTCAAGGCGCAGTCTAGCCAAAGACGGCTTGTTATCTTGTACTTGAGGGCCAAGCCTATCAAAAGCTTTCTGGCATTGGCCTGCACCGAGCACCTTTTGGGATGTTACCGCAATTATGGGCACCTGCAGCGGTATTTCAATCCGCAGTGGCTTTTCCATCGACCCAGTCAACATAACGTTTGATTTGCACCAACTACATAAAACCATCGGCATGTCAATTTGTTTTGCGCTAGAGTCTGACATTGACTCGACATAAGTTGGGTTTGAAAAGTATTTGGATGGCTCGTTTGAAGATAAATCAATCTTCAATCATGGTTGAGAGTTTCACTTGAGGTCACATTGTGTTGGGACAAACTCGGCCTTCCCTTTCCCTTTATCCCTGGGTAGATGAGCATCTACCATACTTACCATCGTCGTAGGGAAATGATCGGCTTCAACGACCATTTGTTTCTCAAGAAACTTGAGCTTACCATTGTCGATCCAGCTCTTAATGGCATCGTGAAATACGACACAATTATTTGTCATATGCTTGTTCGAGTTGTGGTATTTGCAATATGTCTTACCTTTTAAATCTTCAGCCTTGGGAATATTATGCCCTGGCCGAAGCTTGACAATTTTCGCAAGCAATAACTGGTCGAAGATGGCATTGGCCTTGGTGATGTCAAAAGTATAGACTTTTGACGTTTTGATGGCAACTTCCTCAGAGGCCGAACGTGTTTTGGCATCCTTGGAGTTAGCATGAGCCAATGCTTTGCATATGTATGGTTTGTTGATTACTATCTCGGCCGTGTTTGTACTGGCATATTGGGACTCTTCACCTTCGGCCAATGCCTAACTGATCATAGGGTTCTTGTAGATGGTTCCTCGGGATGGAGACTTGAAGATCTTCTCTTCTCGGAGTAAATAATCATATTGTTGGACATCTTGAGCCAGTTCATACATATCTCGGAAGTTTGCCCCCAAGAATTTCTTTTTTTACTCCACGTCTAAGCCATTTAGGGCGATCCTAATGAACTCAACTTCAGGGAGAGGTACTCGGCACCAATTTCTAGCTAATTTAAACCTCGTAAAGTATTCTATTGGTGACTCATTAGACGATTGAACCATCATGGCCAAAGAAGAGACTGATATTTCCATCCATAGCTGATAAAATTGCTCATGAAATTTCTCGACTAATTCCTCCCAACTTTGGATGGAGTTGGGCGAGAGTTTGATGTACCATGCGAATATTGAGCCGGTCAACGAAAAATTGAAAAGTCGTAATTTATGAAAGTCACTGTTGACATTTCCACATTGAGTTGTGAGACAAGCCATGTGTTCCAATAAGGATAAGGATGATTCCCCAGTGAAAAGGCTAAAGTCTGGAATTTTGAATCCCTTGGGATACTCGAACCTTCTGGATATGGGTGAATGAACTTTGGAAACTTCGGCCCCTTTTTTAAAGCCAAATCAATCATCCTCTGGACTTCGACCATGTCAACAAATGTCGTTTCTGCTCCTTGGTCAAATTTGTTTGATCTACTGCTCGATCCACCACTTTTCTCTATGTCAATCATTTTGAGCCAAACAGATCCTATCTCAGCCTATATTGCTGGCAGATGGTTATTCTTAAGTGGAGGCTGCCTGGAACGATCGACGGGTCCACCTTCATAGGCTTTATTAACCAGTACTTTGAGCAACTTGTTATGTATAGCACTATTATCATGCATCTCTTCGAGTATGCTTTTTATCTCTCAGCTAAACATTTGATCAAATTGTCAGGATTGTTCTTCAAATTGTTGCCGGAGGAAAGATCTAGATGGTGGATCAAAGGCCTCATCACCGTCCTCGTCACAATCCTCCACTAATCCTTCAACAAAAATGCCTTTTGTCATTTTAGTGGGGATTTCTGCATCACGAGTCTAACCGCCGAGATTAACTTCATTTTTTCGGCAAATTGGGCTTGTGGATTCAGGTGTCACGGCAGCAGAACGATTTTGTGCCCGTGGCAAGCCATATTGTCCTGGGCTTTGGACTATAGGTAGAAGATTAGTCGTTGACTTACCAATGACTGTTTTCTTTTTTACTAACTGTGTTTCAATGGTCATGAACTTCGTAGCTTTAGCATTGGGTCCTTCTAGGCGTGCCAAAATGTTAACCCTAAAAACTATCAAGCCTACGTGGCGCGCAGACCGAGTAACTAATAAGCTAACTACGTTCTTCGGTTATGTCGGGGCGTGCTAACTCATCGGCCGAGTTCGGCCGAGGAGTAAAATATGTTGATTTTCATTAAGCGCGTTGCTGACTTCTTGATCTTGCTACTGCGGCCGAGGAAGGAACACGTCTCAGCCTTTGGGTTCTAGAGCCTAAAGACATGGCTGCTAGTTCTGCGAAGTTCACAAATCGTCAGCTTCGGGTTCGGTCACAGTGATTATATTCGTAAGAGTATAAGCACGCCGAACTAGTACCAGACTATATGGACATAAATACTCAAAACAAATGTATGTCTTCATTGTAAATATGGTTCGGCCATCAGAATGCCGAACTCTAAACTTACTTGTGAATATCCAATCATAAACAAAACCGGCTTTCAATGTGCCGAGCCTAGTAATCTGGTAATACCTCACTTCACCGAGAAGGTTGATGAGATGACCTCTACCAACAAGGACTCGAAAATCCCTGTCAACCGAGACTTGGATAATAACTAATCGCCCTCGAAGCAATGCTATCTATCCAAACTGAAGGTGCTCCTTCATCGGCTGATTCTACGGTTCTAGTGTTGTCTATCCAAACTGAAGATGTCGCCAGTTGCCTTCACAATGTTGTTTATCCAAAAAGAATATGTGTTTGCGGGAAGAAAAGGGAAGATGATAAAATCTCAAGGTTGTTGAAAAGCTTTGCGCAGGGCAATTTGTGTGTTGATTTGAAGGGGGCTTAAATGATGCACTTCCTTCTCTATTTATAATAGTAAAACCCCCTCATAACCGAACTAGAAATGTACTCGGATTAGAACTCCTCAACCCAGTCTGATTAAGTTTCAACCAGTCCTAGCTCCAATATGACTTTAAACCAAGCTTCATAACAAACCAGATTCATCACCTGATCCTAAGCATCTTCAGCTTTAAGACTCCTTGCTGCACTAGGAGTCGACTACTTCACCCTTATCTAAACTAATCCTTCTAGTAACACGATTCGGCCGGCCCTAACTAGACGGCCCATAAGAAATTTCTAGACAAACACTACTGGGCCGAGAATAATCCCAAGCTCGGCCCAAAATGATATTTTTGGCACAAAAAGCTATTCACCCCAATCAACACACCCCGACCCGCAAGGTCCACCTAGACTCCAAATTAAGTTGTGTTGGCCAACACCGGAAATGTGACGAAGCCATAAGGTGTAGTGATATGGAAAATGTGAAACAAATTTAAACCTAAAAGTGACTAAATACAAGAGTGCGCATGTGAGCGGGATTGAACCCATTTCATATGTGGTAAGTAAAGTACAGTAAAATTGGAATAAGAATTATACCATCGGAAATAGTCTCCTATATCAACTTTTGCCAAATATCCATTCACACAAGAGCTCTGCCACTAAAATATGAAGGGGCAAAAACAAGGGTGAATGGGCCTGAAAATAAGGTTTTGTAAAACCTTTTCAAAAACATATAATCCTTCGCTGTAAACCAAGTATAGTTTCCAAATATATATACTACATATAGTATGAAAACACTTACCATAATCAGCAATATTTCAAAAATACGATAAATCACAATATTTTGCATATAACATCCAGTAATCACAATATCTTGCAAAAGCAAACATATAATATCGGGTGCTCATCGACATATGTTGATACATGAGTTCATGCAGAGGTATTATGACATGAATAGCACTGGGTGTAATGATGATTTACTACCTAGTACTACAATCAAGTGAAGACCGGTGCTATGCGCGTCACATACAAGTCCTAATTGCCCATAGCAATCTATGACAGAACTGGCACCTACAATGTATCCAAAGTGAGCATATCGGTGCAATGTGAACATACACATGAAGACTGGCCTTGACCCGGGCGAGTACTAACAGTGTAGCATGCACGATGAGCAGTAATCTAAATATGATCATGCTACGAAAATTTCGTAATTCACAACAATAAAATAATAATATTCGTGACCGTAAATATATTTATGGCATCACATCAAAATATGCATAAACGTGCATCCCATAGAATTTATGAGAATTTCATAAATTCCGTCAATACGTTCATGCTTAAAAACATTATTCTAATCTAGGCGTAACGTAAAAAATTCTTTATTAAATATATAAATGGAAACTAAATATATAATATTTAAAAGCAAAGACCCACTCACAAATCATATCGTCAGGTCGATACCACCTCGAGGGCATCAAAGATCCTTGCGATGCGTTTCACCTAGAAACGAAACCATTTACGTAAATATATGACGAGCTAACGTAAATTTGAGTATTCGTACAAAATACAGCTAATAAAGAAACTATTTTAAAATGATCGAATTTTGGAAAAGGGAGGGCGGATACGGATTCGACACGTCAAACAACCTAAAGAGAGACCTCGGGCTCCTCCACACGCCGCCGCATGCGCCGGCAACCAATGTGTGCCCACGCACCTGCGGGTACAAGCATACTCGTCTTCCTTGCGAAGCACAGGTTTGGTCAGTTTTTAGGCCGATTTCCAAAGCTGATTTCTAGCTTAATTCTCAACCGATTTCAATGATTCAAGAACCAAATCAAAGTTACGAATATGAAGAACAAAATTGTACCCAAGGTTCTAAAAAACGCTAGGCGCTAATCGGGCGGCGGGTAGGGGTCTAGCGCCTAGGCGGCTAGGCAGGGTCTAGGCTAGCGCCTAGGCAGATTTATGTAAATTTATCATATATCTTGTAAATAAATGCCCATTTACACTTAAAAAACTATACTTGTATGAATAATAGAAGAATGATAAAAATGTAAAATAGAAGTAGAAGAATACACAAAGTACATCCATCCAACAAGTTCAATATTTAAAAAACAGTAAGCATATATAGGTAATGTAACAC
Source organism: Malus fusca (assembly GCA_035220775.1). NCBI lineage: Eukaryota > Viridiplantae > Streptophyta > Magnoliopsida > Rosales > Rosaceae > Malus > Malus fusca. The sequence goes on along the minus strand of CM069066.1, from coordinate 14,850,338 downwards.
ATTATTTTTTTAAAAAGGAAGAGATATATATAGGTAATGTAAAGAATTTTAAGTACATAATTTGAAAAATAAGAGTAGATAATAATATATAATATATTTGTTTAATAATGGAGTAGGTAACTTTTTTAAATATAATTCATAAGCCTAGTGCTTTTAACGCCTTGGAAATCAATCTGACAAAGGGGATGGCTTTTGACAGAGGGCAATGACTTTTGACACATTGGAAATCGGTAAGGCCCTTATTTTGGGGTTCCTCGTTTCCTCTCCCTTCCATTTTTCTTCAATTGCTCCACCCGATTCCCCATTTTCTCCACCTAATTAAGTTTCTCGTTTCCTCTCCCTTCCATTCTTCTTCGATTGCTCCACCTGATTCCCCATCTCTCCACCTAATTTCCATCTTCTTGCTTTGTATAATTTTCCAAAACCTAATCATGTGTCCAGTCAATTTCCTCAAGCACAGCGAAGAAATCTTCTCCGGTGAAGAAATCTGGGCTTCCAGATCAAAGTTCTCGTTTTTTTTTTCCTACAATTGCACTGTTATTCTAATTCCTTCTACATATCTCTCTCACGTTTACTCTTCCCTCACGCTCTCTTGGTTTCTTTTTCGTCACCCTCGCAGTGTAGTGAAATGGAATATTTTAATAGAACCGCCGCGAAGGCCGCTTAGCCTGGCTAGCCCGCCTCGGCCACCTAGACCGCGTTTTAGAACACTGACTGTTCCAAAATGGAGCCAAGTTGCGGTCAGTGTTGGCCAAAAAAATGGTCTGAAAGTGGCGTGACAACCACGGTTCCTTCCTTCCAAAAAAAAATTGGGGAAATCTTCCCCGACTTGTTTTATGCACTAAATCACCCCCAATCACAATTTTAAAGTGGCTCTGGTGATGGTTCCTAACTCGGGGAAGGAAGTGTGAGATAAGGGAGGAAGGAGAAAGCCCATAGATGGAGGTGAATCATTGTCCAGTTTGGTGATGTTCAGTGAGGGACGAGAGAGTGTGAGGTGAGAGAGCTCGAGGTTGGTGGACTTGTTCCAAGATCTGCAGCAATGGTTTGTGTGATGGTTCTGGTAAGGCTCACCGGAGAGGTGGCGAGTGTGTTGTGTGTGGAGCTCAGCCTCTCTGTGTTAAACAGAAAGCACATAGAGAGTTTAAAATGAGAGGTGAGAAATGAGAGATGAGAGATGAGAGATGAGAGTGAAAGAAAGGGATGAGTGATAAGCTCATATTTATACATATTTTACATCAAATTCTCTCGTCTTTTCTTAGTTAGTTCCTTATATTTTTGAGCTATTTACGTTATTTTTGTGTTTTATCGAATTTATCTAGCTAAGAAAATAAAAATAGCACTAATGAGATTTTAAGTAATAAATTCGTTAAAACAACCTTACCCATTATATTTGGTTAATAAATTTGTTCCCTTTTATTTGAAAGCAGAAAAATAGAAGACTAAGGAAAACAGTGGGCAGCAGCTGGCGAGAAGGTGGGACGGAAAGCAAGCTGGAGTGCATGATGGAAAGAAATGGGGAAAACAAATAGAATAAAGAAAGGGGGAATGTAAAGCTGGCGTGGGGAAAGCCTCGGGCAGGTGTGAAGAGGCAGTCGCAGGAAATGAGTGGAAAGCTGACGGCTGAAAGAATAAAATAAGAAAACATGGAGGCAGCTAAGAGCACTGAGGAAAAGAATAAAAGAGTTGTCAGCAGAAAAGCTTGAGGGGGGGGGAGCACGCTGCCTTTGGCAGCGTGAAGGAAAGAGGAGTGAAGAACCGTGAGACGCGCAGCTGAACAGCAGAAGAGAAGACAGACACTGCTGCCTTTGGCAGCGGAAGCAAGAAACGAACGCGTGGAGCTGTTCTCCACGGGCAGTCAGCACAGGAGGTTAGCACGGAGGTGAGGAGGAAGCTGTGCAGGCACGGACAGCTGCCTTGCGCAGCTAAGGAGGAGGGCACGCGGAAATTGCGACGCTGCCATTGGCAGCGTACGGACAAAAGAGAAACTGTGCAGGAACGAGATAGACACGGAGACACAGAGAAGCAAAGCTGCCTTCTCAATTTGGTTTAATCCTCCAAACTTATGTTTATTTTATGGTTTAATTTATGAATAATGTGTAATTAATTTCTGTTTAGTTAGAGGGAAATTTGAAACCATGAATATTTGTTTATTATAATTTGATTTACTCCAGTTATGAATTCTTGAACGTTGGATGTGGTTTATTTTTCTGTGTTGATTAATAACTTGTTTATGTATGTGGGTTAAGGGTCGACACTTAATTTGCATGCTTAGACTTGATGCTAGGATATAAGGGAATTTCAACTAATCGTTATGAACTTATATCCATGAGTAGTAAAAATCGCTAGTCACGATTGTGTTTAGTAAACCCTAGGTTGGATTAACATGCGTATTCCATAGTTATGAATGCCTAGTCAATGCTTATGATTTCCATTGAACTTAATGATTTTTGATATGTCTCTCTATCATGCGTATTCCATAGTTAGGGAACTTGATAAAAATAATTTGGTTGTGATGCGTATCCCGTCCAATTCAATGAATCTAGGGAAATCTGAAGGTTAATTTAAGCGGACCTAATTAACTTGGAGCTTTGTCATTTATTCGTTTGTTGAAGTCATAATTGGGAATCAAATTATATGCATTTGTTCATGTGTGGATAAGGACCCCTCTAACTAACGTTTCGTCATTTTATTTCTATAAAATATATTTTCTTTGAAGTTTGTTTTTAAAGTTTCTGTTTTAAATTAAATTTCGTCAAAAATCAATTCCCCAATTATTTTAAAGTGTTAGATTTGTTAGAAATAAATTTAGTTTGTGTTTTCTTGAGTCTTGAATTATTTTGAGTCTTTGAATTTGTTTTGGTTTATTTGTTAGTTTTATTTTGAGTGATTCTAGTTAAGTGTTTTGATTTTAGTTTAGTGTTTTAAATTTTGTTTTTACGTTTTTAATTTAATTTTACTTTGGTTAGCATCCCTAGTTAATCCCCGGCCTAGAACGATCCCTACTTATCCATATACTACAATTGTCACAAATAGGGTTTTAATTTGTGCGTTAGTTTATTTTCGCATCAAATTTTTGGCGCCGTTGCCGGGGATTAGCAAATTTGCTAATCCTTTGTTTGTGTTTTATGTTTTTGTTTGTGTTTATTTTTGTGTTTTGTCTTTTACTTTTGATTTTTGATTTAGTTTATTTCTTTGAAAAAAATAATAATAATAAACATCACATAATAAAAAATAAAAAAAACAAAGATAAATAAAATTATACATTGAAAAAAAAAAAAAAAAAAAACATAAACATTCATATAAATAAAACACAAAAATATTTACATATATAGATATATATAATTAAAAAAAAAAAAAAAATGCATAAATATTTTACAATAACTTGTAAACTAATTTCGTTCATTGGTCGTTGGTAGGTGGTGCCTCGGAGGTCGACGGAGCCCCAGAAAGACGAAGCGCCAGAGTTGGATCATTCGAAGCCTCAATACTTGGTGCAGCTCCCGAGGACGAAGGCAACATAAACCTCGGGAGTAACGCTATAAACCGTTGATGATCACTATGAATCCGCACTTCGGACTCCTGCAGCTGATCAAGCTTCCTCTTCATGCTTGTTGAGTAATTAGTTGCAAGCATGTGCAACTCTTTATTCTCATGCCTAAGCACTCTGACTTCTTGCCGAAGACTAGCCACTTCAGCCATCAACGACTCAACCTGACGAGTTCGTGCAAGATGGCGCTGGCCTATGTTTGATACTGAGCCTGCACTTCGGACGCTGTAGGCCATAGAGTCCTGAACAGCCAGTTCATCGGACCGCCTGGAAAGTATCCTAGTGTCTCTAGGAGTGAGCAGATTTCTGGCCACCACCGAAGCGGTTGTTTCATTCATCATCATGGAATCCCCAACTGTAAGAGGACCATTTGGGGATATGAATGACGGCTGCCAAATGTTGGTTGGAGAAGACATATCACTATCTTCCCCAACATTCAAGTTAAGGCGACGGTCAGAAGGGCAAGACATTTTCTGAAGGTGTTGAGAATGAAGAGTCGAACTGATCAAGATTAAAAACAAGTGCAAGAGTGAGTGTTTACAGGAGGGAGTGTTTACAGGAGGGAGCTCAAGTATGTTGTGGAACAAAATTAGCGCTCTTATAAGAAGAAGAAATCGATGAGGCATCACTCAGCAATCAAAGTGGCGCCCTCTCACAAATCGAAGAGCCTGGCTCCTTTCTCAAAAGCCGGATTCTTTTCTCAAAAGCGGCGTCTCCGTCTCAAAAGTCGGACGCCGTTCTCAAAAGATGGAGCAGTCAGGAATCACGAGGCGAGCAGCTTTCCCAGATTTGTCGTCACTCGTCACGCGCGCTGTCAGCTTTGCGCAAATTACGGGTAGCTTTTTCAGAAAGCGCGTAACCTGTACTGTTCATCCATTCACCGGCTGCCGACAGGGGTAAAGGAACAGTTTCGGTTGTGAAGAATCACCTATAAACGTCTACCTTCGCCATCCATTGCAAAGGCAAACCCTCTCTGCAGTTCTTCATCTCCGAAAATGCCTTTCCAACAAACCCTCTCGAGTTGCTCTGTGTTTCTCATTCCCTGGGATACCTTTGCAAACAAGTCATCAAGAGCTAGAGTATTTCATATCATGAAGGTTGAAAGCAAGAGTATCTCATATCATGCTTTCTCCCTGTCATTTTCCTTGTCTTTGTGATAAGGAGAAAGCGAGCAATCAGCCAGCACTCGGTGTCAATCTTCCGATCTAAGAACCGACTGCCTGGAAATCATTCCTGATTGCTTACCTAGCATTGCTCTCGAGTGCTCATCTTCAACCGCTGATGTACTTCCGAAGAAGACGCCACATCTGCCTGGAGAACAGATAAGGCAAGTGAAAATGATTACTTGAAGCATGTGGAGACAAGGTGCTGCTTCATCTTCAAGATCAAGTCTCATTTTCCTTGCTAAGAAGTTCCCCAGCCCAGTTCAAGCATACACCTGTGGAACGATACTTCTTCAAAAGCAAAAGTATCCCATATCATCAGAGTCAGAGGCAAAGATATCTCATGGCATGCTTTTCCTTTACCCTTGCTCTTGGCTACGGGACAAGGTGAAAGAAGGCAATCGGTCGGCACTTGGACAGATTGAACAAAGAAACAGTCCACCACCTCTACCTCGTGCCTACCTGCCATGCAGAAGAAACAAAAAGAGAAGAATGTAGCCTGCAGACTCAATCAACCCGGCAGAAGGAGTCCGAGTTGAAACCAAGAGCTCGAGAAGCTTCAACAATATATGGAAGCATCAATCACCACCACCAATCAAGTCTCATTTTCCTTGCTAAGAAGTTCCCGAGGCCAGTTCAAGTTCCAAGCTGTGGAAAGTCACCAAACAGGACCAATGATCACTTATTAGTTTTATTCATTGTCTTTTATTTTCATTTTCAATTTTTCGTTTGTTTTTTTTATATATATATTTTCTTGCGTGCTTAACTGATTTATTTCTTTTCTTTGCAGGAACTTTTGGTTATTTCCACCCTTGAAGTGATTGCAGAATTTTAGCTTGGGGGGTCATCGCTTGATTTTACTGCAAATTGGGGAAGTTTTCAGTCCTATTGCTTTATTTTGTTCTTTATTTTATTTATTTTATTTTTATTTGCATTTTATTATATTTTCTGACATTGAGGACAATGTCTAGTTTAAGTGTGGGGGTAAAGAGTATAAAAATGACCAAATTGAAAATTTTTGTACCTTCGACTTTGAACTGGTTTCATTTGTTTCCATGTTATTGCTTTGTGTTTAAAAAAAAAAAAAAAAAAAAAAATCGGAAAATTTAAAAAATCCAAAAATATTTCCTTGTTTTCCTTATTGTTTTGAATTAGTTTTTTGTTAGTTTCCCGACCCAATGATATAATTGGATAAAATTTGAACCATGATCATCAAGAACTTAGTTAACATGTGTTTTGTGAAATTCCTAATTCTCTTGTTAGTTTTGTACATGTTTGATCATCTTTGAAAAACCAAATGCACATAGCCTTGTTGATGTGAAACTAAAGCATGATTTAAAGCTCTATATGTGAATTTAGTGACCATATACATCCTATGTGAGTTTTTGAGCTTATTGAAAGTGTGTGCATTTTTCATACACTCCTATTCTTTCATGTGTGATGAACTTATGTGAAATACATCTCTAGAACTTGCGTAACGATCTTTCGAAATATTTGTCATTGATTGCATGAACTTGAAAATGATAGAGGCATTAGGTTTACCACCATGGCCCAAATAACTTTGTTTCCCAAAGAAAAATGATATCATTAGATTGCCAATTTGAGCCGTATTTGTGAGTCTTTTATTTCTTATCACCAGATATGTCTACCCTTATGCCTGAAATATTTTTTTTCCTTACCCTTTCCAAGCGAGCTAGTGAGCAATGTGAGATTGTCTTATGAGAAATGTTTGTGAAGTACTTTGAAGGTGTTTGGCAAAAGAATAAGTGTGGGGGTTTTTCATATTTGTTTCTGTGTGATTTTTAAAATAAAAAAAAAATAAAAAAAAAAAAAAAAAAGAGAAAAAAGAGAAAGAAAGAAAGTTTGTTTACGAAGAAAATAAAAAGAGTTTAAAGTTTCAGTTAAGGGTGTGGTTGGAGATGTCAGAAAAATAGCTGGAAAGCTTGAGTTCTTATAAATCTAAACAAAAGAATTGCTTGCAATGTAGCTTGGAACTTGTGTTTACCTATTCTTTCGTTTCAATAACCCTCGCCCTAAACCTCATTACATCCAATAAAAGTCCTCTTGATTTAAGTTTTGCAATTATGATTGTGGAGATGAGATCTTTATGCAAGCTTATGGTAGAAATTTCACATTTGATTCTTTGAGCGAAACACATTAAAACTAAACACATATGTGATTGAGTGTATATCCCGTGAGAAGGTTACTAGTTTGCATATGATGATTTTAAAAATAAAAACTTGAAATTGCATTAGCATGGCTATCTCACACACTACACTTCAAGGATGATTCAAAGATTACTGCTAATATTTGAATTAGGAAAATGAACTTGGATTAGCTTGTTTGGTGTTAGCTATGGTTCTTGATGTTTTGTGTTCTCGAATGAAATTCGATGAGGGTCACATAGGGGGAAGCTAATAATTTTCATGTTATTACTTTTTCTGTTTTCTCTGTTTTGCTCGAGGACTAGCAAAAGCTAAGTGTGGGGGTATTTGATAAGCTCATATTTATACATATTTTACATCAAATTCTCTCGTCTTTTCTTAGTTAGTTCCTTATATTTTTGAGCTATTTACGTTATTTTTGTGTTTTATCGAATTTATCTAGCTAAGAAAATAAAAATAGCACTAATGAGATTTTAAGTAATAAATTCGTTAAAACAACCTTACCCATTATATTTGGTTAATAAATTTGTTCCCTTTTATTTGAAAGCAGAAAAATAGAAGACTAAGGAAAACAGTGGGCAGCAGCTGGCGAGAAGGTGGGACGGAAAGCAAGCTGGAGTGCATGATGGAAAGAAATGGGGAAAACAAATAGAATAAAGAAAGGGGGAATGTAAAGCTGGCGTGGGGAAAGCCTCGGGCAGGTGTGAAGAGGCAGTCGCAGGAAATGAGTGGAAAGCTGACGGCTGAAAGAATAAAATAAGAAAACATGGAGGCAGCTAAGAGCACTGAGGAAAAGAATAAAAGAGCTGTCAGCAGAAAAGCTTGAGGGGGGGGAGCACGCTGCCTTTGGCAGCGTGAAGGAAAGAGGAGTGAAGAACCGTGAGACGCGCAGCTGAACAGCAGAAGAGAAGACAGACACTGCTGCCTTTGGCAGCGGAAGCAAGAAACGGACGCGTGGAGCTGTTCTCCACGGGCAGTCAGCACAGGAGGTCAGCACGGAGGTGAGGAGGAAGCTGCTTTGCAGCTGGAAGGGCAGGAGACGCGCAGACTGTGCAGGCACGGACAGCTGCCTTGCGCAGCTAAGGAGGAGGGCACGCGGAAATTGCGACGCTGCCATTGGCAGCGTACGGACAAAAGAGAAACTGTGCAGGAACGAGATAGACACGGAGACACAGAGAAGCAAAGCTGCCTTCTCAATTTGGTTTAATCCTCCAAACTTATGTTTATTTTATGGTTTAATTTATGAATAATGTGTAATTAATTTCTGTTTAGTTAGAGGGAAATTTGAAACCATGAATATTTGTTTATTATAATTTGATTTACTCCAGTTATGAATTCTTGAACGTTGGATGTGGTTTATTTTTCTGTGTTGATTAATAACTTGTTTATGTATGTGGGTTAAGGGTCGACACTTAATTTGCATGCTTAGACTTGATGCTAGGATATAAGGGAATTTCACCTAATCGTTATGAACTTATATCCATGAGTAGTAAAAATCGCTAGTCACGATTGTGTTTAGTAAACCCTAGGTTGGATTAACATGCGTATTCCATAGTTATGAATGCCTAGTCAATGCTTATGATTTCCATTGAACTTAATGATTTTTGATATGTCTCTCTATCATGCGTATTCCATAGTTAGGGAACTTGATAAAAATAATTTGGTTGTGATGCGTATCCCGTCCAATTCAATGAATCTAGGGAAATCTGAAGGTTAATTTAAGCGGACCTAATTAACTTGGAGCATTGTCATTTATTCGTTTGTTGAAGTCATAATCGGGAATCAAATTATATGCATTTGTTCATGTGTGGATAAGGACCCCTCTAACTAACGTTTCGTCATTTTATTTCTATAAAATATATTTTCTTTGAAGTTTGTTTTTAAAGTTTCTGTTTTAAATTAAATTTCGTCAAAAATCAATTCCCCAATTATTTTAAAGTGTTAGATTTGTTAGAAATAAATTTAGTTTGTGTTTTCTTGAGTCTTGAATTATTTTGAGTCTTTGAATTTGTTTTGGTTTATTTGTTAGTTTTATTTTGAGTGATTCTAGTTAAGTGTTTTGATTTTAGTTTAGTGTTTTAAATTTTGTTTTTACGTTTTTAATTTAATTTTACTTTGGTTAGCATCCCTAGTTAATCCCCGGCCTAGAACGATCCCTACTTATCCATATACTACAATTGTCACAAATAGGGTTTTAATTTGTGCGTTAGTTTATTTTCGCATCAATGAGGGAATCTGAGATAGTGGGAAGAGAGGTGACACGGGGACAAAAGGAAGAGGAGACCCACGTGGGTGGGTCCCACCAGACAGAAAAAACCCCACAAGATATATTAAAATAATTAAGGGGCAATTAATCTAGAATAATGAAGTTACCAAAATGCCCTTATGCTTCATAGTTTCGTAAAATCTTCATCTTAACTCCAAATTTGATTTCGCTTGCGCCCACGCATTCGTATCGTCGAGTACTTCGGGAATATGTTTATGCGTACCTTTGGGTCAAGTCCAAATAATAATTAATTAGGTACGATACCTAATTAATAAAATACTAACGTCAATGGACCTGTTTGCTCTCGGCTAGATTGGGCATTAGGGCAGTGATTTGTCCCGTGTCATCAAATTCAACTTCTTTGGCATTGGTTGTTTCAACTACATCCTCTTTGATGAATTCTTGATACTCCTCAACCACTTTTTCCTCGTGAATTGTTGGAAAGGTGTCCAAGATGTCTTTCTTCCCCTCATCTTTCATGGATTGCATGAACCTGCCAGGGAAAGGTGCATTTGGGGGAACAAAGTTAGAAATAATTAAATTTGGAACAACCTTACTTGAATGGGGTGGTGTAGGAATATTGGGAGGTTGCGGCAAGGGTTGTTCTTCCCTTGCTGTGCCTTGTGCATCCTCCTCCTCTTCGAACAGTAGCAATTCATCCATGGGCTCATCTTCAACCATTTGTTCTTGAATTTGTTCAATGCATTCTGCATTCTGCCTAAATTGATTGTTCCACTCAGCCAACACTTTTGCTTGATAGAAATCCTCAATTGGTTGCCAAAATGCGTCTTGTTGAAATGGTTGAGCTTCCCTGCCCTGCTCCAAAGAATTCAGTTGTTGAATAACTTCCTTATAATAATTTGATATACCTGAATTTGGATGTGAAGATTGAGGGGGAGGCTGTGGTGGTGCATATGAATCCTTATATGGTTGCCAATATGTTTCTTGGTGAGTCTCCTTAGCTTGATTTTGTGAACCCTGCACCAAAGAGTTTAATTCATTAAGAATTTGATTATAATCTATTGACGAACCTGAGTTTGATTGAGCATATTGCATATAAGGTTGTGGCGGCTGCATTGGTCTTGAATAGAACTCCTCATATGGTTGCCAATATGCTTCGTGTTGAACTTGTTGAGCTTCCCACCACATAGAGTTTGAATGATCACTCCAATCGCTTTGTGGATATTGATTGGCTTGGTATCCTTGCCTATAAGACGCACTAAATGTAGGGACATTTTGCATTGTGGTCCTTTCAGCAAACTGCGACAATTGAGAAGTAAGATTTGCCAATTGAGCTTGAATGCTAGAAAAATCCATGTCTTACTTCTCAAGCACCTAAAATCAAAGAAAAAGAACTAAAGCAAATATCAAAAGTAACATCAACCAAAGAAAATAAAACTAAGTTAGAAACTAAAACAAAAACAAACTAAACAAAAATAAAAGAACCAAGGGATTAGCAAAGTTGCTAATCCCCGGCAACGGCGCCAAAATTTGATGTGAAAATTACTTGACACACAAATTAAACCCTCTTTTTGACAATTGTAGTATAGATGTAAGTAGGGTATCGTTCTAGGCCGGGGATTAGGAGGGCTTGCTAAATCCTCTCAAAAACATAAAAACAAAGTTACAAATGTAAATAAAAGACTTTAAAAGTAAAGGGGGATTTGGATTTGATGAATTTAGAAACAAAACATAAACTTTGGAAAACAAAACAAGTTTTAAAACGAATTTGGTTTAAATAAATGGATGGAAGGCTAGCTAAGGGGTTCTTCTCCACACATGTCTTGCTTGCATACAAAACGATTTCCAATTGTATTTCAATAACTTATTAATTCTCAATGCCCCAAGTTAATTAGGTACGCTTAAATTAACCCTCAGATTTTCCTACTTTTATTGAGTTGGATGATTGCATACGACAACCCAAAGCATTCCTCACAAGTTCCCTAAATGAATTACATAATAGAGATACAAGCAAGAATCATTAAGTTCTATGAAAATCATATGCATTGACGAGACACTCGTTACTATGGAATACGCATGAAACTTATGCCAAGAATTTACTTAACGCGATTGTGACTAGCAACCTTCACTACTTGTGAATATAAGTTCATGACGATTAGGTGAAACTCCCTTATATTCTAGCATCAAATTCATGCATGCAAACTAAGTGTCGACCCTCAATCAACATACACAAATCAGTTTTTATACGAACGGATAAGTAAATTGAATTCATAACTTATGAAACGCAATTAAAAGTAATCAAATCATATTGCAAGCATGAACATGTGTTTCGAATCCCCCCCTAGCCAAGGGGGGTTTAGTTCCTCATTATTACAAAACAAAGATAAACAAATTTAAACATTGAAAAACAAAGGAAAGAAAGCACCTAAACGTTCCAACGATCCATGTTGGATAGCAAGCGCGTCCAAAGACTTTTCTCCTTCTCTTTGCCGCAACAACAAGGTTGGAATGATGTTGAAGGGTTGGTTATTTGGAGGAATGGATGGGAAGGGGTTTAGATATGTAGGGAGAGGCAAGGCAAGGCTTGGAGAATGGTTTATTTCTTGATGATTTGAATGAGGTTGCTGCCATGGTATTTATAGGAAGAGGATGGACATGTTTAATGCAAAAATCTGGTGGAATGAAGTAGGTAAGGCATGGCAAGGTGGAGAATTGTTGGTGAGGGTAGGTTTTGAGTCATCCACTCACATGTCATGGTGAGTTAAGCATTGCATCATCCACTCACATGTCATGGTGAGTTAAGCATTACATCATCCACTCAAATGTCATGGTGAGATAGGCATTGCATCATCACTAAAAAAATCTGGTGGAAGTGAAACAAAGGGAAGGCCACGGCATTGATGAATTTTATGGGGTATGCATGGTTTTGAGTGAAGTTTTTGGCCAATCCTTCTAGAAATTTATCCCTTCTTGCAACTTGTATTTGTTTCACCAGATTTTTAGCATGTTCCTAGCCTCTTTTGTCTTCAAATTCGTCCATCCATCTTGCTCATATCATAAGTAATCCATTCCAAGCTCAAAACTGCTCCAAAATGCACCAAAATGCACTTTCTTGCTACCTTAGCCCTTTGGACCTACAAACACACGAAAATGGCTTAAAGTACTAAAATAACTAAGAACTAATAACGTAAATGCAAGAAAACTAGTTAACTAAGTCGCATAAATATGCGTCTATCAGAGGTGGGTATATTTTTGATACAAAATATGGGTACAAAAGATATGAAGGCCAACCATTGCTAATGCTAGCAAAAATAGTAGTCATTAACACCTCGTTTGATCAGTAAATAGGTTGTTAAATGCATCTAGAAGTTGATTAAGATCATAATTAATCTCTCCAAGTTTCTTTGATTAAACTAACAAACCAACCTAACATAATTAAGGCCTAGGCCCAAAACATTTAGGCAAAATCTAAATGAAAGGTCCAGCCACCGCCTTCGCCTGCTCTACTGAGATGAGCACACAGACGACTTTCTCCAGTCGGCATTTTTAGAGAGAGAGAGAGCTTTAGGGAGAGGAAAAATGGGTTGTGGGAATTTCTTCTTCACCGTACTCGTGACCTTCTCCGTGGCTCTGATCACATACAACATCATCATCTCAGCCAATTCACCACTCCAGCAGGACCTTCCCGGTCCGTCGAGATCATCATCGTCGATTGCAGTGGACCCCATCATCCAGATGCCAATGCACAGATCGCGAGGCAAATCGGGGAGCTCCAAGCGACTGTTCCACACGGCGGTGACAGCCTCCGACTCCGTCTACAACACGTGGCAGTGCAGGATCATGTACTACTGGTTCAAGAAGTTTCAGAACGAAACCGGCTCGGAGATGGGCGGGTTCACTAGGATCTTGCACAATGGGAAGCCGGACGAGTACATGGATGAAATCCCTACTTTTATTGCTCAGCCTTTGCCTGCTGGAATGGATCGGGTTGGTGGGCTTTTCTCTTAAAATTTTGATTAATCTGTTTATGTTTATCTGCTTTTTTTGGAAGCTGGTAATTGGATTTAGCTTAATTTTGGACTTTTCCTCTGTGTTTGGGAGATGGGTTTTTGTTATTTTTGTGTTGTAGAATTTTGGGTTGCTCATAAAAAATGCAAATGGAGAAATTAGATTTTGATTGCTTTTAGGGACATTGCTAATATAGTGATGCAGAATTTACTTTCATGATTAAATTATGCAATCTAGAAGTTGTAAATTACGGAACCCGAATGAAGTTAAGTTGATGAGTTGTAATGCTGACAAAGTATAAACCCTCTGTGATTGTCATTTTGCAAGAAATTACATTGTAATAGTTTCTCACCGCGCATATTGTAATCACAGGGTTATATTGTTCTCAACCGACCATGGGCATTTGTGCAATGGCTTCAGCAAGCAGACATCAAGGAAGAGTACGCGCTATGCTTTACTTCATAGTTTCGGTACTTAATAAGTCGATCATATTTGGTGTTTCTGTTGGGTTGACTTATATGTATGCTGTTCTTACTGTGTAATGTATGCAGTTACATACTGATGTCCGAGCCCGATCATGTAATTGTCAAGCCAATACCGAACTTGTCTATTGATGGGCTTGGAGCTGCATTTCCTTTCTTCTACATTGAACCGAAAAAGTACGAGTTGGTCCTCCGGAAATACTTCCCTGAGGACAAGGGACCAATAACTAAAATTGATCCAATTGGAAATTCTCCCGTCATCGTTGGGAAGGTATTAAACTTGTCATCTCTCCCAGTTATAACAACAGTTACCTTTAGGTTTATGGTGTTTTGACTTTTCTTTTTAAAATAAATCATATTAGGAATCTCTCAAGAAAATTGCTCCCACGTGGATGAATGTTTCTTTGGCAATGAAGAAAGATCCTGAGACAGATAAAGCTTTTGGTTGGGTTCTTGAAATGTGAGCTCTCACTAGTTAATTTAGTTCTTTGATGACGTTACAGCCGGTTAACTAAATTAGTTATCAGAACACTCCTTGACCTTTTAAGTTAATTTTGCATCATGATATAGGTATGCTTATGCTGTTGCATCCGCTCACCATGGGGTTGGTAATATCTTATACAAGGACTTCATGCTTCAGGTTTAGAACCCCTCTTCTTTCTTTGAATGTATAACTTTTCTTGATTGCAAGTTATTACGTAATTTTGAATTTAGCCATTTGTTACCTTCTACAAGGTTAATTGATTTGTTTACATATTTCATTATTTACTACTACCGTTTAACTTACCAGCATTACTATTTTTCTGATGTATATCAGCCTCCGTGGGATAAAGAAATTGGCAAGAAGTTCATAATTCATTACACTTATGGATGTGACTATAATATGAAGGTAGTATGTTCGATAAGCTCTTGTATACTTTTATTTTATTTCTGACAGTTCGATTTACTGCCCAATACGTGTCTTCAGTTTTCAAATGAAAACTTTCAGCTCTTTAATGTCTGGTTTTGATATTCTGATATCAGGGTGAACTAACATATGGGAAAATTGGAGAATGGAGATTTGATAAACGGTCTTATGATACTGTTGCACCGCCTAGAAACCTTCCTATGCCTCCACATGGTGTTCCAGAAAGCGTGGTATGTATCATCACCTAGTAGTAGTAGTGTTTCTGCATAATTGGTTACGCTAGCGAATAACATAATTAATATTGAGGCCAAGGGCATGTAACTTTATGTTTCCCAGCTTTGCCCCTGCTTATTCCATCTTGACTCGAAATTTAAACGTGTAGGTGACCCTGGTGAAAATGGTGAATGAAGCCACAGCAAACATTCCAAGTTGGGGGGAATAGGTAAAAGAGCTGGTTGGAGCTGATGTAGACACTGAGTCTGTATATAACAAAGCTACGCCGCCTTTTGGTACAGATGCCACTTACGGAAAAGTTGGTGAAAATTGTCATGTCTCGCTAATCAACTTGGGTTGCACACTTCGTGTCATACACTTGAATTCAGTTTGCTCGTATGACCAAATTATGGGTGTGAAATTTACCACAAGCATGAACACGAATTCATTTTGTGAATGATAAAGTTACATGTATAGGTAATGCTGGAGCTTGGACAGAGCCGTTGAGTCACTTGATGATCGAATACGAAAATGACTACATTTGTTTTCTCCTTCCTATGAATTTATCTTTTGCGAACAAATGTTGGGATTTTCCCCTTGATTAGAATTGTGAGTTTCCTTTGATTTTAATTCGTGTGGTGGGATGTGGCTGCATAAACTTGATAACTCCTATGTTTTGGTTCAACTGTAGTCCTCTTAACTTTTGATGTTGGTGAAAAACACTTTGAAAATCAAACTATACAAAAATACCGCTTCACTTATCAACTGTTAATGTCAGGCGCAACAATTCTTGATGGTTGAATAGGCTTTTTCCTTCAAATCTACAACAAATTCAGGTACATAAACAGTTTTTTGCAAAAGACATAAAAATAGCGATTCGTCCTTTTTGGAAAGATGAAAACGCCGTCAAGGAATCACGTTTGAATCCATCGTCCTTGTCGTTTCGTTTTGCATAAACAGTTTTTAAAAAATCGTTTTGTAAAACGTTACTGGACAGACCCTAAGGGTGCGTTTGTTGCACCGGACTGTCTCGGACTGGACTAGCTGCAGGGACTAAGCTGGACTGGCTTAGACTAGACTAAGCTGGATTAACTTAGTGAAGCGTTTGGTGCAGTATCGGACTAAGAAGCAGATAACTAAAAGACTCAAATATTATATTATTTAATCTATATTTATTAATATTTTATTATTAATTTATCACTTTTTTTTGTTTCTAGAATCATCTCTATCTGCCAGTAACTTTTCTCTTTTTTTTCATCTTAACCCATTCCTCTTTTCCTCCGCCAGTCTCTCCCTCTCCTATCCCTCTTTGTATCTTGTTTCACCATTTTTCTAGAATTCTCTTCCTCTCCATATACCTCTCCCTATTTTCCTCTGCCAACTCTCTCCCTCCCCTCTCCCACTTTTCCTCATCCACTCTCCCCCTCTTTTCCTTATGCAGAGATTCGCACAGAGGGTTTATCGGAGCTCTCCACCCAGAGCCTTCACCGATTTTCTAGGAAAATCTCAATTTTTTCTGGTGATTTTGCCTTTTTATTTTGAATTTGTGTGGGGATTCGTCTGCAGGTGCTTAATTCTGGGGGTTTTGCATTTTTTTTTTGTTTTGAATTTTAGGTATTGATTTTGAGATTTAAGCAGTGGGTTTGAGATCTGGGCATGGGTAAGGGAGTCGGAGTTGCAGACGACAAAGGCGTGCAAACGATGTTGGAGACGGGATTAGGAATCCCATGCTTTTTGGGGGGTCTCACTAGGATGACCTAGTGAAGCACTTAGTCGGAACGAGTCCGACTTAGTCTCATTTAAGTTTAGTCCAACTCGCATCAAACACGGGATTAGCAGTCTTAGCAAAGAAATCCAGTCCAGTGAACTCTAATGAGGGCAAACAAACAGGCCCTAAGAGATTAGTGTTTCAAGAATTTAGGGATTGTTTTCTTTTAAACAAAAGTAACATGTGTCAGGGTATGAGTTCATCCCACAAGAAAGGGACGCAAGTATTATCTAGAGAAATATTCTTCAAACCAAGGAATAGGGAGGTGCATTGTACAATAATTAAACTTCTCAGTCAATTTATTACTTGGTATCATGAATATGTTATTTGATATCGACGACAACTCGATTTTTTTTATATACATACATATGACTAGACCATTATCATTTGATTAACACTTTAGATAGACGATTTTTCATGAAGACTAAAAAAAAATTCCATAATTAAATTTATATGATAAAAATATGTTGGTAGCAAAGTATTGACAAGGTGGTGCATCCTAGTGTGGTGTGTGGATGTAAGTAGTGTCCATATACCCCTAACAAAAAAACTACATAAAATTTCCAAATATATTTCTCACATTTATTTTATTGCACATATATCCTCAATTTTACAACACACGTATATTTATCACATTTATTAATCATGATACGCTCTGACAATTCTCATTCACAACACATGTAAAAGTACGCTCGGACTCAATTGAGAGTTTAGTTGCTAGAGTGGGAATTGTCCAAAGTGCCCATCCAAGCCGGAGGCGACATGCCGGTTTGTTCATGAACCGTCTTGAACAATGGTGGCAACATCTTGTAAACTCCGGCAACCTCCTTCATTGCCCCATTTGCACCGCCATCACCACCTTCTCCCCCACCATTTGTCCAAATGCTGATTTTTGGCTGAAGTCCGCGCATGGCATCGGCATTGATCTTAGCAATTTCTTGAAACATGCCACTGTTGATCATCATAAAGTCTCTCATGGCTGCATAGTTTCCTCCAACTGCATCCAAAAGGTGGCGTAGATATGCACCTTGAGCTTGTCCAAGGGCCATGAGTCCCTCAGCCTCTTTTTTCTTTGCATAAAATTCTCCGTCGGCAACTTGTTGACGTGCATAGAATTCTGCCTCCGCCAATACCTTTTTGGCCTCTGCCTCTTTCTCCCTTTGGAAAAGAATTGCCTCTGAGGCTTTTTGTTTGTTGTATAACTCCCAATTCGCCTCTTGTACCTTTAATTTGTTTATGAACACTGTTGTTAGATAAAGCTTTGACACAATAACTTTACTAATCAACCAACCGTCGCGCGGCCGCGCATTTGGAACTAATGGATATAAGCAAAGGGAAGGATTATGTCCATCAACAAAAAATAGCTTTTGAAACTCCAATATGCATGGATTTGTTTGATGATGTGGGTTGAGACAGTGACAGAATTAGAATTTCATGTTAGTGAACCTATAACAAACTCTAAACCAAAACATCTAATAGATGAGTTACATATTCCAAAATCAAGTATCACCAACTCATATGTTGAGAAACTTCAAGACACATACTAAAGACAATTATATTGAGACTAATAAGAGAAACCAGACATCAATATTAATCATAGTCTAAGATATAGAGAATTAAGAGTAATGTTAGGGAGAATCAATTTAGAAACTAAATTTTGGAAACTAAAAGACATGGAAGTTGATGATTGGTTTATTAGTTAAGTGTTGATGGATGTGCTTATTTCTATTGGTGACGCATCATTTAGTTTGCAATCTTAGTCTCCAAATTTAGTCTCCCTAGTATTACTCGAGAATTAAAGAGATCTTATAAAGATTAATTACTACTCAGTTAACTTAATCTAGATTTGAGATAATTACTACTCAATTAACTTAATCGAGATTTGAGATTAATTACTGCTAAGTTTATTTTTTTTGTCAAACCATAGATTTTGTTAGATTATATATTAGATTAGCCACTAGCGAGGTTCAAACTCATCCCGTCATGCAAGGGCTCAACTCTTTTTCACCATTGTGGTAAAGAGCCACTACTCAGTTAACTTAATCGAGATTTTAGAGTAAAAAGAAAAAAGCTAAGAAATTGTGAGCTAACTACCCAGTTAACTAATGAAAATGGTTTGAAAACTTTGAGTTTTAATGATAAGGACAAAATAAAGGGTAAAGTGAATAGTACCAGGATTGACTTTTTAGTGTAAAAATATGGTTTTTCATTAAAGTGAACAGTACCAGAAGCTTTTCGTTAAAATTCCCTAAAAAAAATCATTAAAAGAAATTTTAGAATAAAAAAACGAGTAGCATATTTTATTTTTAAACGCGAATATATATATATATATATTAGATACCTTTGTTTCATACTCAACGCTAGCCTTGCTCAAGAACTCAGCCTTAAGCTTCTCCGTCCTAGTCAAGGCATTCATCCTCTCAACCTCCGTTTGCAACTCGGCATCCCTCAATGCCACAGCCTTTGCGGCCTCCACCTCCGCCACCTGCGCCTCTTTCGCCCACCCGGCCTTCTTCTTGGCCAGCTCAGCATTTGCCTCAGCCACCTCAGCCTCCCTCACATTCTCATACACCTTCACCTCCGCCTTCACCTTAATCTCCGCCATCCTCCCCTCCCCCTCCCTCTTCGTCCCATATATCTTCGTCTCTGCGTCAATCTTGGCCGCGTACTGCAGCGTCTCGCCCTCCCTCATCTTCGACCCTATCTCCCCCTTCTTTCTTGCCTCCGCCACGTCAACCCTTGCCTGATTCGCCGCCTCCATCTGTGTTTTCTGCCCCAAGTAACTAAAATACTCATGCCCCGGCACATCCACCAACTGCTTGACATTTGCATTATAAATCAAAAGCCCAAACTGATTGAGTTCCAACTGAACCTTCTCAAACACCTCTTGCTTAAACTCTTTTGTCCCCCTAAACACCTCCTCCATGGTCATCGAGGCCGCGAGAACACGAGTCTCGCCCTCAATGATCCCCTGAACAAGCTCTTTCACGTGGCTAGAGAGCTTGTCATGGCGGGAAATGAGCTTGGCGTACTTGTGGAGACTGTGGATGTCATCGATGCGTGGGCCGATGGTGAAGACGGCGGGCAGCATGAAGGGGAGCTTTTCGGAGCTCATGGCTTGGACTTCGAAGGTATAGTTGACGGGGGACATGTCGAAGATCATGAAGGACTGGCCGGGGAGAATCCATGCCTTCTTTGCAAGCTTTATGTCGTCGATTCCGATCCCGGTGATCACCAGATACTCTGAAGGGCTTGCTACTTTATACATTTTTGTCCTTCTTTACTTGAGCAATGCAAGAGCTATGTTACATGAGGGAAAGCAACAAGGAGCATAGGTATATATAGGAAACGATATGCAGAACTCATTTATCAAAAAATTGGGTTTAGGATAATTTATGTGTGTATAGTAAATTAACTCATTTATTAAAGATTGGGTTTATTGACCAAAAAAATTATAAAAAATAAAAGGATTGGGTTTAGGATAATTTATGTAATAACTGGAGCTCAATCAGCAGCACGCGCATTATCTGAAGAAGTTGACGTGTATCATAAAATTAATTGACAATAAGAGGAATAGCTCAATTTCTTATAAGCTAATGCAAGATCCATTTTCCCATCAACGTGTGACTCATTCTCAAGACACTCCCCTTATGTGTAGCAAATGTTGAAGCCTAATACATGAAAAACACAAGCATGGTGATGTGGATCACGTGGGGCTGTTGGGCTTTACAAGTAGGACAACATATTCTAATACTATGAAGAAATTGAGATTTCACCATAAAACAAATTGACAATACAAAAAATATTCCAATTTTTTTTAAACTCATGCAAGGTTCTTCTTTTCATTTTCTCAACAGTTTACTTTGAATTCCTTGTAAGTTTTTTGTTTAAATATATAAATGTTTGGGGATTTTGGGTGTCTCTGCTTGATAATGTCAATCGCAAAAAGTCAAAAATTTGGGCTGTCAATTTCGGATGGATTGTCTACCCTCCCCTCTCCATACCCTCCCCATACTCTCTTGTTTTGTGCGGTCAAGGTTAAGTCACGTCAACATTTGCTTTTTGTCTTATTATTTTTATAAAAAAATAATATAAAATATTGACGTGGTTTAACCGTGACCGCACAAAACATGAGGGCACTAGGAAGGTATGGGAAGGGGAGAGCAGACAATCCATCTCCGTCAATTTCAATGGAAATTGCATCGTACTTGCTCTTCCTTCTGTTCTCAGCTTTTAAATTAATTTTCTTTAATTTTTAGTTTTTCCCTTGTCTTATCTATTTGAATTTGTCAACAAAGTCTTGACTCGTATATATTCCTTTCAGATGAGCTTTATTATGCGGCATTATACAGGACGGTAAAATTCCATCACCAAATTTGGCATCCTTAATTTAATTTATATATTTACAGCAGAATTGGAATTTAGCTTTTTTTCGTTTTGTTAATGGTGCTTTTTAATGATGCGAGCTTGTTAAGTATTTGAGCGACTTTTGTCCGCGACGATTTTATAATTTTTGAGTTTGTTTTCGTTAGCATACTTGCAAATGCAGCTGGCAACCATTAGAAGAGGTACCGTACGGCTAAAACTGTTGTCCATCAAATTATTGAAGCGAAATATATAGTTTTTAATATCAGAGTGCGCAACGAACGAGACTAACAAAATAAGAATATTATTAAACAAACGAGAATGCCGAAACGGCTACAAAACCCTAAGAGATTACATTGTGACTAACTTATTCTCTCTGAATAACAAAGCTCTCTATTTATAATAAACTAACCCTAGTCCCTAATAAGCAAGGAAACGAAAACCTAATTCTAATGGGCAAGAAACTCTAATATCCTTGGCCCACAAGAAAACCATAAACAATAATAACATAATAACTAATTTTCCAACACTCCCATCAAACTCATGGCGATACACGTCATGAGTTTGCCAACAAGTAGATGCGGATGCAAGACTCCAAATTTCAGTGCTAGTGCTGATGCCGATGCCGATGCCGATGTCAATACAAATACCAATGTAGTTTTTCCTTCTTTTTTTTTTCTGGATCTTCTTCAAAGTTTCAAACTGCAGCAATACTGCAAAATGGGTTTTGCAGCTGCAGCTCGGTACGACGGCCTTCAACAGGGCAAACTACGAATGCTGGTCAAATTCAAACGGGTCTGATGCAGTGCGAGTGCAAGTGCAAACAGTCGGACTTGTGCAGGGATTCAAGTGGTGGTTCTGCAAAGCGGAGGCGAACTCAATCCGAGTGGTCCTCGGGTCTGGGCGGTGATGCAGCGGTGGGGCTGGAGGGATTCGAATATGCAGGGAAGCAGCGGATTCAACAGGTGGTGGAGTGGACAAATAAATTTCAGCAGCGGGTGCGTGCAGATGCGGATGGTGGTTCAACGGTCCATATGCAGAAACGTTGTGGGATGCAAGTCAGGTGCAGATTCATAAGCCGGAGTACAAAACAAGAACGAACGACGACTGATGCGAAAATTACTTAACACACAAATTAAACCCTCTTGTATCAATTGTAGTAAAGAATGTAAGTAGGGATCGTTCTGGACCGGGGATTAGGAGGGCTTGCTAATAACCTGTAAACTGACATATAAACAAAGTTAAAAACACTAAACTAGACTCAAAGAATTCAAAACAAACTCAAAGAACTCAAAACAAGCTAAAAACGCTCAAATCTGCCTAAAAATACAAACTGGGCAGATTTGGACTCTAAACACACTTTTGGACGAATTTTGGTTTCAACTTAGTTCAAAATACTTAAAGACACAAACTAAATAAGTTGCTAACTAATATGACTCAACAAAGTGAAGGGGGTTTGGTTTTGACGAATTTGAAAACAAAACAAGTAAAGTAAAGAACTAGTGAAATCTGGACGAATTTGAGTGAATTAAATGGATAAAAGGCTAGCTAGGAGGTTCTTCTCCACACACGACACACTTGCATACAAAACGATTTCCAGTTGCTTTTCAATAAACCATGAATTCTCAACGCCCCAGATTAATTAGGTACGCTTAAATTAACCCTCAGATTTTCCTAATTTCATTGAATTGGATGATTGCATACAACAACCCAAAGCATTCCCCACAAGTTCCCTACATGAATTGCATAATAGAGATACAAGCAAGAATCATTAAGTTCTATGAAAATCATAAGCATTGACGAAACACTTGTAACTATGAATTGCATGAAACTTATGCCAAGAATTTACTTAACACGTTGTGATGAGCAACCTTCACTACTTGTGAATATAAGTTCATAACGATTAGGTGAAACTCCCTTATATCCTAGCATCAGATTTATGCATGAAAATTAAGCGTGCACTCTCAACCAACACACATAAATCAGTTTTAATTCAAATGGATAAGTAAATTGAATTCACAACTTATGAATCACAACTGAAAGTAATCAAATCATATTGCAAGTATGAACATGGTTTCGAATTCCCCCTAGCTAATGGGGGGTTTAGTTACTCATAATTGCAACAAAATCAGAAAATAACAAAGTAGACATTGAAAGCAAGAACGAAGTACACCTAAAAACGCTCCAAAGTTTCAAGCTTGAAACGCCAAGGACCTTCGTTTTCACCACCTTGTTGCAGCACAAGTGTCTAAGGATGTGTATGGATGAATGAATGGTGCTCACGGTCAAGGAATGAAAGTGTAAGTGTATGGAGTTGTGAGATGTGAATGTAGTGTCTTTGGATGGATTTTTTCTGATCCTCTCCTCCTTTGTTGTCGTGAAGGGTGGATGTATTTATAGGCTAGGGAGAGGACCACCATCTAATTAAGGTGGTAGTGGTGTATGTTTTGGTAATGAGTGGATGTAATGGGTGTAGTGGATGAATGTTTGGTAATGAGTGGATGTAATGGGTGTAGTGGGTGAGTGTTTGGTAATGCGTGGATGTAATGGGTGTAATGGGTGAGTGTTTGGTAATGAGTGGATGTAATGGGTGTAATGGGTGTAATGGATGAGTCTTTGGTAATGAGTGGATGTAATGGGTGTACTGGATGAGTGTTTGGTAATGAGTGGATGTAATTGGTGTAGTGGATGGATGTTTGTAGTTGTAGGTCAACACACTTGCACACACACATGCTGATTTCTAGCCCTCTAATCTTCAAAAACGTCCATCCTCATGTCTCCATGCTTGCACTATCCAATCTTGGCCCAAAAATGCTCCAAAATGCTCCAAATAGCACTTTGTTGCCAACTTTGTTATTTGAACCTACAAACACACGAAAATAGCTTAAAGTACTAAAATAACTAGAATTAAACTTATGTGTTTAAGTTTAACCCCGTTGAGCCTTGTGTAGCCTATGTTCTTTGTTACCCACACTATCCTCACCTAGCCTAGATTAGGACCATCCATACCCTTGTTCTTGAAGCATAGTAAAGCATAATTTAGAAGGAATTCCTTTTGTTGAACTCTTGCAGAAAAACAAGTGTGGGGGAAGTGATTCTTGTGTGTGTGTGTGTATGCCAAAATCCTTCATAAGGCACGGGTAGAAAAGAAAAAGAATAAGAAAAATTCGTGAAAAATAGAATGAAAAGAAGAAAAGTTGTGAAAAGAGTGAAAAAGAGTTGAAAAATATATGAGAATGAGCTCTAAAGTGTTGTTTGTTGAAGAAAGGGTCCAAAGCATTGAATTCGACCCTAAGTGTTGCTTGAATCTTCCCTTTGTGTTTAAAAGTTGATTTTTGCATTCTAAAGTAAATTCCAAGTGTCGATTCCATTGCTTTGCTTGTTATCGCTTTAAGAACGTTTGTTATCCCTATCCTTTCTTTGTTAGCCATTACCCCCAAGCCCTGTTACAACTCTTGACTTCAATCTTGAGTGTTGTGTGTTTCAATTTGTGGAGTTCGAAATTGGTATGAGCATATGGTGTCACTGGTTCTCGCATCTAAGTAGTAGTATTCCATTCATGAGATCATATCTAAACATGCTTAATAACTCCAGAAAATTGCTTTCTTTGTTATAACATATGTGAGTCCTAATCTTTCGTGTTTACATCAATCTTCTCATTTATACTAGTGTAGGGTGTGTAGTCAGAAAATGTGTGTGAAAATAGAGAGCATCTTGTAAGGAATTGAGCAAATTCTCTAAGGCATGTTACTACATTCAAAACATCGTTTTAATTGGTTAATTGTGAACTAGTAAGTGGTGACTGTGATTAAGTATGTGCTCAAGTGTAAGGATGACCAAAATCTGTGGGAATGATGATTTTTAACATGTCATGTTTCATTAAAAATCCCTAAGGCGATTGTTGGAAGGTCTAGGTTGTGTTTTGTTTTGTTTTGTTTTGATTGTTTTGTTTTGCTCGAGGACTAGCAGAAGCTAAGTGTGGGGGAATTTGATAGGAGCATATTTATGCGACTTAGTTAGCTTGTTTCTTGGCATTTATGTTGTTAGTTCATAGTTATTTTAGTATTTTAAGCTATTTTCGTGTGTTTGTAGGTCCAAAGGGTTAATGTGGCAAAGAAGTGCATTTTGGAGCATTTTGGAGCATTTTTGGGCATGGAATGGATAGCATATGCTTGGAGCAAAAGGAATGGAAGAAATTTGAAGTTTGTGCATCATCCTCTCCCTATAAATAACCATTTTAGCACACTCATTTCACCCAACACATCCGTTCACCTCCCATTACATCCACTCATTACCAAAACACTCATCCACTACACCCATTACATCCACTCATTACCACAACACTCACCCACTACACCCATTACATCCACTCATTACCAAAACACTCACCCACTACACCCATTACATCCACTCATTACAACCACCTAACACATTCACCTACCACTACATCCACTCATTTCAACCACCCAACAACACTCACCCACTACTGTTGGAGATATGCCCTGAAAGTCAATCTTTGGAAGAAACCTTTCAGGACAATGAATGTGTGTATAGATGACTCTTATACATCAAAAGGCATAGATACTAATTAGGACTATCTCAATAAACGATATATGTCCTGAATAGTGAATCCATGGACAATGGATCGATGGAAGAAGTAATCTAATGATGTTAGACTACAGAGACCTTCTTCACATAACCGTCATGTCCAAAAAGGTTCCTGATCATAGGATTGTTAGAGGGATACTGACAATGCATAGACCAGTACATACTATGTCCCCTTCAATTGGAAGGATGGAAAGTCTCATCCCATTCGTGTAGTGACACTAAGACAAGTATGTAGGTGCTCATTAAGGGAATGAGTTCACTGAACACAATCGAACGAGAGTACTTGCATGGAGGTCTACTCACATGTCAAGCAAGTAACTCTAATGGTTGGAATAGTGTAAGTAATCATTTGACCTGAGACATCATAGTTGTCTTAGGGATACGTTGCTGATCATTTTGATAATGAGACGTGACCACACCTCATCTTGGGTGTGTTCTATGCATTGTTGGGGTCAGTGATTTATTCTCAGAGGCATGTGAATGATCAACAAGGGATCTCTAATCCTCGTTATGAGAGGATGAATACTCTAAGATATGATTCGGAAATCTTCGGCCGAAGTATCGAGCGTAATAAAGGAAAGCGTTCCTATACGACTCAATTGAATCATATAACATGGAATAATCACATTAGGGGTTTGACATAATATATCCATACCCTCATAATGTGATTGAGAGTATTGTTTTAGAGAAGGATCGAATTACATTGTAATTCCAATTGAATAGGTTCTCCGAACAAATTCTACATTAGTTTGGGTAGCCATGATATATGGTTAGATGTCACTCATGGCTTGTGAGTTCTTCTAGATGATTAAATAAGTAGTCGTCAAAGAAGAAGAAGAATTAAAAGTAAGTTTTAATTCACTAAGTGATTGGATTAAATATAATCAATTGGATTGGTGCCAATCACCTCACTGCCTTGCTAATTAGAACCTAAAATGATTGTACACCGATACACTCTTGTAGTGAGACAACTAATGGATGATGGAAATAATTAATTGGATTAATTAAGTGTTATGATTAATTAGAAAGTCTAAAGAAATCATAAAAGCGATAAAAGATCGTTTTGGGCTTAAAGAAAAGTTCGGGTTCATTTGGGCCCATTGGGTTCTTTTATTCAAGCATAGGATGACTTGAAATAATAAAAGCCCAAACAACACAAGGGGGCCGGCCAAATAAAGGGAAAGGGAGAGAGAGGGAGTCAAGTTGTTGGCTAACTTTCTTTGAGATATAAAAGGAACTTTTAGTGAAAAGTTTCAAGAGGGTTTTTTAGTGTTCCTTTACACAAAAGAAGAAAAACATATCTCTCTCTCTTAACACTCAAAGGCCAGCCACCATAGGGGAGATTTTAGCTAAATCATCTTCTCTCCCTTTTGGTTATTCTTCCATCCATCTCACTACACTAGTGGGTGTGGATCTTTAGAGGTCTTCAACCTTGGAGACTAAAGGAGAACCAAGGAGCACTCATTCTAGCAAGGTGGAGGAAGCAAGGAGGGAGGCTAGGCTCAAGGAGTTCCAAGAACAAAGAGCTTGGAGGTGGTCCATCCTTGGTCTCAAGTCTAGATCAAGAGGTATAAAACTATACCTTCACTTTGTTCTTCAATAATTTCTTAGATGCATCAAATATGGACCTATGCTTCTTGAAGGGGATTTGCATGACTATAGCTTTGATATTATGTGATAACATGCTTCCGTTGCTTATGTATATAAATTTTGAATTGTATATGCATGCTAGTCACTAGAAATCCCACATAAATCTCATTATTTCCCTTCAACTACACCCATTACATCCACTCATTACCACAACACTCACCCACTACACCCATTACATCCACTCATTACAACTCCATACACTCCTCTCCCTAGCCTATAAATACATCCACCCTTCACCATAGCTAGGGAGTTAGATTCACAAACAAAAATACCATCTTCATCCATTCATTCCCACATATCCATACACATCCTAGACATTTGTGCTACAACAAGGTGGTGAAAACAAAGGTCCTTGGCGTTTCAAGCTTGGAAGATTGGAGCGTTTTAGGTGTACTTCATTCTTGCTTTTAATGTCTACTTTGTTATTTTCTGATTTTGTTGCAACTATGAGTGGCTAAACCCCTATTTAGTTAGGGGGAATTTCAAAACCATGACTATATTTGCAATATGAATTGATTACTTTAAGTTGTGATTTCATAAATTGTGAATGCAATTTACTTAACTGTTTGATTCAAAACTTATTCTTGTATGTTACTTGAGGATCGACACTTAGTTGGCATGCATGAATTTGATGCGAGTTTCACCTAATCGTTATGAACTTATATTCACAAGTAGTGAAGGTTGCTAGTCACAATCGCGTTAAGTAAATTCTTGGCATAAGTTTCATGCAATTCATAGTTACAAGTGCCTCGTCAATGCTTATGATTTTCATAAAACTTAATGATGTTTGCTTGTAACTCTATTATGCAATTCATGTAGGGAACTTGTGAGGAATAATTTGGGTTGTCGCATGCAATCATCCAATTCAATGAAAATAGGAAAATCTGAGGGTTAATTAGTGCAATTCACGGTTAATCTGGGGCATTGAGATTTTTGGTTTATCGAAAGAACAACTAAACATCAATTTGTATGCAAGTGTGTCATGTGTGGAGAAGGACTCTCTACCTAGCCCATCAACCATCCAATTTACCAAATTCGTGCAACTTTCTGTTAGAGTTTTTAGTTTACTTGTTTTGCTTCAAATTAGATAAAAACAAAACCCCCTTTTACTTTCTTGTTTCAAAGTGTTAAATTCCTGTTTTGTTTGTGTTTTTGAGTGTTTTGATTCAAGTCAAAACACTAAATTCGTCCAAAGTTATTTTAGAGTCCAAATCTGCCTAATTTGTGTTTTTAGGCAGTTTTGAGTGTTATTAAGTTGTTTTGAATCTTTAGAATCTGTTTCGAGTCCCTTGACTCTATTCAAACGTTTTTAATATTGTTTTTATGTTTTTGAGTTAGTTTAGAGGTTTTAGCAAGCCCTCCTAATCTCTGGTTTAAGAACGATCCCTACTTGCATTTATACTACAATTTGACAACAAGAGGGTTTAATTTGTGTGTTAAGTAATCATCGCATCAAATTTTCTAGACTCAAAGAATTCAAAACAAACTCAAAGAACTCAAAACAAGCTAAAAACGCTCAAATCTGCCTAAAAACACAAACTGGGCAGATTTGGACTCTAAACACACGTTTGGACGAATTTTGGTTTCAACTTGGTTCAAAATACTTAAAGACACAAACTAAATCAGTTGCTAACTAATATGACTCAACAAAGTGAAGGGGGTTTGGTTTTGACGAATTTGAAAACAAAACAAGTAAAGTAAAGAACTAGTGAAATCTGGACGAATTTGAGTGAATTAAATGGATAAAAGGCTAGCTAGGAGGTTCTTCTCCACACACGACACACTTGCATACAAAACGATTTCCAATTGCTTTTCAATAAACCATGAATTCTCAACGCCCCAGATTAATTAGGTACGCTTAAATTAACCCTCAGATTTTCCTAATTTCATTGAATTGGATGATTGCATACAACAACCCAAAGCATTCCCCACAAGTTCCCTACATGAATTGCATAATAGAGATACAAGCAAGAATCATTAAGTTCTATGAAAATCATAAGCATTGACGAAACACTTGTAACTATGAATTGCATGAAACTTATGCCAAGAATTTACTTAACACGTTGTGATGAGCAACCTTCACTACTTGTGAATATAAGTTCATAACGATTAGGTGAAACTCCCTTATATCCTAGCATCAGATTTATGCATGAAAATTAAGCGTGCACTCTCAACCAACACACATAAATCAGTTTTAATTCAAATGGATAAGTAAATTGAATTCACAACTTATGAATCACAACTGAAAGTAATCAAATCATATTGCAAGTATGAACATGGTTTCGAATTCCCCTTAGCTAAGGGGGGTTTAGTTACTCATAATTGCAACAAAATCAGAAAATAACAAAGTAGACATTGAAAGCAAGAACGAAGTACACCTAAAAACGCTCCAAAGTTTCAAGCTTGAAACGCCAAGGACCTTCGTTTTCACCACCTTGTTGCAGCACAAGTGTCTAAGGATGTGTATGGATGAATGGATGGTGCTCACGGTCAAGGAATGAAAATGTAAGTGTATGGAGTTGTGAGATGTGAATGTAGTGTCTTTGGATGGATTTTTTCTAATCCTCTCCCCCCTTTTGTTGTGGTGAAGGGTGGATGTATTTATAGGCTAGGTAGAGGACCACCATCTAATTAAGGTGGTAATGGTGTATGTTGTGGTAATGAGTGGATGTAATGGGTGTAGTGGATGGATGTTTGGTAATGAGTGGATGTAATGGGATTAGTGGATGGATGTTTGGTAATGAGTGGATGTAATGGGTGTAGTGGATGAGTGGATGTAATGGGTGTAGTGGGTGAGTGTTTGGTAATGAGTGGATGTAATGGGTGTAATGAGTGTAATGGATGAGTGTTTGGTAATGAGTGGATGTAATGGGTGTAGTGGGTGAATGTTTGGTAATGAGTGGATGTAATGGGTGTAGTGGATGAATGTTTGTAGTTGTAGGTCAACACACTTGCACACACACATGTTGATTTCTAGCCTTCTAATCTTCAAAAATGTCCATGCACATGTCTCCATGCTTGCATTATCCAATCTTGGCCCAAAAATGCTCCAAAATGCTCCAAATAGCCCTTTGTTGCCAACTTTGTTATTTGAACCTACAAACACACGAAAATAGCTTAAAGTACTAAAATAACTAGAATTAAACTAAGTAAATGCCAAGAAACAAGCTAACTAAGTTGCATAAATATGCTTTTATCATTGCAGGGATATGGGACTTGGCCAGATTTAGTGTTTTGAGAGTTATGACTTTTCCCGTGTTATAAAATTCAACTTCTTTGGGAATTTTCGTCTCAAGTGTATCTTTTTTTATGAATTCTAGACATTCCCCATCCACTTCTTGCTCTTGATTCTTTGGAAAGGTTTCGAAGATGCCTTTCTCACCCTCTTCTTCCTTGGATTGCATGATCCTGCAAGGAATAAGGACATTTGGTGAAACGGAGTCAGGACAATTTGAATTTAGGCTTACCTTGGTTGTAGTGGACGGTATAGAGGGGATATGGGGTTGCGGCAAGGGTGGTTCTTCCCTTGCCGTGGCCTTGTTATTCTCTTCTTCTTCGAGCAGCAGCTGTTCATCCATGATTTGGCTTGGTTTGGATGTCTTGGGTTCACCTCCAACCTCCATAGCACTTCCCAAAGTAATAGCATCATGGATTTCAAAATCTTCCTTCAAATTTTCAATAGTTGAGTTGGAGAGTTCACTTTGCTCTTGAATTTGTGCCGTGAACTCCATAATCTGCCCAATTTGCTTCTCTAATTCGCCCGTCTTCTTGGCTTGATTTTGCACCTCTGTGTTTCGATTTTCTACTTCCTGGTTCAAAGAGGTGAGTAACTTATTAAACATATCATTATCCAAAGACGTACCTGAATTGAATTGGGCAAATTGTTGTGGTGGCTGCATAGGTCTTGAATAAAACTCATTTTCTTGCTGCCAATATCCATCTTGTTGGAATTGTTGAGGTTTTCCCCACATGTAATCTGAATAATCTCTCCAATCCGAATTGTAAGCATTGGAAAACATGTTGTCCCATGATTGGCTATGGCCTTGATAACCCCAAGCATCTTCATTCGCAGCGAATTGAGAACATTGATGAGTTGGATATCCTTGCCCATAGGACACACCACATGTAGTGACACTTTGCATTGTGGTCCTTTCGGTATTTTGTGACAATTGAGAAGTAAGTTTCGCCAATTGAGCTTGAATGGTAGCAAAATCCATGTCTTACTTCTCTAGTATCTGAAATCAAGGAAACAAAACTAAATCAAATATCAAAAGTAAAAATAAAAGACACAAACAGAAACAAAGTCAGTAACCAAAACAAAAGACACAAAAAAGAAATAACGAGGGATTAGCAAAGTTGCTAATCCCTGGCAACGGCGCCAAAAACTTGATGCAAAAATTACTTAACACACAAATTAAACCCTTATGTATCAATTGTAGTAAAGAATGTAAGTAGGGATTGTTCTGGACCGGGGATTAGGAGGGCTTGCTAATAACCTCTAAACTGACTTAAAAACATATAAACAAAGTTAAAAACACTAAACTAGACTCAAAGAATTCAAAACAAACTCAAAGAACTCAAAACAAGCTAAAAACGCTCAAATCTGCCTAAAACACACAAACTGGGCAGATTTGGACTCTAACCACACTTTTGGACGAATTTTGGTTTCAACTTGGTTCAAAATACTTAAAGACACAAACTAAATCATTTACTAACTAATATGACTCAACAAAGTGAAGGGGGTTTGGTTTTGACGAATTTGAAAACAAAACAAGTAAAGTAAAGAACTAGTGAAATCTGGACGAATTTGAGTGAATTAAATGGATAAAAGGCTAGCTAGGAGGTTCTTCTCCACACACGACACACTTGCATACAAAACGATTTCCAGTTGCTTTTCAATAAACCATGAATTCTCAACGCCCCAGATTAATTAGGTACGCTTAAATTAACCCTCAGATTTTCCTAATTTCATTGAATTGGATGATTGCATACAACAACCCAAAGCATTCCCCACAAGTTCCCTACATGAATTGCATAATAGAGATACAAGCAAGAATCATTAAGTTCTATGAAAATCATAAGAATTGACGAAACACTTGTAACTATGAATTGCATGAAATTTATGCCAAGAATTTACTTAACACGGTTGTGACGAGCAACCTTCACTACTTGTGAATATAAGTTCATAACGATTAGGTGAAACTCCCTTATATCCTAGCATCAGATTTATGCATGAAAATTAAGCGTGCACTCTCAACCAACACACATAAATCAGTTTCAATTCAAATGGATAAGTAAATTGAATTCACAACTTATGAATCACAACTGAAAGTAATCAAATCATATTGCAAGTATGAACATGGTTTCGAATTCCCCCTTAGCTAAGGGGGGTTTAGTTACTCATAATTGCAACAAAATCAGAAAATAACAAAGTAGACATTGAAAGCAAGAACGAAGTACACCTAAAAACGCTCCAAAGTTTCAAGCTTGAAACGCCAAGGACCTTCGTTTTCACCACCTTGTTGCAGCACAAGTGTCTAAGGATGTGTATGGATGAATGGATGGTGCTCACGGTCAAGGAATGAAAGTGTAAGTGTATGGAGTTGTGAGATGTGAATGTAGTGTCTTTGGATGGATTTTTTCTGATCCTCTCCTCCTTTGTTGTGGTGAAGGGTGGATGTATTTATAGGCTAGGGAGAGGATCACCATCTAATTAAGGTGGTAGTGGTGTATGTTGTGGTAATGAGTGGATGTATTGGGTGTAGTGGATGGATGTTTGGTAATGAGTGGATGTAATGGGTGTAGTGGGTGAGTGTTTGGTAATGAGTGGATGTAATGGGTGTAATGGATGAGTGTTTTGTAATGAGTGGATGTAATGGGTGTAGTGGATGAATGTTTGGTAATGAGTGGATGTAATGGGTGTAGTGGGTGAGTGTTTGGTAATGAGTGGATGTAATGGGTGTAATGGGTGAGTGTTTGGTAATGAGTGGATGTAATGGGTGTACTGGATGAGTGTTTGGTAATGAGTGGATGTAATGGGTGTAGTGGATGGATGTTTGTAGTTTTAGGTCAACACACTTGCACACACACATGCTGATTTCTAGCCTTCTAATCTTCAAAAACGTCCATCCTCATGTCTCCATGCTTGCACTATCCAATCTTGGCCCAAAAATGCTCCAAATAGCACTTTGTTGCCAACTTTGTTATTTGAACCTACAAACACACGAAAATAGCTTAAAGTACTAAAATAACTAGAATTAAACTAAGTAAATGCCAAGAAACAAGCTAACTAAGTTGCATAAATATGCTCCTATCAAATTCCCCCACACTTAGCTTTTGCTAGTCCTCGAGCAAAACAAAAGAAACAAAATGAAACAAAACAAACAAAACAGAACCTAACCTTCCAACATTTGCCTCAAGGATTTTTAATGAAACGTGACATGTCAAAGATCATCACTTACATAGATTTAAGCAATCCTTACCCTCGAGCATACTTAATCATAATTACCATTCACTAGTTCACATTTAATCAATTAAAACAACATTTTGAATGTAGTAACATGCCTAAGAGAATTCCCTCAATTAACAGTCATGCAATTAAAAACTAATTCCTTATCACTGTGTTGGAAGGTATCCTAAGACATAAATAAACACACAAAAACAACTCTTTTTGGGTTTTTCAAAACAATTTTTCAAATTTTTATGAGATTTTCGGATTTTTATGTCAAAACACACTAAAACACTCCAAAACAGCATAAAAACACTTTAAAACAGCAAGGAACAACACTAGACGTAATGGGTGATAAACTCCCACGAATTTCATGCAAAACAACTTGGTTAACCCCCCACACTTAAATCAAACATTGTCCTCAATGTTTCAGGCATAAACTCACACAAAAACAAGCAAACAAACAAACAACGAATAAACATGACAAGTATGGCAAAGTAAAAACCAAACAGAGTAGAGTTTAAGAACGCAAATCTGGTTATAGAGAGATGATCTTGTTGACTTTCCACAGCTTTGATCTCGAACTGGGCTAGGGAACTTCTTAGCAAGGAAAAAGAGACTTGATTGGTGGTGGTGATTTGATGGCCTTGTACGGCGAGGCTTTGCTCTTTAGCGACTGATGCGTCCATATGTTGTTGAAGCTTCTCGAGCTCTTGGTTTCAACTCAGACTCCTTCTGCTAGGTTGATTGAGTGTGCAAGCAGCATTCTTCTCTGCTTGTTTCTTCTGCACGGCAGGCAGGCATGAGGTAAAGGTGATGGTCTGTTTCTTTGTTCAATTTGTCCAAGTGCCGACCGATTGCTTTCTTTCTCCTTGTCCCGCAGGCAAGAGCAAGGGTAAAGGAAAAGCATGCCATGAGATATCTTTGCCTGCGACTCTAATGATATGAGATACTTTTGCTTTTGAAGAAGTATCTTTCCACAGGTTTATTCTTGAACTGGTCTGGGGAACTTCTTAGCAAGGAAAAGGAGACTTGATCTTGAAGATGAATTAGCACGTTGTCTCCACATGCTTCAAGGTATCATTTTCACTTACCTTATTTGTTCTCCAGGCAGATGTGGCATCTTCTTCGGAAGTACATCAGCAGTTGAAGATGAGCACTCGAGAGCAATGCTAGGTAAGCAATCAGGAAGGAGTTTCAGGCAGTCGGTTCTTAAACCAGAAGATTGACACCAAGTGCTGGCTGATTGCTCTCTTTCTCCTTGTCACAAAGACAAGGAAAAGGACAGGGAGAAAGCATGATATGAGATACTCTTGCTTTCAACCTTTATGATATGAAATACTCTTGCTCTTGATGACTTGTTTGCAGAGGTACCCCAAGGGATGAGAAACATAGAGTAACTCGAGAGGCTTCATTGGGAATGCATTTTCGGAGATGGAGAAAGATTATGTATGTCTGCCTTGCTATGGAGGGTGAAGAACGACATTTATATGAATTAATAATCGGTACTATTCTTTCACTCTTGTCGGCACCCGTTGGATGATTGAACAGTAAACTTCATGTGCTTTCTACTTCACCAGAAATCTTCGACAGATTGCCCGTAATTTCTGCAAGGCTAAGTGTGCATGTGACAGATGCTGACACGTCTGGATAAAGCAGATGCCTCTTCGATATCTAGAATCAGCGCTTCGACAAACTGCCTGTGATTTCCACAAAGCTGAGTTTGCGTGTGACAGGTGCTGACGAGGCTGAAAAAGACTGGCGCCTCTTCGATATCTGAGATCGGCGCTTCGATAAATTATCCGTGATTTTCGCAAAGCTGAGTGTGCATGTGACAGGTGATGACACGTCTGAAAAAGCAAGTGCCTCTTCGATTTCTGAGATCGGCCCGTGGTTTCTGAGCAGCCCAGCTTTTGAGAAAGCAGACGTCTCTTCAATCTCTGAGCTTGCCTCTTCAATTTCTGAAGCTCCGTCGAGTGATGATGTTTAAAGAGAGGCACGCATCACATTCCAAAGCACACTTGAATTTTCTGCCTGTAGAAGCTCCCTACTTGCACTTCTAAGAACTTGATTTGTCCGATCTCTTTTTTTTCTTCACACCTTCGAAAATGTCTTGCCCTTCTGACCGTTGCCTTAACTTGAATGTTGGGGAAGATATTGATATGTCTTCTCCAAACAATATTTGGCAGCCGTCCTTCGTATCTCCAAATGGTCCTCTTACAGTTGGGGATTCCATGATGATGAATGATACAACCGCTTCGGTGGTGGCCAGAAATCTTCTCATTCCTAGAGACACTAGGATACTTTCCAGGCAGTCCGACGAACTGGCTGTTCAGGACTCTCTGGCCTACAGCATCCGATGTGCAGGCTAAGTATCAAACATGGGCCAGCGCCTTCTTGCTCGATCTCGTCAGGTTGAGTCGTTGATCGCTGAAGTGGCTAGTCTTCGGCAAGAGGTTAGAGTGCTTAGGCATGAGAATAAAGAGTTGTACATGCTCGCAACTAATTACTCAACAAGTATGAAGAGGTCTTCCATCATATGAAGCCACATAATAAGTTCTTAACAAAATAAGAAAGTTTAAAGACTATCTTTAAGTGCCTAACAAACTTCCTAAGTAGTTAGCAAAAATATGGTGGCCGAACCCTTCTCCAACCTTTTCCTTGCTTGTTCATCTTCTACTTGGCTTCATCACCTACATAAAATTGCATAAGTGATTAGCATTTTATATCAAATATAAAGATTAGAAGATCTAATAATTAGAATTGAAGATAAGAACATAAACCATACCTTGTGGCTTGTCCTTAAGAGTTGTAAGGTATAACCTGCAATTCCTCTTCCAATGCCCTTCCTTTCCACAGTGGTGGCAAATCCCCTTGGGCTCATTTGCCTTCTTTTTCCTCACTCCTCCTTGCGGCTTAGGAGTGGGTGACTTCTTCTCATTCCCTTTGCCTTTGCCTTGCGGCTTGGCCTTGGAAGATGATGGCTTGTTGTAGGCTACTGCAGCAGTCCCTACAACGTTCTCTTTCTTCATAGTCTTCTCAGCGGTTACTATCATGTTTAGTAACTCAGAGAGAGTATTATCCATCTTTTTCATATTGTAGTTCATAACGAACTGCGAGAACGAATCAGAAAGAGAAGCCAATATAAAGTCCTGGGCCAATTCCCCGTCAAGTGGAGTACCTAGGTTCTCCAATTGTTCAATGAGTCCAATCATCTTCAGTACATGTTGATGCACTGGAGCCCCCTTGACCATCTTGGTCTTCACAAGTTCACTGACAGTGCTAAAGCGACGGTTGCGCGTCCCTTCACCATATAACTCCGTAAGATGGAGTATTATGGAAGATGCACTGTCCATGCCCTCGTGCTGTCTCTGTAGCTCCTCATTCATGGAAGCCAACAGATAGCACTTGGCTTGTGTATCATCCTCAACGTGCTTGTCATACTTAGCACGTTCATCCTCAGTGGCCTCAGGGCCAAGGGGTATGTGAGGTGGAGCCTTGTCTAGTACGTAAACAATCTTCTCCAAGGTTAGGAGAATCTTGACATTACGAAACCATGATGGGAAATTATGCCCCTCTAGGCAATGTTTGTCGAGTATTTTCACGAGTGTGCTTCCAACCATATCTAAATACATAAACAATAAAATAATTAGTTTGATTGTTGATTAAGTCAAACGATTCGGGTCTTTAAACCGAATGACACCACCCACCATTTTTGGCAAATTCCATATCCCTCAAGATGGAATCCGGGAGATTTCAATGAAAACTCCTAGCGGGTTATGGGAGGCTCACTATTACCAAGCCCACCTCACGATTATACGATGTTGGCTAGCAAAAATAATAATGAGAGGGTATGTCTACCCATTCACAATAACCTCTTGTGATTACCCATCTATTTGGCCTCTAGAGAACAATGCCTCACGATTATACGATGTTGGCACCATTTCTCTTAGTTAAGTTTTGTCCCACCATGCCGGTTTAGATAGGGGTCCAAGTATGACCTCACGATTATACGATGTTGGCCACACTCGTTGCCTACCTTAACCACATCAAATGTTGAAATTGACGGAAATTTTTTGAAAAACATGTTCATTTAAGCAACATCTATAGCATGCTATTAACAATTAAAAGGCGGAATCATGCTAGCATGCACTTAAAAACAAAACATTAACCATGAAATTCAAAGCCTAGTAGATTGGTGAACCAAGACTCAACTCAAATCAAAGTGAGTTGAGAAATTTATACCTTTGTAGATTCCTCTTTACATAAGCAAAGGCTAATCACCCAAGGAGAGGGCCTTCATTCCTTGCTTCTTAGATCCATGCTTTCTTGGATGAGGATGATTGAAAAGGATTCTCCAAGTTCCCAAAATTGAGAACCTCTAAGTCTCTTCACCAAGGATAGATTGATGAAGAAATGAGTGACCTAGAGGAAGTAAGATTGCTAGCTAAATTCCTCTAGGGTGGCCGGCCTCTTAGAGAGAAAAGAGAGCTTTGTGTTCTCATATTTTCTCCAAAAGAAACCCTTAAATGAATTTTGGCTATAAAGTCATATTTATACCTTTATTCATTGGACTGGCAAACTTGTAATTAAAGCAAATTCACTACCCTTCCTCTAAATGGCCGGCCATAGGGTTTCATTGGGCTTTTAAGGCCTTTGTGAATTATTTGTCATTAAGTTGTCATACAACTTAAGTCAATGGGCTTGACGTTCGAAGCCCATTGGGCCTTAAGGCCCAAAACTAACCCGTGGTCTTTTAACGAACTTTATTCGTTTGATTAATTAACATATTAATTAATCCTTGCCATAAATAATTAAACCATTTAATTATTCTTATTCATCTCCGTTGTTTCTTCAATCTCTACCTTACACGGTGTATGATCCATTAGGTTCCTTTTAACGAGGCAGTGGGCGATTAAAACTCTTTCAAATCGATTGTGAATTGAAACTTACTTTCAATTCTACCTTTAGTGTTTATACACGTTTAGGGCTTCCACAAACCATGAGTGACACCTAGCAGCATATCATGGTTACCCAAGCTAATCAGAAGAGGTGGATAACCTATTCAGTTTAGGATTACAATGCAATACGGTATTTCTCTAATACAATACTCTTGACCACATTGTTTGGTTTGATAGTTTATTCATGTCGACTATCCAATGTGATTCGTTTACTTATATGATTACCTTGAATGTGATTTGGAATGACTTCCTAAATCTCATTCATACTCTAGCCAGGGATTCTTAATCATATCATAGAGTATTCTCTCTCAAACGGTTTGAAAGTTAGAGATCCCTTGTTGCGCATTTAATTGCCTCCATGGCTAAGTGGCTTAACCCCAACTATGTCATGGACACCCTCGAACGGGGTGACTTTGACATAGTTAAAGATCAAGGACCTAACCACAAGACAACTATGATGCCTCAGGTCAAATGACTACTTTGCATTATCCCAACTATGAGTTCTCATGTGACATGAGTATGAGAACTCCTCGTTGATCGTGTTCAGTGGACTCATTCGCTATTGAGCACCTACATGCTTGTCCTGGTGTCAATCACACCAATGACTCGAGACTAGTCACTCTCCCTAAGAGAAGACATAGCATGTACTGATCTTAACAGATTGTCAATGCCCAATTGGCAAACCTATGATCAGGAACGTTTAGGATATGTATGCGGAAGAGAATGGTCTCATGAATCTAACTTGTTTAAATTACATTCTCCTAATTACATATTCCTTGGACTTATTGTTTAAGCATATAACATTTATATGAGACGGCTTAAACAATAACCTTTGCCCTTGATATTAAACTAGATTAGTTTAACATGTGAAATGTCCGTAAAGTATCATCATATGATTAGTTTTAGGGCACATTTCCAACAATCTCGCACTTGCACTAAAGCCAATCAGCTTAGTCATCAGTGATGATACCTCTTCTGTAGTCATTTCAAAAAATGGCTGAGTAATAGGCCTAGACAATGGATATCTATATGTGTTATCCATAGAAGCAACCTTGAGAATAACGACGTCACCATTATACACGATTCTCAATCATGTGGTTCAGTCTCTCATTTGAGTTCGGATCTTGATGAGACCTTGATTCCCTGGCTTGAGCTATCGCCCCATTAGTGTCTTAGTGTTGGTACACTAGAGACACTTTCTGGTTGGAACCGAATAGAGAGTTCATGAATGAACTTTCCCATCCAAACAACATTGTTGTGAGCTTCTATATGGCAATATATTTTGCATTCATAATGGAACACACTAAAGTCATTACTTTTAATGTTTCCATCCAAACATCTCTTTAGTCATAATAAAGAGATATCTGATTATCTCTTCATTCATAATGAAGAAACATCCAATGATGGATTAGATTCATAATCTAATACATTTACGCTTCCTTTACGTTACTTTAATTCTTCCTCATTCTTTGAGGAATCTATCCTTTAGTATTTCTTAAATACTTAAGGACTCACTTGACAGTTGCCATGGTTCTGATCCTGGGCTTGCATTGATATTGTCTTGTACCGTTCTAGGTACAATTCATATCAACGTTTTTCATACAATATGAAATACGTAAATCACCTTTCTGTGTATGCATAAAGGATTCTATTTATGCATTATGTTTCTTTAGGAGTCAAAAGGGTACGTTCCCTTTGAGAAGAGCAACTTCCTAGTCTCACTAGAGTTGTCTTTTGATTTGAAGTTTGTCATCATATGAGAAACTTCCTAGCATCTCTTGTCTATCATTAGGGATTGATATAATCCAATTATATCCTGAAATCTATCATTATAGATTTACATCCCATGTTTATAGACTATGTCTCCCATATACATTCTATCGTTATAGAATGTTTAAAGTCATAACTTTAACGAAGAAGTATTCTTTTCATTTCCAAAATTAATATATCATATATGTGTATATATATATATTTAAATTTAGGAACATGATTAACTCCCACAAAAGATTCATTTACATCTTTATGAGAAATCAAACAATTTGATCTTTCTCTCATAAGATGCTTATAGCTCCCACTAGCTTGCTAAGATCCATGATGGATGGATCTCTACAACTTACAGCTTGTGATTCATAGTTTTAGACATATATATTATCAAGACTATCTTAATAATGGTTTCGGAAACCCATATAATGTCCAAACATTGAATCACCATTTAGTTGTAGCTAGCAATCTTCAAATTAATTGAAACCAAGACTACGTCAAAGATGGTTTCTTCCAAGTCAACCAATATCTTTGATTGTAGTCACCTTAAGCTACCAATTAGCTATTATAGGTTTCACTATTTCGGGTGAAATGGTATTTTACCATTTCCTTGAGTATATATCGTATATACACTCAATGTAGTCATAAGGATTCTTCATTCTTATTTCTTTCGAATTAAGAGGTGCAACTCTATGACATAGTCATAAAATTCAAACCATTCAACTGAGACGTTTATAAATCCTTCTTGACTACCTTGGAGCTTGTGGTATAGGAACTAGGTTGTTATATTTGTTGATTATCATCTTGTCTCTCAAAGAACCCATTCTTTGAGTTCTATCTCTCGTTCATTGCTCTATCTTAGGCAAATCATATTGTAGGATTACAATGAACTACCCAACAAACAACATTTGTTAGTTGGTTTATAGAAGTGATATCCAAATGTTAATTTAAGGATACCCACAAGATAATTTTTAAACAAATATTGCTTATTAGCACACAACCCCAAATCTTAACATGATTAAGATTTGTCTTTCTTTCCAACTACATCCTATGGAGTCATGAAAATTTTGGAAGATCTTCTAATTGACAATCATATTGTCTTAGAAGTATACATATCTTATATATGGGTAATTGATAATATCCAACGAACTAAATCTTATTCAAGTTCGTTCTTCTCTTAATGGAGAAATCCATTATCTTATGATGCTTCTTTCCTTGATATCTTTCAAGAAAACTATTCTAAAGTGTTACCATTCCTTGGATCAAATCTAAGGATGTAAATACTTTAGACGTCTTACTCATTAACTTACATTTCTTGAATTCTTTGAAACCTTTTGCAAAGTATTCGGACTTGTGTTTATTCAAAATAAACTATAGTCCAACCGAGAGTAATCTTCGGTGAATGTCATATAACATGAGTAGTATTATGTTGTGGACAAGTGCCACTAACATCCAAGTGAATTAACCTCAACAACTTTGTGATTCTTTCTTCTTTCCAAAAGAATAAAGATTCAAACATTTTGCCTCTATACAATTTTAACAAGAAGGCGTTGGATCCGGATCTAACGATCCAAGGCATCCATCTATGACCAACTCGTAATTTATGTTTTTGGAGGTATCACAACTTAGTTGGGATTAGTCACTTCCTTGCAACCTTTTGGGTTTTAAGCATCGTTATATTCTAAACAGTTAACACTACCATATCATCTCTACTATAGAGACAATCAATTAGATTACAATAATCCAATCATTAATTAATAAAGAACAATGTTTTGTCAAACAAAACATTCATCCATCTCTACTATAGTGACGGAATTAAGTTCCTTAAAATTGGAATGTAAAGACAATCTTTAGTTTTTCCAATTTCTTTGGTAGTTCATATGAGGAAGTAAGTACCATCTGCTTTCGCAGAGATCTTCATTTGATTCACTTTCCGAATGTGAAGTACTTTCTCTTCTCTCGTTAATTTTCTACTTCCTATTAGCCACACTTTTACAACGATTGTAAAACATAGTTACTAATACGGAATAAAGCATTAAAGTAGAAGAACCAAATGTTTTGAACTATTCAAGAACAATTTACAACACCTTCGAAAGGTGTGTTCTTGACACTTGCAAGACATTTCTTGCAAATACCCCTTCCAATGTCCATCCTTTCATAAAGAAAGTTTGTTCCTTTGGAGTTATTTTGCTTTCTTCATTTGACTTCTCCTTTGACTACAATAGTCATGGTCCCTAAACTCCCACTATCTCTCTTGAAACTTATTTCAATTGTGTTATACACATCCAACAATTTGGAGAGTATGTGGTTATTGTTCACTATATAGTTTACAATAAACTTAGTGAACCATTTGGATAGGGACACAAAGGTGAAGTCCTTGCCTAGTTTCCGTCTCTAGAAGTGGTTTAACACTTCAACACTCAATGATTCAAAATCATCATAAGTCCATGTTGATGGACTATTTTTGTCAACCAACTATTATGTTCTAAACATAATTACAAACTTTCAAGAGTTGTTCAAGGCAACTCTCATTTCTTCATACAACAATTTGTAAGTGAAGAATCATGGCACATAAAGTATCCATGCCATTGTGCTTTCTTCTGAAGTTCTTTGTTCATTTAACAAAGAAACAAGCACTAGTGTTTGCATTAACTAAGGGTTGTTCAAAGCAACTCTTATTTCTTCATACAACGATTTGTAAGTGAAGAACTAATAACACTAAAAGTGTCCTTTTCTTTATGCTAATCTTCGTAAGTTCCTTTGTTCATTTAACAAAGGATTAAGCATTGGTGGTTTGTGTTGTCCTCTTCATGATAGACTTATCTAACATGTTCTTCCAATGATACATTACCAATAGGAAGATTTTGAGGATGAGACTACTTAGGTACATATACAATCCATTTAAGACAATCTTTGGGATTGTGGTACCAAGTCCGGAAACTAAAGCATTCGGCTTTTCTTTGTCAAGTTTTGGATAACGTTTGCAAATATATTGGTAAACAAATACATAACGAATATAAATTGATTGATTTTAAGCCATTTGATTCGGGTCTTTAAATCAAATAGCACCACCCACTATTTTTGGCAAATTCCATATCCCTCATTGGAATTCGAGAGTTTTGGAGGAAACTCTTAGTAGGGTATTGGAGACTCACTATTACCAAGCCCACCTCACAATGATATGATGTTGGCTAGCATTAATAATAATGAGAGAGTACGCTTACTCATTTGCATCTCTTGCAAGTACCCATCTTATTTGGCCTCTAGAGAATGTAGCCTCACAATGATATGATGTTGGTTCCATTGCACTTAGTTAAGTCATTCCCACCATGCAAGTTCGGGTAGGGGTTCAAGAACAACCTCACAATGATATGATGTTGGCTATTCTCGTTGCCTACCTTCACAACATCATGTATGCATATAGAACTCCTCCTGAGTGTAAGCACGCACTTTGTACTCCCCCATGATAGGGTGAAGCCGGTGTACGAGTCACAAACGATCGGAGCCTACCACGGTGGAAGGCCACGAAAGAGTGTTCAAAGCATTCTCACGCTTATCAACTTAATAATGGTTTGGTTGAGGGTTTTAGGTCTCATCATATATATAAAAACATACATTTTAATCTTATTAAAACAATTTGGTCCTATTACAACTATTGGTCCATGTGATTGATTTAGTAGTATATAATACTCCCACTAAGCTTGTAAAACGGTTTTTTTTTTTTTTTTTTTTTTTTAAAGCAAGAGTATATGGTACTACTAACATAAGGTTTGCATTCATTGATGGACTATATAGTTGTCTTAGGGCCTTAGGATGACTATGAACCTTTGATTAGATCCAACATGAGCCTTGTGTTGAATCTTGGTCTAGGGATGGTGATTGATTTTAGTTACGCGTTTAATCACATTAAGGCGTGTTGTCTTATTGGGCGTTGGACCCGCTACTCCATTTTCATGCATATCATATAAAACAAGAAAAGGAGTACTTTAAAGTAAAGAAGAGCTTATGC
This sequence comes from Malus fusca, assembly GCA_035220775.1. Taxonomy (NCBI): domain Eukaryota; kingdom Viridiplantae; phylum Streptophyta; class Magnoliopsida; order Rosales; family Rosaceae; genus Malus; species Malus fusca. The sequence goes on along the minus strand of CM069066.1, from coordinate 14,806,053 downwards.
TCTTTTACAACAATTGATCAAAACAAATTACTTTAAAGTAAAGAAGAGCTTATGCTCTTTTACAACATTTGATCAAATCAAATTACAACCAAAATCTAATCTACACATTCCCATGGTTCAAACAAATTTGAGACGGCCTTTCATATAGCTCAATTATAATAGGCTTAGGTTCATAATCACCCTTTCTTTAATTAATTAACGCTTTAACCAATTAAACTTGAATGCAACATTTTTCATTTGGTTTTTGTATCCATAGAATTGATTTAAATGGAGCTAAATGAAATGAAAATCCAATTCTCATTTAAAGGGAGAAAACCATTTTGTTCTCAACCTAATTTGGGCCAAAATGCAATAACCTCAACCTTTGGGCTATGTTGCAAAACTTAAACTTTTGAGCTCATTTTGTAAAAACACAAAAGTCCAATACTTCATGTAATTACAACTAGAACTCAAAAATTTCAACAAATTGAAAAACTTCATTAAAGGAACAAAACAATTTGTCCTTTAATGATTTTGGGCCTTTACGTAAATAAGTAAACTTTTGGGTCAAACTACAAAATACACAAAAGTACCAAAACTTTATGTAATTGCATAAAAGCCCCAAAAACACCCCACTTGATAGGGTGGCCGGTTTTGGAGAGTGAAACCACAAAAATTTTGAAAATTTTTCAACTAAGTCATAAAACCTTGCAAGTGGAAATTGGTTGGTGGGAACATGTGTGTAAGAAGAAAATCAATTATGTACATAATTCAAACACTCTTATCAACAATTCAATCACCATTTAATTGATTAAATGACTTGTTGATAGATAAGTCACACCAACCAATATAAAACAAAGACTTTATGAAATAAACCAAAACTTTGAATCAAAACATCAAACTTTATGTTCTTGGCTAAAACATCAAGAACAATGAAGAACATCCATGAAAACCCATAAGAGCTCCATGAATGTTTTCAAGCAATAAAAATCAAATTTTCACTTCTCAAAATGGGGTTAACATCCTAGGGTACTTAGGGGTTCCAAAAGTCACCTTAAAACACTTTTAACAAGTCAAACAAGAACCCAAAAATCCACCTTTTGGATTTGGCCGAAAATCCCCAAAAACATGGCACCAAATTTTAGTTCAAATATTCATGCTCATATGAACTACATCTACAACATTTGAGATGGCAAATTTTCCAACAAAATTTACATTCAAAGAAACAAGAATAAAGCTTGTAACATATTACAACATTTAAATCAAAGACTATGAACTACAAAACCCAAAAGGATTCACCAACTACTAGACCTAGGCTCTGATACCACTTGAAGGAAATTTTGTGAAAAACATGTTCATTTAAGCAACATCTATAGCATGCTATTAACAATTAAAGGGTGGAATCATGCTAGCATGCACTTAAAAACAAAACATTAACCATGAAATTCAAAGCCTAGTAGATTGGTGAACCAAGACTCAACTCAAATCAAAGTGAGTTGAGAAATTTATACCTTTGTAGATTTCTCTTTGCATAAGCAAAGGCTAATCACCCAAGGAGAGGGCCTTCATTCCTTGCTTCTTAGATCCATGCTTTCTTGGATGAGGATGATTGAAAAGGATTCTCCAAGTTCCCAAAATTGAGAACCTCTAAGTCTCTTCACCAAGGATAGATTGATGAAGAAATGAGTGACCTAGAGGAAGTAAGATTGCTAGCTAAATTCCTCTAGGGTGGCCGGCCTCTTAGAGAGAAAAGAGAGCTTTGTGTTCTCATCTTTTCTCCAAAAGAAACCCTTAAATGAATTTTGGCTATAAAGTCATATTTATACCTTTATTCATTGGACTGGCAAACTTGTAATTAAAGCAAGTTCACTACCCTTCCTCTAAATGGCCGGCCATAGGGTTTCATTGGGCTTTTAAGGCCTTTGTGAATTATTTGTCATTAAGTTGTCATACAACTTAAGTCAATGGGCTTGACGTTCGAAGCCCAATGGGCCTTAAGGCCCAAAACTAACCCGTGGTCTTTTAACGAACTTTATTCGTTTGATTAATTAACATATTAATTAATCCTTGCCATAAATAATTAAACCATTTAATTATTCTTACTCATCTCCGTTGTTTCTTCAATCTCTACCTTACACGGTGTACGATCCATTAGGTTCCTTTTAGCGAGGCAGTGGGCGATTAAAACTCTTTCAAATCGATTGTGAATTGAAACTTATTTTCAATTCTCCCTTTAGTGTTTATACACGTTTAGGGCTTCCACAAACCATGAGTGACACCTAGCAGCATATCATGGTTACCCAAGCTAATCAGAAGAGGTGCATAACCTATTCAGTTTAGGATTACAATGCAATATGGTCTTTCTCTAATACAATACTCTTGACCACATTGTTTGGTTTGATAGTTTATTCATGTCGACTATCCAATGTGATTCGTTTACTTATATGATTACCTTGAATGTGATTTGGAATGACTTCCTAAATCTCATTCATACTCTGGCCAGAGATTCTTAATCATATCATAGAGTATTCTCTCTCAAACGGTTTGAAGGTTAGAGATCCCTTGTTGCGCATTTAATTGCCTCCATGGCTAAGTGGCTTAACCCCAACTATGCCGTGGACACCCTCGAACGGGGTGACTTTGACATAGTTAAAGATCAAGGACCTAACCACAAGAAAACTATGATGCCTCATGTCAAATGACTACTTTGCATTATCCCAACTATGAGTTCTCATGTGACATGAGTATGAGAACTCCTCGTTGATCGTGTTCAGTGGACTCATTCGCTATTGAGCACCTACATGCTTGTCCTGGTGTCAATCACACCAATGACTCGAGACTAGTCACTCTCCCTAAGAGAAGACATAGCATGTACTGATCTTAACGGATTGTCAATGCCCAATTGGCAATCCTATGATCAGGAACGTTTAGGATATGTATACGAAAGAGAATGGTCTCATGAATCTAACTTGTTTAAATTACATTCTCCTAATTACATATTCCTTGGACTTATCTTTTAAGCATATAACATTTATATGAGGCGGCTTAAACAATAACCTTTGCCCTTGATATTAAACTAGATTAGTTTAACATGTGAAATGTCCGTAAAGTATCATCATATGATTGGTTTTAGGGCACATTTCCAACAGAAATAGACTCCTTCTGAGTATAAGCATGCACTTTGCACTTCCCCATTATAGGGTGAAGGCGGTGTACGAGTCATAAACGATTGGAGCCTACCATGGTGGAAGGCCACGAAGAAGTGTTCAAAACACCTATCCGCTTTCAACTTAATATTGGAAGTTGGTTGAGGGATTTTAAGGTCTCATCATTTTATTTATTTAATCACATTAAAATAAATTGTGTCCTATTATAACTACTAGTCCAAAGTTAATGAAATTAGTGGCATATGATATCCCCACTATTCGTTTTCATAAAACAAATCAATATCAAAACATTTTTCAAAATATTGGAGATATATATAACTACTAATTATGTTCATTATAGTTTAGTAGCGTATGATACTCCCACTATTTGTTTTGAGAAAAACAAATCAATATCAAAAACTAATTTTTCAAATATTGGAAGTAACTACTACTACTATGGTTTTTGCATTCCTTTGAAATTGGACTTTATAGTTATCTTAGTCTCTTTGGGTGACCATGGACTTATTGGGTTAATTCAACAACGATCCAACATTGTTGAATAAGATCTAGGGAAGATTGTGTCGTTTTAATTACGTGCTTTCAATCCAATTAAAACATTTTTCATTGAGCCATTAGAAATGAAAGACAATCATTCATTGCTAATTAGGGCGTTGGACCCAATTAATCTTTAATCTCATGTCAAAACCCTCTTTTAATTATTTCTCCTTACCAATAGTTAAAGAAACTCTAGTCTAGTACTAGAGGGAATCAACTAATTGAAAGAGATTAAGAAGTAATAAGAATTACAAACCGATTTGTACAAATTCCTACAAATTACAAATACTAAGAGGGAGAGAAAGATTAATGTCTATCATGACAAGGTCCAATTAAAACAGTAATTAAAACACATTCCCAAGGTTCAAACAATTTGAGTTTAGCGCCCTTTCTCATAGCTCAATTATCGTTTAAGGCATAAGTCCATAGTCAACCATTTTCTAACTACTTAATCACATTAAATAATTAATTGGAATGCAACATCAACAATTAGATTTAGTGCATATGGGCATAATAGTATTATGAGTTTAAACAACTAACTAAATTAAAATCAAAATATTTTAACTTGTTAGTTGGATGGGGCTTTAAATGCAAATATAAAAAGTTAGGGGTCAAACCGTAAATACTTGAAAGTATTATCAACCTTTTGAAAATTACAAAATAGCCCCACAAGTGGATAAATTCACTAGGGTGGCCGGCCACATTAAGGGGGATGGGAGGTTTCTTACACATGCATTAAGTCAAATTAAAGTAGTAGAAACCCATGTTATTTCTTGCCACTTGATAAGCTTTAAGGACTTTAGAGTAATGGTGATGGAAATTCACCTAGTCAAGTCTAGGATTTAATAAATTTTTGGGAAGGCTATGGATGGTAAGTTTATCATCCAAAACCATAAAACAATTTATGAACACAAAACAAAACCATTTTCACCAAAAACAAAACCATGAACACCAAGAACAAAACCATGAACACAATTTCAAGATTTGTACATTCATGGTGATTTTTCAAACCCAAAACAAAAAATGACAAGGTCTAGATTTTCTAGCTTTAAAAGGATGTGTGAGTGTCTTACAATAAAACACAAACACAAGCCAAAACCTCCCCCAAAACCGTGCCTACCCTATGGAACAAAACCCCAAATTTTGTTCAAAACTCAATCTTCATTCATGCATCCAAAACACTTTTTGCATGCATATCTTTTTCAACTCTTGATTCACATTTTTCAACATTTGAAAAACAAAAGATAAACATACTTTGAATGAAGAAATAATATGTCAAACATAAAATTAAAACCCATATGCATAAAATCCAAAAGGACACATCAAATATAAACCTTTGGCTCTGATACCACTTGTAGGGAAATAATGAGATTCATGTGGGATTTCTAGTGACTAGCATGCATATACAATTCAAAATTCATATACATAAGCAACGGAAGCATGTTATTTCTAATATCAAAGCTATAGTCATGCAAATCCCCTTCAAGAAGCATAGGTCTATATTTGATGCATCTAAACATTTTATTGAAGAACAAAGTGAAGGTATAGTTTTATACCTCTTGATCTAGACTTGAGACCAAGGATGGACCACCTCCAAGCTCTTTGTTCTTGGAACTCCTTGAGCCTAGCCTCCCTCCTTGCTTCCTCCACTTTGTTAGAATGAGTGCACCTTGGTTCTCCTTTAGTCTCCAAGGTAGAAGACCTCTAAAGATCCACACCCACTAGTGTAGTGAGATGGATGGAGGAATAACCAAAAGGGAGAGAAGATGATTAGCTACTTCTCCCTTATGGTGGCCGGCCTTTGTGAGTGAATTTAGAGAGAGAGATGTTTTCTTCTTTTGTGAAAATCACACACAAAAACCCTTATGAAACTTTTGCTATAAAGTTCCTTTTATAACACAAAGAAAACAAGTCAACAACTTGACTCACTCTCTTTCTCCTTTGGCCGGCCTCTTTAGTGTTGTTTGGGCTTTGGGCTTTTATTATTTCAAGTCATCCTATGCTTAAATAAAAGCCCAATGGGTTTGGGCTTAATGGGCCCAAATCTTGGTTTGAGCCGTTTTCATGAAAGGTCGTCCAAGTAAGAGCGGTGATGGTGAAGAGTGGGTTGAATCCTCCATATCAAGCACATAGAAATCTGCAGGAAAAATCAAGTGGTCTACCTGCACCAAAACATCTTCCAACACTCCTTTTGGATATGCATTAGATCGATCGGCTAATTGAATAATCACACCATCATTTTTTAGTTCTCCTAAATTCATAGATGCATACACAGAATATGGCATGACATTAATTGATGCACCTAAATCTAGCATAGCATGCTCAAACCTTGTATTACCAATTACACAAGGAATTGTGAAACTACCCGGATCTTTGCATTTAGGTGGCAGCTTTCTTTGTAACATTGCAGAGACATTCTCGCTTACATGTACCACTTCTTTCTCCCAAATAAGTTTCCTTGTTGTACAAAGCTTCTTCAAAAACTTGGCATACTTCGGGATTTGCTTTATAGCATCAAGGAGTGGGATATTGACATGCACCTTTCTAAACGTCTCCAGAACATCTTTTTCCTCTTCTTCGTTCTTGGCTTGCAAAAATCTGCTAGGAAAGGGTACATTGGGTGGAATATGGTTAGTATTAACCGAAATTGGACCCATCTTACCTGATTTGGACGGATTAGGATGTGGAGAGGGTGTAGGGGTTGTGGCATGGATTGCTCAATCCTTGTCGTGGCCTTGTCTTGGCTTTCCTCCTTGAATTGCAACTTCTCATCCTCCTTTTCAGTTGATTTGGATGGTCTATGGTCAGCTCCAACTTCTTTTCCACTCCTTAGCATGATTGCCTTGGCAGATTCAAAGTCTCCTTTCGGATTCACAACGGTTGAACTATGAAGTTTTCCTTGTTCTCTAAATTGCCCAACAAACTCCGCAATCTGCCCAATTTGCTTCTCCAATTGATCCACCATTTTGTCTTGGTTTTGCATTGCTTTGGCTTGATTTTCTTGCCCCGAGACAAATTTGTGAGTAACTTAAGAAGTGTATCATTATCTAGAGATGTACCTGAAGTGTTTTGGGCAGGTTGTTGTGGGGCTTGTGTTGGTGCGTATTGCTTGGTATAGAAGCCCAGAGGTTGCTGCCTAAAGCCTCCTTGTTGTTGGGGTTGTTGGGGCTCCCTCCACTTCAAATTTGGATGGTCTCTCCAACCTGGATTGTACGTATTAGAATCTGGATCGTTCCTTGGCTGGTTTTGGCCTTGAAATCCAATTGCATTGGCGCTTTCCCATCCACCATTTTCAATCAATTGAGGGAACTTTTCAGAGGCATGTCCTTGGATAGAACACACACCACATACACTTGGTTCTTTCATCCTCATTCCTTCGGCCATCTGAGACACAATGGAAGTAAGATTAGCTAATTGCAATTGAATGTCGGATGTGGAACTTACCTCATCACTTGTTGCCGTGGGGTGTCCCTTTGACCAACACCTTCATATTGTTGAGCATTCAATGCTCGGTTAGCAATTAAGGTCTTGGCAGCCCTAGGTGTTTTGTCCACCAAAGCTCCTCCCGCTGAGGCGTCTAGCATTTGGCGTTCAATTGGTAGAAGCCCTTCGTAGAAATATTGAAGAAGAAGCTCCTCCTTCATCTGGTGATGTGGACATGAAGCAACAAGGGTTTTAAAACGCTCATAGTAAGTGGGAAATGATTCACCTTGGTTTTGCTGATGCCACTAATCCTTTTGCGTAGTAGAATAACTCGAGAAGTTGGGAAAAACTTCTCCAAAAATGCCTGTTTCATACTCTCCCATGATGTGACAGTTCCGGGGGCTAGCTCATACAACCAATCTTTAGCCTTTTCTAAGAAAGAAAAGGGAAAAGCCTTAATTTTCAGAATGCTCCCATCAACATTCACAGGGGTCATGCTCGAACAAACAACCTCGAACTCCTTCAAATGTTTATTAGGATCTTCCATGGACATCCCGTGGAACTTAGGAATGTGATGCAACAAACTTGATTTCAATTCGAACTCATCCGTCTTCCCTAGGGCAGCCATGGGGTATTGGATGCATAGGGGAGCGGCATTGTCCAATCCCGAAGCGGAAAGCTCCTTGATTGTTCGATTGTCCGCTGCCATGTTAGGATCTTCCTCTTTTTCTTCAAGTGGATGTTCCTCAAACTCAGGTTCAGGAATAGGTGGGTTACGATCTTGCTGATTCCTATTGCTTCTCAAAGTCCTCTCCAAGTCATAAACTAGTACCTAAAACAAGAAAACAAACAACGACAGTAACTAACATAAAAACACACGAAACTAAACAAAAAAAAGAAATAACAAGGGATTAGCAATGTTGCTAATCCCCGGCAACGGCGCCAAAAACTTGATGCGAAAATTACTTAAAACACAAATTAAACCCTCTTGTATCAATTGTAGTAAAGAATGTAAGTAGGGATCGTTATGGACCGGGGATTAGGATGGGTTGCTAATAACCTCTAAACTGACTTAAAAACATATAAACAAAGTTAAAAACACTAAACTAGACTCAAAGAATTCAAAACAAACTCAAAGAACTCAAAACAAGCTAAAAACGCTCAAATCTACCTAAAAACACAAACTGGGGCAGATTTGGACTCTAAACACACTTTTGGACGAATTTTGGTTTCAACTTGGTTCAAAATACTTAAAGACACAAACTAAATCAGTTGCTAACTAATATGACTCAACAAAGTGAAGGGGGTTTGGTTTTGACGAATTTGAAAACAAAACAAGTAAAGTAAAGAACTAGTAAAATCTGGACGAATTTGAGTGAATTAAATGGATAAAAGGCTAGCTAGGAGGTTCTTCTCCACACACGACACACTTGCATACAAAATAATTTCCAGTTGCTTTTCAATAAACCATGAATTCTCAACGCCCCAGATTAATTAGGTACGCTTAAATTAACTCTCAGATTTTCCTAATTTCATTGAATTGGATGATTGCATACAACAACCCAAAGCATTCCCCACAAGTTCCCTACATGAATTGCATAATAGAGATACAAGCAAGAATCATTAAGTTCTATGAAAATCATAAGAATTGACGAAACACTTGTAACTATGAATTGCATGAAACTTATGCCAAGAATTTACTTAACACGGTTGTGACGAGCAACCTTCACTACTTGTGAATATAAGTTCATAACGATTAGGTGAAACTCTCTTATATCCTAGCATCAGATTTATGCATGAAAATTAAGCGTGCACTCTCAACCAACACACATAAATCAGTTTTAATTCAAATGGATAAGTAAATTGAATTCACAACTTATGAATCACAACTGAAAGTAATCAAATCATATTGCAAGTATGAACATGGTTTTGAATTCCCCCTAGCTAAGGGGGGTTTAGTTACTCATAATTGCAACAAAATCAGAAAATAACAAAGTAGATATTGAAAGCAAGAACGAAGTACGCCTAAAAACGCTCCAAAGTTTCAAGCTTGAAACGCCAAGGACCTTCGTTTTCACCACCTTGTTGCAGCACAAGTGTCTAAGGATGTGTATGGATGAATGGATGGTGCTCACGGTCAAGGAATGAAAGTGTAAGTGTATGGAGTTGTGAGATGTGAATGTAGTGTCTTTGAATGAATTTTTTCTGATCCTCTCCTCCTTTGTTGTGGTGAAGGGTGGATGTATTTATAGGCTAGGTAGAGGACCACCATCTAATTAAGGTGGTAGTGGTGTATGTTTTGGTAATGAGTGGATGTAATGGGTGTAGTGGATGAATGTTTGGTAATGAGTGGATGTAATGGGTGTAGTGGGTGAGTGTTTGGTAATGAGTGGATGTAATGGGTGTAATGGGTGAGTGTTTGGTAATGAGTGGATGTAATGGGTGTAGTGGATGGATGTTTGGTAATGAGTGGATGTAATGGGTGTACTGGATGAGTGTTTGGTAATGAGTGGATGTAATGGGTGTAGTTGATGGATGTTTGTAGTTGTAGGTCAACACACTTGCACACACACATGCTGATTTCTAGCCTTCTAATCTTCAAAAACGCCCATCCGCATGTCTCGATGCTTGCACTATCCAATCTTGGCCCAAAAATGCTCCAAAATGCTCCAAATAGCACTTTGTTGCCAACTTTGTTATTTGAACCTACAAACACACGAAAATAGCTTAAAGTACTAAAATAACTAGAATTAAACTAAGTAAATGCCAAGAAACAAGCTAACTAAGTTGCATAAATATGCTCCTATCAACGACAAAGGCAAACAAATTGATACCAATGAGAACGGATTGAACCCGCTCTGATACCAAGTTGAATATTAGAGTGCGCAACGAACGAGACTAACAAAATAAGAATATTATTAAACAAACGAGAATGTCGAAACGGCTACAAAACTCTAAGAGACTACATTGTGACTAACTTATTCTCTCTGAATAACAAAGCTATCTATTTATAATAAACTAACCCAATTGGATTTTTCCGTATGAATGTATGTAATGTACCCATAATTTTGGCCCTCGTCTCATTCAGTTAGTACATGCAATTTTGCTTTGTTATGTTCTCTTCAAATGAGTAGATATATAAAATCACTGTTCTAAAAATCCCCGCCTAGCGCCGCCTAGGCCCCGCCTAGCGCCGCCTAGGCCCCGCCTAGCGCCGCCTAGGCCCCGCCTAGGCGCTAGGCGGCTGGTCACCGCCCCGATTAACTCCTAGGCGTTTGAAAATTAATAAAGGGCGCCTAGACCAGTTGAGGCGCCCGCCCAGAACAGCCTAGGCACCTGCTTAGGTTGCGACTCACTTTGATAGAAAATAGATAACTTTCAATTTGCATTTAATTTTTTTCAATAAATTGTAAGAGACTTGTTGAATACTTAAATGGGCACACACTATATGCTTGTTCCCCATGTTTTCATTATGTTCCAATACTTTATAATACATATGTCATTCTATTTTGTAGTTTATGATGAAATTATATATATTTTAAGTATAAACAGACACTTATTTACACGAAATATAATGGATTTACTTAAATCCGCCTAGTCCGCCTAGGCGCCCGCCTAGAACCCGCCTAGCCGCCTAGGCGCTAGGCCCCAGCCCGCCGCCCGACTAGCGCCTAGCGTCTTTTAGAACCTTGTATAAAATTGTAAAATTATATGAGAGTTTTACGGTTTGAATTGTTGTGTTGTATTTTTCTCCAAGGATAAAATATATATAAAAGTACAAAGATGTTTAGGTACATGAAATCCCTGTTTAAGGAGGAAATTCCATTCGATTACAAATTTATAATAAATAGGAAATTTGACTTACTCCAACGGTCTCCCTACTAATGGTGCATATTTATCTCCTAGGCGCAAAGCGGGCCACGGCCACTATTAATCACAAAGCTTGTAAAATTAAGAAATGGCGCCTACACATGTCTAGGCATCCCTCTAGCCCACTTAGGTGGCGACTCTCACTTAGACAGAAAATAGATAACTTTCATTTTGTATTTTATTTTTCATCAAATGTAGGAGACTTGTCGAATACTTAGATCGATGAACACTCATTACATGCTTATTCCCCATGTTTTCAATATGTTATAATACTTTATAATATATATGTCATTCTATTTTGTAATTTATTTATTACAATATAGTATGTATTAAGTATAAGTAGACAATTTATTATATATATTTAAATTTAAGTAAAAGTAAAAAATCACCTAAGCCGGCCTAAATGCATGGCCTCTATCCACTGCCTGACTAATGCCTAGCGCCTTTTAGAATCTTAACATTACAAATCCCATCTAATGCATGCAAAATAGAATGGGAGTTGGTACTTTGGATAGGATAGGCTAGGATTATATGGATAGGATGGGAGTATTGTCATTTGTTTGGTGTGGACAAACCATCCAAGACTTGTGACCCTGCAACTAGCTAATTCTAGGGGTGAAAAAAAAAAACTGAAAATCCCGAACCGAACTAAAAATGTCACGAAATCGAACCAAAAATGTCTCAAATCGAAAATCTTGTATTGTTCAATACCCGAAACCGAATCGGTCCCAAAAAGTTCGGTACGGGATCGAGATCCCATATGTCTTCATTCAGTAATCCCTAAATGAATAGAAACATATTTTATAATATATATATATATATATATAATATTTAATTTTAAATTAGGTTTAGGAATTATGTGGACCGTCAGATTGGTTGAGATTTAATTTCAAACGTCCATCTAACTTAGGGTTTTAGTTTCTATCTCAGTCTCTCACATTCTACCATTCAACATTCTTGAACCCTCTCTCATCTCTCTCGAGTTGTCTCTTTGTTCTCTCCGCCTCTACCTCTCCTCCCCCAACCTTCTCCAAGTCTCGACTCCGACCACCACGCCATACCCTCTCCTCTAATCTCACTCCAGCCACCATGACTCACACCATACTGTCTCGAGTTCTCGACTCCCTTATTCTCTCCTTCTCGATTGAGCCCCAAAATCGAGGTATTTGTTTCAAAATCTATGGTTTGTTTCGATTTACTTTAGAATTAAGATTGTGGTCCATCAAATTATTGAAGCGAAATATGTAGTTATTTAATCGACTTTTTGTCCGTTATAATTATCATTTTAGAACTCGTTATGGTTTGGCCATATGGACATTGATGATTTTAATGTCTTATGTTTGTTGTGTTTTGTTTTATTTTTTGTTAGGTTGATTTGAAAGAATAAACAATTGGATTTTGCCCTATGAATGTATGTACGGCCTTCGAAAGCTGGCATATATGCTAAATCATGCGAAGGGGTTCCATATGCCCAAAATTTGGGCCCTCATCTCATTCAGTTAGGACATGCAATTTTGCTTTATTATGTTCTCTTCAAATGAGTAGATATATAAAAGTGTAAAACTATATGGTGTTGTAGGCATAATTTACTAAACAATTATGGAGGCCATAGAGAGAAAGGTGCGGCAATAGTAGAGAGAAGAGAGAGATGTGTAATTGTGAGGTGTGTTCTATTACACCCCATTGTGCCTTTAATTATAGTAGTAGGATAGGTAAAAACTTTTCCCTTTAGGATTACAACATTTAATAGGTAATCAACTCCTAATAGGAATATAAGATACATTCCCATATCTACTAGGATTTACGCAATCACATTCATAATCTAATAGGACTACAACACTCCCCCTTGAGTGTGTAAATACTCAAGTAAATGGCGCATCAGGTATTCAGCGATGAAGTAAGTACATTTGATGAAGTCGTCAGCACAATGAGCGAATGCGAGTCTCATATCAACGGAAGAATGCATAAAAAGTAAAACTCACAAAAACCTCGCTTTGGTAAAACCCAAGGTGGGAGAAAAACCCATAGACTAAGGAGAAAAGTGAGAAGTTGCATTCAGTCAAAACTATGCTTCTTTTGGACGCATGTAGAATAGCTCACAAGGGTATGATTAGCCCAAGATGGGTGCCTCGTTAAAACCTAGTTAGGTAGCAAAAACCCAATGGAAAAATACTCCTAATCGTAGGGAAAAATAGTGCATTAAGATCAAGCGAGTATACTTCTAGATACTCCCCCTGAGTTTGACATAACTTCCAAATGAGAACTACAAGCATTGCATATGAATAGTTAGGCATACCAATTCCTCGGACAAGCTTCTGGAAGGTTGACTTTGGCAGTGATGTCGTGTAGAGGTCAGTGATGCGAAAATAAATTCACGCACAAATTTAAACCCTATTTGTGACAGTTGTAGTATATGGATAAGTAGGGATCGTTCTAGGCCGGGGATTAACTAGGGATGCTAACCAAAGTAAAATTAAATTAAAAACGTAAAAACAAAATTTAAAACACTAAACTAGACTCAAAACACTTAACTAGAATAACTCCAAATAAAACTAACAAATAATCTAAAACAAATCAAAAGACTCAAAATAATTCAAAACTCAAGAAAACACAAACTAAATTGATTTCTAACAAATCTAACACTTAAAATAAATTGGGGATTGATTTTTTTATGAAAAGTAAATTAAACTTAAATAAATTACAGAATTGACAAAAACATGAAATTACGGTGAATGGATGAACGACAGACTGGCTAGAGGATTCTTCTCCACACATGACACATATGCAACCTAAATTGATTTTCAGTTGTTCTTTCAATAAATTGTAAATTCTCAACGCCCCAAATTAATTAGGTCCGCTTAAATTAATTCTCAGATTTTCCACAAGTTATTGGGTTGGATGATTGCATACGACAACCCAAAACATTTCCTACAAGTTCCCTACATGAATTGCATAATAGAGATACAAGCAAGAATCATTAAGTTCTATGAAAATCATAAGCATTGACGAGGCACTTGTTACAATGAATTGCATGAAACTTATGCCAAGAATTTACTTAACACGATTGTGGTCAACAACCTTTACTACTTGTGAATATAAGTTCATAACGATTAGGTGAAATTTACTTATATTCTAGCATCAAATTCATGCATGTAAATTAAGTATGCATCCTTAATCGACAAACAAAAATAAGTTATCAATCAAGCAGTTAAGCAAATTAAATCACAACTCAGAAATCACAACTGAAGGTAATCAATTCATATTACAAATATATCCATGGCTTTGAATTAACCTCTAGCCAAAACAAATTAATTATACATTATTAAAATTAAAACATAAAATAAAACGTGAGTTTAGGAAAAATAAACCGAGAGAAATGGGTGCCCAAGCTCCTGACTTCCTCAGCTCCTTCCTCGCGTCTCTCGCAGCTGCAAGCTGCCAGCAACTTGCCTCTCCTCCACGCGTCAGTCTCTCGTGCAACGCCAGCTTCTCTCTGCTGACTTCCTCCCTTGCTGCCCACGTGCAGCGTTGCTACCTTCGTCCTCCCAGCTGCCAAATGGCAGCCTTCCTGCCTTCTCTTCCGCGCGCCTCAAGTTCCGCGTCTCTCACTCCATGCTCTCGGCCCTCTTTTATTATTTCTGCGTCAGGCTCTAACTTCCACGCTGCCACAAAGCAGCGCTCCAACCCGTTTCTGCTTCCCCCGAGGCCTTCCTCTGCTCTTTCTGAATTTCTGCGCTCTCCTGCCCCGAGGCAGGCCTCATCCCCCTCCACCCCGAGGAGCTCCCTCCTTTATTTATGGCCTTCTTCGAGGCCTCCCTTTTTTATTCACTCCACCGAGGCTTTTATTATTCCATCATGCAGCTTCCACCGACTGCACAAAAGCCATGCACTGACTCCTGCCCTTTCCTTTCAAATTATTATCCTGCCCGAGGTCTCCCACTCCCTTTATTCACTTGCTGCATGTCTTCACATCCCCACGAGGACTTTGTTTATTCCCTATCCTTTTTTTTAATCCCCCTGTGAGGACTTCACTTGGTTTCTTCATTCTTCTGCCAGCCATTATCCATTATTCTTTCTATTATTCTGTTCACCTACTATCCCACTTCATTTTCTTATTCACCTCCAGCACGTCTCCTTTGCCAGCTTTCTTTTATTTATTCTTCCTCAGTGCATGCTTCCTCACTTTATTTTTCTGCTTTCAAACAAAATGCAACAAATTTATTAATCAAATATAGTGGGTAATGTTGTTTTAACGAATTTATTATTTAAAACCTCACTAGTGTTATTTTTATTTTCTTAGCTAGATAAATTCGATAAAACACCAAAACAAAGTAAATAGCATAAAAATATGAGGAACTAACTAAGAAAAGACGAGAGAATTTGATGTAAAATATGTATAAATATGAGCTTATCAGTCAGCAAGGTTGTCTGGGATCGGCATACATGACTTCAATCTCCTGATGCTTTGCTGAGGTAGATGTAGACACAATATGTCATGGTGTTGACTTTGTTGATGTATCATGGCTTGGTCGGGTTGATACATGCAGCATAGTCTTCATGGATCGTCGTTTGGACTCAACGATGGATGAAAATAACAAGTACTTCAAATATGCTCAACAAGAACTCCTAACCATGTCTCCCTTATGGTGTAGTGAAGTAAGGTGAGTCTTGGAACGATTTGAAGATTTCACAACTAATGTCATATTGTGGACCTCCAAGATATTGTGATATCGCTAACGGTAAAGACATAACCATTTGGGGATTTTGCCCTTGTAGTACCTTCAGGGTACGTCTTTAACACCAATTCAGTGGTTGCATGTAGGCGCGGTGCTGCATCTTTAAAAAGAGATCAACAGCGAAGGAGATGTTCTGTCTAAATACAATGGGCTAAGTACAACGAAGCGCAAAGTGGAACTTAGATATGGAATTTCGGATTCCATAACCTCTTCAAGGGTCTCATTTGCATATAACGTATAGACGATCATAGGTATACTCAAAGGTAACACATTCGGGGTGTAGTTCGACTGGTAGACCAAGGTACCGTCAGAACAACGCTTGAACTTCAGGTCAAGGCATAAACAAGTTTTCCTAAGATCCTTCATCTCAAATTTCATCTTCATGTGCGAGGCAGTTTTCTCAAGCTCTTCCAGAGTCTTAGTGAGATGTATGTCAACGACATAAACTGTAACTCTAGCAATTTGGAATAAGACTTCATAGTTTAACATGCGAGGGCATAATTCATATCCCTGACTGATCAAATAATCACTTAGACTGGTATACCACATCTGTCGGATTGTAAGTGAACACCTCAAACAAGTTAAGAGGGTGTTCCGTGGTTTGGAACTATTTGAACGAGTCCATGTAATTCTTCGGGAACTTACATGTAAATCTCTGTATCTATATCCCCATGGAGAAACACTAACCACATTTCATAATGCTACTATCAATCACATAACATTTGAGAGAAACCTTGCGACTTAAAGTGTACATCATATCGCACTATTTCATTCATCTCATAACGCTTCCTTTCCCACTTGTAACACAATAGGATTACCTTGGGCAGTGTAGGAATGACAGGTCCAAAACCCACTTTGGTAAGGAATTTGACCTGGATTGTAATTTCAGTTGTCCAATCAGTTCTACGTTGTCACTTAATCAACGGAATACGGTTCGATATCGTCGCTTTTCATTTATGTCGGTAGCTACTATATAAGTGAAAACATCATCGATGGTAATCTCATTTCAATTTCATTTAGCTCATCCAAACTAGTATACTGGACCAAGAACTTCAAGTCTTAGGAGTAATCCAGATTAATTTTATGAGATGGAAATGATTTGAGACAACGATCAAGCTTAGATTCATTGTTGTGTCGTGTCTTCCTCTTCCAGGGAAGTGAATCTTACGAACCAAGTGATTTGCCATGCTCTAGGCCAAGACAGATTGATTGGCTATCCACCGGTGTACCGGATCGTCCAACAAGGGCGTCCAAACCATCCAATAGGGGAGGCACATCTTCCAGGGATATTGACTCGACATCCGTAAAATACGTCTATCCTTGCAGGCATGTTTGCAACTGGTATATGATCTCGTCACTTTAGCTAGATCAGAGGAATGCGTCTAGAGCAACATTCTGAAAGCTAGAATTCATCGCACTTGCTTATCACACTTGTGCGGTACGGGGATTGAGATAAGACATAGTGGGCAACGTCCATGCAAGTTCACGCTGTTATCCAGGAACATTAACATTCATATCTCCTCCTAACGGCAGGAAGACTATCTCATTAAAGTGACAACCAGCAAATGAGCGGTAAAGAGATCGCGTGCAAAGCTCAAAGAGAGCTAGTGTGAAAAAGAATCATAATCGACAAAGATTCACATCCTTCTTTGAGGACCCAGGTTGGTACGTTGCGACAGCACAACTTGGCACATGGAATGCTCGCCCAAATGTCTAAATACAAAAATCGTCAGGTTCGTACCCAGTAACCAATTGTAAAGTCAAATAGGTTGGGTGGCAATGGACCTCAAGGCGGACCAACATAACTGATTACAAGATTGCATAGCCCTAGGCAGAAACCGAAAACTTGGTACGTTCACCAAAATCCGGGCGATCATTCAAATTGCGCTTTATGATCACTAGGCGAGGCTATTTGGGGTGAACATGGAAATTTGATGTTCAATTATAAACCCAAAATACATGCAATACTTTATCGAAACTCGTTGATATAAACTTTCCAGCATTATCCAGTCTCCCGGACCTTAAGGGATAAGTAGGGTGGAGAACCCGTAATCGGCCATGAGGTTTAGCAGCAATGTGTGTGGACAAACATGTGACCAGTTTGTCGATTCATCAATCAAAACCATAAGTATTTATATGGTCCGCATTTTGGTTGGATTAGTCCACATATATTCCCTTGAATCCACTTTGAAAAGAGGGTCGCTTCGTATCTTTGCGAGGAATGATATAGAAAATCAATTTCCCTAATGAGCAGGCTTGGCAAAGTGTGCTTGTTAGCACAAGATCCTTACTTCGGGTAAGGAGATGCGTTGTAGCATCATTATTCGACCTAAGTGTCCCAAAAGGTAATGCTAAAGCAAGTAAACTGCTCAATCACTAAGCTTCAGGCCGGCCACATGTGGTGTATTCCCAGTTGGGAGACAACTTATTAGCCCCAAATCAAAGCTTCATGCTCATTTTTGGAGGTAGTGCAAAGATATTTCACTCTATTTTCTTCAATGGTTTCATTTATGATCATTGTCATCTCGAATATCCTTAAAAACTCAACGACAGTGAGAATTTAAGGTCCCTTAAATGGTGATGCAATACCATTCATACAACAAGGAGCATGCCAATGCTCTTAATCAGGTTGGATAGACCTGAAGTCGTTGTTAGAGATGTGATTTAGGTGTAAAGTTAGTGTGCATAGTAGGCATTCATCCAGACAACTAACTTTCCCACATTCCTACCTAATCAAGTGTTTAATTGAATCGGTCACATGTATTAAGAAACATGATTCAATTAACTCATATTCGAGGACAATATCAAGAAGATTATCCATAAGTAAAACAAACACAAAACTTGAATCCAAGAACATGGAAAAATGTTCACAAAGTAAACAGTTTACTAAGGGGATTCGCCCAACAAGGCCATCCATGTCAAAATTCTGCTCTTCCAATGATGTTTGGTGGAGCAAAATTAGTCTCACATATTGACTACTAGAATGGTACTCATCAACGACAATGGTAGGGGCATAAACAGGTGCATAACCAATGATCTATTCCATCAAGACAGAAGTAGATTTTGTAGGGTAAAGGTTTGGGAATATTATCCCTTATTCTTGAAGTTTTAGGTCTTAGGTACCAAGGATCATGCTTCGGGCATGATGCCACACCTTGGCAGGCCCTAATTCTACCATATATTTGTGGTAGTAATCAGATCCGAGAATTTGGTAAACTTCCGCTTTCTACACTTGTTGCTTCAGGAGCAAGTTAGAAACAAGGAATGGCAAGAAAAGTATTCTCTAGTCAAAATTCGATCGGATTTATAAACTTCAGAATTGTACTCATTCATGGACGTAATCATGGTGTGCTTTGGGCAATATCTTTCATGATTAGATGGTCCATAGGAGCGAGCCAAAGAGCCATGGAATCCTCGTTCTGGAGGTACTTCAATTTGTAATGCTTCGAGCATAAGTCTTCAAATAAAGATCATGGCGGTGGCTTATTCAGCTCTTCCATGCCATTGTTGGCGTCAATGGTTTCTCAACTTCTTGATAGTCAAGTGGAGATTCACGTCTTGTAACCCACATAAAGTGGTTTCTATTAGAAACGTCCAAATCAGGAAAATCAAACTTGTTATGGTACAACAATCCACTGAATGGAGGGAACAAGATTGTGATTAGTGCTATGGGAATGAATCATCCATAAGCATCAAAGTTAGAACATTCGAGTTCTAAGACATGGTTTTCATGAAAAACGTCGGGTTTTCATGGGTGTATTGTTTTATGAAAACGTCGGGTTTTCATGGGTGTATTGTTTTATGAAAACTTCGGGTTTCAAAAGCACTAAATTTGAAATTACAGGTTCAATTTAGTTTATGAACATTGAGTTCATTAAAGAGAGGTTCTTGCAAGAACACAGAATGCAATATACAACTAAGTGTAGTGGATTTGAGTTTCTTTGGGAACTCAAGTGTGAGAGCTTCGTTACTACGAAAGTATGTCAACGGTTCAAAGTATAAAAATAAATTATTGAATCGTTAATGTCCAAATGCGATCTTCATGTCAATAATTTTGGATTCATTATCAGATTAATGGACTACTGGTCACTTTTAATTAATTCAATAAATCGGGACCATTCAGGGTCGATCGTAGAAGCAAAAATAATTATAATATTCGGGTTAAAAATTATTTAAAATGCCCAAAATTAGTATTGGATTAAAAAAGCCATAGCCCAATAACATTGGGCTTAGGTGCCGTAAGCAAGGGGCACGGGTTGGCTGCAGTATGCAGCCCACAGGGTGATTGCAAGTCACAGGTCCAGTGACAGGATCAGGCTAAAAGGCCTACGGGAGTGGGAGAAACCCCAGCGTAGCTGGGTTTCAGGTCTGAGCCAAAAGAGGGGCACGGATCAAGGCCTAGCACAGTCATGGCATGTGGTCTTGCGTGGGAAAGCAAGCCCAGCGAAAGTTGGCTTACAGGTTTAGGTCGCACGGGGCCCAGCGGCCTATTGCTGCTGGCCATGCGGGCCGGGTTCACAGGGACAAAACCCAGGAAAGCTGCGGGCTTCCTTGGGAAGCAGGATAGGGTTTCAGGCCCATGCTAGTCAATCAAGCTGAAGGCCTGGGGGTCCATGCAATTGCAACGAAGCCCAGAGGGCTATTGCCGAGGTTGTGCCGCACCATATCCAAAGTTTCCCCCTTCTTTTTTTTTTTTTTTCCCAAATCCCCTAGGGTTTAGGAAACCCTAAATTTTCTTCTAATTTAATTTGATACTTTGACTCACATATTCCACATAACAATTTAATTGTGCGATGCATGAAACAAATATATATATTGACAAATATATAAACATATACAATATATATATATATATATATCGGAAGGAAAATATAAACTGTAAACACGGAAAATTCCTGCTTTGAACGAGACAATAACACGTGTACAAAATAATATTTGTATTAGTGATTTAGGGGTTACAATCTCTTCTACAAATTTAGCCTCTGATTCTATCTTTGTAATGGGTAGATTTGTTGATGTTGTTGATCCAAAGGGTCGTCGGGGCTTGATCTTTAGGATGAACGGATGATGAATGATGAACACTTTCTTCAAGGGCCGTCGGGGCTTGATCTTGAATTAGTGGAAGTTTCTTCAAGGGCCGTTGGGGCTTGATCTTGAAGGAGGATTTTGACGAAGAACAAAGAGGGGTTTCTTGATTCTTCGGGATTTGCTTGAGAGCTTTAGAGTTTCGAGGCTTCAAGGCTTTGGTATGGTGTGAATTCTCTTCCAATTTGGGAGTAGATAAAGTGTATGTGAAATCCTCCCCTGATCCTTTGATGGAGAGGCCTATTTATAGGCTTTGAGAATGAATCACCACCATCCATTTGTTTTGGTGGATGTTGTAGGTGAATTTAGGTGGAGGTTATAGGCGAATTTGGGTGTATGATGTATGGGAAGTGAGTGTATGATGTAGGTGAAGTGAATGAAGGTTGTAGTTTTAATGCAATGGTCAACATTTATTTCACCAAAATTTCAATATTTACAAATGTAATTTTAATGCAATGGCTAACATTTATTTCACCGAAATTTCAATGTCTACATAAACATATGGGGGTTCATGCATCATGGGGAATGTTTTCATGCTTCATGGTCGTTTCAAATATCTTACTTTATTTTAAGCGTACCTGATTGGCAGAAAACAATAAAAGCCTTTGAATTTGTAAAAGATCCTTCTTATAAAGCCGGAATTGCATCTCCAATGCGTTATATCATGTTCATCACAAAAAAATTAAATTGAATCAATAGCATGTATATCAATTCAATAAAATAATAAATTAATCATAAAAAGAATGATTAAAACGTAATACTCCCCACATTGAAGATCAAACTCTCTTTAGTACAGCGTCAAGAGCGTGCTGATAACGTGTTGTAGGCAGAATTTACTGAACAATTATGGAGGCCATAGAGAGAGAAAGGTGCGGCAATAGTAGAGAGAAGAGAGAGATGATTAATTGTGAGGTGTGTTCTATTCCATCCCATTGTGCCTTTATTTATAGTAGTAGGATAGGTAAAAACCTTTCCCTTTAGGATTACAACATTTAATAGGTAATCAACTCCTAATAGGAATATAAGATACATTCTCATATCTACTAGGATTTACACAATCACATTCCTAATCTAATAGGACTGCAACATATGAGAGTTTTATGGTTTGAATTGTTATGTTGTATTTTTCTCTAAGGAAATACAAGTGCAAGGATGTCTAGGTACATGGAATCCCCATTTAAGGAGGAAATTCTATCAATTACAAATTTATAATAAATAGGAAAGTTGACTCACTCCAACACTCTCCCTCTAAATGGTGGATAGATATGAGTATTTATCAAATGTAGCCAAACATTGGCCTTAATTTCAAAAATAGTAGTTTTTATAAAAACTTTTAAATATATCCAAAATATCACTTAAATAGACACAAATGCCCTCAAACTTAATAAATTAAAAAGCCAAAACCCTATTAGATGAAAATTTCTGACGTCAAAACCTAAGAAATTTTGGAGACATACCGAAGCATCGGCTACTGGTGTAGATGGTTAATTTTTTTTTTTTTTCCTCATCTACGTTTTTATCTTTGCTTTTGTAGTTTCTTGCTTCGGTTGAATATTTATTGAAGAACGAACTGTCAATCTTTGTAACGTAATGTATCTCAATTTTTCTTTGGATTATATGTGCTTCATATTTAGTTTTCCACACGTTTGCATTATTATGGGTGTTTTATGAGTTCGGGTTCTATCTTAAAGGTTACTATTGACTATGATAGTGAATTGAGGGATCTGCTATTCTTAGAAAGTGCAAAAGAATTTTTTTAAGTTTACGGAATAGAAAGTCTTTAGCGCATATTAGAAAAATTAGGTTTCTTGTGTCAGTGGAAGATTGACAAATCTAATAGCATTTGCCAATTAGTTAGAGGCAAAGCTAATAGTTCTTTTAGTGCATATTAGAAAAATTAGGGTTTATGGAATAGAAATTTTTCTTTCTTTGTGCTTTTATTCTTCTTATCTTGGTTTGGAAATTGGTAATTATTGTACTAATAATCTGGGAAATATCAAATTAATTTTTTTCAATGCGTAAAATAGTCATAAGTAAATTTCCAGAACAGCACCTTGATCAACAAGGTCCTTCCATTGCTCAAATGCATGATGTCTTGTATATATATTGACGCCCAGCCTTGTTCTCATGATTCAATCACAACACCCTCTTTATTTTTACATATATATTGATCTTAGCCGTGTCTGTATGTCTTTTTTTTTTCTTGTTGTTTTGCTTATATTTCAAGAAAATGTCTAGTTTGACAATTTTAATGAACAATGGTGGGAGGTGGGCTGACTCACGTACAAAAATTGCAAAGCAAAAATACATTTGCAGAGCTTCAGAAGAAAGTATATGGTATTTTGGCACACTTTCATTTGTTCTCAAGTTTTTAAACTATTTTGCCGATTCTTATATCCCATAATCTGTAAATAAATGTATGTTTGCAATGCAAGAGACTAAAGTCAAATGCATGTTTAGTAAATAAATGTATGTTTTATATAAATTGCCTTTGTAGTTTTTATGCAAAAGTTTAGGGTATTCATCCGCTTCTCTTTCATATAATTACTTGCAAATTGCTTTTGTAGTTTTGTTTGGGCCCAAAATGATATTTTGGCCCAAGCCCAAGGTTCTCGGTCCAATAAGGAGTATCAAGAATATTCTGCCATGAGTCAAGCCTAGTAGAGTTCGGCCGTATCCTATCAAAATGTGATTTCCGCCTGGATAAAGATGAAATGGTCGAATCCTAATACAAAAGGGACTCTCTAGAGTTTTAAAAAAAAAAAAAAAACTTATGAGCCAGATAAGGTGCCGAACTTCAAGGGATGAATCTGAATGATTAAATAGCTTGGTTCATAGTCCTATAGAGGTTAGGATTGGTCGAGACCGAATCAGATTGGGATGAGGTATTTCAGTCTGAGTGAAATTCTAGTTTGATTATTTGGGAAATCGCTACTATAAATAGAGAGGGAGATGCATCATTCAAGCCGCTCCAATTCAACACACAACTGCCCTGCGCAAACCTCTCAAACACCTTGAGATTTTTATTTTCTTTTTTCCTGCCAACACATCTTCAGTTTAGATAAACAGTACTATGAAGGCAACCAGCAACATCTTCAGTTTGAGTAAACAACACTGGAGCCGTAGAATTAGCTGACCGAGGAGCACCTTCAGTTTAAATAAACAGCACTGCTTCGAGACCAACTAGTTATCTATCCAAGTCTTGGTCAACAAGGATTTCCAAGTCCTTGTTGGAAGAGGTTATCTCATCAGCCTTCTCGGCGAAGTGAGGTGTTACTAGGCTCGGCATATTGAAAGCCGAGTTTATTTTATGATTGGATATTCACAATCACATTTTAGAGTTTGGCATTCTGACGGCCGAACCACATTTACAATCAAGACACTTATCTCTTTTGAGTATTTGTGTCCATATAGTCTGATACCAATTCGGCTACTTATATTCTCACAAATATAATTACTAAGGCCGAACTCAGCGCCGA
Source organism: Malus fusca (assembly GCA_035220775.1). NCBI lineage: Eukaryota > Viridiplantae > Streptophyta > Magnoliopsida > Rosales > Rosaceae > Malus > Malus fusca. Next base: position 14,781,780 of record CM069066.1, on the reverse strand, counting down.
CGATTCGTGAACTTCGAAGAAACTAGCAGCCTTGTCTTCAGGCTCTAGAACCCAAAGGCCAAGACGAGTTCCTTCCTCTGTCGCAGTCGCAAGATGCAGAAGTCAGCAGCGCGCCCAACGCCACATCCACATTCATTTTACTCCCAGTCGAGTTTAGTCGACGAGTTGGCATGCCCCACATTCGACCAAATGATGTAGTTAGCTTATTAATTACTCAGCATGCGCGCCACGTAGACTAAGTAGTTTTTAGGGTCAACATTTTGGCACACCCGGTGGGACCCAGTGCTAAAGCTTTGGAGTTCATGACCATTGAAACACGATCAGTAAAAAAGAAAACAACTTTGAGCAAGTCGACTACCAGTTTAGCACTTATAGTTCAGAGTCCAGTACAAAGTAACGTGTCGCAGGCGTAGGATCCTCCTGTTGTCATGACACCTAAAGCCACAAGTACGGCACGCTGAGAAAAGGAAATTAATCTTAACAGTTAGAGTTATGATGTCGTAGTCTTCATCCAGACTACCAAGATGGCAAAAGATTATTTTATTGAAGGTCTGGTAGAGGATTGTGACGACAACGATGAGATCTCTGGTCCACCATCTAAATCTTTCCTCCGACGACAATTGGAAGAACAATCTCGATAGTTTGAGCAACTGTTTGGCCAAGAGATGAAACCTTCATAGCTAATTGGTAGCTTAAGGTGACTACAATCAAAGAGAATGGTTGACTTTGAAGGAACCATCTTTGACGTAGTCTTAGTTTCAATTAATTCGAAGATTGCTAGCTACAACTAAATGTTGATTCAATGTTTGGACATCATATAGGTTTCCGAAACCATTATTAAGATAGTCCTAATAATATATATGTCTAAAACTATGAATCACAAAACATGTAAGTTGTAGAGATCCAACCATCATGGATCTAAGCAGGCTAGTGGGAGCCATAAGCGTCTTATGAGGGAAAGATCAAATTGTTTGATTTCTCATAAAGATGTAAATGAATCTTTTGTTTACTAGGTTTACAAAAGATTAGTGGGAGTTAATCATGTTCCTAAAATTCAAATATGTATATATGCACATATATGATATATTAATTTTGGAAATGAAAAGAACACTTCTTCGTTAAAGTTATGACTTTAAACTTTCTATAACGATAGAATGTATATGGGAGACATAGTCTAAATACATGGGATGGAAATCTATAATGATAGATTTTAGGATATAATTGGATTATATCATGCCCTAATAATAGACAAAAGGATGCTAGGAAGTTTCTCATATGATGATAAACTTCAATCAGAAGAACAACTCTAGTGAGACTAGGAGGTAGCTCTTCTCAAAGGGAACGTACCCTTTGACTCCCAAAGAAATAATGCGTAAATCGAATCCTTTATGCATACGCAGAAAGGTGATTTATGTATTTCATATTGTATGAAAAACATTGATATGAGTTGTACCTAGAAAGGTACAAGGCGATATCAGTGCAAGCCCAGGATCAGAACCATGGCAACTGTCAAGTGAATCCTTAAGTATTTAAGAAATACTAAAGGATAGGTTCCTCAAAGATCGAGGAAGAATTAGAGTAACGTAATGGAAGCGTAAATGTATTAGATTATGAATCTAATCCATCATTGGATGTTTCTTCATTATGAATGAAGAGATAAACAGGTATCCCTTTATTATGACTAAAGAGATATTTGGATGGAAACATTAAAGTAATGACTTTAGTGTGTTCCATTATGAATGCAAAATATATTGCCATATAGAAGTTTACAACAATGTTGTTTGGATGGGAAAGTTCATTTATGAACTCTCTATTCGTTTCCAACCAGAAAGTGTATGACACAAATGGGGCGATAGCTCAAGCCAGGGAATCAAGGTCTCATCAAGATCCGAACTCATATGAGAGACTGAACCACATGATTGGGAATCATGTATAATGGTGACGTCGATATTCTCAAGGTTGCTTCTATGGATAACATATAGATATCCATTGCCTAGGCCTACTACTCAGCCATTTATGAAATGACTACAGAAGAGGAATCATCACAGATGAACAAGCTGATTGGCTCTAGTGCAAGTGGGAGATTGTTGGAAATGTGCCCTAAAGCCAATCATATGATGATACTTTACGGACATTTCACATGTTAAACTAATCTAGTTTACATATAAAGGGCAAACATTATAGTTTGAGCCGTCTCATATAAATGTTATATGCTTAAACGATAAAGTCCAAGGAATATGTGATTGGAAGAATGCAACCTAATGAAGTTAGATTCATGAGACCATTCTTTCGTAGACACATCCTAAACGTTCCTGATCATAGGATTGCCAATTGGGCATTGACAGTCCGTTAAGATCAGTACGTGCTATGTCTTCTCTCAGGGAGAGTGACTAGTCTCGAGTCATTGGTGTGTGTGACATCAAGACAAGCATGTAGGTGCTCAATAGCGAATGAGTCAACTGAACACGATCAACGAGGAGTTCTCATACTCATGTCACATGAGAACTCATGGTTGGGATAATGCAAATTAGTCTTTTGACCTGAGGCATCACAGTTGTCTTGTGGTTAAGTCCTTGATCTTTGATTATGTCAAAGTCACCCCATCGGGGTGTCCACGACATCATTGGGGTTAAGCCACTTAGTCATGGAGACAAGTGAATGTGCAACAAGGGATCTCTAACCTTCAAAATGGTTTGAGGGAGAATACTCTATGATATGATTAAAATCTCTGGCCAGAGTATGAATGAGATTAGGGAATGCGTTCCAAATCACATTCAAGGTAATCATATAAGCAAACGAATCACATTGGATAGTAGACATGAATAAATAAACTATCAAACCAAACAATGTGATCAAGAGTATTAGATTAGAGAAAGACCGTATTGCATTTGTAATCCTAAACTGAATAGGTTCTCTACCTCTTCTGATTAGCTTGGGTAGCCATGATATGCTTCTAGGTGTCACTCATGGTTTGTGGAAGCCCTAAACGTGTGTAATCACTAAAGGGAGAATTGAAAGTAAGTTTCAATTCACAATCGATGTAAAATGGTTTTAATCGCCCACTGCCTCGCTAAAAGGAACCTAATGTATCGTACACCGTGTAAGGTGGAGATTGAAGAAACAAAGGAGATGAATAAGAATAATTAAATGGTTTAATTATTTATGGCAAGGATTAATTAATATGTTAATTAATCAAACGAATAAGTTCGTTAAAGACCTCGGGATAGTTTTGGACCTTAAGGCCCAATGGGCTTCGAACGTCAAAGCCCATTGACTTAAGTTGTATGACAACTTAATGAATAAAGATTCACAAAGGCCCAAAAGCCCATATCCATCAATGTGGCCGGCCATTTAGTGTTGAATTAGGGTTTTTGGTTCTTTAGGTCATTTAAAGAAGTGACTATATAAAGAACTTTATAGCCTAAAATTCATAAGTTGTTGATTTTAGAGAAAATTGGTGAGAACACAAAGCTTCCATTTCTTTCTAAGAGGCCAACCACCTTGGGGGAAATTATCTAGCAATTCTACTTCCTCAAGGTCACTCATTTCTTCTTCAATCTAACCTTGGTGTAGAATCTTTAGAGGTTCTCTATTTTGGGAACTTGGAGAATCCTATTCTTTCAACCAAATCCATGGAGCTAAGAAGCAAGGAATGAAGGCCCTATCTCTTGGGTGATTATCCTTTGCATATGCAAAGAGGAATCTACAAAGGTAAATATTTCTCAACTAATAAATGTTGATTTAAAAGTTGAGTCAAGGTTCACCAATCTACTAGGCTTTGAATTTCATGGTTGATGTTTTGTTTTTGAATGCATGAAAGCATGATTCCGCCTTTAATTGTTAATTGCATGCTATATGATGTTATTCAAATGAACATGTTTTTCACAAAATTTCCTTCATAAAGCTGATGTTATCTTTGACCAGCTACTATTTGCAAAGATCATTAAGCTTCGGCTAGAAAATGACATTCTTAAGGCCAAAGATTTAAAAGGGAAAACATATTGCAAGTATCACAACTCAAACAAACACACGACGAACAACTACGTCGTGTTCCGTGATGCTATTCAAAGCTAGATCAATAATGGAAAACTAAAGTTCCTAGAAAAGACACAGATGATGGTCGATGTTGATCATTTCCCTTCAACAACAATAGGCATGGTAGACGCCCATTTGTCGAAGGCTAAGAAAAAAGATGAAAAGTTGAGTACATCCCAGCCTATCACGTCCCAAAACAAAATCCTCAGCCGCACCTAAAAATTGATTTTTCAACCCAGAACGACCTCTGAGCTTCCTCTCTAATCCAGTATATGCCGAGGCGGTGTCTGACTCTGTTTTCGATGAGTCTGAGAGCCCAATAGTCTTATGTAGTAGGTGCAATCAAAAGTCATCATAGCCGAGTCAAAACCACAGAAACCTTCGGCTGAACCTGCATCTAAGATTCCGATGAAATCTCAACCAGCGCTCGGCTCGGGTCAACACTCGCCAAGGGTTTTTTTATAAACTCAGCCCTCAACAGCTGAATTACTAATCGGCTTCAGTTAGACGGCGCCTTGATTTTGATTGGCCATTTTATGATAAGGATTATTATGTCCACAACTCTGGAAGTTCAAGTTCATCCATGACCCGATGAACTTTCAAACCACCTGAGCCACACGACCATTAGTGGCATAGTTATAATCTTCCTGTCGGCGCATATACCATTCTGTCTAAATCTCAAAAACACCACTAACAAAGGATGGACTGCATGACCTGTCGGCAAACAGCTCATGAAGTTTTAGTCACGAAATGGCAGAGATAGCAAGAAAAGAGGATAATCGGCAACCTCCGACAATCATGACCGGGTTGCTTCAAGGGAAAAAGGTCATTAATCGTGATTTTGAAACCAAGTTAGAAGAATCCAAGAAATGCATCAAACTTTTTCTTTGGCTTAGAGAAATGAAAGCTCGCATCGAGCATTTCAGGAAGGAGGCCGAGAGCAAACTCCATTCACTACCACCAAAGGAACCATTAATTAAAGTCAGACGGAATCGCAATCCGCCGTTTTTCGGCGAGGCTCTAGAATACATGCAGGAATTTCATAAGAAGAATTTGGCAAACGACCTGTATAGCCTCCCAAAGGCATGTCATGAGTCTCTCGACTTAGCTTTGATCGGCCCGACGTCGAATTAATTATCCATAAATGGTCGGATATTTGGGAATGAAGGCCAGATTCTAACACATTCGCGAAGCCAGTGTTCTTGGCTTCGACGTCGACCTATACGCCGATCTAGATCCTACAGACCTCTCATTCTCTTTAGATGATCTACAATATTTGCAGCATCATTTTAAGGTTATTTCAACAGTATCCTTTTTCGGTCATGAGTTAAAAGGTTGGACATTTACTTGGATACATGAGATGCTTGTGTCACGTATCAGGAGCGGGTTCACAAGCCTTTGCAAACACATGATCAAGTCCCAGTGACAATGGCACCAGTTGCCAAAGCCAAAGATAAAACGGCCACACTGTGCGCACCTTTTGCCTTTTGGTAGAAGATGACGTCGTTAGGGTAACCAATGATCAAGATGTTTTGCCAGAAGATCCAGAAGACGAGGATCATGACCAAATGGGCCCCTCGGTCCTCGACAACATGGAAATTAGCATGGTCCATGTCTTATCTGCAGAATTCCAGCCAACCACGTCCCAACCAAGCTTTTTGGATGGTGATGTGGTTACTGAAAAAATAACGCTAGTCGAGTTCATGACTGCAGAAGAGGCCGAGCCGATTGGCAAATAGGACAAACTCAGAGCAGCCTTAGCTAAGTTATTTCCCCGTTCCTCGGCCGTCAACCTCCACCACCTAAAGCCATTGTATGTGACAGCCCATATAAAGGGATATCTGATATCTAAAGTTTTCCTTAATTGTGGAGCAACAGTCAATATCATGCCCGTTTCCATCATGAAAGCTTTGCACTACTCCAAAGACGACCTCATTCCATCTAGTGTAACTATGAGTAGTTTTGTCGGCGATAAATCCCAGACTAAAGGAGTACTCCCTTTGGAAGTCAATATTGCAGGTCGAAACCACATGACCACATTTTTTTATAATTGACTCCAAGACTGAGTACAATGCATTGCTCAGTCATGATTGGATCCACCACACTAGCTATATCCATTCTTCATTATACTGGGTCTTTATTTTTTTAGATGGCAAATCGATAATAGTTCATCCAGCTGATAATCAGCTGTTCGAGGCTAACGTGATTTAAGCTCGTTATTACGATGATCAGGTGGCCTATATCACTTTACAAGGCTTTAACGAAGAAAGCAGACCGACCAGAATCTTTGTCCAGAAAGCCCATCGAGGTTGGTGCCGAGACCATCCAACAGGATTCGGGGAGACTCGGATTGGTTAACTTAGCCGATTGACCTGATGACTGAAGCAACACGACGAGATGAACGAAAGGCCGCAGTTTCATCTATAATGGAACGACTGCTAGCCCACTAGTATACCATTTCCAAGAAACCAAATTTTGGCATGAACTTAGTGGAGTTCCTGGCCGAATGGGATAACGGCCTCGAGCTGTCCTTCAAAAAAATTAAAGATGCACAAGTCGAGCTTGAAGATAATCAGCCTGAAGTCAAAGATCCTTTAGAATAAATAAATGTTGGGACGGCCGATGAACCTCAGCCTTTATTTATTAATGCTTTGTTGCCTCAGCCTATGAAAGACAAAGTTTGTAAATTGCTTAAGGAATTTAAAGATTGTTTTGCTTGGAGCTACAATGAGATGCCTGGCCTTGATCGTATATTAGTCGAACATGAGTTGTGTATCAAACCCGGCTGTAAACCTTTCCACCAACCTCCACGACGATTCTCGACCGAAGTTCAGCTTAGCATAAAAGACGAACTTGTTCGGCTTTTAAAAGCCGGCTTTGTTCAGACGGCTTGTGGTTGGTGAATATTGTTCTAGTCTTGAAAATAAATGGTGCCTTGCTCATCCGTATCCATTTTCATAATTTGAACCTAAAAATGAATACCCAATGCCGATTTCAAATTTATTAATCAACGTTGTTGCAAACCATGAAATTTTATCTTTCATGGACGGCCACGTGAGTTACAATCAAATTTTTATTGATGAGGACGACATCCATAAAACTACTTTTCGATGGCCTGGAGCACTAGGAACTTTCAAATGGGTCGTCATGCCTTTCAAACTTAAGAGCGCAGGTACCACATATCAACGTACCATGAATACAATTTTCCACGACCTGATTGGCAAAATTGTTGAAGTCTACATCGATGATATCGTAGTCAAGTCTAAACGCAACCTAACACATTTAGAGGATCTTCGGCAAACTTTTCTTCGCATGCGCCAACATAACCTCAAAATGAACCCTCCTAAATGTGCCTTTAGCGTGTCTGCAGGAAACTTATTGGGTTTCCTTGTGCATCATCGCGGCATCGAGGTCGATAAGAATAAGGCTTGTGCGATCATCGCTGCTCCACCCCCAACAACCAAGAAGCAATTGCAATCCTTGCTCGACAAGATCAATTTCCTTCACCAATTTATTTCTAACTCGGCGGGAAAAATGAAAGCTTTTTCCACACTCCTAAAACTTAAGGATTCTGACTAATTCGAATGGCGAGAAGAACATCAGGACGCCTTTACACACATCAAGGTCTCTCTCACTAGCCCTCATGTTCTTATGCAACCCCAGTGCGGCAAACCACTCAAATTGTATATTTCAGCTGTCGAAGAATCCATTGGTTGTCTTCTCGCACAAGATAATGACATCAGTCGGGAGCAAGCCATTTTTTACCTCAGCCGAAATCTTAATTCAGCTTAAATAAATTATTCCACCGTCGAGAAACTTTGCTTGGCTTTATTCTTTACCGTTCAAACTCAGGCATTACATGCTCCCTTCTGTTACTCAGGTCGTTGCCCAAACCGATGTTATTCGATATATGCTTACTAGGCCGATTGTCAAAGGTCGAATTGGGAAATAGACAATGGCGTCATCGGAATTTAGTTTGCATTACGTACCCCAAAAAACTATCAAGGGTCAGGCTTTAGCAGAATTTTTAGCTCAACATCCTTCTCCATATGGTTTTGGGGGCAACGACGTCAAGATTGGCATGGTATTAACGCGTGATAATTTTTGGACGATGTATTTCAACGGTTCTAGTATTGCGTCCTCGGCCGGGGTGTCGGTGTTGTCATCTAATCACCTGACCACTATAGATGGTATTTTTCTTTTAAATTAGATTTTGATTGTACCAACAATCATGCCAAATACAAAGCCCTTGTCATCAACCTTAACATTCTTCACGACTTGAAGGTAGCTCGTGTCTTCGTCCTCAGAGATTCAGAAATTGTGATTAACCAGCTCAATGGGACTTTCTGTTGCATGAGTTATACTCTAGTGCGTTATCATATGGTCACCAGCTATTTAGCCGAATCATTTGCGGGCATCACGTTCAAACATATCTCTTGAATTTGGAATATTGATGTAGATGAGTTGACTCAAATAACCTCCGGAGCACAACTCTTGGGGGCGAGGTAGGCCGAGTCATACTAGTTGATCGGCGTCCATACCTGGCCTTGGTTAATCAACAAGTTCTCAAATCAGACGGTGTAATATGGACAAGGTTATGTCTTTGCCTTCGTTACTCGAACGAGAGGCTCCTGTAGACTTCTATGTGGTCGAAACATTACTAGATGATTGGAGAATATCGATTATACAGTACCTTGATGACCTTAGTGGCAAGCACGACTGCAAGACAAAGGTACATGCTACAAATTATATAGTATATCAAAATGAGCTACCGAAAGGGCGAAGATGGTCTTTTGTTATTATGTCTCAACCCATAAGAGGTTTCTCAAGCCATTACAGAGGTGCATGAAGGAATACGCGGTGCTCATCAATCCGACCGTAAAATACGTTGGTTACTCGGCTGACACGGATACTTTTGGCTGAGTATTTTAAAAAACTGCATAGAATATGCATGGAGTTGCTTACAATGTCAAATCCATGGACTGTTCAGAGAGTCCCGGCAAAATTACTTCACTCGGTCACTAAACCATGACCGTTCGAGGGTGGGCCATGGATGTAATTGGCAAAATCACGCCGTCATCTGGATCAGCGAAACATGCATGGATACTCGTAGTAACTGATTACTTCACCAAGTGGGTTGAAGTGTAGTCGTACGCCGAATTAATGTCTAAAGAAATATGCAATTTCATAAAAGAAAACATTGTAACAAGATTCACGGATAATGGTACAATTTTCATGGCCGATAGTTTTAAAGACTATAAGGCGAGTTTGAAAATTTGGCTCGAATAGTCCACGCCGTATTACCCACAGGCAAATAAGTAGGCTGAAGCAAGCAACAAAGTTTTGATCAATATTCTTGAAAAAATTGTGAAGGAAAGGCCTGGTATGTGGCATTTAAATTAAATGAGGCATTATGGGCATATTGAACTTCACTTCGATCAACGACAGGGACGACTCCATATGCCTTAACTTATGGACACGATGCAATATTACCAATCGAGTTGAGTATAAACTCATTGCGAATTATCGAACAGAGTAGTTTGTTCAACGCTGAATATAATCAAGCAATGAGGCAAGACTTGGAAGATCTAGAAGAGGCTTGACTCGATGCCTATAATCTGCTAGTAGCGTAGAAAAAATCGCCGAACAAGCTTACAATCAACAAATAAAGCAAAAGACGTTTGACGAAGGTGACTTAGTCTAGCAAATGGTGTTGCCAGTAGGGATCAAGGATCCCATATTTGGAAAATGGTTGCCGAATTAGGAAGGACCGTTTATTGTTCATAAAGTTCTCGGCAATGGGGCATACCATCTCAATCATCGAACTGGTTTCGTACATACGTTGCCAATCAAAGGAAAATTTTTAAGGAGTATTATCCAATTACTTGGGAGATGCAGGAATAAAATGATATTTCATTTAAGTCAGCAAAAGAAGTATAAACATAGGAATAAAAAAGACACCGGCCCACCAGTCAGCATAAAGAACATAATTTATGGGGTCGAAGGAATGAAGGCTTTTAGTGTAGCTTTTAATTCCACCCACTTCACTTCACCCATAGTGATCTAGGCTTGCCAGGCCCTCCCCGCATCTGCTGCCAGCCGAGGTTTATTTGCCTCAAAATCCTTCTCAAGCTCAGAGCAATGGCAGATCTTTGGGATTGAAGCTTAACGATCTGACGATCGAGATCTGCCATCTTCTCTTTCTTTGCCTTGATCGCTTCTAACTCTGGTAAGATGCTTTCCTGAGCAACCGTTGCAGCTTTCAGATCCTCGTCAGCTTGATAGCTTTCTCGAAAATATCAAAATATTGCCAAGTTCGCTTCAAGATGGTCGTCAAGTGAACAACGCTTTCATTACTCACCAGGCTATCGAATGTAAGGCTGTTCAGGCATTCCCCAACAAAATCGAGACTTTTCGGGTGAGAAGCTTGCAGAGCCGAGAGAGATCAAATGTCTTCCAGTTTGTTTAGAGCATACGACTCGGCCAGAGCTGCAGAAGAGCCAACTTTTCCGGATGTGCTAGCAAGAAGGGCTTTGAGTTCGACCTCCCATGAAGGTTGTACAGAAAGAAGAGTTAGAAAGGAAAATTTAAAAGAAAAATGACCAAAGAGAAAACGTTCTTAGACCTGTCGAGAATAGACTTTGGCCATATCTTCTGGGATGTTGGTCGAACCCAGAGAGCTTAATGACCGAGCCCAATGTTTAAGGTAACTCTTCAATTCATACAACTGATGAAGCTTATCTACGTTCAATGGCCACTGAGGCGGCCATGAAATATAGACAACACCCTTCGGCGCATAGAATTTTTGATGAAATGAACAACTAGACACCTGATAGTTAACTTTTTTATTTAGGTTTAGCATTCTGAGAAAAAAGTCAACCAAAATAGAAGAAAGAGACTTACAAAAACCAAAGTGACATCTTGTGCAGGGATGTCGAGGTCTTGGTCCTAAGGATGAACCAGAGTTTCAGTTGTGGATTCTGGTTCGGCAGGAACTGCTAGATCAACTACTGGACCTTCGACGACGGCCTCAAAAGTGCCATCTCCGATCTCCTCGACCAACAGATGGACATCATCCCGACTTGGACTGGGCATAGAAAATGCAACAGCCTTGCCTTTGTTCGGAGACAAGGAAGTCGCACTCGGTTTCCCACTCAGCCGAATGCACCTCACCAGAGGACTCGTCTCGTCATCATCATCCTGATAACAAAGAAGATTTAGTAAAGTTAACTAAGATATATATGATGGATATTAGGATGTTCTCATACCTCTTCATCCAAAATAAATAGCGCAATGGTGGTTTTTGGATTTGATAAGGGAGTCGTTGCGGCCGAGTCGGTCACTGCCTCGACGGGAACAGAGCTAGACCTTATGCCAATAACGGCTGCGTCAGGTTGATGATCGATCACATGATGAACTACAGGTTCCTCGACCGTCGGTTTTTTTGTACCAACTGATCAACCAAGTTAGCAGGTTGTGTTGTTGGTTGTGCAATGGCGAGTTGATCAGCAATTGGGGCCAGGAAGTCTAGTAGCATTCCCAAGAATGCCTCGACCACAGAAAGATGAGCGATTTCATGAATAATGGCTCCTGTGTCTTGGCTCAACACAACGAGAATCTCACGCTCCCCTTTCTTAGCCATTCTCTTCACCCATTTTGAAGGTTGTGCTACGACACCAGTTTCCTTGGTTGAATGATGAAGTCGTTTAACTGCCTTTGTTGACCCAGCAGCAGTGTCGACTTGCCTTGGCAAAGTAAAAGCCACCTTGTGAAGAATGGTCAAGATGATAGTGTCCTTCTCGACGGCAACGTCTGTAGGGGTTGGAAGGGCCAAAATTATCTGGGGAAAAGCGGTCGCGACAGCAATAGTGTTTTTTGGGAAAGAGACGAGTTTTCTCTTGGCTGCAACCATCGCAACCACTTCGACTCGTTTTATTGAGCGACCAACTGGAAAAACTGATCAAGTGTTAATTCAAAGACATTTGTTTAAATATGTATACAAGCAAGACAATAGAAATAAAGAGTACCTTGGGCTGTCTCTTTGGATTTTAGAGTAGGGGTTTTCTTCGGTTGATCGCTGAAAATTTTATTTGTGATCTTTTCGACAGGCTCATGAAGAAATCTTTGGTGTAGATATCCCACCAATCGAAGAATGTGCTGGTGTCGTAAGTCTTAGGAACTAGGGCTGGGCATGAGTGGGGTCGGGCCCAAATTTGGAGGAACCGGACCTACCCATTTTAAAATGTTATGGGCCAGGTTGGGCCGGGTAGAGAGATTTTAATTTGGAAATCGAACCTAACCCGGCCCGTTTGAAACGGGCCGGTTCGGGACAGGTCCACGGGTCCAATTACTTTTTTTTTTCGTTTTTTTTTTTTTGGGTCTGACATTGGGCTCCTTTTTTTTATTACCAACAACACACATATTTACATTTACAAGAGAGAGGCCCGCATACAATACAAACACAACAACAAAAGTATAGACTTAACAACAAAACGAAGCCCAACAAAAAAATCCTAACAGCCTACATCCTCTGCCGCTACTACCATTAGAATGACCACCAAACTAGAACCAGTGACCTGAAATCAAGCCAAAACATGCCCCCAAAGTGGATAAAAAGAAGACTTCAACAAGTCCAGCAAGATCCTTTACAACATGATTTTCCAAAGCTAAACTAAAATCAAAACCAAAACCAATTAAATCCATAAATTAAGAAATTATATCCCTAAATTCAATAACCTAGAAATTTCAAAAATCCTAATTCAAAAGTCCTAAATCCCTGAACTCAGAAACCCAGATAATTCAAAAACCCGAATTTAGAAATTACCTTAATTTGAGAGAAGATGACATGATATTTCGAATAGCATGATGATGGTAGTGTTTTCGACGGTAGTGATGGGTGGTCACGTTTGGGAGGAGAGTCAGGAGACGATAGGGATGGTGGTGTTCACAAGATGACTCGACTCGAGTGGGAGAAAGAACTGAGAATCAAGAGGGATGACTCTGGGAGAGAGAGATCGAGAGGGAAGAATCTGGGAAAAAGAGATCGAAATGGAGGACTCGGGAAAGTCTTCGAGAAAGATGCGATGTGTGTGAGATTTGAGTGTGTGTGTGATACGGTTCGGGCCGGGGGCCCGTGACTTTAGAAAATTGGATCGGCCCGCCCCTTTGTTTACTTGGACCCTCCCTTACGTGCCCAGGGCCCGTTTGCCCACCTCTATCAGGAACGTTCGGCCAAAGGCAAAATTTTTTACACCGCTCTTGAAACTCATCCTCTACATCTTCACATTCTCTCTCGGAGGAACCAGAGATTTGCTCTCGGCTCTAAAGAGAGCGATAAGTAAACAAAGGCATTGGGCAGCCTTGGAGATAGTTGAGCTGTCGAGCCACGAAGTTGGGGTAGTAGACCTCCCAACTGGCCCGCTGAGCGTTGCAACTAAAGGAGATGTCATTGTTGGAAATGTGCCCTAAAGCCAATCATATGATGATACTTTACGGACATTTCACATGTTAAACTAATCTAGTTTACATATAAAAGGCAAACATTATTGTTTGAGGCGTCTCATATAAATGTTATATGCTTAAACGATAAAGTCCAAGGAATATGTGATTGGGAGAATGCAATCTAATGAAGTTAGATTAATGAGACCATTCTTTCGTAGACACATCCTAAACATTCCTGATCATAGGATTGCCAATTGGGCATTGACAGTCCGTTAAGATCAGTACGTGCTATGTCTTCTCTCAGGGAGAGTGACTAGTCTCGAGTCATTGGTGTGTGTGACATCAAGACAAGTACGTAGGTGCTCAATAGAGAATGAGTCCACTGAACACGATCAACGAGGAGTTCTCATACTCATGTCACATGAGAACTCATGTTTGGGATAATGCAAATTAGTCCTTTGACCTGAGGCATCACAGTTGTTGTCTTGTGGTTAAGTCCTTGATCTTTGATTATGTCAAAGTCACCCCATCGGGGTGTCCACGACATCATTGGGGTTAAGCCACTTAGTCATGGAGACAAGTGAATATGCAACAAGGGATCTCTAACCTTCAAAATGGTTTGAGGGAGAATACTCTATGATATGATTAAAATCTCTGGCCAGAGTATGAATGAGATTGGGGAATGCGTTCCAAATCACATTCAAGGTAATCATAAAATGCAAATGAATCACATTGGATAGTAGACATGAATAAATAAACTATCAAACCAAACAATGTGGTCAACAGTATTAGATTAGAGAAAGACCGTATTGCATTTAAAATCCTAAACTGAATAGGTTCTCTACCTCTTCTGATTAGCTTGGGTAGCCATGATATGCTGCTAGGTGTCACTCATGGTTTGTGGAAGCCCTAAACGTGTGTAATCACTAAAGGGAGAATTGAAAGTAAGTTTCAATTCACAATCGATGTAAAATGGTTTTAATCGCCCACTGCCTCGCTAAAAGGAACCTAATGTATCGTACACCGAGTAAGGTGGAGATTGAAGAAACAAAGGAGATGAATTAAATGGTTTAATTATTTATGGCAAGGATTAATTAATATGTTAATTAATCAAACGAATAAGTTCGTTAAAGACCTCGGGATAGTTTTGGACCTTAAGGCCCAATGGGCTTCGAACGTCAAAGCCCATTGACTTAAGTTGTATGACAACTTAATGAATAAAGATTCACAAAGGCCCAAAAGCCCATATCCATTTAGTGTTGAATTAGGGTTTTTGGTTCTTTAGGTCATTTAAAGAAGTGACTATATAAAGAACTTTATAACCTAAAATTCATAAGTTGTTGATTTTAGAGAAAATTGGTGAGAACACAAAGCTTCCATTTCTCTCTAAGAGGCCAACCACCTTGGGGGATATTGTCTAGCAATTCTATTTCCTCAAGGTCACTCATTTCCTCTCCAATCCAACCTTGGTGTAGAATCTTTAGAGGTTCTCTATTTTGGGAACTTGGAGAATCCTATTCTTTCAACCAAATCCATGGAGCTAAGAAGCAAGGAATGAAGGCCCTATCTCTTGGGTGATTATCCTTTGCATATGCAAAGAGGAATCTACAAAGGTAAATATTTCTCAACTAATAAATGTTGATTTAAAAGTTGAGTCAAGGTTCACCAATCTACTAGGCTTTGAATTTCATGGTTGATGTTTTGTTTTTGAATGCATGATTCCGCCTTTAATTGTTAATTGCATGCTACATGATGTTATTCAAATGAACATGTTTTTCACAAAATTTCCTTCAAGTGGTATCAGAGCCTAGGTCTAGTAGTTGGTGAATCATTTTGGGTTTTGTAGTTCATAGTTTTTTGATTTAAAAGTTGTAATATGTTACAAGCTTTATTCTTGTTTCTTTGAATGTAAATTTTGTTAGAAAATTTGCCATCTCAAATGTTGTAGATGTAGTTCATATGAGCATGAATTTTGGAGCTAAAATTTGGTGCCATGTTTTTTGGGAAATTCGGCCAAATCCAAAGGGTGATTTTTTGGGTTCATGTTTGTCTTGTTAAAATGTTTTTAAAGTGACTTTTGGAACCCCTAAGTACCCTAGGATGTTAACCCTCTTTTGAGTGATGAAAATTTGAGTTTTGGTGAGTGAAAACATTCATGGAGCTATTATGAGTTTTCATGAGTGTTCTTCAATGTTCTTGAAGTTCTTGCCAAGAACAAAAAGTTTTGAAGTTTTGATTCAAAATGTTTTATGTTTTTACATAAAGTTTTGGTTTAATTTTAGTGGGTGATTTTAGTGGGTGATGATTATTTGTAAAGTATTATTAATGGTTTTAATGGTAGACAAACTTTTTTAAAAGTTTGACATAAATTCAATTAATGGCTATAATGGTTGACAAACTTTTTTAAAAGTTTAACATAAATTCAAAATATTTCATCTTTACCTCACCTAACAAAACCCACTTACAAAAACTTTGTAAAAACCTTTTTTTTTTTATCATGGCCGGCCACCCTAATTAAATAGGGTATTTCTGGGTCTTTTATTCAATTACATAAAGTTTTGATACTTTTGTGTATTTGCACTTTGGCCCAAAAGTTTACGTTTTTACGTTAAGGCCCAAAAACGCTAAAGGACAAATTGTTTTGCTCCTTTAATGAAGTTTTTTTTGTATTTGTTGAAATTTTTGGGTTCTAGTTGTAATTACATGAAGTAGTGGAGTTTTGTGTTTTTACAAAGTGACCCCAAAAGTTTGTGTTTCGCAATATAGCCCAAAAAGTTGTGGTTATTGCATGATGGCCCAAATTAAGTAGGGAACAAAAATTGTTTTGTCTCTGTAAATGAGAATTGGATTTTCATTTTATTTAGCTCCATTTAAATCAATTTTATGGATACAAAAACCAAATGAAAATGTTGCATTCAATTTAATTAGTTAAAATGTTAATTAATTAAAGGGTGATTATGAACCTAAGCCTACGATAATTGAGCTATGTGAAAGGCCGTTTCAAATTTGATTGAACCATGGGAATGTGTAGATTAATTTTGGTTGTAATTTGATTTGATCAAATGTTGTAAAAGAGCATAAGCTCTTCTTTACTTTAAAGTAATTTTAATTATGCAAATGTTGTAATGAGCATAAGCTCACCTTTACTTTGAAGTACTTCTTTCTTGCTTTATTTGATATGCATGAAAATGGAGTAGAGGGTCCAACGCCCCTAAGACAACACGCCTTAATGTGATTAAACGCGTAACTAAAATCAATCTCCATCCCTAGTCCGAGATTCAACACTAGGCTCGTGTTGAATCTAAACAAAAGGTTCATAGTCATCCTAAGGCCCTAAGGCAACTATATAGTCCATCAAATGAATGCAAACCTTATGTTAGTAGTATCATATACTCTTGCTTTAAAAACCGTTTTATAAGTATAGTGGGAGTATTATATACAACTAAATTGAATCAAATGGACCAATAGTTGTAATAGGACCAAAATTGTTTTAATAAAGATTAAAATGAATATTTATATGTGATGAGACCTAAAACCCTCAACCAAACCATTATTAAGTTGATAAGCGTGAGAGTGCTTAGAACACTCTTTCGTGGCCTTCCACCGTGGTAGGCTCCAATCGTTTATGACTTGTACACCGGCTTCACCCTATCATGGGGGAGTACAAAGTGCATGCTTATACTCAGGAGGAGTCTATATACATACTTGATGAGGTGAGTGTAGGCAACGAGGATGGCCGACATCGTATCATCGTGAGGCTATTCTTGAACCCCTTCGCGCATTAAGCATGGTGGGAATGACTTAACTAAGTGCAATGGCGCCGACATCGTATCATCGTGAGGCAACATTCTCTAGAGGCCAAATTGATGGGTACTTGCATTAGTTGCAAATGAGTAAGCGTACTCTCTCATTATTATTAATGCTAGCCAACATCATATCATTGTGAGGTGGGCTTGGTAATAGTGAGTCTCTCATAACCTACTAAGAGTTTCCTCCAAAACTCTCGAATTCCAATGAGGGATATGGAATTTGCCAAAAATAGTGGGTGGTGCTATTTGATTTAAAGACCCGAATCAAATGGCTTAAAATCAATCAATTTATATTCGTTATGTATTTGTTTACCAATATATTTGCAAACGCTATCCAAAACTTGACAAAGAAAATCCGAATGTTTTAGTTTCCGGACTTGGTAACACAATCCCAAAGATTGTCTTAAATGGATTGTGCATGTACCTAAGAAGTCTCATCCTCACAGTCTTCCTATTGATAATGTATCATTGGAAGAACATGTTAGAAATGTCTATCATGAAGAGGACAACACAAACAACCAATGCTTATTCCTTCGTTATATGAACAAAGGAACTTATGAACAAATAAGAGTTGCCTTGAACAACTCTTGAAAGTTTGTAATTATGTTTAGAACATAATGGTTGGTTGACAAAAATAGTCCATCAACATGGACTTATGATGATTTTGAATCATTGAGTGTTGAAGTGATAAACCACTTAACGAGACGGAAACTAAGCTAGGACTTCACCTTTATGTCCCTATCCTAATGGTTCACTAAGTTTATAGTAAACTATGTAGTGAACAATAACCAAACACTCTCCAAAATGTTTGATGTGTATAACACAATTGAAAAAGGTTTCAAGAGAGATAGTGGGAGTTTAGGTCAACAACGCACTCTCACTTCATCCTTCATCCTTCGAAGACCATCCTTCATCCTTCATCCTTCGGGAGTTTAGCTCTTCTTTAATTAAAGAAATTTTTGTGCAATTTCACTTCATCCTTCGGTACTTCCTCTTGAATGTTTTTCCTCAAGACCTCAACAGCGCACTCTTCGAAGACCATTTTTATGTCTAAGTTGAATTGATACTGAGAGATGGCAATATGAACTGGAAGACCAAACGGAGATGTGCCGATGATGGCTGTTATATCAAGGACGGTTGGTCTAATAAGGCCGAAAGGAAGTACCATAGTGTTGGTGATCGAGCATCAGAATTTCAGAAGAGCTATTAGGAGCTCTTGATCCATGCTAATTCCGATGGTCGAGAGCTTGATAGTATGGAAGATGCCGAGTGATTTCCAGGCATCGCCGAAGTGGGGCTCTAGTCGGTTAACCCAAGCGTCCCAGGCCATAGAGGTCGAGGGCCAGGCTCCTTGTGGTTTGGTCGACTCTCATTTCGACCAATCATGACCCTGGGCGAAAGGACATAAGCAATAGGCCTTCACCATCTCAATGATGATTTCTGGAAACTCATCCTTGAATAACGGGCCTAAGATCTGGTGAGTGGCAACCACATCTTCTTCAAAGCGTAGTGGTTTGATGGCATTGTGGTCAATAAAATTGCGACACTTGTCACATTCTTCAGTGAGCTTGGTGATGAAGGTATTGGTAGCCATTGAAGCAAAAGTTCAGAGGTTTTTGTTTGGGTTTCAAAGGTTGGTCCTTTCTGGGTTGCAAAAGCTCATAGCAAAATTGCAAAAGTTTTGAGAATTTTGGAAACGTAAAGTTGGAATGAGGTCGGAGGTGATATTTATAGGCAACTAGAGAAAAAGATCGATGATTTCAAATTCAAAAGTTGAGGGGTAAATCTGGCCGAAATATTTTGCAATCATTACAAAATTTAAAAATCCAGGTGGAAATGCCAAAATACACTCAAATCGGGGTTGCACGATTGCATGTGACGGCAAGTTTTAAGACACGATCATTATGAAGAGATATTTTGACATCTAATCACCTCGAACGTTGGGTGCATACGTCACTGAAGCCAGACAGCCGTGACGAGAAATTGTCGCGTGTCAAACATTTACGACATTTAAAGACTGACAAGCGAGGTGGGAGATCGTGCTCAATAAGTGCATCTGAGTGGATAGGAATATTTGAAATTCACAAGGATCTTTTGATCGACCAAAAAATGAAGGCTGACATTTGATAATGGGTCACTTCTTCAAGGTCGAAGTTCGGCTAGATTTTGTAGG
Source organism: Malus fusca (assembly GCA_035220775.1). NCBI lineage: Eukaryota > Viridiplantae > Streptophyta > Magnoliopsida > Rosales > Rosaceae > Malus > Malus fusca. The sequence goes on along the minus strand of CM069066.1, from coordinate 14,762,322 downwards.
CCGAAAACCTCATAAGCGAGGGGGCAATGTTTGGTCCCAAAATGATATTTTGGGCCGAGCTCTGGTTTCTCGATCCAATTAGGAGTCTCAAGAATATTCTGCCATGGGTCAAGCCCAATAGAGTTTGGAAGAGTCCTATCAGAATGTGATTTCCGCCTGAATCAAGATGAAATGGTTGAATCCTAATACAAGATAGACTATTTAGAGTTTAAACAAAAATTTGAGTCAGAGAAGATGTCAAACTTCAAGGGATGAATTCGAATGATTAAAGAGCTTAGTTCATAGTCCTATAGAGGTTAGGATCGGTCAAGACGGAATCAGATTAGGATGAGGAATTTCAGTCCGAGTGAAATTCTAGTTCGATTATTTGGGAAATCGCTACTATAAATAGAGAGGGAGATGCATCATTCAAGCTGCTCTAATTCAACACATAACTGCTCTGCACAAACCTCTCAAACACCTTGAGATTTTTATTTTCTTTTTTCCCGCCAACACATCTTCAGTTTGAATAAACAGTACTATGAAGGTAACCGGCAACATCTTCAATTTGGATAAACAGCACTGGAACCGTAGAATCAGCCGATCGAGGAACACTTTCAATTTGGATAAACAACACTACTTCGAGACCGACTGGTTATCTATCCAAGTCTTGGTCAACAAGGATCTCCGAGTCCTTGTTGGAAGAGGTCATCTCATCAGCCTTCTAGGTGAAGTGAGGTGTTACCAGGCTCGGCACATTGAAACTGAGTTTATTTTATGATTGGATATTCACAAGTACATTTTCGAGTTCGGCATTCCGATGGCCGAACCACATTTACAATCAAGACACTTATATCTTTTGAGTATTTGTGTCCGTACAGTCTAGTACCAGTTTGACGTACTTATATTCTCACAAATATAATTACTAAGGCCGAACCCGGCGCCAATGATTCGTGAACTTCGAAGAAACTAACAGCCTTGTCATCAGGCTCTAAAACCCAAAGGCCGAGACGGTTCCTTCCTCGGCCGTAATCGCAAGACGCAAAAGTCAGCAGCGCGCCAAACGCCACATCAACATTCATTTTACTCCCTAGCCAAGTTCAGGCGACAAGTTGGCATGGCCAGCATTCGACCTTAGGACGTAGTTAGCTTATTAATTACTCAGTCTGCACGCCACGTAGGCTAATTAGTTTTTAGGGTCAACAAGTTATGCGGATTTCTTTTTTGTTGTTTAGTTCTTCTTTTGCTTGAGTAATATATGTATGTGAACATACAAGTATCGCCAATCAAAACTTACTCATTTCATGTATACAATGGATCTCGTATTGAAGTTGAATTTAGAGGAAAAGAGTTGCATATGCCGGCAGTATAAGAACAAGAGATCTGACAAGTAGGATGTTAATATCCCTTTCTTTGATTATTTATTAAAAAAATAAAATTAAGAGAATTCTATGGTCTTCATTTGACAAAGAAAATTAGAAAAAAAAAAAAAAGAGACAAGATATTGGTGAAAGCAACACTTGATTATAGCAAAAGAATCTTTTAATCAACAACTAGATATTATTAAAGTTTTAAGGGTATTTGTGTCTATATATATGAAAGTTTTTATAAAAAAAATAACATTTTTTAAATTAAGAGCTAATATTTTGCTACATTCAATAAATACCTCTGTTATGCATACAAAACTGGATGGGAGTCGGTAATTTGGACAGGATAGGATGGGAGTCGAGTCATTTGTTTGGTGTAGACAAACCACCCAGGACTTGTGACCCTGCAACTACCTTATTCTAGGGGTGAGAAAAATACTGAAAATCTCGAACCGAACTAAAAATGTCACGAAACCGAACCGAAAACATCCCAATCGAAAATCCTAAACCGTTCAGTACCCAAAACCGAACCAATCCCAAAAAGTTTGGTACGGGATTCAAGATCCCATATGCCTTTGTTCGTTAATCCCGAACCGATACATTTTATGATATATATTTAATTGTAAATTAGGTTTAGGAATTATGTGCATCGTTGGATTGGTTGAGATTTAATCTCAAACATCTGATAAGCTCATATATATATATATATATTTTACATCAAATTCTCTTGTCTTTTCTTAGTTATTTCCTCATATTTTTGTGCTATTTACTTTGTTTTTGTGTTTTATCGAATTTATCTAGCTAAGAAAATAAAAATAACATAAGTGTGATTTTATGTAATAAATTCGTGTCAAAACTGTTTAGCTTTTAAATTAAATAAAATATAGATATATATATATAATAATAATAATTGTTTGTTTTGTAGACAGTGGGGAACCAAGTGGAGCACGAAGAAAAGAAAAAATAAAAGCTGCTGAGTGCAGCTTGGTAGGTGGGCAGCTGGTGGGAAAAGCACTGAGGAAAATGGGCAGAAAGGAATAAAAAGAAGGAAGTCAGACGTGAGCTCTAGCGGGGGGAGGAGGAAAGAAGAGAACTGACAAAACAGAAAGAAACCAGCTGCACTTGGCAGCTGGCAGCGAGCACGTGGGCTCTTGGAGAGAGGGAGAAACTGTGCAGCTGCAAGCTGCTTGGCAGTGGGAGACGGAAACTTGGGGGGACGCTGCCTGGAGGCAGCGAGAGGGGGAGGTCTCGGGCATGCTGCCTGGCAGCGAGAGAAGACGTGCAGCGTGAGGAAGCTGGCGCGAGGTGCAGTCAGGAGTCAGGAGGACAGCGAGCTGTCCTTGGCAGCAGGGAGAGCGACAGGGAGCTGGCGAGTCAGGTTTGTGAGGCTGCGTGAGGACAGGTCAGAGAAAGCAGCATGCAGCTTGCGTGAGCAGTCAGCACGGAGGAAAGGCAGGACGGGGGAAGTTCTCACAGTTTTGGAGTGCTGCCTCGGGTGAGGAAAATGGAGAGGTGCAGCGAGCTTGGGGAAAGGAAACACTGCCTTGGCAGTGTGTGAAGAACAGAAAATACAACCCGCATTTCTCAATTCGGTTTAACCCTCCAACTCACGTTTTATTTCTGTTTTAATTTTAATAATGTGTAACTAATTTTATTTTGGCTAGAGTTTAATTCAAAACCATGAATATATTTGTAATATGAATTGATTACCTTCAGTTGTGATTTCTGTGTTGTGAATTTAATTTGCTTAACTGCTTGATTGATAACTTATTTTTGTATGTCGATTAAGGATGCATACTTAATTTACATGCATGAATTTGATGCTAGAATATAAGTAAATTTCACCTAATCGTTATGAACTTATATTCACAAGTAGTAAAGGTTGTTGACCACAATCGTGTTAAGTAAATTCTTGGCATAAGTTTCATGCAATTCATAGTAACGAGTGCCTCGTCAATGCTTATGATTTTCATAGAACTTAATGATTCTTACTTGTATCTCTATTATGCAATTCATGTAGGGAACTTGTGGGGAATGTTTTGAGTTGTCGTATGCAATCATCCAATCCATTAACTTAAGCAAAATCTGAGAATTAATTTAAGCGGGCCTAATTAATTTGGGGCGTTGAGAATTTACAACTTATTGAAAGAACAACTGAAAATCAATTTAGGTTGCATATGTGTCATGTGTGGAGAAGAATCCTCTAGCCAGTCCGTCGTCCATCCATTCACCTTAATTTCATGTTTTTGTCAATTTTGTAATTTATTTAAGTTTAATTTACTTTTCATAAAAATCAATCCCCCGTTTATTTTAAAGTGTTAGATTTGTTAGAAATCAATTTAGTTTGTGTTTTCTTGAGTTTTGAATTATTTTGAGTCTTTTGATTTGTTTTAGATTATTTGTTAGTTTTATTTTGAGTGATTCTATTTAAGTGTTTTGATTTTAGTTTAGAGTTTTAAATTTTGTTTTTACGTTTTTAATTTAATTTTACTTGGGTTAGCATCCCTAGTTAATCCCCGGCCTAGAACGATCCCTACTTATCCATATACTACAACTGTCACAAATAGGGTTTAAATTTGTGCGTGAATTTATTTTCGCACCAAATTTTTGGCGCCGTTGCCGGGGATTAGCAAATTTGCTAATCCTTTTATTTTTGTTTTTGCTTATGTTTATTTGTGTTTGTGTATGTTACTTTTGATATTTGATTTATTTTTCTTTCTTTGAATTGAGGTACAAATGGAGCAAGACCTGGATTCTACTAGCATTCAAGATCTATTGGCACAGCTCACTGCTCAATTAACTCATAATGCCGAACGGACCACAATGCCAAGTGTCCCTACACTTGATGTGCCCTATGGACAACGATATCAAGGTCCTCAATTTTCTGCAAATGAAGATGTTTGGGGATATCAGGGCCATAACCAATCAAGGGGCAACATGTTTTCCAACGCTTACAATTCGGATTGGAGAGACTACTCAGATTATATGTGGGATGAACCTCAACACTTTCAACAAAGTGGATATTGGCAGCAAGACGAATTCTATTCAAGACCTATGCAGCTACCACAGCATCCCCCACAGCAATTCCAATCAAATCAAAGTATGCCCGTGGATTATAATCAAAGGCTTGATGAATTAATTTCTTTGGTGCAGGGCTCACAAAACGAAGAACAATTACAGCCATCAGAGGAGTACTATCAATGGCCATGTGCACCACCACATCCACCACAACAATCTCCCCAATTCAATTCAGGTACATCCTTGGATAATGATACACTTAATAATTTACTCACCTCTTTGAATCAGGGAGTAGAAAATCAAAACCAGGAGATGCAAGACCGAGTCAGAAGAGTGGACGAATTGGAGGAGCAAGTTGGGCAGATTTTGGAAATCATGGCACAAATTCAAGATCAAAGAGAACTCTCCAACTCCACATTTGCAAATTCAAGGGGAGAAATGGAAATCGATGAAGCCATCACTTTGGGAAGTGATATGGAGGATGAAGTTGTTCCAGAACCATCCAAACATGGCCCGGACATGGATGAATTGCCGCTTCAAGAAGAAGATGAGGATGACGACTTGGGCAGTTTAGAAGAATTCTTGTCGCAAACCCCTCAAGTCCTTATGCCATCCAACTCAGGTGAGGAGGTTCTAAGTTCAATTCATTCTGACATCGTTCCACCAAATGTCCTTTTTCCTTGCAGGTTTTTAAATCCCAAGGAAGAAGTGAATGAAAAATACGTTGTGGAAGATCTTCCCAAGGTGCAATGTGATATCCAAATTCTTGGTGTACCAAATCAAGTTCCCGATGGTATTGAAACGTTCAAAGAGACTTGTACACCAAGAATAATTATTCCAGAAAATGAGGTGGCCGGAGAATCTGTTGATCATATCAAAGAGGTTGTGCATGAGACAATCAAGCCCAAAGGAGTTAAGACTGAGGACACGGGACAAGCCACAACCATCATAGTAAACCTGGCTAAGTTCAAAGTCCCGGAAATGTTCAAAAATGTGGTGTTTGTCATTGAGTTTGAACGAGAAAGTAAGCCATCTTCTCCATTTTTAATTTTATGTTATACTAACAATTTAATTTTGATGATTCAGGCACCGTCATTAGAACTTAGACCGTTGTCGGATCATTTCAAGTACCACCGTCCGTTCAATGATAAGCCCATGCATTTGAATAATGAAGGGAGGCCTAGGAATCACCCACAATCAGATTTGCATTCCTAATCCCTTCTCTTTACTGCTTTCATTTTGTTTTGTTTATTTAGTTTTGATTTTTGTTTAGAAAGATAAACATAGTTTTTTTTACTTTGATTTACTTATTTTACATTGATATTTTAAAAAAAAAAAAACATAAACATTCATATAAATAAAAAATAAATAAAAAAATAAAAAATAAATAATAATAATAATAATAATAATAATAATAAAAAATAAAAATAAAAATAAAACAAAAATACTTATATTTATATTTATAATTAAATAAACTTAAAAGCATAAATATTTTACAATAATGTAAAACTAATAGCTTTCATTGGTCGTTGGTAGGTGGTGCCTCGGAGGTCGACGGAGCCCTGGAAAGACGAAGCGCCAGAGTTGGATCATTCGGAGCCTCAATACTTGGTGCGGCACCCGAGGACGAAGGCATCATAAACCTCGGGAGTAACGCCATAAACCGTTGATGATCACTCTGAATCCGCACTTCGGACTCCTGCATCTGATCAAGCTTCCTCTTCATGCTTGTTGAGTAATTGGTTGCGAGCATGTGCAAATCCCTGTTCTCATGCCTAAGCACTCTGACCTCCTGCCGAAGACTAGCCACTTCAGCCATCAACGACTCCACCTGACGAGTTCGTGCAAGAAGGCGCTGGCCCATGTTTGATACTGAGCCTGCGCATCGGACGCTATAGGCCATAGAGTCCTAGACAGCTAGTTCGTCGGACCGCCTAGAAAGTATTCTAGTGTCTCTATGAGTGAGCAGATTTCTGGCCACCACCGATGCGGTTGTTTCGTTCATCATCATGGAATCCCCAACTGTAAGAGGACCGTTTGGGGATATGAAGGATGGCTGCCAAATGTTGGTTGGAGAAGATATATCACTATCTTCCCCAACATTCAAGTTAAGGCGACGGTCAGAAGGGCAAGACATATTTGAAGGTGTTGAGAATGAAGAGTTGGACTGATCAAGATTAAAAGAAAATGCAAGAGGGAGTGTTTATAGGAGGGAACGTTTACCAGATGAAGTGTTTACAGGGGGAGTTTAAGTGTGTTGTGGAACAAAAATGAGCGTTCTTATAAGAAGAAGAAATCGTTGAGGCATCACTCAGCAGTCGAAGAGGCGCCCTCTCGCAAATCGAAGAGCCGGGCTCCTTTCTCAAAAGCCGGATTCTTTTCTCAAAAGCGGCGTCTCCGTCTCAAAAGTCGGACTCCGTCTCAAAAGTCGGTTCCTTTCTCAAAAGTCAGACGCCGTTCTCTCAAAAGTCGGGCGTCTCTCTCAAAAGTCGGAGCGGTCAGGAATCACGAGGCGAACAGCTTTTCCAATTTTGTCGTCACTCGTCACGCGCGCTGTCAGCTTTGCGCAAATTACGGGTGGCTTTTTCAGAAAGCGCGTAACCTGTACTGTTCATCCATCCACCGGCTACCGACAGGGGTAAAGGAACAGTTTCGGTTGTGAAGAAAAGTTCTATAAACGTCTACCTTCGCCTTCAACAGCAAAGGCACACTCTCAACACTTCTTCATCTCCGAAATTTTTCATCTCCGAAAATGCCTTTCCAACAAACCCTCTCGAGTTTCTCTGTGTTTCTCATTCCCTGGGATACCTTTGAAAATAAGTCATCTAGAGCTAGAGTATTTCATATCATGAAGGTTGAAAGCAAGAGTATCTCATATCATCCTTTCTCCCTGTCCTTGTCCTTGTCTTTGTGATAAGGAGAAAGCGAGCAATCAGCCAGCACTCGGTGTCAATCTTCCGATCTAAGAACCGACTGCCTGGAAATCCTTCCTGATTGCTTACCTAGCATTGCTTACCTAGCATTGCTCTCGAGTGCTCATCTTCAACCGCTGATGTACTTCCGAAGAAGACGCCACATCTGCCTGGAGAACAGCCAAGGCAAGTGAAAATGTTACTTGAAGCATGTGGAGACAAGGTGCTGCTTCATCTTCAAGATCAAGTCTCATTTTCCTTGCTAAGAAGTTCCCCAGCCCAGTTCACGCATACACCTGTGGAACGATACTTCTTCAAAAGCAAAAGTATCCCATATCATCAGAGTCAGAGGCAAAGATATCTCATGGCATGCTTTTCCTTTACCCTTGCTCTTGGCTACGAGTCAGGGTGAAAGAAAGGAAATCGGTCGGCACTTGGACAGATTGAACAAAGAAGCAGACCACCACCTCTACCTCGTGTCTACCTGCCATGCAGAAGAACAAAAAGAGAAGAATGTAGCCTGCAGACTCAATCAACCCGGCAGAAGGAGTCCGAGTTGAAACCAAGAGCTCGAGAAGCTTCAACACCACCACCAATCAAGTCTCATTTTCCTTGCTAAGAAGTTCCCAAGGCCAGTTCAAGTTCAAAGCTGTGGAAAGTCACCAAACAGGACCAATGATCACCTATTAGTTCTATTCATTGTCTTTTACCGTCATTTTCAATTTTTCGTTTGCATTTTCTATATTTTCTTGCGTGCTTAACTGAATTATTTCTTTTCTTTGCAGGAACTTTTGGTTATTTCCACCCTTGAAGTTGATTGCAGAATTTTAGCTTGGGAAGTTTTCTGCAAATTAGGGAAGTTTTCAGTCCTATTGCTTTATTTTGTTTCTTATTCATTTTATTTTTATTTGCATTATCGTGTTTTCTGACATTGGGGACAATGTCTAGTTTAAGTGTGGGGGTAAAGAGTATAAAAATGACCAAATTGAAAATTTTTGTACCTTCGACTTTGAACTGGTTTCATTTGTTTCCATGTTATTGCTTTGTGTTTTCTTAATTAAGTTGTTGTTTTTAAAAAAAAATACATAAAAAATAAAAAAATAAAATAAAAAAATAAAAAATAAAAAAAAAATCGGAAAATTCAAAAAAATATTTCCTTGTTTTCCTTATTGTTTTGAATTATATTTTTGTTAGTTTCCCGACCCAATGATATAATTGGATAAATTTGAACGATGATGATCAAGAACTTAGTTAACATGTGTTTTGTGAAATTCCTTGTTCTTGTGTTAGTTTTGTACATATTTGATTATCCTTGAAAAACTAAATGCACATAGCCTTGTTGATGTGAAACTAAAGCATGATTTAAAGATCCATATGTGAATTTAGTGACCATATACATCCTATGTGAGTTTTTGAGCCTATTGAAAGTGTGCATTTTTCATACACTCCTATTTTTTCATGTGTGATGAACTTATGTGAGATACTTCTCTAGAACTTGCATAACGATCTTTCGAAATATTTGTCATTGATTGCATGAACTTGAAAATGATAGAGGCATTAGGTTTACCACCATGGCCCAAATAACCTTGTTTCCCAAAGAAAAATGATATCATTAGATTGCCAATTTGAGCCGTATTTGTGAGCCTTTTATTTCTTATCACCAGATATGTCTACCCTTATGCCTGAAATAAATATTTTTCCTTACCCTTTCCAAGCGAGCAATGCGAGATTGTCTTATGAGAAATGTTTGTGAAGTACTTTGGAGGGTGTTTGGCAAAAGAATAAGTGTGGGGGTTTTTCATATTTGTTTCTGTTTGAAAAAAAAAAAAAAAAAAAAAAAAAAAAAAAAAAAAAAAAAAGAAAAGGAAAAGAAAAAGAAAGATTGTATACAAAGAAAATAAAAAGTTTTTAAAGTTTCAGTTTATGGGTGTGGTTGGAGGTGACTTGTAGAATAGTTGGAGAGCTTGAGTTCTTATAAATCTAAAGAAAATAATTGCTTGCAATGTAGCTTGGAACTTGTGTTTTCCTATTCTTTCGTTTCAATAACCCTATCCCTAAGCCTCATTAAATCCAATAAAAGTCCTCTTGATTTAAGTTTTGCAATTATGACTGTGGAGAAGTGATCTTTATGCAAGCTTATGGTAGAACTTTCACATTCGTTTCTTTGAGCGAAACACATTAAAACTAAACACATGTGTGATTGAGTGCATATCCCGTGAGAAGGTCGCTAGTTTGCATATGGTGTTTTTAAAAATAAAAATTTGAAATTGCATTAGCATGGCTATCTCACACACTACACTTCAAGGATGTTTCAAAGATTGCTGCTAATATTTGAATAAGGAAAATGAACTTGAATTGCTTATTGGTGTTAGCTATGGTTCTTGATGATTGTGTTCTCAAATGAAATTTTATGAGGGTCATATAGGGGGAAACTAATAATTTTCATGTTATTACTTTTTCTGTTTTCTCTGTTTTGCTCGAGGACTAGCAAAAGCTAAGTGTGGGGGTATTTGATAAGCTCATATATATATATATATTTTACATCAAATTCTCTTGTCTTTTCTTAGTTATTTCCTCATATTTTTGTGCTATTTACTTTGTTTTTGTGTTTTATCGAATTTATCTAGCTAAGAAAATAAAAATAACATAGGTGTGATTTTATGTAATAAATTCGTGTCAAAACTGTTTAGCTTTTAAATTAAATAAAATATAGATATATATATATATATATATATAATAATAATAATTGTTTGTTTTGTAGACAGTGGGGAACCAAGTGGAGCACGAAGAAAAGAAAAAATAAAAGCTGCTGAGTGCAGCTTGGTAGGTGGGCAGCTGGTGGGAAAAGCACTGAGGAAAATGGGCAGAAAGGAATAAAAAGAAGGAAGTCAGACGTGAGCTCTAGCGGGGGGAGGAGGAAAGAAAAGAACTGACAAAACAGAAAGAAACCAGCTGCACTTGGCAGCTGGCAGCGAGAACGTGGGCTCTTGGAGAGAGGGAGAAACTGTGCAGCTGCAAGCTGCTTGGCAGTGGGAGACGGAAACTTGGGGGGACGCTGCCTGGAGGCAGCGAGAGGGGGAGGTCTCGGGCATGCTGCCTGGCAGCGAGAGAAGACGTGCAGCGTGAGGAAGCTGGCGCGAGGTGCAGTCAGGAGTCAGGAGGACAGCGAGCTGTCCTTGGCAGCAGGGAGAGCGACAGGGAGCTGGCGAGTCAGGTTTGTGAGGCTGCGTGAGGACAGGTCAGAGAAAGCAGCATGCAGCTTGCGTGAGCAGTCAGCACGGAGGAAAGGCAGGACGGGGGAAGTTCTCACAGTTTTGGAGTGCTGCCTCGGGTGAGGAAAATGGAGAGGTGCAGCGAGCTTGGGGAAAGGAAACACTGCCTTGGCAGTGTGTGAAGAACAGAAAATACAACCCGCATTTCTCAATTCGGTTTAACCCTCCAACTCACGTTTTATTTCTGTTTTAATTTTAATAATGTGTAACTAATTTTATTTTGGCTAGAGTTTAATTCAAAACCATGAATATATTTGTAATATGAATTGATTACCTTCAGTTGTGATTTCTGTGTTGTGAATTTAATTTGCTTAACTGCTTGATTGATAACTTATTTTTGTATGTCGATTAAGGATGCATACTTAATTTACATGCATGAATTTGATGCTAGAATATAAGTAAATTTCACCTAATCGTTATGAACTTATATTCACAAGTAGTAAAGGTTGTTGACCACAATCGTGTTAAGTAAATTCTTGGCATAAGTTTCATGCAATTCATAGTAACGAGTGCCTCGTCAATGCTTATGATTTTCATAGAACTTAATGATTCTTACTTGTATCTCTATTATGCAATTCATGTAGGGAACTTGTGGGGAATGTTTTGAGTTGTCGTATGCAATCATCCAATCCATTAACTTAAGCAAAATCTGAGAATTAATTTAAGCGGGCCTAATTAATTTGGGGCGTTGAGAATTTACAACTTATTGAAAGAACAACTGAAAATCAATTTAGGTTGCATATGTGTCATGTGTGGAGAAGAATCCTCTAGCCAGTCCGTCGTCCATCCATTCACCTTAATTTCATGTTTTTGTCAATTTTGTAATTTATTTAAGTTTAATTTACTTTTCATAAAAATCAATCCCCCGTTTATTTTAAAGTGTTAGATTTGTTAGAAATCAATTTAGTTTGTGTTTTCTTGAGTTTTGAATTATTTTGAGTCTTTTGATTTGTTTTAGATTATTTGTTAGTTTTATTTTGAGTGATTCTATTTAAGTGTTTTGATTTTAGTTTAGAGTTTTAAATTTTGTTTTTACGTTTTTAATTTAATTTTACTTGGGTTAGCATCCCTAGTTAATCCCCGGCCTAGAACGATCCCTACTTATCCATATACTACAACTGTCACAAATAGGGTTTAAATTTGTGCGTGAATTTATTTTCGCACCAAATTTTTGGCGCCGTTGCCGGGGATTAGCAAATTTGCTAATCCTTTTATTTTTGTTTTTGCTTATGTTTATTTGTGTTTGTGTATGTTACTTTTGATATTTGATTTATTTTTCTTTCTTTGAATTGAGGTACAAATGGAGCAAGACCTGGATTCTACTAGCATTCAAGATCTATTGGCACAGCTCACTGCTCAATTAACTCATAATGCCGAACGGACCACAATGCCAAGTGTCCCTACACTTGATGTGCCCTATGGACAACGATATCAAGGTCCTCAATTTTCTGCAAATGAAGATGTTTGGGGATATCAGGGCCATAACCAATCAAGGGGCAACATGTTTTCCAACGCTTACAATTCGGATTGGAGAGACTACTCAGATTATATGTGGGATGAACCTCAACACTTTCAACAAAGTGGATATTGGCAGCAAGACGAATTCTATTCAAGACCTATGCAGCTACCACAGCATCCCCCACAGCAATTCCAATCAAATCAAAGTATGCCCGTGGATTATAATCAAAGGCTTGATGAATTAATTTCTTTGGTGCAGGGCTCACAAAACGAAGAACAATTACAGCCATCAGATGAGTACTATCAATGGCCATGTGCACCACCACATCCACCACAACAATCTCCCCAATTCAATTCAGGTACATCCTTGGATAATGATACACTTAATAATTTACTCACCTCTTTGAATCAGGGAGTAGAAAATCAAAACCAGGAGATGCAAGACCGAGTCAGAAGAGTGGACGAATTGGAGGAGCAAGTTGGGCAGATTTTGGAAATCATGGCACAAATTCAAGATCAAAGAGAACTCTCCAACTCCACATTTGCAAATTCAAGGGGAGAAATGGAAATCGATGAAGCCATCACTTTGGGAAGTGATATGGAGGATGAAGTTGTTCCAGAACCATCCAAACATGGCCCGGACATGGATGAATTGCCGCTTCAAGAAGAAGATGAGGATGACGACTTGGGCAGTTTAGAAGAATTCTTGTCGCAAACCCCTCAAGTCCTTATGCCATCCAACTCAGGTGAGGAGGTTCTAAGTTCAATTCATTCTGACATCGTTCCACCAAATGTCCTTTTTCCTTGCAGGTTTTTAAATCCCAAGGAAGAAGTGAATGAAAAATACGTTGTGGAAGATCTTCCCAAGGTGCAATGTGATATCCAAATTCTTGGTGTACCAAATCAAGTTCCCGATGGTATTGAAACGTTCAAAGAGACTTGTACACCAAGAATAATTATTCCAGAAAATGAGGTGGCCGGAGAATCTGTTGATCATATCAAAGAGGTTGTGCATGAGACAATCAAGCCCAAAGGAGTTAAGACTGAGGACACGGGACAAGCCACAACCATCATAGTAAACCTGGCTAAGTTCAAAGTCCCGGAAATGTTCAAAAATGTGGTGTTTGTCATTGAGTTTGAACGAGAAAGTAAGCCATCTTCTCCATTTTTAATTTTATGTTATACTAACAATTTAATTTTGATGATTCAGGCACCGTCATTAGAACTTAGACCGTTGTCGGATCATTTCAAGTACCACCGTCCGTTCAATGATAAGCCCATGCATTTGAATAATGAAGGGAGGCCTAGGAATCACCCACAATCAGATTTGCATTCCTAATCCCTTCTCTTTACTGCTTTCATTTTGTTTTGTTTATTTAGTTTTGATTTTTGTTTAGAAAGATAAACATAGTTTTTTTTACTTTGATTTACTTATTTTACATTGATATTTTAAAAAAAAAAAAACATAAACATTCATATAAATAAAAAATAAATAAAAAAATAAAAAATAAATAATAATAATAATAATAATAATAATAATAAAAAATAAAAATAAAAATAAAACAAAAATACTTATATTTATATTTATAATTAAATAAACTTAAAAGCATAAATATTTTACAATAATGTAAAACTAATAGCTTTCATTGGTCGTTGGTAGGTGGTGCCTCGGAGGTCGACGGAGCCCTGGAAAGACGAAGCGCCAGAGTTGGATCATTCGGAGCCTCAATACTTGGTGCGGCACCCGAGGACGAAGGCATCATAAACCTCGGGAGTAACGCCATAAACCGTTGATGATCACTCTGAATCCGCACTTCGGACTCCTGCATCTGATCAAGCTTCCTCTTCATGCTTGTTGAGTAATTGGTTGCGAGCATGTGCAAATCCCTGTTCTCATGCCTAAGCACTCTGACCTCCTGCCGAAGACTAGCCACTTCAGCCATCAACGACTCCACCTGACGAGTTCGTGCAAGAAGGCGCTGGCCCATGTTTGATACTGAGCCTGCGCATCGGACGCTATAGGCCATAGAGTCCTAGACAGCTAGTTCGTCGGACCGCCTAGAAAGTATTCTAGTGTCTCTATGAGTGAGCAGATTTCTGGCCACCACCGATGCGGTTGTTTCGTTCATCATCATGGAATCCCCAACTGTAAGAGGACCGTTTGGGGATATGAAGGATGGCTGCCAAATGTTGGTTGGAGAAGATATATCACTATCTTCCCCAACATTCAAGTTAAGGCGACGGTCAGAAGGGCAAGACATATTTGAAGGTGTTGAGAATGAAGAGTTGGACTGATCAAGATTAAAAGAAAATGCAAGAGGGAGTGTTTATAGGAGGGAACGTTTACCAGATGAAGTGTTTACAGGGGGAGTTTAAGTGTGTTGTGGAACAAAAATGAGCGTTCTTATAAGAAGAAGAAATCGTTGAGGCATCACTCAGCAGTCGAAGAGGCGCCCTCTCGCAAATCGAAGAGCCGGGCTCCTTTCTCAAAAGCCGGATTCTTTTCTCAAAAGCGGCGTCTCCGTCTCAAAAGTCGGACTCCGTCTCAAAAGTCGGTTCCTTTCTCAAAAGTCAGACGCCGTTCTCTCAAAAGTCGGGCGTCTCTCTCAAAAGTCGGAGCGGTCAGGAATCACGAGGCGAACAGCTTTTCCAATTTTGTCGTCACTCGTCACGCGCGCTGTCAGCTTTGCGCAAATTACGGGTGGCTTTTTCAGAAAGCGCGTAACCTGTACTGTTCATCCATCCACCGGCTACCGACAGGGGTAAAGGAACAGTTTCGGTTGTGAAGAAAAGTTCTATAAACGTCTACCTTCGCCTTCAACAGCAAAGGCACACTCTCAACACTTCTTCATCTCCGAAATTTTTCATCTCCGAAAATGCCTTTCCAACAAACCCTCTCGAGTTTCTCTGTGTTTCTCATTCCCTGGGATACCTTTGAAAATAAGTCATCTAGAGCTAGAGTATTTCATATCATGAAGGTTGAAAGCAAGAGTATCTCATATCATCCTTTCTCCCTGTCCTTGTCCTTGTCTTTGTGATAAGGAGAAAGCGAGCAATCAGCCAGCACTCGGTGTCAATCTTCCGATCTAAGAACCGACTGCCTGGAAATCCTTCCTGATTGCTTACCTAGCATTGCTTACCTAGCATTGCTCTCGAGTGCTCATCTTCAACCGCTGATGTACTTCCGAAGAAGACGCCACATCTGCCTGGAGAACAGCCAAGGCAAGTGAAAATGTTACTTGAAGCATGTGGAGACAAGGTGCTGCTTCATCTTCAAGATCAAGTCTCATTTTCCTTGCTAAGAAGTTCCCCAGCCCAGTTCACGCATACACCTGTGGAACGATACTTCTTCAAAAGCAAAAGTATCCCATATCATCAGAGTCAGAGGCAAAGATATCTCATGGCATGCTTTTCCTTTACCCTTGCTCTTGGCTACGAGTCAGGGTGAAAGAAAGGAAATCGGTCGGCACTTGGACAGATTGAACAAAGAAGCAGACCACCACCTCTACCTCGTGTCTACCTGCCATGCAGAAGAACAAAAAGAGAAGAATGTAGCCTGCAGACTCAATCAACCCGGCAGAAGGAGTCCGAGTTGAAACCAAGAGCTCGAGAAGCTTCAACACCACCACCAATCAAGTCTCATTTTCCTTGCTAAGAAGTTCCCAAGGCCAGTTCAAGTTCAAAGCTGTGGAAAGTCACCAAACAGGACCAATGATCACCTATTAGTTCTATTCATTGTCTTTTACCGTCATTTTCAATTTTTCGTTTGCATTTTCTATATTTTCTTGCGTGCTTAACTGAATTATTTCTTTTCTTTGCAGGAACTTTTGGTTATTTCCACCCTTGAAGTTGATTGCAGAATTTTAGCTTGGGAAGTTTTCTGCAAATTAGGGAAGTTTTCAGTCCTATTGCTTTATTTTGTTTCTTATTCATTTTATTTTTATTTGCATTATCGTGTTTTCTGACATTGGGGACAATGTCTAGTTTAAGTGTGGGGGTAAAGAGTATAAAAATGACCAAATTGAAAATTTTTGTACCTTCGACTTTGAACTGGTTTCATTTGTTTCCATGTTATTGCTTTGTGTTTTCTTAATTAAGTTGTTGTTTTTAAAAAAAAATACATAAAAAATAAAAAAATAAAATAAAAAAATAAAAAATAAAAAAAAAATCGGAAAATTCAAAAAAATATTTCCTTGTTTTCCTTATTGTTTTGAATTATATTTTTGTTAGTTTCCCGACCCAATGATATAATTGGATAAATTTGAACGATGATGATCAAGAACTTAGTTAACATGTGTTTTGTGAAATTCCTTGTTCTTGTGTTAGTTTTGTACATATTTGATTATCCTTGAAAAACTAAATGCACATAGCCTTGTTGATGTGAAACTAAAGCATGATTTAAAGATCCATATGTGAATTTAGTGACCATATACATCCTATGTGAGTTTTTGAGCCTATTGAAAGTGTGCATTTTTCATACACTCCTATTTTTTCATGTGTGATGAACTTATGTGAGATACTTCTCTAGAACTTGCATAACGATCTTTCGAAATATTTGTCATTGATTGCATGAACTTGAAAATGATAGAGGCATTAGGTTTACCACCATGGCCCAAATAACCTTGTTTCCCAAAGAAAAATGATATCATTAGATTGCCAATTTGAGCCGTATTTGTGAGCCTTTTATTTCTTATCACCAGATATGTCTACCCTTATGCCTGAAATAAATATTTTTCCTTACCCTTTCCAAGCGAGCAATGCGAGATTGTCTTATGAGAAATGTTTGTGAAGTACTTTGGAGGGTGTTTGGCAAAAGAATAAGTGTGGGGGTTTTTCATATTTGTTTCTGTTTGAAAAAAAAAAAAAAAAAAAAAAAAAAAAAAAAAAAAAAAAAAAGAAAAGGAAAAGAAAAAGAAAGATTGTATACAAAGAAAATAAAAAGTTTTTAAAGTTTCAGTTTATGGGTGTGGTTGGAGGTGACTTGTAGAATAGTTGGAGAGCTTGAGTTCTTATAAATCTAAAGAAAATAATTGCTTGCAATGTAGCTTGGAACTTGTGTTTTCCTATTCTTTCGTTTCAATAACCCTATCCCTAAGCCTCATTAAATCCAATAAAAGTCCTCTTGATTTAAGTTTTGCAATTATGACTGTGGAGAAGTGATCTTTATGCAAGCTTATGGTAGAACTTTCACATTCGTTTCTTTGAGCGAAACACATTAAAACTAAACACATGTGTGATTGAGTGCATATCCCGTGAGAAGGTCGCTAGTTTGCATATGGTGTTTTTAAAAATAAAAATTTGAAATTGCATTAGCATGGCTATCTCACACACTACACTTCAAGGATGTTTCAAAGATTGCTGCTAATATTTGAATAAGGAAAATGAACTTGAATTGCTTATTGGTGTTAGCTATGGTTCTTGATGATTGTGTTCTCAAATGAAATTTTATGAGGGTCATATAGGGGGAAACTAATAATTTTCATGTTATTACTTTTTCTGTTTTCTCTGTTTTGCTCGAGGACTAGCAAAAGCTAAGTGTGGGGGTATTTGATAAGCTCATATATATATATATATTTTACATCAAATTCTCTTGTCTTTTCTTAGTTATTTCCTCATATTTTTGTGCTATTTACTTTGTTTTTGTGTTTTATCGAATTTATCTAGCTAAGAAAATAAAAATAACATAGGTGTGATTTTATGTAATAAATTCGTGTCAAAACTGTTTAGCTTTTAAATTAAATAAAATATAGATATATATATATATATATATATAATAATAATAATTGTTTGTTTTGTAGACAGTGGGGAACCAAGTGGAGCACGAAGAAAAGAAAAAATAAAAGCTGCTGAGTGCAGCTTGGTAGGTGGGCAGCTGGTGGGAAAAGCACTGAGGAAAATGGGCAGAAAGGAATAAAAAGAAGGAAGTCAGACGTGAGCTCTAGCGGGGGGAGGAGGAAAGAAAAGAACTGACAAAACAGAAAGAAACCAGCTGCACTTGGCAGCTGGCAGCGAGAACGTGGGCTCTTGGAGAGAGGGAGAAACTGTGCAGCTGCAAGCTGCTTGGCAGTGGGAGACGGAAACTTGGGGGGACGCTGCCTGGAGGCAGCGAGAGGGGGAGGTCTCGGGCATGCTGCCTGGCAGCGAGAGAAGACGTGCAGCGTGAGGAAGCTGGCGCGAGGTGCAGTCAGGAGTCAGGAGGACAGCGAGCTGTCCTTGGCAGCAGGGAGAGCGACAGGGAGCTGGCGAGTCAGGTTTGTGAGGCTGCGTGAGGACAGGTCAGAGAAAGCAGCATGCAGCTTGCGTGAGCAGTCAGCACGGAGGAAAGGCAGGACGGGGGAAGTTCTCACAGTTTTGGAGTGCTGCCTCGGGTGAGGAAAATGGAGAGGTGCAGCGAGCTTGGGGAAAGGAAACACTGCCTTGGCAGTGTGTGAAGAACAGAAAATACAACCCGCATTTCTCAATTCGGTTTAACCCTCCAACTCACGTTTTATTTCTGTTTTAATTTTAATAATGTGTAACTAATTTTATTTTGGCTAGAGTTTAATTCAAAACCATGAATATATTTGTAATATGAATTGATTACCTTCAGTTGTGATTTCTGTGTTGTGAATTTAATTTGCTTAACTGCTTGATTGATAACTTATTTTTGTATGTCGATTAAGGATGCATACTTAATTTACATGCATGAATTTGATGCTAGAATATAAGTAAATTTCACCTAATCGTTATGAACTTATATTCACAAGTAGTAAAGGTTGTTGACCACAATCGTGTTAAGTAAATTCTTGGCATAAGTTTCATACAATTCATAGTAACGAGTGCCTCGTCAATGCTTATGATTTTCATAGAACTTAATGATTCTTACTTGTATCTCTATTATGCAATTCATGTAGGGAACTTGTGGGGAATGTTTTGAGTTGTCGTATGCAATCATCCAATCCATTAACTTAAGCAAAATCTGAGAATTAATTTAAGCGGACCTAATTAATTTGGGGCGTTGAGAATTTACAACTTATTGAAAGAACAACTGAAAATCAATTTAGGTTGCATATGTGTCATGTGTGGAGAAGAATCCTCTAGCCAGTCCGTCGTCCATCCATTCACCTTAATTTCATGTTTTTGTCAATTTTGTAATTTATTTAAGTTTAATTTACTTTTCATAAAAATCAATCCCCCGTTTATTTTAAAGTGTTAGATTTGTTAGAAATCAATTTAGTTTGTGTTTTCTTGAGTTTTGAATTATTTTGAGTCTTTTGATTTGTTTTAGATTATTTGTTAGTTTTATTTTGAGTGATTCTATTTAAGTGTTTTGATTTTAGTTTAGAGTTTTAAATTTTGTTTTTACGTTTTTAATTTAATTTTACTTGGGTTAGCATCCCTAGTTAATCCCCGGCCTAGAACGATCCCTACTTATCCATATACTACAACTGTCACAAATAGGGTTTAAATTTGTGCGTGAATTTATTTTCGCACCAACATCCAATCTAACTTAGGGTTCAGTGTGTCTCAGTCTCTCACATTCTATCATTCAGCATTCTCAAACCCTCTTTCATCTCTCTCGAGTACTCTCTTTGTTCTCTCCGCCTTTACCTCTCCTTGATCGAGCCCCAAAATCGAGCTATTTGTTCAAAATCTATGTTTTTGTTTCAATTTATTTTCGAATTAATATTTGTATTCAATATTTGGGGGGTTTTTTTTCTGTTCTTCTGGGTTGATTTCTAGGGTTTCACAAAATTGAGGGTCGTTTGATTATTTCTGGATTTAGATTTGGGATTATGAAACTGGAAAACAGGGGTTTGGATTTGAGCATGAATCTTTTAAATTACTTGTAAATTTGTATATTTCATCTGGGGTGAAGAATTTCTGTGAATGAATTGTTTGTATGGATTGCATTTCAGGTGAAGAATTCTTGTTTGTATGGATTGCATTTCGGGTGAAGAATTTCTGTGAACAAAAGAGATGGCTAGTCCTGATCCGTACCGAAAAAGTTTCGAGAACACCAAAATTCCAGTTCGGTATCAGTTTCCATTCCCAAAAGGGATCAGTTCGGAATTCAGCATCTCATTTTCGGTTCGAGGTCCCGATCCAACCAGCCCTACCTAATTCCCAACTTCCTCCCCTGAATCGCTAATCAAATCATCTTTGCACACAGATTTCCAACCCACCTGTAAAAAATTCCAAAACACGAACAATTGCCTGGAAATTCAATTGACACACATCAATATGAAAACGTAAACCATATGAAAAATTTGAAGATTCGTTGATCTGATGGTACGAGCCAACATCACACGTTGCCGTCTGGAAGCCTGCAGCAACCATTTCAATTACCAAACTTCATCGATAGGAACCAAACCCCACAAAGATGGGGGAGAAATCACAAGTGCTTGTCAATTGACCTCCACCACCGACCAGTCGACCCCCCGCTCACATCACAGAGAGAATCACAAATTTCAGTATTTCTTCATTTTGATATGGAAAAATGATGGAGAACGATGATGAGAAGATGACAGAAGGCGTTGCTCCGACTCAACCCACGCATCCTTCAATTGTATAACTTGTGTGCGAGGTTGGGTTACATAACCAATATATTTCACACATAACCTATCCTAACCTATCCTGTCCAAGACGCATTTAACACCATCACACGGAGAATTGGACTCGGCCCTTCTAATTGGATATAACCTATACCATCCACCCAACCAAACAGGGGCGTGAAGGATTAAAATTTCAATCATGTCTAATCCCTTCTGACCCCCTCTAAACAAATAACCATCGGCAACCGACACTAGACTAGCTAGTATATGTTTGAATGCACTAAATTGGCAGACCCACACAATCACAACAATGTGAATATAAAATGAGAATATGGATAGCAAAATTCAAGATAATGGTTCAACAAAAACCATAAACTCACCTTAGAATGATGAATATTTTAAAAGCAAATAAAATGCCAAAAAAACAGTTCATCTGTCACGAGTAGCTCAATCTAAATGTACTTCTTGCACAAAAGTAACACTAACATACTGCCCGAAACGGCAAAATCATATTCCAGTGAATGCCTTCTTCCCAGTTCCAGATGAACCGGCTGGAGTCACCTTCAACACATTAAACCTCACTGTCTTTGACAAAGGCCTACAAAATTCGGACAGAATCACTGATTAAACAAAAATACAAATTGACTGCTATCGGGTAAACAAACTAAAGCATTAAAAGACCAATCAGTAACAGTTTCAACAAAATTAACGAGCAACATGAATAAAATCTAACCTGCACTGCCCAATGATGACATAATCTCCCTCTTTCACACGGAAGCAAGGTGAAACGTGAGCTGGGATGTTAGAGTGCCTTTTCTCGTATCTACAAGTAAGTGAAAAATTAATTATCCTGTTGTTAAGAAACAGAAGAAAACTTCACTTTCTCATAGTAATTTGGCCTCACCTCTGGTACTTTTTAATATAATGCAGGTAGTTACGACGAACGATAATAGTCCTCGACATCTTGGCACTGTGGCAAGTACCAGAGAGAATACGACCCCTGATGGAGACGTTGCCAGTGAATGGGCACTTCTTGTCAATGTATGTTCCTGCAGTTATATGCAAGCAGTTCTTTTATGTAAAAGATGACCACCAAACTTCAAATCACAAGTCATTGTACCATTTACAGTTAACAAAACTCCTTCAAGCGTTCTTCGCCTCCCCACATCACTCAACTCACTGAATCATTAAATGTACATGACAAATGCCAACAAGCAACAATAAATCTCAAAGCATTTCACGGCATCTCTAATTAATCATACAAGCAAATGAGCTGAGAGCCTTTGACGATATTACAATCAAATCAAAATACACGAAGTATCACAGTTGTAAGATATTATTCATCATTTAGGTTTCCGAACTTTAATCTAAACCTAAAAAAGAATATAAATTTGTACCGATTACACTATTTCGATCAAACAGGGGTCCATGGATAATAATTAAACAACATGACCCATATGCTTGACATTGCAAATATCTAATAAAATGAATAACAACCACCATAAAAGTAAACAGTAAAATATACCTTCGATAGCATCTCGGGGGGTCTTGAATCCCAACCCAACACTCTTCCAGAAGCGATTGCCTCCCTTTCCAGGCCTCTTTCCCTTCCCTGTCTTCTTTGAGCTGCAAAAATTCATAATTTCCATTTATTATACCCATTAATATTATGTTATTAAATAAATAAACAAACAAAATCCCTTGATTTCAGCAGAAGCAAATGAACAAATACACGAAACAAATCCGATCTAAAAAAATCTTGAAAAATGTGAGATTTTGAAATCAATTGTTTACCTGAGGAAAACCTTAGGCTGCTTCAAGAAAGCCTTCTCGGTCTGCAACAAAAACAAGCACGAAACGATGAATTGAGAAAACGGAAAAGTTAGAGAGAGAGAGAGAGAGAGAGAGAGAGATCTACCTGTTCCGCCATTTTCGAGCTGGTTCGAGGAGAGTGGAGGAAGCCGACGCCTTAAGCACAGAGTTACTGAATGAGCAAAAACCCTAATCTATGCGGAAAGGAAGTGGGCGATGCTGGAGACGGATATATGTGGAAACCCTAGTTGGTATATTGACTAAAATATCCTTGGGTCCGTTTAAGTGAGATCTGCCAAAAGGTTAATTAGAAATCTTGGGCTTTCTAATCTTTTGATGAAAACTTGGGCCTTTTGGGCTCACGTAAGAAAGATAAGAAGAGAAGAATATGTGGATAATGCCACGTAATCAAATGAAATAGTAGGGTTTATGGTTTTTTTTTTTTTTGTCAAACAATAGATTTTGTTAGATTAGTCACCGACGGATTCGAACTCACGCCGTTATGTCAGGGCTTAACACTTTTTACCACTATGGTAAAGGGCCACTTGCAAGTTTTTTTTCTTTTTTTTTTATAAGTTACTCAAAAAAGTGGGAAAGTGGGAAGGTAGTTATACATATACAAGATCATATAAACCAACCAATTCTACCAACAGCCTCAATTGCAAAGAAAAATGATCACTGTATTCATTCAAAAAACAAACAAATACAGAAGCTCTTCCAAGTTCCAAAGTCTTCCAAAACTTCCTCCATAACCAATGAAATATCCTTCCTAATTGAACTAAGTATGCTCCTTAAAAAAGCCCTAGGCTTAGTTTCAAACTTGGCAACAAAGTTTCACACAAAAAAACATCATGGACATACATTTATAAAGTGTAAAGGGATTTAGTTTGGTTAGGTTGTCGAACCTCCAAAACAGAAAAAAAAAAAAAAAAAAAAAAAAAAAAAAAAAACCTTATTGGTTCTGTTCGGTTCGGTTATTTTTTTCCAGTTTTTGGTTTTTCGATTTCGGTCCGGTTTTTTTGAACCCACCCCTACATTGTATTGGCCAATTGACCCAACAATATTTTGGTCAAGTTTAAGCAAACCTATTAAATTTGACAAAATTAGATTGAAGTTAAACTCAACAATACTACTATTTAAACACATAATTGGTTGCATTGCTAGTATCACAAATGATATTTGAGCGAGGGAAATCGAAGATGGACTTCATAAGCGAGATAAATGGTCTAAACTATGTACTTTCCTTTTCAGTTTGATTGGACTCATTACATCCCAATTCACATAGCTTGTTACTCGTTGATGCATATGTGACTTACAATACAAAAATGACCATCTTGCATACAACATTGATATCATAGCCTATTGGTGGGTTTAACCCAGCTTAAAAATGATTTCAAACTACTAAAAGCCCAGCCTCGTGTGTTGTGGAAATTTGAGGCCCAAACAATTTAGGCGGGAAAAAGAGAGCCGAGAAACTTGAGATTGTGGTCCTCTGTGGATTTTAAGTCCTAGTTGTTAAATCTTGATGGAGAGATTTTTCAGTTTGTCAGGAACACGTTACCAATACATTAAGTGTCATAATATAAGTAAGTGGATATTTGAACTTCGCAGTGAATTAGGCAACCTTGTCTTCAAGTTCTAGAACCCAAGCCCGAGACGCTTTTCTTTCTCGGCTGTAATCACTCAAGTGTAGAAGTTAGTAGTGCATTCGACACCATTGCCACCATATCTATTCTCCTTGCCCGACGAAGCTCGGTTGTGAGTTGTCAAGCCCGTATTCACAAGAATGACGTAGTTAGTTCATATTTACTTGGACTGCGAGCCACGTATGCTTTGTAATTTTTAGGGTCAATAGGGTCCTAACCCCTATTTTAGTTCTTACAGATAGCCCAATAAGAGGGATTGCATGCAACTGAACTCGAACCTAGGTCTTGATGTGAAGAGAACGATCCTTACTAATTCAACCAACCCTCATTGACAATTTTATTACTTTTTTTACATAAATGTCATCAAATCCTAGTGTAATAAATAACTTGTAATTATAAATGTAAAGTATAAGGTTCCATGATAAATTTTAGAACTGTGATGCAACAACCATCTCTTGTCTAAAGATTTTGTTCAGTTTTTCACTCTTGTATGAAACTACTTTTAAAATAGTTAAAAACTTTTAGATAGTCAAAATTGTGTAAACACTTTCACATGCTAAGTTAAATGTGCTTCTTATGATAAAATTGTTTTTAAGATAAGCAATTTGACCACAAATGCTTTCTAAAACAACACATCTCGAACCTTAAATGATTGATTTACGTTGATAAATGAATTTATTTTACAAATTTAATCTTTGAAAATGAATGTGACTAATTTATTGAATGATTTTTCCATGACTATCTTTTATTGAAGTTTTTCAACTAGTATTAGAAAAAACAAAATCAAGAGAATTGCATGATTTTTCCATGACTAACTTTTATTGAAGTTTTTCCACTAGTATTAGAAAAAACAAAATCAAGATTGAGCATTCTCACCGTCACCTCGTCGTCTATATTTCAAGTGAATATATTCATTCCCCGGCGCAAAACCAAAAGCGACAACGACATAGTGGTATTAATTGAGGATTAAATCATGTAAGTGTTTTTTGACACACCCCAACCCCAAATAACACAAGTTATGAAATCGTGATGTGTTGGTTTAGGGTTGTTACTAAATTGACCACATGGCCCTATCGAGAGATGACATTACGAGCTAACGTAATAATGAAACCATAGTAAGATAATTATGATGTGAGAAAATTTGAACCAAAATGTTTTTTAATAATAGAATAAAAGCTGCTACGAAGTCTCCTAATCAACCTCCCCACTTAAAGACAGAAGTACAGGGATAAGATTTCATTATTATCACGTCACATTAGAGCAGTTAGAAGTTTTACACAACAGTAAACATATAAAAGTGAAATGCTATGCATAATCGAAAGAATGATCATGCGGTTATTACAAACTAGAATAAACTACAGTAAAGGAATCATCACCCAAAGTCCAGAGGATAAATGTCTCACTACCAAGCTCACTCGTCACCTTCGGGGTTCTTCTTATTCTCGCTATGTACTGAGGGGTCGAAAAACAAAGCTTAAGTGGATCAAATTTATCTAGTTAAAATCATTCGAATATAATAACTCCCGTTTTGAAATCACATATATGGTAAAAACTACATACATATAATATACTACCATAATAGTAAACACGCTCATATCAAAGAAAGTAATAACAATCACAAAATCAAGTAAATCAAATGTATAGCAAGCAGGTGAAGTGGCGTCGACCTGATCGATGACTAGTGTCTACTAGTGTTTCTAGCCTCTACTAGAAAATAAGTACTTGCAAATTACCTACTGTCATAGCTAGCTATACAATATGTATGATGACCATGTGGTGAAAATAAATCACTAATGAACTCAAAATATCAAAGTAATTTAACTAGATATAAGTTTCCTCAATAACTAATAATAATAATATTCATATGGATTGACATATAATAATAATTTAAAAACTTTAGTTTTGAGGGGAGGAAAGCAAAGCGCCCTTCCTCAATAGGCTCTTTGCCTAACTTCTTTTTAAAAGCGATGACACGATTGAGATTATTGAACAGACTTTGGTTCTTCAGAAAACTGATGCACTTCCTAGCTGTAAGCTTCAAACGGCCACCCACACAGCAGCCATATCCATGTGCTTTGAAAGTTTTTCAACAAATTTCCACATTATTTGCAGCTCCAACATGTGGAGGCGAAAGAGAATCAGTCTTGGACTTGGATGAAAGACAGCAGCCTAATCATGATTAGTGGAATTAAAATATACGTTTGTAGAAGCAGCTTAACCACTCTCAGATGCAAATTCCTTCCCTCAATGTTGATTTGACCAAATTAGAAATTGGCAATTATAATATAATTAACTTTGATTATTAGGGTGCATTTTTGTTCACCGTCTTCAAGTGGTGGTAATGTTCACCACCATATATATTACCATTAAATAAGTTTAAATTTTGAGACTTGTGTATATCCATTACAAAATTCTTGATATTTAAACTTATTTAACAATGATAAATAGGAAACGGAGGGCGATAAGCAAATATTCCCAGATTATTACGGCTTTTTTCTTAGACCAATTATTGATACAACAAGGTTATTGTTTTAGTTCCTTTTTTCCACAATTAATATTAGAGAAATGCTAAGGGAACTCTTTCAAAAGTAGGACTCTCCATGAACTTTCTGTTACCTTATATTTTTAGCACAATCTCTAATATTAGAAAGCCAGCAATGAATTTTGGTGTCTCAAGGCTTCACCAAAAACTTTTGGACAAAAACACCCCTAAAACAAAAAAAAATTCTACAACTTGCTAAAAAATAATGCAATTAAAATAGCAAGGATAATTTTGTCACAAAAATTTGAAAACAAAATAGAATTAAAATTTTTTATAATATTGGCATGAAAATTGACGTTAAAATGTGAGGTGACAGAAGGTCCATGAAGAGTCCCTTAGACCATCTTCAATCCTTGGGTTAAAACCTAAAAATTTTTAGGAAAACTAATGAAAATGGCTTGAAAACTTTGAGTTTTAACAATAAGGACAAAGTAAAGGGTAAAGTGAATAGTACCATGATTGACTTTTTATTGTAAAAATGTGGTTTCTCGTTAAAGTGAACAGTACCGGGAGATTTTAGTTAAAGTTCCCAAAATTTTTACCTAGAAAATTTAAGTTTTAACCCATTTTTTGCTCCAACTCTTATGGGTTAAAATTTTTAGTCCGAGATTACTAAGAAATGAATTTAGGATAATATTTTTCTTAACACATACTCCAACCATTGGAGTAAAACTCAAATTTTAGGTTCTAAACTTACTCGAACTTGCTTTAACCATTGGAGCTAATATGAGTTTTAACCCAAAACTCATTTCTAAGTAGATTTAGCCCAGGATTCCCACCGGGTTAGTGGGCTGACCCACCATATATGTGTACTTTTTTTCTTTTTATATTTATAAATTCAATGAATCCAATGTGACACACCCCGTCCCGAAGAAGGGCATGCTGGTCGTCACGTGAGAGTGACGTAACCATTTACACAATTCAAAAGCTTTAAAAATACAATTACTAAGATGAAACACCCGAGGGTGAGTCCTACTTTGTGAATTCTGTCAGAACACCGTTGGATTCCTCGTGGCCACCAAAGCTCTGCTATCTAGAACCTGGAGGGGCGCAAAACAAAATTGAGTGGGTCAGCAAAACAAAGTTTTTCGAAAACTTTTCATTTAAAACATTTCTAACCCCTCGCTGTAAAACCTGTATACTTTCCCAGAAAATAGCATAATAGCATAATACTTTTCATAAATCTCAAAATCATCAATCTTTCTTAAAAACCAGAAAGTATGCCATGTTAAAAACTTTCAAAAACAGAATGAATGATGCATCAATGTAATAGGTGAAATGATGAATTAACCGGAGACCCTGCAGTTGGTCATGTACGGTTAATTCTATAGCTCAACATTCAATCCAACCGGAGTCACTTCGGTGACCTGTACGGCACTACACTGCAGATAAGTCGGAACTACCTGAAGTAGTCTGTACGACATGAATGGTGTAATAATACGCTCTAGTGCTTCTCTCATCAATCATCTGTGCACATAATCTAAAGTCACCTACTAGTCGGAACCACCTCTAGTGATCTGTACGACTAACATGTCGGAACCCTCTCATGGTCTGTACGACATGGACCTACTTGGATCCAAGGCGAGCGTGTGGTGTGGTGAATAATATAAGCACTAACACCATGATTGCAGGTTATGAGCTATCCACATAATATACATCATCAACAATGCACATGCATAACATAAAACTCACCTGATACTCACCTGTGCGTCCACAGCACCAATTCACATATATGCATGCATCAATTACCAATTCAGATAATCATATCACTCATCTCATGCATATCATTCCTATCATGCATATCAATCATATCATGCCTATCATTCATGCATGGCATTTTAGAAACATATTTTCATCAAAAACTCAATTTCTGGGAAAATCAATAGTATATAGGTAAATACAGAAAATACTGCCCACTCACCTGGAGTTCGCCCAACAACTCCCTAGCACAACACATCGAGGCGTCATGACGATCGGCGCCTAGAACAATAATCAAATCCAACCTCAGAAATCATATCCATAGAATATATAACTTATATAAAACACGTCACTACGCAGTTCGATCCGGAAGATCTGCAACTCAGATTTTCAATCCATAACTTCCAGAGGTCCACAATATAACTCTAGAACAACATCCTAAAATTTTATTATCATCCAACGGTCGGATCTCCGTCAATTTCCAAAACCAAGTGACGGTTAACGTTCTATTTTATGAACTTACAACTCCAATTCCGAAAGATCAGTAAATCAGATTTCCGATCCGTAAGTTCCTATAATCCTCAAATATTACGTATTACAACGTATCAAAGTTTGGTGACGATCCAACGGTCGGATCGTCAATTCACATTTTCACCTAACCACGAATCGTAACGAACTTAGGTTCAATTATTCAATTTACGTCCATCAATTATCAAAACTGAACCTAGAGCATTAAACACATGCTAAGAATGACATTGGCGGGCCATTGGCCACGCGCCGCCGCACGGGCCGCCGCGGGTGGCGGTTGGCCGCCCCGGTTCGCCGGAAAATTCAACTATTTCCAAAAATTACCAAAATTTGCAGATTTGAAGATCTCAATGAGTAGAACAACTTTCATACCTGTGGCCAAGGCCAATTTGGCCTGGAAGTGCTTCAATTTCACCAAAACCGTGAAGAACCCTAGAATTTGGGTGAGTTCCAATTCGACCTTCAAATCAATTCCGCCGTCCCAACCAATGCTTGGGCTTTGTTCCATGTCCTAAAGGAATGCTAATGGTGTTAGTAATTAAAAGAAAACATTTCAAGATTTGAAGAATTTTAACAACAAAGTCGCGGCACCCGTGTGGGTGTTCTTCGCGAAATCACCATGAAATTTCATGATTTTTGGGGTGAAACATGAAGAGGGAAGGCCTAGGTGTTGATTGGGAGTGGTACCTTGATCCAATTTGTGGAAATTCCGGTGAAAATCGGGTTGGGGGAAAACTCGTTTCCTCATTTCCCCCGCATGCCACTCTCCCTCCTTTCCCTCCTTTCTTCTCCCTCTGATTGGTCCTCCACTTCCTCCTCTTTCTGGTTGGCTCACTCCTCCCTCTCTCATGTTCCGATTGGGCAGTTTTGCCCAATCCTTCATCTTCTTCTTCTTTCTTTCACGTACACACACACACAAAACCTCCTTTCATATTTTTATTTATTTTTGTTTTTCCTTACATCCAAACCATCCATTTATTCATCATTAAATCTGGGCCGTCCATTTTCATAAAAGAAATTCTAGATTTTACTAAAATTATAATTCCTTAAAATCCCAAATTTCAAACGTTAATAACTTTTTCGATATAACTCCAAATCACGAACCGTCAGCGCCCACACGTCCGTAGCGACGAGTACTACGAGGATATGTCAAGAAAACAAATCTTAGATGGCACGACACAACGATTAACCTCGAATAATGTGCGTTCCTCAAATGGCATTTTTGTAAAATCCTTTATTAAAACTTTAAAAACTCTTAAGATTAGGGACGGGCTGTCACACAATGGCTAAGATTTAATATGATCAAATCCAACGGCAAATAAAAAGATTTAACGGTTCAAAGTTAAATCCAACAGTTAATATAATTAAAAAAATAATCTTTCATGTGTTTATATTCTTTCATATTGTTCCATGAGTTTCATGGTGTCGGTTTAGTAATTTTTCAATATTTATCGGAATCTAGATATTTTTAGGTTAAAATGTTCATTAAATTAAAGGAAAACTAACGAAAAGTCCAAAAAAACTTCTCTTTTAACGAAAAGCCATTTTTAAAGGTATAGTGAATAGTGCTAGTTAAAGGTAAAAATGTGGTTTTTCGTTAAAAGTGAACAGTACCGGGAGTGTTTTGTTAAAACTCCCTTAAATTAAATTATGATAGTCTACATAATTTTTTTTCTTTTTTTTTTAATTACTTTAAGAATCCTAAATTCATTATTTAATGATCTCAGACTAAAAATTTAACCTAGAAGGGTTAGACCAGGAAACATGTTTCTAGATTAAAATCTAAATTTTCTAGGTTAAAAATTTAAGGTTTTAATTCAAGGTTGGAGATGGTCTAAAGTAACTTTTTAAAAAATAAACATTACGTAGACTATTCTAATTTAAATTATGAATATTTTAACCTAAAAATATTTAAATTTCAATAAATATTGAAAAATCACTAAACCGACACCATGAAACTCGTGAAACACTATGAAAGAATACCGTGAACACGGAAAATTCCCGAAACGAAAGAGACAAGAACAACGTGCGCAAACAAATATTTGTATTTATTTGATTTTGGGTTACAATCTCTCTCTATTTTGATCCTCTGATTCGATCTCCGTAATGGGTAAATTTGTGGGATGTGCGATTGATCCAAGGGCCGTCGAGGCTTGATCTTGGATGAACGAGGATGAATGGATCTTCAAGGGGCTTTTGGGCTTGATCTTGAAGAATGGTGATTGACGGATCTTCAAGGGCTTTTGGGCTTGAACGGATCTTTGAGGGCTTTTGGGCTTGATCTCGAAGAACAGTGATGAACGATGAACGCTTTCTTCAAGGGCCGTCGGGGCTTGGGCTTGATGAACAGCGGATGAGCGGATTTGTTGATGTAGTCGATCCAAAGGGGCCGTTGGGGCTTGATCCTTGAGGATGAACAGTTGATGAACGATGGTGCTTTCTTGGTTGATCCAAGGGCCGTTGGGGCTTGATCTTGGAAGAACGATGAACGAAGAACGAAGAACACTTTCTTCAAGAGCCGTCGGGGCTTGATCTTGAATTGGTGGATGATTGTTGATCCAAAGGGTCGTTGGGGCTTGATCTTAGGATGAACGATGAACGCTTTCTTCAAGGGCCGTCGGGGCTTGGGCTTGATGAACAGCGGATGAGCGGATTTGTTGATGTAGTCGATCCAAAGGGGCCGTTGGGGCTTGATCCTTGAGGATGAACAGTTGATGAACGATGGTGCTTTCTTGGTTGATCCAAGGGCTGTTGGGGTTTGATCTTGGAAGAACGATGAACGAAAAACGAAGAACACTTTCTTCAAGAGCCGTCGGGGCTTGATCTTGAATTGGTGGATGATTGTTGATCCAAAGGGCCGTTGGGGCTTGATCTTAGGATGAACGATGAACAAAGAACGAAGAACGAAGAGAGCTTTCTTGATTCTTCGGGAACCTGGATGCTTGAGAGCTTCGGAGTTTCAGAGCTTCAGAGCTTCAAGAATTTTGCCTAATGATTTTGGTTCCTCTATTAATGAATGAAATGGGCTTGTATTTATAGAAATTTCCAAGGCCTAATTTTGAATATAATATCTCAGATGAAATAAGTCGTTTCTGCCAGGTGTTGACATGTGTCCTGTTTGATGACTTTTCCAACTTATTTCGATTTTTGTTTAGACACACGCTACGTGTAAAATTTATGTAATACATGAGCGTTGAAATTTTGATTTATCGGTCAACATTTATTTTATCGAAATTTCGATGTCTACAAATGCCCCCACTTCAAGGCGCGTCGTATACATGTGCTTGTCGCGTGTAGGAGATGCGTTTTGAAGTCCCTTACTGTAGATGTCGATCCAAGGGCTGTTGAGGCTTGATCTTGAATTGGACTGGAAATTTCTTCAAGGGCCGTTGAGGCTTGATCTTGAATTGGGCTGAAAGTTTCTTCAAGGGCCGTCGGGGCTTGATCTTGAACTTTGTTTGAAATTTCTTTAAGGGCCGTCGAGGCTTGATCTTGAAGGTTGAAATTGGACCACAAGGAGCTTCATGTGGTAGATGATATTTGGCTTTGGTAATGGATGAATCGGCACGTATTTCGTTGCGCTTGTTGACTTTCCACAGCTTATTCTTGAACTGGTTTTGATTCAAGGGTGATAGACACTTGATCTTGAATCGGACTTGTGATTTCCTCAAGGGCCGTTAAGGCTTGATTCTTGAAGGTTGACTCGAACACATGGCAAGCGGGCACGAGGTGAAAGTGATGACTTGTTGCTTTGTTCAATCTTTCTAATTCACACCTGAGCAGTTTGGTCAACGGTATGATCTTCAAGATTGATGGGCTATTCTTCCAGTTGGTGACTTGATCTTTAAGGATTCGATTCAAGGGTGGTGAATCGGCACGTACAGCTCACAACGCCTAGTAAGTCGACCCAAGAATTTGAGGGTCAAAACGAGCTCACCGTCCAGAGTGATTGCAACCCTGATGATATGAGATACTTTTGCTTTTGAAGAAGTAGCGGATCAGCACATGCTTTGTTGTGCTTGTCTCTACATGCTTCAATGTATCATTTTCCCTTGCCTTATCTATTCTTCTGGCAGAATGTGGCATCTTCTCGAGTTCCTCAACTCAGACTCCTTCTGCTGAGTTGACTGTGCAGGCTGCATTCTTCTTTGTTGTTTCTTTTGCACGTTGTCTCCACATGCTTCAAGGTATCATTTTCACTTGCCTTATCTGTTCTCCAGGCAGATGTGGCAGCTTCTTTGGAAGTACAGTAGCAGTGGAAGACGAGTACTCGAGAGCAGCGCTAGGTAGGCAATCAGGGAAGGGTTTCAAGCAGTCGGTTCCTTACCCGAGTTTGAGTGGAGGTTCCGGCATACTGCTTTCTTCATCCTTGTCTTTGCAGGTAATAACAAGGACGAAGGAAAGGACAGGGAGAAAGCATGATATGAGATACTCTTGCTTTCTACCCTGGTGATATGAGATACTTTTGCTTTGGTGTCATTTGTTTGCAGAGGTATCCCAAGGGATGAGAAACACAGAGTAACTCGAGAGGCTTCGTTGGGAAGGCATTCTCGGAGATGAAGAAGTGCTGAGAGGGTTTGCCTTTGCAATGGATGGCGAAGGTAGACGTTTATAGGAATGATTTTTCACAACCGAAACTGTTTCTTTACCCCTGTCGGCAGCCGGTGGATGGATGAACAGTACAGGTTACGCGCTTTCTGAAAAAGCTACCCGTAATTTACGCAAAGCTGACAGTGCGCGTGACGAATGACGACAAAACTGAAAAAGCTGCTCGCCTCGTGATTCCTGACCGCTCCGTCTTTTGAGAAAGGCGCCCGACTTTTGAGACGGAGTCCGTCTTTTGAGAAAGGAACCCGGCTCTTTGATTTGTGAGATTTGCCTCTTCGACTTCTGAGGAGCGCCTCTTTGATTTTTCTTTTTATAGAGGCGCTAATTTTGTTCCACAACACACTTGAATTACTGCCTATAGAAGCTCCCTTCTTGCATTTCTGAGATCTTGATTTGTCCGACCTCTTCTTTTTCTTCATACCTTCAAAAATGTCTTGCCCTTCTGACCGTCGTCTTAACTTGAATGTCGGGGAAGATAGTGACATATCTTCTCCGAACAACATTTGGCAGCCATCCTTCGTATCTCCCAATGGTCCTCTTACAGTTGGGGATTCTATGATGATGAACGATACAATCGTTTCGGTGTTGGCCAGAAATCTTCTCACTCCTAGAGACACTAGGATACTTTCTAGGCGGTCCGACGAGCTGGCTGTTCAGGACTCTCTGGCCTACAGCGTCCGATGTGCAGGCTCAGTTTCAAACATGAGCCAACGTCTTCTTGCGCGATCTCGTCAGGTTGAGTCGTTGATGGCTGAGGTGGCCAGTCTTCGGCAAAAGGTCAGAGTGCTTAGGCACGAGAATAAAGAGTTGCACATGCTCGCAACTAATTACTCAACAAGCATGAAGATGAAGCTTGACCAGCTGCAAGAGTCCGAAGTTCGGATTCAAAGTGATCATCAGAGGTTTGTGGCATTACTCCAGCGGCAACTTCTGCCTTCGTCTTCTGGCGCTTCACCAAGTGTTGAAGCTCCGGATAATCAATCTCTGGTGCTTCGTCTGTCTGGGGCTCCGCCGAGTGATGAAGCGGCTCGCGAGCAATGAAGGCTTTTGTTTGTTTGAGGAGGAACTCACGGTTTTGGGCTTCAAGCGTTGAGTGCTTGCTGGGCCGAGACACAAGTGGATGGGCTTGGTTTTGCTTGGTTTTGGACACGGGCTACTTCTGAGGCCCTTTATATATATATATATATATATTTTTTTTTTTTTTTTAATACATGAAACATATGTTTTTTTTTTCTTCTTTTTTTCTTCTTTTTGTAAATACATAAAACATGTATCTCTTTTTCTCTTTTTTTTTTTTTTTTTGTACAAAGAAATTGTAATAGCATCAAAGTTTTAATAAAATCTTTATTCCTTATTTTGGTTTGACTGAACTCAAATTTTGAATATTCGAGCTGCCTACGTACCCCTCCCAAGAAGAGATCAAGTCGTAACGTAGTTCAAATACATATTTTTTTTTTGTGCCGTACGCAGTTTATGCTCTTGCGGGCCAGGAGCGTTGGTGTTGCCTTTTATGCTCGTGCAGACCAGGAGCATTGGTGTTGCCTTTTATGCTCGTGCAGACTAGGAGCTTTGGTGTTGCAGTTTAGGCTCATGCAGGCGAGGAGCCTCGTGTCCTACAGTTTAGGCTCGTGTAGACAAGGAGCTTTGGTTCGTGCAGTTTAGGCTCGTGCGAACAAGGAGCATTGGTTCGTGCAGTTTAGGCTCGTGCGAACAAGGAGCAGTGGTGAATTTGTCAAGCAATTTTGGAAAGGCATTCCTCACAATCTTCATAGCAAGGAGCCTTGACCGAGTGATTGAAGAAGTCTTCGGGCAAGAAATCGCGCATTGTGATGGGGATGGACGATCTATGTGTCGAAATTTCATCATCTTTAACACGTTCATGTTGCTTTGAAGGTTGACAAGAGCTGCTTTGCCCCCTTTCCGATTGGCGGACTTGTGGAGGAGACGTATGATTCTTGTGCAATTTCTTAGGAGTGACTTGAGTCCATCCTTCAACTTTACTTGTCTTGGAAGATGCCCCCGGCGGTTGAGGTGAAAATTTTGGGTCGGAAGAGCCAGAAGTGAAGGTGGTATAGTTTGACTTCACCATATCGTCAAGATCTAGCTCGATGATTCCTTTCTGAGCCAGCTTCATGATGAGATCTTTCAGCACGAAGCATTTTTCCGTTGGATGACTGATGAAACGGTGGAATTTACAGTACCTTGGACTATCAGTACGATTCATCTCTTCTGGCCGTCTGCACTCAGGCAAACTGATCACCTTTTTGTCCAACAGGTCATCCAGCATGGCAACCACATCAGAGTCGGGGAATGGATAAATTTTCTCCTCAAGCTCCTTCAAAGTGCGTCTACGCATCTCTTGATCACGAGAAACTTCGGTTTGAATCGCCTTGCCTCGTGTGGAGATTTTGACGGGAGCTGTGTTGACCGTCATTATCTCTTTGGTGGGTTTCCACGCAGTCTTCTCCTCATTTGGCCCAACAACTTTGTCATTCTTGTAGCCAGCGATTGGTTCTTTCTTCCCATGATGGGCGATGCTTAACTCCATGTCATGGGCGCGAGTGGCCAATTCCTCGAAGGTCCGTGGTTTAATGCCTTGAAGGATGTATTGCAAACCCCATTGCATGCCTTGGATGCACATCTCGATTGAAGAGGTTTCCGAGAGCCTGTCTTTACAGTCGAGGCTTAGAGTGCTCCATCTGTTGATGTAGTCAATGACTGGCTCGTCCTTCCACTGCTTTGTGCCCGTCAGCTCTAGCATGCTCACAGTACGGCGGGTGCTATAAAAGCGGTTAAGGAATTCCCGCTCCAATTGCTCCCAGCTGTTGATGGACTCAGGCTCTAGGTCCGTGTACCACTCAAAGGCGTTTCCTTTCAGTGAGCGCACAAACTGCTTGGCGAGGTAGTCCCCTTCGGTACCTGCGTTGTTGCAAGTTTCGACGAAATGTGCAACGTGCTGCTTTGGGTTTCCTTTTCCATCAAACTGCATGAACTTTGGTGGTTGATAACCCCTTGGCATCTTCAGGGCATCAATCTTCTTGGAGTAGGGCTTCGAGTAGAACAAGGAGGTATGTGAGCTCCCTTCGTACTGTGCCTTGATGGTGTTGGTGATCATCTCCTGCAGCTGCTGGATAGAAAGAGATCCCATGAGTGCCGCTGTTTGGTCTGGCTCCGGCTTCACATCGTTTTTCTCCACCTGAGGCTCCTCATCCTCGTCGTTTTCTTTCTTCAGTGGATTAACCTCTGGGTCGGGTTTCTCGTCGTCCTGTGAATCCAGTCGGCTGACGAGTGTAGCGATTTGCAAGTCTTTTTCTTCCACAGTCCGTGTTAGCCTTGCAATCGCTTCATTCATTTGAGCCAGTTGTTCTTCGATGGAGGTGACGCCAATGGTCATGACTTGTGCAACCAATGTACGCAACTTTTCTTCAGACGTCCAGGGTGCTGACGAAGAATGTCGTTGGTTGCTTTGGGATGTCATCTTGTGTGCCTCAGCAGCATGCTTCGGTGCCCCCAGCGAGGTCAGGTTGATGACGGACTCGCGCCTTTGATGCTCCCCTTGCTCCTTTAGCGGCACCAACTTTGAAGTGGCATGTTGAGGAGCGGTTGTGGCGCCAATGGATGCTCCGTTCATGGCGGAAGTGCTCAGGCTTCTTCCCTTTGTGAGAACGGCTTGTCCTTTGCTTGATGCCATTGATTTTGGAAGTGTGCTTGAATTTCTTGAACGGAGAAAGAGATGAGAGGTAGAGATTGTCCCACCGGGCGTGCCAATTTGTGAACACGGAAAATTCCCGAAACGAAAGAGACAAGAACAACTTGGCACGAACAAATATTTGTATTTATTTGATTTTGGGTTACAATCTCTCTCTATTTTGATCCTCTGATTCGATCTCCGTAATGGGTAAATTTGTGGGATGTGCGATTGATCCAAGGGCCGTCGAGGCTTGATCTTGGATGAACGAGGATGAATGGATCTTCAAGGGGCTTTTGGGCTTGATCTTGAAGAATGGTGATTGACGGATCTTCAAGGGCTTTTGGGCTTGAACGGATCTTTGAGGGCTTTTGGGCTTGATCTCGAAGAACAGTGATGAACGATGAACGCTTTCTTCAAGGGCCGTCGGGGCTTGGGCTTGATGAACAGCGGATGAGCGGATTTGTTGATGTAGTCGATCCAAAGGGGCCGTTGGGGCTTGATCCTTGAGGATGAACAGTTGATGAACGATGGTGCTTTCTTGGTTGATCCAAGGGCCGTTGGGGCTTGATCTTGGAAGAACGATGAACGAAGAACGAAGAACACTTTCTTCAAGAGCCGTCGGGGCTTGATCTTGAATTGGTGGATGATTGTTGATCCAAAGGGCCGTTGGGGCTTGATCTTAGGATGAACGATGAACGCTTTCTTCAAGGGTCGTCGGGGCTTGGGCTTGATGAACAGCGGATGAGCGGATTTGTTGATGTAGTCGATCCAAAGGGGCCGTTGGGGCTTGATCCTTGAGGATGAACAGTTGATGAACGATGGTGCTTTCTTGGTTGATCCAAGGGCCGTTGGGGCTTGATCTTGGAAGAACGATGAACGAAGAACGAAGAACACTTTCTTCAAGAGCCGTCGGGGCTTGATCTTGAATTGGTGGATGATTGTTGATCCAAAGGGCCGTTGGGGCTTGATCTTAGGATGAACGATGAACGATGAACAAAGAACGAAGAACGAAGAGAGCTTTCTTGATTCTTCGGGAACCTGGATGCTTGAGAGCTTCGGAGTTTCAGAGCTTCAGAGCTTCAAGAATTTTGCCTAATGATTTTGGTTCCTCTATTAATGAATGAAATGGGCTTGTATTTATAGAAATTTCCAAGGCCTAATTTTGAATATAATATCTCAGATGAAATAAGTCGTTTCTGCCAGGTGTTGACATGTGTCCTGTTTGATGACTTTTCCAACTTATTTCGATTTTTGTTTAGACACACGCTACGTGTAAAATTTATGTAATACATGAGCGTTGAAATTTTGATTTATCGGTCAACATTTATTTTATCGAAATTTCGATGTCTACAAATGCCCCCACTTCAAGGCGCGTCGTATACATGTGCTTGTCGCGTGTAGGAGATGCGTTTTGAAGTCCCTTACTGTAGATGTCGATCCAAGGGATGTTGAGGCTTGATCTTGAATTGGACTGGAAATTTCTTCAAGGGCCGTTGAGGCTTGATCTTGAATTGGGCTGAAAGTTTCTTCAAGGGCCGTCGGGGCTTGATCTTGAACTTTGTTTGAAATTTCTTTAAGGGCCGTCGAGGCTTGATCTTGAAGGTTGAAATTGGACCACAAGGAGCTTCATGTGGTAGATGATATTTGGCTTTGGTAATGGATGAATCGGCACGTATTTCGTTGCGCTTGTTGACTTTCCACAGCTTATTCTTGAACTGGTTTTGATTCAAGGGTGATAGACACTTGATCTTGAATCGGACTTGTGATTTCCTCAAGGACCGTTAAGGCTTGATTCTTGAAGGTTGACTCGAACACATGGCAAGCGGGCACGAGGTGAAAGTGATGACTTGTTGCTTTGTTCAATCTTTCTAATTCACACCTGAGCAGTTTGGTCAACGGTATAATCTTCAAGATTGATGGGCTATTCTTCCAGTTGGTGACTTGATCTTTAAGGATTCGATTCAAGGGTGGTGAATCGGCACGTACAGCTCACAACGCCTAGTAAGTCGACCCAAGAATTTGAGGGTCAAAACGAGCTCACCGTCCAGAGTGATTGCAACCCTGATGATATGAGATACTTTTGCTTTTGAAGAAGTAGCGGATCAGCACATGCTTTGTTGTGCTTGTCTCTACATGCTTCAATGTATCATTTTCCCTTGCCTTATCTATTCTTCTGGCATAATGTGGCATCTTCTCGAGTTCCTCAACTCAGACTCCTTCTGCTGAGTTGACTGTGCAGGCTGCATTCTTCTTTGTTGTTTCTTTTGCACGTTGTCTCCACATGCTTCAAGGTATCATTTTCACTTGCCTTATCTGTTCTCCAGGCAGATGTGATGAAATAATGCCAAATAAGTTATCCATCTTCAAATGAAGCAATGAGATGTTGTTGTTTAGAATCAGAGTCTTCAACTTCCAACAAACCTTAGATCTTCCTTGAATGTAGTGAATAAGTGATTAAAGGAGTTGAGAGTTTTGAATTCGGGACGCACAGGTGAAAGTCTGACACATTATCCACTAAGATATCAAACCACCTGCTTGACTTTACATTGCTTACTTTGCTTTTGGAGATTTGCAAAGTGGTTGGCTTTCTTTATTTTAGGATGTTACTTTTCAGCAGTTTTTGCACTAATTGTTACATGCTATGGTTGCCTTCAATCAATTCCATGTCCTTCAAATTTGAAACATGGAGGGTGGGCTTCTCCCTTTATATTATAAGTCATTGTCACTTATAAAATCAAATATTAACACCAATTCAACATTGCTGGCATTTGAATTGAGTAGTCACAATAATACAATGATTGTTGCCTCGAAGGTACTTTTTTTCTTAATATTGAAAAATATTCAAAGTTAGAATCTTGTTTATACATATTGGTTGTGAGGAAAGTGGAGCATATGTTTAGGCTTGAAATAAAGGTTGGGTTGAGAAAGGTTACCCCGATTTGAGAAGCCATAATTCTCGGCCCAGTAATGATTCCTTATGCCAGTAGGCTTTCAGCCCCCGAGAGCACTATTTTGACCCAGTCCTTGTTAGAGTATAACTATTAAAGTATGATGCGCATGCGTGGCTTGGTCGAGTCTAAGTGAGCTAAAATTGCCAAGAATCAGGATGTTCTAATAAGATGCGAACCATTCTAGGGATCAAAACTCATTCTTGATTAGATGAGGATGAATTAAATGCATAAAGGGA
Organism: Malus fusca; assembly: GCA_035220775.1. Taxonomy (NCBI): domain Eukaryota; kingdom Viridiplantae; phylum Streptophyta; class Magnoliopsida; order Rosales; family Rosaceae; genus Malus; species Malus fusca. The sequence continues at coordinate 14,722,070 of CM069066.1, read as the reverse complement.
CTAGTGAAATCAGGTACTAGACGGAATCTTCTGCAAATAAAAATTTAACTTTTCACAGTAAACTAGTCAAATGAGCTAGTCAACTAGTTACAAGTTAGTCAATGATAAACATTGCAGTTGCTGGAGCAAAACCTAACTGGCCAATAGGTTCAACTAATCAAAGTCTACCAAGATTAGTTTCACGACAATAATCCATATGCTTAAACACGTTTACATATCAGTTCATTATGCAAACAGCAATGACAAATCAATTATGAATTAAAGCATGCTGGAATGACTAGTGAAGCTCACCAGCTAACTAAGTACAGATTCGTATTAGTTAAACAAACGCAAATCTACAAATCAAACTTAGTTCACTACAAGTTATCATAGTCAGCAAAAATTCAGTTCATTGCTCATAATATGCAGTGTAAACTTTGAAATCAATTGTACTGACTAGTCAAACGTACTAGTCAACTGAGTACAAATTGTTAGGTGCCCACAAGCATATAAACCAAGCAAACTTATAAAGCTAAAACAATACAGTGTGATCTTCAGTTATGTTTTAGCCTTGATTCTTGAGTTATGTTTACTTGGTTAACAACGTGTCAATACTAGCAAACTCTACAACGTTTATCTCTAGCAATGGTTATTTGGTCATAAAGAATGCTATGTATAATATGAAACACAACGAAGTTTTTTGGCCGTAAAAACCCACATCTAGGCTAAAAAACCGAGAATTCTCCACTGAGTCCAATCCACTAGTATAATTGAAGGAAAAATTTTGTCCTAGCTAAGAACATGTATGAACATTTGAATACATATGCTAACAATTAACTCTTTAAAGTAGGCATGCATCCAAAAACAATTCATGAAACCCATGACTTTCAAAGCCTAGTATATGGTGAACCAAAAGACTCTTTAACAACATTAAAGATAATTAAGAATTTAGAGATTCTTTACCCTTGAAGCTCATCCTTGATTACACAAGGGATTCACCCAAGTGGAGGGCCTTCAAGTCACCTCCTTGCTCCTTGGATCTTCCTTGTGATTTTCCTCCTTTTAGTGCTCCTTTGCTTCTTTGAGGATTTGAGGATTAGTTCTACAAAACACCAAAAGTTTGATGTCTCTATGTCTCTTCACCAAGGATGTAATTTGTGAGGATGAAAATGGATCACTTAGGGAAGTAAATTTGCTAGATAACTATCCCCAAGTAGCTTAGAAAACCCTAATTGAAAACAAAGCTATAAAGATGAATTTATACTTCATTTCTTAGGTGAGTGGCAAACTTACAATTAAGCAAACTTGCATACCCTCACCCTAAATGGTTGGCCTATATGGTTATTGGGCTTATTGCCCATTTTGTTTTAGTTGTCATACAACTTAAACATAATGGGCCTTGTGGACCAAAACACTTTTGGGCCCCGAAGCCCTAAAACCAACTTAAAAGCCCAATACGAACATTTCGTATAATTAATTAACTAATTAATTAATCTTGACCATTCTTCAATTAAACCATTTAATTGCTTATCCATTTCATTTAATTGCCTCACATATATCCTTATTTGGTGTGCGATCCATTAGGTTCCAATTAGCGAGGCAGTGGGCGATGTTACTCTTAACTATCGATTGTGAATTGAAACCACATTTCAATTCTCCCTTTTTGATGATTAGTGTTTGCTAATCAATAGGGCTTCCACAAACCATGAGTGACACCTAGCAGTATGTCATGGTTACCCAAGCTAAGTAGAATTGGTTGGAGAACCTATCCAGTTACAATTACAATGCAATACGGTCCTTCTCTAATACAATACTCTTAACCACATTGTTTTAAGTGATAGTTTGTTTCATGTCTACTATCCAATGTGATACTTTCTTATATGATTCCCTTGAATATGATTTGGAACATCTTCCTTAGTCATATTCATTTGCTTTGGTGATGCGAAAATAAATTCACGCACAAATTTAAACCCTATTTGTGACAATTGTAGTATATGGATAAGTAGGGATCGTTCTAGGCCGGGGATTAACTAGGGATGCTAACCAAAGTAAAATTAAATTAAAAACGTAAAAACAAAATTAAAAACACTAAACTAGACTCAAGACACTTAACTAGAATAACTCAAAATAAAACTAACAAATAAACTAAAATAAATCAAAAGACTCAAAACAACTCAAGACTTAAGAAAACACAAACTAAAATGATTTCTAATAAATCTAACACTTTAAAATAAAATGGGGGATTGATTTTGATGAAAAGTAAATTAAACTTAAATAAATTACAAAATTGACAAAAACATAAAATTAAGGTAAAATAATAAATGACGGACTGGCTAGAGGATTATTCTCCACACATGCCACATATGCAACCTAAATTGATTTTCAGTTGTTCTTTCAATAAATTGTAAATTCTCAACGCCCCAAGTTAATTAGGTCCGCTTAAATTAACCTTCAGATTTTCCTACTTTTATTAGGTTGGATGATTGCATACGACAACCCAAAACATTCCCTACAAGTTCCCTACATGAATTGCATAATAGAGATACAAGCAAGAATCATTAAGTTTTATGAAAATCATAAGCATTGACGAGGCACTTGTTACTATGAATTGCATGAAACTTATGCCAAGAATTTACATAACGCGATCGTTTATAAGCGACCTTCACTACTTGTGAATATAAGTTCATAACGATTAGGTGAAATTCACTTATATTCTAGCATCAAATTCATGCATGTAAATTAAGTATGCATCCTTAATCGACATACAAAAATAAGTTATCAATCAAGCAGTTAAGCAAATTAAATCACAACACAGAAATCACAACTGAAGGTAATCAATTCAAATTACAAATATATCCATGGTTTTGAATTAAACTCTAGCCAAAACAAATTAGTTACACATTATTTATAAATTAAAACAGAAAGTAAAATATAAGTTTGGAACGAATTAACCGAGAGAGTAGAGTGCTTAAGCGCCACTGTGCTGCCTTTTATTCTCTGCAAGAACTGAGGTCTGTCCCAGCACGTGTCCTGACAGACAGCACCTTCTGCGCCTGCTCTCTGACCTCGCTGCCAAAGGGCAGCGTTGCTCCCTGTTTTTCCGCGCCAAGCAGCACCCCCCTGATTTTTCCTGCGCAGCTCTTCTTCCGCGCGCGCCCTTCTCTCTCTCGCGTCAGGTTCCACGTTTCTCTCTTGCGCCTGCTTCTGCCCGAGGCAGCACTGGTTCCTACTGACCTCTCCGCACCAGCTGCTCTCCCACGTGCAGCACGCTGACTGCCAACTGCCCAAGTAACTGTTGTCTCCTCTTCCGTGCTCCTTCGTCCTCCTATCCTTTCTGACCTGCCTTGCACACCTGGCTTCCTCCACGTGCTCTCCCAGCTGCCAAGGCACAGCTGCCAAGGGCAGCTCCTCGCACTCACCTCCCCGTGCTGACTTCACGGTTTCTTCTTCCCACCCGCTGCCAAAGGCAGCGACCTCCTTTTATTATTCTTTCTGCTTCGTTTCTTTTTGTTTTCTATTTGTTTCACCAACCCACCAAAGCAGATTCTTTTTGTTTTTCAATTGCTTCACCAACCACACCAGGCAGCCAATATTAGTTTAAGCAAATGATTCATCATGAATTATTATTACTATATATATATATATATTTAATTTAAAAGCTAAACAGTTTTGACACGAATTTATTACATAAAATCACACTTATGTTATTTTTATTTTCTTAGCTAGATAAATTCGATAAAACACAAAAACAAAGTAAATAACTCAAAAATATAAGAAACTAACTAAGAAAAACGAGAGAATTTGAAGTAAAAATATATATAAATATGATCCGATCATTTGGCCAAAGACTTTAGAATCATATTTTAGAGTATACTCCTTCCACCATGGAAGGTTAGAGATCCCTTGTTGTGCATTCATATGCCTACATGACTAGATCACATGACCCCAACAATGCCGTGGACAATCCGAGGGAATGCCTTTGTCATGATCAAAGATCAAGGACCTAACCATTAGACATCTATGATGCCTCAGGTCTAAGGACTACTTTGCATATTGTAACCTTAGAGTTCGTACATGACATGTATGTTTGAACTCTCATTAATCGCAGTTCAGTGTACTCGATTACTCTTTCGAGCACCTATGTGTTTGTCTTAGTGTCCAACACCAAATGACTTGAGACTAGTTCATACTCACGTTTGAGTCAACATAACACATACTAACCTTAGCGGATTGTCAATGCCCAATTGGCAATCCTATGGCTAGGAACGTTTTAGGAATGAACATAAGAGAAAGGTCTCCTTAATCTAACTCATTAGATCACTTATCTCTTATGTCAAATACATCCCTTGGATTCTCTTATTGATTAAACACATGATTCAATAAATAGTGATTAACAATAAGTATTGCCCTTCCGTTAAACATATAAAAGTTTAACATATTAAGTATTCCAAAAAGCTATTACATCAAATGAGTGGCTTTGTGGGCATACTTCCAACAATCTCCCACTTGCACTCAAAGCCATCCTCCCATGTATCTAATACCCATCTTATCCATATGACGATCAAGCTGGATTTGAGTCATTGGCTTTGTCAGTGGATCTGCTACATTATCGGCTGAAGCAACTTTGAGGATGTTGACTTTCCCCTCGGCAGCATATCATCTTATGATATTAAAGCGCCTATCAAAATGCTTGTTCTTTTGATGAGCCCTGGGTTCCTTGGCTTGAGCTATCGCCCCACTATTATCACAGTACAAAGTTACTGGTGATGTGATGGTTGGAACCACTCCAAGTTCAGTAATGAACTTTTTCATCCAGAACGCTTCTTTGCCGGCTTCAGCTGTAGTGACATATTCAGCCTCTGTCGTGGAATCAGCAATTACACTTTGTTTCTTGCTTTTCCAACTGACAGCCCCACCATTCAGAGTGAATACATATCCGGAGTTGGAACTTCTATCATCGACGTCAGATTGGAAATCTGCGTCTGTATAAGCTTCCACTCGCAACTCTGATGCTCCTCCATAAACGAGGAACATGTCCTTAGTTCTTCTTAAGTACTTAAGGACCATCTTGACAGCTGCCCAGTGTTCTGATCCTGGGTTAGATTGATATCGACTAGTAATGCTCACAGCATACGCGATATCAGGCCTTGTGCATATCATGGCATACATGAGACTCCCTATGGCGGAAGCATAAGGAATTTCATTCATTTAGCCGTATCTCTTCAGGAGTCTTAGGTCTCATGGACTTAGAAAGGTGAATTCCATGTCTCACAGGAAGAAAACCTTTCTTAGATTGTTCCATCTGGAACCTACTTAGCACCTTATCAATGTACATCGATTGGGATAATCCAATTAATTTTCTGGATCTATCACGATAGAGTTTTATCCCAAGTACATAAGATGCATCTCCTAAATCTTTCATGTGGAAGGTTTTAGACAACCACACTTTTACAGAAGAAAGTACTGCAGTGTCATTCCCGAATAGTAATATGTCATCTACATATAACACTAGGAATACAACTGCATCCCCAACGACTTTTTGATAAACACAATTGTCGTCTTCGTTTTGAGTAAAACCAAACGTTTTGATTTCAGTATCGAAACGAATGTTCCAGCTCCTGGAGGCTTGCTTAAGTCCATAAATGGACCTTTGAAGCTTGCATGCCTTAGTCTCTTCAGACTCGGACACGAAACCTTCGGGTTGAGTCATATAGAGCTCTTCCTGTAGGTAGCCGTTCAGAAAGGCCGTCTTCACGTCCATTTGCCATCTCTTTGAATCAATGTCGGACATTGCTTCAGTGTAGTCCCTAGGGTCCTCCTTTGTTTCATTGTCACCTAAAAGGTACAATTCATCAAAGTCATTTTTTTAAGCCAAACCTCATAGGTGGCTTACTAACCCGTTCAGATCTACGTGGAGTTAGGGGTTCAGGAACAGGGTTGTCAATATGTCGAGTGCTTGTTTGTGGTTCATTATTAATCTCATTAATTTCCATCTGTTTGCTTATAGTTCCTTTGAGAACAAATTCGTCCTCTAGAAACTTAGCAGTTCTGGCGACAAAGACTTTCTGGTCGTCAGGATGGTAGAACTCATATCCCATAGTTTCTTTAGGATATCCCACAAAATAGCATCTTACTGATCTCGCTTCAAGCTTAGTAGCCTCAAGCTTCTTGACATATGCTTCACAACCCCAAATCTTAATATGATTAAGACTTGGCTTTCTTCCATGCCATATCTCATAGGGTGTTTGTGAAAATGATTTGGAAGGTACTCTATTAAGCAAGTAAGCTGCTGTATATAGAGCGTATCCCCAAAATGTTACTGGTAGATCAGCGGAACTCATCATAGAACGAACCATGTTCATCAAGGTTCGATTTCTCCTTTCAGAAACTCCATTAAGTTGTGGAGTTCCCGGTGGAGTCCACTGTGATATTATTCCACACTCTTTGAGATAATCTAGGAACTCATTACTCAGATATTCAACCCCTCGATCCGATCTTAGGATTTTTATCTGTTTCCCAGTTTGCTTCTCAACTTCATTCTTGAATTCTTTGAACCTTTCAAAGGATTCTGACTTGTACTTCATAAGATATACATAGCCAAACCGAGAGTGATCGTCGGTGAATGTGATATAGTATGAGAAGCCTTCTCTCGACGTAGTAGACATAGGTCCACATACGTCAGTGTGGATTAACCCTAGAATTTCAGTGGCACGCTCTCCTTTTCCAGTAAATGGAGATTTGGTCATCTTCCCTTTCAAGCAACATTCACAAGTACCCATCCGGTCATTACCTAATGGGTGGAAATATCCGTCTTTCGACATCTTGCGAATCTTATCAAGGTTCACATGTCCAAGTTTAAGATGCCACATCTTTTCTTGGTTAACTTCTTCTCTAGCCCTTTTGGGTTTTGAGGTATTCCCGCTTTCAATACAGTGCATCCCACTATTCGTCTCTAGGTGAAAAAGTCCCTCTATCATATTACCATGAGAGATAATACGACCGTTCAAGTATAAAGTGCAACTCATTTTGTCAAACAACACTGAGTGCCCATCTCGTAAAAGCTTAGAGATGGAAATCAAATTCTTTATACATGAAGGAAAATATAAACAATTTTTAAGTTCCAGGACTTCCCCAGAGGGTAGGTTAAGCATATAGGTGCCTATTGCTTTTGCAGAGATTTTAGTGCCGTTCCCAACTCGCACAACCATCTCCTCATTGCGCAGTGATCTGCTCCCTGTTAGTCCCTGCAACGTATTACAGATATGTTGACTAGCGCCTGAATCAAATATCCAGGAATTGGAGCTCACTGTAAAAGCACTCTCTATGACAGAAATAGTCTCTTCAAAAGTCCGTGTCATAAGGCTCGCAATGCGCACCCTGTATTTCTTCTTCCAACCCCGTTCATCCTTTCCACAATGAAAGCATGTTCCTTTGGATTTCTTTGCCTTCTTCTTATGTAACCTTTTCCTTATCATTGCATTCTCACTCCCACTGTCCCTTTTGAAACCTTTTTCAAATTTACAGCACATGTCAATCATCTCTTTCAAAGAATGATCGAATCTATTCACTTTATAGTTTACGATAAACTTAGTGAAATCATCCGAGAGAGATGCAAGGAAAAAGTCTTAGGCCATTTTCCCATCGATGGAAGTTCCTAAACTTTGAAGATCTTGAAAGATCCTTTCCATCTTTTGTCCATGTTTATGGACCGATGTCCCCTTTGCCATTTTGGCATTCATTAGACTACAAATATTTGAGAATCGTACATTACTAGTCTCAATGTCATGCATCTTATGCAAACTTTCAACCATGGCACAAGAAGTGTCCATGTGCTTATGTAGCTTCATAAGCTCCTCACTAAGTGAAGTGAGGATTAAGCATTTGGCTTGTAAGTCATCCTCATAGTGTCTAACATAATTTTGACACTTCTCCTTTGAAGCTAGTTTCGTAGGAGGTACATGAGGAGGGGATTGCTTAAGTACATACAATATGTCTTTCACCTTTGAGACATTCTCAATGTGGCGATACCAAGCAAGGAAACGTTGGCCCTTTAGGCCCTTTTTGTCAAGTATAATGGTGGGTATAATTTTAGGCATGTCGTTCACTACATAACATAACAGAAATCGAATTAGCATTGTTGTTTAAAACTATTTTGATTGGGTCTTTTAATCAAATAGTATCACCCACCATTTTTGGCAAATTCCACATCCCTCAATAGAATTCGAGAGTTATATTGAACTCTTAGTGGGTTATGGGAGACTCACCATTACCAAGCCCACCTCACGATGATACGATGTTGGCTAGCAAAAATAATGATGAGAGAATAACGCATTATTCATTTACAACCTTTTGTAATTACCCATCTCGTTTGGCCTCTAGAGAATGTTGCCTCACGATGATACGATGTTGGCACCATTGCACTTAGTTTAAGTTATTCCCACCATGCTTAGTTCGTGAAGGGGTTCAAGAATAGCCTCACGATGATACGATGTTGGCTATCCTCGTTGCCTACACTCACCTCATCATATGTATATGGATTCCTCCTGGATATAAGCACATGCTTTGTACTCCCCCATGATAGGGTGAAGCCGGTGCATGAGTCACAAACGCTTGGAACCCACCACGGTGGAAGGCCTACGAAGAGATATTCTAAACATCTCTCGCTTATCAACTTAAATATTTGTTTGAGGGAATAGCGTTGGGCTACATCAAAACATTTTAATCACATTAAAAGAACTTGGGCCTATCACAACCATTGGTCCAAGTTTATATGAATTAGTAGTATATAATACTCCCACTGTTTCGTTGAAACAAGCGAGACTATATGGAACTACTAACGAATGCTTTGCATCCTCATATGGACTATATAGTCATATTAGGTTTTAGGATGATTATGAACCGTTTGATTTGATCCAACACGAGCCTTGTGTTGGACCTTGGGTCTAAGGTATGTAGTTGTTGATTTTAGTTACGCGTTTAATCCAATTAAACCGTTATTTCCTATTGGGCGTTGGACCCAACTATTCCATTTTGCATACATTTAAACAAAAGGAATACATGAAATAATAATAAGGGCTTATGCCCTTTTACAACACAAATGATGGACTTATGTCCATTTACAACAAATTGAATTAATCAAATTACATTCAAATCTACACTACCAAACCCAAACATTCATAATGTAAAGCGGCCAATCACATAGCTCAATTATCGAGGCATTTTGTTCATAATCACCCTTCTCTTAATCAAACACATTTAATTAAGAAAACAATTTTAAAACAATTGGTTTTTGGATCCATAGAATTGATTTAAATGAAACTAAATAAAATGAAAATCCAATTCTCATTTAAAGAGACAAACCATTTTGTTCTCATCTAATTTGGGCCATTTTCTAAAAACAAAAACTTTTGGGGTCACTTTGTAAAAACACAAGAGTCCACAACTTCATGTAATTACAACTTAGAACCCAAACATTTTTAATAATGTCAAAAACATCATTAAAGGAGCAAAACAATTTGTCCTTTAAAGTTTTTGGACCTTAACGTAAAAACGTAAACTTTTGGGCCAAAATGCAAATACACAAAAGTATCAAAACTTTATGTAAGTGCACAAAACACCCAAAATTACCCTATTTTAAAGGGGTGGCCAGCCATATAGTGTTTTAGTGATGAAAATTCAAATTTTATACAAAGTTTTGTAAGTGGGTTATGTTAGGTGAGGTAAGGATGAAATAAAATTTTGTAAGAAATGATTTATGTCATTCTTTAAAACAAAGTTTGTCTCCCATTAAAATTACTTAATCATTAACCATCACCCACTAAAATTAAATCAAAACTTTATGTAAAAACATAAAACTTTTTGAATCAAAACTTCAAAACTTTTTGTTCTTGGCAAGAACTCCAAGAACATTGAAGAACACTTATGAAAACTCAAAATACATGGCACCAAATTTTTAGTTCCAATATTCATGCTTAAATGAAATACATCTACAACATTTGAGATGCTAAATTTTCTAGCAAAATTTATATTCAAAGCAAGAACAAAGCTTGTAACATTTACAACATTTAAATCATAAAACATGAAAATCACAAAACCCAAAAGGATCCACCATACACTAGACCTAGGCTCTGATACCACTTGAAGGAAAAATTTTGTCCTAGCTAAGAACATGTATGAACATTTGAATACATATGCTAACAATTAACTCTTTAAAGTAGGCATGCATCCAAAAACAATTCATGAAACCCATGACTTTCAAAGCCTAGTATATGGTGAACCAAAAGACTCTTTAACAACATTAAAGATAATTAAGAATTTAGAGATTCTTTACCCTTGAAGCTCATCCTTGATTACACAAGGGATTCACCCAAGTGGAGGGCCTTCAAGTCACCTCCTTGCTCCTTGGATCTTCCTTGTGATTTTCCTCCTTTTAGTGCTCCTTTGCTTCTTTGAGGATTTGAGGATTAGTTCTCCAAAACACCAAAAGTTTGATGTCTCTATGTCTCTTCACCAAGGATGTAATTTGTGAGGATGAAAATGGATCACTTAGGGAAGTAAATTTGCTAGATAACTATCCCCAAGTAGCTTAGAAAACCCTAATTGAAAACAAAGCTATAAAGATGAATTTATACTTCATTTCTTAGGTGAGTGGCAAACTTGCAATTAAGCAAACTTGCATACCCTCACCCTAAATGGTTGGCCTATATGGTTATTGGGCTTATTGCCCATTTTGTTTTAGTTGTCATACAACTTAAACATAATGGGCCTTGTGGACCAAAACACTTTTGGGCCCCGAAGCCCTAAAACCAACTTAAAAGCCCAATACGAACATTTCGTATAATTAATTAACTAATTAATTAATCTTGACCATTCTTCAATTAAACCATTTAATTGCTTATCCATTTCATTTAATTGCCTCACATATATCCTTATTTGGTGTGCGATCCATTAGGTTCCAATTAGCGAGGCAGTGGGCGATGTTACTCTTAACTATCGATTGTGAATTGAAACCACATTTCAATTCTCCCTTTTTGATGATTAGTGTTTGCTAATCAATAGGGCTTCCACAAACCATGAGTGACACCTAGCAGTATGTCATGGTTACCCAAGCTAAGTAGAATTGGTTGGAGAACCTATCCAGTTACAATTACAATGCAATACGGTCCTTCTCTAATACAATACTCTTAACCACATTGTTTTAAGTGATAGTTTGTTTCATGTCTACTATCCAATGTGATACTTTCTTATATGATTCCCTTGAATATGATTTGGAACATCTTCCTTAGTCATATTCATTTGCTTTGGCCAAAGACTTTAGAATCATATTTTAGAGTATACTCCTTCCACCATGGAAGGTTAGAGATCCATTGTTGTGCATTCATATGCCTACATGACTAGATCACATGACCCCAACAATGCCGTGGACAATCCGAGGGAATGCCTTTGTCATGATCAAAGATCAAGGACCTAACCATTAGGCATCTATGATGCCTCAGGTCTAAGGACTACTTTGCATATTGTAACCTTAGAGTTCGTACATGACATGTATGTTTGAACTCTCATTAATCGCAGTTCAGTGTACTCGATTACTCTTTCGAGCACCTATGTGTTTGTCTTAGTGTCCAACACCAAATGACTTGAGACTAGTTCATACTCACGTTTGAGTCAACATAACACATACTAACCTTAGCGGATTGTCAATGCCCAATTGGCAATCCTATGGCTAGGAACGTTTTAGGAATGAACATAAGAGAAATGTCTCCTTAATCTAACTCATTAGATCACTTATCTCTTATGTCAAATACATCCCTTGGATTCTCTTATTGATTAAACACATGATTCAATAAATAGTGATTAACAATAAGTATTGCCCTTCCGTTAAACATATAAAAGTTTAACATATTAAGTATTCCAAAAAGCTATTACATCAAATGAGTGGCTTTGTGGGCATACTTCCAACAATAATCAAGGTTCATACAAAGACCACACAAGCTCAATTCCTAGATCGCTATCTATGGAGCAGTTTTACCTTTGTGCAACCTTGCCTTACAAAAGATGGATTCCTTCAGTCTTCACGAAGTGGTAGCTCCTCATGAGCTTTTCACCTTGTGGCACCGAAATAGTGTTGTCTCCAGTCTTCACAAGATGGCAGCTCCTTCTGAACTCTTCACCTTGTGGCACCAAGACCAACACACAAACTATGCATATGATGATATGACAATGATATGCAAATTTGGATTCGATGTCTAGTCAATTTCACTAGTCAAACACTTGAAAGATGAAACTGATGAGAATCCAAAACAGATCAGTTCACATAATGACTTTATAAAACTCTCAAAAACTTTTTCAATCTCAAACCCCAACAACAAATGAACCCTAGAATGGCTTTATAAAGAGGGTTGAGTTTCAGACAAAGAGAGGGGATGAAAAGCCACATGTCATGTGTAAAATCAATCTGGAAAAATCTAGGGCTGAAAATCTATTTTTAGAAGAAAAAAAATGTTAGATGACCCATGTGAGCTGTCTTAATTTGCGTGCCTAGACAGCTGGATAACAGACAAAATTAAGAGCTGAACCACGTTCATTATAAAGACACTCATCTCGTTTGAGTACATTTGCCCCTACAGCTTGATAGCGATTTGTCGCACTTATATTCTCACAAATATAGAGCTAAACCCGGTGTACAAGATCGTGAACTTCGCAGTGGATTAAGCAACCTTGTCTCCAGGTGTTGACCCTAAAAACTACAAAGCCTACGTGGCGCGCAGGCCGAGTAATCTAAAAGCTAACTACGTCCTTCGGTGAATGCGGGCGTGCCAACTCGTCGGCCGAGCTCGGCCGATGAGTAAATTTGTTGATGTCGCGTTGGGTCGCGCTACTGACTTCTGCGTCTTGCGATTGCGGCCGAGAAAGGAACACGTCTCGGCCTCCTGGATTCTCAAACCTGAAGACAAGGTTACTATTATTACGAAGCTCACAAATCGAATTCGGCTTTCAATGTGCCGAATGTAATAACTGTAACACCTCACTTCGTCGAGAAGACTAATGAGATGACCTCGACCAAAAAGGATTTAGAAACCCTTCTCGCCCGAGACTTGGATAGACAATTGACCGTGCCCGCCGCAGTGCTGTTGATGCCAACGGAAGGTACTGCGAGTTCGGCCAATTCTACGGTGACAGAGCTATCTATGCCGACTTAAGATATCACCGGTTGCTTTCACAGTGCTGTTGATGCCAACGGAAGATGTGTCAGCGAAAAAGAAAAAGAAAAAGTTCTCAAGTTGTTGAGGATTTGCGCAGGGCAATTTTGTATTGATTTTGTGTGTCTCTGAATGGTACGCGACCTCTTGTATTTATAGTAGCTGTATATCTTGAGTTAAAATCCTACTCAAACTAGGTTTTCTTCTCCGGATCAACATCACCTCGACCAGTCCTATCTTGACTAGGATTGTGAACCTAGTCCCTTATTGAGTCGGATCCCTTCCGGGTTGTTAATCCTGCCGAGACTCCCTATTGTACTAGGACTCGACTTGTCATTGCGTTTTGACCTAACCGACCTCGGTTTGGAAGCCCACGAGCTGAACGATCCATGGTCTTCTTGTCGCAAGGCCTCCCGGGCCGAGAATGATTCTACACTCGGCCCAAATTGTCATTTTGGGCCCAAACATTGCCCCCCAGTTTCCTTGAACTTCGGCTCGTAAGCCGAATGATTAAGGAAATTAAGTATCTCCAGCCTAATCAGATGTACATTTGACCGTCATCCCTTGCTGCTGTTTACTCACGGCTCCTTTCGACCAAAGAACAACTCATGGCCGAAGATAAACAGTTATGAACCAGGGTCGAGAAGAATTGTTATTGGGGTCGAGGATAAATCTGGCCGAGGTCGAGAAGAGTCTTTTCTTGGCAGCTCGGCCTGCCTACATATATATGCATATCAAACCCATTGTCAGCAATCATGACTATATACATATGTATATATATATATATATATATATATATATATATATATATATATATATATATAACCTCAAAACAGCAACCATGACTAAAAACAAAATGACCAAAATTTTGCCGAGCACACCACTTGTTGCCCCTCTTATTTTCTTAAGTATCGGTCAAGGGGCCGAATGGTTGAGAAAATAACTTATTATATATAGTTATATTTTTAGCAAACGAAAAGAAAAGTGGCCGAAAACATAGTCAGGAGGAGGCCACCGATGCTTTATTCCAAGCCGATATCTTTTTACATCAAAATTTTCACTTTGACATTTTCCAAAACCGAATAAAAGATCATCTCCAAATATTTCTGACTTGGTGAAATATTTTTCATTTTCGGCCGCCGAATGGGTGGAACAATTATTATGCCCCCCAGACATAATTTCAGCTTTTAATTCAAATAACTTAGCCGAACAGGATTTCTCCATATCAGCTTTATCGCCAATAATCATATCAATCAGAGTAGTCTCGGCGTCTAAGACCATGTCTCCAATTACCATATCAATCGATGTGGTTTTATGGTCTGAAGCCGTGTATTGGTCTTGTTCGTCATTGGAGCACTCCTCTGACGAATCATTTTCTGACTCAATTTGTGGCTCAAAAATTTGAACTTTTTCTTCTAGGCCTACCACACTTTTAGTGTCGACCGAAAAAATAGGTGGCCTTTGTTCTTCTTCGGCCGTCTCGACAATTTTCTTAGGCCGAATGTTGATTGTGGCCGGAGTGGAAATTTGCCCCCCGGCCTCTTGCTTTTTAGGAATTCTTCTCAATCTTTCAAGGAGTTGTTTTTGCTCCTTTAATAGGCGATAACACTCATCCCTTGAAGCCGGATCGAGATAGATCATGTGAACTTCGTAGTTTTAGCACTGGGTCCCACTGGGCGTGCCAAAATGTTGACCCTAAAAACTACAAAGCCTACGTGGCGCGCAGGCCGAGTAATCTAAAAGCTAACTACGTCCTTCGGTGAATGCGGGCGTGCCAACTCGTCGGCCGAGCTCGGCCGAGGAGTAAATTTGTTGATGTCGCGTTGGGTCGCGCTACTGACTTCTGCGTCTTGCGATTGCGGCCGAGAAAGGAACACGTCTCGGCCTCCTGGATTCTCAAACCTGAAGACAAGGTTACTATTATTACGAAGCTCACAAATCGAATTCGGCTTTCAATGTGCCGAATGTAATAACTGTAACACCTCACTTCGTCGAGAAGACTAATGAGATGACCTCGACCAAAAAGGATTTAGAAACCCTTCTCGCCCGAGACTTGGATAGACAATTGACCGTGCCCGCCGCAGTGCTGTTGATGCCAACGGAAGGTACTGCGAGTTCGGCCAATTCTACGGTGACAGAGCTATCTATGCCGACTTAAGATATCACCGGTTGCTTTCACAGTGCTGTTGATGCCAACGGAAGATGTGTCAGCGAAAAAGAAAAAGAAAAAGTTCTCAAGTTGTTGAGGATTTGCGCAGGGCAATTTTGTATTGATTTTGTGTGTCTCTGAATGGTACGCGACCTCTTGTATTTATAGTAGCTGTATATCTTGAGTTAAAATCCTACTCAAACTAGGTTTTCTTCTCCGGATCAACATCACCTCGACCAGTCCTATCTTGACTAGGATTGTGAACCTAGTCCCTTATTGAGTCGGATCCCTTCCGGGTTGTTAATCCTGCCGAGACTCCCTATTGTACTAGGACTCGACTTGTCATTGCGTTTTGACCTAACCGACCTCGGTTTGGAAGCCCACGAGCTGAACGATCCATGGTCTTCTTGTCGCAAGGCCTCCCGGGCCGAGAATGATTCTACACTCGGCCCAAATTGTCATTTTGGGCCCAAACACCAGGTTCTAGAACCCTAGGGCGAAAGGTGTTCCTTCTATGTCCCTAGTCGCTCAGGTGTAGAAGTCAACGCATTCGACAATTTATTTCTACTTGCCCGACCGAACTTGGTTGCAAGTTGGCATGCTCACATTCACACACAAAAAAAAAACGTAGTTAGCTCAATAATTACTCGGTATGTGCACCACGTAAGCTTTATTATTTTTAAAGTCAACAATATCATAATGTTGTTTCTTCACTTAGCCTTTTTACAATTTGGCTACCAATTGGCTATACCAACCACAAAGGATATTTTTGTTGGAAATTTTGAGTAGAATATCATTCTACATTGTCCCATATTGGTGACCACCAAAAGGCTCACTCACTTTATAAGGATTTATCCTTATTAGAAAGTGATTGGAGTGATGGATCTTAGTGAGTAAACTTGGGCTCAACCTTGGGTTTGGGCTTTGGGATGTGATAATTAATTAATATTTAATATATATAATTAATTATCCAAAGATGGGCCTTGAGCCTTTGGGGCTTGAGCTCTAATAATTAAATTAATTTTGGATTTAATTAATCTTTTTATTTTTTCAAACAGACTCATCTTTTTAGATGAAGTCTGAGAGCGTATGAAAAAGTCTGAGAAAAAGATGGAGCAACACACCCTTTGCGTTGAACAATCGCCTCCCAAAAACGTGTTTGTTGTGAACAAACATATGATCACTATAAATACATGCATCTGCATATCATTCAACTCGCTGAAAATCATCAATCCATACATACAAAGCATACTGAGAGTGCCACAAAGAAATTCGTCAGATGTCTAGTTTTTCGGTGCTGGAATCTCGACTTAGATCGTTGAATCCTGGTGAAGCAGACGTCCATCGAACTACAAGCACAAAGTAGGGATGAAATTTTGTTTCAAGGACATTGCAGTACGCAAGCCTCAATCTTTTATTTATTTGCTTAAATATTATGTCATTTTGTTTATACTCTGTAAAATATTTATTCACATTTATTATTAACATATATAAATTTATCACAGAATGTTGATATATCTCCAACAATTTATTTCTTCTTCCTCAATCAAATTGGCTACTAACAATTTGACTGTTGAGTTGAGTATTTATTAATTCAATTAAATTGCAAGATATAGATGTTATGGACGACAACTATGTTGTGATGGTGATAATGATGTAGCAAATGAAATGGTACAAAGTTTTCTTTGCTTGTAGCAATTTCTTAATACGATTGGAATCAACTTGAGAGCCATACGACCCTACGATTGTGCCAAAGGGCAAAGTGAGAACCAAGGCATACCCATTGACATGTTCAAAAAATGCACACACAAAATTAGAGTCAATAATTGGCTTAAGGGTGGTGTTATCCACATATCAAATGGACAAGAATTAATAAAGGTGTGTGAGAAGTAAAAAAAAATGTATGAATAGTACTACTCTTGGGTCTTGGCTTAATTGACTACATGTGTACAAGTTACGACTAAAGTCAATATATTCTCAATTTAATAGGCATTTGATTAAATTGGTGTATCATAATTACTAAAGACGGACGTTCTAACTGCACTATTTGTGTAACTTATATTACAATTATGATACCATTGGTGCAACGTTTTTAATCTTTAAGCTAACTGCACAATATACCACTATATTTTGGATCCTCAATTTTCAAACATGGACATTCTGACTTATTCGAGCATCTCCCTTAGGAGAGGTCAAAGAGTTTACATCATCAAAAATTGTAAAACAAAAATAGAATGTTTGTCTAAATTTGACAACTCTTTTAAAGATGCTCTTAAAAAATGTTTAATTATTATGGAACTCTAAGACACAAGTAACCAAGAATCAAGGACCAACCTAGCAAAATTCAAGTCATATAATGATGTTATTCATATTATGAACTATAAGAGAAGGGGATAAATGTTTGTTGCTTAAAAATTAGAACATGATTGCAGCCATCGTGGTCGTAGGTGTAACCTTATTGGTTAGAGCAAATGATTTCTTCTTTTTAAATTTAATTCGAATCCTCTTTTTTTTTAGTTTAATTTCAGATAAAATATTACTTAAACAAAAATAAAACATGATTAAAAAAGTCATGCTTAAAAACAATCATGGGGTGACCCAGTGGTTAGAGACGGGGGCAGCCCTGGTCGAACTCTAATTCTGGAAAAAAGTCAGGGCCCCTTTTCCAAGTAGGTTGATGGATCGCACGCCCAGCCTTGCTCCATGCTCCTTGAATATATCTTTTATCATATTTTGAGTCTTCCTTGCTCCTTCCCAAAGAGGAAGTTCCACCGAAACAAAAGAAGAAGAGGTTTACTAGAAAGCACTATAAGGACGGAGTTGGATACCGCTTCTCCAAAGCCCTTTTTGATTCGCTGAAACCCCCGTCATCAAGAGGAAAGGAAATTATTTTCTTGTATCGTCACAACCTCTTTTTAGCGCTCGGAGAGCTGAGTAGCTAAAGATGCTAGAATGGAGAAGCTAGAATGACTACTTAAGCAACAAATTTCATGATTAAGCAAGCCAACTAATTGAGCTCGAATTCCAAGCCTGTATTTTACACGGCACATCCTGAGTTCGAATTCTGCTGCTAGTAAATCATACGATAATGGTCAGAAAAAAGCTGAAATATCTTTATGAGTCTTCCTAACCCCTGAAAAGATGGACTTCCTGGCGAAATTACTAACTGATCCCATTTTGAAAAGAAAAAAAAGTCATGCTTGAACGAAAAAGGCTGCTTTCTTTTTGTTCTAGAACCCAAGCACACAACCCAATTAAGAATCATCTTCAACGACTTTGTAGCTTAGCTTGCCTATGCTCCTAAGCAATAATTAAAAATAAACTTTGCTTTATTTAATCATTTTTGGTCATCGACAGCTGTCACATTTCAATAAGATATATATTCCATAATATTTTAATATGATGGCCTGAATATTATTTATGAAGTGCACTACGTGACAATATAAAGACATAAAGATATATATGTACCAAGTTAATTAGTCTATGCACAAAATCTATTTTAAAATTATTTTTTCCACCTCGCTTGATCAACATTTTACAAATGCCAACTGATCTATTTAGTATTAGTGCAATATGGTCCTTTAAAAGGAGGTAAATAACCTTTTCCAAGATTTCAAATGGATATAATAAACTTCATTTTTCATACCTAGACAAATAATAATCAAAATAGTTAATTCTGCAGCAAAAGATAAAATTATAGTCAATTTCTTGCGAGTGGGATAAAAATAGTTAGAAGAAAATTTTGAGATATCATATGAACTTATACACTTTTTTCAATTTGTTATATGGACTAAAATTTTAAGCGATTTGTCATATCAACTTTCCGAATTCATTAATTTGTCATCTCACCAGAACTCCATTAAGTTTTTCATCCAAAATAAGTCATGACTTATGTTTAGGGTTATTTTGGACATTTCAACACCTCATTACTCCATTAATCTCATGGTTAATTTGTCATAACATTCTAACTCCGTTAAGTTTTCCTTGAAAACTGTAGAATTTGAAGGAAATCTATTGAAAATGTAGTGAACTTTAAGCAATGTTTTCTCATTACTTAGTACCTTTGATTTTGAACACGATCAGGTAGCAATGAAGTGAAAGAGATGGGCATGATTGTCCAAGTTTTTGTTATGGACATGATTGACCATGTTGAATTTTCGAAGCTTGCAATTATCCACAACTTCATGTTAGTAAGTCTAATGTTCTTTTTAATAGTCAAGATAAGCTTTTCAAATGAACACGACATGTATTTTCACCAGCCAAAGTTTAAGGATTTGAACTAAGGAGAAACAACGAACTTGTGAAATGGAGGTCAAGAATATGAAAATATATTGAACACAAGTCATGTGCCATGTGCGAGGCACACAACTTATTTTGTATGAAAAACTTAATGGTGTTAGGGTGAGATAATAAATTAATAATTTTAGAAAGTTAATATGATAAATCGTTTAAAATTTATCACCTTAGAGTGCTACCTTTCCTTGTTATTCAACTGCTAATGCCTATTCCGTATGTTTTGTGATCAATGATTTTAATTGACAATTGTGCAACCTTAGAGAGTTAACCTTTTTTTTTCAATTTAGCTTTTATAATTTTAAATTAAAAAGGGGATTTTTATTTTCTATCCACGTGGCATGCTATCATTAGCATATGGCCCTACGTGAATGCCATATCAACAATTTAACAAAAACTTTAACGAAGTTAGATGAAAGAACAAAACTAATGTGTGGGTCAATACATAGAGTGTGGTATTGATGAGTTGAAACATAAATGATTTAAATGATCAAAATGAATTAAGATGAGTTAGAATTAATTTCTTGAAGTTGTTTATCAAAGTGTTGTAGAATCAGAGTATTGATTTCATATAAGCGGCTACTAACCCACATGAATCCCAATGAAAAGCAATTTAATTCCTATTATTTTATGTGTTAAAGGGCGCACTACTGGTTGGTTTTAGAGTTTGTAGAAGTTTTATACATATTTTATTTGGTTTTAATTTTTTACCAATATATCCATCGAAAAAAGGCATAAAAATATTTTAATTCTTATTTTTCGCTTAATATGTCACTTCAAAGAAAAAAGGCATAAAAATATGTACACCCAATTGCATCTAAATTCTCTCCAACCCACGTTTTGGTTCACCGAAACATATATAGGATTCATAACTTTGTTTGTTTTTTATTTCTTTCTCGATTCTTTGAGTGATTCTGAAGATTTGCATTTTTGCTAGACAAAGATAAGAAAAACAAAATAATGGATGAAGAATTTCACTATTTTGAGCAACCAAGTGCCCACTCACCTAATAAAATGAATTTCAACCTAAAAGGACCAACTCCATCATTATTATCCCGAACCACCCTGCCCCATTTGTAGTTACCATTTTTTTTAGGGAGGTTTTTAATTGTCTATTTACTTGTATTATGACATTTACATTATGTTTGGATGAATGAAATAAACTTGGAATTTTGATAAAAATAAAAAAGTTTTGAATTGACATGCACCAATTCCCTTGCTATTTTTTTTAACGAACGATGTTATCTACACTAAGGGGAAGATGTAGGTTTAACTTCACAATGAGCTAGCAATAATGTGGTTCAAATTCACATTTGGCGAGAATCGAACATAAGACTTTCACTTACAAGTGAAGAGGAATTTAGAATTTAGAATTTCCGAGTGGAAAAAATCTTGGAATTTGGGAGCTCCGATTCTCAAGTTTAAATTCCAAGTATTATGACACTTGCATTAAGTTTAATGGTATTCCTCTTCATTTGGAAGTGAGAGGTCTTAGGTTCGAATATCGTAGATGACGAATTCGATACCCAATTAGGTTGCCCATATATGACTTAGCCGAACTTTTATTCCTTTTAGTGTAAAAACATATTAATGTACTACAAAAAAAAAAAAAAAAGCAATAACCATAGGGACCTAGGAGAATAAAGACCAAAAGTCTGGGGTCAGTTAAGGTATTACACGCCCAACGAACCAATGGCAAGCCGTAATAAAAAGACGATTGCCGGGCTTCCCGTACTTTCCAACTTGAGCGTTTTCCAAAGAATTTATAGGTGGCAGGCTCTGCAGCGGCCCCAATAAATGCTGTTGGACAAGCAGCTCCGACTTCGTCCTCATCGGCCAGTCCCCATCACTCCAGCCGTTGGATAAGATTCCCAACGTCAGAAAAACCACCAATCCCCGAAACTCTGATTCCCAATAATACCCCCAGATATCCTCTCAATTACCACCCGCCCTCCCATCCCTGAACCTATAAAACCGGCCCTTGAGACTCGATAGGTTTGCCAAATCCAACGCCCTAGGGGCCCTTAAGGGAAAAAAAAACCCTCTCTCTCTCTCGTCACTTACTTTCTCTCTCTGCACTTTCCAATGGCGACCGCATCTTCCTCATCGAGGGCGAGAACCCGGGCCAACAAAAGCGGCCCTGTGCTCCGGTCGCTCTCGCCTTCCGAAAGGTTCTACACCGCTTCCAATGGCGGGATCTCGTCGTCGGCGTCAGGTTTCGCTTCTTCGACGGGCTCAAGCTTCTCGTCGCCGGCGTCAGCTTTCTTCCACCAGGAACACCACTACTACAATCAGCAGATCAACCACCACCACCATCACAGATCGGCTTCTCCGACGCGTGTCAACCTTTACACCTCCTCCTCTCCGTCTCCGTACCTCCGGTTCTCCATCGACCACCGTTCGATCTCTCCCAACCACCATTCGAATCGATCCATCGCCGTCTCCAAGAAAACTGGACCGATTTCGATGCCGAAGAAGACCTGTATGTGCTCACCGACGTCGCATCCGGGATCATTTCGCTGCAGCCTCCACAAAAACCAGGGAGGGAGTCAAAACACCGGATCTTTCCCGGCGAACAGGTTGAATATGCGCAGGTCTGCTATGACGAACTCGCTGGTACGAATCAGTGGAGTCGAAGGCGAGTGGGTGAAGCGAGCCTTGACCGCCCTGATTCGCCCTTGTGCGCACCAGCAGAGGCGGAGAGCCGGGTTCCAGCCACGGCCCAGCAGACTCTCTGCCATGTCCACCGCCGACTACTAGTGGCGGCGGGTTACGATTCACAACGAATTTTGGTTTACAGAGTGACAGAACGGACACAGGTTGGTTGGTTATTTTCCGGTCATTTCTCTCTTTTTCCGATCTTTGAACCCGGCTAGTCGAACTCGGAGCCGCACATCGCAGCCGCTTTTGATCGGATCCGACCAGATCGATGGCACAGCTGAGTCGATTCAACCAACTTGGACGAGTTATGAAGCGGAGGCGCTGAGTCAAGCCGGCGAGTTTTACACTTAGAACTCCATATTTGTACAGTTGAATGATAATCATGTGCTATGGATAATTGGAAGGACAGTTGTCGGACAATCTAATCTAATCCCCAATTAATCCCCCAATTAAAATCTGATTAAGGACCAATTAATTAGCACTTCAATTCATTAGTGGCACAGCAGTTGAGTTCAATCCATTTGTGTTTGCAACATTTGGGGTGTTCCGTTATGTGTGCCGTCTCCTTCTGTCACTGTTCCGTGCTTTCCGTTCAGTGCGTGGTCTTCGTTGTTGGCGTTGTCCGTTACGTGCGTTCGGTTCGTTGGGTGCTTTCGGTTCGTTCGGTGCGTCGTATTGGTTTACCTGGTCGCGTTTGGTTTCGTTCAAGGTATATTCTTTTGAATTATTTGATTATTTATTGGTTAATTTATTTTTCTGACTTTGTTCCTCGTTGGTTTTACTGCAGGTGTGAAGGTAGCGACTAATAATCTTGTGGGTTTTTTGTTTTATGAAGAAAAAAAAAAAAAAAAAAAGGAGACAACGGTTGACAAGTTACGATTTTCTACTTCCTTCGGATCTTGAGGGAGGTTATAGAAATTTCACTTATAAGTGGTTTTAGTCGAGCAGACTTATCAGGTTGGAACATTATGCATTTTCTTAGAATTTTGAAAATTTGAAAAGTATGACTTTTGGAACTGAATTTTGGAGTTTGGCGCCTTCCCTTTGGCCAAGTGAACCTTCAACAAGACTCTTGACTTGGAACAGATATATTTTATGACTAAATTAAAAAATAATAATTCTCATTTCAATTAAAATAAAAGATTAAAAAAAATTGAAGTAAAACAAGAAATTAATTGTATTAAGGAATGAAAAATTAAAGGTTTTCTATATAAAAAAAAAAAGAAATTAATTGGATTAAGGAATGGAAATTTAAACTCGAAATATAATATTCATTTATTGTTGTAGGTGGGCATATAAGCATAAATGCATTGGCGGGGAATGCGGAAGCAGAAAGGAAAGAAAAAGCCAAAGAGCATGACCTGGCAAATTTATATATTCCTTTACGTTTAATCTGGCGCCGAGCCTGATAGGTGCCGTGATGCCCATTTAAAAATAAATAGAAGGATTATAAGGGTGCGTTTATTGCACTGGAATATTTCAGACTGAACTAACTTCAAGAATTAAGCTGAACTGCCTTTGACTAAATTAAGCTAGATTAACTTAATGAAGATTTTGATGCAGTTTCTAACTAAGAAGTAGGATAATTAAAAAAAAAACTCACGATGTATTACAAAATATTTTATTTGCTTCAACTTCAATTTCAACCAAATATTAATATTATTCTTTGTTAAACATTTCATCTTCCCCATGTTCAAAGTATGTTGGTGCCACTCAAATACCGTATTTAATCCAACCCCCTTTCTTCTTCTGGCAATTGCCATCGGTGTCATCTACCATATTAGAAATTGTAAAATTCTTGAGATTTCAGAACCAACAATTGATAATTTGTTTTACATTTAAACAAAAACTCATCTACAACAAAGCAACCCATCACAATTTTTCCCCCAAAAAATTAAATTTACACAAAAGAATCAATGTGGGTTTTGCAAATAAGGAAATATACCGACAAGAACAAATAATACAAAAGCCATACATCAGATCTAGCAAAAACATATACATACATATATGTGTGTGTGTGTGTACATATATACAAACCTAGAAAATGGTGATTTCTATAATTTCAACTTAAATTAGAAAGAACCACCATTGCAAACACCATTAAACCAAACGAAACATATTCAAAAATCTGAAATTCATATTATATTACCAAAAAATAAGCAAATATGAGGAAGATTGAGGATGTATGGCATTACATCTTTCCATTTGAAAACATCAATTTTTTGTGCCCAGATGGACTTTGCACCTAACATCATCTGAATTCAGCCTCCTTCTGAGCGAGCTGACGCGGTGCTACAACGGTGGTAGCCATCGTCGAGACTTAGACAGAGAGAGTGGAAGATGACCTTGGGAAAAGGAGTGGGGTGGCGCCGACATCGATCTGGGCATCGGATCGAATCGACCCATTAGTGGGTGCTAATCTGATTTTGGGATTTAGAGGTGGGTGGTAATGAGATAGAGCAGGGAGAGAGAAGAAGATCCATGCAGGGAAGGAGTGGGGGATTTGACGATGAGGTCGTTGATTAAGATGAGGCAGCGAACAGACGAAGGAAAGGCTTAGCAGTACGCTGCATTTTGGGGGGGCTTCGCTAAGAAGCTCTAACGAGGTCTTTAGTCGAGGTGAATCCCGTTTAGTCCCACTAAAACTAGTCCTTGTGATTACCAAACACGAGACTACACGAATTTTTAGTGTAGTCCAATTCAGTGAAGGCTAGTGAACCCGAACAAACATACCCTAAGAAAACAAATTGTTATTAACACTCTAAAAATCTCACGTTGCAGTCACTTAATACTACAATCTAGTACTTCACTTGTAAGTGAAGGTCTTATGTTTGATTCTAACCAAAGGCGAAGTTGAATCACATTATTCTGGCAACCCCATTGTAAGGCTGAGTCTACTCTCCCACCTCTTAGTGTAGATACTATCGTTCATTAAAAAAAATCTCACTTTATACTCTAAATTTTCTATAATTAAAAAGAAAAGTACACTGGTGAGGAGTGTAAAATTTTATTTTTGCAATACTAGTAATAAGTTGTTAAGAAAAAACCAGAAACAAAAATAAAAGAAAAGGCTAGAAGGAAGAGTAATGCTAGGTTGATTTAATATTTTAAACTAAATTTGCACATTATGTGATGTATCACTAATAGAAATTTAGCACGTTAATTAATATTTAAGTAATAATTCAATTATTAACAATCACGTCATATTGTTTATATAATACAATTATTAATACTAGGGAGACCAAGTTCTTAAATCAAATTATCAAATCAAATGTTGTGTCACCAATAAGAAATAAGCATGTTAATCAACACTTAACTATTAATCTAATCATCAACATTCACATCATTTAGTTTAAAATTTTGATCTCTATATCATTATCTTTTAAATAAATACTCTGTAGCATTACTCTAAAAAGAAATGACTGGGCCATGACATGCCCACCATTGAAATCTGACGGACTTTTTGGAGAAGTATCTCCAAAGTTGAAATTTTAATTTGAGGTAGTTGGTGAGCAGGTCCATTATTATTGACATAAAATTGCTTGTGTGTGGAAAGTGGCATCCACCGTCTCTTGAGGTCTAAAGTTAGTAACAATGAACAAGTATACTGATTGGGCTATGGATAATGATGATAATGATGATAATAATAAGTTAACAACAACAATAAAAAAGAATAAAACACAAGCACACTAAGTGTGAAATTTGTATAATAGGTGATGCGTATATAGCTAGGGAGGAAAAATGGGGCATAATCTTATTTTGGGGTCACAAGGCTTCATTAAAAAAAAGGGAGTTTTAACGAAAATGGTTTGGTACTATTCATTCTTAACCATAAGGATATTTTATGTATGAAAAGTCTATAATAGATCAAACTCTTCTCTTTATTTACTCTTATGCCATTACATGCGGACCACAACGATGTTGACATTTCTGTCTGGAAAAACATTATGATGCTATTCATCTTATGCTAATTTACAGCTAGTTCTTCAGGCTTCCATCATGTTGTCGATGTTATGCAGCTCTTCTTCTGACAAATTATTCCAATATTGTTCATCGCCTTCTACTAGCTCCGCATCTCTTTCTCTATCTTCTTTCACCTTGTAATATATTTCCGCTGTTTCTTCTTTGAAATTTTGGGGCTTCCAATAAGGCTGATGACTGATTCTTGTCTTGCTGTAAATATACATCTCTTCTTCTTCTGCTACTAGTACCATATCATACCTAAAATCTTCAAACTCATCTAAAGCAAACATTTGGATCCCTCTAAATTTTAAAATATCTTTATATGAAGGAGTCTACCTATGTGAGGAGATAGGGTTTAGTCTAAAGGACTCTTCATTGATCATGGCTATATGCCTAGCTTTCTCCTTATGCATGTGTACATACCAATCTGGAGGACTACTAATAAAACTTATGCAAATTTCTTTCCACATTTCTAGATAATCTTCTGCTACTTTAATAAGCTTTTCAGGAAATGATTCTAGTTGAGAAATACGGTTAATAAATATTTTATTGAGATAACCAAACTCTAATAGTAAGGCAAGGGTAACTTCTACCTCATTATGCTTTTTCTGATGCTCATAACTAAAATGCCATGATTTAAAATCTCTCATGTCAATCCTAGCTATAGCTATGCTAACTTCTGGTTTACAAATACAATTCTCTGTACTATCACAAAGACATGGAGGATACATCTTTGTAATAATATCCATCCCTGGTTTTGGATCAAAGATGGACTGATACAAGGCGCATTGTAATTGTAATTGTAACTCTTTCATGGACTGTGATGCTCTGCTCAGGATCTCATTTTGCATATCTGTTGGCATTATTCTTAGTTTTGCCTTTGAAATTTCTTCTAATAAAACATCGTCTAATATTAAGTCTGAAGATATATTCCTAAGAAAACTTTCATATTTTTCTTGTTTTTCTTTGTCACTCAGAACCTGATGCTGCTAATTACTTTGATGTTGCTTCATTTCAACGTCTTCTTCTAAGAGCTCAATCTTAATTTCTTCTATGGGCTCATTAGCCTCTTGTTCTATGGGTTCAATAACCTCTTTTCCTTTATTCTTATGCTGATCAATTTCTAAACCTATTTTTAAATCTCTTTTCAAGGTGTCACTTGCCTTTTGCTGCATTATAAGAGATTGGAGTTCTTGGTTCATTTTGGTAAACTTACCAAGTAATGACTCATGGTCCCTAGAGATGACTTGAATGTTGTGCTCAAGAGAATGAATATGCTGCTGGTTTTGGTGGAAATTAAAATTAAAGCTATCAAACTCTTGTTCTAAGGCTCTAATTAATTTTTCATGACCTAACCTCATGCTTGGCTGCTTAATTTGGATATTCCAAAAATTATCTAAGAGAACCTGCTGCCTATCAGAAAGCCCTGGTACCCTTGACCTGTATCTCAGAGTTGGATTTCTGATTCCTTCAACAGTATTGCCATTAAAGTTGAACGTGGGTACTGGTGGTGATGCTGGTCTGCTCATGCTATTTTGAAATTCACTGAATGGTGGAGGTTGATGGTGCATCATCATGCCATTGAAAGAAACTCTTTTGCCTTGCGGCCTTGTGCTATTTGCTGATGATGGTCCACGATATTCCATACCTGTTCAACAAATTAATCTTGATAAGATATCAGCTAATGTATTGTCATTACCTTTTATATGTTCAAAAATTGGTTTAAAACCATTTCCTGTAATTGAATCAACAAAATTAACCCATCTTCGGGCTGCCTGTTTATTAGCATGTATCTTGTTATAATGAGAAACTATATTTTGACAATCTGTTCTAATCGTAAATACTTCATTATGTAAAAATAAAGAAAATGCTTCAAGTGAATTAATTATCCCTAAAATTTCTAAATATGTTGATGGTAATCTTGACTGTACATCACTAAACTTTCCTGAGGAATATCTACAAACTTGTTCGTCAGACTTTGGAGACTCCCTATGCTTTTTCTGGTATAGTATACATGCCCATCCTAATGATGAAGCATCTGTTTCGACTATCTTGTAACTATCATCTAATGGTAATGTTAATGGCTTAAGTTTAGTAATTTCTTCTTTTATTTTTTGAACTAATTTAATATCTTCACTATTAAAATATTTTTGTCCAGTTTTGCTAGTTTTACTATGTAATACTGCTATTTTTCTTCCTAAATCAGGGATAAAATTTCTTGCATAATTTAGCAATCCTAAAAATGCTTGTAACTGTTTCTTATCTTCTAATTTATCTGGAAATTCTAACACCTTTATAACTATATGATCTTGTAATTGGATTGTACCTGACTTGATATACATTCCTAAAAATTCTATATTTTGCTTTTCTAATGCTATTTTATTTTTGCTAATTACAATTCCATTATTGATAAATTCTTGTAATACTATCTCTAAATGCTTCCTATGTTCATTTTTATTTTTACTATGTACTAAAATATCATCTACATAAACACTACAAAAATTATCATATTTCTTGAAAATTTGGTCCATCTTTCTTTGAAAGATCGATGGAGCATTTTAAAGTCCAAATGGCATAACGAGCCACTCAAAATGTCCTTCTGGACAAGTAAAGGCTGTCCACCCAATTGATTTCTCTGCTAATCTTATTTGCCAAAAACCTGATTTACAATCAAATTTGCTAAAATATTTACTCTCTTGAATTTTGTTTATAAGCTCATCCTTATTTGGTAATTTATAACTATCTTCGTATGTATTATCATTTAATCTCTTATAATTATAAACTATTCTAGCCTTACCTCTTTTTAATTCCGAATGTTTTCTTACAATAAATGCTACTGATTTATGTCTAGACTTAGATGGTCTAATTACTTTTAAATTTAACAACTCTTTTATTTGCTGCTCAAACTCTTGTTTATCTATTAGACTACAAGGCATATATCAGCCGTCTTAATGGTTAAATCTGGGTTAATTATATCTAATTTTGCTAGTATTTTATTTTTGCTCCAATGTAACTGTGGGTCTTCTCCTATAATCCTAGTTTGTTCTGCTAATTGTAACAATTCTTCTAAACTCTTTGGTCTATCTAACTGTAATATTTCTATACAGGTTCCTTCTTCTAAAATCGGGTATTCATGTTCAAAAATGTCTTCATCAAACTCTTCTACGTTATTATGCTCATCATTTTCTTTTGAGTTTTCTAAATGATAACTATCTTGGCCACTAGTCTCTTCTATACTTATGTTTTTGTATGCTTCTACAGTATTACTTTGATCAGTTATTGTAATGCCTCTTTTGAAAAATGTTATGTTAGGGTTCATAAATAAAAAACCTTGCAAACTTTTCAAAAAGTTTAATCCTAAAATAAATGGATATGATCCTATTGGTGAAACAAATGTTAATGGTAAATTAAATTGTTGTTTTTCTACTTTAATAAACTCATTATTTATACAATGTGTTAAGTAAACTGGTATCTCATCAAATTGTGTTATTCTTACTGGTTTTGCTAATTTTTGTCTATATTTTTCTGGTACTAACTTTTCTCTTATGACACTCTTTGTACTCCCTGTATCTATCATAGCTATGGTTTGTATCTTATGTTCTTTTGCTAATTCTATTTCGCAATTTATAGTGATTAAAGAACTATTTTTTGGTTTTTCTATACTATGAACAATATTTCCTAATATTTCAGATTCTGCTGAATTAACTTCTAATAACCTATTACTATAACATTTTTCACATAATATTGAGTATGTATTGTAGTATTTATTTGCAACTAATTTATTACACTTATGATATTTTTCTGGCCAACCTAAATTAATGTATTTATATTCTTCTTCATGTTGTTCTTCTATGAATGCACACATATATTCTTTTAGATCACTATTTGTGCTACTTGAATCTTCCGAGTCTGAATCTATCATGTTAATACTCTCATTATCACTTAAATTATCTAAACTGTATATTGATTGAATATCCTCATCTTCTTCTAACTTAAACAACTCCATCAAATGTACTTTTTCTTTCGACTGTTTACGTAATTTTGGACATTTAGGTCTAATATGTCCAGCTTCTCCACATGAATAACAGTTACAACTACTCTTATCTTTTGGTGCTTTATATTTCCTAATCCAAGGTCTGCCACTTCTTTTTCTAAATTGTTTTGGAATATATTTTCTTTTCCTATATGTTCTTGAAGGTCTTATACTGAAATTCTTATGTTGTTTGTAGGGTTTATATGACTTATATTTCTTTTTGTATATTTTCTTATGCTTATTTTTCTTATGAAAACCATACTGTTGTGGTAAATCTATATTTTTACAACTCATGTAAAATTGCTTCCTAATTTGTCTCTTAGCCTTTATTTGACTACACTCTTGTCTAAGTATATCATATACATGTTGAATTCTAGGTCCTATAGCAATATCATTTTTCTTCGAATGCTTTTGTCATTCATTCCAAATCTTTTCACCTATTGGTCCTTTTATTTTTGTCATATAAGTATCTAATAAATTAATATCACTAATTCTACCTGTTCTTCCTAAATATTTAAAGAAATTTGTGGTATACTCAGCTATATACTGTAAATCGCAAATTTGTAATTGTTCTAAATTTCTGATTGCTCTTATTTGTTCTTGTTCACTTCTGCCATCTAACCTATTATGATCTAAAAACTCTTGTTTAATCAAAGTAACAAAACCATCAATATTAAAATGTGTTTTAGCTGCCTGATGTTGTTCTGGATTTTGAACTTTCCACGACTGGAAATAATCAAAAACCAAACCATCCAAAGTATGTTCAAAGTAATCTAACATGTTTTGTGAATTACTAAAATCTAACATTAATGCTGCATGTACGCAGCCTTTTTCCCATCTCTCAATCGTTCTTTCCCAATCTTGTGGATCTACATTATCTAAATTTAATATATTACCAGCTATATTAATTTGTTCTAACCCTCTCAAATATGGAATCCTATTTTTTCTAGGTTTTATCATACTTTCTTCCATATAGTCTACTTTTGCTTTTTCATTATATTGTTCATTTGTTGGTCTTAAAAATTGTTGATCGGTTCTGCTTGCGTGTCCTGGATTTTCTACTCCTGATGTACTATTTTCTTCTGCTGGATTACATTCTGCTTTCAATTCTAATAAATTATTATATTCTTTTGATCCTAAAATGTGTTCTACTCCTATTTCTAAGATTAAAATTTTCATTTCTTCGTCTGAAATTTTATGTAGTCCTAAATCATATGTCTTATATTTTTCCAAATATTGTTCTTCATCTAAATGATCAATATCTTCTATAAGTTTATCTACAATATGATCAAAATTTTGTTCAACTAATTTAATATCTAAATTATCAAAAGTCATATGTATACTCTCATTTTCAATTTCACTCTCATCCTCTTCTATTTTTTCTAGTTGCTTATAATTACTAAACCTAATTGTTGCTTGACTTGTACTAGTTTCATATATTTGTACTTTATCTGATTGTCTATTTGGTGCTACTTGTAAATTAGGCAATGTCCACTGAGTTCCTTCTAAAAAGCTATTATCTACGGGTTTTGCTTCTATCATATTTACATGTTTACTGCCAAATGTTTGAACTAAATTTTGAAACTCTAAATTAAACTTATGATTATATCTATCAGACACTTTACCTATATACATTAAGCTAATACACAAATTTTTATACTCTCCTTTCATATTATAATTTTTTGTTCTTATGCTCACTTTAATATATTGACTAAATTCATTAATCGTCATAACATAATTTGGAATACAACCTATAACTGCTAAGTTTGAACTTAAGTCTACTTCAGCTGTTGCTATTGCTGCTTGTTGGTGATTATCCCATCTATCATCATATATGTATACTAAAGCTTTTGTACCTACTTATGCTCTGGTTAATCCTGCTGTTCCAATTAATATTGTTCCTATATGAATCTGACTAAAATGTGATTTTCTTAAATGAGTAACTGCTTCTTTACTAATTAGATTATGACTTCTTTATCAATACAGCTAACTTCATGTTGATTGATGCTGCTTACAATTCTGCTTCTGTTTTCAAATAAACCTAATTGATACAAGTTATATTTATTTTTCTGTGTTCTCTCAAAACCTCTTCGAATAAATTCTTGTGCTTCTTCTTCATTTGGATAAATATCTTCCGCTCTAACTACTTCTTTTCCTTTTTTCCTAAAGAGTTCCAGTTTCTATTATCAAAAGGATTTAGCTTAGGTCTTCTATTATTATTTGCACTCAAAGTTAAATTTTCTAATTTATCTAGCAAGGATGGTGGAAGTGATGAAGATGCGTTATGTAGAACTTGGTTTATTTCTGCTATTTGTTCTTCAACTTGATCTAATTTTTCAGCTAAACTTAAAACTAATTGGATAATCAAATTATTTTGCCTAATGAGAATATTACTACTGGATACTTGTGTTGAAAAATCTGTTAATCCTACTGGTTCTTTATCTAATTTACTAATTTCTTTCAAAGCTTGAATATATTTTCTGCTAGTTCTAGAATCTGTCATTAAACTAATAATTTATCTATTTTATTATGCAACTTATTTACTTGTTCACTTAACTCTTTTTGTACTAATTGAATTTTTTGAACTTCTGATTTTAGCTGTTCAACTATTTCTAATGATCTAAGTTCTACTTGCTTCGGCTTACTATCTATAAGATCAACAAGCTCTTTTATCTCTCTTTTGCTAGGAAACCTTTGAATATTTCTATTATTATCTTCTAACTGAGATGTAATATAGTCTAAATTTTGTCTAATTATTTTTATGGAGTTTTTCTGGAAATGTTCTAACAATTGGTTTAACAAATGATTATGCTTATTATTTTCTAATTTTATATTTTCTGCTTGACTAATAATAAGATCTACAATAGTATTGGCTTGTGAATTTTCTTCACTGTGCAAAATATGATTATGCTTTCTTGATGGAAAATAACAAACTAAACTATTTTAGTCTGAAGTTATTTTTCTTTTTTGAGGTTCACTAATTTTTAAATTAAGATAATCTATCATAAACTACAGTCTACCTTTCTCTAGGGTTACGGCTAACTGGTTTCTTAAAAACTCTCTTTCTTCTCTCAATGTCTCTAAAACTTGATTTGTTGTTCTTTTTGCTTCTAAAACTTTATGTTGTAATTCTGTGTTATTATATTTACGAATAAATGAAGGATGTTCAAGATATCCAAGATAAAACTTTTGCTTCTTCAAAGTACTAATAATTCTTTTGGATATATATGCTAATCTTCCCTTTATGCTAGTTATAGTTGGATGTCTGGGACAATAAATACCTGGTAATTGTGGTTGACAGGGTCTACAGGGACAATAATATCTGTTGTTCATATACAATAAACAAATATGATATCAGTTGTATCTACGACTTCTATCCTCAAGGTACTTTACTATTATAATTATATTATTAAAATGTTAAACTAGGCTCTGATACCAAATTCGCAACGCATGCTCGGTTAAATAGTCGGATGACCATTATAACAATTAGACATAGAACCTTGCACATGGAACTCGACATGTTTCAGCATGACGGCCACTCACAGTACAAGTATAAGGCCTTAACGGCTGAACTCAGAGGTACGAAGAACTCAGAGGTACCCTGGTTGATGTCCAATTATTTGTATGGCAAACATTCAACTATAACAGAGTGCTCGAACAAAGTATGATCGTCAGTTTAGCAGGTTAATAATATAACCACAATAGTGTTTCCCTGTTTTGGACTAGAAGTCTAATTAAACAAACACACTAAAGAAGGAAAAGAAAACTTACTTAAGACTTGGAGATTGCTTGAATATGTATACTTGAACTTTTATTGATATATGGAATGTTTACAGAGATGGTTGTTTACAAGAAAGTGATTACAAAGAAGTGTTTACAAGGATGCTATGAAGGCTACGAATGCTTGAGTGTATGGTGTTTTCAGATATTGAGATGTGTGTGGTATTCTGGTGTCTTCTGTATGGGAGGAAAGGCTCCCTTATATACAAAAGCTGATTCCTAAACAACAAAATAATTTTTCAATATTTACAACTTTTTGATAGTGACAACACACTGTTTCTGAAAGCTGTCAGCACTGTTTCTGAAAGCTGCTGAAGGCCACATGAATCCATATTGTCTTGGTTGCTGCAAAGTTTGCCACCTTATCTTTGGCATGCAAAATTTTTCTGAAAATGTCATCTTCATTGCTGAGCAATCTTGTATGGATGTATGAAGGGCATGATTGGCATTTTTGCTAAGTTTTGTCCTGATGATTAA
Organism: Malus fusca; assembly: GCA_035220775.1. NCBI lineage: Eukaryota > Viridiplantae > Streptophyta > Magnoliopsida > Rosales > Rosaceae > Malus > Malus fusca. The sequence continues at coordinate 14,687,536 of CM069066.1, read as the reverse complement.
AGTGAAACTTTTGAGGGTGTTTTGGTTAGTTTTCCATAAAAAAAATTAGACACAAAAGCTCTTATAACAAAAAATAAAATAAAAATAAAATAAAATCCAAAACTAGCCAAAAATAATAAAAATAAATTCGCAGGGTAATTTTTGTATAAACATAAATAGAAAAAGAGGAAATTAAAAAAATTACTAGAAGTAATTTTCTTCCCACGTTGCAAACTTGTGGTTCTAGTTTCGTAAAACTGCTGCAGAAGCATAATTGTCACTCCACTCGCATTAATTCATCACAGACTTTATCCTATGATCTTTAGTACTGGTTTGGTATTAAGGTACTGTTATAAAAAGTGGGTATAAAAGAAAGCTGAGCTAAAAAAAATGTTTGGTAAACACTTAAAAACAGTTTATTTTCACAGTTTTTGGTGAAAAAAAGCTGAAAACGTAAAACAGCAAAAATAAACTTATTCTCACAGCACATCAGAATCAGTTTTTTTTCAAAGCACATTAATACCAAACTAGCCCTTAGATCACTGAACAAAAGTCGAAAGTACAAAGTTGGAGGCAAAGATCAATCTCAAGGCCCTCCACTTTCCTCTTCCCCTCCCTAGATTATTTCATTTATGTAATAATTTCTATAAAATTTATAGACTTGTTTACATAAATGTGGTGGTGGTGTCAAATACGCTCTTGACTTCTGTACTTGAGTGATCACTGCCGATGAAGGAACGCATCTCAACCTTGGGTCCTAGAACCTGAAGACGAGGTTGCTAGATCACTACGAAGTTTAATAATTGGTTTGTCTTTCATCTGTGCCGACCACGAGGTAACCTGGTAACACCTCAATTTGTCGAAAAGCTAATGAGATGACCTCGTTAGGCGAAAGAGCTAAAAACTCTCCGTCGACTGAGATTTCGATAGATAACCAAATGACCAGAAGCAGTGTTGTTACTCCAAACTGAAGATGCTCCTAAATTGCTTGATTGTTTGGTTCCAATGTTGTTAATCCAAACTGAAGATGTCGCTGATCGTCAATACAATGTTGTTAATCCAAATAAAAGATGTGTTGACAAAAAGGGTTAGGATAATTAGTAATCTCTCAGGCTATGAGAAAGTGTAATACCCCGTATGTTAATATATATATATATATATATATATATATATTTACGTGTGCATAATTATTTTTATTTTAAATGTAATGATTTTATTGGTTTTCTTTTATATACTATGTGTACAAAAACTCATATTTTTGGCATGTAAGTTAGTAGGGATTCTTTCACTACAAAAAAAATATTTTTAAGCCTAGCTCATGAATAGTTCTTATTCGTGTGTCGGGACGTGATAGAAAGGTTCGCATAGAGCAAGGTTTTGAGCAGAACGTTTGTTTGTTGAGCTGAGTTGAAGGTCTTTCTCCACGTTGCCAATGCTTATGTATTTATAGTATAAATTTCTTGGTGCCCACACCTGTCGAAACTCCATCACCAAGCCTCGCCGTCGACTCAAACTAGGATTACGAACCTAGTCCTTTTATACAATTAATTCAAACTCCATCCAGAAGCCAATCCTGATTCTCAAGCACTTGCAAGATAATTGCCAATAACCAATTAAATAATAATATAATTATCAAAACCAAAATAATATCTAAAAAAGGTTATTGAACATCATCTTGACCTTCTATTAATCCGATTGCTCCAAACCTATGGGTCGAGTGCAAAATCAGGTATAAACAATAGTTTTTTTAATAAAGAATAAATAGTATTTTCAATTCGGCTAAATTGTAATAATAGTCCATAAATTGTACTCCTAGTTTAATTTTCATGACCTCAAATTATAGGTGCTCTAGTCCACGAATTTTTTCACAAGTTGTCATTTTCATTAACTTCACCAACTTTTTTTTTCTTAAGTTGGGAAGCAAAGTAAAAATTTCATCCAAAAATAACCAAAGTTAAAAGAAGTTGAATTGGCTTTATCTCGAGCCCAAGTCGTGTAAAATATTTGGGTTATTCATCAAAAAATAAAAAGGGGTGTGCTATCCACATACCCATTTTTACTTCTCCCACACCCCTAGTTAATTTCTGTCCGTTGATCTTCTTCAATTTATCCGATCCGACGGCTAAAAATTAAAAAGATGTGAGAGAAGTAAAAAGGGTGTGTGGATATCACATCCTAATAAAAAAGTAAGGTTCAATCAACTTTGGGCCTTATCAGGCCCATCATACATTCACCAACGCACATATATACCATGTGCGCGCGCCCCCGCCCCTGATTTTAATCTAAAAAATCCAACGGCTCAGATCCCCTTATCATCATTTCCTTCTCCAACTAACTTTCACAACGTCGTCGTCTCCGTCCTCCCTCTCTCTGCAACATTTCGCGCAAAATTTCCCATGTCCCGCTTACAATCCCTAACTCGATCCACACCGTTCATCCACCAACGCCTCCCAATCCGCCACCTTTCCGCCTCACCACAACCGTCGTCGCCGTCGCCGCTCTCTCTGATCGGTGCCTCGAACTTCGAGTCAAACCCTCCCCAAAACCCCTTCGATGGCTCGTTCCTCAAATGGATCTCCGGCTTCGCAGTGGGCTCGGGAGTAGGGCTTCTCTACTGGTCCTCCCCCGATTCCGATTTCTTCAAAACGTCGTCGTTCGCTGACTGGTCAACGGCGGAGTTGGGATTGGCGGTTGAGGATCGGCCGTCGCGGTCATTGTTTCGGAAGTTGTCGTTGCCCGAAGTTGCCCCTGGGTTCATCTTCGGAGGTAAGTGAAGTGGCTTCTGATTATTTCGAACATTTCAATTTTGTTATTAATCTTTTAATAATTCTTTTAGGGTTTAGGGGTATTCAATTAGGATTTTCAGTGATTCTCTTAAATTCAACCTGTATTCAATCAGGATTTTAAGACAGAGTATTAAAATCGTTATGAATCCGGTGTATTCAATTAGAATTTTGAAGAAGTTTATAACATTCTAGGTGTATTCAATTAGAAATTGATTTTAAAGAATTTGATAAAGTTGAGGAATTAGAGGGAATTGGAGAAATTTTGCAGTGTATTTTAAGCATTCACAAATCTCACCTCTTCCTATGACATTTTGAGGGAATTGAATCAAAATTTTATATGGAATCTCTACAAATCAATTAAACTCTACAAAAATCCATGGATTTATAAATCCATTAAAATCTCTCAAATTCCCAGTTGAATACACCCCTTAATTTGTTTAATTGGGTTATTGCAGATGCTTATAGGAGTAAGGTTTTCTTCAACTATGAGAAACGCTTAAGGTTGCGGAGTCCGCCGGAGAAGGTACTCAGTATTAATTTGGTATTACAACATAATTAATTACTGATTATCTGTTGGTTCATTTTTTATATTAGCCTAATTTGGAATTTTTATCATTGCACAGTAAATTTTTTTAATTTATTTTTTGGTTTGTTTTTGTCAAACGATAGATTTGTATCAATTTTGTTAGATTAGATGTTAAATTAGCCACCGACGGGGTTTGAATCCACGTTGTCGCAATGGCTCAACACCTTTCCACCACTGTAGTAAATGGCAACTTGCCATTGCACAGTAAGTTAAGCAAGTCTAGAAAATAAGTGATAGTATCGAAGGAGTTTCGAGAGGAAGGTGAAAACAAAAATGTAAGTTTAATTGATAATGTTGGATGGCGTAGATGTCATGGCTTGGGGATACTGACCGCCATAGGAATTATCACGTTTAGTTGTATCCTTGTGTTGTAGCATCTCTCTGTCTCTCTGTTTTTCCAAAACTGTTATCTTTCTCCTTGAAACAATAATGTGCTTGAAAACTTAAGTTAAACTTTTCTTAAGGAGAATTATCTCAGGATATAATTTCCTGTTGACGGATGACCTTTGTTTTATTACTTGAAGGTTTTTGAGTACTTTGCGTCTTCTAGTACACCAGATGGAGAGTTACTTATGAGACCGGGAGATCTTATGAGGGCAATTGTTCCCGTCTTCCCTCCATCTGAGTCCAACCTTGTTAGAGATGGATATTTGAGAGGGGAAAGGAATCCTGGTGATTTGCGCTGTTCTCCTTCTGAATTTTTCATGCTTTTTGATGTAAACAATGACGGACATATTTCTTTTAAAGAGTGAGTTTGTACTTTTACAGGTTATGAGGTAAACAATGTTGGATCTTTTTTCTCCCTCTAACAATGATCTTTGTCACAGGTATATTTTCTTTGTAACGCTACTAAGCATCCCAGAATCAAGTTTCTCTGTTGCTTTTAAAATGTTTGACCTCGATGAGAGTGGGTTAGTACTCGTACAAATTTCAAGCTAATTTTCCTAATTGTCCTTCCTTATTTCCACTATGGTTGTGAATCTGATCCGACTATATATTGATACGTAGACAAATTGACAAGGAAGAGTTCAAGAAAGTGATGGCTTTGATGCGAGCCTGCAATAGACAGGGAGCTTACCACAGGGATGGACTTCGAACTGGGCTAAAAGTCAATGGTTCTGTAGAAGATGGAGGACTTGTGGAGTACTTTTTCGGTAATGATGGGAAGGATTCCCTTGAAATTGATAAATTTGTCAAATTTTTGAGAGATTTACAGGATGAAGTAAGTTGCCGATCCTTTTCATTCCCTTGAATTTTATAATATTTGATTTGTGTTGAACTTTCCTAGATGGTACTTTATTGCATAAAATTGGCATTATACTTTGAGACATGACAGACCTAATATAAGTTTTCTGGTGTGCATTTGTTTTCCAAATTTGGGTAAAACAATTTACAAAGAGAAAGGGGGGCTTACTGAGTAAATTACGGGGACTAAATAGGAGCACCCAAATTATATTTGTAAGGGCTAATATACATCTAGAAGAATATAAATGGAGTTCTTCCAGTCTATAGGGTTTCTTGTTTGATTCTTCGGCCTGACCTTATATTTGTAAGGGCTAATATTCATAGTCGTACTCATTTGGTTGATGATGCTACCCTGTTTTATAATAAAAAATGTAAACTTTTAGTGAGGAGTGCAGAGGCAGATAGTTGAATATCATTTTCAATTCAGTCAAACCACAATGCACGCTTGATTACGGAATGCTTGGAATGTATTTTCCCTCAGAAACTTGTTCTTATTTTCACGCTGTATCGGACTTTTTAAATGCCTTTGTAGATGGTGAGGTTGGAGTTTTCCCACTATGATTATAAATTACGGGGAACCATATTGGCAAAGGACTTTGCTTTGTCCATGGTTGCTTCTGCCGACACGAGTCATGTAAGCAATTTGCTTGATCGGGTTGAGGAATTGAGCAATAAACCACATCTTAGAGATGTGCGCATCACATTTGAGGAGTTCAAAAACTTGGCCGAGCTTCGTAAAAAACTGCAGCCTTTTTCTTTGGCCCTTTTCAGCTATGGCAAAGCCAATGGCATGCTAACACGAGAAGATTTCCAACGTGCTGCTTCCCATGTAAGATGCTGATCTTTGTTCGTTTCTCTAATTTCCATAGCAACAGATGAAATCCAAATTATGTATTGTAATATTGTTGATTGAATGATGCGTACAATTTCAGGTATGCGGTGTCTCTCTCACTGATAATGTAGTGGAAATCGTATTCCAATTGTTCGATTTTAACCAAGATGGAAATTTAAGCTTAGATGAGTTTGTTAGAGTTTTACAGCGACGGGGAATGGACGTTGCTCAAGAGGTGGAGACAGGAATCATGATTCATGACTCGTAAACCTGGCTGCCTGGAACTGTCGGTAGGATGATACCAGTTTGATAGCTCAAGGGGGCCCAATCCCTCTTGTAATTCGTAAAGCATATACTGTAAGGGTGCGTTTGTTGCGCCGGACTGTCTCGGACTGGACTAGCTGCAGGGACTAAGCTGAACTGGCTTAGACTGGACTAAGCTGGACTAACTTAGTGAAGCGTTTGGTGCAGTCTCGGACTAAGAAGCAGGATAATAAAAAAAGAACTGTTCACCAGATTTGTGTTTGCTTAGAGTAGGACTACAAATTTTTGTCATTGTGTAATAGAGTAATCCTAGAAACATAATTGGAAAAGGAAAGAAAGTGTACTTTCCTATTTCATATAGAACAAGAAAGAAAGTGTACTTTCTTACTCCATAAAAAATAGAAATAATTTACTTTCCTATTTCCATATAGAATAGGAAACTTAATAAAAAAAAATAGGCATGTAAACCACACCTTATACTTATAAATAGGGTGCGGCAAGGCTAGTGAAAGAAGAGAAAGCCAGAGACAGCCGAGAGGAAAAGAGAGGGATTAATTCTAAGGTTTGCAAAAGTACTGTAACTCTATTATTAATCAAAGAAGTCGTTTCTCTACCTAGAGAAATCACAACTGGACGTAGGCAAAAGTTCTGCCGAACCAATATAAATCATGTGTGTTTCTAGTTATTCTCTATTTTGCTAAGTTTAGTTTGTTGCCAGATACATAAAAGAACAAAATCTAGAGGAGAGTCAGAATTATAAAACACAAAAAAAATATTCAAACTCTATTATAGTCCAAAACGCACCCCAATTCCTCCACCGTAACCTCAAAATACCTCTTATTTCATTCCAACCAAACAATCCACATAGAAACCAATACCCCACAATGCCGAATGATAATCACATTACGTTGGCCCCAGTACCCAATTGACCTTCACTAGCAAGGAACAAGATTTTCTAAGTTAAACCTAAACCACCCCCAACAGTTTCATCAGTCTAACCCAAATTTGTGCTGTAACAGGATCATCACTCTCCTATTTAGGCAGAGCTTTATATTAGGATTCAGAATCCAAGCATCTTATGATTTCCCATTTTTTGAATTCAATAGCTCAGTTCACTTAAGAAACAACATTCTGGCAAGGGCACTTGTGGGTTTAACTCATTTTCGATTTCCAACAAGAATTCGTCATACACAAAGCAGCTTGAAGCATCAAATTACACTTGTGGGTTTAGCTCATTTTCGAATTCCAACAAGAATTAACAATACACAAAGCTTAAAGCATCAATTGCACTTGTGGGTTTAACTCATTTTCGACTTCCGACAAGAATTAACAATACACAAAGCTTAAAGCATCAACTTGCACTTCTGGGTTTAACCCATGTTCGATTTCAGACAAGAATTCACCATACACAAAGCTTAAATCATAAAGTGAACTTGTGGGTTTAACTCATTTTCGACAATTAACCCATTAAACCAAAAGCATAACGCATCAAAATTCATTCTTAAACCACCATTCAAATCCCTAAGTCTCAGATACAGAAAACACACATACTTGAGGGAAGCCTGGTGAACCGGGAGAGAAGACGACGAAGAAGAGGAGGAGGAAGGATCCATGGGTGACATCTCGAGCACGGCCCGATCGTTGTCGACGACGGGGCGGTACTTGTGACCCCTCTGGCCACGGAACTCGTCTTCCGCACCGGCTTCGACGGGACGCTGAGATGAGGACGAAGGGAAGGCAGCGATGAGGACGAAGGACGAAGGGAAGGCAGCGATGAGGACGAAGGGAAGATCTCTCTCGGTTTGCTCTGGCTTACGAGTCCGCCCAATTTTGGGGTTCCTCGCGAAGAACGGCTAAGGAGGTCGTTAGTCCACGCGAGTCCGGGTTAAGCTCATTAAAGCTAATCCGGATGCACACCAAACACATGACTATAGTCTAGTCCAATCCAAGCCTTGCTAATCCTGTCAAACAAACGTGCCCTAAGTAGCTAAGATTAACTCATAGCTCTAACGGCGACAAGCATCAACTATTGTTGTGCTTTTTTTGATAGAAACTTGTTTCTCACATGTTGTGTACACCTCTATCTCTCTAATCATGTTAAGTGCAAGTTATTTCCGCAACCCTGGCCCCTGTTTAATGTAAAGTTCCAAGTTCCATTTTTGTGTAACGTGTATTTAGAGATAATACTTCCTTTGTTGTGTAGCTTGCTTGCTGTTCCACAAAAGAAACTGAAAAGTTGTGAATTTTTGTTATGATTCAGACACAGATTGCTTCTATTAATGTCGTTTTGTTTGATTTTTAAGAATGCTATGAACGTTGCGTTTCGTTTAAACCAATTATTGCAAACTCTCGATTCTATTCTAGACCCTACTCTAGATCTACATGTGGAGAAATTCTTGGGTCCGGTAGAATAAACTCTCGATTTTATTATTATCACTTCAAAATAATCGTCAACAAACCAAGCATTGTAGACATTTTAGTTAAATTGCGAGGGACTTATAAGTGAGTTGATTGATGTTCTGTTTTACATCCAAGGTTAGAGTTGGATCCCCACTTATAAATAAAAGAGGAAAGTTTCTAAAAAGAAAAGAAAGGGAAATGTGCACGTGGGGATTGAATGTGAACCGACTCTTTCTTGTACTGGAAATTGAATATGCTCTGGAACTGGAACACAACTGGGAGGGAGGCTATTAGTATTACTGACTCTTTAAAATGAATTACAGGTGGATAATTGAATGTTTGTCCCTTAGCTCCAACAGCCAAGCTCGCTCAGACGCGTGGGATATACACCATTTTCTCTCAACCACATAAATTTCATTCGATTAGAATGGAAACGTTTACATCAAAGGTCAAAGTATTAAACAACTACTCTAGCTCAACACAATCCCATCTATGAAGGCCACCCCCCTCGAAACAAAAGGACCCACCAGGTGTGTTGCCTGCCTTATTACAAACACGTGGAGCAAACAAAATTTCTACTAGCCTCATTTGCTTTTGCAAACTCTGTACGTCAAATAAGAGACTTTCAAGCGAAGCATCAGGTTGAATAGCACCGTTTATCATGCCCACACCACATTTAGAATCTAATTCCACCTGAACTTCTAAAAAAATTTCTCTCCGCAAACCAAAAGAGCTGCCTTTACCGCTTCAGCCTCTGCCATTATACTTGATTTGCATAGAAAGTTACTAAAGCCACCAACTCCTTCGAAGATGCCTGCAAAATTCCTAGCCACCCATCCAAACAAAAATGCTATTTTTACCATCTAATTGTACCATTTTTTTTTTGCCACTTAGTACTACGGTCTAATGGTATTTCCTATGATGCACAGACACGGACACGGATACGAGGATACGACACGATACACACGAGGATACGTCAAATTTCTAAAAACAAGGACACGATACGTTTGGGATACGGTAATTAAAAATATAAATAAATAAATAAATAAATATATCTAAAACATTATAAAATAATCATTCAAATTTACACAAAATACAATAATATATTATAATATACAGAAAAGCAACTTCATCAGATTCGAATGGATTATGGGGAAGTGGAATGGGTATTATAATATATTATTGTGGGTAGTGGTATGTATATAATATTAGTTTCAAGAAAAGCAAAAGACTTTTTATAATCAGATTAAGTTTTACTTTTAGTTTCAGACTTTCAGTTTCACTTTCTTTCAGAGATGGGTCTTGTGATGTCCTCGGGGAATCAAAGATGGGTTTTAGTTTCAGTTTCAGAGATGGGTTTCGATTTCACAGTTTCAATATCAACAAAGTGAAAACAAAAGCTCACCAGTCACCACTCACAAGGGACAGAGACGAAGGAGACGAAGGAGACGACGGAGCAGTTGTAGACGGAGAAGATGGAGACGACGGCGCAGTTGCAGATGGCGACGACGGAACGGTTGCAGATGACGGTCTGATTCGTGAAAGTCTCCCAACCCAAGCAGAGTGATTTCTGAGGTTCTAGATGTAAATCCGATTTTTTTTTCTCCTGATTATCCTCCGATTTTAGAGTGATTTCAGTTAGCTAACTTCGATCAATCACGATTCTGTGCGGATTTATTGTGATTATTTTTTATTTTTCTTCTGATTATCCTCCTATTTTAGTTTCGAATGTATCCGAAAAGTAGGATACTTGTATCTGGACAATACAATACGCGTATCTTCTCAGTCCTACACGTATCCCTTCACTCCTAAACGTATCCCTTCACTCCGATACGTATCGGACGCGTATCCACGAGTATCCTCAGCGTATCCGTATCCTCCGCGTGTCCGATACGGGATACGGGGGCTTTCTCCCGTGTCCATGCATCGTAGGGTATTTCTCTTCACTTGTAAGTGAGAGGTCTTAGGTTCAATTCTCGCTAGAGGTGAATTTGAACCACATTATTGATAGCCAATTGTGACACTAAGGTATGGTTTGGCATTGAGGTGCTTAAAAAAAAAGCTTCTTATTTTCAAAGTTTTTATGTTGAAGGTGTTTGGTAAATTAAAAATAAAAGGGATTATTTTGGAAGCTGCTGTGAGAATAAGCTGAAAACACCAGAAAAGCTGAAGTAACTAAAATGCTGCTTTGGAAAACTGGCTTTTTTTTCAAAGCACGCGGAGTTACAGTGCTCCTTTAATGAAACTTTCTAAAGTCCAATAACACCCTCAAACCAGAAACGGTGCTCCTTTGTCGATCTCCACAAAACCCAGAAACCCACCAGAAACGGCTTTGCCAATTTGAAATAGAAATGGAAACACAGAAACCCAGAAACCCACTAGACTACCACAGCCAAAACCGATAATTGCAAAAAAAAAAGAGCATACAACTCTCATTTTCCTCTGTTACTTCAAGAATCTGCAAACAAAAAGAACAACAACAATTCAATTTCTCCTCCTTCAAAGTTTACAACTTTGAATTTGTTTCAAATCAGAAAAAAGAAAATGAGGAGGAGGTGGAAGAGATAACCTTGAGTCGCTGCGCAACCTTGAGTCGCTGCTTGAGGAAGGAAGAGAGGTTGGACTGGAGATAGCGAGAAGAAGAGGATTGAGTCGCTGCCTCCGTTATCCATCTTCAATTTCTCCTTCTTCAAAGTTTACAACTTGGAGACAGCGAGACGAAGAGAGGCTGGACTGGAGACAGCGAGAAGCGAAGCAAGGCTGGACTTGAGTCGCTGCCTCCGTTATCCATCGCCCGCAGAGGATTGGAGGGGCGAAGCAAAGCGGTCTTGCTTCGATGGAGAGAAGGTAGGAGAGAGGAGAGTAGTGAAAAGGGGCGGAGATGGAGGAGGAGGAGGCGGTGGCGGTGAGGAAGGTTCTTGATTTTTTAGGGTTTTGGATTAGGGATTTCACGGCCACACAATTGGTGGTGTTGTCGTTGTCTTCCGTGTGTGTACGCGGAGGAGGAAGAAGAAAGTGAAAACAATGAAAGGGAGAGGAGGGTGTGAAACTGAGTGAAAATCCTCACATAAAAATAGTAATATTAAATAAAATATCATAATAATAATAATATAGTATTATACATTTTTTGGTCATTTCACACAGTCACAATTGTTTTACATAAAAGTTTACCAAACACTATTATACTGCTTTTTTTTTCTTTTCCAAAAGCACTTTTACAAAAAAGTTTACCAAACACTCAGTTACTTTATTTCACAGCTGCTTATTCTCACAGCACAGCTAGGGATGGGCAAATACCCATCGGTTATGGATAACCGCGGTTACTCGTCCATTTAAATTTCACGGTTACGGTTATGGGTAACCGTTTACCCGCGAAATTTAAATGGGCAGTTATGGGTATTAACTGCGGTTATAAATGGGTAACCATTTACCCATTTATTTTATATATGTAAAATTAACACAAACCATGTTCCCTATCGGACAAAACTTAGATCAATGCTATTGACTATAGTGCATGATTTCTATAGCTAATATAATATAGTTTTCCTTAACCACTTTAAATTTCATGGTCCATTATATGTATTATGTTAATATTTTACATTCCGAGTTAAATAACCCAAGAATACTGTCTTTTAACAGTTTTCGTAACCCAAGAATACTTAGCAAATTTTATATTACCTTCATTGCTAATAGTTAAAAATATCGTCTGTAAACTATTATTTCAATTATTGGAATGGTATATGGACTTAAAAAATTAAAATGCGGAAATGTATGATGAATGTACCTATAACGGTGTTTAATTGTTGGAAAAACAAAATTATGACAAATTTTTCTTTTTTTAATTTTCAAGTTGTTAAAAAAACATGTAGACTGGTGAAAAAAGAGTAAATGGTAAAAAAGAAAGGATAAACGGGTTTACAAATGATAAATGGGTAAACGGGTACTAAACGGTTACGGTTAAATGGGTACACGGTTATGGGTATGGTTAATCGTTTATAAACGGTTATGGGTATGGATATAACCGTTTAGACAATTACTCAACGGGTAAACGGTTATGCGGGTATGAGAATAAACGGTTATGGATAAATAACCGCGGTTACCCGCTCGCCATAACCGTTGCCCATCCCTAAGCACAGTAGAAGCAACTTTTTTTCAAAGCACAATAATACCAAACCAGCCCTAAGCCCACCCCTCCTCTTTAGTGTAGATAATATCATTTGTTCAAAAAACAAATTGTACTATTTTTCTAATAGAGACGGAACCCAGATGTATTGGTGGAGCCCACTTCTATTAGAGAGATAATACAATTGATGGTACAACCATCAACTAGGGTTAGATGCCTCAACCTGAACTGGATGTCGCATCTTATTTTCTCTTTGCATAAATTGATCAAAACAAGACTGGAAAATCGTAGTTTGGATTGAGTGAAAAATTGGATTTTGAACATTTTCTTGCTTAAATTGCGCAAAACAAAATTGTATTGACTGAATAACGACTTTATACACTGATGTTATGAGCATGATTGATATTATTTAATTTGTATAAAAAAATTTGATGTTGTCTGATAACGATCACTTAAGTGCCTGGACTGATGACTAGTTGAGTGACTCTTGCCAAAATTACTAGCTTTGTGTAGGTGGTGATAATGCGCAGAAAAACTTACCAAAGAACAAGTGGTGGCGGGGAAAAGGAAAAACGGCGGTTAACAACACGCGCGCTCCTGGAAGGTGGGAACGACCTTACTGCTTTGGAACGTTGACATTGCTTTCGAGAAACCCTAGGAGAGCGAAATTGCCTTTCCAGGAGGAAACGATGTGTCGTATCATTTGGAATTTCTTCTGCAGCCAGAGACAGACGCCATTGATGTCCACTATTTCTCTCTCCCAACAATTCCAGAGCCCAATCATTAAAATTCAAACGAATTCTGATTTGTTTCTTCTTTCTCTCTGGATTTAGCATCCACCAGTTGCTGATTTGGAGCTTTTAGAACAGCAGCCAGGTTTTAATTAGTGACATTTTTCTTATATTTTCTTCTTCTTTTTATGTGGTTAATTTCTGGAATTAGAAATTGGGGTCTGGGAGTTTAATTTATGGAATTTTGATTGGGAATTTCTGTGTGAAATTTAGTAAAGCTTCAATTTTTGGTATTTTTTTAATATATTTTTCTCTGTAATTTGTTACAGTTGGTTTTGGTGTGTTGGGATTTATCAGATACAAAAGTATTGATTTTGTTATTTAATTACTGTGGAAATTAGTATATGTTCCTTGTTTTATGTGTTGGTGAAAGGGTTTTTACTTTATGGTAAGGTAAAATTCAGGGACAATGATTGTCTGCCCTCCTTGTTTCCGTGTCCTTCCATGCCATTCTGTTTGTGTGGTTACGGTTAAGCCACGTCAACATTTTATATTACTATTCATTATTATCTTATTATCTCTATAAAAAAATAATATAAAATGTTGACGTGGCTTAACCGTGACCATACAAAACAGGAGGGCACGAGAACAAGGAGGGCAGACAATCCTTGTCCAAAATTCAGAGCTTTGTAAAAGCTCTGTTTTGGGGCTTTTATTTTTGGGAGTTTTAACAAAACACTCCTGCAACTGATCATTTTTAACAAAAAACCATATTTTTACCTTTAACTGAAACTATTCACTATACCTTTATAAATGATTTCGTTAAAAGAGAAGTTTTTTTGGATTTTTCGTTAGTTTTCCTTTTATTTTTTGAGTTTTGTGAATTGTTATTGGAATATCAAATGGGGAAGCCAATTGGGAAGAAGAAAGATCATGAGGTTCAGAAGCCAGGTAATGCTGGCAGTAAGCACAACAAGTCCTCGGATCAAAACTCGAAAGCCTTTGATGAAGACATTGCAATCTTCATCAAAATGTCCCATGAACTCAAAGAAGAAGGTAACAAGCTCTATCAGAGGCACGATCATGAAGGCGCGATGTTGAAGTATGAAAATGCCCTCAAACTCCTTCCACATAATCATTTTAAAGTTGCTCATTTGCATAGCAGCATGGCTGCGTGTTATATACAAATGGGTATTGGGGAATATCCTCGAGCTATCAACGAATGTAATTTAGCATTAGCGGTATCGCCAAAGTACAGTAAAGCGTTGTTAAAAAGAGCGTTTTGTTATGAAGCTTTGAATAGGTTGGATTTGGCATTGAGAGATGTTAATTCTGTGCTGAATATGGAACTGAATAATCTTAGTGCGTTGGAGATTCTAGCTAGCGTGAAGAGGGTGATGAATGAAAAAGGTATTGTTTTTTATGAGAAAGAGATTGGTATTGCTAATGTACAGCAGCCTGCTGTTGCTCGTTTTCGTAAGGTGGTGAAAGAGAAGTTAAAGAAGAATGGTAAGAAAATTGAGCAGAATATGAAGGATAAGGTTGTTGTGGAAGAGAAGGTGAGTGCTGATAAGGATAAAGAAGTGGTTATGAAGATCGTTGGGGAAGATAAAGTGGTTATGAGGCATGTTGAAGAAGAGAAACTGGTTACGAAACATGTTGAGGAAGAAAAAGTAGTTGCAAAGCCAGTCAAGCTGGTGTTTGGATAGGACATTAGGTAGGCTCCATTACCAGCGAATTGTAGCATGCCTTTGGCGAGGGCGATAGTTAGGGATCAATTTCCTAGCTTAAAGGGTGTTCTTGTGAAGTATAAAGATCAAGAGGGTGATTTGGTTACAATCACTACTACATATAAGTTGTGGATAGCTGAATCATCAAGTGATATGCACGGCCCACTTAGATTATTCATAGCAGAAGTCAGTCCTGATCAAGAACCAATTTACGAGGGATTGAGTGATGAGGAGGTGACTCAGGTGAGTACGGACAACAGAAAACCAAATCGTATTGTAGAGAATAGGGATAATGAAAAAGATAAAGAAGTGGAAAAACGGTATGCATATGTCGAGGATTGGGTTATCCAGTTTGCACGATTGTTCAAGAACCATATTGGGTTTGATTCTGATTCGTACTTGGGATCTTCATGAGCTTGGTGTGAAGATATACTCAGAGGCAATGGAGGACGCTGTAACCCTTGATGACGCTCAAGAACTTTTTGACATTGCTGCAGATAAGTTCCAAGAAATGGTGGCTTTGACATTGTTTAATTGGGGAAATGTCCACATGTCTAAGGCAAGGAAGCAAGTTTCATTTCCTGAAGATGCTTCAAGGGAAACCATTATTGAACTGATCAAGGCTGGCTACGAATGGGCAAATAATGAGAACAAGAAGGCAGAGGGTAGGTATGAAGAGGCTATGAAAATAAAGCCCGACTTCTACGAAGGTTATCTTGCTCTGGGGCAACAACAGTTTGACCAAGCAAAGCTTTGTTGGTACTATGCTATTGGAAGCAAGAATGAGCTAGAAACAGAGCCTTCTTTGGAGATGCTTCAGCTTTATTACAAGGCTGAGGACAACATGGACAGGGGCATGTTGATGTAGGAGGAGATGGAAGAGCGGTGTCTAAATGGACTCTCCAAAGAAGAAAAATATTACACCCAATTGCAGAAATTGGGTTTGGATGGCCTAATTCAAGAGGTATCTGCTGGTGAAGCTGCATAACATGCTGCAAATATGAAGTCACAGATATACCTCTTGTGGGGAACCTTGCTGTATGAGCTTTCCGTTGTGGAATATAAGCTAGGGCTACCGACTTGGGATGAATGTTTAGAAGTTTCTGTTGAAAAGTTTGAACTTTGTGGAGCTTCTCCAACAGATATTACTGTGATGATAAAGAACCACTGTTCCAATGAAACTGCACTGGAAGGTAAGTAGCACATGTTTATGCAATTTTTATTTTTATTTTTTACGGCTATTAGAATTTAGAGCTGTTAAATGATCAATTTTTATTCATATGCATGTTTAGGGTTCAAAATTGATGAGATAATACATGCATGGAATGAAATGTATGATGCTCAAAGGTGGCAATTTGGTGTTCCCTCTTTCCGGCTTGAGCCATTGTTGCGTCAGCGAGTTCCAAAACTTCATTCTATCTTGGAGCATGCTTGAAATTTTTGTTGATAGTTGGTATCCTTTCGAGAATATTATGTGCCTACAAGAAACTAAATGGGTTGGTCTTAAGGCAAAGGATCTAGAAAACTTAGGTTTTAAACTTTGGTATTCAGGCACAAATAGAACGAGAAACGGTGTTGGCATCATCGTGGACAAGACCTTGACACAAGATGTTGTAGATGTCAAGATGGTAGGAGATAGAATCATGGCAATCAAGATTGTAATAGGACAAGAACTCATCAATGTGATTAGTGTGTACGCACCTCAAGTAGGGTTGGATACGAGTTTAAAGGAGAAATTTTGGGAAGACCTTGGAGACTTGGTGCAAGGAATTGCTCAGACGGAGAAGGTATTTATAGGAGGAGATTTAAATAGACACGTGGGCAAGAAGACAGACAACTATGGAGGTTTTCATGGTGGCCATGGTTTTGGGGAGAGAAACGAGGATAGGGAAGCTATCTTGGATTTTGCAATGGCATATGATCTCTTCTTAGCCAACACCTTCTTTAAGAAGAGAGAAAAACATGTGATCACCTACAAGAGTGGGTCGTCAAAAACACAAATAGATTTTCTTCTAATGAGGAAATGGGACCGTTTAACTTGTAAGGATTGCAAAGTTATACCGGGAGAGAGCTTGGCTAATCAACATCGCTTGTTGGTGATGGATGTACATATCAAAAGAGAGAGAAAAAAGAACAAGACTTGGAAGTGCCCAAGGACTAGATGGTGGAATCTAAAAGGAGAAAAACAAGCCATTTTCAAAGAGAAAGTAATCACCCAATGCTTGTGGGATAGAGAGGGGGAAGCTAGCCAAAGGTGGGATTCCATGGCTAGTATCCGAAAAGTAGCAAAAGAGGTATTAGGAGAGTCCAAGGGCTTTGCTCCACACCAAAAGGAATCTTGGTGGTGGAATGAGGAGGTACAAACAAAGGTGAAGGCTAAGATGGAATGTTGTAAAGTCTTATACAAGGATATGACCGATGAAAATGGTGAAAGGTATAAAAGAGTGAAGCAAGAGGCAAAGAAAGCTATGAGAGAAGCTAAGCTAGCGGCTTATGACAATATGTATAAGCGACTAGATACCAAAGAAGGAGAGTTGGATATCTATAAACTAGCTAAAGCAAGGGAAAAGAAGACAAGGGACCTAAACCAAGTGAGGTGCATCAAGGATGATGATGGAAAGGTTCTTGCTACAGAGAATGCGGTCAAAGACAGATGGAGAGATTATTTTCATAATCTTTTCAATGAAGGACATGAAATGAGTACTTCTTTGGGGGAGTTAAGTCACTCAGAAGAGTGTAGAAACTACTCATTTTACCGCCGAATCATGAAGGAATAAGTGGTTGTAGCTTTGAAAAATATGAAGCATAGAAAAGCAGTGGGCCCAGATGATATACCGATCGAAGTGTGGAAGGCCTTGGGAGAGACGGGTATAGCATGGCTCACTGACCTTTTCAATAGGATTTTGAAAACAAAGAAGATGCCAAATGAGTGGCGAAAGAGCACTTTGGTGCCTATCTACAAGAATAAGGGCAACGTACAAAATTGCATGACTATAAGGCCGGCAATATGGCGTGTTGTGTGACCGCCGTATGCCACCGAAGCTCAATGGAAAATTTTATAGGACGACAATAAGGCCGGCAATGCTGTATGGCACAAAATGTTGGGCGGTGAAGCATCAACACGTACATAAAATGGGTGTAGCGGAGATGAGGATGCTTCGTTGGATGTGTGGGCACACGAGAAATGATAAGATTAGGAATGAGGATATCCGAGGTAAAGTAGGAGTAGCCGAAATTGAAGGAAAGATGAGAGAAAACCGGTTACGATGGTTTGGACATGTGCAAAGAAGGCCTACTGATGCTCCGGTTCGAATATATGACTACGGGACAGAGGTTCAGGGCCGAAGGGGTAGAGGAAGACCTAGGAAAACTTTGGAAGAGACCCTAAGAAAAGACTTAGAGTACTTGGATCTAACGGAGGATATGACACAGAACCGAGCGCAATGGCGTTCTAGGATTCATATAGTCGACCCCACTTAGTGGGAAAAGGCATTGTTGTTGTTGTTGTTGTTGTTTGTAGTTGGTATCATTTCGAGGCTGCACAAATGCCTCAGGTTGCCTTAGTTCAACTTTTGCAGATTGGTTGCTCATGTAACTCGTCCTTTTTAATTAGAGCATGTCAAAATTGTCTTTGTTATCATTTGGAAGATTGATTTGATTACAATTTGAATAGCTGAATTCTGATGGGATCAATATGGAATTTGGAGAGTGCAAAATATGTTGAAAACCCATTATTTAACCGAAAACATGTTTTTGAACCAGTCTCATTAAACTTAAGTACTTTAGGGCCTGTTTGATAACTTCTCGTTATTAGTTTTAGTTTTCATTTTTGTGTTAGAGAGAGATTGGAATACATGGGAAAGACGTGTATGGCAAAAGATGTAAATGGAAACTTAAAACCAAAAAGTTTTTAACTTTCAAGATTTTGTTTTGTTCATGTTATTTCTTCCACTTTCTCTCACTACCATTTTACATCTCTCCTTTTTCCCATATACTATCCTCATATCTCAAGCACGAAAAGGGAAAACTAAACACTAAACACGAAATGATTATCAAATGAGCCCTTACTTTACCAATGATTAAATGGTTGGTTTTATTATTGATAAGCTCATATTTATACATATTTTACATCAAATTCTCTCGTCTTTTCTTAGTTAGTTTCTTATATTTTTGAGTTATTTGCTTTGTTTTTGTGTTTTATCGAATTTATCTAGCTAAGAAAATAAAAATAGCACAAGTGTGATTTTAAGTAATAAATTCGTCATTTCTATTTTGCTCACTTATTTTATTGTTGTAACTTAAGAAAATATTTTTGCAGAAAGAAAAAAAAAAATAATAAGAAAATAAAAAGTGCATGATGGAAGGACTGAAAGTTGGCAGCGTGGGAGATGGCTGTGGAGCAGAAAAAGAAAATAAAATAGTGGGGGACTGACGGGAAAAGAATAAAGAAAGAAGAAGTGGATACGACATTAGGAAATAAATAAGAAAAAGAAGGAGGCACTAGGGAATAAGGGAGCTGTCAGTGGGGAGCCTCGGGCAGCTAGGAAGAAGTTGGTGAGACGCAGCAAAGAAAGAATAAGAAGCTGCTTGGGCAGCGTGGGGGAAATGAAGTCACGAAGGAGGGTTTCAAGGGAGGAACAGCTGCCTTCCTGGCAGCTAGGGAAGAGGACAGCGAGAAAAAGATGGGATAACACGCAGGAGAGACGAGAGGGGAAGACGTGGAGCTCCTTGGGGAATAACGCTACCTTTGGCAGCGAAGTTAAAGAATAAAGGGGGAACGAGAGGGGAGACAAAGGGGATTGGGAGGAAAGAAGAGAGGAAGGCAGCAAGCTGCCTTGCCTTGGCAGCTGGAAGGAGAAAAGTCAGCGGAAGCAGCGGGAAGGAAGAAAGCTGCCCTTGGCAGCTTGTGCAGCTGGCGAGCAGGAAGGACACGCGGACGCAGACGCTGTGTTGGCAGCGTGAAGACAGCGCGAGAGGAGAGAGGCGCGGGACCGACAGCAAGGAGACTGACAAAACAAAAAGCAGTCAGCTTGCGGGGAATCACGGCAGGGACTTGCCTGGGGAGAGGACAGCATCCCTTGCAGCTTAAACGAGAGTGTGCTGCCAGTCAGCACGCAGAAATAGTAAAAAAAAAAGGAAGTGAGGAATAAGGCCTCGGCAGTTGGGAACGTGGAAGTCCACGGGCAGCAGAACGAAGTGGGAAGTCCTCGGGAGCTTGAGAAACTGGGAGCTTGCAACGGAACCAACTCTTCTCTCTCGGTTTAATCCTCCAAACTCATGTTTTACTTTCACTTTAATTTATGAATAATGTGTAATTAATTTGTTTTGGCTAGAGGTTAATTCAAAACCATGAATATATTTGTAATATGAATTGATTACCTTCAGTTGTGATTTCTGAGTTGTGATTTAATTTGCTTAACTGCTTGATTGATAACTTATTTTTGTATGTCGATTAAGGATGCATACTTAATTTACATGCATGAATTTGATGCTAGAATATAAATGAATTTTACCTAATCGTTATGAATTTATATTCAGAAGTAGTAAAGGTTGTTGACCACAATCGTGTTAAGTAAATTCTTGGCATAAGTTTCATGCAATTCATAGTAACAAGTGCCTCGTCAATGCTTATGATTTTCATAAAACTTAATGATTCTTGCTTGTATCTCTATTATGCAATTCATGTAGGGAACTTGTAGGGAATGTTTTGGGTTGTCGTATGCAATCATCCAACCTAATAAAAGTAGGAAAATCTGAAGGTTAATTTAAGCGGACCTAATTAACTTGGGGCGTTGAGAATTTACAATTTATTGAAAGAACAACTGAAAATCAATTTAGGTTGCATATGTGTCATGTGTGGAGAATAATCCTCTAGCCAGTCCGTCATTTATCATTTTACCTTAATTTTATGTTTTTGTCAATTCTGTAATTTATTTAAGTTAATTTACTTCTCGTCAAAATCAATCCCCCATTTTATTTTAAAGTGTTAGATTTATTAGAAATCATTTTAGTTTGTGTTTTCTTAAATCTTGAGTTGTTTTGAGTCTTTTGATTTATTTTAGTTTATTTGTTAGTTTTATTTTGAGTTATTCTATTTAAGTGTTTTGAGTCTAGTTTAATATTTTAAATTTTGTTTTTACGTTTTTAATTTAATTTTACTTTGATTAGCATCCCTAGTTAATCCCCGGCCTAGAACGATCCCTACTTACATCATTACTACAACTGTCACAAATAGGGTTTAAATTTGTGCGTTAGTTATTTTCGCATCAAATTTTTGGCGCCGTTGCCGGGGATTAGCAAATTTGCTAATCCTTTTATTTTTGTTTTTGCTTATGTTTATTTGTGTTTATGTCTTTTACTTTTGATATTTGATTTAGTTTTCTTTGATTTTAGGTACAAATGGAGCAAGACCTGGATTCTACTAGCATTCAAGATCTATTGGCACAGCTCACTGCTCAATTAACTCATAATGCCGAACGGACCACAATGCCAAGTGTCCCTACACTTGATGTGCCCTATGGGCAAGGATATCAAAGTCCTCAATTTTCTGTCAATGAAGATGTTTGGGGATATCAAGGCTATAACCAATCAAGGGGCAACATGTTTTCCAACGCTTACAATTCGGATTGGAGAGACTATTCAGATTATATGTGGGATGAACCTCAACACTTTCAACAAAGTGGATATTGGGAACAAGATGAGGAGTTTTATTCAAGATCTATGCAGCCACCACAACATCCCCCACAACAATTCCAATCAAATCAAAGTATGCCCGTGGATTATAATCAAAGGCTTGAAGAATTAATTTCTTTGGTGCAGGGCTCACAAAACGAAGAACAATTACAGCCATCAGAGGAGTACTATCAATGGCCATGTGCACCACCACATCCACCACAACAATCTCCCCAATTCAATTCAGGTACATCCTTGGATAATGATACACTTAATAATTTACTCACCTCTTTGAATCAGGGAGTAGAAAATCAAAACCAGGAGATGCAAGACCGAGTCAGAAGAGTGGACGAATTGGAGGAGCAAGTTGGGCAGATTTTGGAAATCATGGCACAAATTCAAGATCAAAGAGAACTCTCCAACTCCACATTTGCAAATTCAAGGGGAGAAATGGAAATCGATGAAGCCATCACTTTGGGAAGTGATATGGAGGATGAAGTTGTTCCAGAACCATCCAAACATGGCCCGGACATGGATGAATTGCCGCTTCAAGAAGAAGATGAGGATGACGACTTGGGCAGTTTAGAAGAATTATTGTCGCAAACCCCTCAAGTCCTTATGCCATCCAACTCAGGTGAGGAGGTTCTAAGTTCAATTCATTCTAACATCGTTCCACCAAATGTCCTTTTTCCTTGCAGGTTTTTAAATCCCAAGGAAGAAGTGAATGAAAAATACGTTGTGGAAGATCTTCCAGAGGTGCAAAATGAGATCCAAATTTTTGGTGCACAAAATCATGTTCCCGATGATGTTGAAACAATCAAAGAAACTTGTACACCAAGAAGAGGGACTCCAGAAAATGAGGTGGCCGGAGAATTTCAAGAATACATCCAAGAGGCTGTGCATGAGACAATCAAGCCCAAAGCAGTTGAGTTTGATGACACGGGACAAGCCACAACCATCATAGTAAATCTGGCCAAATTCAAAGTCCCTGAAACGTTCCAAGACGTGGTGTTTATAATTGAGTTTGAACGTGATAGTAAGCCATCTTCTCCATTTTTAATTTTTTGTTATACTAACAATCTAATTTTGATGATTCAGGTACCGTCATTAGAACTTAGACCGTTGTCGGATCATTTCAAGTACCACCGTCCGTTTAATGATAAGCCCATGCATTTGAATAATGAAGGGAGGCCTAGGAATCACCCACAATCAGATTTGCATTCCTAATCCCTTCTCTTTACTGAATTTATTTTACTTTGTTTAGTTCTTTCATTGTTTGTTTGCTCTTGTGTGAATTTATTTTACGTTGATTTTTTTTTTTTACGTTGATTTCATTATGTTTTGTTATTTAGTTGTGATTTTTGTTTTGTTTATTTAGTTGTGATTTTTGTTTAGGAGATTAAACTTAGTCTTTTTTTTTTTTTTTTTTTTTTTTACTTTGATTTACTTATTTTACATTTATATAAAATAAAAAATGAAAAAAAAAAAAATGAAAAAAAAAAAAAATAATAATAATAATAATAATAAACATCACATAATTATAAAAAAAAAAAAAAAAAAAAAAAAAAACAAAACAAAAAAAAAAAAAAATACTTTTATTTATATTTATAATTAAATAAACTTAAAGCATAAATATTTTACAATAATGTAAAACTAATAGCTTTCATTGGTCGTTGGTAGGTGGTGCCTCGGAGGTCGACGGAGCCCCTGAAAGACGAAGCGGCAGAGCTGGATCATTCGGAGCCTCAATACTTGGTGCTGCTCCCGAGGACGAAGGCAACACAAACCTCGGGAGTAACGTCATAAACCGTTGATGATCATTCTGAATCCGCACTTCGGACTCCTGCAGCTGATCAAGCTTCCTCTTCATGCTTGTGGAGTAATTGGTTGCGAGCATGTGCAAATCCCTGTTCTCATGCCTAAGCACTCTGACCTCTTGCCGAAGACTAGCCACTTCAGCCATCAACGACTCCACCTGACGAGTTCGTGCAAGAAGGCGCTGGCCCATGTTTGATACTGAGCCTGCGCATCGGACGCTGTAGGCCATAGAGTCCTGAACAGCCAGTTCGTCGGACCGCCTAGAAAGTATCCTAGTGTCTCTAGGAGTGAGCAGATTTCTGGCCACCACCGATGCGGTTGTTTCGTTCATCATCATGGAATCCCCAACTGTAAGAGGACCATTTGGGGATATGAAGGACGGCTGCCAAATGTTGGTTGGAGAAGACATATCACTATCTTCCCCAACATTCAAGTTAAGGCGACGGTCAGAAGGGCAAGACATATTTGAAGGTGTTGAGAATGAAGAGTTGGACTGATCAAGATTGAAAGAAGTGCAAGAGGGAGTGTTTACAGGAGGGAGTGTTTGCAAGGAGGGAGTGTTTACAGGAGGAGCTTAAGTGTGTTGTGGAACAAAGTTGCGCCTCTATAAGAAGAAGAAATCGAAGAGGCATCACTCAGCAGTCGAAGAGGCGTCCTCTCGCAAATCGAAGAGCCGGGCTCCTTTCTCAAAAGCCGGATTCTTTTCTCAAAAGCGTCGTCGCCGTTCTCAAAAGTCGGACGCCGTTCTCAAAAGTCGGACGCCTTTCTCAAAAGCCGGAGCGGTCAGGAATCACGAGGCGAAAAGCTTTTCCAGTTTTGTCGTCACTCGTCACGCGCGCTGTCAGCTTTGCGCAAATTACGGGTTGCTTTTTCAGAAAGCGCGTCACCTGTACTGTTCATCCATTCACCGGCTGCCGACAGGGGTAAAAGAATAGTTTCGGTTGTGAAGAAAAGACCTATAAACGTCTACCTTCGCCTTCAACAGCAAAGGCAAACTGTCTCTACACTTCTTCATCTCCGAAAATGCCTTTCCATCAAACCCTCTCGAGTTTCTCTGTGTTTCTCATTCCCTCGGATACCTTTACAAACAAGTCATCTAGAGCTAGAGTATTTCATATCATGAAGGTTGAAAGCAAGAGTATCTCATATCACGCTTTCTCCCTGTCATTTTCCTTGTCTTTGTGATAAGGAGAAAGCGGGCAATCAGCCAGCATTCGGTGTCAATCTTCCAATCTAAGAACCGACTGCCTGGAAATCCTTCCTGATTGCTTACCTAGCATTGCTTACCTAGCATTGCTCTCGAGTGCTCATCTTCAACCGCTGATGTACTTCCGAAGAAGACGCCACATCTGCCTGGAGAACAGCCAAGGCAAGTGAAAATGTTACTTGAAGCATGTGGAGACAAGGTGCTGCTTCATCTTCAAGATCAAGTCTCATTTTCCTTGCTAAGAAGTTCCCCAGCCCAGTTCAAGCATACACCTGTGGAACGATACTTCTTCAAAAGCAAAAGTATCCCATATCATCAGAGTCAGAGGCAAAGATTTCTCATGGCATGCTTTTCCTTTACCCTTGCTCTTGGCTACGGGGCAAGGTGAAAGAAAGGCAATCGGTCGACACTTGGACAGATTGAACAAAGAAGCAGACCACCACCTATTCCTCGTGCCTACCTGCCATGCAGAAGAACAAAAAGAGAAGAATGTAGCCTGAGACTCAATCAACCCGGCAGAAGGAGTCCGAGTTGAAACCAAGAGCTCGAGAAGCCTCAACAACAACACCAATCAAGTCTCATTTTCCTTGCTAAGAAGTTCCGAGGCCAATTCAAGTTCAAAGCTGTGGAAAGTCACCAAACAGGACCAATGATCATTATTAGTTTTATTTATTGTCTTTTATTTTCATTTTCAATTTTTCGTTTGTTTTTTTTATTTTATTTTTCTTGCGTGCTTAACTGACTTATTTCTTTTCTTTGCAGGAACTTTTGGCAATTTCCACCCTTGAAGTTGATTGCAAAATGGAAGCTTGGGGGTCATCGCTTGATTTTCTGCAAATTAGGGAAGTTTTCAGTCCTATTACTTTATTTTGTTTCTTTATATTTATTTATTTTACTTTTATTTGCATTTTATTACATTTTCTGACATTGGGGACAATGTCTAGTTTAAGTGTGGGGGTAAAGAGTATAAAAATGACCAAATTAAAAATTTTTGTACCTTCGACTTTGAACTGGTTTCATTTGTTTCCATGTTATTCCATGTTATTGCTTGTGTTTTCTTAATTAAGTTGTTGTTTTAATAAAAAAAATAAAAAATAAAAAAAAAATATTGTCTTATTTTCCTTATTGTTTTGAATTAGATTTTTGTTAGTTTCCCGACCCAATGATATAATTGAATCAAATTTGAACCATGATCATCAAGAACTTAGTTAACATGTGTTGTGTGAAATTCCTAATTCTCGTGTTAGTTTGTACATATTTGATTATCCTTGAAAAACTAAATGCACATAGCCTTGTTGATGTGAAACTAAAGCATGATTTAAAGCTCCATATGTGAATTTAGTGACCATATACATCCTATGTGAGTTTTTTTGAGCCTATTGAAAGTGTGTGCATTTTTCATACACTCCTATTCTTTCATGTGTGATGAACTTATGTGAGATACTTCTCTAGAACTTGCATAACGATCTTTCGAAATTTTTGTCATTGATTGCATGAACTTGAAAATGATAGAGGCATTAGGTTTACCACCATGGCCCAAATAACCTTGTTTCCCAAAGAAAAATGATATCATTAGATTGCCAATTTGAGCCGTATTTGTGAGCCTTTTATTTCTTATCACCAGATATGTCTACCCTTATGCCTGAAATAAATATTTTTCCTTACCCTTTCCAAGCGAGCAATGCAAGATTGTCTTATGTGAAATGTTTGTGAAGTACTTTGAAGGTGTTTGGCAAAAGAATAAGTGTGGGGGTTTTTCATATTTGTTTCTACTCCAAAAAAAAAAAAAAAAAAAAAAAAAAAAAAAAAAAAGAAAAGAAAAGAAAAGAAAATGAAAAGAAAAAGAAAGATTGTATACAAAGAAAATAAAAAGTTTTTAAAGTTTTAGTTTATGGGTGTGGTTGGAGATGTCTGAAGAATCGTTGGAGAGCTTGAGTTCTTATAAATCTAAAGAAAATAATTGCTTGCAATGTAGCTTGGAACTTGTGTTGTCCTATTCTTTCGTTTCAATAACCCTATCCCTAAGCCTCATTACATCCAATAAAAGTCCTCTTGATTTAAGTTTTGCAATTATGACTGTGGAGAAGTGATCTTTATGCAAGCTTATGGTAGAACTTTCACATTCGTTCCTCTGAGCGAAACACATTAAAACTAAACACATGTGTGATTGAGTGTAAATCCCGTGAGAAGGTCGCTAGTTTGCATATGGTGATTTTAAAATAAAAATTTGAAATTGCATTTTCATGGCTATCTCACACACTACACTTCAAGGATGATTCAAAGATTACTGCTAATATTTGAATAAGGAAAATGAACGTGGATTAGCTTGTTGGTGTTAGCTATGGTTCTTGATGATTTGTGTTCTCGAATGAAGTTCTATGAGGGTCCCATAGGGGGAAGCTAATAATTTTCATGTTATTACTTTTTCTATTTTTTTCTGTTTTGCTCGAGGACTAGCAAAAGCTAAGTGTGGGGGTATTTGATAAGCTCATATTTATACATATTTTACATCAAATTCTCTCGTCTTTTCTTAGTTAGTTTCTTATATTTTTGAGTTATTTGCTTTGTTTTTGTGTTTTATCGAATTTATCTAGCTAAGAAAATAAAAATAGCACAAGTGTGATTTTAAGTAATAAATTCGTCATTTCTATTTTGCTCACTTATTTTATTGTTGTAACTTAAGAAAATATTTTTGCAGAAAGAAAAAAAAAATAATAAGAAAATAAAAAGTGCATGATGGAAGGACTGAAAGTTGGCAGCGTGGGAGATGGCTGTGGAGCAGAAAAAGAAAATAAAATAGTGGGGGACTGACGGGAAAAGAATAAAGAAAGAAGAAGTGGATACGACATTAGGAAATAAATAAGAAAAAGAAGGAGGCACTAGGGAATAAGGGAGCTGTCAGTGGGGAGCCTCGGGCAGCTAGGAAGAAGTTGGTGAGACGCAGCAAAGAAAGAATAAGAAGCTGCTTGGGCAGCGTGGGGGAAATGAAGTCACGAAGGAGGGTTTCAAGGGAGGAACAGCTGCCTTCCTGGCAGCTAGGGAAGAGGACAGCGAGAAAAAGATGGGATAACACGCAGGAGAGACGAGAGGGGAAGACGTGGAGCTCCTTGGGGAATAACGCTACCTTTGGCAGCGAAGTTAAAGAATAAAGGGGGAACGAGAGGGGAGACAAAGGGGATTGGGAGGAAAGAAGAGAGGAAGGCAGCAAGCTGCCTTGCCTTGGCAGCTGGAAGGAGAAAAGTCAGCGGAAGCAGCGGGAAGGAAGAAAGCTGCCCTTGGCAGCTTGTGCAGCTGGCGAGCAGGAAGGACACGCGGACGCAGACGCTGTGTTGGCAGCGTGAAGACAGCGCGAGAGGAGAGAGGCGCGGGACCGACAGCAAGGAGACTGACAAAACAAAAAGCAGTCAGCTTGCGGGGAATCACGGCAGGGACTTGCCTGGGGAGAGGACAGCATCCCTTGCAGCTTAAACGAGAGTGTGCTGCCAGTCAGCACGCAGAAATAGTAAAAAAAAAAGGAAGTGAGGAATAAGGCCTCGGCAGTTGGGAACGTGGAAGTCCACGGGCAGCAGAACGAAGTGGGAAGTCCTCGGGAGCTTGAGAAACTGGGAGCTTGCAACGGAACCAACTCTTCTCTCTCGGTTTAATCCTCCAAACTCATGTTTTACTTTCACTTTAATTTATGAATAATGTGTAATTAATTTGTTTTGGCTAGAGGTTAATTCAAAACCATGAATATATTTGTAATATGAATTGATTACCTTCAGTTGTGATTTCTGAGTTGTGATTTAATTTGCTTAACTGCTTGATTGATAACTTATTTTTGTATGTCGATTAAGGATGCATACTTAATTTACATGCATGAATTTGATGCTAGAATATAAATGAATTTCACCTAATCGTTATGAATTTATATTCAGAAGTAGTAAAGGTTGTTGACCACAATCGTGTTAAGTAAATTCTTGGCATAAGTTTCATGCAATTCATAGTAACAAGTGCCTCGTCAATGCTTATGATTTTCATAAAACTTAATGATTCTTGCTTGTATCTCTATTATGCAATTCATGTAGGGAACTTGTAGGGAATGTTTTGGGTTGTCGTATGCAATCATCCAACCTAATAAAAGTAGGAAAATCTGAAGGTTAATTTAAGCGGACCTAATTAACTTGGGGCGTTGAGAATTTACAATTTATTGAAAGAACAACTGAAAATCAATTTAGGTTGCATATGTGTCATGTGTGGAGAATAATCCTCTAGCCAGTCTGTCATTTATCATTTTACCTTAATTTTATGTTTTTGTCAATTCTGTAATTTATTTAAGTTAATTTACTTCTCGTCAAAATCAATCCCCCATTTTATTTTAAAGTGTTAGATTTATTAGAAATCATTTTAGTTTGTGTTTTCTTAAATCTTGAGTTGTTTTGAGTCTTTTGATTTATTTTAGTTTATTTGTTAGTTTTATTTTGAGTTATTCTATTTAAGTGTTTTGAGTCTAGTTTAATATTTTAAATTTTGTTTTTACGTTTTTAATTTAATTTTACTTTGATTAGCATCCCTAGTTAATCCCCGGCCTAGAACGATCCCTACTTACATCATTACTACAACTGTCACAAATAGGGTTTAAATTTGTGCGTTAGTTATTTTCGCATCAATTATCATTTCATAATTCTTCGAATTGTCATGGTCAGTGCACATACGCGTATGACTGGACTGAACGAAACATAATATCTCTAGTTTTTTTCTTTTTGGTGATTGCAGGTCTTTTTTCTTTTCTTTTCTGTCAGTGGACTGTTCGTTCACCTTGTTTGCTACGGGGGTAAATAGAAAGTTTGCGTTTGTTTTGAATTCGGTGCAGGTGATTGGGTCGCAAAGGCGCCGATCTCATTTGTTTCGATTGTTGTAAGCTTCTTGGGATATAGGGTATATGATTGATTGGATTGGTTCATTCAAAAGAATAAGCAAAGTGGTAAGTTGGTAACATTATTTTGCTTGTTACTCGCTCAGCCTACTCGGCCAGGTTTGTTGTTGTTTATCAATAGTGGCATATTTGCAAGTTGCAATTCTCGTGGGAGTACAAGAGATAAGAAAATTTTACTATGTTCTGGCGTATGACATGCACTAGAGGAATAATGGCATGGATGTGCGGCCAAGGATGCAATGGCCAAGTATTCCGATGTATGTGATGTTCCTTGTGCATAGAAGGAAAACCCACGCTTTAGTATCAGTCCACCTTAAGGAATAATTGACAGTAAAACAGCTTTGGGTGTATTTTGGTAGCCATTATTGTATTGTACTTCGTCGGCCTACGCAATCACGCGATGAGAAATATAAATTTAAAAGTTTTGGCCCTAATTTGATTGAGCCTCATGTGAGTTGTACCTCTCTTGTACACTGCCAAGTCCTGGAACAATTTAGTTACTTGGAAATTTTTACTCCAAATTCTAGGTACAATTAGAAAAACATGGTAATATAACATGGCTTGGAATGTGTTAAGTTTGAAATTTGTTTCAAGCAATAGTTTATCTATCATATATAAAGAGAATGGAAAAGGAAAATAGTGTTTTGGTGTCATCAAGCTTCAACAAAAATATTTGGACAAAAATGCCCCCAAGACAAAACTTCAAAGGCATCCCAAAATAATGCATCAAATAAGACATGGGCATTCTCGTTATTTTAACAGTATTTTTTTTTAATAATGAATGTTTTTGTGATTTGTTTTATTTTATTTTATTTTAATTAGTATCTCACAATAGGTTAGCAATAATGTGATTCAATTTCACTATTTTTAAACACGTTCAAAACATCTTAAGATACGTGTAATGCATGTTATTAATGTTTTTAATAATTAATTTTTTGGTATAGTTTTTGTTTTATATAATAATTAGTACATCACAATAGGCTAGCAATAATGTGATTCAATTTCTCTATTTTTAAACACGTTCAAAACATCTTAAGAGGTGTGTAATGCCGGTTATAAAAAAGATATTTCGCACATGGATAATAATGTGATCAAATTAGTTGTCAAATGATTTTTTTTTAACAAACAATATTATCTACCCTAAGGATGAGGGGGTGGGTTTAGCCTCACAATGGACTAGCAGCAAGGAACAAAATGCCGATAATATCGGCAATATTTCGCCGATATTATCGGTTTTTCACGGTACCGATATTTTAATTGGTATCCAACGCGTTTTCGTCAAAATATCGTGATATTATCGATAATATCGCGATATTTCCGAAACGATCGCGATATTTTGGAACTGTGCTACTCGGAGAAGAACCGGAGAAGAGCGTTGGAGCTTCTACAGCTCCGGCCGACTGTAAAAGAGCACCCTAGACACCGATCTAGGTATCAAAATGAAATAGAAGACGAGATGAATGTTTTTATAAATTCCGTTTGCTGTGAAACGGTCGGAGGTGTTTGGAAAGTTCGTCGACACCCACAGCCTCGCCAGAGATGGGTGTGCCTATTCCCGAGCCGATTTCGTCCCAAAAACCTTGCAAAAACATGATTTTGAACTTAAATTTCACATATAAGCTTCAATCTAGAACAGAAAGAGGCAAACCCGAAACTTACCTAACCATAGAAATTCAAGAACCTCGCCGGAGTTCCTGCGTTCGCCGAGTTGCAAAGACGAGAAGGAGAGGGAGAAAGACGAGATTGTTGATGATGATGGGTGTCTTCCTGAAGCAGGTGCGATGGTGTGCGTGTGTGTATGTGGGTCTCGGACCCTCGGTGCAGAGAGAAAGGAGAGAGACGGCGCTGACGAGGGATGAGTAGAAGGCGATGTGGGAGAAAGATCGAGAAACCTTGGGTTTCTGTGCATGTGTGTGGGAGAAGGATCAAGAGACCTTGGGTCTCTGTGCATGTGTGTGGGAGATCTGTGTGTGTGTGTGTGGGAGAATGGAGAAGGGGGAGAAAGGAGATCAGAGAAGAGAGAAAGATCGAGAGAGAGACTGTGTGCGTGTGTGGTGGCGTGTCGGTGTGTGTGTGTGGTTGGGTCATCTAACTCACACTCACCTGACAACTTTTACAATCACTTTTTACAATTTCAGACCATGGACAAAAATAATAGTGCTTTCATAATGAAACCGTGTGCCACTATGAGTCTGTGATATTCTTTCACATTCTCAGAGGTGGAGTATCAGAGCCATTCAGAGCATTTTCGTTTCTTCTTCTTCCCTTACCCCTTTCAAAGCCATTCCAGATCCATTCCAGAGCTTGAACACAAAGGTTCCATATTTAAAGTAAGTTTACAAACTTATATTTATTTATTGTAATTTATACAACAACAAAAAAATTTGTGTGGACTCGTATGTTAATTTTTTTAAGTAATTAATACTTGCATGTTAATTTTTGAATGTTAACAATTACATGTTAATTTTTTTAAGTAATTAAGTAATGTTGTATAATTATTCCCTAGGATAGTTTTAATATGTTTAATGTTATTTATTATTTTATTAATATTAGGTTTGATTATCAAATTGGATTATTATTCATTAATATTAGGTTTTTTTTATTATCAAATTGGATTATTATTCATTAAATTGGATTATTATCAAATTGGATTATTCATTAAATTGGATTATTATTAAATTGGATTATTATCAAATTGGATTATTATTCATCAGTATGTTTTATATTAGGATTATTTTTTTATCAAATTGGATTATTATTCATTAATATTAGGTTTTATTATTCCATATTATTTTTATAATTACTTAAATTTTTACAATCATTTTCTTTACTTCGTATTTAATTTTTCTGTAGAATAACTTTATTATTTAGGTTCTCTTATATAACCGTCATCACTATTAT
This sequence comes from Malus fusca, assembly GCA_035220775.1. Lineage (NCBI taxonomy): Eukaryota > Viridiplantae > Streptophyta > Magnoliopsida > Rosales > Rosaceae > Malus > Malus fusca. The sequence continues at coordinate 14,655,347 of CM069066.1, read as the reverse complement.
ATTTTTTGGCCAAAAAATAATTGTCTAATTTTCATGAAAAATAAATATAAGTACGTTTAAGATGTCCAGTGGAGTTACTAAACGTGATCCAGCTTGGGAACATGGAGACCCAATAGATGGAAACAAACATGGCACAATTTGCAAATATTGTGGTCGGGTAATGAAGAGTGGCGGAGTGACACGACTTAAGTACCATCTTAGTGGCTTAGATCCAGCAAAAAATGTCCAACGATGCGATAATGTCCCCCCAAAGTGAAGGCATTCATCAGCACATTATTAAAAAATAAAAAACAGCAGAAGGAAAAGATAACACATGGAATGGAAAATATTCAAGCTGGGCTACGAGGAGAAGTCTATGGCCAAACGGTTGATAGTGATGATGATGATGATGAGGACAAATGTGATGATGACATGGGACCTGAAGAACGACGCAGTTTGAAACAAGCATTACGTGCCTCCAAACAGTCAGCATGGGAAAGAGAACACCTTCATAAAATTCCTAATAGAGCACAAGGTTCTGGGACAAGTGGTGGTGCACAAATGAGACGGGGAGGCAGTCTTAGAGAATCACAACCAACACCACAAATAGCCCCAAGTTTATATAAGTCATCCAAAGCACGTCAAAATAGTGTTTGGAGTTATTTCACTGGAGGTAATGTGAAGGAGGGAATGGGGCGTCTAATTAGCAAGTTCTTTATCTATGAAAATGTCCCTGCTGAGAAAGCATCATCACATCATTTCAAAAATATGGTAGTGGGATGTCAACAGGCCGGTGTTGGAGTACAACCTCCCACTCTCTATGAGATAAGAAACAAATATTTGGATATGAAGTATAAAGACATTGGCGAGTATGTTAACAAGTTGAGGTCTAAGTGGGAAACTAATGGTTGCACAATCATGTGTGACGGATGGACTGGCCCGACCAGATTGTCTATCATAAACTTCATGGTATACTCCAAAGGAAAGACAATTTTTTTGAAGTCTGTTGATGCTTCAGACCATATAAAGAACTACAAGTATATTTACAAATTATTGAGGGATGTAATCATGGAGGTGGGAGAGCATAATGTTGTCCAAGTCGTGACCGACAACGGTTCTGCATTTGTTAAAGCTGGAAAAAAGTTAATGAAGCATCATAATGTGTTTTGGACATCATGTGCAGCACATTGTATTGATCCCATGTTTGAGGCAATGGGGAAGAGAGAGAATGTTGCTACTATGGTAAAAAGAGCTAGAACGATCACAAATTATATTTACAATCACGATTGGTTGTTGGCAAAGATACGTGAATTTTGCAAAGGAGACATTATTCATCTAGCTACCACTCGATTCGCCACCAACTATATTGCATTAGACAGCCTACTTAAGAAGAAAGCAGGGTTGAAGCAACTATTCACTAGTGACGATTGGGCCAACCACAATTTAAGCCGCTCTAATGCAGGTCATATGGTGGAAAGTATAGTGCTTGATCATGCTTTTTGGACACAATCAGAACATGTGTGCCAAGTGTTTGAACATTTTTACAAAGTTTTACGGATCGTTGACACAGAAGTGTATCCTACTATGGGGGCAATATATGAGTTGATGCGTGTGGTGAAGGATGAATTGGAAAGAAAACATGGTGCAAGGTGGGTCATAAAGATAATTGAAGACCGATGGTATAAAACATTATACCACGATTTGCATGCATCATGTATAAATTATGTCATAATTTGCAATTCATTTCTTTAGTTGCATAAATATTATTTCTCTTATTAGAGTATGTGTTTCTTTGAACAACGTATTATTTGAATCCCCGATACCAATACAGACCCGGTGTTGGAGATGATGGTACCCTTATACGTGCTGTACATAATGTATACTCTAAATTAGACCCTGCATCACCAGCAGTTGGCCAATTTGGAAATGAGGTACACAATTACTTAAATTATAATAATTACTTAGTTGGATTAAACTAACACGATTTATTGAATTCGGCTAACATGGTTTAAAGATGCAAGAAGAACTTTTGGAGAACCAACATCAGTTGCTGCTCGAACAAAAATGTCTCCTAGTGAGTGTAAACATATTTCACGATAAGTTTATAATAGAATTTGTTGGAGTTATTAGGCTTATCAACATTGTTTTTCATTGTAGCTGAATGGTGGATCATGTATGGGACCGATGCACTAACTGTGAGAAAGTTAGCAATCAAAGTATTATCACAAACAGCTTCCTCATCTGCTTGTGAAAGAAATTGGAGCACATTTGCATTCATACACACAAAGTAAAGAAATAGGTTGGCTCATAGTCGGTTGGAAAAATTAGTTTATTGCTACTACAACATGAAACTTCAAATTCGAGATAAGGAAGCAGAAATAGATCATGTCGACCGTGGTGACCCACTAGATGTGTTTGATATTGTTGCTGAGATGATGATACAGAGGGTAACCAACTTTATCAATGGATTAGACCTCTTCATTTAGATGATGATGAAGGCAACCCAGCTCCCAGAGTTGCTGAAGAAGCACGTAATGAAGGGATAAATGTAGAAAGAGTATTAGCGGAGGAGGTGGGATCTAGCAGCGCTGACTCTTTGGAAGAACTTTTGCGCCCAAGACCAAGAAACACTGGAATTCCACCTTCTTCCAATCATACACAACCACAACATCGTGCTGATACTAATGATAGCTCTAGTACAAGATCATGATGAGACTCACCTACCACCGGAGGTGGGAATAATGAAGGATATAGTGGAGCTGGATGTAGTGGTGGTAGATATGGAAACTATGTTGGACCACCTCCTGGATTTATGAGCCCATTCACTGTTGAGGCAAACTTCACGCATGCAACACAGGATGAGGACCATGGCAGTAGACGGGCAGGACCAGGAATTGGTGCCATAGGGAAGGACTATACTCGTAGAGAAAGAGGCAAGGGGATTTTGTCAAGTCAAGAAGATGACTCGTTATCTATAACTTCGGACTCTGTTGGAGTGGGAAGTAGTAACTATGGTTATACTCATAACCAACCATTTCCCTACCCTTCATATCCCATTCCTGTTGGGATGGAATCGAGCGACTCATGGAAACAATCCGAGACTCAATCTTCAAATGATTTTGCTTATGGACAAGGTCAACCAATCTTGGATCCATATAGGTGGCATGTTAACAATTACATGCAAAACTATTTTGGGGATTTATCATTTGATAACTACTATTCACAATACACTCACTCTACACACAGAGATGATGAAGATAGTGAAAAATTTGAACCTCATAGGAACTCTATGTGGTACTAAGTCACTCATGTATCTTACCATGTAATGTATAAAGTGTAAAATATTGTACTAATTCATTATATATAAATGATTATGGTGTGTTTAAACTTCTTTCATTAATTACTACATATTTTTTACACTCACAATGTTTGCCAGCTCGCTATATAATCAACTTGATAATGTTAAATCCATCATGCAATGCATTTCCTTCCAATTTTTTTTGATAAACTAATAGATAATTGACTAAATAAACATCCTGCAAAGTTTCAATAAAAATTTCCAAGTTTTTCTTACAATTTCCGTGGTTTCCATATTATTTTTATCGATATCGATATTATCCCGATATTTCCATCGATATTTCCATGTTTTCGGACTACCGATATTTCCGATATCATCGATATTTAATACATTGACTAGCAATAATGTGATTAAATCAATTACTTATTAAATATTATTTTCTTTATTCTTAATGTAAATTCTATAGAGACAAATTTTATTATGTGAATTCAGCTACTTTAATTAGTTTATGAGGGGTTTCTTCTAGCATGATCTAAGATTATTCATTTACTTCAAATATTTGACTTTCCTTTTGTCAATTTACGCATATAAATACATTTAAAACATGTAAGTCGCACGTACACGTGCATGAAGGCTAGTATTAAGTTAATTTAAAGTATGACTTCAAACAAATTAATTTAAACTATAGAGAAGATTTGAATCGAACACACGAGAACAATTTAAAAAAACAAACACAAGTTATTATTATGTGACATTTCAATTAATAAATAATATAACGTCATGTATAGTCAAACTAATAAATTACTATTTATGACATTGTATTATTATTATTATTATTATTTTTATTTTTCTATCAAATGATATTATTTACACTAAAGGAACTGAATGAGTTTAGCCTGACAATAAGTTAGCAATAATATAGTTTAAGCTCATAATTGGCGAAAGTTGAATCCAATGCATCTCATTAACAAATAAAAAAAAAAATCACTAGACTGCAGTATTAAGTAGTACGACTTTGCATTACTTAAACATGCTATACGACAGCGTATTCGATTGAGTAACAAGACGTCACCCCACTAGGGATGGGCAAATACCCATTGGTTATGGGTAACCGCGGTTTCCCGCCCATTTAAATTAAACGGTTACGGTTATGGGTAACCGTTTAGATAAATAAACGGTTATGGGTATAACCGTTTACCCGCGAAATTTAAATGGGCGGTTATGGGTATTAACCATGGTTATAAACGGGTAACCGTTTACCCATTTATTTTATATATGTAAAACTAATACAAACCATGTTCTCGATCCAATAATACTTAGCACCCAATAAATTAACAAGGAATTCATTGGTCCTTCTCTCAATAACACTACTACAGGAATAATGATTCTCATCATCAAGGAATTGGCCAAATTAATTTAAATTCTTTGCGGGTAACCGTGAAATTGATAGAAATGTTTTGACAAAAATGTCTTCTAAACAATTTTTGTAACCCAATAATACTTAGCAAATATTATATTTACCTTCATTGGTAACAGTTAAAAATATCGTCCGTAAACTATTATTTCAATTATTGGAATGATATAAGGACTTAAAAAATTAAAATATGGAAATGTATGATGAATGTACCTATAACGGCATTTAATTGTCAAAAAAAAAAAATTATGACAATTTTTTTTTTTAATTTTCAAGTTGTTAAAAAACATATAGACGGGTGAAAAAATGGTAATGGTAAAAAAAAAAAAGATAAATGGGTTAAAAAGGATAAATGGGTAAACAGGTATTAAACGGTTACGGTTAAATGCGTATGCGGTTATGGGTATGGTTAACCGTTTATAAACGGTTATGGGTATGGGTATAACCGTTTAGGCAATTACCCAACGGGTAAACGGTTATGCGGGTATGAGCATAAACGGTTATGGGTAAATTAACCGCGGTTACCCGCCCGCATAACCATTGCCCATCCCTACACCCCACCCACTCCAAGTCCAACTCCCCTCCCAATAAGAAAGGCATCTCGTCTCTCTCTCTCACTCTCAGTTTTAACTTCATTCTTTGCCCCTCATTAGGGTTTCGTTTATTCTCCCAAATTCCATCCATGGAGAAAGTCAGAAGAGCATCGCACGCCGGTTCTTGGTACACCGACAATCGTCAGTCTCTCTCTCAGTTTCTGTTTGGTTCCCGGGAAAATAACACCCCTCTGATTCATTTTTTGGCCTCTTTGAATACAAGAAACCGAGTTAGTGATGTGGGTCGGCAGTAAAACTAAAAATTCAACAAATATGGCTGTTTTGAGAAAATTAATTGATCGGATCAATTTGTGTAATATACATGTATACTTAAATACGCATTTTTGAGCTTGAAGTTTTGATTTTTCAGCTAAGAAGTTATCAGAAGAGATTGAAGGATGGCTGAGAGCATCTGGGCTCACTAAATCTCCTCATGTTCGAGGTGTCATTGCTCCGTAAGTTCATATTTCCTGCTTCTGCTTCTTTCTTGTTTAACCACTAATTAGTTGAAAACTAAACTTATTTATTTACGTTTATTTTGGTGGAATTTATTTTCGCTGGGTGGCTCTGGGATTAAAGGCATGCAGGGTATTCGTATTCGGGTCGTTCCGCTGCCTATGCATTTGGCAACATTGACCCAACAAACATGTAAGTTGTCTTTGTTACTTCTCTAATACTGTTTTGATCATGTTGTGTATAAAAATGAGCTGATTATGTTCAGATAATTGTGCGTTGACTCCTAATCGAAACCGTAAAGCTTGATTAGTATGGCGAATTAGCTGTCCAGTTGTTGCGAATTGTGAGATAACTGACTAACTTTCCTTTTCAGTACGCGGGTGTTCCTGCTCGGTCCATCTCACCACCATTACACTCCAAAGTGTGCTCTTTCGACGGCCACGGTTTACAAGACCCCCATTGGGGACCTACCTATTGATTTGGAAGGTAATGTGATTCTCGTCGTTAAATTACAGTATACACCTTTAGTGATCAACGCAGCATGACCTGATCACTAAATGTAGAGAGTCATGTCTATTGTCTGTGCTCCCTTCTGTTTTTCCCATTTTAACCATTGCCTACCTAGCAACAACATAACAATGAAAATATCACATGTTTCATTTTACAGGAGTTAACTACTTTCCTGTTAGTTTTTGTGGCGGTTTTCTCAAATTCTGTTTGTTTTCACTTATCAGTGATTGAGGAGCTTAAAGCTTCTGGAAAATTTGAACTGATGGATATTTGCGTTGATGAGGCTGAACATAGCATGGAAATGCACTTGCCATATCTTGCTAAAGTGTTTGAGGGGTATGTTTGTTCTATATATTTTTATTTATTGTTTTCATATGGCAGTTCTATTCTGTAATCCTCTTTGGTGTGGCTGACTTTTTCACGATACTGATGCAGGCACCAAGTTAAAGTTGTACCCATTTTGGTTGGTGCTCTTAAAGCTGAAAGTGAAGCCATGTATGGACAGTTCCTTGCGAAATATGTGGATGATCCACAAAACTTCTTCTCTGTGTCGTCAGATTTTTGTCATTGGGGGTCTCGGTATGTTCCACTCATGGTTCTATATACGAGTATTGGCATTGTTATCTAAAGTGACTGCTATTTTTGTCCAAGATATCAGTGCGTATCTACACCCGTGCATGCGGACATGCATCTTCTGCAATATGCATTATGCTATGCATCTCTCTCTCTCTCTGTGTCTCTCTCACCCACACACACCGCGCGAGCGTGCAAACATGCATTCACAAACACAAACACAACTCTTTTTTTTTTATTTTTTTTTATTTTTTATTTTTTATTTTTACAGAAGGACAGTTAGAGCTTCTATTTTGTTTGGTCTTTGTTCTAAGGAAAATAAAGAAGTGCTTGGATTCTGTTTAAATATTTCTTCATGGATGCTGTGTCATGGTATTCATTGTTATGTTACATGATATTTGAATGTTTTGCTAGTTCTCTTCTCTTGCCATGCTTTTGTGCTCATATAATTGAAGCCAGACTGTTACTTGTTGACCGTGCCTGACCTTGTTATTCTCTCTCAGGTTCAAATACATGCACTATGACAAGAAACATGGTGCCATACACAAATCTATTGAGGCTTTGGACAGGATGGGAATGGATATAATAGAAACTGGAAATCCAGATGCGTTCAAGCAGTATCTGTCAGAGTTTGATAACACCATTTGTGGGCGCCACCCAATTAGTGTTTTTCTCCATGTAAGTGCCTCAAGTATTCCCTCTTATGTCTCAAGGGGAACAAGTTCAAATAGTATTCTCGCAACTTTGTCAAAGGACATTAACCAATACAAGAATGTGGCACCCTAAATAAAACAGGGTAAAACTCTGAAAAACATTATGTCGACAATTTTGGACCTGTATTAGATTACATTGGTGTTTCAGTTAGAAAGGCTATGCATATTATTAAAAAGTACCAGTGTCGTTCCTGTCTTATTGACCTTTACACCATTTTGTCTGGATACAAATAAAAGATATTCTTGGGACTCAGTAATCAAAAAGTACAATACTATAACGAAAGCAACCTAAAGATATCCCTGTTATGTGTAGCACTTACCCTTTCGATATTAACGTACTGTACTGAAGTCACCAAAATCACGACGAGAGGGCAAAATGTTAGGAGAAGCATTTTTTTTGAAGAATTGAGCTTAATTTACCTAGACTACAAAATGTTTCTTCATTGATCAGTGCTCATAATTTCTTGTACTATGTTTCTCAATGTATTCAGATGCTGAGGAATTGCTCAATAAACATAAAGATCAATTTTCTCCGATACGAGCAGTCAAGCCAGTGCAAAACTACGAGGGACAGCAGCGTAAGTTATGCATCTGCGGCAGCAAAGGTAGATGCTTGAAAGATGTATTATCTTCAGCAATTTGATTTTCATCGAATTCATTGTACTGTTCAACTCAAGTAAATATGCATTCACGAATCATAGGGTTACTGTGACCCTGCTTGTAGATTGATACTATTGTTGGGTTGCCCTCTGATTTCTTATATTTAGTGTCATATCAGATTATGTCTTAGGTTATCATCATTTCTCCTAATGACAACGATACGGCTGAAATGCAGTCAAGTTCATATATTGACATCCTCCGACCTCCGCCTCAGACCCAGCACCCACCATTGTAGATCTGTCTCGTTGCTCCAACATGAAAATGGACAGAACTGGTAAGCCAAACTGATCATTTAGGGTGTTGGTTGAGCAGAACCGAGCATGGCGGTTAGGGTTGGCAGTTACGGGTTGAAGCAGCATTGATAGGTGTGAAGATGACTCGTGTGGTGAAAAAGTGTTGGTTATACCCGTGCAAATCCTAGTCAAATTCACGATTTCCTTTCAAACATAATTAAAAAGTTGCACATGAGGCTCACCCACATAACAAAAATACCCATGAAATGATTTCTTTAGTTTTTACAAGTGACGTCTCTGATATTACGTGTGAGCTAATCAAAGTTCACCGAGTTTTATTCATCAAATGATGCAAGCGGTATTACCTTATATCAGCAGAAAGGTAATTGGAGGGATTGATTTGACAACGTAGTTCAACAGTTGAAGCATCAAGTATGGCTATGGTTCCATAAAAAAAGCTGGCTATACCTGCATGAGAAATATCTGCAGATAAACTTGGAATCCACTGCAAACACAAATGAAAGTCTTGGGACGCTTTCAGATAACCAAAAAATGATTTTGACAATGTTAGAAAAAAATTATAAGTGCTTCTTGTTTTTTAGGAGCAATTCAAGTGCTGTTTCAGGAAGCACTTGGTTTTTCACTAAAAACTTTCGACGTGAAAGCACTTCCAATAAAAGAGCTTATGAGAAGAAGTGCTATATTTTCAAGAAGCATTTCTAGAGAGAGAGACAGAAAGAAACCTTCTTAACGCATGCTAGTTCTTTGGCTTCATATACTGCAAGGTGAGTCTTGTGTATGGCAAGGAAGTGCAGCTCATCCTGGTGAAATTGGATGAAGGTATCGGATCTGGAATCTGCAACAATTTGCTGTTCTGTTTTTGAATGACCGGACGTGGAGGGTCATTGAACAATGTATGATGCCAATTCAAGATGTCAAGTTAAATACATAAGTCACTGTCTTTCAATTACTCTCTCTCTCTCTCTCTCTCTCTCTCTCGCACACGACATGTAAAAGCATGCAGTACACTAGTTAAACCAAAAATATATATGACAATATTTGGATTTTTTTCATATATTAATTAATCTCCAAAGTGGAGTATATATAGGAGTTACAATTGGTATTACATATAGGCTTTGTCAATGTGGGACAACATACTACTATTTATACTTTAACTAATATATAACTCGCAACACTCCCCCTCAAGTTGGAGCAAAGATGTCACGCATGCCCAACTTGTCAAGTGAGATGGAAAACACACTATTAGACATAGCCTTAGTAAGCACATCAGCGAGTTGATATTCAGATCTCATAAACGGAAACATAATAATTCTAGCATCCAATTTTTCCTTGATGAAATGTCGATCAATCTCCACATGTTTTGTTCGATCATGTTGCACTGGATTATGAGCAATCTCAATAGCAGCCTTGTTATCACAATAGAGTTTTATAGAACCTTTGGGTTTAAATCCAAGATCTCTCAACAATTTTTTCAACCACAATAACTCACATACACCATGAGACATACCAGTTTCATCACTTTACCTAGCCACCACTTTTTGTTTATTGCTTTTCTAAGTAATTAGATTACCAACCACAAACGTAAAGTATCCAGATGTAGATCGCCGGTCAATGATAGAACTTGCCCAATCTGCATTTGTATATCCCTCGACATTAAAATGACAATTCTTGGAGAAAACCAAGCATCTGCCAGGAGCCATCTTCAAGTACCTCAAAATATGGATTACTGAATCCATATGAGCTTCACTAGGTGAGTGCATAAACTGACTTACCACACTAACTGCATAAGCAATTTCAGGGCGAGTGTGAGACAAGTAAATTAATCTCCCCACAAGCCTCTGATACTGTTCCTTATGAGTAGGAACTTGATTAGGAATTAAGTCCAGACTATGATTCTGCTCAATCGGAGTATCAACAGGTTTGCAATCTAACATACCTATTTCAGCTAACAAATCAAGAACATACCTCCGTTGATACAAAAAAATACCATGCTTGGATCGTGCAACCTCGATTCCAAGAAAATACTTTAATTCACCCAATTCTTTCATCTCAAATTCAGTAGCTAGGTACTTTTGAAGGTGTTGTATCTCCTTCTGATCATCACCAAGCACTATCATGTCATCAACATAAATAATCAATGCAGTTAGCTTACCATTTTGTCGCTTTAGAAACAAAGTATGATTTGAATGACTCTGGACATACCCAAACTTCTTCATTGAACTTGTAAAGCTCCCAAACCATGCTCTAGGAGATTGTTTAAAACCATACAAAGCCTTTCGTAATCTGCACATAACACATTTTTCAGGAGATATTCCAGTACCAGGTAGGAGATCCATACAAACTTCCTCCTTGAGATCACCATGAAGGGAAACATTCTTAACATCAAATTGCAATAAAGACCAATCTTGGTTTGCTGCTAAGGACAGAAGAACACGCACAATATTAAGTTTGGTAACAGGAGCAAAAGTCTCCTGATAATCCACCCCATAGGTTTGAGTATAACCCTTAGCAACTAATCTGACTTTGTACCGGTCAATAGAACCATCTGCTTTATGCTTAATAGTGAACACCCATCTACATCTAATAGCTTTCTTCCTATTTGGCAAAGGAACCAAATCCCAAGTGGAATTTTTTTCCAAAGCTTCCATCTCAACATTCATTGGGCACATCCGACCGATCATCAGTAGAAATAGTCTCGGGAATGACAGTTGACTGATCACTATCTATAGCCGACTGATTAGTATCATGTAACATAATATGTTCTGTCCCGAACTTTGCCTGTAACACATTATCCCTACCATATCTTCAAATCTGCACTTCACTCCCCCTCTCCCCTTGAAGTGGAGAGTTGAAAGAAGGTTTCACAAAATACGAAACTTCCTCGTGGAAGGTGACATCCATGGTAATATAAATTTTCTGAGTTAGAGGATGATAACGCTTAGCCTTTTTTTATTGTTAGCATACCCAATAAATACACATTGGAGAGCACATGCATCAAGTTTACTCCGCTGATGAGAGTATACGTGCACATACGTAATACACCCAAACGCCTTTGGAGGAAGTTTGGATACATAAACAAGAGAAACATGTTTTTGTAGCACATCAAGCGGTGTCTGAAAATCAAGAACCTTTATGCTTTATCAAATACACAGCAGCCAAAGCAGCATGACCCCACAAATGATTAGGAACAAATTTATCCAACATCAAGGAGCGAGTAACCTCCATTATTTAACGATTCTTCTGTTCGGACACACCATTTTGTTGGGGTGTAAAAAATGTAGCCGTTTGGTGAATAATACCCTAATCATGAAAAAAGCATGCCAAAGTGTGATTCACATATTCTCCTCTGTTATCAGACCTGAAGACCTTAACTTTGGTTTGAAACTGAGTATACACCATTGCACAAAATTCTTGAAGAAGCAAAGGGACATCACTCTTATTCTTCATCAAGAACACCCAAGTTAATGGAGTACAATCATTAATAAAAGTAACAAACCAACGGAATCCATTAGAAGTAACCTTCACCGGATCCCACACACCAGAATGTATTAAATCAAATGGCAAAGTAGCTTTAGAATCACTTATGGGAAATGAAGCACAATGACTCATAGCCATGACACATGTTTCACACTTGAACTCTGAATAACTATAAGTGCGAAACAAAGAAGGAAATAGATGCTTCATATAACTGAATGATGGATGTCCCAAACGTCAATGCCACAACCAAATTTGATGTCTGTCCTCCACTTTAGCACCTGATGAGTATTTGAACCTGAAACAACAGTATCCTCTATAGTCAAGATACACAAACCCTCAATTCTTTTACCATGACCAATTATCTTCTGAGTTTGAATGTCTTGAAAATAATAATACGTTGGGGTAGAAGTGAGCAGAACAATATAAGGTATCAAGTAGTTTTCCTACCGACAAAAGATTGCACTTAACATCATGAACAAGTAAAGCATTGACTAGTGATAAGGTCGGAGTAAGAGAGATAGTGCCTTCACCCTTCACAGGGGAAGGTGCTCTATTTGCACTAGTAATATACGGATCACGAACATAGTCACATAACTCATCAAACACTCTAGGGTCACCAGTCACATGATCAGTGGCCCGAATAACAATTATCCATATATTTGTTACACCAAGATACATAACAACACAATTATTATATTGAGACATTTAGCTAAACCATGAACAATAAAGGCGCAAAAGATACGCAACAGAATTATAACAATTTACCTAAACACTATAGCAGATCACTGTTCACGACCTGTAGCAAATCAGTATTCATGTCACTGTTCACTTTTAAATATATTTTTTTTAACGAAGAAAATCACGACAAAGGTGGGCTCAAAATTAAAGTACACATGTCACCAAGAGCGAACTGCTCTGATGCCAAGTTAAACTACACATAGTAACTACCAAAAATATATATGACAATATTTCAGAATTTCTTGTATATTCATTACATCTCCAAAGTGAAGTATATATATGAGTTACAATTTGTATTACATATGGACTTCATCAATGTGGGACAACATACTACTATTTACACTTTAACTAATATATAACTTGCAACACACTAATTCTGTTGGAAATATGCCCTGAAAGTCAATCTTTGGAAGAAACCTTTCAGGACAAATGAGTGGATGTATAGATGATTCTTATACATCAAATGGCAAAGACACGAATTAGGCCTATCTCAATAAACGATATATGTCTTAAATAGTGTATCCATGGACAATGGATCGATTGAAGAAGTAATCTAATGATGTTAGACTACAGAGACCTTCGTCACATAACCAAATGTCCAAAAAGGTTCCTGGTCATTGGATTGTCAGAGGGATACTGACAATGCATAGACCGGTACATACTGTGTCTGCTTCAATTGGAAGGATGGAAAGTCTCATCCCATTCGTGTTGTGACACTAAGACAAGTATGTAGGTGCTCATTAAGGGAATGAGTTCACTGAACACAGTCGAACGAGAGTACTTGCATGGAGGTCTACTCACATGTCAAGCAAGTAACTCAAATGGTTGGAATAATGTAAGTAGTCCTTTGACCTGAGGCATCGTCGTTGTCTTGTGGTTAAGTACTTAATCTTTGATTATGTCAAACGTCACTCTATCAGAGCGTCAACGGCATAGTCGGGGTTAAGCCATTTAGTCATGAAGGCAAGTGTATGCGCAACAAGGAATCTCTAATCCTCGATAAGAGAGGAAGAATACTCTAAGATATGATTCGGGAATCTTCGACCGAAGTATCGAGCGTATTAAAAGGAAAGCGTTCCTATACGACTCAAAAGAATCATATAAGAAGAAATAATCACATTAGGGGTTTGACATAATATATCCATACCCTAGTAATGTGATTGAGAGTATTGTATTAGAGAAGGATCGAATTACATTGTAATTCCAACGGAATAGGTTCTCCGAATAAACTTCTACATTAGCTTGGGTAGCTATGACATATGGTTAGATGTCACTCATAGCTTGCGAGTTCTTCTAGATGATTAAATGTAGTCATCAAAGAAGAAGGTGAATTAAAATGAAGTTTCAATTCACCAAGTGATTGAATTAAATATAATCAAATTGGATTGATGCCAATCATCTCACTGCCTTGCTAATTAGAACCTAAAAGATTGTTCACCAATACACTATGGTAGTGAGTAATTAATGGGTGATGGAAACAATTAATTGGATTAATTATGTGTTGTTATTAATTTAGAAAGTCTAAAGAAATCATAAAGCGATAAAGATCGTTTTGGGCTTAAAGAAACGTTCGGGTTTAATTGGGCCTAAACCCATTGGGCTTATATTCAAGCATTGGATGACTTGAAATAATAAAAGCCCAAAGCCCAAACAACACAAAGAGGGCCAGCCACTTTAGGTAGGAAATGGTGAGATATTTAGTCAAGTTGTTGACTAGGTTTCTTTTGTCTATTTAAGGAACTTTATAGAGATATTGTTCATGAGGGTTTTTGTGTGTTTAAACAACAAAGAGGCAAAAGAAAAATAGCTCTCTAACTACACAAAGGCCGGCCACCATTGGGGGTTTTTACTAACATATCTTACTCCTTTTTGGTTATTCCTTCATCCTTCTCACTACACTAGTGGGTGAGCATCTTTAGAGGTTTCCTATTTTGGAAACTTGAAGAGAACCTAGGAGCACTCATTCTAACAAAGTGGAGGAGGCAAGGAGGGAAGCTAGGCTCAAGGAGTTCAAGGAACAAAGGGCTTGGAGGTGGTCCATCCTTGGTCTCAAGTCTAGATCAAGAGGTATAAGACTAAACCTTCACTTTGTTCTTCTTTATAAAATTGTTTTTGATGCATTATATATAAACCTATGAACCTTGAAGGGGATTTGCATGACTATAGCTTTGATAATATGTTATAAATGCTTCCGCTGCTTTCGTATATGAAATATGATTTGTATATGCATGATAGTCATATTGAAATCCCATACTTGAAACTCATAATTTTTCCCTTCAAGTGGTATCAGAGCCAAAGGTTTATGTATAATGTGTCCTTTTGGATTTTATGCATATGGGTATTAATGTTATGTATGACATATTATTATTTCATTCAAAATATGTTTATCTTTTGTTTTTCAATAGTTGAAAAATGTTAGTCAATAAGTTGAGAAAGGTATGGATGCAAAAGTTGTTTTGTATGCATGAATGAAAATTGAGTTTTAAACTAATTTGACATATTATTTCTTCATTTAAAGTATGTTTATCTTTTGTTTTTCAATGGTTGAAAAATATAAATCAAGAGTTGAAAAGATATGCATGTAAAAATTGTTTTGTATGCATGAATGAAGAATAAGTCATGAATAAAATTTTGGGAATTTGTTCTTAGTGGTTGGCACGGTTTTGGGGAATTTTGGGCATGTGTTTGTGTTTTATTGTAAGACACTCACACATCATTTTAAAGCTAGAAAATAGAAAACTTGTCACTTAAGTTTTTGGGTTTGAAAAATCACCAAGAATACACAAATCTTGAAAAAATGTTCATGGTTTTGTTCTTGGTGTTCAAAGTTTGGTTTTGGGTGAAAATGTTTTTAGTTGGTTTTCATGCATGGTTTCATGGTTTTGGATGATGTTCTTACCATCCATAACCATATTAAAACCTTTTAAAACCCTAGACTTGTCTAGGATATTTCCATAACTTTTTCATTAAAACCATTTAATGCCAAAACCAAGTGACAAGCAAATTTGGATTTTTTCTTCTTTGCATTGAATTCATGCATGTGGGTGAGACTTCCCACCCCCCCCTTAAGTGGCCGGCCATCCTAGTGGGTTTATCCACTTGGGGGGTCTTTTGTAATCTATGAAAAGTTGATATTTTATACTTTTGAGTATTTACGGTTTTACCCCTAACTTTTCTTATTTACATTTAGGCCCCTACTAACTAGAAAGTTAAAATATTTGATTTTAATTTTGTTAGTTGTTTAAACTCATAATTGTATTATGCCCATATGCACTAAATCTAAAAGTTTATGTTGCATTCCATTTTAATTATTTAAATGTGTTTAAGTAGTTAGAAAATGGGTGACTATGGACTTATGCCTTAAACGATAATTTAGCTATGAGATAAGGCGTTAAAATCAAATTGTTTGAACCTTGGGAATGTGTTTTAATTACTGTTTAATTGGACCTTGTCACGTTTGACATTAATCTATCTCTCCCCTTTTAGTATATGTAATTTATAGGAATTTGTACAAATCGGTTTGTAATTCTTATTACTTCTTAATCTCTATTCGTTAGTTGATTCCCTCTAGTGCTAGACTAGAGTTTCTTTAACTATTGGTAAGGAGACATAACTAAAAGAGGGTTTTGACATGAGATTAAAGATTAAATGGGTCCAATGCCCTAATTAGCAATGAATGATTGTCTTTCATTTCTAATGGCTCAATGAAAATGTTTTAATTGGATTGATAAGCACGTAATTAAATGACACAACCTCCCCGAGTTTATATTCAACAATGATGGCTCGTTGTTGCAATAACCTAATAAGTCCATGGTCATCCAAGAGCCTAAGATAACTATAAAGTCAAATTTCAAAGGAATGCAAAAACCTTAGTAATAGTAGTTACTTCCAATATTTGAAAAATTCGTTTTTGATATTGATTTGTTTTTCTCAAAACAAATAGTGGGAGTATCATACGTTACTAAAATATAATGAATACAATTAGTAGTTATATATATCTCCAATATTTTGAAAAATGTTTTAATATTGATTTGTTTTATGAAAACGAATAGTGGGGATATCATATGCTACTAATTTCATTAACTTTGGACTAGTAGTTATAATAGGACTATTTATTTGAATATGATTAAATAAATAAAATGATGAGACCTTAAAATCCCTCAAACAACAATCATATTAAGTTGTAAACGTAAGAGTGCTTAGAACACTTTTTCGTGGCCTTCCACCATGGTAGGCTCCAAGCGTTTATGACTTGTACACCGCCTTCACCCTATCATGGGGAAGTGACAAAGTGCATGCTTATATTCATGAGGAGTTTATTTAAAACATTTGATGAGGTTAAGGTAGGCAACGAGTGTGGCCAACATCGTATCATCGTGAGGTCATGCTTGAACCCCTAGCTAAACCGGCATGGTGGGAAAGAACTTAACTAAGAGAGATGATGCCAACATCATATCATCGTGAGGCATTATTTTCTAGAAGCCAAAAAGATGGGTAATCACAAGAGGTTGTTGTGAACGGGTAATTGTACCCTTTCATTATTATTGTTGCTAGCCGACATCGTATCATCGTGAGGTGGGCTTGGTAATAGTGAGCCTCCCATAACCCGCTAGGAGATTTCTTTGAAATCTCCCGGATTCCATTATGGGGGATATGGAATTTGCCAAAAATGGTGGGTGGTGTCATTCGGTTTAAAGACCCGAATCGTTTGACTTAATCAACAATCAATCTAATTATTTTATTGTTTATGTATATAGATATGGTTGGAAGCACACTCGCGAAAATACTCGACAAGCATTGCCTAGAGGGGCACAATTTCCCATCATGGTATCGTAATGTCAAGATTCTTCTAACATTGGAGAAGATTGTTTACGTACTAGACAAGGCTCCACCTCACATACCTCTCAGCCCTGAGGCTACTGAGGATGAACGTGCTAAGTATGACAAGCACGTTGAGGATGATATACAAGCCAAGTGCTATCTGTTGGCTTCCATGAATGAGGAGCTACAGAGACAGCACGAGGGCATGGATAGTGCATCTTCCATAATACTCCATCTTACGGAGTTATATGGTGAAGGGACGCGCAACCGTCGCTTTAGCACCGTCTGTGAGCTTGTAAAGACCAAGATGGTCAAGGGAGCTCCAGTACACCAACATGTACTGAAGATGATAGGATTCATTGAACAATTGGAGAACCTTGGTACTCCACTTGACGGGGAATTGGCCCAGGACTTCGTATTGGCTTCTCTTTCTGATTCATTTGCGCAGTTCGTAATGAACTACAATATGAATAAGATGGATAGTACTCTCTCTGAGTTACTAAATATGTTAGTAACTGCCGAGAAGACTATGAAGAAAGAGAACGTTGTAGGGACTACTGCAGTAGCCTACAACAAGCCATCATCTTCCAAGGCCAAGCCGCAAGGCAAAGGCAAAGGGAAGGAGAAGAAGCCACCCACTCCTAAGCCGAAAGGAGGAGTGAGGAAAAGGAAGGAAAAAGAGCCCAAAGGGACTTGCCACCACTGTGGAAAGGAAGGGCATTTGAGGAGGAATTGCAGGTTATACCTTGCAAGCCTTAAGGACAAGCCACAAGGTATGGTTTATGTTCTTATCTTCAATTCTAAATGTTAGATCTTCTAAATATTTATATTTGATATAAAGTGCTAATCACTTGTATAATTGTATATAGGTGGAGAAGCCAAGTAGAAGATGAACAAGCAAGGAAAATGTGGTGAAGGGTTCGGCCACTATATTTTTTGCTTACTACTTAGGAAGTTTGTTAGGCATTAAAGATTGTCTTTAAACTTTCTTATTTTGTTAAGAACTTATTAAGTGGATTCATATGATGGAATACCACTATTAGTGCCTAAATGTATAAAGGTATTTAAATTAGTCTCTAAATGTATAGAGCTAATTCTTTTTGTATTAAACATTATGAATGTTTGAATTATCATATTAATGTAATATGAAGAATGCCTTTTTAATATACAATTTCCTTAAAGTAGTGTTATGAATTGAAAATTGTCTTGTAGTATCCTTGATGAGATACAAGAGTTATATCACTTATTGTAATGTGATAACCAAACTTTAGATTTATCAATTATGGATAGATCTCACATGTAGGACATAAAAGGATACAATAAATCTTTAGATTTGGTTCCAATTGTCTACCTATGAGTTCTATATGAATTGACAAAAAGTCTAGAGATTCCTTTCTTGAAGAAAAGGAAGATCACATTATAATGATATAAATGATAAGAAAAACGTTTCTTATATGGTTGTCACTTGAAATACAATGATCAAGATCACTCTTGATTCAATTAGTAGTTTTGAACAACTAATTGGGCATTGTTTAAAAGGTTTTAAAATGTCAATTGTATTAGTGATTAAACCAAGAAAGAAGTGTCTAAATCTATAAAATGTTTAAAGACTTTAGTCACTTGATAACAAGACATTAACTTAGTGAAGATTGAAACAAATAAGCTTGAAATGTTTTAAAGCTACTACACAATGTCTTCTACCAATATAATCCACTTTTATACATTTTGTATGTATGCAATGATTTCTCATTAAAGTCATGAGAAATAGTGGGAGGTGTGAAAAATGGATATAAACTTGAATATGATTGGTTTATAGTTGTCTAAAGAATAATAGTACTTGACTATTATTAAGAGTTTGCAATTTTAATTGTTAAAAGACTCAAGCTCTTCAAACGTTAAAATTCTATGTTGTGTGACATTCTAAAGAATAGTCTTTGAATGTTGGTTTCGTCAATCTAGCATAAAATGGTTATATGTTGGGAGTTGTCCATTATTCTCTTTTATGAGAACAAGCTAATAACAAAGCATATGGACAAGTTGATGAAACAAAAGGGGATTAGTTTCAAAATGAGTCACAACATATGGTTTAACAAAGAGACAATCCAAATTCAACGTCTCATGTAACGATATTGCTCTATGTAGTTTTGATAATGAATTATATCAACCACCTAGAAGGAATGGTTGAGTTTCTATATCCTTAGTAGGAGCCATGCTTCCACTAAAGACTTGGATAATTCTTATATGACTACATTAAAGGTCTTAGTATGACTAAAACTTGAAGTATGGTGTATGACACCATATAATGAATAGACTTAATAAAGTAAGTCACACATTTCATGGAATTACTTGAGAAGAAATTCTTTTGTGTATGATTCGTTTAAATAACTTGTGTTAGCTAGAGTTGTTGATATTCTCAAAATAGTTAAGACATCATCAATAAGCTAATGGATCTTAATGATTGTCAATAGATCCAAGACAAGTTAAAGGGAGCAATATGCATTCAAATCAAGAATATATAAGTGTTAAGCTTTTGAATGAATGCTAAGTTACAACAAGCCCAGTGGGAGTGATGTCATAATTTGAGCAACAAGATATGAATAAAGTCTATTTGATAGACTTAATTAAACATAGATGTTACTCGAAAAATTGACAAAACATGACACGGTCAATTTTAAAGTATAGACTTGAAATTGAACTTATTGATATAGCAAGGCCATCTCAAGGATATTATTTGGGGAATTTAAATCTCAAATGTTGAAGATTTAAGAAAGCATTTTCCTATATGATAGAAAGTCACTTTCACGACCCTTATAATGAATGTGTCACAAAATCACAAAAGGGACACATGTATCATCTTGTGAAGTAGATATCCAAAGTGAAGAACCACAGGGTTGTCACTTTAAGATATTACTATATCCCAGGATCAGAACCAAAGCAACTGATAGAGTATTATTGCCTTTATGAAAGAAACATCAGAGTGGGACTCTGGAAGCGTGCATTCACTTAGGTTATAAACCAAAGTGAAAATAAGCCATTTTAACAAATGGAACTTCATAATGGATGAAGTGCTAATCATATGAATGAATTGTTAGTATTGTACTACAATGGTCTCAAGGTTGTAGCAAAGTTTGTATAAAGTATACAAACGAAATATATAACGATATATTGTTTTAGAAACTGCTTCAAAAGGTGTTTTTGAATGAAATGGTTCTTATAGAACCAATGATTGAATCCAAACCATAAGGTCGTTAGTAGGATACTACGACGTAATGGGGCGATAGCTCAAGCCATGGAATCAAGGTCTCATCAAAGTATTCGAACACAAGAAAGAGACATCATCAAATGTTTTGGAAACATTTGATAAGTAAATCCCTTTTAAATAATAAAAGGGATTAATACATAACCAAGTTAACCTACGAGCATAAGCTCTCTCGACAAGATGTATGAGATACACTAGTGATTGACTTTAGTGCAAGTGGGAGATTGTTGGAAATATGCCCTGAAAGTCAATCTTTGGAAGAAACCTTTCAGGACTAATGAGTGGATGTATAGATGATTCTTATACATCAAATGGCAAAGACACGAATTAAGACTATCTCAATAAACGATATATGTCTTAAATAGTGTATCCATGGACAATGGATCGATTGAAGAAGTAATCTAATGATGTTAGACTACAGAGACCTTCGTCACATAACCAAATGTCCAAAAAGGTTCCTGGTCATTGGATTGTCGGAGGGATACTGACAATGCATAGACCGGTACATACTGTGTCTGCTTCAATTGGAAGGATGGAAAGTCTCATCCCATTCGTGTTGTGACACTAAGACAAGTATGTAGGTGCTCATTAAGGGAATGAGTTCACTGAACACAGTCGAACGAGAGTACTTGCATGGAGGTCTACTCACATGTCAAGCAAGTAACTCAAATGGTTGGAATAATGTAAGTAGTCCTTTGACCTGAGGCATCGTCGTTGTCTTGTGGCTAAGTACTTAATCTTTGATTATGTCAAACGTCACTCTATCAGAGCGTCAACGGCATAGTCGGGGTTAAGCCACTTAGTCATGAAGGCAAGTGTATGCGCAACAAGGAATCTCTAATCCTCGATAAGAGAGGAAGAATACTCTAAGATATGATTCGGGAATCTTTGGCCGAAGTATCGAGCGTATTAAAAGGAAAGCGTTCCTATACGACTCAAAAGAATCATATAAGAAGAAATAATCACATTAGGGGTTTGACATAATATATCCATACCCTAGTAATGTGATTGAGAGTATTGTATTAGAGAAGGATCGAATTACATTGTAATTCCAACGGAATAGGTTCTCCGAATAAACTTCTACATTAGCTTGGGTAGCTATGACATATGGTTAGATGTCACTCATAGCTTGCGAGTTCTTCTAGATGATTAAATGTAGTCATCAAAGAAGAAGGTGAATTAAAATGAAGTTTCAATTCACCAAGTGATTGAATTAAATATAATCAAATTGGATTGATGCCAATCACCTCACTGCCTTGCTAATTAGAACCTAAAAGATTGTTCACCAATACACTATGGTAGTGAGTAATTAATGGGTGATGGAAACAATTAATTGGATTAATTATGTGTTGTTATTAATTTAGAAAGTCTAAAGAAATCATAAAGCGATAAAGATCGTTTTGGGCTTAAAGAAACGTTCGGGTTTAATTGGGCCTATTGGGCCTAAACCCATTGGGCTTTTATTCAAGCATTGGATGACTTGAAATAATAAAAGCCCAAAGCCCAAACAACACAAAGAGGGCCGGCCACTTTAGGTAGGAAAGGGTGAGATATTTAGTCAAGTTGTTGACTAGGTTTCTTTTGTCTATTTAAGGAACTTTATAGAGATATTGTTCATGAGGGTTTTTGTGTGTTTAAACAACAAAGAGGCAAAAGAAAAATAGCTCTCTAACTACACAAAGGCCGGCCACCATTGGGGGTTTTTACTAACATATCTTACTCCCTTTTGGTTATTCCTTCATCCTTCTCACTACACTAGTGGGTGAGGATCTTTAGAGGTTTCCTATTTTGGAAACTTGAAGAGAACCTAGGAGCACTCATTCTAACAAAGTGGAGGAGGCAATGAGGGAAGCTAGGCTCAAGGAGTTCAAGGAACAAAGGGCTTGGAGGTGGTCCATCCTTGGTCTCAAGTCTAGATCAAGAGGTATAAGACTAAACCTTCACTTTGTTCTTCTTTATAAAATTGTTTTTGATGCATTATATATAAACCTATGAACCTTGAAGGGGATTTGCATGACTATAGCTTTGATAATATGTTATAAATGCTTCTGCTGCTTTCGTATATGAAATATGATTTGTATATGCATGATAGTCATATTGAAATCCCATACTTGAAACTCATAATTTTTCCCTTCAAATTATGCTTGTATGCAATCACAAAACAGAAAGGAAGGCAACAAAATAGGGAGGAACTGTCACCTTTGGTTAATGGGATGGACTAATCTATGACTTTTGATTCTCGGCCATTTCAGTTTGCCACATAAAACTGGATTTTCCTCGATTAGTTTCTTGATTTCTTTCGTCATACACTTCCTCATAGACATTGTATCTCCACAGTTGAAGAATGCCTTATGATCCCCGTCGGAACCATACAAATGCAATATAAAGTTCATATCGAAAATGCTATAGCCACAATATATACACATATATGAAATCAGAAAAACAGTAAAGGCTTTCAGAAGCTCACCTGAAAGTTCAAGACTCAAGTGACAAGAGCACAAGAACAATGTGACTAGTCTCCAGTTTTTAGCTCTACACAACTTTCACTCTTATATGTATATACATACATTGCTTGACTCCTTACAGATAAGAAGTGATTCATTATTACCAACGAATCATAAAATGACAAATACACTAAAGTGACGTATCAAAAACACTATGATTGGTCTATAAGGAAGCAATGATCCCTCTATAAAGAGCCAAAGGATTTTTCTTATGGAAACGAATTCTGCACAGGTCTTTTCTTCTTACACATTGTTTATTTATGTTCGTTGATAATTTTTTCAATCCAAAGTATATGCATAAACATAGGTGAGTATGGAAAAAAAGTGCTTGCAGAGTTAATGCTAGAGAAGTTGAAAAACAAAAACGAAAAAAAGAGAAGAAGACATTGGGACTTTAATTTTTAGTGTTTTTAATGAGTAATGCTAGAGAGATTATATTTTTAAATTACATTGGTGTACCATCTCATATGTCAAATCATGCACACAACCAACATCTAACCAGCCACTTAGTACTACGGTCTAGTAATATTCATCTTCATTTCTAAGTGAGAGGCCTTAGGTTCAATTTTCGCCAAAGGCGATTTTGAACCACATTATTGCTAGCCCATTGTGAGGCTAAGCCCACCTTCTCCCCCTTAGTGTAGATAATATCGTTTGTTAAAAAAAAAAAAAACCAACATCTAATAAGATAAATTCGTTAATTGACGTGACATGTGCATAGCTTACAACATCATATGGTACACTAACGCAACACAAAAATTTGATTTCTTTAGCATTTTTCTTTTTTAGTTACTGCTAAATATAACATTATACTAATTATATTAATGATCTTCCATTTTGGAGCGTTATTCAGTTACAATTTTAAAAGAGTATAAATCTATGGAGTTTAATGGAGTTTTAAGGGATTTTCATTCACTCTGTGAATTTAAAGTGAATTCCTTCGAAATCTCGAGAGGAGAAGCTAGATTATTAGCCAAATGTAGTATGAAATCCCTCCAAATATATCCCAATTATTCACTTTCTAATATTCTTTAAATTGAATCGTATTAACTCATTTCAAATTTTGATTAAATAAAATCTGAATTTCTGCTGAACTTTAATAAACTCCTTTAAAATCTTAATTGAATATTCATGAACAGTCATGAATTCATTTAAAATTCTGATTGAATACCTTTGATTTTTAAATTCTTTTAATATCTTTCAAGATTTCCAAATCACACACAATCTTTGCCCAAAAGGTTAAATAGAGAGTAACTGTCAAATCCTGGGCTCGACTTCGCTGCAGCACAATATTGTCCACTTTGGGCCCCGACCACACCCTCACAGTTTTGTTTCTGGGAATCACACGAGACCTTCCCAGCGGATCACCCATCATGAGATTGCTCTTGCGCGAACTCACTTAACTTCGGAGTTTCGATGGAACCCGAAGCCAGTGAGCTCCCATAAAGCCTCGTGCTAGGTAGAGATGGGAATATACATATAAGGCTTACAATATCCACACCCCTGAGCGATGTGGGATGTTACAATCCACCCCCCTTAGGGGCCCGACGTCCTTGTCAGCACGCTTCCGGCTAGGGATTGGCTCTGATACCAAATTGTCACATCCCGGCCCGAGCCCCTACCACATCCCGGGCTCGACTCCGCCGTAGCACGATATTGTCCATTTTAGGCCCCGACCACGCCCTCACGGTTTTGTTTTTGGGAACTCACACGAAAACTTCCTAATGGGTCACCCATCATGGGATTGCTCTCGCGCTAACTAGCTTAACTTCGGAGTTCCGATGGAACCCGAAGCCAGTGAGCTCCCAAAAGGCCTCGTGCTAGGTAGATATGAGAATATACATATAAGGCTTACATAATCCACACCCTCGACATCCTTGTCGGCACACTTCTGGCCAGGGATTGTCTCTGATACCAAATTGTCACATCTCGGGCTTGACTAATCCGTAGCACGATATTGTTCGCTTTGGGCCCCGACCACGCCCTCACGATTTTGTTTCTGGGAACTCACACGAGAACTTCCCAGTGGGTCACCCATCATAGGATTGCTATAGCGAACTAGCTAACTTCGGAGTTCCGATGGAACCCGAAGCCAGTGAGCTCCCAAAAGGCCTCGTGCTAGGTAGAGATGGGAATATACATATATGGCTTACAGGATCCACACCCCTGGGCGATGTGGGATGTTACAGTAACGTACAAATAGAAGTGTTATTATTCACGTGATTTAAGAAGTCACTCTGACAATTTTACTGTTACTTTGAATTGTCATCAATTAAATTTGACATGTAACGCTAACACATAAGTTTCCCCTTGCTAGGTTGTTCAATGCCTTTGTTCTTGTTGTTGGCAACCTCATCCCTAAGATTGCACCATAGGCAGTGAAGAGCGTTGTGATCCTTGAAGGACATGACGAAGTTGGAACCATTAAGAAGATCAACTTCGGTGAAGGTAGCACATACAACTACATGAAGCACATAATTTAATGGGGTTGACAATGATAACTTTGTCTACAAGTACAGTGTGATTGAAGGAGATGTTATCTCTGAGACCGATGAGAAGATCTCTTATGAGACTAAGTTGGTGGCTTCCCGTAACGGTTCCATCATCAAGAGCACCAACCACTACCACACCAAGGGTGGCGTTGAGATCAAGGGAAAACATGTTAAGGCTGGCAAAGAGAAGGCCTCCCACCTCTTCAAGTTGATTGAGAACTACCTCTTGTAGCACCAAGACACCTACAATTGAATTATATGGCATCAAAACTTTTGTTAACAAACAATGGTTTTCATTTCCTTCTATGTTTTTTAAACTTCTGAAACAACGTTTTGGCTTGTTATTGGAGCTTTTCATTGAAGAGTGAATATTGTATGTCATTTCATATAAACATAAATAAAAAGAAAATAATGGATTTGAATAATATATATATATATATATATATATATATATATATATGCAAGTTTCCCTTTATCATGTACCATGGTATGACATGACACAATGCATCAACTGACACATAAAATATTTGTAATTATGATCTAAAAAAATAATTTCTTTAACATTACTCTTAACGTAAGGTATCATATTTTCTAACTACACGAGTTGGCCTAACCAATATATAATTGAAAAGGAACAAATAATTTTATAAATAATGTGATTAATAAAAGAAAAATGGTCTCTGAAATGGATCAACTCCATCAAGATGGTCCATGAAATTGAAAATTGATCAATGTAGTCCCTAAAAATGAGTGTCGTAAATCAATGTGGTCCTTTCGTCACAATTCCGTCAAAATTTCTGTCATGTGATGTCGTGTCACATAACTGAGTCCCACAAATCTAATTGGATATTGCCATATAAATTAAAAATATTTAAATAATAAAAAACTTAAAAAAGAAAAAACAAGAAGAAGATGAATAGTTCATCTTCTTCTTCGCCTCGCACTGAGCAACTACTATAAATCGACTCATTTTGTTGTCATATTTCTGCAAGATTTCATGTCCTCATCTAAAGAGATTATATTAGATGTTTAGATACCCAAGAAAATGATACAGAGCATGTTGGTTCCTCTTGCAAATCGGTCAAGGAAACTTGTGATGAAATTTCTGCTATCAGAAATGATGCTCTTGAAAGATTTCCAGATCTTGAAGATCCTAATCTGGCCACCAATCCACTGAGTGACAATGCATAGGGACAATCTTGATTTCTCTTTACATATACACATCTGGGGAACCCAAAACTCTTGGTAAAATACCTTAGTTTCGTGTCACCAATTCTCAACCCACTCCTCCAGCCTGCACATCCGGGTCAATCAACATCGGGGAGGTTTAATTTTGAATTATCGTCACCTGCGAACATGAGGACCACGGGAACCAGGTGCGATGGTGCTGTTTCAATGGGAAGAGAATGGTGGGTCGCTGGGTAGGAGGGAAAGAAGATGATGAACAATCATATTCTTCTTTTTTTCCTTTGTTTTTGTTTTTAATTGTATAAAATAATTTTTTAATTAATATTTAAATACTTTTAATCCACGTGGCAATATTTAATCACACTAACGGAATTTTTGACAGAATTGTGACGGAAGGACCACATTGATTTGCGACATCCAATTTCAGGGACGACATTGATCGATTTTTATTTCAGGGACCATCTTGATAAGGTGGGTCAATTTCAGGGTGCATTTGTGATAAAATCCTTAATATATATATATATATATATATATATATATATTGTTGTGGCCTATATTTAACTGATAAGGAGAGGGAGCCGGCGGCACAGAGAAAATATAGAGAGAGATTTGTTTTAGGGTTGCATAGATGATGTGTTATTCCCCCTACACTGTGCCTTTATTTATAGTAATAAGGGAGTGTTTGGGCCCAAAATATTGGTGTGGGCCGAGTTAGAAGTTATTCTCGGCCCGGCAGTATGTTTCTAGAATCATCGTGAATTTTAGTTATCATGGGCCGCTTGGTTAAGTTCGGCCGAGTCCTAGTATAAGGCGGATGGATGGGGTAAGTTGAATCCTAGTATAACAAGAAGTTTCAATGGGATGAGGATGCTGAGATTTGAGAGGTGAATGTGGCCGGATAAAGTGGTTGGTTCAAAGCCCTAATGGAGGCAGGATTGGCCGAGACTTGGTTGGATTAGGTTAAGGAATCCTAATCCGAGTATAGTTCTGGTTCGGCCATGATAAGATTGGCTGCTATAAATAAGAAGGGGGTGCATCATTCTAAACCTCTCCAACTCAACACACAAACTGTCTTGCGCAAACTCTCGCTCTACACGAAAAACAACCTTGAGATTTTTATTTTCTTTTTCGCCGACACATCTTCAGTTTGGATAAACAACACTGTGAAGGCCACCGGCGAACACCTTCACTTTGGATAAACAACACTGTAGCCATAGAATCAGTCGACCGCGGAGCACCTTCAGTTTGGATAAACAGCACTGCGTCGAGGCTAACTGATTATCTATCCAAGTCTCAGTCGAGAAGGATTTTCGAATCCTTATCGGCAGAGGTCAGCTCATTAGCCTTCTCGGTGAAGTGAGGTGTTACAGATTACTGGGCTCAGCGCATTGAACGCTGAGTTGTTTTATGATTGTATATTCACAAGTAAGTTTTAGAGTTCGACATTCTGACGGTCGAACCACATTCACCATCAAGACATATATCTCTTTTGAGTACCTGTGTCCGTATAGTTTAGAGCCAGTTCGGCGTGCTTATACTGTTATGAATATAATCACCGTGACTGAACCCGGTGCCGACAATCCGTAAACTTCGCTAGACTAGTAGCCTTGTCTTCAGGCTCTAGAACCCGAAGGTCGAGACGTGCTCCTTCCTTGGCCCTCAGTCGCAAGATCAAGAAGTCAGCAACGCGCTCAACACAACATCAACAAATTTTACTCCCTGGCCGAGCTCGACAGTTGAGTTGGCACGCCCCGCACATAACCGAAGGACGTAATTAACTTATTAATTACTCGGCCTACGCGCCACTTAGGCTTGGTAGTTTTTAGGGTCAACATTTTGGCACGCCAGTGGGACCCAATGCTAAAACTACGAAGTTCATGGCAATTGAGACATGATCGGTTAAAAAGAGAATGGTCATGGGAAAGTCCACGACCAACCTTCCAGTCCAAAATCCAGGACAAGAAGACTCGTCACAGGCATAAAATCCTCTTATTGCCGTAATGCCTAAGGCCACAAGTGCGACACATCGAGAAAAGGAAGTTGGCCTCAGCGGCTTGCCTCTCAATGCAAAAACTCTTAACAGAACCAATGACGTTTTAATAGAAGATTGCGATGAGGATGGTGGTGAAGGTTCTGATCTATCGATTAGATCTTTTCTTCGGAGAAGACTCGAAGAGCAATCTCAGATTTTTAGTTGGGAAGTAAGAAGCATACTTGAAGTAATACGCAGTAATGGTGAGGCACACAACAAAATGCTTGAACTGTTGGTTAGTAAAGTTTACGACGGCGGACCCACCTAAGGGTAATCTGGTATCAATGCTACAGGCCGAGACAGGATCTGCTCGGCTCAAACTGATCAATTTGGAAAAAAGAGGAGGATCAAGCAGCAGATCAGAAGGATCAGACCAGAGAGAAGAAACAACATCCGTCGATGTGATCGAGGTCCAAAGAATGATCGATTCGGCTTTGAAAAAGAGGCTGAAGTTCCCAAAATTCATCCATCCATATCCAGCTTATGTAGAGAAGTTCGAATATCCTAAAGATTTTAAAATCCCAGATTTCAGCCTTTTTGCTGGCGAATCATTCCTGTCTTCGTTAGAACATGTGGCTCGGTTCACTGCGCAATGTGGAGATGTTAATAATGACTTCCATAAACTGCGACTATTCAACTTCTTGTTAACAGGTTCAGTATTTGCTTGGTACATCAACCTCCCGCCCAATTCCATCCAAAGTTGGGAGGAATTGGTCGAAAAGTTCCATGAACAATTCTACCGGTCGGGGATGGAAATGTCAGTTTCATCATTGGCTAGGATGGCTCAAGCATCTAACGAGTCACCAATGGAATACTTAACGAGGTTTAAGTTGGCCAGAACTTGGTGCCGAGTACCTCTCCCTGAAGTTGAATTCATCAGAATTGCTCTGAACGACCTGGATGTGGAATATAAAAAGAAATTCTTGGGGTCAAACTTCCGAGATATGTACGAATTGGCCCAGTACGTCGAGCAATATGATTATTTTCTCCGAGAAGAAAAGATTTCGAAGTCCCCATCCCGGGGAACGATTTACAAGAATCCCACGGTTAGCTACGCATCGGCCGAAGGCGAGGATTCCCAATACGCCAACGTGGACACGGCCGAGATAGTGATAGATAAACTGTACATACGCAAGGCATTGGCTTAAATTAATTCCAAGGATGCCAAAACCCGCTCGGCCTCTGAAGAGACAATTAAAACATCAAAAGTTTACACTTTTGATATCACCAAGGCCGATACAATTTTCGACTAGTTGTTGCTGGCAAAGATCATCAAACTTCGGCTAGGACATAACATTCCCAAGGCCGAAGAGCTGAAAGGCAAACCGTATTGTAAGTACCATAACTCG
This sequence comes from Malus fusca, assembly GCA_035220775.1. Lineage (NCBI taxonomy): Eukaryota > Viridiplantae > Streptophyta > Magnoliopsida > Rosales > Rosaceae > Malus > Malus fusca. The sequence goes on along the minus strand of CM069066.1, from coordinate 14,625,037 downwards.
AATAAGCATACCACAAACAACTGCGTAGTGTTCCGTGATGCTATTCAAAGCTGGATTGATAAATGTAAATTAAAATTTCCAGAAAAATAGATGAATGTCGACGTTGATCCCTTCCCTTCAGCCATAGTTGGCATGGTAGAAGCTCATTTGCCCAAGAGCAAAGGGAAGGGAAATGCCGAGTTCGTTCCAATACAACAAGTCCCAAAGCAGAAATCTTAGCCGTGACTCAAGATTGATCTATTTTCAAACGAACCACTTGCAGAGTTTTCAGGACCGGCCATAGTCGAATCTATGTCAGACTCTAGTGTAGAAGAAACTGATGGACCGATAATTTTGTGCAGCCTTTGTAAAGCACGTTTTATCCTAACTGAACCAAAGGATAAACCACCGTAGGCTCCAACACCACGACAACCATCCATGGTTACGACAACACCTCCAAAGGTACTCAACGCAGGCTAGAACCAGAAAGTGTTTGATAAGCTCGGCCCTCAAATACGAATGGACAGCCCAACCTCAGTCAAACGGCGTCTTGATTTTGATGCGCCATTTTATAACGAGGATTATTACTCGCATAACTTCAGCAGTTCGAGTTCATCGGCAAATAAAAAAACCTTCAAGTTACCTAAGCCAAGCGACCAACGTTGGTATAGTTATAATTATCCTACAGGCATGTATACTTCATTATCCAAATCTCAGAAACGTCGACGCCAGTGATAGATTGTATGGCTCGACAATAGGCAACACAGGCTACTTCGGCTACCAAATGGCAGCCGAAAGAAGCAACAGAAAGTGGAGATGACCGACAACCCCCGACAATCATGGCCAGATTACTTAAGGGGAAAAAGGTAATTGATCACGACTTTGAAACCACCATTGAAGAGTCCGAGAAGCACATCAAACTCCTCATTCGGCCCGGGGAGATGAAAGCTCGTTTCGAGCATTTCAGAAAAGAAGCCGAAAACAAGCTTCCCTCATTACCCCTGCGAGAGACGTTAATAAGAGTCCGACGGAATCTACATCCTCCATTCCTTAGAGAATCCTTGGAGTATATGTGAGAATTTCACAAGAAACATTCTGCCAATGACTTGTATGGCCTACCTAAGGCGTGTCAAGAAGCCCTCGACCTGATGCTGAACAGATTATCTAGAAAACCACTGATCCAGCAATGAAGGCCAGATTCCAGCATATACGTGAAGCTCGGGTCCTCGGCTTTGAGGTCGACCCGTACACAGACATAGACACCACCGAGCTCCCTTTTTCTTTTGAAGACTTTCAGTATTTACGACATCATTTCAAAGTCTTCTCAGCCGTATCTCTTTTCGGCCTTATGGTTAATGAGAATGATCGTGTGGCTCGTTTAGATGCCTACCTAGACACAAGGGATGCCCAAATCGCCTATGAAGAACGAGCCCGTAAAGCACTGCAGGGAATAAAATCAAACCCCATAAACGAACAAGCTTGACGATGATAGCCAGAGTGAAACAAGTTCAGTTGACATACCACAAGAGTAGGTACCCGATGAGGTGAGAGATGATCAGGTCGAGGATACTCCAAAGCATGATACCATACTCGATAACCCGAAGGACGATGACCAAGACCCAATGGGTCATTCAGTCCTCGAAAATATGGAAATCAGCATGGTCCATGTCCTACCTGCTGAATTTCAACCAACCACACACCAACCAAATTCCTTGGATGGGGACGTGGTTGCCGAGGAAGCAACACAAGTCGATTTCATTGCCACCGAAGAAGATTAGCAAGCGAGTAAAGCCTACAAACTTAAAGCAGCTTTGGCTATACTGTTTCCCCGCTATTCTTCGGTTAATCTTCAACATTTGAAGACGTTGTATGTCACGGGTCACATTGAAGGTTATCCAATCTCCAAAATCTTTGTCGATTGTGAGGCTACGGTCAATATCATGCTCGTCTCCATCATGAAGGCACTACGACGATCTGATGATGAACTCATTCCATCAGGAATAACCATAAGCAGCTTTATTGTTGACTCCAAGACCGAGTATAATGCAGTGCTTGGTGGGGATTGGATCCATTAAAAAAATTGCATTCCCTCTTCATTATATCAGGTTCTCATATTTTGGGACGGTAAATCCATTGTGGTTCATCCAGCCGACAATCAGCCGTTTGAAGCCAATATGATTCAGGCACGGTATTATGATGATTACATCGGCTATATTACCCTACAGGGTTTGAATGAAGAATGATGGTCGACTCGAATTTCGGTACCAAAAGTAATCGAGGTAGGCGTCGAGACTATCCATCAAGATTAGGCGAGACTTGGGTTGGCAGATCTAATCGCAGACACTGATGTCTGAAGATAGCCAGGACAGACGTTGGGCTGGGATTTCATCTACCATGGAACGACTGCTGGCCCATTGGTATGCTATTTCCAAACAACCAAATTCAGGCGTAAACTTAGTTGAATTTTTAGCCGAAGGAGACAACGGCCCAGTACTTTCACCAGACAAAGTTTAGGCCGCACCAGCCGAGCTCGAAGATAGTCAACCTTAAGTCAAGGATCCTTTAGAGGAAATAAATGTTGGAACGGCCGAAGACCCACAACCTTTGTTCATTAGTGCTTTGTTACCCTAACATGTAAAAACCAAGCTTTGTAATTTGCTCAGAGAATTTAAGGATTGTTTTGCTTGGAGCTACCATGAGATGCCTGGTTTAGATCGAACGCTATTTGAACATGAATTACACATCAAACCCGGGTGTAAACCATTCCGCCAACCACCTCGACGATTCTCAACCGAAGTACAACTCGGCATAAAAGAAGTACTCGTTTGACTTTTAAAAGCTGGGTTTATTCGAACAGCTTGATATGTCGAGTGGTTGGCAAACATCATCCTAGTTTTAAAGAAAAATGGTGCTTTACGTATCTGTATTGATTTTCAAAATTTGAACCTGGCAACTCCTAAAGATGAGTATCCAATGCCAATTTCAGATTTGTTAATCGACGCAGCAGCAAACCACGAGATCTTATCCTTTATGGATGGACATGCTGGTTATAACTAGATTTTCATCACCGAGGCTGATGTCCATAAGACCACTTTTCATTGCCCGGGGGCACTCGGCACATACAAATAGGTCGTCATGCCATTCGGCCTCAAGAATTCTGGTGCCACGTTTGGCTTTATATATTTTGATGGTGCCGTCAGGATTTTTCTTAATTTTGAACACTCATTTACAACCAACTACATTCTAAGAAAGAGAAGAAGGAGCCAAAGTCCAAGTCTCTGTGGATTGGAGAGCATTGAATTCATCATGCATTGCTGGCCTCCAATGAGCATGTTTAGATGCTTGCAAATATATGGTGGGAACAAAATCAATGGAAGTAGGAAGGGAATGTTTTGGTGGCAGAATAGGCCTTAGGTTTATATATACCTGCCTTAGACCTAGTGAGCATTAGATCAGTATTCCAACAAGAGGTGGATGAGAGGGTGGAGGAGTGGGTGGATGAGAAAGAGATTGTGATGGTGAAGAATGGGAATATGAATTATTTGGGATAGAAGAAACAGTAGAATGTGAGTGAAGTTGATTAGAGACAGATGATTTAGATGGCAAGTTCTGAATATAGAAAATTAAAGATTTATAAGATCAAAGATAATGTGTGATAAGGAAGAAGTTGATTTCACTGGGCTAGTAGTGGGGCATGAAAATGAAAGAAATGGAAAATTGGTTTCATTAAACTGAACATGCCTTGAGATGTAGAGTATCTTATTATCTAGATTTAGGCACCTATAACCCCTGTGTTGTAAATTATACCCAAGAACACACACTTCTTACTTTTGTCATCCAATAACTTAGAAGAAACATAAGGTTTTAACCATGGGTAACGACTACAACCAAAGACCTTTAGTCTAGAGTAATCTGGATATTGAAGAAACAATAATTCCCATGGAGACATAGCAAAACTAGAAATAGGTAGTCTATTTATCAAGTAAATGGTAGTGGAGAAAGCTTTAACTCAATCAATGTGAGGAACATGAAAAGAAACTAACAAAGTTCTAGTAGTATCACAAGGTGTCTATGTTTTCTTTCAACACAACCATTTTGTTTAGGTGTGTGAAGACAACTGAACTAATGCAAACTACCATGTGACTAAGGAAAGATTGAAACTTTGCTTTTGAAGGAAGGAACAACTATATTTGCTGTGATCATCACAATTAACAAGTATATGCCACTTAGTACTATGGCCTAGTGGTATTCCTCTTCACTTGTAAGTGAGAGGTCTTAGGTTCAATTCTCGCCAAAGGCGAATTTGAAGCTCATTATTGCTAGCCCATTGTGAAACTAAGCTGACCCCCTCCCCCTAGTGTAGATAATATCGGTTGTTAAAAAAAAAACAAGTATATCTACAACCACTCACTGAAGTAACAGGAGAAAGAACCTGTAGATCATAATGCAGTAATTCCAGGCTAGTATTTGTAGATAAACTAGCAACACCAAATGACAATTTATGATTCTTAGCTATAACACAGTATGTGCAGAAGAAACAGAAGATTTAACTTGCATAACAAGTTTATTCCCAGAACAACACGTCTAAAAATTGAAGAAGATGGGTGACCTAGTCTGCTATGCCAAACTTTCATTGATGCTGGGACATTGATTAAAGCAGATGGTGAAGCTACATAAGCCTTATAAAATTAAGAAGAGCTTTGTAAAGAATAGAAGCTATCATTAACTAGTCTCTGAAAAAGCATATTCCATGTAGAATGATCCTTAATGGATCTAGTAGAATCAAAGGTCAAAGAACAGTAATTGTCCTTGAGAAATTGAAATGCAAACAATAAATTGTGCTTCATTTTAGGAACATGAAGAAAAATTTCCAAATTAAAAGAAGCATGAGAAGTATTTAAAGATGATGATCCAACTTGATGTATAGACAGACATTTACCATCATCGATATAAACGTTGTCTTCCTCATTACATGGAGTAGGAGAAGAAATGTTAGAGATGTCATTGGTCATGTGTGAGTAGTTTACGAGTGGATAGGCCATGAAGGAGTAGGCTTGGATGTAAAGTGAGCACACATGGTAACTAGCTTAAAGGAGGGACTTTGCCAAACCTATCTGGATTTCTTGAATTTCAAGTTTATATTTCTTTCTTCTATTTCAATTGTCATAGTGTTACAAAAGGAAGGAGAGGTATTTAAGGAGTAGGAATCAGTGCACATGCCGTGCACTCAGTCATCTAGGAAACCCCATTAACCACTACACAAAAGCTAGTCTAGGAGACTTACACCAAATCTCCTTAAATCAAGGAGTTGACAACAAGAGAAAAGACTTACACTAAATCTCCTTAAATTAAGGAGTAGCTAACAAGAAAAAGACTACATACAAGTTGACAAGGTAACACATAAAGCAGCACCTAGTCCCTAAAGCCGATACAATATTGCAGCCCTAAAAACCCTAATAACCACCATTTTTCCAATATTCCCCCTTTAGCTGGATCTAGCAAATTGATGAAACTGATGCATGGGCAAGGATTTAGTGAATAGGTCAGCAAGTTTATCAGTACTTCAGACATAGTGAGTTTGAATAACCTGTGTTTGCACTTGTTCATGCACATAATGACAATCCACTTCGATGTGCTTGGTTCTTTTGTGAAACACTGGATTGGAAGCAATGTGCATAGCTGCCTGATTGTCACAATAAAGAGACATGGACTGAAAATTGAAGACACCTAAATCATAAAGGAGACCTCGCAACTAGATTAGCTCATAGGCAGTGGAAGCCATCGATCTATACTCAGCCTCAACACTTGATCTAGCAACAACTGCTTATTTTTTGCTTTTCCACGTGACTAAGGGCTGGTTTGGTATTGCTGTGCTTTGAAAAAAAGCTACTTCTGCTGTGCTGTGAGAATAAGCAGTTGTGAAATAAAGCAGCAGAGTGTTTGGTAAACTTTTTTGTAAAAGTGCTTTTGAAAAAAAACAATATTATAGTGTTTGGTAAACTTTTATGTAAAATAGATGTGAAAAAAAACCGGTTTTTCAAAGCTGGGTTTTGCAGCTTTGTGTTTTTGGCTTTTTTTCACCTAAAACTGTGAAAAAAAGCTGAAGCTGAATGTTTACTAAACACAAAAAAGCTGCCAGCTTTTTTTGATACCCACTTTTTTCAGAATCACCTCAGTACCAAACCAGGCCTAAGTTTCCTCCCACAAAGATGCAATATCCAGTTGTTGATTTGCGATCTATTGAATTTCCAGTCCAGTTAGCATCACAATATCCCATTATTTTAGTGTTTCCATTGTTCTTCATGACTATGCCACGACCCACTGATCCTTTCAAGTAACGAAGGATTCTTTTGACAAGATTAAAATGCTTAAGAGTAGGTGCATGCATGAACTGACTCGCAATACTCATAGAATATGAAATGTTTGGTCTTGTTATAGTGAGGTATATCAACTTACCAACAAGTCTTTGACAGTAACCAATGTTGGGAAGAGGTTCACCTTCCAAACTGAGTTTAAGTTTGCTATCAAGAGGTGACTTGGCTAGTTTGACATCACTCATCTTGGCTTCCTTAAGTAGATTAAGCACATACTTCCGTTGGTTTAGAAATATGCCCTTATGAGAGAATAAGTCATTTATATACCTAGAAAATACTTCAGTACTCCTAGATCTTTGATGTCGAACTGTTGTTGGAGAGCTTGTTTGAGATTGGCAATTTCTTCATCACTATCACCAGTGATAATTAAGTCATCAACATAGATTAGGACCACCAATTTCCCCACATGTCCTATACGCACAAACATGGAAGAATCTACATTGCTTCTATCAAAACCAGCATTGATGAGAACCGAGCTGAGTTTGGCATACAAGGCTGGATGTGATTGTTTAAGTCCATAGATAGCTTTATTCAACTTGCACACTGCCTGTGAATCACCACTTTGTGAATGTCTAGGAGGCAATTTCATGTAGACTTCTTCTTCGAGATCCTTATGCAAGCATGCATTTTTAATATCCATTTGATACATTTACCATCCCTTATTCACAACAACTGAGAGAAGTACCCTTACTGAGTTCATCTTTGCAACAGAAGCAAAGGTTTCCTTGTAGTCAACATCAAGAGTTTGTGTGAATCCATGAGCTACCAATCTCGCCTTATGTCTTTCAATCGATCCATCCGAGTTGAACTTGATCTTATATATCCATCTGCATCCCACAACCTTTTTTCCTTTTGGTAACTTTACAATGTTCCAAGTGTTGTGTTGATTAAGAGCATGTAGCTCATCATGCATAGTTTTCCTCCACACTTCAGATTCATTTGCATCATGAAAATTTTGAGGTTCTGTGAGCTCATAAACCTTGTTAAGGAATGCACTATGAGCAAGTGCCAGCTTGTGATAGGAGACATAATTGGAAGTTGGATGTCGTGGCTTGTAAGTCACACAATCTTGCAATCTAGCAGGCAGCTGTCTTTCTCTTGTAGGATTGCGTCGTGGTGCAATAGGTGTTGAATCATGTTCCATGGCTTCTGAGGTCACACTTTGCAAGTTTTCATACCCTTAATCAGCTGAATTGATAGGAGACTGTCCTTCATTGATTTGTTCACTTGAAGAAGGAGTTACTTGAGCAGGTAAGTTGAGACTCGAATTTGAACGTTCAGTGATCAAGACATCTGTTGTTGGTAAGGGAAACAGTTCCAAGTAATTCTCCCCCTGAGTGTTAACTTCAAGATTCTTACTATAAAAAGGGTTAGTTTCATGAAACCTAACATCCTTTGACACAATAAGTTTCCTAAGTTGAGGGTTGTAACATTTATATCCTTTTTGAGTTGAAGAATACCCAAGAAAGATGCACTTTGCTCACCGAGGATCTAGTTTGTCTTGATATAGAGATTGAATGTGCACAAAACATATACATCCAAAGACTCTAAGATGAGAAAGATCCACTTTTCTTCCTTCTATTATCTCAATCGGAGACTTGAACTTCAACACCCTACTAGGCAATCTGTTAATTAAATAAGTAACTGCCATAACACCATGTGACCAGTATTTCTTACGCACATTCATTTGCAACATCAGTGCCCTAGTTTTCTCTAATAAGTCACCATTTTTTCTCTCAGCAATGCCATTTTGTTGAGGGGCTCCCACACAGCTAGTTTGATGCATAATGTCATTGTTGCTCAAGTATTGTGTCATGATTTAAGACATGTATTCTGAGCCATTATCAGACCTTAGAGTTTGAATATTTGAAGAGAAATAATTTTTGATAAGGTTATGAAAGTCTTTAAACATATCCATTACTTGACTTTTTGATTTCAAAAGATACAACCAAGTGGCCCTTGAATAATCATCAACAAAAGTTACAAAATACTGAAGGAAATTTTTTTGTCCTAGCTAAGAACATGTGAGAATATTTGAACACATATGCAAACTATTAACACATTAAAGTAGGCATGCATTAAAAAACAATTCCAAAACCCATGACTTTCAAAGCCTAGTTAATGGTGAACCATAAGACTTTTTAACAACATTAAAGAGAAGGTAAGATTTTAGAGATTCATTACCCTTGAAGCTCATCCTTGTTTACACAAGGGATTCACCCAAGTGGAGGGCCTTCAAGTCACCTCCTAGCTCCTTGGATCTTCCTTGTGATTTCCTTCCTTTTTGTGCTCCTTTGCTCCTTGAGGATGTGAGGAAAGGATCTCCAAAACACCAAAGGTTTGGTGTCTCTAAGTCTCCACACCAAGGATGAGGTGTGAAGATGAAATGGATGACTTAGAGAAGAAAAGATTGCTAGCTAAATCTCCTCTAAGTGGCCGGCCTCCTTGTTGAAAAAGAGAGAATAGGTTTCACCTCTTTTCTTCAAGAAAAAAACCTAATGAGAATAAAGCTATAAAGTTGATTTTATACTTCATCACATGTGAGTGACAAACTTTTAATTAATCCAAGTTTGCATCCACTCACCCTTATGGCCGGCCATGTTGTTGTTATTGGGCTAATTGCCCATTTTGTTTTAGTTGTCATACAACTTAAAGATAATGGGCCATGTGGACCAAAACACTTTTGGGCCCCGAAACCCAAAACCAACTTAAAAGCCCAATACGAACATTTCGTATAATTAATTAACTAATTAATTGATCTTGACCATTCTTCAATTAAACCATTTAATTGCATATCCATCTCATTTATTTCCTCACTTTCATCCTTACTCGGTGTACGATCCATTAGGTTCCATTTAGCGAGGTAGTGGGCGATTGTTACTCTTAACGATCGATTGTGAATTGAAACTACATTTCAATTCTCCCTTTGATTAGTGTTTGCTAATCTTCAAGGCTTCCACAAAACATGAGTGACACCTAGCAGCATATCATGGTTACCCAAGCTAAGTAGAAGTGGTTGGAGAACCTATCCAGTTACAACTACAACGCAATACGGTCCTTCTCTAATACAATACTCTTAATCGCATTGTTTGAGTGATAGTTTGTTTCATGTCTACTATCCAATGTGATACTTTTCCATATGATTCAATTGAATATGATTTGGAACAAACTTCCTAAGTCATATTCATATGCTTTGGCCAAAGACTCTGATGCGAAAATAAGTTAACGCACAAATTAAACCCTATTTGTGACAATTGTAGTAATGATGTAAGTAGGGATCGTTCTAGGCCGGGGATTAACTAGGGATGCTAACCAAAGTAAAATTAAATTAAAAACGTAAAAACAAAATTTAAAACACTAAACTAAAATCAAAACACTTAACTAGAATCACTCAAAATAAAACTAACAAATAAACTAAAACAAATCAAAAGACTCAAAATAATTCAGAACTCAAGAAAACACAAACTAAATTGATTTCTAACAAATCTAACACTTTAAAATAAATGGGGGATTTATTTTTTTACGAAATTGAATTTAAAACAGAAACTTAAAAACAAACTTCAAAGAAAATATATTTTATAGAATGATGAGACGTTAGTTAGAGGGGTCCTTATCCACACATGAACATATGCATATAATTTGATTCCCAGTTATGATTTCAACAAACGAATAAATGACAATGCTCCAAGTTAATTAGGTCCGCTTAAATTAACCTTCAGATTTCCCTAGATTCATTGAATTGGACGGGATACGCATCACAACCAAATTATTCTTATCAAGTTCCCTAACTATGGAATACGCATGATAGAGAGACATATCAAAGATCATTAAGTTTAATGGAAATCATAAACATCGACTAGGCATTCATAACTATGGAATACGCATGTTAATCCAACCTAGGGTTTACTAAACACAATCGTGACTAGCGATTTTTACTACTCATGAATATAAGTTCATAACGATTAGGTGAAATTCCCTTATATCCTAGCATCAAGTCTAAGCATGCAAATTAAGTGTCGACCCTCAACCCACATACATAAACAAGTTCTTAATCAACACAGAAAAGTAAACCACATCCAACATTCATAAATTCATAACTGGAGTAAATCAAATCATAATAAACATTTATCCATGGTTTCAAATTCCCCTCTAACTAAACAGAAAGTAATTACACATGTTTAATATAATTGAAAAGCAAATTAAATTAAACATGAGTTTAAGAAAAATAAAACCAATTGAGGAATTGCTCCTCTGCGTTCTCAATTCTTTTTGCGTCTCTGTCCGCGCGCCTGCCTTCCGCGTCAGTCACCCCCGAGGCAGCCTTCTGCCCTTTGCTGTTTGTTTCTGCGCTCGCCCCCCAGGCCTATCGCTGGTGCTGTCTTATTTCTTCCTCAATTCCCGCGCGCCTAAGACCTCATGCTCGTCAGCTGCCTTCTTTCCGCTTGTCTCACGCTGCCTTCCTGCTCTTTCCTTTTTCCGCCTGTCCTTTTCTCTCGCGCTGCCTAAGGCAGCGCCTCTTGTTTTTCTTCCCCGTAAGGCAGCTCCCCTCTCCAGTTCCGTGCGCCTTCCCAAGTTCCCCCTTTTCCCTCGTCTGACCTCCTTTTATTTTCTGCTGAAGTCCTCTCTCGCGCTGCCTTAATATTTTTTTTTATATTCTTTTTTCTTCTTTCCGCTGCCTAAGGCAGCATGTCATTCTTTCCTTTTGCCAAGGCATCTTTGCTGTCTCACGTGTCAGTCTCTCTCTTCTTCATTCTTCCCACTTTCTTTTTCTTTCCAGCTGCCAAGGGCAGGCTCCCCTTCTATTTTATTCTTCTTTGTTCCCTGTCAGTCTTCTATGGTCTCATGCGTCCCCCCTTTTATTTCTTTCATCTCGCACGCCTTTCTCTTTTTCCCTAAGGCAGCTTGCTGCCTTCCTTTGACTTCTTTTATTATTTCCATCATGCACTCCCATCTTCTCAACTCATTTTATTTCTTTATTCCTCCTTCCACGTTGCTTTCATTTCTCCTCTTTTATTTTTCTGCCAAAATGTTTTCTTAAGTTACAACAATAAAATAAGTGAGCAAGGTAGAAATGACGAATTTATTACATAAAATCACACTTGTGCTATTTTTATTTTCTTAGCTAGATAAATTCAATAAAACACAAAAACAAAGTAAATAACTCAAAAATATAAGAAGCTAACTAAGAAAAGACGAGAGAATTTGATGTAAAATATGTATAAATATGAGCTTATCAAATACCCCCACACTTAGCTTTTGCTAGTCCTCGAGCAAAACAACGAAAACATGAAAAAGTAATAACATGAAAAACATTAGTTTCTCCTATGTGACCCTCATAGAACTTCATTCGAGAACACAAATCATCAAGAACCATAGCTAACACCAAACAAGCTAATCCAAGTTCATCTTCCTTATTCAAATATTAGCAGTAATCTTTGAATCATCCTTGAAGTGTAATGTGTGAGATAGCCATGTTAATGCAATTTCAAAATTTTATTTTTAAAATCACCATATGCAAACTAGCGACCTTCTCACTGGAATATACACTCAATCACACATGTGTTTAGTCTTAATGTGTTTCGCTCAAAGAATCAAATGTGAAAGTTCTACCATAAGCTTGCATAAAGATCACTTCTCCACAATCATAATTGCAAAACTTAAATCAAGAGGACTTTTATTGGACGTAATGAGGTTTAGGGCGAGGGTTATTGAAACGAAAGAATAGGTAAACACAAGTTCCAAGCTACATTGCAAGCAATTCTTTTGTTTAGATTTATAAGAACTCAAGCTCTCCAGCTATTCTTCTAGTCACCTCCAACCACAACCTTAAACTGAAACTTTAAACACTTTTTATTTTCTTCGTAAACAAATTTTCTTTCTTTCTTGTTTTTTTTTTTTTTTTTTTTTTTTTTTTCAAGAAGAAACAAATATGAAAAACCCCCACACTTATTCTTTTGCTAAACTCCCTCCGAAGTACTTCACAAACATTTCTCATAAGACAATTTCACATTACTCATTAGCTCGCTTGGAAAGGGTAAGGAAAAAAATATTTCAGGCATAAGGGTAGACATATCTGGTGATAAGAAATAAAAGGCTCACATATACGGCTCAAATTGGCAATCTAATGATATCATTTTTCTTTGGGAAACAAGGTTATTTGGGCCATGGTGGTAAACCTAATGCCTCTATCATTTTCAAGTTCATGCAATCAATGACAAATATTTCGAAAGATCGTTATGCAAGTTCTAGAGAAATATCTCACATAAGTTCATCACACATGAAAGAATAAGAGTGTATGAAAAATGCACACACTTTCAATAGGCTCAAGAACTCACATAGGATGTATATGGTCACTAAATTCACATATGGAGCTTTAAATCATACTTTAGTTTCACATCAACAAGGCTATGTGCGTTTAGTTTTTCAAAGATAATCAAATATGTACAAAACTAACACGAGAATTAGGAATTTCACACAACACATGTTAACTAAGTTCTTGATCATCATGGTTCAAATTTTATCCAATTATATCATTGGGTCGGGAAACTAACAAAAATCTGACTTAAAACAATAAGGAAAACAAGGAAATATTTTTGGATTTTTTAAATTTTTCGATTTTATTTTTTATTTTTTATTTTTTTTTTATTTTTTTTAAAAACAACAACTTAATTAAGAAAACACAAAGCAATAACATGGAAACAAATGAAACCAGTTCAAAGTCGAAGGTACAAAAATTTTCAATTTGGTCATTTTTATACTCTTTACCCCCACACTTAAACTAGACATTGTCCCCAATGTCAGAAAATATAATAAAATGCAAATAAAAATAAAATAAATAAATATAAAGAAACAAAATAAAGCAATAGGACTGAAAACTTCCCTAATTTGCAGTAAAATCAAGCGATGACCCCGAAGCTTAAATTCTGCAATCAACCTCAAGGGTGGAAATAACCAAAAGTTCCTGCAAAGAAAAGAAATAATTCAGTTAAGTAACACAAGAAAATGTAGAGAATGCAAACGAAAAATTGAAAATGACGATAAAAGACAATGAATAGAACTAATAAGTGATCATTGGTCGTGCTCGTTGACTTTCCACAGCTTTGAACTCGAACTGGCCTAGGGAACTTCTTAGCAAGGAAAATGAGACTTGATTGGTGGTGGTGACTGATGCGTCCATATGTTGTTGAAGCTTCTCGAGCTCTTGGTTTCAACTCGGACTCCTTCTGCCGGGTTGATTGAGTCTGCAGGCTGCATTCTTCTCTGCTTGTTTCTTCTGCCCGGCAGGTAGGCACGAGGTAGAGGTGGTGGTCTGTTTCTTTGTTCAATCTGTCCAAGTGCCGACCGATTGCCTTCTTTCTCCTTGTCTCGCAGGCAAGAGCAAGGGTAAAGGAAAAACATGCCATGAGATATCTTTGCCTTTGACTCTGATGATATGAGATACTTTTGCTTTTGAAGAAGTATCGTTCCACAGGTTTATTCTTGAACTGGGCTGGGGAACTTCTTAGCAAGGAAAATGAGACTTGATCTTGAAGATGAAGAAGCACCTTGTCTCCACATGCTTCAAGGTATCATTTTCACCTGCCTCATCTGTTCTCCAGGCAGATGTGGCGTCTTCTTCGGAAGTACTTCAGCAGTTGAAGATGAGCACTCGAGAGCAATGCTAGGTAAGCAATCAGGAAGGATTTCCAGGCAGTTGGTTCTTAGATCGGAAGATTGACACCAAGTGCTGGCTGATTGCTCGCTTTCTCCTTGTCACAAAGACAAGGAAAAGGACAGGGAGAAAGCATGATATGAGATACTCTTGCTTTCAACCTTCATGATATGAAATACTCTAACTCTTGATGACTTGTTTGCAAAGGTATCCCAGGGAATGAGAAACACAGAGTAACTCGAGAGGGTTCGTTGGGAATGCATTTTCGGAGATGAAGAAGTGCTGAGGGGGTTTGCCTTTGCAATGGATGGCGAAGGTAGACGTTTATAGGAATGATTCTTCACAACCGAAACTGTTCCTTTACCCCTGTCGGCAGCCGGTGGATGGATGAACAGTACATGTTACGCGTTTTCTGAAAAAGCTACCCGTAATTTGCGCAAAGCTGACAGCGCGCGTGACGAAAGACGACAAAACTGGAAAAGCTGCTCGCCTCGTGATTCCTGACCACTCTGTCTTTTGAGAGAGGTGCCCGACTTTTGAGAACGGCGTCCGACTTTTGAGACGGATTCCGTCTTTTGAAAAAGGAACCCGGCTCTTTGATTTGTGAGATTTGCCTCTTCGACTTCTGAGGAACGCCTCTCTGATTTCTTCTTTTTATAGAGGCGCTAGTTTTGTTCCACAACACACTTGAGCTCCCTCCTGTAAACACTCCCTCCGAGTACTTTTTTTAATCTTGATCAGTTCGACTTCTTCTTTTTCTTCACATCTTCAAATATGTCTTGCCCTTCTGACCGTCGCCTTAACTTGAATGTTGGGGAAGATATTGATATGTCTTCTCCAACCAACATTTGGCAGCCGTCCTTCATATCCCCAAATGGTCCTCTTACAGTTGGGGATTCCATGATGATGAATGAAACAACCGCTTCGGTGGTGGCCAGAAATCTGCTCACTCCTAGAGACACTAGGATACTTTCTAGGCGGTCCGACGAACTGGCTGTTCAGGACTCTCTGGCCTACAGCGTCCGATGCGCAGGCTCAGTATCAAACATGGGCCAGCGCCTTCTTGCTCGAACTCGTCAGGTTGAGTCGTTGATGGCTGAAGTGGCTAGTCTTCGGCAAGAGGTCAGAGTGCTTAGGCATGAGAATAAGGAGTTGCACATGCTCGCAACTAATTACTCAACAAGCTTGAAGAGGAAGCTTGATCAGCTGTAGGAGTCCGAAGTGCGGATTCAGAGTGATCATCAACGGTTTATGGCGTTACTCCCGAGGTTTGTGTTGCCTTCGTCCTCGGGAGCTGCACCAAGTATTGAGGCTCCGAATGATCCAACTCTGGCGCTTCGTCTTTCTGGGGCTCCGTCGACCTCCGAGGCACCACCTACCAACGACCAATGAAAGCTATTAGTTCACATTATTGTAAAATATTCATGCTTTTAAGTTTATTTAATTATATATATAAATATAAGTATTTTTATTTTTTTTTATTTTTTTTATTATTATTATTATTATTATTATTATTATTATTTTAAATTATATGTAAAATAAGTAAATCAAAGTAAAAAGACTATGTTTAATCTCCCAAACAAAAATCACAACTAAATAAACAAAACAAAATGAAAGCAGTAAAGAGAAGGGTTTAGGAATGCAAATCTGATTGTGGGCGATTCCTAGGCCTCCCTTCTTTATTCAAATGCAAGGATTTATCCTTGAATGGACGGTGGTACTTGAAATGATCCGACAATGGTCTAAGTTCTAATGACGGTGCCTGAATCATCAAAATTAGATTGCTAGCATAACATAAAATTAAAAATGGAGAAGATGGCTTACTATCTCGTTCAAACTCAATCACAAACACCACGTCCTTGAAAGTCTCAGGGACTTTGCACTTAGCCAAATTTATTATAATGGTTGTGGCTTGTCCCGTGTCATCAGTCTCAACTTCTTTGGGCTTGATTGTCTCATGCACAGCCTCTTTGATATGTTCAACATATTCTCCGGCCACCTCCTTTTCTGGAATCCCTCTTCTTGGTGTGCAAGGTTCTTTGAATGATTCATCATCATCGGGAACATAATTTGGTGCACCAAAAATTGGGATCTCATTTTGCACCTCTGGAAGAGCTTCCACAATGTCTTTCTCATTCACTTCTTCCTTGGGATTTAAAAACCTGCAAGGAAAAAGGACAATTGGCGGAATTGGGTTAGAATGAATTGAATTTAGAACCTCCTCACCTGAGTTGGATGGCATAAGGACTTGAGGGGTTTGCGACAAGAATTCTTCTAAACTGCCCAAGTCGTCATCCTCATCTTCTTCTTGAAGCGGCAATTCATCCATGTTCGGGCTATGTTTGGATGGTTCTGGGACAACTTCATCCTCCATATCACTTCCCAAAGTGATGGCTTCATTGATTTCCATTTCTCCCTTTGAATTTGCAAATGTGGAGTTGGAGAGTTCACTTTGATCTTGAATCTGTGCCATGATCTCCATAATCTGCCCAACTTGCTTCTCCAATGCATCCACCTTGTTGGCTTTATTTTGCATCTCTTTGTTTCGATTTTCTACTTCCTGGTTCAAAGAGGTGATTAATTGAATAATATTATCATTATCAACCGACGAACCTGAATTTGGTTGGGGAGATTGTGGTGGAGGCTGTGGTGGTGCACATGGCCATTGATAGAACTCCTCACACGGCTGCCAATATTCTCCTTGGTGAGTCTCCTTAGCTTGATTTTGTGAACCCTGCACCAAAGAGTTTAATTCATTAAGAATTTGATTATAATCTATTGACGAACCTGAGTTTGGTTGGGACGATTGTGATGGAGGCTGTGGTGGTTGCATAGATCTTGAATAAAACTCCTCATCTTGTTGCCAATATCCACTTTGTTGAACCTGTTGAGGTTCTCCCCACCTATGATCTGAATAATTTCTCCAATCCGAATTGTAAGCGTTGGAAAACATGTTGCCCCTTGATTGGTTATGACCTTGATATCCCCAAACATCTTCATTTGCAGAAAATTGGGGACATTGATGAGTTTGATATCCTTGCCCATACGATGCACCAAATGTAGGGACACTTGGCATTGTGGTCCTTCCGACATTCTGAGTTAATTGAGACGTGAGATTCGCCAATTAAGCTTGGATGGATGCAAGTGCCATGTCTCGCTCCATTTGTACCTAAAATCAAAGAAACAAAACTAAATCAAATATCAAAAGTAAAAAAACATAACAAAAAAATAAAATAAAATAAAATAAAATAAAATAAACACAAATAAAACACAAACAAAAACATAAACAAGGGATTAGCAAATTTGCTAATCCCCGGCAACGGCGCCAAAAATTTTGATGCGAAAATAAGTTAACGCACAAATTAAACCCTATTTGTGACAATTGTAGTAATGATGTAAGTAGGGATCGTTCTAGGCCGGGGATTAACTAGGGATGCTAACCAAAGTAAAATTAAATTAAAAACGTAAAAACAAAATTTAAAACACTAAACTAAAATCAAAACACTTAACTAGAATCACTCAAAATAAAACTAACAAATAAACTAAAACAAATCAAAAGACTCAAAATAATTCAGAACTCAAGAAAACACAAACTAAATTGATTTCTAACAAATCTAACACTTTAAAATAAATGGGGGATTTATTTTTTTACGAAATTGAATTTAAAACAGAAACTTAAAAACAAACTTCAAAGAAAATATATTTTATAGAATGATGAGACGTTAGTTAGAGGGGTCCTTATCCACACATGAACATATGCATATAATTTGATTCCCAGTTATGATTTCAACAAACGAATAAATGACAATGCTCCAAGTTAATTAGGTCCGCTTAAATTAACCTTCAGATTTCCCTAGATTCATTGAATTGGACGGGATACGCATCACAACCAAATTATTCTTATCAAGTTCCCTAACTATGGAATACGCATGATAGAGAGACATATCAAAGATCATTAAGTTTAATGGAAATCATAAACATCGACTAGGCATTCATAACTATGGAATACGCATGTTAATCCAACCTAGGGTTTACTAAACACAATCGTGACTAGCGATTTTTACTACTCATGAATATAAGTTCATAACGATTAGGTGAAATTCCCTTATATCCTAGCATCAAGTCTAAGCATGCAAATTAAGTGTCGACCCTCAACCCACATACATAAACAAGTTCTTAATCAACACAGAAAAGTAAACCACATCCAACATTCATAAATTCATAACTGGAGTAAATCAAATCATAATAAACATTTATCCATGGTTTCAAATTCCTCTCTAACTAAACAGAAAGTAATTACACATGTTTAATATAATTGAAAAGCAAATTAAATTAAACATGAGTTTAAGAAAAATAAAACCAATTGAGGAATTGCTCCTCTGCGTTCTCAATTCTTTTTGCGTCTCTGTCCGCGCGCCTGCCTTCCGCGTCAGTCACCCCCGAGGCAGCCTTCTGCCCTTTGCTGTTTGTTTCTGCGCTCGCCCCCCAGGCCTATCGCTGGTGCTGTCTTATTTCTTCCTCAATTCCCGCGCGCCTAAGACCTCATGCTCGTCAGCTGCCTTCTTTCCGCTTGTCTCACGCTGCCTTCCTGCTCTTTCCTTTTTCCGCCTGTCCTTTTCTCTCGCGCTGCCTAAGGCAGCGCCTCTTGTTTTTCTTCCCCGTAAGGCAGCTCCCCTCTCCAGTTCCGTGCGCCTTCCCAAGTTCCCCTTTTTCCCTCGTCTGACCTCCTTTTATTTTCTGCTGAAGTCCTCTCTCGCGCTGCCTTAATATTTTTTTTTATATTCTTTTTTCTTCTTTCCGCTGCCTAAGGCAGCATGTCATTCTTTCCTTTTGCCAAGGCATCTTTGCTGTCTCACGTGTCAGTCTCTCTCTTCTTCATTCTTCCCACTTTCTTTTTCTTTCCAGCTGCCAAGGGCAGGCTCCCCTTCTATTTTATTCTTCTTTGTTCCCTGTCAGTTTTCTATGGTCTCATGCGTCCCCCCTTTTATTTCTTTCATCTCGCACGCCTTTCTCTTTTTCCCTAAGGCAGCTTGCTGCCTTCCTTTGACTTCTTTTATTATTTCCATCATGCACTCCCATCTTCTCAACTCATTTTATTTCTTTATTCCTCCTTCCACGTTGCTTTCATTTCTCCTCTTTTATTTTTCTGCCAAAATGTTTTCTTAAGTTACAACAATAAAATAAGTGAGCAAGGTAGAAATGACGAATTTATTACATAAAATCACACTTGTGCTATTTTTATTTTCTTAGCTAGATAAATTCAATAAAACACAAAAACAAAGTAAATAACTCAAAAATATAAGAAGCTAACTAAGAAAAGACGAGAGAATTTGATGTAAAATATGTATAAATATGAGCTTATCAGACTCTCGAATCATATCTTAGAGTATTCTCCTTCTACCATGGAAGGTTAGAGATCCCTTGTTGTGCATTCATATGCCTACATGACTAGATAGCTTGACCCCAACAATGTCGTGGACACTCTCAATGGAATGCCCTTGACATGATCAAAGATCAAGGACCTAACCATTAGACATCTATGATGCCTCAGGTCAAAGGACTACTTTGCATATTGCAACTTACGAGTTCTTACATGACATGTATGTTCGAATTCTCTTTTGATCGTTGTTCAGTGTACTTGATTACTCTTTCAAGCACCTATGTGTTTGACTTAGTGTCAAACACTAAATGACTTGAGACTAGTCATACTCGCGCTTGAGTTGACATAACACATACTAACCTTAGCGGATTGTCAATGCCCAATTGGCAATCCTATGGTTAGGAACGTTTTAGGAATGAACATAAGAGAAAGGTCTCGTTAATCTAACTTTCTTAAATCACTTCTCTTTTAGATCAAATACATTCCTTGGATTCCCTTATTGCTTAAACACATGATACATTAAATAGTGATTAACAATAAGCTTTGCCCTTCATTAAACATATAATAGTTTAATACAATAAGTATTCCAAAAAGCTATTACATCAAATGAGTGGCTTTGTGGGCATACTTCCAACAAATACTTGTAACCATCAAAAGATTCACTAGTAGGACCCCAAATATCTTAGTGTACAAGATCAAAAATCTTGCTCGCCCTAGATACAGACTCTCCCAAGGGTAATCTAGTAGCTTTGAACATATGACAAGTTTCACAAATTGGGAAACAAGGTAGACAAAACATGTTGGGAAGGATGAGCTAGATGTTGATACCACAAAAAATTGTCTTGGTTGGGAATTGACTTGACTTGAAATCCACTTGGACTATTTTTTGAGATGTAATATAGTCCATCTAGGAAAAAACCCTCACCAATCGTCTTCTTGGTGATACAATCCTAAAAAATGACACTTTGTGGTGAAAAGATGACCAAACAGTTCAAAGTATTTGTGATTTTTCCCACAGATAAGAGCTAGAAAGGAAATGAAGGTACATACAAAGCCATTGACTCAATTTTATTTGAAATCAGATGAACTATTCCCTTTCCTACAACCTTAGCCCCTTCACCATTTGCAACTGACACTTGTGATGGTTCATTCAATTTTTCAAACTCTTTTAGTTTTGACACTTTGTTAATCATGTGGTATGTGGCTCCAGAATCAACAATCCAAAAATCATGCAACAAATTAACATTTAGAGCAATTTTGAAAGCATTTAAAATACCTTGATGGTCTTGCTTTGGTATGTGATCAGCATCAGCCAAAAAACCAGCAAACTTGCCCAACAAGGCAGTGGTATTTCCATCTTCAGGATCAACAACTTGATCTACTACTTCTCTTCCTCCTTCATTTTGTAGGAAGGTTGCAAACTTGTTTATTAGATCTACAAGATTAGCTGTGAACTACTTGTAATGATCATGACTGTTGATAGTTGAAGATGAAGCCATGTTGGCTCCGTGGGAAAGTTGTGGTTGATATCTTCTAAGTGGAACCTTGTTTTTCAGAAAATCTAGTTTCAACTTTGGATGCAAAATCTAGTAAGTCTCCTTATCATGGCCATTGTAGTGTCAATGCTGACACTTCAAGTTAGGGTTTTTACCTATGTATATCTTCTCATTGGTCATGTAGGCTCGAGCTTCAGTTACATTCACTTTGGTTTCTGCATTCATAACCTTCATTCTCACTTCCTCTCGTTGAATGGTAGCACAAATGCTTGTGAAGGTTGGCAATTCGGGATTCATGAGGATATGACTTCTTACATATTCATAGTCTGAGCTCAGGCTCGACAATAGTTGAAAGATTTTATCCTCCTCAGCCCCTTTAGAAGAACTGTGGAGTTAGTGGTATATGGCAGGTAAACATCCAGTTCATTCCACATACCTTTTAGAGATTCAAGATGTTGAGTAAAGCTCTTACCTTCTTGCTAGATACATCAAATGTCTCTTTTAAGTTGAAACACGGGAGCGGAATTGTTTTGGTTCCCATACATCTCCTTCACAGTTGTCCATAGCAAGAGAGAGGACTCGGAATAGCTAAAGATATGAGCTATTTTTCATTCCATGGAGTTGAGTAACCATGACATAACAAGTTGATCTTTACATAGCCAAGCTTCATAATCTAAGGATGAAGCTTTTGGAGCAGGAACATTACCATTGATGAGGCCGAGTTTATTTCTTCCACCAAGAGTAAGAGCAACTACCCTTGACCACAGGAGATAATTAAACTCATTCAGTAGTACTGAGCTGAGCCTTTGGTTGGGATTGGTATCTACTTCAAACGGATTCTCAAGTTGAGAAGTGATGGTGTTTTCAACTTCCTGGTTGACTGAATTTTCTTCAGCCATTTGTTTGAAGATTGGAGATGTTTACAGGGTGATACACACAGAGACAGGCTCAAAGGAATGTCTGCTCTGATACCATCTTGAATTTCAAGTATATGCTTATTTCTTCTATTTCAAATGTCATAGTGTTATAAAAGGAATGAGAGGTATTTAAGGAGTAGGAATCAGTGCACATGATGTGCACTCAGTCATCCAGGAAACCCCATTAACCACTACACAAAAGCTAGTATAGGAAACTTACACCAAATCTCCTTAAATCAAGGAGTTGACAACAAGAGAATAGACTTGCACCAAATCTCTTTAAATTAAGGAGTAGCTAACAAGAAAAAGACTACATACAAGTTGACAAGGTAACACATAAAGCAGCACTTAGTCCCTAGAGCCGATACACTATTGCAGCCCTAAAAACCCTAGTAACCACCATTCTTCCAATAGGATTCATACAATCAAATTAGTTAATTGCCTCATGACTGGTCGAACTACAGATTTGGCAAGGAATACGATGTCCAGAAGAGGATAAGGCACAATATCCTTGATAATGTGGACGATTAAAGCCAGAATTTGACTGATTTCCACGACAAGAGTGCTGAAACAGTTGAGTTTGAGCAGAAAATTTTAGTGGGGATGGCATTCGAAGTAATGGTGTCTGAGATTGCACAGAGAAAACATGAAATGGCTCAATTGCAAGTGAAGACACTATTTCTTAAGATGAGCCATAAAGAGCTTCTTGGTGAGTACGACACTAAGCAATTCATCAAGAGAAGTAGAAGAGAGACGAAGCATGATTGAGTCATTAAAGGATTTAAATTCATAAGGCAATCCATGAAGAGTGGCGATAACGAGGTCACGATCACACACTGAAGCTCCAGCAGTTGTTAAGGAATCAAAAATTTTCTTGATTTGTTGCAGATACTCAAAAATCATTTGAGATCCTTCCTAAAGAGATTGGAGACGAGTGCAGAGTTGATGAATATGAGCATCAGAAACTCCTCCAAATCACTGTTTAAGCTTCAACCATAGTTCACGAGCAGAAGAAATACCAACAGTAAAGGAAATGGCCCCTTCAGTGAAAGTAAAATTCAACCCGATCAAAAGATTTTGATATTTTTCTTACCAAATCTAAAATGCTGGATTGAGAGAGCAAGTTGGTTGAAGAGACACAAGACATGGTTCAGATCCGTCAATGATTCCAAAAAGTTTGTAATGCCTGAAAAAATGGAGCGAAAAGAGCACGTCATGGAAGGTAGTTGGCACGCTTGTGAATGATTAGTCCCATGCCTTCAATATTTTAAATCGTAATAGAGGTGTACGGACTGGAAAAATTAGAGTTTGAGAAAGGGGACTTAAGGTTAGGAATTGGAATTGAATCCATCGAAACAAAAGATTCAGACAGAAAAGCGATGACAACAGAGAAATCAAGATTCAAGAACAAACCAATAGCAACAAGATTCAAGCAACATAGATGAGAGAGCCTAAATAACACTAGCAAGAAAAATCAAGAGAAAGAGAGCAAACGAAAGCGAGAGAGTCTCCAGACCGCAAGGCGAAACAGCAAGAGATACCATAAAGAAACTGAACGTATGAAAATAGACCTCTCTGATTGAATGAATGAATAATTACAACACATTGAATACATATAGCTTTTGCTATTTACTATTGAGTCGCTAACTACCTCATCTAATTACATACAAGTGTAACAAATCTACTTGATGGCTGAACTAGTAGTAACTGCGTTTGATGACTTGACATCTCCCTCTTAAAAAACGAACTAATAATTTATTAATTTCATCAAGTAAATGGTTTAGTTAATTACTCTTCCAGTGTGTCGTAGAAATCTTCAGGAACGAAATGTTCTTCGAAATACGGCAAGCTGAAGAGCAAACCAAAATTTTCGCTCCAAACTACCCATATAAATTATTAATGCAATTAATAATATATTGTTTACTTTTTGTAGCCAATGATATTAATCATAAAAGTTGATATAGAAAAAGCAAAGACAAGGGAAAAAAATCTCAAAACTTAGTAATAGAGACAATGACAATTACCTACGCATATGTTAGCGGTTGTCAGTTTTTGATGTGGGTGGGTATACACTTCAAAGTCTTCATACGTTAATAGGTAATATACATTGTTTGACTATGAGTGATTATTGTACTTTGCATTTGGCTTGATGTGAAATTAAATTTAATAATAAAACCCACGTGCAAGTTGTTTCTCTAAAATTGTTGAGGTCAAAGTATTGTAGAATGGAGTAAATTGCATCTCTTCGTGAATTATATCGTAGCTACTATACTATTTACTTCATTCTACACTACCTTGACTTAACAATATATAAATTATGATTTGGTTCCTAAACGTCAAAAGGAGTCAAAAGTCTGTAGATAACATCAGAAAACTAACAATTTACATACTGTTTAAGTATATGTTAAATATAAGATAATATCATCTACAACCAAAACATGTACAATAATATCGACCACAACCAAAACATGTACAATAATATCATCCACCAATATGTACCATAATATCTACATGCGAGCTAGCTAGATGCCTAGAATTAAAATCAAACAAAAAGGAGTAGTGGGAGCTTATGTCTAGTGGCAAACGTTTTATACCACATTCACAGAAAAAGTTCAACTCACCAACCTTTTGAATTAAAACCAATGCGATTCGGTAAATTCGTGAGAAATATAAAAAGTTCATTTTTCAGGAAAGATTATGGGCTCGTTTGGATGTGCTTTTAAAATAATTGAAAGCACTTTTAGAGAAAATATGTATAGGTTCCAAAAGCACTTGAAGTGCTTTTTGCAAGAAGCACCAGTTATGTACTTTTTTATAATTTACTTACATTTTTACTAAGAATTGATTCCAAAAATATTTTCACTAAAAGTGCTTTTAGTCATTTAAAAAAACACATCCAAACGAGCTCTATGAATTTGATATCTCATAATAGTAAATATAATGAATACAATACAAATCTAGACATGCGTTATATTTGAAAGGTTATTACGAAAGAGCATTCATAATTTTCTACATAAAAAGAGCAACCTTCCTAAGAAAACTTTCTTATTTATTGGTTAGCGGATTTTTTTCAGTCTGTTGCATATGGAAGCACATTTTTAGGGGAATAATGCTACGACGATCAAAATTTGAAATAAAAATTTGTAAACCAAATAATGTGCTTGTTGATGATTGAATTATTAATAAGTGTTGATTTGTTGTAAACTTCTAGTTTAAGTGTGATTGTGTAAATCCTAGATAAAATTTTATTCTAGTTATTCTTTCCTATATGGACTTGTATTCCTTGGGGATGAAGGATTTCTTCTCTCCCTTATTACTATAAATAAAAGCACTGCATAGCGGGAAGAACACACACATTCATCTACACAACCCTACAAACACATCTCTCTCTGTGTTGCCGGCCCCATTCCCCTGTCAGTCAAATATAGGCCACAACATGATTAACGTGCTTAATTCTTATTGTTGACAAATCATTTGGTTTAAAAATTTAGTCTGCCTAGCATTACTCTTTTTAGGGATGTAAATTCTTAGTTGATGCCATCACAAGTGCTGGACTCAACCTTCAAAGTACGCATACTAAGGATAGAACTTTACCTATTGCTGCTGGTAAAAGTTTTCTTGTTTGACTGTATTGGAACATGTAATCGTGAATTCTCTATTTAATTAAATCTTCCTTTTGAACGAAAAAAAATTCTTACTTATTGTCTATAATGTCATTTGTGAAAACATGTCACCAAACTTGACATCCATGTATTAAGAAATAGATAAATAATACTTGGATACTTACTAGTGAGTACTCACCTTTTAGTTTTGTCCAATTATATTTTAAAACATGTTTTATTTTTTAGAAAATAATGGACTTGTTATTTAATTTTTGTTGGGCGTAACAAAACAAGGAACATGTGACATATTTTGATTGAACCAAATTAAAAAGTGAGTACCTCACATCAAAAAGTGAGTATATGAGGTACTCGTATTCAATATTGAGTACCTAAGTATTATCCTAAGACCATCTCCAATTAAAACCTAAAATTTTTAACCCATAAATAGTTTTTTTGCTCTAATGGTTCTCGGTCAAAATTTTAGCCCGAGGTTATTATTAAAAATGAATTTAGGCTAAATGTTTTTTTTTTCGACAACTTTTTCAAAATAAAATTTATATAGATTATCATGATTTATTTTTATGAACATTTTAACTTAAAAATATTTAGACTCCGAGAAAAGTTGAAGACTCACTAAGCCGACCTTGACACATTCCGACACAAAATGTCCACCTGAACTCCGAATCGAGCTGTGCTGGCCGATGCTAGAAGGTCACGAAGCCATAAAGTGTAGTGATGTGGAAAATGTGGAATAAATTTAAACCTAAAAGTGCCTAAAGGTAGGAGTGCACATGTGAGCGAGAATGAACTCATTTCACACGTGATGTCAGAGCATAAGTATAGTAAGGTAGGATAAGATTTATACCGTCAGGAGTATTTCCATAACAACGTTTTGC
Source organism: Malus fusca (assembly GCA_035220775.1). Lineage (NCBI taxonomy): Eukaryota > Viridiplantae > Streptophyta > Magnoliopsida > Rosales > Rosaceae > Malus > Malus fusca. Next base: position 14,598,742 of record CM069066.1, on the reverse strand, counting down.
TAGAAAGTCCTCGTCGACACGAAAGCTCTACTACTATATGTTGGAAATATGCCCTGAAAGTCAATCTTTGGAAGAAACCTTTCAGGACAAATGAATGGATGTATAGATGATTCTTATACATCAAATGGCAAAGACACGAATTAGGACTATCTCAATGAACGATATATGTCTTAAATAGTGTATCCATGGACAATGGATCGATTGAAGAAGTAATCTAATGATGTTAGACTACAGAGACCTTCTTCACATAACCAAATGTCCAAAAAGGTTCCTGGTCATTGGATTGTCGGAGGGATACTGACAATGCATAGATCGGTACATACTGTGTCTGCTTCAAATGGAAGGATGGAAAGTCTCATCCCATTCGTGTTGTGACACTAAGACAAGTATGTAGGTGCTCATTAGGGGAATGAGTTCACTGAACACAATCGAACGAGAGTACTTGTATGGAGGTCTACTCACATGTCAAGCAAGTAACTCAAATGGTTGGAATAATGTAAGTAGTCCTTAGACCTGAGGCATCGTCGTTGTCTTGTGGTTAAGTACTTAATCTTTGATTATGTCAAACGTCACTCTATCAGAGCGTCAACGGCATAGTCGGGTTAAGCCACTTAGTCATGAAGGCAAGTGTATGCGCAACAAGGAATCTCTAATCCTCGATAAGAGAGGAAGAATACTCTAAGATATGATTCGGGAATCTTCGGCCGAAGTATCGAGCGTATTAAAAGGAAAGCGTTCCTATACGACTCAAAAGAATCATATAAGAAGAAATAATCACATTAGGGGTTTGACATAATATATCCATACCCTAGTAATGTGATTGAGAGTATTGTATTAGAGAAGGATCGAATTACATTGTAATTCCAACGGAATAGGTTCTCCAAATAAACTTCTACATTAGCTTGGGTAGCTATGACATATGGTTAGATGTCACTCATAGCTTGTGAGTTCTTCTAGATGATTAAATGAATTCATCAAAGAAGAAGGTGAATTAAAATGAAGTTTCAATTCACCAAGTGATTGAATTAAATATAATCAAATTGGATTGATGCCAATCACCTCACTGCCTTGCTAATTAGAACCTAAAAGATTGTTCACCAATACACTATGGTAGTGAGTAATTAATGGGTGATGGAAACAATTAATTGGATTAATTATGTGTTGTTATTAATTTAGAAAGTCTAAAGAAATCATAAAGCGATAAAGATCGTTTTGGGCTTAAAGAAACATTCGGGTTTAATTGGGCCTATTGGGCCTAAACCCATTGGGCTTTTATTCAAGCATTGGATGACCTGAAATAATAAAAGCCCAAAGCCCAAACAACACAAAGAGGGCCGGCCACTTTAGGTAGGAAAGGGTGAGATATTTAGTCAAGTTGTTGACTAGGTTTCTTTTGTCTATTTAAGGAACTTTATAGAGATATTGTTCATAAGGGTTTTTGTGAGTTTTGAACAACAAAGAGGCAAAAGAAAATAACTCTCTTGAACCACAAAGGCCGGCCACCTTAGGGGTGTTTTTACTAACATATCTTACACCCTTTTGGTTATTCCTTCATCCTTCTCACTACACTAGTGGGTGAGGATCTTTAGAGGTTTCCTACTTTGGAAACTTGAAGAGAACCTAGGAGCACTCATTCTAACAAAGTGGAGGAGGCAAGGAGGGAAGCTAGGCTCAAGGAATTCAAGGAACAAAGGGCTTGGAGGTGGTCCATCCTTGGTCTCAAGTCTAGATCAAGAGGTATAAGACTAAACCTTCACTTTGTTCTTCTTTATAAAATTGTTTTTGATGCATCATATATAAACCTATGAACCTTGAAGGGGATTTGCATGACTATAGCTTTGATAATATGTTATAAATGCTTCCGCTGCTTTCGTATATGAAATATGATTTGTATATGCATGATAGTCATTTTGAAATCCCATTCTAGAATCTCATAAATTTCCCTTCACTATAACCTGGAGAGGCGAAAAATAAGGGTGAGTGGGCCTAAAAACAAAGCTATGTAAAAACCTTTTCAAAAACATAATAACCCCTTGTAGTAAAACAAGTATAGTTTCCAAAATATACATACTACGTATAGTATGAAAATACTTACCGTAGCCTACAATAACTCCATAGTTCAACACGTCAAAATATTTCATAAATAAACAGATAACCTCTGATAATCACATAATCTCGCATAGACAAACGTATCATATCGAGTGCTCATCAACATATGCTGACACACGAGTTTATACAGAGATATTCTGACATGAAAATGATTGGATGTAATAATAATTTACGCTCTAGTACTACAATCACGTAAAGACTGGCGCTATGCGCATCATATACAAGTCCTATTTTCCTATAGCAATCTAGGACAGGACTGGCACCTACAATGGATCCAAAGTGAGCGTACAGTGCAATGTGAACATACACGTGAAGCCTGGCTCTGGCCCGAGCGAGTACCGACACCAGTGTAGCACACAATGAGCAGATAACATAAATATATTCATGCCACAATAATCCGATAACTCTATTTAACATAATACTACTCATAGTCGTAAATCTAATTAAAGCATCCCGTAGGATTTATAATGATTTCCTAATTCTCATCATTATGACATTTTATATAAATGTTAATTTAATTACAGCATCACATAGAGAATTCATTATTAGATGTATATATATTTGGAAACTAAACAAATATATATATATATATATATATATATATAATACTTGTAGCCAGGTTGAGCCCGCTTCGTGGCCATCGAAGATCCTTGAAATGCGACCTAGAAATGAATCATTTACGTAAATATATACGAACTAACGTAAATACATGTTTTCGTACAAGTACGGCTAATAAAGAAACTATTTGAAAACAATCGAATTTCAAAAAACGGACGGCGGATTCGGGTTTGGCACTTCGAGAAACCTAAGGAGGGACCTCAGGTTCCTCCACACGCCACCATGAGCCGCACACACCACTCGTTGTGGCTTCCCACACGCGCCTGCGAGTGCATTAGTACTCGCCTTGCTCTCAAAGGCCTACACATTTGCAGGTTTTCCCACGACTTTTAGAGCTAATATCTAGCTCGATACTTAACCATTTTCAGTGTTCTACCTATGTATTTGAAGCTTGTAATGAGTAGAGTATGATCATACCATCACGGGGCCAAAATGCGGTCTAAGGCGGCTGGAAAAATTCCTTGAAAGTGGCATGATGGCCATGGTTTAAATTTCTAGAAATCTGGGGAAAAACTCCCTGAGATGCCTTCTGTATTAAATCACCCCTTAATCACACATTTATGGTAAAAACGTTATTAGGTGTTCAAAATAAGAAGGATTTGAGGTTCTCAAGGCTTACCATGGTCGAGGAAAGGAATGAACAGTGCTCGAAGTCACTGTGCAGTTCAATTTTCCACTTGGGTGTTCTGAGCAAACCAGGTACGAGGGTGGTGGTCTTCCGCAAGGTTGATGGTGATGTTATGGTGGTGGTTTGGTTATGAGGTTCGCCAGAGTATGGCGAGGTGGTGATCATGATTTTTCTGTCATACAAACTGTGATGGTGGTCTTGGCTTCTAGTTTTATAGAAAGAGATAGTGGGTTAGAGGGAGATGGTAAGGTCAGGGACTGCTAGGAGTTAAGGTGTGGTATGGTACTGCAGATCGTCGGAGAATGTTGCAGGTGGTGACCGGTGTTGGTGTACAGCCTTTCGGCCTTTTTTCGTATGCAAAGAAAGAGTTTGAAAGGGTTGAAGATGAGAGAGAAGAGAAGAAATTTTTTTTTTAAAAAAAAAAGGGTAAATTACATAATACCTCATCAGGTTTGAGGTCTATTACAACCCCATATAACATCTTTAAAACATTTCACTTTCATACCTCACGTATTATTTTATTTCAAAATAATACCTCTGTTACATTTTCCATCCATTGATCCGTTAAGTGCTAACGTGACTACAACATTTGTACCACGTGAATGCCAAATGTGTGCCACATGGCCAAAAAAAAATTATTTAAAAAAAAAAAGCTTGAATCTTCTTAAAAAAAGTAAAAATATAACTTAGAAAACGCAAAACCCACCCCCTCAACCTCTCCTCACCCCTCTTCTCCCTCCCAAGCCTCCCAATCACCTCCCTCTCCTCCACTCTCTTCACCTCCCCTCCCATCCAAAAACCCACCCCACCTTCACCTTCCTCGAGCCATTTATCCTCTTCACCCCCACCCCATTTCCACCCGCACCCACCCTCGCACCCGCACTTACCTTCCTCCCTCCGCACCTACCATCCCTTCGCACCCACCCTCTTCCCTCCTCTACACACCCCACTCCTTAAATCCACACGCATTCCTCCCATTTTTACCTCACGAACCCGGCGATGGTGGCGTAGACAGGATCTGGGTTTTTTTTTTTTTTGGGTTGAAGGTAGGGGGTCGGGGAAGAAGATGAAGATGAGGGAGAAGAAATGGGATGAGAAGCGGGAAGACAAACTGAAGGGTTTTTTTTTTTCTTTTTTGGGTTGCAGGGGAAAGAAGATGAAGATGGGGGAGAAAAGATGAGGAGGATGAGGGGGGAAGACGAACTGAAGGGCTTTTTTTTTTTCCTGGGTTGCAAGGGGAAGAAGATGAAGATGGGGGGAAAGAGAGGATAAGGAGGGGGGATGGAGGTGCGTCTGCGTAGGTCATAGGGGGATAGGGTTTCTAGGTTGCGGGGAGGTGTGTTTCAGCTTTTGTTTTCGGTTTTTTTTTAATTTTTTTTTTTAGAAGATTCAGGTTTTTTTTTTTTAAAAAACAATTTTGCCACATGGCACACATTTGGCAGCCACGTGAATGCTTAACGGATCAATGGATGGAAAATGTAACGGAGGTATTATTTTGAAATAAAATAGTACGTAAGGTATGAAAGTGAAATGTTTTAAAGATGTTGTAATAGACCTTAAACCTAAGGGGGTATTATGTAATTTACCCAAAAAAAATGAGAGGTAAAGGATTTGGAAGGCACAAGAAAGAGCAAAGAGTGGGGTGTGGGCCTCACTTGGCACACAATCCAAAGTCATAAAAGACAACCAGAAAAATATTCCTCGTGAATGTAAAATTATCAAATCGCCTTTCACACTCCGAAATTCATAAAATCTTCGTCATAACACCGAACTCGATTCCACTTGCACCTATGCGTTTGTACCATCAAGTACTTCGAGAATACGGTAAAATAATAGCTCGTAAGCATCACAAAATGGCGGTCAACAAAAGTCAACCGTCTCACCTAAAGGGGCATTTTCGTCAATTCACTCTTTTAAAATTTATAAAATCATACAATTCGGGACGGGTCGTTACAGACCCCATGAAACATGTATTTATAGAACTTTTGGGTGAATTTTGCTATAAATATTTTATTTAATTGTTTTAGCCGTTGGATTTAGTTTTGGACCGTTAGATCTTTTTTCTACCGTGAGATTTGATTATATTCGATATCAGCCATTGTATTTAATGTATTTAAAATTTTAAAATTATCCAAATTTTAGGTTTAACCCAAAACTTATTTTAGACCCAACCATTGGAGAGGGATTGGGTTAGTTTAAAACCTAAATTTTGTTGGGCTAGCCTTTTAGCCCTGACCTAAATTATGGGTTGAATTTGCCCAAATTTTAAGTTTTAACCCAAAACTTATTTTAGGCCCAACCATTGAAGAATGATTGGGTTATTTTAAAACTTAAATTTTAAGTTTTAACCTAAGGGTTAAAGATAGTCTAAATAGATTGCCCTAGTGCTACATTAAGAAATAGTAGTTAACATGAAATTCAAACAGTTTGAGAGGTCAAATGTGTAATGCTTTGTAACAGGAACTTCGAAAATAATTTTTTGTTTTTTACAATTTGTCAAAAATACTTGATATAGAATCTTATTAATAAAGATATGTATGAATGACAAAAAAGTAATGAAATTATTGTTTTACATCAAACATTAACATTCTAATTAGAAAAATGTTTTGTACGTACAATTTTCGCACTTTTATTTATTGTTTAGGAAGGTTTTTTTATGGGTAAATTACATAGTAGCCCCTCAGGTTTGAGGTCTATTACAATTCCATACAACATCTTTAAAACATTTCACTTTCATACCTCACGTACTATTTTATTTCAAAATAATACCTCCGTTACATTTTCCATCCATTGATCCGTTAAGCGCTGATGTGGCTGCCACATTTGTATCACGTGGCAAAAAAAAAAAAATTTTTTTTTTTTTAAAACCTAAATCTTCTAAATAAATAAAATAAAAAACCAAAAAACAAAAGCTGAAACACACCTCCCCTCAACCCCCACTTCGTCTTCCTTCCCTCCCTCCCCCAGCCAACTTGCAATCCAGAAGAAGAAGAAGAAGAAGAAAAAAAAAAAAAAACCCATCTTCATCTTCCCCGACCCCCCTTCCTTGCAACTCATCCCTTTATTCCCCTTCCCGTCTTCCCCAAACTCACCGCACCCACCCTCGCACCTACCTGCGCACCTACCCTCCGCACCCATCCTCTTCCTTCCTCTACACACCTTGATAAGCTCATATTTATACATATTTTACATCAAATTCTCTCGCCTTTTCTTAGTTAGTTTCTTATATTTTTGAGTTATTTACTTTGTTTTTGTGTTTTATCGAATTTATCTAGCTAAGAAAATAAAAATAGCACAAGTGTGATTTTAAGTAATAAATTCGTCATTTCTACCTTGCTCACTTATTTTATTGTTGTAACTTAAGAAAACGTTTTGGCAGAAAATAAAAGAAAGGCAGCACATGCTGATAGTGGGAAGAAATAATTAAAGGAAGTGGATGCTGCACTTGCTGAGCAGGAAAAAAAGAAAACACAAAATATGAGTAGAGAAATGGGACGGAAAGCTTATGGCAGACACGGCTGGAATAATAAAAAGCAAGAACAGAAAGTCAGGAAAGGCAGCTGCCTTAGGCAGCTGGCGTGCGGAAGAAAAAGGAATAAAAAAAATATATGAAAGAAAGGAATAAAAGGAGCAGCTGGGCGAGACGCAGGACAACACGGGGAGGGGGCGCACGGAAAGAGACGGAGGAAAGCAGAAGAATAAATAAGAGGCTGCCTTGGGCAGCTGGAAGTGAGTGGTAGAGAGGAGCTGCCTTTGGCAGCTGACGTGAGGTGGGCAGAGGGAGACAGGTACTGACGCAGAGGTGAGAAGAAAGGCAGCACGCAGGACAGGTGCACGGAAAGACAGACGCGGACGCAGGAAGACAGAGATGCGGACGCAGGAAAGAAATAGAAGGAAAGACTGACGTGCTGGGGGGGAAGGCGCTGCCTTAGGCAGCTTAAGCACAGAGGAGCAACTCCTCATTTGGTTTTATTTTTTTAAACTCATGTTTAATTTAATTTGCTTTTCAATTATATTAAACATGTGTAATTAATTTCTGTTTAGTTAGAGGGGAATTTGAAACCATGGATAAATGTTTATTATAATTTGATTTACTCCAGTTATGAATTCTTGAACGTTGGATGTGGTTTATTTTTCTGTGTTGATTAATAACTTGTTTATGTATGTGGGTTGAGGGTCGACACTTAATTTGCATGCTTAGACTTGATGCTAGGATATAAGGGAATTTCACCTAATCGTTATGAACTTATATTCATGAGTAGTAAAAATCGCTAGTCACGATTGTGTTTAGTAAACCCTAGGTTGGATTAACATGCGTATTCCATAGTTATGAATGCCTAGTCGATGTTTATGATTTCCATTAAACTTAATGATCTTTGATATGTCTCTCTATCATGCGTATTCCATAGTTAGGGAACTTGATAAGAATAATTTGGTTGTGATGCGTATCCCGTCCAATTCAATGAATCTAGGGAAATCTGAAGGTTAATTTAAGCGGACCTAATTAACTTGGAGCATTGTCATTTATTCGTTTGTTGAAATCATAACTGGGAATCAAATTATATGCTTATGTTCATGTGTGGATAAGGAACCCTCTAACTAGTGTCTCATCATTTTATTTCTATAAAATATATTTTCTTTGAAGTTTGTTTTTAAGTTTCTGTTTTAAATTCATTTTCGTCAAAAATCAATCCCCCATTTATTTTAAAGTGTTAGATTTGTTAGAAATCAATTTAGTTTGTGTTTTCTAGAGTCTTGAATTATTTTGAGTCTTTTGATTTGTTTTAGTTTATTTGTTAGTTTTATTTTGAGTGATTCTAGTTAAGTGTTTTGAGTCTAGTTTAGTGTTTTAAATTTTGTTTTTACGTTTTTAATTTAATTTTACTTTGGTTAGCATCCCTAGTTAATCCCCGGCCTAGAACGATCCCTACTTACATCATTACTACAATTGTCACAAATAGGGTTTAATTTGTGCGTTAATTTATTTTCGCATCAAATTTTTGGCGCCGTTGCCGGGGATTAGCAAATTTGCTAATCCCTTGTTTATGTTTTTGTTTGTGTTTTATTTTTTTTATTTGTGTTTATTTTATTTGATTTTATTTTATTTTTATGTCTTTTACTTTTGATATTTGATTTAGTTCTCTTTCTTTGATTTTAGGTACAAATGGAGCGAGACATGGCACTTGCATCCATCCAAGCTCAATTGGCGAATATCACGTCTCAATTAACTCAGAATGTCGGAAGGACCACAATGCCAAGTGTACCTACATTTGGTGCATTGTATGGGCAAGGATATCAAACTCATCAATGTCCCCAATTTTCTGCAAATGAAGATGTTTGGGGATATCAAGGTCATAACCAATCAAGGGGCAACATGTTTTCCAACGCTTACAATTCGGATTGGAGAAATTATTCAGATCATAGGTGGGGAGAACCTCAACAGGTTCAACAAAGTGGATATTGGCAACAAGGTGAAGAGTTTTATTCAAGATCTATGCAGCCACCACAACCTCCCCCACAGCAATTTCAATCGAATTCAAGTATGCCCATGAATTATAATGAAATTCTTGATGGACTCATTTCTTTGACGCAGGGCTCACAAAACGAAGAACAATTGCAGCCATCAGATGAGTTATATCAATGGCCATGTGCACCACCACAGCCTCCATCACAATCTCCCCAACCAAACTCAGGTTCGTCAATAGATTATAATCAAATTCTTAATGAATTAAACTCTTTGGTGCAAGGTTCACAAAATCAAGCTAACAAGATGGATGCATTGGAGAAGCAAGTTGGGCAGATTATGGAGATCATGGCACAGATTCAAGATCAAAGTGAACTCTCCAACTCCACATATGCAAATTCAAAGGGAGAAATGGAAATCAATGAAGCCACCACTTTGGGAAGTGATATGGAGGATGAAGTTGTCCCAGAACCATCCAAACATAGCCCGAACATGGATGAATTGCCGCTTCAAGAAGAAGATGAGGATGACGACTTGGGCAGTTTAGAAGAATTCTTGTCGCAAACCCCTCAAGTCCTTATGCCATCCAACTCAGGTGAGGAGGTTCTAAATTCAATTCATTCTAACCCCATTCCGCCAATTGTCCTTTTTCCTTGCAGGTTTTTAAATCCCAAGGAAGAAGTGAATGAAAAAGACGTTGTGGAAGCTCTTCCAGAGGTGCAAAATGAGATCCCAATTTTTGGTGCACCAAATTATGTTCCCGATGATGATGAATCATTCAAAGAACCTTGCACACCAAGAAGAGGGATTCCAGAAAAGGAGGTGGCCGGAGAATATGTTGAACATATCAAAGAGGCTGTGCATGAGACAATCAAGCCTGAAGAAGTTGAGTTTGATGACACGGGACAAATCACAACCATCGTAGAAAATCTGGCCAAATTAAAAGTCCCTGAAACGTTCAAAGACGTGGTGTTTGTAATTGAGTTTGTGTCGGAGAAAGAAAGTAAGCCATCTTTTCCAATTTTAATTTTATGTTATACTAACAATCTAATTTTGATGATTCAGGCACCGTCATTAGAACTTAGACCGTTGTCGGATCATTTCAAGTACCACCGTCCATTCAAGGATAAACCCATGCATTTTAATAATGAAGGGAGGCCTAGGAATCACCCACAATCAGATTTGCATTCCTAATCCCTTCTCTTTACTGCTTTCATTTTGTTTTGTTTATTTAGTTGTGATTTTTGTTTGGGAGATTAAACATAGTTTTTTTTTTTACTTTGATTTACTTATTTTACATTGATATTTAAAATAAAAAAAAATAATAATAATAATAATAAACATCCATATAATTTAAAAAAAAACACAAAAAAAAAAAAAAAAAAACACAAAAATACTTATATTTATATATATAGTTAAATAAACTTAAAAGCATAAATATTTTACAACAATGTGAACTAATAGCTTTCATTGGTCGTTGGTAGGTGGTGCCTCGGAGGTCGACGGAGCCCCAGAAAGACGAAGCGCCAGTGTTGGATCATTCGGAGCCTCAATACTTGGTGCAGGTCCCGAGGACGAAGGCAACATAAACCTCGGGAGTAACGCCTTAAACCGTTGATGATCACTATGAATCCGCACTTCGGACTCCTGCAGCTAATCAAGCTTCCTCTTCATGCTTGTTGAGTAATTAGTTGCGAGCATGTGCAACTCCTTATTCTCATGCCTAAGCACTCTGACCTCTTGCCGAAGACTAGCCACTTCAGCCCTCAACGACTCAACCTGACGAGTTCGTGCAAGAAGGCGCTGGCCCATGTTTGATACTGAGCCTGCGCATCAGACGCTGTAGGCCAGAGAGTCCTGAACAGCCAGTTCGTCGGACCGCCTAGAAAGTATCCTAGTGTCTCTAGGAGTGAGCAGATTTCTGGCCACCACCGAAGCGGTTGTTTCATTCATCATCATGGAATCCCCAACTGTAAGAGGACCATTTGGGGATATGAAGGACGGCTGCCAAATGTTGGTTGGAGAAGACATATCAATATCTTCCCCAACATTCAAGTTAAGGCGACGGTCAGAGGGGCAAGACATTTTCTGAAGGTGTTGAGAATGAAGAGGTCGAACTGATCAAGATTAAAAAAATCTCGGAGGGAGTGTTTACAGGAGGGAGCTCAAGTGTGTTGTGGAACAAAATTGCTCCTCTATAAAAAGAAGAAATCAAGAGGCGCTCATCAGAAATCAAAGTGGCGTCCTCTCGCAAATCGAAGAGTCGGGGCTCTTTTCTCAAAAGCCGGATTTTTTTTCTCAAAAGCGACGTCTCCGTCTCAAAAGTCGGACGCCGTTCTCAAAAGTCGGGCGCCTCTCTCAAAAGACGGAGCGGTCAGGAATCACGAGGCGAACAGTTTTCCAGAATTGTCGTCTCTCGTCACGCGCGCTGTCAGCTTTGCGCAAATTACGGGTAGCTTTTTCAGAAAGCGCGTAACCTGTACTGTTCATCCATCCACCGGCTGCCAACAGGGGTAAAGGAACAGTTTCGGTTGTGAAGAATCATTCCTATAAACGTCTACCTTCGCCTTCCACAGCAAAGGCACACCCTCTCAGCACTTCTTCATCTCCGAAAATGCCTTTCCAACAAACCCTCTCGAGTTACTCTGTGTTTCTCATTCCTTGGGATACCTTTGCAAACAAGTCATCAAGAGCTAGAGTATTTCATATCATGAAGGTTGAAAGCAAGAGTATCTCATATCATGCTTTCTCCCTGTCCTTTTCCTTGTCTTTGTGATAAGGAGAAAGCGAGCAATCAGCCAGCACTCGGTGTCAATCTTCCGATCTAAGAACCGACTGCCTGGAAATCCTTCCTGATTGCTTACCTAGCATTGCTCTCGAGTGCTCATCTTCAACTGCTGATGTACTTCCGAAGAAGACGCCACATCTGCCTGGAGAACAGATAAGGCAAGTGAAAATGATTACTTGAAGCATGTGGAGACAAGGTGCTGCTTCATCTTCAAGATCAAGTCTCATTTTCCTTGCTAAGAAGTTCCCCAGCCCAGTTCAAGAATAAACCTGTGGAACGATACTTCTTCAAAAGCAAAAGTATCTCATATCATCAGAGTCAGAGGCAAAGATATCTCATGGCATGTTTTTCCTTTACCCTTGCTCTTGGCTACGGGATAAGGAGAAAGAAGGCAAACGGTCGGCACTTGGACAGATTGAACAAAGAATCAGACCACCACCTCTACCTCGTGCCTACCTGCCATGCAGAAGAAACAAAAAGAGAAGAATGTAGCCTGCAGACTCAATCAACCCGGCAGAAGGAGTCCGACTTGAAACCAAGAGCTCGAGAAGCTTCAACAACATATGGACGCATCAGTCACCACCACCAATCAAGTCTCATTTTCCTTGCTAAGAAGTTCCCGAGGCCAGTTCAAGTTCAAAGCTGTGGAAAGTCACCAAACATGACCAATGATCACTTATTAGTTCTATTCATTGTCTTTTATCGTGATTTTCAATTTTTCGTTTGCAATTTTTTTTATATTTTCTTGTGTTACTTAACTGAATTATTTCTTTTCTTTGCAGGAACTTTTGGTTATTTCCACCCTTGAAGTTGATTGCAGAATTTTAGCTTGGGGGTCATCGCTTGATTTTACTGCAAATTAGGGAAGTTTTCAGTCATATTGCTTTATTTTGTTTCTTTATATTTATTTATTTTATTTTTATTTGCATTTTATTATATTTTCTGACATTGGGGACAATGTCTAGTTTAAGTGTGGGGGTAAAGAGTAAAAATGACCAAATTGAAAATTTTTATACCTTCGACTTTGAACTGGTTTCATTTGTTTCCATGTTATTGCTTTGTTTTCTTAATTAGTTTTGTTTTATAAAAAAATAAAAAAAAAAAAAAAAAATTCTGAAAATTTAAAAAATCCAAAAATATTTCCTTGTTTTCCTTATTGTTTTGAATTAGATTTGTGTTAGTTTCCCGACCCAATGATATAATTGGATAAAATTTGAACCATGATGATCAAGAACTTAGTTAACATGTGTTGTGTGAAATTCCTAATTCTCGTGTTAGTTTTGTACATATTTGATTATCTTTGAAAAACTAAACGCACATAGCCTTGTTGATGTGAAACTAAAGCATGATTTAAAGCTCCATATGTGAATTTAGTGACCATATACATCCTATGTGAGTTTTTGAGCCTATTGAAAGTGTGTGCATTTTTCATACACTCCTATTCTTTCATGTGTGATGAACTTATGTGAGATACTTCTCTAGAACTTGCATAACGATCTTTCGAAATATTTGTCATTGATTGCATGAACTTGAAAATGATAGAGGCATTAGGTTTACCACCATGGCCCAAATAACCTTGTTTCCCAAAGAAAAATGATATCATTAGATTGCCAATTTGAGTCGTATTTGTGAGCCTTTTATTTCTTATCACCAGATATGTCTACCCTTATGCCTGAAATTTTTTTTCCTTACCCTTTCCAAGCGAGCTAATGAGTAATGTGAAATTGTCTTATGAGAAGTGTTTGTGAAGTACTTGGAGGGAGTTTGGCAAAAGAATAAGTGTGGGGGTTTTTCATATTTGTTTCTACTCAAAAAAAAAAAAAAAAAAAGAAAGTTTGTTTATGAAGAAAATAAAAAGTGTTTAAAGTTTCAGTTTAAGGTTGTGGTTGGAGGTGACTTGAAGAATAGCTGGAAAGCTTGAGTTCTTATAGAATTGCTTGCAATGTAGCTTGGAACTTGTGTTTTCCTATTCTTTCGTTTCAATAACCCTCGCCCTAAATCTCATTACGTCCAATAAAAGTCCTCTTGATTTAAGTTTTGCAATTATGACTGTGGAGAAGTGATCTTTATGCAAGCTTATGGTAGAACTTTCACATTTGATTTCTTTGAGCGAAACACATTAAGACTAAACACATGTGTGATTAAGTGTATATCCAGTGAGAAGGTCGCTAGTTTGCATATGGTGATTTTAAAAAATAAAAATTTGAAATTGCATTAGCATGGCTATCACACACTACACTTCAAGGATGATTCAAAGATTACTGCTAATATTTGAATAAGGAAAATGAACTTGGATTAGCTTGTTGGTGTTAGCTATGGTTCTTGATGATTTGTGTTCTCGAATGAAGTTCTATGAGGGTCACATAGGGGGAAGCTAATAATTTTCATGTTATTACTTTTTCTGTTTTTTCTGTTTTGCTCGAGGACTAGCAAAAGCTAAGTGTGGGGGTATTTGATAAGCTCATATTTATACATATTTTACATCAAATTCTCTCGCCTTTTCTTAGTTAGTTTCTTATATTTTTGAGTTATTTACTTTGTTTTTGTGTTTTATCGAATTTATCTAGCTAAGAAAATAAAAATAGCACAAGTGTGATTTTAAGTAATAAATTCGTCATTTCTACCTTGCTCACTTATTTTATTGTTGTAACTTAAGAAAACGTTTTGGCAGAAAATAAAAGAAAGGCAGCACATGCTGATAGTGGGAAGAAATAATTAAAGGAAGTGGATGCTGCACTTGCTGAGCAGGAAAAAAAGAAAACACAAAATATGAGTAGAGAAATGGGACGGAAAGTTTATGGCAGACACGACTGGAATAATAAAAAGCAAGAACAGAAAGTCAGGAAAGGCAGCTGCCTTAGGCAGCTGGCGTGCGGAAGAAAAAGGAATAAAAAAATATATGAAAGAAAGGAATAAAAGGAGCAGCTGGGCGAGACGCAGGACAACACGGGGATGGGGCGCACGGAAAGAGACGGAGGAAGGCAGAAGAATAAATAAGAGGCTGCTTTGGGCAGCTGGAAGTGAGTGGTAGAGAGGAGCTTCCTTTGGCAGCTGACGCGAGGTGGGCAGAGGGAGACAGGTACTGACGCAGAGGTGAGAAGAAAGGCAGCACGCAGGACAGGTGCACGGAAAGACAGACGCGGACGCAGGAAGACAGAGATGCGGACGCAGGAAAGAAATAGAAGGAAAGACTGACGTGCTGGGGGGGAAGGCGCTGCCTTAGGCAGCTTAAGCACAGAGGAGCAACTCCTCATTTGGTTTTATTTTTTTAAACTCATGTTTAATTTAATTTTCTTTTCAATTATATTAAACATGTGTAATTAATTTCTGTTTAGTTAGAGGGGAATTTGAAACCATGGATAAATGTTTATTATAATTTGATTTACTCCAGTTATGAATTCTTGAACGTTGGATGTGGTTTATTTTTCTGTGTTGATTAAGAACTTGTTTATGTATGTGGGTTGAGGGTCGACACTTAATTTGCATGCTTAGACTTGATGCTAGGATATAAGGGAATTTCACCTAATCGTTATGAACTTATATTCATGAGTAGTAAAAATCGCTAGTCACGATTGTGTTTAGTAAACCCTAGGTTGGATTAACATGCGTATTCCATAGTTATGAATGCCTAGTCGATGTTTATGATTTCCATTAAACTTAATGATCTTTGATATGTCTCTCTATCATGCGTATTCCATAGTTAGGGAACTTGATAAGAATAATTTGGTTGTGATGCGTATCCCGTCCAATTCAATGAATCTAGGGAAATCTGAAGGTTAATTTAAGCGGACCTAATTAACTTGGAGCATTGTCATTTATTCGTTTGTTGAAATCATAACTGGGAATCAAATTATATGCTTATGTTCATGTGTGGATAAGGAACCCTCTAACTAGTGTCTCATCATTTTATTTCTATAAAATATATTTTCTTTGAAGTTTGTTTTTAAGTTTCTGTTTTAAATTCATTTTCGTCAAAAATCAATCCCCCATTTATTTTAAAGTGTTAGATTTGTTAGAAATCAATTTAGTTTGTGTTTTCTAGAGTCTTGAATTATTTTGAGTCTTTTGATTTGTTTTAGTTTATTTGTTAGTTTTATTTTGAGTGATTCTAGTTAAGTGTTTTGAGTCTAGTTTAGTGTTTTAAATTTTGTTTTTACGTTTTTAATTTAATTTTACTTTGGTTAGCATCCCTAGTTAATCCCCGGCCTAGAACGATCCCTACTTACATCATTACTACAATTGTCACAAATAGGGTTTAATTTGTGCGTTAATTTATTTTCGCATCAAAATAAAATAAAAAACCAAAAAACAAAAGCTGAAACACACCTCCCCTCAACCCCCACTTCGTCTTCCTTCCCTCCCTCCCCCAGCCAACTTGCAATCCAGAAGAAGAAGAAGAAGAAGAAAAAAAAAAAAACCCATCTTCATCTTCCCCGACCCCCCTTCCTTGCAACTCATCCCTTTATTCCCCTTCCCGTCTTCCCCAAACTCACCGCACCCACCCTCGCACCTACCTGCGCACCTACCCTCCGTACCCATCCTCTTCCTTCCTCTACACACCTCACTCCTTAAATCCACACCCATTGGGGAAGACAGGATCTAGGTTGCAGGGAAAGGGAGATGGGTTATTTATTTTTTTTCTTTTCTAGGTTGCAGGTAGTGGGTGCAGAGGAGGAGGTGGAGGATGGGTGCACGGTGGGTTTGGGGAAGACGAGAGGGATAAGAAAGGGGTGGGTTGCAGGACAGGGGGGTCGGGGAAGATGAAGATGGTTTTTTTTTTTTTTCCTGGGTTGCAGGTTGGGCTTCGGTGGGGGGGGAGATGGGAAGATGGGTGCGCGGAGGAGGTGGAGGATGGGTGTGGAGGATGATGTGGAGGATGGGTGGGAGTTGTTTTGGATTTGGGTTGCAGGGAGGGACGATGGATGGGGAAGATGATGAAGGGGATGGGGTTTCGGCGGGCGGCTTGGGGGGGGGGAAGGGTGGGGTGATGGGATCTAGGTTTTCTAATTTTTTTTATTTTTTTTGTTGAAGATTTAGGTTTTTAAAAAAAAATTGCCACGTGGCACACGTTTGGCAACCACGTGGCCACGTCAGCACTTAACGGATCAATGGATGATTTTGAAATAAAATAGTACGTGAGATATGAAAGTGAAATGTTTTAAAGATGTTGTATGGGGTTGTAATAGACCTCAAACCTGAGGGGCTACTATGTAATTTACCTTTTTTATTTATTTTTTTTCACGAGAAAAGATTGCATGATAATAATTTTAGAGTATTAATAACATTTTTTTTTTTGTAAGATTGCCTTGGGTGACTTTCTGAAAAATCAATAAAAAGGTACAATATTAATAATAGATCAATAATAATTTTATGTTAATTATAAATAGGTCAATTATATATTGTGATACTTAAATGCATTTGAAATAAACAAAAATTACAAAATCTACAACTACAACTGGCATCCACTTCAACTAACACCCATTTCTCATAGTTTTATATTTGGAATAAGTCAATACGGATCACACACTGCAATGCAGTGTCTATTTCCTTATTCTGTTTTGACATTGGATTTAGACACTACGTTGCAGTGTCCATTTACTGGTTTCGTTTTTTCCATCACTCACACCTCCTACATGTTCCTTTGTACATTTGGATTTAGATACTACAATGCAGTGTTCATTTCATATTCTGTTTTTCACTTTTGGATTCAGACGTTATGTTATAGTGTCTGTTTCTTGGTTCTATTTTTTCCCTCAATTACACATCTCCTACACTTCATACCTCACGTGACTCCTGATTTTTACATGTAGGTTCAGACACCATAATGTAGTGTATGTTTCCTAACTATGTTTTTGACATTTAGATTCAGACACTGTAATACAATGTCCGTTTCCTAGTTCTGTTTTTTTTTTTTTTTTACACTTGGATTCAGACACAGCAATGTTGTGTCCATTTCCTGGTTCCTTTTTTTTTTTTTTTTTTTTTTGAGTTAAGTAGACTTGTAAATGAAGGGAGAGAGAGAGAGAGAGAGTAATAGAATATACATGTTCTAACTATTTATAGGATTAAGATCCCCTCAAAATCAATTCCATAAGAATAGAAATCCAACTGCCAAAGCCTCTTCCTCTACCTCTCTTCATCCTCAACTTCTCTTTCTCCCTCGCACCCCCACACCCCACCGTTGTTAACAAACCCCAAATTCAATTGCAGGTCATTTGTACTCTAAGTCTGATTTATTTTTTCGGACATTGAAATTTCGGTGAATTAAATGTTCACCAACGCATTAAAGTTTCAACAGTCCAGGGCATACGTTGTCACAGCCCGTCCCGGAGGTACATTTGACGGGAATGTAAAATGACAGAATTACCCTTGACGGGTACTAAGGTATGTGTATGTGACATATAATTGGTTTAAATATATATTTTCCAAAGATTTTGGAAAATTATTGAAGTTGGATTTAAATTGATTTGTTAATTTTGTGGTTAGGGATTGAAGTAGGATGGTGGATGTGGGGATGGACCACATGTCAAACCTCTCTCTCTCTCTTTCCCGTATGCTCTCTCTCTCTCCTCCCTCACGACTCTCTCAGTCTCTCACTCTCTCACCCTCGAACGTACGGACAAGCTAGGAAACCCTCCAACTTCCACGGATCGACGCCAAAAAGGTATGATTCTTCATCCTTTCAACCTCCTGAGTCGATTGGTGCTGGTTTTAGGACGTGAAACCTTCGAAATCACGTGAAACCCGAACCTCCATTTTATGTCACTATTCATGCAATCGTAATATGTCGATTTTCAGGGAATTCTAAACTTGTAGTGAGCTTAGTGAGGTCCCAAGGAAGCTCGGAGTGCTTCGTTTGAAGGTTTTGGACGTCGGGATCACTGGGTTCGACTTTGGCCGGTTTTCTTGGAATTTTTCCGGTGAGATTTCGTGATTTTTAGACCTTGAAACTAGTCTATCGTGATTCTACATGTTGAGGGCTTCAAATTGATATAAAATTCGAAGAAAATGGTTGAGAAACGAGGGAGAACAAGGCAATTGAAAATTGCCCAGTTTTCCAGCCACCAGAAAACTCAGTCCGGCGAGCATCGAGGAAGAAGATGCACGTGGGGGCGCGTGGCACGTCAAAAAATTATTTTAAAAATTTGTTGATGTCCGTGACGTCGAGTAGGTCACTGTGGTATATTCATATACCCAATTTGAGCACCGTATGAGAAGTTATTAAAAATTATTGGTTATGTGCTTTAAAATAACGTTTTTATAGTTATTTCGCATATAGGTGATACCTATCCCGAGGACGAGCACATCCAGGGACGTCACGGGGGCTACGACCCTTCGACTTATCAGTGAGTGGGCAGTATTTCTGTTTATACCTATATACTACTGATATTTTTCCCAGAAATTGAGTTTAAATGAAAGTACGTTTTAAAATGCCATGCATGCATATTATGAGATATATGAATTGATAATTGATGCATATATATATGTGAATTGGTGCTGTGGACGCACAGGTAAGTATCAGGTGAGTTTTATATTATTCATGTGAATCATTGATGATGTATATTATGTTGATAGCTCATAACCTGCAATCTTGGTGTTAGTGCTTATATTATTCACCTCGCACCGCACGCTCACCTTGGATCCAAGTAGGTGCATGTCGTACAGACCATGAGAGGGTTCTGACATGTCGTACAGACCATGAGAGGGTTCCGACTGATAGGTGACCTTAGATTATGTGCACAGATTATTGATGAGAGAAGCACTAGAGCGTATTATTACACCATTCATGTCGTACAGGCTACTTCAGGTAGTTCCGACTTATATGCAGTGTAGTGCCGTACAGGTCACCGAGGTGACTCCGGTTGGATTGGATGTTGAGTTATAGAATTAACCGTACAGGACCAACTGCAGGGTCTCCGGTTAATTCATCATTTCACCTGTTACATTGATGCATCATTCATTCTGTTTTTTGAAATTATAACATGGCATACTTTCTAGTTTTTGAGAAAAATTGATGATTTGAGATTTATGAAAAGTATTATGCTATTATGCTATTTTTCTGGGAAAGTATACAGGTTTTACACCGAGGGGTTAGAAATGTTTTAAATGAAAGGTTTTTGAAAAGTTTTGTTTTACTGACCCACTCAATTTTGTTTTGCGCCCCTCCAGGTTCTAGTTAGCAGTTGGTGGCTCACGAGGTTTCGCTTCGGCATTCTGACAGACTTCCCTAATGTAGGACTCACCTGCGGGTGTTGTAACTTAATTATAGTCCTACTTGACTGCACCTATTGCTTAAGCTCTGTTTATGTGTGCACTCACACTTTAACTCACTCTAGCATGCTATTTGGTTGTTCTTGCTAGTAGTTGATTTTGTTTCCTTTGTAATTCTCTTATCTTTGCTTCCGCACCGCACTTATGGTTACGTCACGTTCACGTGACGGCCAGCACGCCTTGATTCTAGGATCGGGGTGTGTCATACGTGGCATGCGCCATGTGTTTCATAAATCGTACACGTGGATGTGACTCATCAAAATTGGACAAGTCATCAAGAAAGACACATGTCAACATTTGGCGGAAATGAATTAATTGATTTTAATTTAATTTAATCAAATATTAATTGATGGAGACAAATCATGAACCGGCCACAACATTTGTTCATTCAAGATCAAGTCATCGCGATCCTTGGATTAATAACACTACACATGTACACATTTCGGATATCAAATCAGATGATCAAGTTGTAAAGAGATTGTAACCCTACAAATTCATTAATACAAACATTTACTTTGTACACGTGTTCTTGTCTTATTTGTCGTAGTATTTTTGTGTTTACACCCCTACTGCTTTTTAGCTTTTTATTTGTCATCTCTCTTTCTTCTTCTTCATCTTTGAGATTTCTCTCTCTATAATTCTTCCATAATTATGAAAAAGATATCTGCAACGAAAAGACATTGGTTTGCACAACCCCTCTCTTTGTTGTTTCTTAACATCGGCTGAGATTTTAAGGTTAAGGGATTTGCAATTGAGGGATGTTGCGGTGTTGGGGCTAATTTTTAGAGGTTAAGGTGAAAGACCTGCAATTGGTGGTTGTGGGTTGTGTAACATCCCACATCGCCCAGGGGAGTGATCATTAAATGTATATTCTCATCCCTACCTAGCACGAGACCTTTTGGGAACTCACTGGCTTCGGGTTCCGTAGGAACTCCGAAGTTAAGCGAGAAGGGGGCCATAGCACTCCCAGGATGGGCGACCCACTGGGAAGTTCCTCGTGAATTCCCAGAAACAAAACCGTGAGGGCGTGGTCAGAGCCCAAAGCGAACAATATCGTGCTACGGTGGTGGAGCCGGCTCGGGAAGTGATCCGCCCCAGGGCGGGATGTGACAGGTTGGGTGGGTTGTGGCGGTGTTGCGCTTAATTTTGAGGTGGGGTTGATTTTAATTTGGAATTTGGGAATTGGTGGTTCAAGGTTGAGAGCTTCAAAGTGAAGGAGAAAAAGAAGAGTTGAGGGGTAAAGAGGAAAGATAAGAGATTTTGGCCATTGGATTTGTATCAATGGATGAGATCCGTTGGCTTGGAGGATCTACACAAAATTGATCCGGAGATGATCTAAATCCGTATTTATAATAGTTTAAGCCCATATGACATTTATAGAGAGAGAAAGAGAGAGAATGATAGAATAATCAAATTTTAACTAGTAGCCTACGTGGCATTCATCATTGACCTATGCCTAAGTAATAAAAATATATCATTCATTAAATGCAAAACAAAAATATATCATTGATATATGGCTTAATAGTAAAGTTTTTATTGATTTTTAGTTAAATTACGTTATAATTAACTGATAAAGAGTAGAGAATTTAACAAGGGGATAAGTGGTCGTACTTATACAAGATAAGAGAGATGGCTTATAAAAGAACGTTACAGAGGCTCAGCTTTCTCCAGGCTACTGTCCAAAGTGGTGGGTCCCCACTTGGTGCGGTTGGAGATGTGGCTGAAAGAAATTTACACGCTTGTTTGTCATGCCGAAGGTCAGTAAGAATTGCTTTTTACTTCAATTTCTTCTTCTCATCGCTACAAACAAGATTTGCTTTCTATTTTCTAAAATTTCTTTTCTCATGGCTACAAACCAATTTCTTTTCATTTTTTTAATTAAAAAATCTTTAACTTTTTATTAATTGAACATATATATTTCAATTTTCTCTTGATTGTTTAAATCTTGGGTATAGATACATAAAATGAGTTAAAAAATGAAAGTGTTGTCTTCAGAATTTTCAAATATCACCACCTTCGCACTAAAGGTTAAATAGGGAAGTAACATAAAAGTTGAAGTTATTATTAACCGGTTTATGACGTCACTCTGCCTCGACAAACAATTTTATGGTTATTTAGAATTATTTTGTCATTGTCAATTTCAATGGGAGAGTCACTATGAATCACCATCCCATAATAACTCTCATTTCTATATATAGGTTCGGTTTCAACCTTGCCTATAGGTAACACTGTAATGGAAAGTACTGGATCCCGAGTCTCTGCATTTAATATCGGTGTAATTATTCGTATTTAGTAAAATCTTACCGGTTAGATTTATCTACTGAATTTCAATCCGTCCACATCAGCATAATTGTATTAAACCATTTACACAATATCACTCACCCATCTTTCCCTCTCTCCCTTTGCTAATCCTTCCCAATCTCCTGCTATTTTTCCCTTATATTCTATGATTATATCATATTCATAACAACATTCATAACAATCAAACCTGAAATCCAATAAACCTATGAATAAATCACGGCCTCCATTATTTTGTCATGGATAATACCATTAATTTATAACTTAAAAATTCATTGCATCAGGTCGTCTTCCTCCTATTTTTTTTGGTTCATCTTTCTCACCCTCTGCAACAATAATTATGTATAGAGATAAAACTTAATTCGGTTTGCTTTATCTCTTTTTCTGAAATTACAGAATCCAACAAACTTGAAAACGCTTTCTGACTCCAGAATTTTTTCTTAAATTCCGTTTGGGCAGATTTATTTCAGGGAACAAAAATGGATCGGCACTTTTGTTTGTCAGATGAGATATGAAAAAGGAAAACTGTAAACGAGAAAATAGGAGAGGGTAAGGAAGAGAAGGGTGAGGAAACGGAAGGAGAAGGAGATAACTCATGCTTTCATATGGCAATTGGCAAATGACTAAATTGAATTAATTGACAGAAAATACATTTATGTTCAATGTACACTAATTAGCAAGACAAGATCACATCAAACAATGTCCTGCCTCCTAATTACATTAATAACAACCCAATATCCGAAGCCTGGAACAAGCCTGAAATGGACTTGTACAAGCAACGGAGTTGTTGGAGGTTGTAATGCTGCTGGAGATGCTCGTGGAATTTGCAGAACTACGGGTAGATTGGCAAGGCCACCACTACTGTAGTGGTTTGGAATTCGATATCGTATTTTCCCAACCAGACGTGGATTGGCCTCTAAACATCTCCTTATATTTATCATTGCCGCAGTTTTTGCTTCCATAAGGTCTCCATAGCCCTGAAGTCGTAGGTAGATACTGCATGCAGCAACCAAAGCGCGACATATGAAAAATAAAAAATCAGTCAGTACATCACCTTATAAAGCAGTAACTAAAGTAGTGTATGTGCAATCACAACGTTCAAAATTGTTCATTTAAAAAAAATATTCGCACCATCTCAACTGGCTATATATCCCTCATTAGATAATCAATTAAGAAGGTACAAATAGCAGAAGTGGTCGTTTTCTTTACCTAACGTCATGTAGGTTCATAATCTCGGTCGCCTGTGCAATCAAGTTTTGATTGTACGGCAGGAAGGTTGTGAGTTCTTCATGGAGAAGTTCATTTGCCTCCTCATAGTTATTACTGCATGGTCACAGAAGTATAAGTAAACGTAATTAACATTGCTAAAAAGAACTAATAATTCGTTAATTTCATTAAATGTAAAGGTTTTGTTAATTACTCCTCCAATGCCTCCAAGAATTTGTGCCAACGAAGCTCAAAAATGACCTTCGTAGAGTAGATGTTGTCATGCGCTGTGGTGAAGCCGTTGAAGTACTCTTCTGCCTCGTCAAACTCTCCGTGAATGAAACATTCTTCAAAGTATGGCAAGCTGAAGAACAAGCCGGATTCCCTCTCAAGTCTACATGTATAAAGAATAAAGTAGTTATTACGTTCATAAAAGTTGATAAATAAAAAGGAAAGACCAGTAAAAAAATATCAACCCCAAAAACAGAGACAATGACAGTCATCCACAGACCAATCATCTCTTATGCATAAACATTGTCGTTGGCTTGAAGGGAAATTAATCTGAGAAAGAAAACTCACATTCGAGCTGTTTCTCCAAGATTGTTGAGGTCAAGGTAGTGCAAAATGGAGTAAATCGCATCTCTTTGTGAAATAGCAGTCATATCGTCAATACAGTACCTCTTCTTTGGTGCGTTTGGTACGCGGGACGGGACGGGACGGAACGGGACGAGGCGTTCCGTCCCACGTTTGGTACGCCTAAAACGAGTGGAACGCGCTATTCCACGGGACAAGTTTTGGATGATTTTTCGTTCCACCTCCCCCCTGGAACGAACTCGTTCCACATCCATGGAACACAAAATTATAACTGTTATGTCTCCTTCTTCTTCCTCCTCACTTCCATCCGAGGGCATGGAACCTTCGTCCCGTCCCGTCCCGTTCCGTCCCGTCCTGTCCCGTCCCGTCTGCGTACCAAACCCACCCTAAATGTCCAAAATAAGTTAGAGAGGTTAGTAAATAATGTCATACACACCAAAAAAACATTCAAAATCAATTTATCAACAACCAAACACATGCATGTAAAATGATGACATCCACCATAAAATATACCATGACATCTACATGCAAGCTAGCTAGGAGCCTGGAATGTTTTTTATTTTTTTATTTTTTTTATTTTTTTTAAGAGAAGCTCGATCGAAGCCTAGAATTAAACTAAAATAAATAAGATTTGTGTGAGTTTATGCTCTAGTACCGAAGCGCTTTATACTGCGTTTACAACTTATATAAAAACATGTGGTATACCACCCGTGTTCCCGTCATAACTAAAAATTTCTCAAGGCCATTGGCCAACATACGTTTGTCTGGGTTTAAGGGTAGTAGGGACTATTTGGTCATTTTACTTGAGCATACTTTGTTGGCTATCCACCACCAGACTCATGAAGGGGGTCTGTGAAACACGCTCTACAAAAGGTCAAAATGGTAAAAGACTAAGGTGAAAGCATTCTCACACTCATCTCATGCACTCTTCTATTACAACCATGGTCTAAAATATCCATAATATCTCGATATTTCCATCGAAATTTCTGTGTTTTTGGACTACCGATATTTTTTGGACTACCGATATTTCCGATATCATCGATATTTTAGACCTTGCTAAGTCACTCATGTATCTTACCATGCAATGTATAAAGTGTAAAATATTGTACTAATTCATTATATATCAATGATTATGGTGTGTTTAAACTTCTTTCATTAATTACTACATATTTTCTACACTCACAATGTTTGCCAGCTCGCTATATAATCAACTTAAATCAATTATATCTATCATGCAATGCATTTCCTTCCAATTTTTTGTGATAAACTAATAGATAATTGACTAAATAAACATCTTGCAAAGTTTCAATAAAAATTTCCAAGTTTTTCTTACAATTTCCGTGGTTTTTATTCAATTTTTATCGATATCGATAATATCTCGATATTTCCATCGAAATTTCCGTATTTTTGGACTACCGATATTTCCGATATCATCGATATTTTATACCATGATTAGAACCAATAGGTTAAATATTAAATCAGTACAAAATGTATCTCTCTCTCTCTCTCTCTCTTCTTTATCGTTGACATAACACAAAAAAAAAAAAAAAAAATCAGTTGAATGTGAACTTATATAATATAATACAGTGAAAAATATTATAATAAGTGAAATCACTGCATAGACTTTTGTTTAATAAATTTAAAAATGAATTATCAATTAGATGAATATTACTAGAGTGATAAATTTAAGATCTTTCTCCTATTTAATCATACAAATATTTACATTTATTAGTTAATAAATATGTAAATATTACATTTGAATATTAGTATTAGGCCTCACGTGAAGTTCACGATTAAGTAGCGTGTCAATCAGTTATTAGTAATACTTCAATAAATTATTAAATAATTTTCCCAAAAATAGTTTATTTTAAATATTCATAATCTGCTAAATTAGTAACTAATCATTTTCAAGATTACTAGTATTTCATACATCGTTGTGTAGTAATAGAAATTTTCTTTTAAGTCGGGGTGGATCCACCTTGGGGCAATGTGGGTTAGCGGACATCCCTCCCCTTCATGGAAAGCTGGGTGATGCCCTTTGACCTCCAACTGCTCGACAAATTGCCTCTATAGGTATTGAGTAGAGTAGCTGCTAGCCTCATGCCCCCGTATATGTTGTTATGGGTATCTTTTGATAGGCTCACTCGACATATGTTCGTAGCTGTCGACATGCTCGCTCGAAATTTATAGACTTAGTCAACATGCTTGCTCGTAAGCTATTGGCACCTATCGACAGATGTGCAGTATGACTTAGCAAATGACCTCATGCATATCAAAGCTCGATGAAATACTAATTTAGATGTTATTCCGTCCAAAAAATTATGCGCGCTATTCTTATTGACCCTCCAATAATATTTTATGGATCCACCACTGCTTTTAAAGAAACAAATATTAAGTTCGCTGATAAAGTTATGGAAACACACTTCAGATCGTGAACAAGTAGGCATGCCAATTCAAGTCAGTAGTTAGTTATTGGGCTGATATAGGTATTAAAATTTTCTATGTTTGAGGTGGGGTAATGTAAATTTATATTTAAAAAAATAAACATCAGTTAAATCATTGGTACTGTATGTAACCTTCATTGGCCGGTACTGGATGTAGCTTTCCATTGGTTCGGTATGAGATGTAGCTTTTCAACTGGGCAAGATTTGTAATTAGTTATGTCGCACTATACCTTAAGTTAATCTACTGTTGGGCCTGTAACGATGAAAAATTGGCTCTGTTCTTGACACGGCTGGTTAGTTTTTCCATCTCTTTTGACGAGTATTTTTTTCAGAGTTCTTTAGATATAGATCCTTGCAATCTTATTTTCTACATAAAAACTCATCTAATTATAAACATCCAAATAAAACCCAAATTTAAAAGTGATTGCCATGTAGGAAAGTAATAGACCTATTAATACAAAATATTTACAACTTGTACCACAATATTCAAAATAAATCAATAAATATTATTACTCACCTTAATTACAATGAATAAATAATGCATTGCATATTATTACCCCTAACACACACATATATATACATATATACGTTCAAATGTATATAGTACTACCATAAGCTCAATATATATATATAGTTTACCTATATATAT
Source organism: Malus fusca (assembly GCA_035220775.1). Lineage (NCBI taxonomy): Eukaryota > Viridiplantae > Streptophyta > Magnoliopsida > Rosales > Rosaceae > Malus > Malus fusca. The sequence goes on along the minus strand of CM069066.1, from coordinate 14,571,673 downwards.
AGTACTACTATACGTTCAAATATATATATATATATATATATATGTGTGTGTGTATGTATATGCACAGTACTACATATATGATCAAACATATTATACTAATTAATCTACCTATATGTAAATTTATGATGAGCAAATAACATATATTTTGTAGGTATCATCATATATATATTGTGCACATTTTATTATTATGTGTACAAAAGAATAGGTAAAATAATATTGAATAAAATAATAACATTTTTTTTATGTAGGTACATTATTTTGCATACATTGGGTTTGCTTTATTATGTAGGTAAATTATTTTGTATGTATTTTACATATAATGGGGAAATTATTTTGCTTTTTTTTTAAGCAATCTAACATTTTAAAATTCAAATAATAGGTGCACTGAATCAAATAACATTTTTTGTAGGTAAATTATTTTGCATGAATTTTTACGTATACCAGGTATGTATTTTATTATTATATATGTGAGTGAAATAATTTACCTACATTTATATGTAAAATACAATTTGTTGACTAAACTAAGCATGTATTATTACATATATTTAGTGTAACATCCCACATCGCCCAGGGGAGTGATCCTTAAATGTATATTCCCATCCCTACCTAGCACGAGGCCTTTTGGGAGCTCACTGGCTTCGGGTTCCGTAGGAACTCCGAAGTTAAGCGAGAAGGAGGCCAGAGCACTCGCATGATGCGTGACCCACTGGGAAGTTGCTCGTGAGTTCCCAAAAACAAAAACCGTGAGGGAATGGTAAGCCCAAAGCGGACAATATCGTGCTACGGTGGTGGAGCAGGCCCGGGATATGGTGGAACCCGGGCCGGGATGTGAAATTTAGGGCTGGAAAAAAATCCCAAAAATCTCAAACCGAACCAAAAAATTCCCGAAACCGAACCGAAAAAATCCCAAACCGAAATTCCCGAAAATTTCGGTACCCAATACCGAACCAATCCCAAAATTTCGGTATGGGAATCGGTCTCAAGTTTTTGGGATTTCGGTAATCCCAAACCGAACCGAAATATATATATATATATAATTTAATTTTTAAATATATTTATAATTTTAATAGCCGTTGGATTCTGTTGAGACTTAATCTCAACCGTTGCATATAAATTGTGTATGATTTATCCTTCCTGGTGTGAATGTATATATGACACACCCCGATCCTAGAATCAAGGCATGCTGGCCGTCACGTGAGAGTGACGTGACCATTTACACAGTTCGGAAGCTTTAAAAATACAATTACTAAGATGAAACACCCGAGGGTGAGTCCTACTTTTGTGAATTCTGTCAGAACACCGTTGGATTCCTCGTGGCCACCAAAGCTCTGCTATCTAGAACCTGGAGGGGCGCAAAACAAAATTGAGTGGGTCAGTAAAACAAAGTTTTTCGAAAATTTTTCATTTAAAACATTTCTAACCCTTCGCTGTAAAACCTGTATACTTTCCCAGAAAATAGCATAATAGCATAATACTTTTCATAAATCTCAAATCATCAATTTTTCTCAAAAACCAGAAAGTATGCCATGTTATAACTGTCAAAAACAGAATGAATGATGCATCAATGTAACAGGTGAAATGGTGAATTAACCGGAGACCCTGCAGTTGGTCCTGTACGGTTAATTCTATAGCTCAACATCCAATCCAACCGGAGTCACCTCGGTGACCTGTACGGCACTACACTGCAGATAAGTCGGAACTACCTGAAGTAGTCTGTACGACATGAATGGTGTAATAATACGCTTTAGTGCTTCTCTCATCAATCATCTGTGTACACAATCTAAGGTCACCTATCAGTCGGAACCCTCTCATGGTCTGTTCGACATGTCGGAACCCTCACATGGTCTGTACGACATGCACCTACTTGGATCCAAGGTGAGCGTGCGGTGCGAGGTGAATAATATAAGCACTAACACCATGATTGCAGGTTATGAGCTATCAACATAATATACATCATCAATGCACATGAATAACATAAACTCACCTGATACTCACATGTGCGTCCACAGCACCAATTTACATATATATATATGCATCAATTATCAATTCATATAACTCATATCATGCATGCATGGCATTTGAAAACGTATTTTCATTAAAAACTCAATTTCTGGGAATTTCAATAGCGTATAGGTATAAACAGAAAATACTGCCCACTCACCTGGAGTTCGCCCAACAACTCCCTAGCACAACACATCAAGGCGTCATGACGATCGGCGCCTAGAACAATAATCAAATCCAACCTCAGAAATCATATCGATAGAATATAACTTATATAAAACACATCACTACGCAGTTCGATCCGGAAGATCTGCAACTCAGATTTCAAATCTATAACTTTCAGAGGTCCACAATATACCTCTAGGACAACATCCTAAAATTTCATTACCATCCAAAGGTCGGATATCCGTCAATTTCCAAAACCAAGTGACGGTTAACATTCTATTTTATGAACTTACAACTCCAATTCCGGAAGATCCATAAATCGGATTCCCAATCCGTAAGTTCCTATAATCCTCAAATATTACGTATTACAACGTATCAAAGTTTGGTGACGATCCAACGGTCGGATCGTCAATTCACATTTTCACCTAACCACGAATCGTAACGAACTTAGGTTCAATTATTCAATTTACGTCCATCAATTATCAAAACTGAACCTATAACCTTAAACACATGCTAAGAATGACATTGGCGGGCCATTGGCCACGCGCAGCCGCACGGGCCGCCGCGGGTGGTGGTTGGCCGCCCCGGCTCGCCGGAAAAATCCAACTATTTCCAAAAATTCTCAAAAAATACAGAATTGAAGATCTCAATGAGTAGAGCAAACTTTATACCTGTGGACAAGGCCAATTTGGCCTGGAAGAGCTCCAATTTCACCAAAACCGTGAAGAACCCTAGAAATGGGTGATCTTCAATTCGTCTTCAATTCAACTCCACCGCTCCAACCAACGATTGGGCATTGTTCTAGGCCTCAAGGGAAGTGTATGTATAGTATCAATTGGAAGAAATTGCTTCAGAATTGGCGGATTCCACCGTGGGTGCTCTCGGGTTGGACATAAACTTTTGTCGTGAAATCACGACCAATGACCATCAAACTCAGGTGGAAATGGAAGCTGGGATGACGCCACGATGATACCAAGTGAAAACTGGATAAAAATCGCCTGAAAAATGGCCAAATTTGGCCGGAAATCCCTCTGGGTCGAGCGGGTCCGAGGGAGGAACGGGTTAACCCGACTGGGTTCCCTCCTTTTCTTCTTCTCTCCTTTCCCTCCTGTTCTCTTCCCTGATTCGTCACTCAACATCCTCTCTCTTCTCCCCATTCGACCTCATCTTCTTGTTCCCAGATTGGGCAGCCTTGCCCAATCTCGTTTCTGCCTCCATTTCTTGATTCTTCACCAGTCACACACACACGCACACACACAAAACATTCTTTCTTCTCATCCCAACCATCCATTTAATTTTTCATTAAATCTGGGCCGTCCATTTTCAAAAAGGAAATTCCAGATTTTACACTAATTATAATTCCTTAAAATCCCAAATTTCAAACGTTAATAACTTTTTCGATATAACTCCAAATCACGAACCGTCAGCGCCCACACGTCCGTAGAGACGAGTACTACGAGGATATGTCAAGAAAACAAATCTTAAATGGCACGACACCACGATTAACCTCGAATAATGTGCGTGCCTCAAAGGGCATTTTTTGTAAAATCCTTTATTAAAACTTTAAAACTCTTAAAATCATGGACGGGCTGTCACAATATATGTGTGTCTGTGTGTGCATGGGAAACACAAAAATGTTTGGCATTTGGCATTGTAAATGACTAGGACAGATAAGGAGAGGAAGGAGGAGTGAAATGCACGCTAATGACTAATGGGAATTTTGATGCTCAAGTCCTCCATGAAATTTAATCTGTGCACAGATTAAATTGTAAGTTACAGATTAAATTTATTTTTATTGCAACAGATTGGTTTGGTTGTATACTTGTAACTTACAATGGCCTATGAAATTTATTAAGAAAATTTAGTCTGCAATAGATTGGCAACCCAATATAAAAGATTGAATTTTAGCCCAAAACATAATATGTCAAATTTTAGTCCAAAAGCCCAAAATAATTTTAGGATTCCCGATTTGTCCCGAAATCCCGAAAAATTGGTTTGGGATCAGTATTGGATTTGGGATTCCCGAAAATTTCGGTTTGGGAATCGGGACACGGGTTTCGGTTCGGTATCCCATACTGAACCACCCCTACATATATTAGGCATGCTTTGTTGTTATTATATATTAGGTAATAAATTTATTATTTATTATTTTCGTAAAATCATTAATTCTCTCTTACAATCTATATGGAACTAATTGTGTACATCAAACATTCACATAGGGGTGTTTTGGGCATTGAAAAATTTTAATTGTGTAAAGTCAAATATAATTAATGAATTTGCTGATGTGGAATCTAGTTAATGAGTTTTATTTGAGTAAAAAACTTATGACGGGTTTTATGTGAAGAAAATTATATTTCAGGGGCTAAAGTCATATTTTCAGTTTTTATTGCAAGCAATATTCTACACTAGGAGAGGAGAGAATTTGAACTTAAGATGTAGTGGATTGAAGAGAAGGGTCCTAACCACCAGGGCAATTCACCATTTACATATGACGACTATTCTTTTATTTAGATAAACGTAACAGAATTTCATTGCTAAAACTTAGCAAATTTGTAATCTATTCTATATTTACTTTCCCTTGACAATTGAATTTTTTACTAAATGATGCTATTAGAGCAACTCCACTGTGGTATTTAGTCATGGGGATTGGCAACAAATCCAATCCAATTGCCCCCCAAACTAGCTTGCTCCAGCCCCTTCGGGCTATTGGGCTAAGGGGGAGCCCGTGGGAGAGGGCAGACAAGAGTCCAAGGCCCGAGTGCTTGAGGGGAAGTGACATCAGGCTGACGTTAGCCACATTCTAAACAAATTTGTGTCAGGTACATGGGCAACACGAGTGCGAAGAGGCGCATCTTGAGCATATTTTCAAAAGATGGGGTCCGCGTGTCAGCCCCACTTAGTCACTTTGAATCTGGACCGTTTGATTTCTAGATCAACGGTCCAGTTTTTTCGACTTTAAGATTGTTTTAGAAAAAGAAAAAAATCAGAAATGTTTGGGTGTGCCTCGTGTCTCATTCTGGACTGTTGGATTTCAAATATTTTTTGTAATATGACAGTCCAGATTAATTAAGTTAAATTTTTGTTTTAAAACTAACTAAAAATCCGAAAATGTTAAAAAAAATTATTATTTTATAAATACCTTACCATTTTCTCCCACCTTACACCATATTTCAATATTTTCAACGATTCTAAATAGGTAAGGACATGTTATGCGATGAAATTGGTTAAAAATCTTATCGAAATCTATTCACAAATACTTTCGGATAATGACACGTGGTGTGACGAGATTGGTTAAAAATCTTATTCGAAATTTAAATTTAAATAATTTTTTATTATTTTATTACCTATTGTCATGGCTATTCAGTTTAGGGGTGGAGATGCAAAAGACAATTACAGTTCCTTAAAGATAGTTACTATTCACTGGAGGGGATTCAATTGCTAATTGCCATGAGGAGCCTTTACACACTGGAATTGCTCTCAGAGTAGCTCAATTTCAGACCATTTGTATTTTTCAGGGCTAAAACCACCTATATATGTACGTACTAAAAAAATAACACATGAACTTCTTTATTGGAATCAAATTCAACATTAGTTTAAGTAATTTGACACATATTACATAAGTTACAAATTAACAAATAATTAACCAACTAAGCTACTTGTATGTGTAAAAATAATTCTTTTATTCTTTTATCCGTAATATATACTTGATGTTGCTTTAATAAGAAAAAAAAATGATGAAACAAAAAAATAAGGAAAAAGAAACTAATAGAGTTCAAAACTAGATTTTTGTGAGTCCAACCAGAGTGTAACATTCACTAATATTTTATCTTCTTTTGAGGTAAAAATTTGACTCTTTCAACGTGTAACTGCTATAACTTTTATTTGTTTTGCCAATAAAAAAAAGGCTAAAAAGCTGCTAATACTTTGCCTGCATGTCAAGAATATGTCAATCTAAAAAAAAGCTCATATTAATGTGAACGCAACTCAGTTACGGTCCACGTGGACACTATAACGGAAGGAAAAATTAAACTGGCTTGGCGCGTGAAGGCCCTTAACTTGGCTTTGTGTTTCACCTACCACAAAGGTTTCCATGTCACTAATTAGGTTCAAATTAGTTGCAAATTGCAAATTGTGCCACTAATTAAGAACTCCAGATCGTATTCATAAAACGCACGGCCAATTGTGTTACATGCATTACTCTCATTTATGTGAAAAGTTGTGTGGGAAAAAAGGACCAATCTTCTACATCTTGGCTGCATCTGACTTGTAGAAAAGGAGGAATGGAAACAAAAACCTTAAATGGAAAGGTAAATACTCTTTCTGAAAAAACAAAAAGAAAAGAAAGGTAATTATTTCTTTTTAACAAACACAGAAAAGAAAAGAAAAAGAAAACGAAAAGAAAAAGAAAAAGAAAAGGTAAATACTTTTCGATTATACACTTTTCTTTTGGGTCTTTGTGTTTAATGTCATTTATCTATTTGGATACGATTTTTAATTACAATATCTAGCTTAATTAAATGCATCCTTGATGAACATTTCGAGAGCTTTTTCAATCATGTTCTCTATTCATAAGTTTAGAAGTACAAGTTGAGTTGTTTGTGTTGTTTAGTCTTACTTCAGGCGAATTTTGTGTTCTCGTTATAGGCGAGTTTAATTTACCAAGTGATATGTCAGGTTATGTTGACTTGCGGCCGATCTTATTGATGGCCCTTGTCATATTGGTTGTTGAATTGAAGAGTTTATCTATTGTTGGTTATATGTGAATCCCATAATAGGAAACTAAAAAATGTTGCAATACCTAAAAAAAAGATAGGCCGCTTCCCCGTTACTAATTAGCTTTAAGCGAAACGTCAAAGACTTGTCAAATTAAACCCATTAGGTTTAAATGGGTAACAATGAGTTTAGTGTGACAATGGGTAGTGATAAATAGTGGTGATCTAAGAAGTGATGATAACGATGTAATACAACTTTTATTTAATTTTTTTAAGAAAAGATCGATAATATATTATTGATCAAATTTAGAAATTTAGTATAAAGATAGAACAAAATGTAATTGAAAGAGATGAGGATTAGATGAGCGTAACACTGGAAGATTGGTCGATGTGTATTGCCTTTTAGAAATAATCATATAAGTGTCAAGAAAGATTTGCCTGAGTTCGAAGAAGGAGGTGATCGATCTCGAAGTGATTTGTTTGAACTAGTCTTGGACTGCTCCTCTCAAGGTGGTTAGGAAGAGACGACACTTGGTGGCGTCGTTGTTCCCCCCGCCCCCCACAACATAGATGAAGCTGTTAAGGTGGTCGTACGGGTCGGTAAGTCTTTCATAGCTCTACATTTTGAAGCCCGGGTGTCACCACTCGTTGGTTCGTCAAGTAGAGCTTTAGAGAAAGTGAGAGGAACTTGCAACTCTGAGTAGTCGAGATTCTTGGGCTTAGAGGCATTCTCTATATCCCCTAATCTATCTCAGACGCTCTTCATATCCTTACCCATTACTTCCTTCAGAATGACCCGCAGGTCAAGTCGGTTGTGAGGGTTCTCGTTTGGACCTTGGATTGCTGGCTCGACAGTTTGTGTTTCCTTCTCTTGAGCGTCATCCTTTGCTCAAATCCTTCATTGGTTTATGACCCCCTGCTCAATGGGATGTGGGGAGGATTCGCAGGTGTCTGGCCACTTAGGTGGTCTACTCCTTGTCAGAAGGTGCTCTGTATCCTTTGTTGGTCTGGCTTGTAATACCCTAAAAAATTTAAATATATGGAAATAGATATTCATAATTATGAATATGTGGAGAAAATCGAAAATAAATCGATTTATGATTATGGAAATAGAATTGGGAAATTTTAAAGTTTTGGTTCCGAAAATTATTATAAGTTACGTAATGTGTTATCGAGTTTTTGTGTTATTTTTTTTAGAAATTATATTAATTTATTTGGATCTAGTTTTAAATTAAACTAGTTACGAAGTTTGAAGTTGGAACTTAATTATTTAAAATTCGTCAACCTTTTTAGGTCACAATTTATATTTTTGAATAGAGCTCGACCTCACGAACACGTGGGCGCAAACCATTCATGAAACAGAGTTATAACGAAGAAGATATAAACGAGCAAAGAAAAGGGTGAAATGGTCATTTGACCAATTTCTGGAGGGCTACAGATCTTCTGGAGCAGAGAGGAGTGGAGCCATGTGGCGGGTTGTGAGAGAAGGAATTGGGCACGGCCCAATCAAAAAAGAAGGAAAGGAGGGAAATGAGGGGGGGGGAGAAAGAGAGAAGGAAATAGGGTATTCTCTTTGACTCGCGTGACCCGGTTCGAGATACCAAAACCAATTTCTGGAGGGCTACAGATCTTCTGGAGCAGAGAGGAGTGGAGCCATGTGGCGGGTTGTGAGAGAAGGAATTGGGCACGGCCCAATCAAAAAAGAAGGAAATGAGGGAAAGGAGGGGGGGAGAAAGAGAGAAGGAAAAATGGTCTTCTCTTTGACTTGCGTGACCCGGTTCGAGATACCAAACTTCAATGCCAATTCCGGCGTTTTTCTGGCGAGTTGGACATCGCCACCTCCTTCACTCGACTCAGTGACTCTCCTTCTTCCAATTTCAACTTAAAATATTGGGGAATTGGCTTTGATTTAGTGTAACCCGCACCGGTGGGTGCGATGGGTCTATGTCTTCGATTCCCCAATTCTAAATCAATTCCATCAAATTATTAGGGTAAATTACATAATAGCCCTCAGGTTTGAGGTCTATTGCAATCTTATACAACATCTTTAAAACATTTCACTTTCATACCTCAAATACTATTTTATTTCAATTTCATACAACCGTTACATTTTCCATCCATGGATCTGTTAAATGCTGACATGGCTGCCACATATATGCCACGTGGCTGCCAAATGTCTGCCACGTGGCAAATAAAATAATTTTTTAATTTTTAAAAAAAAAAAACCTATCTGCCGCTTTTTTTTTCTCTTTCTTCTTCTTCTGGGTTCGGACCCCTTTTTTTTTTTTTTTTTTTTCTTCTTCTTCTTTTTCTTCCTCCTCCTCCTCTTTCTTCTTCTCTTCTTCTTCTTCCTCCTTCTTCTTCTGGGTTCCGTCCCTTTTTTTTTTTTTTTTCTCTTTCTTCTTCTTCTGGGTTCGGACCCCTTTTTTTTTCTTCTTCTTCTTCCTCCTCCTCCTCCTCTTTCTTCTTCTCTTCTTCTTCTTCCTCCTTCTTCTTCTGGGTTCGATCCCTTTCTTTTTTCTTTTTCTTTTTTCTTTTTCTTCTTCTTCTTCTTCTTCCTCCTCCTCTTTCTTCTTCTCTTCTTCTTCTTCCTCCTTCTTCTTCTGGGTTCGATCCCTTTCTTTTTTCTTTTTCTTTTTTCTTTTTCTTCTTCTTCTTCTTCTTCCTCCTCCTCTTTCTTCTTCTCTTCTTCTTCTGGGTTCGGTCCCTTTCTTTTTTTTTTTTTTTTTCTTCTTCTTCTTCTTCTTCCTCATCCTCCTCCTCTTTCTTCTTCTCTTCTTCTTCTTCCTCCTTTTTCTGGGTTCGGTCCTTTTTTTTTTTCTTCTTCTTCTTCTTCTTCTTCTTCTTCCTCCTCCTCCTCTTTCTTCTTCTTCCTCCTTCTTCTGGGTTCGGTCCCTTTCTTTTTTCTTTTTTCTTCTTCTTCTTCTTCCTCCTCCTCCTCTTTCTTCTTCTTCCTCCTTCTTCTGGGTTCAGTCCCTTTCTTTTTTCTTTTTTTTTCTTCTTCTTCTTCTTCATCCTCCTCCTCTTCTTTCTTCTTCCTCCTTCTTCTGGGTTCGGTCCCCTTTTTTTTTTTCTTCCAATTTCAGGTTTTTAAAAAAAAAATTAAAAAATTATTTTATTTGCCACGTGGCAGACATTTGGCAGCCACGTGGCATATATGTGACAGCCACGTCATCATTTAACAGATCCATGGATGGAAAATGTAACGGTTATATGAAATTGAAATAAAATAGTACTTGAGGTATGAAAGTGAAATGTTTTAAAGATGTTGTATAAGATTGCAATAGACCTCAAACCTGAGGGGCTACTATGTAATTTACCCTAATTATTATCACCAATAGACTCCCCTAAAGGTCTGGGAACAAAGCCCAAACAATTGTAGGGGCGGCAGAGTACCGGAGGTGACGAATTGAGGCCACCCATTTATAGGGTTTTAGGCGGATCGAGGCAAATTGGAGCCTTTCCAAGTCAAATTGGACTCGGCCGCAGGTATAAAGTCTGCTCTACTCTTTGAGATCTTCATTTTTGTAAAATTTGGGAATTTTTAGAAATAATTGAATTTTCCGGCGAGCCGGGGCGGCCGGCCGCCACTGGTGGCGGCGCGTGCTCAGGGAGTCGACGCCGTATTTTTAAGCGGATTTTGATGTTCTGGAACTAAATTTAGTAAGCATTGGATGTAATACACTTGTTTGAGGCTAGATGGTGATTGTAGTCATGTGTAGAAATATCAAAGTTTAATTGAATTGGAATATGTGAACTACGAATGGCTTGATCCCTGTTTAGGGTACGTAGGCAGTCTAACTAGACGTTAGATGCAGCCATCCAATAAGTAAGATTAAATATTCAAGAATTAATCTTTTGTTTAGAGGTTGTTTAATAGAAGAATTTGGGGGAATAAATTGATAATTTAATTGAGTGTTTTGGTAATTAACACCATGGATAATTTAGTGAGAATTAAATCGTTTGGAGTGATGAAATTTGATTCACGGAAATAAGTTTAACCATGATTCTAAGGGAAATTGATCTATGGAAGAGAAAGGTGCTATATTGGGAATGAAACCATACTTTTGGTATGAGAAGAAATTATACATACTTAGTATGGTTGGATTCAAGGTGTATAATTTGAGAATCACTATAAATCGGTAGTTTAAATAATTGAGATAAAATCCTTATTTGAAGATTTAAATTGATCTAAGTAAGGTGAAGAATGGAATTAAGTAAAGGAATTTGATGAATAAATAGAGATTTAACCTTATGTTTTTGGGAATTAAATGTTGTTTTTATTTAGTGTGAGGTGTTTGGAGACTCAAAAGTGAATTGGAAGAAATGGTAGCAAACTCAACAAGACTTTTAGTTTGGGCCTATCACTAATATTATTATTTCCCGAAATAAAGCAAATATTTCAGGCCGGAGCGTTACAAATGGTATCAGAGCAAATGATCATACTCTGTAATATGCAATGTTCTTGAATTCTTGTTGGTATGAATGATGATATGCATTATGGTTGCATGATTTCACAATTTTTGTGAATCAGGTGGCATGCATGTGACATATATATATATATGTGTGTGTGTGTGTGTGTGTGTGTGTGTGTGTGTGTGTGTGATACATATATGATTGGCCTTGTGTTGTGGTGCAATTTCCATGATGATTATGGAATTCCTATAGTAAAAATTATTATTGTCATTGCTATTGCATTATTCTTTAAATTTTTGGTATAATGTGGTGTGTGTGTGTGTGTGTGTGTATTTTATGAATTATCATGAAATGAAGTGACTTGGATTGTTATTATGTTATGCACTATGAAAATTTAAATTTCGAAGATGATGGTGAAAGGGTGACAAGTAGGTGGAAAAGTTGTATTATACCTGGACAATTGAAAAGTGAAATTTGGGCACAATGACCCGTGAATGTGAAATTGGGCGAAAGGGGCCCGTGGATATGCAATGGGGCGAGAAAGGCCCGTGAGTGTGAAATTGGGCGAAAAAGGCCTGTGGATGTGGAAATGGAAAAAAAAAGAAAAAGAGAAGAAGAAAAGAAAAAGGAAGTGTGATGTGGATTGGCCAGGTATATTACAATCTTTTCCAGCCTACTAGTCACTGTTGGAGATAAAAGAAAATGGTGGTGGAATCATTGTGTTGACAATGGGAAGTGTGGCTAGGAATTTAAAATGTTTGGCAAATGATAATTGTGGTTGGAAATTTGGTATTCATTAAAGTCATGACAATTTAGCGAATGAAAATAAAAAGTACATGTTGTGGTTATGGATAAACATGAATGAAATTTTTGAGTTCGTTTAATATAAATGCTTTCCCAACTGAGTTTCTTCATCCGATGAAAGGAATTGACGAAAAAAAAATTAATAATTATAAACTTGATTGGGTTGGTTTGACATTAACGCATTATGGTGTGAAATTCTGATATTTTGTTAGCCACGTTAGTCATGGCTTGAAATTTGGCATGTAACTTTGTCAATGTGAGATGAATTAGTTCTATGACTGAGACCATCTTTAAATTGATACCTGAACTGATTGCATAATTTGTTTTGGTGAGAAATTGGGAACAAATTGGTTGAATTATTACTATCTTATTCATTGTGTTGGAGTGTGTGAAAGTTTATAAAATTGTTGTTGCACAACTCAGCCAATAAATGATCTTAATATCGATGCTCGTCTTACCAGTATAACCTTGATTCAAAACAAATTGGTTGAATGTGGCATGTTGACTAAAGTTTAACCCTTCATTTATAAGAAGAAAATAACTGATGCCATGATAGCTATTCTTGATTCAAAGATTGTTTTCACAACATTCTCATTGATACCTATGATCTCGTTCCTTGTGTAGTAAAATATGACATAGGTATGCTCTGAGAACAAAACTAAAGGAATGTCAAATTTGTTTTTGAGCAAAAGTAAGCATATAATAGATGAACATATTCTTAAGTTCAACTAACATCATTGATTGATTGATGCACGTTTAATTTCAAGCTTTGGTTTCTTTATAATTAGGGCTTTTAAATTGTGTCTAGTTCATGCTCCCATGTGGGCAGTCCTCCTAGAAAGAGTTTAAGAACGTATATATATATTTGGCTCCCATGCCGTTTATAAAACAACGGGAAGGAAAAGAAGAGAAAAGATAAGGTTTTAAAGTTTACCTTGAGTAATTAAGTAAATTGTGGAAATAAAGGAAATCAAGAAATGAGATTTTGATTTCATTCAATGGTAACGAAAAATTTTGGATTTTTATTCTATTATAGTGACAATGTATTTTGTTGGAATTTTTGCTAATGTCACCTTTAGTGGTTTGGTTTGACATTGTGATAACTCCTTAGCCACTGACGATTACTGTGATAGCCCGTCCCTAAAAATTATGGTTTTATAATTTTAAAAGTGTGAATTTACGAAAGTGCCCTAGAGGTGAAGGTGTTGACTTTCATTGACCAATGTGTAGTGAGACGTACTAAATATTCTTTTAGATTATTCCTGAAGTACTCGACGATATGAACGAGTAAGCGCAAGCAGAAGTGAATTTGGAATTACAAACCAAAAGTATTTTAAAGAAATAACTATTCTATGTATATTATATTAATGTATGATAAATAAGGAGGACAAGTGTGTGTGTGTGTGTGAGTGGTGTGTGTGGGTATGTGACAGAAAGGGGGAAGAAAAAGAAAAGGAACAGGGAGAGAAGGAGGGAGGAGGTGGAGGAAAGGGCTGCTGCCCAATCAGGAAGAGGAGAGAAGTAAAGGACCAATGGGAAGGAAAAGAAAGGAAGGAAATGAGAGAAGAAGAGAAAGGAAAAGGAATCGGGTCCGTGCGACCCGTGGACTTCGGCGGCCCAAATTCATCCCTCCGACGGCTTTTCCGGGTAAATTTCTTCAAGTGACCAATTGGAAACCTCCCCATGACCTTCCCTCTTCCTATTACACCTCAAAAATCAAGGGTTTTGGCCTTGAAAATGGGTGAACCCGCACGGTGGGGTACGGCGGTTTTATGTTCGAATCACTTAAATTTGAAACGTTTTCCTACAATTATCACCACCACTAAACTCCCCTTGAGGTCTGGAACAAAGCCCAACCAATGGTAGGGGCGGTGGAGCACCGGAGGTGACAATTCAAGAACACTCATTTCTAGGGTTTCCGACGGGTTTTAGCAAAATTGGGGCTCTTCCAGGCCAAATTGGACTTGGCCACATGTATAAAGTTTACTCTACTCATTGAGATCTTCATTCCTGTAAATTTTGATAATTTTTGGAAATAGTTGGACTTTCCGGCAAGTTGGGGCGGCTGACCGCCACCCGCCGCGGTGCGTGGTGCGGCGCGTGGCCAGGGGACTATTGATGTTATCCTTAGGCTAAATTAGATGTCTTGAGTTCAGTTTTGGCAATTTTATATTGTAGGTTGATCGTTTGGACCTAAACTCATTAGGATATGTTATTTGATAAAGATATGAATCGACGATCCGACCGTTGGATCGTCACCAAACTTTAATATGTTATAGTATATCATATTTTAGGACCACAGAAACTTACAGATTGGAAATCCGATATACGGATCTTCCTGAATTGGATTTGTAAGTTCATGAAATAAAAGGTTAACCGCCACTTAGTTTTGGGCAATTGACAGAGATCCGACCGTTGGATCGTAACGAAATTTTAGGATGTTGTTATAGAAGCATAATGTGAATCTTTGGAAGTAACGGATCGGAAATCCGTAATGTAAATCTTCCGAATCAAATCTTAGGGGTGTGTTTTATGTAAATTATGTATTTTTATCGGTTAGAACTTTAAGATGTGATTTGATAATTAGTCATAGGCGACAATGGTTCGTGATGTCTCGATATGCATGCTAGGGAGTCGTGGCACGGACCTCAGGTGAGTGGGTCTTTTCCTTTCCATTGTATATTATACACAGATGATTGATAATTCCATAAACGTTTATAAATTGATTATGGCTTACGATTACTGGGAATGCTTTGAAGTAATTATTGTGAACTATGAATGGCTTGATCCCTATTTAGGGTACGTAGGCAGTCTAACGAGACGTTAGATGCAGCCATACAATAATTGAAACAAAAACCTTGTTTGGGAATTGACTAAAGTGAAGGAAATTGGTGAAAATATGAGATTTAACCTTATGTTTTTAGTGATTGGATGTTGGTCATAAATCAATGTGGAAGGAATCAAGAAATTGAAATAAGGAAACGTAAGTAATGATAGTTAATTAAACTAGTGTTTAGTTAGACTTATCCCCGATAATTATGTCCGAAAATAAATAATTCGATAATAGGGCGTTATAAATGGTGCATTTTACGCCACATTATATATATATATATATATATATGTATATAATGGAAAAATGCTATAACATGGTTGAGTATTATATTGCATCATGGTTTATCTATATGTATATTACCTGCACATAATTATTGTAAATGCTTTAAAGTGCAAAGGCGAACGCAGGACACCCATGTAAGTTCAGGTGAGTTTATGGTATTAATTGGAATGATGGAGTTATGGCATGACTACATTTATGCTTTAGGCAACTCCGACATTGTCGTACAGGTTGCAATAACAGGCAACTCCGACCTTGTCGTACAGGTTGCCCATGAGTCGTACATGTTAAATTAGACGTAGTTAGAGCTCATAAACCTGCACCCTGGTGTTAGTGCTCCCACCCATGGCCAGGGCACAGTCCTTCACATGATGTTCACCTCCCGCACCTTATGCTCACCTTGGATCTAAGGTAGGTGCACATTCCTGTCGTACAAACCACTATAGGTGGTTCCGACTCGTAGGTGACCCACGATTATTCGCACAGTCTTCACGTGATCGTAGCACTTGAGCGTATTTATTTACACCTAGTCCTGTCGTACAGACCACTTTAGGTGGTTCCGACTCGTGTGCAGGTATACTTATTGAGCTATGGATAAGTCGTACAGGTCACTAGAGGTGACTTCGACTTATAAGCTAGCATATATGATGAATATGTGATGAACTAGCATATGTGATGAATATGTGATGAGCTAGCATATGTGATGAATATGTGATGAGCTAGCATATGTGATGAATATGTGATGAGCTAGCATATTTGATGAATAAGTGATGAGCTAACATATGTGATGAATATGTTATGAGCTAGCATATGTGATGAATATGTGATAAGCTAGCATATGTGATGAAATAGGTGATAAACTAGTATATGTGATGAGATATGGATAAGTCGTACAGGTCACCATAGGTGACTTCGACTGCGTACTAGAATGAGTTGTTAATTACATGATTATTGATATTGCTGACGAGATGCTGTATTGTGGTATATTTATAATTTTTCTGGAAATTATACAGGTGTTGTAGCGAGGGGTTATAATGTTTTATATATTTTCTATTAAAATTTTATTTACAGGGCCACTCACCTTATCTTGTCTTCACCCTCCAGGTTTTATTAGGTGAGCTTCCTTATCGTCGAAGATTCGTGGCGATTCTTAGTATTGGAGATTATTTCGAGGGTACGATTCTTAATTCACTCTTCTGTACTTGCTTATGGTCTAACGTCACGTGTAAAGTGGGTTCATTCCCGCTCACCTGTGCACTCTGGTATTTAGGCACTCTTAGGTTTAAATTTATTCACACTTTTCCACATCATCACACTTTATGGCTTCGTCACCTTCCAGGTGTCGGCCAGCACAGGTCGATTCGGAGTCCTAGTGGACATTCCGGGTCGGGGTGTGTCAATTACAACTAGAATTGATGGGGAAGTTTGTAATTATAATTTCAATTGGTTTGGTTACCACAGTTATAAATATTCATTGTTGAATTGGTTATTGCGAACCAAATTGGTGACGAGCACTTATTCTCGTGGCCATGAGAAAAATAAGGTTTAGTTTTGTGGCCAATAGGGTTTAGCATATTTAAATTTTCCCTTTTAATTGATAAATTATGAATGGTATTTTGAAGGTGTGAGTCACACATTTATTATATTTGTGGCTGCACTTTGAAGTAAAATTAAGAAGAAAAACGATTGAAAGAAAGATTTAAAAGGCTTCAAATTTTTACTATGGACAATTTAGTTAATTGTGGAAATGAAAGGAACCATAAAATGAGAAATTATGTGAGTGGTGTTGCGAATTTGGTTTTAATCTTACTTCCATTAACCAGTGAGTGTGATTGAAAATTTCCAATGAAATTGGTTGAAATTTTTGATATTCGGTTTGTCAATTATAAAGTTTTAGCTTGAAATTTTGAGATTTTACTAGATACTAATGGATGACTTAGAATTTTGATATTTAATTGACTGAAGATGGTTATGGTTGGAATTTATGATAATCGTGGTTATTATGCTAGCATATATCTAGCCAAGGGTTGATGTAGGTTCTTATTTTGCCCATGGGAATGACTAAATTTTTTTTATATTTATTATGTCAATAAATGTGACCGGAAATCTGAGACTGTGAGTAAGCATCACGATTACTATTCGTTGGTTTAATTATTTAAGGAGCTTGAGTAAAATTGTAGACTGAGATTATAATTATATTCACCATAAAAGAAATAGTGTAATTAGTTTTAATTTCTTTTCGTAACTTGATGGTTGAAATCTCGGGGATGAGATTTATTTTAACGGGGGGTGAATGTAATACCCTGAAAAATTTAAATATATGGAAATAGATATTCATAATTATGAATACGTGGAGAAAATTGAAAATAAATAGATTTATGATTATGGAAATAGAATTGGGAAATTTTAAAGTTTTGTTTCCGAAAATTATTATAAGTTACGTAATGTGTTATCGAGTTTTTATGTTTTTTTTTTTAGAAATTATATTAATTTATTTGGATCTAGTTTTAGATTAAACTAGTTACGAAGTTTGAAGTTGGAACTTAATTATTTAAAATTTGTCGACCTTTTTAGGTCACAATTTATATTTTTGAATAGAACTCGACCTTACGAACACGTGGGCGCAAACCGTTCGTGAAACGGAGTTATAACGAAGAAGATATAACTGAGCAAAGAAAAGGGTGAAATGGTCATTTGACCAATTTTTGGAGGGCTCCAGATCTTCTGGAGCAGAGTGGAGTGGAGCCACATGGCGGGTTGTGAGAGAAGGAATTGGGCACGGTCCAATCAAAAAAGAAGGAAAGGAGGGAAAGGAGGGGGAGAAAGAAAGAAGGAAATAAGGACTCTTTGACCCGCGTGACCCAGTTTGAGATACCAAACTCCGACGCCAATTTCGGCATTTTTATGGCGAGTTGGACATCGCCACCTCCTTCACTCGACTCAGTGACTCTCCTTCTTCCAATTTCAACTTAAAATATCGGGGAATTGGCTTTGATTTAGTGTAACTCGCACCAGTGGGTGCGATGGGTCTGTGTCTTCGATTCCCCAATTCTGAAAGAATTCCATCAAATTATTATCACCAATAGACTCCCCTAAAAGTCTGGAACAAAGCCCAAACAATTGTAGGGGCGGCGGAGCACCAGAGGTGACGAATTGAGGCCACCGATTTATAGGGTTTCAGGCGGGATCGAGGCAAATTGGAGCCTTTCTAGGCCAAATTGGACTTGGCCATAGGTATAAAGTCTGCTCTACTCTTTGCGATCTTCATTTCTGTAAAATTTGGGAATTTTTAGAAATAGTTGAATTTTCCGGCGAGCCGGGGCGGCCGGCCGCCACTGGCGGTGGCGCATGCTCAGGGAGTCAACACCGTATTTTTAAGAGGATTTTGATGTTCTGGAACTGAATTTAGTAAGCATTAGATGCAATACACTTGTTTGAGGCTAGATGGTGATTGTAGTCATGTGTAGAAATATCAAAGTTTAATTGAATTGGAATATGTGAACTACGAATGGCTTGATCCCTATTTAGGGTACGTAGGCAGTCTAACTAGACGTTAGATGCAGCCATCCAATAAGTAAGATTAAATATTCAAGAATTAATCTTTTGTTTAGAGGTTGTTTAATAGAAGAATTTGGGGGAATAAATTGATAATTTAATTGAGTGTTTTGGTAATTAACAACATGGATAATTTAGTGAGAATTAAATCGTTTGGAGTGATGAAATTTGATTCACGGAAATAAACCATGATTCTAAGGGAAATTGATCTATGGAAGAGAAAGGTGCTATATTGGGAATGAAATCATACTTTTGCTATGAGAAGAAATTATACGTACTTAGTATGGTTGGATTCAAGGCGTATAATTTGAGAATCACTATAAATCGGTAGTTTAAATAATTGAGATAAAATCCTTATTTGAAGATTTAAATTGAGCTATGTAAGGTGAAGAATGGAATTAAGTAAAGGAATTTGATGAATAAATAGAGATTTGACCTTATGTTTTTGGGAATTAAACATTGTTTTTATTTAGTGTGAGGTGTTTGGAGACTCATAAGTGAATTGGAAGAAATGGTAGCAAACTCAACAAGACTTTTAGTTTGGGCCTATCACTAATATTATTATTTCCCGAAATAAAGCAAATATTTCGGGCCGGGGCTTTACATGGCTGATCTACTCCAGGAGGTCAGTGTGCTTCTCCTAGAGGAGAGTGTTATGGGCATGGAAAAGGTTTCCCACCTCATTCGTTTCTCCAACTCTGGCCAAAATGGCTTCCATCTTTTCCTCCAGATTAGCTAACCTGACCTTCTCTTCTCTCTTCCTCCCCCTTCAAGGCCATTGGAGGAAGACCTCTCTCTCATTCTCCTGCTCATCGTGATACTCAGGGGAGTGTGTATGACTGCCTGGCATGGGTCGTTTTTTTGCTTGCTTGGTAGAAAGAAAAACGAAATTGTATTCAGTTTCCACATACGGTTCAAAATTGTTAATCTAAAAAATGGGAGGTTCACAAAGACCAGTGGTGAGCTCGGGACAAAACTTTAATGACTTAACAACAAGGATTAAGTGGTTCACTCTTAAAAATTGAGCTACATCCAATGAGGTGCTCAGATATATTGATTGAAGGTTAGAATGAAGGCTCGATGTAGTTTAATATTTTTTTTTTTTTTTTTTTTTGCGTCCAACCTTACATAAGAGATACTCACCCTTTACATACTATATAATGTCCCTTTATAGGCTTCTGTTCTCTGATGGCAAACACATGGCTTAGGTTGGTGTTGGTGTAGGCTTGCCCTTAGGACTTCGTGTTATAAAGTTGTCAGTATGTCAACTTGCCACCAGCGGTCGGAATGTACTTTACTGGGAAGTGATTGACTTCTTTACTGGTGCTCGGAGCTGCCTTTTCTAGTTCTATTGGGGGTTTTGGTCTTCCCTTCCTTCTTTGGGCCTTGGTTTTCTTTCCCTTCTTCGGCCTTGGTTCCTTTCATTCTTTGGGCCTTGATCTTTCTTTCCTTCTTTTGATTGCTTTTTAGCCTTTACTGGGCCTTTCTCAGCATATACTATTTGAGGAGTAAAAAATGACGATGCATTAACATTTTATATATTTTTGAATGTCATAACACCAAGTGGTGATTTTTTTTTACTTATTATGCCTACTCACCCTTTTCCAAATAAAATTCTATAAAAGAGAATTACCCCTTTTTTGTATACCACATTTGTATCATCTTTCTAATAGAGGTAGGAGCCACCAACACCCCGTGAGTCCCTTTTTATTAGGGATGATACAAATATGGTATGAAAAATACGGTAAAGGCAACATTTTTTATTTTGAATACCAGAAATGTTACTCTTTCAACATTTTTCATACCTTTGATACTCTTACCACATTTTTCATACCGTATCCGTACCACTTTTTAAAAATATATGAGACACACATGTGTTGTGAGTTGTAATTCATTAAAAATAATATAAATATCGTATGAAAAATGTAAAGCGTGTACCATTCCTCATCTAAAATAGGTTTCTAAAATAAAAAAAGGTAATATCTTATATAGAATTTTATCTGGAAATCTTAGCTTGTAAGTAAGAGAGAGAGAGAGAGAGAGAGAGAGAGAGAGAGAGAGAGAGAGAGAGTGACGAACACTCTCTGAAAACTGGCTCAGAAACGGACAAGCACCTCAACCATCACTGTCCACTTTGTCTTTTTGTTTTTTATCGTCCAAATCTGTCCACTTTTGACAAAGCTGAAACAGCTGTCAGAACAAAGGCATTACCTAGTGGGGCCCACAGACACTTGTCTCACATGCCCTATCCATACGCCACTGCACTTATATGATAAATACAGTAACGTATACCTCGTAGGCTCCGCCCAATTATATATAATATCTCTCTGCCCCTCCGCTTATTCCCATTACCATTTATCAGCAGCGTGAGGAACGAGCTCTCTGTGAGAGAGAGAGAGAGTTTTCAGTCCTCTGTTTCCATCACTGGCTCTGTTTCTTCTGTGTTTTGCAGGTAAATCTTTGTGTGTTTTTTGTAACCTTTCCCTCTGAAAAGGGTTAATCTTTTGCTTCATTTATGCCTGCTTTTTCATCCCCTTCACCTTCTTCTTTCTACCCTCTTGAATTTTACTGGGTTATGGCTGCTTTACTGTTTTTGTTATGTGAGAACCCTAATTTTCTCTCTCATATATTGCAAATTTTGCCATATTTTGCATGTTCTAAATCTGGATGGAAAATGATTTCCGAGCTGTCATAAAAAAAACCCATATCTTTTAACCCGATTTTATTAGAGAAACGAGTTTTTTTTTTATTTTTTTAACTCGAAATATTGATGCTTTTATGTGATTTGCTGCATCCAGAGTATATTTTTGTTGATGTAGAGCCTTGTATTTTTCAGAGAAATATCAAATTTTTGCAAGGATTGAACCTTTTTTTTTATAATCTAGCATGGACCATGACTGTTTTTCAAAACATTTTCCTTGTTATATGTATAATTTTTGTTTCCTTGGCCTATTCGAAGGTTGAGGAGAAGAAGAAGCCGTTGAGATGACGTCTTCTCTCAGTAAGGACCTTATCTTATTGATCATGCAGTTACTTGATGAGGAAAATTTCCAAGAAGCTCGTCATAAGTAATTTACTGATCCGAATTACCGTGTCTTCATACTTGTACATGTTTTTGCAGCTCATGCTTTTCTCTAAAATTAATTAATTTTTTTAATTTTAATTATAGGCTTGAGCAAGAATCTGGACTGTACTTCAATATGAAGTATTTTGAGGAATTGGTGCTCGATGGGAAGTGGGATGAGGTCGAGCGGTATCTCTTGGGGTTCACGAAAATAGATGACAACCGATACTCAATGAAGGTCTTCTTTGAAATTCGTAAGCAGAAGTACCTTGAGGCATTGGATAAGTAAGCATTTGAATCGTTAAGATTTACGCTTTGTTTATGAACAGCTGCACTGCTTCTTCTTTTTCTTGAATTTGTTATGACATTGTATCTGGTTTAATCATTTGGAATTCATCAGGCAAGATAGAGCCACAGCAGTGGATATCCTAGTTAAGGATCTGAAGATGTTCGCGGGTTTTAATGAAGAATTGTTCAAGGAAATCACTCAGCTCCTCACATTAAATAATTTTAGGTATGTGTTCTGCACAAATTTTGTGAGCCTCGAGTTGCTTGTAGTGTGATTCTCTCAACTGGCATTATGGAATTGATTGGGGTTATGCAGGGAAAACGCTCAACTCGCTAGTTACAGAGATGCAAAAACTGCGAGAACAATTATGGTCATGGAACTTAAGAAGCTCATCGAGGCCAATCCTCTTTTCCGTGATAAAACACTGTTTCCTCACTTAAGACATTCAAGGTTGTGGATTCTCATTAACCAAAGGTACAATAGTAGTAGGCCATGAGAAAAATGAGAGAATTTGTGTTTCCTTCAAGTGGGCGGATTTTTTTTCCTGTGGTTTGTTTTATGGAATTTGGCTGGATGTTTTCGATCATTTACCAGTTATTTTATTTTTTTTTTATTTTTTTATTTTTTTAAATTGTAAATGAACTGAATTTAGAATGAATATGGCAGCTTGAATTGGCAGCATTCCCTTTGTCCAAATCCTAGACAGAATCCTGATATAAGCACCCTATTTGTGGATCACTCTTGTAAGAATTCCAATGATTCATTCGCTCAATTAACCGCAAACAGTCAGCTGATGGGTTCTGTACCGAAAGTTGTTGGTATTCTTCCTGTGGATGCAAATGGGGTACTGCCCTTAGACTTCTTCATTCATGATTTTGCTTCAGAGTGCTGAACTTTTGAACTGAAAAATTATTTTTATTTATGATTTGAATTTCTCCTATCAGCCCTTCCAACAACAACCAGCACTGGTTCACCCACCTTTATCCACATGGATATCTATTCCCCCAAACCATCCAGCTGCTTCGGGAGGAGGTAATGGTTTTGGTAGTCGAACAAATCCAGGTAGTTTTTCTTTTTTATTTATAAGTTTTTTCTCTAAGGCTCGGAGTAATGGCCACTATTATATTATGCTTTTTGGAGAAAGAATAAGCTTGTATTGTCATTTCTGATGATATTCTATTGTCTGGTCTAGCTTCATCGGTGAGCGGTCCTGGGGATTCTGATGATTTGTTCAAAACGCGATTAACCGAGGTTCCGGAAACGGTAAGCTTAAAGTCCGTCTACATGATGAGCACAGAATTTGAATTTGGACCATACTTGTTTATACACTCTGTAGGGTATGTTGCAAGGGATCAATCTAGGACTGAGTAGCACCGCATTCAGCGCAGCAGATTTCCCAAAGACTGTTGCTCGGACCTTGAATCTGGGGTCAGTTCCCGCAAGCATGGACTTCCATCCTGTTCAGCATACACTATTTCTAGGTTGATTTCTTTGAGCTTTCCTTTAATTGATGTTGTTGGAACACAAGACGATTAATTTTTCAATCCAAAGAGAAAAAATATTACTTTTTAGATTTAAGCAGTAAGTTGACAAGTGTGTTTTTGTACCAGTCGGAACTAACGTGGGGGATATAAGTTTGTGGGAAGTTAGTTCTAGGGAGAAATTGCTGTCAAGAAGTTTTCAGGTATGGGATATCGGAGCGAGTTCAATGATGCTAAAGGTATGTTCCCTTATCAACTGAGTCATAATACAGACGACATTTGCATTTTGTCACTAGAATCATCTTAACCTATTTGTTTCTAATGAAACTCAGGCAACTCTGATCAAGGATCCATGCGTCTCAGTTAAGCGTATAATATGGAGTCCTGATGGTACTGTATTTGGTAAGTTCTCGATTGGTTAGTTTGAATACACAAGATGGTAGCTTTTTCTAGAAAATTTAAATGCAATTGTTCTTTCAAACAGGAGTCGCATATTCTAAACACATTATCCAATTATACGATTATTTTGGCGGGAATGAGATTCACCAGCATTTGGAAGTAGGTTATGCATCTTCTACCTTTTCAGTATATTTCATTTTGCGGTTCTCTTTTCTAATACTTCTATCGATTTCTAGATTGATGCTCATGCTGGCAGTGTTAATGATTTGGCGTTCGGCAACCCAGCTAAGCAACTTTGTGTCATAACTTGCGGTGATGATAAGGCCATTAAGGTTGGCTTTGAAGAAGTGGTGATGTAATAGGTCGTAGAAAACACGATAAACTTATACACCGATTTGTGATTTATAGGTGTGGAATGCAACTACTGGGTCAAAGTTGTACACTTTCGAAGGTCATGATGCTCCCGTGCATTCTGTGTGTCCTCATAACAAGGAAAATGTCCATGTAAGGCTTCGCTTTATCATATTTTCTTTTCCTTGATTTGTCCCGCTTCATTTGAATTCTATGAATGATTTACCCATTTGTTTTGAAATTCAGCTTATGCCTTTGTGTTTCAGTTTATCTTTTCAACATCAGTAAATGGAAAAATAAAAGCATGGTTATACGACAATCTGGGATACCGGGTGGATTACGATGCTCCTGGTCGCTCATGCACAACAATGGCCTATAGTGCAGATGGTAAAAGGTTGGTATACCACTCCATTCTAATATTATTGCAACCTTCGCCTATATTTTGGGCAACAGGAAAATTCAATCTTTACTTTGAACTCAATGCAGGCTATTTTCGTGTGGGACAAACAAAGATGGAGAGTCTCATGTTGTTGAATGGAATGAAAATGATGGTGTAATAAAGAGGAATTACATAGGATTTCAGAAACAATCTTCAGGTGTTGTTCAGTTTGATACAAGCAAGAATCAGTATTTGGCTGTTGGAGATGACTATGCAATCAAAGTTTGGGATATGGATAAGACCAATATTTTGACTACTATTGATGCTGAAGGCGGTCTACCAGTAAGTTTCCTTTAAAATTTTCCTCAATAACGCGTACTTATGTTCCAATGGACTTGTGGCTGTACTAAAACATTAATATTTTCCTTTTGAAGGCTAGTCCTTGCATTCGCTTCAACAAGGAGGGCTCTTTATTGGCTGTTTCTGCAAACGACTGCAGAGTCAAAATTTTAGCTACGATGGATGGTCTTCGGCTGATGCGCACTATTGAAAATCACTCAATTATTGCTTCAAGAAATGGACCCGAGACTGCAAAAAAGGTCAGCTTATCAAAATTTCTAAGCTGTGTATAAGGTGCAAACTTTCAAGGATTGCAACTGTATTTAATATGATGCTGGTTGCATCATGTTTTCCTTGTGCAATTTCGTACCACGCGATCATGAACAATGTTTTGGCTTCATCCTTCTCAATTCTAAATTTTCAATTACAGTAATCTTAATATTTAGTTCTAGTCTACAATAAATTGAGCATGTTTTTACAGAGTGGTAGCACCAGAAACCTCGAGGAGGTGAAACCAACCAGATTACCGGAAGAAGTGAACACAACAAGGATCTGGAATCTCACTCAGATCAGTGAAACTTCTCAGCTTCGGACATTGAGGCTCACGGCTTTAATGAAAACAGACAAGGTTGGATGTCTTTTCTGTATATATTTTTAGCATTAGGGACACTCAATTATTACTCATCCATTTTGCAGATAAGTAGGCAGTAGTTCACTATGACATTCCTGTGTCTCATTCACTATGCACTTGCAATTCGGCAACTATATTTTGTTTTTGTTTTCTTATTTAACCACTGATTTTGGAGTAAAGAAAAAGAAAGTTCCTCATTGGCTTCTTTATTACCAACAGATCTCAAGGTTGACATACACATATTCAGGCAATGCCATTCTAGCATTGGGATCCAGTGCCATCCATCAACTGTGGAGGTGGTCGCAGGATGACCATAGTTCGAGGGCAAAGGTATTAACTCTATATTTTCTCTGATTCTGTTACATATAGTTCAAATTTGACGATTGTACCATTCCGAATTCTAAAGTGAGGATTATGGCTATATGCAATTTTATATTGTCTAGGCAACAACCAACGTTACCCCGCAGTTAATGCAACAAACTTCAGGCATTCTTATGACAAATGATCTTACTGGTGCTAAACCTGATTATACACTACCCTGCTTTGCTTTGTCTAAGAATGATTCATATGTCATGTCAACCTCCGGAGGGAAGATATCTTTGTTCAACATGATGACATTCAAGGCAAGTTTTCATAACCCAACATAATTTGGTCGCGGTTGGTTCAGCTGCTTTTATACATGTTATCTCATGAAACACGAAATTTTTATTTCCAAAATTGGTTGGGGCTCTTGATTGGTGACAAGTTATTTGTTTAACTACAGACGATGACAACTTTCATGTCTCCACCCCCTGTGGCAACAAGTCTTGCTTTCCACCCTGAAGACAATAATGTTATTGCTGTTGGCATGGATGATTCCACTGTTCACATCTACAATGTCCGCATAAATGAGGTATGTGGTTTCGTATAGCACAGTGCACAGATATTGCATTTGTGTTTACTATATACATGTAAATATTTTCTGTGCTCACCTTTTTCCTGGTGTTAGGTTAAGATCAAGCTTAAGGGTCACTCGAAAAGAGTCACGGGTCTTGCCTTCTCCTATCTTCTTCATACACTTGTTTCTCTTGGAGCAGATGCTCAGGTTAGTATTTCATGAAAAGAGATGCTCAGGTTAGTATTTCATGAAAAGAGAGAATTGAAGCAGTTGTTTCTCAATGTGGAAAAGAGAAAATTGGAAAATGTACACTTACCTACCGAGGCTTAGATATTGAAAGTGTCAAAATCAATATGGTCCTTATGAATAATTCTACAAAAAAAAAAAAAAAAAAAAAATTGTTTCATGTTTTGGGTAAGTATACTTTTTGTATTTTCTTTCCCAGCTTATTGTGTGGAACTCTGAAAAGTGGGAAAGGGAGAATAGCTGTTTCTTGCGAATTCCTGCTGGGAGGATGCCTACAGCAATGGTTGAAACTCAGCTTCAGTATCACAAGGATCTGATGCACATCCTTGTAATACACGAGAGTCAACTTGCCATATATGAAACGTCGAAACTTGAATGTGAAAAGCAGGTACTTCTATTTTGGCACGCACATTATCCAGTGGACCACTTAGCTCTAACTAATCGTAACAATGTAGAAACAGTTATGATGTACACCAGATTACATTTTTTATACCTCGATTATTACATGTTTTCTGTTTATGTTTCAGTGGATTGTAGAAGAATCTGCAGCACCAATCTCGCACGCGACATTTTCTTGTGACAGCCAGTCAGTGTATGCGAGCTTTACGGATGGAACCGTGCGCATATTTACATCAAATCTTCAACTGCAATGCCAGATTAACCCCAATGCTTATTTTCTACCTGATGTCAGGTGATTAAATCTCCTGTGCTATATCTCAGATGATAAATGCTGCATTTTTTCATTCCCGTAACTATTTAAACAAACTATTACCCTCGCCATTGAGTATAACTTCTTTCTACATTTTTCCAGCAGCAGTTCTGCCTCACACCCTCTGGTTGTAGCTGCACATCCCCAAGAGCCAAACCAGTTTGCCATAGGACTAACAGATGGAGCAGTTATTATCTTCGAACCGCTCAAATCAGAAGACAAATGGGGTGTGCCACCACCTGTTGACAATGGCCTCCATACTACAAATGAAGGAAGCTTGGGTATTGGAAGCAAACGTTGGGTACAGGAAGCAAACGTCTCCTTCTAAAAAGGCGTAGTTAGGACTTGGGGACTCTACAATTCAACAAGGCCTTGGTTTTTTTTCCTATGTTTGTATTTGTTTTTCTTTTTATTTTTCCAATTCTGTCGTACTTTGGAACTTTTAAATCTCTGAATTTCTTTGGTATGCTGCAATGAATGATATTTTATAACTTTTTGCTTTCATCATTTCTTCGAAAGGAGTTTTTCAGTCCCTTCCCTCGGAACAAATCTTCTTGATGCTGGAAAAACAAAATTCACAACACAATAACGGCAATATTAGTATGTCACGCATTGTGATCAATAGGGTGGTGTTATCTATACACATAGTTTTACTAATTACGCACCTCTCTTAATTTTCGATCGTAGGATCGAATGAAGAAGATCAATGAACATGAATTAACAAGGGTGCGTAAAAGTTTAAAAGGGGTGAGGGAATAGCACTACCTTAGAAGTTTTAATTCGCAAGTTTCAAACTTGGTGAAATGGAGCTTCATGGGAGTTGGAATATGATTCAAAGGAAACAACATCACTACACAACAAAAAAAAAAAAAAAAAAACCCGTAATTTCACTTCTTTTCTATCTCTACTCCTGATTTAGATTACTTCAAATTATTACTAGGAAAAATTTATTTGAACTCATATAGCTTATCTCTATGCCGAGTTTAAACTTTAAATGTAAATTGAAATTTATGAAGTACAAGATAAAATTAGCAATAAAACTGAAATTTATCAATAAACTCAAAGTCTATAATCAAACTCTACTGTCACGCAATTTTTATCCTACATTCATTATGGTTAGAACCCAAAGATACTCTCATAGAGAAAAACAAATTCTTTTTAACCGATGGATGGTGATTTTGTCTAACCCTTGCCTCCATAAAGCACTCCCGCCTCAAATATTTCTACTTAACTAATTGTACCCACCCATTTTGATGATCTGTAAGGCCATCTCCAACCGATGGCTAGCCAGAGGGCTCGTTTTAGCCCTCTGGCCCTCCAAGATTCTCCAAGATATTAATATTTTAATGAACAGTACAGGGCCATATTTGGGATATAATTCACACAACTTTGAATTCAATCTATTTCAATTCAATCTCTTTCAATTCAAGTTTGCAATGAATTCCAACTTTGGATCCTCTTCAAATTCCAACTGGGGGTCCTCATCCAATTCCAAAAGAGAAGCAAAATGGGCGCAAATGAGACGAGAAGATGAGAAGTCTGATGAAGAAGTTCAAGTAAAGCGTAACAAACAAAACATAGCAGTAGCCATGGCTGCAGCCATGGTGTGTCAGCTAACTGAGGAACAACCTCAATGAGGTGGCTCTATTGCTGGTCGCTCTTACAAACCACGAAACAGAGCGATGACGCATGCCAATCTGATGAACAACTACTTCGACCCCAACTCGGTGTACACAGAAGAGGATTTCAGACGTCGCTTCCGGATGAGGCGTCATGTATTCGAGCGTTTACTTTGTGATGTCCAGCAAGTTAATCCGTACTTTCGATAGAAGCGGGACAGAGCAGGCCGCCCTAGTTTCTCACCTCATCAAAAGGTTACTGTTGCACTCCGAATGATGGCCTATGGCTCCCCAGCTGATTCGATGGATGAAACCAATGGTATGTCTGAGTCTACATGCCTTGATACTCTTGAAGAATTTTGTGACACAATTGTTCAGCTTTACAAAGACGAGTACCTCCGCGAGCCAAATCAAGAAGATCTTAATCGGCTCCTTCGCAAAGCTGAAGATCATGGGTTTCCGGGCATGATAGGGTCATTAGACTACATGCATTGGGATTGGAAGAACTGTCCCACCGGATGGCAAAGAGGCTTTAGCGGAAGGTCGAGAAAGCCAACTGTTGTGTTAGAGGCGGTTGCCTCATACGACACATGGATCTGACACGCTTTCTTTGGAGTCCTTGGATCCCAAAATGACATTACAGTTCTTGGGCGTTCACCCCTCTTCAATAACTTGACGGAAGGTAAGGCACCTCAACTTGACTACTACATCAACGGCCGTCAATACAATATGGGTATTACTTGGCAGATGGCATCTACCCAAAGTGGGCGACACTTGTCCAAGCAATTCCAAACCCTAGGAACGACGCGGACAAATTGTTTACCTTACACCAAGAGGCATATCGCAAAGATGTTGAGAGAGCTTTTGGTATTCTACAAGCGCAGTGGAAGATCATCAGCGAACCGGCAAGAGGGTGGAGTCGAGAAAATTTGGACTCCATCATGATGTCTTGCATCATATTACACAATATGATAGTGGAGGATGAGCAAGATGGGTATATTGATGGAGAGTCCGATGAGAACCAAGAAGATCCAAATAGGTCAAGAAGGGCTCGTGCAAAAATATATGATGAGCCTAATTTGCCTTTCAATCCAAGAACTGGTAGTATCTCTATAGATGAGTACATGAGGCGCTATAGAATGATACGTTCTCGTGCCACAAACAAGTACCTACAACAAGATCTTGTTGCACATCTTTGGGCCCAAAGAAGCATGGAGTAGGCATTTACGTTTTATGTTTTTAAATGTTTTTTAAAATGTTGTTTAAGTTTCATGCTGTATAATTTTTATGTAGGTTAATGTTATTTAATGTTGTTTCATATTGTTTAATGTTGTTTCATGTTACTTAATTTAATTTAATGTTGTATAATGGCTTAGGAAGTTATAGGAAAAAAAATGGAATTTAAAAAAAATATGAAACAAATTTTGTGAAATAGAAGTTATAGGAAAAAATGGAATTTAAAAAAATATATGAAATAAATTTTGTGAAATAGAAGTTATAGGAAAAAAATGGAATATGAAACAAATTTTGTGAAATAGAAGTTATAGGAAAAAAATGGAATTTAAAAAAAAATATGAAACAAATTTTGTGAAATTGAAGTTATAGGAAAAAAATGGAATTTAAAAAAATATGAACCAAATTTAGTAAAATATAAGTTATAGAAAAAAAGTTATAGGAAGTTATAGAAAAAAAAAGGTTTAAATTCATAAAAAAAAAAAAAATTTTGAATACAACGGCTAGTGACTGCCTAGCCGTTGGAATTCAAATTAGAATTCAAATTAGTGTCGGTTATAACCGACACTGTTCAAACTGATATTACACTAACATTGCTATTAGTGTCGGTTATAACCGACACTAATAATATAGTATATATTATTTCTGTCTGCTATAACCGACAGAAATAACAAAGCATTAAAAAAAAAAATAGCCAGCCCCTCCAACCCTCTAGCCCTCTCCAATCCCGTGGGGCCCTCCCAGATTCCAGAGCCCTCTGGCCTAGCCCTCGGTTGGAGACGATTTTCGGGCTATTTTCGGCCCTCTGACCCTCTGTACTCTTCGGTTGGAGATGGCCTAAGTACCTTCCAACCTAACTTAGCAAGACAGGCATTATTGAACAGTTCACTCTTTCTAATACCCATCCCCCCATTACTCTTAGGCTGACAAACCTTATCTCAGGCAATAGGATTCATTCTGCTAACTTCCTATTTTCTTTATCGAGCATCTTTGTAAACTTGTCTGGGTACTTAAAGCAAGTCATCATGTGATTCAGCATACCACTAAGGTTGCTTTAAGAAGAGGTACTCTACCAGCTTTAGAGAGGGTATTGGTTTTCCAGCCCGCTAGTTTATTTTTTATTCTTAACATGATATCCTTTGTATTCATAGGATCTCTCCAACTTATAATGTTATTAATTACTAAGTATTTCCCAATTGTAGTTTGAGTTGGATTTGAATAATATTAACAATATCATTTTGAATCTGATTAGTAGTATTCTCCGGAAAATAAAGGGACGATTTATTAAAGTTTATCTTCTGCCCATAAGCCAAAGCTAAGCAATTTAGAACATTCAAAATATTTCTAGCTGCAACTTTCGTCACTTTAGCAAAGATGAGACAGTCATCCTCAAACATTAAGTTCGAGACTTTAAGGCCTCTAGGAGAAGTCAGAAGACCAATGTTAGTTCTTGAAGAAAGGGAGTGGACTTTAAAGTGTCTAATTAAACGTTCCATGCACAAAATGAAAATATAAGGGGATAATGGTCCCCCTTGCCTAATTCCTCTACGTGGATAGAAATACCTATGGGCTTTACCATTAATAAGAAGGGAGTTTTAACGAAAAGGGCCTAACACTATTCATTCTTAATCAAAAGGACATTTTGTGTATGAAAAGTCCATAATGGATCAAGCTCTTTTCTTAATTTACTCTTATGCCATTACAGCGGGGTCCACAATGATGTTGACATTTTTGTCTGGGAAAACATTATTTTACATTATGCTATTAAACTTATGCTAATTTACAGCTAGATCTTCATGCTTCCATCATGTTGTCGATGTTATGCAGCTCTTCTTCTGTCAAATTATTCCAGTACTGTTCATCGCCTTCTACTAGCTCTGCATCTCTTTCTCTATCTTCTTTCACCTTGTAGTACATTTCTGTTGTTTCTTCTTTGAAATTTTGAGGCTTCCAATAAGGCTGATGACTGATCCTTGTCTTGCTGTAAATATACATCTCTTCTTCCTCTGCTACTAATACCATATCATACCTAAAATCTTCAAACTCATATAAGGCATACATTTGGATCCTTCTAAATTTTAAAATATATTTGTATGAAGGAGTCCACCTATGTGAGAAGATAGAGGATAATCTAAAGGACTCTTCATTAATCATGGCTATATGCATAGCTTTCTCCTTATGCATATGTACATACCAATCTGGAGGACTACTAATAAAGCTTATGCAAATTTCTTTCCACCTTTCCAGATAATTTTCTGCTACTTTTACAAGTTTTTCAGGAAATGATTCTAGTTGGGAAATACTGTTAATGAATATTTTATCGATATAAAAAAACTCTAACAGTAAGGCAGGGGTAACTTCTACCACATTATGCTTTTTCTGATGCTCATAACTAAAATGCCATGGTCTAAAATCTCTCATGTTAATTCTGGCCACAGCTATGCTAACATCTGGTTTACAAATACAATTCTCTATACTATCACAAAGACATGGTGGATACATCTTTGTAATAATATCCATCCCTGGTTTTGGATCAAAGATGGACTGATACAGGGCGCATTGTAATTGTAATTGTGACTCTTTCATAGACTGTGATGCTCTACTCAGGATCTTATTCTGCATATCTGTTGGCATTATTCTTAGTTTTGCTTTTGAAATTTCTTCTAATAAAATATCATCTAATATTAAGTCTAAAGATGTATTCCTAAGAAAACTTTCATATTTTTCTTTTTTGTCTTTGTCACTCAGATGCTGATGCTGCTTAATATTTTGATGCTACTCCATTTTAATGTCTTCTTCTAAGAGCTCAATCTTAATCTCTTCTATGGGCTCATTAGCATCTTGTTCTATGGGTTCAATAACCTCTTTTCCTTTATTCTTATGCTGATCAATTTCTAAACCTATTTTCAATTCTCTTTTCAGGGTGTCACTTGCCTTCTGCTGCATTATAAGAGCTTGGAGTTCTTGGTTCATTTTGCTAAACTTACTAAGTAAAGACTCGTGTTCTCTAGAGATGACTTGAAGGTTGTGCTCAAGAGAATGAATATGATGCTGGCTTTGATGGAAATTAAAATTAAAACTATCAAACTCTTGTTCCAAGGCTCTAATTAATTTTTCATGACCTAACCTCATGCTTGGCTGCTTAAAAATTATCTAAGAGAACATGTTGCTTATCAGAAAGCCCTGGTGCTCTTGACCTATATCTCAGGGTTGGATTTCTGATTCTTTCAACAATATTGCCATTAAAGTTGAAAGTAGGTACTGGTGGTGATGCTGGTATGCTTATGCTACTTTGAAATCCACTGAATGGTGGAGGTTGACGGTGCATCATTATGCTATTGAAAGAAGCTCTTCTGCTTTGCGGCCTTGTGCTATTTGCTGATGATGGTCCACGATATTCCATACCTGTTCAACAAATTAATATTGATAAGATATTAGCTAATGTATTGTTATTACCTTTTATATGTTCAAAAATTGGTTTAAAATCATTTCATGTGATTGAATCAACAACCCATCTTCGGGCTGCCTGTTTATTATCATGTATCTTATTATAATGAGAAACTATGTTTTGACAATCTGTTCTAATCGTAAATACTTCATTATGTAAAAATAAAGAAAATGCTTCAAGTGAATTAATTATCCCTAAAATTTCTAAATCTGTTGATGGTAATCTTCACTGTACATCACTAAATTTTCCTGATGAATATCTACAAACTTGTTCGTCAGTCTTTGGTGACTCCTTATGCTTTTTCTGGTAGCGTATACTTGCCCATCCTAATGATGAAGCATCTGTTTCAACTATCTTATAACTATCATCTAATGGTAATGTTAATGGCTTAAGTTTAGTAATTTCTTCTTTTATATTTTGAACTAATTTAATATCTTCACTATTAAAATATTTTTGTCCTGTTTTGCTAGTTTTACTATGTAATACTGCTATTTTTCTTCCTAAATCAGGGATAAAATTGCATAATTTAACAATCCTAAAAATGCTTGTAACTGTTTCTTATCTTCTAATTTGTCTGGAAATTCTAACACCTTTTTAGCTATATGATCTTGTAATTGTATTGTACCTGACTTGATATACATTCCTAAAAATTCTATATCTTGCTTTTCTAATGCTATTTTATTTTGGCTAATCATAATTCCATTATTGATAAATTCTTGTAATACTATCTCTAAATGCTTCCTATGTTCATTTTTATTTTTACTATGTACTAAGATATCGTCTACATAAACACTACAAAAATTATCATATTTCTTGAAAATTTGGTCCATCTTTCTTTGAAAGATCTATGGAGCATTTTTAAGTCCAAATGGCATAACAAGCCACTCAAAATGTCCTTCTGGACAAGTAAAAGTTGTCCACTCAATTGATTATTCTGCTAATCATATTTGCCAAAATCCCGATTTACAATCAAATTTGCTAAAATATTTACTCTCTTGAATTTTATTTATAAGCTCATCCTTATTTGGTAACTTATAACTATCTTCATATGTATTATCATTTAGTTTCTTGTAATTATAAACTATTCTAGCTTTACCTCTCTTTAGTTCTGAATGTTTTCTTACAATAAATGATGATGATCAATGTCTAGAATTAGAGGGTCTAATTACTTTTAAATTTAACAACTATTTTATTTGTTGCTCAAACTCTTGTTTATCTATTAAACTACAAGGCATATCAGCTGTCTTAATGGTTAAATCTGGGTTAATTATATCTATTTTTGCTAGTATTTTATTTTTACTCCAATGTAACTGGGGATCTTCTCCTATAATTCTAGTTTGTTCTGCTAATTGTAATAATTCTTCTAAACTCCTTGGTTTACTTAACTGTAATATTTCTATACAGTTTCCTTCTTCTAAAATTGGATATTCATGTTCAAATATGTCTTCATCAAGCTCTTCTACGTTATTATGCTCATCACTTTCTTATGAGTTTTCTAAATGATAACTATCTTGGCCACTAGACTCTTCTATACTTATGCTTTTATATGCTTCTACATCATTACTTTGGTCAGTTATTGTAATGCCTCTTTTGAAAAATGTTATGTTAGGGTTCATAAATAAAAAACCTTGTAAAATTTTCAAAAAGTTTAAACCTAAAATGAATGGATATGATCCTACTGGTGAAACAAATGTTAATGGTAAATTAAATTGTTGTTTTTCTACTTTAATAAACTCATTATTTATACAATGTGTTAAGTAAACTGGTCTCTCATCAAATTGTGTTATTCTTACTGGTTTTACTAATTTTTCTCTATATTTTTTGGTACTAACTCTTCTCTTATGACACTCTTTGTACTCCCTATATGTATCATAGCTGTTGTTTGTATCTTATGTTCTTTTGCTAATTCTATTTCACAATTTATGGTAATTAAAGAACAATAATTTAAATATTGTTCTATGCTATGAACAATATTTCCTAATATTTCAGTATTTTCTTGTGATTTTGCTGAATTAACTTCTAATAACCTATTACCATAACACTTTTCACATAATATTGAATATGTATTATAGTATTTATTTGCAACTAATTTACTACACTTATGACATTTTTCTGGCCAACCTAAATTAATGTAT
The DNA here is from genome assembly GCA_035220775.1 of Malus fusca. Lineage (NCBI taxonomy): Eukaryota > Viridiplantae > Streptophyta > Magnoliopsida > Rosales > Rosaceae > Malus > Malus fusca. The sequence goes on along the minus strand of CM069066.1, from coordinate 14,535,708 downwards.
TTATATTCTTCTTCATGCTGTTCTTCTATGAATGCACACATATACTCTTCTAGATCACTATTTGTGCTACTTGAATCTTCCGAGTCTGAATCTATCATGTTAATACTCTCTATACTATAAATACTTTCATTATCACTTAAATCATCTAAACTTTATATTGACTGAATATCATTATCTTCTTCCAACTTAAACAACTCCATCAAATGTATTTTTTTCTTTCGACTGTTTACCTAATTTTAGACATTTAGGTCTAATATGTCCAACTTCTCCACATGAATAACATTTACAACTATTCTTATCTTTTGGTGGTTTATATTTTCTAATCCAAGGTCTGCCACTTCTTTTTCTAAATTGTTTTGGAATATATTTTCGTTTCCTATATGTTCTTGAAGGTCTTATACTGAAATTCTTATGTTGTTTGTAGGGTTTATATGACTTATATTTCTTTTTGTATATTTTCTTATGCTTATTTTTCATATGGCAACCATACTGTTGTGGTAAATCTATATTTTTACAACTCATGTAAAATTGTTTCCTAATTTGTCTCTTAGCTTTTATTTGACTACACTCTTGTCTAAGTATATCATATACATATTGAATTCTAGGTCCTATTGCAATATCATTCTTCTTTGGATGCTTTTGCCATTCATTCCAAAAAATTTCATTGGTCCTTTTATTTTTGTCATATAAGTATCTAATAAATTAATATCACTAATTCTACATGTTCTTCCTAAATATTTAAAGAAATATGTGGTGTACTCAGCTATATACTGCAAGTCACAAATTTGTAATTGTTCTAAATTTCTAATTGCTCTTATTTGTTCTCGTTTGCTTCTGCCATCTAACCTATTATGATCTAAAAAACACTTGTTTAATCAAAGTGAAAAACCATCAATATTAAAAAGTGTTTTAGCTGCCTGATGCTGTTCTGGATTTTGGACTTTCCATGACTGGAAATAATAAAAAACTAAACCGTCCAAAGTATGCTCAAAGTAATCTAATATATTTTGTGAATTACTAAAATCTAACATTAATGCTGCATGGACGCAACCTTTTTCCCATCTCTCAATCGTTCTTTCCCAATCTTGTGGATCTACATTATCTAAATTTAATATATTACCAGTTATATTAATTTGTTCTAACCCTCTCAAATATGTAATCCTATTTTTTCTAGGTGGTCTTATCATATTTTCTTCTATGTAATCTACTTTTGCCTTTTCATTATATTGTTCATTTGTTGGTCTAAAAAATTGTTGATCAATTCTGATTGCGTGTCCTGGATTTTCTATTCCTGATGTACTACTTTCTTCTGCTGGATTACATTCTGCTTTCAATTCTAATAAATTATTATATTCTTTTGATCCTAAAATATGTTCTACTCCTATTTCTAAGATTAATTTTTTCATCTCTTCGTCTGAAATTATATGTAGTCCTAAATCATATGTCTTATATTTTTCCAAATATTGTTCTTCATCTAAATGATCAATATCTTCTATAAGTTTATCTACAATATGATCAAAGTTTTGCTCAACTAAATTAATATCTAAATTATCTAACGCCATATGTATACTCTCATTTTCGATCTCACTCTCATCCTCTTCTATTTTTTCTAGTTGCTTATAATTACTAAACCTGATTGTTGCTTGACCTGTACTAGTTTTATATATTTGTACTTTATCTGGTTGTCTATTAGTTGCTACTTGTAAATTGGGCAATGTCCAATGAGTTCCTTCTAAAAAACTATTATCTACGAGTTTTGCTTCTATCATATGTACATATTTACTACCAAATGTTTGAACTAAATTTTGAAATTCTAAATTAAACTTATGATTATATCTATCGGACACTTTACCAATATACATTAAGCTAATACACAAATTTTTATACTCTCCTTTCTTATTATAATTTTTTGTTCTTATGCTTACTTTAATATATTTACTAAATTCATTAATTGTCATAACATAATTTGGAATACAACTTATGATTGCTAAGTTTGAACTTAAGTCTACTTCAGCTGTTGCTATTGCTGCTTGTTGGTGATTATCCCATCTATGATCATATATGTATACTAATGCTTTTGTGCCTACTTGTGCTGGTTAATCATGCTATTCCAATTAATATCGTTCCTATATGAATCTGACTAAAATGTGATTTTCTCAAATGAGTAACTGCTTCTTTACTAATTAGATTAAGTGTGACTTCTTTATCAATACAACTAACTTCATGTTGACTGATGTTACTCACAATTCTGCTTCTATTTTCAAATAAACCTAATTGGTACATGTTATATTTATTTTTCCGTGTTCTCTCAAAAGCTCTTCGAATAAATTCTTGTGCTTATTCTTCATTAGGATAAATATCTTCAGCTCTAACTACTTCTTTTCCTTTTTTCCTAAAGAGTTCCATTTTCTATTATCAAAAGGATTTAGCTTAGGTCTTCTATTATTATTTGCACTTAAAGTTAAATTTTCTAATTTATCTAGCAAGGATGGTGGAATTGATGAAGATGCGTTATGTAAAACTTGGTTTATTTCTGCTATTTGTTCTTCAACTTGATCTAATTTTTCAGCCAAACTTAAAACTAATTGAATAATCAAATTATTTTGCCTAATGGGAATATTACTACTGGATACTTGTGTTGAAAAATTTGTTAAACCTACTGGTTCTTTATCTAACTTACTAATTTCTTTCAAAGATTGGATATATTTTCTGCTAGTTCTAGAATCGGTCATTAAACTAATAATTTATCTATTTTATTATGTAACTTATCTACTTGTTCACTTAACTCTTTTTGTACTAATTGAATTTTTTGAACTTCTAATCTTAACTGCTCAACTATTTCTAGTGATCTAAGTTCTACTTGCTTTGGCTTACTATCTATGAGATCAACAAGCTCTTTTATCTCTCTTTTGCTAGGAAACCTTTGAATATTTATATTATTATCTTCTAACTGAGATGTAATATAGTCTAAATTTTGTCTAATTATTTTTATGGAATTTTTCTGAAAATGTTCTAACAACTGGTTTAACAAATGATTATGCTTATTATTTTGTAATTTTATATTCTCTGCCTGACTAATAATAAGATCTACAATACTATTGGCTTGTGGATTTTCTTCGCTATGCAAAATATGATTATGCTTTCTCAATGGAAAATAACAAACTAAACTATTTTGGTCTAAGGTTATTTTTCTTTTTTGAGGTTCACTAATTTCTAAATTAAGATAATCTATCATAAACTATAATCTACCTTTCTCTAAAGTTATTGCTAATTGGTTTCTTAGAAATTCTCTTTCTTCTCTCAAGGTCTCTAAAACTTGATATGTTGCTCTTTTTGCTTCTAAAACTTTATGCTGCACTTCTGTTTTATTATATCTACGAATAAATGAAGGATGTTCAAGATAACCAAGATAAAACTTTTGCTTCTTTAAAGTACTGATAATTCTTTTGGATATATATGCTAATCTTCTCTTTATGCTAGTTATAGTTGGGTGTCTGGGACAATAAATACCTGGTGGTTGTGGCTGACAAGGTCTACATGGACAATAATATATGTTGTTCATACAATAAACAAATATGATATCAGTTGTATAAATGACTTTTGTCCTCAATGTACTTTACTATTATAATTATACTATTAAAATGCTAAACTTGGCTCTGATACAAAATTCGCAATGCAATAGCAGGCCCGGTTAAATAGTCAAATGGCCATTATAACAACTAGACATAAAACCTTGCACATGAAACTCGACATGTTTCAGCATGACGGCCACTCACAGTACAAATATAAGGCCTTAACGGCTGAACTCAGAGGTACGATGAACTCAGAGGTACCCTGGTTAATGTCCAGTTATTTGTATGGCAAGCATTCAACCATAACAAAGTGTTAGAACAAAGTATGATCGTTAATTTAGCAAGTTAATAATATAACTACAATAGTGTTTCCCTGTTTTTGACTAGAAATCTAATTTAACAAAGCACACTAAAGAAAGTAAAGAAAGCTTACTTAAGACTTGGAGATTGTTTGAATATGTCAGAGCCGACTTTGGGGGAGTGCGACCGGTTCTATGGCACAGGGCCCCAAAATTTTGGGGGCCCCCAAAAATATTTTTTATTGAATATAATATATATATATAATAATATATATAAATACTAATCAAATCAAAATATATACATATAAAAATCCAATGGGCCAATTCTACTACCTAAAAGCCATGTTAGACTACTACCTAAAGCTAAAAGCCATCACCCATCAGACTTAGACTACTAAGCCATCACCCATGACCCATCAGACTTAGACTACTACCTACGGCTACAACCTATACGAATATATATAAAATAATAATTAATAAAAGGCAAACCGGCAAAGTTAATCAATTAAAGTGGAAAACCCACTGACCGAGGCAAAATTCAGATACACTCTCTCACGCCAAAATCCCAACGCTGCGTAACTGTGTTCCATTTTTCTTCTTTTCACACCAGAGTACCAGAGCACCGAAGTCAAAATCTCAGACGCTGTGCCTGCCAGTGTCCCGGACTCCCAGTGTAATTCCCTTTTCTCTTCATTCCACTGTTATATTTCCCACAAATTATTAAACCCTAATTTGTAAATTTATGAAATTAAAGAGAAACTTTCAAATTATCAATTGATGTAGACTTCGATCAAAGTAAAATATTTACTAATTTAAGTATATTGACTTGAAATTTGAAGATTTGGGTATTTCTCATCTATAATGATTTTTATTTTTGTACTTTTCAGGGCAAAATCAAGAGAAGAGCAGTCACAAAAAATCATTAGACGCCAAGGTATAAAATATCGATGATATCGGAAATATCGGTAGTCCAAAAACACGGAAATTTCGATGGAAATATCGGGATATTATCGATATCGATAAAAATTGAATAAAAACCACGGAAATTGTAAGAAAAACTTGGAAATTTTTATTGAAACTTTGCAGGATGTTTATTTAGTCAATTATCTATTAGTTTATCACAAAAAATTGGAAGGAAATGCATTGCATGATAGATATAACTGATTTAAGTTGATTATATAGCGAGCTGGCAAACATTGTGAGTGTAGAAAATATGTAGTAATTAATGAAAGAAGTTTAAACACACCATAATCATTTATATATAATGAATTAGTACAATATTTTACACTTTATACATTGCATGGTAAGATACATGAGTGACTTAGCAAGGTCTAAAATATCGATGATATTGGAAATATCGGTAGTCCAAAAAAATATCGGTAGTCCAAAAATACGGAAATTTCGATGGAAATATCGGGATATTATGGATATTTTAGACCATGTTAGACGCACATGTATTATGGATTATCAGGTTTCATTGTTCATACTTATTATAATTTTTTTGTGATCTTGTTTGAGATATAAAAGATGGCACCTACTAGAAAATATCCATCTGGCTACTTGAAGCGTCAAAGAAAAAGAAAAGTTGAACAATTGATTCAGTCTAAAAAAGGAGCTATTGATAGGTTCTTTTTTAAGTTTTGTTTATTTCCAAATTGCTTTTTAGCATCAATACATTGTTCAATTTTTTTAAGATGTCTTATAAGAGGCCCCTTTTATGAATTTCGCACAGGGCCCCTGAAATCTCAGAGACAGCCCTGGAATATGTACACTTGAACTTTTATTGATATATGGAATGTTTACAAAGATAGTTGTTTACAAGAAAATGTTTACAAGGATGCTATGAAGACTACGAATGCTTGAGAGTATGAAGATGATGTGAGTGAGTAAGGTGGGTGTTGAGATGTTGAGAGGTTGTGAGGTGTTGAGATATGTTGAGCTAGAGGTATCTTTACAATGAATGAAAATCCACTTATATAGACTGAATGAGGATACAACGGTAATAAATGGTATGGACATCTCTTTGGTACTTGTCATTTATCACTTTGCCTCTACTGTTGTTGAAATTGTCAGCACTGTTTCTGAAACGTGGTCATGTGATCTTGCTTGTCTCCTTTTGCATGTGAATTTGCTGCATGATTTGTCTCCTGGAGTCATCCATTTGATCTTTCATAAATGTTTGCATTGTTTGCATGTGATCTCTCAGAATTGTTTTTCTTCCTTGTCCTCTTTCCCATGCCCAATTTGGGTATTATAAATTTTTTTTGTCCTTATGATTAAAATGAAACTTTTGAGGGTGTTTTGGTTAGTTTTCCATAATAAGAATGGATAAAGAAGTGAACGTAATACACTTCGTGATGAGGTTGATCCAATGATTGTTAAACCCGAACCGAGTAAGCACAATCCTAATGTAATTCCAACTAAGCATATCATAGACATTTTCAAGTCTAACTTTACAGCCATTGCACCAGTTCTGCCTTTTTTATGTTTAAAAGTAGAGAGAATTTCATGGGCAATAACTATGTTGTCACATATAGATCTATTAGGGCAAATGCCCCTTGATTAGTGGATGTACAAGTATTCAGGATCGCTTAGAGCAACTCCACCGTAGGAGCCCTCCCCCCAGGAAATCCACTATTCAATCCACCCTGTGAACATTAACTTTCCTTAATGAACAATAACTGCCTTTTGCATCTCCACCGTTGCACTTGAATAGCCCTGGCAATAGGCAATAAAATAGTATTAATTTTTTTTTACAAAATAATAGTAAATAAATTTATTTGTAATTTCGGATAAGATATTATAAATCGCTCTCGTTGCGCCACGTGTCATTTACCCAAAACGACTATTATTGGTCTTAGATTTCGATTTATCCAATGTCATCGTGCCACATGTCGTTATCTTTTCAGAATCTTTCAGGACAAATTTCGATCAAATTTTAAATCGTTCTCGTTGCGCCACGTGTCATTATCTGAAAAGATAATTATTGGTGATGGATTTCGATAAGATTTTTATCTAATGTCGTCGTGCCACGTGTCGTTATCTTTTCAGAATCTTTTAGGATAGATTTCGATCAGATTTTTAACGAATGACGGCATGCCATGTGGCAATATCTACAACGTAATCATTTCAGAATCCTCCATATAATCCATCATCCATCCTTTTAAATCTCACACCAATTTTCTCAATATCTCTATCATTATTCATAGTTTCTGCTTCCTTCTTCACCAAATCAAAATCTGTATCATTATTCATAGTTTCTATTTACAATGTCTTCTTCTTCAAGCATGATGTGGGAAATCGATCAAGAAGAGGAAGAATTGTTTAACAAATCTAAAGGAATGTTGAATCTCCATATAGCCAAAAATGAGAAGGAAGAGGATGAAGAGCGGAGAAGGAGAGATGACGAAGCAAGAATGGCCAGAGACTCACATTCTCGTCGAGTCATCCAAGTTGTGGCTGGGAACCTTGATAGAAACAGGCAACGACGAGGTGTGGAGCTGTTGGACGATTATTTTGTCCATAACAGTGCATTTCCTGATACGTACTTCAGACGTCGTTTTAGAATGGAACGACATTTGTTCAACAAAATCATGATTGCTGTTTGCAACCATGATTCTTACTTTGTGCAAAAGAAGGATGCTTTTGGTGCTATGGGTCTCCTTCCCTAGCAAAAAATTACTGCTGCACTGCGGATGCTTTCGTATAGAGCATTTGCAGACCAAGTGGATGAGATAGCGAGGATGGGGAAATCAACCATTCTTCAGTCTTTGATGAGGTTTTGCGGAGCAATCGAATCTATCTACACCGCAGAGTACCTCCGGAAACCTACTCACGTGGACTTGGAAAGGCTTCTGAAGAAGGCCGAGATGCGAGGCTTTTTGTGATGAGGTTTTTATTATTTGGTGTGTTTATGTAATTTTATTTGGTGTGTTTTATTTTAGTCATTTGAATAAAGATTCTCTTAGTATAAATATATTACCATATTAAATAAATTTACTCTCACTTTCAATAAAGTACTAAATTCAATAAATTGGAAACAACATAAAATACTCAATTCAATAAATAATAAATTACAACCCAAGGTGATTGGAAAACTATGGGCTCCGATTACAAAAAGTACTCTAATCATCATCATTTAACCAATTTGTGGTGCTAGGATGATATTCTCTTGTCATGCTAGGACCATCTCCTCTTGCTTTCGCTTCTCTTACATGCCTCCTACGCACCACATCCTCTTTCTCCGATTTCCAAAAATATTTAGAATTTGGAGACTTCCCTTCTAAAGGCGTGTTCATAACTCACGATCTCGTTGAGCCATTCTTTCTTCTCTAACCAGTTCCCTTTCTTGCCTAAGTAGCTCTCTTTCTCTCTCATTAGCTTGAAATTCTCTCTCAACAACTGCAACTTTTGCCTCCTCTCTAGCCTTATCAGCCTCAAATTTCGCCATTTCCCATGCCAAAGTCAATTCACTATGGCGAGTAAGTTCTTCCATGTACTTTGCATAATCATGCTTGGAAGCACTTCCTTTTCTCTTTGAAGCCTTCTTACCTTGAGGCCTAATTGGATAACGGGTCGAACCCGACGCTTGTTCAGGGATGGGCGTTTCGGGCACTTCTTCTCCATCATCTTCATGCGAGCCATTATCAGGTGTAGAGTGTAGAGGGGTGCTGTTCATGACAACTTCTGGACCGACAGTCACAATTCTGAATTTAGGACAATCTTTGACAATATTCCAACATTCCCACTGGTTGAATGATTTATTTTTGCTTTTGGTTTTGGCACCATACCAAGCTTGTGCTTGAATTAGCTACACAATGGGGGAGAAGAAATAATTATAATCAAAGTAGGTAACAAATAAATAATACAAACAAATAATTATAATCAAAGTAGGTAACAAATAAATAATACAAACAAATAATTATAATCAAAGTAGGTAACAAATAAATAATACAAACAAATAATTATAATTAAATTAGGTAACAAATAAATAATACAAACAAAAAATTATAATCAAAGTATGTAACAAATAAATAATACAAACAAAAAATTATAATCAAAGTATGTAACAAATAAATAATACAACCAAATAATTATAATTAAAGTAGGTAAAAAATAAATAATATATTGTTACCTGATCCGTGTAATTTTCCCCACTTCGAAGATTACTACTAGCTTGTGCCAAGGCGTCTCTCCAAATACTAAACGATTGGCTAAGTAATTTCCAACGACTAGACATCGATTCTTTGGTTCTACTCCCACCCATTTTTTCAAGATAATTGGTATGAATAAGACTCCACATTTCTCGCAACTGCATCTCATTACCCGTATGGGAACTATGAGTAATTTCAACCCAGCTAGTACACAATGCAACATCTTCAAGAAGCGTCCAATTCGTACCTGCATCAGTAGTCATTTTGTTGAAAAAAATTGGATTGAAACTTTGAGAGAAAGATAGGAATGTGATTGAAAGTAGTTGAGAAAATATGAAATTGTGGTGTAAGGTAGATGATAATGAGAAGGTATTTATAGAAAAGTAGAAACATTTTTTTTTAAAAAAAATTCAGATATTTTCTCGGATTTTTTACAATTTTTTTAATTTTTTTATTCAAATAATTAATCTCTACCGTTGGATTTAAAAAAAAAATTGAATTCTAACACTCCAGATTGTGCCACGTGTCACAACGGTAACTTTTCTTAATTTTAAAACTATTTTATTTATTTATTTATAAAGCATATTAATATCAACCGTTGATCTCAGATCGAATGGTTGAGATTAAATAAGATTTTTTTTACCGTTGAGATCGAACGGTCCAAGTTAAATAGCCCTTGAGATCAAACGGACCGTGGGAAGCCACGTGGCTTCCCAACGGTAACATTGAACTCTGAAAAGTGGGCTGATTTTTCTGAAAAGTTGTCGGGCGACGTGCCCCCACGCGCGAGTGGGGTGCACGTGCCTGACATAAAAAAATAAAAAAAAGGCCTGCTGCAGAGCTGACGTCAGCCCTAACAGCCAATCCACTCGGGCTCGCGGGCTGGCAACTCTTCACAAGCCCGGAGCTCTGGCCTCCACCTCCGCTCGGGCTCCTTCACGCTGGAGCGAATCCACAAGGCCTCGGGCCCTTTTCTCTCGCCTGTCCCCCGAGCTATCTACCACGGTGGACTTGCTCTTAAGTCTATTAGCCAACACTTTTGTAATGATTTTGTAAACAACATTGCACAAACTATTAAGTCTAAAATTAGACACCGGCCGTTTCCGGATTTTCCGTCTTAGGAATAAGAGCTATATTCGTATGATTAATTAATCTTAAACTCGAGCCATTCATAAAGATATCTTTAACCAAGCTTTTGACAGAAGGACCAACAACATCCCAGCACTTTTGGGGGAAAAAAAAAGCATGAATACCATCAGGCCATGGGGCCTTAGAGCACCAATGCCATTACTAGCATTCCAAAACTCATCATCACTGTCTGGGCGGGCCAGATAACAGTTCTGATCAGCAGTGATACATGGTTCAATTTAATCATCGCTCTAGTCGCCTTGTCGTTATTAGCTACTTATCGATATCGAAGACGGGTTGAACTGATTCTGAAAAAATGGTCGAAGACGGGTTGAACTGATTATGAAAAATGGTTGATGACTGATTGAATTGATTATGCAAAATTAGTCGAAGACGAGTTAGACTGATTCTGCAAAAATGATCAAAAACGGTTGAACTAATTATGCAAAAATGGTCGAGGACGAGTTGAACTGATTATGCAAAAATGGTCGACGACAAATTGAACGCATTTTGCAAATATGGTCTAGGACTAGTTGAACTAATTCTTAAAAAATGGTCGAAGACGGGTTGAATTGATTATGAAAAAATAGTCGAAGAAGAGTTGGACTGATTCTGCAAAAATGGTTGAAGACAGTTTGAACTGATTCTGCAAAAATGGTCGAAGACAAGTTGGACTGATTCTGCAAAAATGGTTGAAGACAGGTTGAACTGATTCTGCAAAATGGTCAAGGACGGGTTAAACTGATTCTGCAAAAATAATCGAATATGGGTTAAGCTTATGGCACATATTAATTTTGTTGGAGTTGTGAGGGCTAGGTTCTATTAACAGCCTTAAAGCCTTAGGGGTATGACTGGTATTTTAAAACGTTTTCATGTTTTCATATTTTTGGGTTGTGTTTTAGTTGTTTTTATGTTTTTGTCTTTTCTTGACATGTTTAAAAACTAGTAGAGTTTCTTGAAATATAATGAAAGTTTTTGTCTTTATATATAAAGCTCCATTTTTCAAATGGGTGTAAGAATAAATTTATATATTGAATTATGTTTGTGAGGATAGTTTTTTTTTTTTTTTTTTTTTTTTTGGGACAAACAAGGGACAAAGTTTGTGAGGATATTTTAGGTAGTGCATTTGGATTTAAAGAGATATCGATAGTTTAATTAAAAATAATATGAGTATAAAAAGTAAAATGGTGTAGAAAGAAGTTATGTGAGTTCAAATAAATTTTCCTTATTAATATATGACTTTGTAATGTTTAAGAGATCTTTCAATTTCTCGGGAACATTGCCCGGTACACCAAGAATGATATAAAATAAGCGGTTGGATATTTGAAAATAAAAATTTCTTCACTATGTAATAGTATAACACTTAATGTACTGTGCCGACAGTGAAAAATTTCTAGTAGCCTTCTACCTACGTGGACTAACGTGCATTTTTTTTTTCGAACGGGAACTTTAACGAAAAGCTCCCGATACTGTTCACTTTAACGAAAAACCACATTTTTACACTAAAACGTCAATTATGGTACTATTCACTTTACCCTTTATTTTGTTCTTATCATTAAAACTCAAAGTTTTCAAGCTTTTTCATTAGTTTTCATTTATCGAACATTGAGGGCCTAAGTGCCAAAATGCAACTATATCCTCACACTCTTCAGTTTTGAACTATCAATTGGATGGCATATAGCAACGAAAAATAAAGCGGCAGAAACGACATCAGAATCTTCCTAAAATTAAAGGTAAATTGCAATTTAACCCCTTGAACTATCACTCTAGTTGAAATTGACCCCTTAAACTATTTTTTTGGTACTTCAACCCCTTGAACATTTAAAATCAATCAATTAACCCCTTGCTATTAGATTGTGGAATCAATTCCGTCAAATTCAATGGCAAATTAGTCATTCATCATTAATTGTTACTTGTCAGTTATAACCACCAATAAAATTTTAACATATGGACACAAAATAATTTAAAAATATAAAGCATAATGATAAAACATAAACAACCAAATGTTTACATAACGGACCATTTCACATTATCATTACACATTATTTTGTTTTGTCGTGTCATAATTACATTGTTGGTTATAGTTGACAGTAAGAATTGATGAAGGAAAGACTAATTTTCTTTTGAATTTGACGAAATAATGGATGGAATCTACCGACAAAGGGTTAACTGACTTATTTCAAATAGTTCAGGGTGTCAAATCAACTGGAGTAATAGTGCAAGGCGTCAAATGAAAGTTTACCCTAAAACTAAAGCCATCTCCAACTGAAGGGTCCAGAGGGCCAGAGGGTCGAAAATAGCCTGAAAACCGTCTCCAACCGAGGGCTAGGCCAGAGGGCTGTGGAATCTGAGAGGGCTGGCCAGAAAAATGAATTTTCCTGTCGGTTATAACCGACAGGAATGCTTAAGAAAAAAATTCAAATGCAACGGCTAGCTGACGTCAGCTAGCCGTTGCATTTGAATTTTTTTTTTTACAGTTTTATTATTATTTTTTATTTACAAAATTTTTCCTATAACTTCTATTTTTCATATTTTTTTAAATTCTATTTTTTTTCCTATAACTTTTATTTTACAAAATTTGTGTCATATTTTTTTTTAAATTCCAGTTTTTCCTATAACTTCTATTTCACAAAATTTGTTTTATTTTATTTTAAATTCTATTTTTTCCTATAACTTCTATTTCAAAAAATTTGTTTCATATTTTTTTTTAAATTATATTTTTTTCCTATAACTTCTATTTTACAAAATTTGTTTCATATTTTTTTCCTATAACTTCCTAAGCCATTATACAACATTAAATTAAATTAAGTAACATGAAACAACATTAAACAATATGAAACAACATTAAATAACATTAACCAACATACAAATTATACAACATAAATGTGACAGCCCGTCCCCGATTTTAAGAGTTTTAAAGTTTTAATAAAGGATTTTACAAAAATGCCCTTTGAGGCACACACATTATTCGAGGTTAATCGTTGTGTCGTGCCATCTAAGATTTATTTTCTTGACATATCCTCGTAGTACTCGTCGCTACGGACGCGTGGGCGCAGACGGTGCGTGATTTGTAGTTATAACGAAAAAGATTTTAAAGTTTGAAGTTTGGACCTTTTTATGAATTTTATTATTAAAATTTGGATGGCCCAGATTAAAGGAATTTGAAATGGATGGTTGGGATGAGAGAAAGAAGGTTTGTGCGTGTGTGTGCGTAAGAAGAAGAAGAAGAATGAGGATTGGGCAGTCAGGAAGAAAGAAGAAAGGAAAAAAAAAATGGGATTGGGCAAAACTGCCCAATCTGAGAGAAGAAGGAGGGGACGAATCAGGAGAAGAGAGAAGGAGAGGATGGCCAATCAGAATAGAGGAAAGGAGGAAAGGAGAGAGGGCGAGAAGCGGAGGAGAGAAGATCAGAAACGGGGTTTTTCCCCAACCCGTTTACCCGCGCACCCATCTCTATTTTTCCGACGATTTTCACCTGTTTTTCCTGCGAATTGCTTCAAGAAACCTCATGGGAAACACTCTAGGAGCCTTCCTCTACCCATTCCATCTCAAAATTGGAGAGATTTGGCTTTGAAAATTGAGAAAACCGCAAGGAAGGGTGCGGCGGCTTTGGCTTCGAATCACCCAATCCTGAAGCAATTTCTCCCAATTGCCACCACCCATAGCTTCCTCTTGAGGCCTAGAACAAAGCCCAAGCATTAGTTGGAGCATCGGAGTTGATTTGAAGGTCGAATTGAAAGCACCCAATTCTAGGGTTCTTCACGGTTTTGGTGGAATTGGAGCATTTCTAGGACAAATTGTCCTTGGCCTCAGGTATAAAGTTTACTCTACTCACCGAGATCTTCAATTCTATATTTGTTTGAGAATTTTTGGAAATAGTTGGATTTTCCGGCGAGCCGGGGTGGCCAACCGCCACCCGCGGCGGCCCGTGCTGCGGCGCGTGGCCAATGGCCCGCCAATGTCATTCTTAGCATGTGTTTAAGGTTCTAAGTTCAGTTTTGATAATTGATGGTCGTAAATTGAGTAATTGAACCTAAGTTCGTTACGATTCGTTGTTAGGTAAAAATGTGAATTGACGATCCGACCGTTGGATCGTCACCAAACTTTGATACGTTGTAATACGTAATATTTGAGGATTATAGGAACTTACGGATTGGGAATCCAATTTACGGATCTTTCGGAATTGGAGTTTTAAGTTCATAAAATAGAATGTTAACCGTCACTTGGTTTTGGAAATTGACGGAGATCCGACCGTTGGATGGTAATGAAATTTTAGGATGTTGTCCTAGAGGTATATTGTGGACCTCTGGAAGTTATGGATTTGAAATCTGAGTTGCAGATCTTCTGATCGAACTACGTAGTGACGTGTTTTATATAAGTTATATATTCTATCGATATGATTTCTGAGGTTGGATTTGATTATTGTTCTAGGCGCCGATCGTCATGACGCCTTGATGTGTTGTGCTAAGGAGTTGTTGGGCGAACTCCAGGTGAGTGGGCAGTATTTCTGTTTATACCTATATGCTATTGAAATTCCCAGAAATTGAGTTCAAATGAAAGTGTTTTTCTAAAATGCCATGCATGCATATATGAGTTATATGAATTGATAATTGATGCATATATATATGTGAATTGGTGCTGTGGACGCACAGGTGAGTATCAGGTGAGTTTTATGTTATTCATATGAATCATTGATGATGTATATTATGTGGATAGCTCATAACCTGCAATCATGGTGTTAGTGCTTATATTATTCACCCCGCACCGCACGCTCACCTTGGATCCAAGTAGGTGCATGTCGTACAGACCATGAGAGGGTTCCGACATGCTAGTCGTACAGACCATTAGAGATGGTTCCGACTAGTAGGTGACTTTAGATTATGTGCACAGATGATTGATGAGAGAAGCACTAGAGCGTATTATTACACCATTCTTATCGTACAGACTACTTCAGGTAGTTCCGATTTATGTGCAGAGTAGTGCCGTACAGGTCACCGAGGTGACTCTGGTTTGGATTGAATATTGAGCTATAGAATTAACCGTACAGGACCAACTGCAGGGTCTCCGGTTGATTCATTATTTCACCTGTTATTTTGATGCATCATTCATTCTGTTTTTTACAGTTATAACATGGCATACTTTCTGGCTTTTGAGAAAAATTGATGATTTGAGATATATGAAAAGTTATATGCTATTATGCTATTTTCTGGGAAAGTATACATATTTTACAGCGAGGCGTTAGAAATGTTTTAAATGAAAAGTTTTCGAAAAACTTTGTTTTACTGACCCACTCAATTTTGTTTTGCGCCCCTCCAGGTTCTAGATAGCAGAGCTTTGGTGGCCACGAGGAATCCAACGGTGTTCTGACAGAATTCACAAAAGTAGGACTCACCCTCAGGTGTTTCATCTTAGTAATTGTATTTTTAAAGCTTCCGAACTGTGTAAATGGTTACGTCACTCTCACGTGACGGCCAGCATGCCCTCCTTCGGGATGGGGTGTGTCAATAAAAAAAACATTTAACAACATGAAACTTAAACAACATTTTTAAAAACATTTAACAACATAAAATTTAAACGCCTACTCCATGCTTCTTTTGGCCCAAAGATGTGCAACAAAATCCTGTTGTAGGTACTTTTTTAAATTTAATTTGTAGTTTTTAAATTTAATTCGTCGTTTTTAAATTTAAGTTGTAGTTTTTAAATATAAGTTGTATTTTTTGAATTTAAACTTAAACAACATTTTTAAAAACATTTAACAACATAAAACTTAAACGCCTACTCCATGCTTCTTTTGGCCCAAAGATGTGCAACAAAATCCTGTTGTAGGTACTTTTTTAAATTTAATTTGTAGTTTTTAAATTTAATTCGTCGTTTTTAAATTTAAGTTGTAGTTTTTAAATATAAGTTGTATTTTTTGAATTTAAGTTGTTGTAGTTTTTAAATTTAAATAATAAATTATGTTTGGCCATTCGGCCCTCGGTTGGAGACGGTTTTTTATGACAGGGCTAAAACGAGCCCTATGGCCCTTTGACCCTCGGTTGGAGACAGAGGCAAATATGGCCTTATACTGTTCATTAAAATATTAATATCTTGAAGGGCCAGAGGGCTAAAACGAGCCCTCTGACCAGCCATCGATTGGAGAAGGCCTAAGGGACTAAATCAGTACTTAATCCCAAATACAATGCCCAAGTTAAAACCGATAAGTCAATGCAGGTAATTCTTAAAACTGACAGCACCTTCATATCAACGAAACACTGCTAAACCACACCCTTCAGATCACATCTAACATCCAAGATCTTATCTTTGCTACATATCCTACGGTCAATAACTCTTCGTCGTTTCTATTGCTGTCAACCTATCTTTTCTGCTACTCCTTCCGGATCCAGGTCCTAGTGGCTACGGTAGCATCAAAATTCTCTACCCAATTACAATATCCTCAAAACCCTAGCTTAAGTCCCCAATTTCCCAAAACCCTAAATTCCCCTCTCCTCAAATTCTTTCTCAATTAGGGTTTTTCTCTCTCTAGAAACTCGTTTGTGGGCATGGAGATGGACAGCCTCTGCTCAAACGGCTTCGTTTTGGACGGTTTTCTCTGCTCTGTGGTGCAGGCTGTGGTGGCTGAGGCAACCATTGCTGCTGCTGCCGCCAAGTCTCTTGCTTTGTCCTGCTTGATGGTATATTTTCTCTTACTTCACAACTAATTTTGCCTCAATTTTGTGGTCTGAATTGTTTTTAATTAACAATTTTATGTTATTTGCTTAGTTTAGTTGTGTTTGGTTTAGTGCATTGGGGTTTCTCTAAGTAATTTGGGGGTTTTATTTTATCTTATTTTTTAGCTTCAAGAACTATGATGTTCTTCCATATTTTAGATTTTTTTTTTATTTTTGCTAATATGTTTGTGATGAATTTTTTTTTGCTCGCTGTGGTTTTCATAGTTTTTACTCTACTTAGGACTATGTGAATTTGTTGAGATGCTTGTCGGTTTCCCCTTTTTTTTCTTTTTTTTAAATTTTTTTTTTTTTATTATTGTTCGGAATCTTGTACTATACTTTTTTCTCATACATTTTTACAATTGTAAGATTTCTGATGTGCTGTTATTTTAACTAGTGTTTTTGTCGTTTGTCGAGTATTTTCGTACTGATTCAACTTCATGTGTGTGGCTATAAAGTATAAACTTGAAAGATGAAAACAAAGAGATTGGAAGAGAGGATTTTTTGTTTAGTTACGTCTGATGTATAGAATTTGAATGCGTTTCCCTAGATCCTGACTTGGTCAGTGTTTAAATTGTTATTACTTGGAAGTAGACTGAATATAATCAACTTGGGGTTCAATTATATGATGGCCCGACCCATGTTTCGTTTGTCACTTTTACTTTACGATGTCCTCCAGATGAGATACTTCCTGTGGTATAATGATGATGTGCGATGCTAGCCTTTTGTCCTAAATTATATTGAAAATTACCTTGTGTTTCATGGTTTTTTGGTTGGCGCATGGTTCTTCTTGAACTAGAGTATATTTCTGCTTTAATATTGTTCTTATAAGGTGGAATATGTCGCAGGGACATAGAAAAATGTAGTCTACAACTCAATTTGTCCTCATGGGAGGGGAGGAAAAGGATTGTCATTTGCCTTATGTTGGCTTACAATTATAGGACTAGGTTTTTTTTTTTGTTTTTTTTTATCAAAATTTAACCAGATTGCTCTAGTTGAGGGGAACACTCAAATTTACCTTTCTAGGCCGTAGGTCACGGTCTTGAACAGATAGAGTTGTTGGGGTAGGTTTTAGTTTCCTTCGCTTTTCACGCTGGTGTAAATTGAAATATGAAAGCCTGTGTTATTGGCTTGAGGCATCCTTTATTTCTTCTCTTATCTGAAAATGAAAGTATCAATGATATTTCCATTAATGTATAAAAGTCCAACTCTTCAGACCGGGTAAAATAAGCTATCTTAGTGACCATTTAAGCTAAGTTGATTCTGACCTGTGTGTCTGTGTAGCATGACTTATCATGAAGCTGCACTGTCGTTAATCTAGTTTTGACTTATTGGCTTATTGCTCTTTTTGCTGCTGAGTTGAACCTTTTCAACTTGGTAAGTAAAAACTGCTTATTTTAACTTGTATCTCCATTCACACTCTGGTTTTTTCAGATGGGGTCTATGCCAAACACAATCAATGTTTTTCCCAAAAAACCTGCGGCTGTCACAGAGTTAGTGTTCTGACTTAAAATGTCCACCATTTTATCTTTTATTCTTTTGAAGGGGATTTCTGAGGCCAAAATTTCTATGCAGGTTTCCTATTACCGAGCTTTATGTAGTGGGAAAACCTGGTCCTGAGAACACAGATGCAAGTGAAACCGAGGACGAGGATGATGATGATGATGATGATGCTGGTGATGACCAGGATGAAGATGGTGGCGACGAGGATGATGCCTCTGGGGAAGAGAAGGACGGTAAAGAAAATCCAGAAGACGAGCCCAAGGCCAATGGTGATGGTGTAAGTGAAGAGGATGATGATGATGATAAAGAAGATGAGGAGGACGATGATGATGATGACGACGACAACGATGATGGTGATGATGGGGAGGAAGAAACTGAAGACGAAGAAGAAGAGGAGGAAGACGAGGAGGAAGACCTTCCTCAGCCACCTGCTAAGAGGAGGAAATGAATTTTTTCTCATTGTTCTTTAAACTTGCCGCCTTTTTCTGGTTATCAGGAATTTGGGGTTGTAGGAGTTGAGTAAAATTTAGGTGGCATGTCCACATATGGTAGAAATGTTCACAGTACTTGTTAAGCTATCAGATTTCTTAGTTCTACACCTTTAATAATTCTCTTTCTACCTCTCTCTCTCTCTCTCTCTCTCTCTCTCTATGGATAAGAATTACAACGGTGTTTTGTGAAGTGATTTGTGCGCACTCTTATCTCTTATGCTCGTTTGTTTATGACTTTTGGACAAAGGGCGAATTAGAGGACAATAGTAGACAGAGATGGGCAGGAACCATTTTCCGACGTCCGTTTCATAGATGGATTATTTATTTCTACATGTATTTTATTTGAAACGAAAAGCATCAAAACCTGTAGGGCCTCCCCCTCAATTAGTTCTCAACAACCACGACTAACAGTAAAAGATTAGGCAGCAGAAGCACGGGAGGATCCCAAGATTATGCGGCTTCGAGAACATTTGCAGTTGTTCGTTACAACAATGTTCCATTCCGGCTTGCCTCCTGCCTCTCGCCCGCTCCGGTAAGTGCCGATGTTGGGGTTGTCCAAAGAGCAATCACATAACCGTACAAATTGAATCAACCAAATAATTGAAAAGAAAAAAAAAAGAAAAAAAAAGAAGGAAAAACTAATGAAAAGTCCTTAAAAACTTCCATTGAACCATTTGGACAAAAGTTTTCAAAAATACATATACAGTCCTTCAAGGTATTCAGACAGTTTGGCTCCTTATAAAGATATCTGGCATAAATAAATACAGAAGTGATTGCAGCAAGAGAGTTTTTAAACACCCTTCATTTATTGGTAATATAAAAACACAGAAATACAACATAACGTATTAGAAGCAAAAAGTGCAACATATCATACTTTAGAGACCTTGAGAGAAGAAAGAGAGTTTTTAAGAAATCAATTAGCCATAACCTTAGAAAAATATAGACTGTAGTTTATGATAGATTATTTTAATTTAGAAATTAGTGAACAAAAAAAAAAATTAAAAAATAAAAAATTCACCCTAGACCAAAATAGCTTAATTTGTTATTTTCCATTAAGAAAGCATAATCATATTTTATATAGTGAAGAAAATCCACAAACAAATAGTATTGTAGATCTTATTATTAGTCAAGTAGAAAATATAAAACTAGAAAATAATAAGCATAATTATTTATTAGACTAGCTTTTAGAATATTTTAGAAAAATTGCATAAAAACTATTAAGCAAAATTTAGATTATAGTACATCTCAGTTTAGAAGATAATAATAAAAATAATTCAAAGGTTTCTTAACAAAAGAGAAATAAAAGAACTTATTAATATTATAGATAGTAAGCCTAATCAAGTAGAACTTAGATCACTAAAAATTGTTGAACAATTAAAATTAGAAGTACAAAAAATTCAATTAGCGGAAAAATATTTGAGTGAACAAGTAAATAAGTTACATAATAAAATAGATAGATTATTAATTTAATGACTGATTCTAGAACTAATTGGAAATATATTCAAGCTTTGAAAGAAATTAGTTAGTTAGATAAAGAACTAGTATGTTTAACAAACTTTTCAACACAAGTAGCCAGTAGTAATATCCCTATTAGACAAAATAATTTAATTATCCAATTAGTTTTAAATTTAGCTGAAAAATTAAATCAAATTGAAGAACAAATAACAGAAGTTAATCATAACACATCTTTATAACTTCCACCATCTTTGTTACAAAAGCTAGAAAATTTAATTTGAAGTACAAATAATCATATTAGGAGATCTAAGATAAACCCTTTTGATAACAAAAAATAAAACTCTTTAGATGAAAAAGAAAAGAAATAGTTAGAGCTAAAGATATTTATCTAAATGTAGAAGAAGCACATGAGTTTATTAGAAGATGATTTGAGAGAACACAATAAAATAAATATAATTTGTATCAGCTATGTTTATTTGAAAATAGAAGTAGGATTGTAAGTAGCATCAATCAACATGAAGTTAGTTGTATTGATAAAGAAGTTACACTTAATTTACTTAGTAAAGAAGCAGTTCATCAATTGAGAAAATCACACTTTAACCAAATTCATATATGAACAATTTCAATAGGAATAGTAAGATTAACTAGAGCACAAGTAGGCACAAAAATTTTAGTATACATATATGATGATAGATAAGATAATTACCAACAAGTTGCAATAACAATAGTTGAAGTGGACTTAAGTTCAAATTTAGCAGTAATAGATTGTATTCCTAATTATGTTATGACAATTAACGAATTTAGTAAATTTATTAAAGTAAGCATAAGAACAAAAAATTATAATATGAAAGGAGAATATAAGTATTTATGTATTAGTTTAATGTATATTGGAAAAATGTCTACTAAATATACTCATAAGCTTAATTTAGAATTTCAAAATTTAGTTTAAACATTTGGTAGTAAGTATGTAAATATGATAGAAGCAAAACCTGTAGATAATAGTTTTTTTAGAAGAAATTCAGTCGACATTACCTAATTTACAAGTAGCAAGAAATAGACAATCATATAGTTTACTAACTAAGTGTTTTAGATGCAAATTCGTGGGATTTTATCACCCTTAACTTGGAGACTTGTTCCTCGCTGTTTTTAAGTGTTTTTGAGCAGTTTTGGTGTGTTTTGGTGTGCTTGAAGTAAAAATCAGAAAATCACATAAAAATTTGAAAAATTTGTTTTAAAAACCCAAAAAGAGTTGTTTTTGTGTGTTTGTTTGTGTCTTAGGGTACCTTCCAACACAATGATGAGGATTTGGTTTTTAATTGCATGACTGTTAAAGAGAGTGATTAACATGGATGAAAGTTTGATTTACTCTTTGTTTATGCTTGGTTGTGGTTATAACTTATGAATTCACATGCAATCATAAAGGAAAAATCAGTTTTTGTAACATGCTTGAAGGAAGGAACTCAAACAAACGCTACAACCTTGTGAGACTTGAGCCTAAACGTTTTATTGGAGAGTTAAAATCTGGGCATTTTTTTTGTTCTCTAAGTCGTTGCATGATCTCATTATTCCTTGCTTGGTTGCTACTTAGAAGGCGTTTCATCATTTAGTTCCAAATGCTAGAACTCATGCCCATTTCATTCAAAGCATGTTATTGATTTGCATAACACATTTTCAAGATAAAGTTGTGTAGTTACCACCACCTTAGCCAAACTGCCGTATATCCCATATCATTTTATGTTTAAGTTTAACCCCGTTGAGCCTTGTTTAGCCTATGTTGTTGTTAACCCACATTATCCTCACCTAGCCTAGTTTAGGACCATCCATACCCTTGTTCTTAAAGCATAGTAATGCATGATTCGAATTGAATTCCTTTTGATCTATGTTGGCAGAAACCAAGTGTGGGGGAATTGTGTGCCATAGGCACGACAAAGAAAAGAAAAGTATGGAAAAAGAGTTGAAAAGTTGAGAAAAAGAGTTCCAAAGTATTGTTTGTTGAAGTGAGGGTCCAAAACAATGAATTCGGCCCTAAGGAGTTGTTCAAGTCTCGCCCTTGTGTGTTAAAGTTAACTTCTGCACTCTAAGTGAATTCTAAGTCTCAATTTCATTGCTTTGCTTACTATCGCTTGTAGAACGTTTGTTTTCCCTATCCTTTCTTTGTTAACCAATACCCCAAGCCCCGTTACAACCCTTAACTTCTATCTTGAGTGTTGTGTATTTCAATTTGTGGAGTTTGAATTTGGTATGAGCATATGGTGTTATTGGTTCTCGCATCTAAGTAGTAGCATTCCATTCATGAGATCATATCTAAACATGCTTCTTAACTCTAGAAATTGCATTCTTTGTGAAATATATATGTGAGCATTCGTTTTCATATCTACATCAATCTTCTCACATATGACTAGTGTAGGGTGTGGAGTTAGAAAATCTGAGTGAAAATAGAGTGTATATCTTGTAAGGAATTGAAGGAATTCTCTAAGGCATGTTACTTCATTCAAAGCATTGTTTTAATTGATTACTTGTGAATTTGTAAGTTGTGGCTTAAATTAAGTATGTGCTTGTGTAAAGATGACTCAAATTTGTGGGGATAACGATCTTTAACATGTCATGTTCATTGGAAATCCCTGAGGCAAATGTTGGAAGGATTAGAGTGTGTTTATTGACTTTGTTTCGTTTTGTTTATTTTGTTTTGCTCGAGGACTAGCAAAAGCTAAGTGTGGGGGAATTTGATAGGATCATATTTATGCTACTTAGTTATGTTGTTTTCTTGCATTTTCGTAGTTAGTTATAACTTATTATAGTGTTTAAGGTCATTTTCGTGCAATTTCAGGTTCATATGGCAAAGTATGCATTTTGAGCCAATTTGGAGCATTTTGGAGCATTTTTGGGCCAAGATTGGATGGTGCAAACATGGAGACATGAGGATGGACGAATTTGATGATTCAAAGGGCTAGAAAACTGCATGTGTGTGTGCAAAGTGTTGGCCTACAACTTCAAACATCATGGCTGCCATGTAATGGCAGAAAATGTGTTTTTTACTAGCTAAATGGATGAAGAACATGCATTGCAAGTATAAACACCACATGGGCAGCAAGAAGGAAAGAAAACAGCAACACACACACCACATGGGCAGCAAGGAATCAGAAATTAAAGCATGGGCAGCAAGGAATCAGCATGGGCAGTGAATAGACAACAAGGAATGGCAGAAATTGGACCACCATGAAGTGGATTTCTGCAAGGATGGCAGATTGTCCATTACTTAATGTTTGCTTGACATTTTCAGCCACTATATAACCCCCCTTGGTTAGGAGTTCAGAAAACCACACCTCCCACACACATTCCATTCATCCCATCCAGCCATACACCCTCCACAATTCATAAATTCGTCAAACACATCCATCACACTTTGCAGCAGCCTTCCTTCACCTTTCACCATATTTTCTGACCCAAAATCATCCCTAGCCGTACCCCCATCAACCCTAAACCTTCCCATACCATTCCACATCCATTCTACACCACAAATAACCCCAAAAACCTGTTCTAAAGTTCTCTGCCGCAGCAAGGAGGAAGGAGAATTCGTTGATGAGCTTGCTGCCAAGTTGGAGCGTTCTAGGTGTTTTCTTCCTTTGGATTTTAATTTCTAAATTTATGTATCTTTGCTTGTGAGTATGAGGAACTAAACCCCCTTAGTTGGGGGGTGATTCGAAACCATGAATATGCTTGCAATATGATTTGATTACGTTCAGTTGTTATTTCATAAGTTGTGGTTTCAATTCGTTCATCTACTTGATTGATAACTTATTTGTGTATGTTGATTGAGAGTGCACGCTTAGTTTTCATGCATGAATATGATGCTAGATTATGAGGGAGTTTCACCTAATAGTTACAATCTTATAATCACAAGTAGTGAAGGTCGCTTATAAACGATCGCGTTGAATGAATTCTTGGCATTAGTTTCATGCTCATCATAGTAACGAATGCCTCGTCAACACTTATAGTTCTCATTGTGCTTCATGATTCTTGATTGTATCCTTATTGTGCTCATCACGTAAGGAACCTTTGAGGAATGCTTTGAATTGTTGTATGCGCTTTCCCATCCAATTCATTAACTTAAGGAGAACTTGAAGGTTAATTTAAGCGTATCTAATTAACTTGGGGTGTTGAGTTTCATAATTTATTGGAAGAACAACTGAAAATCGTTTTGTTTGCAAGTGTGTCATGTGTGGAGAAGAACCTCCTAACTAGCCTTTTATCCATCCTTTTCATCCAAAAACGTTTTACAATCTGTTTTGTTTTAAAGTTTCTGTTTTGTTTTCAATTTTCGTCCAAAACCAAATCCCCCTTTATTTTGAAGTCTTAGATTAGTTAGAAAGTGTTTTGATTTGTGTTTTTAAGTGTTTTGATTCAAGTTTTCACTCAAATTCGTCAGATTTTGTGTTTGTGCTCAAAACTGCCCAGAAAGTGGTTTTTAGGCAGTTTTGAGTCTTCTAGTTGCTGTTTTGAGTTTTAGGTTTATTTTAGTTTATTTGTTAGTTTTATTTTGAGTTATTATATTTAAGTGTTTTGAGTCTAGTTTAATATTTTAAATTTTGTTTTTACGTTTTTAATTTAATTTTACTTTGATTAGCATCCCTAGTTAATCCCCGGCCTAGAACGATCCCTACTTACATCATTACTACAATTGTCACAAATAGGGTTTAAATTTGTGCGTTAGTTATTTTCGCATCAAATTTTTGGCGCCGTTGCCGGGGATTAGCAAATTTGCTAATCCTTTGTTTATGTTTTTGTTTGTGTTTTATTTTATTTTATTTTATTTGTGTTTATTTTATGTTATTTTATTTTTGGTTTGTTATGTCTTTTACTTTTGATATTTGATTTAGTTTTCTTTCTTTGATTTAAGTTACAAATGGAGCAAGACCTGGATTCTACTAGCATTCAAGATCTATTGGCACAGCTCACTGCTCAATTAACTCATAATGCCGAACGGACCACAATGCCAAGTGTCCCTACACTTGATGTGCCCTATGGACAACGATATCAAGGTCCTCAATTTTCTGCAAATGAAGATGTTTGGGGATATCAGGGCCATAACCAATCAAGGGGCAACATGTTTTCCAACGCTTACAATTCGGATTGGAGAGACTACTCAGATTATATGTGGGATGAACCTCAACACTTTCAACAAAGTGGATATTGGCAGCAAGACGCGTTCTATTCAAGATCTATGCAGCCACCACAGCATCCCCCACAACAATTCCAATCGAATCAAAGTATGCCCGTGGATTATAATCAAATGCTTGAAGAATTAATTTCTTCAGTACAAGGTTCACAAAAAGAAGAACAATTGCCGCCATCGGAAGAGTTCTATCAGTGGCCATATGAACCGTCACATCCACCACAACAATCTCCCCAATCAAATTCAGGTACGTCTTCGGATAATGACATGTTGAATAAGTTACTAACCTCTTTGACCCAGGACGTAGAAAATCGAAACATGGAGATGCAAATTAAAGCCAACAAGGTGGATGCATTGGAGGAGCAAATTGGGCAGATTATGGAATTCATGGCACAGATTCGAGATCAAAGTGAACTCTCCAACTTAAACATTGCAAATTCAAGGGGAGAAATGGAAATCGATGAAGCCATCACTTTGGGAAGTGATATGGAGGATGAAGTTGTTCCAGAACCATCCAAACATAGCCCGGACATGGATGAATTGCCGATTCAAGAAGAAGATGAGGATGACAACTTGGGCAGTTTAGAAGAATTCTTATCGCAAACCCCTCAAGTCTTTATGCCGTCCAACTCAGGTGAGGAGGTTCTAAGTTCAATTCATTCTAACATCGTTCCACCAAATGTCCTTTTTCCTTGCAGGTTTTTAAATCCCAAGGAAGAAGTGAATGAAAAATACGTTGTGGAAGATATTCCAGAAAAGGAGGTGGCCGGAGAATTTCAAGAATACATCCAAGAGGCTGTGCATGAGACAATCAAGCCTAAAGCAGTTGAGTTTGATGACACGGGACAAGCCACAACCATCATAGTAAACCTGGCTAAGTTCAAAGTCCCGGAAATGTTCAAAAATGTGGTGTTTGTGATTGAGTTTGAATGTGACTGTAAGCCATCTTCTCCATTTTTTATTTTAATTTATACTAACTTGTTTTTAATTTTGATGATTCAGGCACCGTCATTAGAACTTAGACCGTTGTCGGATCATTTCAAGTACCACCGTCCGTTCAATGATAAGCCCATGCATTTGAATAATGAAGGGAGGCCTAGGAATCACCCACAATCAGATTTGCATTCCTAATCCCTTCTCGTTACTGAATTTATTTTACTTTGTTTAGTTCTTTCATTGTTTGTTTGCTCTTGTGTGAATTTATTTTACGTTGATTTTTTTTATTTTACGTTGATTTTATTTTGTTGTGTTTATTTAGTAGTGATTTTTGTTTAGGAGATTAAACTTAGTTTTTTTTTACTTTGATTTACTTATTTTTACATTTATATAAAAAAAAAATAAAAAAAAAAAAAAAACTTAAAAACATAAACATTCATATAAATAAAAAAAATAAAAAATAAAAAAAAAAAAAAATATATAAAAAAAAAAAAAAAACTTAAATGCATAAATTTTTTACAATAACTTGTAATTTAATTTCGTTCATTGGTCATTGGTTGGTGGTGCCTCGGAGGTCGACGGAGCCCCTGAAAGACGAAGCGCCAGAGCTGGATCAATCAGAGCCTCAATACTTGGTGCTGCTCCCGAGGACGAAGGCAACACAAACCTCGGGAGTAACGCCATAAACCGTTGATGATCACTCTGAATCCGCACTTCGGACTCCTGCATCTGATCCAGCTTCCTCTTCATGCTGGTTGAGTAATTGGTTGCAAGCATGTGCAAATCCCTGTTCTCATGCCTAAGCACTCTGACCTCCTGCCGAAGACTAGCCACTTCAGCCATCAACGACTCCACCTGACGGGTTCGTGCAAGAAGGCGCTGACCCATGTTTGATACTGAGCCTGCGCATCGGACGCTGTAGGCCATAGAGTCCTGAACAGCCAGTTCGTCGGACCGCCTAGAAAGTATCCTAGTGTCTCTAGGAGTGAGCAGATTTCTGGCCACCACCGATGCGGTTGTTTCGTTCATCATCATGGAATCCCCAACTGTAAGAGGACCATTTGGGGATATGAAGGATGGCTGCCAAATGTTGGTTGGAGAAGATATATCACTATCTTCCCCAACATTCAAGTTAAGGCGACGGTCAGAAGGGCAAGACATTTTCTGAAGGTGTTGAGAATGAAGAATTGGACTGATCTAGATTAAAAGAAAATGCAAGAGTGAGTGTTTACAGTGGGAACGTTTACCAGATGAAGTGTTTACAAGGGGAGCTCAAGTGTGTTGTGGAGCAAAAATGAGCGTTCTTATAAGAAGAAGAAATCGTTGAGGCATCACTCAGCAGTCGAAGAGACGCCCTCTCGCAAATCGAAGAGCCGGGCTCCTTTCTCAAAAGTCGGGATTGCTCAGAAACCACGAGCCGCCCCCTGATTTGTCCAATTTTGTCGTCACTCGTCACGCGCTGTCAGCTTTGCGCAAATTACGGGCTGCTTTTTCAGAAAGCGCGTGACCTGTACTGTTCATCCATCCACCGGCTGCCGACAGGGTAAAGGAATAGTTTCGGTTGTGAAGAAAAATTCTATAAACGTCTACCTTCGCATCCATTGCAAAGGCAAACTTTCTCAACACTTCTTCATCTCCGAAATTTTTCATCTCCGAAAATGCCTTTCCATCAAACCCTCTCGAGTTTCTCTGTGTTTCTCATTCCTTGGGATACCTTTCCAAATAAATCATCTAGAGCTAGAGTATTTCATATCATGAAGGTTGAAAGCAAGAGTATCTCATATCACGCTTTCTTCCTGTCCTTGTCCTTGTCTTTGTGGCAAGGAGAAAGCGGGCAATCAGCCAGCACTCGGTGTCAATCTTCCAATCTAAGAACCGACTGCCTGGAAATCCTTCCTGATTGCTTACCTAGCATTGCTCTCGAGTACTCTTCTTCAACCGCTGATGTACTTCCGAAGAAGTCGCCACATCTGACTGGAGAACAGACATGGCAAGTGAAAATGATACTTGAAGCATGTGGAGACAAGGTGCTGCTTCATCTTCAAGATCAAGTCTCATTTTCCTTGCTAAGAAGTTCCCCAGCCCAGTTCAAGCATACACCTGTGGAACGATACTTCTTCAAAAGCAAAAGTATCCCATATCATCAGAGTCAGAGGCAAAGATTTCTCATGGCACGCTTTTCCTTTACCCTTGCTCTTGGCTACGGGGCAAGGTGAAAGAAAGGCAATCGGTCGGCACTTGGACAGATTGAACAAAGAAGCAGACCAACACCTATTCCTCGTGCCTACCTGCCATGCAGAAGAACAAAAAGAGAAGAATGTAGCCTGCAGACTCAATCAACCCGGCAGAAGGAGTCTGAGTTGAAACCAAGAGCTCGAGAAGCTTCAACAACACCACCAATCAAGTCTCATTTTCCTTGCTAAGAAGTTCCGAGGCCAGTTCAAGTTCAAAGCTGTGGAAAGTCACCAAACAGGACCAATGTTCTTTTATTAGTTTTATTCATTATCTTTTATTTTCATTTTCAATTTTTCGTTTGTTTTCTTTTATATTTTCTTGCGTGCGTAACTGATTTATTTCTTTTCTTTGCAGGAACTTTTGGTTATTTCCACCCTTGAAGTTGATTGCAGAATTTTAGCTTGGGGGGTCATCGCTTGATTTTTTCTGCAAATTAGGGAAGTTTTCAGTCCTATTGCTTTATTTTATTTCGTTATATTTATCTACTTTATTTTTATTTGCATTTTTATTACATTTTCTGACATTGGGGACAATGTCTAGTTTAAGTGTGGGGGTAAAGAGTATAAAAATGACCAAATTGAAAATTTTTGTACCTTCGACTTTGAACTGGTTTCATTTGTTTCCATGTTATTGCTTTGTTTTCTTGTTATTGCTTTGTTTTCTTAATTAGTTTTGTTTTATTTAAAAAAAATAAAAAAAAATAAAAAAAAAATCGGAAAATTTAAAAAAAAATCCAAAAATATTTCCTTGTTTTCTTTATTGTTTTGAATTAGTTTTTTTTTTTTTTTTTTTTTTTTTTTTTTTTTTTTTTTTTTTTTTTTTTTTTTTTTTTTTTTTTTGTTAGTTTCCCGACCCAATGATATAATTGGATAAGTTTGAACCATGATCATCAAGAACTTAGTTAACATGTGTTGTGTGAAATTCCTTATTCTCGTGTTAGTTTGTACATATTTGATCATCTTTGAAAAACCAAATGCACATAGCCTTGTTGATGTGAAACTAAAGCATGATTTAAAGCTCCATATGTGAATTTAGTGACCATATACATCCTATGTGAGTTTTTGAGCCTATTGAAAGTGTGTGCATTTTTCATACACTCCTATTTTTTTCATGTGTGATGAACTTATGTGAGATACTTCTCTAGAACTTGCATAACGATCTTTCGAAATTTTTGTCATTGATTGCATGAACTTGAAAATGATAGAGGCATTAGGTTTACCACCATGGCCCAAATAACCTTGTTTCCCAAAGAAAAATAATATCATTAGATTGCCATTTTGAGCCGTATTTGTGAGCCTTTTATTTCTTATCACCAGATATGTCTACCCTTATGCCTGAAATAAATATTTTTCCTTACCCTTTCCAAGCGAGCAATGCGAGATTGTCTTATGAGAAATGTTTGTGAAGTACTTTGGAGGGTGTTTGGCAAAAGAATAAGTGTGGGGGTTTTTCATATTTGTTTCTGTTTGAAAAAAAAAAAAAAAAAAAAAAAAAAAAAAGAAATAAAATAAGAAAAGAAGAGCAGAGAGAACAGAAACAGAAGGCGCGCGGGAGAGGACAGCAAGCAGCACGCAGGAGCACATGGTGCGTGAAGAACCAGGAGACACGGGGGCTCGGGATTTTTGAGAAACCAGCTGCACTTGGCAGCTGGCAGCGAGGACGTGGGGGAGAAAGCACAAGGAAATAACGCTGCCTAAGGCAGCTGGCGAGAAACCTTGAAGGCAACACGGAACAGCGCAGAGGCTTGCGCGGGGGAGCTGGTAGGAAGCTGCCATTGGCAGCAAGAGGCTGACAGCGCAGGGAGAGCAGCTGCACAGAAAAACAGGAAGGAGAGCGACAGAACGATTGGCAGCGTGAAGGTTGCGAGAAGCTGCGCAGCGTAGAAGGCTGCTTGAGGGCCTTGCGGTGGAAGTCAGCAGCGTGACTTGGCAGCGAGCAGGAGGAAGGCCTCGGTGCTGGAAGAAGGACTGGCGCTGCCAGTTGCAGCGAGTGAGCAGTCAGCACGAAGGAGGCCAGGCGCGGGGGGCTGTGCAGGTTTGGAGAGACGGCTGCCTTGCGTTGGCAGCTGGAAGCAGAGCAAGTTGTCGAACGAAGCTGGGCAGCGTGAGGAGAACAGCGCAGCGTGAAGGTTGCGAGAAGCTGCGCAAAGAAGCTGTGCAGTCAGCACGAGTGCAGTCAGCACGGGAGCAGAAGCACAGTGGACAGCAAGCTGTCAATTTCAATTCGGTTTAATTTTCCTAAACTCACGTTTTATTTTCTGTTTTAATTTTAATAATGTGTAACTAATTTTATTTTGGCTAGAGTTTAATTCAAAACCATGGATATATTTGTAATTTGAATTGATTATCTTCAGTTGTGATTTCTGAGTTGTGATTTAATTTGCTTAACTGCTTGATTGATAACTTATTTTTGTATGTCGATTAAGGATGCATACTTAATTTACATGCATGAATTTGATGCTAGAATATAAGTAAATTTCACCTAATCGTTATGAACTTATATTCACAAGTAGTGAAGGTCGCTTATAAACGACCGCGTTAGGTAAATTCTTGGCATAAGTTTCATGCAATTCATAGTAACAAGTGCCTCGTCAATGCTTATGATTTTCATAAAACTTAATGATTCTTGCTTGTATCTCTATTATGCAATTCATGTAGGGAACTTGTAGGGAATGTTTTGGGTTGTCGTATGCAATCATCCAACCTAATAAAAGTAGGAAAATCTGAAGGTTAATTTAAGCGGACCTAATTAACTTGGGGCGTTGAGAATTTACAATTTATTGAAAGAACAACTGAAATTCAATTTAGGTTGCATATGTGGCATGTGTGGAGAATAATCCTCTAGCCAGTCCGTCATTTATCATTTTACCTTAATTTTATGTTTTTGTCAATTTTGTAATTTATTTAAGTTTAATTTACTTTTCATCAAAATCAATCCCCCATTTTATTTTAAAGTGTTAGATTTATTAGAAATCATTTTAGTTTGTGTTTTCTTAAATCTTGAGTTGTTTTGAGTCTTTTGATTTATTTTAGTTTATTTGTTAGTTTTATTTTGAGTTATTATATTTAAGTGTTTTGAGTCTAGTTTAATATTTTAAATTTTGTTTTTACGTTTTTAATTTAATTTTACTTTGATTAGCATCCCTAGTTAATCCCCGGCCTAGAACGATCCCTACTTACATCATTACTACAATTGTCACAAATAGGGTTTAAATTTGTGCGTTAGTTATTTTCGCATCAAATTTTTTCAAAATTTGGTGCGTAAATTTAACTAGCACACAAATTAAACCCTCTTTTGTCAAATTGTAGTAAAGATGTAAGTAGGGATCGTTCTAGACCGGGGATTAGGAGGGATTGCTAAACACTTGGAAACTGACTTAAAAACTCAAAAACTAAGTTTTAAAACACTAAACTAGACTCAAAGAATGCAAAACTAAAGTTTAAAACACTAAAACAAACCTAAAACTCAAAACAGCAACTAGAAGACTCAAAACTGCCTAAAAACCACTTTCTGGGCAGTTTTGAGCACAAACACAAAATCTGACGAATTTGAGTGAAAACTTGAATCAAAACACTTAAAAACACAAATCAAAACACTTTCTAACTAATCTAAGACTTCAAAATAAAGGGGGATTTGGTTTTGGACGAAAATTGAAAACAAAACAGAAACTTTAAAACAAAACAGATTGTAAAACGTTTTTGGATGAAAAGGATGGATAAAAGGCTAGTTAGGAGGTTCTTCTCCACACATGACACACTTGCAAACAAAACGATTTTCAGTTGTTCTTCCAATAAATTATGAAACTCAACACCCCAAGTTAATTAGATACGCTTAAATTAACCTTCAAGTTCTCCTTAAGTTAATGAATTGGATGGGAAAGCGCATACAACAATTCAAAGCATTCCTCAAAGGTTCCTTACGTGATGAGCACAATAAGGATACAATCAAGAATCATGAAGCACAATGAGAACTATAAGTGTTGACGAGGCATTCGTTACTATGATGAGCATGAAACTAATGCCAAGAATTCATTCAACGCGATCGTTTATAAGCGACCTTCACTACTTGTGATTATAAGATTGTAACTATTAGGTGAAACTCCCTCATAATCTAGCATCATATTCATGCATGAAAACTAAGCGTGCACTCTCAATCAACATACACAAATAAGTTATCAATCAAGTAGATGAACGAATTGAAACCACAACTTATGAAATAACAACTGAACGTAATCAAATCATATTGCAAGCATATTCATGGTTTCGAATCACCCCCCAACTAAGGGGGTTTAGTTCCTCATACTCACAAGCAAAGATACATAAATTTAGAAATTAAAATCCAAAGGAAGAAAACACCTAGAACGCTCCAACTTGGCAGCAAGCTCATCAACGAATTCTCCTTCCTCCTTGCTGCGGCAGAGAACTTTAGAACAGGTTTTTGGGGTTATTTGTGGTGTAGAATGGATGTGGAATGGTATGGGAAGGTTTAGGGTT
Source organism: Malus fusca (assembly GCA_035220775.1). Classification (NCBI taxonomy): domain Eukaryota; kingdom Viridiplantae; phylum Streptophyta; class Magnoliopsida; order Rosales; family Rosaceae; genus Malus; species Malus fusca. Next base: position 14,502,560 of record CM069066.1, on the reverse strand, counting down.
GATGGGGGTACGGCTAGGGATGATTTTGGGTCAGAAAATATGGTGAAAGGTGAAGGAAGGCTGCTGCAAAGTGTGATGGATGTGTTTGACGAATTTATGAATTGTGGAGGGTGTATGGCTGGATGGGATGAATGGAATGTGTGTGGGAGGTGTGGTTTTCTGAACTCCTAACCAAGGGGGGTTATATAGTGGCTGAAAATGTCAAGCAAACATTAAGTAATGGACAATCTGCCATCCTTGCAGAAATCCACTTCATGGTGGTCCAATTTCTGCCATTCCTTGTTGTCTATTCACTGCCCATGCTGATTCCTTGCTGCCCATGCTTTAATTTCTGATTCCTTGCTGCCCATGTGGTGTGTGTGTTGCTGTTTTCTTTCCTTCTTGCTGCCCATGTGGTGTTTATACTTGCAATGCATGTTCTTCATCCATTTAGCTAGTAAAAAACACATTTTCTGCCATTACATGGCAGCCATGATGTTTGAAGTTGTAGGCCAACACTTTGCACACACACATGCAGTTTTCTAGCCCTTTGAATCATCAAATTCGTCCATCCTCATGTCTCCATGTTTGCACCATCCAATCTTGGCCCAAAAATGCTCCAAAATGCTCCAAATTGGCTCAAAATGCATACTTTGCCATATGAACCTGAAATTGCACGAAAATGACCTTAAACACTATAATAAGTTATAACTAACTACGAAAATGCAAGAAAACAACATAACTAAGTAGCATAAATATGATCCTATCAAATTCCCCCACACTTAGCTTTTGCTAGTCCTCGAGCAAAACAAAATAAACAAAACGAAACAAAGTCAATAAACACACTCTAATCCTTCCAACATTTGCCTCAGGGATTTCCAATGAACATGACATGTTAAAGATCGTTATCCCCACAAATTTGAGTCATCTTTACACAAGCACATACTTAATTTAAGCCACAACTTACAAATTCACAAGTAATCAATTAAAACAATGCTTTGAATGAAGTAACATGCCTTAGAGAATTCCTTCAATTCCTTACAAGATATACACTCTATTTTCACTCAGATTTTCTAACTCCACACCCTACACTAGTCATATGTGAGAAGATTGATGTAGATATGAAAACGAATGCTCACATATATATTTCACAAAGAATGCAATTTCTAGAGTTAAGAAGCATGTTTAGATATGATCTCATGAATGGAATGCTACTACTTAGATGCGAGAACCAATAACACCATATGCTCATACCAAATTCAAACTCCACAAATTGAAATACACAACACTCAAGATAGAAGTTAAGGGTTGTAACGGGGCTTGGGGTATTGGTTAACAAAGAAAGGATAGGGAAAACAAACGTTCTACAAGCGATAGTAAGCAAAGCAATGAAATTGAGACTTAGAATTCACTTAGAGTGCAGAAGTTAACTTTAACACACAAGGGCGAGACTTGAACAACTCCTTAGGGCCGAATTCATTGTTTTGGACCCTCACTTCAACAAACAATACTTTGGAACTCTTTTTCTCAACTTTTCAACTCTTTTTCCATACTTTTCTTTTCTTTGTCGTGCCTATGGCACACAATTCCCCCACACTTGGTTTCTGCCAACATAGATCAAAAGGAATTCAATTCGAATCATGCATTACTATGCTTTAAGAACAAGGGTATGGATGGTCCTAAACTAGGCTAGGTGAGGATAATGTGGGTTAACAACAACATAGGCTAAACAAGGCTCAACGGGGTTAAACTTAAACATAAAATGATATGGGATATACGGCAGTTTGGCTAAGGTGGTGGTAACTACACAACTTTATCTTGAAAATGTGTTATGCAAATCAATAACATGCTTTGAATGAAATGGGCATGAGTTCTAGCATTTGGAACTAAATGATGAAACGCCTTCTAAGTAGCAACCAAGCAAGGAATAATGAGATCATGCAACGACTTAGAGAACAAAAAAAATGCCCAGATTTTAACTCTCCAATAAAACGTTTAGGCTCAAGTCTCACAAGGTTGTAGCGTTTGTTTGAGTTCCTTCCTTCAAGCATGTTACAAAAACTGATTTTTCCTTTATGATTGCATGTGAATTCATAAGTTATAACCACAACCAAGCATAAACAAAGAGTAAATCAAACTTTCATCCATGTTAATCACTCTCTTTAACAGTCATGCAATTAAAAACCAAATCCTCATCATTGTGTTGGAAGGTACCCTAAGACACAAACAAACACACAAAAACAACTCTTTTTGGGTTTTTAAAACAAATTTTTCAAATTTTTATGTGATTTTCTGATTTTTACTTCAAGCACACCAAAACACACCAAAACTGCTCAAAAACACTTAAAAACAGCGAGGAACAAGTCTCCAAGTTAAGGGTGATAAAATCCCACGAATTTGCATCTAAAACACTTAGTTACCCCCCCACACTTAAATCAAACATTGTCCTCAATGTTTCAAGCATAAAACCACACTAAACAAAAAGAAACACACAAACAGCAAGTAAATAACAAACTGGGCAGATTAGAAACAAGCAACAAAGTGAAGGGTTTTAGAAACGCAAATCTGGAATTGGAGTGATTCCTAGGGCTTCCTTTGTTGAATTGCATGGGTTGCCTCCCAAGTAGCGCTTTCTTTAACGTCGTGAAGCCGGACGAAGAACACAATCATGCCTCATTGGAGCCCACGGCATGGAGTGGGATCTCCTCCACAACCTGCCCCACAAAGTTCTTGTACATTGCATCCTTGAACGGAAATGGATAGTGATGTTTGTTGATGGATGCGTTGTGTTGCCTAAGGTTCATGTTTATGCGCCCACCATTGGGGATTTGCTTGGGTACCTGCACCAAAGAAGGGAACCACCTATCAACTTTAATGGGAATTGGATTTGGATTAGGTGGCTTACCTATGTGTTGTGATGAAGTGGCAGCAATGTGAACATTCTTCCCCATGGTTCTTTCAGCCAATGTGAGCACTTTGAGGGCAGTGGCCGTATGGTCCTTGTTCTCCACTCCAATTCCCTCGTCTTGCATGGTTCTTGATGCATCCTTTGTGCTTGGTGCTAAACGGTCCGGTCCTATCTTTTCAATTTTACCAATGGCACAACAAGAATGAACAACATTAGGAGTCTCAATGGATTCAGAAATTTTAAAACTAATCATGTCACCACCAAATGCCATAGTTACTAATCCTTTGGCCACATCGATCTTTGTTTGAGCCGTTTTCATGAATGGCCTTCCAAGGAGGATGGGCAATGAAGGGGCATGGTCTGATTCATCCATTTCGAGGACATAGAAATCCGCCGGAAAGACTAAATGATCAACCTGCACTAAAACGTCTTCCAAAACTCCCTTTGGATAAGCGTTAGATCTATCGGCTAATTGTATGATTACCCCATCATGTTTAAGTGCTCCTAGATTCATAGATGCATAAACAGAATATGGCATGACATTAATTGATGCACCTAAATCTAGCATGGCAGATTTGAAACGGGTATTACCAATGACACACGGAATTGTAAAACTCCCCGGATCTTTGCATTTGGGGGGTAGTTTTCTTTGCAACATTGCGGAGACATTCTCGCTTACATGTACCACTTCTTTCTCCCGGACACGTTTCTTTGTTGTACAAAGCTTCTTTAAACACTTGGCATACTTCGGGATTTGCTTTATGGCATCAATGAGGGGAATGTTGACATGCACCTTTCTAAATGTCTCTAGAACATCTTTTTCCTCCTCTTCGATCTTGGATTGCAAAAATCTGCTAGGAAAGGGTACATTGGGTGGAATAACATTAGTAGGAAACGAATTGGACACATTCTTACCTTTGTTGGACAAATTGGGCAGATTTGGGGTACTAGAAGCTTGCGGCAAAGGTGGAACCACCTTTGCCGTGGGCAAGCTTGCTTCTTCCTCTTCAATTTGCAAGTTTTCATCCTCTTTGACACCTGATTTTGATGGTGTAGGACCTGTCCCAACTTCTTTTCCACTTCTCAACAATATGGCTTTTGCACTTTCGAACCCGCCCATTGGATTTGGAATGGTGGAGCTAGGGAGTTGTCCGGGATCTCGAAACTTACCTACAAACTCGGCAATCTGCCCAATTTGTTTCTCAAGTTGATCCACCCTTTTGTCTTGGTTTTGCATAGCTTGGGTGTGATCGTCTTGCCCCTGAGATAATTTGGTTAGTATCTTAAGAAGTGCATCATTATCTAGAGGCGTACCTAAAGCATTTGGGGCAGATTGTTGTGGAGCATGTGGGGGTGCATATGGCTTGGTGAAGAACCCCGGGGGTTGTTGCCTAAAGCCTCCTTGTTGTTGAGGTGGTTGGGGCTCCCTCCACTTGAAATTTGGGTGGTCTCTCCAACCGGGATTGTAAGTACTTGAATAAGGATCATTCCTTGGTTGGTTTTGGCCTTGAAACCCAATTGCATTGGCGCTTTCCCATCCACCATTTTCAATCAATTGTGGACACTTTTCAGAAGCATGTCCTTGGATAGAACATACGCCACATACAATTGGTCCTTGCATCTTCATGCCCTCGGCCATCTGAGACACAATGGAAGTAAGATTAGCTATATGTGAATGAATGTCGGATGTGGAACTTACCTCATGTACTTGTTGCCGTGGGGGTCCTCTTTGACCAACACCCTCGTATTGTTGAGCGTTCAATGCTCTATTAGCAATCAAGATCTTGGCAGCCATGGGTGTTTTGTCCACCAATGCTCCACCCGCCGAGGCATCGAGCATTTGACGTTCAAGTGGTAGGAGGCCCTCATAAAAGTATTGCAAAAGTAATTCCTCCTTCATCTGATGTTGTGGACAAGAAGCAACAAGTGATTTAAAACGTTCATAATATGTAGGAAAAGACTCACCTTCTTCTTGCTGGATTCCGCTTATCTTTTTGCGTAGGAGGATGATGCGAGAAGTTGGAAAGAACTTCTCCAAGAACGCTCTCTTCATACTCTCCCACGATGTGACAGTTCCGGGAGCCAATTCGTACAACCAATCCTTGGCTTTATCCACTAAAGAGAATGGAAAAGCCTTCATCTTCAAAATACTTCCGTCAACGTTAACGGGAGTCATACTTGAGCAAACAACTTCAAATTCTTTCAAATGTTTGTTAGGATCTTCCATGGACAAGCCATGGTATTTAGGAATATGATGAAGCAAACTTGACTTTAATTCAAATTCTTCGGTCTTACCTTGGGCAGCCGTGGGATATTGGATGCACAAGGGTGCGGCATTATCCAATCCCGAGGCGGAGAGCTCTTTGAGTGTACGGTTGTCCACGGCCATGTCTTGGGCTTCTTCACTCACTTGTGCCGTAGGTTCCTCCTCCTCTTCTGGAACGTTTTCTTCAAGGTCAGGTTCGGGATTGGGTGGGTTGTGTTCTTGCTGATTTCTAGCCCTTCTCAAAGTCCTCTCAAAATCGTCGTCAAAGTCCAAAATATGCTCACGAATAGGTTTGGAACTTCGAGTCATGCACTAGTACCTAAAAACAAAGAAACAAAACAAGATAGCAATCTGTGATAGAAAACAAACGAAAATAACAAATAAACAAAAAGAACGAGGGATTAGCAAAGTTGCTAATCCCCGGCAACGGCGCCAAAATTTGGTGCGTAAATTTAACTAGCACACAAATTAAACCCTCTTTTGTCAAATTGTAGTAAAGATGTAAGTAGGGATCGTTCTAGACCGGGGATTAGGAGGGATTGCTAAACACTTGGAAACTGACTTAAAAACTCAAAAACTAAGTTTTAAAACACTAAACTAGACTCAAAGAATGCAAAACTAAAGTTTAAAACACTAAAACAAACCTAAAACTCAAAACAGCAACTAGAAGACTCAAAACTGCCTAAAAACCACTTTCTGGGCAGTTTTGAGCACAAACACAAAATCTGACGAATTTGAGTGAAAACTTGAATCAAAACACTTAAAAACACAAATCAAAACACTTTCTAACTAATCTAAGACTTCAAAATAAAGGGGGATTTGGTTTTGGACGAAAATTGAAAACAAAACAGAAACTTTAAAACAAAACAGATTGTAAAACGTTTTTGGATGAAAAGGATGGATAAAAGGCTAGTTAGGAGGTTCTTCTCCACACATGACACACTTGCAAACAAAACGATTTTCAGTTGTTCTTCCAATAAATTATGAAACTCAACACCCCAAGTTAATTAGATACGCTTAAATTAACCTTCAAGTTCTCCTTAAGTTAATGAATTGGATGGGAAAGCGCATACAACAATTCAAAGCATTCCTCAAAGGTTCCTTACGTGATGAGCACAATAAGGATACAATCAAGAATCATGAAGCACAATGAGAACTATAAGTGTTGACGAGGCATTCGTTACTATGATGAGCATGAAACTAATGCCAAGAATTCATTCAACGCGATCGTTTATAAGCGACCTTCACTACTTGTGATTATAAGATTGTAACTATTAGGTGAAACTCCCTCATAATCTAGCATCATATTCATGCATGAAAACTAAGCGTGCACTCTCAATCAACATACACAAATAAGTTATCAATCAAGTAGATGAACGAATTGAAACCACAACTTATGAAATAACAACTGAACGTAATCAAATCATATTGCAAGCATATTCATGGTTTCGAATCACCCCCCAACTAAGGGGGTTTAGTTCCTCATACTCACAAGCAAAGATACATAAATTTAGAAATTAAAATCCAAAGGAAGAAAACACCTAGAACGCTCCAACTTGGCAGCAAGCTCATCAACGAATTCTCCTTCCTCCTTGCTGCGGCAGAGAACTTTAGAACAGGTTTTTGGGGTTATTTGTGGTGTAGAATGGATGTGGAATGGTATGGGAAGGTTTAGGGTTGATGGGGGTACGGCTAGGGATGATTTTGGGTCAGAAAATATGGTGAAAGGTGAAGGAAGGCTGCTGCAAAGTGTGATGGATGTGTTTGACGAATTTATGAATTGTGGAGGGTGTATGGCTGGATGGGATGAATGGAATGTGTGTGGGAGGTGTGGTTTTCTGAACTCCTAACCAAGGGGGGTTATATAGTGGCTGAAAATGTCAAGCAAACATTAAGTAATGGACAATCTGCCATCCTTGCAGAAATCCACTTCATGGTGGTCCAATTTCTGCCATTCCTTGTTGTCTATTCACTGCCCATGCTGATTCCTTGCTGCCCATGCTTTAATTTCTGATTCCTTGCTGCCCATGTGGTGTGTGTGTTGCTGTTTTCTTTCCTTCTTGCTGCCCATGTGGTGTTTATACTTGCAATGCATGTTCTTCATCCATTTAGCTAGTAAAAAACACATTTTCTGCCATTACATGGCAGCCATGATGTTTGAAGTTGTAGGCCAACACTTTGCACACACACATGCAGTTTTCTAGCCCTTTGAATCATCAAATTCGTCCATCCTCATGTCTCCATGTTTGCACCATCCAATCTTGGCCCAAAAATGCTCCAAAATGCTCCAAATTGGCTCAAAATGCATACTTTGCCATATGAACCTGAAATTGCACGAAAATGACCTTAAACACTATAATAAGTTATAACTAACTACGAAAATGCAAGAAAACAACATAACTAAGTAGCATAAATATGATCCTATCATTTACAAATATATGAAACTAGTACAGGTGAATCAACAATTAAATTAGTAATTACAAGGAATTATAAAATATAGAAAATGATGAGAGTGAAATTGAAAATGACAATATTCATATGACTTTTGATAATTTAGATATTAATTTTGTTGAGCAAAATTTTGATCATATTATATAGATAAGCTCATAGACTGATAATTTAATGAAGAACAATACTTAGAAAAATATAAGACATATGATATGATTTAGAACTACATAGAATTTCAGATGAAGAGTTGAAAAAATTAAGGCTTTTATTATTAGCATCCCACATAATGTTGAATACACCTCACATTAAAATTTAATACCAAATAACTTGTATACCCTAATATGCAATCCAATTTCAACCTCATGAGATTTAAAAAAAAAAATTAAATAAATTCTAGATACACTCCAAATCACTTTTAACATAAACATCCCAAGAGATGGTTGGATCAAACATTTATTTATTTATTTTTTTCAGTTGGATCAAACAATTTCGACCTCATGCTTGTATCCTTAGATGAGCAAAGAAAACCAAGTTTGCAGCGGCTATACCATGTCAGTTGGACAACTATGTTGTTCGCTGCATTTTCATTTGATGACATTTTCACTATCTCGAATCTCCAAAGCTTTCATCACCATACTGAAAACTGGTTTTATTTGTACACAGTATGTAGCTCTCCGAACGCGTGTCAAGCTGAAGAACTAATACACTTCGTTTAAGAGCTGCATGCCGAATTCAGTCATTCAACTGCCACCAGTATTCAAATTTCGAAGTCTCTTGTTCTAGACTCAAGCAAAGAAAACCTGGACACCTCTGCTGCTAAGAATATAATCACAAGAAGACTGCTGTTAGAAATGGACACCTCCATTGCTAAGAATCAGGGCTGGTCTATAGATTTTTGAGGCCAGGGGCGAAGCCAAAAAATGTGCCCTCACTAAAAAAATTATTTGTTTTTACACTTAAGACATTGATAAAATTATATTTAGAAAAACACTTCAAACTCAATAATTTAGAAACACGGAAAAACTAATTTATTTTGTATCCAGAGAAGGAAACCAAAAAACTTCATGCTTATAAGTAGATAGATTATGAGTTTTGTCTTCCATCTGAACTTTTAAAGTGTTTTTGTATAAATCATGAGGTGTTTTTTTCTTATTTACTAACCTTGTCAATATAAGACTAAAAAAAATAATGATATTTTCGAGTCTTTAGGGATATGTATAATTAATGAAAGGGCACCAAATTAAACCTTTGGATGACACGTCATATGATTTGCAAATTTGATCTAAAAATTTAGTCTACGCATTACCCTTTGTTGAAGATGAGACTTGAATTGGAACAAATGTTTAAAAATAGCAACTCACATAGTTACTAGCTAGTAATTAAAAATAAATTAACAACCAAACAAAAATTCGTAAAAATTGAAAAAAATAAACATGCACATAGCATTTCGAACTTAGGACCTCTCGCTAATTTTAAATACAAAAACCATTATTTCTAATTAAACTTCTAATCATTTAGCCAAATTTTATAAATTTATACTCTTATGAAAACGTATATAAATATGTCACACTAATAATTTTGGTGCCCTTAATTTTTTTGGGCCCTTGACGGTCGCCCTGCTCGCAATGGGCCTGGGTCGGCCCAGCTAAGAATATAATAACCGGCTAAGCTGTGCACCTTATACAACCCAAAAAAAAAAAAACTCATTTCGAGTATATGGATTTTCTTCCAATGATTCAAGAAGGCATCGATCCAATTTTCTACATACACCTCACATTCTTCTTTAACCTGATTTTATTGTTGTGATTACAGAAGTAAAATATAAAAATATGTACATGCACCTAAGATGTGAAGTGTGAGGTGTACGTAGAAAATGTGGGGTGTATATTAAGAGTGTAGGGTGTGAGGGTATAATGGGAAACTACGTGGGGTGCATTAAGATAAACTTTGAATAGAAAAGCAAATGTAGGGTGTATCCAACAATATATGAGGTGTTAATAAAACAAGCAAAAAATTAATTTTAAAAATAGAAGTAGAACATATTTTAGGATCAAAATAATACAATAATTTACTAGAAGTAAAAATAGAATGTAATCCACCAGAAGAAAGCAGTATATCAGGAGTAGAAAATAATCCAAGCTACACAGCTAGAACAGATCAACAATTCTTACGACAAACAAATGAACAATATAATGAGCAAGCATGAGTAGATTATATAGATGAAAAAAATGATGAGATCACCTAGAAAAAATAGGATACCAAACTTGAGAGGGTTATAACAAATTAATATAGCAGGTAATATGTTAAACTTAGATAATGTAGATCCACACAATTGAGAGAAAACAATTGAAAGATGGAAAAAAGGTTGTGTACATGCAACATTAATGTTATATTTTAGTAATTCACAAAATATGTTAGATTATTTTGAGCATACTTTAGATGGTTTAGTTTTTTATTATTTTCAATCATGGAAAATTCAAAATCCAGAACATCATTAGGTAGTTAAAACACATTTTAATATGGATGGTTTTATTACTTTAATCAAACAAGAATTTTTAGATCATAATAGATTAGATGACAGAAGTGAACAAGAACAAATAAGAGCTATTAGAAATTTAGAACAATTACAAATTTTGATTTACAGTACATAGCTGAATATACCTCAGATTTCTTTAAATATTTAGGAAGAATAGGTAGAATGAGTGATATTAATTTATTAGATACTTATATGATAAAAATAAAAGGATCAACAAGAGAAAAGATTTGGAATGAATGACAAAAGCATCCAAAGAAAAATGATATTGCAATAGGACCTACAATTCAACATGTATATGATATACTTAGACAAGAGTGTAGCCAAATAAAAGAAAAAGACAAATTAGGAAGCAATTTTATATGAGTTGTAAAAATAAAGATTTACCATAACAGTATGAATGTCATACAAAAAATAAGCATAAGAAAATGTACAAAAAGAAATATAAGTCATAGTAACCCTATAAACAACATAAAAATTTCAACATAAGACCTTCGGGAAAATATAGAAAGTGAAAATATATTCCAAAACAATTTAGGAAAAGAAGTAATAACCCATGGATTAGAAAATATAAAGCACCAAAAGATAAAAGTAGTTGTAAATGTTACCTATGTGGGGAAGTAGGACACATTAGGTCAAAATGTCATAAGTTAGGTAAACAACCGAGAGATAAGAGACATTTAATAGAGTTATTCAAATTAGAAGAAGATGAAGATATTCAGTCAATATATAGCTTAGATGATTTAAGTGATAATGAAAGCATCTATAGTATAGAGAGTATTAATATGATAGATTTAGACTTGGAAAATTCAAGTAGTTAAAATAGTGATTTAGAAGAGTATATGTGTGCATTCATAGTAGGCCTGGAAAACGGGTTATGTTTGCTGTGTTCGTGTCGTTTTCGTGTAACACCTTTTATCTTAACGGGTCATGTCGTGTCACACCCATTATCTTAACGGGTTCTTAACAGGTTGGGTCTTTTTACCCAATAGGTAAAATGACCCGACCTGTTAAGAAAAATATTTTTTTTTTCTTCTAAATTTGCACATACCACATTGCCACATAAATACTACTTCAAAACTAATTCTAAATGAAAAAACCCTAGAAATGAAAAATGTAAAATTGAAGAAATAAAACCAATCTTAATTCGAAAACTAATTTGAAGCAAAACCCTATATTTTGAAAGTAATTCAAAATAATCAACAATTACATCGATTAGGGCTCGAGATTCGCTCGATCCAAAGAGAGAATTTGAGACAAAAGTAGCAGATTGATTGGTGATGGGTTACTAGGTCGTATGTGGTGATAGTGGTGTGGTGGAGGGAGGCTGGAGAGGGTGGTCGTGAACTCGTGGCTGGCCAGAGTTAAAGTTCAAGATTGAGATTTGAGAGTTCAGATTGAGAGAGAGAGAGTGGCTACTTCGATTCGAGCCTTCGAGAATGAGAAAGAGTCTAATTTAGGGTTGAGAAAAACATTGGACGATCGAGATTAAATCTCAGCCGATCCAACAACCATTAATTTTCTAAATTCAGTTTAATATATATATATATATATATATATATATATATAAATATATATATATAAATATATACATACATATATTAATTTCAATTCAACTCTGGGTTAAATGATACTGTTGTTAATTATAGTATTCATTTTTAGTGGTATAAATTTATAAAATTAATATTTTTCTTATCATGTAATGGGGTACCCACGCCCGGACTAACCCGTTATCTTAACATGTGTTTATCGGGTTATCCAATAATGACCTAATTCGTCATCATGTCGACCCAAGAACCTGTTAATTTCGTGTTGTGTCGTGTTGGGTTAATGGGTCGTGTCAAAAATTGTTAGGCCTAATTCATAGAAGAATGTAAGAAAGAATGGAGCACTGATGATCGTAGCTCTAGGACTTTTAACCAAAGGGCTTTGAATGCTTTATTCACAGCCGTTTTGCCTGAACAATTCAATTACATAAGCAAGTGTACACCGGCGAAAGAAGCTTGGGACATTCTTGAAATTACTCATGAGGGTAACTCAACTGTTAAAGAATCCAAGCTTCAACATCTCATCACAAAATTCAAAAATATCACAATGTCTAATGATGAGAGTTTCTCTGACTTTTATGCTAAGCTTAGCTTAATTGTCAATGGCTGCCATAATCTTGGTGATAGTATTCCAGCGCATAGGATTGTAAAAAAGATCTTAAGTTCACTTCCTATGAGGTTTCATGCTAAGAGGACAACGATTAAAAAATCGAAAGATCTAAACACCTACAAGCTTGAGAAATTGATTGGGTCTCCATAAACGTATGAGTTAGAGCTTCCTGATTCCAAGAAGATGAAAAGCATTGCTCTTGAAGCTGTCAAAGAAGAAGAAAGTGATGGCTTTATTGAAGACTTGTTTGAAGATGAATTGGTTGGATTAACCATGCAAATTAGAAGGTTTCTCAAGTCTCAGAATTCTTAGGGTCGTGAATAACGAACCAACTCAGGTTCAAACTCAAGAAACTTTCGTTCTCTAGATGTCTCACATGACAAAGCATCTAGATCCTCTAGAACTAGTGAACATAGGAGTTCTAACAATAAGGTTCAATGACATGAGTGTCATGGGTATGGACACATTGCTTCTGAGTGTGCAAACACTGTTAAGAGAAAAGAGAAAAAGAATAAGGCAATGAATGTTACTTGGAGTGATAGTGATTCAGCAGATGCATCTGCATCTGAAAATGAGAAGGAAGTGATTGCTTTTGTAGGAATTGTTGATGGATATGACATATAAGGTTCATTTGTTGAAGAACCTGACTTGGAAGAAGTCTTGTGAAAGTGTTCGGATCTTTATGACATCACTATGCAAGTCAAGAAGGACAACTCTAACTAGAGAAAGAAACTTGCATTAGTTGAAAGTAAAAAGAAGGAAGCTGAGGTTGAACATCAATCTCAAATTGACAATGAAGAAAAGCTACGAGAGTCAATGTTGGAGAAGCTACATATGCTTGCATCATACAAAAAATCTCTTGAAGATGAACTGATTGAAATTAAGAAGAAAGTTGAAGAGTTCAACATGTTGGAAATGTGCCATAAAACCAATCATATGATGATACTTTACGTATATTTCACATGTTAAACTAATCTATTTTAATATCAAGGGCAAAGATTATTGTTTTAAGCCGTCTCATATAAATGTTATATGCTTAAACGATAAGTCCAAGGAATATGTAATTAGGAGAATGTAATTTAAACAAGTTAGATTTATGAGACCATTCTCTTTCGTATACATATCCTAAACGTTCCTGATCATAGGATTGCCAATTGGGCATTGACAGTCCGTTAAGATCAGTACGTGCTGTGTCTTCTTTCAGGGAGAGTGACTGGTCTTGAGTCATTGGTGTGATTGACACTAAGACAAGCATGTAGGTGCTCAATAACGAATGAGTCCACTGAACACGATCAACGAGGAGTTCTCATACTCATGTCACATGAGAACTCATGGTTGGGATAATGCAAAGTAGCCCTTTGACCTGAGGCATCATAGTTGTCTTGTGGTTAAGTCCTTGATCTTTGACTATGTCAAAGTCACTCAATCAGAGGGTGTCCACGGTATAGTTGGGGTTAAGCCACTTAGCCATGGAGGCAAGTAAATGCGCAACAAGGGATCTCTAACCTTCGAACCGTTTGAGGGAGAATACTCTATGATATGATTAAGAATCTCTGGCCAGAGTATGAATGAGATTTAGGAAGTCGTTCCAAATCACATTCAAAGTAATCATATAAGTAAATGAATCTCATTGGATAGTAGACATGAATAAACTATCAAACCACACAATGTGGTCAAGAGTATTGTATTAGAGAAAGATCGTATTGCATTGTAATCCTAAACTGAATAGGTTCTCCACCTCTTCTGATTAGCTTGGGTAACCATGACATACTGCTAGGTGTCACTCATGGTTTGTGGAAGCCCTAAATGTGTATAAACACTAAAGGGAGAATTGAAAGTAAGTTTCAATTCACAATCGATTTGAAAGAGTTCTAATCGCCCACTGCCTCGCTAAAAGGAACCTAATGGATCGTACACCGTGTAAGGTAGAGATGGAAGAAACATGGAGATGAGTAAGAATAACTAAATGGTTTAATTATTTATGGCAATGATTAATTAATATGTTAATTAACCAAACGAATAAAGTTCGTTAAAAGACCTAGGGTTAGTTTTGGGCTTTAAGGCCCAATGGGCTTCGAACGTCAAGCCCATTGACTTAAGTTGTATGACAACTTAATGACTAATAATTCACAAAGGCCCAAAAAGCCCAATAAAACCCTATGGCCGGCCATAATGAGAGTGGAGTGGGTTTTGGACTTAATTACAAGTTTGCCACTCCAATGAAGGTAGGTATAAATATGACTTTATAGCTATTTCTTCATTAGGGGTTTCTTTTGGAGAAAAGATGAGAACACAAGCTCTCTTTTCTCTCTAAGAGGCCGGCCACCCTAGAGGAACATAGCTAGCAATCTTACTTCCTCTAGGTCACTCATTTCTTCATCAATCCTTCCTTGGTGTGGAGACTTAGAGGTTCTCAACTTTGAGAACTTGGAGAAACCAATTCTTCCGTCCAAATCCATGGAGCTAAGAAGCAAGGAACAAAGGTATAAATTTCTCAACTCACTTTGTTTTGAGTTGAGTCTTGGTTCACCTAACTACTAGGCTTTGAATTTCATGGGTAATGTTTTGTTTTTGAGTGCATGCAAGCATGATTCCGCCTTTAATTTGTTAATTGCATGCTATAGATGTTGCTCAAATGAACATGTTTTTCATAAAATTTCATTCACAACATATGTTCAGAGAAAATTGATAAGATGCTTAGTTATGGAAATAGTTTTGGAGACAAAGAAGGTTTGGGATTCGAGTCTAAAAGGACCACAAGTTCTTCATCTGTCACACGATTTGTCAAAGCCTCTGAAACTCCTAGCTTGAAAGTAGGTGACGATCAATGTTTAAGTCTTACTTCTGAAACGTCTACAATCTTTGCACCTATTTCAAATCCAGCCAAGGCTTCAGTTAATCCTAAACAATCCAAACAATCTAGGAAGTTCATTCCTATACGTCATTTTTGTGGGATTTATAGTCACATCCGGCCTAAGTGCAACAAGCTTAGGAAGAAAAATTCTTTTCAAGAAAAAGTTTCTTGGAACTCTGAAAAGGAAAATCTTAAGGAACAATTTGTAACTTATTTGAAAGAGATTAATAGGATTCAAGAATTATGTCTGTTTTGACTTCGATTGTTCCAAAAGTGAGACAAGTTTGGAGAAGAAAAGAGAACCAAAGTAGTGTAGTGATAGAAGCATATTTATGCGACTTAGTTAGCTTGTTTTCTTGCATTTATGTTGTTAGTTCCTAGTTATTTTAGTATTTTAAGCTATTTTCGTGTGTTTGTAGGTCCAAAGTGCTAAAGTAGCAAGAAAATGCATTTTGGAGCAATTTTGGGCTTGGAATGGATAGCACATGCTTGGAGCAAGGTGGATGGATGAAATTGAAGGTCAAAAGAGGCTATGAATGTGCTGAAGAGATGAAGCAAATAAATTCAAGACAAATGAAATCAAAGAGCTCAGCAAGAAAGAAGGAATGTTAGTCAAACTACCTTATTTTGACTTAGCCTTTTCCTAATCCTACACTACCTAAGTTCCAGCCGCAAGGAGGATTCCTAAATATATTAGGACATTTAATTACCTAATTCTAGAAGGAAGAAACCCTTTCCTTGCCGTGCAAGGCATCCTACTTTCTCCAAATCTCTGCCGCATCTCATTTCCCTTTTCCCTCCTGGATTCTGATTTACTTACCCTTTTTCCTTGAGAATTTGGAGTCTTACTTGCATTCCTAATTAACCTCTGCCGTGCTTTCCTCTATCCCTATATAAATTACCTTCTGCCGCCCACATTGGGTGGGGGGGGGGGAGAAAAAACATCATTCATCCGCACCACCCCACATCCATCTACTCATCTACCCATCCTCTGCCCATTTATCACCCATCCCTTGTGTCGTAGCAAGCAATCCAAGGAGAAGGAGAGGAGTAGCCATGAGCCTTGCTAACCATTCAAGCTTGGATTGTTGGAGTGTTTCTAAGTGTAATCCATCCTTTGTTTTCAATGTTTAAATTAATTTATCTTTGTCTTGTTGCAATCATGAGGAGCTAAACTTGTTTTAGCTAGGGGTGAATTTGAAACCATGATTATATATGCAATATGAATTGATTACTTCCAGTTGTGATTTCATAAATCATGAATGCAATTTACTTAACTGTTTGATTCAGAACTTATTCTTGTTCGTCGATTAAGGATGCATACTTAGTTTGCATGCATGAATTTGATGCTAGAATATAAGAGTTTCACCTAATCGTTATGAACTTATATTCATAAGTAGTGGAGGTTGCTAGTCACAATCGTGTTAAGTAAATTCCTGGCAGGAGTATCATGTTATTCATAGTTACGAATGCCTTGTCAATGCTTATGATTTTCACAAAGCTTAATGATCTTTAATTGTATCTCTATTATGTTCTTCATGTTGGGAACTATTGAAGAATAATTTGGTTGCCGATGCGTTATCCATCCAATTCAATGACTTAAGGAAAATCTGAGGGTTAATTAGTGCTGTTCACAGTTAATATGGGGCGTTGAGGTTCATGGTTTATTGGAAATGCAACTGGAAATTGTTTCATATGCATATGTGTTATGTGTGGAGAAGGACCCTCTAGCTAGTTTATCATCCATTAATTCACCCAATTTCGTCCAAGTTTAGTTTAGTGTTTAGAATCTGTTTGTTTAAGTTTAATTTCGTCCAAAATCCAATCCCCTTTTATATTTCGTGTCAAGTTACTTGTTTCACTTTAGTTTTCATTCAAATTTGTTTCCTTTTAGTGTTTTGAGTCAAGTTAAGTTAGAAATTCGTCCAAAGTTATCCTTAATTTCTGTTTCAAGTCAATTTGCTTATTTTGTGCTGTTTTGAGTCATTCTAGTTTGTTTTAAGTTATTAGAGTCTAGTTTTCTGTTTTTGAGTCTAGTTTAGTGTTTTAGAGTTTAAATTGTGTAGATTAGCATCCCTTCTAATCCCTGGCCTAGAACAATCCCTATTTACGCGTACTACAACTATCTATAGGGTTTAATTTGTGTGTTAATTTTTACCACATCAAATTTTGGCGCCGTTGCCGGGGATTAGTAAATTTGCTAATCACCCTATTTTATTTTTAATATTTGTTTTAGTTTTCTTTGATTTTAGGTACTAGCGTAGTAAGACATGGCAATTGCTAATCTTTAAGTTCAAATGGCGAATCTTACTTCTCAGTTGTCGCAATATGTCGAAAGGACCACAAGGCAAAGTGTCCCTACATTTGGTGCATTTTATAGGCAAGAATATCAAGCAAATCAACGTCCACAGAGAGATTGGAGTGATCATTCTGAAGGAAAAATTTTGTCCTAGCTAAGAACAAGTAAGAACATTTGAATACATATGCAAACTATTAACACTTTAAAGTAGGCATGCATCCAAAAACAATTCATAAAACCCATGACTTTCAAAGCCTAGTATATGGTGAACCAAAAGACTCTTTAACAACATTAAAGAGAATGAAGAATTTAGAGATTCTTTACCCTTGAAGCTCATCCTTGTTTACACAAGGGATTCACCTAAGTGGAGGCCTTCAAGTCACCTCCAAGCTCCTTGGATCTTGCTTGTGATTTCCTTCTCCTTTTGTGCTCCTTTGGTCCTTGAGGATGTAAGGAAAGGATCTCCAAAACACCAAAGGTTTGGTGTCTCTAAGTCTCCACACCAAGGGTGAGGTGTGAAGATGAAAATGGATGACTTAGAGAAGAAAAGATTGCTAGATGAATCTCCTCTAAGTGGCCGGCCTCCTTGTTAAAAAGAGAGAATAGGTTTCACCTCTTTTCTTACAAGAAAAACCCTAATGAGAAAAATAGCTATAAAGTTGCTTTTATAACACTTTTCTTAGGTGAGTGGCAAACTTGCAATTAAGCAAAACTTCACCATCTCCTCACCATGGCCGGCCTATTTGTTGTGATTGGGCTTATTGCCCATTTTGTTTTAGTTGTCATACAACTTAAACATAATGGGCCTTGTGGACCAAAACACCTTTGGGCCCCCGAAACCCAAAACCAACTTAAAAGGCCAATACGAACATTTCGTAAAATTAATCAACTAATTTAATTAATCTTGACCATTCTTCAATTAAACCATTTAATTGCATATCCATTTCATTTAATTTCTTCACTATCATCCTTACTCGGTGTACGATCCATTAGGTTCCATTTAGCGAGGTAGTGGGCGATTGTTACTCTTAACGATTGATTGTGAATTTAAACCACATTTCAATTCTCCCTTAAAATTAGTGTTTGCTAATCATTAGGGCTTCCACAAACCATGAGTGACACCTAGCAGTATGTCATGGTTACCCAAGCTAAGTAGAATTGGTTGGAGAACCTATCCAGTTACAACTACAATGCAATACGGTCCTTCTCTAATACAATACTCTTAATCACATTGTTTAAGTGATAGTTTGTTTCATGTCTACTATCCAATGTGATACTTCTCCATATGATTCTATTGAATAAGATTTGGAACAAACTTCCTAAATCATATTCATATGCTTTGGCTAAAGACTCTCTAATCATATCTTAGAGTATTCTCCTTCCACCATGGAAGGTTAGAGATCCCTTGTTGTGCATTCATATGCCTACATGACTAGATAGCTTGACCCCAACAATGCCGTGGACACTCCAATGGAATGCCTTTGACATGATCAAAGGTCAAGGACCTAACCATTAGACATCTATGATGCCTCAGGTCAAAGGACTACTTTGCATATTGCAACTATCGAGTTCTTACATGACATGTATGTTCGAACTCTCTTTTGATCGTAGTTCAGTGTACTCGATTACTCTTTCGAGCACCTATGTGTTTGTCTTAGTGTCCAACACCAAATGACTTGAGACTAGTCATACTCACGCTTAAGTCGACATAACACATACTAACCTTAACGGATTGTCAATGCCCAATTGGCAATCCTATGGCTAGGAACGTTTTAGGAATGAACATAAGAGAAAGGTCTCGATAATCTAACTTACTTAAATCACTTGTCTCTTAGATCAAATACATCCCTTGGATTCCCTTATCGCTTAAACACATGATACAATAAATAGTGATTAACAATAAGGTTTGCCCTTCATTAAACAGATACAAGTTTAATACAATAAGTATTCCAAAAGCTATTACATCAAATGAGTGGCTTTGTGGGCATACTTCCAACACATTCAAACTCTATGTGGTGGGAATCTCAACAAGTTCAACACGAAGGATATTGGCAGCCATATGAGGAGTTCTATTCAGGACTTGCGCAGCCACCACAACCGCATATACAATATGGCCAACCAAACTCAGGTTCGTCAATAGATTGTGATCAAATTCTTGATGAATTAATTTCTTTGGCACAGGGCTCACAAAATCAAGCCAAGGAGGCTCAACAAGGAGAAAATTGGCAGCCATATGAGGAGTTCTATACAACGCCTATGCAGCCACCACAGCCTGCCCCGCAACAATTCCAACCGAATTCAGGTTCGTCAATAGATTGTGCTCAAATTCTTGATGTACTAACTTCTTTGACGCATGAATTACAAAATCAAGCCCAAGTGATGAGCGAATTGAAGAATCAAATGGGAGAGATCGCGGAATTCATGGGGCAAATGCAAGAACAAAGTGAACTGTCTGTCTCAACTGTTGAAATTGCTGAAGCTATCACCTTGGAAAGTGGCATGGAGGTTGGAGATGAACCCAAGACGTCCAAACCAAGCTAAAACATGGATGAACAGCTGATGCTCGAAGAAGAGGAAGATAACAAGGCCACAACAAATGAAGAACCACCCTTGCCGCAACCTATCCTAGCCCCAACACCCTTGCCGCAACCCTATATGCCCTTTATGTCATCCACTACAACCAAGGTAAGCCCAAATTCAATTCGTCCTAACCCCGTTCCACCAAATGTCCTTATTCCTTACAGGATCATGCAATCCAAGGAAGAAGAGGGTGAGAAAGGCATATTCGAAACCTTTCCAAAGAATCAAAAGCAAGAAGTGGATGGGGAATGTCTAGAATTCATCAAAGAGGATATACTTGAGACGACAATTCCTAAAGAAGTTGAATTTTATGACACGGGACAAGTCATAACTCTCAAAACACCAAATCTGGCTGAATTTTCTAGTCCTACAACTTTCAAAGGGGTGTAACCCACCTCCCCGAATTTCAATTTTGTTTTATACTAATATGTTGTTAATGATTCAGGCACCCACTCTAGAATTTAAACCATTACCGGATCATTTCAAGTATCACCTCCCATTCAAAGATCAATTCCATGCCGTGGGACCTAGGGGAGTTTGAATGGAAGTATCGTCCGGCTGGAAGACGTTAAAACAAGCGCTTCTTGGGAGGCAACCCATGCGTTCAAATAAAGAAGCCCTAGGAACCTCCGGTTCCAAAACCAGATTTGCGTTCCTTAACCCTACTCTTTATTGCATTTACTTTGCCATTAGTGTCAAGTCTGCTAGTTGTTTGTTTGATTGCTTATGTGTTAGTCTTTGTTTGAAACATTGAGGACAATGTTTGATTTAAGTGTGGGGGGGTAAACAAAGTGTTTTTCATTGATTTTCGTGGGTTTTTATCACCTATCACTTCTAAAGTTGTTACTCACTGTTTTTATTGTGTTTTGAAGTGTTTTATTGTGTCCTATAACAGAAAATCCGAAAATTTGAAAAAAACATGAAAAATGTTTTGAAAAACCCAAAAAGAGTCGTTTTAGAGTCATTTTTTTTGTGTTGTGTCTTAGGGTACCTTCCAACACAATGATGAGGATTTGGTTTTTAATTACATGACTGTTAAAGAAAGTTACAAACATGGATGCAAGTTTGATATGCTCTTTGGTTTATGCTTGGTTGTAGTTGACGTTTACGAATTCACATGTAATCATAAAAGAAAAAAAAATCAGTTTTTGTAACATGCTTGAAGGATGAAACTCAAACTAACACTACAACCCTGAGAGACTTGAGCCTATACGTTATTTGGAGAGTTATTAATCTGTGATTTGTTGTTTTCTAAAGTCGTTGCATGATCTCATTATTTCTTTGCTTGGTTGCTACTTAGAATGCGTTTTCATCATTATAGTTCCAAATACTAGAACTCATGCCCATTTCATTCAAAGCTTAAAATTGAGTGCATAACATATAACAAGATGAAGTTATTTAGTTACCACCAGAGCCAAAAAGCCTTATCCCTTGCATATGTATTGTAGGTTTAACCCCTTTGAGCCTTATTTAGCCTATTTTCTTTGTTAGCCCACATTATCCTTACCTAGCCTAGAATAGGACTCTCCATACCCTTGTTCTTAAAGGATAGTGAAGCATGACTTAGAGGGAATTCCTTTTGATCAACATTATGCAGAAAAACAAGTGTGGGGGAAGGTTTTTAGTTTGAAATTTGTATGGTCATAAAAAAAAAAAAAAAAACAAAAACAGAAAAAAAATCGTGAAAAAAGAAAAAGAAAGGAAAAAAGTTCAAAATAAGTGAGAATGAACTCACAAGTATCGGTTGTTGAAGAAAGGGTCCAAAAGTGTGAATCTGGCCCTAAGTGTTTTGTGAATCTTCCTTTGTGTTTAAAGTTGATTTTTGCATTCAAAAGTGAATTCTAAGTGTCAATTTCATTAATTTGCTTACTATCGCTTTATGAACTTTTGTTTATCCCTAACCTTTCTTTGTTAGCCAATACCCTTAGCCCCGTTACAACCCTCAACTTCTATCTTGAGTGTTGTGTGTTTCAATATGTGGAGTTTGGAATTGGTATGAGCATATGGTATCCCTGGTTCTCGCATCTAAGTAGTGGCATTCCGTTCATGAGATCATATCTATACATATAATAATAACTCCAGAAATTGCTTTTTTTTGTTTAAAACATATGTGAGTACTAGTCTACATGTTTACATCAATCTTCTCACATATACTTAGTATAGGGAGTGTAGTCAGAAAATCTGTGTGAAAATAGAGAGTATATCCGGTGAGTAATTGAGTGAATTCTCTAAGGCATGTTACTACATTCAAAATATTGTTTTAATTGATTAAATGCGAGCTAGTGAATGGTGATTACGATTAAGTGTATGCTCGAGGGTAAGGATAACTAAAATCTGTGTGAGTAGTGATTTTTAACATGTCAATTTGCATTGGAAATCCCTGAGGCAAATGTTGGAAGGTTTAGGTTATGTTTTGTTTATTTTGTTTTGCTCGAGGACTAGCAAAATCTAAGTGTGGGGGAAATTGATAGGAGCATATTTATGCGACTTAGTCAGCTTGTTTTCTTGCATTTATGTTGTTAGTTCCTAGTTATTTTAGTAATTTAAGCTATGTTCGTGTGTTTGTAGGTCCAAAGTGCTAAAGTAGCAAGAAAGCGCATTTTGGAGCAGTTTTGGGCTTGGAATGGATAGCACATGCTTGGAGCAAGGTGGATGGATGAAATTGAAGGTCAAAAGAGGCTAGGAATGTGCTGAAGAGATGAAGGAAATAAATTCAAGACAAATGAAATCAAAGACCTCAACAAGAAAGAAAGAATGTTAGTCAAACTACCTTATTTTGACTTAGCCTTTTCCTAATCCTACACTACTTAAGTTCCAGCTGCAAGGAGGATTCCTAAATATATTAGGACATTTAATTACCTAATTCTAGAAGGAAGAAACCCTTTCCTTGTCTTGCAAGGCATCCTACCTTTCTCTAAATCTCTGCCGCATCTCCTTTCCGTTTTCCCTCTTGGATTCTGATTTACTTACGCTTTTTCCTTGAGGATTTGGAGTCCTAATTGCATTCCTAATTAACCTCTGCCGTGCTTTCCTCTATCCCTATATAAATTACCTTCTGCCGCACACATTGGGGGGGGGGAGAAAAAACATCATTCATCCGCACCACCCCACATCCATCTACTCACCTACCCATCCTCCACCCATCTATCACCCATCCCTTGTGCCGCAGCAAGCAATCCAAGGAGAAGGAGAGGAGTAGCCCTGAGCCTTGCCAGCCATTCAAGCTTGGATTGTTGGAGTGTTTCTAGGTGTAATCCATTCTTTGTTTTCAATGTTTAAATTAATTTATCTTTGTCTTGTTGCAATCATGAGGAGCTAAACTTGTTTTAGCTAGGGGTGAATTTGAAACCATGATTATATATGCAATAAGAATTGATTACTTCCAATTGTGATTTCATAAATCGTGAATGCAATTTACTTAACTGTTTGATTCAGAACTTATTCTTGTTTGTTGATTAAGGATGCATACTTAGTTTGCATGCATGAATTTGATGCTAGAATATAAGGGAGTTTCACCTAATCGTTATGAACTTATATTCATAAGTAGTGGAGGTTGCTAGTCACAATCGTGTTAAGTAAATTCCTGGCAGGAGTATCATGCTGTTCATAGTTACAAATGCCTTGTCAATGCTTATGATTTTCACAAAGCTTAATGATCTTTGACTGTATCTCTATTATGCTATTCATGTAGGGAACTATTGAAGAATAATTTGGTTGCCAATGCGTTATCCATCCAATTCAACGACTTAAGGAAAATCTGAGGGTTAATTAGTGATGTTCACGGTTAATCTGGGGCGTTGAGGTTCATGGTTTATTGGAAATGCAACTGGAAATTGTTTCATATGCATATGTGTTATGTGTGGAGAAGGACCCTCTAGCTAGTTTATCATCCATTAATTCACCCAATTTCATCCAAGTTTAGTTTAGTGTTTAGAATCTGTTTGTTTAAGTTTAATTTCGTCCAAAATCCAATTCCCTTTTATATTTCGTGTCAAGTTACTTGTTTCACTTTAGTTTTCATTCAAATTTGTTTCTTTTTAGTGTTTTGAGTCAAGTTAAGTTAGAAATTCGTCCAAAGTTATCCTTAATTTATGTTTTAAGTCAAGTTGCTTGTTTTGTGCTGTTTTGAGTCATTCTAGTTTGTTTTAAGTTATTAGAGTCTAGTTTTCTATTTTTGAGTCTAGTTTAGTGTTTTAGAGTTTAAATTATGTAGATTAGCATCCATTCTAATCCCCGGCCTAGAACGATCCCTACTTACGCGTACTACAACTATCTTAATAGGGTTTAATTTGTGTGTTAGTTTTTACCACATCATGTAGTTGTCAATTACTCTCCACCTCCAAGTCGTTTATATTGACCGAGCTCTCTCTTTGCATATGCTTTCATTCATGTATGCTTTCATGTTCATATATTATAGATATTACATTTTTTCCTTGTTAAAAAAAAATATGTGTGAGGTGAAATGAAAAAGTATGATTTCATATGAGTTCCAGTTTTGTTCACTTGATAGCATGACCCTAGCATGATATGTTTGATCCATTGTAGACAATAGCCTCTTGTTGATAATATATGAATGTTAATGAGTTGAACATGTTAAACTTGAGTAAAACCCGCACCCATGTGAGTTTTTGTGCCAAAATATAGTGTATGCATTTTTCATACATTTTTTTTTATTCATGTGTGCGATCTTATGTGTTTTGCATCTCTAGAACTTGCTTTGAGACCTCTCAAAACTTTGTATCATATATTACTCTATTTTGGAGACGATAGTAGGCATTAGGACTTTACCACCATTGCCATATACGCTAGTGCCTTACATATGTTTTTCCTCCTAGTTAGCCCTTTTGAGCCTTTATGTATGCTTTTTGTTCTTAAACCTACATTTCCCTTACCTAGCCTCTTATATTAAAAATTCCCTACCCTACTAAGAGGCTAGTAGAGTATGTTTTTCAAAGGAGAGAGTTCACGGTTATTTAAAAGTTGGAGATGCAAATTTTGTGAAGAAAGCCCAACTACAAATGAAGTGAAAAAGAAGAAAAGAGGAAAAGAAATCATTATGAGTCACAAGTGAGCTACCAACATCATAAGAAACCAAGTGTGTCGTTGTAAATGAAGACAAGAATTGTTAGATATTCATTGTGTAGTTATATGTCGTTCATCAAACCGCTTAATTTATTTCCTTGGTTAATTGTCGCATGTCTCTCTCAGTTTCATTTCCAACTATTCTTTTAGTTTCTTAGACTTTGTGATTCCCATATCCTTCATTTGTTTAACCAAGTCCCAAAAGCCCCATTACAACCCTTCACAAAGACCTACTTGATCCAAAGAAGGTAAATTTGATGTGTGGAGATGGGATCAATTTGCAAGCCTACGGTAGAGCATTCATATAATAATCTTTTGAGTGTATACACTTCAACCCCAAACACTTTGAATGACAAATCGAGCATATGTCTTGTGAGCTTAAAGGTTAAAGTTAAGTTAGTCATGTAAGACTTAATTACATTTTTGTAGTATCAACATTCGGCTATACTTGCAACTACACTCATACATGTTATGTTTTAGGGAAAATGTTAGTTTGTGAATAAGGATTCATGTGTTTTTGCACTATTTCATTCTTGTTGGTACAATCATATGCGTCTCATAGAGTTTTTTTTATTTTTTATTTTTATTTTTTTTTATTTTTTAAATCATATCATTTGCGTGTTGCATTTCATTATTATTATTTTTAAGCATTCTTTTAGGGGGAACTTAACAATATGAAAGATGTACGTTTATTTCCATGTTTATTCTTTCGACCGTTACTTTGTTATTCTTTCCCCTCCCAAATTTGTCTCCACCTTTATTCTTCTGAAGAGGTTCTAGTTCATAGAAAGGAAATCTTTTACCGTCACATTTTGTTATGTTTCGCTTATCTTTTGCTGACTGCACCTGATGGTTACCTCTAAGGCCTTTGACCTTTCTAGGCAAAAAGGGGGAGAAGTAGGAATCTTATATTTAGGGGGAGAAGTAGAATTTCGAAAACCTGGTTGTTTTTGGTTACTTGCTATTACATATATAAATGCTTTTATGTTCAACAACTTATATCTTTTTTGTGCATCACAGGTTTTCTTGTTTGAGTGTGTGCAAGTTACAGACTTTGATATTATGCATGGTCTTTAATATTATTATCCGTCTATAATATTGTGATTGAGGGTTTTGTCTAGGAAATGCCAAAGGGGGAGATTCTTAGGATAATATTGGCTATTCCTAAACAAAATGCCTGAGTCTGTAATGTCTTGGACTAGTGCATGTCTCAATTGTAATTGCTTTAGTCTAAGTATGTCGCTCATGCTTTCGATCACAAAAATGATAAGCGTTTTAGAGATATGCACTCAGGTAAATTTGTCATGCATATACATTACATATAGTTAGATTTGTTTTGGTTCAAATTCATTTAGTTTTTGGCTGCATAGGAACTGATTAATTTGGTTACTTTAGCTTGGACTTAACTAGCAGCCCATTTAGTTGTTGTGGCTATTTGGGAGATATTGTTAGCTGAATATGTTTTATCTGATTAAAACTTGGAGCTTATTTGATGTCTATCACATGCTGAGAAAAAACGTGGTGATAATCTGGAATTAGTTTGCTAGTCATATTTCTTCCTTTTTCATGTTAATTTTGTGGAGTTTTAAGTCACTAGTAGGGAAAACTATTTGTGCGACAGATATTTGGGCGACAAAGCAAAATTCGTGGTGCAAGATGGTTTTGCGCAACGAAAAAAATATCTTCGTTGCACAATGTTGGAGCAACTTTGCGGGACGGAAAACTTCATCGCGCAATATTGTTTGCATGATAGAAAAAAGATGCTCGTCGCGCAAAGTCAATAAGAAAACCACGGGTAATTTTTTTTTGGCCCGAAAAAATTGCGCCACAAAGTTTTCTCGAGGAAACCTTGTGCGACACAGCCTTCGTCGTGCAAAGTCCATTAAGTTTTTATGTCAAAGCATTTGGTGCATGTGAATCGAGGAATAAATAATGTATTTAGTGCAGATGTTTGCGCGACAAAGGCTTCGTCGCGCAAAGCACATAATCGTCCTATAAATATGCGCTTCTGCTCTCCTTATTTATCACAATTCGTTACGGAAACGCAAATAAGCCAGAATTCCTTTCATCGAATTATTATTTCAATTTTTGTTTGTTTTTTTGTACACAATGGCAGACTCTTGTGGTCCTTTGTCAAAAAGAGTTCAAGGTGAAGGTTTTGAGAAAGGTAATACGTACTAACTTTTGTTGGTTGTGTAAATTAATTAAATATTTAAGTAGACTAATATAAGTTTTTATTTTGTTGGTAGACAAGAAAAAGAAGAGAGTTGCGACATGCGTTTGATACACTTCTTCTACTAAGAGCCGCTACTGAATCACTTACGCAGAATTAGTAGGATATAAGAAGTCGAATATGATGAACAAGTTTAGGGACGACGTTGGGGTTTTGGTGCGTGACAGATGCAGAGTGAATTGGGGAGTCTTGGAGAGACGTCCCCGAAGAGATAAAGACGGTCATGATCGATGCGTTAGTAGTACATGTAAATTATTAATTAGTTAAATAATAATTTAGTTATTTAGATAAAATATAATAGTGATATTTATAATTTATTTATTTTTGACTATCAGCCTGATTGGGACATTGACAAAAGTGACGCAAATTTGATGAAGTGCATCGAGGTTGTGTTCAAGTATCGTTTCCGGGAGTTGAAGTTTCATGTTCAACGTGACGCAGAGTGGCACGGAGAGGCTGGACTAGCAGAAGATTATAATAGTTTTTTTTATTAGTCTATTTGTGGTTAATTAAATAATGACACTGAATTAATATTAATAATTTGGAAGAATAAATTTATATGGACTGTATTTATTTTGTTTCATCTCGAGAACAGATTTCGAAAATACTATAATATTGACATTAGTATTTTGAGAAACTAGTTTTGAGATGGAATAAAATAAATAATTCCAATTGTCGTGCAAGGTTTTACGCGACAAAGGCATCATCGCGCAAAGTCCGTTAAGTTTTTGGGTCAAAGCATTCAGTGCATGGTAATCCGCGGAACACTTGTGCAACAAAGGCTTTGTCGCCAAAAGTCCAGTCAGTTTTTTAGTCAGAGTATTCAATGCATGTGAATAAGAGGAATCAATATTGTATTTAGTGCTGAGGTTTGCGCGACAAAGCCTTTGTCACTCAAAGTGCCTAACCTTCCTATAAATATGCGCTTCTGCTCTCCTTATTCTTCACAATTATCTTCGTGCTCGAATTGAGGATAAAAATCAGGAGAAGAGCATGCCCTTC
This sequence comes from Malus fusca, assembly GCA_035220775.1. NCBI lineage: Eukaryota > Viridiplantae > Streptophyta > Magnoliopsida > Rosales > Rosaceae > Malus > Malus fusca. Next base: position 14,474,219 of record CM069066.1, on the reverse strand, counting down.
AGGCCCTATGATATGAGCCAATATGTGGAGTTTGCTTATGCAGTTGATGCAACAATGCGGACTAATTGTCCTACTGTTGAGTGGTGTTCTTGGAAATATGTGCCCGAAAATGCAAAGAAGGCGGTGATGGATCAATTATTAGTAAGTGTGACAAAAGTTGAACATATATAGTTTTGTTAAATTTTTTGTTATATATTGGAATTAATTATTTGCATATATGTGTAATTGTGTAACTATACTCTTGATGAAACGAACGAAGAGTTGATGAAGTTGATGGAGAAGGCATTGAAGGGAGGTTACAAGCGGTGGCGTTATGCCGTGGAGCAGAATGGAGGACCATCGAAACAGTAGTTTTAAATTTATATTTTTTAGGACAATATTTAATTTTAAGGTTTTTTTATCGGTTATGTATTTAGAATTAATTAGGGTTTAATTCATGTTTTGTTGTTTAAATAATTGCATGGAATATTAATTCAATTACTTAATTTTTTAATTATTTTGAGAATAAATATTATAACTGAATATTTATTTGTAATTATGAAGTTTACGTAAATATAGATACTAAACATATATGTTTACGTAAACTTCATAATTACAATCCATTGCGTTTGTTGTGCAAAATTTTTGGCGATGATAGTTTCATCGCGCCAGGGGCGCAAAAAACGCGGATAACCTTACCGCCATATTTCGAATCTATACGTTTTGCGCTAGGTGATAAAACCTTGCATGACAAAGGCTTCGTCATGCAAAGGTTGTTCAGTTTTTAGGTCAGAGCATTCAATGCATGTGAATCAGTGGATTCAAAATTGTATTTACTACAGATGTTTGCGTGACAAAGGCTTCGTCGCGTAAAGTCCCTAACCTTCCTATAAATAGGCGCTTCTACTCTCTTTCTTCTTCAGAATGCGTTTTGGAAATGCTTTACAATTTTGTGGATTATAATCAATTTGTTTTTTTATTGTTGGTGTGATGGCCTACGGTGGGGCGCGTTTGTCAAAGACAATGGATGGCGAAGGTTCCGGAAAAGGTTTACGTTGTAAATTTTGCATTTTGTATAAAGTTTTTATTTAGCTTCAGTATTATGAATATATATTTTGTTGATAGACAAGAAGAAAATAGCTGAGATACATGTCCGACACACTTATGGTTGGAACCGTTACCGAATCACTATTGACGAATTAATGGGGGTGGTGAAGTCAGATAAGTGCGCCAGCTTTTGGTTCAACGTTGGAGTATTGGTGCGTATCAAATGTGATGCGGATTGGGAGTCTTTGAGAACTATCCCCGAGGTGCATCGTAGTTTTTGGTATCTACATCGTGCACTTGAAGAACTGTAGGGTGATGCTGCCGAAGTTTTCCCACGATCGAACTCAAAATGTGTTGGAATCATAAATTACAAGATGTAACTGTGCATTCTCGAATGAGATAGGACCCATATCAGAGGCATAAGGTGGCATGTCATAATTGAAGTTGTTGTAACCCTTGTAAATATTTTATGTATGTAGGTGATATGGACAAACAATGGATACATAATCCTAATAGATGTGCTGACGATTATTTGGATGGAATAAATCAGTTCATTGATTTTACAATTGCAAACAACCGGGGTTCAACTCAAATTCGGTGTCTTTGTAGAAAGTATAACAACTCAAATATTGAATATTTTGAAATTGTTTGATACCATTTAGTCAGAAATGGGATGATGGAGACTTATACTACGTGGAATCATCATGGAGAACAAATAGAACATGCTTCATCCTCACACAGTACCCGAGCAGCGGAGACAGTTGAATCTGTTGTGGACCCAAATGAACAAATTATGGACATTATCAATGATGCTTTTCCAAACGCCAGTTTGAGTACGAATGAGGAAGTAGAAGATGACGCCCCTCCCACCATGGACAGTGAAGCATTCGAAAAATATGAAAAACTATTAAAAAGTGCCAAGTAAGAATTAAACCCTGCTTGTGAAGGATTTTTGGTGCATAGGACCATTGTTGAGTTGATGCATGGCAAAATAAAGTTTTGTATGTCGAACTAGTGTTTTGATTACTTTTTGGGGGTTTTCAAGAGGATGCTTCCAAAGGATAATTGCCTGCCTACAGATCATAAAAGTGCAAAGAAGGTGATGAGCGGTCTTGGATTGGGATATGAAAAAAATTCACGCGTGTAAAAATAATTGCATTTTATTCTACAAAGAGAATAAAGAGTTTGATAAATGCCCTGTATGTAATGAGTCATAGTTTAAAATGACTTCTCAGAATAGAACAACGAAGATTCCACAAAAAATAATGCGTTATCTCCCATTAAAGCCCAAGTTGCAGCGAATGTATATGTCAACTCACACTGCAAGCAACATGAGGTGGCATAAGGACAGACGAATGGATGACTGGTGCGAAAATAAACTAACGCACAAATTTAAACCCTATTTGTGACAATTGTAGTATATGGATAAGTAGGGATCGTTCTAGGCCGGGGATTAACTAGGGATGCTAACCAAAGTAAAATTAAATTAAAAACGTAAAAACAAAATTTAAAACACTAAACTAAAATAAAAACACTTAACTAAAATGACTCAAAATAAAACTAACAAATAAACTAAAACAAATCAAAAGACTCAAAATAATTCAAGACTTTAGAAAACACAAACTAAAATTATTTCTAACAAATATAATACTTTAAAATAAACGGGGGATTGATTTTTGACGAGAAGTAAATTAACTTAAATAAATTACGGAATTGACAAAAACATAAAATTAAGGTAAAATGATAAATGACAGACTGGCTAGAGGATTATTCTCCACACATGACACATATGCAACCTAAATTGATTTTCAGTTGTTCTTTCAATAAATTGTAAATTCTCAACGCCCCAAATTAATTAGGTCCGCTTAAATTAATTCTCAGATTTTCCTTAAGTTAATGGATTGGATGATTGCATACGACAACCCAAAACATTCCCTACAAGTTCCCTACATGAATTGCATAATAGAGATACAAGCAAGAATCATTAAGTTCTATGAAAATCATAAGCATTGACGAGACACTTGTTACTATGAATTGCATGAAACTTATGCCAAGAATTTACCTAACGCGATCGTTTATAAGCGACCTTCACTACTTGTGAATATAAGTTCATAACGATTAGGTGAAATTCACTTATATTCTAGCATCAAATTCATGCATGTAAATTAAGTATGCATCCTTAATCGACATACAAAAATAAGTTATCAATCAAGCAGTTAAGCAAATTAAATTCACAACTCAGAAATCACAACTGAAGGTAATCAATTCATATTACAAATATATTCATGGTTTTGAATTAAACTCTAGCCAAAACAAAATTAGTTACACATTATTCATAAATTAAAACATAAAAATAAAATATAAGTTTGAGGAAGAATAACACCGAATGAGGAATTTCTTCCTCTGTCTCCGTGCAGTTTCTGTCTTCTCCCTGCGTGCGCCACTGTCTCCGCAAGCCTTCTGCGCACGCCACGTTGTCCTGCTGCACCGCAGCTGCCCCAGGGCAGCTTTCCTCTGACTGCTCGTCAAACTTCCTCCTCCAAATCCCGAAGCCAGGCAGCACTCCAGCTGCCTTCCTTCTCTCAACCTTCCCGTGCTGACCTCTCTCTCCCTCCTGACTTGCTGCCAGGCTGACTGCCCTCTCGGTTTCTCCTCCCCCGTCAGTACCCGTGCTCCCTCCTTTATTTTCTTATGCTTCCCCTCGCGTCTCTTTCCTCTTTTTCTCGTTCGTCCGTCAGTCCCAAGCTGCCAGGAAGGCAGCTTTTGTTTATTCCCTCTCTCCCCCGCTTCCTGTTGCGTCTCTGGCTGCTTGCACCTGTCCACCACGAGTCCTCCTAGCTGCCAGGAAGGCAGCTGTTATTTATTCCATCTATCCCCCCTCCTCTTGTTCAAGCTCCTGTCTCCCCCTTTTATTTCCTTTTCTGCTTCTTTATTTCTTATTGTTTCTTTCTCACTTTTGTCCAAGCCGCCCTCTATCTTCTTTTCACCTGCCAGCACCATTCCACCTTTCTTTACTCCCTTCTCTTTATTTATTTGCTTCTGGTTCCCCACTTCACTGACTTAGGCAGCATGCACCATTCCCACTCACGTCTAACTTCTCTTTTTATTTCTTATTTCTTCTAACGCTGCCAGCACTACCCGCAGGCCCTCTAAATTCTTTATTTCCATATGCTTCTAATTTTCTACAAAACAAACCATGATCATCATGAATTATTATTATTATATATATATAAATATATATATATTTAATTTAAAAGCTAAATAGTTTTGACACGAATTTATTACATAAAATCACACTTATGCTATTTTTAATTTCTTAGCTAGATAAATTCTATAAAACACCAAAACAAAGTAAATAGCACAAAAATATGAGGAACTAACTAAGAAAAGACGAGTGAATTCGAAGTAATAATATATATAAATATGATCCGATCAATGACCATGTTATAAGACATCTTGTAGATGGAGAGGCCTGGAAAGAGTTTGATCGGCTGTACCCCGATTTTGCAAGTGAGCCCCGGAACGTTAGATTGGGACTTGCAACAGACAGGTTTAATCCGTTCAGGGTTCTAAACCAAAATCACAGCACTTGGTCAATCTTTGCAATTCCGTATAATTTGCCGCCTTGGAAGTGCGTGAAAAAAGAATATATGATGATGACATTGTTGATAACAGAAGATCCAGGCACGTCTATTGATGTTTATTTACAACCGTTAGTCGATGAACTAAAAGAATTATGGGAAAACGGTATTCCCACGTATGATAAATTTACCAAAAAGATGTTCACTTTGAGAGCATCAATGATGTAGACTATAAATGATTTTCCTATGTACGCTATGGTGTTTGGATTGAGCACTAAAGATTATTACACATGTCTAGTTTGCAAAGAGAACACAACATCTGGTTGGCATGCGAGAAAAGTTTGTTACCTAGGACATCGTAGATGGTTGTCGTGGGATCACGAGTGGAGTCAGAACGAGACAGCCTTCTTTAACGGCACAGAGCTTTGGCCAAGACCCAGAGAATGGTCCGGAGATGAAATTTTGGCTCAGGTGAATCGTTTGGATTTTGCTCAATTGGGAAAATCTGTAAATAGGACAAGACCAGACACACATCTGAACTGGATAGAAAAACGAGGTTGTTTGAGCTCCCGTACTAGTCCAACTTAAAATTGAGACACAACATCGATGTAACGCATGTTGAGAAAAATGTGTTTGATACACTAGTTAGAACTATACTAGACATCGAGGGGAAAACAAAAGACACAATAAAAGCTCGGATTGATCTAGAAAAAATGAGCATTAGGCCTGGTTTATGGATGACGAGGGACAGAGACATAGTCAGAAAGAAGTTTGCATCGTTTTCGGTGAAACTGGATAAGAGGAAAGAGTTTTTGGAATTTCTATCTTCTAGACAGTTTCTGGATGGGTATTCTTCAAACATCGGCCATTGCAGAAACGTGGATGGAAGCAAAATTTTAGGCCTCAAGAGTCATGATTGTCATGTGATACTTCAATGACTCTTGCCCGAAGATGTGGTGAAGTCGATTATGTTTTTGGCGAGATATTTTTCTCAATTAACTGCAAGATCTTTGAGTAAGTCTAATGTTAAACAGTTGTGCGACGATATTATTGAAGTGCTATGTAAGTTTGAACAAATATTTCCACCAGCTTTCTTCACAAGCATGATCCACGTCATGATTCACTTGCCGCATCAAGCACTTCTAGCCGGACCCGTCAACTATCGATGGATGTATCCGATAGAAAGGTATTTAATCGCCATAATTCCTTTAGTTCGTGATGTATGTACGATTTGACTAATTTTACACGTTATTTTGTTTATTGATGTAGACTATTGGGTGAATTAAAAAAAAGTGTACGGAACAGGGCAAAGCATGAAGTATCAATTGTGGAGGCATGGGTCGCATTTGAGTCGCTTACATTTTGTGTAATGTACCTACAAGACGTTGAGACTACGTTCAATTGACAACAATGAAATAATGATGGTGGTGTGAGAAGTGAAAAACTTTCTATTTTTGCCCAAATTGCACTACCCTTTGGCGAACCAATCAAAGGGGAGTCGTTTAACAAAATGGACATGGAGGTAGCACATTGGTTTGTAGTTAACAATTGTGAAGAGACAATTACCTACCTAGATGAGCATGAAGAGTTGATGAAGCGGGAACATCCTGCACATTTATATGCCAAGAAGCACCATGAATTGTTTCCTTGTTGGTTTCGTGAAAATGTAAGTTGTTCGTGTTTTGGGTTATTTGCATAATCACCTGCTTACACTGAAGAATTGTACAACTTGGCTATTGGGCCCCTAAATGCATAATTGTACTTCGATTGTCATGTAAATGGCATCAAGTTTTTGGCAGCTAATCGCGATGACAAGCTGTGTACACAAAATAGTAGGGTACATGTCCCGGGTGTGGGCGACATTGCAGACATTGATTTCTATGGAAAACTGACAAGTGTTGTGCAATTGCTTTACAAAGACCACTGTCGTTGGTTTGATACAAACCCACGTAGGATTGGAAGTGTTAAGTGAGACAATGGTTTGTTATCGGTCAACACTAACAGATGTTGGTATATTGACGACCTTTACATTTTGGCAATGGAGGCCAAACAAATTTTCTATATAGATGACCCTAAGGGCGAGAGGGGATGGAAAGTAGTTCAAAAGATTGAGCATAGAGGGCTGTATGATATTCCAGACCGAGATCCTGCTGACAATGACGATTATGGTGACGTTGCTAACTAACAATTGGAGGCTTCAACGGAATTTGGTGTAGAAATGTCGCGGGATATGACTATTGTACAAAAATTGTATCAGGTAGCTGGAGGTCTAGAAATCAAAATAACGATCGACTCCATTATGATTGACCTTAGGGATCTATAGCGATACAATGCACCCAAGTGCGCCAACGACGATGTTGACGTGCCTACAGACGATGAGGAATAGGAGTCTGAATCTAACGATAGTTATGATATTTATTCTAGTTAAGACGAGGATTAATGAAAACTTGTGATGTAAATGTAATGATATTTATTTTGTATACAAACAAAAGTTTCCTTTAATAAAAAAAATTATTTATTTATTTAACCAAAAATATAAATTAAATGTACAAATATGCGCGATGACGTTTTGGAAATGTTTGTAGCGCAAATATTTAAAAATTCTTTTTTTTTAAACTGGTCGCACGACGAAAATTAGAACAACATCGTTGCACAAACATGTAAAAATTTCATTTCATTTTTGTCAAAATTGGGCGCGTTTGGAGTTCGGCGGCTTAACTTATCTATGTCTCTCTCTCATTCTCTGCATGCGAAGCTCAAACTTAATTCTATCTCTCGATTTTGTCGGAACTTACTCTCTTCTATCTCTGGATTCTATCCATCTCTCATCACTCTTCTCTCATCACTCACTATCTCAGTCTTTTCCTCTCTCCCTTTCTCGCACTCTCTCTATTTCTCTGTCTCTCTGTCATTCTCCCTCTCTAAGCTGACGCAGTCCGACGCCACACCATCTAACCACCGCCGCAACAAGACTAAGTTAGTACCCAGTATCCCTTAATTGACTCTCCCTTAATTCAATTATTTATTAGTCCAATTTTTCATTTTTTCTGTTGAATTGTTTTAATTAGAACATTGAGGGATTTAGGGTTCGAATTGGGAATCCTCGGTTAGTGCTTTAGGGTTTGAATTGCGAAATTGGGGTTAGAGTTTTCGAATTGAGAATATTGGGTTATGGTTTTCGAATTGAGAATATTGGGTGGTGGTTTTCGATTGCTTATAGTTTCTTCTAATATCTGGCCACCTTCACACATACATACGCAAACACTTTCTTTTTTTTGTTTTTCAATTGCTTATACTGCAAAGTATTTTTACTGCTTAAAGACATTTTCTTTATATTTCATGTTGTTGTTTCTGTTTGCATATCTTAGACCATCTTCGAATTGTCTAAATAAATGGAAGTAGTATTTGTCCAGCATACCCATGTTTACTTTGGTTCTCTGGATGGATATATTTTTGTTTACTTTGGATATATTTTCTAGGGTTAATCTCTGTTTACTACCCTGAAGTTTCGTGGTTTTCAAAATTTGGTACATGAAGTTTTTTTCATCCCAGAGTCATACCTTAAGTCTTAATTTTGGGACAGTTTCATACATCCGTTAAGTTTTCCGTTAGAAATTCTGTTAACTGATGACGTTGCTGTTGGAAATGTGCCCTAAAACCAATCATATGATGATACTTTACGGACATTTCACATGTTGAACTAATCTAGTTTAATATCAAGGGCAAAGATTATTGTTTTAAGCCGTCTCATATAAATGTTATATGCTTAAACGATAAGTCCAAGGAATATGTAATTAGGAGAATGTAATTTAAACAAGTTAGATTCATGAGACCATTCTCTTTTGTATACATATCCTAAACGTTCATGATCATAGGATTGCCAATTGGGCATTGACAGTCCGTTAAGATCAGTACATGTTATGTCTTCTCTTAGGGAGAGTGACTAGTCTCGAGTCATTGGTGTGATTGACACCAAGACAAGCATGTAGGTGCTCAATAGCGAATGAGTCCACTGAACACGATCAACGAGGAGTTCTCATACTCATGTCACATGAGAACTCATGGTTGGGATAATGCAAAGTAGTCCTTTGACCTGAGGCATCATAGTTGTCTTGTGGTTAGGTCCTTGATCTTTGATTATGTCAAAGTCACTCCATTCGCGGGTGTCCACGGCATAGTTGGGGTTAAGCCACTTAGCCATGGAGGCAAGTGAATGCGCAACAAGGGATCTCTAACCTTCAAATCGTTTGAGGGAGAATACTCTATGATATGATTAAGAATCTCTGGCTAGAGTATGAATGAGATTTAGGAAGTCATTCCAAATCACATTCGAGGTAATCATATAAGTAAATGAATCACATGGGATAGTCGACATGAATAAACTATCAAACCAAACAATGTGGTCAAGAGTATGTATTAGAGAAAGACCGTATTGCATTTGTAATCCTAAACTGAATAGGTTCTCCACCTCTTCTGATTAGCTTGGGTAACCATGATATGCTGCTAGGTGTCACTCATGGTTTGTGGAAGCCCTAAACGTGTATAATCACTAAAGGGAGAATTGAAAGTAAGTTTCAATTAACAATCGATTTGAAATGGTTTTAATCGCCCACTGCCTCGCTAAAAGGAACCTAATGGATCGTACACCGTGTAAGGTGGAGATTGAAGAAATAATGGAGATGAGTAAGAATAATTAAATGGTTTAATTATTTATGGCAAGGATTAATTAATATGTTAATAAATCAAACGAATAAGTTCGTTAAAGACCTCGGGATAGTTTTGGACCTTAAGGCCCAATGGGCTTCGAACGTCAAGCCCATTGACTTAAGTTGTATGACAACTTAATGAATAATGATTCACAAAGGCCCAATTAGCCCAATAATACCCTAAGGCCGGCCATTTAGAGATGGAGTGGGTTTTGGACTTATTTACAAGTTTGCCACTCCAATGAATTAAGGTATAAATATGACTTTATAGCCAAAATTCATTAAGGGTTTTCTTTTGGGGAAAGGATGAGAACACAAGCTCTCTTTTCTCTCTAAAGTGGCCGGCCTCCTTGGAGGGTTTAGCTAGCAATCCTACTACTCCAAGGTCACTCATTTCTTCTCCAATCTAACCTTGGTGAAGAGACTTAGAGGTTCACAACTTTGGGAACTTGGAGAATCCTATTCTTCCGTCCAAATCCATGGATCTAAGAAGCAAGGAATGAAGGCCCTCTCCTTGGGTGATTAGCCTTTGCTTATGCAAAGAGGAATCTACAAAGGTATAAATTTCTCAACTCACTTTGATTTGAGTTGAGTCTTGGTTCACCAATCTACTAGGTTTTGAATTTCATGGTTAATGTTTTGTTTTTAAGTGCATACAAGCATGATTCCGCCTTTAATTGTTAATTGCATGCTAATAGATGTTGCTTAAATGAACATGTTTTCACAAAATCATCCTTCAAGTGGTATCAGAGCCTAGGTCTAGTAGTTGGTGAATCCTTTTGGGTTTTGTAGTTCATAGTTTATGATTTGAATGTTGTAATTGTTACAAGCTTTATTCTTGCTTCTTTGAATGTAAATTTTGTTAGAAAATTTGCCATCTCAAATGTTGTAGATGTAGTTCATATGAGCATGAATATTGGAGCTAAAATTTGGTGCCATGTTTTTGGGAAAATTCGGCCAAATCCAAAGGGTGGATTTTTGGGTTCATGTTTGACTTGTTAAAAGTGTTTTCAAGTAACTTTTGGAACCCCTATGTACCCTAGTTTGGTTATATGTTATTTCCCTTAAGTTTGAGTAGTTTTGGGATGTCTTTGGGTGAAAAATGTTCATGGAGATTTTTTGGGTTTTTCATGAATGTTCTTCATTGTTCTTGATGTTTTAGCCAAGAACAAAAAGTTTGGTGTTTTGATTCAAATTTTGATTTATTTCATAAAGTTTATGTTTTATGATTTTTGATATGTTTAAATGTATTAGATATTTGTTTAGAAAGGTGATAGAATTATTGGTGGGTGTGTAAGGATTAATTCCCTTTCACACACACCACTTGCACCACTTGCATGCTTTATGTCAAACTTACCAATCAACACACACATCACCCCTTTCACCTCTCCAAAACCGGCCCTCCCTCAAGTGGGAGTACTTTTGGGGCTTTTATGCAATTACATAAAGTTTTGGTACTTTTGTGTATTTTGTAGTTTGACCCAAAAGTTTACGTATTTACGTAAAGGCCCAAAATCATTAAAGGTCAAACTGTTTTGTTCCTTTAATGAAGTTTTTAAATTTATTGAAAATTTTGAGTTGTAGTTGTGATTAAATGAAGTAGTGGACTTTTGTGTTTTTACAAAATGAGCTCAAAAGTTTAAGTTTTGCAACATAGCCCAAAGGTTGAGGTTATTGCATTTTGGCCCAAATTAGGTTGAGAACAAAATGGTTTTGTCTCTTTAAATGAGAATTGGATTTTCATTTCATTTAGCTCCATTTAAATCAATTCTATGGATACAAAAAACCAAATGAAAATGTTGCATTCTAGTTTAATTAGTTAAAGCGTTAATTAATTAAAGAAAGGGTGATTATGAACCTAAGTCTACGATAATTGAGCTATGTGAAAGGCCGTCTCAAATTTGTTTGAACCATGGGAATGTGTAGATTAGATTTTGGTTGTAATTTGATATGATCAAATGTTGTAAAAGAGCATAAGCTCTTCTTTACTTTAAAGTAATTTGTTTTGATCAAATGTTGTAAAAGAGCATAAGCTCTTCTTTACTTTAAAGTACTCCTTTCTTGTTTTATTTGATATGCATGAAATTGGAGTAGCGGGTCCAACGCCCAATAGGAACAACACGCCTTAATATGATTAAACGCGTAACTAAAATCAATCACCATCCCTAGACCGAGATTCAACACAAGGCTCGTGTTGGATCTAATCAAAGGTTCATAGTCATCCTAAGGCCCTAAGGCAACTATATAGTCCATTAAATGAATGCAAAGCTTATGTTAGTAGTATCATATACTCTTGCTTTAAAAACCGTTTTATAAGCATAGTGGGAGTATTATATACAACTAAAAACAATCAAAGGACCAATAGTTGTAATAGGACCAAATTGTTTTAATAAGATTAAAATGAATGTTTATATGTGATGAGACCTAAACACCCTCAACCAAACCATTATTAAGTTGATAAGCGTGAGAGTGCTTTGAACACTCTTTCGTGGCCTTCCACCGTGGTGGGCTTCAATCGTTTGTGACTCATACACCGTATTCGTCCAGTTCTGGGGTATACAAAGTATGTGCTTACATTCAGGAGAAGCCTATAAACATATGATGAAGTGAAGGTAGGCAACGAGTATGGTCAATATGATATTCTTCTGAGGCCATTCTTGAACCCCTACTTGAACTAGCATGGTGGGAATGACTTAACTAAGTGCAATGGTGCCAATATGATATTCTTCTGAGGCATCATTCTCTAGAGGCCAAACTAGATGGGTAATTACAAAAGTTGTAAATGGCTAAAGCGTTATCCTCTCATCATTATTGTTGCTAGCCAATATGATATTCTTCTGAGGTGGGCTTGGTAATAGTGAGTCTCCCATACCCTACTAAGAGTTTCCTCCAAAACTCTCGAATTCCAATGAGGGATATGGAATTTGCCAAAAATAGTGGGTTGTGCTATTTGATTTAAAGATCCGAATCAAATGGCTTAAAATTAATCAATTTATATTCGTTATGTATTTATTTACCAATATATTTGCAAACGCTATCCAAAACTTGACAAAGAAAAGCCGAATGCTTTAGTTTCCGGACTTGGTAACACAATCCCAAAGATTGTCTTAAATGGATTGTGCATGTACCTAAGTAGTCTCATCCTTACAATCTTCCTATTGATAATGTATCATTGGAAGAACATGTTATATAAGTCTATCATAAAGAGGACAACACTTTTAAATGTCATAGTTCTTCACTTACAAATCGTTGTATAAAGAAATAAGAGTTGCTTTGAACAACCCTTAGCTAATGCAAACACGAGTGCTTGTTTCTTTGTTAAAAGAACAAAGAACTTGAGAAGAAAGCACAAGGGCATGGACACTTTATGTGCCATGATTCTTCACTTACAAATTGTTGTATGAAGAAATAAGAGTTGCCTTAAACAACTCTTGAAAGTTTGTAATTATGTTTAGAACATAATGGTTGGTTGACAAAAATAGTCCATCAACATGGACTTATGATGATTTTGAATCATTGAGTGTTGAAGTGTTAAACCACTTCTAGAGACGGAAACTAGGCAAGGACTTCACCATTGAGTCTCTATCCAAATGGTTCACTAAGTTTATTGTAAACTATATAGTGAACAATAACCATACGCTCTCCAAATTGTTTGATGTGTATAACACAATTGAAATAAGTTTCAAGAGAGATAGTGGGAGTTTAGGGACCATGACTATTGTAGTCAAAGGAGAAGTCAAATGAAGAAAGCGAAATAACTCCAAGGGAACAAACTTTCTTTATGAAAGGATGGACATTGGAAGGGGTATTTGCAAGAAATGTCTTGCAAAGTGTCAAGAACACACCTTTCGAAGGTGTTGTAAATTGTTCTTGAAAAGTTCAAAACAGTTGGTTCTTCTACTTGAATGCTTGATTTCGTATTAGTAACTATGTTTTACAATCGTTGTAAAAGTGTGGCTAATAAGAAGTAGAAGATTAATGAGAGAAGAGAAAGTACTTCACATTCGGAACGTGAATTAAATGTAGATCTCTGCGAAAGCAGATAGTACTTACTTCCTCATATGAACTACCAAAGAAAATGGAAAAACAAAGATTGTCTTTACATTCCAATTGAATAAAGGAACTTAATTCCGTATGTTAAATGGATAAATGTTTTGTTTGACAAAACATTGTTCTTTATTAATGAATGATTAGATGATTGTAATCTAATTAATTATCTCTATAGTAGAGATGATATGGTAGTGTTAACTGTTTAGAATATAACGATGCTTAAAACCCAAAAGGTTGCAAGGTAGTGACTAATCTCAACTGAGTTGTGATACCTCTAAAACATAAATTACGAGTTGGTCATAGATGGATGCTTTGGATCGTTAGATCCGGATCCAATACCTTCTTATTAAAATTGTATAGAGGCGAAATGTTCGAATCTTTATTCTTTTGGAAAGAAGAAAGAATCACGAAGTTGTTGAGGTTAATTCACTTAGATGTTAGTGGCACTAGTCCACAAACTTAATGCTACTCATGTTGTTTGACATTCACCGAAGATCACTCTCGGTTGGACTATAGTTTATTTTGAATAAACACAAGTCCGAATACTTTGCAAAATGTTTCAAAGAATTCAAGAAATGTAAGTTGATGAGTAAGACGTCTAAAGTATTTGCCTCCTTAGATTTGATCCAAGGAAAGGTAACACTTTAGAACAGTTTCCTTGAAAGATATCAAGGAAATAAGCATCATAAGATAATGGATTTCTCCATAAGGAGAAGAACGAACTTGAATAAGATTTAGTTCGTTGGATATTATCAATTACCCATATATAGGATATATACTTCTAAAACAATATGATTGTCAATTAGAAGACCTTCCAAAATTTCCATGACTCCATAGGATGTAGTTGGAAAGAAAGACAAATCTTAATCATGTTAAGATTTGGGGTTGTGTGCTAATAAGCAATATTTGTTTGAAAATTATCTTGTGGGTATCCTTAAATTAACATTTGGATATCACTTCTATAAACCAACTAACAAATGTTGTTTGTTTGATAGTTCATTGTAATCCTACACTAGGATTTGCCCAAGATAGAGCAAATGAATGAGGGATAGAACTCAAAGAATGGGTTCTTTGAGAAACAAGATAGTGATCAACAAATATAACAACCTAGTTCCTACACCACAAGCTCCAAGGTAGTCGAGAAGGATTTATAAACCGTCTCAGTTGAATGGTTTGAACTTTATGACTATGTCATAGAGTTGCACCTCTTAATTCGAAAGAAATAAGAATGAAAAATCCTTATGACTACATTGAGTATATATACGATATATACTCAAGGAAATGGTAAAGTACCATTTGACCTGAAATAATGAAACCTTCATAGCTAATTGGTAGCTTAAGGTGACTACAATCAAAGAGAATGGTTGACTTTGAAGAAACCATCTTTGACATAGTCTTAGTTTCAATTAATTCGAAGATTGCTAGCTACAACTAAATGGTGATTCAATGTTTGGACATTATATGGGTTTCCGAAACCATTATTAAGATAGTCTTGATAATATATGTCTAAAAGTATGAATCACAAGACATATAAGTTGTAGAGATCCATCCATTATGGATCTTAGCACGCTAGTGGGAGCCATAAGCATCTTATGAGAGAAAGATCAAATTGTTTGATTTCTCATAAAGATGTAAATGAATCTTTTGTTTACTAGGTTTACAAAAGATTAGTGGGAGTTAATCATGTTCCTAAATTTATATATATATATATATACATACACATATATGATATATTAATTTTGGAAATGAAATACTTCTTCGTTAAAGTTATGACTTTAAACATTCTATAACGATAGAATGTATATGGGAGACATAGTCTATAAACATGGGATGGAAATCTATAATGATAGATTTCAGGATATAATTGGATTATATCAAGCCCTAATGATAGACAAGAGATGCTAGGAAGTTTCTCATATGATGACAAACTTCAAATCAAAAGGACAACTCTAGTGAGACTAGGAAGTTGTTCTTCTCAAAGGGAACTTACCCTTTTGACTCCTAAAGAAACATAATGCATAAATAGAATCCTTTATGCATACGCAGAAAGGTGATTTACGTATTTCATATTGTATGAAAAACGTTGATATGAGTTGTACCAAGATCGGTACAAGACGATATCAGTGCAAGCCCAGGATCAGAACCATGGCAACTGTCAAGTGAGTCCTTAAGTATTTAAGAAATACTAAAGGATAGATTCCTCAAAGAATGAGGAAGAATTAAAGTAACGTAATTGAAGCGTAAATGTATTAGATTATGAATCTAATCGATCATTGGATATCTCTTCATTATGAATGAAGAGATAATCAGATATCTCTTTATTATGACTAAAAAGATATTTGGATGGAAACATTAAAAGTAATGACTTTAGTGTGTTCCATTATGAATGCAAAATATATTGCCATATAGAGGCTTACAACAATGTTGTTTGGATGGGAAAGTTCATTTATGAACTCTCTATTCGGTTCCAACCAGAAAGTGTCTCCAGTGTACCGACACTACGACACTAATGGGGCGATAGCTCAAGCCAGGGAATCAAGGTCTCATCAAGATCCGAACTCAAATGAGAGACTGAACCACATGATTAAGAATCATGTATAATGGTGACGTCGTTATTCTCAAGGTTGCTTCTATGGATAACATATAGATATCCATTGTCTAGGCCTACTACTCAGCCATTTTTGAAATGACTACAGAAGAGGTATCATCACTGATGACCAAGCTGATTGGCTCTAGTGCAAGTGGGAGATTGTTGGAAATGTGCCCTAAAACCAATCATATGATGATACTTTACGGACATTTCACATGTTGAACTAATCTAGTTTAATATCAAGGGCAAAAATTATTGTTTTAAGCTGTCTTATATAAATGTTATATGCTTAAACGATAAGTCCAAGGAATATGTAATTAGGAGAATGTAATTTAAACAAGTTAGATTCATGAGACCATTCTCTTTCGTATACATATCCTAAACGTTCCTGATCATAGGATTGCCAATTGGGCATTGACAGTCCATTAAGATCAGTACATGCTATGTCTTCTCTTAGGGAGAGTGACTAGTCTCGAGTCATTGGTGTGATTGACACCAAGACAAGCATGTAGGTGCTCAATAGCGAATGAGTCCACTAAACACGATCAATGAGGAGTTCTCATACTCATGTCACATGAGAACTCATGGTTGGGATAATGCAAAGTAGTCCTTTGACCTGAGGCATAATAGTTGTCTTGTGGTTAGGTCCTTGATCTTTGATTATGTCAAAGTCACTCCATTCGCGGGTGTCCACGGCATAGTTGGGGTTAAGCCACTTAGCCATGGAGGAAAGTGAATGCGCAACAAGGGATCTCTAACCTTCAAATCGTTTGAGGGAGAATACTCTATGATATGATTAAGAATCTCTGGCCAGAGTATGAATGAGATTTAGGAAGTCATTCCAAATCACATTCGAGGTAATCATATAAGTAAATGAATCACATTGGATAGTGGACATGAATAAACTATCAAACCAAACAATGTGGTCAAAAGTATTGTATTAGAGAAATACCGTATTGCATTTGTAATCCTAAACTGAATAGGTTCTCCACCTCTTCTGATTAGCTTGGGTAACCATGATATGCTGCTAGGTGTCACTCATGGTTTGTGGAAGCCCTAAACGTGTATAATCACTAAAGGGAGAATTGAAAGTAAGTTTCAATTAACAATCGATTTGAAATGGTTTTAATCGCCCACTGCCTCGCTAAAAGGAACCTAATGGATCGTACACCGTGTAAGGTGGAGATTGAAGAAACAATGGAGATGAGTAAGAATAATTAAATGGTTTAATTATTTATGGCAAGGATTAATTAATATGTTAATAAATCAAACGAATAAGTTCGTTAAAGACCTCGGGATAGTTTTGGACCTTAAGGCCCAATGGGCTTCGAACGTCAAGCCCATTGACTTAAGTTGTATGACAACTTAATGAATAATGATTCACAAAGGCCCAATTAGCCCAATAATACCCTAAGGCCGGCCATTTAGAGATGGAGTGGGTTTTGGACTTATTTACAAGTTTGCCACTCCAATGAATTAAGGTATAAATATGACTTTATAGCCAAAATTCATTAAGGGTTTTCTTTTGGGGAAAGGATGAGAACACAAGCTCTCATTTCTCTCTAAAGTGGCCAGCCTCCTTGGAGGGTTTAGCTAGCAATCCTACTGAAGGAAGATTTGTGAAAAACAAGTTCATTTGAATAACATCATATAGCATGCAATTAACAATTAAAGGCGGAATCATGCTTTCATGCATTCAAAAACAAAACATTAACCAAGAAATTCAAAGCCTAGTAGATTGGTGAACCATTAATCAACTCAAAACAAAGTGAGTTGAGATTTATACCTTTGTAGATTCCTCTTTGCATAAGCAAAGGCTAATCACCCAAAGAGAGGGCCTTCATTCCTTGCATCTTAAATCTATGGATTTGGATGGAAGAATAGGTTTCTCCAAGTTCCCAAAATTGAGAACCTCTAAGTGTCTTCACCAAGGTTAGATTGGAGAAGAAATGAGTGACCTTGGAGTAGTGGGATTGCTAGAAGCACCCCCCAAGGAGGCCGGCCTCTTTAGAGAGAAATGGAGAGACATGTTCTCTCCAATTTTCTCCAAAAGAAACCCTAAATGAATTTTGGCTATAAAGTCATATTTATACCTTTATTCATTTGAATGGCAAACTTGTAATTAAAGCAAGTTCACTACCCTTCCTCTAAATGGCCGGCCATGGGGTTTTGTTTGGGCTTTTGGGCCTTTGTGAATTAAGTTGTCATACAACTTAAGTCAATGGACTTGACGTTCGAAGCCCATTGGGCCTTGAGGCCCAAAACTAACCCGTGGTCTTTAACGAACTTATTCGTTTGATTAATTAACATATTAATTAATCCTTGCCATAAATAATTAAACCATTTAATTATTCTTACTCATCTCCATTGTTTCTTCAATCTCCACCTTACACGGTGTACGATCCATTAGGTTCCTTTTAGCGAGGCAGTGGGCGATTAAAACCATTTTACATCGATTGTGAATTGAAACTTACTTTCAATTCTCCCTTTAGTGATTACACACGTTTAGGGCTTCCACAAACCATGATAGACACCTAGCAGCATATCATGGTTACCCAAGCTAATCAGAAGAGGTGGAGAACCTATTCAGTTTAGGATTACAAATGCAATACGGTCTTTCTCTAATCTAATACTCTTGACCACATTGTTTGGTTTGATAGTTTATTTATTCATGTCTACTATCCAATGTGATTCGTTTGCTTATATGATTACCTTGAATGTGATTTGGAACGCATTCCTAAATCTCATTCATACTGTGGCCAGAGATTTTAATCATATCATAGAGTATTCTCCCCCAAACAGTTTGAAGGTTAGAGATCCCTTGTTGCACATTCACTTGTCTCCATGACTAAGTGGCTTAACCCCAATGATGTCGTGGACACTCCGATGGGGTGACTTTGACATAATCAAAGATCAAGGACTTAACCACAAGACAACTGTGATGCCTCGGGTCAAAGGACTACTTTGCATTATCCCAACCATGAGTTCTCATGTGACATGAATATGAGAACTCTTCGTTGATCGTGTTCAGTGAACTCATTCTCTATTGAGCACCTACGTACTTGTCTTGATGTCACACACATCAATGACTCGAGACTAGTCACTCTCCCTGAGAGAAGACACAGTACGTACTGATCTTAACGGACTGTCAATGCCCAATTGGCAATCCTATGATCAGGAACGTTTAGGATGTGTCTACGAAAGAATGGTCTCATGAATCTAGCTTCTTTAGATTGAATTCTCCCAATCACATATTCCTTGGACTTTATCGTTTAAGCATATAACATTTATATGAGACGGCTCAAACAATAATCTTTGCCCTTTATATGTAAACTAGATTAGTTTAACATGTGAAATGTCCGTAAAGTATCATCGTATGATTGGCTTTAGGGCACATTTCCAACACCTACTACTCCAAGGTCACTCATTTCTTCTCCAATCTAACCTTGGTGAAGAGACTTAGAGGTTCACAACTTTGGGAACTTGGAGAATCCTATTCTTCCATCCAAATCCATGGATCTCAGAAGCAAGGAATGAAGGCCCTCTCCTTGGGTGATTAGCCTTTGCTTATGCAAAAAGGAATCTACAAAGGTATAAATTTCTCAACTCACTTTGATTTGAGTTGATTCTTGGTTCACCAATCTACTAGGCTTTGAATTTCATGGTTAATGTTTTGTTTTTAAGTGCATACAAGCATGATTCCGCCTTTAATTGTTAATTGCATGCTAATAGATGTTGCTTAAATGAACATGTTTTCACAAAATCATCCTTCAGTTGCGTCCACATGGACAATAATTGAGCACTACGTGTCAATATAGGCCCACTTCAATATTAAAAAAAAAAAAAACATACAAAAACACAAAAAATAAAAAAAAATAAAAAAAAATCCCACCCATCCCTCTCCCTCCCTTCTCTCTTCTGCAACCCTCACCCTTCCCTCCCTTCTCCCTTCTCTCTTTTCCAATTCCATGCCTCTGTTCTTCTCGCCCACAGCACCCCCGTCGTCATCGTCATCACGCTCTTCATCTTTCTCATATGCCGCTGCGTTGCCTCGCACAACTTAGTCGCCATTCTCTCCTTCCTGATCCTCGCCAAGGTCACCAGCCTCTGCCAGAACGTGTGGACGTTGGCCAACGTGGCCACCTGCAAGTCTAAACCTCAGGCTTTCTTCTGCAATAGCTCGATTGTGAACGGATCTAAGCTCTGCACTGTGCAAATACCAAGATCCGGTTTTATCTCCAATGGTGAATCAGATTGCCATATAGGTCTTCCCCATTTCCCCTGAAACCTCTAATTCCAACTCCTAGTCTCAAATGGGTCAAATTGATGGAAAATCGAGAGGTGCTGGGATTTGTAGAAGGGAGGGAGAGGGTGTGGGGGGTGAGGGAAGGTTGGGGTCTTTTTTTTTTTTTTTTTTTTTGGTGTTTTTGTATTTTTTAAATTTTTTAATATTGAAGTGGGCCCATATTGACACATGGTGCTCAATTATTGTCCACGTGGGCGCCACGTCATCAGTTAAAAAAATTTCTAGCGGAAAACTTAACGGATGTATGAAACTGTCCCAAAATTAAGACTTGAGGTATGACTCTGGGATGAAAAAAACTTCATATACCAAATGTGAAAACCACGAAACTTCAGGGTAGTAAACAGAGATTAACCCTATTTTCTATTAGTTCTAGTATGGTAGTTCTCTGCTTGGATATATTTTGGTTTACTTTGGTTCTGCTTGATTTTCAGTTCAGATAGATGAAGGAAAATTTTTGTCCTAGCTAAGAACATGTGAGAACATTTGAACACATAAGCAAACTAATAACACTTTAAAGTAGGCATGCATTCAAAAACAATTCTAAAACCCATGACTTTCAAAGTCTAGTGAATGGTGAACCAAAAGACTCCTCAACAAATTAAAGAGAATAGAGAGTTTGAGTTTCATTACCCTTGAAGCTCATCTTGTTGGAAGTATGCCCACAAAGCCACTCATTTGATGTAATAGCTTTTTGGAATACTTAATATGTTAAACTTTTATATGTTTAACGGAAGGGCAATACTTATTGTTAATCACTATTTATTGAATCATGTGTTTAATCAATAAGAGAATCCAAGGGATGTATTTGACATAAGAGATAAGTGATCTAATGAGTTAGATTAAGGAGACCTTTCTCTTATGTTCATTCCTAAAACGTTCCTAGCCATAGGATTGCCAATTGGGCATTGACAATCCGCTAAGGTTAGTATGTGTTATGTTGACTCAAACGTGAGTATGAACTAGTCTCAAGTCATTTGGTGTTGGACACTAAGACAAACACATAGGTGCTCGAAAGAGTAATCGAGTACACTGAACTGCGATTAATGAGAGTTCAAACATACATGTCATGTACGAACTCTAAGGTTACAATATGCAAAGTAGTCCTTAGACCTGAGGCATCATAGATGTCTAATGGTTAGGTCCTTGATCTTTGATCATGACAAAGGCATTCCCTCGGATTGTCCACGGCATTGTTGGGGTCATGTGATCTAGTCATGTAGGCATATGAATGCACAACAAGGGATCTCTAACCTTCCATGGTGAAAGGAGTATACTCTAAAATATGATTCTAAAGTCTTTGGCCAAAGCAAATGAATATGACTAAGGAAGATGTTCCAAATCATATTCAAGGGAATCATATAAGAAAGTATCACATTGGATAGTAGACATGAAACAAACTATCACTTAAACAATGTGGTTAAGAGTATTGTATTAGAGAAGGACCGTATTGCATTGTAATTGTAACTGGATAGGTTCTCCAACCAATTCTACTTAGCTTGGGTAACCATGACATACTGCTAGGTGTCACTCATGGTTTGTGGAAGCCCTATTGATTAGCAAACACTAATCATCAAAAAGGGAGAATTGAAATGTGGTTTCAATTCACAATCGATAGTTAAGAGTAACATCGCCCACTGCCTCGCTAATTGGAACCTAATGGATCGCACACCAAATAAGGATATATGTGAAGAAATTAAATGAAATGGATAAGCAATTAAATGGTTTAATTGAAGAATGGTCAAGATTAATTAATTAGTTAATTAATTATACGAAATGTTCGTATTGGGCTTTTAAGTTGGTTTTGGGGCTTCGGGGCCCAAAAGTGTTTTGGTCCACAAGGCCCATTATGTTTAAGTTGTATGACAACTAAAACAAAATGGGCAATAAGCCCAATAACAATATAGGCCGGCCATTTAGGGTGAGGGTATGCAAGTTTGCTTAATTGCAAGTTTGCCACTCACCTAAGAAATGAAGTATAAATTCATCTTTATAGCTTTGTTTTCAATTAGGGTTTTCTAAGCTACTTGGGGATAGTTATCTAGCAAATTTACTTCCCTAAGTGATCCATTTTCATTTTCACAAATTACATCCTTGGTGAAGAGACATAGAGACATCAAACTTTTGGTGTTTTGGAGAACTAATCCTCAAATCCTCAAAGAAGCAAAGGAGCACTAAAAGGAGGAAAATCACAAGGAAGATCCAAGGAGCAAGGAGGTGACTTGAAGGCCCTCCACTTGGGTGAATCCCTTGTGTAATCAAGGATGAGCTTCAAGGGTAAAGAATCTCTAAATTCTTCATATTCTTTAATGTTGTTAAAGAGTCTTTTGATTCACCATATACTAGGCTTTGAAAGTCATGGGTTTCATGAATTGTTTTTGGATGCATGCCTACTTTAAAGAGTTAATTGTTAGCATATGTATTCAAATGTTCATACATGTTCTTAGCTAGGACAAAATTTTTCCTTCACATCTTTGTTTACACAAGGGATTCATCCAAGTGGAGGGCCTTCAAGTCACCTCCTTTGCTTCTTGGATGGTTGCTTCTTTGCTTCTCCTTTGCTCCTTGAGGATTTGAGGAGAGGAACTCCAAGAACACCAAAAGTTTGGTGTCTCTAAGTCTCCACACCAAGGATGAGGTGTGAAGATGAAATGGATGACTTAGAGGAAGGAAGATTGCTAGCTATTTTCCTCTATGTGTGGCCGACCTCTTCGGAAGACAAAGAGAGAAAGAGTTTTTCTCTTTTGCCTCAAAAGAAAACCCTAGTGAGATAATGGCTATAAAGATACCTTTATAAAACCTCACATGTGAGTGGGAAACTTGCAATTAACCCAAGTTTGCTACCACTCACCCTATGACCGGTTTCCTTTAGTTATTGGGCTAATTACCCATTTTATTTTAGTTGTCATACAACTTAAACATAATGGGCTTTGTGGACCAAAACCCTTTTGGGCTCCGAGACCCGAAACTAACTTGAAAGCCTAATACGAACCTTTCGTATAATTAATTAACTAATTAATTAATCTTGACCATTCTCAATTAAACCATTTAATTGCTTATCCATCTCATTTATATTTCTTCACTTTCATCCTTACTCGGTGTATGATCCATTAGGTTCCAATTAGTGAGGCAGTGGGCGATTGTTACTCTTAACGATCGATTGTGAATTGAAACTTCATTTCAATTCTCCCTTTGATGAAGATTAGTGTTTGCTAATCTTTTGGGCTTCCACAAACCATGAGTGACAACTAGCAGTATGTCATGGCAACCCAAGCTATGTAGAAGTGGTTGGAGAACCTATCCAGTTACAATTACAATGCAATACGGTCCTTCTCTAATACAATACTCTTAATCACATTGTTTGAGTGATAGTTTGATTCATGTCTACTATCCAATGTGATACTTCTCTCTATGATTCAATTTAATATGATTTGGAACAAACTTCCTAAGTCATATTCGTATGCTTTGGCCAAAGACTCCCAAATCATATCTCAGAGTATTCTTCCTCCACCATGGAATGTTAGAGATCCCTTGTTATGCATTCATATGCCTACATGACTAGATAGCTTGACCCCAACAATGTCATGGACACTTTCGATGGAATGCCTTTGACATGATCAAAGGTCAAGAACCTAACCATTAGACATCTATGATGCCTCAGGTCAAATGACTACTTTGCATATTGCAACTTACGAGTTCTTACATGACATGTATGTTCGAACTCTCTTTTGATCGTAGTTCAGTGTACTCGATTACCGTTTGAGCACCAATATGTTTGTCTCAGTGTCCAACACTAAATGACTTGAGACTAGTCATACTCATGCTTGAGTTAACATAACACATACTAACCTTAGCGGATTATCAATGCCCAATTGGCAATCCTATGGCTAGGAACATTTTAGGAATGAACATAAGAGAAGGGTCTTGTTAATCTAACTTACTTAGATCACTTCTCTCTTAGATTAAATACATTCCATGGATTCCCTTATTGCTTAAACACATAATACAATAAATAGTGATTAACAATAACCTTTGCCCTTCATTAAACATATAATAGTTTAACACAATAAGTATTCCAAAAGCTATTACATCAAATGAGTGGCTTTGTGGGCATACTTCCAACAATAGATTGGTATTGTTTTGTTACTTTCTAGATTTTCTACATGCATACTACTTATGTTGAGGACCTAATTTTGTCGACGATTAAATAAGACTAAGATCATGAGCTTATTACAAGTTGATAGGATCCCCTTTTTTACACCCCCCATGTCGATTGGTATGAATTTATCACAAATACAATTTGTTCAATTAGTATAGCTTCTTTCACATCCTTATATCATCTTTTTTTTATATAAAATTGTTTATTCATCTTTCCAAAATTTGAATTTATTTAATTCATTTGTTAATAGCGTTCCTAATAAAATTCAAATTTTTGGGGTGGAATTCTTACTTTAGAAGTTGCAAGTTTAGGCACTGAAATTTACATCACAACTAAAACTTATCACAAAAGCTCTAAACTTGCAACTTGGTAATTCCTATAGTACCTCATAGCATGTTTAGACTTTTTGGTTCTTCTATCTCAGGGTGTTATTTTTTCTTTGTGATAACATGTTCTAATGAATTTTGGTAATTCCTACAGTTGCCCATCTACCCTTGGTGCAAGTTGCAAGACTCAAGATTTCTTTGAAAGGGTACCTGCTAGAGAAAAGCATGTAAGGTCCCTTTTCCCTGAGAAAGTGATAAACAGGATTGAAAACGATATTAGATACAATATATGTTTTGCGCGTATATATATATAGCATTTTGCTTCAAGGTTAGGATATTTTTTAGTATATCCAAACCATATTAATTAGTTAATGCTAATCATTATCTCCTTCCTATATATGTATGATGAACAAATTATATTTCTCGCAAGTGCACGAATCGATATGATAGCAAGCAAATACGAGTGTCGTACCCACAGGGATTTGTAAAGTCACCTAACTAAATCCAATTTTGTAGTACCCACTAGAATTAAAATAACGAAAACAACTAAACTACGAAATTCAAATAATTAACCAAAGAAAGTTGATCAAGTAATCTTAAGTGTAGTAAATTAAAGAGAATTTATGTAAATAATTTCTAAAAACAATGGTTGAAACACTAGGTATCCGACTTCACCATATCAATCCAATTCTATGTCATTAGATAACTTAGTAAGAACAATTCAATTCAAGTGCTAGGGTTCGTTCTCTCTTTATTATGATTATCCGTTAGGCGTCCGGGTGTAACCAAGTATTCTTAATCATCAACTTAACCATGGCGTCTAGTCTAAGTCAATAATAAAAAATCCATTAAGTGCAAGAAGAACAAAGAAAACCAAAAAGTGTCTTAGCATGGCGTCTCCATCAACATCAGTTCATTCATTCAAGAGAGCTATCTCAAGGCTAAGCATATGGTGTCTACTATAACCTTGTCTCATACATCTAAAAATTCATATTAAAGGTAGCTAATCAATAACATGAACATAAAGAATGATTTAAGCATAATGAATGAAACTAGAAACCCTTGAATTGATAAAAGAGCAAAGTTTACTAAGACATAGAATTATCATGAAGGCTACATCGGATCCCTAATAAAGGAATTAGTTCATCACAACCATCAAATTATAACAAAACATAAATCATGAAACAAAGTCTGAAAATATGTAAAAAAAAAAACCGTTGGAGGACCCCTTGGCGTTGGCGTCTTCCTTAGGTCAATTCGCTAAAATTGTATGATGAAGTGCGACTCCTCTTTTTTCTTTTCATGTTGCTAACTCCTTTTTTTTCTTTTTACAATCATCCAAGGAATATATAGTTAGGTTTAGGTTAGGCTTTTCTTTGCCGCAATTGTTGAATCCCAGCCCAAACAAGAATCCCAACATGTTTCCTGATTCAAACTGGACTCCACTTCCGCGTAGAATTCCTGAACTGACCTTCTCTTACTAAAACAGGTATAACTTCTTCTAGAAGCATCCAAATCATGATCTGTAAACTTTGGTCGAAACTAGACATCCAGATATTTCCATGCATATGTGACACAACACCCAGTTCATTTTGATGAATTATTGACGTCCCAACGAAAATGATAGTTCTGCGCAGCACCTTCCAGCTCCAGTTTTCACACAGCAGCCATTAAATTGTGGATTGAACAATTTAACATTTGATGATCGTTGGAATGCTTCTTGACTTCAATTCTTCTCAGTTTTGATCCTTTTTAGTCTTGAACTCACCAAAAGACTCCAAAGTCTTCTATACGGTCCATTATCTACAAAATATGCACTAAACACATCAAACAACCAATTTCACAAGAAAACATAGTATAAAACTTAGGAAATATGAGCAATATAAATGTATAAATATTGTGTTATCAATATCAATCTTGCATTTTATGCCTTATGGTAAATCTTTAGTATTCATGATTTCTGCCACTTTTCTTAGCCATAATCTGTTCTCTCTAGCTTCCTGGCTGTTAATAGGTCAAAGTAGTGGAATGTAACTTTTTTATTTATTGTTTTAGTAAATGTCGAACTTAATTTCAAACCGCCAGGCAGCTAGTAGGGTCAGTCAGACACCTTCTCCAGTAGGTAGTGCTGCTGCCAACTCCTCACTTGATATGGGCACGACGGGTGTACCTCTGGTCACGCCTATTGGCCCAACGGTGTCTAGGCGTCATCGACTTCTTTGGTGACGCATCTTGTACTAAGTGCCCAACGGACTCATCGACGGCCTTGGAGTTCTGAGGAGGCTGAGCAGTCTAGTGAGGCTTCCTCTGTCCATGGAGAAAGGTCCTAGACAAGTAATGCATCTTTCTCAAAGTATAATCGAAATTTTGAAAGTTTTTTTGGTTGTTGTGAAAATCGAAGACTGAGTTGAAAATGCATAATTCTGTAAAACCCTTGAAGGGTTTTGGATATAGGGCAGTTGGGGAAGAGGGTTTTGGTTGGGACATTGGATTGATGGGGAGGTAAGAGTGAATTTTTGAGAAACTTACTGTATCCTCTTAGGTCTTTCTTTTGGTCCAGTCATATCTGCATTACTCGACCCAATTGTTAAGGTGTGTTGTGCTGGACATTTCATTATGTAAGTGGCATGATTGATAAGCTTGCTTCTGGTTTCATGATGGTCAAAGCAACATTGACATTAGTCTTTAGGCATGCTTGAAGCTTTAAAATTGTCACATTCCCATTAATTAGAACAAACTTATTGAGAACTTCGCGCATATTGTTGCGAGTTCGTGTAATCCCACAAACATAGGCTCTCTATATTAGTAGAACCACTACTAGCACACCTGGCCTTGGAAGCCAAAACTTGTTGCAGACTCACAGTGTGAAGTCATATTAACAAATTGTAAATTTTGCTTTACGTCCCCAATTGGTATAAGCTGTTTGAATTGTTGGGTGGATGTGTTGTTTTTGTTGTTATATTGTCTGCAGGTTTTAGGAAATGTTATAGCATTAGGGGAGGTTCTGCCGAATTTTTGGTAGAAAACAGAATTCGTCTGATGTTTACATCAGGGGCCCATGCATACTTTCAAAAAGTCACATACCACTCGCACCACGATTGAGAAGATCACCATTATGTGGGATCCTCGACATCGTGCGGCTACAACAAAGGAGCAGCATAGTGCATTAGCCAACGACATTGGCTCAGTTATCAGGAATCATTGCCCCCTCCTGTGGGAGTCATGGAAAGCCATCCCACATGAAGTCAAGGAAGTCGTTCTTCATGAATTATCGGTAAGTATTTTCAACCTCAAATACTAAATTTATATTACAGTATACAAATATTATAAATTTTAGCTGCTATTTTTTTGTTGAGTTTTGCAGCATCACTATGAGCTCACGAACCTCGATGCCAGTCAAAACTAGTACGTCAACGACTTTTGCACCGGTAGGTTCACTAAATGGAAGAGCGACCACCATAAGCATTATGAGAAATATGACGGTCCGGAGGTCACTCTAGCAGTTGGGTGCCCTATAGAGTTGGTGGACTGCCAGGATGAATGGGAGTGTCTCTGCGGCCATTTTCAAGATGAAAAATACCTCATAAGTATAATATATATTTCAATATAATATATTAATCAAATATTTTTTTTTTAAATAAAATTTTCCTTTTGTCATTAATTTGTTATAAATATCTAAGCTAATATGTTTTTTAATTCAAAAGAAAAAAGTGAAGGCAAACTTGATCAATCGATCGAAGAAGAAACTTCTTCACCGCTCCGGCTCATGATGCTTCTCTTATAGGTTGGAGGAGCGACATAAGGTAACCGTGTATTTATTTTAAGTTTTCATTCTTTTTACTCTTTATTACACAAATGGTAATCTATGTTAACATTTTTTTTTCAGGGGGGGTCAAAGTTTCATGAGATTGACATGTTCAAGGAGGTGTACGTTCGGTCCAGGGATGAGCTGACAGAGTAGCTTCATGTAAGTTATTTCAAATTTTTAATATTCAATTTGTCGATGCAAATTTACACCATCTTTAGTCTTGACAAAAATGCACTTGCAAAACAATCAACACCTTTGATCAAAGACCTAAGCCTCATGTGCCCACGAGGTGGGGGGGGGTTAGGTCAACGGATCTCCGATGCCTAAATTAGTTTATCTGAGAGAGTAAAGTGTTTAGGGCTTTTTTACGGTTGCAAAAGCT
The DNA here is from genome assembly GCA_035220775.1 of Malus fusca. NCBI lineage: Eukaryota > Viridiplantae > Streptophyta > Magnoliopsida > Rosales > Rosaceae > Malus > Malus fusca. The sequence goes on along the minus strand of CM069066.1, from coordinate 14,445,288 downwards.
CTCAAAAATTGGTAGAATATGGGGTATTTATAGGGTTAGGGCCGGCCATATAGTGTTTAATTGAGAGATATTCTCTAAATATTCTCAAGACATTAAATAGGAAATAATATCTTGAGATAATGGTGTAATTATCCTAATTTAAATAAATTAGGATTACTTACTTGATTGGAGTCAATCTTCAATTAGGAATGTATTAAAGATAGGATTTGGGTAATTAATCCTTATCTTTAATTCCTTGCCAAGGGCAGGTGAGCTATAGGCAATCATATTTAGCTGCTGAGACCTCCAGGGGTGTGAGCTGCGCGTGGGAGCATCTGAGAAGCTTGCCTATTTATTGAGGGCAATCTTGTCTTTCTTGAATAAAAGTCCATGTGTCGCCTCTAGAATATTTGGGATTATTTTAGGCTCCACAAATGCCCACACACCTACTGCGCTGCACGCATGAAAAGGGCAGTAGGTGTAGAAATCCCAAGTTGCTTGGGTTTGTAGAATTGTTTCCCTATTTGAACTTGATCTTCTTTCTTGATTTGGAGATAGACTTCTTTTAGGAAAAGGAAAATAATTGCCCCCAACACCTATTTAATTCTGCCTTAAGCAGGGGATTAAATAAATTTGGAGAACAATCATTATTCCAACAAGGAAGAGAAGCTAGAGGAAATTTTGATTCCCCCTCCCCTAGCGTTCTTCTTCTCTTGCCCTTGCAAAGAGTTGTCTCTCATTGTAGTTCTTCTTCTCCGTGCTTCACCAAGGTAAGACAAATTTGAATTTTCTTTTTCTTAAATTTTTTGGATGTCTTGGGACTTGAAAAATTAGCTTGGCGGGGGCCGTGGGTGTGGGTAACACATGGCGTGGGAGCGTTGGGGCTGCTTGGTAGCGCGGCACGGGTCGGCTGGCGTGGGCCAGGTGAACGGTTCAGCTCGGGCCAAGGCGAGAAGAGAGAGAGAGAGACCGACGTGGGCCGGCTGTCTTGCGTGCGCAACCTAGGGCGAGAGGCCTGGGCCTGCCTTGGGGCGCACTGGGCACGGAAGAAATAGGGGAAGTAAGTGCAGGGCTCCCCTCATGCTGCGTCTTTTCCAGGAGGTGATCTGTTCCATGAAATGCATGTCTGCTCAGTGTTTCCCAAATGCAGTTTGTCCGATGGTGATGTTCTTAAACTTGAGCAGGTTCTTTGATCTTGGCTTGACCATAAATGAATTTTGGTACTTCTTTGAGATTGGCCACAAGAAAGGTGTGAGGCAACTAAGGTCTTGCCATAAGTTGTTTGATGCTTCTAGCAGAGGTGATCATGAGTGGGCGAGAGATACCTTGGAGGTGAGAGGAGAGTGGGAGTCTGACTCTTCTACTAAGCTGCGTGTTTCGACCACCTTTATCAATGGTAAGTGAACTGCTTCATTCTTGTCCTGCTTGAATTTTTTGTTAAGCTGCTCCATGAATTCAATTTATTAATCGTCTTTCTTGCTCTGCTTAGATTCGGAGTTTGGCTCAGCTCCCAGGACCTCGGCATATATGAAGAAAGTGCATGTGACCTCCGGCATTCCTACTGAGTACCGTGAGTGGTGTTAACTGCTCAGCCCTCTTCGTCGGGAGAAATGTGGCCTGCCTCCGAAGGAAGAGATAAAACTGATAAAAAACGAAGGGTTGGTTCGCCAGATCGCTGCTATAGAGCCTGCTGTCAATGAGGGTGGAAAGAAGAGATCTTCCTCACCTACTTATGAGCCTTTGGCCAAGAAGAAGCCAAGAACTTCCTCCACTGCTCGTGGGAGCTCGTCTGCTGTTGAGCAGCTTGTTATTGATCTAACTTCCCCCAAGGGGGTAAAGAAGACCGTTGAAACTGAGCCTATGAAACCTGCTGCTTCAAAGGTGACCATGTCCATCGTTGAGAGACTTACCCAACAGAAGGGTTCGGTGAGGCCTTCGGTGTCCAGGTTTGTATCGAAGCGTCCGTCGGAAGCTAAGTCTGGATCGGCTTCTGAGAGGCTCACCGCTATGAAGAGCGAGAAGGTGAATTATGCTGCTAAGGTGGCGTCTGGGCCTGTTTTTCCTTCTGATATGACTGACTCGTCCGCTGAGAAGGGGAAATTTGCTCACACGGACAGTTGTGAGAGATCCACCAAGTCTGAGGTTGGAGAGTTTCCCGAGGTTTGTACACTGCTGAAGACTGACCTGCTTGAGGACGTCGATGCATGCGCCAAGTTTGTTGATAGTGTTGGGAAAGTTGTCATCCGTTCAGACTCATTTCTGGAGCTTCTTGCCTACTCGAGGAGGTCCTCCCTGATTGCTACAATGCATAAGACTTTGATCCTGGTAATTGAGTCTATGTGCGTTGATCAGGATGCTGTCAAGTGTGCTAAAGAGGCCAAAGTAGCGTTGGTGGCTCAGCTTCGCTTGGCTGCTAAAAAGATCGAGAAGCTCAGATCTGAACTCGTCGTTTTGAAGGGGTCTGATGTATCTGCCCCCACTTCTTTACACCTGGAGATCGCTCATCAGGAGGTTGCCTATTTGAATGCTAGGCTTAGTGCGACTCAGGTGATGTTGGAAGCTGCAGAGAAGGAAGTCAGTCATGTTTCTCCGGTTGTTGAGGACCTTGAGCGTGTTAATTCGGAGCTACGATCTGCTTACTTTGCCAAGGATAAGGAGCTTATCTTCATGCATGCTGAAGTGTCTCGTCTCAAGGAGGTTGCCAGTAAACTTGAGTCCAAGGAGATAGATCTACCAGGTGCACTGTCTGCTAGCGAGAACCTGAAAAATGAACAGGATGAGCTGCAAGGTGCTCACACTATGCTTGTTGGGGAGAATGTGTAGCTGAAGAATGAGAAAGCAGGTCACGAAGTGGCGCTTGCTTCTTGTCAGGTTAATTTCTACAAGCTTGGCTATGTAGACCATCTTCAGGGTAGGCCGCTGGGTTATGAGTTTTCCGAGAAGGACTTCGAGACTTTTTCTATTTCTTCAGTTGATCTGCTTAATTTCTCTTTTGAGGCTACCTTTGGTAGAGCAGTTGAGGGTCAGGCAGTCTAGGCAGGGGTGGCTGAGGACGAGCTTATTGAAGCTTTGGCTGCTGGGAGCGGTGCGGCCGCTGAAGGTGTGGCAATGGAGGAACCAGTGGTTGTGCATTTGACTCACGCGGTCACTTTAGGCTTTAGTTTTGGCTTTGGAGCTTTTAGAGCTTTACCTGTGAAAGGAAGAAATGCAAGATTTCCAACTTATAGTGCTGGCGGCCGAACTCGTTGTCTCCATAGGAGGCAGGCGAGTTCGCGTAGTTACTATAGCTGTGACACTCGACTTAAGTGGCTTTTTGAGCTTTGGCCCTCCCGGGGCATGTTGCGAGATTTTTTACTTATTGAGCGGTCGGCCAGACTCGTGCTTCTCGTAGGAAGCAGATGAGGTCCGCGTAGCTGCTATAGTTGTGACACTCTATTTTGTCCTAGCAAAACTTGAACCATAAATCGTCGGCCAGAAGTGCTGCTTGTAAATAAGCAGGCGAGTTCGTGTAGTCATGGCAGGCGTAAGTTTTGGCTTACGGGTTGCCTTGGGCTTTTAGCCGTCGGGTTGTCGGCCAGGTGTCTTACTTACAGAAGCAGACGTCCCGCGTAACCACTTCAGGCGTCATCCCTGGCTCTCGGAAGCGTTTTTTGGTATGAGGTGTAGGCGAAGTCGCTCCTTAGAGGCCATATCCCTCCGAGTCGCAGCTTTGATCCAGCAGGTCGCTTAACTAGTATTGCAAAACTTTAAAACCAAGCCGCTTCATGATAACTTACACGTCGAGGACTGACCAACTTGTCACGCTAACTCTTTCATGGGTAGAGGTCCTACACTTAGTGTCTCTTCCTGTTAGAGACCCGGGATCCCGCAGAATTGAATCCTTCAGTTGGCTAAGTCTATTCCAAGGGAATGACTATTGTGGCTAATTCTAGGAGTCGTCCGGCGCAGGTAGTCGATGAATTCAGGGGGAACTGAGCATTCGTAAAGCCCATCCACGTCTGGATATTCCGAAGTAGTTTACCCTCTCGCGCTATAGAGCTTACCCTGATGGTGTCGGGGAATTAGTTTACCCTCTCGCGCTAGAAAGCTAACCCTGATGAGTGTTGGGGATTAGTTTACCTTCTCGTGCTGGAAAGCTAACCCTGATGGGTGTTGGGGAATTAGTTTACCCTCTCGCGCTGGAGAGTTTACCCTGATGGGTGTCAGGGAATTAGTTTACCCTCTCGAGCTGGAGAGCTTACCCAGATGAGGCTTTGACCAGTTGTTGTAGGCAGCAGTTGAGCCAGGTTTGTGAATAACTTCTTGGATCTTCATTGAGAATAAAGAAACGCATCAACTATGCTGGAAGGTAGAAACTGCATAACAACTGGATAATCCTTGGCCTACAAGGTCTTGTTCGTTGAACTGCCCGAGACTTCGAACTTATTTGGATAGGCCTAAACGGAGTTTAAGAGGTGATGGGGAATTTCTCCAAGCATTCATTCACTTTGCTAGTTGCAGATCGAGAGTGCTCTGACCTTGCAAAGATGATATTAATCAGCATCATTTTAAATGAGGGTTCAGTGTTGCCTTATGCTGCTTGCATAAGCCGAGCAACTAGCTTGTCGAGATATTCGTCGCACCAGCCTTTCTTCGTCAACTTCTCGAGGTACTGCTTCTATTTCAGGCAGCTGTTGGTAGTGTAACCCCGCCCTTGGTAGAATGCGCAATACTTTGTCTAATCCAGTTTGGTAAGATCACCCTTCATGGGTGGCGGTAGTTGAAACCATGGTTCATTCCTGAGCTTATGGAGAATTTGGCCCATCGGAACTGAGAACTTGGTGAATTCCTTAGGCGTTGAGTCATCTATGTTTGGGAAATAGTCCCTGTGCCTATTTTTTTGCTCGCTCCCGCAAGACTGCTTGGCCTCGTCCCATAGTGCGTGTTTTTCTGCCAAAGCATACGAGGCTGCCAAGGTCAGTTCCCCTCCCATGATCAATTTTCCGAATAAAGGGTGTTCTGCCGAGATCCAATTCCGGAAAGCTGAGCATGCAATGTTGTCATCGCATCTGACGATCTTTGTCTTATTTTCCTTGAACCTCTTGACGTATGTGCGGAGCGACTCCTTCGGGTTTTTCTTCATGTTGAAAACATGGTCAGACTTCTTTTTTATTAAGCGGCAGGACGAATATTCCTTAGGTGAAAACCAAGGAAAGTTCATTGAAGTTCCGGATTGAGCGTGGCGACAGGGTGTGAAACCAATCTTACGCCTCACCTTGGAGTTTCGCAACAAAGGTTTTGCACATTAGCCTGTCATTGTTGGCGTAAAAGGTCATTGCACTTCGGTAGTGCATCAAGTGATGTCCGAATCTTCATGTCCCTTGAATAGGGTGAAATGTGTCGAGCTGAACTTCCGTGGTTGCTCCGTCTGCTCGATCTTGTCGGTAAAGGGTGACTACTCAGGTTAGCCACGTCTCTATGGAGGGCATCGTTGGTCGTATCAATACACTGGAATTCACGCAACTGCTCTGCTACGAGCCTTTGTACTTTCTCCTAGATTTGTGCCTGGTGGGGCAGCGGAGCCTCCAACTACCCCCGATGTTGACCTGCCGATCCATATTGCTCTTTGGCTCGTCTTATTCGTCTGTGCCACGGTTGTGGTGCACGTGGTTCACCTTGTGCTGCTCATCATCGCTCTAGGAGGGGGCTACCAATAGAACTTGAGCTGGACTGCTCACGTGCCCTTCTTTGGGCGTCATGCGGCTGCATACTTCATTGCCGAGTAGGAAGATCTCCTTGTGGGTCTAGCCTCGTGTGGAAGCTTCTCCTAGATTATCCTGAACGCTCGTTGAAGCGTGGACCCAACCTTGAATACACACTAACTTCTGAGCCGAATCAGGCATGAACGTTTCTCTACGCATCTAGGCGGGAGAAGACGTTTCCCCTAAACGGCTCTTTGCCGAGTCGTCGTTGGAATGAGTCACGTTCTTCCATCCTTGTCCTGCTTCGGGACACCTTGTTTGGGCTGCGCTGCATTTCGATGCGCTCGAGGAGTTGGTTCACCAAGGTGGTTTGCTGCTCAATGGCGTTTGTCAAATTGGAGACCTGCTGGGGCAGGTGGTGCTCGCCATTTGGATTGGAAAAGCTTGGATGATGGGCGTCTCCATGTGTGGTGGAAGTATAGTGGACTGCAGGTACAAAGCTTGAGCCCAAAGCAGGCAGTCCTGCAGAAAAGTGGGGCGTAAATAACCATGAATCGATCGCGGGACCTATGGTCAGAATTTGGATCGCTGCAGGTGGCCTCGGAATGCATTGTGTCACAGGCTGGGTCATCGGAACAGGTCGCCGGCTGGATAGTCGGAGTGTTGGACCGGTGCCTGCTCACCTTGGATCTGCATGGTCGTGGGCCCTCCTAGCCATTGGGTGCTGGCTGAATGGCTTGGGCTTGGGCTCATTGAACTGCCTGGCTGGCAACAACTGCTGAATTCTGGGGCTCGGGTTTGAGCCTGCTGTGTAACAAGGCATGCTGCTGCATTGAGATGGGTTTCCTGCCTAGGGCTTGTTGTGGCAGTTGCCAAGTTATGGGCCTCATGCCCATAGGCTTGGAAGTGTCGTGGCCTGGTGGCCTTGCCGTGGCTGCTGGGTCACGGTGGTGATGGTGGTGGCACGGCTCCGCGGTGGTGGGGCTCCTCCTGCCGTCGCGTTGAGCCTTGAGCATCTCCGTCGTGGGGCTATGTCCTCGTCTCTACTCTCCGGTCCAAATTCTTCCACGTATGGGTTTCCATTCGCCGTAGTTTCTGAATTTCCTACCATTGTATACTTTCTCCAGGGATTGATCAAGAAACATTTTTAGGAAAAATTAATTGAAACGACGTGTGAGAAATTCAACGTAACAGAAAATTCAAGAAACTCATGCAAAAGGCTTTTTCGAGTGTTTTGAATCACCTCTCAATGAAAGCACCAATTTGTCGATGCAAATTTCCACCGTATTCAATCTTGACGAAAATGCACCTGCAAAACAATCAACACCTTTGATCAAAGACCTAAGCCTCACGCGCCCACGAGGTGGGGGGGGTTAGGTCAACGGATCTTTGATGCCTAAGTTAGTTTCTCTGAGAGAATAAAGTGTTTAGGGCTTTTTTAGGGTTGCAAAAGCTCTCAAAAATTGGTAGAATATGGAGTATTTATAGGGCTAGGGCCGGCCATATAGCGTTTAATGGAGAGATATTCTCTAAATATTCCCAAGACATTGAATAGGAAATAATATCTGACGATAATGATGTAATTATCCTAATTTAAATAAATTAGGATTACTTACTTGATTGGAGTCAATCTTCAATTAGGAATGTATTAAAGATACAATTTGGGTAATTAATCCTTATCTTTAATTCCTTGCCAAGGGCAGGTTAGCAGTGGGCAATCGTATTCAGCTGCTGAGACCTCCAGGGGTGTGAGCTGAGTGTGGGAGCATTTGAGAAGTCTGCCCATTTATTGAGGGCAATCTTGTCTTTCTTGAATAAAAGTCCACGTGTCGCCTCTAGAATATTTGGGATTATTTTAGGCTCCACACAATTAGTATTAATATTAATTACAGGTATATTAAAATTAATTTGTTTATTTCTTTCTGCTAGTCCACCATGGTGGAGAAAGGCCAGACCGTTCTAGAGGAGGTGGCTTCCCAGCTTCTCCCAGAGACCTCGATCGAGGAGGTGTTTCCCCTGAGGATGTCGATTTTCAGATCATGATAGACATACTCGATCAGACCCTCGATCGTGGGCATGGGAATGTTCACCAGGGGCTTGGGAAAGCCCGCCTTTAAGACCTTTTTGCCTCATCCTCTAGGCAAAGAACAGAAGAGGTCCAATCGCTGACATCTAAAGGAGCAGATAGCTGCCCAACAGTTTCAGCTTCAACTTGTAGCCCAAAGCAGTTTGATGAACCAAATTCGTCTCACCCTTCAAATCTCTGGCATTCGGTTCCCCGACGTTTAACCACCTTTAGGAACAACCTCCCAGCCCCCCGCCGTAGCAGCTACGACCTCCTAGCCCCCCAACGCAGCAGCAACTCCACCAACAGGTGATTGTGACGTGGAAAACTACCTATTTTAGTTTTGTTTTAAATTGTTTTCCAATTTAAAAAATATTTTTTTCCCTTATATGTATATTTTCAATATTTTTTTAATTCCATATATTTTCTTCTTTACATATTCTGTTTTTAATTTCATTAAATTAATTTATACATAAAACAATATTATCAACATTTAAAAGGAAAAACTAAATAATTAATTAATTAATTTTATTTTTAAAAAAATTAATTTTAAAATCTTACTGCGACGACCTCTATGTCCGTCGCGCAAGGATTTGGGGGTCGAACCCTGGTTTCATCACGCGGAGTATCATGTGTAACGAACACTGCTTCGTCACTCTTCGTCTCGCGCAACGACCACCAATTCCGTTGTGCAACATTCATTCCCCACGACGAAGCACATTTCTCCGTCGCGCAATGTCTGACATCACGAGCTTTGCTTGACAATGTGTTCGCCGCCCAATGTTTCCGACGACCGTATTTGCCTTTGCGTGATGGTTTTCCCTTCGTTGCCAAAGCAGTTATGCTTACTAGTCATGTTGACTTCTCCTACTGCAACCTATTTATAGATGCATTAGATTAGGGTTTTGGCTGCTGCTACCGCATGCGTTTAATATACAAATTCTGCTTTTCAATTGCGCTCATATACATGCACTGGTACAAGAGATTTTTGCAGCTTCCTTATTATGTTAGTCGGCAGACATGCATTAGGAAGAAAAGAAAATCATATTTTCATTGTTTTTTTAGAGTATTGCTGCATACGTTAGGTTTTTTACATGTCATCATCATATCATGATTTTTGCTGCTACATGTATTAGAACATGCTTTTGGGTTTGGTTTTTGCTGCCGTAAAGCATTGATATTTTTATTATACTCTGTATCGCTGCATGAAATATCATTGGAGATCAAAAATATATTAGTAGCCCCAAGTGCATAGAGTTCGATTATGAAAATGTGCCTTTTGATTTTCATAATTGATTGTTTTTCAAAAATCATTTCATTATACATTCATTTTGCATGATCGCATTAGTATCCTACAAAGTTCGAGGGGAAGGTGATTGACGGCCATGTTAGTATCGTGCCACTTCCACTCGAAGGCTAAAGAGAGATCAAGTAGCAAAGGTGTGGAGACAAAACTACCTTCTAGTTGAGTGTCTAGCAAGATGAGTTTTGTAAGTCCTTTTAGTATTCATTTCTCTTAGTGTTTGTCCTGGCTTGGGAGCCCAAGGATTTTCCCAGTGGTGGGTTTTGCCTCGTTAAATCCTACATCCTGTGTGCACATTTTATTTATCGTTTTAACTGCATATGAGTATGATAATTTGATATGTATTGTGGATGTGAAAATTAAATTGAAGATTGAATTGGATTTTTTAAGTTGGAACCTATTCACCCCCTCTAGGTTAAACTAGTACCCATCTTAGAACTTTCATGTCTTAACCAAAAGACTTCTAATTGTAAGTTTACAAATGTCATTAATTATAAGTAAAAATAGCTACAAACATAACTTTCACTAAATAATAAAAAACAGTTGAATCTTAAACAACCAAACATGAAAAAAAAAAAACTTCAAAACTTCATTTGTAAGCACTGATTGAATAATCAAAGATTGAGTTCATATTCCTTTACTAAGTGTTCATTTCTCACTGGTTCATTTCATATTTGCTGCCGCTGTTATCAACACTACTAGATTTGATTAAGATTGGAGGATCAATGTTTCAGCAGTTTGAAATCTATCGCAAGTTAGCTTTAGTATCCAGCCGAGTACAATATGCTGCAGGAGCAGCATACAACTTGGAAATTGCTCACTTGCACTACTACAAAATTATCTATAACTGACGGTCCAAAAACCGACAAAAAACGTATATTACTGTGAGATTTTAAGCAAAATCCGACAGAAAATGGATGCAGTGGTGGATATAATAAGCGACATAATTGCAAATTTAGGAAATTAATTTTCCGACAGAGAATATATTAATAATAAATAAATAAGAGCATTTATGTCGGTGAAAACCGACAGAAAATACTAAAACCGACAGAACTTGTGTCGGCTATAAGCGACAGATAATTTATTAATAAGAATAAATAAAAGCATTTTCTGTCGGATAAAACCGACAGAAAATATATTAATAATAAAAAAATATATAAACCACTTTCTGCTTCACAAGAACGCCTCGAAGAACATTGGAGAGGGAGAGAGACGATAGATTCGGAACAGCCCCTCTTCCAAAAGCCATGGATTTCTTCTGCAGTCTGGACAACCCTGTTTCAAAAGCCATCTACCAGTAAGTGAAACTTCACACTCGAACTTTTTTTTTCCGCCATTTGTGTAATAATTTCGAGCTTCATTTTCCATATCAACACAGAGTTTTGTATTCAATTCGAAGCTGATTCGGCCTAATCTCAACTACGGGCGTGCAATTAACATTTATTCACCCCAGCACATTCATCATCCATTCCTCTACTGAGAAGCTTCTGTGCCACTAGATCCATTCATCAAATTCCTAATACACGCATTCTACTTTTTGGGGATCTAAGTAGCACAGAGGACATGGCTCATCAAGGCAGAATACTGATTCAGTTATGCACATGCTTGGCTCGAGAATGTATTGGTGGGTACATGCAAGCGAACAAGAACAGATTCATGAGCATATTGAACAACATATTTGATTTATGCATGCATGCACAAACCAAGATATTGCCATTATTCCACATATATAACTCGAGATATGGTATGCACAAGATCGAGCTCGAGTTTGGGGAAAGAGACCTTCTACCTTTTCTTGCAGATCTAGAACCTCGATTTTTCCGCTTGTATCAGACGAATTTGAAATTCTGCAGTCGCTCTATTCGTGTTCTTGACCCTCTCCGCTGATTGTTGAACCTGCACTGAAAGCACACATGCACGAGGGTTTCGTCTATTTTCTAATAAAAAAGGAAACTAGAAACGAAGATGTCTAAGAAATGAGGGTGTGGGTTGTTTTGGTTTTGGGTTGCAGGCCGAGAAGATTAGAGAGGAGGGATGACATATGAGGCTGAAGATTATATAGAGAAATGAAGAGAGAGGAAGAGAGGTTTCATGGCTCTAGGCTCGAGGCTAGAGAGAAGAGGGGATAAGAGCTCAACGGCAGAAATGGGAAATGAAGGAAGGAGGAAGGGGGAGGGGTTTTATTTTGGAATCTTTTCATTACTGTCGGTTAAAACCGACATAAACATTTTTTTAAATAAAAACTGACAGAAACATTTTCATTACTATCGGTTATAACCAACATAAACAAAATGGCGGCAAAAATCCCCCCAAAATTTTAAATTCCCTTCCAAAATTTTAAATTTCCCCCCAAAATTTTGTTTCGATTTTAAAAAATAAAATAATAATTGTTTGGTAAAATAAATAAATAAATAATATGTATTTAAATTAAATACGTTTTTTAAAATTAAATAAATAATTGTTGGTTTAATAGATAATAACCCATGTAAAATATGCAATAAAGAAACAAAAAGATAATTGTACAATGAAAATGTCATCACACAAACTAAATATTCTCTAATAAAAAAGATAATTGTACAATGAAAATGTCATCACACAAACTAAATATTGTCTAATCAATACTTGAAAAACATAAATAAAAATTTAGCACAAATTACTTTTCCCACTTCAAAATTTAGGCAAATTTAACGGAGATATGCATTCTACAAAACTAGTTTCCATGATCTAACCGTCAATGTCACAGCTCGTCCCGAGATTCTATTACTGAGGTTGTGAAATGACGAAAGTACCCTTGACGATTAATAAGGTGTGGGTGTGGCATGATATTTGTAATGCATATTTCCCTAAGTTTTGGAAAATTGAAATGGATTAAATTATATGAAATTTGTGTGGTTAGGGTTGTTTGGACCACACACCACATGTACTCTTCCTCTCATTTCCCGTGCTCTCTCTCTCTCTCTCCTCTTCTCAGTTTCTCTCTCTCTCTCTCTTTCGAACTCACACGGACAAGATCCAAAGAGCATCAAAACGTCGCAGATCGTCGTGTTTGAGACCACCATCATACTCCTGGAGACCACACGATCACACTGGTAGCCATTTCAGGTGAGGAATCATTCGATATCACGTCGAAATCACAACTCCGATTTTGATCACTATTCATGCAAACGTAAAATGTTGTGTTTTAAGGAAATCTAAGCTCATAGGGAGCTTAAGGAGGTCACAAGGAGGCTCGGAGTGATTCGTTGGAAGAAATTGGACGTCGGGATCGTGAAATTCAAAGTTGGCCGGTTTCTTGGATTTTTCCCGACGAAATCCCGTGGGTTTTGAAGCTTAGAAGAGGTATAATGTTATTCTACTCCTCTCCAGCTTTCTTTTGGTGCAAATTTCGTAGAAATTGGATGAAAAACGAGTGAGAAATCGAACTTAGAAAATTTACCCAGTTTCCGGCGACGGCGACGGTCGCCGGAGCTGAAGGAAGAAGAATGAGGAATATTCCGTTTAACTTAACGGAATATTCTAACGGCGTTAAGTTACGCCGTTAAGTTTTATTAAAGGACAAACGGAATATTCTCAGAATATACCTGACGGCGTTAACTGACGCCGTCAGTGTGCAGTGCACGTGGCCGCGAGGGGGGGCGCGTTTGGCCGTGCGTGTGTCGGCGCGTGAGGGCGCGTGAACAGTCCAAATTTTTTTAAAAATTTGGGGATGACCGTGGAGTCGAGTAGGTCACTGTGGTATATTCATATACCCAATTTGAGCACCGTATAAGAAGTTATTAAGAATTGTTGGTTAGGTGCTTTAAATAGCGTTTATAATTATTTCGCATATAGGTGAAAATGTGAATTGACGATCCGACCGTTGGATCGTCACCAAACTTTGATGCGTTGTAATACGCAATATTTGAGGATTATAGGAACTTATGGATTGGGAATCCGATTTACGGATCTTCCGGAATTGGAGTTGTAAGTCCATAAAATAGAATGTTAACCGTCACTTAGTTTTGGAAATTTACGGAGATCCGACCGTTGGATGGTAATGAAATTTTAGGATGTTGTCCTAGAAGTATATTGTGGACCTCTGGAAGTTATGGATTGGAAATCTGAGTTGCAGATCTTCCAGATCGAACTGCGTAGTGACGTGTTTTATATAAGTTATATATTCTATCGATATGAATTCTGAGGTTGGGTTGATTATTGTTTTAGGCGCCGATCGTCATGACGCCTTGGCGTATTGTGCTAGGGAGTTGTAGGGCGAACTCCAGGTGAGTGGGCAGTATTTTCTGTATTTACCTATATACTATTGAATTTCCCAGAAACTGAGTTTTTAATGAAAGTATGTTTCTAAAATGCCATGCTTGAATGAGATGCATGATATGAATGAAATGCCATGATAGAAATGATATGCATGTGATGAATGATATGAAAAACATGAATTGATATATGATGCATACATGTGCATGGTGCTGTGGAGGCACAGGTAAGTCAGGTGAGGTCATTATGCATTGAATTGTTTGATGTCGAGACGTTTAAGCTCATAACCTGCACCCTAGGTGTTAGTGCTTATATTATTCACCACACCGCACGCTCGTCTTGGATCCAAGTAGGTGGATGTCGTACATACCATGTGAGGGTTCCGACATGCTAGTCGTACAGATCACTAGATGTGATTCCGACTAGTGGGTGACCTTAGTTATGCGCGCTGATGATTGATGAGAGAAGCACTAGAGCGTATTTATACACCTGTCATCGTACAGACTACTATATGTAGTTCCGAGTGACGTGCAGAGTTGGACCGTACAGGTCACCGAGGTGACTCCGGTTGGATTGGATGTTGAGCTTTAGAATCAGCCGTACAGGACCATTTCAGAGTCTCCGGTTGATTTATTTTCACCTGAATTATATTGATGCATCATTCTTTCGGTTTTTGAAAGTTTTTATAACATGACATACTTTCTGGGTTTTGAGAAAGAAAAATTGATGATTTGAGATTTATGAAAGCATCTATATCATGATTTTGGACACTTGGCATGACATATTTTTCTAAAAAGTGTTAAAGGATAGTGAATTGAGATATTTGCTTATATATATGCTATTTTCCGGGAAAGTATACAGGTTTTACAGCGAGGGGTTAGAAATGTTTTAAATGAAAGATTTTCGAAAAGCTTTGTTTTGCTGACCCACTCAATTTTGTTTTTCGCCCCTCCAGGTTTAAGTTAGCAGAGCTTTGGTGGCCACGAGGAACCCAACGGCGTTCTGACAGAATTCACAAAAGTAGGACTCACCCTCGGGGGTTTCCTTTTAGTAATTGTATTTTAAGAACTTCCGAACTGTGTAAATGGTTACGTCACTCTCACGTGACGGCCAGCACGCCCTCCTTCGGGACGGGGTGTGTCAGTCAAACTTGTTTGTAGATACTACAAGATCGCATATGTAAAAAATCGCAAAAAAAAAAAAAACATTCAAAGATTATGTAACGAAAAAAAGTTTTCAACGGTTATAAACGAAAAATCACAATTTAACGGTTATTTTAGCTCCGGTTTTGATGATTTTTTTACAACTACACTCCTCAACCCTATAAGAATGCAATGAACGAATTCGATCTTCAATTTAAAATATTTACACTAATGGAAGTATAAGTGTTTGTTTAATATACCGTTTTCACGCGATATGAATTCTACGAAACTTTTTTCAACGATCCAACAGTCAAACGTATTTGTACACACTCCGAGATTGCATACGTAAAAAATCGTAAAAAACAAACATTCAGAGATTATGTAACGGAACAAAAGTTTTCGACGGTTATAAACGAAAAATCACAATTTAACGGTTATTTTAGCTCCGATTTTAATGATTTTTTACAGCTACACTCCTCGACCCTATAAGAATGCAATGAATAAATTTGATCTTCAATTTAAAATATTTACACTAGTGACTTTATACTTGATGGAAGTATAATATTAACTCTTAAGTGTTTGTTTAATCTACCGTTTTGACGCGATATGCATTCTACGAAACTGTTTTCAACGATCCAACCGTCAAACTTATTTGTACACACTCCGAGATTGCATACGTAAAAAATTGTAAAAAAAAAATATTCAGAGATTACGTAACAGAACAAAAGTTTTCGACGGTTATAAATGAAAAATCACAATTTAACGGTTATTTTAGCTCTGATTTTAATGATTTTTTACAGCTACACTCCTCGACCCTATAAGAATACAATGAATAAATTTGATCTTCAATTTAAAATATTTACACTAGTGGATACCACAAATCTTACTTTATACTTGATGGAAGTATAATATTAACTCTTAAAGTGTTTGTTTAATCTACCGTTTTGACGCGATATGCATTCTACGAAACTTTTTTCAACGATCCAACCGTAAAACGTTTTTGTACACACTCCGAGATTGCATATGTAAAAAATTGTAAAAAACAAACATTTAAAGATTACGTAACGGAACAAAAGTTTTCAACGGTTATAAACGAAAAATCACAATTTAACTGTTATTTTAGCTCCGATTTTGATGATTTTTTACAGCTACACTCATCGACCCTATAAGAATGCATTGAACAAATTTGATCTTCAATTTAAAATATTTACACTAGTGGATACCACAAAATCTTATTTTATACTTGATGGGGAAGTATAACATTAACTCTAAGTGTTTGGTTAATCTACTGTTTTTATGTGATACGCATTCTACGAAACATTTTTCAACGATCCAACCGTCAAACTTGTTTGTACACACTCCGAGATCGCATATGTAAAAAATCGCAAAAAACAAACATTCAGAGATTAGGTAACGGAACAAAAGTTTTCGATGGTTATAAACGAAAAATCACAATTTAACGGTTGTTTTATCTCCGATTTTGATGATTTTTTTTAGCTACACTCCTTGACCCATAAGAATGCAATGAATAAATTTGATCTTCAATTTAAAATATTTACACTAGTGGATACCACAAATCTTACTTTATACTTGATGGAAGTATAATATTAACTCTTAAGTGTTTGTTTAATCTACCGTTTTGACGCGATATGCATTCTACAAAAGTTTTTTCAATGATCCAACCATAAAACTTATTTGTACACACTCCGAGATTGCATATGTAAAAAATTGTAAAAAACAAACATTAAGAGATTATGTAACGGAACAAAAGTTTTCGATGGTTATAAACGAAAAATCACAATTTAACGGTTATTTTAACTCCGATTTTAATGATTTTTTTACAGCTACACTCCTCGACCCGATTTTAATGAAAAATCACAATTTTACCGATTTTAACGAAAAATCACAATTTTACCGATTTTAACGAAAAATCACAATTTTAAAGATTTTAATGATTTTTTACAGCTTCGATTATAAACGAAAAAAATATTTAAAACATGTGTTTATTTATTTATTTTTAATCAATATAACATTTTAAAATAATAATGTGACAACCCGTCCCAAATTTTACAATTTTATAAATTTTAAAAGTGTGAATTGACGAAAATGCCCTAGAGGAGAGGACTTTGACTTCCGTCGACCATCGTCTAGAGGAACGTATGACTTATTATTTTGGCGTATTTGTGCAGTAATCGTTGGTACAAACGCATAGGCGAAAGCCATTCGCGAGTCCGGATTATAACGGTATAGTTACGGATGTTTGAAACTAGTTAATTATATTTTAGATTATAAGTGTTAACTCCCACTTTGTGGGAAGGGGAACCAATAAGAAATTTGGAAGATTTGAAGCAACCAATTAGGAGGAGAGAGGGAAGCTCTCAGCCTCCCTCCCATTATTTTCTTTCCGTGGCCTTCGAACACCCAAAAACCCAGTTGTGACCCGGGGTGATTTCCGGCGATTCTCACCCGTTTTTCAGGTGATTTTCACATATTCACCACCATCAAACCTTATCACCATATCCCAACATTCATCTCTAACCAAAATTTGCATGAAATGGTAGAAATTTCACGAAGCACACCCATGGGTGCCGTGGGAAGTTTACTCGAAATCCACCCATTTGTGAAACGTTTTCCTTCAATTACCACTACCAAAACACTCCCCTAGAACCCAAGAATAAAGCCCAAGCAGTGGTGGAGGCGTCGAAGCAAGTTTGGAGGTCGAATCGAATCACACCCAATTCTAGGGTTTCGTACGGTTTTAGAAAAATTGGAGCCTTTCTAGGCCAAATTGGACTTGGCCACATGTATAAAGTTTACTCTACTCTTTGAGATCTTCAATTCTGCAATTTTTGAGAATTTTTAAAAATAGTTGAATTTTCTGGCGAGAAAATTACAGATAGGGGCACGTGGCCTGTGGGCCAATGATGTTTTGTTTAAGTACTATTAGATGCCCTGGGTTCATAATTGATACCCGTATGACGTAATTTCATTATTTGGGCTTAGTTTCATTTCGACACGTGAATAGGTCAAAATATGAATCGACGATCCGACCGTTGGATTGTCACCAAAATTTAATACATTATAGTACGTAATATTTGAGGACCATAGAAACTTATAGATCGGGAATCCGATGTACAGATCTTCCTGAATTGGATTTGTAAGTTTATAAATTAAATGTTAACCCTCGCTTAGTTTTGGCAATGACGGAAATCCGACCGTTGGATCGTACTGAAATTTTAGTATGTTATTCTAGAAGCATAATGTGTATCTTTGGAAGTTTCGGATTGGAAATCTGATATGCGGATTTTCCGGAGTGAGTTTATAGGGTTGTAGACCCAACTGTAGATCTTTGATCGACGGTTGACTTATGGTCAATGGGTCTCAAACTATTTTAGAATGTCCTTGAGGATGTGTTTTATGTGAATTATGTATTCTATTGATAAGAGTTCTGAGATGTGATTTTATAATTGTTCTAGGCGCCAATCATTCAAGACGCCTCGATGCGCGTGCTAGAGAATCATAGCGTGGACTCCAGGTGAGTGGGTCTTTTCCTTTTATCATAGGTATATAATTGATAGTTCCTCAAACGCTTCTAAAGTGAATTATGCATGTTACCTACAATTAATTATTGTGAACTACGAATGGCTTAATCCCTATTTAGGGTACGTAGGCAGTCTAATGAGACGTTAGATGCAACCATACAATAAATGAGACTAAATAACCGAGACAAGAGCCTTGTTTAGGGAATTGAGTAATGTGAGGGACATTGGTGGAAAATATAAGATGTAACTTTATGATTTGGTGGTTAAATATTGGTTATAAATCAATGTATGAAGAATCAAGAATTTGAAGTAAGGAAACGTAAGTAATGATAGTTAATTAAACTAGTATCTAGTTGGGCTTATCATTGATAATTATCTCCGAAAATAAGTAGTTCGGGAGTAGGACGTTACGGATTATGCATTTCACGCCATGTTATATATATACTTGAAAATACTATGTTATAGTTGAGTTTTAGATTGCATCATGACATATTTATATGTGTATTACCTGAACCTAATTATTGTGAATGCTTCGAAGTGCCAACTGATTTTGCGGACGCCTAGGTAAGCTTCAGGTGAGTACATGTTGATGATAGTGATGGTGATGAGATATTGATTGGCTAGCATGATGATGAGATATTGATTCAGCCGTACAGGTCACGTGGGGTGACTCCGGCATCAATATTGATGAGATATGTGATGAGATATGGATGATGAGATATTGATTGGCTAGCATGTTGATGAGATATTGATTCAGCCGTACAGGTCACGTGAGGTGACTCCGGCTAGTATATTGAAGAGATATGTGATGAGATATGGATGATGAGATATTAATTGGCTAGCATGTTGATGAGATATTGATTCAGCTGTACAGGTCACGTGAGGTGACTCCAGCTAGTATATTGATGAGATATATGAGGAGATATAAATAAAGTCGTACAGGTCACTATAAGTGACTCCGACTCATATGCTAGAAATGATGAATGAGATATATGAGGAGATATAAATAAAGTCGTACAGGTCACTATAAGTGACTCCGGCTTATATGCTAGCAATGATTAATGAGATATATGAGGATATACGGATAAGTCGTACAGGTCACTAGAGGTGACTCCGACTTATAAGCTAGCATATGTGACGACTTATAAGCTAGCATATGTGATGAATAGGTCATAAGCTAGCATATGTGATGAATATGTGATAAGCTAGCATATGTGATGAATATGCGATGAGCTAGCATATGTGATGAATATGTGATAAGCTAGCATATGTGATGAATATGCGATGAGCTAGCATATGTGATGAATATGCGATGAGCTAGCATATGCGATGAAATATATGATGAACTAGTATATGTGATGAGATAAGGGTAAGTCGTACAGGTCACCATAGGTGACTCTGACTTGCGTACTAGTATGAGTTATTAATCACATGATTATTTGATATTGCTGACGAGATGCTGTCTTGTGGTATATTTATGATATTTTCTGGAAATTATACAGGTGTTGTAGCGAAGGGTTATAATGTTTTATATGGTTTCTATTAAAATTTTATTTACAGGGCCACTCACTTTTGTCTTGTCTTCACCCTCCAGGTTTTATTAGCTGAGCTTTCTTATCATCGAAGATTCGTGGCGATTCTTGGTATTGGAGATTATTTCGAGGGTACGATTCTTCATTCACTCTTCTGTACTTGCTTATGCTTTAACGTCACGTGTGAAGTGGGTTCATTCCCGATCACCGGTGCACTCTGGTATTTAGGCACTCTCAGGTTTAAATTTATTCACATTTTTCCACATCATCACACTTTATGGCTTCGTCACCTTCCAGGTGTCGACCAGCACAGCTCGATTCGGAGTCCTAGTGGACATTCCGGGTCGGGGTGTGTCAAATAAAATCAGACATGATAGAGTACACCACATGTTCATGTGTGTTTATGTGCCAGACAATGTGCTTTTTGACGCATTGAAAAAAATTGTTTGAATTTCTTTGTATCTTGTTGCTTGCCTGTGAGGGAGCATAATCCTTATTACAAAAATGATACAGCTTCAGATTGTAGTCTGTTGTTATTATTCTCTCAGAAAATTTATTGCTCGTGGGAATTGAGTTCATTAGACTTTAGGGTCATGAGTGACAAAAAAAATATTTAAAATATGTGTTTATTTATTTATTTTTAATCAATATAACATATTAAAATAATAAAATTTTCATTTATGTCGGTTATAACCGCCAGAATACTAAAATAATAACCGACAAAAAGTAAAATAATAAAATAATCAATTTTTGTCGGTTATAACCGCCACCATTAACTTAAAAACCGCCAGAATCTTCAAAAATATTTTTTAAAAAAGGATTCAAAAATACTGTCGGTTATAACCGACAGTATTTTTTTGATATCTGCCATTAAATATCCGCCAAGACTTTATGTCGGATATAACCGACATGATTTTTCTAATATCCGCCACTAATTAAATGATGTGTCAGATATATTTTATCTGACAAGATTTTTCTAATATCCGCCACCTAAAGCTAATATTGTAGTAGTGTTGCATTGGATTCGGAATAATAATGGTTGTTTACTTTGAATTACATAGCAATTTGTTAAGTCCATTTAGATTATGATGAGATTCCTTTTGGAAGTTTTAACATTTATGCTTTCCTTGTCTTTAATTTCTTTAAATTATGATGCCATAGGTTTGATTATGGCTAAAAAGCAAATTTAAACCACATTATTGTTAGCCCATTGTGAGGTTAAGCCCACCCCCTCTCCCTTACTAAAATAATATCGTTTGTTAAAAAAAAAAAAAATTATGTTGTAATACAAGCATTTGGGTAGACTTGATTAATGAAAAAATAGTTTATTTGCCTTGTGCATTTAAAGTGGGTGATTTCTTCTTCTCCAATCAAACCTTTGGCTTGGTCGTGTGAGTGAATCCACTATCAACGACGTCGAGCAAGCTTTGTTGCGCTTGGTTGAGTGATTCCTATGTTCTATTCCTTGTTTCTTCGAGACAACAACAATCTGTCATTAGGGATCTTTACTGTCCACTTTCTTATTTTGGACTAACTTTTGAGCTGGAGACTCTGTAATTGAAAGATACTTGTGCTTAGAGCCACGTTGGCTGTTAACTACAATGTTATGGAACATACATATAAGCAACATGAAAGTAACGTCAGAAATATACGAAGAGTAAATATGAGTCTTTCGCTTTTGAACTCAAAAAGGCTGCTCTAATCAACTAAGCTAATAAGGGTGAGAAAGATGTTTGTTCGTGGCGAAGATTTCTCTGTGGAAGGATCCTCGGACCTCAGCACAGATTTCCAAGGGATTGGCACTTTGGATGTCTAGTAGGGCTCTTGCTTGTTGATGTGCTACAAGAAGAGGACAAAGTTAGTTCTGAAAGGTGCCTTTGTGGGGCCTTAGGTGTAGGCCTTGAGGCTCACAATCAAAACTAACTGAGTGCTAGGCGTGCCACTGCTATCTCAGTATAGCAGATGTGGAACAAGAGTGTTTTAAGTTGATTACTTGCGCCCCAAGTTACTCGGACTTCTTGTTATCAAAGGATTGTCGTGGATGGGTTAAGTCCACATTAAGTTCTTTTTCTTGCCTTGTAAACAAAGACTTTTAGTTCATAGTCTTGTATATTTGAATGAAAGGAGTCCAGATCCCTTTAAGTCATTTGTTTGGTCCTAGATTGCTTTTAATGATAACATATCCATTAAACTAGCCGAATCCAGATACAACTGAGACTCTTAAAGTAGGAAAACAGGTGAATATGACTTGAATACATAATGGAGAGTGCATTAAGTAATAGATCTACAAATTTAGAAAACAAACACAGAGCTTCGGGCAAGATTTCACCTTGTCTGTCAAGGTTGAACCTCTTGCAATCACTTCTCTTTGAATTAACAGGGGTTTATATGCTAAAAAGGGATGGATGGTAAACAAGTTTACACATGGGAATGGATACTATGCCACTAAGGGAGATAGCAGGGCTTTAAATTGGGCAAGAGATAACTTGTTGCTAAAAAGGATTGAATCTAGGTTGATTTAAGCTTTTGGATGCAAATCTAGCTTGAGAGCAGAGTTTGTATGTTTGTTTGTTTGATTGGTTGAGTGTCCTTATTTGTGGGGCCTCTTCCTCCTTTTATAGGCAAATTAGCTCGACTGTTGTAACTTTGTTCTTACTCGAAAGCACTTGGAGGGTAGTGAGTCATCAACATTTTACTTGGAATACCACTAGAAAGTGTTCTTTGGCTGGTAGTAAGTTAGTCTCCCTCACTTGTCACTTCAATAGTAAGCACGTGGCTTGCATTTTGGCTGAGAAGGCTTCAATTTAACTCTGGGCTTGGTGCTGGGCTTCGGGCAAATCCCCTTTTAGTTGGCATCTTTGGGCTTTCCTTTATCTTGGTCCAATGTTCAAATATTAACCCTAACAATGTTACTAATGATTTTTTTCATCAGATTTTTGGGGAAAAGGTCTAGTTGGGCTAGATTCCCTTCTCCCTCTTGTAGCTTAGGCAACTTAAACCCTCAACATAGTTGAGTAACATAAGAGAAAATATTTTCTCATATTGTTTTCTAATTTATTATACTCAAATCTCATATATAAATTAATATTTTTCGATATGGCGATGTCTTGTAAATATTTTCCCGTGGTGTGGGATTGAGGAGGTGCCTCTGTTGTTTCATGGCGTAACAACATTGCTTATGAAATTGTATGCAAGTATTGTTAAAAGGTTGGTTCGATGAGATTAAGATGATCTGAAACATTGTTACTAATCGCTGTTAGCTGAATTTGCAATCCCTGACTGCGATTATTGTAGTTGGTCTTCTTTTTAGTTTTATTGTTGTAAATTTGAGATCTTATTTACAGTTTCCTGCCAAGATGTTTTACATCACCCTCGTTAGAGAGTTTTCAAAGTCGAATTTGAATCATATTATTGCTAGTTCATTGTGAGGCTTGGCCCATTCTCCCACCAACTTAGTGTAATAATATCGTTTGTTCAAAAAAATTATACTATTGAAATTAATCATTTGATTTTACCTGTTTTAATGAATTCAAATAAAACCATTATCTATTTTACTCATAGAATCCGTCAAACAATTTGATGATGATAAAGGTTAGACAAAATCTTTCCTATTTTTAAAATGATTTACTAATTAATGGTTGGTCAAGATACTATTAGGAGACAATCTGATAACATAACGTAAAATAAGAAAAGATTAAAAGTTCATAAAAATAGACAGATTCTGAAATACATTCCACAAAACTGATCAGCTCTTTTATTTAAATCTAAATTAATCTTTCTCCAAACATCTTTCATTCAAGAACAAGCAACTTGGGAAGAGAGTGGCTTGAAAGGAAACTCAGTTTTCGAAGCATAGGCAAAATTGAAATTTTTATTTCCATAGATTGGTTGACCATTATTGACCAAACACTCGCCACCAGATTTTGATAAAATTGAAGGATCAACTGCAGACTGATCAAATCCATCGCAACCAAGCTTCACATCCAGTTGAGAACATGGACAGTCATTAGTAATTGTTACATTCCACTTGTCATCGCTAATCTTTCCTTGTGCAATTTCAAGATTGTCTAACGTGCAGGGTTGGCAATTTCCTGCAATAATCGAATATGTAAAGTTGGTAAACTACTATATTGACAATAAAATACTATACACTAATTCTTCTAAACTGCGGAGGAGGGATTTGAACTCATAACATATAGTGAGTTGAAGAGAAAAACTTAAAAAAGAATGTCAGGGAAAATTATATAAATTGTTACTACCACCAAGTATTTTATATAAAAAGTAAAAAATAATATGCAAGATGCATAAGCTAAAAATTAACTAGATCATTTGTTAAGCAAGACTACAAGGAATAGTAACATTGGATAAAAAAAAGGGTAAAACCTTACCTCCTGCAATGAGACTGCAAACGAAAACTAAGCAGAGAAAGTTCACGAATCTAGATGCCATTGGATTGGAGACAAAAACCAGAATTTTGTTTTGCTCTTGGCGGCCCTTGTTTTTTGATGTAAAAGTTAGAGAAATCTAACCCAATTTATAAGGGCTTATAGGGAAACGAAAAATCTAAAGATATCAATGCATTAATACTTGAAATCTTTCGTGATCAATGAATATTTAAAATATTTGAACGAAAAGGTAAATGTAGATGGGTGTATTTAACTGACATTTTGAAGGAATTTAAGATTTATAAACTATAGATTTTGATTGAGTTTAATTGATTTATAGAGTTTTCATGTAAAATTTTGATTCAATTCCCTCAAAATATCAGGGTGAGAGATGAGATTTGTGAATGCTTAAAATACACTCAAAATTTCTCCAATTCCTCAAAGTCATCAACTTTTCAAAATTCTTTAAAATAAATTCCTAATTGAATACACATTAAATGTTATATACTTTTTAAAATTCTAATTAAATACACCCGATTTCTAAGGATTATCATAAATCATCTTAAAATCATGTTGGATACAGGTTGAATTTGAGAGAATAGCTTAAAATCCTAATTAAATACCCCTAAATTCATTAAAAGAATTAAAATCCTCTAAAATCTTAATTGAATTGGCAATAGAGAAAAATGAATCTTGCCAATACACTCAGCGGAAGGATAAAGTCAAGGCTCCACATTAAAATAATAATTAACACTATATTTGGATAAAGAAATTTAAGATTACTAAGGAATTTTAAAATGACGGAAATTGAAATGACAAGATTTTATTTTCTAGAATTTGTAAATTTTCTTATTTGGTTAACCTAAAAGAACAATGGAATTGAATACGAAATTTGTTATTTTTAAACTCTCAATCATAGAAATTGGGAAATGACACTTATTTACATGGAATTTGAACTTGGGAATTGGAGGTCCCAAATTCCAAGTTTTTTTTTCCACGCGGAAATTCTTAATTTCTATGTTTATGAATCCAAACAAGGGAATTTGTGCATGTCAATTTATAAATTCTGACTTTTACCAAAATTTCAAGTGGAATTTATTTGTGTAAAACGAAATTGAAGGAATGCATGAATTTAAATGATTATTTGCACTTTAAAAAATTTAATTAACAGTGTTACTTTGTATAGTCTTTTTCGAATACACTGTAATCATGTAGCCAAGGTACGCACTCCACTCCTTATGTTCGACCTATCCCAAGCCTTGGATCTCGAGCGTAGATCTTGGACTCGAGACCGAAACCCAGGACTTCGAAACCGAAGTGATCCAAACCCAAGCCCTAATTCCATCTTTTGAGGCATAAACCCCCAACCCTAGTGTTACAGATAGAGTCATATTTTTTTTTTTTTACCAAACGATATTATTTACATTAAAGGGGTGAGAGAGTGGGCTAAGTCTTATAATGAGCTAGTAATATTGTGGTTCAAATTCGGCTTTGGCGAGAATCAAACTTAAAACCTCACACTTAAGAGTAGGTCTGATAATTTCTAACACGACCCGTTAATCCGACACGAAATTAACAGGTTATCGGGTCGACACGATAACGAATCGGATCATTATTGGGTAATCCGATAAGCATCTATTTAGATAACGGATTGGCCCAGGTATACACGTGGGTAACCCGATACACGATAAGCAAAATATTAATTTAATAATTTTATACCCCTAAAAAACTATAATAATTATATATATATATATATATATATTATATTATATTTAGAAAATTTAGAAAATGAGGTAATATATTTTTATAGGTATAGTACTATTGTTTTATTTCTTTTCATAATTATTCTGGTAAACTTCTCATAATTTGAATGGTTTATAATGTTTGTTTTTCTATACTTAGTTTATGCGGAAAAGAGTTATGATGTGGAAAATCTTACTGAAAACATTATCAACATAACTCTTGAAGGCAATAGATCAAGCCAAAGTTCCAATACAATTTCCCCATGATGATCAATGAAAATTGAAGAATTTTGTAAAAGGACTAATATGCAAGCTTTGAGTTTCATTGGCAAGGTTTTAACTTCTGAGAAAGGCTTCACAACCTTGAAAAGAAAAAACTCCTTCATTTTGCTTGCAAATCCTTTCACATTTGTTATTTTGTAGTAGACTATTAGTGTATTGGTACTTTTTTATTAGGCTCTTGTTTTGGAGTGTAAATGTAGTACTTAACGACAAATGTGTTTTTCTGTATTGAAGTAATATTTATGTGGTAATGTGGTATGTGCAAATTTAAGAAAAACAATATTTTTCTTAACGGGTCATAACGGGTCGGGTCATTTTACCTGTTGGGTAAAGTGACCTGACCTGCTAAGGACCTGTTAAGATAACATGTGTGACATGACATGACCCGTTAAAATAACAAGTGTTACACGAAAACGACACGAAATATTGCAAACATGACCCGTTACTTACAAGTAAAGAAGAATACTACTAAACCATAGTACTAAGTGACGAGATGGAGTCGTATACTTAAAAAAGCCTCTATACGCCAGGGTTAGGACTTAATTATTGCTTATCCTTATCACACTTGTTATCTTGGATATCAAGTTACGCTATCTTGTACGTCAATTAAAACCCTTATTAAGTTCTATAATTTATACAATCCTATGATCTCGAGCATTAAAGCCCACATAAGCCTGCAGTCTAAATTTGAGTGGAGAAATAGCTTTCACAAGCTACCGATAAATCATTTAGAGTGAAGATTTAAAGTAGTATTTTGACAAGCACATAAAGAGTGCTTCCCCGACTGTTCCAGGTCACAAACCACTTCCAAACGGTTAACAAATCACTTCTCATCCCTCAACTTCTTTCTCATTAATTGAAATCGAGTTTTTATCACAAATGACCTTTTAAATAGACCTACATCATCAAAATTTATCCCTACAATTGAAATCGGGTTTTAAACTCTTCGACCAGAATCGAGATCACTTTCAGTGACGACTTGGATTAGTAATGACTTCTGTGACATTAGCGTCCACAGCCTCATAACCTTAATCTTGGAAAGCTTGTTAGGCGCTCCCTTAGTGATCTTTGTGGAGCCAAAATAATCAAGAGGCGGCATGTGACTTTTTGGGTTAAAAGGACAAAATTACCCTTAAGACACACTGAGATTTCTACGCGCGAGCAGCGGGCAATCATCCCTCAACGAAGTCAAAAGTGCCCAAAATAGGTATTAATTCAAAACCTATTTCATCCAACATCATCAAATCTTCTCCATAAGGTAACCCCCAAATCATTCATTTTTAATTATATTAATTAGCTAATTAATTCATTTATTTTCAATAAATTTACTAATTAGCTACAAATCAAGAACCTAACCCAAAAAGCCATCCAAGTGGCCGGTCCCTCTCCTCCCAATGGGGGGCGGCCACACCCCTATATAAAGACCCTCATTGAGACAACCCGACCCAGAATGTCCACAAGGACTTCGAATCGAGTTGTGCTGGCCTACATCTGGAAGGTGACGAAGCCATAAAGTGTGATGATGTGGAAAAATATGAATGAATTTGAATCTAAGAGTGCCTAAATACCAGAGTGCGCTGGTGAGCGGGAATGAACCCACTTCACATGTGACGTTAGAGCATAGGTAAAGTACAATAGAGTAAGATAAGAATTATACCATCAAAGGTAGTCACTTATTTTGGAATAAGCCAATCATCCTCGTCGATACGAAAGCTCAGCTACTAAAAGCTGGAGGGGCGGAAAATAGAAAATGTGAGTGGCCTGAAAACAAAGTTTTAATAAAGATCTTCTAAACGTTATAACCCATCGCTGTAACACCTGTTTAGTTTTCAGAAAATCATACTACGTATAAGGATGAAATCAATTGTATACTATCAGTAAATCCAAAAGTATACCACGATACAACATCTCATCAGCAATATAAATAATCAGGTGCTTAATAATCCATACTAGCATGGAAGTCGGAGTCACCTAATGTGACCTGTATGACTGCACCCATATCTCATCAATCAATGTTAGCACATAAGTCGGAGTCACCTATAGTGACCTGTACGACTCACCCATATCTCATCAATCAATGCTAGCACGTAAGTCGGAGTCACCTATAGTGACCTGTACGACTCACCCATATCTCATCAATCAAAGCTAGCACGTAAGTCGGAGTCACCTATAGTGACCTGTACGACTTATCCATATCTCATCAATCAATGCTAGCACATAAGTCAAAGTCACCTATAGTGACCTCTATGACTTATCTATATCTCATCAATCAATGCTAGCTCATAAGTCGGAGTCACCTATAGTGACCTGTACGACTCATCCATATCTCATCAGTCAATGCTAGCATATAAGTTGGAGTCACCTATAATGACCTATACGACTTATCCATATCTTATCAATCAATATCCAAGTAATATGTCAGCCGGATCCACCTCTTGTGGCCTGTACGACTGAACCCATAGCTCATCACATATCCCTGCACACGAGTCGGAACCACCTCTAGTGGTCTGTACGATAGGACTGGGTGTAAATAAGTACGCTCAAGTGCTACGATCACGTGAAGACTGTGCGAATAATCGCGGGTCACCTACGAGTCGGAACCACCTGTAGTGGTCTGTACGACAGGACTGTGCACCTACCTTGGATCCAAGGTGAGCGTAAGGTGCGTGAGGTGAACATCACATGAAGGACTATGCCATGGCCACATGCGGGAGCTCTAACACCGGGGTGCAGGTTTATGAGCTCTAATTGCATCTATTGGAACATATAAGACTCATGGGCAACCTGTACGACAATGTCGGAGTTGCCTATCATCGCAACCTGTACGACAAGGTCGGAGTTGCCTAAAACATACATGTAGTCATGCAATAACTCCATTTCAACTAATACCATAAACTTACCTGAACTTACCTGGGTGTCCTGCATTCACCTTTGCACTTCAAAGCGTTCACAATAAGTATGTGCAGGTAATATACATATAGATAAACCATGATGCAATCTGATACTCAACCGTGTTATAGCATTTTCAATTATTTACATATATATATATATATATATATAATATGACATAAAAATGCATAAGCTGTAACGCCTTACTCTCCCGAACTATTTATTTTCGGGAATAATTATCGGTGATAAGCCCAACTAGACACTAGTTTAATTAACTATCATTACTTACATTTCCTTACTTCAAATTCTTGATTCTTCACACATTGATTTATGACCAACATTTAACCACCAAATCATAAGGTTAAATCTCACATTTTTCACCAATGTCCCTCACAGTACTCAATTCCCTAAATAAGGCTATTGTCTCAATTATTTAGTCTCATTTATTGTATGGCTGCATCTAACGTCTCGTTAGACTGCCTACGTACCATAAACAGGGATCAAGCCATTCGTAGTTCACACTAGTACTTCAAAGTATTCACAGTAATTATATGTAGGTAATATGCATAAATCAATTTAAAAACGTTTGTGGAATTATCAATTATATATATATATACTATACACGATATAAAGGAAAAGACCCACTCACCTGAGGTCCGCGCTACGACTCCCTAGCACGAATATCAAGACGTCACAAACCAATGTCGCCTAGAACAATTATCAAATCACGTCTCAGAGTTCTTACCGATAGAATACATAATTTACAAAAAAACACATCCCTAATTCACTCTGAAAGATCTGCAACACGGATTTCCGATCTGTTACTTCCAAGGATTCACATTATGTTCCTAGAACCACGTCCTAATATTTCATTATGATCCAACAGTCGGATCTCCGCCAATGGCCAAAACCAAGCGGCGGTTAACATTTTATTTTATGAACTTACAAATTCAATTTGGGAAGATCCGTACGTCGGATTCCCGATCTATAAGTTTCTATGGTCCTCAAATATTACGTACTATAATGTATTAAAGTTGGTGATGATCCAACGGTCAGATCGTCGATTCACACTTTTACCAAATAACGTGACTTAGAGAATTTAGGTTCCAACCATCAACCTAAGTCATAGAGTTACCAAGACTGAACTCAAGGCATGTAATTTAGCCTAAGAATGACATCGACGGTCCCCTGGCCACGCGCCGATGTACGCGTCACCGTGGGTGGCGGTCGGCCACCCCGACTCGCCGGAAAATCCAACTATTTCTACAAATTACCAAATTTTACAGAAATGAAGATCTCAATGAGTAGAATAAGTTTTATACTTGTGGCTAAGTCCAATTTAGCCGGGAAAGGCTCGAATTTCACTCAAATCCGTCGGAAACCCTAAGATAGGTGTTCTTCGATTCGACTTCCTCGATGTACCAACACCCCTACAACTGCTTGGGTCTTGTTCCTAGGTTCAATAGGAGTTGATTAAGGGTGGTGGTGGGTGGTGAAACTCGCTGGATCTAAAGAGTCACCGTCGAACACCTCCGGTGCTCCGGTGATGTTCTTTGCGTTTTTGGGCCTAAAACTCTTCATTCTTGAGCGAAGATGGAAGAAGAAAGATTGGGGAAGATGTTGCAAGTGGTGGATATAGTGTTCCACGAAACAAAATGGCAGAAATTGGCCAGATTTTAACCAGTTTGGGTGTGCGGGTGCAGTGCCCGACGGGAAGGTTTCTTCTATTTTTTTTTTCCTTCCCCCTCCTGATTGGTTCTCAGTTTCCTCTCTTAAAATTGATTGGTTACCACTCCTACATGGTGGGAGTTTGAATTAATTTATAATTAAACTTTAAATAACCAATTTCAAATGTCTGTAACTATACCAATATAATCTGGACTCGCAAACGGCTTTCGCCTATGCGTTTGTACCAACGTGTACTACACAAATGCGCTAAGTGAATAAGTCATACGTTTCTCTACACGTTGGTCAATGAAAGTCAAAACATTCACCTCTAGGGCATTTTCGTAAATTCATTCTTTTAAAATTTATAAAATCGTAGAACTAGGGACGGGTTGTCACGCTCATTCTCTCCAAAACTCAATTCCAATTCTCTTCCTAAATTCTCCAAACACATTTCCCTCAAAATTATAACTTTGGTATCGGAGGTTCTTCGGCCAAAGCCTTCCCCCCCCCCCAAATTCATCGTGGGCGCGTGAGGCTCTTGGCCTTGACCTAAGGTGTTATTTGTTTTGTAGGTGCAATTTTTTCCAAGAACAGGGAGGAAAAAATTTGTATCCACAAATTGGTGCTTTCATTGAGAGTTGAGTCACACGCTCGTAGAAGACTCTCGCATCTAAGGTTTTTTGTTTCTTTGCTTATTTGTAGATTTTTCATACATTCTTATTCTTTGAATTTTTATTTCTAAAAATTCTTTGATAAAACGTAAAAGAAAAGTACAGTGGCAAGAGATTCGGAAACCTCAACGAACAGAAATTCCAATGTTCAAGGATTAGGTCCACGGTGATATACAATGCTCAACATAACGGTGAATGGAGCGGCACCACCATGGCAACCACCACGGAAGCCACATTTGGCAAAACCCACGGCTCTAAGGCCACGTCCCAAGTTATGCCACTTCAACCTTCAAGGGCCCAAGCCCTAGTCAAGCTGGCCCGTGCCTCCTAAACCCAACACGAGCCTAATGCGTTGCCAAGCCGAGCCAAAGTCTCG
The DNA here is from genome assembly GCA_035220775.1 of Malus fusca. NCBI lineage: Eukaryota > Viridiplantae > Streptophyta > Magnoliopsida > Rosales > Rosaceae > Malus > Malus fusca. The sequence continues at coordinate 14,413,780 of CM069066.1, read as the reverse complement.
CACCCCCGTGCACCACACGCTAAGCATCCCACTCAGCGGCCCAGCCTGCTCCTGTGGTTTCCCAAGCAGCCCAAGTCGGCCCAAGATTAGTTCAACCTTCTTGGCTTCAAATTCCAGGACCTACGATTGAGCCCGGGGCATTTTCATCACATTTCTCTGCGGATTTGACATTTCCCAACTCAAATCTAGCGCTCGGAGTCTACCCCCCTTCCATTGCTCAATGAGGCGCATTCCTTCCAAGCTCTTCTAATCTGAATGGTAAACAACACTTGTCCCGACAAGTCATAGAGTTGATGAGCGCCCTTGCAGAACAGATGACCTTGGTGAATCAACTCTTGCAGTGCACCAAGATACAACGTGCCCAGACTAAGTGTCCCGAAGTAAGACAAGGGCAGACGAATAACCTCTCTAGCAGTGTCCTGGCAAGCAGCCATTCGACCAGCCACGAATTAAGTGTTCGGGCAATGTACATTCCCGATTAGGCCCCTGAGATAGCGTATACTCCCGTCTTAGCACGGGAATGAGCATGCACTCTCGACTAGGCCCACGGACAAGTATACACTCATGGTTGGGGCCACACTCTGATAATCAACATGAGCAGCCTTCCAGGCGAAGCGTTCATTCGTGGCTAGGCCTGCAAGAAGCATTTTCCACATCACATCAGAGTAGGCAGCAAGATGGACGGAGATAAGCAGTTACTCAATTTGGCTCAAGTTTAACCGGCAGCCTGCGAAGAATTCCCTCGCCTGCCAGGAATAGACGAGCTGAGCACATAGAAGAGCAGCCTAGACCAGCAGGTCAAGGTCGGGGGCAGCCGAGAGCTCCGCTACCCTAACAAAAGCAAATTCTTTGTAACGAAGTGGCCAATGAAGCACTACGACAGAACATGACCAACATGAGCAGATTAACCTTCACAGATGAGATCGAGTAGGTAGAGCCTCCACGCAAGTTTAGCATGCCACATTTCACATCTTTCAAAGGAGATAGAGATCTGGAGAAGAACTTGAAGCACCATCGAAGCACGATGGTCCTTTATCGAAACAACGATGCCCTTATGTGCAAAATATTAGCCACCATTTTACAAGGCGAGGTGTAAGATTGGTTTCACACCTTGCTACCACGATCCATCTAGAGTTTTGATGATATTTCCTTGGTTTTCACCAAAGAATACTCATCATATTCCTCGATCAAGAAAAAGTCCGACCACTTGCTCAACGTGAAGAAGAATCCAAATGAGTCGCTTTTTCGACTACGTGAAAAGGTTCAAAGCAGAGAAGGCGAAAATAGTCGGATATGACGACTCAATAACAAGTGCAGCCATCCAAAAAAGACTCCTAACAGACCACCCATTGTTCAGAGAATTGATCATGAAAGAAAATCTAACTCTGGTAGAGAAACATGCACTTTGGGACGAGGCTCGATGAGCAGACGAGGTGCCCGAGCAGCCTCGAAAAGAGTCGATGGTGGCTCAAAAGAAAGAGGATAGGAAGCAGTCCAGCAAAAGCAGGCAAGAGGCCAAACGTAAGGATCGACGTATGACCAAAGAAGGGCCGACGACCAAGAACTACTCAAAGTTCTCAATCTCGATCCACCAAATCCTTTGCGACATCAAGAACAAGCCATGGTTCAAATTGCCGAAACAATCAAAGGGAGATACTTCTAAGTTGGATCACACCAAATACTGTGCATTCCACTGAGGTCCCGGTCACACAACCGACGACTGCCACACTTGGAAGAACTACCTAGAGAAACTCGTGAAAGAAAGCAAGGTCAACAGATACTTGGACAAGCCAGTTGCACAGCCTAAAAGGAATATAGACGATGACGAAGAACCATTAACCAAAACGATTCAGATCAATGGCATCTTCACCGAATCCGAGCACTTGGGGGCCACCAACAACTTCAAAAAGAGAAAGATCCAGTAGGCTCTATTAATCTCACAGGTCCAAGCAGTCGATACCCAACATGGACCCATTATTGGCCTCACCGAGCAGGATGCAGAAGGCGTCGACTTTCCACACGACAGCGCACTAGTAGTATCTGTCCAATTAGCCTATGCTATAGTCGACAAAATGATGGTTGACAATGGAAGTCCAGTCAATCTACTTCAACTCTCAGTCATTCAGAAGATAGGCCTGGAAAGCACAATCATACGTCGACAAGAGGTACTCACCGGATTTAACGAGCACACCTTGACGTGAAAGCACCACCAGTTGTCTCAAAGTAGACGTTCACGATCGTAAGCGACCCATCTCCCTACAATAGGATTCTTGGGAGACCTTGGTTGATCAAGCTGGATGCCATCACTTCCATCAAGTATCAAAAGATTCAATTCTGCATCCCGGAAGGATGAGTCAGAGAGATCAAGTCTGATCAGGCCACATCTCAATGATGCACTGTGCAAGTATTGAAGGAGTCAAATAAGAAAACATTTACCCCTGTAGAGGTTGCCGAGGTCCAAAGGGACGAAGAAGCTACAAAATAGCAATTAAAACATGTGGATCAAGAAGATGGCGTCCAAGCAGACGAGATAGGATGGAAACCCGAAGAAGACGCCGAGGACATCATTCTTGATCCCCATTAGCTAGAAAAGACAGCTAGAATTGGCTCACGTCTAAGCCGAGCCGAGAAGGAAGAACTCATGATTTTCCTTATGGAAAACTGAGACATCTTTGCATGGTCACCTTCCAACATGCCCAACATCGATCCCAATATAGCTTGCCACAAGCTGTACGTCGACCCCGCAGCCAAACTGGTGATCCAAAAAAGAAGACATTTCACACTTGAGTGAGTAACGATCATTGAAATAGAAATTGACAAGCTACTGGAGGCCGAATTCATAAAAGAGGTAGCATATTCATCATGGCTTGCCAACGTCATACTAGTCATAAAGAAAGAGAAAGGTAAATGAAGGGTTTTGCATAGACTACGCTGACCTCAACAAAGCATGCCCAAAAGATCCTTATCCGCTTCCCCGAATCGATTTACTAGTAGATTCAACTTCTAGGAACTAGCTGCTTAGCTTCTTAGATGCATACTCTGGCTACAACCAAATAGCCATGTATGAGCCCGACAAGGAGAAAATTATGTTCGTGATCGAGCGAGGCACCTACTGCAACAATGTTATGCCCTTTGGCCTCAAGAACACTAGAGCCAGTTACCAAAGGTTAGTAAACATGATGTTCAAGAAGCTAATTGGGGTAACTATGGAGGTCTATGTCGACGACATCATGGTAAAGGGCAAGCAGCGATCAGACCACATTCGCAACCTAGCGGAAACTTGCAACAACCTCAGAAAGTACAAGATGAAGCTCAACCCTACCAAATGCACATTTGAAGTATCTTCAGGCAGATTCTTAGTTTACCTAGAAACCCAACGAGGAATTGAAGCACATCCCAAGCAAATCCAAGCGATCCTAGAGATGAAATCTCCCACTACCTTGAAGGAGATCCAAAGCTTGACCGAACAAGCAGCTGCCCTCAACGGTTTTCCTTCGCGGTCCATCGAACGATGCAAGCTCTTTTTCAAGGCCATCAAGAGGGCACAATGAGACAAATGGGATGAAGAGTGCGAAAGAGTTTTCTAAGACTTGAAGAAGTATCTCACATCATCTCCCTTACTATCCAAGCCTGAAGCAGCAGATGACTTATACATCTACTTGGCAGTCTCAGAAGTAGCAGTGAGCTCTGTCCTCATACGAGAAGAGCAATGGGCCCAACTGTTAGTATTCTACACTTCTAAAGCTCTTCTTGATGCGGAAACTAGATACCCAAAGATCGAAAAATTAATTTGGCACTAGTTGTTGTGGCTCGGAAACTCAGACCATACTTTCAAGCTAATACAGTCATCGTCATGACTTAATATCCACTGCGATCAATCCTACATAGTCCAGACGATTCTCAACGAGTGATGAAATGGGCGTTGGAACTTGGCCAATACGATTTAGTTTTTTGACCTCGCAAGGAAATAAAGGCCCAAGCCTTGGTAGACTTCATAGCAGAATTCACGCATAGCCTAAGCAACGCCACAGATTGGCCCAATGACGCCCCAGAAGCAGCCGAGCACACCTTAGTTGTGCCTGCTCCAACCAACGGAGACTTCTGGCATTTGCATGTCGACGGCGCATCCAATTACAAAGGCACGCGAGTAAGCATGGTCCTTGTCACCCCAAACGGTTCAGTGCTCGAGCAAGCGATCATTCTAGGCTTCAAAGCATCTAACAATGAAGCAAAGTACAATGCCCTACTAGCAGGCCTTCGAATGGCAAAAGACTTGGTGATGAAGAAGCTCGCAATTCATTCTGATTCCCAGCTAATCACCAGCCGGACTACTGGGTTGTACACGGTAAAACATCCAAGGATGACGCAATATCTAAAGAATGTACGTAAGGAACTTGAGGCATTTCAGACTTACACTCTCACTCAAGTTCAGCGGGCAGACAATGCCAACGCGGATGCGTTAGCCAGCCGCCGGTGGAGTATCTAGACAAGCCAAGCATAAAGGCGAAGCCAGCAGCCGAGGTGTCACAGGTTAGTATAACTCCCAACTGGCAAAGTTCTATTATAGACTACCTGGTCAACGACACACTCCCCATGGAAAGGTTGGAGTATAGAAAGCTCAAAATAAAAGCAGCACGCTACTACATGTGGAATGGCATTCTCATCCGAAGATCCTACATCGGACCACATCTCCGCTGCCTAGCGCCTCCCGATGACTTGAAGGTTCTAAGCTCAATCTATGAAGGTATTTATGGAAACCACTCCGGAGGCCAATCCTTAGCATAGAACGTTCTTAATGTAGGCTACTACTGGCCTACCATGCACCAAGATGCTAAGGAGTTAGACAAAAGTGCAACAGCTGCCAACGCTACAAGTCGGTACCAGCACTGCCTGCCAATGAACTATACCCGCAGACAAGTCCTTGGTCATTCATGCGGTGGGCAATCGACCTGGTATGACCTAAGTCGCCTGCTACTGGGGGTAGAGGCATGATGATCATGGCAACCAATTACTTCTCCAAATGGGTAGAAGCAGAGCCCATGTCGACCACGACTCAGACGAACATAGAGTGCTTCATATTGAGGAATATATTTCCCAATTTGGCATCCCTCAGTCCATCATCACCGACAACGGCCTGCAGTTCGTGGGCAAAGATTTTGGGAAATTATTCCAAAAGTATGGCATCAAGCAGCACATGTCTACGCTGAGGTATCCTCAAGGCAATAGGCAGGCCGAAGCATCCAACAAGACGATCCTCGACTGCCTCAAGAAGGGAAAATGTCCAAACAAACTCCCTGGATGTATATGGACAATCGGTGAGAATCCTTTCTCTTTGGCACTTAGTTCAGAAGCAATCATTCCTCCCAACATTATCGTGCCAAGCATCAACACTCTACTGCCAAGCATTGAGCAGAAAAGTAAGGAGATGGCCATAAGTTTAGATCTAGCAGAGGAGAAGCGCGAGCAGACCATCACCCGCATCTCATCCTACCAGCAGCAGCTCCTCTCCAACTACAATAAAAGGGCCAAGATCTGGCAGTTCCAACCCGGAGATCTAGTCCTAAGAAAAGCCTTCATCACTACCCGCAGAGAAGGCTCCAAAAAGATGGATACCATCTGGGAATGTCCGTACAAGATCAACAGAGTAGGCGGCAAGGGTAATTATACCCTCGCCACGATGAACGACAAAGAGATCAAGAAGTAATGGAATGCTTACAACCTGAGGAAGTACCATGTGTGACCTCGCACTATATCAAGACCCGAAGACTCAAGCAGCTCAATGGGCACCACCTCGCATGTCGAGGACTATCCAGTTGTTATTCGGTCTTTTACAGCTAAGTTATTCGTTTGTTTCACTCGTTTTTCAATGAGGAATTCAGAAATAATTTACAACTTGGCTTGACTACATGTCTAAAACAACTTGTCTTTCTTGCACTTCAAAAGAAGATCGCGCCCTTCTTAGGGACTCACCGTACACCCCCCGAGCGACCAACCATGCTCTCCAGTGCAAGAGGGTAAATTAATTCCCCAACACCTACATGGGTCTGCTTTCCTAAGCAGGAGGATAAACTTTACACTCTGAATATCCAGACATGGATAAGTCGGGCTACCCTAGTATAAGTAGATGCACGATGGCTTGCGTCGGGATTCCAAGAAGTAGCCATAATGGTCTCTTTCAAGGCTTAGCTAACTGAAGGATTTTGGGTCTCTTGGCCTAATTCGTGGGGAACCAGGCCCTAGAGACGAAGGGGGCACATTATGTAGTATGACTGATGGACGGCTGCCCTGGAACTCTAAAGCTTCTACCGAGTGCACTAAGGTAGCAAACGGTTTCCAGAAGACTACCTATGGCTTTCAGAAGACTACCTACGACTTTCGAGCAGTAAAGGCGTGCTAAACTTATACAACTGCACATTCTTGTGAAAGGTTAAACAAGCTAATGCACATATACAAAGCTTTAGCCACTGCCGACATGCTACGTAGTTGATAAGCTTCACATCTGCCAAGCGCGGAAAGACCTACACCAAGTCCTAAAGTGTTCTGATACTTGTTACGCAACTTACAGAATTAGAGGAAGCCAAGGTTTACAACTTAGTGGTTATGCGAACTTGTGTGCTTCTGTAAGTAAGGCGTCCGGCTGCCAACCCTATGGCTAACAACCTTGCAAAGTTCTTCACCAACACCTACGGCTACATAGGCTACGCGAGCTTGTCTGCTTTTAGAAAAGTAGCACGCCCACCACTAGCCTATAAAGTCTAAAGGTTAGGGCATGAACAAAAAGAGCGAAGATGGAGAAAAACGAAGGAAACAAGTTTATTAAATTTTCTAACCAAATTGATAAACAACTAGCAAAGACTGAATGAGTTTAAGCAAAGCAAAAACAACAAGGAAAACAAAGAAAATCCTAGAGGTTACCTAGAAGACTACTCTTCAACAGCTTGGACATCCCATGGCTACTCAGTTACCACACATTCAGCAGCCCCGACGCTCTCAGCAGCGGCACCATCCAGTGTTTCACCACCAGCTGCCCTAGCCTGGGCACCAACTACTCCGACTACTTCACCAATAGAAGACTCAAAAGTGAAGGGGATCAAGTCTTCTGGGGAAACAGAGAAAGTTTTGAAGTCTTTACTAGAAAACTCAAAGTCAAACGGTCGCCTAAATAAATGGTCTACATAACCCAGCTTGTAGAAATCAACTTGACTCTGAGTAAGCAAAGCCTCGAACCCAACCTTCTCACCCTTCAACTGCTTATTCTCCTCAAGCAGACAAGCACGGACCGGCTGTAGCTCATCCACTTCTTTCTTCAGAGTATCGTTGATTTTCAAAGCACCTTGGGGTTCCAACACTTGAGGCTCAAGCCTATCAACATCCTTCTTGAAGTGGATCAGTTGGTTGTAAGTAGCGATGAATTCTTCATCCTTTGCATAAGCAACAGAGCTGAATTCAGAGATGGCACGTTCAAGATCTTGAATATGAGGTATGTAACACCCAATCTCCTTCTCTGCACTTTCATACTTTACTTGGATTGCGTCAAGCCTAATCTTTAAATCCACGATCTCTTGGGGAGCGGTCTCAAGCTACAGAGAAGTGTGGGTAGAAATGTTAGACCGCTTCAAAGCAGCAAGCTCAAATTCCAATTTCTTGACTTTCTCGGCCAAAGAGTAAGCTTTGGCTGCCACAGTTCTTGCCACCTCCTTGGCAACCTTTGTATCCTCTTGATCAAGAAGCATAGACTCGACTACTAGAATCGTCATTTTTTGCATCATGGCCAGCAGAGCAGTCCTCCTATACTCAATTGTATGCTTCCTTAAGGAACTTGGGCTAACAACCCCTTTGACGCCATCAACAAACTTGGCGCATACATCCATGTCCATAAGCAGATCTGGTTTCAAAAGTGTACAAATCTCAGCAACTTCCCCAGAAACAGACTTGGTGGATTTCTCACGACCACCCGCACGAGCAGTCTCATTCTTCTCAACGAACGAATCGGTCTCAGCAATAGAGGGAATGGGTTTTGGCGCCATTGTAGCAGGCAATGGCACCTTGTCGCTCTTAGTAGCAAGCCTCTCCAAAGGTGAACTAGACTTAGCCTCGAACAGACGTTTTGGCGTGAATTTTGGTACCGGAGGCATGAAGGAACTTCTACACTGGCAATCATATCAGTAATCAAACTAGCAGCCTTCGAAACGATAGGCACCACAGGCACAGATCTAGCAGCCTCCTCTTTCTTGCCTTTGGAGGAAGTCAAATCAATCACAAACTTGGGAGCATCTGGTGAACCCTCGCGAGTAGTGGAAGAAATCTTCGTCTTTTTCTCAGCATGCATCTCTTGAGCAGGTGGGGAAAGTTTTTTTTTTTCCACCTTCATTTGTAGCAGGCTCTACCACAGTGATAAGACGAGCCAACGCCTCAGCTTTGATTCATTTTATCTCCTCTCTCAGGGGTAACCCATCTTTCTCCCTACGAAGAGGACTAAGCAGCCAACGCCACTCGCGATACTAGAAGGGGATACGCGGAGCGACATGCACTTTTTTCATGTCCGGAAAAGTCTTAGGAGTGAAGCCGAATTCCGAATCTACAAAAGCAGCAGGAGACAATCAGAAAATTAAAGAGCAGCTTAGCACAAATACAAAGCAACCAAGAGATCAAGCAGTTACTTACCGGATATGAAGACCGTTGGAACATGTAGCTCGGGGGAAGAATCAGACTCCCATTCTCCACTTATCTCTAAAGTCTTCTTGGCCCAGTCATAATCTCCTTTGCTAAAGTTATCAAAAAGCCTATGGCGAGATCACAGCTGCCCAACTCCCTCAATGTGACCTATGTCAAAGAAGTACCAAAATTCGTTGATGGTTAGATATAAGTCAAAGAATTGGCTTAGATTATGGAATCCTACCATCACACGGACAGCATTCGGAGAACATTGGGCAGGGGTATAGCTCATGGAGCAAAGCACTTCTTAGAAGAAACGCGGCATAGGAAAAGTAAACCCTAACACAAAATAGTAGGAATGGAACTTAATGGCTCTCCGAGCCCTATCACATGGCTCACGGCTGCTACCATCCTTAACACACTTCACACGCACTCTCGAAAGAATGGCGTGCCAATATGCCTGAAGGAAGTCTCTAAACAAGTCATCAGAGCTAATCTTGAAGTGAGCAGCCTTGAAGTAACCAACCTTGCTGAAGACTCATATTGACGGTACAATGACGGCACACCATCATCATTCTTGTGGTTCGAGGAAGACATACTCGAAGAAATTCCACAAAGATGCAAAGAACATTTGTTAGATGGCTACTTTAAAAAAAAAAAAAAAAAAAAAAAAAAAAAAAAGCAAGGCAGCCTTCAGCCCAGCCAAACGAGCCAACCTAATGGCCTGCTGCTCTCCCCTTCCTCACACATGCACGAGCCCAAGCCTAGAATGCTAAAAAATAAATTAATGAAAGCCCAAGCTGTAGAATCCCAGCACCCATGCCAGGCCCCATGGCCTGGCCTGTCTTCTATAACCCGTTTGACATGTGCCAAGCCCAGACCACCAGGCCACCCACGGCAACCCTTGTGCCGTGACCTTTCCCAAGTTTTCTCAAGCTTCCTCAACCCTCGTCGAGCCAAATTTCAAGCCCCAAGGCTCCCAAAAATTAAGAAGACAAGAAAATTAGTTTTTTTCTTACTTAGAAGCAATGAGAAGATGAAGCAAGCAACGAAAGATGATCCTTTTGTTGGAAGTATGCCCACTCATTTGATGTAATAGCTTTTGGAATACTTCTTGTGTTAAACTATTATATGTTTAATGAAGGGCAAAGCTTATTGTTAATCACTACTTATTGTATTATGTGTTTAAGCAATAAGGGAATCCAAGGAATGTATTTGATCTAAGAGAGAAGTGATCTAAGTAAGTTAGATTAACGAGACCTTTCTCTTATGTTTATTCCTAAAATGTTCCTAGTCATAGGATTGCCAATTGGGCATTGACAATCCGCTAAGGTTAGTATGTGTTATTTTAACTCAAGTGTGAGTATGACTAGTCTCAAGTCATTTAGTGTTGGACACTGAGGCAAACACATAGGTGCTCAAAAGGTAATCAAGTACATTGAACTATGATCAAAAGAAAGTTCAAACATACATGTCATGTAAGAACTCGTAAGTTGCAATATGCAATGTAGTCCTTTGACATAAGGCATCATAGATGTCCAATGGTTAGGTCCTTGATCTTTGATCATGTCAAAGGCATTCCATCGAGAGTGTCCACGACATTGTTGGGTCAAGCAATCTAGTCATGTAGGCATATGAATGCACAACAAGGGATCTCTAACCTTCCATGGTGGAGGGAGAATACTCTGAGATATGATTCGGGAGTCTTTGGCCAAAGCATACCACTATGACTTGGGAAGTTTGTTCCAAATCATATTCAACTGAATCATATAGAGAAGTATCACATTGGATAGTAGACATGAAACAAACTATCACTCAAACAATGTGATTAAGAGTATTGTATTAAAGAAGGATCGTAGTGCATTGTAATTGTAACTGGATAGGTTCTCCAACCACTTCTACTTAGCTTGGGTAGCCATGACATACTGCTAGGTGCCACTCATGGTTTTGATGTGATATAAACTAGCACTCAAACTTAACCCTCTTTTTGACAATTGTAGTATGGATAAGTAGGGATCGTTCTAGGCCGGGGATTAAAAGGGCTGCTAATCAACACAAATTAGACTTAAAAACTGAAAACTAGGCTAAACTAACACAAATAAGAACTAAGGGGGGGTTTTGGATGAATTTTGAACTAAAACAACTAAATTGCATAAACAAAGTGAATTTGGATGAAAATTGGGTGAAAGGCTAGCTAGAGGGTCCTTCTCCACACATGACACATATGCATACAAATCGATTTCCAGTTATTATTCCTATAAACCATAAATGACACTGCCCCAAATTAATCATGAAAAGCACAAATTAATTTTCTGATTTTCCTAAATTCATTGAATTGGACTCAGCGACGCAACCAAATTATTCTTATCAAGTTCCGTATATGAACTGCATAATAGAGATACATATCAAAGATCATTAAGTTCTATGAAAATCATAAGCATTGACAAGACATTTGTAACTATGAACTGCATGATACTCCTGCCAAGAATTTACTTAACACAATCATGACTAGTGACTTTTACTACTTGCAAATATAAGTTCATAACGATTAGGTGAAATTCCCTTATATTCTAGCATCAAATCCCTGCATGCAAACTAAGTATGCATCCTCAATCAACACACAAGAATAAGTTATCAATCAAACAGATAAGTAAATTGCATTCACGATTTATGAAATCATAACTGGATGTAATCAATTCATATCACATATATGTTCATGGCTTTGAATTCACCTCTAACTAAAACGAAATTAGTTCCTCATGTTTACAATTAAACAAAACCAATCTAATTTAAACATTGAACTAAAACTAAGGATAAAAAGAACCTAGAAACGCTCCAGCACTCCAATGGCCTTGGATGGCAGGCACGGCACAAAGCTTTTCTTCTCCTTCCTTCCTTGCAAAGCAGCGTCACTCTTTTGTGTATTTTTCTGATTTTAGACTCTTATGTATGTGGTACTCTGAATGGTGCGGCAAAGGTGTATATATAGGGCAAGGGCACGGCACAAAGGTTGTAGAGGAAAATGATTAGTAGTTAGCATTGTTTTAGGACTCCTAAAAATCAGATAAGAGGTGGTTTAATATGAAAAGGAATCCCCCTTGCAGCTGGAAATAAGGTAGGATAAGATTAGGATATGATAAGGTAGCACAAAGGTTTTGGATAATGTTCCTTCCTTTTAGCTGATTCCTTATAGTCTATGTCTTCAATTAATTTCTTCAACTCTTTAGCACATTCCTAGCCTCTTTTAAACTTCAAAAACGTCCATCCATTTTGCTCCATACGCATGCTATTCATTCCAAGTCTAAAACTGCTCTAAAATGCTCCAAATTGCCTTTTCTTGCCACTTTTGCCAATTGGACCTACAAACACACGAAAATAGCTTAAATTACTATAATAAACAGAAACTAACTCACTAAATGCAAAGGAACAAGCTAACAAAGTTGCATAAATATGCTCCTATCAGGTTTGTGGAAGCCCTAAAGATTAGCAAACACTAATCTTCATCAAGGGGAGAATTGAAATGTAGTTTCAATTCACAATCAATCGTTAAGATAACAATCGTCCACTGCCTCACTAATTGGAACCTAATGGATCATACACCGAGTAAGGATGAAAGTGAAGAAATATAAATAAGATGGATAAGAAATTAAATGGTTTAACTGAGAATGGTCAAGATTAATTAATTAGTTAATTAATTATACGAAAGGTTCGTATTGGGCTTTCAAGTTAGTTCCGGGTTTCGGGGCCCAAAAGGGTTTTGGTCCACAAGGCCCATTGAGTTTAAGTTGTGTGACAACTAAAACTAAATGGAAATTAACCCAAATACAAAGTCAAAACCGGCAAAAGGGTGAGTGGTAGCAAACTTGGGTTATTTGCAAGTTTGCCACTCACATGTGAGGTGGTATAAAGGCATCTTTATAGCCATTCTCTCACTAGGGTTTTCTTGAGGCAAAGAAGAGAAACATTTTCTCCTTTTTCTCTATAGAGGCCGGCCTTCCTAGGGGAGTTTACTAGCATCTAACTTCCTCTAGGTAATCCATTTCATCTTCACACCATCATCCTTGGTGTGGAGACTTAGAGGTACCAAACCTTTGGTACTTTTGGAGTTCCTTTCCTCACATCCTCAAGGAGCAAGAGGAGCATCAAAAGTGAAGAAAATCACAAGGAAGATCTAAGGAGCTAGGAGGTGACTTGTAGGCCCTCCACTTGGGTGAATCCCTTGTGTAAACAAGGATGAACTTCAAGGGTAATGAATCTCAAAAGCCTTTCTTCTCTTTAATGTTGTAAAGAGTCTTGTGGTTCACCATTCACTAGGCTTTGAAAGTCATGGGTTATAGAATTGTTTTTTAATGCATGCCTACTTTAAAGTGTTAATAGTTTTCTTATGTGTTCAAATGTTCTCACATGTTCTTAGCTAGGAAAAAAAATTTCCTTCACCTTTGCACGGGCAAGATGTAGAAGATTGCTAGAAGAGGGGGAACAAATATCCTCTAAGCTCTCTCTCTCTTGTAGGGTAGAATAAATCGCTCTCCAAAGTTGATTTAATAACCCACTTAAGATGGACTTAAATAGGCTTTGAGAGAAATTTATTTCCCTTTCCTAGAAGGATCTAATTTCCTATTAAAGAGGGAATCGACATCAAAATAGGAAACAATCCTAAGTTTCCTAAAGCAAGAAAATCTCTACACCTGTTGCCTTTTTCTACAAGCAGCCCAGCATGTGTGGGGGCATTTGTGGAGCCAAAATAATCAAGAGGCGACACATGGATTTTTGGGTTAAAATGACAAAATTACTTTCGAGGCACACCGAGATTTCTACGCATGAGCAGTGGGCAATCATCCATCAACTAAGTCAAAAGTGCCCCAAAATAGGTATTAATTCAAAACCTATTTCATCCATCCTCATCAAATCTTCTCCACAATGTAACCCCCAAATCATTCCTTTTTAATTATATTAATTAGCTAATTAATTGATTTATTATTCAATTAATTTACTAATTAGCTACAAATCAAGAACCTAACCCAAAAAGCCATCCAAGTGGCCGGTCCCTCTCCTCCCAAGGGGACCGGCCACACCCCTATATAAACACCCTCATTCTCTCCAAAAGTCAATTCCAATTCTCTTGCTAAATTCTCTAAATTCTCCAAACACTTTTCCCTCAAAATTCTAACTTTGGTATCGGAGGTTCTTCGGCCAAAGCCCCCCCCCCCCCATTCATCGTGGGCGTGTAAGGCTCTTGGCCTTGACCTAAGGTGTTATTTGTCTTGTAGGTGCAATTTTGGCCAAGAACAAGGAGGAAGAAATTTGCATCCACAATATTGGTGACACGAAGAACAACAAGCTCTGTCTTGAGATAATCTCATTGTGCAAGAAGGTATTTGACAACTTTTTAATTAATTATTAAACTATTAAACCCACATTAGCAAATAGCATAATTTTTTACATAATTGTGGTGGAATGATCATATTGATTTGCAACACCTATTTTCAAGACTACTTTCATTGACTTTCAATTTCAAAGACCATGTTTATGGTATGGGTCCATTTTAGGGACCATTTGATACAAACCCTTAAATATTGTAGGACCCATTTCTGTGCAACATCAACATATAGCAGAATTTTTTACTGAATTATGATGGAAATACCACATTGATAACACCTATTTTTAGGGACTACATTGATCGATTTTCAATTTCGTGGACTATTTCGAAGGTGTGGGCCAATTTCAAGGACCTTTTGTTAGAAAACCCCATTGAAATCTTATTTCTTTTTCATTTTTAATCAAGATCCATTGACTGTTCTCAACATCATTGTTTGAATATTAAATGATTTACATGTCAATATATTTCAATTTTAAGAGGGAAAACTTGTTTAATCAGTTCTAAATATATTCCTTTTGTTGTATTCCTAATTTGGTTAGGAACGTGATTGTGTAAATCCTAGTAAATCTTTTTGGGATTCTATAATATATTTTTAGATTGTTTCCTGATTGTAGGGGTGGGCACTTGAAACCGAAAACCGCAACCGAAACACGAACCAAATCGAACCGAACCGAACAGTTTGGTTTTGCGGTTTCAAAACGGTTTCGGTTTGAAACCGAACCGAATAGGGGAAAAACGGTTTGGTTTCAGTTTCGGCCCTCCGAAACCGAACCGAAACCGAAACCTCATACCTTTATTAAATGTTAAATTCTAATTGGTTATTTTCATTGAGTCCATACATTTAGTATGGACTCAACCACATCATAACATGGCCACATAACATAGCCCTTTATTTTCTTTCTTCTAGTCTGTGGACTAAGACTCTGTGTTCTTTTTCTCAAGTTTATTCATCTGTCTCCTGCACTCTTCCAGTTCCAGAACGCTCTCTCTCTCCCCTTCGGCCTCATTTCCTCTTAATTCCAGGCTTTCCAGCTTCTAGCTTCTAAATTTCAGAGTGCTAATATGGTAAGAACTATTATTTATAACTTGTTTTAGTTAAATTTACTTATAGATTTGAGATTAATTTTAGGGTTAGGTTTATGGTTGGGTTTTGAATCAAAAGGGGATTTGGTTTTTCGTTGGTTAGTCTTCGATTTTTCTTCGTTCAAGAACATTAGAATGTCAATTGAAAGCATATATGATATTTTCATATTGTAGGGAGGTACTAGTTAACATCGTGAATGATTCAAAATTTCATAGAAATTTCTGTATTTTTACCTATAGTCTTTAACCTTAGTCCTAAAAGGCTAAAACTGCATCCTGATTATCCCGGGGTGACATGGAAGACTGAAAATGCTGTTGAACGAATGGGTTTTAATGTTTTTTTTTTTTTTTTGTTCTGTAGCTTTGTTTTCTTTGTTCCTTTTTAGTTGATATGGACTCTTAATTGATAGGAAAAGATTACCTTAGGTCCTTTCACAGCTAGATAATCAATGTTATGGATATAAGCAATGTTATGATAGCATTGAAATTATTGGTTATTTATTTTCTGGTCTCTGCACATACATATAAGTTCTTCAAATGAATATGCAATATAGTCATTTTTTTTCTAATTTTGGTATCTACTGATTGTCATATTTCTTTTCCTCTCTTTTATGTTGTTGCAGTTAAATGCTGATAAAAGTCCTTTCCAACGAACATTTGTTAATCAGGTATATACTCGGATTTGATTAGAACTAAAATTGCATTACATTTGTTAAGACTCGATTGTGCATGTCATGCCCCATTTACTTGTTATTTACCAGAAGATAGCAAGGTATGGATATTACACTAGAATAGTATTTTGTTGTCATCAACTAGGTAACGTGAATTTGTGATGGTATCAGACCCTAAAGTTAATGCCAATCGTGAATTTGTGATGCAGCGAGGCAAGGAAGTCATTAAACAGACCGCATGTTGGGCAAGTCCTTGATAATCTCATCTACAATTACAATCCGACTTTTTGTGGGAAGACTTTGGCTTAGTAAGCCAAAAAGTGCTCTTCAAACTGCACTTGTATTGGTTGCGATCACCCATAATTGCAGTTACTGGACTTTCTTTATGTTACACTTTCTGTTTGTTTGCAACTTTACTAAAACACATCTACCACCTTTTGTTATTAAAAAAATTTCACATAGTTTGATTGGTAGGTTCTACCAAAACCAGAATTATTAGAATCTTTTTTATGTTTGGGTTTGTGGTACTGGCATCGGATTTGATGTGTTCTTAGTTGCCTCAAGTTGAATTATTTTGTTGTGGTCCTTGTCGATGTGAATTTTGTTGTCATCAACTAGATATAGTTTTTTCAAACAATGAAACCAAACCAAAACCGTTTGAAACCAAACCAAACCGAACCAAATGGTTTGGTTTCATTTCGGTTTTAGCCTCAAAACCGCACCGAACCAAACCGCAAAAACTTGCGGTTTTGGTTTTGGTTTCACTCAAAACCGCACCAAACCAAACCGCGCCCACCCTACCTGATTGTAATGTATTTCTTAAAAGCTAAGGATTTTTCATTCTCTACAACTATAAATAAAGGCACAGTGGGGTAAGAAAACACACCACATAATTCACCCAATTATTTTTGCTTGCTGCTCTTCTTCCTCTCTCCATAATTCTTCAGTTAAATAGGCCTTCTAACATTCATAACTTCTCCTTTCTCGTCCCGACTCACGAACAGCCTTCGCCTACGCGCTAGTGGGGTCGAGCTCAATTCAAAAACATTAAGAGCGACCCCCAAAGGTCTACGGATTTTAAATAATTATTTTCAAAATGTCAAACTTTGTAATTAAGTAATTAAAATCTAAAATTAATTTAAATTTGCGAAAAATACTATAAAATTTTCGGAATACAAAATACGTAAATTGCAAGATGCTTTGTCTGACCTTAAGTGGGTTACTACCATGAATGTTGAGATGGAAGCTTTGGAAAAGAATTCCACTTGGGATTTGGTTCTGTTGCTAAACGGGAATAAAGTTGTTGGATGTTGATGCGTGTTCACTATTAAGCATAAAGCAAATGGTTCTATTGACCGGTACAAAGCCAGATTAGTTGCTAAAGGTTATACTCAAACCTATGATGTGGACTATCCGGAGACTTTTGCTCTTGTTGCCAAACTTAAAATTGTGCGTGTTCTTTTGGTTCTTAGCAACAAACAAGGATTGGCCTCTATTACAATTTGATGTTAAGAATGCTTTTCTTCATGGTGATCTTAAGGAGGAAATTTATATGGATCTCCCACCTGGTATCGGTATATCTCCTGAAAAAGGTGTTGTGTGCAGATTGTGAAAGGCTTTGTATGGTTTGAAACAATTCCTAGAGCGTGGTTTGGGAGGTTTACAAGTTCAATGAAGAGGTTTGGGTATTTTTAGAGTCATTCGGATAATACTTTGATTCTAAAGCGACAAAATGGTAAGCTAACTGCATTGATTATTTATGTTGATGACATGATAGTGACTAGTGATGATTAGGAGGAGGTACAACGCCTTCAAATATACCTAGCTATTGAATTTAAGATGAAAAAATTTGGGTGAATTGAAGTATTTTATTGGAATCAAGGTTGCACGATCAAAGCATGGTATTTTTCTGTCTTAACGGAAGTATGTTCTTGATTTATTAGCTGAAACAGGTATGTTAGATTGCAAACATGTTGATACTCCAATTGAGCAAAATCATCATCTGGGCATATTTTCGGATCAAGTTCCTACTTATAAGGAACAGTATCAAAGGTTTGTGGGGAGATTAATTTATTTGTCTCACACTCACCCTGACATTGCTTATGCAGTTAGTGTGGTGAGTCAGTTTATGCACTCACCTATTGAAGCTCATATGGATGCAGTAATTCGTATTTTGAGGTACTTGAAGATGGCTCCTGGCAAAGCCTTGGTTTTCTCCAAAAATAGTCATTTGAGGGTAGAAGGGTATACAAATACAAATTGGGCTAGTTCTATCACTGATAGGTGATCTACATCTAGACACTTTACTTTTGTGGGTGGTAATCTAGTTACTTGGAGAAGCAAGAAACAAAAAGTGGTGGCTAGGTCAAGTGTTGAAGCTGAGTTTCGTGGCATGTCTCATGGTGTATGTGAGTTGTTGTGGTTGAAAAAATTGTTGAGAGATCTTGGATTTAAACCCAAGGGTGCTATGAAACTCCATTGTGATAACAAGGCTGCTATTGAGATTGCTCATAATCCAGTGCAACATGATCGAACAAAACATGTGGAGATTGATCGACATTTCATCAAGGAAAAATTGGATGCTGGAATTATTAATTTTCCTTTTGTGGGATCTCAAGATCAATTTGATGATATGCTTACTAAGGTTGTGTCTAATAGTGTGTTTTCCAACTCGCTTGACAAGTTGGGCATGCTTGACATCTTTGCTCCAACTTGAGGGGAAGTGTTGCGAGTTATATATTTATGTATTAGTTAAAGTGTAAATAGTAGTCTGTTGTCCCACATTGATGAAGTGCATATGTAATACCAATTGTAACTCCTATATATACTGCACATTGGAGATTAATGAATATACAAGAAATTCTCAAATATTATCATATATAATTTTGGTATTTTACCATGTTTAATCCAACTGCAGATACCCTTTCGACCTATGTTTCAAAATATATTATAAGTGTCACGTTAGGCTTTTAGCACCTTGGTGGAGTTGTATAATCATATTTGTATGCTTTATTAGTTTCCGAAACAAAGCCAGTGGTTGGATGGTAGTTTTAGCGCAATGGATTTTTGCATGATAGCAAATGGAGTGGACTTATTACCAAGCAAGGATTAACTGCTGAAGGTGCAAATTTTGGGTTTGGTGTTTATGCCTATCACCATTACCGTCTGGGGTACTTTATATATGGAATTTCTGTGTTAGCAAAGATTGATCATGCATGGGGGCACTTTAAGCTTTCTCGCTCGTGGAGGATTTTGTCAACAAAGATAAGCAATCGAATCCAAATTACCCCCGCTTGCGATCCTTTGATCTCTATAAATTATACTCATAGGCAGGTAGGTTGACAGAATTCGCAGACGGGAGAAATCAAGAAAGCACTGACAAGGCTGTGAACGCTTACTATGCAGCTGCTTTGATGGGAAAAGCCTATAAAGTTGCACAACTTGAGGCCACCGGATCACTGCTTACTGCATTAAAAATTTAGGCAACTCAAATGTGGTGGGACATGAGAAAGGGGGACACGAATCGAATTTACATGGAAGCTTTCGCAAAAGGAAAATCGAGTAGTGGGAGTTTTATGGGCGACCAAGAGAGACACCGGACTTTGGTTTGCTATCGCGGAGGCAAAAGAAATCAAGAATTCAAATGTTGCATGTTTTGCTAATCTCTGAGGTGTTGTTCTCCAATGTTGGGTAAGCCAACAAGCTCGTAAGCTGGGCATTGTCGGTGCTCAGTAGAACAGAAGTCACTGAGGTGTCTAAATTCAAATGTTGCCTATTTTGCTTCTTTGAGGTGTTGTTCTCCAATGCTAGGTATGCCAACAAGCTTGTAAGTTGGGCATTGCTGGCGCTCAGTAGAATAGAAGTCACTGAATGATGGAAATGATTTTTGGGTGTGTTATGGGCGATGTCTTATAAAGAAGGCACTTTGAAAAAGATTAGGAGCTTGAATAGTTTCGACGACGGAAGCTCCCTTAGTAATCTTTTTGTGGTGGATTCACAGTAGGTGATCAGTTTTGTTGTATGACATGTTTTCATGTGCTTAATTTTAGTATGAATTTTCGTCACTGAGTATTATATCTCATCACTTGTAATTAAGAGGTCTGCGGAACGATTCTCGCTGTTGTAATTTGAAGGTTTTCTGTATATTATGAATTGTAAGATGCACAAGAGACAAGGTTACACTATATAGGCAAGGTAGAAGACAACATTCTGACCTCCCATAACACACGCCTAAAACTACTTTACAGCTAAGAGAGATCCCTTGAATTAAGGACACAAGACAGCTGATGTAAACAGCCAACCTACTTACACTCATCTTCCTGATGTAAACAGCCAACCTACTTACACTCATCTTCCAATACTCCCCCTTAAGCTGGATCAAAGGGGTTGATTGATCCAAGCTTGACCAAAATATGCTGAAAACCAGTAGAAGCAAGACTTTTTGTGAAAATATCGGCTAACTGATCATGGCTTCGCATGTAGTGAGTATCAATGATATTGGATTGAACCTGGGTGCAAACATAGTGACAATCAACTTCGATATACTTTGTGCGTTCGTGAAACACAGGGTTGGATGCAATGTGCATTGTGGCTTGATTATCACAAAACATAGACATAGGTTGAGTATGAGAGAAACCCAAATCACCAAGGAGACCTTTAAGCCAAATTAGTTCACATGCAGTGGATGCCATGGCACAATACTCTGCCTCTGCGCTTGATCGAGCCACAACACTTTGTTTCTTGCTTTTCCAAGTGACAAGATTGCCACCAATAAACGTGCAAAAACCTGTTGTTGATTTGCGATCAATAGAGTTGCCTGCCCAATCCACATCAGTGTAGCCTATGATTGTTGTATGGTTGTTCTTCTTCATCAAGATGCCCCTACCAACTGAACCTTTGAGATAACGAAGAATGCGATGTACAATCTTCAAGTGAGTTGTAGTTGGGGAATGCATGAATTGACTGACAAGGCTCACGGCATATGAGATGTGAGGTCTTGTAATGGTAAGATAAACGAGCTTGCCAACCATTCGTTGATAAAAGCTCAAATTTGTGAGTGGCTCTCCTTGAATGTCTAGTTTAAGATTGTTGTCCAGTGGGGTGCGAGCTAGTTTACATGCTGACATTTCAGCTCCTTGTAGGAGATCAAGAACATATTTTCGTTGGTTTAGGAATAAACCTTTGCTAGAACGAGCCAGTTCAATGCCCAGAAAATACTTGAGAGTACTAAGATCTTTGAGAGCAAATTTGTTACGAAGATACTGCTTGAGGGAGTGAATCTCATTAGGTTGTAACCGATCACGATAAGATCGTCGACATAAATGAGTACAATAAGTTTTCCAATGGAACCAATTCGAATGAAGATAAATGAATCAGCATTGCTCCGTCGAAAACCAGTATTTTCCAGCACCAAACTGAGTTTGGCATACCACGCTCGAGGAGATTGCTTAAGGCCATAGAGGGACTTATGTAATATGCACACCATATCCTTGTCGCCTGCTTATGAGTAGCCTGGTGGAAGTTTCATATAAACTTTTTCTTCGAGATCACCATGCAAGAAGGTATTCTTGACGTCCATTTAAAAAAGAGGCCAAGCACAATTGATGGCAACTGATAAGAGAACTCAGACAATGTTCATTTTTGCCACAGGGGAAAAGTCTCCTTATAATCAACTCCATAAGTTTGTGTGAATCCACGAGCAACCAAGCGAGCTTTATGCCTCTCAATGGTTCCATCAGACTTGAACTTATTTTTGTTTATCCACTGACTCCCCACATCCTTCTTTCCCTTAGAAAGTTTGACCATCGTCCACGTGTGATTGTTATAGAGAGCCTGAAGTTCTTCTTCCATTACCCTTCTCCATTCATCATGAATGTTTGCCTCATCAAAGGTCTTGGGCTCATGTGCATTTGTGATTGTCGTTAAGAAGGCAACATGATTAGACGAAAACTTCTCATAATCAAGAACACTTGTCAAATGGTACTTGGCATTATAGGTCATATAATCATGCAATCTAGGTGGAAGGTTTCTTTGTCGTGGAGGATTACGACGAGCTTGACTGGCAGGTTGTGGAGTTGATGCCATCATTGAGGGAATGGTATCATTTGAACTGGACAGATGTTCACGTGCCAAAGATGTTTCCTACTCATCAAGTTCCTTATGAACAATAGGAGTTACTTGGCTTGGAAGAGGTTCTAAGACATCATACTTAATAGTACCCAAGTGAGGCATGGGAAAAAGATCCATCAAGTGATCCCCCTGACTAGAATAGTTAGTTGGACAAGCGAAGTAAGGCATGTTTTCATCAAACTTTACATCTCTTAAAATTACCATTTTTTTGTTGTTGTTGGATTGTAACATCTATAACCCACTGAGTGGATGAATAACCTAGAAACACACACTTTGTAGCCTTCGGATCCAACTTGTCTCGATGAGGTGTTTGAACATGAACAAAACATGTGCAACCAAATACTCTCAAATGTGATAGATTTAGAGATTTTCCTTTCAAAACTTCATGAGGTGATTTGAAATTTAAAACTCTACTTGGTAACCTATTAATGAGATAAGCTGCAGTAAGCACTCATTGGGACCAAAACTTCTTTGGTACATTCTTGTGAAACATAAAAGCCCTAGTTTTCTCAAGAAGGTCCCTATTTTTTCTTTCGTCAATCCCATTTTGTTAGGGTGTTCCAACACAACTTGTTTGATGTAGTATACTTTGTGTGCTCAAATAGCGTGACATCTTATTGGACATATATTCAGTGTTGTTATCTGATCTTAAGATATGAATTTTTGACGAAAATTGAGTAGTGACAAGTTTGTGAAAATCTTGGAAAACATCCATAACTTCACTCTTAAATTTCAAAAGGTACAACCAAGTGATCCTTGTGAAATCATCCACAAAGGTTACAAAATATTTTTATCCATCAAAGGACTCTAAAACTGGCCCCCAAATATCAGAATGCACAATTTCAAAAGTATTACTAGCCCTAGACATTGGAGAAGAAAATGGTAACCTAGCAAACTTAGACAAGTGGCAAACATCACATTGGTTTACATTTTTGCATAGGTTTGGAAACAATGAGGTCAAGACCTTCTCAAAGGGGTGTGCTAATCGTTGGTGCAACAAAATTTGTTCTTGAGCTTGGCTTGTACTGACTTGAAAAGCTTTGGGTACTTGGATTTCCCTGGACACATAATAGAGACCATTTAAATAAAAACCTTCACCAATCTTCTTCTTGTTGACTAAATCCTGAAACACGACATTGCAAGGAGAAAAAATGGCAAGACATTTGAGTGAGTTTGTGAGTTGTCCAACAGATAAAAGTTGGAAAGGAAATGACGAAACATAGAGAACATTTGACTCAACATTGTTGGATATCTAGTTTATTTTTCCTTTTCCTAGAACTGAAGCCCTTTTGCCATTGGCAACAGACACATGAGGGTGCGAATATTGTTTAAAAATTATGTAGGTTTGTGACCTTATTCTTCATGTGATCAGAAGCACCTGAATCTACAATCCAATAATCATGTGCACTACTAACTAAGAGAGCTGTTGAAAAATATTTCAGAATACCTGGGATATCTTTGGAAGCAATGTTCTTCTTTTCAGCTAGAAACCCTGCAAAATGCCCAAGTAGAGCTGTCTGATTTGAGGAACCTTCTTCACCATCTCTGGCCCCTTGTTTCTTATGAAAGAAGGCTGCAAACTCATTGATTAGAGTTACAGGATTGGCAGTGAATTTGGACATCTCATCTGGGGTGACAGAAGCTGTGAGATCAAAGGCTGCGAGATTAGCTTTGTGAGGTGAGCCATACGTAGCCTTCAAGGGAGCCTTGTGATCTCTCAAGAATTTAGGCTTTAATTCTGGATGAAGAATCCAGCACCTATCCCTTAAGTGACCACCATTATTACAGTAGTTGCACTTCAAATCCCCTCGCTTTCCTTTGTAACTTTTTTCCTCAATAGACTTATAATTGGAAGCATAAGCCCTAGTTTCAGGTAGGTTAGTTTTCACCTCCATGTTCATCACCTTTCTACGGACTTCCTCCCTTTGAATAGTAGCACAGATGCTTGAAAAAGAAAGAAGGTCAGCGTTCATGAGAATGTGACTTCGAAGATCCTCAAAGTCTGAACTTAAGCTTGCCAATAGTTGGAATATTTTGTCTTCCTCGGCTCGTTTCAGCAGTACTTCAGTGTCGGTGGGCGATAGACATTGAGTTCATTTCACATCGTTGTCAGCATTCCAAGGTGTTGTACAAATGATTTCCCTTCCTGTCGCAACCCAGCAATGTCTTTCTTGAGTTGAAAAACTCGAGCAGCATTATTCTGGTTTCCATACATCTCTTTAAGATTTTACCAAAGATGCATGGAAGATTCGGCATAACTGAAGATCTCAGCAATCTTTCGTTCCATAGAGTTGAGCAACCATGACATAACAAGCTGATCTTTACATAGCCATGCGTCATACGTTGGTGACTCGACTTCAGGAATAGGAATGGTTCCATTGACATAGCCAAGTTTCGATCGTCCTCCCAGAGCAAGTGTCATAGCTCTTTCCCATGGAAGATAATTAAATTCATTTAATAACACTGAACTCAGACGTTGGTTTGGGTTTACATCAACGTCGGACAAGATGGAAGACGGAGAAGCATGGGAGCTTTTTGCCTCCAGATTAACTGGGTCCTCTTCAGCCATTGTAGAAGGTTGAGAAAGAGTTCAACACACAAAGATATACAGAGACAGGCCTGTTAAGGTTACTGCTCTGATTTAATTTCTTTTTGTCTTTTACTACTAATGCAATCACCTCTCACGAGATTGAAGCTCAGCCAAAATTTACCTCGTAAGTCGTAACTTTAAACTTTTACTTGTACCCATAGTTTTTTTTAATCTTTTATCTGTATTCATAATTTATTTTTAATTAGCACCTTCATATATTAATAATGTATTCATTTTTAATAAAAATATATATCACTTTGTTATATGTAAAATGTATCCATTTTTCACTGTAAATTATGTTCACTTCTTTTAACAACAATGTACTCATATTTATGGGCTTATTTATAGATACACCCACCGAAAATCAATATATATCCCACTTTGCCCCTATAACTCAAAAGTCACCATTTTACTTCCTAAAACTCAATAGTGCTACACTTTACCATGTTTCTATTTCTTCAGTCAAATCTACCCTATTTGATCTAACTTTGTCTTCTGAAACTCGATTTTGATAATACTTTACCTTTAAAATTTAAAAGTCGTCATTTTACTCCATGGACAACCCCAAATTAGAAATTGGACAGCTCTTGATCAATAAGCTAAAGGGAGACTTCTTGAACCAGTGAAGTGGTAGGGCTATTATGACACAATTTATATTGTTTGTTGTGCTTGGTGAATTCCATAGTAAGTAGCTGGAACCAAAGCCATTGAACCCCTATCACAATTTCCAGACTGTGGATAGCCATTGAACCCCTAACACAATATCACAGCCATCTAAGGGTAAGGAATATAAATCAACATCATAATTGTAACCTCCCACATTTAATCTCATAGCCTTGCAGCCAGAGCTCTTCACTTTTTCTCCATCAGCTATCATAACCTCAAAAGGTTTTGTAACATGTGCTTGGTGTCCCCATTACTTCAACAACTTAGAATCTATGAAATTATGAGTGCTACCTAAGTCCAGAAGAATAGTAACATATTGATCTTGCAATATGCCTTGCACTTTCATGTTGTGGACTATTTGTCTGGCTGTGGTGCCACAAAAAACACACTCACTAAGTTGCATATGGTGCAACTCAAGTTGGAACTCCTCAGATTCATCACAATTGTCATCAACATCTAACATTAACAACTGCTTAAGCCCACACGTATGACCCATAGTCCACTTATCAAGACAAAACTAGCATTCACCTCTCTACCTCTTGTTCTGGATCTCCTCCGAAGATAATTTCTTGATACCCAACTTACCATGCCTTGGTATTGTGTGTAATGGGGGTGTGGTCAACAAGGGTGGATGTTTAGTAGGTTGAAAAGGTTTGGGTGGCAACGTTTTCATCTCAATGAGTTCAACATCAAGCTGCAGAACAATGGATATTGCCTCATGGATAGATAGTGACATGTTTTAACAGCTTAGCATCAAATTTTAATTCCTTTCTCAATCCATCTAAGAAGCAGCTTTTAAGAAAAATATGACCTAAATCACTAGTACGATTAGCCAAGCGGTGAAATTCAATGATATAATCCTTGACATTACCTATATGTCGTAGTTTGATGAGAGATTCAGCACTATCCTCAAATTCCAAAGGCCCAAATTCTCTGCACAGAGCCTTGGTGAAATCATCCCAATGTGAAGTTTAACGAGTACAATCCATCCATCAAAACCACTATAAAACTCTCATTCTAAGTGAAATGAAACAGCGAGCACATGTTAAGAGTGAAATTATGATAAAATGCAAAGAACTGCTCGGCTTCAAAGATCCAAGCTAAAGGGTCATCATCCTCAACGAATCAAGGGACATCAATTCAAGGAAACCACTGTGAACGAGAAGTTTGGCCACCAGATGCAAAGATCAGATATGAGGTGGTTGGATTTGCTCGACAACTTGAGGATTTAGGATTCCAGAGACAATAAAAGCATAAGGACCTTCCCCGGTACCTCCAAACTACAATTCACAGCGAAGTTGCTCGAAGTAGAGTAGAAGTTTATGATTGAAGGTGTTGGAAACTGCATAATTGATTTTGGAGTCGAGGTTTGCCATGGAAGATTCAAGGGAAGCTACATGATCGTCCATTACTGAGAGTTTAGAGTTAGTGGTATGACGGGGCATACAAAGAAAGGGAAACCATGACTGAGGATATGGGCGATACTAATGATAGCTTCCAAATCCAAAGAGCTTGTTCCACCTTAACCAAAGCTGCAAGATACAGAAATGGTGATGGAAGCAGGAAGAAGAAGAACAATTCTATTTTTTGTAAAATTGTATTTAATGTTATAAATAGGCAAAAGTGTGTGTGTGTGTGTGTGTGTGTGTATGTGTGTGTGTGTGTGTGTGTGTGTGAGAGAGAGGGAGAGAGAGAGATATATAATATATATATATATATAACCTTTGCTAGAGATAAAAGTGGAACGGGTGCAAAGGATGCAGGTAAAGAGAAGGGAAGGATATAGGTATTATTGTTTTTCACTCTTGATCTGGTGTGTTGTTTGATCATACATTGCATGCTCTTTATATATTCAAACTTTGATTCGTATTGTTCATCATAGAGAAATCTCTGATCAACGATAGAACAAGATCCATTTTGCATCATATCTAAGGGATTCCTTGGTTGAGCCTTTTACGTGCATAAGTCTACAAGCCAATTTAAGGCATGTTGAAAACCATGTCATAAAAGTTGAAAATCATGTCATCCAACAATAGCAAATCTGACACCACTGATGTGAAAAATAAGTTAACACACAAAATTAAACCCTATTTGTGACAATTGTAGTATATGGATCAGTAGGGATCGTTCTAGGCCGGGGATTAACTAGGGATGCTAACCAAAGTAAAATTAAATTAAAAACGTAAAAACAGAATTTAAAACACTAAACTAGACTCAAAACACTTAACTAGAATAACTCAAAATAAAACTAACAAATAATCTAAAACAAATCAAAAGACTCAAAACAACTCAAGACTTAAGAAAACACAAACTAAAATGATTTCTAATAAATCTAACACTTTAAAATAAAATGGGGGATTGATTTTGATGAAAAGTAAATTAAACTTAAATAAATTACAAAATTGACAAAAACATAAAATTAAGGTAAAATGATAAATGACGAACTGGCTAGAGGATTATTCTCCACACATGCCACATATGCAACCTAAATTGATTTTCAGTTGTTCTTTCAATAAATTGTAAATTCTCAACGCCCCAAGTTAATTAGGTCCGCTTAAATTAACCTTCAGATTTTCCTACTTTTATTAGGTTGGATGATTGCATACGACAACCCAAAACATTCCCTACAAGTTCCCTACATGAATTGCATAATAGAGATACAAGCAAGAATCATTAAGTTTTATGAAAATCATAAGCATTGACGAGGCACTTGTTACTATGAATTGCATGAAACTTATGCCAAGAATTTACCTAACGCGATCGTTTATAAGCGACCTTCACTACTTGTGAATATAAGTTCATAACGATTAGGTGAAATTCACTTATATTCTAGCATCAAATTCATGCATGTAAATTAAGTATGCATCCTTAATCGACATACAAAAATAAGTTATCAATCAAGCAGTTAAGCAAATTAAATCACAACTCAGAAATCACAACTGAAGGTAATCAATTCAAATTACAAATATACCATGGTTTTGAATTAAACTCTAGCCAAAATAAAATTAGTTACACATTATTAAAATTAAAACAGAAATTAAACATAAGTTTTTGAGGAAGAATAACACCGAGAGAAATTGCAGTGAAACTTTGCTGAAGCTTGTGTGCGTGAGTCCGTGTCTGCATGAGCTCAGCTGCCAAGGACAGCTTGCAGCATGCTGCCCCAAACTGCATGCCTTCCCGTGCGACTGTTTCTTGCGTGAGATCTCTGACACGCTGCCAAGTGGCAGCGCCTGCCACTGCCTTCTATATATTTCTGCGCCTTTCCTCACTAATCCACCAAAGCCTGCGCTGCACAGTTCCTTATTCCTGCCTATCGTTCCCTCTCCCGCGTCACGCCTCCAGCTGCACTCCACAGTCTGACCTTCCTGACTTCCCGCGCTTCCCGTGCTGGCTCAAGGCAGCACTCCTCCCCCCCGAGCTGACTGATCAGCTCCTTCCTTCGCGTCAACTGGCTTACGCTGCAAAGGCAGCAACTTGTCGTCACCGTGTCCTCTTTTCTCCTCGCGCGGACCTCCCTCTTTAGCTGCGCCAGGCAGCTTTCTTTCCTAATTCCTTCCCCTGTATTATTTATGTTACTCTCCTCGCGTCAACTGCCAAAGGGCAGCGTCTCTTTTCTATTTCCCCCGAGGCCCCCTCTCTTCCTAGCTTCTCACCTCCATTTATGGTAGCCCTCTTTTATTTTTTATTCCCGCTGCCTCAAGCAGCTGCTTGACAGCTCCCAAAAACAGCATGCTTTCTTTTTTATATCCTTTCTTTCCTTATTATTACGTGACACCTCCTTCCCCACTGCCAAGGACAGGCTGTCCTTTTATTCTTTTCCTGCTCCCACGCCTGCCTTCCCTTATATTATTTTCTGTAATGGATTATGAGGAGATGGCATCAAATCCTTTGTACTATATGATAATCATTTCAATTTTTAACTTTTATATTTTTGTGAAAACAAAATACTGGAAATTGAAATCAAATAAGTGAGAAAAATAATTTTTACGAATTTATTACTTAAAATCACACTTGTGCTAAATTTAATTTCTTAGCTAGATGAATTCGACAAAACACAAAAACAAAGTAAATAGCACAAAAATATGAGGAAATAACTAAGAAAAGACAAGAGAATTTGATGTAAAATATGTATAAATATGAGCTTATCAACCACCACCATTTAGTCATCCTTACTTTTTTACTTTTGACTAAACCATGTGGGCATTCAAACCCTGAGCTTTTACAATATTTAATTCATTTCATACCGTTGGAATAGAAAGTGGATATTTATATCTTAGCTCATTACCCAAATGTGAGCTACCACATAGGCACAAACAACCAAATGACTGAAGCAAAATTCATAAAGAAATGTAAATTGCACTAATACTCCAAACAATTACAAATTGATCCCAAATTGGTTACTTTTGATCACAAGAACATAATAAAAGAAAGATGACTTATTGACTGGCAATATTGACTCACTCACTCACTCATGACGTTCCTTCAACGGAAGAAGAAAGGGTAAGTCAGAAAGGGAAGAACCCAAAAACAAGAATTTTTGTTTACTTTC
The DNA here is from genome assembly GCA_035220775.1 of Malus fusca. NCBI lineage: Eukaryota > Viridiplantae > Streptophyta > Magnoliopsida > Rosales > Rosaceae > Malus > Malus fusca. The sequence continues at coordinate 14,384,054 of CM069066.1, read as the reverse complement.
CCGGTAATTCTTGCCCAAGGTAGGAAATGGGTTGGGCTTTTTTATGAGGGGGGATTATGGGCTGTTAGACCATCTCCAACCGAAGGAGGGTCAGAAGGCTCGTTTTAGCCCTCTGGCCCTCCAAGAAATTAATATTTTAATGAACGGTGCAGGGCCATATTTCTTACCATCTCCAACCGAGGGCCATATGGCTCGTTTTAGTTCTATCACAAAAAACCGTCTCCAACCGAGGGCCATAGGGCCAAACATAATTTATTATTTAAATTAAAAAACTACAACAACTTAAATTTAAAAACTACAACTTATATTTAAAAACTACAACTTAAATTTAAAAACTACAAATTAAATTTAAAAACTACAACAACTTAAATTTATAGGGAAAAAAAAAGAGAATTTTTTAATATTTTTTTTTAAAAAAAATTTGGCCGAAAAAAATTCAAATTCAAATCCAACTGCTAGCTGACATCTTAGATTTGAATTTTTTTTTTGCTATAAATAGGATGGATATTGGGCTATAATTCACACACCTTTGAATTCAATCTCTTTCAATTCAAGTTTACAATGAATTCCAACTTTGGATCCTCTTCGAATTCCAATTGGGGTCCTCATCCAATTCTGAATTGGAAGAAAAATGGGCACATATGAGATGAGAAGATGAGGAGTTTGATGAAGAAGATGAACAGAGGAACAACCATTGCTGCGGCCATGGTGTGTCAGCCAACTAAGGAACAACCTCAATGGGGTGGCTCTGTTGCTAGTTCCTCTTACAAACCACGAAACAGAGCGATGACGCATGCCAATCTGATGAAAAACTACTTTAGCCCCAACTCACTGTACACAGAAGATGATTTCAGACGTCGCTTCCAGATAAGGTGTCATGTCTTCGAGCATTTACTTCATGATGTCCAACAAGTCAATCCATACTTTCAACAGAAGATGGACAGAGCAGGCCGCCTTGGTTTCTCACCTGATCAGAATGTTATTATTGCACTACGAATGATGGCCTATGGATCCCCAGTTGATTCGATGGATGAAACCCATGGTATGTCTGAGTCTACATGCCTTGATACTCTTGCTGAATTCTGTAACACAATTGTTCAACTTTACAAAGAGGAGTACCTCCGCGAGCCAAATCAAGAAGATCTGGATAGGCTCATTCGCAAAGCTTAAGACCATGGGTTTCTGGGCATGATAGGGTCATTACACTGCATGCATTGGAATTGCAAGAACTATCCCACCGGATGGCAATGAGGCTTTAATGGAAGGTCGAGAAAGCCAACTATTGTGTTAGAGGCGGTTGCCTCGTATGACACATGGATCTGGCATGCTTTCTTTGGAGTTCCTGGATCCCAAAATGACATTACAAATCTTGGGCGTTCACCCCTCTTCAATAACCTGACGGAAGGTAAATCACCTATACTTGACTACTACATCAACGAACATCAGTACAAATGGGGTATTACTTGGCAAATGGCATCTACCCAAAGTGGGCGACACTTGTCCAAGCAATTCCAAACCCTAAAAATGATGCCAAAAAGTGTTTTACCTTACCCCAAGAGGCATACCGGAAAGATATTGAGAGAGCTTTTGGTATTTTACAAGCGCGGTGGAAGATCATCAAGGAACCGGAAAGAGGGTGGAGTCGAGAAAATTTGGACTCCATCATGATGTCTTGCATCATATTACACAACATGATTGTGGAGGATGAGCAAGATGGGTATATTGGTGGAGAGTCTGATGACGACCAAGAGGATCCAAATAGGTCAAGAAGGGCTCGTGCAAAAATATATGATGGGCCTAATTTGCTTTTCAATCCAAGAACCCGTAGTATCTCTATAAATGAGTACTTGATGAGCTATAGGATGATACGTTCCCGTGCCACAAACAAGTACCTACAACAGAATCTTGTTGCACATCTTTAGGCCAAAAGAAGCATGGAGTAGGCGTTTAAGTTTTATGTTGTTAAATGTTTTTAAAAAAAAATTAAAAATGTTGTTTAAGTTTCATGTTGTAATTTTTTTTTTTTTATTTTGTATAATTTTAATGTTGTTTAATGTTATTTAATGTTGTTCATATTGTTTAATGTTGTTTCATGTTACTTAATTTAATTTAATGTTGTTTAATGGCTTAGGAAGTTATAGGAAACAAAAATAGATTTTTTTTTTTTAAATTAAAATTTTGTAAAAAAAAAAAATTCAAAAATAACGATTAGTTGACGTCAGCTAGCTAGCCTTTTGCAATTTGAATTCTAGCCCGACCCGGGGCCGGTTGGCCCTTTGGCCCTTTTTTGTCCAGTGGGGCCCACTAGCCCTTTGGCTTGGCCCTCAGTTGGAGACAGTTTTCAGGCTATTTTCGGCCCTCTGGACCCTTCAGTTGGAGATGGACTTACATTCTCTATTTTGTTTTGGGCCTTGGACTTCTTGTTGATGAATCATTTTTTCTAATTTCTTTTTATGAATATCTACTTTCTTTCTTTTTTAAATGACAATAAAAGTTAAAACTTTTTTATGTTATTATTAAGAGAGTGGGAGGGTTCGAAACTATAACTATAATTTAGGGGAGGGAGGAGTTTCGAACTTGAGACGCATGGATGAGAACCAACACTATACCCACTAGGATATTAGACCACATCCGATGAATTTAACTTTAATTTTTATTTTGTCTCCTATTGTGTTGGATGAGTAGCTATTGTATCTAGTTCAATACCTAATTATGGTTAGCCTAATGTATGATCTAGCCCAAATCTTCTTTGGTGTTTGTGGAGATTGTTGGATAAATTTAAAATGTAAAGTGATTTTCACACCCCACTTTCTCTTCACGCGCTCCTATTTGTTTTAACCTTTTATTGAATAAATTAAAAGAAAATAAGGTAGGAAAAAATTAAAAAAAATAGTACATATGGAGAAAGCAAAGAGTAAAATTCAATACCCTAACTAAAATGTCGACATGCATACCTACGCACCAAGTTTTCTACACCTCATAAGAAAGGGGCAAAATAACCATTGTTCAAGCATCTTCAGTGGTTTAGGCAAATAAAGAAGGGAATATGTACTATACTGCCTTATGTGCTATGTTACCTACTCATTTGTCTCATGAAAATTTTGAATACACTAGGAAAACCGGGTAGGCAATATTGTATTGTATTATTTTATTTCACCATTTTGCTTTATTAGCACTAAAAAATGGGAGGTCAACAAAGATTAGTATGGACTTGTATCATATTATGCCTTTTTTTTTTAAACAAATGTCAATAACTTATTATTACGGTCTAGTAGTATTTCTCTTCACTTGAACATAAGAGGTCTTAAGTTCGGTTCTCGCCAAATGTGAATTTGAACCACATTATTTTGATTAGTCCATTGTAAGGCTAGCCCACTTCCCCACCCCCTTAATGTATTATAGATAATCACATAACAAGTGAAACCGAAAAAAAGGCATATAAATGTTTATGTCGTTCTTTTCATTTGGCCATCCCACATTGTTATGTTTCATCGTTAAAGGCATGCAACATGTTTTTCACATAAACTGGCCTACATGCCCTGCAAAGAAAAACTACAATAAAATGTCATATTAACTGGCCTACATGTCATGTCCTAGCAATTAGGAGATGTCGACAAAAAGCATGAAAGAATTTGATCAGAATAAACTGAACCAATAAAACACGACAAACTAGCATACCCTGCATCACTGCCTATATATATGTCCATCGTTTGATATCAAATTCACATGCTTAATTCTCGTAGCTTCAGCTTGTTGCATGTAGCCACATTGCTCCTCGATGCATAATAATGCGCCTCTTCGACGCACTGGAGCCTACAAGCCAAGCATATGGAATGACGATTTTATTCAGTCCTTGAAGATTGATGATAATACCCTACAGGTGATTGATCAGAAATCTCGTGACGTTAAATTTTGTTTTACGTTGAGGCATTTTGCTCATACATATTGAATTGTACATCCATGATTAAAATTGAACATAGTATCAAAGTAATTAGTCATAGACCGCTAGACGGATTCTGAAAATGTAGTATATATGATACAAATTTTATCAAGATGTATTACTTACTTGATTACTTTTGTAGGATAAAGTATACAAGGATGAGTTGAAGTTCCTTGAGGAGAAAGTTAAGCATATGATTGATTACGAAGATGATGATATCAACACGCTGACTACGCTTAAGTTTATTGATGACATCCAAATGTTAGGTTTGGGATATCACTTTGAAGAGGGCATAACAAGAGTTCTTGATAAATTATTGAACAACATTCATGTTCAGGGAACAAACCAGAGTCTCCATCTCACTGCTCTCAGCTTCAGGCTCCTTAGACAACATGGGTTTGAGGTCTCCCATGGTTTGTACTATGTGAACGTTTTGTTATTTATTGTTACAAGCAATAGATAATTTATACTAAATTCGTCTAAATTATTTAATAGGATTTTAATCATGAAAGTACTTAATTTGTGTACTAACACCTACCTTAAATCTAAACAAGATACACCCACAAATAACTTTTTATCGTTGCCACTCAATACTAGGATATAGTGATGTTCATTTTCAATTGTCAGTGCGAAAAAGGAGAGTTTGCAACTAATTTATTCTCTTTAACATTTTTTTTGTTCCAATCATTCTGAGTTAAATTTTTAACCCTAGATTATTAAAGAATGAATTTAGGATAATTTTTCTTATAAGTAACTTTTAAAAAAAAAAAATATTATGTAGACTATCTTAATTTAATTTTATGAACATATAAACCTAAAAATATTTAGATTGCGATAAATATTTAAAAATCACTAAACCAACAACATGAAACTCGTGGAACACTATGAAAGAATATGAAACACATGAAAGATTTTTTTTTTAATTACTTTAGCCGTTGAATTTAAATTGGACCATTAGATCTGTTTTTTCTCGTTGGATTTGATCATATTAGATTTTAGCCGTTGGATTCAATGAATTTATAAATATAAAACAAAAAAAGTACACATATATAGTGAGCTCACTAGCCCAAGGAAGAATCTTGGCCTAAATTTGAATTTTGGGTTAAAACTCATATTTGCCCCTAAGGATTGGAGCAAGTTGGGGTAGATTTAGAACCTAAAATTTGAGTTTTACTTCAAGAGTTTGAGTAGGTTTTAGTGTAATATATTGATGTATAGAAAAATACATTGTATCGTTTACAGTTGATACCACATAGTTTCATTCGGTATAATTCTGTATAATTACATTAAAACTATATTTAGTAGGATTCTAGCTAGTATTGATACATATGCGAGACATAAGGTGCAAGGCTTCTAGAAAATAGAAATAGTTTTGGAGATGTGGGCTTCTCTAACATCAGTGTTGGTTATTAGCACTGTACCATGTATGAACTCACTTACAATATGTTTATATTCGCTAATTTTAAGTTAAATATGACCCCTAGTCAACTTATTAAGACAAAACCAGCATCTACCTATCTCCCTCTTTTTTTGGATCCTCTCAGGAAATAATTTCTTGATACCCAAGTTACCTTGCCTTGGTATTGGGTGTAATGGGGGTCAACAAGGGTGGATGTTTAGTGGGTTAGAAAGGTTTGGGTGGCAATGTTTTCATCAAAGTGAGTTTAGAATCAAGCTACACAACAATGTATATAGCCCCATAGACAGTGATAGGTTTTAACAGCTTAGCATCAAATTTTAATTCATTTCTCAAACCACCTAAGAAACAACTCTTGATTAAAATAGGACCTAAATCACTAGTACAATTAACCAAGTGGGGAAATTCAGTGATATAATCCTTGAGAATGCCTGTCTAGCATAGTTTGATGAGAGATTCAGCACTATCCTCGAATTTCCTAGCCCAAATTCTTTGCACAGGGCCTTGGTGAAATTCTCCTAAGGTAGAGTTGAATGGATACAATCCATCCATTGGAAAGAACTAGTGAGTACACGCTAAGAGTCAAGAGTTTGATAATATGCAAAGAACTACTCAGCTTTAAAAATCCAAGCTAATGGGTCATCACCCTCAACGAACGAGAGAAGTCAGTTCGAGGAGACCACTACGGGCGAGGCGTGTGGCCACCAGATGCAAAGATTGAGCTATGAGGTGGTTGGATTTGCTTAACAACCTGAGGATCTGGGTTTGCAAAAACAGTAGAAGTAAGACCTTCCCCGTGACCTCCAAAATGCAATTCATGACAAAGTTGCTCGAAGTATCGAAGGTGATGGAAACTGCCGAATCGATTTTGGAGTCAAGGTTCGCCATAGAAGCTTTAAGGGAAGCTACGCAAGTGTCCATAAAAGAAAGTTTAGAGTTGGTGGTATGACGAGGCTTATGATGCGGTGAAAGTTAAGCACTCAAATTAAACCCTCTTGTTGTCAAATTGTAGTATAAATGCAAGTAGGGATCGTTCTAAACCGGGGATTAGGAGGGCTTGCTAAAACCTCTAAACTAACTCAAAAACATAAAAACAAAGTTAAAAACGTTTGAATAAACTCAAAGGACTCAAAACAGGTTCACTAGACTCAAAACAACTTAAAAACACTCAAAACTGCCTAAAAACACAAACTGGGCAGATTTTTACTCTAAACACTACCTTGGATGAAATTTGTGTTTTGACTTGACTCAAAACACTCTAAAACACAACCAAAACAAAAATTAAACACTTTGAAACAAGAAAGTAAAAAGGGAGGTTTTGGTTTTTTTACGAATTCGAAACAAACAAACAACTTATAAAACTAGGCAGATTGTAAAACGGATTTAAGAAATAAGATGATGGATGGATTAGTTAGAGGTCCGTTCTTCACACATGACACACTTGTACATGAATCGATTTCCAATTGCTTTTCAATAAACTATGATGCTCAACACCCCAGATTAACCGTGATGCACAAATTAACCCTCAGATTTTCCTTTACTCATTGAGTTGGATGAATGCATGCAACAACCCAAATCATTCTCTAAAAGTCCGCTATATGAATGCATAATAGAGATGCAATCAGAGATCATTACGTTCAATGAAAATCATAAGTGTTGACGAGGTAATTGTAACTATGAATGCATGATACAATTGCCAAGAATTCAATTAACGCGATTGTGATAAACAACCTTCACTACTTATGAATATAAACTTGTAACGATTAGGTGAAACTCATTTATATTCTAGCATCTAATTCATGCATGAAAACTAAGTATGCATCCTTAATAAACATACAAGAATCAGTTATGAATAAAATAGATAATTGAATTGCAATCACAACTTATCAAATCACAATTGGAAGAAATCAATTCAAATCTCAAGCATGTTCATGGCTTCAAACTTCCCCCTAACTAAATAGGGGTTTAGCCACTCATAATTGCAACAAAATTAGAAAATAACAAAGTAGACATTGAAAGCAAGAACGAAGTACACCTAAAACGCTCCAAAGTTCCAAGCTTGAAACGCCAAGGACCTTTGTTTTCACCACCTTGTTGTAGCACAAGTGTCTAGGATGTGTATGGATATATGGATGGAATGGATTTTCACGACATGGAAAATGGAAATGTATGGAGATGTGTTTGAATGTATGGATGAAATGGAATGGAGCTCAAGGCAAGGGACTTGTGTTTGTGAATGAAGCTCTTTTGATGGATCAAGATCTCCTAGTTATGGTGAATGGTGGATGTATTTATAGGCTAGGGAGAGGAGTGTATGGAGTTGTGGTAATGAGTGGATGTAATGGGTGTAGTGGATGGATGTTGTGGTAATGAGTGTCTTTGCATATGTGTGTTCCTCTTTGCATTTGCACACACATGCTCTTCACCATTTGATAAGCTCATATTTATATATATTTTGCATAAAATTCACTTGTCTTTTCTTAGTTAGTTCCTTATATTTTTGAGTTATTTACTATGTTTTTGTGTTTTGTGTGATTTATCAAGCAAAGAAAAGAAAAGTAGCACAAGTGGGATATTAAGTAACAAATTCGTCAAAACTGCCTGTGCAGATTAGCTGACTTTGGAAGCATGTTACAAACAACTCAGAATGAATGAGAGAATGAGCCTTATATGCTTGGAAAGCTACGGATGTCTATTTTCTGGACACGGATTGTTAATATCAGTTTTCTAGAAGAAGTTATGGGCATTGTAATACTGAAAGGTTCAGAAAAGGGCTAAGCAGATTTGGCTAATAAAATGAGAAAGTAAAGGCACTTGTTTTGTGTTTTGCTTTGTCATCAACACTCAGCAGCAAATGGGTTTGGTTGCACTCATTTGGCTTTGGAGCAAGTGGAAATGCACAGGTAGAAAGAGAAGGCACACCCACATGCAAAGGAAAGGAGAAACATGGGCAGAAAATGGGTGGATTGGTGGCTGAAATGATGAAGCATGTGTGTGCAAAATGAAAGGAGAAACATGGACAGCACACACCCATGCAATCTGCACATGCAAAGGAAATGGAGCGGTCCTCTCCCTAGCCTATAAATACATCCACAATCCCCCTTCCAAAGAAGACCATCTTGATCCACACTTGCTACATCTCCATACACTTCCATTTCCATGCCTTGAGCTCCATTCCATCTCCATCTAAAGACACTACATTTTCACATCTCACAACTCCATACACTTACACTTTCATCCCTTGCCGTGACCTCCATTTAGCCACTCCCCTTTCTTGTGCCGCAACAAGGTGGTGAAAAAGAAGGTCTTTGGCGTTTCAAGCTTGAAGATTGGAGCGTTTTAGGTGTACTTCGTTCTTGCTTTCAATGTCTACTTTGTTATTTTCTGATTTTGTTGCAACTATGAGTGGCTAAACCCCTATTTAGTTAGGGGGAAGTTTGAAGCCATGAACATGCTTGAGATTTGAATTGATTTCTTCCAATTGTGATTTGATAAGTTGTGATTGCAATTCAATTATCTATTTTATTCATAACTGATTCTTGTATGTTTATTAAGGATGCATACTTAGTTTTCATGCATGAATTAGATGCTAGAATATAAATGAGTTTCACCTAATCGTTACAAGTTTATATTCATGAGTAGTGAAGGTTGTTTATCACAATCGCGTTAATTGAATTCTTGGCAATTGTAGCATGCATTCATAGTTATAATTGCCTCGTCAACACTTATGATTTTCATTGAACGTAATGATCTCGGATTGTATCTCTATTATGCATTCATATAGGGGACTTTTAGAGAATGATTTGGGTTGTCGCATGCATTCATCCAATTCAATGAGTAAAGGAAAATCTGAGGGTTAATTTGTGCATCACGGTTAATCTGGGGTGTTGAGCATCATAGTTTATTGAAAAGCAATTGGAAATCAATTCATGTACAAGTGTGTCATGTGTGAAGAACGGACCTCTAACTAATCCATCCATCATTTTATTTCTCAAATTCATTTTATAATCTGCCTAGTTTTATAACTTGCTTGTTTATTTCAAATTCATCCAAATCAAAATCCCCCTTTTTACTTTCTTGTTTCAAAGTGTTAAATTTCTGTTTTGTTTGTGTTTTTTAGTGTTTTGAGTCAAGCCAAAACACTAAATTCGTCCAAAGTTGTGTTAGAGTCAGAAACTGCCTAGTTTGTGTTTTTAGGTAGTTTTAAGTGTTTTTAAGTTGTTTTGAGTCTTGTGAGTCTATTCAAATGTTTTAACTTTGTTTTTATGTTTTTGAGTTAGTTTAGAGGTTTTAGCAAGCCCTCCTAATCCCCGGTTTAGAACGATCCCTACTTGCATTTATACTACAATTTGACAACAAGAGGGTTTAATTTGAGTGCTTAACTTTCTTCGCATCAACTTTTGGCGCCGTTGCCGGGGATTAGCAACTTTGCTAATCCCCCGTTGTTTCTTTTTGTTTATTTTCGTGTCTTTTGTTTTTAGTTTCTGATTTTGTTTTGTTTTGTTTATTTTACTTTTGATATTTGATTTAGTTTTCTTTCTTTGATTTTAGGTACTAGAGAAGTAAGACATGGATTTTGCTAGCATTCAAGCTCAATTGGCAAATCTTACTTCTCAATTGTCGCAGTGTGCCGAAAGGACCACAATGCAAAGTGTCCCTACATTTGGTGCATCTTATAGGAAGGATATCAAGCCAATCAATGTCCACAAAGAGATTGGAGTGATCATTCAAACTCTATGTGGTGGGAAGCTCAACAAGTTCACCATGAAGGATATTGGCAACCATATGAGGAGTTCTATTCAGGACCTATGCAGCCACCACAACCTCATATACAATATGCCCAATCAAACTCATGTTCGTCAATAGATTATGATCAAATTTTTTATGAAATAAATTCTTTGGTGCAGGGCTCACAAAATCAAGCCAAGGAGGCTCAACAAGACGGATATTGGCAGCAATCTGAGGAGTTTTATTTAACGCCTATGCAGCCACCACAGCTCCCCCTACAACAATTCCAATCAAATTCAAGTATGTCCATGGATAGCGATCAAATTCTTCAATTACTAACCTCTTTGACGCAGGACCTACAAAATCAAGACAAGGAGTTGGGTGAATTGAAGAATCAAATGGGAGAGATTGTGGAAGTCGTGGCACAAATTCAAGAACAAAGTGAATTCTCCGACGCAAACATCGTAAATTCAATGGAAGATTTTGCAATTGCTGAGGCTATCACTTTGGGAAGTGAAATGGAGGATGAAGCCGTCCCAGAACCATCCAAACATAGCCCGAAAGTGGATGAATTGTTGCTGCAAGAAGAAGAGGAGGAGGACGACATGGGCAATTTAGAAGAACTCTTGTCGCAAGCCCCTCAAGTCCCTATGCCGTCCAACTTATGTGAGGTGGTTCCTAATTCAATTCATTCTAACATTATTCCTCCGAATGCACCTTTTCCTCACAGGTTTTTAATTCCCAAGAAAGATGAGAGTGAAAAAGATATTTTGGAAGTCATTCCAAAGGTGCAAAGTGATATCCCAATTCTTGGCACACCAAATCAAGTTTCAGATTGTGTTGAATTGTTTGAAGAACTTTGTACATCAAGAAGAAGGATTCAAGAAAAAGAAGTGGCTGGAGAATGTCAAGAATTCATCAAAGAGGATGTATTTGAAACAACAAAGCCCAAAGAAGTTGAGTTTGATGACACGGGACAACTCACAACCATCGTAGTAAATCTGGCCAAATTCAAAGTCCCTGAAACTTTCAAGGAAGTGGTGTTTGTCATTGAGTTCTTGTCGGACAAAGCAAGTAAGTCATCTTCTCCAATTTCCATTACGTTTTATACTAACATGTTGATTTTGATGATTCAGACACCCACTCTAGAATTTAAGCCATTGCCGGATCATTTCAAGTATCACCTTCCATTCAAGGGTCAATTCCATGCCGTGGGCTCCAATAAAGTTTGAATGGAAGTCTCGTCCGGCTCAAAGACGTTAAAGAAAGCGCTTCTTGGGAGGCAACCCATGAATTCAAATAAGGAAGATTTTTGAATCGCTCCACAATCAGTTTTGCGTTTCTAAAAACCTTCCCTTTTACTGCGTTTATTTTGCCTTGTTTGTCATTTTTATTTGTTGCTTGTTTGATTGTTTTTTGTGTGGATTTTTGTTTGAAACGTTGACAGGTAAACAAAACGCTTTTACATTGACTTTAGTAGAGAAGGAACATTTGGTAGAAAATTTCAAAGATGTGCATACAAACAAGAATGAGTCTTCATTGGTCAGGAGGTGCCTCAACATTCGACGGAGCTCCAGAAAGACGAAGCACCAGAGATTGATTATCCAGATCCTCAACACTTGGTTAAGCGCCAGAGGATGAAGGCAGAAGTTGCCTCTGGAGTAACGCCACAAACCTCTGATGATCACTCTGAATCCGTACTTCGGACTCCTGCAGCTGATCAAGCTTCCTCTTCATGCTTGTTGAGTAATTAGTTGCGAGCATGTGCAACTCCTTATTCTCATGCCTAAGCACTCTGACCTCTTGCCGAAGACTAGCCACTTCAGCCATCAACGACTCAACCTGACGAGATCGAGCAAGAAGACGTTGGCCCATGTTTGATACTGAGCTTGCACATCGGACGCTGTAGGCCAGAGAGTCCTGAACAGCCAGTTCGTCGGACCGCCTGGAAAGTATCCTAGTGTATCTATGAGTGAGAAGATTTATGGCCACCACCGAAGCGGTTGTATCATTCATCATCATGGAATCCCCAATTGTAAGGGGACCATTTGGGGATACGAAGGACGGCTGCCAAATGTTGTTTGCAGAAGATATGTCACTATCTTCCCCGACATTCAAGTTAAGGCGACGGTCAGAAGGGCAAGACATATTCGAAGGTGTGAAGAAAAAGAAGAGGTCGGACAAATCAAGTTCTTAGAAGTACAAGTAGGGAGCTTCTACAGGCGGAAAATTCAAGTGTGCTTTGGAATGTGATGTGTGCCTCTCTTTAAAAATCAGCACTCGATGGATCTTCAGAAATCGAAGAGGCAAGCTCAGAGATCGAAGAGACGTCTGCTTTCTCAAAAGATGGGCTGCTCAGAAACCACGGGCCGATCTCAGAAATCGAAGAGGCACTTGCTTTTTCAGACGTGTCATCACCTGTCATATGCAGCGTCAGCTTTACGGAAATCACGGGCAGTTTGTCGAAGTGCCGATTCCAACCATCTTTTTTTTTCAGACGTGTCATCACATGTCACATGCAGAGTAAGCTTTACGGAAATCACGGGCAGTTTGTCGAAGCGTCGATTCCAACCATCTGCTTTTCTAGACGTGTCAACATCTGTCACACGCAAACTCAGCTTTGCGAAAATCACAGATAATTTGTCGAAGCGCCGATTCCAGATATCGAAGAGGCATCTGTTTTTTCCAAACGTGTCAGCATCTGTCACATGCACACTCAGCCTTGCAGAAATTACGGGCAATCTGTCGAAGATTTCTGGTGAAGTAGAAAGCACGTGAAGTTTACTATTCAATCATCCAACGGGTGCCGACAAGAGTGAAAGAATAGTACCGGTTATTAATTCCTATAAATGTCGTCCTTCACCCTCCATAGCAAGGCAGACATACATAACCCTTCTTCATCTTCGAAAATGTATTCACAACGAAGCCTCTCGAGTTACTCTGTGTTTCTTATCCCTTGGGGTACCTCTACAAACAAGTCATCAAGAGCAAAAGTATTTCATATCATGAAGGTTGAAAGCAAGAGTATCTCATATCATGCTTTCACCCTGTCCTTTTTCTTGTCTTTGTGACAAGGAGAAAGCGAGCAATCAGCCAGCACTTGGTGTCAATCTTCCGATCTAAGAACCGACTGCCTGGAACTCCTTCCTGATTGCTTACCTAGCATTGCTCTCGAGTGCTCATCTTCAACTGATGATGTACTTCCGAAGAAGATGCCACAACTGCCTGGAGAACAGATGAGGCAAGTGAAAATGATACCTTGAAGCATGTGGAGACAACGTGCTAATTCATCTTCAAGATCAAGTCTCCTTTTCCTTGCTAAGAAGTTCCCCAGCCCAGTTCAAGAATAAACCTGTGGAAAGATACTTCTTCAAAAGCAAAAGTATCTCATATCATCAGAGTCGCAGACAAAGATATCTCATGGCATGTTTTTCCTTTACCCTTGCTCTTGCATTCGGGACAAGGAGAAAGAAAGCAATCGGTCGACACTTGGACAGATTGAACAAAGAAACAGACCATCACCTCTACCTCGTGCCTACCTGCCGTGCAGAAGAAACAAGCAGAGAAGAATGCTGCCTGCAGACTCAATCAACCCAGCAGAAGGAGTCTGAGTTGAAACCAAGAGCTCGAGAAGCTTCAACAACATATGGACACATCAGTCGCCAAAGAGCAAAGCCTCGCCGTACAAGGCCATCAAATCACCACCACCAATCAAGTCTCATTTTCCTTGCTAAGAAGTTCCCTAGCCCAGTTCGAGATCAAAGCTGTGGAAAGTCAACAAGATCATCTCTCCATAACCAGATTTGCGTTCTTAAACTCTACTTTGTCTGGTTTTTACTTTGCCATACTTGTCATGTTTATTCGTTGTTTGTTTGTTTGCTTGTTTTCGTGTGAGTTTATGCCTGAAACATTGAGGACAATGTTTGATTTAAGTGTGGGGGGGTAACCAAGTTGTTTTGCATGAAATTCGTGGGAGTTTATCACCCATTACTGCTAGTGTTGTTCCTTGTTGTTTTTAAGTGTTTTTATGTTGTTTTGGAGTATTTTAGTGTGTTTTGACTTAAAAATCCGAAAATCTCATAAAAATTTGAAAAATTGTTTTGAAAAACCCAAAAAGAGTTTTTTTTTTTTGTGTTTGTTTGTGTCTTAGGGTACCTTCCAACACAATGATGAGGATTCGGTTTTTAATTGCATGACTGTTAAAGAGAATAATAAACATGGATGAAAGTTTGATTTACTATTTGGTGTGTGCTTGGTTGTGGTTATAATTTAGGAATTCACATGCAATCATAAAGGAAATATCAATTTTTGTAACATGCTTGAAGGAAGGAACTCAAATGAACGCTACAACCTTGTGAGACTTGAGCCTAAACGTTTATTTGGAGAGTTAATAATCTGTGCACTATTGTTTTCTAAAGTCATTGCATGATCTCATTATTCTTTACTTGGTTGCTACTTAGAAGGCGTTTCATCATTTAGTTCCAAATGCTAGAACTCATGCCTATTTCATTCAAAGCATGCTATTGATTTGCATAATACATATTCAAGATGAAGTTGTGTAATGACCACCATAGCTAAATTGTCGTGCCCTATTTCATTATGTGTTTAAGTTTAACCCCGTTGAGCCTTGTGTAGCCTATGTTCTTTGGTAACCCACACTATCCTCACCTAACCTAGATTAGGACCATCCATACCCTTGTTCTTGAAGCATAGTAAAACATAATTTAGTAGGAATTCCTTTTGTTGAACGTTTGCAGAAAAACAAGTGTGGGGGAAGTGATTCTTGTGTGTGTGTGTGTGTCAAAGTCCTTAATAAGGCACGGGTAGAAAAGAAAAAGAAAAAAGAAAGAAAAAGAAACATTCGTGGAAAATAGAATGAAAAGAAGAAAAGTTGTGAAAAAGAGCTCTAAAGTGTTGTTTGTTGAAGAAAGGGTCCAAAACATGGAATTCGGCCCTAAGTGTTGCTTGAATCTTCCCGTTGTGTTTAAAAGATAATTTCTGCATTATTGAGTGAATTCCAAGCGTCTATTTCATTACTTTGCTTGCTATTGCTTTCAAAACATTTGTTATTCCTATCCTTTCTTTATTAGCCAATACCCCAAGCCCCGTTACAACCCTTGACTTCTATCTTGAGTGTTATGTGTTTCAATTTGTGGAGTTTGAATTTGGTATGAGCATATGGTGTCACTGATTCTCGCATCTAAGTAGTAGCATTCCATTCATGAGATCATATCTAAACATGCTTATTAATACCAGAAAATGCTTTCTTGTTATACATATATGTGAGTACTAGTTTTCATGTTTACATCAATCTTCTCACATGTACCTAGTGTAGGGTTTTAGTCAGAAAATCTGAGTGAAAATTGAGTGCATATCTTGTAAGGAATTGAGCAAATTCTCTAAGGCATGTTACTACATTCAAAACATCATTTTAATTGGTTAAATGTGAACTAGTAAGTGGTGACTGTGATTAAGTATGTGCTCAAGTGTTAAGTTGACTAAAATCTGTAGGAATGATGATTTTTAACTTGTCATGTGCGTTGGAAATCCCTGAGGCAAACGTTGGAAGGTTTAGGTTGTGTTTTGTTTTCCTTATTTTGCTCGAGGACTAGCAATAGCTAAGTGTGGGGGTATTTGATAAGCTCATATTTATATATATTTTGCATAAAATTCACTTGTCTTTTCTTAGTTAGTTCCTTATATTTTTGAGTTATTTACTATGTTTTTGTGTTTTGTGTGATTTATCAAGCAAATAAAAGAAAAGTAACACAAGTGGGATATTAAGTAACAAATTCGTCAAAACTGCCTATGCAGATTAGTTGACTTTGGAAGCATGTTACAAACAACTCAGAATGAATGAGAGAATGAACCTTATATGCTTGGAAAGCTACGGATGTCTATTTTCTAGACCAATTTACGGATTGTTAATATCAGTTTTCTAGAAGAAGTTATGGGCATTGTAATACTGAAAGGTTCAGAAAAGGGCTAAGCAGATTTGGCTAATAAAATGAGAAAGTAAAGGCACTTGTTTTGTGTTTTGCTTTGTCATCAACACTCAGCAGCAAATGGGGTTATGATTGCACTCATTTGGCTTTGGAGCAAGTGGAAATGCACAGCTAGAAAGAGAAGGCACACCCACATGCAAAGGAAAGGAAAAACATGGGCAGAAAATGGGTGGATTGGTGGCTGAAATGATGAAGCATGTGTGTGCAAAAGGAAAGGAGAAACATGGACAGCACACACCCATGCAATCTGCACATGCAAAGGAAATGGAGCGGTCCTCTCCCTAGCCTATAAATACATCCACAATCCCTCTTCCAAAGAAGACCATCTTGATCCACACTTGCTACATCTCCATACACTTCCATTTCCATGCCTTGAGCTCCATTCCATCTCCATCTAAAGACACTACATTTTCACATCTCACAACTCCATACACTTACACTTTCATCCCTTGCCGTGACCTCCATTTAGCCACTCCCCTTTCTTGTGCCGCAACAAGGTGGTGAAAAAGAAGGTCTTTGGCGTTTCAAGCTTGAAGATTGGAGCGTTTTAGGTGTACTTCGTTCTTGCTTTCAATGTCTACTTTGTTATTTTCTGATTTTGTTGCAACTATGAGTGGCTAAACCCCTATTTAGTTAGGGGGAAGTTTGAAGCCATGAACATGCTTGAGATTTGAATTGATTTCTTCCAATTGTGATTTGATAAGTTGTGATTGCAATTCAATTATCTATTTTATTCATAACTGATTCTTGTATGTTTATTAAGGATGCATACTTAGTTTTCATGCATGAATTAGATGCTAGAATATAAATGAGTTTCACCTAATCGTTACAAGTTTATATTCATGAGTAGTGAAGGTTGTTTATCACAATCGCGTTAATTGAATTCTTGGCAATTGTAGCATGCATTCATAGTTATAATTGCCTCGTCAACACTTATGATTTTCATTGAACGTAATGATCTCGGATTGTATCTCTATTATGCATTCATATAGGGGACTTTTAGAGAATGATTTGGGTTGTCGCATGCATTCATCCAATTCAATGAGTAAAGGAAAATCTGAGGGTTAATTTGTGCATCACGGTTAATCTGGGGTGTTGAGCATCATAGTTTATTGAAAAGCAATTGGAAATCAATTCATGTACAAGTGTGTCATGTGTGAAGAACGGACCTCTAACTAATCCATCCATCATTTTATTTCTCAAATTCATTTTATAATCTGCCTAGTTTTATAACTTGCTTGTTTATTTCAAATTCATCCAAATCAAAATCCCCCTTTTTACTTTCTTGTTTCAAAGTGTTAAATTTCTGTTTTGTTTGTGTTTTTGAGTGTTTTGAGTCAAGCCAAAACACTAAATTCGTCCAAAGTTGTGTTAGAGTCAGAAACTGCCTAGTTTGTGTTTTTAGGTAGTTTTAAGTGTTTTTAAGTTGTTTTGAGTCTTGTGAGTCTATTCAAATGTTTTAACTTTGTTTTTATGTTTTTGAGTTAGTTTAGAGGTTTTAGCAAGCCCTCCTAATCCCCGGTTTAGAACGATCCCTACTTGCATTTATACTACAATTTGACAACAAGAGGGTTTAATTTGAGTGCTTAACTTTCTTCGCATCACCATTTCAGCCCAAAATCAACACATTTTCTGCCCATGCCAAGCCCTCCATGCCGTGCCTTTCTTGTTGTGTGTGTGCTGTCCATGTAGAGTGTGTGTATGCCCTCCAACCTGTGCAGTTTGCATGTGTGTAGCTGTCCATGTTTCTCTTTTGCATGTGCATTTCCACTTGCTCCAAAGCCAAATGAGTGCAATCATAACCCCATTTGCTGCTGAGTGTTGATGACAAAGCAAAGCAAAACACAAAACAAGTGCCTTTACTTTCTCATTTTATTAGTCAAATCTGCTTAGCCCTTTTCTGAACCTTTCAGTGTTACAATGCCCATAACTTCTTCTGGAAAAATGATATTAACAATCCGTAAATTGCTCCAGAAAATAGACATCCGTAGCTTTCCAAGAATATAAGGCTCATTCTCTCATTCATTTTGAGCTGTTCGTAACATGCTTCCAAAGTCAGCTAATATGCACAGGCAGTTTTGACGAATTTGTTACTTAATATCTCACTTGTGCTACTTTCTTTTCTTTGCTTGATAAATCACACAAAACACAAAAACATAGTAAATATCTCAAAAATATAAGGAACTAACTAAGAAAAGACAAGTGAATTTTATGTAAAATATATATAAATATGAGCTTATCAACTTACAAGGGAAGGGAAACCAGGATCGAGGAAATGGGTGATACCTATGATAGGATCCAAATCCGGGAGCCTATTCGACCTTAATCAAAGCTACAAGATACATAAATGGAGGTGGTAGCAGGAAGAACAGTTTTTTGTTTCTGTAAAATTATATTTAATTCATTTCATACCGTAGATGTGACGAGCTCCTGAAAGATCTTAATTCGAGTTGCTGTGGTGGGATCCATGACCAAGATTGCAGCGTAGATGATTGCAGCCTTGAAGGTTTGATGCAGGAACCCGACATTGCGAAAATAAGATTCAATTTTCATGGGATGCTTAAGGTAATGGTGGGGATTCTGGTACATGACCAGGGGGTAAGCTCTTTGAATTGTAGCTCCTCTGGGTTTATAAATGATGGATAGTTATCTTAGTATTAATTCTATTGACTCTATGTTTGGTGATGATGAGTTCTTTATCTTGCAATGTGACAATAATCTTGTTTGTGATTATAAAAGTGTTAATTTTGATTTCTTTGATGTTATGAATACCTTGCTTTATACTTGGTTGTTGATATATCAAATGTGAAAAGTGAGGAGGCTGAAACTAGGGAGAACACTAGAAATATGGTTTCTACTTTTCTTAATGCAGAGGTTGGCTCTGTGAGTGCAAGGCCCAAAATAGGAATGATGAGTCCAAAGAAAAGAATTTGTGAGGAGGATGTTGTTAAAGTGGGGCCTAGTGATGGTGCCCCTCGTTCCACTGTTAGGATGCTGAGTCCGAGAAAGAGAATCCAAGAGGAAATTGCAATTAAGGAAGAGTTTAGTTATCTTGAAGAATTAGATTGATGAAGTGTCTTGCATGGAACTGTAAGGGTATTAGGAGAAAGGAATTTCCTAGTAATTTTAATTTTATATGTAGTTTAGCTAAATTGGACCTTTTTTGCTTGATGGAGATTAAGGTGGTTGTTCATAAGGTCCCTAGGAACTTTTATTCCAAGTATTTTGACAATATTTTTTACTATGATCCAATTGGTGCTTAGTTGGAGATTTTAACAATATTGTTGATCTTTCAGAGAAGGTTGGAGGTAATCAAACCCATACCACGGACATGAACAATTTTATCAATTTTCTTAATCGTGGCAACCTTTTGTCTTTAAATGCGTCTGGAGTTCCTTTTGCTTGGACTAATTATCATATTGTCATTCGGTTATTTTTTAGAGATTGGATAGGGTGGTGGCTAACCCTTTGTGGTTAAATATGTTCCCTAATTATCATTTGCATAACTATCCTATTTTTTGTTCTGATCATAGTCCTATTTTATTATCTCTAAATTCTAAAGAGGAGAATAATAACTACTTCTCGTTTAAATGTGAGGCTATGTGGCTTAATCATCCTCAGTTTAAATTGTTTGTGCAAAATTCTTGGCATTGTGATCCTACTATTAATCCTTAAGATAAATTCAGAGTGTGTGCTGGTAAGTTTAAATTTCTAGTTTGTAAATGGAACAAGGACACTTTTGGCAATTTAAAGGAGAAAAACAAAGAATTGTTAAATGAAATTGATGAGCTTCAAAAGCAAATTATGAGTAACAACTCTTTTGATTTGATGATGGAAAAATCTCTTCAAGATGAATTGAATCATGTGTTACTTTGTGAAGAAATTATGTAGGCCCATAGAGCTCAAACTAATTGGCTACAACTTGGGGATAAGAATACTAAATTCTTTCAAACTTAGGCTACTATTCATAAGAAAATGAATGAAATTACAAAGGTCAAATATGAGGATGGTTTTTGGTGGTCTATTGGTTAGGCCTTGAACAGGTTTTTGTCCACAATTTTAAAAAGCGTTTTTCCTGTGACAATCCTCCCTTGGGTGCTAACCTAAGTAATTTAGTGGATATCATTCAACCTTGTATTTCTAATCATCATAATGAAAGTTTGTTGTCTCTTGATGAGGAAATTTGGGATGCTGCGAGTAGTATTAGAGCTCTTAAAGCCCTGGGTCCTGATGGTTTGAGTGTGGCCTTTTTTCATGGTTACTGGGACCAAATTAGGGACTTTGTTTCCTGTTTGGTCAAAGATTTTTTTCAAAATGGTTCCAGCTTAAGACTCATAAATCATACTAACATCGCTTTAGTTCCTAAAATAGATAATCCGGAAACTATTAGTAAGTATAGGCCTATTCGTTTGTGTAATGTTAGTTATAAAATTATCGCAAAGATCATCATTAAGCGACTAAAACCTTTGTTAGATCTTTGCATCTCTCAAAATCAAGGTGCTTTTGTTCCGGGTAAAGCCATTCAGGATAATATTCTTATTGCTCGAGTTGCTGGTTTCAATAGGATGAAAGGAAGAACTGGAGCTATGGGTGTCAAGCTGGATCTGGAAAAGGCATATGATTACTTAAACTAGGATTACATTCGGTATGTTCTTCTTAGATTTGGTTTTGATAATCATTGGGTTGAATTAGTTATGGAATGTATTACTTCTCCTTCCTTCTCTGTGCTTATAAATGGGCGACCTCATGGTTATTTTTATCCGAAGCGGGGAATTAGACAAGGGAACCCCTTGTCCCCTTATATTTTCATCATTTGTATAAAACAGTTAATTAGACACCCCAATACCCTAACAAATCATCCGAAGTCTCATATTGGTATTTTGTCCTCATCTAGAGGATTTAAAATCTCAAATCTAGTGTTTGCTGATGACTGTCTCCTGTTTGCTAAGGCCAACCGAGGGGTGTGAGGAATATTCTTCAAATCCTTAATATGTTTTCTAAAGTGGCAGGCCAACAAATAAACTTTCATATGTCGTCCTAGTATTTTTCCAAGAATACCACTTCTCCAACTAGAATTGATATTGTTAATATTTTACATATTCAACATAAAGCTACTATTGGTAAGTATCTAGGAATTCATAATATTGTTTTCTGGAAAGACCAAATTAATGGTAATGAGTTACTTAAGAGGGTTAAGCGAAAATTAGCTGGTTGGAAAGCAAGCACTCTTTCGAGAGCGAGGAGGCATACTTTAATTAACTCTAATCTAACGGGCATGCCTAATCATGTTATGTCTTACTATACGTGTCCTGACAAGATTGTCAATAAGCTTAATAAAGAGTGTAGGGATTTTTTATGGGGTAGGGACAAGAAAATCTTTCTAGTGGCTTGTGATTCGGTCTGTGCTCCTAAGAAAATGGGAGGTTTAGTTGTTAGAAGACTAGATCATTTTAATAATGCTTGTCTCACTAAGTTGGGTTGGAAGGTAATGACTGAGGAGGATAACTGGTGGGTGAAGTTAGTAAAAAGTAAGTATCTTAGAAAGTAAAATTTTCTAGATAATAAAATTAGACAAAAGCATTCTTTTACTTGGAAATGTATCTTGAAAAGTAGGGATGTTATTCTTAAGGGTATGAGATGGAGAGTGGGTTATGGTAAGTACATTTTGTTTTGGTCCCACAATTGGGTTTTTCCTTACCTGTTGTTCCATCTCTTACCCAATATTGACAACCAAAACATTAATTGGGACTTGAAAGTTAATGAATTTATTGATAATTATTGTTGGGATAGGAGAAAACTTTATTGTGAAGAAAATTTGTATTCCCTTGCAGGATTCCAAGATGTGTTGTTTGGGGTCCAAATACAAATGGTAAGTTCTATGTTAAATTAGCTACTTGGATCCAGAAAGGGACGTTGACTCAATCTACAAAGCATAAGTTAATTAATAAGATGTGGAAACTTAATATTCCTCCTAAAGTTAAGATGTTTGAATGGTTGTTCATTTGTGAGACTTCAAACTAGAAAAAGATTAAGTCATATTGTAATTAATAGTGATAAGATGTGTCCTTTTTGTAATTCCGTAGACGAGGACCAGATGCATTTATTTTTTTAATTGTGGTGTCACTAAATTGATTTGGGACCTTTGTTCAATTAAGCCGGGCAATTTCACTAATGCTAACTTCAACTCGGCAGTAGACTGGCTAAATTCTTTAAAGCATGTTGATAAGGAAGTTCCTAGTGATTTGAGCTTGTGTTTGCTCCTTTGTTGGCAAATTTGGAATGACCGTAATATTATGGTGTTCAAAAATGTTTTTCCCATCTCAGCAAGATCTAAGGTATTGGCTATATCTATGGGTGAGAGAAATCTTAAAGCCAATGGTAAAGGTTTGAGAAGAAATACTTATGATACTTCCAAAATTGTTAAATGGCATCTGTCGGATAAGAGTTTTGTTAAGTTAAATTTTGATGGTTCGGTGGCTAGGGACAAGCGGTGGCGGGATTTGTCTTAAGGAATCATAATAGACAGATTATTGGAGGTGGAACTTTAAATCTGGATGGTGCCACTATTTATGAAACGGAGGCTAAGGCTCTTAGAGAGGACCTTCTTTTTGCTCGAAGGAACATAAGTATGAACATGATTCAGACACCATTCTCATGTTCAAGCAAAAGTTGCATGTACAGATCAATTTCTCTTCTACCGAAAGATTTATTTCCGCTTTGATCAAGCCAAATCTACCAGTACATAGAACTGTCAAATTTAAACAAAAATCTTCTTAGCCTGTCGGTATTGTACATGTTTACAAGAAATATACAGAATAGTCAAACTTGTCAATCTCTTTATAATGCATAATTTGCTCTTGGACGGTTTTGTCTTTCTCAATCAGCATTAAAACAATCAAACCGAGAATGTTATATCCTGGACTAGCAGTCCCGACATGACATAACTCTACAAAAAATCACTGACAAAAACAATCTCTCTAGATATGAGTATTACAGACATCAAACACACACAGAGGCTCTCTAGTACGGAGCAAATCTTAGGCCATCAGATTTCTTTCTATCACCCAATCTCTCTCTAGATATACGCATACATAGTTACATACATAAACACATACATGAACAGAGGCTCCAGTACGGAGCGAATCTTAGGCCATCGGATTTCTTCCTATCACCATGATTAAAAAAACTCAAATGACCTCCATGTATTGGCACTTTACCAGAGCCAAATCGTGGGTGTGTGTGCACACATCTGGATCAAGTAATCAACACATAACAAAGTATAGATGAAGTTTTCTTCCATAGGTTCAATCACTTACGATTTCTGATCCCCAAATTTCCACCAGTCAGGTTCATACCAAGACTTTCCCCTGCAGACCAAAACATTTGTATAACCTTAGACCATCTCCAACCCTTGGGGATAAAGCTTATAAATTTAAGTCAGAAAATTTTAAGCCATAACCCAGAAACTACTTTTCTCCTCCAACCCTTATGGCTTAAAATTTTAGCCCGAGATTATCACAATGATTTTATCCTTTTTTGTTTTTTCTTTTTTTTTTTTTTTGCAGTAACTTTTTTGAAAATAAAATTTATGTAGATTATCCTAATTTATTTGTACGAACATTATAATCTAAAAATATGTAAATTACTTTCTTAAATTATTTTAGTCATTAGATTTAATTTTGGGCCGTAAAATTTTTTTTTTCTACCATTAGATTTGATCTCATTTGATCATAGCCGTTAGATTATAAGTAAAAAACAAAAAAAAGTTTGAAATATGATAGTTTGGTGGGTCTAGAATAATTTACGCCAGGCTTATATCCTGGGGGGGGAATCTAGCCCCAAAGATATATTTTCTCACCAGGGCTTATTTTAGCCCAATGGTTGGAGATGGTTTAGGAGGGTTTTAAAGCTTATATTTTAAGTTTTATCCCATGGGTTGGAGATGGTCTTATGGACCTCAAGATCTAGAAATAAAGTGGAAAATAATATCAAGTTGCACAAAGATATAGGATGGTAAAGTATATACTCTTCAGAAATCACATCTCCTGACTTCATGCAGCCGATATAAGCACCTTCTTGAGCACGACGATGTTCAAGAAGTCCAATTAGCCCCTCTGTTTAGGTCAAGAAAAGATATTTTCAATGATGTATGAAAAGTTCTGATGAATAAGTTGGATTCTAGTCTTGAATCGAAGTTGTACCAAGATCAAGATTGATACTGTCATCAACTTTGACATAAAACTCCGCATCCCATTTCTGAACTGCAGTACTGAAGAAGAACTTTGCTTTCTTGGGCATCTCTTCTTGAGCCTCCTCATGACCTTCCTGATATAACAATATTACAGTTTAGAACTGTATATTTTTCTTATCAATAAAGTCTAAGTTATCAAATATATAAGAGGAATCCTACAACTATGATTAGATGTTGAACTTTTAGTTATTACATATTATCAAGGATTCAACGTAATACAATAAAAGCCTAATCACCACATATGGACATAACTTCCACTATGCATCCAATAAACCGACTTCCAAAAATTTAGCTATAGAATTTCCCCGCATATTTTTAATGGGTATTACGAGTAATGTACCATAATATCACAATGTGTGGCTACTCCAGTCTTGGGTAAAAGATTGAACATATATGTTTTAGTAACCCTAAGATTGTATTGCTTACAAGAATCAAGAAATCCTTTGTCGAATGACTTTCCTTATCAATATTCCGATCTAAGCTATCACCCCGATTGGCACTGCAAGTTAAAAGCACAAAGATTATGAGAAGAGTGTACCCATAGCTACCACAGGTATAACACTTATAGTAGCATAGTGACTCGACCAAGCAAACAAAACAATAATAAAAATCAGGAATGCATGGTACTAATGTTGAGATTAAAGTGCGAAGAAAAACCTCCGACCAATTACAAAGCGTATTACTATTCCTCTTTCTTCTAGCTTCCTCAAAGCATCACCTGCAAAGGCCAATAGGATCCAATGGTTGTTAGTAAACCAGTTTAATTTTTCCTTAAAATGACTACAGTAATCACGAATCCACATTATCTACCACCACCGCTACATACACACAGGGTGCCTGTTGTTGAACACTGGGGGTTTACCATGTTAAATTAATTCAGTTTACCTGCAATTGATGCCTGATGTAACCCAATAATTACACCTTAATGGTGTATGCATATCGAACAGCTTTAACCTGATTCATACAGTACAACTCATTCTAACATCGGTTACTCAAATTAGTCCAAGGGAGTGCCTGAATGAACACTACGGGATTATTGAAAAATACCTTGACTTTCACAAAGGGGCTACTTTTAACAGGATGGAACATAAAACTCAAACCAGAGGAGTGTAAGCAAAAAGATTGAGAATCAATACTTCATCTGAATTCAAGCGATGCCACCGTAAGTTTAGTCAGAGAGAGAACACGTGGTAAATCTGTATAAATTGCCATCAGAAATTCCAACTGACCTTTAGGCATCCAAGACCCTCTAAACATATTTCGGTTCAAATGACTACCAAATCCAGTATAAACTCCAATAACAGCGAGCAATCGGCCAGAAGAAGACACCTTTTGTTGCAAGTGGTTCTTGAGGTACCCTTGACTCTTGGCCAGCGTCAAGTCCATCTCAGCTTTCACAATCCTCCTCTCCAGGTCTCTACAAAATTACAAATCGCTACCGTTAATACGGACACTAAACTACACACAACTCAAATAAACGGATCAAAGAGAAACGAAAAGTAGGAGCATACTTGCATCCAAGCACTGCTAACTTGTCCTCTACCGAGAGAACCTTTGGTCTCTGAAACATCACAGAAGTAATATTGAATTAAAAACAAAATTCACCAATTTTCGCAATTTCATCTCAACGGGTTGGATTAACTTGGGAAATCAAAATCGAAAAAAGCAAAACAAAAGAGCTGCGTGCCCACTCTACACCCAAGTTCAAATCCTCCTCCCGTAGTTCAGATTAAATTAATTACAATATCGCACGAATAAAAAATAAAAAATAAAAAATCCAAACAAGGAGGGTCCAAAATCAAACCTGCCCCGAGTTCTTCTAAACTCTACACCCAAGTTTGAAATCCCGCGCCCGTAGTTTAGATCAAATTAATTACGATATCAATCGAATAAAAAATATTCCAAACAAAGAGGGTCCGAAATCAAACCTGGCCCAAGTTCTTGTTTAGAAGATTAGAAAGCACTGTTCTGTTCTCCGCATCCTGCCACAACCTGCATTTCCCAAACAAGTCATCAACTTGATAATTAATTACCATGAACTCTTAACACGCGATCGACACTGAATTGTACCAGATCAAACAGAAAGCTCAGGAATTTGAATTCGAATAGTAAAACTTGAATATTTAATTTAATGTAGAAGTGTAAAAAAATATAGAAAAAATATATAAACACTCGTAATGCAAGCTTTTTTCAACGATCCAACCGTCAAACTTATTTGTACACATTCCAAGATTGCATACGTAAAAAATTGTAAAAAAACAAACATTCAGAGATTACGTAACGGAACAAAAGTTATCGACGGTTATAAACGAAAAATCACAATTTAACGGTTATTTTAGCTCCGATTTTGATGATTTTTTACAGATACACTCCTCGACCCTATAAGAATGTAATGAATAAATTTGATCTTTAATTTAAAGTATTTACACTAGTAGATACCACAAAAACTTATTTTATACTTAATAGAAGTATAATATTAACTCTAAGTGTTTGTTTAATCTACTGTTTTGACGCAATATGCATTCTACGAAACTTTTTTCAACGATCCAACCGTCAAACTTAATTGTACACATTCCGAGGTCGCATACATAAAAAATCGTAAAAAACAAACATTCAGAGATTACATAACGGAACAAAAGTTTTCGACGGTTATAAATGAAAAATCACAATTTAACGGTTATTTTAGCTCCGATTTTGATGATTTTTTACAGATACACTCCTCGACCCTATAAGAATGTAATGAATAAATTTGATCTTTAATTTAAAGTATTTACACTAGTGGATACCACAAAATCTTATTTTATACTTAATAGAAGTATAATATTAACTTTAAATGTTTGTTTAATCTACTATTTTGACGCAATATGCATTCTACGAAACTTTTTTTAACGATCCAACCATCAAACTTATTTGTACACATTCCAAGATTGCATACGTAAAAAATCGTAAAAAACAAACATTCAGAGATTACGTAACGGAACAAAAGTTATCGACGGTTATAAACAAAAAATCACAATTTAACGGTTATTTTAGCTCCAATTTTGATGATTTTTTACAGATACACTCCTCGACCCTACAAGAATGTAATGAATAAATTTGATCTTTAATTTAAAGTATTTACACTAGTGGATACCGCAAAATCTTTTTTTTATACTTAATAGAAGTATAATATTAACTTTAAGTGTTTGTTTAATCTACTATTTTGACTCAATATGCATTCTACGAAACTTTTTTTAACGATCCAACCATCAAACTTATTTGTACACATTCCAAGATTGCATACGTAAAAAATCGTAAAAAACAAACATTCAGAGATTACGTAACGAAACAAAAGTTATCAACGGTTATAAACGAAAAATCACAATTTAACGGTTATTTTAGCTCCGATTTTGATGATTTTTTACAGATACACTCCTCGACCCTATAAGAATGTAATGAATAAATTTGATCTTTAATTTAAAGTATTTATACTAGTAGATACCACAAAAACTTATTTTATACTTAATAGAAGTATAATATTAACTCTAAGTGTTTGTTTAATATACTGTTTTGACGCAATATGCATTCTACGAAACTTTTTTCAACGATCAAACCGTCAAACTTATTTGTACACATTCCGAGATCGTATACATAAAAAATCGTAAAAAACAAACATTCAGAGATTACGTAACGGAGCAAAAGTTATTGACGGTTATAAACAAAAAATCACAATTTAACGGTTATTTTAGCTCCGATTTTGATGATTTTTTACAGATACACTCCTCGACCCTATAAGAATGTAATGAATAAATTTGATCTTTAATTTAAAGTATTTACACTAGTGGATACCACAAAAACTTATTTTATACTTAATAGAAGTATAATATTAACTCTAAGTGTTTGTTTAATCTACCGTTTTGATGCAATATGTATTCTACGAAACTTTTTTCAACGATCCAACCGTCAAACTTATTTGTACACATTCCGAGATTGCAAAAGTAAAAAATCGGAAAAAACAAACATTCATAGATTACGTAACGGAACAAAAGTTTTCGCCGGTTATAAATGAAAAATCACAATTTAACGGTTATTTTAGCTCCGATTTTGATGATTTTGTACATATACACTCCTCGACCCTATAAGAATGTAATGAATAAATTTGATCTTTACTTTAAAGTATTTACATTTTTTATATATGAGTGATTGTATATATATTTTTTTTTTACATTTTTTACACTTCTACAATAATTATTATTAATTTTATTAATTTTGCCCTCAAATAAAAAACATTATTCATGAGGGTTTGAAGGATTTTAAAAATCTAAACGATAATATAAGTGTAACAATTATCTATTCGTAGAGGAATAATGATAAATCACGAGTGTTTATATATTCTTTCACATTTTTCATACTTGTATGTATGTCTTCTTAGTTCTTGCATATACAAATACTATACTAGTATATTTTAATTTTGGACAAGAATATGTTATGTAAAATTTATCCTAGTAATGATAATAAGGAACTCTCATAATAAAAATAAGTAATGACTAAAACTTTTTTTTTATTTTTTTATAATTTATATAGAACAATAATACAAAACTATATATTTAATATAGAATATATTGTATATATTAATATGACTATTGCATTTTATAATAAATCTTTTAGTAATTAAACTTTAAAATTATTAAAATAATTTTTTTCTTAACGGGTCGAAACGGGTTACCCACGTGTTACCCGCGTGTATACCTGTTAAGAACCTGTTATTAACGGGTTCTTAACGGGTCACCCGATAGTGACCCGATAAGTTATCGTGTTGACCCGAAACCCGTTATTTTCGTGTCGTTTTCGTGTCGTGTCACCGTGTCGTGTCAAAAACTGCCAGGTCTAATATTCAGACTAATCTATACTATGAGCAAAAGGAAGGGTTTGAAATGCAAACATAGTGGGTTGAAGAGAAAAGCTCTGAGCCTCTAACCACTAAGGCAATTCATCATTTGCTATGTTCTAAATTATTCTAATTTACAAAAAGATTCCAATTTTGAGTTCAAAGGTTCAGTCAGAGTGTCTTGAATTTCACATATTGGTGGCAAAAAATGAGTAATGCGTAGGGATGGGCAATGGTTATGTGGGCGGGTAACCGCGGTTAATTTACCCATAACCGTTTATGCTCATACCCGTATAACCGTTTACCCGTTGGGTAATTGCCTAAACGGTTATATCCATACCCATAACCGTTTATAAACGGTTAACCATACCCATAACCGCATACCCATTTAACCGTAACCGTTTAATACCCGTTTACCCATTTATCCTTTTTAACCCGTTTATCTTCTTTTTTTTTTTTACCATTACCCTTTTTTCACCCGTCTACATGTTTTTTAACAACTTGAAAATAAAAAAAAATTGTCATAATTTTTTTTTTTGACAATTAAACACCGTATAGGTACATTCATCATACATTTCCATATTTAATTTTTTAAGTCCTTATATCATTCCAATAATTGAAATAATAGTTTACGGACGATATTTTTAACTGTTACCAATGAAGGTAATTATAATATTTGCTAAGTATTATTGGGTTACAAAAATTGTTTAGAAGACATTTCTGTCAAAGCATTTCTGTCAATTTCACGGTTACACGCAAGGAATTTAAATTAATTTGGCCAATTCCTTGATGATGAGAATCATCATTCCTGTAGTAGTGTTATTGAGAGAAGGACCGATGAATTCCTTGCTAATTTATTGGGTGCTAAGTATTATTGGATCGAGAACATGGTTTGTGTTAGTTTTACATATATAAAATAAATGGGTAAACGGTTACCCGTTTATAACCGTGGTTAATACTCATAACCACCCATTTAAATTTCGCGGGTAAACGGTTATACCCATAACCGTTTATTTATTTAAACGGTTACCCATAACCGTTTATTTATTTAAACGGTTACCCATAACCGTAACCGTTTAATTTAAATGGACGGGTAACCGCGGTTACCCATAACCAATAGGTATTTGCCCATCCCTAGTAATGCGTAAGAACCTTCTATTGGGAGTAAAGCGTAAATTTGATGTCATATTCTGTTTACGAGCAATTAAAAACATTTCATACATATTTCTGGTAAGTAAACATGTCATAAACATAAAGCGTTTGAACACCTAATATGATACCGGACATCTGCTTCTGCCAAACATTATTCCCATTGAATTGCAAGTGGACTAAGCAAAAATTAATTGCTTCCGGCTGGTTTGTTAGCAGCACAAGACTAAATCGTCAAAACGTTTCAGAATCAAAGACAACGCTAAACCATCAAAAATACAGAATCAAAAACATATTACGAACATTATAAAAAAAATTAAAAAAAGAGACCAATTCGTAATATTTCTTGGATTTCTTTCGTAACCGTAAAGATACACACAAGCTCCCAGCTTCTGGACAGGAAAACATAAGTCCTCCATTGCAGAGAGGGTTCCAACTTCTCCATTTTAATCTTTAACTCCTCGCAGCACCAGGTAACAAACTTGTCAGTGATGGAACGCCTTGGTTTCTCATTTCTTCTTGTGTTCGCCTCATTTCTTCAGGATCTGTTGTCACCATAAAAATTATTTATTCACCAACTCTTACAAACGTATACTCCCAAAACACACCACCGTCAACAAGCATGATAGGACACAAAAAGGGATGAATATGAACGGCATGTGTAATACTATCAAAACAGATGCCATTCATTCGAACAAAGGTATTACTGGAGGAGATAAAATTGCAAGCGATTTATATATAGAGGGGAAAAAATAGGCAGTTAAAAGTAACAATCAAGTGCATTTTAAATACTGTACAGCCATTTAAGGAGTAAAAAGTAAAAAATTGAAGAAGGTAAGAAAACATGCTATATGCCATTAGGGGAGGATTCAGCCTAGATAACTCTCAAAAGAGAATACCGAGTCCCTATGAATCTTATTGATGGAAGTAAATCTAAAGCACACCAGAGTCTCAATCTCGTAGATGAAATTTTAAAACCTATACAAGCATACATCACTTACCCATGTTCTCCACTAACTTCGGCATCAGGAACACAACAATTAGCATAAATCCAACCATCAGACCCATGGGGCTCTTTACAAGAGACATTATGGAGAAGGGTTCTCTTATCTGCAATGACACAAACATGACATGCGGTGAAACAGTCATAACGATACAGAAATGTGATGAACATATAAAGAAGAATGAAAAAACCGAAACCAACCTCATAATACTGTTCCTCTCTCAATGGCTCCAAAACAAACTCATTTAGAGGCCTCCTATTCTCAGTCAGTGCTGCCTGAACCTTGCCTGGGTTTCTAGCACTAACATCAACTCGGACCTTAACATTTTTACGAAAATGAAAACATGGGGATATCAGATTTGTGATCCTTCCATTTCACAAAGTATTGAGGCAATTATATAGAGGAATCTCACCGGAGAAAAGAAATAGCCTATCGCAGACACTTCGATCAAATGAGTCCCCGCAGGCACATTATGGCTTTAAGCGCACACGTTAAGGAAACGTGGTATACATAATAATCAATATATCATTTCTTGATTCTCTATTACAGGATATAATATCAAACACATACGCACAAGGCACATACAAAAACAGCATTAGAAATATCCTTATCGAGAGAACAAAAAGGATACAATGTAAAAAATCCATCAGGCCTCAGAAAGGTAACACTTTGACCACCATTTAGTATGACTTTGATATTTGATATTTTTCCGTAAGGTGCAAACCCCTTCACCCCGAGACCTGAATAAAAAATTCATGACTTAAAACACATGGGCTACGCACTTGTGTCGAAAGAAACAGAGTCCGATTAACTAATAGCCAGAATGCAACAGTAAAAGAACTTTTTCCTTGGAAGAAATTTGAGTTTAATATCGGTGATTGAAGTGTAGAGGGTAATCCAAACTAACCCTCCCAGAGCAAATCTTCTACCACAAATTTAGCTAGTTCTGAGTCCACACTGGAACCACTCATCCAAAATCAGGGTAAAAATCCATAACCTCACAAACTACCCGAACCGATCAAATTAACACGAAACCAGTCCTATTCCACAAGCCCTAAACAGTTTACATCTATCTCCTCATCCCAATACAACAACAAATCAATCAAAATTTCAGATTTTCAGTCTTTTTGAATTCACATTCTTATTCTTAATTTAACTAACTATTTGATTCGTCTAACACGAAAAATTCACCAAAAACTGCACTCTAAATCATAATTTTTCAAACTTTTCTGTAAAAACGAAAGGGTACAAATTACAGTCAACAGGAAGCTAAATTCAATTGAAAGACTTACCGGGTGGGATCTTCACTCTGCCATGAATGGTGTATCCGTCGGCAGACCTGCAACAGATAATTTAATTAGAATATTGAACAAAATTAATTTCAGAAATCGTCGATGAGTCGTAGTTCGTATGGATAAAAGAGAAGAACTTTTCAATCGTACCCGGGAGAAACTGCGAGCGACGAAGAGATGAGCGACAAGCAGAGCTGTAGGAAAAGCACGAGAACCACCGGATTGGATCTCCAGCTCCGCGCCATAACGAAACAGTGAGAGGTTTTGCGAGAGTTTCGGAGAGATAGAGAGTTTTGAGGATCTGGTGTTACGCAGCTTGCTGTGTTTTTGTTGTAGCCGGCGAAAACAGGTCCGCACTTGTTTATTCTGACTCTAATCCGAATGGTGCGGTGACTACTTCTACGGAATGGAGTAGGATCCTTCCTTCATTTTCCTTCTCTTCTCTCACATATTGTGGTCATAAATTATTTTAAATTATTGTATTTGAAATTAAACATAAACAATACCTAACAGTAGTTGAATACACGCTATACGATAAATGGCTAAGATGAATTGACCCCTAAGATTCCATCATCCTACTTCTACATCACAGCAATGACAACACACCACGTGTTAATCATTCTTAAAACCCCAATGTAGGGGACACCGCGTGTGTTTTTTTTTTTTTAGGAACTGAAAATGATATTACCAGGGCAAACAGACAAAGAAAGACACACAAAAACTAGCTAATTAGGAGGACAAGGCAAGCCATCCTTGTTCAAGATTCTTACAAACGAAAATGGGAGTAGATCAACCCAAACAGAATTGCACATCTCCGTAAATTGATACAACACCACAAAACTCGCCGCTTCGTTCCCTGATCTTGGGACCCATGATCAAGTGCAAGATTCCAATGAGACACCACAAGGACTGCCTCCCAGTGTGCTATCAGTACCACCCTGCAGACTAGAGATGACTTGCTTAGAGTCAAACTCCATGATGACATGGGGCCAGTTCTCTTGTTGGGCAAGGAGACAACCTTGAAGCACAACAAAAGCCTTAGCCACAACCGCACATGACGCATTGACAACCCGCCTTTTGACCGCAAGACATCCACCCAATGAATCCTGAACCACTACCCCAACCACACCCTGACAGCTCCCCAGCTTCCAACTTGCATCAACATTGATTTTGACCATGTGATAGGGTGAAGGAGTCCATGAAGGTCGCTGCAGATGTGACGGTGTAACAGGGGTATGATTAGGGAGTTAGGCGCCAATATGCGCGAACAACTCCACAACGGAAGATATGGCATTGACTTTTTGAATAAGGGACGAAGGCTTATGGTAAAAAATAGCCCCACACCAGCCCTTCCAAATATATCAACAAGTGAAGGCAACCATCGTGGGGAAATGTTTCCTCTCTTCCTTACTTCCATATAGGCCTGGCATTTTGGACCCAACCCATTAACCCGACCCGACCCGACCCAACCCGTTAATATTTGTATTTGGGTGGATGCTTAATGGGTCGGGTCGTTAACGGGTGAACCCGTTAAATAACGGGTCACTTTGGGTCAACCCGTTAGACCCGTTAACATTCGTTAGCACCCGTTAGTTGAGGATATTTTAGTAAAGTCTTAATAACAAAAAATAAACTTTATACAAAAAAATAATAATAATAATTGTTAACGGGTGAAACGGGTGACCCGTTAGCTTAACGGGTTGGGTTCGGATGACCCGTTAACTTAACGAGTCGGGTTGAACCCGCCCCAAACCCAATAAACCCGACCCGTTTACAGGTCTACTTCCATAGCACTCTTGACCCACCTTTAAGATCCAAGCATCAAGGGTAGTAACCGAAGATCGGCCCACCCTATAATTCAAAGGTCCACCAAACCAGACACGGGCTAACCCATGGACATAGAAGTAAAACATGTTCGACAGATTCCTCCTGCTCGTTGCAAATGGGGTAGATGGAAGAGGGGGAACACTTTCTCTTGAATAAACTTAGTTGAGTTGCTAATGCTCCCCGAAGTCCCCACCACACGAAATTCCAAACCTTATGAGGGGCTTTGATACCCCAAATGCACTTCCACACCACGGGATCCACGACCCTGGAATAAGAGAGCCGACAAGTTCTCAAACACAGAGCATTGGCATGAAGCCACCCATAACCGTATTTAACAGTATATTGACCCCCCACATTTGCCGGCAAGATTAGCCGATCATTTCATCTGGAATTGCTAACGTGAGTGTCAGAAATAGTAGAACACACCACATCAGGAATGATGTCACGAATATTGTCCAACTGCCAACACCTAGTCTCATGGCAAATAATGGAGGAAAGTCGTTGGTTGACATCAACAATGGTCCCAAGGGTTGGTGTTGGGTGCCCCCAAACGAATACTAGGGACCTACCTGTCAAGTCAAAACTTTGTTTGATCACCACTCATTATTTGCCAATGGCTCCCTTCAAAAGTAAATATATCCCTTCCAGCAAGCTAGACCAAGCCCAAGCTTTGTTTGATCACCGCCAATGGCTCCCTTCAAAAGTAAATCTCTCCCTTCCAGCAAGCTAGACCAGGAAGCCCTTCCACCCTTTTTAGCTTCCAAAAAGGATACTTGGGGAAAGTATCAGTCTTTTAGAACCTGGGCCCAAAGCGAGGTAGGATTGTGGATTAAAAGCCATGATTGCTTTAGCAAGTAGAGCCAGGTTGAACTACAAATTCTGAAAACCCAAACCCCCATCGTTTTGTGGCCCCCAAAGCATCCTAACTAACCCAATCTATACGTCTTTCGGTTTCTTTCTGCCCCCACCAAAACCTAGCAATGGCCACATCAATATCACGACAAAAGTTGTAGGGAAGTTTGAAGACATTTAGGCCTCGTTTGGCAGGTCGGTATGTACTGATTATTTCAGTCAGATAGTATAATTGTACATCGGATAGTACTGACTAAATAATCAGACGTTTGGTGTAGTATCGGACTAAGGACGGATTATTTATACTGGCTTGGTACTGCATCCGATAAGAAGATTTCTTTTTTTTTTTAAGAAAAATTTGATGATAAAATGGAAAAAAAAAATTAAAGAAAAACAAATTTCAAAAACTCATGGAAGATAAAATGGAGTAAAAAAAGAGAAAATTAAATAATAATAATTAAAAAAAATTGTTACACCAACAAAAAACCTAGAAAAGAGGAAGAAAAAGTCAGGGAAAAGAGGAAGAACAACACCAGGCAGCCTCACCATCGCCACCATACACCATTGAAATCAAAAGCTCATATTCCATCTCTCTTCCCAATCAGTACTGCCAGATTATCATCTCCAATTCTCCATGGTTTCTAATCCATTGAAATAAAAAACCCATATGAAACTTTCCCAATTTTGAGTTTAATTACCTAACAACAACAAAATTTAATCATCAACTAATCCCAAAATCCAGATGAAATCTCTCAATTATTGATCTACCATCATGGGTGTGAAAACGAAGACGGCGTGGCTGCTGAGCAGCGTGATTGTGGCCACACACATTCAAGGAATTTCAAGATCTTTTCTGGTGTGTTGGTCGGCAGGCAGGGCCGGTCCAGAGATTTTTGAGGTCCGGGGCGACGTAAAAAAAGGTGCCTTAACTTCATGTAAGAAAATTATTTATTTTCACACATAAGACATCGAAAAAATTATACTTAGAAAAACACTTCAAACTCAATAATTTAGAAACACATAAAGACTAATTTATTTTGTATTGAGAGAGGGAAACAAAAAAACTTCGAGCTTACAAGTAGATAGATGATGAGTTTTGTTTTCCATCTGAACTTTGAATGTGTTTTTGAATAAATCGTAAGATGTTTTTTTCTTATTTAATAACCTTGTCAATATGAGACTAAACAATAATGATGTTTTCGAGTCTTTAATTGATATGTATTATTATTGAATGGGCACTAAATTAAACATTTTGATGACACATCATATAATTTGCAAATTTGGTCCACGTATTATTCTTTGTTGAAGATTAGACTTGAATTAAAACGAATATTTAAAAATAACAACCCACATAGCTACTAGATAGTAACTAAAAATAAATTAACAACCAAACAAAAATTTGTAAAAATTGAAAAAAATAAACATGCACATAACATTTCGAACTTAGGACCTCTTGTTAATTTTAAACAACAAAAATCATTGAAAAATGGAAAGTAAATAAAAGCACACATGATGTTTTCACCCAAGACCTCCTCATTAGTTTTCCTTATTTTCAAATGGCAAACCACAACTTCTAGTTCAATTTCTATGTCTTTGAACCAAATTTTATAAATTTATACTCTTATAAAAACATATATAAATATATCACCCTAATAATTTTGGTGCCCCTAATTTTTTTGGGCCCTGGACGGTCGCCCTGCCTGCACTGGGCCTGGGCCGGCCTGTCGGCAGGATGTCAGGTTGGGTTTAATTTGCCGGTCGAAAAGCTAGAGAATTGTTGTTGGGTCGGAGAAGAAACAGGAAGAACAGCAAATGATTTTTTCAGTGCAGAAGAGTTTGCGAGAGAAGGAAAGTGATTGCGACCTGACTAATGATACAACCATTTTGGACAATATTATTAAGCGGGTATACACCGTTCAAAATAAGTGGAACCGGTTAAATAATCCGGTGGCTATTTAATAGGAGAGAACACCAAACAATTGGATTTGGATCGTTAATCCTATTCGATCCCTTATAGCCGTCAAATGAGGCCTAGGATAGGCAGGAACCGCCTAAGCAACCATCACGTGTTAATCATTTTTAAAAGGGAACTTTAACGAAAAGTTTCTGGTACTATTCATTTTAACGAAAAACCACATTTTTACACTAAAAAAAAGGATTTGTGATCAACACAAGACGAATACAGAAACAAACGACACGTTAACAGAGCGAGCGATGTGAGATTTTACTTTGAACCCAAAAAGGTTTATTACATTTCAGGGCTCCACACTCAGACCTGATGAAGGTGAAAGAACAAACCTCACCCCAGAGTTGATTTACACAATCAAGTATGATACAACTATATTCAGTTCCCTCACTCTCCCTCTCCACAAACCAACCACCCCTATTCAAGACAAACTTCCTGCTCGTAAACTTAAGAACTTGACGTCTGATCAGAACGGAAGAGAGAAAATGGCCCCATAAAAGAATCAGGATTCCCAAACAAATCACGTAGTCTTCGACACAATGCTATAATCCCAACTTCTTCGAGCACCAATCCGAAAGATTAGCTATTACAAATCCTGCAAATACCTGCAACATACCACAGAAGAAACAAAAAGAGTTCATATATGCAACAGGACATAAGTTTTTTATACGTATATTGCAACTGAGAGATCATTTTCTCCCAAAGGTAGTAAGAAATGCTGAAACGAAGCGCCTTCTGGAAAAAACAGTTTCACAAAGGTAACTACAGATGCTAAATAATTCAACAATATAACGATTATTCATGAAAATATCATAC
The DNA here is from genome assembly GCA_035220775.1 of Malus fusca. Classification (NCBI taxonomy): domain Eukaryota; kingdom Viridiplantae; phylum Streptophyta; class Magnoliopsida; order Rosales; family Rosaceae; genus Malus; species Malus fusca. Next base: position 14,345,940 of record CM069066.1, on the reverse strand, counting down.
CTGAGCAGAGCCAAGTATGTAAACTGCTGAATAATGGCGGCCATGGATAAACATGTCAGCAACCATAGCAAGGGGGATGGTGAGCGACATGCCCAAGGTGGCAACGAGTGGAGTTGTCCACACAACACATAGTGCCCTGTAGGGAATTTCTATTTATTGGCTGAATAGGAAAGCTGAAGTTTAAAGCAAGCAGTCTGAAAACATAAGTGTGTGAATCGCAGATTGAAAAATGATTGTTTAAACATACCAGAAGTAGTCAGAGAGTACACTTCCAATAAAGCCGTTGGCAATAACAACTTCTTCCAATTTAGCAGAGTGAGGAATCATAAACTTGGGCTCAATGCCCAATGCTGTCAACGGCCAAACTGGAAAATAAAAGAAAAATTAGAGAATATAATGATTCAATCAAAGAAGTGATGGATTGCCTTTCACTGTGCCCTGCTTGATTTCTGGAAATCAGATCCGAAGGAGAAAAACTGAAATGAATCATAAATACTCAAGCAACACTTACCAAGCCACCATAACGATACAAGTGTAAATAATCCAATATACCCAAACAACTTTTGCACGTCGATCCTTTCTCCTCCTTCGCCCGCAAACTTTTTGAGAAGAACTGTAGCATTAAGAGTAAGATGAAATGTTAATATTATTGTCAAAATAATCTATGAAAAACTTGTGCCAAGGAGTAAATGAAAAAGAATATTTCCCCAACCAGTAAATAGACCATATGACATGGCTGAGAGAAGACCAAACAGATCTCCAACAAGAGAGCGTTTCCCATTGCTGAACAAAAATATTAACTGTCAATGCCAAAACATGCATTACAAAGAGCAATTTGATATAATATAAAATGGCAACGGTATTGGTATGTAAAAAGAGATTTTTTTCTTCAATAAAAAACGAGACAAATATCATGTAAGTCATGAATAAATTTGACGTGAACAACAGGGGTTGACTGATTAAACATACGCAGCACTGAGTTGTGACTCATCTGTAGCCCACGTTTTGCCCAGAGTTGTCATAGCTACACCAGCCATGCTAACAAAGACAGCAACCACCTTTGCTATATTTAAAGAATCTTCGCCCAAGAATGCACCAACAAAAAGAGTAAATAGTCCTGACGTTGAGGATAATACTGTTGTACTTGCAACACTTGTACGCGCGAGAGCAGCATTTGAAAAGTACTGAAACAATTACGAAGATCAATAAGAATTTTCTTGACATCCTTCACAATAATTTTGAATTATCAATTCAAAACAATGTATCTCATATGATAAACACATATAAATATGAAAATTGATATGGAAATTTTCCTGTCTGCAAGCAAAAGAGAACATCCTAATAGTTTGGGTGTATTCCATGAGAAACATGTCTCGGACTCAACACCACGTAAAGTCAATTGGATAAATTCTTGAATAGAGTAGCTTTAGGAAGTTCCTTACCTCCGTAATAAACCAGAGAGGGGCAATGTAAAACCCATAAGTAGCAATTTGTCTCGTAGTAACCTCCTTATCATGTTTCAGCACATTCAAGTCATCTTTGTATTTAGAAACCAAAGGTTGTTCTTGAATATGAGGTGAAAGCTCTGCATCACTGTCTTTTCTGGTCAAGGACCCATGAATTTCCAATTCAAATTCTTTCTGCAATCCATTGAGTTTTATAGAAGAACTAAATCCAGCAGAAAACTCATTCACGCTTTCTGCATTTTTACCACTTTTAGAAGAGCGGCGTTTTAGAAAATTACACAACCAATCCTTAATGAATGCTATTGGGATGTAAACTACCATAAGAGAAGCTCCAAGATATGTTACTGCAAATGGCTGCTTATAGTCCGTAAATATACCCTGCAGAAGTCACAATATTGGTCAGCTAGAACCTCACGGTGCACAATATTATCAAATATATAGGTAAATAGGATGCGCCACATCAAAAGAACTCAATCAAAGAATTTATAAAATGCGTGACTAAATTTGCAGCTTAAAATCCGACTATTGAGGAGGATATATGCGGAAAGATTCCAGTTGAAGCAATTAGATACAATCACAATCATCTTCTAAAAGGGTTCAACTCACCATAGCTTTTAGGAAGCAGCTCGAATTTGAGCAGCATCACTTCCCCCACGGTCAAAGATGATCAAATAGTCACAATTGTTTACTAAAGGATTATATTCGGCCACCACATAAACTCCAAGCTCAATTCAAGAACAAAAAACAAAGTTGGTTTACCAACTAATCAATCAAAACTTTCATTACTAAGTTTGAGATGAGGGCATGGAGGAGACTCAAAAGCAGTTAAACATAGAGTTTTCGGATTCAACTCTGTGTCAACCAACTAAGCCAAGGCAAAGAACTCAAAAAGTTCAATCTTAGTATTGCTAATGGCTGTCCTCCATGGAACCACCACCTAATGCAAGGAGGAAATCTAACAACCCTTATTTTCCCTATGCTGATAAAACCCAGAACCATTAGTTATACCCCATGGTTGCAATAGATCTCAGGGTAAAAACGAAGGAAAAGAACAACATTCACTGACTATTCTTTTTTATCCCTACTAGCTCATGAACAATAACTGAACTAATATCTTAACTAATTCCAATCATTTGGGTACAAATCCTTAACAAATTCCAATCATTTCCAACCCCTACAACTCACAAAACCATCAGAGAAATAAGTCAAATCGCAGAAAAAATGCATTACCATCAATCAAATTCGACCCAAAACTCCAAAAGTAAATTACTAATGTTAAAGTTTCCAAATTTACAAAGGTCAAAAGAAAGGAGTAACTAACCTGGGTAACTTCTGCAGAGGTGACCCAAATGACAACAACAGCAGCAATTAGGAACAACCCAGCTCTGTATCTCCACCCCATCATAAACCCAGCAAAACCCAGATAGAGAAATCAGAGGAATTTCAAAGATCTGATTGGTTGGTGGTTGCTCCTCAGATCTTTGATATGTTTTGCCCGTCACCGACGTATAAGCAGTGAGATCTAGGGTGCTGGGTGACAAGGTGTCCCTAACTCCAATATATGGCGTGTATTTAGGTGATAGAAAGGGGGAGAGAGAGGGCCGGTTGGGGCGGGGCTGCTGGTTTTCTTGCAACAAAGAAATCCGGAAACTTTGGGAAGAAAGAGAATGGGGAAGGAAGTTGACGAAATTGGAAAGAAAACAGAAAACGTTTTGGCTGTTATTGGTTAAAAACCTCCCTCTCGTGGGATCAAACGTAAACTTGAAAGCTAACAGATGAGAGATTTTTCAACCTCTCTGAAATACGGCAAGTATTTTATCTCATTACATTGAGTAACTGTTTGGGCCCAAAATGTTAATTTGGGCCGAGTATAGAACCATTCTCGGCCCGGAAGGCCTGGCAACAAGGGAGCCTCGGGTCGTTCAGATCGTGGGCTTCTAAAACTAGGCCGGCTAGATCGTTTGCAAGACGAGTCCTAGTACAACAAGGAGTTTCGGCAAGTTTAATAGTCCGGAAGGGATCCGACTCAATAAGGGATTAGGTTCACAATCCTAATCAAGATAGGACTGGTCGAGGTGATGATGATCCGGAGAAGAAAAACCTAGTTCGAGTAGGATTTTGACTCAAGGTCCAGTGCTATAAATAGGGGAAGCTGTGCGTCAGTAAAAGCCCCCAATTCAACACACAAAACTGCCCTGCGCAAACCCTCTCAACAACTTTGAGATTTTTTATTTTCTCTTTTTCGCTGACACATCTTCCGTTGGCATCAACAGCACTGTGAAAGCAACCGGTGATATCTTAAGTCGGCATAGATAGCTCTGTCACCGTAGAATCAGCCGGTCTCGCAGCATCTTCCGTTGGCATCAACAGCACTACGGCGATGACGGTTGATTACCTATCCAAGTCTCGGTCGAGAAGGGTTTCTAGATCCTTATTGGTCGAGGTCATCTCATCAGCCTTCTCGGCAAAGTGAGGTGTTACAGTTATTACATTCGGCACATTGAAAGCTGAATTTGATATTGAACTTCGTAAGAATAGTAACCTTGTCTTCAGGTTCGAGAGCCCAAGAGGCCGAGACGTGTTCCTTTCTCGGCCGCAATCGCAAGACGCAGAAGTCAGCCGCGCACCCAACGTAACATCAACAAAATTTACTCCTCGACCGAGCTCGGCCGACGAGTTGGCACGCCCCGCATTCACCGAAGGACGTAGTTAGCTCATAGATTACTCGGCATGCGCGCCACGTAGGCTTGGTAGTTTTTAGGGTCAACATATTGGCACGCCCAGTGGGACCTAGTGCTAAACTACGAAGTTCATGCCAATTGAAACGCGATCGGTAAAAAAGAAAACAGCTATGGGAAAATCAACAGCCGATTTGCCGATTCAGAACATAGGACAGAGTGTGCCCCAGGCGCAGAATCCCCTTAGCGCCGTGACACCCGAGTCCACAAGCGCGACTCGCCGAGAGAGGGAAATTAATCTCGGCGGTCAACTCCGCGGTCTAGAAATCCCTAACAGGAACACCTGCGTTCTCAATGAAGGGATAGTGGAGGATTGCGACGAGGATGGCGGTGAAGGATCCGACCCACCAACAAGGTCGTTTCTTCGAAAGCGACTCGACGAGCAGTCTCGGTCAGTCGAGCAGACGTTTAGTCGAGGTATTGACAAACTACATGACGTGATACTCAGTTCCAATGAGCAACAGACCAGGTTGCTCGAAATGCTGGTTAATAAAGTCAGTGACGGCAGACCTTTCGATTTTCCCCAGCGCTTGCCACCAAGAAATAATCCGTTACCAATTGTACAGGCTGAGCCAATTCCTGCTCGGCTCAAGCCAATTGACTTGGAAAAAGGAGAAGGGTCGAATAGTAGGTCAGACAGAATCGACCAGAGGGTCGAAGCAACACCTGTTGATATGACCGAAGTTCAGCGGATGATCGACTCGGCCATGAAGAAGGGGTCGAAGTTTCCTAAGTTTATCCATCCGTACCCGGCCTACGTAGAAACGTTCGGATACCCGAAAGGTTTCAAGATTCCAGATTTTAGCCTCTTTGCCGGTGAATCGTCTCTGTCTTCGTTGGAGCACGTGGCTCGATTCACCGCGCAATGCGGAGATGTTAATAGTGATTTCCATAAGCTACGGCTGTTCAACTTCTCATTGACCGGCTCGGCATTTGCTTGGTATATCAATCTTCCTCCTAATTCCGTCCAAAACTGGGAGGAGTTGGTCGAGAAATTCCACAAGCAGTTTTATCGGCCAGGGATGGAGGTGTCGGTTTCTTCATTAGCAAGGATGGCTCAGGCATCTGATGAGTCACCAATGGATTATCTTACCAGGTTCAAATCATCCAGGAACTGGTGCCGAGTGCCTTTACCCGAAGTCGAATTCGTCAGACTTGCGTTGAACGGCCTCGACGTCGAATACAAAAAGAAGTTCTTGGGGGCAAACTTTCGGGATATGTACGAATTAGCCCAACATGTCGAACAATATGACTATTTGCTCCGCGAGGAAAAGGTTTCGAAAGCTCCATCTCGGGGGACGATTTACAAGAATCCTACTGTCAATTATGCATCAACCGAGGATGAATGCGTTAGCGTGGATGCAGCCGAGATAGTGATAGATAAGCCATATGTTTGCAAGGCATTGACTCAAGTTGACTCTAGGGAAGTCAAAAGCCGTTCGACCATTGAAGGAACATCGAAACCGTCAAAAGTTTATACTTTTGATATTACAAAGGCTGACGCAATTTTCGACCAACTGTTATCAGCAAGAATCATTAAGCTTCGGCCTGGTCACAACATTCCCAAGGCCGAAGAACTTAAAGGAAAGGTGTATTGCAAATACCACGATTCAAGCAAACATACGACAAACAATTGCGTCGTGTTTCGTGACAACGTCCAAAGCTGGATCGATAATGGCAAATTGAAATTTCCAGAGAAGAAGATGAGTGTCGATACTGACCCGTTCCCCACGGCAACGGTAAATATGGTCGATGCATGCCTCCCTAAGGACAAAGGGAAAGGGAAGGTCGAAGTTGTTGAGGCACAACGTTTTCGTAATCAGAATTCTCGGCCTCGTTTCATGGCCGATTTTCGTTCAAACAAACCACCTACAGCTTTAACGGGGCCTGCTATTGTTAAACCTAGGAGGGATTATAGCACCGATGAAGACAGTGGGACGGCCGTTTTGTGCAGTAAATGTAGAACCGAGGTCGGCAGTGAGCCAGAGGTGAAGCCCTCTTCGCTTATAACGGAACGACCTACAGTCGCAATCCAGCAAAAGGTAGCCAACGTGAGCCGGCATCAAGGGGTTTTTGATAGGCTCGGTCCTAAAGTACGGATGGACGAGACACCCTCAGTCAGGCGGCGCCTCGATTTTGATGCTTCGTTTTATGACAATGACTACTATAAACGTAATTCTAGCAGTTCGGAATCGTCGCGGAGTCAAAAAACTTTCAAACCTCCCGAACGTAGAGATCAACGTTGGTATACATATCATTCTTCAAGAGGCGTCTACACCGCACTGTCCAAATCCTAGAAACGCCGGCATCAAATGATAGATTGCATGGCTCGCCGACGGGCAGCCCAAGAGGCTTCGGTCCCTAAATGGCGGCCGAAGGACATAATTGCTAATGACGACGAGCGACCACATCCGGCTATTATGACAGCATCGGTTCAAGGGAAGCAGCTGGTCGACCAAGATGTCGAAACCATGTTTGAAGAGGCTGATAAACGGATCAAACTTCTTATTCGACCAGGGGAGATGAAGGCACGCCTTGAACATTTCAGGCAAGAGGCCGAAAGCAAATTAGCCCCGCCGGCTATACAAGAACCTCTAATCAAAATTCGACGAAATTTGCATCCACCGTTCCTTGGGGAAGCTTTGGAGTATATGCGGGAATTTCACAAGAAGCATTCGGCCAACGACCTGTATGGTTTGCCGAAGGCATGCCAGGACACCATTGATCTGGTCTTGGCTTGTCCTGATGCCGAGCGAGTCATCCAGAAAACCTCAGACCCAGGATTGAAAGCAAGGTTCCAGCACATACGAGAAACATGTGTCTTCGGGTTTGAAGTTGACCCATACATTGATCTTGATACAGCCGACCTTCCTTTCTCAATGGAGGACCTTCAATATTTACGATATCACTTCGAAGTATTTTCGGCTGTTTCTCTCTTCGGCCTTACAACCGATGAAATAGCACGTGTTGCACGTTTGGATGCTTATCTCGATGTCAGGGATGCCCGGATACATTACCAGGAACAGGTTCGGATCCTGACCCCAAGCACACTGTCGACCTCACCCTCACCTGAGGCAGTCTCGCAGACCCAACAAGCTGCCGAAGCAGCACCGCCGGATCAAACCATTGAGGAAGGAACAGAAGAGTCTCTTTGTCCGGCTTTGACAAAAACGGAGTCCGTAGTCGCTGACCAAACGAAAGATGAGGATAACGAGGAGGATTCCAACCCGATGGGCCCGTCGATCTTGGATAACATGGACATTAGTATGGTCCATGTGTTACCCGCTGATTTTCAATCAAGCACGGCTCAACCGAATTTCCTCGATGGTGATGTCATCGCCGAAGACGCAGGCCATGTGGATTTTGTATCTGTTGTCGAAGGTGAGTCAATAGCGAAAGATGAGAGCCTAAAGGCCGCCTTAGCCGAATTGTTCCCTCGTTCATCATCAGCTGCACTTCACCATTTAAAGCCATTGTATGTGACGGCCCATATCGAGGGATACCCAGTTTCTAAAGTTTTTGTCGACTGTGGGGCTACCGTCAATATCATGCCTCTGACTATCATGAAGGCCTTGCGTCGCTCGAATGACGAACTGATTCCGTCAGGTATCACAATGAGTAGTTTTGTCGGTGACAAATCCCAAACCAAAGGTGTACTTCCGTTAACTGTAAATATTGCCGGTCGCACTCACATGACCGCCTTTTTCGTGGTTGATTCCAAAACCGAGTATAATGCACTGCTCGGTCAAGATTGGATTCATCAAACCAGTTGTATTCCTTCGTCATTATATCAAGTGCTTGTCTTTTGGGACGGCAAATCGGTCATTGTTCACCCGGCCGATAGCCAGCCCTTCGAGGCTAACATGATCCAAGCACGGTATTATGATGACCACGTCGGCTACATTACTTTGCAAGGCTTCAATGATGAAGGACGGCCGACTCGGATTTCTGTACAGAAAGCTATCGAGGTTGGCGCCGAGACTGTCCACCAGGATTCGGCGAGACTCGGATTAGCCAATTTCCTCCCCGAAGCCGATGTCTGACACCGATCGGGAAACACGTAGGGCCGCGGTTTCATCCACGATGGAACGACTGCTGGCCCATTGGTATACTATATCTAGACGACCGAATTCGGCCGTTAATCTCGTTGAGTTCCTTGCCGAAGGAGATAATGGTCCTGTCTTATCTCTTGATAAAATTCAGGCAGCCCCGGCCGAGCTCGAAGATCATCGGCCCCAAGTTAAAGACCCCCTGGAGGAGATTAATGTTGGGACAACCGATGACCCACGACCTTTGTTTATTAGTGCTTTACTTCCCCAACAAATGAAAGACGAGCTTTGTGCCTTGCTTACGGAGTTCAAAGATTGTTTTGCTTGGAGCTACCATGAAATGCCCGGCTTAGATCGTACTCTTGTCGAGCATGAATTACGTATTAAGCCCGGATGTAAACCTTTCCGTCAGCCACCACGTCGTTTCTCGACGGAAGTGCAACTCAGCATCAAGGACGAACTGGTTCGGCTTTTGAAAGCCGGGTTCATTCGGACAGCTCAATATGTTGAATGGTTGGCGAATATCGTACCTGTTTTGAAGAAAAACGGTGCCCTGCGCATCTGCATCGATTTCAGAAATCTAAATCTGGCAACTCCCAAAGATGAGTATACGATGCCGATTTCAGATCTGTTAATCGATGCCGCGGCGAATCATGCAATCTTATCTTTTATGGATGGACACGCGGGGTACAACCAAATATTCATTGCCGAAGCCGATGTGCACAAAACTGCTTTCCGCTGCCCGGGGGCACTTGGTACTTACGAATGGGTTGTTATGCCATTCGGTCTCAAAAATGCCGGCGCCACATACCAACGGGCGATGTACACCATCTTCCACGATCTAATTGGAACCATCGTCGAAGTTTACATCGACGATGTTGTCATCAAATCTAAACGCCGACAGACACATCTGGACGACCTCCGACAGGCTTTTCTCCGCATGCGTCAGCACAATCTCAAGATGAATCCCGCCAAATGTGCCTTCGGCGTGTCGGCCAGAAATTTCCTTGGTTTCCTCGTGCATCACCGTGGGATTGAAGTCGATGCGAATAAGGCACGCGCAATAATCAATGCCCCACCTCCAACGACGAAGAAACAACTCCATGTTGGAAATGTGCCCTAAAGCCAATCATATGATGATACTTTACGGACATTTCACATGTTAAACTAATCTAGTTTACATATAAAAGGCAAACATTATTGTTTGAGACGTCTCATATAAATGTTATATGCTTAAACGATAAAGTCCAAGGAATATGTGATTGGGAGAATGCAATCTAATGAAGTTAGATTAATGAGACCATTCTTTCGTAGACACATCCTAAACGTTCCTGATCATAGGATTGCCAATTGGGCATTGACAGTCCGATAAGATCAGTACGTGCTATGTCTTCTCTCAGGGAGAGTGACTAGTCTCGAGTAATTGGTGTGTGTGACATCAAGACAAGTACGTAGGTGCTCAATAGAGAATGAGTTCACTGAACACGATCAACGAGGAGTTCTCATACTCATGTCACATGAGAACTCATGTTTGGGATAATGCAAATTAGTCCTTTGACCTGAGGCATCACAGTTGTTGTCTTGTGGTTAAGTCCTTGATCTTTGATTATGTCAAAGTCACCCCATCGGGGTGTCCACGACATCATTGGGGTTAAGCCACTTAGTCATGGAGACAAGTGAATGTGCAACAAGGGATCTCTAACCTTCAAAATGGTTTGAGGGAGAATACTCTATGATATGATTAAAATCTCTGGCCAGAGTATGAATGAGATTGGGGAATGCGTTCCAAATCACATTCAAGGTAATCATAAAATGCAAATGAATCACATTGGATAGTAGACATGAATAAATAAACTATCAAACCAAACAATGTGGTCAAGAGTATTAGATTAGAGAAAGACCGTATTGCATTTGTAATCCTAAACTGAATAGGTTCTCTACCTCTTCTGATTAGCTTGGGTAGCCATGATATGCTGCTAGGGATCACTCATGGTTTGTGGAAGCCCTAAACGTGTGTAATCACTAAAGGGAGAATTGAAAGTAAGTTTCAATCACAATCGATGTAAAATGGTTTTAATCGCCCACTGCCTCGCTAAAAGGAATCTAATTTCTCAACTAACAAATTGTTGTTTTTAAGTTGAGTCAAGGTTCACCAATCTACTAGGCTTTGAATTTCATGGTAGATGTTTTGTTTTTGAATGCATGAAAGCATGATTCCGCCTTTAATTGTTAATTGCATGCTATATGATGTTATTCAAATGAACATGTTTTTCACAAAATTTCCTTCAAGTGGTATCAGAGCCTAGGTCTAGTAGTTGGTGAATCATTTTGGGTTTTGTAGTTCATAGTTTTTTGATTTAAAAGTTGTAATATGTTACAAGCTTTATTCTTGTTTCTTTGAATGTAAATTTTGTTAGAAAATTTGCCATCTCAAATGTTGTAGATGTAGTTCATATGAGCATGAATTTTGGAGCTAAAATTTGGTGCCATGTTTTTTGGGAAATTCGGCCAAATCCAAAGGGTGATTTTTTGGGTTCATGTTTGTCTTGTTAAAATGGTTTTAAAGTGACTTTTGGAACCCCTAAGTACCCTAGGATGTTAACCCTCTTTTGAGTGATGAAAATTTGAGTTTTGGTGAGTGAAAACATTCATGGAGCTATTATGAGTTTTCATGAGTGTTCTTCAATGTTCTTGAAGTTCTTGCCAAGAACAAAAAGTTTTGAAGTTTTGATTCAAAATGTTTTATGTTTTTACATAAAGTTTTGGTTTAATTTTAGTGGGTGATTTTAGTGGGTGATGATTATTTGTAAAGTATTATTAATGGTTTTAATGGTAGACAAACTTTTTTAAAAGTTTGACATAAATTCAATTAATGGCTATAATGGTAGACAAACTTTTTTAAAAGTTTAACATAAATTCAAAATATTTCATCTTTACCTCACCTAACAAAACCCACTTACAAAAACTTTGTAAAAATCATATTTTTTCAATCATGGCCGGCCACCCTAATAGAATAGGGTATTTTTGGGTCTTTTATTCAATTACATAAAGTTTTGATACTTTTGTGTATTTGCACTTTGGCCCAAAAGTTTACGTTTTTACGTTAAGGCCCAAAAACGTTAAAGGACAAATTGTTTTGCTCCTTTAATGAAGTTTTTTGTATTTGTTGAGATTTTTGGGTTCTAGTTGTAATTACATGAAGTAGTGGACTTTTGTGTTTTTACAAAGTGACCCCAAAAGTTTGTGTTTCGCAATATAGCCCAAAAAGTTGTGGTTATTGCATGATGGCCCAAATTAAGTAGGGAACAAAAATTGTTTTGTCTCTTTAAATGAGAATTGGATTTTCATTTCATTTAGCTCCATTTAAATCAATTTTATGGATACAAAAACCAAATGAAAATGTTGCATTCAATTTAATTAATTAAAGTGTTGATTAATTAAAGGGTGATTATGAACCTAAGCCTACGATAATTGAGCTATGTGAAAGGCCGTTTCAAATTTGTTTGAACCATGGGAATGTGTAGATTAATTTTGGTTGTAATTTGATTTGATCAAATGTTGTAAAAGAGCATAAGCTCTTCTTTACTTTAAAGTAATTTGAATTATGCAAATGTTGTAAAGAGCATAAGCTCTCTTTTACTTTGAAGTACTTCTTTCTTGCTTTATTTGATATGCATGAAAATGAAGTAGTTGGGTCCAACGCCCCTAGGAACAACACGCCTTAATGTGATTAAACGCGTAACTAAAATCAATCTCCATCCCTAGTCCGAGATTCAACACTAGGCTCGTGTTGAATCTAAACAATGGTTCATAGTCATCCTAAGGCCCTAAGGCAACTATATAGTCCATCAAATGAATGCAAACCTTACGTTAGTAGTATCATATACTCTTGCTTTAAAAAAAACCGTTTTATAAATATAGTGGGAGTATTATATACAACTAAATTGAATCAAATGGACCAATAGTTGTAATAGGACCAAAATTGTTTTAATAAAGATTAAAATGAATATGTTTATGTGATGAGACCTAAAACCCTCAACCAAACCATTATTAAGTTGAAAAGCGTGAGAGTGCTTAGAACACTCTTTCGTGGCCTTCCACCGTGGTAGGCTCCAATCGTTTATGACTTGTACACCGGCTTCACCCTATCATGGGGGAGTACAAAGTGCATGCTTATACTCAGGAGGAGTCTATGTACATACTTGATGAGGTGAGTGTAGGCAACGAGGATGGCCGACATCGTATCATCGTGAGGCTATTCTTGAACCCCTTCACGCACTAAGCATGGTGGGAATGACTTAACTAAGTGCAATGGCGCCGACATCGTATCATCGTGAGGCAACATTCTCTAGAGGCCAAATTGATGGGTACTTGCATTAGTTGCAAATGAGTAAGCGTACTCTCTCATTATTATTAATGCTAGCCAACATCATATCATTGTGAGGTGGGCTTGGTAATAGTGAGTCTCCCATAACCTACTAAGAGTTTCCTCCAAAACTCTCGAATTCCAATGAGGGATATGGAATTTGCCAAAAATAGTGGGTGGTGCTATTTGATTTAAAGACCCGAATCAAATGGCTTAAAATCAATCAATTTATATTCGTTATGTATTTGTTTACCAATATATTTGCAAACGCTATCCAAAACTTGACAAAGAAAATCCGAATGTTTTAGTTTCCGGACTTGGTAACACAATCCCAAAGATTGTCTTAAATGGATTGTGCATGTACCTAAGAAGTCTCATCCTCACAATCTTCCTATTGATAATGTATCATTGGAAGAACATGTTAGAAATGTCTATCATGAAGAGGACAACACAAACAACCAATGCTTATTCCTTCGTTATATGAACAAAGGAACTTAAGAAGATTAGCATAAAGACAAGGACACTTTTAGTGCCATAATTCTTCACTTACAAATTGTTGTATGAAGAAATAAGAGTTGCCTTGAACAACTCTTGAAAGTTTGTAATTATGTTTAGAACATAATGGTTGGTTGACAAAAATAGTCCATCAACATGGACTTATGATGATTTTGAATCATTGAGTGTTGAAGTGATAAACCACTTAACGAGACGGAAACTAGGCTAGGAGTTCACCTTTATGTCCCTATCCTAATGGTTCACTAAGTTTATTGTAAACTATGTAGTGAACAATAACCAAACACTCTCCAAAATGTTTGATGTGTATAACACAATTGAAAAAGGTTTCAAGAGAGATAATGGGAGTTTAGGGACCATGACTATTGTAGTCAAAGGAGAAGTCAAATGAAGAAGATAAAATTAACTCCAAGGGAACAAACTTTCTTTATGAAAGGATGGACATTGGAAGGGGTGTTTGCAAGAAATGTCTTGCAAATGTCAAGAACACACCTTTCGAAGGTGTTGTAAATTGTTCTTGAATAGTTCAAAACAGTTGGTTCTTCTACTTGAATGCATGATTCCGTATTAGTAACTATGTTTTACAATCGTTGTAAAAGTGTGGCTAATAAGAAGTAGAAGATTAATGAGAGAAGAGAAAGTACTTCACATTCGGAACGTGAATAAAATATAGATCTCTGCGAAAGCAGATGGTACTAACTTCCTCATATAAACTACCAAAGAAATTGGAAAAACCAAAGATTGTCTTTACATTCCAATTTTAAGGAACTTAATTCCGTCACTATAATAGAGATGGATGAATGTTTTGTTTGACAAAACATTGTTCTTTATTAATCAATGATTGGATTATAGTAATCTAATTGATTGTCTCTATAGTAGAGATGATATGGTAGCGTTAACTGTTTAGAATATAATGATGCTTAAAACCCAAAAGGTTGCAAGATAGTGGCAATTGTCCACAACATAATACTACTCATGTTGTATGACATTCACCGAAGATCACTCTCGGTTGGACTATAGTTTATTATGAATAAACACAAGTCCGAATACTTTGCAAAAGGTTTCAAAGAATTCAAGAAATGTAAGTTGATGAGTAAGACGTCTAAAGTACTTACCTCCTTAGATTTGATCCAAGGAAAGGTAACACTTTAGATGAGTTTCCTTGAAAGATATCAAGGAAATTAGCATCATAAGATAAATGATTTTCTCCATTAGGAGAAGAACGAACTTGAATAAGATTTAGTTCGTTGGATATTATCAATTACCCATATATAGGATATATATGCTTCTAAGACAATATGATTGTCAATTAGAAGATCTTCCAAAATTTTCATAACTCCATAGGATGTAGTTGGAAAGAAAGACAAATCTTAATCATGTTAAGATTTGGGGTTGTGTGCTAATAAGCAATATTTGTTTAAAAATTATCTTGTGGATATCCTTAAATTAACCTTTGGATATCACTTCTATAAACCAACCAACAAATGTTGTTTGTTGAGTAGTTCATTGTAATCCTACAATGTGATTTGCCTTAGAGCAAATGAACTAGGAATAGAACTCAAAAGAATGGGTTCTTTGAGAGACAAGATGATAATCAACAAATATAACAACCTAGTTCCTATACCACAAGCTCCAAGGTAGTCAAGAAGGATTTATAAACCGTCTCAGTTGAATGGTTTGAACTTTATGACTACATTGAGTGTATATACGATATATACTCAAGGAAATGGTAAAGTACCATTTGACCCGAAATAATGAAACCTTCATAGCTAATTGGTAGCTTAAGGTGACTACAATCAAAGAGAATGGTTGACTTTGAAGGAACCATCTTTGACGTAGTCTTAGTTTCAATTAATTCGAAGATTGCTAGCTACAACTAAATGGTGATTCAATGTTTGGACATGATATAGGTTTCCGAAACCATTATTAAGATAGTCTTGATAATTTATGTCTAAAACTATGAATCACAAAACATGTAAGTTGTAGAGATCCAACCATCATGGATCTTAGCAAGCTAGTGGGAGCCATAAGCGTCTTATGAGAGAAAGATCAAAATTGTTTGATTTCTCATATAGATGTAAATGAATCTTTTGTTTACTAGGTTTACAAAAGATTAGTGGGAGTTAATCATATTCCTAAATTTGAATATATGTATGATATATTAATTTTGGAAATGAAAAGAATACTTCATTGTTAAAGTTATGACTTTAAAACTTTCTATAACGATAGAATGTATATGGGAGACATAGTCTATATACATGGGATGGAAATCTATAATGATAGATTTTAGGATATAATTGGATTATATCATGCCCTAATAATAGACAAAAGGTTGCTAGGAAGTTTCTCATATGATGATAAACTTTAATAAGAAGAACAACTCTAGTGAGACTAGGAGGTAGCTCTTCTCAAAGGGAACGTACCCTTTGACTCCCAAAGAAATAATGCGTAAATCGAATCCTTTATGCATACGCAGAAAGGTGATTTATGTATTTCATATTGTATGAAAAACATTGATATGAGTTGTACCTAGAAAGGTACAAGGCGATATCAGTGCAAGCCCAGGATCAGAACCATGGCAACTGTCAAGTAAATCCTTAAGTATTTAAGAAATACTAAAGGATAGGTTCCTCGAAGAATGAGGAAGAATTAGAGTAACGTAATGGAAGCGTAAATGTATTAGATTGTGAATCTAATCCATCATTGGATGTTTCTTCATTATGAATGAAGAGATAAACAGATATCTCTTTATTATGACTAAAGAGATATTTGGATGGAAACATTAAAGTAATGACTTTAGTGTGTTCCATTATGAATGCAAAATATATTGCCATATAGAAGTTTACAACAATGTTGTTTGGATGGGAAAGTTCATTTATGAACTCTCTATTCGATTCCAACCATAAAGTGTATCTAAGTGTACTGACACTACGACACTAATGGGGCGATAGCTCAAGCCTGGGAATCAAGGTCTCATCAAGATCCGAACTCATATGAGAGACTGAACCACATGATTGGGAATCATGTATAATGGTGACGTCGATATTCTCAAGGTTGCTTCTATGGATAACATATAGATATCCATTTCCTAGGCCTACTATTCAGCCATTTAGGAAATGACTACAGAAGAGGAATCATAACAGATGACCAAGCTGATTAGCTCTAGTGCAAGTGGGAGATTGTTGGAAATGTGCCCTAAAGCCAATCATATGATGATACTTTACGGACATTTCACATGTTAAACTAATCTAGTTTACATATAAAAGGCAAACATTATTGTTTGAGACGTCTCATATAAATGTTATATGCTTAAACGATAAAGTCCAAGGAATATGTGATTGGGAGAATGCAATCTAATGAAGTTAGATTAATGAGACCATTCTTTCGTAGACACATCCTAAACGTTCCTGATCATAGGATTGCCAATTGGGCATTGACAGTCCGATAAGATTAGTACGTGCTATGTCTTCTCTCAGGGAGAGTGACTAGTCTCGAGTCATTGGTGTGTGTGACATCAAGACAAGTACGTAGGTGCTCAATAGAGAATGAGTTCACTGAACACGATCAACGAGGAGTTCTCATACTCATGTCACATGAGAACTCATGTTTGGGATAATGCAAATTAGTCTTTTGACCTGAGGCATCACAGTTGTTGTCTTGTGGTTAAGTCCTTGATCTTTGATTATGTCAAAGTCACCCCATCGGGGTGTCCACGACATCATTGGGGTTAAGCCACTTAGTCATGGAGACAAGTGAATGTGCAACAAGGGATCTCTAACCTTCAAAATGGTTTGAGGGAGAATACTCTATGATATGATTAAAATCTCTGGCCAGAGTATGAATGAGATTGGGGAATGCGTTCCAAATCACATTCAAGGTAATCATAAAATGCAAATGAATCACATTGGATAGTAGACATGAATAAATAAACTATCAAACCAAACAATGTGGTCAAGAGTATTAGATTAGAGAAAGACCGTATTGCATTTGTAATCCTAAACTGAATAGGTTCTCTACCTCTTCTGATTAGCTTGGGTAGCCCTGATATGCTGCTAGGGATCACTCATGGTTTGTGGAAGCCCTAAACGTGTGTAATCACTAAAGGGAGAATTGAAAGTAAGTTTCAATTCACAATCGATGTAAAATGGTTTTAATCGCCCACTGCCTCGCTAAAAGGAATCTAATGTATCGTACACCAAATAAGGTGGAGATTGAAGAAACAAAGGAGATGAATTAAATGGTTTAATTATTTATGGCAAGGATTAATTAATATGTTAATTAATCAAACGAATAAGTTCGTTAAAAGACCTCGGGATAGTTTTGGACCTTAAGGCCCAATGGGCTTCGAACGTCAAAGCCCATTGACTTAAGTTGTATGACAACTTAATGAATAAAGATTCACAAAGGCCCAAAAGCCCAAATCCATTTAGTGTTGAATTAGGGTTTTTGGTTCTTTAGGTCATTTAAAGAAGTGACTATATAAAGAACTTTATAACCTAAAATTCATAAGTTGTTGATTTTAGAGAAAATTGGTGAGAACACAAAGCTTCCATTTCTCTCTAAGAGGCCAACCACCTTGGGGGATATTGTCTAGCAATTCTATTTCCTCAAGGTCACTCATTTCCTCTCCAATCCAACCTTGGTGTAGAATCTTTAGAGGTTCTCAATTTTGGGAACTTGGAGAACCTATTCTTCTAACCAAATCCATGGAGCTAAGAAGCAAGGAATGAAGGCCCTATCTCTTGGGTGATTATCCTTTGCATATGCAAAGAGGAATCTACAAAGGTAAATATTTCTCAACTAACAAATTGTTGTTTTTAAGTTGAGTCAAGGTTCACCAATCTACTAGGCTTTGAATTTCATGGTAGATGTTTTGTTTTTGAATGCATGAAAGCATGATTCCGCCTTTAATTGTTAATTGCATGCTATATGATGTTATTCAAATGAACATGTTTTTCACAAAATTTCCTTCAATTACTACCCTCATATTTCGTGGTTTTCAACATTTAGTACATCAAATTTTTTTTCGTCCCAGAGTCATACCTAAAGTGTAAATTTTGGGACAGTCTCATACATCCGTTAGTCAAATTGTTAAGTCTCCCGTTAACTGTGACGTGACACCCATGTGGACAATGACTGGCCGCCACGTGTCACCCACGTAGAAATTAAAATAAATTATTTATAAAATAAAAAAAATAAAAAATTATATATATATATATATATTAAAAAAAAAACCGAATCTGCAACCTAGATTCGGAGAGAAGAATAAGAAGGAGAAAGAAGAAGAAGAAGAAGAAAAAAAAAATCGAATCTGCAACCCAAATTCGGAGGAAGAAGAAGAAGAAAGAAGGAAAAAAAAAAACGGAATCTGCAACCCAGATTCGGAGGAGGAAGAAGAAGAAGAAGAAGGAGAAGGAAGAAGAAAAAAAAAAAAACCCGAATCTGCAACCCAGATTCGGAGGAAGAAGAAGAAGAAGAAGAAGAAGAAGCAGAAGGAAGAAGAAGAAGGAAGAAGAAAAAAAAAACCGAATATGCAACCCAGATTCGGAGGAAGAAGAAGAAGAAAGAGGAAGAAGAAGAAGAAGAAGAAGAAGAAGAAGAAGGAAAAAGAAAAAAAAAAAACCGAATCTGCAACCTAGATTCGGAGGAAGAAGAAGAAGAAGGAGGAAGAAGAAGAAGAAGAAGAAGAAGAAAAAGAAGGAAAAAAAAAAAAAAAACTGAATCTGCAACCCAGATTCGGAGGAAGAAGAAGAAGGGGAAGGAAGAAGGAGGAAAAAGAAGAAAAAGAAAAAAAAAAAAAAAACTAAATCTGCAACCTAGAATCGGAGGAAAAAGAAGAAGAAAAAAAAAGGGAACCCAGTTCATCCCCCCTGCAACCCAGAAGAAGAAGAAGGGAAAAAAACAAAACGTGGATGACACGTGGCACCCAGTCATTGTCCACATGGGCGTCACGTCACAATTAACGGCATATTTAACAGTTTGACTATCGGATGTATGAGACTGTCCCAAAATTTACACTTTAGGTATGACTCTGGAACAAAAAAAACTTGATGTACTAAATGTTGAAAACCACAAAACTTCAGGGTAGTAAAAACCCAAAAAAAAAAAACATACTCAACAACAAAATAATGCAAATAAATAAAGGAAAACTATCCAAAACACCCTAGAAAAGTTTTGTTTAACCATAAAGACATTTGGTTTTGAAAATACCAAGGTTGCCCTTGAAAGCCTTCAGACACAATTGAATAAGGAGACAAAACATGTAGCAGCCCGGACAGTATGCAGAAAATTTCACATGGATCCACATGGCCTTCATTAAAAGCAAAAGGAAAAGACAAGTTTGGCAGATGTAGAAACAGTATCAACAATTTTAGAAACAGTACAAGGCTGATAGATGCAGAAACAGTACGAACAGTTTCAGAAACAGTGCACTATTCAAAAAAGTTGTTTGTCATTTAGGACTTTGGTTTTGTATATAAGGGAGTCTTTTCCTCCCATACAGAACACCTAAAAATCTCTACACAGCAGAGACACACCTCTACACCTTTACACCTCTACACCTCAACACCTTTTAACCTCAACACCTCAACCTCTCAACATCTCAACGACTGAACACCATACTCTCACTCACTCCATCTTCACCCGTAGCCTTCATAGCATCCTTGTAAACACTTTCTTGTAAACTTATCTTTGTAAACATTTTATATATCAATAAAAGTTCAAGTGTACATATTCAAGCAATCTCCAAGTCTTAAGTAAGTTTTCTTTTCTTTCTTTAGTGTGTTTGTTTAATTAGACTTCTAGTCCAAAACAGGGAAACACTATTGTAGTTATATTATTAACTTGCTAAACTGACGATCATACTTTGTTCGAGCACTCTGTTATAGTTCAATGCTTGCCATACAAATAACTGGACATTAACCAGTGTACCTCTGAGTTATTTCGTACCTCTGAGTTCAGCCGTTAAGGCCTTATACTTGTACAGTGAATGGATGTCATGCTGAAACATGTCGAGTTTCATGTGCAAGGTTTTATGTCTAGTTGTTATAATGGTCACCTGACTATTTAACCGGGCCTGCTTTGCGAATCTGGTATCAGAGCCAAGTTTAGCATTTTAATAGTATAATTATAATAGTAAAGTATCTTGAGGACGGAAGTCATTAACACAAATGATATCACACTTGTTCATTTTGTATGAACAACATATATTATTTTCCTTATATATTATTTTCCTTGTAGACCTTGTCAACCACAACCACCAGACATTTATTGGGTGTCTAGGAACCCAACTATAAATAGCATAAAGAGAAGATAACCCAACTATAATTAGCATAAAGAGGAGATTAGCATATATATCCAAAAGAATTAGCAGGACTTTGAAGAAGCTGAAGTTTTATCTTGGTTATCTTAAACATCCTTCATTTATTCATAAATATAATAACACAGAAATGCAGCATAAGGCTTTAAAAGCAAAAATAGCAACATATCAAGTTTTAGAGACCTTGAGAGAAGAAATAGAGTTTCTAAGAAACCAGTTAGCCGAAACTTTAGAGAAAGGTAGACCGTAATTTATGATAGATTACCTTAATTTAAAAATTAGCGAACCACAAAAAAGAAAAATAACATTAGACCAAAATAGTTTGGTTTGTTATTTTCCATTGAGAAAGCATAATTATATTTTGCATAGAGAAGAAAATCCACAAGTCAATAGTATTGTAGATCTTATTACTAGTCAACCAGAAAATATAAAATTGGAAAATAATAAGCATAATCATTTGTTAAACCAGTTGTTAGAGCATTTTCAGAAAAATTCCATAAAAACAATTAGACAGAATTTAGACTATATTACATCTCAGTTAGAAGATAATAATAAAAATATTCAAAGGTTTCCTAGTAAAAGAGAGATAAAAAAACTTATTGAGCTCATAGATAGTAAGCCTAAGTAAGTAGAACTTAGATCACTAGAAATAGTTGAGCAGTTAAAATTCGAAGTTCAAAAAATTCAATTAGTGCAAAAAGAGTTGTGTGAACAAGTATATAAGTTGCATAATAAAATAGATAAATTATTAGTTTAATGACCGATTCTAGAACTAGCAGAAAATATATCCAAGCTTTGAAATAAATTAGTAAGCTAGATAAAAAACCAGTAAGTTTAACAGAATTTTCAACACAAGTAGCTAGTAGTAATATTCCCATTAAGCAAAATAATTTAATTATTCAATTAGTTTTAAGTCTTGCTGAAAAATTAGATCAAGTTGAAGAACAAATAGCAAAAATAAATCAAGTTTTACATAACACATCTTCATCACTTCCACCATCTTTGCTAGATAAATTAGAAAATTTAACTTTAAGTACAAATAATCATATTAAAAGACCTAAGATAAGTCATTTTGATAATAGAAAATGGAACTATTTAGGAAAAAAGGAAAAGAAGTAGTTAGAGCTGAAGATATTTATCCAAATGAAGAAGAAGCACAAGAATTTATTCGAAGATGTTTTGAGAGAACACAGAAAAATAAATATAATTTGTATCAATTAGGTTTATTTGAAAACAAAAGCAAAATTGTAAGTAGTATCAGTCAACATGAAGTTAGCTGTATTGATAAAGAAGTCACACTTAATTTAATTAGTAAAGAAGCAGTTATGCATTTGAGAAAATCACATTTCAGTCAAATTCATATAGGAACAATATTAATTGGAATAGCAGGATTAACCAGAGCACAAGTAGGCATAAATGCATTAGTATACATATATGATGATAGATGAGATAATCACCAACAAGCAGCAATAGCAACATCTGAAGTAGATTTAAGTTCAAACTTAGCAGTCATAGGTTGTATTCCAAATTATGTTATGACAATTAATGAATTTAGTAAATATATTAAAGTAAGCATAAGAACACAAAAATTATAATATGAAGGGAGAGTATATAAATTTGTGTATTAGCTTAATGTATATTGGTAAAGTGTCCGATAGATATAATCATAAGTTTAATTTAGAATTTCAAAATTTAGTTCAAACATTTGGTAGTAAACATGTAAATATGATAGAAGCAAAATCCGTAGATAATAGCTTTTTAGAAGGAACTCAATGGACATTACCTAATTTACAAGTAGCAAGAAATAGACAACCAGATAAAGTACAAATATATAAAACTAGTACAGGTCAAGCAACAATTAGGTTTAGTAATTACAAGCAACTAGAAAAAATAGAAGAGGATGAAAGTGAGATTGAAAATGAGAGTATTCATATGGCTTTTGATAATTTAGATATTAATTTAGTTGAGCAAAATTTTGATCATATTGTAGATAAGCTTATAGAAGATATTGATCATTTAGATGAAGAACACTATTTAGAAAAATATAAGACATATGATTTAGAACTACATAAAATTTCAGACGAAGAGATGAAAAATTAATCTTAGAAATAGGAGTAGAACATATTTTATGATTCAAAATAATATAATAATTTATTAGAATTGAAAGCTAAATGTAATCCAGCAGAAGAAAGTAGCACATCAGGAGTAGAAAATCCAAATCCAGGATACACAAGTAGAACTGACCAACAATTTTTTAGACCAACAAATGAATAATATAATGAAAAAGCAAAAGTAGATTATGTAGAAGAAAACATGATAAAACCATCTAGAAAAAATAGGATTCCATATTTGAGGGGGTTATAATAAATTAATGTAGCTGGTAATATATTAAAATTAGATAACGTAGATCCACAAGATTGGGAAAGAACAATTGAGAGATGGGAAAAATGTTGTGTACATGCAGGATTAATGTTAGATTTTAGTAATTCACAAAATATATTAGATTATTTTGAACATACTTTAGATGGTTTAGTTTTTGATTATTTTCAATCATGGAAAGTTCAAAATCCAGAATAGCATCAGGCAGCCAAAACACATTTTAATATTGATGATTTTGTTACTTTGATTAAATAAGAATTTTTAGATCATAATAGGTTAGATGGTAGAAGCGAACAAGAACAAATAAGAGCAATTAAAAATTTAGAACAATTACAAATTTGTGATTTACAATATATAGCTGAGTATACCACATATCTCTTTAAATATTTAGGAAGAACATGTAGAATTAGTGATATTAGTTTATTAGATATTTATATGAAAAAAATAAAAGGACCAATAGGAGAAAAGGTTTGGAATGAATGGCAAAAGCATCCAAAGAAAAATGATATTGCTATAGGACCTATGATTCAACATGTATATGATATACTTAGACATGAGTGTAGTAAAATAAAAGCTAAGAGACAAATTAGGAAGCAGTTTTATATGAGTTGTAAAAATATAGATTTACCACAACAATATGGTTGTCATAAGAAAAATAAGCATAAGAAAATATACAAAAAGAAATATAAGTCATATAAACCCTACAAACAGCATAAGAATTTCAGCATAAGACCATCAAGAACATATAGAAATAGAAAATATATTCCAAAACAATTTAGGAAAAGAAGTGGTAGACCTTGGATTAGAAAATATAAAGCACCAAAATATAAGAGTAGTTGTAAATGTTATTCATGTAAAAAAGCTGGACATATTAGACCTAAATGTCCAAATTAGGAAAACAGCTGAGAGAAAAAGTACATTTGATGGAGTTGTTTAAGTTAGAAGAAGATGAAGATATACAGTCAATATATAGCTTAGATGAGTTTGAAGATTTTAGGTATGATATGGTATTAGTAGCAGAAGAAGAAGAAGAAATGTATATTTACAGTAAGATAAGGATCAGTCATCAGCCCTATTGGAAGCCTCAAAATTTCAAAGACGAAATAGCAAAAATGTACTACAAAGTAAAAGAAGATAGAGAAAGAGATGCAGAGCTAGTAGAATGATATGCACAGTACTGGAACAATTTGACAGAAGAAGAGCTGCATAACATCGACAACGTGATGGAAGCATGAAGAGCTAGCAGCAAATTAGCATAAGTTGAATAGCATCATGTAAAATAATGTATTTTGATAAGACAGAAATGTCAACATCATTGTAGACCCTGCTACAATAATGAAATAATGGTATAAGAGTAAATAAAGAAAAGAGCTTGACCTATTATAGACTTTTCAT
Source organism: Malus fusca (assembly GCA_035220775.1). NCBI lineage: Eukaryota > Viridiplantae > Streptophyta > Magnoliopsida > Rosales > Rosaceae > Malus > Malus fusca. The sequence continues at coordinate 14,321,716 of CM069066.1, read as the reverse complement.
ATATAAAATGTCCTTTTGATTAAGAATGAACTGTGAAAAGTTTTTTTTATTAGAACTCCCAATAAATAATCACAACTTTCTATAGGTAGAAAAGACTAGACTCCTTACAGAGAGAATGACAATTTCAATGATGTTGTAGGTGGAGGAAATATGAATGTAAAATAGTAGACATGTTATAGTTTTTATTAGCAAAGATGCCCGCGCTCTGCTGCGGGTTTAAAACCATAACTATAATTTAACACACCCATCTCAAGTAATGGGACTAATTAATCTTTCCAACAATGATTAGCAACTAAAATTGGTCCACAAATTAATGAAAGGAAAATGAACACTATCAGTAGATACATTCGTATCCATACATAGCGGATCATAAATTTTATCAGTTCAGGTCTAAACAACTTGATTGGGCTCACGATATGGGGTAAATGAGGTTTAGCAGCATCACTTCCACAACCTACACAAATTGTTTACAGAGCATGAGGTTATGAGAATGGAGGCAGATTCTCTGCTCTCCCACTTCCCGTTCCCTCATGTTTTGTGTGGTTACGGTTAAGCCACGTCAACATTTTATATTATTTTTTATAGAGATAATAAGATAAAAATGAATAGTAATATAAAATGTTGACGTGGCTTAACCGTGACCACACAAACAGGAGGGCAGAGAATCTGCCTCCTATGAGAATTGAGAAATAATACATATGTATGTGAAATCGTATAATTGCCATTAATAATACATATAATTGTTGGAAATGTGCCCTAAAGCCATTCATATGATGATACTTTACGGATATTTCACATGTTAAACTAATCTAGTTTACATATAAAGGGCAAACATTATTGTTTGAGACGTCTCATATAAATGTTATATGCTTAAACGATAAAGTCCAAGGAATATGTGATTGGAAGAATGCAATCTAATGAAGTTAGATTAATGAGACCATTCTTTCGTAGACACATCCTAAACGTTCCTGATCATAGGATTGCCAATTGGGCATTGACAGTCCGATAAGATCAGTACGTGCTATGTCTTCTCTCAGGGAGAGTGACTAGTCTCGAGTCATTGGTGTGTGTGACATCAAGACAAGTACGTAGGTGCTCAATAGAGAATGAGTTCACTGAACACGATCAACGAGGAGTTCTCATACTCATGTCACATGAGAACTCATGTTTGGGATAATGCAAATTAGTCCTTTGACCTGAGGCATCACAGTTGTTGTCTTGTGGTTAAGTCATTGATCTTTGATTATGTCAAAGTCACCCCATCGGGGTGTCCACGACATCATTGGGGTTAAGCCACTTAGTCATGGAGACAAGTGAATGTGCAACAAGGGATCTCTAACCTTCAAAATGGTTTGAGGGAGAATACTCTATGATATGATTAAAATCTCTGGCCAGAGTATGAATGAGATTAGGGAATGCGTTCCAAATCACATTCAAGGTAATCATATAAGCAAACGAATCACATTGGATAGTAGACATGAATAAATAAACTATCAAACCAAACAATGTGGTCAAGAGTATTAGATTAGAGAAAGACCGTATTGCATTTGTAATCCTAAACTGAATAGGTTCTCTACCTCTTCTGATTAGCTTGGGTAGCCATGATATGCTGCTAGGTGTCACTCATGGTTTGTGGAAGCCCTAAACGTGTGTAATCACTAAAGGGAGAATTGAAAGTAAGTTTCAATTCACAATCGATGTAAAATGGTTTTAATCGCCCACTGCCTCGCTAAAAGGAACCTAATGTATCGTACACCGTGTAAGGTGGAGATTGAAGAAACAAAGGAGATGAATAAGAATAATTAAATGGTTTAATTATTTATGGCAAGGATTAATTAATATGTTAATTAATCAAACGAATAAGTTCGTTAAAGACCTCGGGATAGTTTTGGACCTTAAGGCCCAATGGGCTTCGAACGTCAAAGCCCATTGACTTAAGTTGTATGACAACTTAATGAATAAAGATTCACAAAGGCCCAAAAGCCCATATCCATTTAGTGTTGAATTAGGGGTTTTGGTTCTTTAGGTCATTTAAAGAAGTGACTATATAAAGAACTTTATAACCTAAAATTCATAAGTTGTTGATTTTAGAGAAAATTGGTGAGAACACAAAGCTTCCATTTCTCTCTAAGAGGCCAACCACCTTGGGGGATATTGTCTAGCAATTCTATTTCCTCAAGGTCACTCATTTCCTCTCCAATCCAACCTTGGTGTAGAATCTTTAGAGGTTCTCAATTTTGGGAACTTGGAGAACCTATTCTTCTAACCAAATCCATGGAGCTAAGAAGCAAGGAATGAAGGCCCTATCTCTTGGGTGATTATCCTTTGCATATGCAAAGAGGAATCTACAAAGGTAAATATTTCTCAACTAACAAATTGTTGTTTTTAAGTTGAGTCAAGGTTCACCAATCTACTAGGCTTTGAATTTCATGGTAGATGTTTTGTTTTTGAATGCATGAAAGCATGATTCCGCCTTTAATTGTTAATTGCATGCTATATGATGTTATTCAAATGAACATGTTTTTCACAAAATTTTCTTCAAGTGGTATCAAGAGCCTAGGTCTAGTAGTTGGTGAATCATTTTGGGTTTTGTAGTTCATAGTTTTTTGATTTAAAAGTTGTAATATGTTACAAGCTTTATTCTTGTTTCTTTGAATGTAAATTTTGTTAGAAAATTTGCCATCTCAAATGTTGTAGATGTAGTTCATATGAGCATGAATTTTGGAGCTAAAATTTGGTTCCATGTTTTTGGGGAAATTCGGCCAAATCCAAAGGGTGATTTTTTGGGTTCATGTTTGTCTTGTTAAAATGGTTTTAAAGTGACTTTTGGAACCCCTAAGTACCCTAGGATGTTAACCCTCTTTTGAGTGATGAAAATTTGAGTTTTGGTGAGTGAAAACATTCATGGAGCTATTATGAGTTTTCATGAGTGTTCTTCAATGTTCTTGAAGTTCTTGCCAAGAACAAAAAGTTTTGAAGTTTTGATTCAAAATGTTTTATGTTTTTACATAAAGTTTTGGTTTAATTTTAGTGGGTGATTTTAGTGGGTGATGATTATTTGTAAAGTATTATTAATGGTTTTAATGGTAGACAAACTTTTTAAAAAGTTTGACATAAATTCAATTAATGGCTATAATGGTAGACAAACTTTTTTAAAAGTTTGACATAAATTCAAAATATTTCATATTTACCTCACCTAACAAAACCCACTTACAAAAACTTTGTAAAAATCATATTTTTTCTATCATGGCCGGCCACCCTAATTAAATAGGGTATTTTTGGGTCTTTTATTCAATTACATAAAGTTTTGATACTTTTGTGTATTTGCACTTTGGCCCAAAAGTTTACGTTTTTACGTTAAGGCCCAAAAACGCTAAAGGACAAATTGTTTTGCTCCTTTAATGAAGTTTTTTGTATTTGTTGAAATTTTTGGGTTCTAGTTGTAATTACATGAAGTAGTGGACTTTTGTGTTTTTACAAAGTGACCCCAAAAGTTTGTGTTTCGCAATATAGCCCAAAAAGTTGTGGTTATTGCATGATGGCCCAAATTAAGTAGGGAACAAAAATTGTTTTGTCTCTTTAAATGAGAATTGGATTTTCATTTTATTTAGCTCCATTTAAATCAATTTTATGGATACAAAAACCAAATGAAAATGTTGCATTCAATTTAATTAATTAAAGTGTTGATTAATTAAAGGGTGATTATGAACCTAAGCCTACGATAATTGAGCTATGTGAAATGCCGTTTCAAATTTGTTTGAACCATGGGAATGTGTAGATTAATTTTGGTTGTAATTTGATTTGATCAAATGTTGTAAAAGAGCATAAGCTCTTCTTTACTTTAAAGTAATTTGTTTTATGCAAATGTTGTAAAGAGCATAAGCTCTCTTTTACTTTGAAGTACTTCTTTCTTGCTTTATTTGATATGCATGAAAATGAAGTAGTTGGGTCCAACGCCCCTAAGACAACACGCCTTAATGTGATTAAACGCGTAACTAAAATCAATCTCCATCCCTAGTCCGAGATTCAACACTAGGCTCGTGTTGAATCTAAACAAAGGTTCATAGTCATCCTAAGGCCCTAAGGCAACTATATAGTCCATCAAATGAATGCAAACCTTATGTTAGTAGTATCATATACTCTTGCTTTAAAAACCGTTTTATAAATATAGTGGGAGTATTATATACAACTAAATTGAATCAAATGGACCAATAGTTGTAATAGGACCAAAATTGTTTTAATAAAGATTAAAATGAATATGTTTATGTGATGAGACCTAAAACCCTCAACCAAACCATTATTAAGTTGAAAAGCGTGAGAGTGCTTAGAACACTCTTTCGTGGCCTTCCACCGTGGTGGGATCCAATCGTTTATGATTTGTACACCGGCTTCACCCTATCATGGGGGAGTACAAAGTGCATGCTTATACTCAGGAGGAATCCATAAACATATGATGAGGTTAGTGTAGGCAACGAGGATGGCCGACATCGTATCATCGTGAGGCTATTCTTGAACCCCTTCACGAACTAAGCATGGTGGGAATAACTTAACTAAGTGCAATGGCGCCGACATCGTATCATCGTGAGGCAACATTCTCTAGAGGCCAAATTGATGGGTACTTGCATTAGTTGCAAATGAGTAAGCGTAGTCTCTCATTATTATTAATGCTAGCCAACATCATATCATTGTGAGGTGGGCTTGGTAATAGTGAGTCTCCCATAACCTACTAAGAGTTTCCTCCAAAACTCTCGAATTCCAATGAGGGATATGGAATTTGCCAAAAATAGTGGGTGGTGCTATTTGATTTAAAGACCCAAATCAAATGGCTTAAAATCAATCAATTTATATTCGTTATGTATTCGTTTACCAATATATTTGCAAACGCTATCCAAAACTTGACAAAGAAAAACCGAATGTTTTAGTTTCCGGACTTGGTAACACAATCCCAAAGATTGTCTTAAATGGATTGTGCATGTACCTAAGAAGTCTCATCCTCACAATCTTCTATTGATAATGTATCATTGGAAGAACATGTTAGAAATGTCTATCATGAAGAGGACAACACAAACAACCAATGCTTATTCCTTCGTTATATGAACAAAGGAACTTACGAAGATTAGCATAAAAGACAAGGACACTTTTAGTGCCATAATTCTTCACTTACAAATTGTTGTATGAAGAAATGAGAGTTGCCTTGAACAACTCTTGAAAGTATGTAATTATGTTTAGAATATAATGGTTGGTTGACAAAAATAGTCCATCAACATGGACTTATGATGATTTTGAATCATTGAGTGTTGAAGTGATAAACCACTTAACGAGACGGAAACTAAGCTAGGACTTCACCTTTATGTCCCTATCCTAATGGATCACTAAGTTTATTGTAAATTATGTAGTGAACAATAACCACACACTCTCCAAAATGTTTGATGTGTATAACACAATTGAAAAAGGTTTCAAGAGAGATAGTGGGAGTTTAGGGACCATGACTATTGTAGTCAAAGGAGAAGTCAAATGAAGAAGATAAAATTAACTCCAAGGGAACAAACTTTCTTTATGAAAGGATGGACATTGGAAGGGGTATTTGCAAGAAATGTCTTGCAAATGTCAAGAACACACCTTTCAAAGGTGTTGTAAATTGTTCTTGAAAAGTTCAAAACAGTTGGTTCTTCTACTTGAATACTTGATTCCGTATTAGTAACAATGTTTTACAATCGTTGTAAAAGTGTGGCTAATAAGAAGTAGAAGATTAATGAGAGAAGAGAAAGTATTTCACATTCGGAACGTGAATAAAATATAGATCTCTGCGAAAGCAGATGGTACTAACTTCCTCATATGAACTACCAAAGAAATTGGAAAAACCAAAGATTGTCTTTACATTCCAATTTTAAGGAACTTAATTCCGTCACTATAGTAGAGATGGATGAATGTTTTGTTTGACAAAACATTGTTCTTTATTAATCACTGATTGGATTATAGTAATCTAATTGATTGTCTCTATAGTAGAGATGATATGGTAGCGTTAACTGTTTAGAATATAATGATGCTTAAAACCCAAAAGGTTGCAAGATAGTGACTAATCCCAACTGAGTTGTGATACCTCTAAAACATAAATTACGAGTTGGTCATAGATGGATGCTTTGGATCGTTAGATCCGGATCCAATACCTTCTTGTCAAAATTGTATAGAGGCGAAATGTTCGAATCTTTATTCTTTTGGAAAGAAGAAAGAATCACAAAGTTATTGAGGTTAATTCACTTAGATGTTAGTGGCACTTGTCCACAACATAATACTACTCATGTTGTTTGACATTCACCGAAGATCACTCTCGGTTGGACTATAGTTTATTATGAATAAACACAAGTCCGAATACTTTGCAAAAGGTTTCAAAGAATTCAAGAAATGTAAGTTGATGAGTAAGACGTCTAAAGTACTTACCTCCTTAGATTTGATCCAAGGAAAGGTAACACTTTAGATGAGTTTCCTTGAAAGATATCAAGGAAATTAGCATCATAAGATAATGATTTTCTCCATTAGGAGAAGAACGAACTTGAATAAGATTTAGTTCGTTGGATATTATCAATTACCCATATATAGGATATATATGCTTCTAAGACAATATGATTGTCAATTAGAAGATCTTCCAAAATTTTCATAACTCCATAGGATGTAGTTGGAAAGAAAGACAAATCTTAATTGTGTTAAGATTTGGGGTTGTGTGCTAATGAGCAATATTTGTTTAAAAATTATCTTGTGGATATCCTTAAATTAACCTTTGGATATCACTTCTATAAACAAACCAACAAATGTTGTTTGTTGAGTAGTTCATTGTAATCCTACAATGTGATTTGCCTTAGAGCAAATGAACTAGGAAGAGAACTCAAAAGAATGGGTTCTTTGAGAGACAAAATGATAATCAACAAATATAACAACCTAGTTCCTATACCACAAGCTCCAAGGTAGTCAAGAAGGAACCATTTTTGACGTAGTCTTAGTTTCAATTAATTCGAAGATAGCTAGCTACAACTAAATGTTGATTCAATGTTTGGACATAATATAGGTTTCCGAAACCATTATTAAGATAGTCCTAATAACATATGTCTAAAACTATGAATCACAAAACATGTAAGTTGTACAGATCCAACCATCATGGATCTTAGCAAGCTAGTGGGAGCCATAAGCGTTTTATGAGAGAAAAGGTCAAATCGTTTGATTTCTCATAAAGATGTAAATGAATCTTTTGTTTACTAGGTTTACAAAAGATTAGTGGGAGTTAATCATGTTCCTAAAATTTAAATATATATATGATATATTAATTTTGGAAATGAAAAGAATACTTCATTGTTAAAGTTATGACTTTAAACATTCTATAAAGATAGAATGTATATGGGAGACATAGTCTATATACATGGGATGGAAATCTATAAATGATAGATTTTAGGATATAATTGGATTATATCATGCCCTAATAATAGACAAAAGGATGCTAGGAAGTTTCTCATATGATGATAAACTTCAATAAGAAGAACAACTCTAGTGAGACTAGGAGGTAGCTCTTCTCAAAGGGAACGTACCCTTTGACTCCCAAAGAAATAATGCGTAAATCGAATCCTTTATGCATACGCAGAAAGGTGATTTATGTATTTCATATTGTATGAAAAACATTGATATGAGTTGTACCTAGAAAGGTACAAGGCGATATCAATGCAAGCCCAGGATCAGAACCATGGCAACTGTCAAGTGAGTCCTTAAGTATTTAAGAAATACTAAAGGATAGGTTCCTCGAAGAATGAGGAAGAATTAGAGTAACGTAATGGAAGCGTAAATGTATTAAATTATGAATCTAATCCATCATTGGATGTTTCTTCATTATGAATGAAGAGATAAACAGGTATCCCTTTATTATGACTAAAGAGATATTTGGATGGAAACATTAAAGTAATGACTTTAGTGTGTTCCATTATGAATGCAAAATATATTGCCATATAGAAGTTTACAACAATGTTGTTTGGATGGGAAAGTTCATTTATGAACTCTCTATTCGATTCCAACCAGAAAGTGTATGACACTAATGGGGCGATAGCTCAAGCCAGGGAATCAAGGTCTCATCAAGATCCGAACTCATATGAGAGACTGAACCACATGATTGGGAATCATGTATAATGGTGACGTCGATATTCTCAAGGTTGCTTCTATGGATAACATATAGATATCCATTGCCTAGGCCTACTACTCAGCCATTTATGAAATGACTACAGAAGAGGAATCATAACAGATGACCAAGCTGATTGGCTCTAGTGCAAGTGGGAGATTGTTGGAAATGTGCCCTAAAGCCATTCATATGATGATACTTTACGGATATTTCACATGTTAAACTAATCTAGTTTACATATAAAGGGCAAACATTATTGTTTGAGACGTCTCATATAAATGTTATATGCTTAAACGATAAAGTCCAAGGAATATGTGATTGGAAGAATGCAATCTAATGAAGTTAGATTAATGAGACCATTCTTTCGTAGACACATCCTAAACGTTCCTGATCATAGGATTGCCAATTGGGCATTGACAGTCCGAAAAGATCAGTCCGTGCTATGTCTTCTCTCAGGGAGAGTGACTAGTCTCGAGTCATTGGTGTGTGTGACATCAAGACAAGTACGTAGGTGCTCAATAGAGAATGAGTTCACTGAACACGATCAACGAGGAGTTCTCATACTCATGTCACATGAGAACTCATGTTTGGGATAATGCAAATTAGTCCTTTGACCTGAGGCATCACAGTTGTTGTCTTGTGGTTAAGTCCTTGATCTTTGATTATGTCAAAGTCACCCCATCGGGGTGTCCACGACATCATTGGGGTTAAGCCACTTAGTCATGGAGACAAGTGAATGTGCAACAAGGGATCTCTAACCTTCAAAATGGTTTGAGGGAGAATACTCTATGATATGATTAAAATCTCTGGCCAGAGTATGAATGAGATTAGGGAATGCGTTCCAAATCACATTCAAGGTAATCATATAAGCAAACGAATCACATTGGATAGTAGACATGAATAAATAAACTATCAAACCAAACAATGTGATCAAGAGTATTAGATTAGAGAAAGACCGTATTGCATTTGTAATCCTAAACTGAATAGGTTCTCTACCTCTTCTGATTAGCTTGGGTAGCCATGATATGCTGCTAGGTGTCACTCATGGTTTGTGGAAGCCCTAAACGTGTGTAATCACTAAAGGGAGAATTGAAAGTAAGTTTCAATTCACAATCGATGTAAAATGGTTTTAATCGCCCACTGCCTCGCTAAAAGGAACCTAATGTATCGTACACCGTGTAAGGTGGAGATTGAAGAAACAAAGGAGATGAATAAGAATAATTAAATGGTTTAATTATTTATGGCAATGATTAATTAATATGTTAATTAATCAAACGAATAAGTTCGTTAAAGACCTCGGGATAGTTTTGGACCTTAAGGCCCAATGGGCTTCGAACGTCAAAGCCCATTGACTTAAGTTGTATGACAACTTAATGAATAAAGATTCACAAAGGCCCAAAAGCCCATATCCATTTAGTGTTGAATTAGGGTTTTTGGTTCTTTAGGTCATTTAAAGAAGTGACTATATAAAGAACTTTATAACCTAAAATTCATAAGTTGTTGATTTTAGAGAAAATTGGTGAGAACACAAAGCTTCCATTTCTCTCTAAGAGGCCAACCACCTTGGGGGATATTGTCTAGCAATTCTATTTCCTCAAGGTCACTCATTTCCTCTCCAATCCAACCTTGGTGTAGAATCTTTAGAGGTTCTCAATTTTGGGAACTTGGAGAACCTATTCTTCTAACCAAATCCATGGAGCTAAGAAGCAAGGAATGAAGGCCCTATCTCTTGGGTGATTATCCTTTGCATATGCAAAGAGGAATCTACAAAGGTAAATATTTCTCAACTAACAAATTGTTGTTTTTAAGTTGAGTCAAGGTTCACCAATCTACTAGGCTTTGAATTTCATGGTAGATGTTTTGTTTTTGAATGCATGAAAGCATGATTCCGCCTTTAATTGTTAATTGCATGCTATATGATGTTATTCAAATGAACATGTTTTTCACAAAATTTCCTTCAATAATAAGGTTTAGCAGCATCACTCCCAATTCTTCTATCATATAATTGCCATTAATAATACATATGTGAAATCGTAATCTATGTGATAGACTTGAGAAATAAAAAATAAATAAAATAAATAAAAAAACTCAAATTCCAGAAATAACGAAAATGCAAATTTCATGTGGAAATTGAAGGTTTACCTGCAGATCATCAACCGATGAACTTCGGGTTTTTCCTCCACGCGTGGCGATCGGCCGCCCCGACTAGCCTGAAAATCGAACAATTCCAAAAATTCCCAAATTTTACAGGAATAAAGATCTTGATGAGAGGAATAACTTTCATACATGCGACTAAGGCCAATTTGGCAGGAAAAAGCCTCAATTTCACTCAAACCCGTCAGAACCCTAGATTTGGTTGTGCTTTGATTTGACTCCTCCGATGCTCCGCTGCCTCCATGGTTGGTTGGGGTTTTTTTCTGGGTTTAAGGAGAGTCTAATGGTGGTAGATATCGATAGAAATCGTTTCACAAATGGTGATTCAAGGCCGAGACCCACCCAGACCCGTCGGTGGGTTTTCTCACCACATCAGGGCTAAATTCGTCAGGTTTGGTTAGAATTAGGTGATGGGGTGTTGTGAGGTTTGGTGGTGATGGGAGGTGGAAGAAAGCCGGAAATTTGGGCGGGAAACCCCAAGGAAATCAGGTCATCACGCGGGTCAAGGGAAACCCGGCCAATTCCTTCCATCTCTTTTTCCCTCATTTCCCTCATTGCTCTTTCTTCCCATTGGTCACTCACTCCTCTCTCTTCTCCCGATTGGTCTTCACCTTTCCTTTCTTTCTCTCCCTTATCTTCTCTCCCATCCATCCATTTCTCTGTTCCTTCAATCTGGGCGACACACGTGGCTTTCCAGATTTTGCTCCAAAAATCTGGAGCCTTCCAGAAAATAATTAATTTACTAAAATGTCCCTGACTTTAAACGTTAATATCTTCTTCGTTATAACTCCAAACCACGTTATGTTTATGCCCACACGTCCGTAGCGACGAGTACTACAACATTACATCAAGAAAATGAACCTTACATGACACAACAAGGTGGTCAACATAAGTCAACGTATTTTCCTCGAAGGGCATTTTTGTAAATTCATTTTTTTAAAAATTATAAAAATCTTAATAATTGAGGACGGGTCGTTACAAATCTAATCATTTATCTCGGCCTCAAGCAGAGCAACCTCCTTGGATTTAGTAAGCCGATCAAGTGTTTTGTTGTCATCCTGCAACTTGGTTACCTAAAAAACCAATACATCCAGAAGTATTAAAAATTTAGGGAATTGTTATTAGCACTTCAAAAATCTCATTTGGCACTCTAAACTTTCTATAATTAGAAAGAAAAATACACTTGTGAGGAGTGTAGAATGAACTTTTTGGAGTGCTAATAACAGTTCCCAAAATTTAACTCGTTATAATTATTAATTCATGTAAATAAATGAGTTGATAGATCCATTAACAATATAGAAACCAAATACATATTGAACACTCTATACCTCATAGGTACAAACCAAATATGGAAGCCAAAATAGACACTCAAAACTGATACAAAATACTACATGAAGTTTTTTCAAGCCTATCTGTCTTAAAACAAAATTAAAGGGGTCATATTGTAGAACAAAAATATACCTCATGCAGTAAGCTTAAGCTCTGCCTCCAGTGGATCGATGATGGATTCAAAGGGGGGCATTTCATCCTCTTTCTGTGCAGCATGTATTCTTCAAAGTGTGGCTTCTGCTTCAATATCTTGATATAAAACAAAACTCCCATAATCAGATTAATTAGGGTTTTTTCTTCACAGTTTCATATACTTCAAAAGATCTATTATGTAAATTATACTCAAGTGTTATCACTATACAAAAAAAAAAAAAAATACTAAACAGATATATCACATTTGGTTCTTCAAATTATCATTGCTTATATCAAGACATTAATGATATATCCTCTGTTTATATAACATATGTATCTTTGATTATAAAACCAATAGAACTTTTTACTATTGATCTTAGCATTAATAGTAATTTATTCACTAATTTCACACATTCTTGTTGTGACAACCCGTCCCAAATTTTACATTTTTATTAATTTTAAAAGCGTGATTTTACGAAAATGCCCTTAGAGGCGGGGGTATTGACTTTCGTTGATCAGCGTATGGTGAGGTGTATGAATTAATCCTTTAGCATTTTCCAGAAGTACTCGATATTACAGGCTCGTAGGCGCAAACAGAAGAGGATTTGGGGTTACGGTTAAAGTTTTACGGGAACTGTAAACTCGAGAAGTACTTTTGTTTCAGTCACTATTTATATTTTTATATATTTTTATAATGTTGATATTAATTATCATTTAATCATTTTAAAGAGGAAGAGAAAGAAGATGAGGGGGGAACGGAAAAAGAAAGAAAGGAGGGCTACTGCCCAATCAGGAAGAAGAGGAAGAGAGGGTGGACGAATGGGGAAAGGAGAGAGGAGGAGGTGACCAACCATAGAAGGGGGAAATGAGAGAAAGGAGGGGAACGGGCCGGGTTTTCCCTTGACCCGTGTGGTGACCCGGTTTCCCTAATTGTTTTCCGACGGTTTTCCATCCAAATTTCAGGCTTTCTTCGACCTCTCATCACCCCTGAACATCACCGTAGTGTCCCAGCATCCAATTATAGCCTTAATCGATGAAGTTTCTTCACGGTTTTCATGAAGAACAACCCACGGGTCCGATGACCCTTCGTCGAGAATCCACTCATTTCTGAAACACTTACCCTCGATCACCACCACCAAAACACTTCCCTAGAACCCAGAAACAAAGCCCAAGCAGTGGTGGAGGCTTCAGAGCAAGTTTGGAGGTCGAATCGAATCACACCCAATTCTAGGGTTCCGTATGGTTTTAGCAAAATTGGAGCCTTTACAAGCCAAATTGGACTTGGCCATAGGTATAAAATTTGCTCTACTCTTTGAGATCTTCATTTTTGTAATTTTTGAGAATTTTTAAAAATAGTCGAATTTTTCGGCAAGTCAGGGCGACCGACCGCCACCCACGGCAACGCGTGGCCAGAGGACCGTCGATGTTATTCTTAGGCTAATTAGATGCCTTAAGTTCAGTTTTGATAATTGTATGACGTAGGTTGATTGTTGGAATCTAAATTCTCTACGTTACGTTAATAGGTCATTGTATGAATCGACGATTCGACCGTTGGATCGTCACCAAACTTTAATAAGTTATAGTACGTAATATTTGAGGACCATAGGAACTTACGGATTGGGAATCCGATATACGGATCTTCCCGAATTGAATTTGTAAGTTCATAAAATAAAATGTTGATCGCCACTTGGTTTTGGCAATTGACAAAGATCCGACCGTTGGATCATAATGAAACATTAGGATGTGGTTCTAGGAACATAATGTGAATCTTTGGAAGTAATTGATCGGAAATCCGTGATGCAGATCTTCCGAATTGAATTACGTAGGAATGTGTTTTATGTAAATTATGTATTTTACAGTGTTCTAAAACGCGGTCTGGGCGGCCGCCTAGGCGCTAGGCGTCGGGCCGCCGCCACGATTATTTCAAAAACGTTCAAGAAATCAGCATGGGTATTAGGTGGTGCCTAGGCGGCCGACTAGGCGGGTTAGGCGGCCTAGGTGGGCTAGGCGCCGGGCTAAGGGGCCTCCGCGGCGATTCTGTTAAAATTTTCCGTCTCACTACACTGATATGGTGACGAAAGAGAAATTGAGAGAGCTTGAGGGAAGAGTAAACGTGAGAGAGATATGTAGAAGAATGAGAATAACAGTGCATGTGTAAGAAAAAAAAACGAGAACTTTGACCTGGAAGCCCAGATTTCTTCGCCGGAGAGGATTTCTTCGATGTGCTTGAAGAAAAAAGGGAGATTTTACAGAGGGAAAATGGGAAGAAGAGAAGAAGAAGAAAAACGAGAACTTTGACCTGGAAGCCCAGATTTCTTCGCCGGAGAGGATTTCTTCGATGTGCTTGAAGAAAAAAGGGAGATTTTACAGAGGGAAAATGGGAAGAAGAAGAAGAAGAAGAAGAAGAAGAAGAAGAAGAAGAAGAAGAACAAGAGATGTGCTTGAAGAAAAAAGGGAGATTTTACAGAGGGAAAATGGGAAGAAGAAGAAGAAGAAGAAGAAGAAGAAGAGATGTGCTTGAAGAAAAAAAGGAGATTTTACAGAGGGAAAATGGGAAGAAGAAGAAGAAGAAGAAGAAGAAGAAGAAGAAGAAGAAGAAGAAGAAGAAGAAGAAGAAGAAGAAGAAGAAGAAGAAGAAGAAGAAGAAGGAGCGGAAAGAAGAAGAGGGAGCGGAAAGAAGAAGAAGAGGATGAGGAAAAGGAAAGAACGAAGAAGAAGAAGAAGAAGAAGAAGAAGAAGAAGAAGAAGAAGAAGAAGAAGAAGAAGGAGCGGAAAGAAGAAGAAGAAGAAGAGGGAGCGGAAAGAGTGCATGTGCAAGAAAAAAAAACGAGAACTTTGACCTGGAAGCCCAGATTTCTTCGCCGGAGAGGATTTCTTCGATGTGCTTGAAGAAAAAAGGGAGATTTTACAGAGGGAAAATGGGAAGAAGAGAAGAAGAAGAAAAACGAGAACTTTGACCTGGAAGCCCAGATTTCTTCGCCGGAGAGGATTTCTTCGATGTGCTTGAAGAAAAAATGGAGATTTTACAGAGGGAAAATGGGAAGAAGAAGAAGAAGAAGAAGAAGAAGAAGGAGCGGAAAGAAGAAGAAGAAGAAGAAGGAGCGGAAACAGTGCATGTGCAAGAAAAAAAAACGAGAACTTTGACCTGGAAGCCCAGATTTCTTCGCCGGAGAGGATTTCTTCGATGTGCTTGAAGAAAAAAGGGAGATTTTACAGAGGGAAAATGGGAAGAAGAGAAGAAGAAGAAAAACGAGAACTTTGACCTGGAAGCCCAGATTTCTTCGCCGGAGAGGATTTCTTCGATGTGCTTGAAGAAAAAATGGAGATTTTACAGAGGGAAAATGGGAAGAAGAAGAAGAAGAAGAAGAAGAAGAACAAGAGATGTGCTTGAAGAAAAAAGGGAGATTTTACAAAGGGAAAATGGGAAGAAGAAGAAGAAGAAGAAGAGATGTGCTTGAAGAAAAAAGGGAGATTTTACAGAGGGAAAATGGGAAGAAGAAGAAGAAGAAGAAGAAGAAGAAGAAGAAGAAGAAGAAGAAGAAGAAGAGGGAGCGGAAAGAAGAAGAAGAGGATGAGGAAAAGGAAAGAACGAAGAAGAAGAAGAAGAAGAAGAAGAAGAAGAAGAGGGAGCGGAAAGAAGAAGAAGAGGATGAGGAAAAGGAAAGAACGAGGAAGAAGAAGAAGAAGAAGAAGAAGAAGAGGAAGAAGAAGAAGAAGAAGAAGAAGAAGAAGAAGAAGAAGAAGAAGAAGAAGAAGAAGAAGAAGAAGAAGAAGAGGGAGCGGAAAGAAGAAGAAGAGGATGAGGAAAAGGAAAGAACGAAAAAAATAGAAGATTCCGGTTTTCAAGGTTTCCTTGGTTTGGGAGTCTCTGACTTTCTTGGTTGATGTGAGGCATGGGTCTCTTGGCTGATGTGAGGCATGGGAAGTAGGAGCTTTGGAAAGGACTTTACGAAATGGGAAAGGACATTTCAGAATTCTTTTTATTATGAAATGGACCCATTTTTGAAATTGGACTTTATGAAATGGACCCCTTTTAAAAAGAATTTTTTCATAATATGAAATGGGTCTTGGCTGATGTGAGGATTTATTCGATGTCCTTCCTTCCAACCCTAGTTCATAAAGTCTTTCCTTCCAACCCTAGTCCATTTTGAAATGTGAGACACGTGGTGCTTTACGAAATGGGAAAGAACTTGTCAGAATTATTTTTATTATGAACCACCTAACCTGATTTTTACTTTTAATCTTTAAAAATTAGATATAATCATTTAAAATATCTTAAGTTATATGGTATATATGCTTAATATGTTTTAAAATTCTGGACTTGTTAGATATTTTGTTGGCATTTTATCATTCTTTTATTATTTTATTTATGTATTTCATATAAGTATAATTTTTTATAAGTGTCAATGTGCACTTATTTACAAGATATACAAGAATTTTACCTAAATCCGCCTAGACCGCCTAGGCGCCCGCCTAGACTCCGCCTAACCGCCTAGGCGCTAGGCGCTAGCCCGCCGCCCGACTAGCGCCTAGCGTTTTTTAGAACCTTGGTATTTTATCGGTATGAACTCTGAGATGTGATTTGATAATTGGTCATAGGCGACGATGGTTCGTGTTGTCTCGATATGCATGCTAGGGAGTTGTAACGCGGACCTCAGGTAAGTGGGTCTTTTCCTTTCTATAGTATATATATATATGATTGATAATTCCACAAACGGTCAGAAATTGATTATTGCATATAATTACTGTTAATGCCTTGAAGTACTAATACGAACTACGAATGGCTTGATCCTTGTTTAGGGTACGTAGGCAGTCTAACGAGACGTTAGATGCAGCCATACCATAAATGAGACTAAATAATTGAGACAATAGCCTTGTTTGAGAAATTGTACAATGTGAGGGACACTGGTGGAAACTATGAGATTTAACTTTATGATTTTAGTGATGGGATGTTGATCATAAATCATTGTGTGAAGGATCAAGAAATTAGAGTAAAGAATCGTAAGTATTAATAGTTAGTTAAATTAGTGTTTAGTTGAGCTTGTGACCGATAATTATTTCTGAAAATAAATAGTTCGGGAGTAGAGCGTTGCATCTTTTATATAATTGAAAATGCTATAACATGGTTGAGTGTCAGATTGCATCATGGTTTATCTATATGTATATTACCTGCATATAATTATTAGGAACGCTATGAAGTGCAAAGGTGAACGCAGGATACCCAGGTAAGTTCAGGTGAGTTTATGGTATTAGTTGAAATGATGGAGTTCTGGTACGACTACATATATGTTTTAGGCAACTCCGACACTGTAGTCCAGGATGCCCATGAGTCGTATATGTTACAATAGATGCAGTTAGAGCTCATAAACCTGCACCCCCGGTGTTAGTGCTCCCGCCCGTGGCCAGGGCACAGGCCTTCACGTGATGTTCACCTCCCGTACCTTACGCTTACCTTGGATCCAAGGTAGGTGCACATTCCTGTCGTACAGACCATTATAGGTGGTTCCGACTCGTAGGTGACCAGCGATTATTAGCACAGTCTTCACGTGATCGTAGCACTTGAGCATATTTATTTACACCCAGTCCTGTCGTACAGACCACTTTAGGTGGTTCCGACTCGTGTGCAGATATACTTATGAGCTAGCATATTTGATGAGATATGGATAAGTCGTACATGTCACTATAGGTGACTTCGACTTATGAGTTAGCATATGTGATGAGATATGGATAAATCATACATGTCACTATAGGTGACTCCGACTTATGAGCTAGCATTGATTGATGAAATATGGTTGTAGTCGTACAGGTCACTATTGGTGACTCCGACTGGCATGCTAGTATGGGTTATTAAGCAGTTAATTGTTTATATTGCTAATGAGACGCTGTGATGTGGTATACTTTTGGATTTAATGTTAGTATGCTTTTGATTTCATGTTTATCCGTAGTATGATTTTCTGGAAGCTAAACGGGCGTTACAGTGAGGGATTATATCGTTTAGAAGGTTTCTATTAAAGTTTTATTTTCTGGCAACTCACTATTGTTTTTATCCCTCCATGTCTAGTAGTAGAGTTTTTCGTATCGATGAGGATTCGTGGCAAATCTTGGTATTGAAGATTTTCTTCGATGGTATGATTTTCAATCCACTCTACTGTACTTTACTTATGCTTTGACGTCACTTGTAAATGGGTTCATTTCAGCTCACGGTGCACTCTTGTATTTAGGCACTTTTAGGTTTAAATTTATTCACTTTTTCCACATCATCAACTTTATGGCTTCGTCACTTTCCAGGTGTCGGCCAACACAACTCGATTCGGAGTCCTAGTGGACATTCCGGGTCGAGGTGTGTCACTTGTCAATTGTTTTCTTGTTATTAAATATTAACTTTAGTTTCGTTGTACAATATTATTAAGAGAGATCTGCAATTAAACATCTATTTTCTCAAAGCAAATCAGCATTAAATTCTTATACAACAGTGATTCCAATTGGGATTACCGTATATTGTAATATAAGCCACACCATATGCTAATTTCTTTAACATAAAAAAATTATAAGAATGTGTACCATAACTTAATCTCTACAAAAAAAAAAAATATAAGAATATTTGAATAAAATATAACTAAACAAAAAATTTAGGTTAGATACTATTTGTGAAAAAAAAAATTAGAACTAAACAAAAAATATAAGAGTAAAA
This sequence comes from Malus fusca, assembly GCA_035220775.1. Taxonomy (NCBI): domain Eukaryota; kingdom Viridiplantae; phylum Streptophyta; class Magnoliopsida; order Rosales; family Rosaceae; genus Malus; species Malus fusca. The sequence continues at coordinate 14,303,258 of CM069066.1, read as the reverse complement.
TTTTTATTCTCTCTCTCTCTCTCTCTCTCTCTCTCTATGGGAGAATTGAACAAAAAATAAATAGGCCAAATTCCAATCAAGAAAAATACAAAGTTTGTATGGAAATACAAGCTTTACCTGTAGATTGGCAGTAGTAAAAGCAAACTGAATAAACAAAAGCCACGTTAGAGAACTGAATGCCCAAACTTTTACAAGCTGTCGAGTGAGTTTAGGAATCTGCTTTTGTGTTTGCCGTTGATTTTAGAAACGATCTGGAGTCACAAAGATAACATGTAGAATGCAAATATGAATCAGGAATAATCAACAACTATAAAATTGATTATATAGAAGAAGAAATACATACTTATTGTGAGGCTATCCTAGCTATCCACTTTGACCCACTCTTTCTGCAAACAAAAACCGGAGTTGGATGTTGGGATGTATATATAGCAGGTAAAAACTATAGTAGCAAAAATCTCAATTTTACTCTAAACGATAATTTGAAACTATGACTGTAATGAGCAAGATTACATAATTGCTGAAATTTTGGATTGAAGGAAACATAGTACTTATATAGGGAAAAGGGTCCACTATGAACACACCATATGCAGTGAATGAGAAATTCACTGAAAAAGTTGCGAAAGAAATATTAAATGGCATGAACACAACGCTTTTTGTTTTGATCACCAAATTCTGAAAAAAGAAAAAAAGAAAAGGTATATAAGAAACCACATCAAAGATTCAACAATCAGTAGGGAAGTGCAAAATATTGAATATTAATTCATTGCAGGAACAAAATATTTCATAAATTTCCATTATTTGACAAAATTTTGTTGAGCAACTTACATTGGAGACAGATACAACCCAAAGCAAAGATAGCCCGTGCAGTTAATTCAAACACTATTCACAAACAATTACCACAAAATTGATATTCATATAATCATATTACAATTAAAATTATCCCACTGTACACATATACTGCGATGCAAATAGGGCCAAAAGATTGCATAATTAGAAACAAAAGATAGCTAAATAAAGGAAAAGGAGATCAGAGGCTTACTATTCAGGATCCATGATTGTGAGTCGTTGAATATACGAAGAAATCGACTAGGGATTCTAGCTCTGATGGACTGTTGGGCTTGATCTTGATCATCCATCCATCTTCATATGAGCTCGAATTGGTCTGAATAAACCCAAAATAGATTAAGGGTTTCGCAACATACATGTCAAACTGTTTAAACAAAAGTACAGTACTTCAAAACGTGCATGCGAAGTAGAATGAATATTTGAAAAATATTAACTTAAAGAAGGGTAAGCATTGCTTTAGGAAAAATAAAAGTAATAAGTATAAGCAGAAAGGAAGATGAATTACCAAACCAGGTGATTCAGTAAGTTTTGAGTTAACCTCGACGACTTCGCTGGAGATTGGGGAATTTACATCTCTGGTTGCTTTGACACCTTCCAGAGCTCCATAGCTGCCTCCTTGAGAGACTGAGCGACCATTTTCTGGCAGCTCAACAAACACTACTTCTCCAAGATAGTCCTGAAACAAAGCTTCACCTGCATCACTCACTCCATGGTCTATACACTTACATGCAACTTTTGATTTGATTATTTTACATTTTAGTATGTTGATACACTATTATGCAAGCAAAAATAACTGTAGAATACAATTCAAAAAGACAAATAGTTCTTTAACCCAGTTGCAAGAGATGTCGAAATTAAAGAAATGGAGTTCTATGTATTAATATTAACCTGATAATGATCAGCGATACCAATTGTTGCCACTGAACCTTCATGCTTCGCCCACTCATGTGAAGATGCATACTTCAATCCATCCAAAACTGCAATATCGAAACATAACCCCCAATATTACAATTCTTTTCAACTTAATTACCTAAAAATAACAAACTTTAAAACACCCTAAATACATAGCACCCCTAAATTCACCATGGTCTTTGCAAAAGAAACGCAGCTCTGAGCGACGGTGATCTTTGGTTCCCGCGAGTTCTCCAACTGATCTGCTAGCATAAAAATTAGACCTGGCATTCGTGTCGTGTTTTCCGTGTTCGTGTCGTTTTCGTGTCATACCCGATATTTTAACGGGTCGTGTCGTGTAACACCCGTTAAAAGAAACGGGTAAAATGACCCGACCCAAAATCGACTCGATAATATTAACAGGTAATATGACCCGACCTGTTACCCGTTAAGGAAAATATATTTTAAACCAATAAATAATCAAATGAAAAACATAATACTAAATAAGTATATACATATCATATTGTCACATCCAAAACATAAAACACATTTTTCTTTTAAGTATATTTTCATTTACCTAAAGTCTTTAATAGTTTTTTAATTAATGTAGAAGTGTAAAAAAATATAGAAAAAAATATATAAACGCTCTTAATGACAAGCTTTACAACTTTCATGAAGAGCTTAACTTCGAAATTCGCCACTATAATCATATAAATCATAGATCAAAATTTAACCGTTGATTGTTGTTTACATTTACGCTTCATTGTTCTCATCAAATTTTGTTTTTTTTTCAGATTTTGTTTTTTGAAAACTTGATCTATTAGAGGATGCAGGAAGATGAACGGTTTGGATCGTTGATATTATATTCAGAGTTTTATGGTTAGTGAAAATATTGCTTGATGTTTATAAAGTTTCTACAAACTATATGACATCGACTCATATTTCAGTTAACCGTAAATATCGAAACGTGATATCAAAGATCTGAGCCATTCATCTTCTTACATCCACCATATGATCATGTTTTCAAAAAAGAAAATTTAAAAAATGAAATTAAGTAAGAAGAATAAAGCGTAAATGGCAATCAATGGTTAAATATAAATTTAAGGTTTATGAATTATAGTGTTGGATTTCGAAGTTGACCACTTCATGAAAGTTGTAAAGTTTGTCACTATGAGTGATTGTATATTTTTTTTTACATTTTTTACACTTCTACAATAATTATTATTAATTTTATTAAATTTTCCCTCAAATAAAAAACATTATTCATGAAGGTTTGGAGGATTTTAAAAATCTAAACGATAATGTAAGTGTAAATCACGAGTGTTTATATATGCCTATACAAATACTATATTAGTTTATTTTAATTTTGGACAACAACATGTTAAGTAAAATTTATCCTAGTAATGATAATAAGGAACTCTCATAATAAAAATAAATAATGACAAAAACTTTGTTTTTAAAACTTATATAGAATAATAATACAAAACTATATATTTAATATAGAATATTTTGTATATATTAATATGGCTATTGTATTTTATAAAAAATCTTTTAGTAATTAAACTTTAAAATTATCAAAATAAATTTTTTCTTAACGGTCGAAACAGATTACCCACGTGTTACCCGCGTGTATACCCGTTAAGAACCCATTATTAACGGGTTCTTAACGGGTCACCCGATAATGACCCGATAAGTTATCGTGTTGACCCGAAACCCGTTATTTTCGTGTCGTGTCAAAAACTGCCGGGTCTAATAAAAATAGACCCCATCAAACCCCCCATCCCAAATTTCACAATTTTTTTTATCAAAACTTGATGCAAAACGAAAATCTATCAAAACCCATAACCCAATTTCGCATTTCGAATATAATGGTATTTAGAGAGTCCGCAACTCAGAATTTCAGCCAAACATAAAAGAGAATACGAAGAAAGGAGTATTGTAAGATGTTGAGAAGAATTAGGGAAAAAGATGAGTTTTACCCGAGGACCACTCAAGCTGAGTTCTGAGAGAAAGTCGAGCTGGGTTTTGAGAGAGAAGTCGAGCTCGTTCTGAGTTTCTGTGGAAGAGAGCTCGTGGTTTGTGGAAGCAAATGGAAAGCCCTGCTTTTCCATCCTTTTCCCTTTCCAAGATTACCAAAGAACTAAAGCGGGGGTAAAAAATGAATCACACTATAGAATGAACAGTGGCCAAAGAAACAATGAAAGGGTAAAAACGAAAAACTACTGTAGAAGGAACACTGTTTTAGGCGTTTTTCTCTTTTAGTGTATATATAATTTAGGATTAAACTCTGTTTACTACCCTCATGGTTCGTGGTTTTCAACATTTAGTACATCAAGTTTTTTTCGTCCCAGAGTCATACCTAAAGTGTTAATTTTGGGACAGTCTCATACATCTGTTAGTCAAGCTGTTAGTTCTCCTGTTAAGTGATGACGTGGCGCCTATATGGACAATGACTGGGCGCCACGTGTCATTAAAAAAATATTAAAATAATTAATTAAATAAAAGTAAAAAAAAAAATTGAAAAAAAAAAAAACCGTCCTCCCCCCCCCGCCCCCAACCCAGAAGAAGAAGAAGGAGAAGGAGGAAGAAGAAAAAAAAAAAAAAAACTGAATCTGCAACCCAGAAGAAGAAGAAAGAAGACAGGTGGGTCGCGTTCGCGGTCGTGTGACGGGGGGGGGGGGGGGGGAAGGCAGGTGGGTCGCGGGGGGATGACGAACTGGGTTTGGGCTGCTGTTTTTTTTTTTTCTTTTTCTTCTTCCTCCTCCTCCTTTTTTTTCTTCTTCTTCCCAGATTCGGTTTTATTTTCTTCTTCTTCTTCTCTTCTTCTTCTTCTTCTTCTTCTTATTCTTCTTCTTCTTCTTCCCACATTCGGTTTTTTTTTCTTCTTCTTCTTCTTCTTCCCAGATTCGGTTTTTTTCTTTTTTTCTTTTCTGTTGGAAATATGCCCTGAAAGCCAATCTTTGGAAGAAACCTTTCAGGACAAATGAATGGATGTATAGATGATTCTTATACGTCAAATGGCAAAGACACGAATTAGGACTATCTCAATAAACGATATATGTCTTAAATAGTGTATCCATGGACAATGGATGGATTGAAGAAGTAATCTAATGATGTTAGACTACAGAGACCTTCTTCAGATAACCAAATGTCCAAAAGGTTCCTGGTCATTGGATTGTCGGAGGGAAACTGACAATACGTAGATCGGTACATACTGTGTCTGCTTCAAATGGAATGATGGAAAGTCTCATCCCATTCGTGTTGTGACACTAAGACAAGTATGTAGGTGCTCATTAGGGGAATGAGTTCACTGAACACAATCGAACGAGAGTACTTGCATGGAGGTCTACTCACATGTCAAGCAAGTAACTCTAATGGTTGGAATAATGTAAATAGTCCTTAGACCTGAGGCATCGTCGTTGTCTTGTGGTTAAGTACTTGATCTTTGATTATGTCAAACGTCACTCTTTCAGAATGTCAACGGCATAGTCGGGGTTAAGCCACTTAGTCATGAAGGCAAGTGTATGCGCAACAAGGAATCTCTAATCCTCGATAAGAGAGGAAGAATACTCTAAGATATGATTCGGGAATCTTCGGCCGAAGTATCGAGCGTATTAAAAGGAATGCGTTCCTATACGACTCAACAGAATCATATAAGAAGTAATAATCACATTAGGGGTTTGACATAATATATCCATACCCTATTAATATGATTGAGAGTATTGTATTAGAGAAGGATTGAATTACATTGTAATTCCAATGGAATAGGTTCTTCTTATAAAACTTCTACATTAGCTTGGGTAGCTATGACATATGGTTAGATGTCACTCATAGCTTGTGAGTTCTTCTAAATGATTAAATGAAGTCATCAAAGAAGAATGGTGAATTAAAATGAAGTTTTGATTCACTAAGTGATTGAAATTAAATTGAATTAATGCCAATCACCTCACTGCCTTGCTAATTAGAACCTAAAAGATTGTTCACCAAAACACTATTGTAGTGAGTAATTAATGGATGATGGAAATAATTAATTGGATTAATTAAGTGTTTTGATTAATTTAGAAAGTCTAAAGAAATCATAAAAGCGATAAAAGATCGTTTTGGGCTTAAAGAAACGTTCGGGTTTAATTGGGCCCATTGGGCCTAAACCCATTGGGCTTTTATTCAAGCATTGGATGACTTGAAATAAATGAAAGCCCAAAGCCCATATGAACACAAGTAGGCCGGCCATACTAAGGGTTTGGGTGAGATGTTTGGTCAATTTGTTGACTAGGTTTTTGATGATATATAAGGAACTTTATAGAGATTGATTCCATAAGAGTTTTTGTGAGTTTAGAAACACAAAATCAAAACAACCATCTCTCTCTCTCTCAACAATAGGGCTGGCCACCTAGAGGGTGAATGGGCTAACAACTTTTCATCCTTTTGGTCATTCCTTCATCCTTCTCATTATACTAGTGGGTGAGGATCTTTAGAGGTCTTCTACTTTGGAGACTTAAGGAGAACCTTGGAGCACTCATTCTATCAAAGTGGAGGAGGCAAGGAGGGAAGCTAGGCTCAAGGAATTCAAGGAACAAAGAGCTTGGAGGTGGTCCATCCTTGGTCTAAAATCAAGAACAAGAGGTATAGATCTATTCCTTGACTTTGTTCTTAAGTAAAAATTGTTTTGATGCATTATATTTAAACCTATGAACCTTGAAGGGGATTTGCATGACTATAACTTTGATAACTTGTTATAAATGCTTCCGTTGCGTATGTATATAAATCTAGAATTGTATATGCATGCTAGTCATCTAGAAATCCCAAATCTTGAAAAACTCATAATTTTCCCTTCATTTTCTTCTTCTTCTGGGTTGGGGGGGGGGGGGGGGGGGAAGAGGGATGGTTTTTATTTTTTATTTTTTTTCTCCTTCTTCTACTTCTTCCCAGTTTTTTTTCCTTCTTCTTCCTAGATTCGGTTTTCTTTTTCTTCTTCTTCTTCTTCTTCTTCTTCCCAGATTCGGTTTTTTTTTTCTTCTTCGATTTTTGTTTTCTTCTTCTTCTTCCACCTTCTTCTTCTTCTTCTCCTCATCCTCCTCCTTCTTCTTCTTCCTCATTCTTCTTCTTCTTCCCAGATTCGGTTTTGTTTTTTCTTCTTCTTCCCAGTTTTTTTTCTTTTCCTTCTTCTTCCCAGATTATGTTTTCTTCTTCTTCTTCCCAAATTCGGTGTTTTTTTTTCTTTTTCTTCTTCTTCTTCTGGGTTGGGGGGGGGCAGGGGGGAGAATGATGGTTTTTTTTTAAAACTTTTATTTAATTAATTATTTTAATATTTTTTTAATGACATGTGGCGCTCAGTCATTGTCTATATAGGCGCCACATCATCACTTAACGGGAGAACTAACAGTTTGACTAACGGATGTATGAGACTGTCCCAAAATTAACACTTTAGGTATGACTCTGGGACGAAAAAAACTTGAGGTGCTAAATGTTGAAAACCACGAAACATGAAGGTAGTAAACATAGTTTAACCCTATAATTTAATTGTGATTGTGTAATTTTAGATAGATTTAAGGGGGTGTATTCAATTGGGAATTTTGAGAGATTTTAATGGATTTATAAATCCATGAATTTTTATGGAATTTAACTAATTTGTAGAGATTTCATATAAAATTTTGATTCAATTCATTCGAAATCTCATGGAATATGTGAGATTTGTGGATGTTTAAAATACACTACAAAATCTCTCCAATTTCCTCTAATTCCTCAACTTTTTAAAATTCTTTAAATTCAAATTCTAATTGAATACACATAGAATGTTATAAACTTCTTTAAAAATCTAATTGAATACATCTGGATTTCTAAGGATTTTAATAAATTATCTTAAAATCCTGATTGAATACACATTGAATTTCAGATAATCACTTAAAATCTTGATTGAATACCCCTAGATTCATTAGAAGAAATAAAATCCCTCAAAATCCGAATTGAATACACCCTCTTAGTTTCTAGATTATTTATTATTTTAGTAATTATTTTATCATCTTCTCTTATTCTACTGTAAATAAAGCACTGCACAGACCGAAATACACACAAAATCCATAAGAATTTTACAATCTCTCAACTCTCTCTTTTTCACACCCCCTATCTTTTCCTCGATTAAGGCCTGGTTTGGTACTGAGGTGATTCTGAAAAAAATGGGTATCAAAAAAAGCTAGCAGTTTTTTTGTGTTTGATAAACATTCAGCTTCAGCTTTTTTTCACAGTTTTAGGTGAAAAAAGCCAAAAACACAAAGCTGCAAAACCCAGCTTTGAAAATAAACACATTAAGACTAAACACATGTGTGATTAAGTGTATATCCAGTGAGAAGGTCGCTAGTTTGCATATGGTGATTTAAAAAATAAAAATTTAAAATTGCATTAGCATGGCTATCTCACACACTACACTTCAAGGATGATTCAAAGATTACTGCTAATATTTGAATAAGGAAGATGAACTTGGATTATTAGCTTGTTTGGTGTTAGCTATGGTTCTTGATGATTTGTGTTCTCGAATGAAATTCTATGAGGGTCACATAGGGGGAAGCTAATAATTTTCATGTTATTACTTTTTCTGTTTTTTCAGTTTTGCTCGAGGACTAGCAAAAGCTAAGTGTGGGGGTATTTGATAAGCTCATATTTATACATATTTTACATCAAATTCTCTCGTCTTTTCTTAGTTAGTTTCTTATATTTTTGAGTTGTTTACTTTGTTTTTGTGTTTTATCGAATTTATCTAGCTAAGAAAATAAAAATAGTACAAGTGTGATTTTAAGTAATAAATTCGTCATTTCTACCTTGCTCACTTATTTTATTGTTGTAACTTAAGAAAACGTTTTGGCAGAAAATAAAAGAAAGGCAGCACATGCTGCTAGTGGGAAGAAATAATTAGGGGGAGTGGGCGACAGCCAGCTTAAAGGAACAAGAAGAAGTGGATGTTGCACTTGCTGAGAGCAAAAAGAAAAAGAAATAAAGACAGCAAGCTGCCCTTGGCAGCTGACAGAGAGAAAGCACTGAAAAAGAACGGACAGAAAAAGAAATAAAGGAGAAGGCGTGGGAGACAAGAGGAAAAACAGAAGAGCTGCCTTTGCAGCTGGAAGTCAGAAGCAAAGCTGCCAAAGGCAGCGGGAGAATAAAAAGAATAAAAAAAGACAGAAAGCACGGGAGGATTGGCAGCTGGAGAATTGAGAAGGCAGGAGGGGGAGGACATCTGAAATAATAAAAAGAGCGCTGCCTTAGGCAGCTAGGGAGAGACGGGAGGGGCCTCGGGGACAGAGAGGCAGTAAGGCAGCGTCAGAAGAAAGAAGCAGCCCTTGGCAGCACATGAAGGCGCGGAAGGAAGGCACGGAAAGAAAAAGAGTCAGACGCGGGGGGGGGGAAGTGGAGGAGGAGAGAAGACGCAGGAAACCAGGAACTAGCGTGGAAATACAGAAACGAAGGGCAGAGTGACGGAGAGACAGCAGCAGTAAGCTGCTTTAGGCAGCGAGAAAGAGAGAGCTCGCACAGATCTTCTCTCTTGGTTTAATCCTCCAAACTCATATTTTACTTTTACTTTAATTTATGAATAATGTGTAATTAATTTCTGTTTAGTTAGAGGGGAATTTGAAACCATGGATAAATGTTTATTATGATTTGATTTACTCCAATTATGAATTCTTGAACGTTGGATGTGGTTTACTTTTCTGTGTTGATTAAGAACTTGTTTATGTATGTGGGTTGAGGGTCGACACTTAATTTGCATGCTTAGACTTGATGCTAGAATATAAGGGAGTTTCACTTAATCGTTATGAACTTATATTCACAAGTAGTGAAGGTTGCTAGTCACAATCACGTTAAGTAAATTCTTGGCATAAGTTTCATGCAAATCATAGTAACGAGTGCCTCGTCAATGCTTATGTTTTTCATAGAACTTAATGATTCTTGCTTGTATCTCTATTATGCAATTCATGTAGGGAACTTGTAGGGAATGTTTTGGGTTGTCGTATGCAATCATCCAACCCAATAACTTGTGGAAAAACTGAGGGTTAATTAGTGCAATTCACGGTTAACTTGGAGCGTTGTCATTCATTCGTTTGTTGAAATCATAACTGGGAATCAAATTGTATGCATATATTCATGTGTGGATAAGGAACCCTCTAACTAGTGTCTCATCATTTTATTTCATCAAAATATATTTTCTTTGAAGTTTATTTTTAAGTTTCTGTTTTAAATTCAATTTCGTCAAAAATCAATCCCCCATTTATTTTAAAGTGTTAGATTTATTAGAAATCAATTTAGTTTGTGTTTTCTTGAGTCTTGAATTATTTTGAGTCTTTTGATTTGTTTTAGTTTATTTGTTAGTTTTATTTTGAGTGATTCTAGTTAAGTGTTTTGATTTTAGTTTAGTGTTTTAAATTTTGTTTTTACGTTTTTAATTTAATTTTACTTTGGTTAGCATCCCTAGTTAATCCCCGGTTAGAACGATCCCTACTTACATCATTACTACAATTGTCACAAATAGGGTTTAATTTGTGCGTTAGTTTATTTTCGCATCACTTAACTCAACCATGTATTAATCAATGGTATCCATTTCAGATGTGGAAGCAATTGAAAGTTCTAAAACACATACAAATGAAAATAAAACAAGTCAGAAAGTATTTACTTAAAAAATGAAAACCAAATACAAGTACAAATAGTTTATTACCTGATATGATATGCACTTGAAGTTCCATCTCATCAATGGATGATGATTCAACTTCTGAAGAGATAGGAGATGACTTTAACCAATTTTGTGTACAAATCAGTGCCTCTACCATCTTAGGAGTCAGAGAACTTCTATAATCATCAAGAATACGCCCTCCAGTGCTAAACGCATATTCAAATGCCACTGTGGAAACTGGTATTGCAAACACATCCCTTGCAATCTTAGCTAAAATTGGATACTTTTCCCAGTGAACCTTCCACCATTTCAAGCAATTAAATTGCTTATCCATTGGATTCTCAGGAGGTTCCAATAAGAACATATCCACCACACTTCTTAACTCACCATTATTTCTCTGTTTTCTTATCTTCAAAAACTGAGACAACCTTGCATCTTCAATAGAACTACCATCAACAATTTGCATTGGCGCACCACTACTAGATGAACCAATATTAGGAGCTTAGGGAGCTTGTTCATTAGACTTCAAATAAAAGTCATAAAGCTGCACTAACACATCTTTAACACCATTGGTCAACTCAATCACTTCATCTGCACTATATACAAAACTGAAGCAAAATGAAACATAATCCAATTTAAATCTTGGATCAAGCACCATTGAAATAATCAGCAGCTTATTAACATTTCCCACAGAACCCCAATATTTGTCATACTTGAGTTTCATACTAATAGCTGTTTTTTGCAACAAACGATCTCCACTGCTACTAAGAACTGTTAGTTCTTGTTGCATTGAACACATCTCATGAAATGCAGTATTGGAAGTCACAGTTAAAGATCCATTGAACTTGAGTCTCACATCATAAAATGTTTTCAGAAACCTAACAAAAACTTATGCATTATCCCAATCATCACTTGTAGGAGGAATCGACCTTTTTTTGAATCACCATCTACAAAGTAAGTAACAAAATGTCCATCTTCTTCTTTCAGCCTTTCAAATGCTTTTTGCAACTTAAGGGCAGCAACCAACATTAAATAGGTGGAATTCCACCTTATTGGTACATCTAAAACCACAAGACCCTTAGACTCTATTTTCACACGATCTACACACTCCTTAATTTTTTTTTTAGCCTTGAGGACGAGGACCTCACATACCTAACAACATATCGAATTCTCAATATAGACTCATGCAATTCTTTTAACCCCTCAATCAGAATCACAATATGAGAACTACATTGTAAATGCATATACACATCATCAAGAACAAGCACATCAGTTTTCCAATTTCTCAGTTTCCTTTTCACATAATTAACAGCCTGATCATTTGCTGAAGCATTATCAACAGTGACAATGAACGCATTTTATATTCCCCATTCAATCAAACATGATTAAATTAGTTTCCCAATTGTTTCCCTTTTGTGATTAGGTACAGGACAAAAATTCAATATGTGCTTATGCAAATTCCAATCACAATCAACAAAATGAGCAGTTAAAACCATATAACTAATGTTTTGTGCAGATGTCCAGCAATCAGTGGTAAGGCAAACTCTTTATGCATTTGTGGTCAACACATTTTTCAAAAGCATCATCTCATCCAAATACAGTTGAAACACATCTATCGCAATAGTTCTGCGTGAGAGTGGAGTAAATTTTGGGGAACTAATACCACAGAAAAGCTTAAACCCTTCCTTCTCAACAAAGCTAAAGGGTAGGTCGTCAAGAACTATCATCTTGGTTAACCCAACCCTACAAGCTTCCTTACTAAAGTCAACTGTTATAAGGCTCCCATTACCATCTTTCTCCCCAAAGGTAAAGATTTTTTGTTTTTTGTCCTCAACCCTATGAGGATACCTTTTACACTGATTAGACAAATGGTTCCACAAACTAGAGGTCTCACACTTCTTCATATCACAAGCATAACTCTTCTTACAGTAGTTGCAAGTAGCTCTAGGGTCATTGAGATCAAAAGATTCACCACCATCAACTTTGGTGAAGTGATCCTAAATCTATGCACCGAAATGTATTATAATGAATTTAATGTACCTAAATGAAGAAGACAAAGTACATCGAAATATATTGTATAACAAAAATTAGTTTATCTAAATGTTTACAACAAAATATATTACGATAAATGAAATGAAAATGAAAATTATAATGAAATAAAATTAATACATTAAAAATTAAGAAGAAAAGGAGAAATAATTAATAAATTAAAATATAATTAATAAATGAGGTTATTAATGTATCAAAGGACTAAAATTAGATTTTGATCTTATTCATGGTTTTAATTTAAAAGTCATCTTTACCAAGAATTAAAATGAAGATTTCTAATTATTTTATGTTTTTATTGCTGAACGACGGACGAATATAATCTCGTGTTGGAAATTTTGGAAGGTAAATCTCCATTATGTTATTCAACTTAAACGGGTAATAGTCAGGACACTTACATAACATGCATGCATACACATACGTTACACAGCAGGCACTGGCAGCTAGGCCTGGCAAACGGGTCGTGTCTGTCGCGTTCGTGTAACACCTGTTATCTTAACGGGTTGTGTCGTGTCACACCTGTTATCTTAACGGGTCCTTACCAGGTTAGGTAAAGTGACCCGACCCGTTATGACCCGTTAAGAAAAATATATTTTTTTCTTAAATTTGCACATACCACACATTGCCACATAAATATTACTTCAAAACATTAAATCACATTTGTCGTTTAAGTACTACATCTACACTCGAAAATAAGAGCCTAATAAACAAACATCCATACACTACTAGTCTATTATAAAATATTAAATGTGCAAGGATATGCAAAATGAAAGAGTTTTTGTTTACAAGGTTGTGAAGCCTTTCTCAAAAGTTTAAACCTTGCCAATGGAACTCAAAGCTTGCATGTTATTCCTTTTACAAAATCCTCAATTTTCATCGATCATCATGACATAAGATTTTGTGGTATCCACTAGTGTAAATATTTTAAATTGAAGATCGAAATCATTCATTGCATTCATATAGGGTCAAGGAGTGTAGCTGTAAAAAATCATCAAAATCGGAGTTAAAAGAACCGTTAAATTGTGATTTTTCGTTGATAACCGTTGAAAAGTTTTGTCCCGTTACTTCATCTTTGAATCTTTGTTTTTTTGTGATTTTTGGCTACGCGATCTTGAAGAATACACAAACAAGTTTGACGGTTGGATCGTTGAAATTAGTTTTGTAGAGCATCAAAATGATAGATTCACTAACACTTTGAGTTTATTTATACTTTCATTAAGTATAACATAAGATTTTGTGGTATCCACTAGTGTAAATATTTTAAATTGAAGATCGAATTCAATCATTGTATTCATATTGGGTCAAGGAGTGTAGCTGTAAAAAAATCATCAAAATCGGAGTTAAAAGAACCGTTAAATTGTGATTTTTCTTTGATAACCGTCCAAAAGTTTTGTCCCGTTACTTGATCTCTGAATCTTTGTTTTTAACGATTTTTGGCTATATGATCTTGAAGAATACACAAACAAGTTTGACGGTTGGATCGTTGAAATTAGTTTCGTAGAATGCGTCTCCCATCAAAATGATAGATTCACTAACACTTAGAGTTTATTTATACTTTCATTAAGTATAACATAAGATTTTGTGGTATCCACTAGTGTAAATATTTTAAATTGAAGATCGAATTCATTCATTGTATTCATATAGGGTCAAGGAGTGTAGCTGTGAAAAATCATCAAAATTGGAGTTACAAGAACTGTTAAATCGTGATTTTTCGTTGATAACCGTCGAAAAGTTTTGTCCCGTTACTTGATCTCTGAATGTTTATTTTTTGCAATTTTTGGCATATGCGATCTCGAAGTATATACAAACATGTTTGACAGTTGGATCGTTGAAACTAGTTTCGTAGAATGCGTATCCCATCAAAACAATAGATTCACTAACACTTAAGAGTTTATTCATACTTTCATTAAGTATAACATAAGATTTTGTGGTATCCACTAGTGTAAATATTTTAAATTGAAGATCGAGTTGATTCATTGTATTCATATAGGGTCAAGCAGTGTAGCTGTAAAAAATCATCAAAATCGGAGTTAAAATAACCATTAAATCGTGATTTTTCGTTGATAACTGTCGAAATTTTTTGTCATGTTACTTGATCTCTGAATGTTTGTTTTTTGTGATTTTTAGCGTATGCAATCTTGAAGCATATACAAACAAGTTTGACGGTTGGATCATTGAAATTAGTTTCGTAGAATGCGTATCGCATCAAAACGATAGATTCACTAACACTTACGAGTTTATTCATACTTTCATTAAGTATAACATAAGATTTTATGGTATCCACTAGTATAAATATTTTAAATTGAAGATCAAGTTCATTCCTTGTATTCATATAGGGTCATGATAGGAGAATATTTATGCGACTTAGTTAGCTTGTTTTCTTGAATTTTCATAGTTAGTTTGTGTGTTATTATAGTGATTTAAGCTATTTTCGTTTGTTTGTAGGTCTAATTGGCAAAGTTGGCAAGAAAATGCATTTTGAAGCATTTTAGAGCAATTTTGGGCTGGAATGGATTGCATGCATGTGAAGCACAAGGAATTGACGTTTTTGAAGATCAAATGAAGGGGGAATGTGCTAAAGAGATGGAGAAATTAATTCAAGACTTGGAAGATGAGTAATCAGCTGCAAGGGGACCTAAAACCCTTCTAGAAGGCCTATATCTTCTCTTATACATGTGCCGCACCTACCTTTCTAGAAGCCCTAGAAAGGTGGCGCCCCAAACTCTTCTAGAAGGTCAGAAATCAGCCACAACACACTCTTTCTAGAAGCCCCACAAAAGTGGGGCCCTAAACCCTTCTAGAAACCCTAAAAATCTGCCAGAAACCCTAGTTATTCCCCCCCTTGGATTGGGCCAAGCCTTGTGCGAAAACCCTAAGCCTTTTCCTCTAGAAATTCGGCCAAACCCTAGCCTATAAATATATGTTTTTAGCCATAATTTCAACCACCACCCCCCATATAATTCAGAAACACATTCAGCCGCAATTCACACCATTCTACATCTTTTGACGCACCATTGGAGAAGAAGAAGCCTTTGTCGTGGCTTCCATTGGAGAATGAGGACCTTGTGCGCAAGCCACCTGCAACCATTGGAGTTCTAAGAGTTCTTTCTTCCCTCGTTTCGTTTCCATGTTTATTTTCTGTTGCTTTTCAATTGTTATGAACATGTGGAACTAATTCCTTTTTAGTTAAAGGTGAATTCAAAGCCATGGACATATGTTTAATATGAATTGATTACTTTCAATTTTTGTTTCGTAAAACATGAATGTGATTTACTTATCTGTTTGATTGAGAACTTATTCTTGTGTGTTGATTAAGGATGCATACTTAGTTTGCATGCATGAATCTGATGCTAAATTATAAGGGACTTTCACCTAATCATTAGGAAACTTATAATTAAAAGTAGTGAAGGTTGCTAGTCACAATCGTGTTAAGTAGATTCTTGGCTGGAGTATCATGCAGTTCATAGTTACAATAGCCTTGTCAATGCTTATGATTTCCATGGAACTTAATGATCTTTGAATGTATCTCTATCATGTTGTTCATATAGGGAACTGGATGAGAATAATTTGGTTGCGATGCGTTGTCCATTCAATTAAATGAATTTAGGGAAATCTGAGAGTTAATTAGTGCATTCACGATTAATTTGGGACATTGTCATTCATGGTTTAAAGAAACAATACTGGAAATCGATTTATGTTGCATATGTTCATGTGTGGAGAAGGACCCTCTAAGTAGTTTTTCACCCTTGAATTCACCTTAATTTCGTTTTAATTTACTTTGTTTGCTGCAGTTTACTTAGTTTTGTTAAATTTGTCCAAAACCCCCTTAGTTCTTATTTGGTGTCTTAGTTTAGTTAATTTCGTTCAAATCTGTCCCCATTTAGTATTTTGAGTCAAGTTAGTTTAAAATTCGTCCGAATCACTCTTTAGAGTCTGTTTTGAGTCCTTTTAACTTAGTTTTGTTGTTTTGAGTCAATTTAGTCAATTTTGAGTCATAAGAGTCTAGTTTGCTGTTTTGAGTCTAGTTAAGTGTTTTAAAGTTTAAATTGAGTAGATTAGCATCCCTTCTAATCCCCTGCCTAGAACGATCCCTACTTACATATACTACAATCATAGGGTTTTAATTTGAGTGTTGGAATATTTCACATTAGGTCAAGGAGTGTAGCTGAAAAAATCATCAAAATCGGAGTTAAAATAATTGTTAAATAGTGATTTTTCGTTGATAACTGTCAAAAAGTTTAGTCCCGTTACTTGATCTCTGACTGTTTTATCATTTTTCTTTTTTACAATTTTTCGCGTATACGATCTCGAAGTATATACAAACATGTTTGACGGTTGGATCGTTGAAACTAGTTTCGTAGAATGCGTATCCCATCGAAACAATAGATTTACCAACACTTAAGAGTTTATTCATACTTTCATTAAGTATAACATAAGATTTTGTGGTATCCACTAGTGTAAATATTTTAAATTGAAGATCAAGTTCTTGTATTCGTATAGGGTCAAGGAGTGTAGCTGTAAAAAATCATCAAAATCGGAGTTAAAATAACCGTTAAATCGTAATTTTTCTTTGATAACCGTAAAAAAGTTGTCTCATTACTTGATCTCTGAATGATTGTTTTTTGCGATTTTTGGCGTATGCAATCTTGAAGCATATACAAACAAGTTTGACGATTTGATCGTTGAAATTAGTTTCATAGAATGCGTAACCCATCAAACGATAGATTCACTAACACTTAAGAGTTTATTCATACTTTCATTAAGTATAACATAAGATGTATCCACTAGTGTCAATATTTTAAATTGAAAATCGAATTCATTCATTGTATTCATATAAGGTCAAGGAGTGTAACTGTAAAAAATCATCAAAATCAGAGTTAAAATAACCGTTAAATTGTGATTTTTTGTTGATAACCGTCGAAAAGTTTTGTCCTGTTACTTGATCTCTGAATGTTTGTTTTTTACAATTTTTGGCGTATGCGATCTTGAAGCATATACAAACAAGTTTGATGGTTGGATCTGTGAAATCTCGTTCCTGGATTTCACTGTTATAATCTACGTATTTGTATTATTGAGATTTTATATCATTTTCCGAGAATTTATATTAATTTAGTTGAATTTAGATTTAATTAAACTATTTACGAACTTTGAAGTTTGGAAATTATTTATTTAAAACTCGTAGGCATTTCGAGGTCACAATTTATATTTTTGGATAGAGCTCGATCTCATGAACGCGTAGGCGCAAACCGTTCGTGAAACGGAGCTATAACGAAGAAATTAGAGACGTTTTGGTATTATTTTTTTTTAAAAAGAGGGACTGGATGCTGCAAGGTGGTAGCGGGAGAGAGAAAAAGATGAGGTTGAGGGAGAGAAAAGGAGTGGAGGAGTGACCAATGGGAGGAAGGAGAAAGGATGGGAAAGGAGAGACCCGAAATGGGTCATTTTTCAATCGCAAACCACCATTTTTGACCCGGCCATATCTTTTTCATCCGACTTCCGTTTTGGGTGATCTTAGTGTCCATGGAAATATCTTGACGATTCCTACCTTCTTGTTCTGTTAGATTTCCATTTTTCTTTTCCATTTTCCAAGGTTGAAGCCACAAAATGCTTAGGGTTTTCTGGCGAGTTTTCTCATTTTACGGTAATTCTGACAATGATTACCATCTATCACCACCACCAATAGACTCCCATCAACCCCCGGAGCAAGGCCCAAGCATTGGATGAGGCGTCGGAGTTCGTTTTGGCGATGAATCGAGGAACACCTATTTCTAAGGTTTTCGGCGGGTTTGGATGAAATTGGGACACTTCCCGGCCGAATTGGACTTGGCCACAGGTATGAAAATTTCTCTCCTCACTGAGATCTAATTGTCTGTAAATTTTGGTAATTTTTTTAAATAGTTGAATTTTCCGGCGAGTCGGGGCGGCCGACCGTCACCCACGGCGGCACGGGGCCAGTGGGCCGATGATGTCTTCCTAAGTTCAATTAGATGCCCTGATTCCATAATTGATATCCGTATGACGTAATTTGATTGTTTGAAGTTAGTTTCATTACGATACATTACTTGATCAAAATATGAATTGTCAATCTGACCGTTGGATCGTCACCAAAACCTAAGGCGTTATAGAACATAATATTTGAGGATAATTGGAATGAACGGATCGGAAATCCGACGTATGGATCTTCCCGAATTAGATTTCTAAGTTAGTAAAAGTAATTGTTAACAGCCACCTAATTCTAGCAATTGGCGGAGATCCGACCGTCGGATCACAATGAAATTTTAATATGTTGTTCTTTGAGCATAATGTGGACCTTAGGAAGTTACGGATCTAGATTTTGAAGTGCGGATCTATAGGATTAAATTGCTAGGTTGTGGACCCCACCATTGACGTTTGGTCAACAGGTCTTGAACCATTTGAATTACTAAAATTAGTATTACTAGAGACTCAGTGAAGCTTTGCGGATTTTTCTCGGTGAGCGACTTTAATATATGTGATATAGTGATTACCTGATTCCTTATATTAATATCCTTTATGGATATGACATGGTTTTATAAATGTGTTTTCTGTTAAAATGTGATTCTTTTATAATTCGCCATCTATCTATTTTTATTAAATATGATTTGATTCATGGATTGGTAATATTTGTGAAAAAGTGGTTCGAATTGCATATTGAAATGTTTTGTAAATTGAGGGCTAGTAGGGGACTATGACCCTGCTTGGTTAATCTGCATTGGGGCGGTCACTAGTGGTCATGTTTGGTTAATCCACATTGGGGGACCATACTATATATGGATCGCACTTGGTTAATCCGCGTTGGGAGATCCTTATGGCCATTTATACTTAGGGGTAATCATGCTTGGTTAATCCGCGTTAGGTGATCACTGCCTAACAGTTCTGTAGGTGTGACTCTGCTTGGTTAATCCGCGTTGGGGGGTCACTACCTACCTGATTATCTTGACCCTGCTTGGTTAATCCGCATTTGGGGGTCACTAGTGGTCCTACTTGGTTAATCCGCATTGGGGGACCATACTATATATGGATCGCGCTTGGTTAATCCGCGTTGGGTGATCCTTATGGCCATGTATGCTTAGGAGTGATCATGCTTGGTTAATCCGCATTAGGTGATCACTTCCTAACAGTTGTAGGGGTGACTCTGCTTGGTTAATCTGCATTGGAGGGGTCACTGTCTACTTGGTTACTTTCTCAGGGGTGGCTCTGCTTGGTTAATCTGCTTTGAGGGGCCACTTCCTGTTTTGTTACTTATGTAGGCTTCGACCGAACTACGTCCCTCTAGCCCTAGTTTTTAATGTATATATGAACGATGGTTTTTGGGAATCTTGTGGTTTGAATTAGAAAAGCTGTTGGATGTCTGGGTGACTCATTTGGAGTTTTCAGCGACATGATTATGATTTCATAAAGCATGATTCTATATTTGATGTTTATAGATTGTGATCGATGGCTTGTTTTTACTGGATATCACATACTTGTATTATTGTCACTCACCCAAGCTTCGCAGCTTATCCGAGTGTCTGATTTGCCCAGTGTGCCATCTCCTTGGTGTAGGCATGATTGTACATATAACAGGACTGGAGTGATTATGAGAAGTAGCTTGGTATTTTAGTTACGTTGAGTGGTCCAGAACTCAAGATTGTTGGATTCCGTTGAATGGTCCGAAATCCTTACTCTTGCTCATTTCCATAAGGTTAGTCTAGAACCCTAGATTCAAGTGAATGGGAATTATCCCTAATAGACGTTGTGAATATAAATTAGAGTTACCATGTTATTGCTCATAATCCAAGTAGGAAGTTATATAGAGTTCTTTGGTTAAATTCGTGAAATGATATGTTACTGCATTCATTGATTAACATAATTAAATGCTAAGATCATGTATCTTTGATTCATGAATTAATTGATTGACGAGATTGTGGAATGACCTTGGTTATGGTTGTTATTATTCTGATTATTTTAGTTGATCAATGTGGCTTGAGAATAATATGTGCTTCATTGGTTATTTGATATGTTATATGCTGTGGATGGAAGTATCGTGCTGGAAACATGGAATTTATATGATGGATGGAATGAGAATCTTGAACAGCATGTTGGTTTGTTTTGTAGCCCTTAAATAATTGATTACAGAATGCTATGTATTCATGTTAGAGCGCACTGGAATAAATGTCTAAATTAGTGAGCAACGAACTACGAGTGGCTTGATCCCTAATGAGGGTACGTAGGCAATCTAACGAGGAAGTTAGATGCAGCCATAAAGTATACGAAAAATTACTATGCGATTCGATTCTCAAGTTGTGATTTGCCATATCCCGGAGGTGAGGTATGTTGAGATACAGGTATTTGGTGGCGTCACGTGTCGATCCTGGACTTATGTCGGGATCGAGGCGTGATAACTTTTTATGGTATCAGAGCAAATGATCCTACCTTGCAATGTGAGATATTATTGAGTTTGTGGATGTGAATTATGAATTACATTGATACTGCATTAATTCATAAGTTCTATGAATAAAGTGGAATTTACGTGGAATGCAGATATTGTGATTCATCATGAATTGAAATTGAATTGAATGGGAGAAGGAAAATTTTAAAATATCATATTTCATGTTATAGCTTCAAAGATGAGCGTTTGATTAAAGTCTCGAATTGATATTGAATTGGGTTGATATTATGTTATGCATTATGAAAATTTTGAACGTTAAGATGATTGTGCAATTGTGATAAATAGATGGAAAAGTTGTATTATACATAGGCCTGGCAAACGGGTCATGTCTGTCGTGTTCGTATCGTTTTCGTGTAACACCTGTTATCTTAACGAGTCGGGTCGGGTCGGGTCGTGTCACACCTATTATCTTAACAGGTCAGGTCACTTTACCCAACAGGTAAAGTGACCTGACCCGTTATGACCCGTTAAGAAAAATATTTTTTTTTCTTAAATTTGCACATACCACACATTGCTACATAAATATTATTTCAAAACATTAAAATACATTTGTCGTTTAAGTACTACATCTACACTCGAAAATAAGTGCCTAAAAAAATACATCCAAACACTATTAGTCTATTACAAAATATTAAATGTGCAAGGATATGCAAAATGAAAGAGTTTTTGTTTTCAATGTTGTGAAGCCTTTCTAAAAAGTTTAAACCTTGCCAATGGAACTCAAAGTTTGCATGTTATTCTTTTTACAAAATCCTCAATTTTCATCGATCATCATGGAGAAAGGGGTGTGATATCCACACACCCCTTTTTACTTCTCTCACATCCTTTTAATTTTCGGCCGTCGGATCGGATGAATTAAAGAAGATCAAAGGACATAAATTAACAAGGGGTGTGTGGATAGCACACCCCTGGAGAAATTGTATTGGAACTTTGGCTTGATCTATTGCCTTCAAGAGTGATGTTGATGATGTTTTCAGTAAGGTTTTCCACGTCAGAACTCTCTTCCGCATAAACTAAGTATAGAAAAACCAAACATTAAAAACCATTCAAATTATGAGAAGTTTACCAAAATAATTATGAAGAGAAATAAAACAATAGTATTATACCATATAAAAATATATTACCTCCTTTTCTAAATAAACAGTGTTTGTGTTAGTTTTTTATTTTTATTTTTTTTGGAAGCTCATCAGAAAAACCAAGCTAGGAAGCGAGTCAGCCATGGCGATGGAGGTGAGTTCATAGTATGACGTCGACAATGATTCCCATGTCGTTTTTTGATACGAAGAAGAAATGGGTTGGTGTTAAATTGCTAATTTTAATTAAGTTAAATGGATTAATGGAAGCTGCTACAGCATATCCCCTAACATACAATAAATCTGAGGACATTCATGCTTGAAAGAGGGTGAGGAGGAAGGTTGCATAGTTCACAAAGTGAGACCGAGAGGCTACAACTGCTACACACAATCACAATCAGGCACTACAAAATACAAAACACAGATCGAACCTTGAACGGAGATGCAGAGCTAAAGTTCATAGAGAGGGCCGCTACACGGAAGAGGATGAGGAGGAAGGTTGCGACTTGCAAATGCGAGGGAGATGCAGAGTTGAGTGGCAGAGATTCGAGAAGTCTGTCTGAGAAGAGAAAAGGATCCAAAGTCCAACCTAATGCCCAATGGATAGCTAAGATTAAATCTCAGCCAATCCAATGGTCACCCATTTTTTAAATTTAATTTAATATATAAATTCACTAACACTTTTCATATAACATAAGATTTTGTGGTATCCACTAGTGTAAATATTTTAAATTGAAGATCGAGTTCATTCATTGTATTCATATAGGGTCAAGGAGTGTAACTGTAAAAAATCATCAAAATCGGAGTTCAAATAACCGTTAAATCATGATTTTTCATTTATAACCGTCAAAAAGTTTTAACCCATTACTTGATCCCTGAATGTTTGTTTTGTGTGATTTTTGGCGTATGCGATCTCGAAGCATATACAAACAAGTTTGACGGTTTGGATCGTTGAAATTAGTTACGTAGGATGCGTATCCCGTCAAAACAATAGATTCACTAACACTTAGGGTGCGTTTGTTGCGCCGGACTGTCTCGGACTGGACTAGCTGCCGGGACTAAGCTGGACTGGCTTAGACTGGACTAAGCTGGACTAATTTAGTGAAGCGTTTGGTGTAATGTCGGACTAAGAAGCAGGATAAGAAAAACAGTACTGTTCACCAGATTTGTGTTTGCTTAGACTAGGACTACAAATTTTTGCCATTGTGTAATAGAGTAATGCTACAAATCTCATGATATGGGTTAATTGGAGCATATTTTTGCCATGTATATTATGAATCTTAAAAAAAATTGACAATTGTTTTGTTTCTATTACCTGCTAATAGAATTGGGTTTAATTCGCAAATGTAGCTTGGTTTAAACTCTATCACCCAACAGAAGAAAAATAATAGTGCCCAATACATGCAACTTCAACAAATACAAGTACATAAGAAGATCTCCATAATTTAGAAAATCCTAGTTAACATTAGTTAACATTAGCCAAAATAGATCTCCATAATTTACAAAATGGCTAGTTAACATAAGCCAAAATACTAGTGCAAAGCTAAGTTATAAGCCATAACATAAGATTGTATGATTAATAAAATACATCCATGTTAACATTAATAAAATACATCCATGTTAACATTAGCCAAAATCCTCATCCGCTTGCGTTGTCGCTTAAAAGCCTTTGGACGAACACTTTCTTGAGTTTCGGTTTGATTGCCCTGCACACACACACACACACACACACTGCATACATACACACACACACACACTGCATACATACATACACACACACACACACACACACACACTGCATACATACACACACACACACACGGCATACATACATACACACACACACACACACACACGGCATACATACATACACACACACACACACACACACGGCATACATACATACACACACACACACACACTGCATACATACACACACACACACACTGCATACATACATACACACACACACACACACACTGCATACATACACACACACACACACGGCATACATACATACACACACACACACACACACACACACACTGCATACATACACACACACACACACACACACACATTGCATACATACACACACACACACACGGCATACATACATACACACACACACACACACACACTGCATACACACTCACACACTGCATACACACTCACAAACATACTCACACGGACATACACACTCTCACACACGGACATACACTCACACACACCCTGCATACATACATACACATACACACACACACTGCATACATACACACACACACACACACTGCATACATACACACACACACACTGCATACATACACACACACACACACACACACATGGCATACATACACACACACACACTGGTCAGATGCACACACTGCACTCACACGGACATACACACTCTCACACAATGACATACACTCACACACACCCTGCATACATACATACACTGCATACATAATCAAATTGTACAACTTAAGTTGGTTCAAACTTACACACAATACACACACACACTACACAAACACACACACACACACACAATACACACACACACACACACACACATACACGGCCACAATACACAAACACACACACACACACACACAATACACACACACACTACACAAACACACACACACACAATACACACACACACTACACAAACACACACACACACACAACACACACACACACACACACACACACACACGGACACAATACACAAACACACACACCCACACACACGATACACACACACTACACAAACACACACACACATATTACACTTACACACACACATATTACATACACACACACACACACACACACACACACATATTACACTTACACACACAAAGATTACACACACACACACAGAGATTACACAGAGAGAGAGAGAGATTACATACATACACACACACACACACACAAAGATTACACACACACACACACACAGATTACACAGAGAGAGAGAGAGATTACATACACACAGATTACACACACACACACACACAGAGTATACACACACATATTACACTTACACACACACAGATTACACACACACACACACACAGATGCACACACACAGATTACACACCCAAATTTTTACTTGGATGCTCTACCAGGCCAAATCAGTCTTTCAATCTCAGCCGTTTAAGAAAATGCATTGGTTCCCAGATTGGACCACATCATCTACCAATCTTCTTCCCCACAAAAACAAAAATAACTCAAATAAAGAAAAAAACCCATTTAACAGAAAACCAGCGGCGGCGCCTGGGGTGCTTACGACGGCCGCCAGCAAAGTAGTGAATGTTGCAGCAAATTAAAGAAAAAAAAACATTTTACCAAAAACCAGTGCAATCGGCTACCATGCATGCCTTTTCGAGTCCAAAACATTCAACAATCAGCTTAATTGACTTCATAAACTACCAAAAAATTCGAATTGACCCATAAAAAAAATCCAAAAATAAAAAATCCCCAAAATAGACGAGGATCACAGCCCAAAAACCCGAATTTCTCAAAAACCCAGAAACAAAAAAGCTGGAAGAAGGCGGCATTACCTCAACTTGGGCACCAACGAGAAGCTTTCGTCGATGAGGGTGAGGAGGACGACGACGAGGAAGCAGGGCAAGATCGACGACGAGTGACGAGCAGGACGAGGGACGTTGGGGATCCTCGCAGAGATGAGGACGAGCAAGACGTTGGGGATCCTCGCGGTGTTCTCTCCGTGCTTACGAGTCCGCCCAAAATTGGGGTTCTTCGTTAAGAACTCGTAAGGAGGCGTGTAATCCGAGCGAGTCCCACCTAAGCCCATTAAAGCTAATCCGGTTGCACACCAAACACAGGACTATAGTCTAGTCCAGTCCAAGCCTTGCTAATCCTGTCAAACAAACGTGCCCTTAGAGTTTATTTATACTTTTATTAAGTATAACATAAGCTTTTGTGGTATCCACTAGTGTAAATATTTTAAATTGAAGATCGAATTCATTCATTGTATTCATATAGGGTCAAGGAGTGTAGCTTTAAAAAATCATCAAAATCAAAGTTAAAATAACCGTTAAATCGTGATTTTTCGTTTATAACCATTGAAAAGTTTTGTCCCGTTACTTGATCTCTGAAAGTTTTTTTTTGCGATTTTTGGCTTATGCTATTTCGAAGCATTTACAAACAAGTTTGACGGTTTGGATCGTTCAAATTAGTTTTGTAGGATGCGTATCCCGTCAAAACGATAGATTCACTAACACTTAGAGTTTATTTATACTTTCATTAAGTATAACATAACATTTTGTGGTATCCACTAGTGTAAATATTTTAAATTCAAGATCGAATTCATTCATTGTATTCATATAGGGTCTAGAAGTGTAGCTGTAAAAAATCATCAAAATCGGAGTTAAAATAACCGTTAAATTGTGATTTTTCGTTTATAACCATCGAAAAATTTTGTCCCATTACTTGATCTCTGAATGTTTTTTTTTTTGCGATTTTTGGCGTATGCGATCTCGAAGCATGTACAAACAAGTTTGACAGTTTGGATTGTTGAAATTAGTTTTGTAGGATGTGTATCCCGTCAAAACGATAGATTCACTAACACTTAGAGTTTATTTATACTTTCATTAAGTATAACATAAGATTTTGCGGTATCCACTAGTGTAAATATTTTAAATTGAAGACCAAATTCATTCATTGTATTCATACAAGGTCAAGGAGTGTAGCTGTAAAAAATCATCAAAATCGGAGTTAAAATAACCGTTAAATCGTGATTTTTCATTTATAACCGTCGAAAAGTTTTGTCCCGTTACTTGATCTCTGAATGTTTGTTTTTTTGCGATTTTTTGTGTATGTGATCTCGAAGCATATACAAACAAGTTTGACGGTTTGGATCGTTGAAATTTGTTTCGTAGGATGCGTATCTCATCAAAACGATAGATTCACTAACATTTAGAGTTTATTTATACTTTCATTAAGTATAACATAAGATTTTGTGGTATGCACTAGTGTAAATATCTTGAATTGAAGATCGAATTCATTCATTGTATTCATATAGGGTCAAGGAGTGTAGCTGTAAAAAATCATCAAAATCGGAGTTAAAATAACCGTAAAATCATGATATTCATTTATAATCATAGAAAAGTTTTGTTTCGTTTCTTGATCTCTGAATGTTTGTTTTTTGCGATTTTTTGCTGATGCGATCTCGAAGCATGTACAAACAAGTTTGACGGTTGGATTGTTGAAATTAGTTTCGCATAATTCGTATCCCATCTAGTTCAATGTTATATAACTATATAACTATATATATATTTATTAAGTTGATTTAAATCTATTTATTTTGTACGTATAATTGACCGGTACACGAAGTAGTACATCACGTGTCATTATAAAAATAGTGGGATATGTGTGATAAAAAGTTAATAACTTAAAAAATAAAATTTCTCACCACTTCTATTAAAACATATGGTGTACTATTTGTGTTCCCGTTACAATGAAAATTTTCTCAAGAAAAAAAGGAGAGAGAGAGGTAAATGACGTACACGTGTCAGAAACACAGCTGTCAGATCTTATCCTAGCAAGTGCACACTTGAGAGACCACGGTGGAAAAACCCGCCCTACTAGTAGCAAGCAAAATACCACTACACCCATCTTTCCCTCTCTTTTTTGTTTCCTTTTCTTATAATTTTCTTTTTTCCCTCCCTTTTTCTTCAAAGGGCGGATGCATATTAATTATTATAGTTTTTAGGGGTATAAAATTTAATTTAAAATTTAATATATATATATATATATATATATATGTGACAGCCCGTCCCTGATTTTAAGAGTTTTAAAGTTTTAATAAAGGATTTTACAAAAATGCCCT
Organism: Malus fusca; assembly: GCA_035220775.1. NCBI lineage: Eukaryota > Viridiplantae > Streptophyta > Magnoliopsida > Rosales > Rosaceae > Malus > Malus fusca. The sequence goes on along the minus strand of CM069066.1, from coordinate 14,275,440 downwards.
TTGAGGCACGCGCATTATTCGAGGTTAATCATTGGGTCGTGCCATCTAAGATTTGTTCTCTTGTCATATCCTCGTAGTACTCGTCGCTACGGAAGCGTGGGCGCAGACGGTTCGTGATTTGGAGTTACGGTTAAAGTTTTACGAAACTCTAACCTGAAAAGTACTTTTACTTTGGTTAATATATACATATATATATATATATATATATATATATATATATATTTATGTGTTATTATTGTTATTAGTTGTTATTAGAAATGGGAAAAGAATGAGGAAGGCATCGGGAGGAAAGGAAAAACAGAGAAAAAGAAAGATTGGGCAAAACTGCCCAATCGGAGAAGAAGAAGGAGTTGGCGAATTAGGAGAGGAGAGAGGAAGGGCTGGCCAACCAGAGAAGAGAGCAGGAGGGAAAGGAGGAAGAAGAAGAACTAGCTAACCGGACCTACGACCCGGTTCCATATTACGACCCGGTTCTTGACCCGGTCGTATCTCCTTCGTCCGAGGTCCTTTGGAGGTGATTCCGGTGTCTATGGAACGTTCTCGACGAGCCCAACATCCCTGTGGTGGTAGATTATCAAATTTCTTGTCAAATTTATTCGAATTGAAGCCGTACACCCACGGTGGTTCTGGCGGGTTTTTTCTTTCTCCGGTGAATTTAGAAATGATTCCTTCCAATTACCACCACCATTATACTCCCTTAGAACCCAGGAACAAAGCCCATGCAGTGGTGGAGGCGTCGGAGCAAGTTTGAAGGCCGAATCGAATCACACCCAAAACTAGGGTTCCGACGGGTTTTGATGAAATTGGAGCCTTTCCAGGCAAAATTGGCCTTGGCCTCAGGTATAAAGTTTGCTCTACTCTTTGAGATATTCAATTCTGTATTTTTTGAGAATTTTTGGAAATAGTTGGATTTTCCGGCGAGCTGGGGCGGCCAACCGCCACCCGCGGCGGCGCGTGGCCAATGGCCTGCCAATGTCATTCTTAGCATGTGTTTAATGTTCTAGGTTCAGTTTTGATAATTGATTGACGTAAGTTGAGTAATTGAACCTAAGTTCGTTACGATTCGTGGTTAGGTGAAAATGTGAATTGACGATCCGACTGTTGGATCGTCACCAAACTTTGATACGTTGTAATACGTAATATTTGAGGATTATTGGAACTTACGGATCGGGAATCCGATATACGGATCTTTCGGAATTGGAGTTGTAAGTTCATAAAAATAGAATGTTAACCGTCACTTGGTTTTGGAAATTGACGAAGATCCGACCATTGGATGGTAATGAAATTTTAGGATGTTGTCCTAGAGGTATATTGTGGACCTCTGGAAGTTATGGATTTGAAATATGAGTTGCAGATCTTCCGGATCGAACTGCGTAGTGACGTGTTTTATATAAGTTATATTCTATCGATATGATTTCTGAGGTTGGATTTGATTATTGTTCTAGGCGCCGATCGTCATGACGCCTTAATGTGTTGTGCTAGGGAGTTGCAGTGCGAACTCCAGGTGAGGGGGCAGTATTTCTGTTTATACCTATATGCTATTGAAATTCCCAGAAATTGAGTTCAAATGAAAGTGTTTTTCTAAAATGCCATGCATGCATATATGAGTTATATGAAATGATAATTGATGCAGATATATATGTGTGAATTGGTGCTGTGGACGCACAGGTGAGTATCAGGTGAGTTTTATGTTATTCATGTAAATCATTGATGATGTATATTATGTGGATAACTCATAACCTGCAATCATGGTGTTAGTGCTTATATTATTCACCCGCACCGCACGTTCACCTTGGATCCAAGTAGGTGCATGTCGTACAGACCATGAGAGGGTTCTGACATGTCGTACAGACCATGAGAGGGTTCCGACATGCTAGTTGTACAGATCACTAGAGGTGGTTTCGACTAGTAGGTGACTTTAGATTATGTGCACAGATGATTGATGAGAGAAGCACTATAGCGTATTATTACACCATTCTTGTCGTACAGATTACTTCAGGTAGTTCCGCCTTATGTGCAGAGTAGCGCCGTACAGGTCACCGTGGTGACTCCGGTTGGATTGGATATTGAGCTATAGAATTAACCGTACATGACCAACTGCAGGGTCTTCGGTTGATTCCTTATTTCACCTGTTATATTGATGCATCCATATTAGTTTTTGACATTATAGCATGGCATACTTTCTGGTTTTGATAAAGATTGATGATTTGAGATATTTGAAGGTATATGCTATTATGTTATTTTCTGGGAAAGTATACAGCTTTTACAGCGAGGGGTTAGAAATGTTTTCGAAAAACTTTGTTTTACTGACCCACTCAATTTTGTTTTGCGCCCCTCCAGGTTCTAAATAGCAGAGCTTTGGTGGCCACGAGGAATCCAACGGTGTTCTAACAGAATTCACAAAAGTAGGACTCACCCTCGGGTGTTTCATCTTAGTAATTGTATTTTCAAAGCTTCCGAACTGTGTAAATGGTTACGTCACTCTCACGTGACGGCCATCATTCCCTCATTCGGGACGGGGTGTGTCAGTTGGTATCAGAGCCTAAGTTGCAATTCTGGACATCTTGAGAATTTCCTAGTGTCTTCTGTCAGAACTATACCGCCTCGTAGCGAGCCATGTAGTTCGGATGAGCCTAATTTCCCTGATATAGTAGTTTAGGGGGAAACTATTGCCATTGTGATTCAGTCTATTATCTAAAGGAATCTTTTGAGACTGGTTATAAGTTAAATTTGAATCACTTTAGGGAAATGAAGAACCTAAGGGAGCAGATCGATGGCTTAATCATTTGGGAAAAGACGTTTCGGATTATGCAAAGTCAAGGGAATCTTCCTCCCGACAGGTGGGTCGAGATGACTACCTAGTTTCTGAGTGTTGAATCTGCATTCTAATGGAGATAGGAATGTTATCTGATGTTATCGGAAGAACAGCTGTTTAGAAGTCGTTTAATGAATTGTTTAAGGAAAAGTTCATTCCTCCGGCATATTATTATAGAGAGTTTACAGGCTTGCCTTGTTTCCATTCGGATGTTGTTGCTAATCCGGTCGAGGTGTTATGTCGTTTTTGGCTGGATAATAAGAAGAAGTGGCGTTCTTTGGCGACCACTATTCATTGTACTTTTTACCAAGAGTTTACGAGATGTTGTTGAGCATTGAGGACTTTGAGAACATGATCAGCGAGAGTAAAGAGGAATAAGAAATGAATGAGAATCAGAAGAAAGACGATAAAGTTAAAGATCCATCATATCAAAGACCTCGGAAGACTCAGAGCTTCAAAAGAAGTGAAACTAGAGCTAATTTTCCCAGCTGAGGTTTTAGTGCCACTGGTCAGAGGCGAAGTGATAGATTTACTAGTGATCCCAGATTTCAGAGACAAGGTGACTCTGGTAGAGGAAATGTATCTTTGTACCGTAGGTACAATATTAGGCACTTTGGAGAGTGTGGGAAGTTGTGAATGTGTTCATGTGGTTAGATGAGACATAGAGGTATGAATTGTCCCTAGGATCAGTTGTTACCCAGCAGTCTTCCTTGACATATTACTTGGAAAATTGATGAGTAAGTCGTACATGTCACTATAGGTGACTCCGACTTATGTGCTATCATGGATGGTGGAGCTGTAGACTCATCTGTACAGGTCATTCTAGCTGACTCCGGCTGATATAATTCTTATTATTGACGATGTTGCCAAAGGAAGTAGTGAATGAGCACGACCGAGGCGTATATATGTATTTTCTCTGTGAGGAGTAAAATGATAATATTGCACCCTTAAGAATTGTTGCTTACTTATCGAGACGACAGTGAGTTATCGTTATTGCGGGCTGCAGACCGTAATAGCCATAACTTATTTGTTGGATTCGTTAAGCAAGTAAACAGGTAGGTCATTCTATGTCGGTTATGATTATTCAGGGTGTCCAGTGATGATGGAAGAAGTAGTTATGCCAGCGAATCTTATCCCGTTAGACATTGTGGATTTCGATGTGATTTTAAGCACAGATTGGTTACATTATAATCGTGCCAATATGGATTGCTACGGGAAATCAGTTACTTTCCATTGTCTTGGATTATCAGAGGTTACTTTTGTGATTGAGCAAAGTGGAGTGAGGCATGCCATTATTTCTGTTGTGAGAGCAAATAGATTGTTATCAAAAGGTTGCCAAGGATACCTAGCTCATGTGGTGTTGCAGGATCGTACTCCTAGTATTGTGGATGACGTACGAGTGGTAGACATTTTCCTAATGTGTTTCCGGAATGATTTACATGGATTGCCACCAGACAGAGATGTGGTGTTCACTATTGAATTGTCTCAAAGTACAGATTTTATGTTATAGATTGGTTCCTGCAGAGTTAAAGGAATTGAAAATTCAGTCACATGAATTGGTTGATAAAGGTTTCAGTCAACCTAGTACGTTACTTTGGAAAACCCCAGCTTTGTTTATAAGGAAGAAAAACGGGACCTTAAGAATATGTATGGATATTAGGTAATTGAATCGGGTAACGAGTAAGAACTGTTATCCATTGCCGCGCATTGATGATTGTTTGATCAGCTTAGAGGTGCCTATGTGTTTTCAAGGAAAGAGTTGAGGTCTGGTATACTCTTAAGTGAAAGTAAAGCATACTAGTCATTTTGAGTTGGTGTTAAAATGCTTGAGGGAACATCGGTTGCATGCTAAGTTTAGCAAATGTCAATTTTGAACGAATCAAGTGGCATTTTTGGGACATGTGATATCTGCACAAGTTATTCAAGTAGATGCTCAATGAGTGATAACTGGGGAGAATTGGAAAAAACCTCGAACCGTCACTGAGGTACTGAGTTTTCTTGGTTTAGCAGGCTACTATAGACGTTTGTAAAGGATTTTTCAGGCATTGCTTTGCCATTGACAGGATCGACTAGAAAAGAGGTTAGGTTTGAGTGGATGAAAATTGTGAACAAAGTTTCAGCAACTGAAGCATTATCTCACTCATACACCTGTTTTAGCACTCCCAGATGATAAAGGTAATTATGAGGTCTACAGTGATGCATCCTTGAATGGGTTAGGATGTGTGTTGATGCAACATGATAGAGTGATTGCTACACTTCACGACAATTGAAACCTCATGAGATGAATTACCCTACTCATGATTTAGAATTAGCAACTATCATATTTGCTTTGAAGATTTGGAGACATTGTCTTTATGGGAAGAAAAGTGCAAGATTTTTACGAATCAAAAGAGTATCCAATATCTGTTTATTCAGAGGTATCTTAATCTTAGGCAACGAAGGTGGATTGAGTTGCTTAGTGATTATGATTGCACGACCAGGGTGATCGTGCAAATGTTGTGGCCAATGCTTTTAGTAGGAAGACCCCAGCGAGAATTAATGCTTGGTACGATTGCCATGTTCATCTTCTTGTGGATTTGAGATCTACTGGAGTAAAGTTGGGAATGGAAGATCGAAAAGAAAACGTACTTGCTAATTTTCAAGTTAGGCCTATTTGGTAGGTCGTACTCGAGACTCAAGCGTTTGACGAAGAAATTCAAGAATTTATTTAAAGCAAGGAATAACGGGAAAAAGGAAGACCTCAGAGTTAGAGAATCAGATGGTAAGCTTATGCAAGAGAACAAGGTGTTTATACCTAATGTTATGGAATTAAAGGAAGCAATTTTGGAATTTGCGTACTGTTCAGCCTATACAATGCATCCTGGAGGTACTAAGATGTATTATACCATTCGATCATTTTACTATTGGTCAGGTATGAAAAGAGAAATGTTTGTATATATAAATAGATGTGACATCTGTCAGCAGGTTAAAACGGAAAGAAAGAAGTCTTTTGGATTGATGTAGTTACTTCCCGTTCCACAGCGGAAATGAGAAAATATTAATATAGATTATGTGTGCAAGTTTCCTCATTCACGAGATGGTTATGATGAAATTGAGGTGATAATTGATTGGCTTACTAAATCAGCACAGTATTCTTCAATGAAAGAGCAGTAACCTTTCCAGAAGTGCAACATTTATTTATCTGTCTTATGGAAAAGAGATTTGGGCTTACAGATATGTTGAACTTCTTGGGTATGTTGGTCCTTTCAGTTTGTTCCCTAGAGCAACTCCATAAGGCCGTGGAAAGCTGTGTCTTGTGTTTCGAAATTGTTAGAATTGTGGACGGATGGTATTCAAGGCCCTGAGTTAGTGGAGGAGACTACTCGGAATATTCAAGTAATTAAGTCTAACCTGGAAGTGAATCAGGATCGGCTGAAGAGCTTAGCAGACAAACATGCCACTGACCGGACGTGTAATGCAGGAGATTGGATGTTTTTGAAATTATCACCTTGGAAAGGTGCGGTTCGGGTCGAAATGGAAGACAAGTTAAATCCTAAGTACATCAGGTCGTCTTTGACTATTAAAGGAATCGGTGAAATGCTTTCAAGTTTGAGTACCTTCGGGATTGGATAAGGTGTGTATTGTAGTTCATGTTTTGATGCTTCGTTACAAGTAGCAGATTCGTCATGTATGATTCTGGTTCAGCCCTTAGAGATTAATCCGGATTTGACCTATAATGAGGAACCCATGATTATTTTGGAATAGAAAGAGGAAGTCCTGAGAAATAAAACAGTGTACTTGGTAAAAGTTTTATGGAGGAATCATTCAGCAGAAGAAACTACTTGGGAGACAAAAGATCGAATGAGAGGGATGTGTTCCAGGTTGTTTTATGGATATCGATGGATTGTATAGATTGTGTAAATTTCGAGGACGAAATTTTTTTAAGGTGGGTAGATTGTGACAGCCCGTCCCTGATTTTAAGAGTTTTAAAGTTTTAATAAAGGATTTTACAAAAATGCCCTTTGAGGCACGCGCATTATTCGAGGTTAATCGTTGGGTCGTGCCATCTAAGATTTGTTCTCTTGTCATATCCTCGTAGTACTCGTCGCTACGGAAGCGTGGGCGCAGACGGTTCGTGATTTGGAGTTACGATTAAAGTTTTACGGAACTCTAACCTGAAAAGTACTTTTACTTTGGTTAATATATACATATATATATTTATGTGTTATTATTGTTATTAGTTGTTATTAGAAATGGGAAAAGAATGAGGAAGGCATCGGGAGGAAAGGAAAAACAGAGAAAAAGAAAGATTGGGCAAAATTGCCCAATCGGAGAAGAAGAAGGAGTTGGCGAATTAGGAGAGGATAGAGGAAGGGCTGGCCACCAGAGAAGAGAGCAGGAGGGAAAGGAGGAAGAAGAAGAACTAGCTAACCGTACCTACGACCCGGTTCCATATTACGATCCGGTTCTTGACCCGATCGTATCTCCTTCGTCCGAGGTCCGTTGGAGGTGATTCTGGTGTCTATGGAACGTTCTCGACGAGCCCAACATCCCTGTGGTGGTAGATTATCAAATTTCTTGTCAAATTTATTCGAATTGAAGCCGTACACCCACGGTGGTTCCGGTGGGTTTTTTCTTTCTCCGGTGAATTTAGAAATGATTCCTTCCAATTACCACCACCATTATACTCCCTTAAAACCCAGGAACAAAGCCCATGTAGTGGTGGAGGCGTCGGAACAAGTTTGAAGGCCGAATCGAATCCCACCCAAAACTAGGGTTCCGACGGGTTTTGATGAAATTGGAGCCTTTCCAGGCCAAATTGGCCTTGGCCTCAGGTATAAAGTTTGCTCTACTCTTTGAGATATTCAATTCTGTATTTTTTGAGAATTTTTGGAAATAGTTGAATTTTCCGGCGAGCTGGGGCGGCCAACCGCCACCCGCGGCGGCCCGTGCGGCGGCACGTGGCAAATGGCCCGCCAATGTCATTCTTAGCATGTGTTTAATGTTCTAGGTTAGTTTTGATAATTGATTGACGTAAGTTGAGTAATTGAACCTAAGTTCGTTACGATTCGTGGTTAGGTGAAAATGTGAATTAACGATCCGACCGTTGGATCGTGACCAAACTTTGATACGTTGTAATACGTAATATTTGAGGATTATAGGAACTTACGGATCGGGAATCCGATTTACGGATCTTTCGGAATTGGAGTTGTAAGTTCATAAAATAGAATGTCAACCGTCACTTGGTTTTGGAAATTGACGAAGATCCGATTGTTGGATGGTAATAAAATTTTAGGATGTTGTCCTAGAGGTATATTGTGGACCTCTGGAAGTTATGGATTTGAAATCTGAGTTGCAGATCTTCCGGATCGAACTGCGTAGTGAAGTGTTTTATATAAGTTATATTCTATCGATATGATTTCTGAGGTTGGATTTGATTATTGTTCTAGGCATCGATCGTCATGACGCCTTGATGTGTTGTGCTAGGGAGTTGTAGTGCAAACTCCAGGTGAGTGGGCAGTATTTCTGTTTATACCTATATGCTATTGAAATTCCCAGAAATTGAGTTCAAATGAAAGTGTTTTTCTAAAATGCCATGCATGCATATATGAGTTATATGAATTGATAATTGATGCATATATATATGTGAATTGGTGTTGTGGACGCACAGGTGAGTTTTATGTTATTTATGTGAATCATTGATGATGTATATTATGTGGATAGCTCATAACCTGCAATCATGGTGTTAGTGCTTATATTATTCACCCGCACCGCACGCTCACCTTGGATCCAAGTAGGTGGATGTCGTACAGACCATGAGAGGGTTCCGACATACTAGTCGTACAGATCACTAGAGGTGGTTCCGACTAGTAGGTGACTTTAGATTATGTGCACAAATGATTGATGAGAGAAGCACTAGAGCGTATTATTACACCATTCTTGTCGTACAGATTACTTCAGGTAGTTCCGACTTATGTGCAGAGTAGCGCCGTACAGGTCACCGTGGTGACTCCAGTTGGATTGGATATTGAGCTATAGAATTAACCGTACAGGACCAACTGCAGGGTCTCCGGTTGATTCCTTATTTCACCTGTTATATTGATGCATCCATATTCAGTTTTTGACATTATAGCATGGCATACTTTCTGGTTTTGATAAAGATTGATGATTTGAGATATTTGAAGGTATATGCTATTATGTTATTTTTTGGGAAAGTATACAGGTTTTACAGCGAGGGGTTAGAAATGTTTTAAATGAAATGTTTTCGAAAAACTTTGTTTTACTGACCCACTCAATTTTGTTTTGCGCCCCTCCAGGTTCTAGATAGCAGAGCTTTGGTGGCCACGAGGAATCCAACGGTGTTCTGACAGAATTCACAAAAGTAGGACTCACCCTCGGGTGTTTCATCTTAGTAATTGTATTTTTAAAGCTTCCGAAATGTGTAAATGGTTACGTCACTCTCACGTGACGGCCAGCATGCCCTCCTTCGGGACGGGGTGTGTCATATATATATATATATATATATATATATATATATATATATATATAATTATTATAGTTAATATTTTGGGGGTATAATTATTATAGTATATATAATTATTATAGTTTTTAGGGGTATAAAATTGTTAAATTAATATATATATATAATTATTATAGTATTTTTTTAGGGTTATAAAATTATAAAATTAATATTCTGCATATCGTGTATTGTGTTACCCACGTGTATGCCCGAACCAACCCGTTATCTTAACAGGTGCTTATCGGGTTACCCAATAACGACCCGATTCGTTATCGTGTTGACTCGAACACCTGTTAATTTCGTGTCGTGTCGTATCGGGTTATCGGATTGTGTCAGGAATTGCCAGGTCTATACCTGTGCAATTGAGAAATGTTGGATTGGGCGAACAAGGCCTGTGGAATGTGAGAAATGGATGAGTGGGCACAAATACTCAATGTTTCCGGGGATAAGCTCCATGTGTGGGCTGCAATTATGAATTATTGAAGTGATAAATATGTGTCGTGTGTATTGGCCAGGTATAGTACAATCTTTTCCAGTCTACAAGTCATTTATTGGGATAAAAGAAAAAGGTGATGAAATCATTGTTTTGCCAATGATGATTATGGCTAGAAATTTTAAAATCTTATGGCCATGATAATTATGGTTGGAAATTTTAATATTTATGAAAGTCATGATGATTTTACGAACGGGAATGAAATCACAACACGAGGCTATGATTGGTTTAATATATAGTGGTGAGTAATTGTGATTTGAAATTTCAATGATGTTGGCCGGAATTTCTGAAATTTGATTTGCCAATTCTAATGGTTTGCTTGAAATTCTGATATTTATTTGGCCAATGAGGGTTATGGCTGGAATTTATGACAATTGTTTTGCTAATGATGAATATGGAAAAAAAAAATTCTGATGTTGGTATCGCCAATGAGTGTGGCTAGAAATTTTGAGGAAGAATCGTGGTAACAACTATGTATAGTCTGTGGATGCAAATTTCCGTCTCCTTCTTCTTGGACAAAATTGCACCTACAAAACAATTAATACCTTAGGGTCAAGGCCAAGAGCCTCATGCGCCCACGATGAATTGGGGGGGCTTTGGCCGAAGAACCTCCGATGCCAAAGTTAGAATTTAGAGAGAAAAATGTTTAGAGAGTTTTTGGAGTTTTGTAAAAGTGTGGAATTAGGTATTTAGAGAAAATGGGGTAGTATATATAGGCCATGGCCGGTCCCCTTTGGAGAAAAGGTGGCCGGCCCTTTGGGATGTTTTTTGAATGTATTTTGTGGTTAATGGGCAATGTAATTGGCAATTAATGGATTAATTAGGTAATAAATCCATTAATTAGCCAATTAACATATTTTTAGAGGGAATGTTTTGAAAGTTATGGAATGATTAAAATAAATAGCTAATTGATTAGCTAAAAAGGGAAAAAGAGGTAAAAAAATATATGGAATGAAATAGGTTTTGGGAATTACCTTGTAGAAGGGATTTGATGAGATAGGTTTTGAATTGTTTTTGAATTGTATGCCATCCAAAACGATAGATTCACTAAAACTTAGAGTTTATTTATACTTTCATTAAGTATAACATAAGATTTTGTGGTATCCACTAGTGTAAATATTTTAAATTGAAGATCGAATTTATTCATTGTATTCATATAGGGTCAAGGAATGTAGCTATAAAAAATAATCAAAATCAGAGTTAAATTAACCGTTAAATCGTGATTTTTTGTTCATAACCATCGAAAAGTTTTGTCCCGTTACTTGATCTCTGAATGTTTGTTTTTTGCAATTTTTGGCATATGCGATCTTGAAGTATATACAAACATGTTTAACGATTGGATCGTTGAAACTAGTTTCTTAGAATGCGTATCCCATCAAAACAATAGATTCACTAACACTTAAAGAGTTTATTCATACTTTCATTAAGTATAACATAAGATATTGTGGTATCCACTAGTGTAAATATTTTAAATTGAAGATCGATTTTATTCATTGTATTCATATAGGATCGAGGAGTGTAGCTGTAAAATATCATCAAAATCGGAGTTAAAATAACCGTTAAATTATCATTTTTCGTTGATAACCGTCGAAAAGTTTTGTCTCGTTACTTGATCTCTGAATGTTTGTTTTTTCCGATTTTTAGCGTATGCGATCTCGAAGCATATACAAACAAGTTTGACGGTTGGATCGTTGAAATTAGTTTCGTAGAATGCGTATCCCATCAAAACAATAGATTCACTAACACTTCAAGAGTTTATTCATACTTTCATTAAGTATAACATAAGATTTTGTGGTATCCACTAGTGTAAATATTTTAAATTGAAGATCAAGTTCATTTATTGTATTCATATAGGGTCAAGGAGTGTAGCTGTAAAAAAATCATCAAAATCGGAGTTACAATAACCGTCAAATCGTGATTTTTCGTTGATAATCGTCGAAAAGTTTTATCCCGTTACTTGATCTCTGAATGTTTGTTTTTTGTGATTTTTTGCTGATGTGATCTCGAAGCATATACAAACAAGTTTGATGGTTGGATCGTTGAAATTAGTTTCGTAGAATTTGTATCCCATCAAGTTCAATGGTAAATATATATTTATTAAGTAGATTTAAATTTATTTATTTTGTACATATAACACTTAAGAAATTGAATGGTATGTATATTTAAGCCGATCAAATTGACACACCCCGATCCAGAGGACCAAGGCGTGCTGGCCGTCACGTGAGCGTGACGTAACCAACAGTGCGACACGGAAGCATGATAATACAAAATACGAAGGAATTTAAAACATTCTCTAGATGAACAACCTACTAGAGTAATAGGAAAGTTAAGATAATACACAAATCCAGAGCGTAGGTTTTAGTGCAGTCAAGTACAACTAAAATAAAGGTACTTCACCCTCGAGTGAGTCCTACATGGCAAGGGTCTGTCAGGATGCCGGAAAAGACCTCGAGAGCCACCAACCGTTAACTAGAACCTGGAGGGGCGCAAAACAAAATGAGTGGGTCAGCAAAATCAAGATTTTTCTAAAAACATTTCATTAAAAATCATTTCTATCCCCTCACCGTAAAACCTGTATACTTTCCCAGAAAATAGTATAATAACATATATATGTATATATCATCAAAACTCAAAACGTACTCTTTCAACGTTTTTAAAAAGAAATGCCATGCCAAATCATATGCCAAGTAATATGCATGCATCAATACAAATCAGGTGAAATTAAGTCAACCGGAGACCCTAAAGTGGTCCTGTACGGTTGATTCCAAAGCTCAATATCGTCATCAACCGGAGTCACCTCGGTGACCTGTACGGTCTAACTCTGCACGTCACTCGGAACTACATAAGGTAGTCTGTACGAGGACAGGTGTATAATTACGCTCTAGTGCTTCTCACATCAATCAACTGTGCACATAATCTAAGTCACCCACCAATCGGAACCCCTCTAATGGTATGTACGACTGGCATGTCGGAACCCTCATATGGTCTGTACGACATCCACCTACTTGGATCCAAGACGAGCGTGCGGTGTGGTGAATACTAATATAAGCACTAACACCTAGGGTGCAGGTTATGAGTTTAACCATTTCAACGTCAAATAATTCGATGCATAATGACTCACCTGACTTACCTGCGCCTCCACAGCACCATGCAGTATGTAGGCATTATATTTCAATTCATGCATATTTTTATATAACAATTATCAACTCAAACTTTCAATGTTTTCATGCATGGCAATTTATATTCAAAACCTTCATAAAACGTATATTTTCTGGGAAACAATTGTATATAGGTAAATACAAAATCAAAACTGCCCACTAACTGGTATGTCGATGGGTCGTAGCCCCCGCGACGTCCCTGGATACGCTCGTCCTCGGGATACTCGTCACCTATATGAGAAATAACTAAAATAACATTATTTTTAAGTACATCGTCAACATTTCGAAATAACTTCTCATACGATGCTCAATTTGGGCATATGAATATACCACATCGACCTACTCGACGTCACGAGCGTCGAGAAATTTTTAGAAAAATTTTTGGAGCTCGCACGCGCCCTCACGCGCCAGCAAGGCCACGGGGACACGCGCCCCCCACGCGCGCCACGTCACCTTCTTCCTCGCGGGGCTCGCCGGACTGGTTTTTCCGGCGACCCGATTCCGGCCAAATTTCAAACCTCCATATCTCCTTCGTTTTTCACCCATTTTCTTCAAATTTTATATCAAATTGAAGCCCTAAGAGAGTACTATCACGTTGGACTAGTTTTAGGGTCTAAAAATTAAGAAATCTCACCGTGAAAAATCCAAGATTTCGGCCAACTTTGAAACCCTTGATCCCGACGTCCAAAACTGTCCAACGAACGTCCCCGAGCTTCCTTAGGACCTCCTAAAGCTCACTACAAGCTTGGAATTCCCTGAAACGCGACATTTAACGTTTGCATGAACAGTACCCAAAAATGGTGATTTCGGATTCTACGTGAAATCGAAGGTTTCACGGCTTAAAACTAGTACCAATCGACTCACAAGGACTTAGGGATGAAGATACATACCTTATTTGCTTCGATCCGTCGAGATTTGCAAGGATTTGGGTGTGGGCCGTACAAGATGGGTGTCTAGAGAGAGATACCGTCGAGAGGGAGGAGAGAGAGAGAGGGAGAGTGACGGGTTAGGGAGAGAGAATGAGAGTGTTTTGTCCAATTCAATCCTCACCCTCCATTTACTATCCCTAATTCACAATAACCCAATTCACATAACTATCCTTTAAATAAATTTTAACATACTAATATACACATATATCCAAATTAATTTATATGAGAACCAAATTAATGTCACATATATATACGCACCTTAATCACGTCAAGGGCATTCCCGTCATTTCATACATTCAATGTGAAAGTCTCGGGACGGGCTGTGACACAAATGGTCACCAATTTTTAATATTTAATTTAATATACATATATATATATATATATAATTATTATAGTTTTTAGGGTATAAAATTGTTAAATTAATATATATAATTATTATAGTATTTTTTTAGGGTTATAAAATTATAAAATTAATATTATCATGTGTCGTGTTACCCACTTGTATACCTGAACCAACCCGTTATCTTAACAGGTGCTTATCGGGTTACCCGATAACGACCCGATTCGTTATCTTGTCGACCCGAACACCTGTTAATTTCATGTCGTGTCGTGTCGGGTTATCGAGTCGTGTCAGGAATTGTCAAGCCTAGTTTTGAAAGATGTCAAAATGGGTAATAAAATAATAGTTTAATAAAAAAAATAGTGTAATAAAATAATATTTAATTTGACATACCGGGTGGAGACCAAAATTTTGAAAGATGTCAAAATGCCACATAGGCAGTCAAATTCAAAATTTATGTTTAAAATTTGACATCTCCTTTGGAGATGCTCTAAAACACTGTTTATTCGACAGTGTCATGCCGTTTTTACCCCTTCTTTATTTCTGTGGTTACTATTTATTGTACAGTGTGATTCTGTTTTTAACCTTCTTTGTTTCTTTGGTCTTTTGGCTCTTCTCGAGTCTTCTTCTTCGTTTTTGTCTATCTGAGAAGGGAAGAATCTAGATATGCACGCATGGCGTTCTAGCGAGATTTCTCCTTCACCACTTCCTTCATGCACTGTTTCCTTCCTCTTCAACTCTGAATCGATACCGAATACTGTTCAACCAAATTTTCTCACCATTTCATTTCGTACTTCTCCACCTCTTCATTCGTGCTACACCATGAATCGAAACAAAAAACTGCTCATCTAAATCTAACACACCCCGATCCGGAAAGGTCGAAGCATGCTGGCCATCACCGTGGGGTGACGTAACCATAAGGGTAAGTGATGCAAAAAGTGAATAAAATTAAAACTAATTATACTAAATAACGAAAGGGAAAGAGTGCGCAATCGTGGGATGAACCCACTACAATTATTCAGAGCGTCCTGTAAGCCTTATATATATATATTCCCACCTCCAATTAGCAAGAGGCCTTTTGGGAGCTCACTGACTTCGAGTTCCATCGGAACTCCGAAGTTAAGCGAGTTCGCGCGAGAGCATTCCAAGGATGGGTGACCCATTGGGAAGTTCTCGTGTGAGTTCCCAGAAACAAAACCGTTATGGCGTGGTCGGGGCCCAAAGTGGACAATATCGTCCTACGGCGGAGTCGAGCCGGGGATGTGGTGGGGGCCCGGGCCGGGATGTGTCAATTTGGTATCAGAGCCAATCCCTGGCCAAAAGTGTGCCGACGAGGACGTCGGGCCCATAAGGGGGGTGGATTGTAACATCCCATATCGTCCAGGGGAGTGGATCCTGTAAGCCTTATATGTATATTCTCACCTCCAATTAGCACGAGGCCTTTTGGGAGCTCACTGGTTTTGAGTTCCATAGGAACTCCGAAGTTATGCGAGTTCGCGCGAGAGCAATCTCAGGATGGGTGACCCACTGGAAAGTTCTCGTGTGAGTTCCCATAAACAAAACCGTGAGGGCGTGGTCGAGGCCCAAAGCAGACAATATCGTGCTACGGTGGAGTCGAGCCCGAGATGTGGTGGAGGCCCGGGCCGGGATGTGACAAAATCAATTTCAGTCAACTCAAATCCCTAAAACCCAAATTTCTCCAGACCGTTGAAATCAGTTTGATGTTGTTGTTGCTAATCTACAGGTAAAGCTTAAATTTTCATACAATCTTTTATTTTTCTTGATTGGAATTTGGAAAGAATTAGTTGTTATTGGAAAGAATTACAGAAAATTGGAAAAGGGAAATGGGAAAGCGAGGAAACGCATGCAAATGGGTTTGGGAAAAGGACTTTTCTTCGGCATTTGCTTTTGGCTTTCATCCTTTCTGTGTTTGCTTTTCCTCATTTTTCTCAAGAATCAAACAGAAAATAAAAAGCACTAGAAAAAAGAAAAGGAAAATCACAAGATTAAGAACCTGGGACTGCAACAATCGAGCTTCTGTGGCGAAATATCAATTGGGTTCCGTTTGAGGTTCCGAAATCGCCCTCAATCCCAAAGTTTAGTAATTTATGCAATTTTTGTCGAAATTTATGTTTTTTTTGCTGAAAATTGTTAAAAAAATGAGGATAGGAGCAGTAAAAAGAATTTACTGAAAATATTTGTTTTGGAAGAGTATGTCTTGATTGGATGAGCTTTGTTTTCCTTTTTTTTATCTTATTGATTTTTTTTTCTTTTAGTTCTCAAACTTCTGAGCAACTATCGATAATCGTTGTTGCTGTGAATAAATTTAGTCAATGACTTGGTAAAACACCAATTCTCCATAGCCAGAGCACTATTAGATGACGCTGGATATGCGAAAAAAAAATTGGGATAGACAGGACTCACAAGAAAATTTGAGCTTTCGTCAGATAAAATATCTTTTTTTTTTTAATTCATGTTAATTTACAGTAATTTATTTTATTTAATTTGGTTTTTAATTCTTTTGTTGCTATTTTGATGATTATGGGGTTTTGTTTTCAGACTCGAGCGCCATTGTCTTCCGAAGTTCTCTGTAATCAAGATAAGCAATATGAAAATTTTGGCGGATTGAAATCAGAGTTTCAATTTACACATTTGTTTAGATTTGATTTTATTGAAGCAAATTTTTGCATATTTTCCATCAGCTTTTTCTTCTGTTACTTTGGATAGGTCTTGTTGTCTAGATTTTGAGCATCTTCTTTTGGGAGTGATTAATAGTTGCTGTGACAGGTTAGTTTTATACTCTTTCTAAAAAAAAATATGCATAGTATTTAAATGTTGTGGCATTTTAAAATTCTTGCTTATGTGGTTGTGATATGATATTATATATTTGCTTTATTTAATTACAATTTAGGTGTGATGAAAATTTTAAAATTTAATTTCATTATTTTCTTCCCAGCTATCAATCTGTAGTTTGGCATTTACAATTTTTTTGCACATGATGCGAAAAAGAACTAGAAATAGCAAAAGAAATCAGGGGATACAAGAAGATCATACTTCTGACACTGCAAATGGAATAGAAATGTTTAATGAAAATGTTTGCCATGCTGATGGTGCACATGCACAAGGGTGATGGCATACTAATATAATGGTTGTTCCTTTGCCTTGATGTAGAAGTAAGAAGATTGTTTTGCCTCTTATTTATCCTGCTTCTTTCTGTTCCACGAAGTTGCCAAGAAAAAAAGTACTTTGTGATCGTTTTCTTTCTTATGGTGATGTGTAGATAAAATCTGTCTTTTTTTCTTTGTATCAGCAACCTATTACCCATTCATGAGCATGTTCAGTTAAGAAACTTTTGATTTTTCTTCTGTTTAATTTCTCATCCGATAGGTTCAATATTAATAGAGTCCAATTAACATTCACATTGGAATGACAATCGAGAAATGCAATGACATACTTCTAATTCCATCCTCATTAATTGTCTTAGTAACAATCAAGAATTGAATGACATGTTTCTCATTGTTTGTTTCTGTTACAGATCTACAAATGATGATGAAAGCTTTTCGTCACTGGTCTTTGGAGAAATAGAGGCATGCATATAAAAGATGTAATTGCCTAGAACCTTTGTTTCAGTTGAAGCATGTCATCAAAGAGAGTAGTCAATTAACAGTTGCCAATTCATATTAGGTCTTAAATATAATTTTAGCTTTCCTTTATATATATATATATATATATATATTAAAAAAATTTAGAGAGTTTTATTTTTATGTAAGATGGGTGAAATATATTTTTTATTTTATTTTTGTAATATTACTTTGATTTGCAGATATGTCATTGCAGCAATACTAGATATATTTTCAATTTAAACAACATCCTATATATTTTCATACTGCATGTTGTGTGGGTAACCTCCAACAGATATGTCAAACATTTTTTTTCTAATTTGTTGTAGTGTTTCCATTTTTTGGTGCAAAGCTACACGATTGGCTAGCGTGAATCTTGGTATCTTCATATGCATGCAATGTTCAGGGATCCATAGGAGTCTTGGGGTACATATATCAAAGGTATAATTTTTGGTTTTGCAAAAAACATCAAATACGTTTTATTATTTGTATGGTACTCAATTCCATATTTTATGCGTTATGCTAATGAGTTTCGGTTCTATCTTTTTTCTGCATTATTCTGATGATTTGGATGCTTTTGTAGGTGAAACCTGCCACTTGGGATACATGGCTTCCAGTGCAGGTTGCATATATCCAATGTAAGTACCAATGTTGTTATACCGGCTTCTTTCCATTCTGGTAGTAAGGTCATATCTCTGTCAAGCAAGGTCGCACTGAGAGAGATAACACCAAGGGCACTCTCTCTTACCCTCACTGACCCACATTAAAAAAGAGGCACATTATGTTTGCACCCTATTTTCGCATATATTTGTAAATTTAGGTATTTTTTACCCAAATTTTTTTTTTCGTTAAGCTTTCATCTTGCTGTAAATTTAGATGTTTTCTCTCTGTGTTGGTCCATCTGCTTATACCTATGAAGCATGGATACGGATACGGATACGGCGATACGATACGACACGACACGGCGATACGGAAAATCTCCAAAAATTAAGATACGATACGCTATGGATACGGCAAATAAAAATGTATATGGCAACAAAAATATACATTTTAAAACATAATTCATCATTCAAATTTAAGTACATTTGAGTTGTTAGAGAAGGAAAGTTCGAAATCTAATCCTCTTTATACAGTAGAAGAAGTGTGAGAGTCGTATTCATGGTTTTAATTAGAGGGAAGCTCTTTGTATTTAGCAACTTTCAATTATAGATGTCTCCTATTAATTTTCTCTTCCTCATTACCTTTTTTTGAAAGTGTAAATGTATCTTAAAAGCAGGATATGTGTATCCTAAA
The DNA here is from genome assembly GCA_035220775.1 of Malus fusca. Classification (NCBI taxonomy): domain Eukaryota; kingdom Viridiplantae; phylum Streptophyta; class Magnoliopsida; order Rosales; family Rosaceae; genus Malus; species Malus fusca. Next base: position 14,256,293 of record CM069066.1, on the reverse strand, counting down.
TGTAGGATACGCATATCCATCATGTCAAATTCGTGTCCATCAACCAGGATACGTGTCGGACGAGTATCCGAGAGTATCGGGCAAGTATCGTATCCGATCAGGTATCGGATACGGGATACGAGACCAAACAGAAGTATCTGTGCATCATAGGCTTATACTTTTCAAATGTTGGTTCATCTTATGCAAATATTGATATACTTTTATGCAAATATTGATATACTTAACAGCCTGCTGCATATGTGCAATGGAGCACCACAAATTTCTCTATATTATGGTTGTTAGGACAATGGATTAGGTTGCAGGATGAATTTGTCTTTGATGAAGGCACTCCACCCTATACATATTCCTTTGCAAGATGGATGATGATCTCATCCTTCAATCTTTCTGGTTTCCTTATTTATAATTTAATTTCTCAATTTTAATTCACTAGATGTGGATGATGTTTATTAATTATTTGTTCTTACTTTTCACTTCAGTAGAAACCCCCGATTCATTTTATAGTTCTTTCAATTAATTTGGAAGTTCAAGTTCTCTCTTTGTTTTTTTATTTTTTATTTTTTATTTTTTATTGTATTTTATTTTTTTGTGATAGGTCGAGAATGTGAAAGCTCTGCTGGAGGTGGAGGTGAGAAATTTAATTTAATTCATGATTTATCGTTGTTTTTTTTCTTTTCTTTTTTTTGTGATAGGTTAACCGTCTGTTGGCTAAAACCAATTAGTGCCCTCTTGATCAACCTGCACAGATTGCTCTCTGGGCACCAAGCATTATGTTTGAATCAAGAGGCATAGGTGGGAGAGAAAACAGAGAGAACCCAGAAAGAAAGGGCAAAAGAGACAGCTTCCTCCATGCAGATTAGGATAAGAGACATGCAACGATTATACTGATCGTTTCAAATGGTACATGAATTTCCAACTTCGCCCTTTTTAGCATGTTGCTACAGTAGTTTAATTAATATTTGTCCCCAAATTTTTACAAATTTTAATTCCTGCATTCTCATTCTATCTAAAGATTGTTGTATGATTTTATTTTGAACTTCTTCGTTTTTATTTATTCTCCTCTGTTTGCACGCTCTTCTTTCTTTATTCTTCCTATTTCTTCACTTTAATTTGTAATATTTTTTTTGTTTTGAACTTAAGAATTTTGTTTTATGTGATTGAATCAAGAAACTCCACATGGTTGCAGAAAAAAGAATTATTTTGTCTGTTGTAAGTTCATAAAAAAACTTCAAACTCTGTTTTCCTTTTTTTGGGTTTTATTAGTTTATATGAATTTTAATATATTTTGTAAATGAGTAATGAGAAGAAAAATTAAAAAAAAAAAATACCAGGTTAATGCTGGGTTTTATGTTCTAATTTATGGATTTTGGTCAAAAGGGGTTTATATTTAGGTTTGATTGCTCTGTTTTATTTGCTTTTAGAGTTTTGGCGAGTTTGAATTTGGGGCTATGCGGTTCCAGGATTGCATGAATCATTCGTGCAGAACAGCCAATACACACAAATGAAAGAAAGGTTGATCTTTGCAGTTCGGCGGACTTGCCAGTCTCTGCTCCAAGTGCAGGTAATTTGTTAGCCCTCATAGATTTTGCTTACCAAGTTTTAATTTTTCAACCATTTTTAAGTTGTGATTTTTTCAATGATGTGTTTTATGGTGTTTGAGTTTGGAGACTTTGGACCCGGGTGCTTCTATACATCTTGAAAAAGTGCTAAGAAGGAGGTTGTTATTAATGATTAGACCAACAATTATCCACATTCTCTAAGTAGGATTTCACCCAATATGAAGTAAACCCAATGCTTAGAATTGTATACCTCTCGGACAATTGAAAAAATTGATATCACCTTTGCATTTGTATGTTATCTTATTTATAGTTCTCTATGCATGTAGTTTCACCTTTTTTTGATCTCGAGTATCTGGTTGGCTTTATTTATCAGGCACAGAGTTGTGATTCTGGATGCTGACATGATTAACCAGAGGTGGTGTTCCTTGAGAACTTGGTGCAGAGAAATGCAAGCATGTTACAGCGTATTATGGGAATATTACTACTACTTTTTTTCCCTTTCTGTAAATGATACTAGATTTTAACCGAGACCATATTGTATCAGACAAAAGCATTGTTTTGCAATCACATTTTGTATTTTGATTTTCCGGTCTGGGAATTTATATTCAGGTTTATATAACTACTTTCTAGAAGTACTTCTATGTTTTTTAGGAAGCATTTGGACTTGGATAGGAACTTTAAACATGTTTCAAATAAATGCACTTCTAGCAGAAGCGCTTAAAAGGAGAAGTGCTTCGTATAGAAGGGGTTCCAAACTAAAAAGCCCTTTGTTTCATTGCAAATTGAAGAATTGGTTTTGGATTTCAGGTCAAGCTCTCTGAATACATTGGGAAGAAGTATGTGATTCTCTTTTTTAATCTGTTGCACTTCACATTTGTTTGTCTTGCAGTTAAGTATGTTTTCACAATCAACATTTCTACATACAAATTTTTAATCTTTATTAGATGTTTATCTACTTAATATGATTGATTTGCTAAAATTTGTGCCCCCACCTTGCAGAAATCACCGCTTTCGGCAACCACCATGCTGAGTTTGCGGAGTTTAACATAGAAATCTTACATTTTTCGGTTGACACTGTGGTATGTTGCCCTGCTCCCCACTATCTTCAGTACCACATAAAAGGGTTGCAATTTTGTGTCCATAGAGTTATTTGTTTTGAAATCCCAAATTGAATGAATTTTGTGTTATATATATCTCTAGACAGTTTTCCAAGAAATCCCAACCCGGTTCTCCCTATTCGAAGAAAATTCTTCAATTGGCTTTGATTTTAGGTAACGTATGGTTTTCATTCCCGCTGCATTGCGCGGGGCTTTTCTTGCTAATTTTCTTTTGAAACATCTTGAGGGATCTTAATTTATTCACTATATTTGTAAGGATGAAATGCCGACTTAGTCCTTAAACTATTAATTCATTAAAAATTAGGTTTTTGAATTATTTTTTGAATAAAATAAGTCTCTAAATTCATTAAAAATTGCTAATTTCATCCAAACTATTATATTTAAAGCTATTTTATCCAATTTTTCATCAACTTAAGTCCCTTAACACACTTTAGAATGTAATACTGGCATTTTCTGGCCTATGAGCCCATTTCATATAGATTGTGAAACTAACATCTAATTTCCCCTCCAAAGTTAACTCCATATGCTATTTCTTTATGTAAAATTACCAATCTATCCTCCAATGTATATCACATGTAAATAACGTGACTTAAATTGACATAGTAGCTTCGAATCTAATATAGGAATGTAATTGGCAGATTTTTATAATTCAAGGATTGATTTTTCTGAAGAAAAAAAAATAGTTTAGTGACCTAATTTTCAATCAGGTGTTAATTCAGGGATTAAATTGGCGATTCACCCTATTTGTAATAGAAAAAAAAAAGGAAATTAGTCACATAATTTATTCTTGTTTTTGGTTACATATTTTATATGCACCGTCCTGATGTTGAAGTGGGTTCCAAAGTATATAAGACTTAGTATTATATTTTAGTGATACCTTTATTTATGATTGAGAGTTCATAATTTTAATTTTCGTCGAAAGGGAGTCCAAACCAAATTATATTGTTGTATTAAAAAATACACTTCTAGATAAAGTTGTCTCAATACAAAGCAATATGTGAACTAATTGAAGGCACAAGTAAAGGTGGATTCATATATGGACCCAGTTGGTCCCATGATCACCTAGAAGTCTGAAAAAAAAGAGCCTATGAGTAGTGGCGAAGCCAAGAAATAATATTATGGGGGTCAGTAAGAATAGCGCGCATATCGCTTAAATTTTTTTAAACATAAATAGCATGCATATCACTATTTCATCGAGTTTTAGTAGTCCTGAAGTCATTTGTAAAAGCATATTACACACCTGTTAATGCCTCATTTGAGTAGGTAATTAATATGTTCCAAGCTACTCCCATATGAATGCTTAACAAAGAAACACACTAGCAATGTTTGATATCATCTCATTAATATGTTTGTCCAAAGATGATGATGCTTTGTTATTCTCTAAGATCACCATTTCATTTACTTTGCATTTTTGGATATTTTTTACTTGGTTCTTATGTTTTTTTCTTCCTACAATTGTAATCACAATCAACAAACAAGTCAGAGGTAAATAATATTAGGGCTCGACTGTAAAGGGACAACACCTCTCTAACGTATTTTATCAAGCAGTTGAAGGGCATATATGAAGGGCAACTCCAACCTTCAAAAGGGCAGCACCCAAGCCATCCATGGAGATTCACTGGATTTCGGAGGGCTAGCTAACCCCCCTTGCCCCTAAGTCGGTTTGCCCCTACCTGTGAGGACCTTTGAGTACCACCTAACGATCTGGGCAAGTGGTGAAAGAGAGAAGACGACCATGACTTTGTGGATATTGTACAATAGAAGATTTGAACCAAGAAAAAATATCTAATTTCAGACGAAGATGAAGATCATCATGGCTCTGCTCTTGGACCTTGGTTCCAATGAAGAAGAAAGACGTTCTTTATTCATTTCCCACGCGACCAACTCCCCATTTTTCTTGTTCTTTTTTAATTATTGTTGAATCAAATTGTGCCCCCTAGCATTTTAATTAATAAAGGTATGGTGTACTACTCAACCAGTTCTTTTTTAAACCACATGTGTAACATCCCACATCGTCCAGGGGAGTGATCCTTAAATGTATATTTCCATCCCTACCTAGCACGAGGCCTTTTGGGAGCTCACTGGCTTCGGGTTCCGTAGGAACTCCGAAGTTAAGCGAGAAGGAGGCTAGAGCACTCCCAGGATGGGTGACCCACTGGGAAGTTGCTCGTGAGTTCCCAAAAAACAAAACCGTGAGGGAATGGTAAGCCCAAAGCGGACAATATCGTGCTACGGTGGTGGAGCGGGCCCGGGAAGTAATCCGCCCCGGGCCGGGATGTGACAAATGGTATCAGAGCCAATCCCTGGCTGGAAGTGTGCCGACGATGACGTCGGGCCCCTAAGGGGGGTGGATTGTAACATCTCACATCACCCAAGGGAGTGATCCTTAAATGTATATTTCCATCCCTACCTAGCACGAGGCATTTTTGGAGCTCACTGGCTTCGGGTTCCGTAGGAACTCCGAAGTTAAGCGAGAAGGAGGCTAGAGCACTCCCAGGATGGGTGACCCACTGGGAAGTTGCTCGTGAGTTCCCAAAAAACAAAACTGTGAGGGAATGGTAAGCCCAAAGCGGACAATATCGTGCTACGGTGGTGGAGTGGGCCCGAGAAGTGATCCGCCCCGGGTCGGGATGTGACAACATGTTTGACACCTTTAGTTCATTTAAAATTTACTATAAATTCATATGGCATGTGAAAAATATATCGTAAAGTACTACGAACTCGTAATTACTTAATCTTTATTCTCATACCATCAAATTCACTAAAATACTAAACTCACCATCTCCCTCTTAGTGTAAATACTATGGTCTGTTAAAAAAAAAAAAAGACTCAAACATTAAATGAGAATATGCTAGTAAACCAAAATTTAAGCTTATCTACAACTACATTAATAAAATCCTCTTTGTCAACCAAAAGAGGGTATAAAGATAATTTTGTCTTCTACCACAAAACAAAATCATGGACAGTAAAGTAAATTCACACAAACTAAATTTTACAATTTTTTTTTTCAAAGCCTCACCAAAGGTGAACCTAACATCCTTTAATTTTGAAAAATAAAATATATAAAAGAAAACCTCTCTCTCTAAGAGCATCACCAAAGGAGATGCCAAAATATACAAATCAGTTATAATAGTAAAAAAAAGATCACACTAATATTCTCCAACCGAAGTGTCAAATCCTATGTGGCGATGACATAGATTGGCAGCAAAAGAGGTTGCTGTCAAATTTGACTGCAGCTTCAAATGTTTTTTTATTAATTATTAAATATATTTTATTAATTTTTAATTAGTTTAATCATTTATTATAATTAATGTTGAGTTGACCGATGCAATTATCCTATTTTTTTTCTTCTTTTCAATCAAGGAAGGTGAACACAACTGATTAAACTTTAAATGTCCCTTATTAAATTTTAATTAGTTTAATAATTTATTTTATAAAATAATAAAATAATAATTTAATTTGACATTTTTTTATTAATTATTAAATATATTTTATTAATTTTTAATTAGTTTAATCATTTATTATAATTAATGTTGAGTTGACCGATGCAATTATTCTATTTTTTTCTTCTTTTCAATCAAGGAAGGTGAACACAACTGATTAAACTTTAAATGTCCCTTATTAAATTTTAATTAGTTTAATAATTTATTTTATAAAATAATAAAATAATAATTTAATTTGACATATCGGTTGAAGAATAAAACTTTAAAAGATGTTAAAGTGCCACATAAACTGTCAAAATTTAAATTTTATGTTCAAAATTTGGAGATGGTCTAATTCACATACAACGCAAGGAGAGGCCTAGAAACTTGTGTAGTTGCGCCATGTGGATTGTTAACTTTGTAGCAGAAAGATGAGTGTACATCAAGCAACCCTTAATTTGAGACAAGGACATATAAGTAAATTCACTTACAGATTTTCAAAAAAATTATAAATAAAAACCTTTTCTCTTTCCGTCCAGAGAAATCGCAAACTCGCGGAAAAATTCTCCTCTCTCTCTCTCTCTCTCTCTCTCGTCCCTCTCTCTCTCTCTCTCTCTCTCTCTCGTCCCTCTCACTCTCTACTCCGTCATTGTCAGCAAATCACCATAACCGTCTCACTCTCTCTCTCTCTCTAACTTTCTCTCTCTAAGATCTCCATATTTATATATATATATATATATATATAGCTGGGAGCAGAGCACTCTGTTTCAGGCTCTGTGTAGCCGACCAAGACCGTTGCAATGGCGGGAAATGACTGGGTGAACAGTTACTTGGAGGCGATCCTCGACGTCGGTCCGGGCCTCGACGACGCCAAATCGTCGCTCCTCCTCCGCGAACGTGGCCGTTTCAGTCCGACTCGTTACTTCGTCGAAGAGGTCATCACTCGCTACGATGAGACCGATCTCCACCGCTCCTGGGTTCGGGTACGATTCCTATTCACAACGCCATTTCCATTTTTGAATCGATTTGGATTTTCGACATTTCGTAATTTTATTGATTTGTTTTTGCTAATTCGGTGGCTTTGATTTCAGGCTGCGGCGACGGCGAGGAGTCCGGAGGAGAGAAACACCAGGTTGGAGAACATGTGCTGGCGAATTTGGAATTTGGCTCGCAAAAAGAAGCAGGTTCTTAAATATATATGTTTTTTTTTAAACAATTTGTCTTTTCTGTTGATGATTTCATTGTATTCAGCTTCTAAATGCGTCAATTGAGCGTGTGTTTTTTTATTTGTAGCTGAGCAAATGAAAATAAAAATGAAACCTTGATAAAAAGTTAAAAAAAAATAGTTAAAATAGAACGAAAATTGAATCATACAATGCCGGATTTTGCTGATTACATTGAATCAATGTTGTTCACAGTTAAGATTTTGCCTTATGGTACGAGAAGATTTAGACACTCATCCCTTTGTTTTTGTTTCTTAGTTCTCCTTTGATTCATTTATTTTTTTTTAATACAAGTGATATTACTTTTAGTTACACTTGGGGAGTGGGGAGGGTTTGGACCCAAGACACGCTAGGTTGAAGAGGATGGCCCTGACCGCAAGGGCAATCACCGGTTAGCCTCCTTTAATTCATGTTAGAAAAGAAAAAAGGAGTGGAAATCATTTCATGTTGCTAATTATTGTTCAATTTATCAAGGGGAAGACTTGTGCTTGTGAAAAAGCACAAGTGATTACTGACAGGAAGTGAATTTATTTTATTATTTACTTTGAGGAGGGGGCTGGTTTTAAGTTTTTGGCTTTAAAATGTTGCCGTTTGCTTTGCTAATTGATCAGATTGAGGGAGAAGAAGCTCAGCGTGTGGCTAGACGTCGTCTTGAAAGGGAACGAGGCAGGAGAGAGGCGACTGAGGATATGTCCGAAGACTTGTCTGAGGGAGAGAAAGGAGACACGGTGGGTGACATTGCAGCTCATGGTGGTGATAGCACTAGAGGAGGAAGAATGAAAAGAATCAATTCTACTGATGCGATGGAGAACTGGGCTAGTCAACAAAAAGAAAAGAAATTCTACATGGTGTTAATAAGGCATGAGCCGAACCTTTTTATGCATTTAAACTTTTAGACTTTGATTTCATTATCTATAATTCTTCATGCAGCCTTCATGGCCTGATCCGTGGAGAGAATATGGAGCTTGGTCGTGATTCTGATACTGGTGGCCAGGTAACTTTTGGGAATAGAAATTGTTAATTACAATATTTATCTTGACGTGGTTGTGCACTCAGTTGATGATTATTGAAAACATTTATAAACTGGAATTAAAAGCTTCCATATTACTTGCTTTGGAGTATAAATGCTTTCATCATTATCAGGTCAAGTATGTAGTAGAACTTGCCAGGGCTTTAGGTTCAATGCCTGGAGTTTATCGGGTTGATTTGCTTACAAGACAAGTGGCAGCTCCAGATGTGGATTGGAGTTATGGGGAACCAACTGAAATGCTGAATCCATTAAACACTGAGAATTCGAAGGAGGAGCTTGGGGAGAGTAGTGGAGCTTATATAGTCCGTATACCATTTGGCCCAAGACATAAATATGCCCCAAAAGAACTTCTTTGGCCTCACATACCTGAGTTTGTTGACGGTGCACTTACCCACATTATACAGATGTCCAAAGCTCTGGGAGAGCAAATTGGAGGTGGGCAACCAGTTTGGCCCGTTGCAATTCATGGACATTATGCAGATGCTGGTGATTCTGCTGCTCTTTTATCTGGTGCCTTGAATGTCCCAATGGTATTTACTGGTCACTCACTTGGACGAGATAAGCTTGAACAACTTTTGAAACAAGGACGTCAATCAAGGGAAGAAATAAATACAACATACAAAATAATGAGACGGATAGAAGCAGAGGAGTTAACCCTAGATACCTCTGAGATTGTTATCACAAGCACTAGACAGGAGATAGAATCACAATGGCGCTTGTATGATGGCTTTGATCCAATACTAGAACGCAAACTAAGAGCAAGAATCAAAAGGGGTGTAAGCTGTCACGGCAGGTTTATGCCTCGCATGGTTGTAAGTATCAAATATTTTTCTCTTCATATTATTTTTATCAAAATTTTGGCCTTCTTTCTCGAAAAGGATAAATATTAAGTGATAGAAATGTTATTCAGTTCCCCTTGTTTTGGTTAGGTAATACCTCCAGGAATGGAATTTCATCATATTATTCCACTGGATGGAGATGGGGATGGTGAAGGAGAAAGACATGATGATAGTTCTATATCTCCCGACCCGCCAATTTGGTCGGAGGTTATAATTTTTCTTTCTTCTCATGTCTCCTTACTTGGATTTTAAGCGTGATAGATTTATGTTGCTCCTTTTCTGTATGGTTGTTCATAACAAATATTCGATTGTGATACATGTTTTTTGCAGTATATATTTTGGTTATAATGTTAATGCTAATGATGTTGTATCGGCAGATCATGCGTTTTTTTACCAATCCACGGAAGCCTATGATACTTGCCCTTGCCAGGGCAGACCCTAAAAAGAATATTACGACCTTGGTCAAAGCATTTGGAGAGTGTCGCCCACTGAGGGAACTTGCTAACCTTGTATGTTCAAATTCCTTAACTGCACCTTCTTACCGTTTATTTCATATGTCTACTGAGTGCTGACAGATAGATGAGGCTTCCTGTGTTCAGGTTTTGAATAAAAAACTGTGCTTTGTATATGTATTATTTAGATGCTTTCTCATTCTGTCATTACAGACATTGATTATGGGAAACCGTGATGACATTGATGAAATGTCCAGCACAAATGCATCTGTGCTTCTTTCCATTCTTAAGCTGATTGACAGATATGATCTTTACGGTCATGTGGCATATCCGAAACATCACAAGCAGTCTGATGTTCCTGACATTTATCGTCTGGCGGCAAAGACAAAGGTACTTTTATCTTTTACAGCAGTGCAACTAGATTAACCACCTCAATTGTGCATGCAGTTTGCTTTTAGGTATATAATTTTTGCTCAGCTTCTGGATGTTTTATGCATAGTCAGGTTCAGAGTCATACTAAATTTGGCTAGGCATGCTTGTAGATATCACTTCTTTGAGTTAAAAGCTAGACTTAACTCTCATGCTTAAGATATTTGAGGTTATTTTATGTCAAAGTAACAGGAAAAGTGGCGACCTTTGTTTTAGAATTAGGAGACTGGAGGTTTGTTGTTTGTGCCTTCAGATTTATAATCTTTGTCTCTCCGAGGATATAAGTTTGACTTTATTTTGTATATAGGCATGAACCCAAAATCAATGTTTATGAATAAAGAGTAAAGATGGTGAAAGAACTATAGGTCAAAGCTTCTGTTTAACTAGGCAGCTTTTAAGTGCATCATAGGGAGGGGAATGCATATTGAATATCTTGGTTATAAAGTATAATGAGTTTTTGTTGTATGGCGTAAACGGTATGGGATAAGAACTTTCCAATTTCAATAATTTACATGATACTCGGTTGTTATACCAAGAAAGTTATATGGCTCAAGTTAACAGTAATATTGTTGATTTCTTGGCAGGGTGTTTTCATCAATCCAGCATTCATCGAGCCATTTGGTCTTACTTTAATTGAGGTACATGTCTCTACATTATCAAAGGAATACATTTCAGATAGTTTATATAAAAGCCAACAGAAGATCCTTTGTTGAATAGGCAGCAGCTCATGGCTTACCTATCGTTGCCACACAAAATGGGGGTCCTGTTGATATTCATCGGGTATGTCCATCCTGGAGAACATTCCAATTCCATTGAAAGATTTCTAATTTTCTTTTGGAGCGGTTTTGAGTTAAGTTATTGATACTATTATTAATACTAATTACCAAGGCAACTGAATTGTGACAGGTTCTTGACAATGGTCTACTAGTTGATCCCCATGATCAGCGGTCAATAGCGGATGCCCTTCTGAAGCTTGTTTCGGACAAGCAACTTTGGGCAAGATGCAGGCAGAATGGACTGAAAAACATTCACCTTTTCTCATGGCCCGAGCATTGTAAGACATACTTAACTCGCATAACCAGTTGCAAACCAAGGCAGCCACAATGGCAAAGAAATGATGCTGACTTTGACAATTCAGAACCCGATTCACCTAGTGATTCTCTGAGGGATATTCAAGATATATCTTTGAACTTGAAACTCTCACTGGATGGAGACAAAACTGAAGGGAGTGCTGCTCTTGATAATGCTTTAGAGGCTGAAGACCATGCTGCTGGAGGGAAGACTAAGGAGCAGAATGCGGTTTTGACATTGTCAAAAGGTGTTTGTCAAAAGCCTGGTTCCACAGAGAAAGCAGACAACAGTTCTGGCGCTGGTAAATTTCTGGCATTCAGGAAAAGGAAATATGTTTGTGTAATTGCTGTGGATTGTGATACAACCTCAGAGTTCACTGAGATCATTGAGAAGGTTACTGAGGCAGTGGGGAAGGACAGAGATGCAGGACCTATCGGATTTATATTGTCAACAGCGTTGGGCATATCTGAGATCCATTCTCTTTTGATTTCAGGAGGTTTGAGTCCTTCACAGTTTGATGCTTTTATCTGTAACAGTGGGGGTGAGCTCTACTATCCATCTTCAAGCTCTGAGGATAGTCCTTCTGGGCTTCCCTTTGTGGTGGACATAGATTATCGTTCACACATTGAATACCGCTGGGGAGCAGAAGGTTTGAGAAAGACATTGGTTCGTTGGGTCGCTAATTTCAACGAAAAGAAAGGAAGGGAAACTGTTACAGAAGATGTATCAGCATCAACTAACCATTGCTATGCGTATAAAGTGAAAGATCCAGAACTGGTAATATCTCTTGTATATGTCTTGTGTTACGGATCCCCTTGTACGCTTTTTTTTGTATGTGGTGTTGCAAATTACAACCGACTACATTGTTACTTTTGGAGGTCATTGCTTCAGAGGAACTGCTTTATTTCTTGCGTTTTTGACATCTTATGTCATGGCAGATTCCTCCTGTTAAGGAACTCCGGAAACTCATGAGAATTCAGGCTCTCCGTTGCCATGTTATATATTCCCTAAATGGCACCAGGCTGAATGTTATCCCTGTGTTGGCTTCTAGATCACAAGCACTCAGGTATAAATGCAGAAGTTATCTTATTTACCTAATTAGAAACCTGAGTGAAACTCATTACTTATATGCATGAGATCCTATTTGTCTCTGTTGTACTGCCTCGTCACTTTAAGGATTAGATAGCGTTTATAGTGTCTTCGCCTTTTTCATATCACTAACATTTAGTCTCCAGGTACCTGTATGTCCGTTGGGGCTTGAACTTGTCAACTGCTGTTGTCTTCGTGGGAGAAAGTGGTGACACGGATTATGAAGGTTCGCTTGGTGGGCTACACAAAACTGTGATACTGAAGGGAGTTGGCATTGGCGCTCGTAAGCTTCATGCCAACCGAAACTATCCTTTAGAACATGTGTTTCCAAACGACAGTCCCAATATGGCTCAAACTGAAGGATGCTCCGAAAATGACATAAGAGCGTCATTGGTGAAACTAGGGATTCTTAAGCGGTAGAAAACCCCGAATCATGCACTCCTGTTCGATTCCATATTCTGTTTAACTTTCTATTTGAACTGCAAATCACACGACATCCCTCGAAAATTCTTATCTATTATACTTGTATTGTTGTTTGCATTTTCCTACTAGCAATTCGGACGCCGCTTTTTAGCGCAACCCTTCCCTTGCTACGATTCGAACCACTTATTCAGTTTTCTGGTTTTGTTCAACATGAGAGAAAGTTGTGTTCTCTTGTTTTGTTAAGCATGTATAAATGTTGATGTTGGATTTTCTTCTTGGTTGCTTACAGAGAAATGATGAAAGTAGAGAGAGGAGTTTCGGTCTGTATTTTTCTCTAATGAATTGGCTACACAGACAACTGTTGATATATTCTCAAGTCATAGTGTGAACGCAAGCTTAACAATCTAACCATCATCTAATGATAAATTTTTCATTGTGACCAGAATACGGGATGGTACATCACATCATTATATTAGTGTAGGGAAGTTTTATTTTTCAAGTGTCCCTCTACTTATAGAATGACATGCGGTGTACCACCTGTATTCTAGTCACACTGAAAAATCTCTCTATCTTAACAAACAACTCACTCTAATTAATCCTCTTAAGCTAGATATCCTGAGGTGTAAATGTCGAGCTGTTAATCTAGTTACATTTGTCACTTTGGAAGTAACCCAAATCAATTTTTGCTTAGCACTATGTGATTGGTTTTTTCTTATTTTGTCATTGCGTAATTGGCTCGGGCTAGTGGTGACGTGGCATCGTAAGTGCATGTTAGTTTTTCTAAGAGTAATGCTAGGGATACTAAATTTGTAAACTAAATAACATGGAAGTTGGTGATTGAATTATTATTTAATCGTTGATAAACGTGCTCATTTTTTATTTGTGATACTTCATTTGGTTTGCTAATTTAGTCTACAAATTTAGTTTCCCTACTATTATTATTTTTCTAATCATCAGTGCCTAGTATGGAAAGCAAGGTCCAAAATATCGATGATATCGGAAATATCGGAAGTCCAAAAACACGGAAATTTCGATGGAAATATCGGGATTTTATAGATATCGATAAAAATTGAATAAAAACCACGGAAATTATAAGAAAAACTTGGAATTTTTTTATTGAAACTTTGCAGGATATTTATTTAGTCAATTATCTATTAGTTTATCACAAAAAATTGGAAGGAAATGCATTGCATGATGGATTTAACTGATTTAAGTTGATTATATAGCGAGCTGGCAAACATTGTGAGTGTAGAAAATATGTAGTAATTAATGAAAGAAGTTTAAACACACCATAATCATTTATATATAATGAATTAGTACAATATTTTACACTTTATACATTGCATGGTAAGATACATGAGTGACTTAGTACCACATAGAGTTCCTATGAGGTTCAAAATTTTCACTATCTTCATCATCTCTATGTGTAGAGTAAGTGTATTGTGAAGAGTAGTCATCAAATGATAAATCCCCAAAATAGTTTTGCATGTAATTGTTAACATGTCACCCATATGGATCAGAGATTGGTTGACGTTGTCCATAAGCAAAATCATTTGAAGATTGAGTCTCAGATTCTTTCCATGAGTTGCTCGATTCCATCCCAACAGGAATGAGATATGAAGGGTAGGGAAATGGTTGGTTATGAGTATAACCATAGTTACTACTTCCCACTCCAACAGAGTCCGAAGTTATAGATAACGAGTCATCTTCTTGACTTGACAAAGTCCCCTTGCCTCTTTCTCTACGAGTATAGTCCTTCCCTATGGCACCAATTCCTGGTCTTGCCTGCCTACTGCCATGGTCCTCATCCTGTGTTGCATGTGTGAAGTTTGCCTCACCAGTGAAGGGGCTCATAAATCCGGGAGGTGGTCCAACATAGTTTCCATATCCACCACTACCTCCAGCTCCACTATATCCTTCATCATTCCCACCTCCGGTGGTAGGTAAGTCTCCTGATCTTGTACTAGAGCTATCATTAGTATCAGTAGGATCTTGTGGTTGTGTAGGATTGGAAGAAGGTGGAATTCCAGTGTTTCTTGGTCTTGGGCGCAAAAGTTCTTCCAAAGAGTCAGCGTTGCTAGATCCCACCTCCTCCTCTAATACTCTTTCTACATTTATCCCTTCATTACGTGCTTCTTCAATAACTCTTAGAGCTAGGTTGCCTTCATCATCATCTAAATAAAGAGGTCTAAAAAGTTGGTTACCCTCTGTATCATCATCTTCAACAACAATACCAAACACATTTAGTGGGCCACCACGGTCGACATGATCTATTTCTGCTTCCTTATCTCGAATTTGAAGCTTCATGTTGTAGTAGCAATAAACTAATTTTTCCAACCTACTATGAGCCAACCTATTTCTTTGCTTTGTGTGTATGAGTGCAAATGTACTCCAATTTCTTTCACAAGCAGATGAGGAAGCTGTTTGTGATAATACTTTGATTGCTAACTTTCTCACAGTTGGTGCATCAGTCCTATACATGATCCACCATTCAGCTATAATGAAAAACAATGTTGATAAGCCTAATAACTCCAACAAATTCTATTATAAACTGATAGTGAAATATGTTTACACTCACTAGGAGACATTTTTGTTCGAGCAGCAACTGATGTTGGTTCTCCAAAAGTTCTTCTTGCACCTTTAAACCATGTTAGCTAAATTCAATAAATCGTGTTAGTTTAATCCAACAATGTAATTATCATAATTTAAGTAATTGTGTACCTCATTTCCAAATTGGCCAACTGCTGGTGATGCAGGGTCTAATTTAAAGTATACATTATGTACAACACGTATAAGGGTACCATCATCTCCAACATCGGGTCTGTATTGGTATCGAGGATTCAAATAATATGCTATTCAAAGAAACACATACTCTAATAAGAGAAATAATACTTATGCAACTAAAGAAATGAATTGCAAATTATGACATAATTTATACATGTTGCATGCAAATCGTGGTATAATGTTTTATACCATCGGTCATCAATTATCTTTATGACCCACCTAGCACCATGTTTTCTTTCCAATTCCTCCTTCACTACACGCATCAACTCATATATTGCCCCATAGTAGGATACACTTATGTGTCAACGATCCGTAAAACTTTGTAAAGAGGTTCAAACACTTGGCACACATGTTCTGATTGAGTCCAAAAAGTATGATCAAACATTATACTTTCCACCATACGACCTGCATTTGAGCGGCTGAAATTGTGGTTGGCCCAATTGTCACTAGTAAATAATTGCTCCAACCCTGCTTTCTTCTTAAGTAGGCTGTCTAATGCAATATAGTTGGTGGCGAATCGAGCGGTAGTTGGACGAATAATTTCTCCTTTGCAAAATTCACGCATCTTTGCCAACAACCAACCGTGATTGTAAATATAATTTGTGATCGTTCTAACTCTTTTTACGACATTAGCAATATTCTCTCTCTTCCCCATTGCCTCAAACAAAAGATCAATACAATTTGCTGCACATGATGTCCAAAACACATTATGATGCTTCATTAAAAATTTTCCAGCTTTGACAAATGCAGAACCGTTGTCGGTCACAACTTGGACAACATTATGCTCTCCCACCTCCATGATTACATCCCTCAATAATTTGTAAATATACTTATAGTTTTTTATATGGTCTGAAGCATCAACGGACTTCAAAAAAATTGTCTTTTCCTTGGAGTATACCATGAAGTTTATGATAGACAATCTGGTCGGGCTAGTCCATCTGTCACACATGATTGTGCAACCATTAGTTTCCCACTTTGACCTCAACTTGTTAACATACTCGCCAATGTCTTTATACTCCATTTCCAAATATTTGTTTCTTACCTCATAGGGAGTGGGAGGTTGTACTCCAACACCGGCCTGTTGACATCCCAATACCATGTTTTTGAAATGATGTGACGATGCCTTCTCAGCAGGGATATTTTCATAGATAAAGAACTTGCTAATTAGACGCCCCATTCCCTCCTTCACATTACCTCCAGTGAAATAACTCCAAACACTCTTTTGACGTGCTTTGGATGACTTAGATAAACTTGGGGCTATTGGTGGTGTTGGTTGTGATTCTCTAACACTTACTCCCCGTCTCATTTGTGCACCACCACTTGTCCCGGAACCTTGTGCTCTATTAGGAATTTTATGAAGGTGTTCTCTTTCCCATGCTGACTGTTTGGAGGCACGTAATGCTTGTTTGAAATTGCGTCGTTCTTCAGGTCCCATGTCATCATCACATTCGTCCTCATTGTCATCATCATCACTGTCAACCGCTTGGCCAATGACTTCTCCTCGTAGCCCAGCTCGAATATTTTCCATTCCATGTGTTTTCTTTTCATTCTGGTGTTTTTTATTTTTAATAATGTGGTGATGAATGCCTTCACTTCTGGGGGGACATTCTCGCATCGTTGGACATTATTTCCTGGATCTAATCCACTAAGATGGTACTTAAGTCGTGTCACTCCGCCACTCTTCATTACCCGACCACAATATTTACAAATTGTGCCATGTTTGTTTCCGTCTATTGGGTCTCCATGTTCCCAAGCTGGATCACGTTTAGTAACTCCACTAGACATCTTAAACGTACCTATATTTATTTTTCATGGAAATTAGGCAATTATTTTTTGGCCAAAAAATATAGTAGTGACGGCTATATAAGAGAACCTAAATAATAAAGTTATTCTACAGAAGAATTAAATAGGAAGTAAAGAAAATGATTGTAAGAATTTAAGTAATTATAAAAATAATATGGAATAATAAAACCTAATATTAATGAATAATAATCCAATTTGATAATATAATAATAAATAACATTAAACATATTAAAATTATCCTAGGGAATAATTATACAACATTACTTAATTACTTCAAAAAATTAACATGCAAGTATTATTTGGTTCTTAGATCACATGCATGGGTCCACACAAATTTTTTTGTTGTTGTATAAATTACAATAATATAAATATAAGTTTGTAAACTTACCTTAAATATGGAACCCTTTGTGTAAAAGCCAAATAGAATCTGCGTGGACCAACAATAAAATAATAATTACACAAATGTAACAAATCTGGAACTTTTGATGTCGTACGTAGCAGCAAAACCTCGACGATCCTCTGCAGCTTGCCGTCTGTGAATAAATGAGAGAAAAAGAAGGTATTTAACATTTAATTTGAAGTGGCGTGAGCTGCAGATCCATTTATTCAGTTTGAAGCTCTGAAAGGGCTCTGGAAAGGCTCTGAAAGGGCTATGGGAAGAAGACTAAACGAAAAGGTGTAATAGAGGTTTTTCAATTTTCGAAGGGTCAAAAAAGGTGTGATGATCTGATACTCCACCTCTGGGAATGTGAAAGAGTTGGAAGTGACACACGGTTTTGAGTATGAAACCTCCACTACTTTTTGTCTTTTCAAAAGTTGTCAAAAGTTTAAGATTTATATATATATATAGCGTTTAGATTTATATATAGGGTTTGGGGGATTTATATTATATATATATATATATATATATATATATATATATATATATATATATACAAATGTTATATGAATTATTTGGATGTTTTTTTTCTCTCGGATAACACACACACAGACCCTCAATCTCTCGATCCTTCTCCCTCATTCCTCTCCTTGTTTCTTCTCCGGTTCTCCCCCCCATCTCTTCTCTGCAACTCTCCTTCCCAAAGCAGACACACACACACACACCCCATTTCCCCGTGTTTCCCCTTCCCCAATCCCTCGAACCTTCTCCCTCATTCATCTCCTTGTTTCTTCTCCCCCCATCTCTGCAACTCTCATTCCCGGAGCATAGACACACCACACCCACACCCCACCGTGACCTCCACCACAGTGGCGCACACTCCGGCGAGCACCATCACCACCTGTGGACCGTTCCTCCTCTCTTTCTCACATCCCGGTGAGCACCATCAGGCAAGGGGAGGCCTTGTTTAAGCCTTACGAGGCAGATGATCCATCAAACACGAGCGGGTTTTGGGATCCGGAGAAAAGGGATTGCTCATTTTGATGGGTCTGAGCGTGGATTGCAGAGAGAGGCGCAGATCTTGGCAGCCGCGACGACGGAGCCTCGGCTGTAGTTGCGACGACGGAGCTTCGGCGATATTATCGATATTATTGCGATATATTGACGATAATTAAGTGAGTAAGTGTGAAAATATCGCCCTCTAAAAAAATGATATTTCGCCGATAATATCGATATTTTAGACCTTGATGGAAAGCAATTAATCCTTTTGATTATTCTAGTACAGGTTCTATTTATAGGCTAATTTATAATTTTGTTTAGCTACTTTATTACCTTAATGCCACGGCCACTCTTTTTTTATTTTATTTATTTATTTTTATTTTTTATCTACATTAAGCGGATGAGGGAGTGGGCTAAGCTTTGCAATGGGCTCGTTTTTAGCGAAAATCGATCTTAAAATATCTCACTTACAAGTAAAAAAGAATATCACTAGACCATAATACTAAGTGGTAATACCACCTTTAGACTTGGGCCAGCAAAATAGGTTTCCTTTTCGTCCCTAATCCCGATTGATCTTGTCGAGTTTGTTGCAGATATGGCCACGCGGTTAGGCTGTTTGCAGATAAACGGCACTGGCGGAGGCATATTATGACTAGAGTAGTCCTAGGCCTACCCTCACTTGTAAAAATAATTACATCTTGCTTTGCAACCCTTCTCAACACGTGAAACAAATCCAATCATTATCTATTTTTAATCCAACAAATTCCATCCCAAAATTAAGTATAATATTTTGAATCGTCATTTATCACAAATCAATAACATTCAAATTAAACTCATCGTTCACTTTTAATTAACAAAAATTATTTTTCGCTTATGCACTGTCAGAGCTTGACATGCCCCGACCCTGATATTCCCCGAATACCAGGATAGACACGTGCTGGCCGACACCCGAGGGTGACGAAAGCCATTAATTGATACAAAAGCTAAGAATAAGAAGTAAATAAGGGTTATGAATTTAAAATACCATGAATTAAAAATTTTAGGAACTTGCTCAGAGCATACAACTAAACATAATCACTAAAAGAATTAAGATAAAATTGAATGAATAAAGAAGTGGGTCATACATCGAGAGGATTCAAAGATGCTGCTGCAGAAGTGCCTTCAAGCCGGGATTAGGTGCCTTGATTCTAAGTCCTGAATGGGGGCGCAAAACAAAGGTGAGTGGACCAAGTTCATATATATAATAATAATAAAACAGTTATCAACATACTAACCCCCAAAGTTTATATAATGAAAACTACTAGCATAATAAGTGATGGATTTAATAAAAATCCTAGCATGCCAAATATCTCAAAAGCCATATCGCGGAAATCAAAACAGTAAACGTATCATAAATCGTCTCGTAAGCGCGGTGTGATGCTAGAAATATCACTGAATAAATATATCTCCCGGCCCAATGCCTGCTCCGTGGTCTCTGCGCCCGTAGCCAGAGATTACCAACTCCCGGCCCAATACCTGCTCCATGTCCCTCAGCCCATAGCTAGGGATTATTTCTCCCGGCCTAAATGCCAACACCAGATCCTCGCCCCAGGCGGCATAGTGTCTACTAGGTACGCACAAATAGTTACGTCTCTCATAAATAACCACTTCATAGTATAAAGTCATCCATCGTCTATACTATAAAGAGGGGTTTCTAAAACATGTTCTAGCATCCTATCGTCATCCATCGGATAGTCTACTAGTTCATGGTTTTTATAGAAAATACGATATATATTAAAATATAGCTCAAAATAGGCTAACAATGATTTCCTCACCAAAACACGAGGCGAAATCAATAAATTCAGTAAACATGATTGATATAAATCAATTCACAAAATTCGTAGGCATGCTAATCATTTATGCAATTACTATTAAATCATGTAATTTTAGAAAGGGTCCACTCACAAATATTCCTTAGCAGAAGAATCGCACGAATCAGGATTACGAATTTCCTTAATAGCAACTTTACCTAAGCACAAAAATATAATTAATAAATAAAAGGATTTTCTAAAATATTGGGTTTGAATTAAATAAAATAGGGGATTTGGGATTGGATGGGTTTAGGGTTTTAAAAGATTTTAGGAACCTAGGGTTTTTGGGTTAAAAGGGTATTAGGGTGAGAATTGGGGTTTGGGCTTTAGCCCAAACACACACACACACTACAAATACACACACACACACACACGGCATGCATGTGCATGCACATATACACACGCACACACCCACCATAATTAAACACACACACACACACACACACTTCACACAACCCACACACGGGACAAGGCCTTAAGGCCTCACAAAAACAACAGGGCTTTAAGCCCTTTGAATTAAATCGGCCCAAGGCCTTTGGGGGGTTTTAAAAACAACAAGGACAAAATTAAAAAAAAAACTAAAGGGGCTGGGGGGTTTAACGGGCTTAAAGCTCAATGGGAAAAGAAAGGGAAGGCCGGCTGGCCTGGTTTTGCCGAGAGAGAGAAGGCCGGAGCTGCTACAGCTCAAGTCACTGGAAAACATGGGTTCTAGACCCCGATCTAGGTATAAACATGAAGAACAAAGAGAGAGAAAGAGGTTTCTACCTTCCAAAAACCATGTCTCGGTCAGAGGTGACCGGAAAAAGCTCCCAAAGTCCACGGTTCGCCGGAAAATGGGTGTGCTCACCCACAATGATTTCCGAAGCAAAATCTACGTAAAAATGGAAGGTTCAAGCTTCTAAATCACAATCAAACATCAAGGTAACTGCGAGAATGAGAGATTTGTGATTTACCTCAACGAAAAGAAAGAAAATGCTCGCCGGAGCTTTGCTCCGTGTCATTGAACTCGCAGGGCAGGGTCTCTGTGCTCGTGGTGAGCCTCTCCTGATGGTGACTCGGTCCTAGTGAGTCCACGGGAAAAGGGATACGAGGTTGAGGGATAGAGAGATATACGGAAGAGTTGAGAGAGAGGGAGAGAGATATACGGGAGAGAGACGGATAAGAAAGAGGTCTCGGGGGTGGGGGACAGAGAGAGGGAAAAGAGAAGTGGTTTGATGATTGACACATGGCAGCTGGGGGTGGAAATAACAAATTTTCCAATTATTTTGGGGGTTGTTGTAACAGAGCTATTTCCCTATTCTTCTTGAATTTCATATATTTAACAATTCCAAATTTATTGAATAAAGAACAATAAGGTTTGTAAAACTCTATTATCCTCTATAAAACATTTGTTTCTATTCTATCCTACCTCTTACTTTGAGTTTTAGGGTTTGCAAATTTTTAGTAATTCTCTCTATTGAGTTTAATAATTCTTTCAATAGTATAGATGACATCATGCGCAACGGTCTCAAAATATGAAATTCATATTATCTATGGATATGTTAATTTTGACTATTAAATTATTTGGATATATATTATGATGTTTTGCATTTGTAATTATATAATCACTATCCGTTTTTTCTTCTTCTATACTTGTGTGAGGCCCCTCCTCACAAGAAATCCTAGCTCCGCCACTGATAAACGGGAACATATCGTGGATTTCTCTCTCACTCCATTCTTTGACAATATTCTAAAAGGATAATACTTGTTCAAAATCTCAACAAAGATAAAAATTAATGCATCTAGACTGTTAAATTTAAACTATAATATGTGTATTTTTTTTACAATCGCAATACTAAAAGTGAAACATATCAATCGCAATACCGACCCATATTATAATGTATAAAGAAACTTATAAAAAATTCTTCATCCGGTCCATTAATATTTGGCAGCAAAAGAGGGAAATTATGAAGAACAAAAAAAAAAAAAATCATATTAATTATCATACACGTGAAACCAAATCAAAAACCAAGATTTTAGTCATTGCCGATGGGACTCATGGTAATTCACTCAACTTCCACTTCTTCTTCTTTCTCCTCCTCCTCATTCCACCATTGTTTTCCTATCAAAACCTAATGATTTAGGCTTTTAGCTTAGTATTCCCTCTTCTTTTCTCATTTTCTTTCAGAAGAGAACGTTATTTAAAGTTGGACAGAGTGAGCAGCCAGATTGTTTGGCCATGGCTGGCTCTGCTTACACCAACACTTGTTTGCTATACCCTTCTCTTTTTCTCATCCTTTTCTTCTCTTTCATGAACCACCAGTTCCACTATTTCCCATGTCCTCACAACTCCACAGTTCCAAACCACAGACAGGTCTCCGGCACGTACTGCAACGACGATCTCCAAAATGCCAGCAAAAATAGTACTACACTTGATCATGTGCCTACTGTAAGTTAGACAACTTATATATATTCAGAAAGCTAGCTAGTGATCATATTCCTTGTGTGTGTGTGTGTGTCGGGTTTTCTGTAATGCAGGATAAATCTTGCGAGATGTAAGTAGCAGGTCGATCGCAGTGTGATTCTGCTTATTCCGCAATTATCCAGCAAGATTTATATGCAGTGGGAGAATTTCCGAAATACATAAAAATGTGTGCTTCTACTCCATTGGTCTTATCACAAAGAATTCGCTATAATCTTGATTTTCGCTTACAAATGTATAGTGAGATCATTTATATGACATGGTGGGTTTAATCTTTGTTGGGTCTCTTGGCCAAAATTGAAAGAACAAAAATTTGGGTTTTGGAATTTTGTTTTGTGTATGTATACAGATGCAAGTGAAGAAGAACCAATTTGAGAAAATGGAAGATGGATTGGCAAGAGCAAGAGCTGCAATACGAGAAGCAGCTCGATCAAGGAGCTATATGTCATACAAGGAGGATTTTGTTCCAACAGGATCGGTTTACATCAACCCTTATTCCTTTCATCAGTTAAGTTTCTCCCTCTCTTTTGTTAGACTTGGTCTTTTGGGTTTAACCACTTAGGGTAAAATTCATGTACCAAATCTTCTCCTAATCAGTTGCTATAAAAATGCGTCATTTGTTTTTTTCCCCTAAAAATGTTCCACTAGCCAAGAAACTAAGGAAAATTGAACGAAAACCCTAAGTAAGAATCCACTAGCAATCTGAAATCCATTAGGAATTGAGAAAATTTCAAAGCTCGTTGTTTAAATGATAATATGATAAAAACCTTAGCACCATGAAAGAATGTTTTATAATGTATCACAACTCTACGTGCTAGGAAACCTAATATAATTAATACGGAAATAACAAAGTACTAGAAGTATCCTTGAATCTTAGAATGTTGTTTAGGGATTGTAAACGAAGGTATTCAATTGGCTAAAAATGCCCATGTTTCACGGCTATGTGGTGAGTTCAACTCGTAACGCCATTCTCTCCGCGAAGCGACTGGTCACATGCCTAAATCACACTTCAGCCTAATTGCAATGCTTAAGCCTTGCTCTCGGTTTTACACTTATCGAGCTGTTCCATTGATCTGTTAACTATCTCTTCTATATCAGAAACATTAAACTGGTTCACATATAATTCATGAAATTTTAAAATATCCTGCAGTTTTTGTTAGGTTGGTTGAAATTGACATTAACTTCAAAAAAAATTATGGATCAATATTTTCTGGCGCATGAAGACCTGGGTAGGGCTTATGAATTAGAGATGAACCGATTAATTGTAAATTTTGGAGTTTATGATCTATAAAGAGGCTAAAAAAAGTCGGATGAGAGTGATCCATTTTTGGGCTTTCCCTAGGTGTGCCATTGTTATTAGGGTGTGCAGAAACATAGCATGGGTGATGTAGTGGTGCACCATAGGCATTAAGTGAACGAGCTTTGCCTATTTTGTGCTTACACAGTTCTGGCAAACTTTCTTACAGACGGAAATCTTGCCCTATTTGTTTCAAGGAATAAATATTTGATTTATAAGTGTTGTACTTAGATGTGGACTTATGAGCTGCAATTCTTCATCTGTCACAACCTTGGATTCTTCAGCCTAGTTCTGGCTTGTGTACTGTATAGTACTCTGATTTATAGAGGTCCCCCATTCCGCTAGGCCTTTGACAATAGTCCTTAGCAAAACTGGGTACATCTACATGCATGCAGAGAGACATAAACATGCATAAATTGTAGTTGTAGACTCAATGGGTTCTAGGACAGGCACCAAAGTGGCAAAATGCTATCCTTAATTTGACCTGCTTTCAAATTGTTTATCTAGTAGGTCGATCCCTTCTTCAAGAATAGTTGATTCACATAAAAGGTTTTTCTATAATGTGGGTAACCACATTTTTTCCTAAATGTGGACATGTCATTGATATGGCTGACACCAAACAATTGTCGATATGTCACCAATAAAACTTGACCGCAAGTGCGGTTTACTTTAAGTTACTGCACTGTAGAAGGAATGTGATTATAAATATCTACAATTGACTCAAATTCATGTGCGGATGTTCACAATTACGAACAAGATGTTGGCAGACTGGCAACTTTGGTCATTTGAAAAGTTTATTAAATTTTAAGCGGTAAACTAACTACATCTGGGTTTTTACTGGAATTATTTGAGTTTAAACTCTAGGGCCTTGGGCGTAGCCAAAAACCCTAAGCACCAAGGTGATTTTACACCATAAGGTAATCAATCTTGTTAAACGGGATTAGAAATGATATAATTCACCACATGTATCCCACCGTGCTAACTTGGGTTGTGCTTAATTAGTAGGTAAAATAATGATGGACAAGCCTAGGGTTTATATGTGCAATATTTAAGCTTTTCGAATTGATGCGTTTAGGTTTTTTTGCAGGTATATCAGGTGCCACATATAGTGTAATGTTTATTATTTAAACACATAAGCATCATCAATTAATATCTATAATTGATTCATTATCGTTTTGTGTATGTATGTTTTAGGAGCCACATAGAGATGGAAAAAAGATTTCGAATTTGGTCGTACGAGGAAGGAGAGCCACCACTCTTCCACAAAGGGCCGATGAACGACATATACTCCATTGAAGGTCAGTTCATGGATGAGTTTGAGTTGAGTGGGAAAAGCCCATTTGTAGCGAAAGACCCCGACGAGGCTGTCGCGTTTTCTCTTCCAATCAGTGTTGTCAACGTTGTGAGATTCGTCTACAGGCCTTACACCAACTACTCTCGTGTCCGGCTCCAGAACATTGTCGAGGACTACATCAGCATCATATCGAAGAAATATCCATACTGGAATAGTGATGCGAAAATAACTTGACGCACAAATTTAAACTCTATTTGTGACAGTTGTAGTATATGGATAAGTAGGGATCGTTCTAGGCCGGGGATTAACTAGGGATGCTAACCAAAGTAAAATTAAATTAAAAACGTAAAAACAAAATTTAAAACACTAAACTAGACTCAAAACACTTAAATAGAATCACTCAAAATAAAACTAACAAATAAACTAAAACAAATCAAAAGACTCAAAATACTTCAAAACTCAAGAAAACACAAACTAAATTAATTTCTAACAAACCTAACACTTTAAAATAAATGGGGGATTGATTTTTGATGAAAAGTAAATTAAACTTAAATAAATTACAGAATTGACAAAAACATGAAATTAAGGTAAATGGATGGACGACGGACTGGCTAGAGGATTCTTCTCCACACATGACACATATGCAACCTAAATTGATTTTCAGTTGTTCTTTCAATAAATTGTAAATTCTCAACGCCCCAAGTTAATTAGGTCCGCTTAAATTAACCTTCAGATTTTCCTTAAGTTAATGGATTGGATGATTGCATACGACAACCCAAAACATTCCCCACAAGTTCCCTACATGAATTGCATAATAGAGAAACAAGCAAGAATCATTAAGTTCTATGAAAATCATAAGCATTGACGAGGCACTTGTTACTATGAATTGCATGAAACTTATGCCAAGAATTTACTTAACACGATTGTGGTCAACAACCTTTACTACTTGCGAATATAAGTTCATAACGATTAGGTGAAATTCACTTATATTCTAGCATCAAATTCATGCATGTAAATTAAGTATGCATCCTTAATCGACAAACAAAAATAAGTTATCAATCAAGCAGTTAAGCAAATTAAATCACAACTCAGAAATCACAACTGAAAGTAATCAATTCATATTACAAATATATCCATGGCTTTGAATTAACCTCTAGCCAAAACAAAATTAGTTACACATTATTTATAAATTAAAACAGAAATTAAACTTGAGTTTGGAAAATTAAACCGAGAGAAATGCAGTTTGCTTTCTGCCCTCACTGTCCACGTCTGCCAGCTTCAATCCCGTGCGCGCCACCTGCTGTGCTGTCAAACCAGCTGCATGCCAGCAGCCCAAGCAGCTGCCTCCCTTCTCCGCTGACCCGTGCGCTCCCTGCCCTTCTCTCGCTGAAGGTCAAGCTGCGAGCTCCACGTGACTGCCTGCTGACCTGCTGACTCCTCTGTGCTGCGCAAACGTCACCTTCGCAGCTGCTCGTGGAGAGCAGCTCCACTCGTTCCCCCTCCACCTTGTCTTCGTACACACCTACCACGCTGCACTCAGCAGCTTTTATTTTTTTCTTTTCTTTGTGCTCCACTTGGTTCCCCACTATTTTATTTTCTTTTTCTGCTCCACAGCTCCACTCTCCCTTATTCTACAAAACAAACAATTATTATATTATATATATATATATATCTATATTTTATTTAATTTAAAAGCTAAACAGTTTTGACACGACTTTATTACATAAAATCACACTTATGTTATTTTTATTTTCTTAGCTAGATAAATTCGATAAAACACAAAAACAAAGTAAATAGCACAAAAATATGAGGAAATAACTAAGAAAAGACGAGAGAATTTGATGTAAAATATGTATAAATATGAGCTTATCAAATACCCCCACACTTAGCTTTTGCTAGTCCTCGAGCAAAACAAACGAAAACAGAAAAAGTAATAACATGAAAATTATTAGTTTCCCCCTATGTGACCCTCATAGAACTTCATATAAGAACACAATCATCAAAAACCATAGCTAACACCAACAAGCTAATCCAAATTCATTTTCCTTATTCAAATATTAGCAGTAATCTTTGAAACATCCTTGAAGTGTAGTGTGTGAGATAGTCATGCTAATGCAATTTCAAATTTTTATTTTTTTAAAAACACCATATGCAAACTAGCGACCTTCTCACGGGATATGCACTCAATCACACATGTGTTTAGTTTTAATGTGTTTCGCTCAAAGAAACGAATGTGAAAGTTCTACCATAAGCTTGCATAAAGATCACTTCTCCACAGTCATAATTGCAAAACTTAAATCAAGAGGACTTTTATTGGATGTAATGAGGCTTAGGGATAGGGTTATTGAAACGAAAGAATAGGACAACACAAGTTCCAAGCTACATTGCAAGCAATTATTTTCTTTAGATTTATAAGAACTCAAGCTCTCCAACGATTCTTCAGACATCTCCAACCAAAAACTTAAACTGAAACTTTAAAAACTTTTTATTTTCTTTGTATACAATCTTTCTTTTTCTTTTCTTTTTTTTTTTTTTTTTTTTTCTTTTCTTTTTTTTCAAAAAGAAACAAATATGAAAAACCCCCACACTTATTCTTTTGCCAAACACCTTCAAAGTACTTCACAAACATTTCTCATAAGACAATCTCGCATTGCTCGCTTGGAAAGGGTAAGGAAAAATATTTATTTCAGGCATAAGGGTAGACATATCTGGTGATAAGAAAGAAAAGGCTCACAAATACGGCTCAAATTGGCAATCTAATGATATCATTTTTCTTTGGGAAACAAGGTTATTTGGGCCATGGTGGTAAACCTAATGCCTCTATCATTTTCAAGTTCATGCAATCAATGACAAAAATTTCGAAAGATCGTTATGCAAGTTCTAGAGATGTATCTCACATAAGTTCATCACACATGAAAGAATAGGAGTGTATGAAAAATGCACACACTTTCAATAGGCTCAAAAACTCACATAGGATGTATATGGTCACTAAATTCACATATGGAGCTTTAAATCATGCTTTAATTTCACATCAACAAGGCTATGTGCATTTGGTTTTTCAAAGATGAACAAAAATGTACAAACTAACACGAGAATAAGGAATTTCACACAACACATGTTAACTAAGTTCTTGATCATCATGGTTCAAATTTTATCCAATTATATCATTGGGTCGGGAAACTAACAAAAATCTAATTCAAAACAATAAGGAAAACAAGGAAATATTTTTGGATTTTTTTTTTTTTTTTTTTTTTTAAATCAACAACTTAATTAAGAAAACACAAAGCAATAACATGGAAACAAATGAAACCAGTTCAAAGTCGAAGGTACAAAAATTTTTAATTTGGTCATTTTTATACTCTATACCCCCACACTTAAACTAGACATTGTCCCCAATGTCAGAAAATGTAATAAAATGCAAATAAAAATAAAATAAATAAATACAAAGAAAGAAAATAAAGCAATAGGACTGAAAACTTCCCTAATTTGCAGAAAATCAATCGATGACCCCCCAAGCTAAAATTCTGCAATCAACTCCAAGGGTGGAAATAGCCAAAAGTTCCTGCAAAGAAAAGAAATAAAACAGTTAAGCACGCAAGAAAATGTAGAAAATGCAAACGAAAAATTGAAAATGAAAATAAAAGACAATGAATAAAACTAAAAGTGATCATTGGTCCTGTTTGGTGACTTTCCACAGCTTTGAACTTGAATTGGCCTCGGAACTTCTTAGCAAGGAAAATGAGACTTGATTGGTGTTGTTGTTGAGGCTTCTCGAGCTCTTGGTTTCAACTCGGACTCCTTCTGCCGGGTTGATTGAGTCTGCAGGCTACATTCTTCTCTTTTTGTTTCTTCTGCATGGCAGGTAGGCACAAGGTAGAAGTGGTGGTCTGTTTCTTTGTTCAATCTGTCCAAGTGCCGACCGTTTGCCTTCTTTCACCTTGTCCCGTAGCCAAGAGCAAGGGTAAAGGAAAAGCATGCCATGAGATATCTTTGCCTCTGACTCTGATGATATGGGATACTTTTGCTTTTGAAGAAGTATCGTTCCACAGGTGTATGCTTGAACTGGGCTGGGGAACTTCTTAGCAAGGAAAATGAGACTTGATCTTGAAGATGAAGCAGCACCTTGTCTCCACATGCTTCAAGTAACATTTTCACTTGCCTTGGCTGTTCTCCAGGCAGATGTGGCGACTTCTTCGGAAGTACATCAGCGGTTGAAGATGAGCACTCGAGAGCAATGCTAGGTAAGCAATGCTAGGTAAGCAATCAGGAAGGATTTCCAGGCAGTCGGTTCTTAGATCGGAAGATTGACACCGAATGCTGGCTGATTGCCCGCTTTCTCCTTATCACAAAGACAAGGAAAAGGACAGGGAGAAAGCGTGATATGAGATACTCTTGCTTTCAACCTTCATGATATGAAATACTCTAGCTCTAGATGACTTATTTTCAAAGGTATCCCAGGGAATGAGAAACACAGAGAAACTCGAGAGGGTTTGTTGGAAAGGCATTTTCGGAGATGAAAAATTTCGGAGATGAAGAAGTGTTGAGAGAGTTTGCCTTTGCTGTTGAAGGCGAAGGTAGACGTTTATAGGACTTTTCTTCATAACCGAAACTATTCCTTTACCCCTGTCGGCAGTCGGTGGATGGATGAACAGTACAGGTCACGCGCTTTCTGAAAAAGCAACCCGTAATTTGCGCAAAGCTGACAGCGCGCGTGACGAGTGACGACAAAATTGGAAAAGCTGTTCGCCTCGTGATTCCTGACCGCTCCGACTTTTGAGAGAGAGACGCCCGACTTTTGAGAACGGCGACGCCGCTTTTGAGAAAAGAATCCGGCTTTTCAGAAAGGAGCCCGGCTCTTCGATTTGCGAGAGGGCGCCTCTTCGACTGCTGAATGATGCCTCAACGATTTCTTCTTCTTATAAGAACGCTCATTTTTTGTTCCACAACACACTTAAACTCCCCCTGTAAACACTTCATCTGGTAAACGTTCCCTCCTTGTATTTCTTTTAATCTTGATCAGTCCGACTCTTCATCCTCAACACCTTCAAATATGTCTTGCCCCTCTGACCGTCGCCTTAACTTGAATGTTGGGGAAGATAGTGATATACCTTCTCCAACCAACATTTGGCAGCCGTCCTTCATATCCCCAAATGGTCCTCTTACAGTTGGGGATTCCATGATGATGAACGAAACAACCGCATCGGTGGTGGCCAGAAATCTGCTCACTCCTAGAGACACTAGGATACTTTCCAGGCGGTCCGACGAACTGGCTGTTCAGGACTCTATGGCCTACAGCGTCCGATGCGCAGGCTCAGTATCAAACATGGGCCAGCGCCTTCTTGCACGAACCCGTCAGGTGGAGTCGTTGATGGCTGAAGTGGCTAGTCTTCGGCAGGAGGTCAGAGTGCTTAGGCATGAGAACAGGGATTTGCACATGCTCGCAACCAATTACTCAACAAGCATGAAGAGGAAGCTTGATCAGATGCAGGAGTCCGAAGTGCGGATTCAGAGTGATCATCAACGGTTTATGGCGTTACTCCCGAGGTTTATGATGCATTCGTCATCGGGTGCCGCACCAAGTATTGAGGCTCCGAATGATCCAACTCTGGCGCTTCGTCTTTCCAGGGCTCCGTCGACCTCCGAGGCACCACCTACCAACGACCAATGAAAGCTATTAGTTTTACATTATTGTAAAATATTTATGCTTTAAGTTTATTTAATTATAAATATAAATAAAAGTATTTTTGTTTTTTTTTTTTTTTTTTTTTTTTTTATTATGTGATGTTTATTATTATTATTATTATTATTATTTTTTTCATTTTTTATTTTATATAAATGTAAAATAAGTAAATCAAAGTAAAAAAAACTAAGTTTAATCTCCTAAACAAAAATCACAACTAAATAAACAAAACAAAAATCACAACTAAATAACAAAACATAATGAAATCAACGTAAAAAAAAAATCAACGTAAAATAAATTCACACAAGAGCAAACAAACAATGAAAGAACTAAACAAAGTAAAATAAATTCAGTAAAGAGAAGGGATTAGGAATGCAAATCTGATTGTGGGTGATTCCTAGGCCTCCCTTCATTATTCAAATGCATGGGCTTATCATTAAACGGACGGTGGTACTTGAAATGATCCGACAACGGTCTAAGTTCTAATGACGGTGCCTGAATCATCAAAATTAGATTGTTAGTATAACATAAAATTAAAAATGGAGAAGATGGCTTACTATCTTTTTCCGACACAAACTCAATGACAAACACCACATTTTTGAACATTTCCGGGACTTTGAACTTAGCCAGGTTTACTATGATGGTTGTGGCTTGTCCCGTGTCATCAAACTCAACTGCTTTGGGCTTGATTGTCTCATGCACAGCCTCTTGGATACATTCAACATATTCTCCGGCCACTTCCTTTTCTTGAATAGTTCTTCTTGGTGTACAAGTCTCTTTGAATGTTTCAACATTATCAGGAACATGATTTGGTACACCAAGAATTTGGATATCACTTTGCACCTTGGGAAGAGCTTCCACAACGTCTTTTTCATTCACTTCTTCCTTAGGATTTAAAAACCTACAAGGAAAAAGGACAATTGGCGGAATAATGTTAGAATGAAGTGAATTTTGAACCTCCTCACCTGAGTTGGATGGCATAAGGACTTGAGGGGTTTGCGACAAGAATTCTTCCAAACTGCCCAAGTCGTCATCCTCCTCTTCTGCTTGAAGCGGCAATTCATCCATGTTCGCGCTATGTTTGGATGGTTCTAGGACAACTTCATCCTTCATGTCACTTCCCAAAGTGATGGCTTCATCGATTTCCATTTCTCCCTTTGAATTTGCAAATGTGGAGTTGGAGAGTTCTCTTTGATCTTGAATTTGTGCCATGAATTCCATAATCTGCCCAACATGCATATCCAATTCGTCCACTCTTCTGACTCGGTCTTGCATCTCCTGGTTTTGATTTTCTACTCCCTGATTCAAAGAGGTGAGTAAATTATTAAGTGTATCATTATCCAAGGATGTACCTGAATTGAATTGGGTTGATTGTTGTGGTGGATGTGACGGTTCATATGGCCACTGATAGAACTCTTCCGATGGCGGCAATTGTTCTTCTTTTTGTGAACCCTGTACCGAAGAAATTAATTCTTCAAGCATTTGATTATAATCCACGGGCATACTTTGATTCGATTGGAATTGTTGTGGGGGATGCTGTGGTGGCTGCATAGGTCTTGAATAGAACGCGTCTTCTTGCTGCCAATATCCACCTTGTTGGAATTGTTGAGGTTCTCCCCACATGTAATCTGAATAATCTCTCCAATCTGAATTGTAAGCATTGGAAAACATGTTGCCCCTTGATTGGTTATGGCCTTGATATCCCCACACATCTTCATTTGCAGAAAATTGAGGACCTTGATATCGTTGCCCATAGGGCACATCAAGTGTAGGGACACTTGGCATTGTGGTCCGTTCGGCATTATGAGTTAACTGAGCAGTGAGCTGTGCCAATAGATCTTGAATGCTAGTAGAATCCAAGTCTTGCTCCATTTGTACCTCAATTCAAAGAAAGAAAAATAAATCAAATATCAAAAGTAACATACACAAACACAAATAAACATAAGCAAAAACAAAAATAAAAGGATTAGCAAATTTGCTAATCCCCGGCAACGGCTCCAAAAATTTGATGCGAAAATAACTTGACGCACAAATTTAAACCCTATTTGTGACAGTTGTAGTATATGGATAAGTAGGGATCGTTCTAGGCCGGGGATTAACTAGGGATGCTAACCAAAGTAAAATTAAATTAAAAACGTAAAAACAAAATTTAAAACACTAAACTAGACTCAAAACACTTAAATAGAATCACTCAAAATAAAACTAACAAATAAACTAAAACAAATCAAAAGACTCAAAATACTTCAAAACTCAAGAAAACACAAACTAAATTAATTTCTAACAAACCTAACACTTTAAAATAAATGGGGGATTGATTTTTGATGAAAAGTAAATTAAACTTAAATAAATTACAGAATTGACAAAAACATGAAATTAAGGTAAATGGATGGACGACGGACTGGCTAGAGGATTCTTCTCCACACATGACACATATGCAACCTAAATTGATTTTCAGTTGTTCTTTCAATAAATTGTAAATTCTCAACGCCCCAAGTTAATTAGGTCCGCTTAAATTAACCTTCAGATTTTCCTTAAGTTAATGGATTGGATGATTGCATACGACAACCCAAAACATTCCCCACAAGTTCCCTACATGAATTGCATAATAGAGAAACAAGCAAGAATCATTAAGTTCTATGAAAATCATAAGCATTGACGAGGCACTTGTTACTATGAATTGCATGAAACTTATGCCAAGAATTTACTTAACACGATTGTGGTCAACAACCTTTACTACTTGCGAATATAAGTTCATAACGATTAGGTGAAATTCACTTATATTCTAGCATCAAATTCATGCATGTAAATTAAGTATGCATCCTTAATCGACAAACAAAAATAAGTTATCAATCAAGCAGTTAAGCAAATTAAATCACAACTCAGAAATCACAACTGAAAGTAATCAATTCATATTACAAATATATCCATGGCTTTGAATTAACCTCTAGCCAAAACAAAATTAGTTACACATTATTTATAAATTAAAACAGAAATTAAACTTGAGTTTGGAAAATTAAACCGAGAGAAATGCAGTTTGCTTTCTGCCCTCACTGTCCACGTCTGCCAGCTTCAATCCCGTGCGCGCCACCTGCTGTGCTGTCAAACCAGCTGCATGCCAGCAGCCCAAGCAGCTGCCTCCCTTCTCCGCTGACCCGTGCGCTCCCTGCCCTTCTCTCGCTGAAGGTCAAGCTGCGAGCTCCACGTGACTGCCTGCTGACCTGCTGACTCCTCTGTGCTGCGCAAACGTCACCTTCGCAGCTGCTCGTGGAGAGCAGCTCCACTCGTTCCCCCCTCCACCTTGTCTTCGTACACACCTACCACGCTGCACTCAGCAGCTTTTATTTTTTTCTTTTCTTTGTGCTCCACTTGGTTCCCCACTATTTTATTTTCTTTTTCTGCTCCACAGCTCCACTCTCCCTTATTCTACAAAACAAACAATTATTATATTATATATATATATATATATCTATATTTTATTTAATTTAAAAGCTAAACAGTTTTGACACGACTTTATTACATAAAATCACACTTATGTTATTTTTATTTTCTTAGCTAGATAAATTCGATAAAACACAAAAACAAAGTAAATAGCACAAAAATATGAGGAAATAACTAAGAAAAGACGAGAGAATTTGATGTAAAATATGTATAAATATGAGCTTATCAAATAGAAGTAATGGAGCTGACCATTTTCTGGTTTCTTGTCATGATTGGGTATGCCACTCTATTTTTGTCCACCTTTTCAGTTTGATTTTATAGTGCTACCACCAAAACTTCATTGTGATTCAGATTTCATCTCATAAATCTCTTAACCTAATCAATAAAACTATTTGCACCATATTTACTGATCACATCTAACACAAAGAAAAAACTCAAGTATGTACGTTAGTTTCACATGATTCTTGTACGTGTACAACATGTGATTAATGATCAGTTTGGTAAATGTAACATCACTCAAATGTGATTACTAACACATTTGAATTTGAAGACTTTTGTTAGTTATGACCTGAATTGTTGTCAACTTTAGGGCTTGGCCAAGTTGAATGAGTTAACGATTCTCCTTATTCGATTGCATTTTTAGGCACCTGATATTTCGGCTGGACACGCTTTTCAAGAACTTCATTAGAGTACTCTGCAATGCAAATTGTTCAGAAGGTTTCCAACCAGTCCGAGATGTATCCCTGCCCGAAATCAAACTCCCTTTTGGAAAGTTAGGCCCTCCCCTCTTTACCCATTCCCCTAAAAAGCGTTCAATCTTTGCTTTCTTCGCTGGTGATGGTCATGGAGACGTAAGAAAGATACTATTCAAGCACTGGAAAAACAAAGACAAGGAAATCCAAGTCCATAACTACCTCCCCAAAACCCTAAACTACACACACCTAATGGCGCAGAGCAAGTTTTGCTTGTGCCCTAGCGGGTATGAAGTTGCAAGCCCTAGAGTGGTTGAGGCCATATATGCAGGCTGTGTCCCAGTGATCATTTCTGATTCCTATGCGTTGCCGTTCACTGACGTACTTGATTGGTCTAAGTTTTCAGTTCATGTTCCGGTGGCAAGGATACCGGAAC
Organism: Malus fusca; assembly: GCA_035220775.1. Taxonomy (NCBI): domain Eukaryota; kingdom Viridiplantae; phylum Streptophyta; class Magnoliopsida; order Rosales; family Rosaceae; genus Malus; species Malus fusca. The sequence goes on along the minus strand of CM069066.1, from coordinate 14,220,528 downwards.
TGAAGGCAATTTTGCAATCAGTTTCCGAGCATGAATATTTGAGAAAGCAAAAGAGGGTCATGCAAGTGAAGCGCCATTTTGTGATCAATAGGCCTGCTAAGCCATGTGATATGTTGCATATGGTGCTGCATTCAGTGTGGCTTCGGAGGCTTAATCTGAGGCTGTTGAAATGATGCCAAAGTGGGGGTTTTGTACAATTATGTAGAATTTATACAATTGTGTTTTTGAGTAAATAAATTTTGTATTATCTCAGAAACAACTGCGCTGTATTAGCCATTTAATTAGCAACGTGGAGAAACAAGAATTATTGATTACAATATTTGTTAACAATTTTTTGCGGAAAATTGAAATGTTAATATTGCAGCACGGCATGTGCATTTGTACGTTTTAGGTTATGTACCTTCAATAATAGTGATTGAGCGAGTTTGGTGGCTACTTATTCCAATGAGTCCGATCATGTTTGGTAGAGCCTCTACTGTCGAGTACATATAAGTGGTGGTTTTAGTTCTTATCACACCATTAGGCGTGCAGAGAAGTGACGGAGTCGGGATTTCATTGCAATGGAGCATAAAATATGAATTTCAATATATTGATTATTGTACTTTCATTTATTATATTTCGGTATGGGTTCTCATATTTTATATGTCGAGTGTGTCCTAGATATAAGTTTCATCTCGTCAAAGTTGAAAGTTATAAAATAATATATTTGACTCCAATTTGATGGTGAAGGTTGTACTAATTCCAACACGTACAGAGGCAAATTGGATCAGCTTTCGGGGCCAGCAATATTTGGTGGGGTTCGGGGAACGTGATCAGCTTTCCAAGTTTAAATTCGAGACGACCTTGTTTAGTATCGACTTGCAACTTTCTAATATACAACTCTATCACTCGATTCTTGTTCATGACAATCAGGAGGTGCACATGCGAGTTGATTATGGCAGCTCACGAAGAAGCAGAAGAAGAACAAGGGAAAAACCTATATGTTTAGGCGAAATGACACGGTTTTTAGAGAAGTTTAAAGTTAGGCATTTTTTTTTTAAATAATAAAAGGCCTACCAACTCTCCCTCCTTCCAATCGTCCTATAATTTGAGCTCTGACCCTCTATACACACACACACAAACACATATATATAGACACACATGCATACATACATACATATATATATATATATATTATTAACTACATTGGAAGATGCATGAAACTATCGAAATTACAGAGAAGAAGAAGATGAAGGTTTAGAAGGAAATCAAAGCTTGTATTGATAGTTGAACATATTACAAAAAATGAGAGAGAATTTACAATTTATACTAGCCTACAAAGTAACTTACTCTAACCTTCTAACAAACTCTTACTAGACCAATCTCCACCATACATCTATTAATACTCCCCCTCAATCTCAACTGGGGTATCCCAGTTTGAGATTGCAGCATCTCAAATAACAAACACTAAAATATGGACTCATTGGAGTGTTCTTATTCCATTAAATGCATGCATAGGTACTGGAAGTGAAGTGATTTATGGGAGAGAGAAATTGCAGCTTTGGTGATGCTTTCTGATTAAAAGAATTCTTGTTGCCCTGAGATTGCAACAATGTGAGCTTGCTTTTGGTCCTCATTTTCTTCCCTAACTGTGGTCTCCCATATGTTACACCCCCAAACGAAGCTCGTGGTCAATGGCCAAAATCAAAACGGATGTCCATTGCATATGTGGCACTTTGACTAGAGTTACCAACTTTTGGATTAGCCTGCTACAAACAAGAAAGCACATTGTCTTCATCCCCAGTTTCTTCACACAACTATATGACATAGAGTAAGCACCCACAAAGCCTATCATCTGGTTTAACCCCTTTTTCAACTGCAACGCCAAATACTCGAACCATATCACAGAATCTTCCCAAAGAGTTTCAGCCGCTCAAACTGATTTCTACACCTCTGTAGCTACTGCAAACCAAATAGAAATTTGCACAACTAGCTTGAAGGCATTTTAAACCACAAAAATGTAGATAACCAACTAGTGCTAAACAGAACCTTGTATCATCCTTTCAAACACACATTATGCAGATACAATCTCTCCATCCAAAAAACCAATATTCCTCTGCCTCTAACAGGATCTTCACAAAGAATTTTCTTCTTTAAGGAGTTGTAGCACACCCTCATGCCGGTATAACAACTTTTTACAGGATTACCCTTCGTGGGACTGTCAACACTCTTATTCAACATTGGCTTCGGGCCTTTAATATTTACAAAAAAAAAAAACAGAATGAATTCTTCTAGGCAACAAGAGAATGACACTCTTGACAAAATCTAAGGCAACAAAAGAATGATACTTTTGACAAATTCTAAGGCAACAAGAGAATGATACTCTTGACAAATTCTATAGAATTAAAGAAAGAATGATACTTTCTTAACCATCAAGAAAAAATGATACTTTCTTGAAATCTTGTAATCCAACAAAATCACTTAATGAAACAGTAGTTTATCTCATATATCTTCAACATAAACCCATATATCTTCAAGAAACTAACTATAAATTCCGAAACACAAAAATACAACAAAACCGCCAGAAAACCACACCAAGAATGTAGAGCAGATATCACCTGAGAAGATCCCATATCACAAGGCAGACACAACAGAGAATCAAGAAACTGACAACATCCCAAATTTGCAAGATCTCTCCACACCAGAGAAGGGAACACGGAGCAGTGACAAATATACTCAGAGAGCTGATTTGCAAACACCACTAAGAAGAAAGAAATAGACCAATAATCTTGCACAATCTTACACCAAGAAACCAACAAAATCACTCTTTGACATTTCATCAAACATATAATGTGCAAGAATGCACTTGCCAATTAAGGATGACATTTGAAGAAGTTCTTGATGCGGAATTTGATGCAGAGTCCATCATCATAAATTGGTGACCCAAATGTAATAATGACATTGTTGGGTGATCGTAAATTGGACACCAGAGGGCATTTAGTGTTCGAAGTCAGGAAGTTGATGATTGGAAACATGATGAGTAGCAGCAGACACGGTTGAAGCACCCACCATAACAACACTCCAAAGAAAAACCAGTGCGAGTGGCTTCCCTGACTGATCTGCGATTCGACATCTCAGTTCACAGCCCAGAAAAACCTTATCGGAATATATTGTTCACAACCCAGAAGTTACGGAACTATTGCGGAAGCACTAAGGAAATTAACGGAAGAAAAAAAAATGAAACTAATGAGAAGTGGAACCATCAGAATCCATGGCGTGAGCTGGTGGCTCTGATACCATATTAACTACATTGGAAGAGGCATGAAACTATCAAAATTACAGAGAAGAAGAAGATGAAGGTTTAATAGGAAATCAAAGCTTGTATTGATAGTTGAACAAATTACAGAAAATGAGAGAGAATTTACAATTTATACTAGCCTACAAAGTAACTAACTCTAACATTCTAACAAACTCTTACTAGACAAATCTCCACCATTCAATCATAAACCAATCTCCACCATACATCTATTAATAATAAATACATACATACATATATATATGTATATATATATATATATATATTTAACTCTTTATTTTATGGGAACTGTTATTAGCACTCCAAAAATCTTATTCTACACTCTTCACAAGTATATTTTTCTTTCTAATTATAGAAAGTTTGGAGTGTCGAATGATACTTTTGGAGTGCTAATAACAATTCTCTATTCTATTCTTAAAAACGTAATTAAAAAGCATTAAAGGGCTGGAATGTATGCTACACGCATAATGGTCGGCCAAGTTCTCAACAAAATGCCTCACCGTAAAAACTATAATTTTTTTCCAGATAATTAGAGTTTAATCCTTACATAAGATTTTTTTTTTTTTTTTTATCATGGCTAATTTTGTACATTGTGATTTCAAGCCTAGTTTTAATTTGAATTTTTAAAATCTAATTTTTAGGTAGAGTCATATATGCACATAAAAGAAAAGCTTTATTGCATGTAAACGTACATACTCATGAATATGTGGTAAGGTTTTCATATCTATATATTTGCACTTTTGTACCTATGGCTTATCCTTGTCCATGTATGGATAACAACTCTGCATGTTGATATGTCTAAAGAGCTAGATTTAATTTTGTACTTACATACTTCTGTACATACATATTGTGGATGCAAATTTCCGCCTTCTTCTTCTTGGATGAAAATGCACCTGCAAAACAATTAACACCTTAGGTCAAGGCCAAAAGCCTCACTCACCCACTATGAATGGGGGGAGGGCTTTGGCCGAAGAACCTCCGATGCCAAAGTTAGAATTTGAGGGAAAAGTGTTTCGAAATTTGGAGAATTTTGCAAGAGAATTGGTATTAGGTTTTTGGGAGAAATGGGACCTATTTATAAGGCGTTGTGGGCCTTGCCGAAGGTGTCTGCTACGGTTGCTTCCGTGGTGGCTGCCACGATGGGGCCTCTTGGTGGTGGTGCCATTCCACTTTGTTAAACCCCACCCCCGAACTTATATGTAATTTTATATTTTCCCAAAGTTTTATTGAATTTATCATTTTGGTCCCCTAGCTTGACTAAATCTGGACCCTTTATCTAGATTCCTAAACTCCCTCAAACTGCCACGTGGCAGCACCCTAACAAACCTCATCTCTCTCTATGTCCCCCCTGTGACTTCTTCTTCTTCTTCTTTCTATTTTTACTTTCGCTCCCTTCTCTCTTCTGTCCCTCTTTCACCGAGACACCCACACACACACCCACTCGCACCCAACTGCATTCCCTGCTCGAGGAAGACATAACCATCATCATCATCAGAACCTCTGCAGTTCTCTCTCTCTCCTGTTGCTGTAGGGACGACGAAACCCCAGAAACCTCCGGCGAGATTCCTTCATTGTTTCCGGTTAGGTAAGAATCAGGTCTCCTTCTATCTGTTATAGATCGATGTTTGGATGTGGTTGAGTGATTCTATTTCGTTATTTTCAAGGTTTAGACCAAAATCAATCCGAGAGAAAGCTCACCCAACTCCGGCGAGCCAGTGAGTGTCGAGGAGCTTTCCGTTCATCTCAGGTCGTTTCACGGCGAACCAAAGGTATAATCACACTCATCTCAACTTCCTCTTCTTGTTGGTAGCTAGATCGGACCCTAAAAGCTACGTTTGCAGTCGGCCGGAGCTGTAGAAGCTCTGACGTTCTTCTCTGTTGGTTCCCGTCGACACCAGGCCCTTCAGGCCACCCACGGGCCTTAGCTCGTATTTGGACCAACCCAGCTTTCATTGTTTTGGTTATTTGGCATGCGGGCCATGCCTTGCATGGGCTGTGTGTGTGTGTATGTGTGTGTGTGTCGTGCGTGTGTGTGAGTGTGTGCGTGTATGGTGAGTACGTGTGAGTGTGTGTGGATTGTGTGTGTGGCGCACGTGTGTGGTGTGTTGCATGTGTGTGTGTGTTGTGTCGTGTGAGTATGTGTGTGTTTAGTGAGTGTGTATGTGTATATGTGTGAGTGCATGTGTGCATGTGTGATGTGCATGCATGTGTGTGTGCTAGCGTGTGTGTATGTGTGTTGTGTGGGTTTGGGCTCAAGCCCAAACCACCCCCTTTGTTCCTAAACTACCCAAACTCAAAACCCAATAGGTCTTAATCCTATTTAATCTAAACCTAAACTCTAATCCAGATCCAAACCCATGACCCATTTCCATTTCATAGTTGGGTAGTTTGATAAATTGTACAATTTTGTGCTTAGGTGAAGTTGCTAGTGGGGATTTCCCTAATCCTCTTCCGCACAATTCTGCTGCTACGGAGTACTGTGAGTGGACCCCTTCTAAAATTTACATGATTTCATAGTTTAATTGCATAAATGAATAGCATGCCTTACGAGTTTATGAACTGATTTTATGTTAAGCATGTTTATGGAATATGTTGTTTATCGTCTCGTTTTTTGTGAGGAATTAATTATTAGCCTATATTAAGCTATAGTTTGATATATTGTATTTTCTATCAAAACCATGAACTGGTAGACTATCTAATGGATGACGATAGGATGCTAGAACATGTTTTAGAAACCCCTCTTTATAGTATAGACGATGTATGACTTTATACTATGAAGTGGTTATTTATGAGAGGCGTAACTATTTGTGCGTACCTAGTGGACACTATGCCGCCTGGGGCAAGGATCTGATGTTGGCAGATAGGCCGGGAAAAATAATCCCTAGCTACGGGCTGAGGGACACGGAGCAGGCATTGGGCCAGGAGTTGGTAATCTCTGGCTACGGGCGCAGAGACCACGATGCTGGCATAGGGTCGGGAAGTTATATTTATTCAATGATCTTTCTAGCAGCACACCTCGCTTACGAGACGATCTATGAGACGATTGATGTTTTGATTTCCGCGATGTTATTTCGCGATATGTCTGTAGAGATGTTTTTGGCATGCTAGGGTTTTCAGTAAAACTATCACTTATTACCTTAGTAGTTTTCTATATATAAACTGTGGGGGTTAGTATCTTAATAATTGTTTTATTATTACTGTATATATGAACTTGGTCCACTCACCTTTGTTTTGCGCCCTCATTCAGGTCTTAGAAACGAGGATTACGACACAACGTACGAGGCATACAATCCCGGCATCCAGACATTTCCGCATCGGTATCTTCAAGTCCTCTCGATGTAGGACCCACTCCTTTGTTCAACCAATTTTTTATATTAATTCTTTTAGTGTTTTAGATTAGATGTGTGCTATGAACACGTTCCTTAAATGCATATTCTTTATTCTTTTACATTTATAAACTTTATCTATTCCTTGTTCTCAGCATTTGCATTCAATAAATGGCTTTCGTCACCTTCGGGTGTCGGCCAGCACGTGCCTATCCTGGTATTCAGGGAATATCAAGATCGGAACGTGTCACACTTGTTGTCACGTTTAGCCCCAGTTTGGGGTTGAGGTGATTTAAAAAAATACTGGTATGAAAAAAAGCTGTGAGAGTTTTTGGCGTTTGGTAAACTTCCAACTTCAGTTTTTTTTCACAGTTTTAGGTGAAAAAAAGCCAAAAAACAGAAGCAACAAAAGCTAGCTTTGAAAAACTGGCTTTTCAGCTTCTGCGCAACCCTCTAAAACGCGGATGAACAGTAACTCTTTAATGAAAGTTTCTGGCAATCCTACCCTTCAATTCCCCGAAAGCTCAAAGGCAGCGACTTCCCCGATTCCACGGCGAAGCTTCTTCACAATGCAGAAGATGGCGCAGGAATGGTTTGCGTAGATCGGCAGCGGCGTCGACGACTCGCAGAAGTCGTCGTCGTCTTCTTTGCTAGCCGATTGGAACTCCTACACTGCTTCACAATCCATTGACGATAGCTCCTCTTTGGGACTTGGATTCGATCTTGAATTTGCGGTGCGCTCTGCTAACGACACTGTTTCCGGCACTTTCAGTGTGTAAGTTCGTATCTGATCTTAGTTTCCTGCCTAATTGACTTAGTTTTTTAGTTACTGTAGAGTTATTTGTGGGCGATTTTGGTTGTGGGTTTCTGATTTTGTGTGTGTTTTAAGTGAATCTGATAATTGGGTTTTCGATTTTGTGCGTATTTAGGTGAACTTGATCATGGGTTTTGGAATTTGTGTATAAATAAGTGAATCTGATATGGGATTAATGATATTTGCGTATATTATGCTGGGATGTTAATGATTGTGTGCATATTTAGGTGAATCTGATATGGAGATTTTGGTTTTTAAGGGTTTAGGAGCTGGTGGATTTGTAGAATAAGCTGATATCTCGACCCGTATCGTCAAATTTATGTATGTGATAGATTTTGATGATGTGTATTTGATTTTTGTGCTTGGATCTGGGATTAGTAATTTAGTATTTGATTGAGTGCATGATACTTGCTTATGTTGCTTCATATTCTGATTTGGGGTCTATGGTTTTCCTTCTGACTGTATGATTAAACTGTAGTTAAACGAAGAGCTGTCGAGCTATATGAGTTACAGAACTTGTGGAGGGTCCTGTCCGAGGTGCTTAAGGAATGGGATGTTAGCTCAAAGTGGAGTGAATTTAGGTTTTTCTCAATTACATCTCTCATTTTGTTTCTTTTGTTAGCACCAACAAGACGAAGCCGAGATGTTTGCGCGGCACTTGGATTTGGTTGAAGGCGCTCAGCCTGTGAAAGGTTTACTTTTTCGATGATTTGATGTTTGAAATTCTTAATTTTGTGTTTGCGTTAGGATTTTAAAGCTTTTATGTGTTGCATAATCTATCTGGTGTGATTAAAGTTTAAGTGATTGCATTTTCTTTAGGGTTTTTCAATAATGACTCTTGATTAATGACTCTTGTATGTCTCAATAATGACTCTTGATTAACCTTATTAGATTGTATCAATTGTTGCTGCTTGCAATCGGATTTGGTCATATTGGTGAATTTCGCTCTAGTTGTTTCTTCTTTTTTTTGTTCAGTTTTCGCCAAGCAAAAATTGTCTGCTTATGCTGATAATATGTGGTCTATTATGAAGGATTTTCATCATTGAGTGACTTTTGATTTCTATTATTACAGTGAGTGAGAAATGAAAGTGAAGCTGCTGCAGTGGTTAAAAGAGCAGATATGAAAATTTGAGTATATGGTTGTATTTGCTTAGTTCAGTTCTCTTTGTATAAAAAATAGAAAGATCATATAGTCGTAAATGATTCAATGGTGATATGACATTGGAAATTTGGAATAAAAAATTTTCTTGGTTTAGTTAGTGTTTCGAAGTGATATGTGATTGTACAATGATTCCATAACTGCTATAGTTGTTTCCTATATGCTACCAGATGTTATGGATTGTACAAGAATGCTATAAAAAGTTATAACAGCATTTGGAAACAACATTGTACTAATGAATCCTAGCTATTCAATCTAAAATATTTCAATTGAAGTAGTTTGTCATACTAATTAATATTTAAGATAAAGTTTATAAATATTTTTCTTTTAAAAATAAAGCATATTTAGTAATTCACCTTTATTTGTTAAGAAAATTAAATTAATAGCACATCTAGTATTATACCCTTTTTGGTCATTTCACACAGTCACAGCTGTTTTACATAAACGTTTACCAAACACTATCATACTGCTTTTTTTTCCAAAAGCACTTTTACAAAAAAGTTTACCAAACACTCTGCTACTTTATTTCACAGCCGCTTATTCTCACAGCACAACAGAAGCAGCTTTTTTTCAAAGCACAACAATACCAAACCAGCCCTTAGCCTCGTGGATCGTCGTGGTCCAATTTCTTGAATGTTGGAATTTCCATTCGTCGAGATTTCCGAATCTCTTGTCATTGTACTTCTCTTTTACATTTTATCTAAGAATTTTTATAAATAAAAATTCCAAGAGTAAGAACGTACGAAAAATCTACAAATGAACAAGAAAACGAAAAACCTTGAATGCGAGAGTCTTTTACGAGCGTGTGACTCAAGCTCTCAATGAAAGCACTAATTTGTGGATGCAAATTTCCACCTTCTTCTTCTTGGAGGAAAATGCACCTACAAGACAATTAACACCTTAGGTCAAGGCCAAGAGCCTCACGCGCCCACGATGAATGGGTGGGGCTTTGGCCTATGACCCTCCGATGCCAAAGTTAGAATTTAAGGGAAAAGTGTTTAGAGAATTTTGAAGAGAGTTGGAATTAGATTTTTGGGAGAAATGGGAGCTATTTATAAGTGTGTGGCCGGCCCCTATTTGGAGAAAAGGGGTCCGGCCACTTATGGTGGTTTTTTGGTGTAATTACAAGATATTATGTCAAAATAATATCTTGCAATCAATTAGGAAATTAATCAATTAATTTAGGTAATTAATCCTAATTTGAATGAATAATTGAGGGTTACCTTGTGGGGATGATTTGATGAGGATGGATGAAATAGGTTTTGAATAAATACTTGTTTTGATCACTTTTGACCTTGATTGAGTCGTGATTGTCCGCTACTTGCGCGTGGGAGTTCCGGTGTGCCTCAATGGTAATTTTGTCTTTTTAATCCAAGAATCCACGTGTCGCTTCCATATTTTTCTTGATTATTTTTTGCTCCACACACACATACACACACACACACACACACATATAAGGCGTATCGGTGACACCACATTTTTTACACAAGTTTTGATATAAGTTCTAGGCCATTAGATTTGTAAACTTTTAATGGTTGAGATGTAATCTATTTAATTCAATTAATTTTTTATTAAAATAATTATGGATTAGGAATGAAATTCTAAAAGTCTTGTAATTAAGATTTTTTTTATTCTCTCTCCATCTCATTAATTGTTTTTTATTAATTTTCTTCCTTTCTTCTTTGACCCTTTCTCTTCATTCTCCTTCTTCAGGGTTTTTTTAACTTAAATCCTTGAAGAAGATTGAAATTTAATAAAAATTTGGTGTTAGATTACATATTGATTATAGTCCCATGGTGAGTCCTTAATTCAAATTAATTAATGTGTATTTCATTCAATGTCTTCCATTAAATAATTAAATTTATTAATAGGGAAATGTTATTGGCACTCAAAAAATCTCTTTATACACTCCTCACAAGTGTATTTTTCTGTCCAAATATAAAAAGTTTGGAGTGTAGAATGAGATTTTTGGAGTGCCAATAACAATTCCCTATTAATATACACATTTAAATTTATTTTAATTTATTTTTTGACCAAAAAAAAAGTTTTTTTAATTTATTAATTTTATTAAACATTCTTCAAACTTGAAAGACTCAACTAATGTACCTAAATGTTAGTACTGAAATGTATGTCCCAAAATATTAGTACCGGAATGTAATATACTCAATTAGTGTACCTAAATGTTAGTACCAAAATGTGTCATATTAAATTAATGTACATCAATGTGTGTACCGAAATGTATGCACTGAAAATGTATGCACCCAAAATGTATGTATCGAAATGTATTATAGAATTAATGTACCTACATGTTTGTATCGAAATGTATATACCGAAATGTGTGTACCTAAATGTATGCACCGAAATGTATTATAATGAATTTAATGTACCTACATAAAGAAGACAAAGTATATCGAAATATATTGTATAACAAAAATTAGTTTATGTAAAATGTGTACAGCAAAATATATTACGATGAATGAAATGAAAAATATAATTATAATGAAATATAATCAACACATTAAAATTAGAAAGAAAAAGAAAAATAATTAAAACATCAAAATATAATTAATAAATGAGGTGATTAATGTATCAATGGACTAAAATTAGATTTTGATCTTACTCATGATTTTAATCTAAATGTCATATTTGCCAAGAATTAGAATGAAGTTTCTTCTCTTTTCTTTCTTTTTAAAGTTCATCTCGAGTTTATTTTCCTTTTCAAATTAACTGGAATTTTAGTTATTAATCTTTTGTTTACAATCATATTCACGTCCTTTTCTTTTTTTTTCAAAAGAGAACAACATAAGTCATACCCTAGTCTAGGAAGAAAGAAATTGATGAATGTTTGCACTGCAGATTTTTTTGGTTTGCAGAGACTTGAAACGAAAGAGACGAGTGGAGAGAGAAAGAGAGAAAACGAGATGAGGAAATAGAGGGGAGGAGAGAGAAAAATGTTTTCCTTTAATAATTTGTTTAAATCAATTTGGATTTAATAAAGAAAATTAATAGAATTAATTAGACTACATCTCAACCATTTAAAGTATACAAATCTAATAGCCTAGAATTGTCAAAACTTGTGTAAAAAACTTATGTGCCTATGTATATACTATACATATCTATTTGTGTAGCTATATATTTTTTTTTTTTTTGGAAAATAATTTTTGTACCTATATGTATGTATGTGTATGAAAGTTACATTTGTGGCGCCCTTAACCTACCTCATCCTCTGAGGGACTTTGTGTCCGATTATTTGAGGGTAGTTTCTGTGAGGCACAGTTTTGGAATAGGACTCTTGGGGCGGACCACTTCATGCTCGCCTCTCGTGACTGGGTTAGTTTCTCTCTCGAGCCCTCTCTCTCTCATCTCTTCCTTTAATTGATTTGTTTTACTTGTGTAATATGCTTTGGTGATCAGAACTTTCTTGGCATGCTTGAATATATAGTTATGGGGTAGGATGTAAAATGACGTTGTACTTTGAAGTTTCTGAGTTTGTAACTCGAAGCATGGGAAAGTTTATAAGTGGAATGGTCATCTAATTAGTAGGGCTCTGCAATGGGGCCGAAAAGTCTTGCTCCCTTCCATATTATCATTAAAAATACTGAAACTAAATTAACCAAAATTGTTTGAAACTAAAAAAAGGGGAGAAAAAAAAAAAGAAATTTGGTATACCACTCTCACATGATCGTAAGTAATTATTAGTTCTGTGTGAGATGCTTGAAGCTCATGTATTTAAGAATATTTATTCATACATTCAACGTCATTATTTTATTTCTCTTTCTAATATCACTCATATATATATAAAAAAAAAAAAAAGAGGGGGTACGTTATCTAGTTGAAAATTATTATTTACAACCAAAACTAGTCGTTATGTACATCATTATTGAAAATTGCCTCATTGAAAGGAAGAATAAGTGCAATGAGGCCTATCTTAGGTCATATAGTAACTTATGGAACGAGCTTACAACCATTGTGATATTCTGTTACAATAATAATTTGTCATATGAAGAGAAACTACACATAAACATGCATTATTGGAAAAACGTCACGTGGCGCTGAATTTGCTGCATATAAGTCATTCTTTTATCTTAGATTGTCAATCATAGCTTTTCATTTTGATTTTGATTAATTGGGTAAAAGATAAAAAATCAAATCGAGCCAAAGATAAAAGACTTGGAGGGGGATGGGAGGGATAAAGGGTTTGCTACTGGTTCTCATGAAATGAAACTATTTTACAAGAGATTAAATGAAAATTTTCCAACTAAATTTCAGGCACCGCAGCAGGAAACCCACTCCTCTACGACACATCAATCCGAGTCCTCTGCAACGCCAACACCTCCGAAGGCTTAACCCTCAAAAGGACGTTTCCTTCCCTGAAATTACGGCGGCAAAGTCTCCTCCAAACTCATCTCACCGCCGCCGCTCCACACTCTGCCTCCCTACCTGGCCTTCTTCGCCCGCGGCCTCCACGGCCCGATAAGACCCATCCTCCTGGTCCACTGGAAAAACCGCGACAAAGACCTTCAAGTTCCCGATAAGACCCATAGGCCTAGACTACGACTCCATGATGCTCAAGTCCAAGTTTTGCCTGTGCCCTAGCGGGCATGAAGTGGCCAGCCGTAGAATTGTTGAGGCCATTAATGCCGAGTGCGTGCTGGTGATTGTATCGGAGCACTATGCGCTGCCGTTTAGCGAAGTGCTGAGGTGGGAGGCGTTTTCGGTTAAGGTTGAGGTTTCAGAGATTTGGCGGCTGAAGGAGGTGCTGATGGGTGTTCCGGAGAAGTATAAGTGGCTGGTGGAGAATTTGAGGGTTGTGAGGAGACATTTTGAGTTGAACCAATCGGCTAAGAGGTTTGATGTCTTTCATATGACATTGCACTCCGTTTGGCTTTGGAGAATTAACCTTGGACTTGCCGAGATAATTATCTTCTTTTGTTTATATATATGGTAATTGAGTACTGAATAACATCACATGCATATAGGTGCACGAATTAAAAGATATAGATTTTTACTTTCCTATATAAATCCGACATGTATTCACATTTACTAATTACTTAGGGTTGTAAATAATGCTCTTAGGATATTGAAGGATAATGCTCTTAGGATATTGAAGGATAATGCTCAATATTCACATTTACTAGTTACAACCCTAACACGATATTGAAGGATTATCCTAAGAGCATTACCCATCAAAATGTGCTCAATATTCACATTTACTAGTTACAACCCTAAGAGCATTATCCTTCAATATCCTTCAATTATCCTTCAATAATTTGAAGGGTTGTATACAATTTTCACTATTGATAAAGAAAAAAGGAAGAGAAAAAACAATATGTACTCAATTATTTTTTGTACAAACCTTTGACAAAAAACAAAAAAAAACAAAAAAAAAAGCAAACTGTTTTTGTACAAACCACATATTCAACCTAAGAGCCTAGAAATAATGCTTCCCTTAACACGTAATGTATATACAACCCTTGGAAATGGCCTGAGATGGTGATTTTCTACGTATGTACATCATGCATTCAATGGTTCAATTCCTCCTACTTGATCTTGACAAACTTGTACGAAAATCGCTCGATCTGAGATTTTAGCATGTCTCCAAAATTAGAGAGAGGGGACGACCCTTTTTCAAGTGAGTTCGGTCTCATCCATGTGTCATTCTTGACTTGAAAATCTATTGGATTTTCACCCACTAATTCTCTCTTCATCGACTCGATCAAATCCATGTCTACTACTTCTTTGCCTGAAATATCCCTGACGTAGAAGGCGTTTACGGCCTTTTTTCCTTGCGTTGCTACATCTGCTCGAACAACCGCAAGTCCATTCTCCCGTAGAACCCTAGTTATATCCGAGAGCAACCCTATCCTATTGTCTGCGCATAGTTCTAGCCGAACACCCTGTTAAGTTATATACATAGAAATCAGTGATGCTTCTAATCAGTATTACTAGCTACTATCACACAGCGCATATATATATATATCATCTCTTATCTCGTCAATGCGAGCTCCGTACTCACCTCACAAACCCGACGCTCAATAGCAGCCTGTAAGCATTTTATTACTCTTTCCTTCTCACTCTCAGTACACAGGGCATCCCCGTCGATGTGTCGAATAAAATACTCCTATACAAAGAACATTCGTTAGTTAATTAGTCTCCATTAACATACTACATTGTGGTCAATTTACAAGTAAAAGTACGAATTCAAGTGCATAGGGTATACGAAACTATTTGAACAACATATATCGACCACAATATTGCTGATCATTTTTCTAATTGAAGTCAGACTCAACTTTTACTAATTAAGTTGGCTGTGAGGAACGCGGTTAGTAAATGTGGTACAAATAGCAACACTTGCTTGTAGTGCAGGAATCGTGATGATATGAATTTACCTGAAAGGAATAACCTTCTTGGGCACTAGCAGAAGCATGGAAAATTACATATTGCATGTCAGTGAGAGTGCACACAGTATCAAACATGAGCCTCGGCCGATCCTTGCACTCGATAGTCACCATTGAATACCCTTTTTCCTTACAACTCTCAATCCAAACCACTGTCTTCCGACTCTCCTCCTCACTATCCAACCCCAAGGGCGTCCTTGGCGAGCTTGCAGGCCTCAAGTGAGGCCCATCAAAGTCCCTCACAGAGAGCATGAGCTGATGCAACCTACGGTCCACATTAGTACTCATGCTGCCTTGGTGAATATTATGATTACTATCTCCTCCTCCCATAAGCCCAGAGGTCTTCACTTCTTGTTGACAATTGGGCTCCTTCCCAAACGGGCTGAGGGCTGTGGTGGCACGGAGAACGGTGATGAGGTGGTCTTCTATGGTGGCAATGCGTCGGGGGTCGTCGATTGGGGTGTCGGTTGATTTATCAGATATTTGAGCAACACATGCCAGGCGAGCATTGTGGCTCCATGCATGCGCTTCTACTATGTTGCATTGGAGATCCGCCAGGGCAGCGGAGATCTCCGAAAACAAACCGGGCCGGTCTGTACCGGTCATTTCGATGGTAGTGTGCTCGCTAGGATTTTCACTGGTGTGTTCAATAGGGTTTTCGGGTTCGAATAAAATAGGGTTGTTGTTGGCATAGGACTTGGCCAAGTCTGGGGGGCCTGTGGCTGTACCTATGGCCTGCATTAGTCATTTTATAACTTTCATCAAATTGATAAGCATATTTGAGTGTACTTGTGGTTCTACATAGATAAATCATCTAAGGGCCGGACTCACTGCTTAAGAGATTCTCAACAATGTATTCAATAAGTATGATACAAATAGCATTAATTATTCGAAATGTGATTCATGAACAAACCAAAACAAACCAATTAACCAAATTAATTACCTGTTGAATATAGTTAAGGACATTCTGGTCTGTAACTTTGTTGCCATGTTCATCTTTCACATGAAAAACTGCAAAAGTGTGCACAAAATTAGTGATAATAACTAAGATAGTGATAAACAAATTAAAAACAATTATACAGGGGGTTTCTATATATATATTGAGAAATTAATTTATGGGGTTGATGGGTGATGAAGTTTGATATGTTCATACCATCCATGAACCATCCAGCATCAGAAGAAATGTAACTTTTAGTGATGGTGAGGTTCATGTCTGTCAAAACTTGCACCACTTCCAGGAGAAGCCCTTGCTTGTTCACGCTATCCACCTTTACTACTGTGCAATCTTCCATCCCTTCGTTGTCGATGCATACTTGACAACTGCGGAAATTAATTACCGAGAGATCACTTGACGATCAAGAAGGCTTGTATGTGAATGCAATTAGTGATCAAATTAATTAAGAGATTACTTACGCAGGGCCATATATCCTCTCTGGGAGATTATCAAAGTCAGGATCGAAGTAAGGCCAACAAACTTTCTTCATGCTGCACATGTGAGAGAGAGAGAGAGAGAGAGTCAAAACATGAGGCACCAATAATTGGTCAAAGAATTTCCAATAAAGGGTTTGAACTTTGAGGCTGTGAACTATTCATGGTTATAGCGCACCACAAATATTAGCCAAACAAATCAACAGATGCTTAAATAAGAAGGTCAATAAAAGTTAGAGCCAAACTACAAAAACTTTCACGATAATTAATGCAACAATTTCGGCCAAACTTAAGAACAAAAATTGGGACGATATCCAATGCTCCAGTAAATCCTCCATGCTAACTATACTTTTTTTTTTTTTGGCCTCGAAAAGCTAATAACATTTCTTTTTTGTTGCAAATGACGGTTTCGAACGCTGTATCTCTAGCCTATTTCTACTCCATGCATCCTCTAAACTAATAACTATTAAATATTGAAGAAAAAACTAAAAGGTCCAAGTGAGGTAACAGCAGCTTACACAGGTAATCAAGCAATAGTGGAACAACAAGCGAAGCTTAGCTGATGACCAATTAACCAGAAAAATATTGGGAATGCTAAAAGAGAGAGAGAGAGAGAGAGAGAGAGAGAGAGAGAGAGAGAGAGAGAAAGGGAGATAATTAAAGAGAGAATTTCTGGTTCCTAGTTGCTGGCTGGCGATTAATATTTTGGGGTTGTGGATGATTAGCTTAAATAGGTTGGAAAACTGATGACCGATTCGTGTGGAAGAGATGAGTTCGAAGCAAAATCTATACAGAAAAGATTAGGACACGTACAAAAGTCAAATGAGATTTATCAAGTTATGTTTGTTTTGATTGTTTCTTCTTCCCAGTTATCGTATATATATATATATATAGACCTAGCTAGTTAACCTCCATGCACATATTTTCCACGTTCGTGTATCCCTTCTTTCCACATGCATGGAAACCCTCATGCAAATAACTCACACACGTCACCAAAACACGTCAACGAAACATGTCACCAAAATACCAAATCACGTTGCAAGAATCACTCTTCCTTTTGATAAACTTCAAACTATGGATAATACTACATGCATTAACTATATCCCAACTAAATGTGACACATAATTATTGTTATTTATTGATATTGAATATACGAGGTTCACATGCAGTAGGTGCAAATATAGCCGACACACGTCACCATATTATGTTGCAAGAATCACTCAATTTTTTTTTTTTTTTTTTTTTTTGTTGATAAACTCCAAACTACCTCATTATCGGATAATATAACGTTCATCAACTATTATCTTAACTGAATATGACACGTAACATGATAATTACTTGTAAATATATCAAGTATCAACCCTAGGCCTATAGCTTAAACATAGTAGTACAAATTTGCGAAGAATATGTCCATAATTCAAATTGAGATAGACCATTGACTTTTTGCAAAAGATTAGGATGTAAGGTGTGTTGCAGAATATTGCACTAAAGCACTTTTAATTGATAATGTCTTTGACAAAATCACTTTTAACCAAAGCCTTAACCAGCTGGAATTAACCAAAATTTCCGATTAAGGTATCTTAGTTTGCATGTAAAACTTAATTTATCTACCTTTTGGTCTTTGTGGCAAACTTGTATTACTAATTATATATATGTTTATCTCTATTTGCATCATGGAAAGTTTAATTTGTCTACCTTTTAATCATTACCCTCGCGGTACGCTAGCAATCTAGTCAAAGATAACGCAATCCAATCCATCTGATGGTTATCGATCCATCCGGATGAGTCATACCTTAGCCGTTGATTAGTTGCGATAATATATTAGATAGAGACTCTAAATATATTAGACCTAAGTCTCTCATTTGAACATAGCCTAAAATTACTTCAAAAGAATCTTCCCGACTATTTCTGGAAGAGTAGTACTATTTGAATACATGAGCATTTGAAAAGACTAAATTTTGTAAACTTAATGACATGAAAATTGATGATTAAATTACTACTTAAGTATTGATTAGCGTGCTTATTTTTTATCAACGATACATTATTTAGTTTACAAATTTAATTTATCTAGCATTGCTCTCTTCCTAATGGAGATGGACCTCGTTGATGCATGTTAGACATTAGGACATGGTGTGGTTGGGTTTGCCTTATCAAAGTGATCAACAAAATAATCAGTAAATATGTCATGTCGCTATTCTAGCAAAAACGCTTTATGAAGCGGTCGATAAACCAGTTGATTTGCCTCTGTAACACAACAGAAGAACTACATCACACCCAAAAAATTTAAATAAACCGAACACCGGAATAACAAAAAATTTAAATAAATAAAAAGCCTATAATTGACTTCAAGGGAACAAAAAGGGGGCAAATGAGCATTGGCATTTGCAACTGTTACTTCTATTGGACTCTCTTCCTCACATTTTCTTAAACCCTAAACCTAACTTTTATCATCTTATTCCTTTTTCCTTCTCCTTTCTCTTTTCAACTCGGTTCCGACAGTTCCAACAGCCAAAATGCCAACAAACCGATGCAAAAAATAGCAATTTCACCCCATTCCGTTGGGCGAACCAATGCCGACATTGGAACAAAACAGAGCTGTGAGTCTATGACCCAACCATCTACGAATGGTTGAACCAGGGTCCAACATTACCATTCACATGCCCATTGCTGTGGATTCCGACACCATTTGGGATCAGAGGACGAGGCAATCCTACGGCCATCTGGGGTGGTGTCGAAGGATATAACCCATGACCGTGTTGGAGGGCGTGAGGGCTCACAAGGGGACTGCCTGCTGGACTGCCTTTACGCTGCTGCTGAAGGGTATGTATCTGCCTGAGGCCTTCTTCATGGATGCTTGAAAGTGTCTCCAACTCCTTCATTGATAGAGCTTCCAAACCAGCCCCATACAGAGGAGCATGCCGCGACATTTCTTCCTGAAGTGAAGCCTCGAGGGTGTGAATATATTGCTACAGAAGATAAGGAGAAGCATTAATAAGAGCGATATTATCCTGAATATTAGACAAATCAAAATATGAAGCTAAATTCAATAAGCACCAAAGCTAGCTGCTTCTGGTGATATACAAATAATTAGAAGACCGGGAAGATTATGGTGACTCAAAAAGAACAAAGGAAAAAAAGAGCGTTCGCTATTTTGAGGCAAAAACCTGGCAGGCTTGTAATTTTGATTCCATCCCATCAATATACGCCTCACACCGAGCAACCTGCTCTTCCTTCTCCCGTTTCTCTCCTTCTGTTTGCTCCACTGTTTGTTTCAATCGCCGTACTTCATCCTCAAGAGACTGTCGAACTTCCTCTCGGGTTACATTCTCTGTGGCATACCGTTTAAGTTCTTCATCAAATCTTTTACGTGCACCTTCAGTGCTTTTCAACCTTTCAGCAAGAGCATTTTTCTCCTTCACCAATTTCTGTCACATTCATCCATTGTAGTTAGAAAAAGGTATGTCTTAGTAGAAAAAGCAAGACAAAAACATCAAATGAAGAAATAATAAAAAACAAGGATCAAATAATTATGCCTACTAATACTTTCTGCGAGTTCAAAATGAATGAATACTCAAAAGACTTTCGTATGAAAATCATTTAAACATGCAGCTTCTGTAGACGAGATACTGAATCCAAGTTCATATTATCAAAACATGCTCCAGACATAGGAAGGCAAAATCCCTATTGCACAATCCAAAATCACAATTCATAACACGATGTCAACTGAGTATTTCAAAACTCAAATGGCAAGCAAACAAAAATTGAGCGCATATCATAATATATATATATATATATGCTTAAATATAAAAAGCTAAAACCAATTTTTGATGCATCAAAAACCTGATATGAGAAAGAGCCTTTTGAGAAACTATCAAATACATAAGAACACCAGCTTAGATAAAAGGTGTGAGCTCATTTGAGATGACAAGAAAGAAAAGCAAATTTGATACCTTCAACTCATCACGTTTTCGGGACTTCAATTGAGAGAGTTGTGTCTCTGCATCATGAAGACGATCCTGAAGCACTTTCCTCTCCGAAGTGAGCTTTCTGATTTCATCATCTCGCTCGGAGCGGTGCCACTCAAGCTGACTCTCAACTTCTTGTATTTGTTCGGATAGTTCCTTCTTTTCTCGAGCAAAGCGGTCAATCTCAGCCTTCATTTCAGACTGCCACATCATGACATGCATCAATTCTAATATTCTCCGAAAAGAATAAACAAGATGCAATAATCGTAGCCATATCACCAGTTAAGACGACAAGTACCTTAAGACGAGTGTTAGTAGCTTCAGAGTCACTTAGTTTTTGCGATAGAACAGCTTTTTCTTTAACCATAGTAGCATTTTCGGCTTTCCTTTCTTCACGCATGCAAATTATTTCATCTTCACTGGCACATAACTGGTGCCACAGAGCAGCACGATCAACGTTTGCAAGCTCAGCAACCTCCCGCATCATACTCAAAACTGGTCTGATAATTTCTTGTTCTTCAGAAGCCAAGGTCACCAAGATATCCAAATCTAGATCAACTTCACGGCTACTATCTGTAGTGCTAGTGGCTTGATCTACAAGTCTCTTTAGCATTCTCCCTTGATAAGTCTTGTCAGCATACCATTTAAATAATAACGTATACAGCATCTTCACAAATCCCTTAATACACGGATCTCTAGAGAGGGCCAATGTTTCAGCAAGACCAAGAACGGATGTAAAATCGTCTCGTTGGACTCTCAGCTGTTCATTGGCATCTTCCTCTGCTGCAACATCGGTCTGCTGAAAATTATCCCCAACAAATCTAGCATCAAGATTCAATCTTTGAGCAAGGCGCCTTTCCAAAACCATGGCCACAGAATGAGCCACAATGGCACCACGAGCTACAGCTCTCTCAAATGTTTGAGAGGCTTCAACAGCCAGACAAGGTATGGATAACATCTCAATCAAGATGTAAATGTCAGAAAAGTGACGACTCGCATGGAAAGTCTGCTCATCCACCAAATGAAACCGTTCAGAAATCGGTCCATGTTCACCAAACAAGAAAAGACCAGAATGCAATGTCGAGCAAGTGTCACCAAAATCATCATCACAATCAATATCTCTAAGTATGGTTTCAGCAACATCTCCCCAGCTATTTACAGTTCTACTCAAAAATTCAAGAACACAAGGAGAAACGTTGGCACCCAAATTCTTTAGCCTAACACGAACCGATCTGACCTATAATAGAGAACAATGATGGTTACAAATGTGAAGAGAAAGGAATGCCAAAAGTAATACAATAATATAAGTGGGCTTTTTAATTTTGAATTAAGAATTACTTCATACGCATACCGCTTCAGGGAGGTGTTGGCACTGGGATGCTGCTTTAAATATAAAATCTATGGTTGCAGCAAGAGGCTCATCATTTGAATCTGGCAAAAACTCAAGAGATTGAGATAAAACTCGTTCCCACACTACACTGCCACAGTCCAGTTGACTAAGAGCACCAAAAACCTGAGAAACAAGATAAAGATACCTTAACAGAAGAACAACGTCGCAATAGGCTAAGCTGTACAAAGTTGCACATGCTAGCTAGATTCCATAGTATATGTAAGATGCTCTGTATTAAAGAGATATAAATACACATCTGGGGAAAGTAAATTATCTTTGAACGACAAAAAGTAAATAAATCTTAACAGGTGTTCGCAAAGCAGGTTCTGCATATGGTTTTTGAAGTCGTTCTATAAGTGCAAAAGCAGCAAGTGGATGCTCTGAGTGCTCAACCAACTTGGGCACCAAAGCAACAAGATCGGGCTGCAAATGCTTCGGCGCTTTATCCAGTACAAGAGCGATCTTTTGTGCAGACTGAGGCCGACGTCTTGGTTCAGGACATCCTTGTGGAACAGCTCCATCTAGAGCTCTCAATGAGTTTACAATCAATCCTAAGAGCTCCTCTGATTGCTCAGGCCACTTAGTCTAAAATTCAATTTGTTAAAACAGGTCAGTACTATCACTTAAGCTACATATTAAATACTAGAGCAACAATGTACTGTACCTTTGAGCGAAGGGTGACATTTTCTGACACCCCGGCAGATGTTTCTGGAAGACAAATTGGTTTCCCAGGAAGAGTTTTTCCAGGTACACCAATCCCATTCACGTCAGAGCTCTGAACAGCCGAAGTGCTGCTGCTAGTTTCATCAGCGCTAGTATCCAATCTTTCACACACAGGACAATCCGAAGATTCTGTAGCTCCATTTTCTCTATCGGATTGCAGCGGACTAGCAGCTCCGCTTCCATCTGGAGACTTTGAGTTTGCATCAGACAAGTCACCATTAGAAGTCCCTTCTGTAGGTTGGCAACACTCAACCATAATGTCCAGAAGTAAATCAATGATAGCCTGCTGCAGAACTTTGACTCCCATTAGCAAATTCATCAAACTAGGGGAAGATTCATCATTCTTTATGACCTTCATTCCATCGCCGCTACTAGAAAGCTTGGTTGGAAGAAGCAGGCGTTTTACTTTAGCAGGGTCATCAAGATAAACACGGAGCCCAGTCAGAAAACCAGCAATAGCACCAGCATCCATCAGAAGCTTTTCTCGTAAAGTGACCTGTGGCTGTGAAGGATTATCTCCGTATGTGAGGTGAAATCCAGCTCTAGAAAGTAGGTTTCTAAAGATATCTTCTTCATCACCACCAACTCCTTCACTATCTTCAGAATCAACTAGCTCATCAGGATCTGTTGTTAATGCATCCTGATCATCATCCGAAGCAAAAACCTGACAGGCAAAATGCATATCAATAAGCAACCACTATAAAAGCGTAGAAGGGAAAACCACTCTTAGTCAAATTCAGTGTTCTAAAAAATGAGCCTTGAGACACGCCTAGGCAGCCTTTGAGGCTGGGTGGTGAGGAAAACACCTCTGCCCAGGGGGAGTAGGCTTAAACTTGCGCAGGCGTGGTCAAGGCGCGCGTCAGCTGGGGCTTTTTCTTTTTTCTTTTTTTTTTTTTTAAGGTTAGGGTTTCCCACCTACAGAGAAGAAATTTTTTACTTGACTGTTGATTATTCTTCTATAATGTTTGATTTCGACTCTATTGTTGATTATATTATATATATATATATATATATAACATATATTAATAATTTAACGTCCCGTAAGGCTTCGCCTCACACCTCAAGGCTTTCGCCTAGGCGGGGCTATCCACGAAACGCCTTGGCTTCATCTTCGCATTTTAAAACATTGGACAAACTCATTGCTACAGTGGCGAGCTAAAAGATATTGAAACGTATAGACTGCTTGAAGTTAAACATAAGTTTTATTGCTCAAGGCAGAGACAATAACAGTTAAAAATAAATAATGTACCCTTGTTCTAAATTAAATGTTACACATTTCTATTATTTATTGTTTTTCTTCAAAAAAAATTAAATGTTACAAAGACAGATGAAGTAGGCAAACTGACATCGTATATCTCAAACAATGTTAGAGAAGAAGAGTAAAAATTAAAGAACCACAAAATACTTCCCAGAAAATTATAAATTCCTTATCATAAGCTCAAGATGGGTGAGCATTAAGAATCAAGAAACTTGAACATCAGATAGACAATATAAATACAACCATGATTAGCAGGCAGAGTGTAACTGAAACAGGCATGTAAACACTAACCTCTAGATCTGAAAACTCAAACCAAGGACAGCAGTCCAATATTTCGCAGACAAAAACAACAGTATCACGAACAAGAAACCCTGAATCTGCTTCCAACATATCTGACACCTTCATGAATTGCAAAACAGAATTGTTCCAAGTCTTTGTACATATAGATGATTCCTTCCACACAGTTTTAGCAGGGTTCTTTTGATTCACAACAGCCATCCTGTATCTAACCCAAAAGTTTTTATCCAGATCACTACCAACTGACTGGTCACTCTCCAAATAAATACATATGGTGTCAAAGGACTCGTATACACCTGCATCAAGGAAAACACATGTCAGTAAGATTATGAAATGCAAACAAATGCGACCACCCTTTTTATTGGAGAAAATGTGTGACTGCTGCTTACCAATTCGAAGTTCACATCCACCAGCTTGGAAGAATTTGCTAAAGATTTTTCGAGTCTCCATTATTTCCTTAAAAGACAGGAAGTTCTCCACCTTCCATGTGAAAGAACTTCTTTTCCCGTTCTTATCAATCTGCAAACCGGCATCGCTTGACTCATTATCCTGATCAGTAAACTCCTGCATTATTGATGTCTCTTTCAATATAAGGACCTCCGCGGAGAATACAACAGTGTCCTGAACTAGAAACCCTGAATCTTGATCAAATAGACTAGTAAGCGTCACAAATTCACGCCAGCCCCAGTCCTTTGCAGCTTTGGAGTAGCGGTTCTGAGACTCCTTTGTGACAGACTTCTCCTCCATCCTCTGGTTAACAACCGACAAACGATGGCTCACAAAACAACTCCAGTCACTGGAAGTATTCCGTGAATCAGTAACTTCAAGAAACACTGAAAGGTGGCATGGTGGCTGAGACTGCCCTGATACCACCAAAGATATGGAAAATTTTCATCAGTTCACTCTCTAAAACACAAGCTGAATAGTTGTTATGTTGTCTAACACATTTATAAAACTGTATCATTCCACCATATGGAATTTCAAACTGTTCATGACATACACAATCCTAAGAAAAAATGAGCACGCCTAAGCATAGCTCAAGTAACATCGAGCACAAAGAGCAGATTATAAACAATATATGCAAATCATGGTGGCTTACGCTAACTTGGCTGGCATTCATACATACCATATTTGCAGTGGCCCATGATGCCAAGTAACTACAGATGCAGCTCCCCTACGTTCCCCTACGTTCAAGTGGTGGGATTGTAGGGAAGGACACGTAAAACCATTTTCAAATAGGATGATAAAGGTACAACTAGTCCTCAAATATCTGTATGAGAATGGTGTATCGCAAGGTTTCATAGCTTTGTAACACATTAAATTCACAAAAGAAAGAGTTATTGATGGTTACAACCGATTATTGAGAATAAAACAACAGAGAATCCTCTTGTGCAATAATGAAGCATACCTCGGGGATAAACTATGAGTCGACAGTCTCGATTTCCAATCTGAAACCTCCTGCTCTTGATGCAAAGACCTGTTATCTTCCTCTTCTTTAAAAGATCCTTCAACCTGGTGAAGTTTTCAATCCTCCAATTGAATTTCCCAATGTGACCATCCAACTTCCTTGCCCCACTACAACTCCTCCCAGTAATTAATCCTCCATTCTTCGAAAAGCTACTAAATTCCTTTATCACATGAAATGATGTACTAAACACTGCAGTATCATCCAATAAAAACCCCGACTCAGTCCCAACAAAATCCGACATCTTCATATAATCATTCCACCCCAAACTAGTGTTATCCCCACTCTTATTATCGGCAGCAAACCTCCCATACGAGTCCCTATGCATGTGATTCGTCGCAGGCTTTTGGTTCAACACCGACATTCGAAACAAACACCAACAACTCCTATCAGACAACACAACCGTCTTGTCCGTGTCCTTGCTCTCCAAACACATTGACAAATACTCCACGCCGTTCACCGAGCTCTGGTACACACTAATCCTCAAATTACACTCTCCAGCAGGAAACACCGGGCTCATTATCTTCTGAGTCTTAATCATCTCCTTAAACAAACTAAAGTTATGAACTTTCCATGTGAACTTGCCACTCAACACATCGGAAACCGGCCCGGCCACAGCGGAACCAGACATCATCGAGCCGGCGGACGATTGGAGCTCATTGTTATTGTTATTACTATCTCGCGTAAAATTAACGGACTCATTCAATATCAAGATATCGGCGGTAATCAAAACGGAGTCCGTATTGAACAAATAACCTAATTTCGATTCAAAGACAGTTGAAGAAGGCGTAAAATCGCACCAACCGTGAGATTTCTTCTTGCTCGAGAACCGATGCCAAGAATCGCGATGAATGGTCTTGGAATCGTCGGCGAGGTTAACGATGGCGAGCCGGTAACTCGCGAAGCAGTCCCATTTGGACGACGACGTGCCCCGCGGGTCCATGATTTGGAGGTATATCGAGATGTACCCCGGCAGCGCCTGTGAGTCACCCTTAGGGTATATTAGCAACCGGCAATCGTATCCCCCTACCTCGAAGTAATTGCTCCACAGTGCCCTAGCCTTGATTCTCGGAAAATTCTGGACCGTCCATCGGCAGACCGCAGAGTACTCGCCCCGCCGATCGACGGTCACGCTCTCCTGTGCCCCGCTGCCGTCCCTGGACCCCACAGCGAGGTCCTCCTGTGCCGCCGCCGGTATCGACGACAGCTTTTCGGAGGCTCCCGAATTCGGCGATGAGGTGGCGGGCAGCGAATGGTCGGCTGAAGTGGATACGGCGGAGGAGGACGACGACGACGACGATACCGCCTCAGACGATGATGAGCTCTGCTGCTGCTGCTGCTTCATTAGGGGTTTCGTTTCGTTTCGTTCGCGTTTCTCTTCTCCTCTCTCTCTCTATCTTTCTCTCTCCTCACTCTCTGGTTTTTATATTCAATTTTTTATTTTTTATCAATTTTTTGGGAGAACAAAGAAGAAGAAGAAGGGAGGGCATTTTGGACAACAAGCGGCGCATCGTAGACAGTTAACCTGCGCCGTCGCTCTGCCTTCCCGTTCCTTTTTTTTTGTCTTTTTTCCTAATTTTGCGTCTCTAAGGTTTGGCTAGTTCTGATCGTCTACATCCAGGTGTTATTTCGTTACGTGTAAGGCCGTTGATCTGATGACGTATTTGCACGTGCGATGGGGCCCACGCGGGCAGTAGGTCCAATCAAGGGTTATTACAGCACGTGCTGCGGAAGATCCGCTACGGCCAGAGCTGTTTTCCTCCTACTGCTATAGGGCAGTCATCAGTTCTAAAAACTCTTTTTTGTTGGGATGTGATATGCACACACATTTTTTTACTTCTCACACACTGTTCTAATTTTTTGCCGTCGGATCGGATGAATTGAAAAAGATTAACGAACAGAAATTAACAAAGGGTGTGTGAAAAGTAAAATAGGGTATGTGGATAGCACATCCTTTTTTTTTGGGAGAAAAGTAATTTCATTACCAACGGGAAAGGGATCCTCTCCGGATCGCTTCCACCAAATCCTACCAATCAACAAATCTGGGCTTTGAAATTTGATCCAACAACTAAAAACATAGAGCTCCTTTAAAAATTGGCTAAATTGGATTAATGATCCTAGTGGTGAGAGGGTAATCGGAAGATAGCCCCCGTGGTCAAAAAATTCAGATTTAAACCCTCGCGGTGAACTCTGTTAGGATTTAAGCCCAAAATTAACATCTTCCTCGCCTGTCTGTTAACCCATTCAACCTTCATAACCAAAAGAGAAAAAAACTCATTCATCCAAGGCTATGAATTCGTTGATCCATGCTACGATTCCATTCAAATACTAAAAAACGAAATATTGGGTTATGAAAACTAACGTACAGATTGAGGATGGTGTGGTTGGAGCCTCTCTCCAGTAAAAGAAGCTTCAGGATTTGTAAAAATAAGAAAGAACCGCAATTTGGGTGGTAAATATAAACTTACTCAAACTTTACAAAATCTAAAGGTTAATAAATTACAAGGGATTGGAGCCAAAAGCTTGAAACTTCACAACCCAGATCAAATCTCAGCCGCAGATGCCACCTGAGTGTGAAAGGAAGCTCTTTTTTCTGGTTTTATAGTAAAGAAAGCTCCTTTTTTTCTTCTGGGTATCCTACTTAGAGAAAGAGCTTAAATTTAAAATTTAAAATCCAATGAAATCTTTGGGGGAAGGATGGGATTGTTAATTTTGGGTTAACGGAGAGTTCACATAAATGTTTATTTTGGACTTAAATCCTAACGAAGTTCACCACGAGGGTTTAAATCTGAATTTTTTCACCACGGGGGATATCTTCCGATTACCCTCTCACCACGGAGACCATTAATCCAATTTAGTCTTAAATATTATAATAACTTTAGCCGTTGGATCAAATTTCAAAGACCCGAATTTGTTGATTGGTAGGAATTGGTGGAAAGGATCCGGAGAGGATCCTTTTCCTTACCAACACATCAAATATACAAGGAGGAGGGCAAAAAACATGATAAGCATAAAAGAAAAAAAGAAAATGAAAACTAACAAAAAGTCTAAAAAAACTTTAGTTTTAATGAAAAATGACAAATAAATGTATAGTGAATAGTACCAGGGAAAGGTAAAAATGTGGTTTTTCGTTGAAAGTGAACAGTACCAGAAGTGTTAGTTAAAACTTCCTAAGAGAAATGGACCTCCAGCAAAACAAAGTAAAAGCCTAAAACAGACACTTGAACCCAACAGAACAACCAAAACAAACCCTAACAATCTGCACACAGCACCGTCGTCAATGAACTGTAGTCTCTTTTGAATGAGATTAAAATTTCAAAGCATATTAAAAGTGCCAAAACCATAACACATTATAAATTTATAATAATGAACAAGTGTGAAAAATGTCAAAAAAAATATGTAAATGCTCGTGATTGCAACCTTTAAGCTTCGACTAAGCGTTTGGATTTTTAAAACCCAATAAACCCTCATGAACAATATATATTTTTTTGGAGTTCAAAATAAAGAAAATTTCATAATAATTAATGTATAGGTGTGGAAAATGTGAAAAGAAATGCAAACCCACATGATTGCATTCTCTACGCTTAGACAATGGTTACATTATCGTTTAGATTTTTAAAACCCTCCAAACCCTCATGAATAGTGTTATTTGTTTTAGTTCAAAATTAATACAAATTCATAGTAATTAATGTAGAAATATGAAAAATGTAAAATGTAAAAAAAAAAAAATATATATATATATATATATATATATACAATCATTCGTAATGACACGCTTTACAAATTTGTGAACAAGTCAACCCTAAAATTCAACATCATAATCCATAAACTCTAGATTTTTATTTAACCCCTACGCTCTATTTTTCTCACTGGATTTTGTTTTTCAGATTTTGTTTTTTGAAAATGAGATCTTTTAGCGGATGCATAAAAATGTTCGGTTCATATCGTTGATATCACGTTTCAATGTTTACAAATATGAGTCAATGTTATATAGTTTCTAAAGACTTATAAACTCCAAGCAATATTTTCACTAACCGTAAAAATCTGAACGTGGTATTAATGATCCAAACAATTCTTCTTTCCGCATCCGCTAAAAAAATCATGTTATCAAAACGAAAATTTGAAAAGAAAAAAAAACGAAATTCAGTGAGTGATCAAGCGAAGCTTCATAAACTCTATTTACATGCATGTCACTTAATTGGATGATCCATATGCTTGCAATCTTCCTCTTCATAATTTATCACATGAAACTCCCCAAATGTTGAGACTCTTAAGTGTATCTATATTGATAAATCTAGCAACGAATGATGGAGTGATAATTTTGATGTGCTAGCCCCTTGGATCAATATAGAATGCTTAAAGTTTTTCTCTCTTTTCTCTAGTGGATAATTAAAATGAACAACCTTTGCATTATCTTTCTGAGAGGAAACACACGAAGTATTTAAAGACTCCTTGCCGCACCCCCTTTAGCCGTACCTCCCTAGGGTTAGGTGACATGGACTTATCATATAAACAGTGCCTGACATTATACGTCAATCCCACTTTTCTTGTATTCCACAGAGAAGCACCTAGAGAACTGATCGTTATACTTGAAAAACAACCACCTGAACTGATCGATATACTTGAAAAACAACCACCTGAACAATAAGCACAAATGGATCCAAATCAAAAGAAACAACAATGCACGAAACACCGCGAATGGCTTGTAGCTTAGTTTGTTTTTTTTGGAAAAAAACTTGTAGCTTAGTTAGTCAAGAGAAAAATGAAAAAAGGAAACCAATTCATCATTTCTCTAAATATGAAATCCAAATTCAAAAGAAACCCATCATAAAAAACCAACAAATTTCAAGAACTTTCATTCACAAATTTTAGAAATAATGACTTGCCTGATAAAAGAATAGCTTTAGGGTGTTGTGGAAACGCAACAAAGTTGATGTGAGTTTTAGGAGAGTAATCTGAAATCTTACTTTGTCAAATGCTTAGAGAATTACACATTCAACGGACCATAAAAAATTTAAAACTCTAACCTATAAATAAATAAATAAAACAATCTATACCAAAATATGGGATAAAGTGTCGATGGCTCTTCGAGCTTTTACAACATTTTTTTACGGTTGAATCAGAATATTCAAAAGAGAAAAAACAATACAATTAGTTTTACATTAGTTTAAGCTAGCTTATATATAATTGTAAGATTTGAATTGAAAAAATAAGAGACAAATCAAGAATAGGTTTTGCAATTAAAAGTTGAAATAATATCAAGGGTAATTCTCATTTTGAAATAAGATTTCAAACTTTCATACATCAAGTTTTTTTTATCCCAAGTTCATACCTAAAGTGAGAATTGTGGGACATTTTCATACTTCTGTTAGACTTTTCGTAAAAAAAACTCCGTCAATGTGTGACGTAGCACCCATATGGACAATGAATGGATGCCACGTATCATTGTGGGCACATGTGAACATTAAAAATTTAAAACTAAAATAAAGAAAAGAAAATAGCAACAACCTCTCTTCCCTCCTGCCTCCCCCACTGTCACATATCTCTCACCCACCGTAAACTGCAAACCACATTAGTCACACCATTTTCAACCCCAATTCAGCCCCACCCTCATTCCCAAACAAATTCCTCTAAAACAAACAACCAAACCCATAGAACTCCACCTCAAAACTCCAAAAATTCAAAACTCAGAACGAAAAACTTCCAAACCCTAGTACTACAAAGAAGCGAGAGGAGCTCCAGGAGAATGCAGGTGATTTTAATTTTCAACACAGGTTCCAGGGAGAGATATTGTTCCTATTTTTTTTTCTCTGTTTGATTTTTAATTTTTTTTTTGTTTTTTAATTTTTAATTTTTTAATGTCCACATGGAGCAATAGTGACACGTGATGTCCATTCATTTTCTAAGTGGACGCCACATCACGTATTAAAGGAGCTTCTAACGAAAGCCTAACAAAAGTATGAAAGTGTCTCACAATCCTCACTTTAAGTATAAAGTTGTGATAAAAAAAAAACTTGATAGTATTTAAAGTTTGAAAATCATGATACTTCAGGGTAGTAAAGTGAAAATTACCTTAAATTCAAATCCATGAAAAAAATAAAGAAAGCAAGTGAAAAAAAAATTAGAGAATATTGTTTCATTTGCATTGATAAAAGATGACAAAAGTTGTTCACTGAAACACCAAAAGAAGGAAAGAAAAAATATAAAGAAAAGATGGCAGCTAATCACGTGGGATTGATGTCCCACCTTTGACTTTACCTCACTTGATTCTTCTTCTTCGTCCGGTCTGATAATTGAGAGAAAAACATAGAGCTCTCATTCTCTCATCCATATTAGAAATAAGAGAAAATTTGAAATTCTCTCCATACTTCACTGAAAGCCTCCAACTAATTGAAAGCATAGTTCATCAAAAAACTGGAATCATACATACATGTCAAACTGGGAGCAATCTGGTTGAAAATGTGAGAGACCATTCATTTATGTGAAACCATCACAAGTCTTACTCATCTGCCTCCCAATCTCTTCCATTCCTCCATCATCTGTATTAATGAAACAATCAAAACTCAAGTGACCTTCTTGCAGGAACTCAAATTCAAAACAAAATATTAAGTCTCATAAAAAAATATATGAAGTCTTCCTAAAGTTCACAGATGTAAATGTGAAACCAGATAAAAATTATTCAATTAAGATAAAATTCACAAATGGGTCCTCTAGAATCAGACCTATAAACAAACAGCGTACGCAAAAATAAAAATTACTAATAAATTTATAAACAAACATCATGTTGGATAGTGGCCAAATTAGTGGCCAACTTGGCATCCACTTTCGGCTATTAAACAAAACAAAAAGATGAAAGATTGATTTTTTTGGTGCTATCCTAGCACAACAATTGGTATCAGAGCACTGGTTGCTCTTGGGTACTGTCTAGTTGCCAAAGATGTCAGACAGGCAAGATGAGAATCCTTTTGGAAGCAGCTCCGGGTTTGCAAGAACTACGGTGCAAAATGCAAAGTTCGAAGTGGAAAAGTTTGATGGCACAAACAACTTCGGGATGTGGCAACGTGAGGTCAAAGATGTGTTGGCTCAACAAGATCTACTTGCCGCTTTGGGAGAGAAGCCAGAAGCTATATCGAAGCCGGAATAGGAGAAATTAAATTTGTGGGCTTGCCCTTCAATTCGGTTGTGCCTTGCAAAAACTCAGAAGTATTTTGTGATGTGGGAGACATTAGCAAGTGTGTTGTGGCAAAAATTGGAAGACAAGTATATGACGAAGAGTGCAGAGAACCGTCTACACTTGAAGAAAAAACTCTACCGCTTCCAATACAAAGAAGGTACAAAAATGATTAGACACCTTGATGCTTTTAATAAGTTGATTGCTGACTTGTTAAATTTAGATGAGGATATTAAGGATGAAGATAAGGATGAAGATAAGGCCTTAATATTGATGCAAAAATTAACTTAACACACAAATTAAACCCTCTTGTTGACAATTGTAGTATGGATAAGTAGGGATCGTTCTAAACCGGGGATTAGGAGGGATTGCTAATCTACTCTAAACTAACTCAAAAACACAAAAATAAACTTAAAAACACTTAACTAGACTCTAATGACTCAAAACAAACTTAAAAGACTCAAAACAGCTAAAAACAACTAAATAGACTCAAACTAGACACTAGGAATGAATTTGGACGAAAATTGGTTTTACCTTGACTCAAAACACTTAAAAACACAAACTAAAACAATTTCTAAATAATATGACTCAACAAAGTAAAGGGGGATTTGGTTTTGACGAATTTGAAACAAACAAACAAATTGTAAAACTAAACAAATTGTAAAACGAATTTTGAAAAATAAAATGGTTGATGGATTAGCTAGAGGTCCATTCTTCACACATGACACACTTGTACATGAATCAATTTCCAATTGCTTTTCAATAAATTATGAAGCTCAACACCCCAGATTAACCGTGATGCACTAATTAACCCTCAGATTTTCCTTTACTCATTGAATTGGATGAATGCATGCGACAACCCAAATCATTCTCCAAAAGTCCCCTACATGAATGCATAATAGAGATACAATCAGAGATCATTACGTTCCATGAAAATCATAAGTGTTGACAAGACATTAGTAATTATGAATGCATGATACGTTTGCCAAGAATTCAATTAACGTGATTGTGACTAGCAACCTTCACTACTCATGAATATAAATTTGTAACGATTAGGTGAAACTCATTTATATTCTAGCATCAAATCCATGCATGAAAACTAAGTATGCATCCTTAATCAACATACAAGAATCAGTTTTGAAGAAAACAGTTAATTGAATTGCATTCACAACTTATCAAATCACAATTGGAAGAAATCAATTCATATTGCAAATATGTTCATGGCTTTGAAATTCCCCCTAGCCAAAAGGGGGTTAGTTCCTCATACTTGCAATTAAACAGAAACAATTGAAATTAAACATTGAAAACCAAAGTAGAATACACCTAGAATGCTCCAGCAATCCAAATTGAATGACTAGCACAACTCCAAGCAATCCTCCTTCTTCTTCTTTGCAGCGGCACAAGGTAAGGGATGATGGATGAGTGGTAAGTTATGGTGGTGGATGGATATAGGTGAGTTATGGTGAAGGGTGGATGGGTCTCCCTTGCAAGGAAATGAGAATGGCTGGAATTGTGTATGGGAGTGAATGGATGTGTAGAATGGTGAATTCTCAATGAAATGCATGACAATGGTATTTATAGGGAAATGATGGATTAGGTGAGTTAGGTGAGTGCACATTCCATTCAATTTAGGTGGGTTAGATGAGTGCACCAACAACTCAAATTTTGGTAGGTTAAATGAGTGCACCATCCATTCAATTTCTGGTAGGTTAAATGAGTGGATGTGTTGGGTGATTATAATGAGTGGATGTAGTGGTAGGTGAATGTGTTAGGTGGTTGAAATGAGTGGATGTGTTGGGTGAAATGAGTGGATGTAGTGGTAGGTGAATGTGTTGGGTGAAATGAGTGTGCTAAAATGGTTATTTATAGGGAGAGGATGATGCACAAACTTCAAATTTCGTCCATTCCTTTTGCTCCAAGCATATGTTATCCATTTCATGCCCAAAAATGCTCCAAAATGCACTTTTTTGCCACATTAACCCTTTAGACCTACAAACACACGAAAATAGCTTAAAATACTAAAATAACTACAAACTAACAACATAAATGCTAAGAAACAAGCTAACTAAGTCGCATAAATATGCTCCTATCAAATATTGTTGAATTCCTTGCCGGACTCTTATGAGCATTTTGTTACCACTATTATGCATGGTAAAGAAACTGTGAAATTTGAAGATGTGTCAAATGCCTTGATGAATTATGAAATGAGGCATAGAGATAAAAATCATGATAGTACCTCTGAAGCTTTATTTGTTAGAGGTAGATCATCAGAGAGAAGATCATCTTCTAGTAGGAAAAAATCACAGTCTCGACCTAGAGGAAATTCTAAAGGTAGAAAACCTTTGGAAAGGGATGAATGTGCCTTTTGTCGTAATAAGGGCCATTGGAAGAAAGATTGTCTTAGATTGAAGACCAACGGCAAAGAAAGTTCTGAAGCTAATGTTGCTGAGGTTGAAACAGATTTTTCTGATTTTTCTTTAACCACTTCCTCATCATTTGATTGTGCTACTAAGTGGGTGTTGGATATGGGTTGTACTCATCATATGACTCCTCACAAGGATTGGTTTTCAAGCTTGAAAGAGTTTGATGGTGGCGTTGTGTTCATGGGAGATGACAATCCTTGCACAACAAAAGGGATTCGTACAGTTCGTTTGAAGTTGCATGATAGCATGGTTAAAGAGTTGACAGGTGTTCGGTATGTACCGAATTTGAAGAGAAATCTTATTTCTTTGGGTACTTTGGAATCCAAGGGTTTTAGGTTTCATTTAGATGGATAGACATTGAAAGTTACTTATGGTGCACTTGTTGTGATGAAAGCTCCTCGATGTGGCCATTTGTATTTATTGCAAGGAAGCACTGTGACAGGTGAAGCATCTGTAGTCTCAGAAAATATGGGCACATCCGATTTTGATACTACTAGACTATGGCATATGAGATTAGGCCATGCCGGTGAGAAAGCTCTACAATGGCTTGTGAAACAAGGTATTCTAAAAGGTGCCACGACTTGTAAGCTTGATTTCTGCGAGCATTGTGTCTTGGGGAAGCAAACTAGAGTGAAGTTTGGTACTGCTGTACATCAGACGAAGGGCATTCTTGATTATGTGCATTCAGATGTTTAGGGTCCTACAAAGACTCCCTCTTTTAGTGGTAGACATTGGTTCATGACCTTTGTTGATGATTATTCAATACGGTCTTGGGTCTACACTATGAAGCACAAGAGTGAGGTATTAAGCATTTTCTTGGGTTGGAAGAAAATGGTCGAGAACCAGATTAGGAGAAAGATTAAGATTTTGAGATCGGATAATGGTGGTGAATACACATCCGACCATTTCTTGAAAGTTTGCAAAGAAGAAGGGATTGTAAGACATTTCAGTGTCAAAGGAACTCCACAACAAAATGGAGTTGCAGAAAGATTGAATCGGACCTTGCTTGAAAAGGTTAGATGCATGTTGTCTCAGTCGGGTTTGAGCAAGTCGTTTTGGGCAGAGGCAGTTACTTATGCATGTCACATCATCAACCGGTTACCCTCAGCTACTATTCAGGGTAAGACACCAATGGAGGTATGGACTGGAAAACCTTCTTCTGATTATGATCATATTCGTATTTTTGGTTCACCTGCTTATTTTCATGTAACTGAAAATAAACTTGATCCTAGAGCCAAAAAGGCTATCTTTCTTGGTTTTAGTAGTGGTGTCAAAGGTTACAGGTTGTGGTGTCCAGAGATGAAGAAACTGGTAATTAGTAGAGATGTGACATTTGATGAAGAAAGTATGTACAAAGGCTCTGAGAAGAATGTGAAAGATGTCCAACAGGTGGAGCTTGAGAAAGTTGCCTCTGGTACTTCAAATCCTATTTCCGCTGATGTTGAAGCCACTACAAGTGAAGAAGTTGGAGACCATGAGGATGTTGAAGAAGTTGAACTTGAAGATTCTATTCAAGTTGAAGAGGAAGTTTCACCTCAAGAGTCTATTGCCAAGAACAGAGGAAAGAGACAAATTACCAAGCCAGCTCGGTATAATGACTATGTTTCTTTTGCTCTTCCTATTATCACTGATGATATTCCATCCAATTTCGAGGAAGCCATTGAGAGTGATGAGAAGGAGAGGTGGTGCAATGCCATAGGTGATGAGATGAATTTGAAGGAAATTTTGTGAAAAACATGTTCATTTGAATAACATCATATAGCATGCAATTAACAATTAAAGGCGGAATCATGCTTTCATGCATTCAAAAACAAAACATCAACCATGAAATTCAAAGCCTAGTAGATTGGTGAACCTTGACTCAACTTTAAAACAATATTTGTTAGTTGAGAAATATTTACCTTTGTAGATTCCTCTTTGCATATGCAAAGGATAATCACCCAAGAGATAGGGCCTTCATTCCTTGCTTCTTAGCTCCATGGATTTGGTTGAAAGAATAGGATTCTCCAAGTTCCCAAAATAGAGAACCTTTAAAGATTCTACACCAAGGTTAGATTGAAGAAGAAATGAGTGACCTTGAGGAAGTAGAATTGCTAGATAATTTCCTCTAGGGTGGCTGAATTTTAGAGAGCAAAGAGAGCTTTTGTTCTCATCTTTTCTCCACAAAAACCCTTAAGGATGAAATGGCTATAAAGTTGCCTTTATACCACCTCACAATGGAGTGGCAAACTTGCAATTAAGCCAAGTTCACTACCCTCCTTAATTATGGCTGGCCTTAGGGTATTTATTGGGCTATTTGGGCCTTTGTGAATCATTATTCATTAAGTTGTCATACAACTTAAGTCAATGGGCTTTGACGTTCGAAGCCCATTGGGCCTTAAGGTTCAAAACTATCCCGAAGTCTTTAACGAACTTATTCGTTTGATTAATTAACATATTAATTAATCCTTGCCATAAATAATTAAACCATTTAATTATTCTTACTCATCTCCTTTGTTTCTTCAATCTCCACCTTACACGGTGTACGATACATTAGGTTCCTTTTAGCGAGGCAGTGGGCGATTAAAACCATTTTACATCGATTGTGAATTGAAACTTATTTTCAATTCTCCCTTTAGTGATTATACACTTTTACGGCTTCCACGAACCATGAGTGACACCTAGCAGCATATCATGGCTACCCAAGCTAATCAGAAGAGGTAGAGAACCTATTCAGTTTAGGATTACAAATGCAATACGGTCTTTCTCTAATCTAATACTCTTGACCACATTGTTTGGTTTGATAGTTTATTTATTCATGTCTACTATCAAATGTGATTCGTTTGCTTATATGATTACCTTGAATGTGATTTGGAACACATTCCCAAATCTCATTCATACTCTGGCCAGAGATTCTTAATCATATCATAGAGTATTCTCCCTCAAACCATTTGAAGGTTAGAGATCCCTTGTTGCACATTCACTTGTCTCCATAACTAAGTGGCTTAACCCCAATGATGTCGTGGACACCCCAATGGGGTGACTTTGACATAATCAAAGATCAAGGACTTAACCACAAGACAACTGTGATGCCTCAGGTCAAAAGACTAATTTGCATTATCCCAACCATGAGTTCTCATGTGACATGAGTATGAGAACTCCTCGTTGATCGTGTTCAGTGGACTCATTCTCTATTGAGCACCTACGTACTTGTCTTGATGTCATACACACCAATGACTCGAGACTAGTCACTCTCCCTGAGAGAAGGCACAGTACGTACTGATCTTATCGGACTGTCAATGCCCAATTGGCAATCCTATGATCAGGAACGTTTAGGATGTGTCTACGAAAGAATGGTCTCATTAATCTAACTTCATTAGATTGCATTCTCCCAATCACATATTCCTTGGACTTTATCGTTTAAGCATATAACTTTTATATGAGACGGCTCAAACAATAATGTTTGCCCTTTATATGTAAACTAGATTAGTTTAACATGTGAAATGTCCGTAAAGTATCATCATATGATTGGCTTTAGGGCACATTTCCAACAATCTCCCACTTGCACTAGAGCCAATCAGCTTGTTCATCTGTGATGATTCCTCTTCTGTAGTCATTTCATAAATGGCTGAGTAGTAGGCCTAGGCAATGGATATCTATATGTTATCCACAGAAGCAACCTTGAGAATATCGACGTCACCATTATACATGATTCCCAATCATGTGGTTCAGTCTCTCATATGAGTTCGGATCTTGATGAGACCTTGATTCCCTGGCTTGAGCTATCGCCCCATTAGTGTCATACACTTTCTGGTTGCAACCGAATAGAGAGTTCATAAATGAACTTTCCCATCCAAACAACATTGTTGTAAACTTCTATATGGCAATATATTTTGCATTCATAATGGAACACACTAAAGTCATTACTTTAATGTTTCAACCCAAATATCTCTTTAGTCATAATAAAGGGATACCTGTTTATCTCTTCATTCATAATGAAGAAACATCCAATGATGGATTAGATTCATAATCTAATACATTTACGCTTCCATTACGTTACTCTAATTCTTCCTCGATCTTTGAGGAACCTATCCTTTAGTATTTCTTAAATACTTAAGGACTCACTTGACAGTTGCCATGGTTCTGATCCTGGGCTTGCATTGATATCGCCTTGTACCTTTCTAGGTACAACTCATATCAATGTTTTTCATACAATATGAAATACATAAATCACCTTTCTGCGTATGCATAAAGGATTCGATTTACGCATTATTTCTTTGGGAGTCAAAGGGTACGTTCCCTTTGAGAAGAGCTACCTCCTAGTCTCACTAGAGTTGTTCTTCTTATTGAAGTTTATCATCATATGAGAAACTTCCTAGCATCCTTTTGTCTATTATTAGGGCATGATATAATCCAATTATATCCTAAAATGTATCATTATAGATTTCCATCCCATGTATATAGACTATGTCTCCCATATACATTCTATCGTTATAGAATGTTTAAAGTCATAACTTTAACGAAGAAGTATTCTTTTCATTTCCAAAATTAATATATCATACATATATTTAAATTTAGGAATATGATTAACTCCCACTAATCTTTTGTAAACCTAGTAAACAAAAGATTCATTTACATCTTTATGAGAAATCAAACGTTTTGATCTTTCTCTCATAAGACGCTTATGGCTCCCACTAGCTTGCTAAGATCCATAATGGTTGGATCTCTACAACTTACTATTTTGTGATTCATAGTTTTAGACATATA
This sequence comes from Malus fusca, assembly GCA_035220775.1. Taxonomy (NCBI): domain Eukaryota; kingdom Viridiplantae; phylum Streptophyta; class Magnoliopsida; order Rosales; family Rosaceae; genus Malus; species Malus fusca. The sequence continues at coordinate 14,180,670 of CM069066.1, read as the reverse complement.
TATTATTAGGACTATCTTAATAATGGTTTCGGAAACCTATATGATGTCCAAACATTGAATCAACATTTAGTTGTAGCTAGCAATCTTCGAATTAATTGAAACTAAGACTACGTCAAAGATGATTCCTTCAAAGTCAACCATTCTCTTTGATTGTAGTCACCTTAAGCTACCAATTAGCTATGAAGGTTTCATTATTTCGGGTCAAATGGTACTTTACCATTTCCTTGAGTATATATCGTATATACACTCAATGTAGTCATAAAGTTCAAACCATTCAACTGAGATGGTTTATAAATCCTTCTTGACTACCTTGGAGCTTGTGGTATAGGAACTAGGTTGTTATATTTGTTGATTATCATCTTGTCTCTCAAAGAACCCATTCTTTTGAGTTCTATTCCTAGTTCATTTGCTCTAAGGCAAATCACATTGTAGGATTACAATGAACTACTCAACAAACAACATTTGTTGGTTGGTTTATAGAAGTGATATCCAAAGGTTAATTTAAGGATATCCACAAGATAATTTTTAAACAAATATTGCTCATTAGCACACAACCCCAAATCTTAACACAATTAAGATTTGTCTTTCTTTCCAACTACATCCTATGGAGTTATGAAAATTTTGGAAGATCTTCTAATTGACAATCATAATGTCTTAGAAGCATATATCCTATATATATGGGTAATTGATAACATCTAACGAACTAAATCTTATTCGAGTTCGTTCTTCTCCTAATGGAGAAAATCATTATCTTATGATGCTAATTTCCTTGATATCTTTCAAGGAAACTCATCTAAAGTGTTACCTTTCCTTGGATCAAATCTAAGGAGGTAAGTATTTTAGACGTCTTACTCATCAGCTTACATTTCTTGAATTCTTTGAAACCTTTTGCAAAGTATTCGGACTTGTGTTTATTCATAATAAACTATAGTCCAACCGAGAGTGATCTTCGGTGAATGTCAAACAACATGAGTAGTATTATGTTGTGGACAAGTGCCACTAACATCTAAGTGAATTAACCTCAACAACTTTGTGATTCTTTATTCTTTCCAAAAGAATAAAGATTCGAACATTTCGCCTCTATACAATTTTGACAAGAAGGTATTGGATCCGGATCTAACGATCCAAAGCATCCATCTATAACCAACTCGTAATTTATGTTTTAGAGGTATCACAACTCAGTTGGGATTAGTCACTACCTTGCAACCTTTTGGGTTTTAAGCATCATTATATTCTAAACAGTTAACGCTACCATATCATCTCTACTATAGAGACAATCAATTAGATTACTATAATCCAATCAGTGATTAATAAAGAACAATGTTTTGTCAAACAAAACATTCATCCATCTCTACTATAGTGACGGAATTAAGTTCCTTAAAATTGGAATGTAAAGACAATCTTTGGTTTTTCCAATTTCTTTGGTAGTTCATATGAGGAAGTTAGTACCATCTGCTTTCGCAGAGATCTATATTTTATTCACGTTCCGAATGTGAAGTACTTTCTCTTCTCTCATTAATCTTCTACTTCTTATTAGCCACACTTCTACAACGATTGTAAAACATATTTACTAATACGGAATCAAGCATTCAAGTAGAAGAACCAACTGTTTTGAACTATTCAAGAACAATTTACAACACCTTCGAAAGGTGTGTTCTTGACACTTGCAAGACATTTCTTGGAAATACCCCTTCCAATGTCCATCCTTTCATAAAGAAAGTTTGTTCCCTTGGAGTTAATTTTATCTTCTTCATTTGACTTCTCCTTTGACTACAATAGTCATGGTCCCTAAACTCCCACTATCTCTCTTGAAACCTTTTTCAATTGTGTTATACACATCAAACATTTTGGAGAGTGTGTGGTTATTGTTCACTACATAATTTACAATAAACTTAGTGATCCATTAGGATAGGGACATAAAGGTGAAGTCCTAGCTTAGTTTCCGTCTCGTTAAGTGGTTTATCACTTCAACACTCAATGATTCAAAATCATCATAAGTCCATGTTGATGGACTATTTTTGTCAACCAACCATTATGTTCTAAACATAATTACAAACTTTCAAGAGTTGTTCAAGGCAACTCTCATTTCTTCATACAACAATTTGTAAGTGAAGAATCATGGCACTAAAAGTGTCCTTGTCTTTATGCTAATCTTCGTAAGTTCCTTTGTTCATATAACGAAGGAATAAGCATTGGTTGTTTGTGTTGTCCTCTTCATGATAGACATTTCTAACATGTTCTTCCAATGATACATTATCAATAGGAAGATTGTGAGGATGAGACTTCTTAGGTACATGCACAATCCATTTAAGACAATCTTTGGGATTGTGTTACCAAGTCCGGAAACTAAAACATTCGGCTTTTCTTTGTCAAGTTTTGGATAGCGTTTGCAAATATATATTGGTAAACAAATACATAACGAATATAAATTGATTGATTTTAAGCCATTTGATTCGGGTCTTTAAATCAAATAGCACCACCCACTATTTTTGGCAAATTCCATATCCCTCATTGGAATTCGAGAGTTTTGGAGGAAACTCTTAGTAGGTTATGGGAGACTCACTATTACCAAGCCCACCTCACAATGATATGATGTTGGCTAGCATTAATAATAATGAGAGAGTACGCTTACTCATTTGCAACTAATGCAAGTACCCATCTAGTTTGGCCTCTAGAGAATGTTGCCTCACGATGATACGATGTCGGCGCCATTGCACTTAGTTAAGTTATTCCCACCATGCTTAGTTCGTGAAGGGGTTCAAGAATAGCCTCACGATGATACGATGTCGGCCATCCTCGTTGCCTACACTAACCTCATCATATGTTTATGGATTCCTCCTGAGTATAAGCATGCACTTTGTACTCCCCCATGATAGGGTGAAGCCGGTGTACAAGTCATAAACGATTGGATCCCACCACGGTGGAAGGCCACGAAAGAGTGTTCTAAGCACTCTCACGCTTATCAACTTAATAATGGTTTGGTTGAGGGTTTTAGGTCTCATCACATAAACATATTCATTTTAATCTTTATTAAAACAATTTTGGTCCTATTACAACTATTGGTCCATTTGAATCAATTTAGTTGTATATAATACTCCCACTATACTTATAAAACGGTTTTTAAAGCAAGAGTATATGATACTACTAACATAAGGTTTGCATTCATTTGATGGACTATATAGTTGCCTTAGGGCCTTAGGATGACTATGAACCTTTGTTTAGATTCAACACGAGCCTAGTGTTGAATCTCGGACTAGGGATGGAGATTGATTTTAGTTACGCGTTTAATCACATTAAGGCGTGTTGTTCCTAGGGGCGTTGGACCCAACTACTCCATTTTCATGCATATCAAATAAAACAAGAAAATGAGTACTTTAAAGTAAAGGTGAGCTTATGCTCATTACAACATTTGCATAATTCAAATTACTTTTAAGTAAAGAAGAGCTTATGCTCTTTTACAACATTTGATCAAATCAAATTACAACCAAAATTAATCTACACATTCCCATGGTTCAAACAAATTTGAAACGGCCTATCACATAGCTCAATTATCGTAGGCTTAGGTTCATAATCACCCTTTAATTAATCAACACTTTAATTAATTAAATTGAATGCAACATTTTCATTTGGTTTTTGTATCCATAAAATTGATTTAAATGGAGCTAAATGAAATGAAAATACAATTCTCATTTAAAGAGACAAAACAATTTTTGTTCCCTACTTAATTTGGGCCATCATGCAATAACCACAACTTTTTGGGCTATATTGCGAAACACAAACTTTTGGGGTCACTTTGTAAAAACACAAAAGTCCACTACTTCATGTAATTACAACTAGAACCCAAAAATTTCAACAAATACAAAAAACTTCATTAAAGGAGCAAAACAATTTGTCCTTTAACGTTTTTGGGCCTTAACGTAAAAACGTAAACTTTTGGGCCAAAGTGCAAATACACAAAAGTATCAAAACTTTATGTAATTGAATAAAAGACCCAAAAATACCCTATTCTATTAGGGTGGCCGGCCATGATAAAAAAAATAAGATTTTTACAAAGTTTTTGTAAGTGGGTTTTGTTAGGTGAGGTAAAGATGAAATATTTTGAATTTATGTCAAACTTTTAAAAAAAAAGTTTGTCTACCATTATAGCCATTAATTGAATTTATGTCAAACTTTTAAAAAAGTTTGTCTACCATTAAAACCATTAATAATACTTTACCAATAATCATCACCCACTAAAATCACCCACTAAAATTAAATCAAAACTTTATGTAAAAACATAAAACTTTTTGAATCAAAACTTTAAAACTTTTTGTTCTTGGCAAGAACTTCAAGAACATTGAAGAACACTCATGAAAACTCATAATAGCTCCATGAATGTTTTCACTCACCAAAACTCAAATTTTCACCACTCAAAAGAGGGCTAACATCCTAGGGTACTTAGGGGTTCCAAAAGTCACTTTAAAACCATTTTAACAAGACAAACATGAACCCAAAAAATCACCCTTTGGATTTGGCCGAATTTCCCCAAAAACATGGCACCAAATTTTAGCTCCAAAATTCATACTCATATGAACTACATCTACAACATTTGAGATGGCAAATTTTCTAACAAAATTTACATTCAAAGAAACAAGAATAAAGCTTGTAACATATTACAACTTTTAAATAAAAAACTATGAACTACAAAACCCAAAATGATTCACCAACTACTAGACCTAGGCTCTGATACCACTTGAAGGAAATTTTGTGAAAAACATGTTCATTTGAATAACATCATATAACATGCAATTAACAATTAAAGGTGGAATCATGCTTTCATGCATTCAAAAACAAAACATCAACCATGAAATTCAAAGCCTAGTAGATTGGTGAACCTTGACTCAACTTTAAAACAACATTTGTTAGTTGAGAAATATTTACATTTGTAGATTCCTCTTTGCATATGCAAAGGATAATCACCCAAGAGATAGGGCCTTCATTCCTTGCTTCTTAGCTCCATGGATTTGGTTGAAAGAATAGGATTCTCCAAGTTCCCAAAATACAGAACCTCTAAAGATTCTACACCAAGGTTAGATTGAAGAAGAAATGAGTGACCTTGAGGAAGTAGAATTGCTAGATAATTTCCTCTAGGGTGGCTGAATTTTAGAGAGCAAAGAGAGCTTTTGTTCTCATCTTTTCTCCACAAAAACCCTTAAGGATGAAATGGCTATAAAGTTGCCTTTATACCACCTCACAATGGAGTGGCAAACTTGCAATTAAGCCAAGTTCACTACCCTCCTTAATTATGGCCGGCCTTAGGGTATTTATTGGGCTATTTGGGCCTTTGTGAATCATTATTCATTAAGTTGTCATACAACTTAAGTCAATGGGCTTTGACGTTCGAAGCCCATTGGGCCTTAAGGTCCAAAACTATCCCGAGGTCTTTAACGAACTTATTCGTTTGATTAATTAACATATTAATTAATCATTGCCATAAATAATTAAACCATTTAATTATTCTTACTCATCTCCTTTGTTTCTTCAATCTCCACCTTACACGGTGTACGATACATTAGGTTCTTTTTAGCGAGGCGCTGGGCGATTAAAACCATTTTACATCGATTGTGAATTGAAACTTATTTTCAATTTTCCCTTTAGTGATTATACACGTTTAGGGCTTCCACGAACCATGAGTGACACCTAGCAGCATATCATGGCTACCCAAGCTAATCAGAAGAGGTAGAGAACCTATTCAGTTTAGGATTACAAATGCAATACGGTCTTTCTCTAATCTAATACTCTTGACCACATTGTTTGGTTTGATAGTTTATTTATTCATGTCTACTATCCAATGTGATTCGTTTGCTTATATGATTACCTTGAATGTGATTTGGAACGCATTCCCAAATCTCATTCATACTCTGTCCAGAGATTTAATCATATCATAAAGTATTCTCCCTCAAACCATTTGAAGGTTAGAGATCCCTTGTTGCACATTCACTTGTCTCCATAACTAAGTGGCTTAACCCCAATGATGTCGTGGACACCCCGATGGGGTGACTTTGACATAATCAAAGATCAAGGACTTAACCACAAGACAACTGTGATGCCTCAGGTCAAAAGACTAATTTGCATTATCCCAACCATGAGTTCTCATGTGACATGAGTATGAGAACTCCTCGTTGATCGTGTTCAGTGGACTCATTCTCTATTGAGCACCTACGTACTTGTCTTGATGTCACACACACCAATGACTCGAGACTAGTCACTCTCCCTGAGAGAAGGCACAGTACGTACTGATCTTATCGGACTGTCAATGCCCAATTGGCAATCCTATGATCAGGAACGTTTAGGATGTGTCTACGAAAGAATGGTCTAATTAATCTAACTTCATTAGATTGCATTCTCCCAATCACATATTCCTTGGACTTTATCGTTTAAGCATATAACTTTTATATGAGACGGCTCAAACAATAATGTTTGCCCTTTATATGTAAACTAGATTAGTTTAACATGTGAAATGTCCGTAAAGTATCATCATATGATTGGCTTTAGGGCACATTTCCAACATAATTCTCTCTTGAAGAACAAGACTTGGGAGTTAGCTAAATTGCCTAAGGGCAAGAAAGCTATCGGTTGCAAATGGGTGTATGCCAAGAAGGAAAATGCTGATGAGAAAAGCAATGTGAGATTCAAAGCAAGATTAGTTGCTAAAGGGTATGCACAAAAGGAGGGCATTGACTACAATGAAATATTTTCTCCGGTTGTGAAGCACTCCTCAATTCGCATTATGTTAGCTCTTGTTGCACAGTATGATCTTGAGCTTGTGCAACTCGATGTGAAGACGGCTTTCCTACATGGTGATTTGAATGAAGAGATCTATATGTGTCAACCGTATGGGTATACAGTGAAAGGGAAGGAGAATTTGTTTTGCAAATTGAAGAAATCACTTTATGGCTTGAAGCAATCTCCAAGGCAATGGTATTTGAGGTTTGATAAATTTATGAGAGGCCAAAATTATTCTAAAAGTCAATATGATCATTGTGTGTACTTCAAGAAGTTGCAAGATTGGTCTTTCATTTATTTGTTGATATATGTTGATGATATGTTGATTGCCTCAAAGAATGTTGAAGAGATTGAAAAATTGAAGAAGCAAATGAAGAATGAGTTTGAGATGAAGGATCTTGGTGAAGCGAAGAAGATCCTTGGCATGGAGATCACTAGAGATAGAGAGAAGGGTTTGGTCAGTTTGAATCAAAGACAATACCTTGAGAAGTTGATTCGGAAGTTTGGAGTTCATGATTCAACCAAACCGGTTAGTACCCCTTTGGCTCCTCATTTTAAATTGAGTTCTCTACAATGTCCTAAAACTGATAAAGAGAAGCTGCAAATGAAAAATATACCATATGCAAATTTGGTTGGTAGTTTGATGTATGCAATGGTATGCTCTAGACCGGATATTGCTCATGCAGTTGGCATGGTGAGTCGATATATGCATAATCCAGGTAAAGAGCATTGGCAAGCAGCTAAGTGGATATTGAGGTATCTCCATGGTACTCGAGACGTTGGTTTATGCTTTGAGATAGATGACTCTGGTATTGGTCATTTGCAGTTGGTTATGTTGATTCAGATTATGCAGGTGATCTGGATGGAAGGAAGTCTACTACAGGCTATGTGTTTACTATGGCTAAAGGGCTAGTTTGTTGGAGGTCCACTTTGCAGTCTACTACAGAGGCTGAATATATGGCAATTGCTGAAGCTATAAAGGAGGCCATTTGGATACATGGGTTGATTAGAGATTTGGGGGTTGATCAGAAGCAGGTGGAGGTACACTGTGATAGTCAGAATGCCATTTATTTGGCTAAGTATCAGGTTCATCATGCAAGGACCAAGCACATAGATGTGCGTTATCACTTTGTTCGTGAAGGAGAAATCATTCTCCAGAAGATTCCAACTAAAGACAACCCCGCTATATGTTGACTAAGGTTGTTGGTGTAGCCAAGTTTGTTCATTGCTTGAACTTGGCTCACATTTTGCCTATATAATGAAGACGTTGAGCAATAGGAGTTTTGGAGCATTTGGCTCGGCATGAGTTGTTCTCTTGCTAGTGTTTAGGAGTGTTTTTGTGTTGGTTGGCTTATCATGGTGATTTTGGAATTTGGCCAAGGTGGAGATTGTTGGATAGTGGCCAAATTAGTGGCCAACTTGGCATCCACTTTCGGCTATTAAACAAAACAAAAGAATGAAAGACAAAATGATGAGGGAACATCATGATGATGAGGCATCATGATTATTTTTCCTTGTTTTGTGGCTTTTTCAAAGCCATAATTATTGGTTTTCTTCGGATGGAAAATAAGAGAGAAATGAGAGCTCATTTTTCTGTAGAGAGCAGGGAGAGTTGCAGAGAACCCAAAAGGAAGAAGAAGCTGCTGCTTCATTTGGTTAGTAATCATCCACCAAAGTAGTTGTTGTTGTAATAGCTTTGAGCTATATGTATAGAGAAGAAATTATTCATTATATTTTTTTCTCTATTTGTTTCTGTGGTGTGTGAGAGCTATTGGGTGTATTGGGTTATTTGGGTTGTGAGATTGCCAACACTTTGTAAACTCCCAATTGGTTGATAGTGGATTATTAGGTGAGCTCCTACTGCTCCGAGGACGTACTCCAGTTACACTAACTGTTGAGGAACCTCGTTAAAATCTTGGTGTCTTTTATATTTTTGTTCTTGCATTTCATTTGATAAATTTCCTATGGGTTAGCTTGAGTTGGTTCCAATTGTTTTGGTGCTATCCTAGCACAACACATCATAACCCACAGCCAACTAACCTAAAAATGCACAAAATCAAAATAATAATCCAAGAAAAAAAAACGAACAAACCGCACAGAAAGCCCAGTAAGAAACAAAACAATCTAACAAATCCCACACAAAAAATCCAAATAAAAATACCTAAAACAACAAATTATTCATACAAAGTTGGACAAAGGTATTTAACATACCGATCGAAGTGAGAAATCCGAGTCCCAACACTTGCTGATTTTAAAATTTTGTTTATACACGAAACGAATTTGTGCATGCAAAAGCTTGAATGTTGACAGAAATGTCGAGGATCGTGGTTTTTTTAGAAAGAAGAACAGCGGCGATGGCTTAGTTTTGTGAGAGAGAAGAAGAGAGCAGCGCCGATTTAGTTTTGTGTGTGAAACAAAACTCAAAGAGAAGCAAAAGTTGGAGAATAAGAGGCGAGTAAAGTGCCACACGTCCCACTAAACACGCGTAAGGATTCCTAGCCAACAACTCACTTAAGGGAAAAATCGTAAATTCACTGTGTAACAATATGAAAATGCTGGGAATGGAAGCAGTTGGATGGGCAGCTTTGTGAATGCATTGTTGGTGAATAATGTTTTTCAACTGAGTTTTAGTATAGGTATAATGTTGTGACCTAAAATTTAGAGGGTGAAGAATAGGGGTGCGCCAAGAAGGAAGGGAGGGGTGTGAGGAATCGTAGTTCTATTCATCATGCCTTGTGGCTTTATTTATAGTAAACAATAGGGAGAAAGAAACTTGCTTCCCAAGAATACAAAGTATAATAGGAAAAGACTCTCCTAGACTACATAGTTTCTAAATCAAATCTACTATGAATTTACACAATCATATCATATAAAATATATTTATAACACTCTTATATGCAAATACTTAAGTAGTAGTCGTATCAGATCTTTATGCAAATGTAGAATTAGTTGATGAAGTCGTCTCTTCTAGTTGGAACCAATGGCAGCGCTAGGAAATTTTCACCAGGTGGGCTAGCTTAAAGATTTAAACAAAGAAACTTAATACTGTATTTTTCAGAGTATGCTCTAGCTTAAGAAAATTTCACAAGGTGAGCTGAGAATTTTCGTTATTAAACAAATACGTGTTAAAATTCAAACAAATCCAAAGTTGTACATGTACAATAAGCGATGAGAAAAAGGATGTAACAAAAAGAGATGGTTTGTAAACTGTATTATATAATTTTATATGGTTAAACCAAGAGAATTAAGATTAGTAACTAAATATATAATGGGCTACATTCGAAAATCAATAAAAATTACATGTAAACTATTAATTTTTTATGAAAAGCTACCTAGGCTATAGCCCAGGGTAGCCCTTAACATGGCTACGCCATTGGTTGGAACAAGTAGCAAGCGTGAGTATCATATAGAAATTGCAAGTAGGAGTAAGTCTCACCAAAACATTCTATAATACAACCAAACGGGACAAAACCGGACACAAGTACCAAAAAAAGCATACACGGGTATGACCATCCTACAATGATGTCTCGCCAAAACCTCTTTGGGTTAGCAAAAACCTAGTGGGAAAAGCTCATGATCTAAGGGAAGAAATGTATTAAGGTCAAGTAAGTTTACTTCCGGATACTCCCCTTGAGAACTACAAGTATTGAAAATGAGATAGTTACGCATACCAATTCCTCGAACAAGCTTCTGAAAGGTTGATTCCAACAGTGACTTCATAAAGAGGTCGACAATATTGTCTCTGTTACAAATCTGCTTGACTTCAATCTTCTAATGGTTTGTTGATGTGATGTAGATGCAATAAGCTTGGTGTTGACTTTGCTGATGCATCATTTCTTGATCACCATACATGCGACATTGTCTTCATGAACCGTAGTTAGGACTTAAAGATGGATGAAAATTCTATAAGTGCTTCGAATATGCTCAATGACGGCTAATATCCACTCACGTGTGGCATTGTGAGGAAACCTATTTCGTCAATAGCGGAATAATCTGGACGTCATGATCGGGGAGCCATGTACTACACCTGCAGGTGTAGTGATGGTGGTGCTCGAGGTCTATACCTATCTCGAAGCCTCAAATTCGGTTGAGGGAGATGGAGACAAAAAATAAAAAAAAAGCACGGATGAAGCATTGATCCGAATCGTTGCAACTAAGGTCTATTTCGTGGACCTCCAAAATATTGCTATGTTCATAACGGTAAATACATAAACCAGTTGGGAACGTGCCTTGTGTTGATTAGACAAGTAACTGGCATCAACAAACTAACAAGACAAACATCATTTCAAAGACCAAGAGGGTGTGGTATATTTTGAGATGCAGAGGGATAAAATAAGCCTAAATTTGTAGTAAAGAAAGAATGTCTTTAACACCAATTCAATGGTTTCATATGGAACTTCGGGCCTCATAACCTCTACAAAAGTTTCGTTTACATCTAGCATACGAACAACAATGGATTTACTCAAAGATGACACCTACTGGGTGTAGTTCAACTCGTAGACCAGAATACCATCAAATAATAGTTTTGTTAAGCACTAGTAAGTATTGTATTCAGTTCACAAATGTTAGACAAAAAGGACAAACTTCAAATGGAAAAATGAAAACATACCCAGAGCAAACAAACTTTGAAATGAATAATAGAAGATCAATGGACAAAAATTAACAAGGTGTGTGAATAGCACTGTCTATAAAAGCGAACCCTATTGGAAGAGAGAATATAATGAGGTTTTAGCCCACGTGTCAGCGCACAGGGTTGATAGATTTATGGAAGCTCTGCAATCCCTAGTGTGACTCGCACTTTTCCTTCACCAGCAGCTAACTCGGAGCGCCCCGACTCAGCCCCAATCCTACGAGTCTCTGACAGTTGGTTTCCCGCCCCGGCGACTCCGACCTGGTAAATCGCTGTAAGATCGCCTAAATTCTCACTCTATTACCCTAATTTTCCGTGTTTTAGCATTTAGTTATGAGATTAAGTGGATCTTTTTGACCTTGGACTTGGATTATTAGCAACTGTTTGGATGCCGAGAAAAGGTGGGAAAGTGAAAGAAAGTTAAATTGTGTGTTTAATCTGTATTTTAGGTTTAGAATAAGCAAATTCAACGGTAAATAACGGCTTTCAAGTTCTTTAATCCTTAATTATGGGGTTATCGATTGTGCATTTGTCTGTGAAATTGTAAATATTTTTAAAATTTTTTGGTTGTATATCTTACTGTAATGTTGTTACTGCTGCTGTGGATTGAAAGAATTGTTTGAGTGGATAAAAACTTTTACCCTTTGTTACTTTGGAGTTATATCCTCTTGAAAGATGACTCTGCTGTTTCTTTTCAATTGCATTCATACGCTCACTCACGAACAAAGCTCTTCGGTCTATTAATCGAATTCATAATGCACGAAAGAACTAGATAAATAAGACCAGCCATAAATATAATAAGCTCATCAAGCTATAGTTTTCAAGAAACATACAACCTTGCGGCCAAAAGATAAAAAAGAAAATACAAGCCCAACCAGTTCAAAACTCCCATGGACTAAACACACAAATGAGCGATTTGAAATCACATAAACACAAGAATCTCACAACTTACGTCAGTGGAAGTTTAAATTGAAAAATCTCATATACCCGGAAGAGGAAGAAAACGAAGAGAAAGCATGTTCCAATCTCACTTGTTTGTCATTCACTACTTCAAGCAGGAGGGTAGTGCGAGGCCATGGCAAACGAAAGCCAGCACAACATAAATTACTATTAGCACAAGGAATATCAATGCAACCCTGCAAAATTCAAAGCACTTGGTAACGTGGGGGGCAGACAACTAATGCAATTACATGAATTAAAAATTCTCTTGCCAGAAAATTTACGATAAACTGAAGTTTGAATACGTAGTTGAATTGACTTGACAGTCAAGCAATCTAATATGCCAGAGTATCAGATATAAAACATTACCCATTACACAAAAGTATAAAACGCTCTTGCCAGACAATCTAACACAAGCTGTGGTTTGTATACATAGCTGACGGTCTAGTCTAGCAACATAACATTCCATACCGGCTGACATAAAAGCATCACGGTTGCATAAAACACTCGTGCCAGACAATAGCACAAACTGTGGGTTGAATACATAGTTGAATTGACAGTCTAGCAACGTAACAATTACATAAAACACTCTTGCCAGATAATCAAACACAAACTATGGTTTGAATACATAGATGAATTGACAGTATAGTAATGTGACTGTCTGACATGAAAATGTAACCATTGCACAAAGTACACACAACTCTTTCAAATCATAAGATGAAAAGAAACGAAAAATTGATAATTTCGAAGTTTCTGCAGCTATTGAATTGAGGTTTGAGCTTAGAAAACATACGTGAGCTTAACATTTCTCCACCACACAGTGCTTCTGAAACGGCGAGCTTGCTTTCTGAACCGGAAGGTATTGCCTTGCATATTAGCAGTTTTATCAACCAGCAACTCCAAGCGATCCCCTCTTTCCAAAACTTTGTCAATGTTCTCAATCATCACATTTCGCACCTACAAATCCGAAAACTCAATAAGAAATCAAACCGCAATCAATACGAAAAAGAACAAACAAATTGGAACCAAATTCCACAATTGATCTTGATCAGTTGGTGACAAATTGACATCTTTTTACCTGGCTCATTTCGCCTTTGAGTCGATTGATCCTATCGGCATTAGGATCATTGGAGTAATACTCCATCTGCTGGCTCAAAACCCTAGAAAACTCATCGTTCATGCCGTAAGCCTGAGCCGAATGAACAGCGCGGCCGTAGGTCCTCACGAACCTCTGATGAATGTCTTCAAGAAAAGCAAATGGCATTCTCCCTGCACAAAAAAATCGAACAAAATAATAAATAAAAAATTGAAATTTGGAGAGGGGAATTGAGAATTGGGTCAAACAAAACGACGACGTACGGGCGGCGGTCTCGTCGGCCATACAGAGGACGGTGAGGCCATCGGTGCGCTTGACGTGGAAGATGTAGCGATCTTGAGAGTAGGAGACGTGGGTGTCGCTGTCTCCGGGGATTTTCTCGAGAATTTGCCTGGATATTGTGCTCGCGTTCGTCGACGTGCCGCTGAACTCCGCCAGCACCACCGATCCTCGTGCTACCAGCGCGTACAGTATCGCCATCTCCCCACCACCACAACCACCGCCAAGATCAGCTCAAATCTCTCTCTCTCTAAAGAATTATGGTGAGCTCGCGACGTCGACCGATTTTCTCTTAACTGAATCAGCGATCTTCGAAAACGAAAGTTAAGAACTTTCACACACACGCACTCTCTGAAAACTCTGTTTTATTTTATTTATTTATATTTTTCGGCGGAAATTGGTGAAATTCTGGTTGTTTATAGAGTGGGTTCGGTACAGTTACTGTACTAAATTTTTTGTACCAATTATCGTATTACATTTTTGATTTGGCAAAATTTATTACCATTACCGTAGCAAACTTTCTGTATACTGAAGTTTGGTATTGCCAAATAGTTCGGTTGACATGGTATGTCAATGATAATTGCAACTTTAATGACCCAATTCAAGGGCAAAACTTTTTTTTTTTGCACCTTTATCTCATACATTGTAGCCTAAATTCATCTATTATTCATCATTCGCAATTCACACACACAATAATTCAAATGATACATCAAGATTCATGATGAAAATTAAGCTTACAATCCAAACAGAAGTTACGAACCAAAACAAATAGAAGTTAACAATTCAAATAGAAGTTAAAATTTCAAACCAAATGAAATTGGAACTAAACTTCAAAAAGTAAAATTCATTAATCAATTCTTCAAGCTTGAGATGTTGAAGCTTTTGGAGGAGGCATTGAACTTGTAGAAGATTGAGTTTGTGTCAAGCCTACATTACAAACAAAGAAAACATATTAGTAGCAAGAAGAATTAAAGTTGAAAACCATTTAATAAATAATTTACTAAAAAAATCAAAGCATATCTTACTTGTTTTCACTTCTTCCATTTCCTTGTAAAATTGAAGCATATCTTCCGTTGGTTCCTTGTAGAAGTTTACTTCATCCGCCCTAAGTCAATAACTAGTACACACTAGTGCCTCTACCATTTTAGGAGTCAAGGATGCCCTAAAAGGGTCCACAACCCTCCTCCCCAAGCTAAATGCATTTTCACTAGCAACGGTAGAAGTGGGGATTGCAAAGATATCCTTGGCTATTTGTGAAAGAATTGGGAACTCTTTTATGTTTGATTTCCACCAACTCAAAAGATCAAAGTCACCAACAACAATGCTAATATAAGTAGAGTTTTATTTTCTAATTATAGAAAGTTTGGAGTGCAAAATGAGGTTTTTGGAGTAACAATAATAATTTCTTATTATAAATATGTGTTACATAATTATATATTATATTATATTTTCGGTACGGTATGGTAATACCGTGGTAATGGTATCCATTACCAATACCGTACCATAAAATTTTGGTACGGTACAATACCATACCATTACCGATTGGCACAAAATCAGTATGACATGGTTGACAATTCGGTTGGCACGACAATTTGGTAAAAAAAATTCACCCCATTGTTTGTAGTGTTTGGCTAATAATTGGAATAATAAAACAGAAGATACAACGAATGATATGTGGACTATTAACAATTTTTTTTTTTAACAAACGATATTATTTACACTAAGAGAGTGGGGAATGAACTAAGCTTCATAGCGGGCTAGTAATAATGTGGTTCAATTCTCATTTGACAAGAATCGATTTACCTACCAGTGAAGAGAAATATCACTAGATCGTAGTATTAAGTGGTGACTATCAATGATTTAAATTAATGAATTTGATACTTGTCGAACCTTAGTATCTGAAGCCTAAGGACAAGGACATTTGGTCCTTAGTTTGTGTGAGAAAAATTGGAGCTCTTGGTTTGTATAAGGTGGACCAGCAGAAGTAAATGAAATATTTGAATTTAATTTGAGTGATCTAAATTGCACTATCCTTAAGCTCCGAACAATAAAATTGGTGGTGAATATTTGTCCTAAAATCATCTTAAAAGACTTGCTAAACATAGCGGTTGTCCAACTTTATGCGGATGAATGTGTACTGTTGATTGAGTGAGTCAATACAAAAGCCTAGAAATTTCCATTGGCCATGCCTTTTGGAGGTTTGGTCATACCCAATGACTAAAATATCGATAATATCGGCGAAATATCGCTGATATTATCGTTTTTAAGAGAGATCGATATTTTCCCACGTATCCCCCTAATTGTCGTCAAAATATCGCGATATTATCGATGATATCGCGATATATTCGATATTATCGAAACAATCGTCGTGGCTCCGTCCTCGGAAAGGCAGCCGAGGCTGCGTCGTCGCAGCTGCCCAGATCTCTCTTTGCAATCCAGGTTCGAGGGATTGGGGAAGGGGGAAACATAGGGAAGTGGGGTGTGTGTGTGTCTGTCTACTCTGGGAATGAGAGTTGCAGAGAAGAGATGGGGGGGAGAAGAAGAACAAAAGTTTGAAAAGTCAGAAGAAGAAGAAAAGTGAAATGATGAAGAAGAAGATGGAGCGGAGGGGGGGGGGAGAAGAAGAAGAAAAGTTTGAAAAGTTTGAAAAGTCAGAAGAAGAAGAAAAGTGAAAAGATGAAGAAGAAGAAAAGTGAAAAAATAAAAGAGAAAAGTTTGAAAAGATGAAGAAGAAGATGTAGAAGGAGAAAAGTTCGAAAAAGATGAAAAGATGTGAACGGCAGCAGGGAACTTGGGAAAGTGAAAAAGTCTCTGAAAAGATGCTTTGTTTGGCGTGGTGAAGTGCACCAGCTTCTGCCTTATCACAAAATAAAGGGGTAAACAATAATTACCCACTATCCCCTAATAAATAAATTATATAAATTATTTAGATAATATTTTATTATATGTTTTTTTTAAACAACACCGTATTACACTCTTGCATTATATTATTTTAATATTTTTCTTTTTATGATCAGAATAAGATAATCTTATATTATACTCTTATGTGGTACTAAGTCACTCATGTATATTACCATGCAATGTATAAAGTGTAAAATATTGTACTAATTCATTATATATAAATGATTATGGTGTGTTTAAATTTTTTTCATTAATTACTACATATTTTCTACACTCACAATGTTTGCCAACTCGCTATATAATCAACTTAAATCAGTTAAATCCATCATGCAATGCATTTCCTTCCAATTTTTTGTGATAAACTAATAGATAATTGACTAAATAAACATCCTGCAAAGTTTCAATAAAAATTTCCAAGTTTTTTACAATTTCCGTGGTTTTTATTCAATTTTTATTGATATCGATAATATCTCGATATTTCCATCGAAATTTCCGTGTTTTTGGACTACCGATATTTCTGATATCATCGATATTTTAGACCTTGGTCATGACTAATGCTAATAACATTTCAGATAACCAAATTACTTGTCACTTCGAACTATAGTTAGTGATATTTTTCTTCACTTAATAAGTGAGAGGTCACAAATTCTAATGTCGTGAATGATAAATTAGATACTAATCTATTTTCCCTGCTCGTAGCGTAAATATATCATTGGGAGCCCTGTATTGCCTTTGAATTAGGATAATAGGACTGAGAGACCTAGGGGTGCAAGTAAGAGTGGTGTTTCCGATTCCAACAATAAAATTTTCGAATTTGAATATTTTCTAAAAAAATTAGAATGGAAATTGGAATGCATTAACATATTCTGAAAATTCTGAATTTTTTTTTGAATTGTTCCAAACTTATCCTAATAAAAAAAATCTGAAGTATTATGATTCTTTATACTTATTTACTCAAATTATATATTTGTAACCAACTTTTGTATTTTATTATGAGTTTTAGATGCATTTTGTTCATTATTTTTATATTAAACATACACTTACATATTAAAAAGGATAAGCATACTTTGGTATTAAATATATGAATTCCGAATCATGTTCTGAAATTTTCGAATTTAAAATTTGTGATCCGATCTAATTCTAAAATTTTGGAACAAAAATTGAAAATATTTTTTCTGTTTCGAAAAACACTCGTAGAGAGACCTGTACGAATGAATAATACTATTTATCTTTCAATAAATAATAAACAACAACACGAATTAAAATTGATTTAATTAAGTCACTTCGTATAAATATATAATTGTGTAAAATAATTATTTAATTATTTTCACAAAAAAATTACTTAATTAAACAGAAAAAAAAGTTAATTTATTTATTTGTGTGTTTCTCTAGTTAATTACACATCAACAAATAATCACAAAATGGAAAAATAAGTGAGAAAAGTTAAGTTTGAAACGTATGGGCGGCCAGCTCATGGTTGACTCTCACTGGCCCAATTCCAAGCAGAAAGGCGGGTATGTGAATGTCATGGTCCCATCCCATGGCTTTATATTTCTCCCTGGCTGTCAAATAACCCGCGCATGCCCCATCCAAAAGGTCTTCAGCGCCCTCTACAGTGTAGATATTTTATGTAAGATGTTCTTTTATAAAACGATATATTTACGTTAAGGGATTTTAAAAATTGACTTTAGCAGCTCTTTTACGAACTTACAACCAAAAGTCTCTCTCGTAGGCTTTTTTTTAATGAAAAATACCCCCAAATTACCGTTAGCTTCATACTATAGACAGATAAAAGTAAGTAAATACTTCGTAAGACCAAATATTCTTGCATTTTAAAATCATTCATGTGTCACTTAATACTACGGTTTACCGATATTCCTCTTCAATGATAAGTGAAAGGTCTTAAGTTCGATTCTCGCTAAAGGTAAATTTGAACAACATTATTGCTAGCCTATTGTGAGGGTTTAGCCCACTCTCTCCTTCCTTAGTCTAGTGCCATCAATGTGATGACAATACCATCTTTCTTTCTTCTTTCTTTTCTCACATGTCTTGTTTCATATCATCTGACCTGTCTTCCTTCGTCAATCTTTTGTATACTTCTCTATATATTTAGGGTTTAGGACTCTAGTAATTGTATCCAACCAAGGCTGCCGTGATTGTTTTCGTTGTATCCTTTCCTTCCCCTTTGTCTCGGAAAGAGTTGTAATGCTTCCGGGCCATATGACTACTACTTCCAGTTTGTTTAGCAATCCCCTTATGTATTCTCCTTTAAGCAATCGAAACTACAATAACCGGCCTCTGCCATTTTTCTTTACAATACACGGCATGTAGCTTCGATTGCTTAAGGTGATCGGAGACTGCTAAGTAAACTGGAAGTACTCGTATGGCCTGGAGGCGTGGCAGCTCTTTCAGACAAAGGTGAAGCAAAGAGTGACAAACCAAACCATCATATACCATAAGGGTTCGGTTTTAAGAATTAGTAGGAAGGAAAAGTTTGGAACAAAACAGGACTATGAAACAAAAGGTAAATAAAAATCAATTGGAACAACCAAATACAAGGTTACATGTTGTGTATTTCTAGGTGTGAAGAAATCAAAAATTGTATCCAACCAACAATCAAAATCATCGAGTTCTTTAGACCTTGTACCTGAAATAGACGATGACGGAAAATCATGGACAACCTTTTCTTCTTGAGTTTGAGACGGACCACGTTCATTAATCCGTATCGATGTTTCATTTATCAAGTTGTCAAGCTCATCATCAAGGTTAGCAGATGAATCTAGAACTTTTCTTTGAGGCTGAATTGGCGCCAGGGAAGCTTCTACTTGTACAGAAAAAATACTACGAGACTCTAAACCAGATGAATCGTTTATCTTGGTCTCACCAAATGAATCAAGAAGCATATCCAGTTCCGCCTCTGCAGTTGATGACTCAAATGATTTTACGCTGATTTGTTTTTCCGACTCTGGCAATTTGTGTTGATACCCTGATTTGCCAAGTTTAGGATCTGTTGACAACACTGCACAAAATCAAAGACAGGGAATGCGATTACTAGGAAAATTGAAGAACCAAAGAACACAGAGATATCTTGGGTTGAGTCGCGGACAATGTCGCTTTCTTTAAAATGTTTCGCGGCTCTGCCCAAGGTGTGCAAGCAGTCACAAGTGCCACGCCGTCCCCAGGATAAAACAGCCCAGAATCACAACTGAATAGACCTTTCTTTGCACTGAGAAAGATCCAAAGCTTTCACCCACTCTACAACTCAATGTTTTAAAAATATTTTTCGTTTTTCAGTAGTGTATTTCCTAACTAGAACCCTAGCATTTATATACTACTTAGAGAGATATTAACGTTGGGATAGTTGAGGAGAAAATGCTCACAAAATCCGGCCATTAAATCAGGAAGCAAATCAGTTAGTTGAGAAAGAATAGGTATTCTTAACAAAACAAAACTTTCTGTTGAAAAAAGATTCTCCATAAAATTAGGAATCCAACGTTAACCTATCTGACTAATTCTAAATTGTAAATAAACATACAATCCTAACAATCCCCCACTTGGTTATTTAAACTTGAACATTGAGTAAACTGTGATAGAGTCGTGCATAAATGATGGTGTTATTCAACTTGAACCAAAACATAGTGACATTGCTCCAGAATAACAAGAGTAACACTTAGTTTTGAACTCAATCTCTGACAACAAAGCACACACGACTCCTCTTGGGTGAAGCTCGAGGCCAGCACAGTTCGGCTATGTGCTCGTATCCCAGTTTAGTGATAGTGCTAGAAGTTAGCCCTAGGAACTTCATAGTGGCGGCCTCACCTTTACTAAAACAAAGGTGAAACTATCAAGGATACTCCTATAGCTAAATATCCTACTCAACTAGAGTATAGTTTTCATTAAGAGTTTCATAACTCATCCTTTACTCGTGCTACAAGATTTCATGCCTTTGCAGACAACTTCTACAAAAAAGTATGGCATGAGTCTATATCACTTCATGACTTGTTATTACCTGTTGAACCAATTTCTTGGGATCTCCAGTCCAAAGGTTAGGTTACCATTACAGGTGACTCAACTTATCAAGGGCTTTAACCCCATTATGCTAGAGGTTTTCCAAACGTTTTCTTGTGCTAATCCTTTCGTCAAAGGGTCAGTAAGATTATCTTCAGACCTAACATTATCTATTCTAACAGTCCATTTGGAAAGAAACCCAGTTACCGTGCTATGTTTTCGACGAAACTGTAGTCTTTTTCAATTAAAATATCGATTTTTCACTTTTGCAATAGCTGCTGTGCTATCACAGTGAATAAGCACAACATGAATTCGTTTCTCCTACAATGGAATGTCTGACAAAAGATCTCTCAACCATCTTGCTTCTTCACTAGTTGTTGCTAGGGCAATCATTTCAGATTCCATTGTTGATTGAGCAAGTATGGTCTGTTTCTTAGACTTCCACGAGACTGCAGCTCCAGCTATATTAAAAATATAGCCACTCGTGGCTTTAGAGTATTTTGATAGTGTATTCCAATCAGCATAGTTGTATTCTTCAAGAACAGCGGGAAACTTTTCATAACATAGACCAAAATTGATGGTCATCTTAAGGTATCTCATTACCCTTTCAATTGCATACCAGTGTTCCATATTGGGACTACTCGTGTACCTACACAGAACCCCAAGTACATAGGCTATGTTTGGCCTAGTGCAATCAATAACATATCTGAGGCTACCAATGATGCTCGCATACTCAATTTGCCTAACACTTTCACCAGTGTTCTTAAACAACTTCACACTAGGATCAAACGGTGTACCAGCAGGCTTACAATCAAAATATTTGAACTTCTTCAGAATTTTTTCTAAATAATGTGACTGACTTAGAGAAAATCCCTTCTCAGTTTTGTTAACCTTTATTCCAAGAAGTAAAATTGCCTCTCCTAAATCCTTCATATCAAAGTTATTGCATAGCATGGTTTTTACTTCATTTACCTGGTGAATATTAGAGCAAAAAATAAGCATGTCATCAACATATAAACATATTACAACACATAGATTACCCTCAGTTTTAATATACATGCACTTATCACTATCATTAATTTTGAAACCATTATCAAGAAGTAAACAATCAAATTTAGCATGCCATTGTTTAGGTGCTTGTTTTAAACCATAAAGTAACTTATTTAATCTACAAACTTTATGCTCTTGCCCAGGTATTACAAAACCATCAGGTTGATCCATGTAAATTTCTTCCTCTAGTTCTCCATTTAGAAAAACAGTTTTAATGTCCATTTGATGCACAACAAGATTATGTAAAGATGTTAATGCAAACATGACTCGAATGGATGTAATTCTAGAGACTAGTGAGAAAGTGTCAAAGAAATCAACATTCTCTCTTTGCCTAAAACCTTTAGCTACAAACCTGGCTTTAAACTTGTCAATTGTGCCATCGGATTTTAGCTTCTTCCTCAGCACCCATTTGCAGCCAATGGTTTTGCATCCTGGAGGTAGCTCAACCAAATGCCAAGTTCTATTCGATTCTAGTGAATCCATCTCATCATTTATGGCTTCTTGCCATGAGTCTGCATCCACAGAAGACAAAGCCTTTTGGAACGTTGAAAGATCTTTTTCCAGTGCATAAGTTTGGAAGTCTCCCCCAAAATCCTTGATGACTTTGGTTCTCTTACTTTTCCTTGGTTCAAAACTAGTTTCGACCGAATCATTTAGAGCATGACTGCTCGTTCCATCCTTCCTTAAATTAGTTGAGGTTAAACCCCCACTATTCGTTGACATGAAAGGAAATTTGTTTTCAAAGAAATCAGCATCATTAGATTCAATAACAACATGGTTCTTTAAATCATAAAATATATATGCTTTACTATGGAATGCATAACCAATAAAGACACACTCAAGAGCTCTACTCTCTAGTTTTGACCTTTTTGGGTCAGATTTTCGTACATAAGCTAAGCAACCTCATGTTCTTAAGTAGGACACATTAGGCTTCATATTTCTCCAAATTTCATACTGTGCAATTTTAGTTTTTGAGGAGGGAACCCTATTGAGAACATAACAGACAGTTAAAATAATTTCACCTCACCAATATGAAGCACAACTAGAGTTAAAAAGCACAGCAACTGTTAATTCACAAAGTGTCCTATTTTTTCTTTCTGCTTTGCCATTCATTTCTGGGGAGTAAGGTGCAGTTGTTTCATGTAATATGCCTAGATTTTTACAATGATCATTGAAGGCAGCAGATTCATATTTAAGTCCCCTATCACTTTGAAGCCTTTTAACTTTTCGACTAAATTGATTCTCTACTTCAGTTAAGAAAAGTTTAAACATGTCAAGTGCTTCATTCTTGTTTTTCATCAGGTAGACAAAGCGATAGTTTGAACAATCATCAATAAAGGTGATGAAGTAATGTTTCCCATTTCTTGTGATTACATCATCAAACTCACATATATCAGAGTGGATTAAGTCAAGTAGTTCAATTTCTCTATGTACTGATTTGTGTGGTTTTTTTATGATTTTTGCCTGACTACAGTATTCACTTTTTTTCAAAATCTTTTACTGAGATTTCAGAAATTAGTCCTAAGCTACTCATCTGATTTACTAACCTTTTATTTACATGACATAAGCTAGCATGCCACATATTGAAAGAAGATAACATGTAAGCAGAAACAACAGTTTTATTCATAGCATCAACATTGAGTTTGAACATTCCATCAGTGGCATACCCCTTTCCCACAAAGACACCATTCTTTGTGAGAGTATACAAGTCAACCCCAATAGTTTGTGTGAACCCAGCCTTATTGATAAGGTAACCTGAGACCAAATTCTTCCTGATCTTTGGAACATGCAACACCTCATTCAATATTACAGTTTTTCCTGAAGTGAACTTAAGCTCCACTTCTCAAACTCCAGCAACATGTGTTGAGTGAGACTCACCCAATAGAACCCTTCTGTCTTCCACCTCAGTGTAGGACTTAAAAAGTCCACGATCATAGCAGACATGGCGTGAAACACCAGTGTCCAGCCACCACCTATCGGATCCATCAACTAAGTTGATCTCTGACACCATTGCAACAAGCTGATCCTCTGTGAGATTGGCTTGAGGAGCAGTTCTCCGTTTGTTGCGATAGTTATGAGCAAGGTGTATAGGCTTGTCACAATTATAGCACAGAAATGGTTTAACTGTTTCATCTCTTGAGGGGGTACTTTTATGTTGTTATTGTAATAGGTGTTTTGTACCTTTATAGGGTTCTTGTTATTGAAGCGAGTCTTGGTGACATTCTTCAGATTCTTACCATTAGGTTTGAGAACAACAGCAGCATGGTTCTTCGAGTATGACTTCTTGTTGGTATTTGAGATGACAAGGACCTCTTCTCGTAAATCTTGCTTCCTGGCTTCTTCCTCGATTCGAAGACGAGTAATCAAGCTTTCAAGAGAAAGCTCTTTTGTCTTGTGTCGCATATTCTTCTTGAACTCCTTCCAGCTTAGTGGCAACTTGTCAATGATCACAGCAACCTGGAACTGTTCATCCAGGTTCATACCTTCATATATGATCTCATGAGCAATCTTCTGTAACTCATGCGATTGGGCCTCCACAGATTTATCATCCGTCATTTGGAACTTGAGGTAGCGACTGACTGCAAATTTCTTGGCTCCCGCTTCTTCAGTATCATACTTTTTTTGGAGTGCATCCCAGAGTTCCTTAGTAGTTTTACAGGAAGAGTAGTAGTCGTAAAGATCATCACATAAACCATTTAAGATATAGTTTTTGCAGAGAAAGTCATTTTCATTCCATGTTTGAAATAGTTTGAATTGTTCAGCAGTTGGATGATCAGGTAGTAGTGGCATCTCAGAAGTGCAGTTTGAAGCATTTTTCTTGGTGGTTAAGAAAAATAACATCTTTTGTCTCCAACGTTTAAAGTGAAGTCCTTCAAACTTGACAGGTTTGTTCAAATCAGTGACGAAGGGAGTGATTTCAGTGTCCATGGCAGAAAATAACGTCTTAAAATTGTTGACAACACTGCACAAAGTCAAAGATAGGGAACGAGATTACCAGGAAAATTGAAGAACCAAAGAACACAGAGATATCTTGGGTTGAGTCGCGGACAATGTCGCTTTCTTTAAGATGTTTCGCGGCTCTGCCTAAGGTGTGCAAGTAGTCATAAGTGCCACGTCGTCCCCAAGATAAAACAGCCCAAAATCACAACTAAATAGACCTTCCTTTGCACTGAGAAAGATCCAAAGCTTTCACCCACTCTACAACTCAATGTTCTCAAAATATTTTTCGTTTTTCAGTAGTGTATTTCTCGACTAGAACCCTAGCATTTATATACTACTTAGAGAGATATTAACGTTGGGATAGTTGAGGAGAAAATGCTCACAAAATCTGGCCATTAAATCAGGAAGCAAATCAGTTAGTTGAGAAAGAATAGGTCTTCTTAACAAAACAAAACTTTCTGTTGAAAAACGATTCTCCGTAAAATTAGGAATCCAACGTTAACCTATCTGACTAATTCTAAATTTTAGATAAACATACAATCCTAACAGGATCCGTAGGTGAATCAGATATCATAATCTCAATATCACGATCAGGAACGTGTACCTCCTCTGAAAAATCACTGCAGGTTGATTCTTCATACAATCTTCGGGCTGCTTCCTCATCACCTGTTGCTTGGTCTGCACACAGTTCCGGTTGCAATAGATCCGCTTCAATGAAAAGCCTCTGCGGTAAGTTTACCTTTTCCAATTGTTCTGCAAAAGCATACAAATTCAAGGAGAGAAATGACACCTCATGATGTTCAGCAGCATTCTTATCCTCCACAACAAAATTATCACCTCCAATCCGTGATAGAATGCTCTCCCCCCTGACCGAAAGCATAGTTTCTATCCCCTTATTCCATTCCCCGAGCAGATCATTCTCCAAACCAGGAAATGTATCCGAATAAACGATTGACTAAGACAGAGATTGCGCCTCATCTATCAGATGACAATAGTCTGCACCCTCACTCTTGGGAACAACTACATGAGGGGCTCGATTCGAACCATCACCTGTTGGACCTGGATCATCTGAACCTAAATCCCAATTTGATGGGAGGGTAGATGCATCCTTAGTAAGGTCAGTTTTCTCTTGAACTTGCTTTCCCAATGGGTTCTTTGCGGTTCCAGCCTCATTTCCCTTACCCCCGTAACGGCTGCGGATTTTGCTTTCGGATTTGGATGATACTTTTTACTATGATGCTCCGAGTGTGCCCTCTTCGATTTTGCTAAAGACTTGGCGTCCATTTACTAGAGCAAAAAATTAACTAATGTGAGGTTGCATTGCTATTATCTAACATGTGCAATCTAGACGCAAATGGAATTGGCTAAAAGGACCATGCTCCACATTAAATTGAATTCACATATCAAAGTTTGTGGATTTTTAATTTAAGGACTAAAGCTCCAATTCGACCATAGTTTAGGACCCTTCTCTAATTTTTGCATAACAAATTCTTAATAAACTAGGAAAGATAATAACACATTCTTATTTTAAATGCTTGAAATTGGATGTTATGGAATCTGGAACATTTAAGTTCCTGGAGGCTGGTGCAGTAGAAGAGCCGCTGTCGACAGAGTATGTAAAGGAGCGGTTCATAGGTTTTGGGCTGCCGCAAGAGGTTGTACGACACGGAAGAGCTCCTAAAGTGGAAAGGTCGAGGCGGTGGACCGCGAGATGGGTGGTAGGTTCTACCCACTAAGCTTACGCAAAGAGAGAGAGGGATTTTTCCTTGTTTCTGGTTTGATGCCGCATGGGCTTTTGGGTAACAAGCAGGAAAAGGGTTTGATCATGGGCTTTAAAAACCATAAGATACTCTACTCGGTCCGATTCATTTTGGAACGGATCTAAAAGGCATGGCCCGAAATTTGATTTGGTTTCCAGTTTGATTTTGGAGCTTTTAGATTTTAGGGTTTCAATGATATTGTTTTTAGATTTTAACCTGAATGATTTTCAACATCTAATATAAGTCATTATTTTTAAAACTTACCTTATAAGTAATTATAACACATTTTATTTCTGTTACCATTATGTTGTAGCCTATTTTATCTGACAAAAAGAATAGGGCCGGCGGCAAGGGTAGAGAAATAGAGAGAGATGTGTTTGTAGAATTGTAGGGGAATGTGTGTGTTATCCCTCCTACATTGTGCCTTTATTTATAGTAGTAAAAGGAGAGAAGATATTCCTTCATCCCCAAGGAATATAAGATGTAATAGGAAAGGATAACTAGAATCCAATCTAATCTAGGATTTACACAGTCACAGTTAAACTAGGAAAGTTTACAACACTCTCCCTTGAGTGTGTAAATACTTAAGGTAGATTCAGCATCATGCAGAAGTTGAGGAAGTCGACTTATCGGCACTGATTGTAAGGAACAACGCTTATTCTCAATAAGGTAGGAACTTGCATAAGTAAGTTTCACTAAAAAACCCAAAGGCTATGGCAAAAACCAGAGGAGGGAGAAAATCCATAGTCTAAGGAAAAATGTGTGAGAAATGCAAAGTCAAAAGAAGCGTTTACAGGACGTCATAAGGGATATGACTAGCCCAATGTGGGTGCCTTGTTAAAACCTAGTTAGGTAGCAAAAACACAGTGGGGAAAATGCTCCTAATTGTAGGGAAAAAGAGTACATTAAGATCAAGAAAGTATCTTCATGATACTCCCCCTGAGTTTGACACAATTCCAAAGAGAAATAGCAAAGTTACAACTTAGAAAGTTTACACATACCAATTCCATGAACAAGCATCTGAAACGTCGTCTTCAGCAGTGATTTAGTGAAGAGGTTGGCCATATTGTCTTGTGAACGGATTTGCGTGACTTCAATCTTCTGATACTCTTGTTGTTGATGTGAAAAGAAGAACTTCGGCGCAATGTGCTTGGTGTTGTCTCATTTGATGTAACCTTTTTTGAGCTGTTCGATGCATGCTGCGTTATCTTCAAAGGTTGTCGTTGGGACATCAACGTCGGGATAAAGATCGCAGGAGCTTCGAATATGGCCCACAACTGCTCTCAACCAAAAGCATTCCCGAGTTGCTTCATGTAAGGCGAGAATTTCAGCATGGTTAGACGAAATGGTAACTAAGGTCTGTTTAGTTGACCTCCAAGATTGCGGTACCTCTAACAGTAAAGACATAACCTGTTTGATAATGCGCCTTGTGTAGATCAGATAAGTATCATGCGTCGGCATAACCAACAAGGTGAGAATCGACTCGAGAAGCAGGGGGTGCGTGTGGCATCACTCGAGGATCCATAGGGATAGAACAAGCCCAAATCCATAGTACCGTTAAGGTAACATAAAATGTCTTTCATGCTAGTCCAATGTCTGCGTGTTGGTGCATTATTGTATCTTGCCAAAAGATTAACAGTGAAAGAGATCTCGGGTCTAGTGGATTGAGATAAGTATAATAAAGCGCCTATTGCACTTAGATAAGGAACTTCAGGCTCCAAAATCTCTTCATCATCCTCATTCGGACGGAAGGGATCTTGTTTTGTATCTAGCGATCGAACGACCATATGAGTACTCGAAGGCTTCACTTTATCTTCATTAAAGCGGCGTAACACCTTCTAGGTGTAGTTCGATTGATGTACTAGGATTCCATCTGAACAATGCTCTATCTCGAGACCAAGATAGTATCGAGTCTTACCTAGATCTTTCATCTCAAATTCTGACTTCAAGTGCGAGGCAGTTCTCGCGAGCTCTTCAGGAGTTCCGATAAGGTTCATGTCATCGACATATACTGCAACAATTGCAAATCCGGAATGTGACTTCTTAATGAACACACAAGGGCATAGTTCGTTGTTCATATCCCTGACTAGTCAAATATTCACTCAGACAGTTATACCACATTCTTCCTAATTGCTTCAAACTGTAGAGTGAATGCCTCAGCCAAATTGAGAGCGTGTTCTGGGGTTTGGAAATATTTGAGCCAGTCAATGTAAGTCATTCGGGAACTTTCATATAGATTTCCGTATCAAGATCTCCATAAAGATACGCGGTTACTACGTCCATCAGCTGTATATCCAGTTTTTTGAAAACTACCAAACTGATAAGGTAGCGAAAAGTAATCATATCCATAATGGGCGAATAAGTTTCGTCATAGTCAATCTCGGGGCGTTGTGATTGATAAGCTCATATTTATATATATTTTACATCAAATTCACTTGTCTTTTCTTAGTTAGTTCCTTATATTTTTGAGCTATTTACTTTGTTTTTGTGTTTTGTGGGATTTGTCAAGCAAATAAAAGAAAAATAGCACAAGTAGGATTTTTAGTAACAAATTCTTCAAAACTGCCTGTGCAGATCAGCTGACTTTGGAAGCAAGTTGCGAACAGCTCAGAATGAATTAGAGAATGAGCCTTATATGTTTGGAAAGTTACGGATGTCTATTTTCTGGAGCATTTCGCGGATTGTTAATATCATTTTTCTAGAATAAGTTATGGCCATTTTAACACTGAAAGGTTTCCAAGACGCTGAGCAGTTTGTAACTGCATTGAAGGCAATAAATCCAATAAATCTAGCAGCTGAAACTGATGCAGCCAAGAACAAGTCAGCTGACACCTATTCAAATATCAGAGGAAATGGAATTAAAAATGAGGATTAAGAGGGAGTAATTGGCATAAAGGCTACCTAAAGTGTTACAATTGTTTTACCACATTTCCTCTCACTTATTGTCATCACTAAATGACTATTAGTGGGTGAGTTAAGGAGAAGAAAATGATGCAGCAAGAATTGGTTTAAAAGCAGCATTGGGAAGGAAGGAAGGGGGGAGGAGGCCTTAGTCGATTTCTTTCGGTTCTATCTTCTCAAACTCATGTCTATCTTTTGTTTTAACTTAAGGATTGTGTGTAACTAAATTTTTAGTAGTTAGGGGCTGTTTTGAGGCCCCGAATATGATTACAAGTTTGTTATGACATTTCGTTTGAATTACTTTTATGAATGGATGAAAATTGGTTCACTACTTGTCTCATTGATGAATTCTTTATTTGTTTTCTATGGATGCATACGTAGTAAGCATATCTAGGATTCTAATGCTATGAATATCTGTGTGCCTGCCCTTGTCGAATGAGGACCTACATATGTTCTATAGTAGTACTTGTTAATTGCGATTAACATGTGAATCAATTTCTAGGATAAGTAAGACAACGCCAGTACTTACGATGCCTTGTGATGACTCAAACTCTTTTTGTTCTTAATGATTTCTACTTGTTAAATCTATGAACACGCCATTCTAGATTGCATGCTAGGGACTAAGTTAAGTTGAAAACGCCATTCTCTTAACATACTACGTAAGAAAGAGTAATAGGTTGAGTTCTAACATTGAGCCAACTTGAGCATCTTCATCCAGAAATAAAAGGAATTTGAATGAAACATAACATGTTTGCATGATTATTTGGTGGTGGATAGCAATTCCCCTAACTCGTTTTTCTTAATTTATGAACTATTTAAAATCTGTTTCTGTCCTGTTTTTGTTTGATTTAATTTAAATATCAAATCTAATCCAAAAATCCCAAATATTTGTAGAAGTGTAGCACTGTGTGTCTAGTGTTTGCTTATAAAAGTTCGTAGACTTTAGATTAGTGTAAGTCAGTCTAATAATTATTTTTCGGTAGCTGGTCAGTAGGGACAGCAACCAGTTTTTGTGACATTTTAAGTAGTTAGATAAAACAATCTTCTGCGGGAAAGACCCTTATTTTCATATGCTACAATTGAAAAATCTTAGTGTTAATAAGGAAAATCAATAGGACATTTGTGTGCTACTTTGTGGTGTGCTTTTAATCCTATCAGTGATAAACCTTGTGCAACAAGATAAGCTTTGTAACGCACAATTTCGTTCTTCTCATTACGCTTCCGAACGAAAACCCATTTGTAACCAACGAGCTTCACTTGTGGAGGAGTAGAAGCTATAGGTCCAAAAACCTTACGTTTCGCAAGCGAATCGAGTTCAACTTGGATTGCTTGTTTCCAGTTTGACCAAACAGTTCTACGTCGACATTCATTAATGGAACGTGGTTCAATGTCATCACTCAACATGATCTTAGTAGCTACTGCAAATGTTAATGCACTGTCGACAATCATCTCATTTCTCCGCCACACATCATCTAAGCTAGTATAATAGACCGAAATTTCACGATTCTCGGGAAGAGGATTCGTCTTTTCAAGGACGCTTCCATAATCTAGAATTTCCTCATGAGTTGGATAGAATGAGTACGTGATAATTGGATTCACGGTAGGCTCTTCGGGACCTTGTGTCGTGGGTTTCCTCTTCCGGAGGTGTGAATCATTTGAACCAAGAGGTCTGCCATGCTTTTGTGTAGGGGCAAATGATTGGCTAGCCGCTAATGTACGTGGATCACCAAGATTGGCGTCCTGGGCCTCCAGGAGGGAAGTCTGTCGTACATTTGGTACATCCATCTTTGCAGGCATATTCGTAGCTGGAATATGTGATCTTGTCACGAGTGCTAGATCGGTGAAAGCATCTGGCATGCTCTAGAGATCTAATATGCGCTGCACTTCAGTTTCAAATTGAGCGGTGCGGGGATCTAAATGAGACAAAGTGGGGGTCGTCCACGATAATTCTCGTCGTTATTCAGGAACGTTGATGTTCTTATCTCCCCCTAACGACTGGAAGACTGTCTCATAGAAGTGACAATCTGCGAAACAAAGGGTAAACATATCGCTTGTCAAAGGTTCTAAGTAATGAATAATCGAAGGAGAATCATATCCGACATAGATTTCTATCATTCGCTGAGGCCCCATTTTTGTACGTAAGGGTAGCGAGATCGGCACATATACCGCACAACCAAAAACGTAGGACGACACGACCTGAGCAAGGAAGATGAAATCTTTTGTCGGTGTGATGTATGTCAGTGTGATGGAGAGAAAAAAGAAAGAGTAGGATCGGCATTTACAAACTTTCAATAAACACACTGTTCACCTATGTTTTAAAGAAAAGAAAAAGAAAAAAAACCGGTTTTTCAAAGCAGCAAATAGTTGCTTCCAGTTTTCAGTTTTTTCTGACCGTGACTTTGGAAATAAGCTCTCTTTGGCTCATAATTTTGAGGGAGAAGGAGAGAAGGATTTTCTCTCATCCTAATCTTTCTTTCTTTCCTTCATTCTTTTTTTATTTGAATAGTCACGGTTAAGCCATGTCAATATTTTATATCGATTTTTTCATAGAGACAATAAGACAAAAAGCAATGTGTGAGAGGAGGTGTGAGATGGGGATGGGAATTGGAGGAGAGAGAATCATACTCCAATTTTGAGGCCATCTTTTTTCACTCGTGCTTTAAAAAAAAATTTAAGCAGTACCAAACTGGTACTAAGATCATCTTCAATTTTTGGGCTAAAACTTAAAATTTTTAACTCATAAAATTTAGGTTTTAACCTAGAAACAGTTTTTCTCATCCAACTTTTACGGATCGAGCTGTGCTGGCCGACACCTGGAAGATGACAAAGCCATAAAGTGTAGTGATGTGGAAAATGAGAATAAATTTAAACCTACAAGTGCCTAAATACAAGGGTGAGCGGTGAGTGGGAATGAACCCAATTCACACGTGACGTCAGAGCATAAGTACAATATAGTAAGATAGGGTGAGAATTATACCATCGAAGGTAATCGTCTACACTGAGATTTGCCAAGAACCCTCGTCGATACAAAAGTTCATCCGCTAAAACCTGGAGGGGCGAAAAATAAGGGTGAGTGGGCCTGAAAATAAAGTTTTAATAAACACTTTTTGAAAATGTTATAACCCCTCGCTGTAAAACTTGTATAGTTTCCATAAAATAATACTACGTAAGTATGGAAATCAATGCACAAGAGCAGTGAAAACCGGAGCATGCCACGTCACAACATCACATCAATAAGAAATGTAAGTCAGGTGTGAAATCAGTCTAAACTAACATGCCAGTCATAGTCACCTAATGTGACTTATACGACTGGACCTATTGCTCATCAGCCTATGCTTGCACACGAGTCGGAGTCACCTAGTGTGACCTGTACGACAAGACTGGGTGTAAATATGTACGCTCTAGTGCTACGATCACGTGAAGGCTAGCGATAAATCGCGGGTCACCTACAAGTCGGAGTCATCTAATGTGACCTGCACGACAGGGCTGGCACCAAACTTGGATCTAAGGCGAGCGTGCAGTGCGGGAGGTGAACATCACGTGAAGGACTGGCCCTGGCCCGGGGCGGGAGCACTAACACCGGGGTGCAACAATGATAAGCTCTAAATGAATATATGCATGCCAATATAATGCAACCATTTCAATCACGTAACAACTCACATGAATTTACCTGCGCCTCCCGTAGGATCATGTGGCATAATCACAAACTCATAACAATGCAACATTCAAAATATAACACATTTAAATCATGGCATGCTATGCACAAATCAATTTAAAACATTTCTGGAAACCAATAAGTTTATATATATATATACGAAAACAAATGCCCACTCACCTGGAGTCCGCGTTACAATTCCCTAGCACGAATATCAAGGCGTCACGAAAGATCGTCGCCTAGAACAAATATCAAACCACGTCTTAGAATTCTTATCGATATAAAACATAACTTACATAAAACACATCCCCAAGGGCGTTCTAGATTGATTTGAAACCCATTGACCAAAAGTCAACTGTTGGTCAAAGGTCTGCGGTACGGTCTATAACCCTACGTAATTCAATCCGGAAGATCCGCATCTCAGATTTCTGATCCGTAACTTGAAAAGATGAACTCCACTATACCATATGACGGTGGAATTATTTTCACGTTTAAATCATTTATCCATGCTAATGTTCAACTGCATGTGATGTCAATTTTTTTGTACATATTCTTTTAACTTACAAGAACATTTTGATTTGAAACAATGGAGAACTGAAAACATACATTAGGAACTAAACCCAAATATATTTCCAATAAAATAGAACAATTCTTGAATTCTTAAAGACCACAGGTATATATTACTAAATAATAAAAACCCATTAAATTTATCCAAGTTTAAATATTTGGAACAAAATATCAAAGTTCCTCACACGGTGCAGTGTAGTAGTAGAAATTGTGATAGTTATATGTATAGAAATATTTGTGTGAGAAGGAATATAGCTAGGTAGCAAGCGGTGGAGCACGGGAATTGCTCCACTGCCTTTTCATTGCATAGGTCCAGTCGAGCTGTGCAACAAATAATCATACAATACAAGTTGGGAAAAGAAAGCATGAATATTGCGAGGGATAGAGGAAGTCTGAGAGAGGAAGACTGTTCCACTTCTTCTGTGATGAACGTGAAAAAAAATCAGATGGGAGGGATGGATTCTTGGTGGCATTTGGTATTTATACCACCCATCCTCAAATCCATAAAAATTCATCATTCATTAAAATCCTAACAAATCTTTAGTATTCTCACTACCAGGGCCAGCCCTGAGTATTGAGGGGCCATGTGCAAAACTTAGATGGAGGTCCTTCATTTTTTTTAATGTTATATTTCTTTATTATTATTTTTTTCAATTTTTTTCATCTATAAAACTAAAATATTACAAGTTACTGCAACAAAAATAAGTTGTTCGATCAGGCAGGTGTTTTTCCTTACCTTCAAAGGTCCTGAGTTCGATACACGTTTGTTATCTCTTGTTTACAAATTTGCAAAAGCTTAAAATATAACAAAACAATATCACTGGGACCCAGCACATGGGCTATAAGAAAGAAGAGCTAAACCGCTTGCGCTAGAACCACATATAAGATTGTCTTTTGCATCTAATCAATTTTATATGCATCTGTATACATGTAATGAAAATTTAGGGGCCCTTCCAAATCGGGGGCCCTGTACGATGACACCTGTTGCACACCCTCATGGTCGGCTCTGCTCACTACACCTAGATTTAGGTGGACATTTTTAAAAATATAAGGGGGTGTAATCAAATGAGGATTTTAAAGGATTTTAAAAGAATTTAGAATAGTTAACTAGGATTTCAAAAGAGTCTATTCAAATACATGGGTAGTCAATTAAAGGACTTTAAAAGGCTTTAGAATCTTGGGGTAGTCAACTAAGATTTTAAAGAATTTTTATAGTCTATGCAAATCTATAGGTATTCAAAATTTCATAAATTTTAAAAGATTTCTTTCAGTAAGAGATTTTGTAGGATTTGGCAAGGGATGATAAGCATAACAAAAGCCTACCTCTACCCCTATAATTTCTTTTCAACCCCCCCCCTCTCCTCTCTCTCTCTCTCTCTCTCTCTCTCTCTACTATGCAACTCGATCTTTCTTTCTCACTCTCCATTTTCTTCCAGACCATAGAACCTGCCAACCTGATTTCCTTTCACGCTCATCCTTCACCATCCTGGTTACACCTGCAAGTGAAAAGCTTCATTTTTTTAATTTTTACTTCAGTAAACTTGAATTTTTGAATTGTATAATATTTTTTGAATTTTTTATTTCCTTTATTTTGGACTCTGTAATATCTTTATGTTCACGCTAGAATTTGTTTGATGGTTGGTGGTGGGGAATCACACCTTCATTATTGTCCATTGCATTGTTTTCGATGTTGGTTCTGTTAATAATAGTATGAAGCTAGCACTCGGAGAACTCATGAATATGCTGCCTCTGTTAGTAATAGTATTTGCTATAATGTTTTGATGGGAAAAGGAAAGACATCACAATTCAAATGAGAAAGTTGATTGGTTTATATTTCCATATCAATAAAATAAAAAAAAATAAAAAAAAACTCCATATTGTTGCAGTCTTATTAGATTAGGAATGCGATTGTATAAATCCTAGTGTCTTTAGGGATATCTTGGAATATTCTCTAGGGTTAGATATTATCCTATTAGAGTTGTAATCTTATTGGGGTAAGGATACTATAAATAAAGGCACAAATGAGTGATACAACACACACCTCACAATTACACATCTCTCTCTTCTCTCTATGTGCCCCCTCTCTCTATGGCCTCCATAATTGTTCAGTAAATTATGTCTACAACACGTTATCAGCACACTTTTAACGATGCGCTAAAGAGAGTTTGACCTTCAATCAAGGGAGTATACGTTTTAATCATTCATTTTATGATTAATTTATTATTTTATTCAATTGATCTACATGTTATTGATTCAATTTAATTTTTCTGTGTTGAACGTGATACAACGCATTGGAGATGCAATTCTGGCTTTCCGAGAATGATCTTCTACAAATTCAA
Organism: Malus fusca; assembly: GCA_035220775.1. Classification (NCBI taxonomy): domain Eukaryota; kingdom Viridiplantae; phylum Streptophyta; class Magnoliopsida; order Rosales; family Rosaceae; genus Malus; species Malus fusca. The sequence continues at coordinate 14,144,840 of CM069066.1, read as the reverse complement.
AGGCTCAATTGTTTTCTGCTAATCAGGTTGAATAAAGTAAGATATTTGAAACGACCATGAAGCATGAAAGCATTCCGCATGATGCATGAACCCCATACATTTACATTTACCTTCCGATATATATATTGCATATGTTTCATATATTTGTCAATATATATATATACGTTTCTTACATTACGCAATTTTTGCTATGTGAAATTTGTGAGTCAAAGCATCGAAATAAATTAGAAACAATTAGGATTTTCAAACCCTTAGGAATTTCGAACCCTTAGGAATTTCGAAAAAAAAAGGAAATGATCCGCGGCCTAGAGCCGTGCCACCACGCCGACCTGACGCCAAAGTCGAGCCTGCAGCTCGAGGCTTGGGTGTTGGAACAACGTTGTACCAACGTCCCTGTGAGGCAGCAACCCTTTGGCTTTTTCTGCATACATAAACCAAGCCCTCCACCTTGGTTTTGAAATTTGCTGGGCCCGCAGCCCTCCAAGCCGCATACTAGTAACTTGTTTGCTAGGCCTCTTCCTCACTCCAGCTCGCCAACATGTGATGGGCTTGCTTAGCGCCTTCAGCCCGCCATCTAGCAAGCATAACTTGCTGGGCTTGCCTCGCATCCCATATGCTGGGCTACATAGCAGCCTTTCCAAGTCCACTAGTAACTTTTTTTTTTTTTTTTTTGCTTTGATGAGCTGTTTACCTCGGCCCGCTGATGCGAAAATAACTAACGCACAAATTTAAACCCTATTTGTGACAGTTGTAGTAATGATGTAAGTAGGGATCGTTCTAGGCCGGGGATTAACTAGGGATGCTAACCAAAATAAAATTAAATTAAAAACGTAAAAACAAAATTTAAAACACTAAACTAGACTCAAAACACTTAACTAGAATAACTCAAAATAAAACTAACAAATAATCTAAAAAGACACAAAATAATTCAAGACTCAAGAAAACACAAACTAAAATGATTTCTAATAAATCTAACACTTTAAAATAAAATGGGGGATTGATTTTGATGAAAAGTAAATTAAACTTAAATAAATTACAAAATTGACAAAAACATAAAATTAAGGTAAAATGATAAATGACGGACTGGCTAGAGGATTATTCTCCACACATGCCACATATGCAACCTAAATTGATTTTCAGTTGTTCTTTCAATAAATTGTAAATTCTCGACGCCCCAAGTTAATTAGGTCCGCTTAAATTAACCTTCAGATTTTCCTACTTTTATTAGGTTGGATGATTGCATACGACAACCCAAAACATTCCCTACAAGTTCCCTACATGAATTGCATAATAGAGATACAAGCAAGAATCATTAAGTTTTATGAAAATCATAAGCATTGACGAGACACTTGTTACTATGAATTGCATGAAACTTATGCCAAGAATTTACCTAACGCGATCGTTTATAAGCGACCTTCACTACTTGTGAATATAAGTTCATAACGATTAGGTGAAATTCACTTATATTCTAGCATCAAATTCATGCATGTAAATTAAGTATGCATCCTTAATCGACATACAAAAATAAGTTATCAATCAAGCAGTTAAGCAAATTAAATCACAACACAGAAATCACAACTGAAGGTAATCAATTCAAATTACAAATATATCCATGGTTTTGAATTAAACTATAGCCAAAACAAAATTAGTTACACATTATTTATAAATTAAAACAGAAATTAAACTTGAGTTTGGAAAATTAAACCGAGAGAAATGTGCAAGGATCTGTGCGTAAGCTGCCTTCTTCTTCTCTGCGCATCACTGTCCCATAGAGCTGCCACTGCACAAGGCAGTTTTCCCCCTGCCTAATGCCGTCTCGAGCTACCACCTGCCTTGCACTCGCAGGCAGTTACCTGCCCCAAGGCTCCTTATCCGCACGCCTCTGCGCTGTTCCTCTCTTCTGCGCTGACTTTCCCTTCTCCCTGTGCAAATCAGCTCCCTCTTGTTGTCCCTCACGTCTGCCTCTTGTCAGTCAACCCATCTCCTCGTGTCTTCTGCGTTGCCAAAGGGCAGCTGCTTCTAAAATGCCGAGCCCTCCTCTTTCATTTGCGCCGCTCCACCCGTGCTACTTCACTCCTCTCGACAGCAGCTTCACCCCCTAGGCGTCTCTCCTCTTTTTCTCGTTCGTCCGTCAGTCCCAAGCTGCCAGGAAGGCAGCTACCTCCCCACGTGTTCTGCTGCAAGGCAGCTTCCTGACAGCTGCTTCCTGCTACTCCTTCGCCAGGCAGCACTGCTCCTTCCTGTTCTTTCCTGCTCCTAAGACAGTGCCTCTCTCTCCCGCGCCTGCCTTCCTCCTTCTCCCCGCATGCACTGCCCGAGGCAGTCTTTCATACGCCCTCTCCACAGAATGCCATGCTCTCCCCTCTAATTAAAAACCCAATGCCCGTCCTCATCACACTCAGTGCTTATTATATTTCCTTTGCAGCTCACCTTGTTTCCTCTTAATTAACAAAGCCGAGGCATACTTCTTTTTTTTTTCTTTATTCTTCTCCAGCGCATTATCCCTATATGCACTCCCACATCCCCTTTTCTTTATTCCTCTTCAAAGCCCTTGGATTCCCCGAGGACTGTTTTATTGCCTCATTTTTATTCTTTTATTCATTCTGCCAGCCTCTCTTTCACATGTTTATTATTCTTCTTCTAGCTGTCCCGCAAGACCTCACTTTTCTCTTATCATGCTGCCAACAAGGCAGCCAACTTACTCCCATCATTCATCATCATATATATATATATATATATATATATATATATATAATTCTATCTTATTTTTATTAACCAAAAATAGTGGGCAATGCAGTTTTGACGATTTTATTACTAAAAATATACACTTAAGCTATTATTATTTTCTTTGCATAACAAATCCTATAAACACAAAAATAACGTAAATAGCTCAAAAATATAAGGAACTAACTAAGAAAAGACGAGAGAATTTGAAGTAAAAATATATATAAATATGATCCGATCAAATACCCCCACACTTAACTTTTGCTAGTCCTCGAGCAAAACAAACGAAAACAGAAAAAGTAATAACATGAAAATTATTAGTTTCCCCCTATATGACCCTCATAGAACTTCATTCGAGAACATAAATCATCAAGAACCATAGCTAACACCAAACAAGCTAATCCAAGTTCATTTTCCTTATTCAAATATTAGCAGTAATCTTTGAAACATCCTTGAAGTGTAGTGTGTGAGATAGCCATGCTAATGCAATTTCAAATTTTTATTTTAAAAAAAAAACACCATATGCAAACTAGCGACCTTCTCACGGGATATGCACTCAATCACACATGTGTTTAGTTTTAATGTGTTTCGCTCAAAGAAACGAATGTGAAAGTTCTACCATAAGCTTGCATAAAGATCACTTCTCCACAGTCATAATTGCAAAACTTAAATCAAGAGGACTTTTATTGGATGTAATGAGGCTTCGGGATAGGGTTATTGAAACGAAAGAATAGGAAAAACAAAAGTTCCAAGCTACATTACAAGCAATTCTTTTGATTTATAAGAACTCAACATTTCCCGCTATTCTACAAGTCACCTCCAACCACACCCATAAACTGAAACTTTAAAAACTTTTTATTTTCTTTGTATACAATCTTTCTTTTTCTTTTCCTTTTCTTTTCTTTTTTTTTTTTTTTTTTTTTTTTTCAAACAGAAACAAATATGAAAAACCCCCACACTTATTCTTTTGACAAACACCTTCAAAGTACTTCACAAACATTTCACATAAGACAATCTTGCATTGCTCGCTTGGAAAGGGTAAGGAAAAATATTTATTTCAGGCATAAGGGTAGACATATCTGGTGATAAGAAATAAAAGGCTCACAAATACGGCTCAAATTGGCAATCTAATGATATCATTTTTCTTTGGGAAACAAGGTTATTTGGGCCATGGTGGTAAACCTAATGCCTCTATCATTTTCAAGTTCATGCAATCAATGACAAATATTTCGAAAGATCGTTATGCAAGTTCTAGAGAATTATCTCACATAAGTTCATCACACATAAAAAAAAATAGGAGTGTATGAAAAATGCACACACTTTCAATAGGCTCAAAAACTCACATAGGATGTATATGGTCACTAAATTCACATATGGATCTTTAAATCATGCTTTAGTTTCGCATCAACAGGGCTATGTGCGTTTAGTTTTTTCAAAGATGATCAAATATGTACAAACTAATACGAGAATTAGGAATTTCACACAACACATGTTAACTAAGTTCTTGATCATCATGGTTCAAATTTTATCCAATTATATCATTGGGTCGGGAAACTAACAAAAAACTAATTCAAAACAATAAGGAAAACAAGGAAATTTTTTTTTGAATTTTTTTAAATTTTCCGATTTTTTTTTTTTTTTTTTTTTTTTTTTTTTTAATAAAACAACAACTTAATTAAGAAAACACAAAGCAATAACATAGAAACAAATGAAACCAGTTCAAAGTCGAAGGTACAAAAATTTTTAATTTGGTCATTTTTATACTCTTTACCCCCACACTTAAACTAGACATTGTCCCCAATGTCAGAAAATATAATAAAATGCAAATAAAAATAAAAATAAAATAAATAAATACAAAGAAAGAAAATAAAGCAATAGGACTGAAAACTTCCCTAATTTGCAGAAAAATCAAGCGATGACCCCCAAGCTAAAATTCTGCAATCAACTTCAAGGGTGGAAATAACCAAAAGTTCCTGCAAAGAAAAGAAATAAGTCAGTTAAGCACGCAAGAAAATAAAAAACAAACAAACGAAAAATTGAAAATGAAATTAAAAGACAATGAATAAAACTAATAAGTGATCATTGGTCCTGTTTGGTGACTTTCCACAGCTTTGAACTTGAACTGGCCTCGGAACTTCTTAGCAAGGAAAATGAGACTTGATTGGTGGTGTTGTTGAGGCTTCTCGAGCTCTTGGTTTCAACTCAGACTCCTTCTGCCGGGTTGATTGAGTCTGCAGGCTACATTCTTCTCTTTTTGTTCTTCTGCATGGCAGGTAGGCACGAGGAATAGGTGGTGGTCTGCTTCTTTGTTCAATCTGTCCAAGTGCCGACCGATTGCCTTTCTTTCACCTTGCCCCGTAGCCAAGAGCAAGGGTAAAGGAAAAGCATGCCATGAGAAATCTTTGCCTCTGACTCTGATGATATGGGATACTTTTGCTTTTGAAGAAGTATCGTTCCACAGGTGTATGCTTGAACTGGGCTGGGGAACTTCTTAGCAAGGAAAATGAGACTTGATCTTGAAGATGAAGCAGCACCTTGTCTCCACATGCTTCAAGTAACATTTTCACTTGCCTTGGCTGTTCTCCAGGCAGATGTGGCGACTTCTTCGGAGGTACATCAGCGGTTGAAGATGAGCACTCGAGAGCAATGCTAGGTAAGCAATGCTAGGTAAGCAATCAGGAAGGATTTCCAGGCAGTCGGTTCTTAGATTGGAAGATTGACACCGAGTGCTGGCTGATTGCCCGCTTTCTCCTTATCACAAAGACAAGGACAAGGACAGGGAGAAAGCGTGATATGAGATACTCTTGCTTTCAACCTTCATGATATGAAATACTCTAGCTCTAGATGACTTATTTGTAAAGGTATCCCAGGGAATGAGAAACACAGAGAAACTCGAGAGGGTTTGTTGGAAAGGCATTTTCGGAGATGAAAAATTTCGGAGATGAAGAAATGCTGAGAGAGTTTGCCTTTGCTGTTGAAGGCGAAGGTAGACGTTTATAGGACTTTTCTTCACAACCGAAACTATTCTTTTACCCCTGTCGGCAGCCGGTGGATGGATGAACAGTACAGGTCACGCGCTTTCTGAAAAAGCCACCCGTAATTTGCGCAAAGCTGACAGCGCGCGTGACGAGTGACGACAAAATTGGAAAAGCTGTTCGCCTCGTGATTCCTGACTGCTCCGACTTTTGAGAGAGACGCCCGACTTTTGAGAGAACGGCGTCCGACTTTTGAGAAAGGAACCGACTTTTGAGACGGAGTCCGACTTTTGAGACGGAGACGCCGCTTTTGAGAAAAGAATCCGGCTCTTGAGAAAGGAGCCCGACTCTTCGATTTGCGAGAGGGCGCCTCTTCGACTGCTGAGCGATGCCTCAACGATTTCTTCTTCTTATAAGAACGCTCATTTTTGTTCCACAACACACTTGAGCTCCCCCCTGTAAACATTTCCTCCTGCAAACACTCCCTCTTGCATTTTCTTTAATCTTGATCAGTTCGACTCTTCATTCTCAACACCTTCAAATATGTCTTGCCCTTCTGACCGTCGCCTTAACTTGAATGTTGGGGAAGATAGTGATATATCTTCTCCAACCAACATTTGGCAGCCGTCCTTCATATCCCCGAATGGTCCTCTTACAGTTGGGGATTCCATGATGATGAACGAAACAACCGCATCGGTGGTGGCCAGAAATCTGCTCACTCCTAGAGACACTAGGATACTTTCTAGGCGGTCCGACGAACTAGCTGTCCAGGACTCTTTGGCCTACAGCGTCCGATGCGCAGGTTCAGTATCAAACATGGGCCAGCGCCTTCTTGCACGAACCCGTCAGGTGGAGTCGTTGATGGCTGAAGTGGCTAGTCTTCGGCAGGAGGTCAGAGTGCTTAGGCATGAGAACAGGGATTTGCACATGCTCGCAACCAATTACTCCACAAGCATGAAGAGGAAGCTGGATCAGATGCAGGAGTCCGAAGTGCGGATTCAGAGTGATCATCAACGGTTTATGGCGTTACTCCCGAGGTTTGTGTTGCCTTCGTCCTCGGGAGCAGCACCAAGTATTGAGGCTCTGAATGATCCAGCTCTGGCGCTTCGTCTTTCAGGGGCTCCGTCGACCTCCGTGGCACCACCAACCAATGACCAATGAACGAAATTAAATTACAAGTTATTGTAAAAAAAAATTATGCATTTAAGTTTTTTTTTTTTTTTTTTTTTTTTTTTTTATTTATATGAATGTTTATGTTTTTAAGTTTTTTATTTATTTTTTTTTTTTTTATTTTTTTATTTATTTTTTATTTATTTTTTTTTTTTTTTATGTATTTTTAACAACTTAATTAAGAAAACACAACAATAAGTAAAACAAAGTAAAAAGACTAAGTTTAACTTTCTAAACAAAAATCACAACTAACTAAACAAAACAAAATGAAATCAACGTAAAAAGAAATCAACGTAAAATAAATTCATACAAGAGCCAACAAACAATGAAAGAACTAAATACAGTAAAATAAATTCAGTAAAGAGAAGGGATTAGGAATGCAAATCTGATTGTGGGTGATTCCTGGGCCTCCCTTCATTATTCAAATGCATGGGTTTATCCTTGAACGGACGGTGGTACTTGAAATGATCCGGCAATGGTTTAAATTCAAGAGTGGGTGCCTGAATCATCAAAATCAGAAAAATGTTAGTATAAATTAAAATTAAAAATGGAGAAGATGGCTTACTATCTTTTTCCGACACAAACTCAATGACAAACACCACATTTTTGAACATTTCCGGGACTTTGAACTTAGCCAGGTTTACTATGATGGTTGTGGCTTGTCCCGTGTCCTCAGTCTTAACTCCTTTGGACTTGTTTGTCTCATGCACAGCCTCTTTGATATGTTCAACAAATTCTCCGGCCACCTCATTTTCTGGAATCCCTCTTCTTGGTGTAGAAATCTCTTTGAATGTTTCAACGTCATCGGGAACATGATTTGGTGCACCAAGAATTGGGATCTCATTTTGCACCTCTGGAAGAACTTCCACAACATTTTTTTCATTCACTTCTTCCATGGGATTTAAAAAACTGCAAGGAAAAAGGACATTTGGTGGAACGATGTTAGAATGAATTGAACTTAGAACCTCCTCACCTGAGTTGGATGGCATAAGGACTTGAGGGGTTTGCGATAAGAATTCTTCTGAACTGCCCAAGTAGTCATCCTCATCTTCTTCTTGAATCGGCAATTCATCCATGTCCGGGCTATGTGTGGAAGGTTCTGGGACAACTTCATACTCCATGTCACCTTCCAAAGTATTGACTTCATCGATTTCACTTTCTGCCTTTGAATTTGCAATGTTTGAGTTGGAGAGTTCACTTTGATCTCGAATCTGTGCCATGAATTCCATAATCTGCCCAACATGCATATCCAATTCGTCCACTCTTCTGACTCGGTCTTGCATCTCCTGGTTTTGATTTTCTACTCCCTGATTCAAAGAGGTGAGTAAATTATTAAGTGTATCATTATGCAAGGATGTACCTGAATTGAATTGGGTTGATTGTTGTGGTGGATGTGACGGTTCATATGGCCACTGATAGAACTCTTCCGATGGCGGCAATTGTTCTTCTTTTTGTGAACCCTGTACCCAAGAAATTAATTCTTCAAGCATTTGATTATAATCCACGGGCATACTCTAATTCGATTGGAATTGTTGTGGGGGATGCTGTGGTGGCTGCATAGGTCTTGAATAGAACGCGTCTTCTTGTTGCCAATATCCACCTTGTTGGAATTGTTGAGGTTCTCCCCACATGTAATCTGAATAATCTCTCCAATCTGAATTGTAAGCATTGGAAAACATGTTGCCCCTTGATTGGTTATGGCCTTGATATCCCCAAACATCTTCATTTGCAGAAAATTGAGGACCTTGATATCGTTGCCCATAGGGCACATCAAGTGTAGGGACACTTGGCATTGTGGTCCGTTTGGCATTATGAGTTAATTGAGCAGTGAGCTGTGCCAATAGATCTTGAATGCTAGTAGAATCCAGGTCTTGCTCCATTTGAAACTAAAATCAAAGAAAGAAAACTAAATCAAATATCAAAAGTGACATACACAAACACAAATAAACATAAGCAAAAACAAAAATAAAAGGATTAGCAAATTTGCTAATCCCCGGCAACGGCGCCAAAAATTTGATGCGAAAATAACTAACGCACAAATTTAAACCCTATTTGTGACAGTTGTAGTAATGATGTAAGTAGGGATCGTTCTAGGCCGGGGATTAACTAGGGATGCTAACCAAAATAAAATTAAATTAAAAACGTAAAAACAAAATTTAAAACACTAAACTAGACTCAAAACACTTAACTAGAATAACTCAAAATAAAACTAACAAATAATCTAAAAAGACACAAAATAATTCAAGACTCAAGAAAACACAAACTAAAATGATTTCTAATAAATCTAACACTTTAAAATAAAATGGGGGATTGATTTTGATGAAAAGTAAATTAAACTTCAATAAATTACAAAATTGACAAAAACATAAAATTAAGGTAAAATGATAAATGACGGACTGGCTAGAGGATTATTCTCCACACATGCCACATATGCAACCTAAATTGATTTTCAGTTGTTCTTTCAATAAATTGTAAATTCTCGACGCCCCAAGTTAATTAGGTCCGCTTAAATTAACCTTCAGATTTTCCTACTTTTATTAGGTTGGATGATTGCATACGACAACCCAAAACATTCCCTACAAGTTCCCTACATGAATTGCATAATAGAGATACAAGCAAGAATCATTAAGTTTTATGAAAATCATAAGCATTGACGAGACACTTGTTACTATGAATTGCATGAAACTTATGCCAAGAATTTACCTAACGCGATCGTTTATAAGCGACCTTCACTACTTGTGAATATAAGTTCATAACGATTAGGTGAAATTCACTTATATTCTAGCATCAAATTCATGCATGTAAATTAAGTATGCATCCTTAATCGACATACAAAAATAAGTTATCAATCAAGCAGTTAAGCAAATTAAATCACAACACAGAAATCACAACTGAAGGTAATCAATTCAAATTACAAATATATCCATGGTTTTGAATTAAACTCTAGCCAAAACAAAATTAGTTACACATTATTTATAAATTAAAACAGAAATTAAACTTGAGTTTGGAAAATTAAACCGAGAGAAATGTGCAAAGATCTGTGCGTAAGCTGCCTTCTTCTTCTCTGCGCATCACTGTCCCATAGAGCTGCCACTGCACAAGGCAGTTTTCCCCCTGCCTAATGCCGTCTCGAGCTACCACCTGCCTTGCACTCGCAGGCAGTTACCTGCCCCAAGGCTCCTTATCCGCACGCCTCTGCGCTGTTCCTCTCTTCTGCGCTGACTTTCCCTTCTCCCTGTGCAAATCAGCTCCCTCTTGTTGTCCCTCACGTCTGCCTCTTGTCAGTCAACCCATCTCCTCGTGTCTTCTGCGTTGCCAAAGGGCAGCTGCTTCTAAAATGCCGAGCCCTCCTCTTTCATTTGCGCCGCTCCACCCGTGCTACTTCACTCCTCTCGACAGCAGCTTCACCCCCTAGGCGTCTCTCCTCTTTTTCTCGTTCGTCCGTCAGTCCCAAGCTGCCAGGAAGGCAGCTACCTCCCCACGTGTTCTGCTGCAAGGCAGCTTCCTGACAGCTGCTTCCTGCTACTCCTTCGCCAGGCAGCACTGCTCCTTCCTGTTCTTTCCTGCTCCTAAGACAGTGCCTCTCTCTCCCGCGCCTGCCTTCCTCCTTCTCCCCGCATGCACTGCCCGAGGCAGTCTTTCATACGCCCCCTCCACAGAATGCCATGCTCTCCCCTCTAATTAAAAACCCAATGCCCGTCCTCATCACACTCAGTGCTTATTATATTTCCTTTGCAGCTCACCTTGTTTCCTCTTAATTAACAAAGCCGAGGCATACTTCCTTTTTTTTTCTTTATTCTTCTCCAGCGCATTATCCCTATATGCACTCCCACATCCCCCTTTCTTTATTCCTCTTCAAAGCCCTTGGATTCCCCGAGGACTGTTTTATTGCCTCCTTTTTATTCTTTTATTCATTCTGCCAGCCTCTCTTTCACATGTTTATTATTCTTCTTCTAGCTGTCCCGCAAGACCTCACTTTTCTCTTATCATGCTGCCAACAAGGCAGCCAACTTACTCCCATCATTCATCATCATCATATATATATATATAATTCTATCTTATTTTTATTAACCAAAAATAGTGGGCAATGCAGTTTTGACGATTTTATTACTAAAAATATACACTTAAGCTATTATTATTTTCTTTGCATAACAAATCCTATAAACACAAAAATAACGTAAATAGCTCAAAAATATAAGGAACTAACTAAGAAAAGACGAGAGAATTTGAAGTAAAAATATATATAAATATGATCCGATCACCCGCTACCACTTGTAGCCATCTGGGCTGCCTTGCAGCCGTGTCCCCAAGCCCAATGGCCTGCAATATTTTATTTGTTGCAGGGCCATGTGTTGCAGCCAGCCCACACATGCTAGGTTGCATTCTTTTTTCGATCCAATGCCATATTTGGCATCCCCTACTTCTTAACCATACCCAAATATTTTTGGGATGTTTTTTTTAAAGCTAATTAAGTTATAATTCACTTGTCACTTGGCTCGCCGCCAATTGAAGCTAATAAGACCCGCATGTAATTATTTTGCTTCCACGATCGACCCTGAATGGTCCCGATCTATTGAATTAATTAAAAGTGACCAGCAATCCATTAATCTGATAAGACATCCAAAACTATTGGCTTGAAGATCACGACATTAACGATTCAATAATTATTTTTCTTCTTTGAACCGTTGACATCTTTTCGTAGTCCCGAAGTGCTCACACTTGAGTTCCTGAAGCAACTCAAAATCCACTACACTTAAATTAGCATATCGTATTATGTGTTCGTGAACCTCTCTTTTTTCGAACTAACCGTTCATAAACTAAATTGAACCTGTAGTTTTGAATTTAGTGCCTTTGAAACTCGAAGTTTTCATAAAACAATACGCTTATGAAAACCCGACGTTTTTCAAGAAAACGATGTCTTAGAACTCGAATGTTCTAACTTTGATGCTTATGGATGATTCATTCCCATAACACCAATCACGATCATGTTCCCTCCAATTCAGTGGATTGTTGAATCGTCACAAGTTCGATTTCCTTTATTTGGACGTTTCTATTAGAAACCACTTTATGTGGGTACAAAACGTGAATCTCCACTTGACTATCAAGTAGCTGAGAAACCATTGAAGCCAACAATGGCATGTTAGAGCTAGATAAGCCTCCACCATGCTCTTCATTCGAAGACTTATGCCCAAAGCATTACAAACGGAAGTACCTCCCAAACTAGGATTTTATGGCTCGTTGGCTCGCTCCTACAAATCGTCTGATCATGCGAGATATTGCCTGAAGCACACCATGATTACGTCCATGAATGAGTACGATTCTGAAGTTTATAAATCCGATTGAATTTTGATTAAAGAATACTTTTCTCGTCCTTCAATGTTTCTAACTCGCTCTTGAAGTAGTAGTGTAGAAAACGGAAGTTTACCAAATTCTTGGATCTGATTACTACCATAAATGTGAGAAAATGGTATCGACTCAGCTTGGAATGGAGTCTACCGAACGGTAGTGCACTGCTTAATTTGGCAGAGGTGCACCGAACGATATTGGTCTGCTTCGACAGATGCAAACTGAACAAACTCCTCCAGCTTCTACTAAAGCCTACCGAACCCAAGTCTGTGTTTGTCTCTCACAATCAAACTTTGAGTTTGTTTTTACAATATATGGTAGAATTAGGGCTTGCCAAGGTGTGGCATCATGCCCAAACTGTGATCCTTGGACCTAAGACCTAAAACTTCAAGAATAAGGGATAATATTTCCAAACCTTAACCCTGCAGAATCTACTCCCATTTTGATGGAATAGATCATTGGTTATGCACCTATTCGTGCCCCTACCAATGTCATTGAGGAGTATCATTCTCGTAGTCAATATGTGAGACTAATATTGCTCCACCAAACATCGTTGGAAGAGAAGAATTTTGGCACGAATGGCCTTGTTCCAAATCCCCTTAGTAAACCATTTACTTTGTGAACAATTTTTTATGTTCTTGGATTCACATTTGGTGTTTGTTTTAGTTATGCATAATCTTATCGATATTGTCCTCAAATATAAGTTAGTTGAATCATGTTTCTTAATACATGTGACTAAATTCAGTTAAACACGTGAATATGTAGGAATGTGGGAAAATTAGTTCTCTGGATGAATGTGATACTATGCACACTAACTTTATACCTAAATCACATGTCTATCAACGACTTCAGGTCCATCCAACTTGATTAAGAGCACTGGCACGCTCCTCGTTGTATGAATGGTACTAAATTACCATTTAAGAGACCTTATATTCTTCCTATTTCGGAAGAATGTCGTTGAGTTTTAATGGTATTCAAAATGACAATAATCATAAATGAAACCACTGATGAAAAATATAGTAGAATATCTTTGCACCATCTCCAAAAATGAGCCTAAAGCTTTGCATTGGGGCCAATGAGCTGCTTCCCAACTAGGACCACGCCACATGTGGCCAGCCTAGAGTCGGCTAATTCGAGCAATTTACTTGCTTTGGCATAACCATTTGGGACACTTAGGTCGAACAATGATACCACGACTCATCTTCGTACCCGAAGTAAGGATCATGTGCTTACAAGCACACTTTGCCATGCATGCTCGTTGAGAAAATTAATTTTCTAAATCATCCCTAGCAAAGATATGAAACGGCTATCTTTTCATAGTGGATTCAAGGGAATATATGTGGACTAATGCAACCAAAATGCAGACCATATAAATAGGTATGGTTTTGGTTGATGAATCGACAAACTGGTCACATGTTTGTCCACACACATTACTGCTAAACCTCATGGCAGATTTTAAGGGTTCACCACCCTACTTATCCCATAAAGTCTGGAAGACTGGATAATGCCTGAGAGTTTATATCAACGATTTTCGATAAGTATTGCATGTCTTTTAGGTTTATAATTGAACATCGAATTCCCATGTTCACCCCAAATAGCCTCGCCTAGTGATCATAAAGCGCAATTTAAATGATCGCCCGAACCTTGGTGAACGTACCAAGTTTTTGGTTTTTACCTACGGTTATGCAATCTTGTACGCAGCTATGTTAGTTCGCCTTGAAACCCATTGCCATCCAACCTATTCGACGTTACAGTTGGTTATTGGGTATGAACCTGATATTTCATAATTACGCATTTGGGTGTGCATTCCATATGCCAAGTTGCACCGCCGCAACATACCAATATGGGCCCTCAAAGAAGGATGTGAATCTTTGTCGATTATGATTCTCCTTCACACTAGCTCTCTTAGAGCCCTTGCATGCAATCTTTTTACCACTAATTTGCAGATTGTCACTTCAATGAGACAGTTTTCCCGCCGTTATGGGGAGATAAGAATGTCAATGTTCTTGTAGAATGACGTGAATTTGTGTGGAGGTTACCCACTATGTCTCATCTCGATCCTTATACCGCACAAGTGTGATAAGCAAGTACGATGAATTCTAGCTTTCAGAATGTTGCTCCAGACGCATTCCTCTGATCTAGCTAAAGTGACGATATCATATACCAGCTGCAAACATACCTGTAAGGATATACGTACTTAAAGGACGTCAAGTCAACATCCTTGAAGGGTGTGCCACCCCTGTTGGACGGTTTGGCCGCCTCTGTTGGATGGTACGGTACAACGGCGGATAACCAATCAATCTATCTTGGTCTGAAGCACAACAGGTCACTCGGTTCATAAGATTCACTTCCCTAGAAAAGAAATGTCACATCATAAAATGAATCCATACTCGATCGCTGTCTTAAATCATTTCCATCTCTTTAAATTAATCCGGATTACTCCCGAGACTTGAAGTTCTTGGTCCAGTATACTAGTTTGGATGAGATAAGGGAATTGGAATGAGATTATCATCGATGATGTTTTCACTTATATGGTAGCTACCGACATAAATGAAAAACGACGATATCGAAACGTGTTCCGTTGATTAGTGACAACGTAGAACTTCTTGGACAACCAAAACTATAATCCAGGTTAAATTCCTTACCAAAGTGTGTTTTGAATCTATTGTTTCTACTGCCCAAGGTAACCATGTTGTGTTATAAGTGGGAAAGTAAACGTAATGAGATGAATGAAATAGTGCGATATGGTGCACGTCTTACGATGCAAGGTTTCTCTTAAACACCCTGTGACTGATTGTAGCATTACGAATGTGGTTAGTGTTTCTCCTTAGATACGGAGATTTACATGTAAGTTCTCGAAGAATTTCATGGACTGGTTCAAATAGTTCCAAACCACGGAACACCCACTCAACTTGTTTGAGACGTTTACTTATGGATTGAAGCAATTCGGCGGATGTGGTATACCCATCTAAGTGATTATTTGATCAGTCAAGGATATGAATTATGCCCTTGCATGTTAAACTATGAAGTCTTATTCCGAATTGCTAGAGTTACAATTTATGTCAATGACATGAATCTCGCTAAGACTCTAGAAGAGCTTGAGAAAACTGCCTCGCACCTGAAGACAAAATTTAAGATGAAGGATCTTGGAAAAACTCGTTTATTTCTTGACCTTTGAAGCATTGTTTTGATGGTACTTTGGTATACCAGTCGAACTACACCCTGAAGGTGTTACCTTTAAGTATATACCTATGATCTTCCATACGCTATATGCAAATGAGACCCTTGAAGAGGTCATGGAATATGAAATTCCATATCAAAAGTTCAACTTTACGATTCGTTGTACTTATCTCATTGTATTAGATAGGACATCTCCTTCACTATTGATATGTTGGTAAAGATACAGCACCGCGTTTACACGCAACCACTGAATTGGTATTAAAGACGTTTTTCACCACCTTGAAAGTACTACGGATTTGGGCAAATTCCAACGCATCCCGAACGGATCCAACCCCCTTGATCCTTGGAATGATGTTTGCCTTGTTTGTTATGCTAATACAAAGATATCGCAATATCTTGGAGGTCCATGATATGACCTTAGTTGCGAAATCTTTGAATCATTCCAAGACTCACCTCACTTCACTACGCCACAAGTGAGACATGGTTAGGAGTTCTTGTTGAGTATATTTGAAGTACTTGATGTTTTATCCATCGTTGAGTCCCTACAACGATCCATGAAGACTATGCTGCATGTATCAACTTGACCAAGACATGGTACATCATCGAAGTCAACGCCAAGACATATTGCGTCTACATCACATTAGTAAAGCATCAGGAGATTGAAGTCATGCAAGCTGATCCCAGACAACCTTGCCGACCTTTACACGATGTCACTACTGAAGTCAAACTTCTAAAAACTTGTCCGAGGAATTTGCATGCCTAACTATTCGTATGCAATGCTTGTAGTTATTATTTGGAAGTTTTGTTAAACTCGGGGGGAGTATCCAGAAGTATACTCACTTGATCTTAATGTAGTCTTTTTCCCTACGATTAGGAGTATTTTTTCCACTGGGTTTTTGCTACCTAACTAGGTTTTGACGAGGCACCCATCATGGGCTCATCATACCCTTATTAGCTCTTATACTTGCATCCAGAAGACGTATAGTTTTGACCTTTTCTCCTTAGTCTATGGTTTTTTTTTTCCACCTTGGATTTTACCATAGCGAGGTTTTGTGAGTTTTACCTTTTATGCATTCTTTCGTTGATCTGAGACTCGCATTGGGTCATTTTGCTGACGACTTCATCAACTGTACTTACCTCATTGCTCAAGACTTGATGCGCCATTTGTTTGACTATTTACACACTCAAGGGGGAGTGTTGCAGTCCTATTAGATTAGGAATGTGATTATGTAAATCCTAGTGTATCTAGGGATATTTTGGAATATTCTCTAGGGTTTGATATTATCCTATTAGAGTTGTAATCCTATTAGGGTGAGTATTTAACCTTCCCTACTACTATAAATAAAGACATAATGGGGTGAAACAACACACACCTCACAATTACACATCTCTCTCTTCTCTCTATGTGCCGCCCCCTCTCTCTCTATGGCCTCCATATTTGTTCAGTAAATTATGCCTACAACACATATCAATAAATATATATATATATATGTGTGTGTGTGTGTGTATTGAGAAAGAAATTTATGTTGTAGGAATAAAAAATGAAATTATAAGAAATCCTTACAAATTCATAGAAATCTATCATAGAAATCCATAATAAACTGTCAAAATTCATATGAAATTGTAGAATCTATTAAAATCCTTTGAAATCTATCACGTAAAAAAGTCAATTAAAATTCGCCAAAATTCAAATAGACTACACCCCGCAATTGACTACCCATGGATTTTAATATATTCTTTAAAATCATCTTAGGAGGGTATAGTCAAATTAAGATTTGGAAGGATTTTAAATGATTTTCGAATCAGGATGTAGTCAATTAAGATTTTATTTAAAAGTCTTTGAAATCATGTTGCAATCAAAGTAAGATTTAACATGATTTAAAGAATGCATCCAAATTCAAAAGTAGTCAGGGAGTACCCAATTATTATCCAAACAAATAAAGAAAAAGTTCCTCGAAAGGAGGATATGACAGCTCACCAGGGTTAGGGTTTGTGGAATGATGGCTCCCTAGTTACGAGTGACTAGTGATAGGGGTGGGCTCAGTTTCATTCGGTTCGATTTTTTGCCAAAACCGAAATCGAACCGAAGTTTCGGTTTGGTTCGGTTCAATTTTCTTTTGGCTTTTTTCGGTTTGGTTTTGTTCGGTTCAGTTTCAATACGATTTTGGTTTTGTTTATTTTATAAAACTTGATCTTTTTTTTAATATGAAATTTAGAAAAGAGGCTTGCATTGGTATACTAATAATAAGAAAATGGGGAAAGTGGAAAGTGGGAAGTGGGAAGCTCTTCCAAGGTCATATAAACCAATCATATTCTATCAACAACCTCAATTGCAAAGAAAAGTGATCACTGTATCAATTCAAAAAAAAAAAAAAAAAAAAAACAAATAGAGAAGCTCTTCCAAGGTCCAAAACCTTCCAAAACTCTCCTCTATAACCAATGAAATATATTCCCTAATTGAACCAAGTATGCTTCTTGAAAAAGCCCTAGGTTAGTTTCAAATTTGGCAACAAAGTTTCACAAAAGAAACATCATGGGCATACATTCGTAAAGTGTAAAGGGATTTAGTTCAGTTCGGTTTGGCTTGGTTTCCGAACCTCCAAAACTGAAATTAAACCAATAAGACTCGGTTTGGTTTTTTCTTTTTCGGTTCAATTTTTTTTTCGGTTTGGTGTTCGGTCTGGTTTTTTGGTTTTCGATTTTTTGAACCCACCCCTAACTACTGATTCAATATTGTGCTCTTCGATATGTACCGTTGTTTTCGAGTGGGCGATTGGTTTGGGGTGGCTTTGTGGTTTTGGAATGAACTTGGGGCTTTTCACGTGGCACGAGATTACGGTTTTACTTGGCTTGAAGTGCACATAATCAGTAGCGTGGTAGTGGTGTTGTTATGGCAGGGGAGAAAGGTCTAGACTTGAATGATTTAGGATCGAGGTTTAAGGCTAATTTGAAATTCTCGGAGAATGAGAGAGAGAGAGGTTGTGGAAAGACTGAGCTTCCAATGCAGTTTGGTCACGGAAGTGTTCACAAAGAATGAGGTTAACGGTGAGGTCTTTATTGACTGTTTCACGTCTCTCTAGAGAGGAAGGGAAGGGGTATCTATTAGGGAAATGAGGGATCGACGTTTCCTAGTGAGGTTTGTAGGACAAAGAGATATGCAACGTGTCTTGGATGCAGATCAACCATGGTTATTTAAAGATGATTAGGTATTGGTTGTAGACAATACAATGCGAGGGAACAGCCGATGGGATTCTCTTTCACTTAGAGTGTTCTAGGTACATATTCATAATGTTTCTCCATTGAGCATGACGGCAATGGTAGCACAATTTATTAGGGGGTTAATGGGACGGTTATGAAGGTTGATACTACAGTCAGTAAGGATTGTATTGGGCAATTTGTGAGGGTGAAAATCCTCTTTAGAACCACTGATGCGGGAAATGTTGTGAGTTTTCCTGATGAAGGCACAGTATGGGTAGATTTCAAATATGAATTGTTGCCTAAATATTGTTTAATATGTGGAGAATTGGGACATGTCACTAGGGTGTGTAAGGAACTTAAGGTGGAGATGGGGGAAGAGCCGGAGGAGTTCTATCCTTTCAAGGGTTTAGATGCTAAGGTTGATCTTAGAGGAAACATACTTGATCTTGGATTTCGGAAGTCAGGCTCGGGTGGTTAGTGTGGGGGCGTTTAAGTCCGGGAAAGTCGAGGAGTGAATGGTCCAGAGGGAGAGAGTAGTCTAAAGAAGAGGGAAAGTCATCGAGTTCTAGTTGGAGGAAGCACTGGATGAACGAGAGAATATATGAGCAGGGCAATGGGAAGGGGAATGAGAAGATGTATGACAAAGAATTAGAAGATACCGCTGTGTCACCTAGTAAGCCCTGAATGATATTACAGGGTACTACCGACCACAATCGTAGCCTTACAAATAGAATCTAGAGGCAAATGAATGAGGAGGAGAAGGCTCATAGAGTCAGGGATAAGGCTTTTGATGCAGGTTTAATTGGGCCGGACGAAGTGGTTGCGTTAGAGGTGGAAAATGTAGTGCTAAAACCCTATGAAATGGATGAAGCAACTAATAGAGTGAGAACTTCTCTGAATGTGGCGGTTCAAGCCAATGAAAAGGAACATGTTGATTTAGGGTTAGAAAAAGGGCATTTGGTTTCTCTGGTGGATGGGGTAGTGGAACAGAATTGATCGTCAATATGGACGATGATCCGTTTGATATGGATTCGATTATTGAGGCATTGACTAGGGAGCATAAAGGGAAAAAAAGCTAGATTCAGGAGGTAGAGGTTGAGCCATGGGATGTTAGATGTACTCGTTTGCAGAAAATACCAGTATTTTCAGAGACAGATAAGACTAGCCTTGAGGGGTCTCTCAGGGCGCCATGAAGCTAATATACTGGAACTGTCAAGGGATCGGGGGTAACCTGATAGTTGACGATTTGTTGGAGGAAAATAGGCTTCACACCCCACACATAGTGATTCTTCTAGAAACGAAAAATTGGAGTAATATCTATGCCTATTTAAAGAGACGACTCGGGATGGATTTTATGCACGTGGTGGAACCTAGGGGTATTGGTGGTGGGATGTGTATTTTCTGAAGGGATTATAATCTTGTGATGCTAGTCAAATATGCAAAGTTTTTTTTTATTGAAATTGGTGTACGAGACAATAATGTGGATACTAATTAGAGATTGTTTGTTGTGTATGCTAGCACGGACGATAAGAAATGAAAGGAACATTGGAGGATTTTATTGAATCGTATTGAGGTGGCGGGGGATAAAAGTTTTGTTATTGGAGATTTTAATGATATTGTACATGACTCGGAAAATGATTGTGGGGATTACCAATCGGTTGTGAGCACGAGGGATTTCAATGAATTTATAATGAATTGTGGCCTGCTTGATTTAGGTTATATTGAATTTTTGATGTATATTTCATATATAAAACAGTTACAAGATCAAACATATATAGAAGAAGAAACGGGAAAGAAAATGGAGGACAAAAGGTAGAGAACAATGGCAGCTAAGCAAGCATAATGATGACCTCCACTCTCTCTAACTTAAGCCACTAACTAGCTTTACAATGATGAGGGAATATTATCACTTAACTATGCCTAAAGTAAACATTAAATAAGAGATGCACCATGACTAAAACAAACAGCTAACACTAGCACTAAGACTAGCCGAAAGCTGCCGAAAGCTGAGCTGTTATCCATCAAAACTAGACAAAACCTTGCATTATTCTTCCAACACTCCCCCTCAAGCTGGATCTAGGGGATCCCTTAAGCCAAGCTTGGACAGAATGCACAGAAACGGAACCGTAGGAAGAGATTTGGTAAAAATGTTAGCCAACTGATCATGACTGCGAGTATAGTAGGTGGTTATGATTTTGGATTGAACCTGTGCTCGAACATAATGACAATCCACTTCAATATGCTTCGTTCTCTCGTGGAAGACTGGATTGGAAGCAATGTGCATGGCAGCTTGATTGTCACAGAACATAGACATAGGTTCATTGCTGGGAAAGCCTAGATCCAACATAAGGCTTTTCAGCCAAATAAGTTCACACACAGTGGAGGCCATAGCTCGATACTCGGCCTCTGCACTGGATCGATCGATGATAGTTTGCTTCTTGCTGCGCCATGTTACCAAATTGCCACCTACAAAGGTGCAAAAACCTGTTGTTGACTTGCGATCAAGAGAATTCCCAGCCTAATCATCATCTGTATATCCCATGATGGCAATGCTATCATTTTTTGTCATAAGGAGTCCTCGACCAATAAACCCTTTTAGATAACGAAGAATTCTCTTCACAATTTGCATATGAGCTAATGTAGGAGCATGCATAAATTGACTCACAATACTCACGGCATAAGAGATATCAGGACGTGTGATTGTGAGATAAATAAGTTTTCCTACAAGTCTTTGATATAATAATATCAGAGAGAGCTTCACTGTGAGTACTAAGTTGTAGCTTGCTATCCAAAGGAGTACGTGCATGTTTACTATCTATTAAGCCAGAGTCCTTCAAAAGATCAAGAATGTATTTCCTTTGATTGAGAAAGAGGCCTTCCTGTGAATTTGCAAGCTCAATACCTAGGAAATATTTGAGACGTCCCAAATCTTTGATTGCAAATTTGTTTTGAAGAGCGAGCTTGAGATAGTGAATTTCTTCAGCATTGTCACTTGTCACTATAAGATCATCAACGTAGATTAAAACGATTACTTTTCCAACTAAGCCATCACGAACAAATAGTGAGGAATCAACACTACTTCTTTGAAAGCCAAACTCTTCAAGAATGGAGCTCAGTTTTGCATACCATGCACGTGGAGACTGTTTCAATCCATAAATGGATTTGTGCAGTTTACAAACCATGTCAGGGTCATCTGATTGAGGATGTCCGGGTGGTAGTTTCATGTACACTTCATCCTCTAATTCCACATGCAAAAAAGAATTCTTCACATCCATCTGATAATGAGGCCAAAACTTATTTACGACAACTGATAATAGAACCCTTACAGTGTTCATTTTGGCTACGGGAGCAAATGATTCCTTGTAATCCAAGCCATAAGTCTGAGTAAATCCATGAGCCACCAAACGAGCTTTGTGTCTTTCAATCGTCCCATCTGAGTTGAACTTAGTCTTGTACACCAAACGGCTGCCAACTAATTTCTTCCCTTCGGGAAGTTTAACTACACTCCAGGTTCGGTTGTCATGAAGAGCTTGCAGTTCATCCCTCATCGCTTTTTGCCAAATTTCAAGTTCATTTGCTTCTTGAAATGTTTGTGGTTCATGAGTATTGTCCAAGGTACTAAGAAAAGAAGTATGAGAGGGGAAAACTGCTTATAGGAAACAAAGTTTGTAAGAGGATACCTAGAAGTGTAGCTGACATAATCATGTAGTCGAAGTGGAGGCTGTCGAACCCTAGAAGGGTTTCGACGAATTGGAACTTGAGGTTCAATATCTGTGGTTTGAGATGAAGGTAGCTCATGCAATAGAGTTGGTGGGTTACGTGAAATGGGACTTTCTTGATAGAGAGGAACACTATGTAATGGAAACATGTCACTCAAAAACTCCCCTTGATCTTCATCACTTAGTTTCTTGGAGAAGTAGGGCATGTTTTCATCAAATCTCCCATCCCTTGAAACCATTATTTTCTTTGTGATTGGATTGTAACACTTGTAGCCCTTTTGGGTAGATGAGTAACCAAAGAAAACACATTTGGTTGCTCGAGGATCCAGTTTATCACGGTGGAGAGATTGGTTGTGAACAAAGCAAGTGGACCCAAAAACTCTCAAGTGTGAGAGATCATTCTATCTGTCCTTCAACACTTCATATGGAGACTTGAAACTGAGTACTTTACTAGGCAATCTATTGATTAGGTAGGCAGCTGTAAGTACTCCTTGTGACCAAAATTTCTTTGGCACATTCATATGAAACATGATTGATCTTGTTTTCTCAAGAAGGTCTCTATTCTTTCTCTCAGCAATCCCATTTTGTTGGGGTGTGCCAACACATGTTGTTTGGTGCAGTATGCCATGAATACTAAGATATTGAGACATGTTATGGGACATGTATTCAGTGCCATTGTCAGATCTTAATATATGAATTTTTGATGCAAATTGAGTACCAACCAGTTTGTGAAAATCTTCAAAAACATTTGAAAGTTCACTCTTAAATTTCAAAAGATACAACCAAGTCATCCTTGTAAAATCATCAACAAAGGTTACAAAGTATTTATATCCATCAAAGGACTCTAGTATTGGACCCCAAATGTCTGAATGAATGATTTCGAAAGGATGGCTAGCTCTAGAAGTGGAAGAATCAAAAGGCAACCTAGAAAACTTAGACAAGTGACAAACATCACACTTTAACTTGTCCTTACATATTTTTGGAAACAAAAAAAGACATTACTTTATCAGAAGGATGTGCCAAACGTTGATGCCAAAGTTGTTGGTCTTGAAAAACACTTGAACTGACTTGAAAAAACTTGGGATTCTTAGTGTCTTTAGCCAAGTAGTAAAGCCCATTCAACAAGAAACCTTCACCAATCGTCCTCTTGGTGATGATATCCTGAAAAATGACATTGTGAGCGGAGAAAATGACTAGACAGTTTAGAGAATTGGTGATAGCTCTTACTGATAGAAGTTGAAAAGGAAAAGAAGGTATGTAAAGGGTTGCTGACTCTATGTGTTTTGACAATAAGTTGATTTTTCCTTTTCCTACAACTGTGGCACCTTCCCATTAGCTACTGACACTTGAGAAAAATTTGTCATTTTTGTAAAATCATGTAAGTTATTAATTTTATTTCTCATGTGATCCGTGGCTCCTGAGTCAATGATCCAATAATCATGTTCATTACTAGCATTTAGGGCAGTAGAGAAGGCACTGAAAATGTCTGGGATATCTTTCTGTGAAACATGGTCATGTTTAGCCAGAAAACCAGCAAATTTTCCAAGTAAATCTGTGTGATTCTTCTCTTCAGCTACGGGAGCTTAATCTCTATTGTTAAGCACCTGTTTGCTGTGGAGATATGCTGCAAAATCATTGATTAATGCAGCAGGATTGGTAGTGAAATTCACCATTCCTTCTGTCGACAAGGTAGCTGTATGGTTGGCCTTGTAGCTATTGTTGTTCAGATATTTTTGTGTACCCTTTATCTCTGGACCTTTTGTCTCCTTCAAGAACTTAGGCTTCAATTCCGGATGAAGAATCCAACATCTGTCTTTTATATGGCCAAGAGAATCACAGTAGCTGCACTTTAAATCTGGTCTTTTTCCCTTGTAAACTTTGCCTTCAGGACGTTTGTTGCTAGAGACATAAGCCCTAGTCTCAGAAACACTATCTTTAGTCTCTTGATTCATGACTTTCCTCCTTACTTCTTCCCTTTGGATTATGGCACACACACCAGTGAAGGAAAGAAGTTCAGCATTCATTAAGATGTGACTTCTGAGGTCTTCGAACTCTGGACCTAAGCTTGCCAAGAGTTGAAAAATCTTGTCTTCTTCTGCTCTCTTGATCAACACACTGGCATCAGTGGTATGAGGACGATAAACATCGAGCTCATTCCACATGTTTGTAAGACTGCCAAGGTGTTGAACAAATGCTTTGCTTCCTTGTTGTAGACTTGCCAGATTCTTCTTAAGCTGGAAGACACGGGCATCATTATTTTGATTTCCATACATCTCTTTTACTTGCTTCCATATATGCATGGATGACTCGGAATAACTGAAAATTTCAGCAATCCTTCGCTCCATTGAATTGAGTAACCAAGACATGACCAACTGATCTTTGCACAGCCACGACTCGTATGTAGAAGAAGTGACTACTGGAGCTTCAATAGCACCATTTCATAGCCAAGCTTTGATCTTCCTCCAAGTGCAAAAGATACTGCACGACTCCAGGGAAGGTAGTTGAATTCATTCAACAAAACAGAACTGAGACGTTGATTAGGATTGACCTCAACGTCAGAAAATGCTGGAGCATCCATCGAGCTTTCAGCTTCAGAGAGTTCTTCAGCCATCTTGGCTTAGAGCAAAAGAAACTTAGCGGAAATGATTACCAGAGTCAGGAATTTAGAGTTCCTGCTCTGATACCATATTGAATTTTTTATGTATATTTCATATATAAAACAGTTACAAGATCAAACATATATAGAAGAAGAAACGGGAAAGAAAATGGAGGACAAAAGGTAGAGAACAATGGCAGCTAAGCAAGCATAATGATGACCTCCACTCTCTCTAACTTAAGCCACTAACTAGCTTTACAATGATGAGGGAATATTATCACTTCACTATGCCTAAAGTAAACATTAAATAAGAAATGCACCATGACTAAAACAAACAGCTAACACTAGCACTAAGACTAGTCGAAAGCTACCGAAAGCTGAGCTGTTATCCATCAAAACTAGACAAAAGCTTGCATTATTCTTCCAACAGGTTATGTATGTTACCCTTACACATGGAGGAATCGACGGGATGAATGACCAATACAACAACGACTGGATAGAGGTCTTGCTACGGAGAGGTGGATTAAGGTGTATCCGGAAATTAAAGGTTATGCATGAGGTTTTGGAGGGATTGAATCACGCTATGCTTAATTTGAATACGGATGCTCCAACACCACAACAGAATAGACGCTTTATGTATGATCCTAGATGGGGAAATGAGAAGTGTCGGAGAATTTTGGAGTCAAATTGGAGAAGGGGTTTTGTTGGATCTCGTACATTCCAGGTAATGGAAAATTTAAAATGGGTGTGGAAAGGTTTGAAGCAGTCGGGGCGGGATCATGGCCGGAATTCTAAGAGGAAAATTTAAGCCCTTAAAATTGATATATGTGCAGCCTAAAAATCACCTATATTTGCTAGTGAGGAGGTTAGACAAAACGAAAGAGAACTAAAAATGGCTGTTAAAGAGGAGGCATATTGGAGATTGAAATCTAGAACTCAATGGATACAAGAGGGGAACAAAAACATGAAATATTTTCATGCCCAGACGGCAAATCGGAGGCTATGTAATAAAATTCTGGGTTTGGAGGACAACCAGGGAGTGTGGCGTGAGGAAGTGGAACAAGTGGATAGGATTGCTGTACAATAATTTGAGGATTTATTTCTTTCTAGTTCTCCTCAATGTATTTCGGAGATTACAGGTTGCGTGGATGGTATGGTTACAAAAGAGGACAATGGGAAGATGACAAAACCATTAGAACACAACCAAGATGATTAAACCAAGAACAATCACACATATATGAACGGAAGCTTGCTTTATTAATCAATAAAGAATTACAAAAGAACTCACAAACTCTCTCTTAATAGTTCTTCTACCTTACAAGTCTCTCCAAAATTCACACACTAACGTTAAGGCTTACCTATATATATACTAGATAACCTAGCCACAAACCTAATCCTAAACTAATTCAGAATCCAAAAATAATTTGAATCTTGCATCCAAGCCTCCTACACACATTACAACTCAGATTCCTATCTTAGTTAGGAATACAAACCTGATTTCATACCAACTCCAACAATCTCCACCTTGGTAAGAAATCCACATCAGAGACCTTCATCTGCTTCCATTACTCCACCATTGTCAAGTTTTCAAACTTGTAAAACGTGCACCAAATCCAAGCAATGCTTGAACTTTGATACACCAACTATATTCGTTAACAAATCAGTAGGATTATCAGCCGTAGCAATCTTTTTGACTAGAATTTCACCTTCAGTTATAACCTCTTAAACAAAATGATATTTCACATCTATATGCTTGGTCCTTGCATGATGTACCTGATACTTGACCAAGTAAATGACACTTTGACTATCACAATACACATCCAACTTGTGTTGATTTACACCCAAATCTTCTATCAATCCCAGTGTCCAAATAGCTTCCTTAATAGCCTTAGCCATTGCCATATATTCAACTTCTGTGTAAAGCAACGGTTGGTTGTAATATTGATCTCCAACATAAATGACCTTTTGCCATAGTAAATGTACATACCCTGTTGTAGACCTTCTATTGTCTAAATCACTAGCAAAATTAGAGTCCACATAACTAATTGAGAACTTATCAATTTCTCCATCATTCCTTTAAAAAAAAAAAATCCATGTATTTCTTGTTCCATGAAGATATCTCAATATCCATTTAGCAGCATCTTAATGCATTTTTCCAGGATTATGCATAAACTTACTACAATTCCAACTGCATAAGCAATATCGGGGCGAGTGCATACCATAGCATACATTAACCCTCCAACCAAACTAGAGTAAGGAACATCTTTCATCTTGGCTTTTTCTTCATCATTTTTAGGGCATAGTTGAGTGCTCAATTTAAAATGAGGAGTAAGAGGTGTACTTACAGGTTTGGTTTCCCCATTAATGCCAAACTAGTGCATCAGTTTTTCCAAGTATTGTTTCTACGATAAATGCACTCGTCCATCATTCCTGTTTCTTGTGATCTTCACCCCCAAAATCTTCCTTGCTTCACCAAGATCTTTCATCTCAAACTCTTTCTGCATCTGAGCTCTAAGCTTTGTAATTTCGGTGATGTCACTAAAGGTAATAAGCATATCATCTACATAAATTAATAAGTAGACATATGTACCTCCACTTAATTTCTTGTGGTACACACAATGGTTGTAATGGCTTATAGTGTAGTCTTGATCCTTCATAACCTTATCAAACCTTAAATACCATTCCCTAGGTGATTGTTTTAAACCATATAGTGACTTGTTGAGCTAGCAGACTAAACCCTTTTTTCTTTTTCTTCATACCCTTCAAGTTTCCTTATGTAAATCTCTTTAGACAAATTTTCATGTAGGAATGCAGTTTTTACGTCCAACTAAACTAACTCCATATCAAACTGTGCCACTAGTGCAAGTAAAATTCGAACAAATGAGTGTTTCACTAGTGGAGAAAAGATTTCGTTATAATCTATTCCTTCTTTCTGAGCATATCCTTTGGCCACTAGTTTGGCTTTGAACCTCACGGGACTTGCATCATCCATTCCATCATTCTTTGCATATGCCCATTTGCATCCAATAGCCTTTCTTCCCTTAGGCAACTCCACTAATATCCAGGTTTTATTCTTCTTGAGTGACAACATCTCGTCATCCATAGTTTCATGCCATTGCTTTGCTTCTCCACTACTCGCTGCTTTAGTAAAACTTGTAGGAATATCAACTTCGATCACTGGTAACGTGTATGCCATACATGTATCGCAATCTTTGAATCTGGCATGAAGCACACTCATTCTTTTTCCTTTCATCTTGGCAATGCACTCATCTTGTGTTTGAACATCATCATTCACAGCTTCTTCATCTTGTCTTTCTTCTTGGTCAGCAAAATCTTGTTCTTCACTGTGAACATCATTCTTGGTGCTTGAAATTTCAAAATTATTTGTTGATAGCTCCACCTCATGGACAACATTCCTATCCTCTCTAAGTTTCATATGGGATTCATTGAATGTCACGTATCTGCTCACTACTACCTTCTTGAGTTCTGTGATCCACAA
Organism: Malus fusca; assembly: GCA_035220775.1. Classification (NCBI taxonomy): domain Eukaryota; kingdom Viridiplantae; phylum Streptophyta; class Magnoliopsida; order Rosales; family Rosaceae; genus Malus; species Malus fusca. Next base: position 14,116,433 of record CM069066.1, on the reverse strand, counting down.
CCTGAATCCCTTGACACCATTATTGACCCAAAAAGATAGCTTTCCTTGCTCTTGGATCCAATTTGTTTTCTTTCACGTGTTAGTAAGCATCGCACCCAAAAACCTTAGTCTTTCATAATCTTGAGCTATTTTTCCTGACCATAATTCCATTGGAGTCTTACCACTTAGAGCTGCAGAAGGTAGACGATTCAAAATATGGCATGCATAATTCAATGCCTCTGCCCAAAATCTTTTATGCAATTTTGCTTGTGAAAGCATACATCTCACCTTTTCCAACAATGTTCGATTTAACCATTTTGCAATACCATTTTGTTGTGGGGTTTCTTTAACACTAAAGTGACGAGAATACCTTCCCTTTTGCATGTCTCAAAGAAAGGATCAGAAGTATATTTTCTGCCATTATCACTTCTTAGGACTTTCAACTTCTTGCTAGTCTTCGTTTCAACCATATTTTTCCATTCCAAGAAAATATTCAACACCTCATGTTTGTGCTTCATCATATAAATCCATGATCTTCGTGAGTAATCATCAATGAATGACACAAACCATCTCTCCTTCCTAGAGATTTATTCTTTGCAGGTCCCTAGACATCTGAGTGTACATAATCCAATATCGCCTCAGTTTGATGTATTGTAGTGCCAAATTTTACCTTTGTTTGGTTGCCAAGAACGCAGTGTTCACAAATATGTATTTTTCCACTTTTGGCTCCCTTTAGAACCCCTTGTTTAATCAACCCTTGCAGCGCTTTGTTTCCCATATGCCCTAATCTCATATGCCATAGAGAAGATGAATTAGCTTGATCACCATCTGCCACCATAGCCACCTGTTTTTTCAAGGTATTGCCCTCCAACAAATAGAGCGAACCTTTTCTAGGAGCCTTCATCATCATTAATGCCTCTCTAGCTGCCTTAAGTATATTATTCTCAGAATAAAATTTGCAACCTAAAGATTCAAGGGTGCCTAAAGAAATTAAATTCTTCTTGAGGCTTAGGACATACCTTACTCCTTGTAGCTCTCGAATTACACCATCATGATGCTTTATCATAACGTTGCCAATTCCTTGCGTTGAACATGGATTATCATCACCCATATACACAATTCCAGTGAGACTTTTGAAAGATGAGAACCAATGACATTGGGAAGTCATATGGTGAGTGCATCCAGTGTGAAGCACCCATTTATTCACGTAATCTATGCTTTCCGCTGTTGTTAGGTCACAAACAAAATCCTCATCATCGGCTTCAACAATGTTCGCCTCTGAATCTTCTTGTTTCTTTTCCTTGTTTTTAGCCTTGATTTTAGAACAATCCTTCTTCCATTGTCCTTTCTCATGGCAAAAGGCGCACTTATCCTTATCCAAGAATTTTCTATTACTTGAGTTACATCTTGTGCAAGACTTGCTTTTCTTCCTATTAGCAGACTTTCTTTCCTTTGATGTTCCTCTCACCATTAAAGCTTCATAATTGTTCCTCTCTTGTCTATCAAGATTTCAAACTTTATGATTCATCACAGCAGTTGAGATCTCATCAAATTTAATAGTTTATCTACCATAAATCCATGTCGTAACGATGATTCATAGGATTCAGGCAAAGAATTCATCAAGATCAAAGCTTTGCCTTCATACTTGATCATCTATTCTAAGTTTAACAATTCAACAATCATCTTGTTAAACTCTTCGAGATGATCAATCATCTTTGTTCCTTCCTTATACTGGAAGCGATAAAGCTTACTATTAAGGTAAAGCCTGTTTTCTGCACTCTTTTTCAAATACTTGGACTCCAGTGTATCCCATAGTTCCTTGGCCGATGAAGTATTCATGACATCATACTTTTGTGCCTTGCCAAGACGTAACTGAATCGTGGAACATGCATGTGCATTCAGCCGCTACCATTCCTCCTTCTTCATTGACATAGGCATATCTCCAAGCACAACAAGTAGTCCTTGTTGTATTTGCACATCATTAACTTCCCACTGCCACATAACGAAGTTATTGGTCCTGACGAACTTCTCAATCTCGAACCTAGCACTTTGCACTGAGGTTTTGGTTACCTCAGTGCCCCCATCATCTCCACTCTTGCTGAAGTCTTCAAGCTTTGTCATTGTTTTGGCTTAATCACCAAACCTTGCTCTTGATACCACTTGTTAGAACACAACCAAGATGATTAAACCAAGAACAATCACACAGATATGAACAACAGAAGCTTGCTTTATTAATCAATAAAGAATTACAAAAGAACTCACAAACTCTCTCTCAATAGTTCTTCTGCCGTACAAGTCTCTCAAAATTCACACACACTAACGCTAAGGCTTACCTATATATATACTAGATAACCTAGCCACAAACCTAATCCTAAACTAAGTCAAAATCCAAAAACAATTTGAAGCTTGTGTCCAAGCCTCCTACACACATTACAACTCGAATTCCTATCTTAGTTAGGAATACAAACCTGATTTCATACCAACTCCAACAAAAACCACTTTCCGTTGAGGAGAGTCTGGAAGGTTTTTCGGGAAGTTTTTTCCAGGAACATTGGGATGTGGTGGGTAATGATATTGTTGATATGGTTAAATCTTTCTGATATTTGGGCAAATTACTGAAGAAAGTGAACCACACTCATCTTGTACTTATTCCAAAGGTGGTTAGTCCTAGAAAGATGATTCAGTTGCGACCTATATTCTTATGTAATGTAATCTACAAAGTGATTGCGAAGCTAATAACAATCGATTGAAGAAGGTTATGGCCCACATTACTAGTGTGAATCAATCGGCTTTCGTTGCGGGAAGACAAATTCAGGGTAATATACTAGTGGTGCATGAGATTTTACATTCGCTTAAGCAGCAAGAAGATAGCGATTAGTCCTATATGGTGATAAAATTGGACATGGCTAAGGCGTATGACCGTGTTGAATGGCCCTTCCTCTTAGCCATGATGCGAGCGTTTGGATTCTCGGAGTTTCTATGTCGACGAATTGAGGAATGTATTTCTACGGTTTCGTACAGTATCTTGATTAATGGGTCGTCTACTGGATTTATACAACCACAATGGGAGCTGCAACAAGGAGATCCTATGTCACCATTTTATTTCTGATTTGTGCGGAGAGCCTTTTGGCTTTATTACGGAGGAGGGAGGAGGTGGGTGCCCTTCAAGGCATTAGCTTGTCTGAGGGGAGCTGCTTATCTCTCTTTTTTTTTTCTTTTTTTTTTTTGCGGATGACGTTGTAATCTTTTGTAAGGCTACGGAAGATGAAGCTAGGGAGGTTATGAGTGTGCTACAATGTTACGCTGAAGGTTCCGGGCAAATCCTCAATAGAGAAAAAAATTCACTATTTTTCAGTGCTCATTACCCCAAGAAGAGGAAAAAGAAGATTATGGGATGTACTAATATTAGAGGCAGTGATGACTTCGGTAAATACTTGGGCTTAACAGTTGATTTTGGTCATTCTAAAACTGCAGTTTTTTATGAGGTGCGAGGTTTTAAATTATGCAATGTCTTGTTTTAAATTACCGGTGAGGTTGTGCAAAGAACTAGAGAGTGTGGTTGCAACAAGGGCAATCAAGGCATGCATTGGATTTCATGGTAGAAAATGAAAAGGATGCAAAAGTGAATGGCCCGGGGTTTCGGGATATTATATGTTTGAATCTGGCATTCTTAGCTAAAATTGGATGAAGGGTGATGAGGAACTCGGACTCCCTACTGGCTAGAGTTCTCAAGGAAAAATACTATCCGGAGCGCTCCTTTCTGGAGGCAAAAAAAAGGATGGCGATCATTGTGGGGTTGGAAAGGTATACTCCAGGGACGGAAAGTTCTTGAGAGTGGATTGAGATGGAGGGTCGGAGATGGACGAAACATTAGGATTAGAAACGAGCCTTGGATCCCAAAACTACGCACCTTCCATCACTCTACGGGCTCTTGGAAGAGGAATTTGGTGCGAAACTACTTGAGGAAGCGAAACTCATCTTGTGGTTGCCAATTAGTCTATACGTACGGATGCCAGGATAGGATTATTTGGCACTATTCTAGAAATGGTGATTATACGGTTAAGTGGGTATGGGGTGGCGATGGAGCTTCAAGCAAATGGGGAATTGGGACGGAAGGGCACAGGAATGAACAGTGGCAATATGGGGGCTGACCATGTATGGCAGGAGGGGTGGAGGTTAAAGGTGCCAAATAAACTGAAGTTTTTTATCTAGAGGTGTTGTAACAATTCGCTGGCGGTATGGATGGACTTAGCAAGGAGGAGGATAAATTGAGAAGCATCTGGTTTTTGGGTGTGAGTTTAGTCGGGTATTTTGGTATTGCAGCCCCCTACAACTAGATGTGAATGCGTTCGAGGGAGCGGATTTCCCTGAATGTAGGGGAAAGATTGGAGCTCGATTCAAAGAGGAGGTACAAGGAGAGGAACTTCTTCAGGAAGTAGTATTTGGGCAGGATATGGAAATGTCGAAATGAATTGATTTTCCAAGGGTTAATGAAATCTCCGATGGAATCTATTGATTTATTGCGACGACACGTTCAAGAGTTTAGGGAAGCTTAAACCGAAAAACCGGAGAAGAAGGCGAAATGCGGGAGACCTGGGACTGCAGTATTTGCTGGGAAACCGGTGCGCTGGAGACGTCCATGTTTTGGAACTTTAAAAGTGAGTTGTGATGGGTCATGGAGTGAGAAATCTATGTTGGGTGGGTATGGATGGGTAATGCGTGACGTTGCAGGATTATTAAAGATGGCTGGTGGGATGGGGGGAGAAGTGTTTCACGGAGCTGGAATGGCGGAGGCGGGGGCTATTCGTGGGGCGTTGGTGAAGTGTAAGGACCTGGGTAGCGACACGGTGGAGGTAGAGTCTGATGCCCTTTCTATTATCCAAATGTTGAATGGAGAATGCTCTATTGATGTAAGTTTGGAGTGTTTGCTATTTGATATTAAAGCCTTGGCATTTCAAGTGAAGTTCACGTTTCAGCGGAGTGGTAATCTCGGTGCCCATGTCGTGGCTTCATATGCTATCTCGCGTGGTGACTCTTTCTTATGAAATGCTTATAGTCCTGAATTTTTATTTAATATTCTTACAAAAGTTGTAACCGTTTCTATTAGAATTTAATAAAGTTTACCTTTTGACAATAAAAATCCTAGTGTAGCCACATGTCCTCAAAGTATGTGTGAAGGTAAAGATGAATGATTTTTTTGTTTTTTTGTTTTTTTGTTTTGTTTTTAGAAGATTAGAAGGTACATGAAGAAAACTTGTCTCTTCTTATCCAATCTACAATAAGAGCTAAACGATGAAAAAGCGAAACCACTCATTATGATTGTTGCATTTCCAAATCTCATTAAGTTTGTTGTGAGCTACTAAGTTTTCTAAATAATTAAGTGGGCGCTCTAAATCATTGAACCAATCGCTTGTTTGTCATACTAGCAAGGAAAGGTAAGAGTTGTTTTGGTTTGGACATTTGTTATGCAAATAATTGTGAGATTATTAATATTAATGCCCTAATGAAATTTTCCATTTTTCATAAATAACAAAATTGAAAAGTACAACAATACTGCAAATTAAAATAACTTTGTCAAAGAGACAAATCAAAATCCCAAAAGATTGTATATACTTTCCTATTTTCTTGTTAACTATACATGGCAAAAAGTGACCGCCCTTTCATTATTATGTGACTCACCTTTCTTTCCTTAAATGAGATTTATAAACCAAATATCCAAAAAAACAATCTCAGAGGCTTGGCTTTTTTGGGTGGATGAATTTGAGTGGTTTTGATGGAAAGTTTGAATTTTTCACATCGTTTTCACTATCATGTGAGTCGAATCTGCGACATTGGTCAAACAAGTAGAGATTGATGTCACTAGATGGACTGGTCATTTCATACTCATTATTAAGCACTAGTAATTGTCGAATATGAGACATTTTTCAACTAAGTGGAGATTGGTTGAGTGTCACTAGACGCACTGATCATGCAAACTTTTTCATGTTCATGTTAATCAAAAGCAATGTGAGGTGCCTCTGAGTCATGATGGACTCATCACTAATCTCTGAAAAAGAGAGAGGAGGCAAGAAAAGACCCCATGTCTCATGAGCTTCAGCAAAAGGACTTCACACCCTTCTGTTTAACTCTGATACCATGTGGAAATTTCATGAATGTTCCCAAAAGATATTGGTCACATGCTGTTCTCACTGCTACCTATATAATTAATAGACTTCCAAGTAAAGTATTGGGGTTCAAAACTCCACATGAAACTCTAAACAATAGGGCAGTCAACTTGGCGCATCTTAAAACATTTGGTTGCAGCTGTTTTGTCCATGTGCAAGCACCTAATCGTGATAAATTGGAAGCTAGAGCAGTGAAGTGCATTTTTGTTGGGTACTCACCAACTCAGAAGGGATACAAATGTGTTGATCCTATCACAAAGAAATGTATTGTGTCAAGGGATGTTCGTTTTGATGAAACAATGCCCTACTATAAAAGCAATGAGACTCATATTAATGAGAATGAGACCTTGAGTGATTTGCTTCCCTTACCAAGAGTCACTGACCATGATACACTAGCAGAGGATCACATCTCAAATGGTCAAATCATTGAAGAAGTTCAAGATGACTTGATTCCAAGTGTGGGCCAACTACACTCTCAATCCATCAGTGAGCATACAGGTGAAGTTCAGACAGGCCCAAGCCCCTCTCTACCAACAACACCATTTCTAGAAGCTAGGAGATATCCCATTCGAACAAGACAGCCACCAGCTAAGATGATGGACTATGTTACTTATGCCTCACGGCATCCTCACACTAAAACTCTCAATTACAACTGTTTCTCAAAGTCTCACATTGCATTTCTCACTGAAGTTGCAAATAATGTTGAACCTAGCACATTTCAGGAGGCAAACCAATCATCTAAGTGGAGGAAGGCAATGTCAGAGGAATTACAAGCCTTGAGTGACAACAAAACCTGGAGTCTTGTTCATTTACCACCTGGAAAAAAGGCTGTTGGCAGCAGGTGGATCTTCAAGATAAAATTCAAAGCTGACGGCTCAATTGAAAGGCACAAAGCCAGACTCGTTGCACGTGGATTCACTCAAACTTTTGGAGTGGATTACAAAGAAACCTTTGCACCAGTAGCCAAGATGAACACTGTGAGAGTTCTCTTGTCTGTGGCAGTTAATTCTGGTTGGTCCTTGTATCAAATGGATGTAAAAAATGCATTTCTCCATGGAGAATTACAAGAGGAAGTGTACATGCAACCTCCACCAGGTTATATTCAAGCCCAAAATGGTATGGTCTGCAAACTTCACAAGGCTATTTACGGTTTAAAGCAATCTCCAAGAGCTTGGTACGCCAAGCTCAGCTCAGTGTTGGAAAGGGCTGGTTTTCTTAGAAGCAATGCAGATTCCTCTCTATTTGTTCGAACAGGAATGAGAGGAAGATTGATGATTCTTATCTATGTGGATGATCTCATAATCACAGGTGAAAGTGAAACTGAGATTGCAGCCTTAAAGCAATCTCTACAAGAGACCTTTGCCATCAAAGACCTTGGGAGGCTTAAGTATTTTCTTGGCATAGAAATGGCTACCTCATCCAAAGGACTATTCCTAAATCAAAGAAAATATGTAACTGATCTTCTCAAGGAGACAAATCTTCTTGATTGCAAACCTGCAACCTCTCCAATTGACAGCAAGCTCAAGCTTACTATGGCTGGGGAAGCTCTTCATAATGTGAGTTATTATCAAAGACTGGTTGGTAAGTTAATTTACCTCACCATTACTCGTCCTGATATCACCTACGCAGTGGGCATAGTTAGTCAATTTATGCATTCTCCCACCGTTGATCATCTCAACATTGTCAAACGGATCCTTCGTTATCTTAAAGGGTCCATTGGACGAGGAATTCTCATGCAAAATAACCAATCCACAAGCATAAGTGGTTACACTGATGCTGATTGGGCAGGCAATGCCATTGATAGAAGGTCCACGACAGGCTATTGCACGTTTGTTGGAGGCAATATTGTAACTTGGAAAAGCAAGAAGCAACAGGTCATTGCTCGGTCTAGTGCAGAAGCTGAGTATCGTGCAATGGCAGCCACTGCATGTGAGCTTATTTGGCTCAAAGGTCTTCTATCTGATCTAGGGTTTCATTGTTCCAACTCCATACCACTTATGTGTGACAATCAAGCAGCCATGCACATTGCTGCTAATCCTATCTTTCATGAAAGAACAAAGCATATAGAGGTGGATTGTCATTTTGTTCGATCTCAGGTTCAATCTCAGGTCATTCACACTGTGTTCACTCGCAGTTATGATCAATTGGCTGACTTATTCACCAAAGCACTACCATCTGCTCAGTTTCATCGTCTTCTGGGCAAGCTTGGCTCAATAAATCCCCTTGATCCAGCTTGAGGGGGGGTGTTGGAACCAAGAAGTATGGACACATATATTGTATAATAAACTATCTCCACATCATGTGTGGTCTTCGACAAAGAAGTATGGACACATATATTGTATAATAAACTATCTCCACATCATGTGTGGTCTTCGACAAAGACAAGCACGGGCAGCATGGAGATGGTTATGGAGTTGTCTTGTTCTGTCAGCTTTCTATCTCCACATCATGTGTGGTCTTCGACAAAGACAAGCACGGGCAGCATGGAGATGGTTATGGAGCTGTTAGTATTATAAGTCCTCTCAGTTTTTTATCTTTGTGTTGTCCCAAGAGTTTTGTATAGGGATGGTTGGTTGTAACCGGTTCTTTACTACTCATATATATGAGTTAGTTGTTAACTCTTAACATACATAAAATACATATATTTTTGAACATAAACTTCCACATGGTATCAGAGCCAGGAGGCGGGCCCGTACTGCCACGTGATTGGGTGGGTCCCCATTGGCCCCGCGCGATTGTCCACGTAGGCCAAAGATGCCACGTGTTTGGGTGGGTCCCCATTGGCCCCGCGTGATTGGGTGAGTCCCGACATGGCTCCACGTGGTTGTCGATGTGTGGAAAATTCACGTGTGACCCATAAGTGGGGTCTCACGTGCGGGGGAGTGTTGGAACCCCCAGTCCCACATCGGACAGAGGGAGAAGAGAAGAGTGCTTTAAATAGAAATACCCCTCTCTAACTAACATCGAGGCCTTTTGTGATAAAACCCCACACCTGATGATTGTGCAGGTGGTTAAGTGGGGACAGTATCGATGTTATTAGAGTGGGCCCTCGGCCCGTCGACCTGAAAATTTCCACATAATGCATCTTCGTGAAATTTACCAACCTTAAGAAGAAAAAAATACATAAACTTTGTACAGACAGCCTGATCACTTGTATAACTATGCGGCCAACTTCTGAAGACCTTGCAATTTGCACACCTGCATGAAAAGAAGAAAAAGGTGGTCATTAATTTTCACATTCACGTTTTCTCCTTCTGCACGCGTCCATTCTCCGTGGACTTATTCAATCCAAACACTATAAAAACATAGAAAAATGCGAAAATCACAACCCTACAAAGATAAAGAACAAGGCTAAAACACATCATAAACACAAAGCATATGTGTATAGCGCTGCAGTGAGGATATTACTGCAGAAAGACTGCTGAAGAAAACCAGTAGCCATTGGAGGGCGTAGAAGTTTGAAGGAGACGATCAGAATCTTTTTTATGAACAATTCAAATCCTGCCTGTGGTTTTTCACAGCTTTCTTGAACTGTTTATGTAACTGCATGAAAAATTTCTGCCAGTTTAACTCTTCTGCACACTGCACAGTTCAAGAAAGCCGTGGAAAATCACAAGGAGGATCATCTCTATGTGTACTGATTTTTTTGTAAGGGAAAGAAACTGATGAGGCGTGTAGGAGATTTGATGAATTGAGATGTTATTTATAGAACAAGATGGACAGCATTTTCTGATGATCAACCAATCAAATTTCAGTACATCAGCACCAGCACACAATTTGGACCCACCACTTGGCATTGCCATTTTGGCCATTGCTGAATCAAAAGCAGGGTTTAGGGTGAAATTTGATCACTTTTGCAGGTTGAGTTTTTAGTACCAGATCTCTTTCTATGTGCTATCAGCTAGAAAAGGATGCATGAAAGTGGCATACCTAAAACTTTAGCACTAAATGCAATATCCTTTTTTCCCCTCGTTTCATGCAAAATTTCCACAAAAGGTGGATTTCGCTTTTGCTTGATCAATTTGATAACAAACTCGTTATTCACATCAATTAGTGCATAAATTTATTGAGACATAGATAAGTGGTTCGATCATGCGTTCAACGTGGATCACGATATTTATAGGGTCATTTCAAGAATGCTTCCCATGTGGGTCTCATGTATTACGTGTTTTTTATAAAACCCAAAAGTTTAAAAAAAAAAAATTAAAGGCTTGACTCGAGAGATGGAGACATAAGGGTGTGATAAAGTCCTCGGTGGGTGAGTATCTCTCTAGATCTGGCAAAGCCAAAAAACCCCTTGAAGAGGAACTATGACTGAGGATGATTTTGGCAATCCGAAATTCACCCATGTACATGAGATACCATGAGGCTATTGAATGTGATTTTGGAGTGCCAAAATCATCACCGATTTAACTGTGTTAGATATATAAACATGTTATTCATGCATTTATGTACTAATATTCCTTTATAATGCAAAAATGCATGATTATATATCTAACATGATTTGTGGCTGTGGAATGTGATTAACATTTTGAATGTTTTTATTCTTTAATAAGCTGAAGGGAGTAATTTAAAATCCCAAAGAGAAAATTTTACCAAAAAAGAAAGCACAGAAGAAAAGCTTCAGAGATTTGCTTTTCTTATGTTTTGCTCTTTTTTCAGATATAAATTGTCGATGGTTCTTTTGTAGCTTGACAGCCATGGAAGTTAGTGCCGTTTATAGCTAAATTGAATTTTCTTTTATTGGTTGCAATGTATTGGAATCAATCTTTATGTCCAATTATTTATTGGGATTTAAGAAAGACTAGCAAGGGTGTCCGCGCTTTGCTGCGGGATTGAAAATTGTACAATAGATGTAGAAGTTCTAAAACAATTATACATATGTATATACAGTAGACAACATTGTTTACGTACATGTGCAAATTTATTTACAACTCTATCAACAATAAGGAACAAAATAGGTGTCCATGGGCGGAATGAAGCTTATGGGTATAAATTGTCAAATTCCATACATATCAAACTTCATTTAAGGAACTGAAAACCATAAAGAATAAAGTGATAAAGTTCACAATATGAAACCGTTGCTTCACTACATAAGCAGTACCAACAAAATCATGTTTTTTTTTTTTTGCTGCAAAAGAACAAAGTATACAAAGGGAGACCAAATATTTATTTTTATTTTATATTTTGTGAAAAAAAACTTGGAAGAAGAAGCAATAGTGAAAAGATCATATTTATTTCAATTTTTTAGGCAGAGAAAAATAGCACAGAATACCCATTTCAATAAACAACCTAAAACCTATTTCACGTATTTTTTTGGAAAAAAGGTAATTATATTACCACGAGAAACAGACAAACTTACAACCTAAACAAACTAGGGTTCAAAAACAAAAGTACATGTACAAACAAAAAGGACCAGCCCAGCAAGCAAAACCTAAGCCCAACCCATAACGTGGGCCCAAAACAGAAAAACCACAAGAACGCCGGAAAAGAAGAAAATCATCCAAATATATAAGACTTTCAGTTTACATACATCCCAAATTAAGGTTGCACCATCACTATGATTATGGAAATTCAACTTCCAACATCCTATAAATAATTAATCGAAAAAAAAATTAAGAGAGAGAGGTAGGAATAATGCATACCAAGGAAGAGTAAAACCTGAAATTGAAAACAAAACCAAATTAAACAGCCATATGTAGCTGAATTGAACACCCACATGCAGGATACGACGGTACAAACAAAACCCCCAAAATCACAGAAAAACAATTGAAACACCTATATTGCTATGATGCACGGATACTTCTGTTTGGTCCCATATCCCGTATCCGATACTTGATCGGATACGATACTTGCCCGATACTCTCGGATACTCGTCCGACACATATCCTGGTTGATAGACACGAATTTGACATGATGGATATGCGTATCCTACATTTAGGATACACGTATACTGCTTTTAAGATACATTTACACTTTCAAAAAAAGGTAATGAGGAAGAGAAATTAGTAGGAGACATCTATAATTGAAAGTTGCTAAATACAAAAAGCTTCCCTCTAATTAAAACCATGAATACGACTCTCACACTTCTTCTACTGTATAAAGAGGATTAGATTTCAAACTTTCCTTCTCTAACAACTCAAATGTACTTGAATTTGAATGATGAATTAAGTTTTCAAATGTATATTTTTGTTGCTATATACATTTTTATTTGCCGTATCCATAGCGTATCGTATCTTAATTTTTAGAGATTTTCCGTATCGCCGTGTCGTGTCGTATCGTATTGCCGTATCCGTATCCGTATCCATGCTTCATAGCTATATTGAGAAAGTCATAAAACTCACCAGGAAACCCCAGTTTTTCTAGGTAAAAAATTACTCCGAATCCAACTGAAAAACCGAAGAAACTTGTACTAGTTGGGTGGTCTTTTCCGCAAGAAAGTTTGAGAGAGATCGCAAGGTCGTGGAGCGAGAGAAGCCGGCGTTTGAGAGCGAAAGAAGCAGAGAATTGTGAGAACGAAAAGCAGAAATGGAAGGGAAAAGTCGAGAAACAACTGATGCACGCGATGATCGACGCATGGATCGAATTCTTAGTTCTTGCATATATGAATTAAATCAGTTAATCATAATAGAGTACGTATTCTTCTCTGTGCATTGTAATTCAAGTCCGTCTCCGTCTAAACTACAATAGTTAGTTTCGTTCTTATAAGAAAACAGAAAGTACAAAGAGAAGCCTTTGATGCATCCATATCTTAAAAATTAAAAAATTAAAAAAAATCCCAAAACCAAGCTAATCGATTTTTTGGAGGAAAAGTATGTATCCAAACTCACCGATGGGAAGATGAATTAATGACCCAGAGAAATTAGGCATCCACAACAAAATTAGTTTTCTGATAAACGTGGCAGGAAGTAATGCTCCAAAATTGACAATAAAATTAGATCAACATTCATCAAATGAACTAATTAATCTAAATTGTAAAAAGTAAAACTAATTAATTTGAAAAATAAAAAAGCATTCCACTGTACAAAGAGATTCAAAGCTTAAGAATAATTCATAATTTAAAAAGGCAAACAGGCTTGCCTGTTTATTTAAGTAAATGGCCATTAATCCAATTGTTCCAAAACTAAGAACAAACAAGGGAAAAGAAAGAGCATAGAAAACCAACAATAGCAACATTACAACCACACAAGAACAACATTGTACTCCACACATCCTAACAAATTTAATCATATAACAATGTTAATTTGTACTTAATTAGTACTATAAAGAGCTTGTAATTAGCCCCCAAATCTTATTCACATTTGAAGCCAGGAGGGACTGTTTTCTGGCATGCACTAACAAGCAAGCTCAGAGCAACTGGCACTTCCAAGTTGACAAGCCCTAGAGCATTGGCCTTAGTCACAGTGCAGAGGAAAATGGCAGCCTCCAAATCAGCCAACCCTTCAAGCAACGCGCAACAACCGCTCGTTGGCGGTGTTCCAATTTTGAGGTTGACAAGTCCTAGAAGGTCCACACAAGCCCCTAGCTTCAATGTGTCTTTAGGGCAGGTTGCCGCCTTAGGTGCGGGCGCCACTGGGGTTGGAGCAGGCTTGGGGCTGGGCTTGCATGTGCCGCAAGCAATGGAGAATGTGGATGAGTAGAAAAGGATTGAGAAGATGAGAAGGGTTGCTGAGAGCTGCTTGGTAGAAGCCATGGATGGAGTGGTTTTTTTAGAGTTATGGGAATTTGGGGTGCCTCATTGAAGGGAGGGGGTGCCCTCTATTTTAAAGGCAGATTGTGAGGTGAGGTTGCTGTTTGAGAATCCGATTAAGTGGAAGAGAAGTGAAAATGGATGATAAAGTACAGCGAAGATTTTGTATGTTGGTGGGGGTGGGGGGATGAGAAGTCATAATTTGTTTCTTTGTTAGTCCACTAGTAACGTCTCTATGAAGATTGATTTGCATGAAACGGGAATGCCAAGGCCGATAATTAACTTCTTTAATTTTCAGATTTCTTGTGCCTATTTTAACCGGAATTACTTTTAACATGATGATTTTTCACGCAAACGATATTATATGAAACAGTGATGCATGCTACATGTACAATGCTTTTCTGGTAACAAATCATATGACCTCTGCAAAATCTGCATCATCAAGTGTAACTTCCCCAGAAAAGGTATATTTTAAAGGTTCGGAGCTCAACAAAGTACTCCATAAGCTCCATTTTGGCAATGTCAACGTGCTATAACGTGTTGGTGTCGGAAACCAATACGCGTACGGTATACATTGAGTGACGTCGGAACGAATGTGACCACTTGGCCTAACACGTGAATAGTTAACTCTGATATTATGCTGGAATTAGAGCATCTAACCCAAAATCAGTTTGGCAACGAAAACAAGGCCGAACCCTAAACGAAAAAACAACAAGACAATCGCACTAATATGGATCTCAAGACCTGATACAGATCCTTGAACAAGAGAATACGAGCAAAAGCTTTCGGGTTATCAAATAAGCATAAGCAAGAACCATTTTGGGGTGCTGCAGAAACATTACTACAAGTTATGGTAACTGAAAGCAATTGGAGTGGGATACATCAACGTCATCAATGAAATGGGTTCCAGCTTGTGGAGTTGTGGGTTGTGACCAAGATATAGGAAGGGACCTGTTCGGGCAAGAATATCGCTTGTGGGCGTTCCTGACTCGAGCACACAGCTCCCCGCGGAGTTGGCACTTTGGTTGACTGTCGAGTTCTTGCTTTGTTTGTCGGGCTGCAAGAAGAGGACAGGGTTAATTCTGAAAGGTGCCTTTGTCGGGCCTTAAGTATAGGCCGTGAGGCTCGCAGTCAAAACTAACTTAAGTGTTGAGGCATGCCACTGCCATCTCAATATGGCAAATGTGAAATGAGTGGATTTAAGTCGATTACTTACGCCCCAAGTTACTCTAACTTCTCATTACCAAAGGATTGTCGTGGATAGGTTAAGTTCACATTAGATTCTTTTCTATGTCTTGAGATCAAGGACTTTTGTATATCTTGTATGGTAAACAGGCAGAGGTCCAGGTCTAATCATAGCATTAAGTGGATCCACTTTTAAGATAGTGAAACCCTTTAATTAAAACCAGATCCGAGAGTAAGCTGAACTTTGGATCATTAAAAGACCTAATATGATTTGAATACATACTAGGGAATTCATTACAACGCTAGATCTATTAAGTAAAAGACAAAATAAAGGGAATCGGGCAAGATCGAACCTTGTCGGGCAAGGCTGGACCTTTCGCCGTTTCTTTTCTTTGCCACTACAGGGGTCTGAGGGTTTCAAGGGAGAATGGATGACAAATAAAGTTACAAGAGAAATCGATACTACTTGGCGAGCAGCAGAGCTATTAAACTAGACAAAAGATGGCTTTTGTGAGAGCTGATCCTGAAAAGGATTGAGGTTAGGGGCTGACTATAGCTTCGTATGCAAATCTGGCTTAAGCAGAGTTTGTGTATTTGTTTGTTTGATTGGTTGAGTGTCCTTGTCTCTGGGCCCTCTTCTTCGTTTTATAGGCGAATTAGCCTAACTGCTTGCAGCTTGGTTCCTGCCCGAAAGTAGCTGAGGGGTAGTGACTCATCAATAATTTACGTATTCTGCCATTCAGAAAATGCTTCTAGGCTGAGAGTAGGTTGATTTCTATCAAATGTCACTTCTTTCAAGTCATTAGCCTTTGCATTAAATGTGGAATCATCATTTTGCCTTGGGCTGGGCGAATGGTTTTGATGCTGGGCTTTCGGGCAGATTCATGCCTTCTTGGTTCTTGTTGGGCTTTTGTTCCTTCGGCCCAAAGTTCAAATATTAACCCAAACAGAACCCTTTAAATTTGGTGTTTGATTTCCTTGTAATTTTGTTTGGGATTGGATATTCTTATGCAAAAAATTGAAAGTAATGTGGTCTAGTTACTGTTTGGTCCACATGAGATTGGATAAAATTGTCGGATGCTGCGGACTACTGCTTTGAGTTTTTATTGCAAAAAATAGGCGAATTTAACATCACTTTTTGCCCTGCGGCAAGTAATCCGGACTTGAGTTTCAGCAAAGGTGGTAAAAGTTGAAATGCGTTTGGGAATTAAGGAGGGTTTTGTATGTAACTTGCATGAATTTAACAAGGATTAAGTTTTTATAGCCCAGTCTAATGCTTGTGAGGCAAGCTCTTGTCCAACCCTTGTACCGTATGGGCCAACTGACGTTTGTTTTGGGTTCCAAAGAAAGTAGAACTAAGAGCATCTCTAAAGAATGAGTCAAAAAGTCTACATTAGCAATAACTATAAAATAAGACAACATTTTTTTTGCCCAACTCAAATGATAATTCATATGTAGCATGATGTGAATTGACATCAACAGTGGTTGCTAATAAATTTAACAACAACTTCAAATCTAGTTGTAGTGAGAATAAATGCTTTTTAATATTTTTTATTATTCTTGCAATTCCAAGGCAAGAGGAGGTTATATAGGCTTAAAAAGCTACCTCAATTCTCTGCAATTAGGTGATAAAAATATGAGATATTTTCAAACTGTTGCAACCATTCGGAAAAGGAGACTAATTAAGAGGATAAAGGATAGCAGTAGGTTTTGGTGGAATGTGGGTGAGGGGCTTGAATAGGTTTGTGTGCAGGATTTTAAATTGCGGTTCTCTTGTGATTGCCTTCCTTCACTCACTGATATTTCCTCTATAGCTAATATCATCAACCTTTGCATTGACAACCAACATAATGACATGTTACTTAAGCATGTGGAGGATATTGAGATTTGGGAGGCAGTCAAGAGCATTGGGACGTTGAAGGCACCAGGGCCAGAGGGAATCAGTGCAAGTTTTTATCATAATTGTATACCATCAAAGATCGGTAAATGCAATGGTAAAGGATTTCTTTAAAAATAATACTAGCTTAAGACTTATTAATCATACCAATATAGCTCTTATTCCTAAAGCGAGAATCCTGAGGTGGTAAGTAATTATGGACCGATTAGCCTTGGCAATGTAAGCTATAAAATAATGACTAAAATTATTATTAATTGGTTAAGGCCCCTTCTTGATTCTTGTATTTTTTAGTGCGTCACACTCCAACCCGCGAATAGTCTGTTCACAAGTTAGGGTGTGAGCCATATTTAGCTATAGAAATAAATTCTTTGGTGAGGAAAAATAAAAATAAAATTTAGGGTTAATCTCATTTTACTACCCTAAAATTTCTTGGTTTTCAACATTTAGTAGATGAAGTTTTTTTCATCCCAAAGTGGTACCTAAAGTTATAATTTTGGGACATTTTCATATATCCGTTAAGGTTGTTATTAAATCGGCCGTTAATTGGTGACGTGACACCCAAGTGGACAATAACTGAACGTCACGTGTCAGTATGGGCCCACCTAAATATTAAAAAATTGATAAATTAATAAATTTTAAAAAAAAAATCTAGGCGTCGTCATCTACCTCACCTCACCCGCCGCTCCTACCCAACCCACCCCCCATTATTTCTTATGGACCCACCTAATTCCGACTCATCCCCCGAAACTTCAATTGTTCCTGATCCGATTCTCCAAATTGTTCTCGATTAACCCTAATTTTGGCAAACCCTAAAGGCGCCGATCCCCTAAATACCATCGCGGAGAGGATCGATTTTACAACCTGGCGCGAGAGCTCGCAACTTCACAGAGCTCAGAGCGACGTCACGCCCAACCCATCCTCTTCCTTGAAGGGTAACCCAACCGCGAGCTGGAGAACTGGACCAGGTCCGATGAGCCACCTAAGGTCGTCGACGTGCTTGCTTTTGAGCCCGTCTTGAAGCCCTTGAGTAATCTCGAGCAGTTCCTGCAGTCGATCTCTCCATGCATCCCCGCCCAGTACCTCTCTAAAGGTGTAGTTTGTAAGCAGAGAAAGAAAGAACTATCTCAAAGAATAAGAAAGGTTGTTTAGAGAGAGAAAAAAACTATTGTTTGTATTGTATTTTCATTAATCCCCAGATTACATTTTACACACATGTATATATGTCTAGCTATCTTAGCTTAACTACTAAGCTAAGATAAAACTCACAAGATGTTGACACTTGTCACAATCTAAGTTCATGATATGCTAACCAACTTAACCACCTTACACACCATATCTAACATCCTCCCTCAATCTCAGAGTGAGGCTTGCCAACTCTGAGATTGTAGCAATGTGTGCGAAACAAAGGAGTAGAGAGTCCATTTGTAAGAATATCGGCAAATTGTTCATTTGATGACACGAATTGCACTTGCAGTAGCTTCTTGGCAACTCTCTCTCGGATGAAGTGAACATCTACTTCAATATGTGTAGTTCTCTGATGCATGACAGGATTGTAAGCAAGAGCAATGGTAGAAAGATTGTCACAGAACAAGGTTGTTGGATCAGAAACCTCAATTTGCATAAACTGAAGTAACTGTTTGATCCAATCGATTTCGGCAGAAGTACTTGAGAGTGCTCGATATTCAGCCTCTGTAGATGATCGAGAGACTGTGTTTTGTTTCTTGGATGACCAAGAAATAGGATTTGGTCCGATATACACAACCAAACCTGTTGTAGATCGCCGGTCATTTGGGTCACTTGCCCAGTCTGCATCACTAAAGGCATGAAGATCCAAATCCCCTTTGCTAAACTGAATGCCAAAATCAATAGTGCCTTGCAAATACCTGAGAATTCGTTTCACAGCAGCATAGTGTGATTCCATAGGACAATGCATAAATTGACAAACTTGATGAACAGAGAATGCGATATCAGGTCTAGTAAAAGTCAGGTATTGAAGAGCACCTACAATGCTCCTATACAAAGATGGATTATTGAAAGGATGTCCATCATCTTTTACCAATCTGCTATGCGGTAAGCAAGGAGTAATGCACGGTTTAGAATGAACCATATCTGCTTTGCCCAACAAATCCATCACATATTTGGACTGACACAGAAACATTCCACTTGAATTCTGTGTAATTTGAATCCCAAGAAAATAATGAAGAGAACCAAGGTCTTTAATATCAAATTCTTTGGTCAAAGCCCCAATAGTGATATCAATAGCAGCTGAATCACTCCCTGTGATGAGGATATCATCAACATAAAGAAATAGGATAACCATAGACTTGCCAACATGTTTAACAAACAATGAGGGATCAGAATATGTGGAAAGAAATCACAGAGAAGGAAGAAATGAGGTAAACCTGTCATTCCATGCCATTGGGGCTTGTTTTAAGCCATACAAGGACTTGTGTAGTCGGCAAACATGTGCAGGATAGTGGGGATCACTAAACCCGGGTGGCTGTGTCATGTACACATCTTCCTGAAGAATGCCATGAAGAAAGGCATTCTTGACATCAAGTTGTCGTACTGACCATCCAAAATTAGCTGCTAATGCCAAAACCAACCTCACAGTTGTAGGTTTAACAACCGGGCTAAAAGTTTCTCCATAATCGATACCCTCTTCCTGATTAAAACCTTTGGCAACAAGGCGGGCCTTATACCGGGAAATAGAACCATCAGCATGCTTCTTGATCTTAAACACCCACTTACACCCTACCAAATTTTTATTATGAGGCAGTGGAACTAAAGACTAGGTGTGTTGAGTGTGAAGAGCCTGCAACTATTCTTCCATAGCAGAGAACCACACTGGAGACTTAAGAGCAAACTTGTAAGTGGCAGGTTCAACTTGTGAAATATCAACCGTGTCACTCTCTTGAACTACTGAAAGAAAAGCCTTATTTTTCGAAATACCACTCTTAGCTCGTGTTTGCATAGAGTGAATATTCATAGGAGGGATCGGAAGAATAATATGCAAACTATCAGGTTGAAACTCATGTTGCAGTTCAATTGCAATAGGACTCGAAGTTGCAGAAATGAACTCATGAGAAGGCTCAGAACATACCCCACTTGGAATCACAGGAACCACAGGGAGTACAGAAGAGGATTGTTGATTTGTGGATGCAGTAATGGATTGTAATGAACTAGAAGTACCACTGTGTTTATTAGATTGGGATGACATAGTATCAGACAAGGTAGATGACATAGACACAATATGATTGTCACGATTAACTAATATGGAAGAAGATGATGGAAGAACAACAAAATTAGGAGTAGAATGTAGGTTGACAGAACATTTAGTAGAGAGAGAGGGGTATGGAAGTTCAGACTCATCAAAAACTACATGTCTGGAAATATAAAACTTGGTAGAAAAAATGTCATAACAAATGAAACCCTTGTATTTGGAAGCATAACCAAGAAAGATACATTTGGATGTCTTAGGTTGCAATTTGGTACTGTTATATGGTTTTAGTAAAGGAAATACTGAACAACCAAAAACTTTGAGATGATGTATATGTGGAACATCACCAAATAACAATTCAAATGGAGATTGATTTTGAAGAATAGGGGAAGGCATGCGATTTATAAGATACACAGCAGTTTGGCACGCAAAAGACCAGAACATGGGTGGTAGAGAAGCAATTTGCAAAAGGGTTATGGTTGTTTCAATGATATGCCGATGCTTCCTTTCGGCCAAACCATTTTGCTCAGGTGTATAAGGGCAAGACAATTGATGTTTAATCCCCTTGTCCAGTAAAAATTGTTGAAATGATTTACTAAGATATTCACCCCCACCATCACTCTGTAATATTTTGATAGAAGTGGCAAAATGATTGGACACATAATTGGAAAAACCAACAAAAGTAGAGAAAACATCACTTTTATTGATAAGAGGAAATAGCCAACAATGTCTTGTGCATTCATCAATGAATGTCACATAATACCTAAAACCATCTATTGAATTACAAGGAGAGGGACCCCAAACATCACTATGAATGACTTGAAATGGATGAATGGACTTAGACACATAGTTGACAAATGGCAGTTTACAGAATTTACCTTCCAGACAAGTATGACACATCACAGACAGTGAATCAGGTAAAACAGACACATTACATTTCTTTAACATCAGAGACACCACAGAATTGGAAGGGTGACCTAGCCTATTATGCCAGAGACTAGAAGATACACGATGTCCAAGATAAGCAGTGGAAGCCGAATGAGTGATAACCTTCTTCTTAGCAGAAATTGGGATAGGGTACAATCCATTACTGCATTTGCCTTGAAAAAGAATCCTCCATGTGGCTTTGTCCTGGATCCAGAAAGAGAATGCATCATATATTAGCCAACAATTGTTGTCCAAACAAAGTCTATGCACAGATAAAAGATTCTGAGATAAACGAGGAACATAAAGAACTGAATTTAGTTGCAACGGTTTGAAGGAAGTTTCAAGAGTAGAAGAACCAATATGAGAAATCGATAAACCTACACCACTCGCAGTCTGAATGGTGTCATTAGTAGGGTATGAGGAAGCCAATGACAAATTAGTCAAATCGGCAGTCATATGGGAAGAAGCTCCGGAATCAGTAAGCCACAGTTGCTGAGAAGGGGCACTTGGTTCATGAGATTGAGATGTTGAAGCATGCATAGCTGTCGGAGTCTGAGAAGACATAGTAGAATTCCTGAAGTGACAGTATTTGGCATTATGATTCTTTTTCCCACAGATTTGACAACCTTGAGAAACTGCATTATCAGAATTTCGAAATCTGCAGGTAGAAGCTAAATGACCAAACTTGCCACAAATCTGACATGAGGTATTGGAAAATCCATGTTGCCGTGGTGGAGAAGAACCAAGAATTCCAGGAGCTGGACTCGCATTGTAAATCCCATATGTATTCCTGAAACCTCCAGAACGAGAGTAGGAGTTATGCTGAAACTTACCCTTGTTTTTGTTCTTACTATAATTCGATTTGAACCCAGAAGAAACCCATATGAAGGACTATTGGAAGAATCTCCAGTTTTGGGAGAATCTCCATAAGATGCTGAATGACTGCCATTATTTCTAGCAACCATAGCAGATAAGAAATGAGTAATAGGGACATTGTCAACCATTGCTTCTTCAGCAAGTAACTGAGACTGGAGATCCTTCATGGAAATCACATTCTCACGACCTCGAATAATAGATCGCAGAGTATTGAATTCAGATGGAAGGCCATTCAAAGTTAAGATAAATATATCATCATCATCAAAATGAACCCCAGCAATAACCAGATAGTCCCGAGCTTCTTTAATTCGTTGCAAGTATTGAGAAATTGAATCAGTACCTTTCTTGATGTTTTGCAACTCAGATTTCATCTGAAAAATCGTAGCTCGAGTAACAATAAAGAATTGTTCTTTGAGACGCACCCACAGATCACGAGCACTAGTACTACCGATGGCACAAGAGACCGCTAAGGGAGACAAAGTGGCGGTGATCAATTGCATCAATGCCCTATCGTGCATCTTCCAAACTTTAAACTCATCACTTTCAATCAGAGAACCCCCATCCCTTGAAGAAACATTAGAGTCCCTAGAAGTAGAAGCAACAAACCGTGGAGGGCAAATATGAGACCAATCAACAAAACCCATAAGACCATGACCTTCAAGAAGCAAGTCGATCTGAAAATTCCAAGTAAGATAATTGGAATCATCAAGTTTAACATTCACAGATGAAGAAACTGTGGAGATGAGAGACGTTATAGGAGATTGAAGAATCTGCAACTGAGCAGAAGTCACCATTGCAGAGATCCGAGACAACCCAGAAAAAGATTTTCACTAAGAAATTATAACAAACACTTGGTATGCAGAGAAGAAGATACACTGAGTGTAGAAGACAGAGAGTAATCACGACCCTAAGAGAGAGAGAGAGCAATCGTGAAGCACAATAGAACGCGGAAGCAAAAGAACCAAGATCAAGAAACTGTCAAGCCGAAGCTTTTCAGGCGAATGATATCATGTAAGCAGAGAAAGAAAGAACTATCTCAAAGAATAAGAAAGGTTGTTTAGAGAGAGAAAGAAACTATTGTTTGTATTGTATTTTCATTAATCCCCAGATTACATTTTACACACATGTATATATGTCTAGCTATCTTAGCTTAACTACTAAGCTAAGATAAAACTCATAAGATGTTGACACTTGTCACAATCTAAGTTCATGATATGCTAACCAACTTAACCACCTTACACACTATATCTAACAGAGTTGTGGGGGATGAGTCGGAATTGGGTGGGCGCAGAGGAGAGAATGGAGATAGGTTTGGGCTGGAGCGGCGGGTGAGGTGAGGTAGAAGACGACGCCTAGATTCGTTTAGTTTTTTTTATTTTTTAAATTTTATTAATTTATTAATTTATCAATTTATTTAATATTTAGGTGGGCCCATATTGACATTTAACGCCTAGTCATTGTCCACGTGGGTGTCAAGTCATCAGTTAACAGCTAATATAACAGCAATGTTAACGGATGTATGAAAGTGTTCCTAAATTATAACTTTAGGTAGGGATGAAAAAAACTTCATGTACCAAATGTTGAAAACAAAAAAACTTCAGAGTAGTAAATTGAGATTAACCCTAAAATTTATTTGTAACTGAAACACAATGCATCTTATAACAAAATTTTACATAAAGTTTATTGAATACGCAGCAGAATAAAATTAGTGCACAAATTAATTCACAACAAAAAGTACCAACTAAATAATAGTTAGAATGTAACAATTCTTTCAATGCGTAAAATGTATGCAAATGGGATGGATGAATGTACTCACTCCCTTCTAATCTCGTTAACACATACCTAAGGCACCCAAGGCTGCACGTCCCATACCATGCTTATACAACTTGGCTCTGAATACCATAGAATATGAGTTAACACCCGTTCATCCCTTAAGCCCAATTTTTAGAATTAAATTCTCAATTTCACTTTGTTATATAGGCACTTCCCCTGACGCCCAATTGTATACTCAAGCCATTCCCCCAACGCTTGACATATACATGATTTCATTATTTGATAATCAATCAATTATTTATTCAAGCCCTTCCCTCAACGTCTGACATATACAAGGTTTATTATTTTATATTCAAGACATTCTCCAATCCCTGAATATCTTCACAAGTCAAACACTTTACACAACTCAACTCTTTTTCATTCATTTGCAATGCATATGCATATGTAGGCAACATTGATGTTAATCATCTCATGATCTATAATAACCATACAATTTGCAACATAAATCGAAATAGTTAGTAATCAAAATAATATTAAACTATCAATAATAAAGTATTCATAGCCAACAACAATATAAATGAGAAAGTATCACTTTAGCATTGTCTCCTTTAGACGATCGTCCTTCGGATGACA
This sequence comes from Malus fusca, assembly GCA_035220775.1. NCBI lineage: Eukaryota > Viridiplantae > Streptophyta > Magnoliopsida > Rosales > Rosaceae > Malus > Malus fusca. The sequence goes on along the minus strand of CM069066.1, from coordinate 14,092,089 downwards.
ATTTTATTATTTTAATTTTAACTCTTTCTTATATTTTTTTTCTTTCATTAATATTCCTATTCTTTAATCATTTTTAGTGTGGATAAAATTTATTTTACGCATACCACACTTTATTTTCAACTTTCTCCAAACCTTCCAAAACCTCTTTATTTTTTTACAACCCGTCATCCCTCTCCTTCTTTCTTTCGTTCGAATTCTTTTCCTTTTTCACTCACATGTTGCCCCTCATTCTTTTCTTTCTTTTCTCACTTTTCTTACTCACAACTCCCTCTTCATCTCTCTTTCCTTTCTCTTTCTTTGTTTTATGCTTTTCTTCAACTCCTCCTCTTTAATACAGCTAAAATTTTGCATATGTAATAAGACTAGAACTGCTGAGAAACTTCCATCAAAGTAAGCGACAGAAACTAAAGATGTTGGCCATGCAAAGAGGTTGGCCGAGAAAGCTAGCTCCACCAAACATTAGCTGTTCAAACTCGCGTACAAGTCAGCACATAGATTGGATTGTCGTGATTTTTGGATATGTTATAGAAGAGATGACAAGGAACAACTTTTGTGAAGGAAGTGTTTCGATCTGAGCTACGAGATATGGGGTTTTGGTACTTATAACATGGCTGTCCAGTTTTCTGCAGGATTGGAGACTGGGTTGGTATTTCACACATTTGGAACGATCGCACCATTGGGTTCTTCTGAAATTTGGATATGTTTTAGGTATTGGGCAAATGAACAACTTTCATTAAGAAATATTTGAATCTGAGCTACGTATGATGGTATTTTGGTTGGTTGTTCATTAAGAAATATTTGAATCTAAGCTACATATGATGGTATTTTGGTTGGTTAAATAGTTAGAGTGCATTTCTAGTTTTTGGATATCTTTCGTTTGATAGTGGAAACTGATGGTGAGTTTGGTGGAGAGATTTGTTGGGTAAGGTCTCATGGATTTTCTGGGATTTGTCTCACTTATTTTACAGCATTCTCAGGGGAAGTAAATAAAGATTTTTGATGGTTGAGTAAGAGTGATTTTCATGGCAATGATCTCAAAATGTAAATGCATAAACAACACAAGATTTAAGTGGTTCGCCAAATCGACTACATCTACTGGGGTTTGCTTTCATTGTATTTCACTATATATGAGAAGCTTACAAATACAATGAAATATGACTTAAAGCCTTAACAACATGTAAAAGAAAGAAGGTAATACGAAGGTGAGAATGACTTTCTTGTTGGAGTTGTTCTTTCTCTTTTTTTTATTCTTCCTCTCTCTTTTCTTTCTTATCCGTTCCGTTGGTTCTTGCCCTTCTTTGATAGAGATTGCATGACATCTTGACAATGGTATGTTTTCAAATAGCAAAGAGACATGTGTTAGGTTAACCAATATCATGCAAGGTGGATATAAGCATTTAAGGCCACGTTGAGCTTTACCTTAAGTTTTCTTCCTAGATCAAAACACATTGGTAAGTCTACAAAGTAATAGGCTAGCCAAATGGTGGTGCATTAAAAGCTTCAACCCATGGAAAGCCTAACAAAACAATCCAATATGTGAAACTACAAACTTAATGCATATTGCATTACAATCTATAGTGAGATGTCAATTAGTACAAGCATCTCTAGTTGGAAAAATTGACGTATAACAGCACTAGCTATGCTTAAAAATATATTTTTGTAGTGAAAGAATCCCTACTAACTTACATGTTAGAATACAAGTTCTTGTACATATAGTATATAAAAGAAACCCAATAAATTGAAATAGATATAAGTATCTACACACATTTATATACTCGTTATTTTTAAATAGGGGGTATCCAGAGTGTCAATGAGCCTTTGCTCCCGAGCGCTCTATTCACGATAACATTTTAATTGATCATAAGATGTTCTCTTGTTTTAAGGGTTAAAAAAAAAAAGGGTGGACTAGAGCAATGAGAATCAAGCTGGACCTTGAAGAAGCTTATGATTTCCTTAATTGGGATTATATCAGGTCTGTACTTCTTAGATTTGGTTTTGCCAAAAGATGGGTGAACTTAGTTATGGAATGGAATGCATTAAGTCTACTTCTTTTTCAGTTTTGATTGATGGTTCCACTCATGGTTACTTCTACCTAGGTCTGGCAATTCCTGACACGATCTGTTACCCCGACACGAAACAACACGAAATTAACAAGTTATCAGGTTGACACGATAACAAATCGGGTCGTTATTGGATAACCCGATAAACAACTGTTAAGATAACGGGTTGGTTTGGGTATACATGTGGGTAGCCTGATACACGATAAGCAAAATATTAATTTAATAATTTTATACCCCTAAAAAATACTATATTAAATCAAATTTAGAAAATTGATGACCACTGGATTGGCTGAGATTTAATCTCAACCTTCCATTGTACATTAGGTTGGAGCCCATACTATCCTCCTCTCTCATTCACTCTTTATCTCTCCAGATTTAACACTCGGCACCGCTCTCAGTCCAAGTTTTGTTGTGTATTCGAGATTGGCTCTTTGGAAAATGAGGTAATATAGTTTTTTATGGTATAGTACTATTGTTTTACTTTTCATAATTATTTTGGTAAATTTCTAATAATTTGAATGGTTTATAATGTTTGATTTTTTTTTATACTTAGTTTATGCAGAAGAGAGTTCTAATGTGGAAAACCTTACTGGAAACATCACCAACATAACTCTTGCAAGCAATAGTTCAAGCCAAAGCTCCAGTATAATTTCCCCATGATGATCGATGAAAATTGAAGGATTATGTAAAAGGAATAACATGCATGCTTTGAGTTTTATTGGCAAGGTTTTAACTTCTGATAAAGGCTTTAGAACCTTGAAAAGAAAAACTCCTTCATTTTGCATATCCTTGCACATTTGATATTTTGTAGTAGATTAGTAGTGTATTGATATTTTTTTATTAGGCTCTTATTTTGGAGTGTAGATGTAGTACTTAATGACAAATGTGTTTTTATGTTTTGAAGTAATATTAATGTGGCAATGTGGTATGTGCAAATTTAAGAATTTCTTTTTTCTTAACGGGTCATAATGAATTAGTTCATTTTACCTAATGGGTAAAGTGACTCAACCTGTTAAGGACCCGTTAATATAATGGGTGTGACACGACACGACACGACTCGTTAAGATAACAAGTGTTACAAGAAAATGACACAAAACATGGCAAACACGACCTGTTTGCCAAGCCTACTTCTACCCTAACAAAGGAATTAGGCAAAGAGATCCTTTATCACCCTATATTTTCATTTTGTGCATGGAATCATTGATTAGACATTTCAATAAATTAGCTTTTAATCCTAAATCACACATTGGTATTTTGTCCTCCTTTGGTGGTTTTAGAATTTCTAACCTAATGTTTGCAGATGATTGTTTGTTGTTTGCCAAGGCAACTACTAAATGTGCTAGGAATATCCTTCAAATTTTGAATATGTTTTGTCAAGGCGTCAAGTCAGCAGGTAAATTTTCACAAATTCTCGCTTTATTTTTTCGGACAATATTAATGCTCAAACTATAAATTCTATTGTGAACATTTTACATATCCAACATAAAACAATAATTGGTAAGTACCAGACATTCATAATACTGGGTTTTGAAAAGATCCAATGAATGAACAAGAATTATTAAGAAAAGTTAAGCGAAAGCTGGCTGGGTGGAAGGCTAATACTCTCTCAAAAGCAGGAAGGTTAACTCTCATGAAGTCTAACCTAACTATTAGGCTGAATCATGTTATATCGTGCTTTCAGTGACCCCCTCGAGTAACAAAGCATTTAAACAAGGAATGTAAGGACTTCTTATAGGGGAGAGATAGGAAAGTTTCGCCTATAGCTTGGAATAAAGTTTTTACTTCTAAGGACCAGAGGGGATTAGGTATTAGAAGAGCCATCATTTCAATAATGCTTGTCTTGCTAAGTTATGATGGAAAGTTTTAAGGGATGAGAATAATTGGTGGGTGCAAGTGGTGAAAATGAAATACTTAAAAAGGTGCGATTTCCTAAGTTGTAAGATCAAACAAAACATTAATTGGGAAACTAAAGTTAGTAATTTTATTGATAATGGGAGTTGGGATTGAAACTGATTCCCCCAAGTCCTGGATTTGGATGTTGTGAGAAAGATATGTTTAGTGCTTATTCCCTTGCAAAATAAGGATGATTACTTTGTTTGGGACAATTCCTCTTCTGGTGATTTTTCAAAAAAAGTCGGCTATTTAGATTTAGAGCAATAGAAACCAAAAAGTGAAAAGGCAAAAACTGCTTAAGAGTATGTGGAATTTAATTATCCCGCCCAAGGTAAAAAAAAATTCTTGCATTCTTATTCATGAGAAACTTCATACTAGGGTGAGATTGAGTAAATTCATTCAAAATTTGGACAAATCGTGCCCTCTATGTGGCAAGGAGGAAGAGACTCAAAATTATCTATTCTTTAATTGTGTGTTTGCGAAAGAAATGTGGAACCGTTCGCCGGTGAATCCATGGTCGAATAATTCTGCTCAAATTAATGATGTCTTTGATTAGTTGGAATTAATTAACAATGCTTAGTGCAATGGTTTGAGTGAGCTCAGTTAAGCTCTTCTAAATTGTTGGAAAATTTGTAACGATAGAAATAACAATATTTAGAAGTATAAATTCCTTATCTTACTAGGAGTATTTCCAGCTACAAGAGTTGGTTTATCCTATATTGAGACTAATTGTGAGAAGACCTCCATGAGTAGCCAGTATCACAGACATTACATTTGTTGGCGTCCCCATCCTCAAGGTTTTGTGAAACTAAATTTTGACCGGTCAGTTTGTCAGGAGAGAGCTGTTGCTGCTTTCGTCCTTAGGAATGAAGAGGGGCAACCTGTTGGAGCTGGTGGTTTCAATTTTAATGGCACCCATTTGGGTTGTGGAGGCCACTGCGTTAAAGGAAGGCTTTCACTTGCTAGGCGCAAAGGTGTGGAGAACCTATGGTGGAAGTGTTGCGAGTTATATATTAATTAAAGTGTAAATAGTAGTTTATTGTCCCACATTGGTGAAGTACATATGTAATACTAATTGTAACTCATATATATACTTTACTTTGGAGATTAATGAATATATAAGAAATTCCCAAATATTGTCATATATGTTTTTGGTATTTACCATGTTTAGTTTAATATGGCATCAAAGCATTCGCTCTTGGTGACCTGTGTGCTTTAATTTTGTGCCCACATTTTTCGTGATTTCCTTTGTTTAAAAAAAAAAAAAAAAAGTGAATAGTGTCGCGCTACAGCACATCTTTTGCTACAGTGCGTAAACAGTGATCTACTTGTTAACATATTGCTACAGTGTCATGAATAGTCTGCTACTACAGTGCGTGAACAGTGATTGCTACAGTATTTCTAGTAAATTGTTTTCGTTCCGCTGCGTATCTTTTGTGCCTTTATTGTTCGTGATTTTGTTCAATGGTTCAATATAATCATAGCGTTGTTATGCATATTTGTGGAACAAATAAATGAATAATTGATATTGGAGTCACTGATCATGTGACTAGTGACCCTAGAGTGTTTGATGAGTTATGTAATTATGTTCGTGATCCGTATATTACTAGTGCAAATGGAACACCTTCCCTTGTGAAGGGTGAATGCACTATCTCTCTGACTCCAACCTTATCACTGGTCCGTGCTTTACTTGTTCCTAATGTTAAGTGCAATCTTTTGTCGGTAGGAAAACTTCTTGATACCTTATATTGTTCTGCTCACTTCTACCCTACGTATTGTTATTTTCAAGACATTCAAACTCAGAAGATAATTGGTCGTGGTAAAAGAATAGGGGGTTTGTACATCTTGACTATGGAGGATACTGTTGTTTCCAGTTCAAATAATCATCAAGTTTTAAGTGCTAAAATGGATTACAGACATCAAATTTGGTTGTGCCATTGACGATTGGGACATCCATCATTCAGTTATATGAAGCATCTATTTCCTTCTTTGTTTCGCACTTGTAGTGATTCAGAATTCAAGTGTGAAACATGTGTCATGGCTAAGAGTCATCGTGCTTCCTTTCCCGTAATTGATTCTAAAGCTACTTTGTCATTTGATTTGATACATTCTGATGTGTGGAGTCCGGCGAAAGTTACTTCTAATGGATTCCGTTGGTTTGTTACTTTTATTGATGATTGTACTCGGTTAACTTGGGTGTTCTTGATGAAGGAATAAGAGTGATGTTCCGTTACTTCTTCAAGAATTTTGTACAATGGTGTCTACTCAGTTTCAGACCAAGGTTAAGGTCTTCAGGTCCGATAACGGAGGAGAATGTTATTCACTAGATGACTATTCCGTTTACACCCCAACAAAATGGTGTGTTCGAATAGAAGAATCGTCAAATAATGGAGGTTGCTCGCTCCTTGATGTTGGATAAATGTGTTTCTAATCATTTGTGGTGTCATGTTGTTTTGGCTGCTGTGTATTTGATCAATCGTGTTCCAAGTAGAGTTCTTGATTTTCAGACTTATGTGCATGTCTACTCTCATCAGCAGAGTAAACTTGATGCATGTGCTCTCCGATGTGTCTTTATTGGGTATGCTAACAATCAAAAAGGTTATAAGTGTTATCATCCTCCGACTCAAAAAACTTATATTACCATGGATGTCACATTCCACGAGGAAGTTTTGTGTTTTGTGAAGCCCTCTTCCGACTCTCCACTTCAGGAGGAGGGGGGAGTGAAGTGCAGATTCGAAGAGATGGTATGAATGATGTGTTACAGGCAGAGTTGGAAACAAAACCTATTATGCTGCGTGATACTGATCAGTCACCTATCATTCCCGGAACTATTTCTACTGACGACAGATCAGATGTGCCCAGCGAGTTGCCTGTTAGTATGTCAGACGAATTACCTTCTGATGATCGGTTCCCTGTTGCTGATATGTCTAACGAGTTGCCTGATGATGGTTCGTCCAGTGATGATTCTTCTAACAGTTTGGTACAAGATGGTGGCATACATGAGGTAAATTCTGACGATTCTTCTACTTATCAGTTGCCTCCATAAGCTAATGGTGGAAAACCTAAAGTACAATATGAGCCTGATATGCATGCCAAAGCCAAATATCCTATCAACAATTATGTGTCTACTCATCGTTTGTCCAAACCATATGCATCTTACATATGTCAGCTATCTAGTGTATCAATTCCAACAAAATTGCAAGATGCTTTGTCTGATCCTAAGTGGGTTAATGCCATGAAAGTTGAGATGGAAGCTTTGGAAAAGAATTCTACTTGGGATTTGGTTCTTTTACCAAACGGGAAGAAAGTCGTTGGATGTAAATGGGTGTTTACTATTAAGCATAAAGCAGATGGTTCTATTGACCGGTATAAAGCCAGATTAGTTGCTAAGGGTTATACTCAAACCTATGGGGTGGATTATCAGGAGACTTTTGCTCATGTTGCCAAACTTAATATTGTGCGTGTTCTTCTATCCTTAGCAACAAACCAGGATTAGCCTCTGTTCTAGTTTGATGTTAAGAATGTTTTCCTTCATGGTGATCTTAAGAAGGAAGTTTATATGGATCTCCCATCTGGTATTGGAACATCTTCTGGAAAATGTGTTGTATGCAGGTTACGAAAGGCTTTGTATGGTTTGAAACAATCTCCTAGAGCGTGGTTTGTGAGGTTTACAAGTTCAATGAAGAAGTTTGAGTATATCCAGAGTCATTCAGATCATAATTTGTTTCTAAAGCGACAAAATGGTAAGCTAACTGCATTGATTATTTATGTTGATGACATGGTAGTGACTAGTGATGATCAGAATGAGATACAAGGCCTTCAAAAGTACCTAGCTACTAAATTTGAGATGAAAGAATTGGGTGAATTTAAGTATTTTCTTGGAATCGAGGTTGCACGATCCAAGCATGGTATTTTTCTATCTCAATGGAAGTATGGTCTTGATTTGTTAGCTGAAACAGGTATGTTAGATTGCAAACCTGTTGATACTCCGATTGAGCAGAATCATCGTCTGGCTTATTTCCAGATCAAGTTCTTACTCATAAGGAACGGTATCAGAGGCTTGTGGGGAGATTAATTTATTTGTCTCACACTCGGCCTGACATTGCTTATGCAGTTAGTGTGGTAAGTCAGTTTATGCACCCACCTAGTGAAGCTCATATGGATGCAGTAACCCGTATTTTGAGGTACTTGAAGATGGCTCCTGGCAGAGGCTTGGTTTTCTCCAAGAATGGTCATTTGAATGTCGAAGGGTATTCAGATGCAGATTGGGCAGGTTCTATCACTGATCGGCGATCTACATCAGGATACTTTACGTTTGTGGGTGGTAATTTAGTTACTTGGAGAAGCAAGAAACAAAAAGTGGTGGCTAGGTCAAGTGCAGAAGCTGAGTTTCGTGGTATGTCTCATGGTGTATGTGAGTTGTTGTGGTTGAAAAAATTGTTGAGAGATCTTGGGTTTAAACCCAAGGGTGCTATGAAACTTCATTGTGATAACAAGGCTGCTATTGACATTGTTCATAATCCAGTGCAACATGATCGAACAAAACATGTGGAGATTGATCGACATTTCATTAAGGAAAATATGGATGCTGGAATTATTATGTTTCCGTTTGTGAGATCTGAAGATCAACTTGCTGATGTTCTTACTAAGGCTGTGTCTAATAGTGGGTTTTCCAACTCGCTTGACAAGTTGGGCATGCGTGACATCTTTGCACAAACTTGAGGGGGAGTGTTGCGAGTTATATATTAGTTAAAGTGTAAATAGTAGTTTATTGTCCCACATTGGTGAAATACATATGTAATACCAATTGTAACTCCTATATATACTCCACTTTGGAGATTAATGAATATATAAGAAATTCTCAAATATTGTCATATATATTTTTGGTATTTACCATTTTTAGTTTAATAGGAAGGAGATTCTTTGTTGATAATCCAAGTGGTGCAGGGTGTATGGAAGCCCCCGTGGCATCTTACACCAATCATTAAGGATATTTATTGGTTGGCGTCTAGCTTTGAGTTTGTTAGTTGGTATCATATTTTCAGAGAGACAAACTTTGTAGCGGATAAGTTAGCTCATGTGAGCCTTTCGGTGGCTAATCCTTATTACTCGGATTACTATTTACCAGCTTTAGCCATGGACGCTTTTTATTTCGAATTTATGGGAAACAGGTGTATTAGAGGTTTTTCTGTTTACTGAAGCTTTTCTTTATCAAAAAAAAAAAATTATGTAAAGTATATAATTAATAAAGAATAATTTAAATTTGACATATCGAATGGAGAACAAAATTATAAAAAAAATCAGAGTGCCACATAACTTTCAATTTTAAATTTCATGTTTAAAATTCTAAAAAGAGTTTTTTTATTTAAGTAAGATTTTTTAGCGTATAGGAGGTGTAGTTGGAGGGAGGCGGGAGAAATGCATGTATAAAGGTATATAAGAACGTTCCTTAACTATTGCTCAAGTGAGTTGATCATGTCCACCACCCCTTTCATATCAAGCTCAAAGGCAACATCACAAAAGTTAGAGGTTTTTCAGTGTATTCCTCGGGACAAAAATCGGTACACTATATGTCAAAATATAAAGGGATGAACATTAAGAAATTACTCTAAAAGTTGACAAATTAATCTCGTCGTCTTATATCATAACACGTGATGTAACAAAATCGAAAATCTATGAGAATTAGGCCAAATGAGTAAACAATACGGAAAAGTTTGTGTTGAAAACAAAAAAAGAGATAAGAGCTTGGCTTTTTAGGGTTAAGAAGGAGTTCCTCCTCAAAATACTTATCGGCTTATTTACAGATGTTCATGCATATGATCGGAACCAATCATATTATAAATTACTTGTAAAAATCACTTCTACAAAAAAAATAATTAAAACTAAAATCGTTTAGTCAATCAATGTGACAACCTGTCCCAAATTTTACTATTTTATAAAATTTAAAATGTGAATTTACGAGAGTACCTGAGAGGCGAGGGTATTGATTTTCGTTGATCACTAGTTCATGACGCATATAAATTATTATTGTTATTATATTAATGGTTGTGGCTAGAAAAAAAAAAGATTCAAGGAGAAGTAGAAACGGAAGAGAAGAGAATGAAGAGGGGGCTGCTACCCAATCGAATGAGAGGGTTGCTGGCTAATCAGAAAGAGAAGAGAGAAGAGACTGACCAACCAGAAAGGAGAGAAATGAGGGAAAGGAGAGAGGAGAAGAATGAGGGAACTCGCCGGGTTCTCCTTGACCCGTGCCCAACCCGGTTCCTCCACATTTTCCAACGCCTTTGCAAGCGATTTTTCCGACGAATCGCCGCCACTCATCACCTGGAAAACATTCCACTACCCTTCCTCTTTCTTTTCCATCTAAGATCATAATGAATTTGGTTGTATTTGGAGGAAACCATCCCAACGGAACCATGGGTGCCGTGAGGATCCTTGGTCGAGATCCACCGAACCTGAAATAATTTCATTCAATTATCACTACCAATAGACTCCCCTTGAACTCCTGATCAAAGCCCAATAGGTTTTAGGGACGGTGGAACATCGAGGAGGAAGAATCGAAGCACACGTTTTATAGGGTTTCTAGTGGATTTTCATGGGATTGGGGCTTTTCCCGGCCAAACTGGTCTTGGTCACAGGTATGAAAGTTACTCCACTCACTGAGATCTTCATTTCTGCAAAATTTGGTAATTTTTAGAAATAGTAAAATTTTCCGGCGAGTCGGGGCGGCCGATCGCCACCCACGGCGGCGCATGTGGCGGCGCGTGGCCAGTGGACCACCAATGCTATTTTTTAAATGTATTGAATTCAGTTTTGATATTTGAATGATGTAGGTTGATCGTTGGAACCTAAATTCTCTACGATACGTTATTAGGTATTCAGGTGAATCGACGATCCGACCGTTGGATCGTCACCAAACTTTGTTACATTGTAGTACGTAACATTTGAAGAATGTAGGAACATACTGATTGGGAATCCAACGTACGGATCTTCCCGAATTAGATTTGTAAGTTCATAAAATAAAACGTTAACCGCTAATCAGTTTTGGAAATTGGCAGAGATCCAACCGTTGGATCATAATGAAACTTAAGTATGTTGTTCTAGAAGCATATTTTGTATCATGAGAATTTACGGATTGGAAATCTCAGATGCGGATCTTCCGGATCGAGTTTTGCAGGGTAGTGGACCCAACAGTTGATCGAAGACGGTTGACTTTTGGTCAATGGGTCTCAAATTATTCTAGAAGGTTCTTAAGGATATGTTTTATGTAAATTATGTATTCTATCGGTAAGAACTTTGAGACTTGATTTGATAATTGATCACAGGCGACGATAGTTCGTGATGTCTCCATATTCGTGCGAGGGAGTCGTAGCGCGGACCTAAGGTGAGTAGGTCTTTTCCCTTCTATCATTCATATATATATATATATATATATATAAGCTTGACATCTCCACAAACGTTTATAAATTAAATATTCATATAATTTCTGTGAATGCTTTGGAAGACTAGTGCGAACTACGAATGGCTTGATCCTTGTTTAGGGTACGTAGGCAGTCTAACGAGACGTTAGATGCAGCCATATAATAAATGAGACTAAATAATTGAGACAATAGCCTTGTTTGGGAAATTGAACAATGCGAAGGATATTAGTGGAAAATGTGAAATCTAACCTTGCGAGTTGGTGGTTAAATGTTGGTCATAAATCAATATGTGAGGAATCAAGGAATTGAAGTAAGGAAACGTAAGTAATGATGGTTAATTAAATTAGGGTTTAGTTGGGCTTATCACCGATAGTTATTTCCGAAAATAAATAGTTCGGGAGTAGGGCGTTATAGATTGTGCATTTTACACCATATTATATATATTTATATATACTTGAAAATACTATGACATGAATGAGTTTTAGATTGCATCATGGCATATCCATATGTATATTATTTGCACATAATTACTGTGAACCCTTTGAAGTGCAAAGGTGAACGTAGAACGCATAAGTAAATTCAGGTGAGTTTATGGTATTAGTTGAAATGATGGAGTTACGATATGACTACATGTATGTTTAGGCAACTCTGACCTTGTCGTATAGGTTGCAATGATAGGCAACTCTGACACTGTCGTACAGATTGCCCATGAGTCGTATATGTTATAATAGATGCAGTTAGAGCTCATAAACCTGCACCCCGGTGTTAGTACTCCCGCCCGTGGCCAAGGCACAGTCCTTCACGTGATGTTCACCTCCCGCACCTTACGCTCACCTTGGATCCAAGGTAGGTGCACAGTCCTGTCATACATACCATTATAGGTGGTTCCGACTAGTAGGTGACCCGCGTTTATTCGCACAGTCTTCACGTGATCGTAGCACTTAAGCGTACTTATTTACACCCAGTCCTGTTGTACAGACCACTATAGGTGGTTCCGACTCGTGTGCAGGGATATGTGATGAGCTAGCATATGTGATGAGATATGGATAAGTCGTACAGGTCACTATAGGTGACTTCGACTTATGAGCTAGCCTTGATTTATGTGATATGGATAAGTCGTACAGGTCACTATAGGTGACTCCGACTTATAAGCTAGCTTTGATTGATGAGATATGGATAAGTCATACAGGTCACGTGAGGTGACTCTGGCTAGCATGTTGATGAGCTATTGATTCAGTCGTACAGGTCACTATAGGTGGATCCGGTTAATATGCCATTTCATATTGATTTATTTCACCTGAGTACTTATTCTTATTGAGATATTTGACACGGTATAACTGTGAGACTATTATTTTGGTTATAATATTGATTTATAGTCACGCTTGTTATTTTCTGGGAAACTATACAGGTATTACGGTGATGGGCTACTACCTTTGGTAGTTGGAATTAGTTTGAAAAGTTTTGTTTCACTCACTCACATTTTCTATTTTTGTACCCCTCCAGGTTCTAGCAGCAGAGTTCCGTATCGACGAGGATTCGTGGCACTTTTCGGTACAGATGTTTTCTTGTGATGGTATGATCATTATCTCACCTTACTGCACTATACCTATGCTTTGTATCACGAGTGAAATGGGTCCAGATCCGCTCACCGCGCACTCGTGTACTTAGGGACTTTTAAATTTTAATTTATTCACGTTTTATACATTATCACACTCTATGGCTTCGTCACCTTCCAGGTGTCGGCCAGCACAGCTCGATTCGGAGTCCTAGTGGACATCCCAGGTTGGGGTGTGTCAATCAATATGTTTTTACCAAATCTGTCAATTTGTTCTTATACACTTCGATGAATACGAACTTAGTTTTCATTAAATTTTTGTAGAGACGATCTTTACAAAGTGATTTATAATTTGAACGATTCTAATTATAAGCATGAAATTCTGTAAATAGACCACAAAGTCTTTTAGGAGAAGTTCCTCCTCAATGATTTGAGGAGCTACGTCTTTCTATAAAAAATCAAATGGAAAATTCTATTTTAATCCTTGTCTAAGATTACTTTTTGAATAAAACCTTGTCTAAGATTAAAAACTAATTCTAATCCTTGGCATTTAATTGTAATTTTTGAATATTAAATAGGTTGTAATAATTATTGAGTTTTTTGTTTGTAGGTTATACATTGATTTCCCATAAATAATAAAAATGTTATTTATCATATATTATCATATATTTTTTATTGTGCGTAAATTTCTCCGTACTTATGTATATCCATATTACATACATATGTATGTTTAGATACTATAATTACGTATAGATACATTTGTATCGATACATTCGTACCGAAAGTTATGTATTGATACATTTGTACCGAAACTTACGTACCAATACTTTGAAGGAAATTTTGTGAAAAACATGTTCATTTGAGCAACATCAATAGCATGCAATTAACAAATTAAAGGCGGAATCATGCTTACATGCACTCAAAACAAAACATCAACCATGAAATTCAAAGCCTAGTAGATTGGTGAACCTTGACTCAACTTAAATCAACATTTGTTAGTTGAGAAATATTTACCTTAGTAGATTCCTCTTTGCATATGCAAAGGATAATCACCCAAGAGATAGGGCCTTCATTCCTTGCTTCTTAGCTCCATGGATTTGGTTGAAAGAATTGGATTCTCCAAGTTCCCAAAATAGAGAACCTCTAAAGATTCTACACCAAGGTTAGATTGAAGAAGAAATGAGTGACCTTGGAGTAGTAGGATTGCTAGATTCACCCTCCAAGGTGGTTGGCCTCTTAGAGAGAAAATGAAGAAACAAGTTCTCACCAATTTTCTCTAAAACAAACCCCTATGAATTTTAGGCTATAAAGTTCTTTATATAGTCACTTCTTTAAATGACCTAAAGAACCAAAAAACCCTAATTCTACACAAAATGGATATGGGCTTTTGGGCCTTTGTGAATCTTTATTCATTAAGTTGCCATACAACTTAAGTCAATGGGCTTTGATGTTCGAAGCCCATTGGGCCTTAAGGTCCAAAACTATCCCGAGGTCTTTAACGAACTTATTCGTTTGATTAATTAACATATTAATTAATCCTTGCCATAAATAATTAAACCATTTAATTATTCTTACTCATCTCCATTGTTTCTTCAATCTCCACCTTACACGATGTACGATCCATTAGGTTCCTTTTAGCGAGACAGTGAGCGATTAAAACCATTTTACATCGATTGTGAATTGAAACTTACTTTCAATTCTCCCTTTAGTGATTATACACGTTTAGGGCTTCCACAAACCATGAGTGACACCTAGCAGCATATCATGGCTACCCAAGCTAATCAGAAGAGGTAGAGAACCTATTCAGTTTAGGATTACAAATGCAATACGGTCTTTCTCTAATCTAATACTTTTGACCACATTGTTTGGTTTGATAGTTTATTTATTCATGTCTACTATCCAATGTGATTCGTTTGCTTATATGATTACCTTGAATGTGATTTGGAACGCATTCCCTAATCTCATTCATACTCTGGCCAGAGATTTTAATCATATCATAGAGTATTCTCCCTCAAACCATTTGAAGGTTAGAGATCCCTTGTTGCACATTCACTTGTCTCCATAACTAAGTGGCTTAACCCCAATGATGTCGTGGACACCCCGATGGGGTGACTTTGACATAATCAAAGATCAAGGACTTAACCACAAGACAATTGTGATGCCTCAGGTCAAAGGACTAATTTGCATTATCCCAACCATGAGTTCTCATGTGACATGAGTATGAGAACTCCTCGTTGATCGTGTTCAGTGGACTCATTCTCTATTGAGCACCTACGTACTTGTCTTGATGTCACACACACCAATGACTCGAGACTAGTCACTCTCCCTGAGAGAAGACATAGCACGTACTGATCTTAACGGACTGTCAATGCCCAATTGGCAATCCTATGATCAGGAACGTTTAGGATGTGTCTACGAAAGAATGGTCTCATTAATCTAACTTCATTAGATTGCATTCTCCCAATCACATATTCCTTGGACTTTATCGTTTAAGCATATAACATTTATATGAGACGGCTCAAACAATAATGTTTGCCCTTTATATGTAAACTAGATTAGTTTAACTTGTGAAATGTCCGTAAAGTATCATCATATGATTGGCTTTAGGGCACATTTCCAACAATCTCCCACTTGCACTAGAGCCAATCAGCTTGTTCATCTGTTATGATTCCTCTTCTGTAGTCATTTCATAAATGGCTGAGTAGTAGGCCTAGGCAATGGATATCTATATGTTATCCATAGAAGCAACCTTGAGAATATCGACGTCACCATTATACATGATTCCCAATCATGTGGTTCAGTCTCTCATATGAGTTCGGATCTTGATGAGACCTTGATTCCCTGGCTTGAGCTATCGCCCCATTAGTGTCATACACTTTCTGGTTGGAACCGAATAGAGAGTTCATAAATGAACTTTCCCATCCAAACAACATTGTTGTAAACTTCTATATGGCAATATATTTTGCATTCATAATGGAACACACTAAAGTCATTACTTTAATGTTTCCATCCAAATATCTCTTTAGTCATAATAAAGAGATATCTGTTTATCTCTTCATTCATAATGAAGAAACATCCAATGATGGATTAGATTCACAATCTAATACATTTACGCTTCCATTACGTTACTCTAATTCTTCCTCGATCTTTGAGGAATTTATCCTTTAGTATTTCTTAAATACTCAAGGACTCACTTGACATTTGCCATGGTTCTGATCCTGGGCTTGCACTGATATCGCCTTGTACCGATCTAGGTACAATTCATATCAACGTTTTTCATACAATATGAAATACGTAAATCACCTTTCTGCCTATGCATAAAGGATTCTATTTATGCATTATTTCTTTGGGAGTCAAAGGGTACGTTCCCTTTGAGAAGAGCTACCTCCTAGTCTCACTAGAGTTGTTCTTCTGATTGAAGTTTATCATCATATGAGAAACTTCCTAGCATCCTTTTGTCTATTATTAGGGCATGATATAATCCAATTATATCCTAAAATCTATCATTATAGATTTCCATCCCATGTATATAGACTATGTCTCCCATATACATTCTATCGTTATAGAAAGTTTAAAGTCATAACTTTAACGAAGAAGTGTTCTTTTCATTTCCAAAATTAATATATCATATATGTGCATATATACATATTGAATTTTAGGAACATGATTAACTCCCACTAATCTTTTGTAAACCTAGTAAACAAAAGATTCATTTACATCTTTATGAGAAATCAAACAATTTGATCTTTCCCTCATAAGACGCTTATGGCTCCCACTAGCTTGCTTAGATCCATGATGGTTGGATCTCTACAACTTACATGTTTTGTGATTCATAGTTTTAGACATATATTATTAGGACTATCTTAATAATGGTTTCGGAAACCTATATTATGTCCAAACATTGAATCAACATTTAGTTGTAGCTAGCTATCTTCGAATTAATTGAAACTAAGACTACGTCAAAAATGGTTCCTTCAAAGTCAACCATTCTCTTTGATTGTAGCCACCTTAAGCTACCAATTAGCTATGAAGGTTTCATTATTTCGGGTCAAATGGTACTTTACCATTTCCTTGAGTATATATTGTATATACACTCAATGTAGTCATAAAGTTCAAACCATTCAACTAAGACGGTTTATAAATCCTTCTTGACTACCTTGGAGCTTGTGGTATAGGAACTAGGTTGTTATATTTGTTGATTATCATCTTGTCTCTCAAAGAACCCATTCTTTGAGTTCTATCTCTCGTTCATTGCTCTATCTTAGGCAAATCATATTGTAGGATTACAATGAACTACTCAACAAACAACATTTGTTGGTTGGTTTATAGAAGTGATATCCAAATGTTAATTTAAGGATACCCACAAGATAATTTTTAAACAAATATTGCTCATTAGCACACAACCCCAAATCTGAACATGATTAAGATTTGTCTTTCTTTCCAACTACATCCTATGGAGTTATGAAAATTTTGGAAGATCTTCTAATTGACAATCATATTGTTTTAGAAGTATATATCCTATTATATATGGGTAATTGATAACATCCAACGAACTAAATCTTATTCGAGTTCGTTCTTCTCCTAATGGAGAAAATCATTATCTTATGATGCTAATTTCCTTGATATCTTTCAAGGAAACTCATCTAAAGTGTTACCTTTCCTTAGATCAAATCTAAGGAGGTAAGTACTTTAGACGTCTTACTCATCAACTTACATTTCTTGAATTCTTTGAAACCTTTTGCAAAGTATTCGGACTTGTGTTTATTCATAATAAACTATAGTCCAACCGAGAGTGATATTCGGTGAATGTCAAACAACATGAGTCGTATTATGTTGTGGACAAGTGCCACTAACATCTAAGTGAATTAACCTCAATAACTTTGTGATTCTTTCTTCTTTCCAAAAGAATAAAGATTCGAACATTTCGCCTCTATACAATTTTGACAAGAAGGTATTGGATCCGGATCTAACGATCCAAAGCATCCATCTATGACCAACTCGTAATTTATGTTTTAGAGGTATCACAACTCAGTTGGGATTAGTCACTATCTTGCAACCTTTTGGGTTTTAAGCATCATTATATTCTAAACAGTTAACGCTACCATATCATCTCTACTATAGAGACAATCAATTAGATTACTATAATCCAATCAGTGATTAATAAAGAACAATGTTTTGTCAAACAAAACATTCATCCATCTCTACTATAGTGACGGAATTAAGTTCCTTAAAATTGGAATGTAAAGACAATCTTTGGTTTTTCCAATTTCTTTGGTAGTTCATATGAGGAAGTTAGTACCATCTGCTTTCGCAGAGATCTATATTTTATTCACGTTCCGAATGTGAAATACTTTCTCTTCTCTCATTAATCTTCTACTTCTTATTAGCCACACTTCTACAAGGATTGTAAAACATAGTTACTAATACGGAATCAAGCATTCAAGTAGAAGAACCAACTGTTGTGAACTATTCAAGAACAATTTACAACACCTTCGAAAGGTGTGTTCTTGACACTTGCAAGACATTTCTTGGAAATACCCCTTCCAATGTCCATCCTTTCATAAAGAAAGTTTGTTCCCTTGGAGTTAATTTTATCTTCTTCATTTGACTTCTCCTTTGACTACAATAGTCATGGTCCCTAAACTCCCACTATCTCTCTTGAAACCTTTTTCAATTGTGTTATACACATCAAACATTTTGGAGAGTGTGTGGTTATTGTTCACTACATAATTTACAATAAACTTAGTGATCCATTAGGATAGGGACATAAAGGTGAAGTCCTAGCTTAGCTTCCGTCTCGTTAAGTGGTTTATCACTTCAACACTCAATGATTCAAAATCATCATAATAAGTCCATGTTGATGGACTATTTTTGTCAACCAACCATTATGTTCTAAACATAATTACAAACTTTCAAGAGTTGTTCAAGGCAACTCTCATTTCTTCATACAACAATTTGTAAGTGAAGAATCATGGCACTAAAAGTGTCCTTGTCTTTATGTTAATCTTCGTAAGTTCCTTTGTTCATATAACGAAGGAATAAGCATTGGTTGTTTGTGTTGTCCTCTTCATGATAGACATTTCTAACATGTTCTTCCAATGATACATTATCAATAGGAAGATTGTGAGGATGAGACTTCTTAGGTACATGCACAATCCATTTAAGACAATCTTTGGGATTGTGTTACCAAGTCCGGAAACTAAAACATTCGGCTTTTCTTTGTCAAGTTTTGGATAGCGTTTGCAAATATATATTGGTAAACAAATACATAACGAATATAAATTGATTGATTTTAAGCCATTTGATTCGGGTCTTTAAATCAAATAGCACCACCCACTATTTTTGGCAAATTCCATATCCCTCATTGGAATTTGAGAGTTTTGGAGGAAACTCTTAGTAGGTTATGGGAGACTCACTATTACCAAGCCCACCTCACAATGATATGATGTTGGCTAGCATTAATAATAATGAGAGAGTACGCTTACTCATTTGCAACTAATGCAAGTACCCATCTAGTTTGGCCTCTAGAGAATGTTGCCTCACGATGATACGATGTCGGCGCCATTGCACTTAGTTAAGTTATTCCCACCATGCTTAGTTCGTGAAGGGGTTCAAGAATAGCCTCACGATGATACGATGTCGGCCATCCTCGTTGCCTACACTAACCTCATCATATGTTTATGGATTCCTCCTGAGTATAAGCATGCACTTTGTACTCCCCCATGATAGGGTGAAGCCGGTGTACAAGTCATAAACGATTGGATCCCACCACGGTGGAAGGCCACGAAAGAGTGTTCTAAGCACTCTCACGCTTATCAACTTAATAATGGTTTGGTTGAGGGTTTTAGGTCTCATCACATAAACATATTCATTTTAATCTTTATTAAAACAATTTTGGTCCTATTACAACTATTGGTCCATTTGAATCAATTTAGTTGTATATAATACTCCCACTATACTTATAAAACGGTTTTTAAAGCAAGAGTATATGATACTACTAACATAAGGTTTGCATTCATTTGATGGACTATATAGTTGCCTTAGGGCCTTAGGATGACTATGAACCTTTGTTTAGATTCAACACGAGCCTAGTGTTGAATCTCGGACTAGGGATGGAGATTGATTTTAGTTACGCGTTTAATCACATTAAGGCGTGTTGTTCCTAGGGGCGTTGGACCCAACTACTCCATTTTCATGCATATCAAATAAAACAAGAAAATGAGTACTTTAAAGTAAAGGTGAGCTTATTCTCATTACAACATTTGCATAATTCAAATTACTTTTAAGTAAAGAAGAGCTTATGCTCTTTTACAACATTTGATCAAATCAAATTACAACCAAAATTAATCTACACATTCCCATGGTTCAAACAAATTTGAAACGGCCTATCACATAGCTCAATTATCGTAGGCTTAGGTTCATAATCACCCTTTAATTAATCAACACTTTAATTAATTAAATTGAATGCAACATTTTCATTTGGTTTTTGTATTCATAAAATTGATTTAAATGGAGCTAAATGAAATGAAAATACAATTCTCATTTAAAGAGACAAAACAATTTTTGTTCTCTACTTAATTTGGGCCATCATGCAATAACCACAACTTTTTGGGCTATATTGCGAAACACAAACTTTTGGGGTCACTTTGTAAAAACACAAAAGTCCACTACTTCATGTAATTACAACTAGAACCCAAAAATTTCAACAAATACAAAAAACTTCATTAAAGGAGCAAAACAATTTGTCCTTTAACGTTTTTGGGCCTTAACGTAAAAACGTAAACTTTTGGGCCAAAGTGCAAATACACAAAAGTATCAAAACTTTATGTAATTGAATAAAAGACCCAAAAATACCCTATTCTATTAGGGTGGCCGGCCATGATAAAAAAAATAAGATTTTTACAAAGTTTTTGTAAGTGGGTTTTGTTAGGTGAGGTAAAGATGAAATATTTTGAATTTATGTCAAACTTTTAAAAAAAAAGTTTGTCTACCATTATAGCCATTAATTGAATTTATGTCAAACTTTTAAAAAAGTTTGTCTACCATTAAAACCATTAATAATACTTTACCAATAATCATCACCCACTAAAATCACCCACTAAAATTAAATCAAAACTTTATGTAAAAACATAAAACTTTTTGAATCAAAACTTCAAAACTTTTTGTTCTTGGCAAGAACTTCAAGAACATTGAAGAACACTCATGAAAACTCATAATACCTCCATGAATGTTTTCACTCACCAAAACTCAAATTTTCACCACTCAAAAGAGGGCTAACATCCTAGGGTACTTAGGGGTTCCAAAAGTCACTTTAAAACCATTTTAACAAGACAAACATGAACCCAAAAAATCACCCTTTGGATTTGGCCGAATTTCCCCAAAAACATGGCACCAAATTTTAGCTCCAAAATTCATACTCATATGAACTACATCTACAACATTTGAGATGGAAAATTTTCTAACAAAATTTACATTCAAAGAAACAAGAATAAAGCTTGTAACATATTACAACTTTTAAATAAAAAACTATGAACTACAAAACCCAAAATGATTCACCAACTACTAGACCTCGGCTCTGATACCACTTGAAGGAAATTTTGTGAAAAACATGTTCATTTGAATAACATCATATAGCATGCAATTAACAATTAAAGGTGGAATCATGCTTTAATGCATTCAAAAACAAAACATCAACCATGAAATTCAAAGCCTAGTAGATTGGTGAACCTTGACTCAACTTTAAAACAACATTTGTTAGTTGAGAAATATTTACATTTGTAGATTCCTCTTTGCATATGCAAAGGATAATCACCCAAGAGATAGGGCCTTCATTCCTTGCTTCTTAGCTCCATGGATTTGGTTGAAAGAATAGGATTCTCCAAGTTCCCAAAATAGAGAACCTCTAAAGATTCTACACCAAGGTTAGATTGAAGAAGAAATGAGTGACCTTGAGGAAGTAGAATTGCTAGATAATTTCCTCTAGGGTGGCTGAATTTTAGAGAGCAAAGAGAGCTTTTGTTCTCATCTTTTCTCCACAAAAACCCTTAAGGATGAAATGGCTATAAAGTTGCCTTTATACCACCTCACAATGGAGTGGCAAACTTGCAATTAAGCCAAGTTCACTACCCTCCTTAATTATGGCCGGCCTTATGGTATTTATTGGGCTATTTGGGCCTTTGTGAATCATTATTCATTAAGTTGTCATACAACTTAAGTCAATGGGCTTTGACGTTCGAAGCCCATTGGGCCTTAAGGTCCAAAACTATCCCGAGGTCTTTAACGAACTTATTCGTTTGATTAATTAACATATTAATTAATCCTTGCCATAAATAATTAAACCATTTAATTATTCTTACTCATCTCCTTTGTTTCTTCAATCTCCACCTTACACGGTGTACGATACATTAGGTTCTTTTTAGCGAGGCGGTGGGCGATTAAAACCATTTTACATCGATTGTGAATTGAAACTTATTTTCAATTCTCCCTTTAGTGATTATACACGTTTAGGGCTTCCACAAACCATGAGTGACACCTAGCAGCATATCATGGCTACCCAAGCTAATCAGAAGAGGTAGAGAACCTATTCAGTTTAGGATTACAAATGCAATACGGTCTTTCTCTAATCTAATACTTTTGACCACATTGTTTGGTTTGATAGTTTATTTATTCATGTCTACTATCCAATGTGATTCGTTTGCTTATATGATTACCTTGAATGTGATTTGGAACGCATTCCCTAATCTCATTCATACTCTGGCCAGAGATTTTAATCATATCATAGAGTATTCTCCCTCAAACCATTTGAAGGTTAGAGATCCCTTGTTGCATATTCACTTGTCTCCATAACTAAGTGGCTTAACCCCAATGATGTCGTGGACACCCCGATGGGGTGACTTTGACATAATTAAAGATCAAGGACTTAACCACAAGACAACTGTGATGCCTCAGGTCAAAGGACTAATTTGCATTATCCCAACCATGAGTTCTCATGTGACATGAGTATGAGAACTCCTCGATGATCGTGTTCAGTGGACTCATTCTCTATTGAGCACCTACGTACTTGTCTTGATGTCACACACACCAATGACTCGAGACTAGTCACTCTCCCTGAGAGAAGACATAGCACGTACTGATCTTAACGGACTGTCAATGCCCAATTGGCAATCCTATGATCAGGAACGTTTAGGATGTGTCTACGAAAGAATGGTCTCATTAATCTAACTTCATTAGATTGCATTCTCCCAATCACATATTCCTTGGACTTTATCGTTTAAGCATATAACATTTATATGAGACGGCTCAAACAATAATGTTTGCCCTTTATATGTAAACTAGATTAGTTTAACTTGTGAAATGTCCGTAAAGTATCATCATATGATTGGCTTTAGGGCACATTTCCAACAATCTCCCACTTGCACTAGAGCCAATCAGCTTGTTCATCTGTTATGATTCCTCTTCTGTAGTCATTTCATAAATGGCTGAGTAGTAGGCCTAGGCAATGGATATCTATATGTTATCCATAGAAGCAACCTTGAGAATATCGACGTCACCATTATACATGATTCCCAATCATGTGGTTCAGTCTCTCATATGAGTTCGGATCTTGATGAGACCTTGATTCCCTGGCTTGAGCTATCGCCCCATTAGTGTCATACACTTTCTGGTTGGAACCGAATAGAGAGTTCATAAATGAACTTTCCCATCCAAACAACATTGTTGTAAACTTCTATATGGCAATATATTTTGCATTCATAATGGAACACACTAAAGTCATTACTTTAATGTTTCCATCCAAATATCTCTTTAGTCATAATAAAGAGATATCTGTTTATCTCTTCATTCATAATGAAGAAACATCCAATGATGGATTAGATTCACAATCTAATACATTTACGCTTCCATTACGTTACTCTAATTCTTCCTCGATCTTTGAGGAATTTATCCTTTAGTATTTCTTAAATACTCAAGGACTCACTTGACATTTGCCATGGTTCTGATCCTGGGCTTGCACTGATATCGCCTTGTACCGATCTAGGTACAATTCATATCAACGTTTTTCATACAATATGAAATACGTAAATCACCTTTCTGCCTATGCATAAAGGATTCTATTTATGCATTATTTCTTTGGGAGTCAAAGGGTACGTTCCCTTTGAGAAGAGCTACCTCCTAGTCTCACTAGAGTTGTTCTTCTGATTGAAGTTTATCATCATATGAGAAACTTCCTAGCATCCTTTTGTCTATTATTAGGGCATGATATAATCCAATTATATCCTAAAATCTATCATTATAGATTTCCATCCCATGTATATAGACTATGTCTCCCATATACATTCTATCGTTATAGAAAGTTTAAAGTCATAACTTTAACGAAGAAGTGTTCTTTTCATTTCCAAAATTAATATATCATATATGTGCATATATACATATTGAATTTTAGGAACATGATTAACTCCCACTAATCTTTTGTAAACCTAGTAAACAAAAGATTCATTTACATCTTTATGAGAAATCAAACAATTTGATCTTTCCCTCATAAGACGCTTATGGCTCCCACTAGCTTGCTTAGATCCATGATGGTTGGATCTCTACAACTTACATGTTTTGTGATTCATAGTTTTAGACATATATTATTAGGACTATCTTAATAATGG
Source organism: Malus fusca (assembly GCA_035220775.1). NCBI lineage: Eukaryota > Viridiplantae > Streptophyta > Magnoliopsida > Rosales > Rosaceae > Malus > Malus fusca. Next base: position 14,067,506 of record CM069066.1, on the reverse strand, counting down.
TTTCGGAAACCTATATTATGTCCAAACATTGAATCAACATTTAGTTGTAGCTAGCTATCTTCGAATTAATTGAAACTAAGACTACGTCAAAAATGGTTCCTTCAAAGTCAACCATTCTCTTTGATTGTAGCCACCTTAAGCTACCAATTAGCTATGAAGGTTTCATTATTTCGGGTCAAATGGTACTTTACCATTTCCTTGAGTATATATTGTATATACACTCAATGTAGTCATAAAGTTCAAACCATTCAACTAAGACGGTTTATAAATCCTTCTTGACTACCTTGGAGCTTGTGGTATAGGAACTAGGTTGTTATATTTGTTGATTATCATCTTGTCTCTCAAAGAACCCATTCTTTGAGTTCTATCTCTCGTTCATTGCTCTATCTTAGGCAAATCATATTGTAGGATTACAATGAACTACTCAACAAACAACATTTGTTGGTTGGTTTATAGAAGTGTCCAAATGTTAATTTAAGGATACCCACAAGATAATTTTTAAACAAATATTGCTCATTAGCACACAACCCCAAATCTGAACATGATTAAGATTTGTCTTTCTTTCCAACTACATCCTATGGAGTTATGAAAATTTTGGAAGATCTTCTAATTGACAATCATATTGTTTTAGAAGTATATATCCTATTATATATGGGTAATTGATAACATCCAACGAACTAAATCTTATTCGAGTTCGTTCTTCTCCTAATGGAGAAAATCATTATCTTATGATGCTAATTTCCTTGATATCTTTCAAGGAAACTCATCTAAAGTGTTACCTTTCCTTAGATCAAATCTAAGGAGGTAAGTACTTTAGACGTCTTACTCATCAACTTACATTTCTTGAATTCTTTGAAACCTTTTGCAAAGTATTCGGACTTGTGTTTATTCATAATAAACTATAGTCCAACCGAGAGTGATATTCGGTGAATGTCAAACAACATGAGTAGTATTATGTTGTGGACAAGTGCCACTAACATCTAAGTGAATTAACCTCAATAACTTTGTGATTCTTTCTTCTTTCCAAAAGAATAAAGATTCGAACATTTCGCCTCTATACAATTTTGACAAGAAGGTATTGGATCCGGATCTAACGATCCAAAGCATCCATCTATGACCAACTCGTAATTTATGTTTTAGAGGTATCACAACTCAGTTGGGATTAGTCACTATCTTGCAACCTTTTGGGTTTTAAGCATCATTATATTCTAAACAGTTAACGCTACCATATCATCTCTACTATAGAGACAATCAATTAGATTACTATAATCCAATCATTGATTAATAAAGAACAATGTTTTGTCAAACAAAACATTCATCCATCTCTACTATAGTGACAGAATTAAGTTCCTTAAAATTGGGATGTAAAGACAATCTTTGGTTTTTCCAATTTCTTTGGTAGTTCATATGAGGAAGTTAGTACCATCTGCTTTCGCAGAGATCTATATTTTATTCACGTTTCGAATGTGAAGTACTTTCTCTTCTCTCATTAATCTTCTACTACTTATTAGCCACACTTTTACAACGATTGTAAAACATAGTTACTAATACGGAATCAAGCATTCAAGTAGAAGAACCAACTGTTTTGAACTTTTCAAGAACAATTTACAACACCTTCGAAAGGTGTGTTCTTGACACTTGCAAGACATTTCTTGCAAATACCCCTTCCAATGTCCATCCTTTCATAAAGAAAGTTTGTTCCCTTGGAGTTAATTTTATCTTCTTCATTTGACTTCTCCTTTGACTACAATAGTCATGGTCCCTAAACTCCCACTATCTCTCTTGAAACCTTTTTCAATTGTGTTATACACATCAAACATTTTGGAGAGTGTGTGGTTATTGTTCACTACATAGTTTACAATAAACTTAGTGAACCATTAGGATAGGGACATAAAGGTGAAGTCCTAGCTTAGTTTCCGTCTCGTTAAGTGGTTTATCACTTCAACACTCAATGATTCAAAATCATCATAAGTCCATGTTGATGGACTATTTTTGTCAACCAACCATTATGTTCTAAACATAATTACAAACTTTCAAGAGTTGTTCAAGGCAACTCTTATTTCTTCATACAACAATTTGTAAGTGAAGAACTATGACACTAAAAGTGTCCTTGTCTTTATGCTAATCTTCGTAAGTTCCTTTGTTCATATAACGAAGGAATAAGCATTGGTTGTTTGTGTTGTCCTCTTCATGATAGACATTTCTAACATGTTCTTCCAATGATACATTATCAATAGGAAGATTGTGAGGATGAGACTTCTTAGGTACATGCACAATCCATTTAAGACAATCTTTGGGATTGTGTTATCAAGTCCGGAAACTAAAACATTCGGTTTTTCTTTGTCAAGTTTTGGATAGCGTTTGCAAATATATATTGGTAAACAAATACATAACGAATATAAATTGATTGATTTTAAGCCATTTGATTCGGGTCTTTAAATCAAATAGCACCACCCACTATTTTTGGCAAATTCCATATCCCTCATTGGAATTCGAGAGTTTTGGAGGAAACTCTTAGTAGGTTATGGGAGACTCACTATTACCAAGCCCACCTCACAATGATATGATATTGGCTAGCATTAATAATAATGAGAGAGTACACTTACTCATTTGCAACTAATGCAAGTACCCATCAATTTGGCCTCTAGAGAATGTTGCCTCACAATGATATGATATTGGCTCCATTGCACTTAGTTAAGTCATTCCCACCATGCTTAGTTCATGAAGGGGTTCAAGAATAGCCTCACGATGATACGATATTGGCCATCCTCGTTGCCTACACTCACCTCATCAAGTATGTATATAGACTCCTCCTGAGTATAAGCATGCACTTTGTACTCCCCCATGATAGGGTGAAGCCGGTGTACAAGTCATAAACGATTGGAGCTACCACGGTGGAAGGCCACGAAAGAGTGTTCTAAGCACTCTCACGCTTTTCAACTTAATAATGGTTTGTTTGAGGGTTTTAGGTCTCATCACATATAAGTATTCATTTTAATCTTCATTAAAACAATTTTGGTCCTATTACAACTATCGGTCCATTTGATTCAATTTAGTTGTATATAATACTCCCACTATACTTATAAAACGGTTTTTTAAAGCAAGAGTATATGATACTACTAACATAAGGTTTGCATTCATTTGATGGACTATATAGTTGCCTTAGGGCCTTAGGATGACTATGAACCTTTGTTTAGATTCAACACGAGCCTAGTGTTGAATCTCGGACTAGGGATGGAGATTGATTTTAGTTACGCGTTTAATCACATTAAGGCGTGTTGTTCCTAGGGGCGTTGGACCCAACTACTCCATTTTCATGCATATCAAATAAAACAAGAAAATGAGTACTTTAAAGTAAAGGTGAGCTTATGCTCATTACAACATTTGCATAAAACAAATTACTTTAAAGTAAAGAAGAGTTTATGCTCTTTTACAACATTTGATCAAATCAAATTACAACCAAAATTAATCTACACATTCCCATGGTTCAAACAAATTTGAAACGGCCTTTCACATAGCTCAATTATCGTAGGCTTAGGTTCATAATCACCCTTTAATTAATTAACACTTTAACTAATTAAATTTGAATGCAACATTTTCATTTTGTTTTTGTATCCATAAAATTGATTTAAATGGAGCTAAATGAAATGAAAATCCAATTCTCATTTAAAGAGACAAAACAATTTTTGTTCCCTACTTAATTTGGGCCATCATGCAATAACCACAACTTTTTGGGCTATATTGCGAAACACAAACTTTTGGGGTCACTTTGTAAAAACACAAAAGTCCACTACTTCATGTAATTACAACTAGAACCCAAAAATTTCAACAAATACAAAAAACTTCATTAAAGAAGCAAAACAATTTGTCCTTTAGCGTTTTTGGGCCTTAACGTAAAAACGTAAACTTTTGGGCTAAAATACAAATACACAAAAGTATCAAAACTTTATGTAATTGCACAAAAGGCCCAAAAATACCCTATTCTATTAGGGTGGCCGGCCATGATAAAAAACAATAAGATTTTTACAAAGTTTTTGTAAGTGGGTTTTGTTAGGTGAGGTAAAGATGAAATGAAAAGTTTGTAAGAAATGATTTATGTCACATCATTAAAAAAGTTTGTCTCCCATTAAAAATACTTTACCATTAACCATCACCCACTAAAATTAAATCAAAACTTTATGTAAAAACATAAAACTTTTGAATCAAAACTTCAAAACTTTTTGTTCTTGGCAAGAACTTCAAGAACATTGAAGAACACTCATGAAAACTCATAATAGCTCCATGAATGTTTTCACTCACCAAAACTCAAATTTTCACCACTCAAAAGAGGGCTAACATCCTAGGGTACTTAGGGGTTCCAAAAGTCACTTTAAAACCATTTTAACAAGACAAACATGAACCCAAAAAATCACCCTTTGGATTTGGCCGAATTTCCCCAAAAACATGGCACCAAATTTTAGCTCCAAAATTCATGCTCATATGAACTACATCTACAACATTTGAGATGGCAAATTTTCTAACAAAATTTACATTCAAAGAAACAAGAATAAAGCTTGTAACATATTACAACTTTTAAATCAAAAACTATGAACTACAAAACCCAAAATGATTCACCAACTACTAGACCTAGGCTCTTGATACCACTTGAAGGAAATTTTGTGAAAAACATGTTCATTTGAGCAACATCAATAGCATGCAATTAACAAATTAAAGGCGGAATCATGCTTACATGCACTCAAAACAAAACATCAACCATGAAATTCAAAGCCTAGTAGATTGGTGAACCTTGACTCAACTTAAATCAACATTTGTTAGTTGAGAAATATTTACCTTTGTAGATTCCTCTTTGCATATGCAAAGGATAATCACCCAAGAGATAGGGCTTTCATTCCTTGCTTCTTAGCTCCATGGATTTGGTTGAAAGAATTGGATTCTCCAAGTTCCCAAAATAGAGAACCTCTAAAGATTCTACACCAAGGTTATATTGAAGAAGAAATGAGTGACCTTGGAGTAGTAGGATTGCTAGATTCACCCTCCAAGGTGGTTGGCCTCTTAGAGAGAAAATGAAGAAACAAGTTCTCACCAATTTTCTCTAAAACAAACCCCTATGAATTTTAGGCTATAAAGTTCTTTATATAGTCACTTCTTTAAATGACCTAAAGAACCAAAAAACCCTAATTCTACACAAAATGGATATGGGCTTTTGGGCCTTTGTGAATCTTTATTCATTAAGTTGTCATACAACTTAAGTCAATGGGCTTTGACGTTCGAAGCCCATTGGGCCTTAAGGTCCAAAACTATCCCGAGGTCTTTAACGAACTTATTCGTTTGATTAATTAACATATTAATTAATCCTTGCCATAAATAATTAAACCATTTAATTATTCTTACTCATCTCCATTGTTTCTTCAATCTCCACCTTACACGGTGTACGATCCATTAGGTTCCTTTTAGCGAGGCAGTGAGCGATTAAAACCATTTTACATCGATTGTGAATTGAAACTTACTTTCAATTCTCCCTTTAGTGATTATACACGTTTAGGGCTTCCACAAACCATGAGTGACACCTAGCAGCATATCATGGTTACCCAAGCCAATCAGAAGAGGTAGAGAACCTATTCAGTTAAGGATTACAAATGCAATACGGTCCTTCTCTAATCTAATACTCTTGACCACATTGTTTGGTTTGATAGTTTATTTATTCATGTCTACTATCCAATGTGATTCGTTTGCTTATATGATTACCTTGAATGTGATTTGGAACGCATTCCCTAATCTCATTCATACTCTGGCCAGAGATTTTAATCATATCATAGAGTATTCTCCCTCAAACCATTTGAAGGTTAGAGATCCCTTGTTGCACATTCACTTGTCTCCATAACTAAGTGGCTTAACCCCAATGATGTCGTGGACACCCCGATGGGGTGACTTTGACATAATCAAAGATCAAGGACTTAACCACAAGACAACTGTGATGCCTCAGGTCAAATGACTAATTTGCATTATCCCAACCATGAGTTCTCATGTGACATGAGTATGAGAACTCCTCGTTGATCGTGTTCAGTGGACTCATTCTCTATTGAGCACCTACGTACTTGTCTTGATGTCACACACACCAATGACTCGAGACTAGTCACTCTCCCTGAGAGAAGACATAGCACGTACTGATCTTAACGGACTGTCAATGCCCAATTGGCAATCCTATGATCAGGAACGTTTAGGATGTGTCTACGAAAGAATGGTCTCATTAATCTAACTTCATTAGATTGCATTCTCCCAATCACATATTCCTTGGACTTTATCGTTTAAGCATATAACATTTATATGAGACGGCTCAAACAATAATGTTTGCCCTTTATATGTAAACTAGATTAGTTTAACATGTGAAATGTCCGTAAAGTATCATCATATGATTGGCTTTAGGGCACATTTCCAACATACTTCTATACCTATGAGTAAAATAAAGTACCTAAAGTTATATACTGATACATTCGTACCGAAACTTATGTACCGATACTTCCGTACCTATGAATAAAATAAGGTACCGAAAGTTATGTATAAATTATTTTTGTTTTGTTATTGAATTTTTTTAATAATAAGAATTTGAATTTTTACTAAATTTTGATCCATTAATATGATTGGAGCACAAAAAAATACGTTTGTTATGGATGGGTAAAGAATTTTGAATGTGTTGTAAACTTTCCTGGTTTAAGTGTGATTGTGTAAATCCTAGATTAGATTGGATTCTAGTTATCATTTCCTATTACATCTTGTATTCCTGGGGGATGAAGGAATATCTTCTCCCCTTTTACTACTATAAATAAAGGCATAATGTAGGAGAGATAACACACACATTCCCTTACAATTCTACAAACACATCGCTCTCTATTTCTCTACCCTTGCCGCCGGCCCTATTCTTTTTGTCAGATAAAATAGACTACAACACGTTATCAGCACGCTCCTACCATTGCGCTTAGGAATCTGACGTTGAAGAATTTTTCTGCATCAAACTAGTTCATCCATATCATCATGTAATCAGGTTATTTCAAGACAAGGGTTTTTATCTCGATATTTTTGCAACCTTGATAGCATGAACACTCACCATAATGCATGACCCAACTTTACGTTTTTCGAATTTTAGATACTACATAAATTGTGTATGCATTATATTCATAATTGTTGAATTATGTGAATTTGATATTTGCCATGAATTGCATCAAATATATGTACATGCATCAAATTAATGAATTGCATATGCATCAAATTAAATCATATATGAATTGAATTGAAATAAAAAAATAAAAAAAAATCGGGAAACCTAAGGTTCTTTCGAACCCGTGACCTCCACCATCCATGAAGATGTGCCTCCTCCTCGAGAACCTAGCAGGAGCTTCTGCTCCTAGTCCAAAACCTCGAACCCGACACCCATAAGGTGTCGCCACCCTTCAGCCACCGTGCTGGCCTACAGCTATGCCCACCACCTTGGTTGAAGATTCCTTTGACTCCCATCGAATTTTTCGAAATTCCGATTCTAATTTTCAAGATTTTGGTTGAATCATTGAGATTTCCAATCTCCAAATCGTAATTATCGTCAATAACACCCAACACAGGTGTCCCGAGTTCCCCCCGTCTAAGACTTAGCCACCCACAGTGGCGGCGCTGGTGTTATTCCCTAACGACACTCCCTAGCTTTGCTAGGTTTCTTGGTCCAAAACCCAGCCCCAATCTGGGTCAGGTATAATCTCGGGCAAGATTTTTTTTTTCTCTTTGGGCTTGTTTTTCCAAGCCCAATCCGACCATTAAACCGAAAAAAAAAAAAATTTTTTTCTTTGAGCTCACCTGCAGTGACCCAAAACCTTTTGGCTTGGCCCACGCGAGACACCAACCCAAAGGCTATGGTGTCCCCAAACGATGCGAGACACTGGATCGCGTCCTCCCCTGGGCCCAACTGTTTCCCTGGCCTGCAAAGAAAAAAAAAACAAATTTTAGTTTTTGGGCTTGCCTGAAGTGGCCCGTATGAATTTTTTATTTCTTTTGTTTTGGGCTTGCCTGCAGCAGCCCATTTCCCTGGCCTTGGGGGCTCGCCTGGCCCGTTTCATTCCTCTCATCCCCGTAGGCCTGAATCCTGCACCCGAGAAACCCCACACAAACCACATTTTCTTAAGCCACTCGTGAGCTTAGGTTTTTCCTTTGGGCCCCGAGTTTTATTTGCCTAATTATTTTAGGCCCAATGGGTTTTATATTTTTCACCCACACTTTAATTTGCCCCAAAGTCCAAATAGTTAATTCAATTATAATTATAGACCTAAAGTTATATTTTGTATATTTATGTTGCATATTTCTGTGTATATATTTGTGTTTGCCTGCAGGAATATATGAACCTGAAGTTCATAATTATTTTGAAACCTGAAGTTTCTTATAAACATGCCTGGTTTGAAAACCTGAAGTTTTCATTTAAAAACATCACCCATGAAAACCCGAAGTTTTTTCATGCAAAATTAAACCAATACATGTCTATTAGAACCTGTATATTCTACTCCTATGTGAATGGATTGATTTTTTCTCCATCACACTAACCACATCTTGTCCATCTATTTTGTGATAGAAACATGTCGAATTTGAACAAACTCGACTTCACCGCTTTAGAGGTCTCTGGAAGGAACTACCTTAAGTGGGTCCAAGATGTGAAGCTCCACCTCACTGGAAAAAACTTGTGTCCCACTATTAAAGAAGAGACGAACAACCCTGTTGGTGAAGCTGAAAAAGCCACTGCTATGATCTTCATCCGAAGACATATTGCAAACTGAGTATCTTGCTGAGGAGGATCCACGTGCACTATGGGTCGCTTTGACTGATCGTTTTGATCACCAAAATGACATATTCTTGCCTGAAGCAAGACATGACTGGCAGCATTTACACTTCCAAGACTTTAAGTCTATGAATGAATATAATTCTGAAGTTTGTCGAATCCGATCACTTCTCAAGTTTTGTAACGAAACTTTGACCGAAGAGGATCTACTGGAAAAGACTGATTTGACCTTCTCTGCTTCTAATATTGTCATGTAGCAACAATATAGAGCTCATAAGTTCACTAAGTTCTCGGATTTGACTCTGTTTTACTTCTCGCTGAAAAGCAAAACCAGTTGTTGATGAAGAATCATCAAGCTTGACCTATTGGGGCGACTGATGTGCCTGAAGCACATTATAGCACAAACTAACGCCCAAAATGTCAAAAAAACCTTGGTAGGGGAGGCCAGAAGCCATCCCACCAAGGTCAACAAAGTCAAGCCCATCCAAGGGAGGAAACAAAGCCCAGCTCAAACCTCGCTCCCAAGGCCCTAAACTTCAAGAATAAAGGCAAAGCACCTGAAACCATGGATGCGGATATGTGCTATCGCTATGGTTAAAGAACCATTGGTCCCGTGTTTGCCGAGCTCCCAAGAAGGTTGTAGATGAATATCATTCTCATCGTAAGAAATTTGAATCAAACTTTGTGCAAGTGGACGAACCGGAGACTACAAAGATGGAGGTTTCTGACTTTCAAGAGGATAGCACCCCTATGGAAGATTAGAATCTTAGACATAGACTTATTTTTTTTTTAGTTGAAATAAGACAATGGGGCCGAATTCTACCAAGTGGCTAAACCCCTCATTTGTTTTTGGTTGATTTTTGAACAATTTTCCTTTATGTTTGGATTATTTGTTGGTGATTTGTTTTTGGATATTAAGTTTTAATTAATTATCATCCTTGAATAAATGAAATTATTTTGAATTGATATTTTTTTTTAGAACTTTTATACATGTGACCGATTCAAATTAATTTTTCATTCTAGGTATGACTAGTGGGAAAGTTAATTGTCTGGCAGATAGTGCAACCACGCACACAGTTTTACGTGAACATATCTATTTCACTAACTTCATACCTAAGAATGCACCTCTGACAACCCTCTCAGGCCCATCCAACCTGATAGAAGGATACGGTAAGGCACGTATAATGTTGTCCAATGGTACAATCTTGACCATTTCTGAGGCACTCTATTCTCCACGTTCTGGAAGAACGTTGTTGAGTTTCAAGGACATTAGATATAACAATTACCACGCTGAAACCCACGTAGAAAACGGAGTTGAATTTATGTGCATAACTTCCTACGAATATGGCCAAAAACGTATTCTAGAGAAAATGAAGCGTATCATGAGTGGTCTGTATACTACGACCATACGCCCCATAGAAAGCCATTATGTGGCCGACCCTACTACTGGGACCGCACACAAAATTACACTTTGGCATGATCATTTGGGACATCCTGGACGAATAGCGATGTGTTATATCTTCAAATCATCACAAGGGCATCCACTAACCCAAAGTTTAGGTTCGATCCAAGGAATCGCATGTCAAACATGTTCCATGGGAAAGCTTATTACTAAGCCTTCTTATGACAAGATTCGTTCGAATCCTCCCATTTTTCTACAACGAATTCAGGGGGACATTTGTGGACCGATTCACCCTTCATACGGACCATTTAGATACTTTAGGGTTTTGGTTGACCCTTCCACACGTGTTCTTGTTGTCTAAAAGGAACGCTGCATTCTTCAAACTGCTGGCTCAGGTTATCAAGCTCAAGGCTCACCACCTTGATTATCTGATCAAATCTATTCGATTGGATAATGTTGGAGAATTCACATCTAAAACTTTTGATGACTATTGCATGTTGGTTGGGGTTGAAGTTGAACATCATGTACCCTATGTTTACACCCATAACGGCCTGGCAGAGGCTTTCATTAGGTGTTTACAAATGATTGCTCAATCATTGGGCATACTTACCAAGCTCCCGATCACTGCTTGGGGCCATGCAATATTGCACACAACTTCCTTGCTCTAGTCAGCAACTCCAGTTTTAGCAATTGTTTAGAACCAGCTAAATCTACTAAATTATGCACCTATCAATTAAAATTTCAAGACAAACACTCACAAAGGAAGTAAATAATTAAGATACTGTAACGCATAAGGCAACAAATCCTTTAGAACTGTTCTCACACCTTTGATAGAGAATGGCAGAAAGAATACGTACCTGAAATTATTCCCTTTGCTTAGATGGCATGAGAGAAGGATTCGAGAGTCCAACCGCTTTTCGAACCCTGACCTACCCTCTTCACCTAATTTCCTCCCTCACCATGAACTCCCCATCCCACCCAATCCCCTTCCCCCCAATGCAACCAGACACAAAATTCAACCCCTTCCCCCCAATGCAACCATACCTAAAACCTAATATTAATATTATGGGTGAAAAAATTAATGGGTATTGGAAATGCTAGCTTTCTAGAAGGTACAGGTGGGGATGGTGTAGATATTAAGAACGATGCTATTTTTTTTTTTTTTGGGCAAATGAAGATGGAGAAGATAAGTTGAAGAACACGAAGACGACAGAAGAAAACGAAGAACAAGAAAAAAAAAGGCCGGAGAAATGAGGGAGAGGACAGCTGACTTATAAATAATAATTTTATTGTATTATCTATACTGATATGAGCATATTTATGCGACTTAGTTAGCTTGTTTTCTTGCATTTTTATAGCTAGTTTCTGTTTATTATAGTGTTTTAAGCTATTTTCATATGTTTTCAAGTTCAAATGACAAAGTTGGCAAGAAAGTGCATCTTGAAGCATTTTGGAGCAGTTTTTGGCCAAGAATGGATAGCACATGAGTGGAGCAAGGTGGATGGACGTTTTTAAAGTTCAAGAGGCTAGGAATATGCTGAAGAGATGAAGGAACATTATCCAAAACCTTATCTTATCCAACATTATCCAAACTAACTTTATCTTATCTTATCCTACCTAATTCCAGCTGCAAGGGGGACTCCTTATCACATTAGAATACCTAATATCTGATTCTAGAAGCCCTGAAACAATGCAAATAACCTGATCCCTTTTCCCCTAGAAATCTGACGAATTTAATCCATTCTCTTCTAGAAATCTGCCAGAACATCCCTCTCTAGAAGCTTTGTGTCGTGTATCCTACTCCTTTTAAACCTAGGATTGTGCAATCCTTTTTCCTTCAGAAATTGTGCAAACCCTAGGCCTGTAAATACATATTTATCACCACAATTTCGTGCACCACATATACAAGAGCCAAAACATCATAAAAATACAATTGTGCCGCAGCTTTGCAAGGAAGGAATGAGAGGAGACCCTTAGAGCCGTGCCTGCCATTCAAGGCTTTGGATTGCTGGAACGTTTCTAGGTGTATTTTATCCTTAGTTTTAGTTCAATGTTTAAATTAGATTGTTTTTGTTTAATTGCAACCATGTGGAACTAAATTCGTTTTAGTTAGAGGTGAATTCAAAGCCATGAACATACGTGTGATATGAATTGATTACATCCAGTTATGATTTCATAAATCGTGAATGCAATTCACTTATCTGTTTGATTGATAACTTGTTCTTGTGTGTTGATTAAGGAGGCATACTTAGTTTGCATGCATGAATTTGATGCTAGGATACAAGAGAATTTCATCTAATCGTTATGAACTTATATTCACAAGTAGTAAAGGTCATTAGTCATGATTGTGTTAAGTGAATTCTTGGCAGGAGTATCATGCAGTTCATAGTTACGAATGCCTTGTCATTGCTTATGATTTTCATAGAACTTAATGATCTTTGATATGTATTTCTATTATGCAGTTCATGTAGGGAACTTGATAAGAATAATTTGGTTGTGTCGCTGAGTCCAATTCAATGAATTTAGGAAAATCTGAAAGTTAATTTGTGCTTCTCACGATTAATTTGGGGCATTGTCATTCATGGTTTATTGAAAGAATAACTAGAAATCGATTTGTATGCATGTGTGTCATGTGTGGAGAAGGACCCTCTAACTAGCCATTCACCCATTAAATCACCAATTTCGTTCAAAGTTATTTAGAGTCTTAAATCTGTGTTTTTTTTACTTCAAATTCGTTAAAAACCAATTCCCCTTTATATTTCATGTCTTTAGGTTAGAATCTGTCCAAACTGGGTTCTTTTTAGTGTTTTGAGTCTTTCTAGTTCAATTTTCGTCCAAATTACATTCTAGTTCTTGTTTTGAGTCAATTTAACTTAGTTTTGTGTTATTTGAGTCAGTTTAGCTTGTTTTGAGTTGTTTGAGTCTAGTTTCAGTTTTTAAGTTTAATTTGTGTTGATTAGCATCCCTAGTTAATCCCCGGCCTAGAACGATCCCTACTTACGCGTACTACATCTATCTTAATAGGGTTTAATTTGTGTGTTAGTTTATACCACATGAAATTTTCTTTCTTTGATTTTAGGTACTAGAGAAGCAAGACATGGCAATTGCTAATATTCAAGCTCAAATGGCGAATCTTGCTTCTCTTTTGTCGCAGTATATTGAAAGGACTACAATGAAAAGTGTCCTTACATTTGGTGTGTCCTATAGGGAATGATATCAAACTCATCAATGTCCTCAATTAACTGAGAATGGAGGTGTCTGAGGTTATCAAGGCCATAATCAATCAAGGAACAACCTGTTTTCCAACACTTACAATTCAGATTTGAGAGATTATTCAAATTTTATGTGGAGGGAACCTGAACAATTTTAACAAGACGGATATTGGTAGCAATCTGAGGAGTTCTATTCAAGACCTATGCAGCCACCATAGCCTCCCCCACAACAATTCCAATCGAATTCAAGTATGTCCATAGATAATGATAAAATTCTTGATGTACTAACTTCTTTGACGCAGGGCTTACAAAACCAAGCTAAGGAGATGAGCGAATTGAAAAATCAACTTGGAGAGATCGCATAATTCATGGGGCAAATTCAAGAACAAAGTGAACTCTCCAACTCAACCATTGTCAATCCAACGGGAGATTTTGAAATCGCTAAAGCTATCACTTTGGGAAGTAGTATAGAGGTTGCCGCAACCTTCTAAGGCTCCTACGCCATCTAATTCAGGTAAGGTTGTTCCTATCCCTTGCAGGTTCATGATTTCCCAGGAAGAAAAGAGTGAAAAAGACATCTTGGAAGCCCTTCCAGAGGTGCAAAGTAATATCCCGATTCTTGGTACAACAAATCAAGTTCCAAAATGTGTTGAATTGTTCAAAGAACTTTGTACAACAAGAAGAATGATTCAAGAGAAAGAAATGGCTGAGGAATATCAAGAATTCATCAAAAATGATGTACTTGAGACAACCAACCCCAAAGAAGTTGGATTTTATGACACAGGACAAGTCACAACCCTCACACCAAATCTGGCTGAGTGCAAAGTTCCAGAAACTTTCAAAGAAGTGGTGTTTGTCCTTGAGTTCTTGTCGAAGCACACAGGTAAGCCACCTCTTAGGATTTCAATTTCATTTTCTACTAACAGGTTGTTGATGATTCAGGCACCCACTCTAGAATTTAAACCATTGCCGGATCATTTCATGTATCACCTTCCATTCAAAGATCAATTCCATGCCGAGGACCCTAATGGAGCTTAAAATGAGGTATCGTCCGGCTGGAAGACGTTAAAGCAAGCGCTTCTTGGGAGGCAACCCATGCGTTCAAATAAAGAATACCTAGGACTCTCCGGCTCCACAACCAGATTTGCGTTCCTAAACTCTACTCTTTATTGCTTTTACTTTGCTATGATTGTCATGATTGTTAGTTGTGTGGTTTGCTTGCTTGCATGTTAGTCTATGTTTGAAACATTGAGGACAATGTTTGGTTTAAATGTGGGGGGGGGGGGTAACCAAAGTGTTTTTCATTGATTTTCGTGGGATTTTATGACCTATCACCTCTAGAGTTGTTTCTCACTGTTTTTAAGTGTTTTTATGGTGTTTTGAAAGAAAAATACGAAAATTTGAAAAAAATTAGAAAAAGTTTTGAAAAACCCAAAAAGAATCGTTTTAGAGTCGTTTTTGTGTGTTTGTTTGTGTCTTAGGGTACCTTCCAACACAATGATGAGGATTTGGTTTTTAATTGCATGACTGTTAAAGAAAGTTACAAACATGGGTGAAATTTTTATATGCTCTTTGGTTAATGCTTAGTTGTAGTTGTCATTAACGAATTCACATGTAATCACAAAAGAAAAATCAGTTTTTGTAACATGCTTGAAGGAAGGAACTCAAACTAACGCTACAACCCTGAGAGACTTGAGCCTATACTTTGTTTGGAGAGTTATTAATCTGTGATTGCTTGTTTTCTAAAGTCGTTGCATGATCTCATTATTTCTTTGCTTGGTCGCTACTTAGAATGCGTTTTCATCATTATAGTTCCAAATACTAGAACTCATGCCCCGTTTTATTCAAAGCTTAAAATTAAGTGCATAACATATAACAAGATGAAGTAGTTTAGTTAAACCAGAGCCAAAAAAGCCTTATCCCTTGCATATGTTTTGTAGGTTTAACCCCTTTGAGCCTTAATTAGCCTATTTTCTTTGTTAGCCACATTATCCTTACCTAGCCTAGAATAGGACTATCCATACCCTTGTTCTTAAAGTATAGTGGAGCATGACTTAGAGGGAATTCCTTTTGATCAACATTTTGCAGAAAACAAGTGTGGGGGAATGTTATTTCCAACGAAAGAAAAAGAAAAAAAAAGTGAAAACGAAGGAGGGAAAGAAGAAAAGGTTGAGAAAGAAAGAAAAAGAATTGAGAAATAAGTGAGAATGAACTCACAAGTATTGGTTGTTGAAGAAATGGTGCAAAAGTTTGAATTCGAGCCTAAGTGTTTTGTGAATCTCCCATGGGTGTTTAAAGTTGGTTGCTACATTCAAAAGTGAATTCTAAGTGTCAATTTCATTATTTTTGCTTACTATTTCTTTAAGAACCTTTGTTTATCCTTAACCTTTCTTTGTTAGTCAATACCTTAGCCCCATTACAACCCTTAGACTTTTATCTTGGTTGTTATGTGTTTCAATATGTGGAGTTTGAAATTGGTATGAGCATATGGAATCCCTGGTTCTTGCTTCTAAGTAGTGGCATTCCGTTCATGAGATCATATACATGTTATATTGATAATTCCAGAAAGTGTTTCTTTGATTATAACATATGTGAGTGCTAGTCTACATGTTTACATCAATCTTCTCACATATACCTAGTATAGGGAGTGTAGTCAGAAAATCTGTGTGAAAATAGAGAGTATATCCAGTGAGGAATTGAGGGAATTCTCTAAGGCATGTTACTACATTCAAAACATTATTTTAATTGATTAAATGCGAGCTAGTGAGTGATGACTGTGATTGAGTATGGGCTCGAGGGTAAGGATAACTAAAATCTATGTGAGTAGTGATTTTTAACATGTCATGTTTCATTGGAAATCCCTAAGGCAAATGTTGGAAGGTCTAGGTTATGTTTTGTTTGTTTCATTTTGCTCGAGGACTAGCAAAAGCTAAGTGTGGGGGAATTTGATAGGAGCATATTTATGCGACTTAGTTAGCTTGTTTTCTTGCATTTTTATAGCTAGTTTAAGTTTATTATAGTATTTTAAGCTATTTTCATGTGTTTTCAGGTTCAAATGACAAAGTTGGCAAGAAAGTGCAATTTGGAGCATTTTGGAGCAGTTTTGGGCCAAGAATGGATAGCACATGAGTGGAGCAAGGTGGATGGACGTTTTTGAAGTTCAAGAGGCTAGGAATATGCTTAAGAGATGAAGAAAATAAAGTCCAGACAAAGAAGATAAAGAATCAGCTAAAAGGAAGGAACATTATCCAAAACCTTATCTTATCCAACATTATCCAAACTAACCTTATCTTATCTTATCATATCCTAATCTTATCCTACCTAATTCCAGCTGCAAGGGGGACTCCTTATCACTTTAGAATACCTAATATCTGATTCTAGAAGCCCTGAAACAATGCAAATAACCTGATCTTTTTTCCCCTAGAAATCTGACGAATTTAATCCCTTCTCTTATAGAAATCTGCCAGAACATCCCTTTCTAGAAGCTTTGTGCCGTGTATCCTACTCCCTTTCATCCTAGGATTGTGCAATCCTTTTTCCTTCAGAAATTGTGCAAACCCTAGGCCTATAAATACATATTTATCACCACAATTTCGTGCACCACACATACAAGAGCCAAAACATCATAAAAATACAATTGTGCCTCAGCTTTGCAAGGCAGGAAGGAAAAGAGACCCTTGGAGCCGTGCCTGCCATTCAAGGCTTTGGATTGCTGGAACGTTTCTAGGTGTATTCTATTCTTAGTTTTAGTTCAATGTTTAAATTAGATTGTTTTTGTTTAATTGCAACCATGTGGAACTAAATTCGTTTTAGTTATAGGTGAATTCAAAGCCATGAACATATGTGTGATATGAATTGATTACATCCAGTTATGATTTCATAAATCATGAATGCAATTCACTTATCTGTTTGATTGATAACTTGTTCTTGTGTGTTGATTAAGGAGGCATACTTAGTTTGCATGCATGAATTTGATGCTAGGATACAAGGGAATTTCATCTAATCGTTATAAACTTATATTCACAAGTAGTAAAGTCACTAGTCATGATTGTGTTAAGTGAATTCTTGGCAGGAGTATCATGCAGTTCATAGTTACGAATGTCTTGTCATTGCTTATGATTTTCATAGAACTTAATGATCTTTGATATGTATTTCTATTATGCAGTTCATGTAGGGAACTTGATAAGAATAATTTGGTTGTGTCGCTGAGTCCAATTCAATGAATTTAGGAAAATCTGAAAGTTAATTTGTGCTTCTCACGATTAATTTGGGGCATTGTCACTCATGGTTTATCGAAAGAATAACTGGAAATCGATTTGTATGCATGTGTGGAGAATGACCCTCTAACTAGCCATTCACCCATTAAATCACCAATTTCGTCCAAAGTTATTTAGAGTCTTAAATCTGTTTGTTTTTACTTCAAATTCGTTAAAAACCAATTCCCCTTTATATTTCATGTCTTTAGGTTAGAATCTGTCCAAACTGGGTTCTTTTTAGTGTTTTGAGTCTTTCTAGTTCAATTTTCGTCCAAATTACATTCTAGTTCTTGTTTTGAGTCAATTTAACTTAGTTTTGTGTTATTTGAGTCAATTTAGCTTGTTTTGAGTTGTTTGAGTCTAGTTTCAGTTTTTAAGTTTAATTTGTGTTGATTAGCATCCCTAGTTAATCCCCGGCCTAGAACGATCCCTATTTACGCGTACTACAAATATCTTAATAGGGTTTAATTTGTGTGTTAGTTTATACCACATCATATACCATCGTATCATTTTCAGTCATTTAACATAATCACAGCATTTTGATATAAAAGTTTACCAAATACTTAGATACTACTTTTTATTATTATTAAAAGTATTTTTACAAAAAAATTTACTAAACAATAACTGCTTTATTTTACAGCTATTTATTCTTATAACACAGTAGAATCAGCTTTTTTTTTTTTTTTTTTTAAACACAATAATACCAAACTAGCCTATGCCCATATCAATATAAAACTAACCAAATCAACAAAAACAATAAACTATAGGGTAATGCTAGAGAAACTAAATTTGCAAACTAAATGATGTGTCACCAATAGGAATAAACATGTTTATCAACGTTTAAGTAATAAACCAATCATCAACTTTTATGTCCTTTAGTTTTCAAAATTTTGTCTACAAATTTAGTCTCTATAACATTACCCTAAACTATATATTAGATTGGGTTGGTTCTAAACACTATCAACTCAGGCTGGTTGGGTTGATGAGTTGAACTTGAACCCAAAGGTTTAAACTGGTGTTAATCTTAAATGATTCACAAAAGAACAATTTGCCAATTTGTACGCTTATAAGCGAATTGCTGCACTAGAAAACGTAGTTTTGTGAGCTAAAACAATTCACCCCTAATACCATCTACGTGTTGGTTACAGTAACATTAATATTCTTAATGCTGGTGAAGTTTCGAGTTCAAAATCTCTTTTTAATCAAAATAATTTCTCCACAAAATTGTAGGCTTTAGCAAGACCCTGCAACGCGTCATGTTTTCACAGGTTTATGTTGTGTCGTGTTCATCTAGGTAAAAAATTGGCTTAATTTGAACATGATTAATTAAGTCAATGTATGAAAAATTCCAAACACAAACTCGACTCGTATAGTTAACTAATAACACAACACGACTTGCCTTGATCCTTTTAAAACGCATCATTAACAAGTCCAACTATTATCGACACGACCATTAAAGCTCATTCATAAATTCAAAACTTATTGTGCGTGTGTTTGTTATGATTTCGCCAAATTCTAATTGCAACGATTCAATCGAGCCAGTATTTATTATGGGCCATGAGGCCCATGACAATCCTTAATGCCGAAGCAAATGGTCCAAAATAGGCATCCGCTGCTTTCTCTGTCGCCGGTAGGGATGGGCAAAATATCCATAGGTATAGGTAACCGCGGTTACCCGCCCATTTAAAGTTGATGGTTATAGTTATGGGTAACCGTTTAAACAAATAAACGGTTATGGGTATAACCGTTTATCCATGAAATTTAAATGAGCGGTTATGGGTATTATCCGCGGTTATAACGGGTATCCATCGGTTATGGGTAATATTCATGGTTATAACGGGTATCCATTTACCCATTTAATTTAATATATGTAAAATTAAAAAAAAAGTAAAAACCCTCAGAGTTACAAATTCGTCATTCTCTCTCTCTCCGTCTGTCACTCTGTCTCTCCGTCGCTCTCTCTTTCTGTCGCTCTCTCCGTCGCTCTCTCTCTCCGTCACTCTCTCTCTCCGTCGCTCTCTCTTTGCGCCTCTCTCTCAGTCACTCGCTCTCTCTCTCCGTCGCTCGCTCTCTCTCTCCGTCGCTCTCTCTCTGCGCCTCTCGACTTCGACTCGACCACACCTCGGCGACCTCGCTCAGACAACCTCACCACCCTCCTCGACCTCACCTCAGACAACCTCCTCACCTCAGAATCCGCGGGACATCAGGTAAATTTTGGAATTAATTTAGGGTTTGAGATTTAGGGTTTGTGAAATTTAAATTAGGATTGTGAAATCTAGTCTTGATTAGGCATTGTTCTTGATTTTATTAAAAATTTGCATTGTTCTTGATTTTATTAAAAATTTTCATTGTTCTTGATTTTATTAAAAATTTGCATTGTTCTTGATTTTATTAAAAATTTCCATTGTTCTTGATTTTGGAAATGTACTTGTGTGTTTGGTTCTCCAGTTTGTATCTGTGTTATGTATTACTGAATTTAGTAGAGTAATTATGTGTTCACATATCTTTATTTAACTCTTATTACTCTACAGGCTTTTAAATTTTGCCTAGGACTATTTGGTATTGTTTTGTTTGAATGAAATGTAGCAGTAAGTAGGGGGTTCCAAGTTGGTAAACTCTTATTACTCAGTTTTCTTGCTGTATTTGTGTTTAATCTTGTTATACCATTTTTGGGTAGGAGGGAATTTTCAATTTTGTTATGTCTTGTTGTTTGAAATTTGCAGAGATCAATCGCAGTGAGAATTCCGCCATGGCCAAAAGCTCGTTCAAGCTTGAACATACTCTGGGTATGCTTTTAATTTTTAATTTTGTTGGGTTATTTGTATGGTTTCTGGAATGCCCATATGCATGTTTTGGTTTCTTTTAATTGGCTGATTGTAGTTTTTGATGTCTTGTTCTTGAACACCAGAATTATGGATTGTGGCCCTTTTGGATTGAAGGATGATTTGCAGATAAAAGGTTATGTCTTTTCAATTTTATAAAACAAAAGTTTGGGTTTTTATCGATTGCTTCTGCTTGGTATTGTTTAAATTTTAGTATGAGTTTTTTATCGAACTTGTTCTGATATCAAACTTGTTTGTTCAATGGAATTAAGTCGTGGGATTATAAATCATCGGCCTTTGTTTGACATGAGTTTTTCTATCGAACTTGTTTTTGATAGAATTAATTTGTGGGGTTGTAGATTATCAACCTTTGTGTACAATCTTATCAATAGCATCTGTTTGGTATTTTAAATCAGTCTCAGTTTTCTATCCCACGTTTACCAAGTTGGAACTTCCAACTTCCTCAGTCCCGATTGTATGTAATGGGTAGCTCTAGGCTCTATGTCTTTTAGAAACTTGGGAGTACGTAAGGATTAGGATGACAGTGAGGTCCCCTATTAGCTGCAAACACAAACTAAAGCAGAGAAAGAGGGTTCAAATGGACCCATTCAACACAAAAAATGGTTAGAATAGAACCAACAACTCTACCCGTACTGTCGTGGTGGAAGACAAATGGGGGAGAAAGTCTTGCCTAGGACTCAAGATTTTGATATATTGTCGTGGTGGAAGACAAATGGGATTAAATATCCTATTTTGCATCATTTAGTACTGGTGGTAGGATTATTAGTCCACACCGTAGCCGACTTCATTCAAGCACAGTGGAAGCACTCATGTGTTCTCGAGACTGGTTATGGGGTCAGATGCGAGGTACTTACTGTAAAATATATATGCGAGGTACTTATGTATATGTTCAAAAATTTACTATTTTAGCCTAATTTTAATTTTTACTATTGAACCAGATTCAAACTCTACTCGTGTTGAAAATTCTTCATTCGGTGATGATACTGATGTGAATGTGGTAAAAACTAATCTTTATTTTTTTATTTTTTACTTTGGAGTTATTGGTGATACTCATTCAATTTATGCATACTAATTCATTTGTACATTTCTTTTGTAGGCCTCTTTTGGTGACAACGAGTCGATGATACTTTGTGATTGAACGTGTTCGAAACACAGATTTCAATTAGATGAAATTATATGAAATAATAGAGGGTTAACTCAGTTTTGTAATGAATTAGATGAAATTTGGTTGGTTTCGTATGGTTGTTTTTTGTTATCAGAAACACAGATTTATGAGCTGTTGCTAAAGGGTTTGTTGCTTTAAAAATCATTCGGGAATTCAGAAATAAAAAAGCTCTACTTTTACTCTTCCTTTAGGCTCAATTTTCTCAGGTTCCTGAACTTCCATAATTTATTGGTTGTTATACAGAATAAAAAAAATTGATTGGTTGCTATACAGAAAAATATCGTTCGTAAACTATTATTTCAATTATTGGAATTATACGAGGACTTAAATGATTAAAATAGGGAAATGTATGTTAAAATTGTTGTGGTCTATTTTATCTGACAGAGAGACTAAGGCCGGCGGCAAAGAGAGAGAGGAGAGAGATGTGTGTTTGTAGAATTGTAGGGGAATGTGTGTGTGTTGTTATCCCTCCTACATTGTGCCTTTATTTATAGTAGTAAATGGAGAGAAGATATTCCTTCTCCTCCAAGTAATACAAGTTGTAATAGGAAAGGATAACTAGAATCAAATCTAATCTAGGATTTACACAATCATACTTATTCTAGGAATGTTTACAACACTCCCCTTGAGTGTGCAAATACTTAAGGTAGATTCAGCATCATGCAGAAGTTGAGGAAGTCGACTCGTCGGCACTGATTTCAAGGAACAACGTTTATTCTCAATAAGGTAGGAACTTGCATAAGTAGTAAGTCTCACTAAAAACCCTAAGGCTATGGCAAAAACCCGAGTAGGGACAAAATCCATAGTCTAAGGAAAAATGCGTGAGAAATGCAAAGTCAAAAGAAACGTCTACAGGACGTCATCAGGGATATGACCAGCCCAAGGTGGGTGCCTCGTTAAAACCTAGTTAGGTAGCAAAAACCCAGTGGGAAAAATACTCCTAATCGTAGGGAAAAATAGTACATTAAGATCAAGCAAGTATCCAGAAGATACTCCCCCTGAGTTTGACATAATTCCAAAGAGAAATAGCAAAGTTACAACTCAGAAAGTTTACGCATACCAATTCCATGAACAAGTTTCTGAAACGTCGCATTCGGTAGTGATTTGGTGAAGAGGTCGGTCAGATTGTCTTGTGATCGGATTTGCGTGACTTCAATCTTCTGATTCTCTTGTTGTTGATGTGTAAAGAAGAACTTCGGCGCAATATGCTTGGTGTTATCCCCTTTGATGTAACCCTTCTTGAGCTGTTCGATGCAAGCTGCGTTGTCTTCAAAAATCGTCGTCGGGGCATTAACGGCAGGATGAAGATCACATGAGCTTTGAATATGGCCCATTACTGCTCTCAACCAAAAGCATTCCCGAGTTGCTTCATGTAAGGCGAGAATTTCAGCATGGTTAGACGAAGTGGCAACTAAGGTCTGTTTAGTTGACCTCCAAGATATTGCGGTGCCTCCAACGGTAAAGACATAACCCGTTTGAGAACGCGCCTTGTGCGGATCAGATAAGTATCCATCGTCGGCATAACCAACAAGGCGAGAATCAACCCGATGAGCATAGGGTGCGGCATCACTCGAGGATTCGTAGGGATAGAATAAGCCCAAATCCGTAGTACCCTTAAGGTAACGGAAGATGTCTTTCACGCCAGTCCAATGTCTGCGTGTTGGTGCATTGCTGTATCTTGCCAAAAGATTAACAGCGAAGGAGATGTCGGGTCTAGTGCATTGAGCTAAGTACAATAAAGCGCCTATCGCACTTAGATAAGGAACTTCAGGCTCCAAAATCTCTTCATCATCCTCATTCGGACGAAAGGGATCTCGCTTTGCATCTAGCGTACGAACGACCATAGGAGTACTCGAAGACTTCGCTTTATCCTCATTAAAACGGCGCAGCACCTTCTGGGTGTAGTTCGATTGATGTACTAAGATTCCATCCGAACAATGCTCTATCTCGAGACCGAGACAGTATCGAGTCTTACCTAGATCTTTCATCTCAAATTCCGACTTCAGGTGCGAAGCAGTTCTCGCGAGCTCTTCAGGAGTTCCGATGAGATTCATGTTATCGACATATACTGCAACAATGTCAAATCCGGAATGTGACTTCTTAATGAACACACAAGGGCATAGTTCGTTGTTCACATATCCCTGACTAGTCAAATACTCACTCAGACGGTTATACCACATTCTTCCGGATTGTTTCAAACCGTATAGTGAACACCTCAGCCGAATTGAGAGCGTGTTCCGGGGTTTGGAAATATTTGAACCAGTCAATGTAAGTCCTTCGGGAACTTTCATATAAATTTCCGTATCAAGATCCCCATAGAGATACGCGGTTACTACGTCCATCAGCTGCATATCCAGTTTTTCGGAAACTACCAAACTGATAAGGTATCGAAAAGTAATCACATCCATAACGTGTGAGTAAGTTTCGTCATAGTCAATCCTGGGGCGTTGTGAGAAACCTTGTGCTACAAGACGAGCTTTGTAATGCACAATTTCGTTCTTCTCATTACGCTTCCGAACGAAAACCCACTTGTAGCCAACGGGCTTCACATGTGGAGGAGTAGGAATTACAGGTCCAAACACCTTACGTTTCGCAAGTGAATCAAGTTCGACTTGGATTGCTTGTTTCCAGTTTGACCAATCAGCTCTACGTCGACATTTATCAACGGAACGCGGTTCAATGTCATCGCTCAACATGATCTCAGTAGCTACTGCAAATGCTAATGCATCGTCGACAATCATCTCATTTCTACGCCACACATCATCTAAGCTAGCATAATAGACCGAAATCTCACGATTCTCGGGAGGAGGATTCGTCTCTTCAAGGACGCTTCCATAATCTAGAATTTCCTCATGAGTTGGGTAAAATGAGTAAGCGATAGTCGGATTCATGGTAGGCTCTTCAGGACCTTGTGCCGTGGTTTTCCTCTTCCGGGGGTGTGAATCCTTTGAACCAAGGGGTCTGCCACGCTTTTGTGTAGGGGCAGATGATTGGCTAGCCGCTAATGTACGTGGATCACCAGAATTGGCGTCCCGGGCTTCCAGGAGGGTAGTCCGTCGTACATTTGGTACATCTATCTTTGCAGGCGTATTCGCAGCTGGGATATGTGATCTTGTCACGCGCGCTAGATCGGTGAAAGCATCTGGCATGCTCTGAGCTATGCTCTGGAAATCTAATATGCGTTGCACTTCAGCTTCAGACTGAGCGGTACGGGGATCTAAATGAGACAAAGTGGGAGTCGTCCACGATAATTCGTGTCGTTCATTAGGAACGTTGACGTTCTTATCTCCCCCTAACGACGGGAAGACTGTCTCATAGAAGTGACAATTCGCGAAACGAGCGGTAAACAGATCGCCTGTCAAAGGTTCTAAGTAACGAATAATCGAAGGAGAATCATATCCGACATAGATTCCCATCCTTCGCTGAGGCCCCATTTTTGTATGTAAGGGCGGCGAGATCGGCACATAGACCGCACAACCAAAAACGCGCAGATGCGATATGTCGGGTTCGCATCCGGTGACCAACTGAAGGGCACTAAATGGTTGTGTCGCAACAGGCCTCAGGCGGACCAACTTTGCTGCATGCAATATTGCATGGCCCCAAGCAGCGATCGGGAGCTTGGTACGTATGACCAACAATCGAGCAATCATTTGTAAACGCTTAATGAAAGCTTCTGCCAGGCTGTTCTGGGTGTGAACATGGGGTACAGGATGTTCAACTTCAACCCCAACCGACATGCAATAGTCATCAAAAGTTTTAGATGTGAATTCTCCAGCATTATCCAATCGAATAGATTTGATCGGATAATCAGGGTGGTGAGCCCTGAGCTTGATAACCTGAGCCAACAGTTTGGAGAATGCAGCGTTCCTTGTGGACAACAAGCACACGTGTGACCAACGTGTAGAAGCGTCAACCAAAACCATAAAATATCTAAATGGTCCGCAGGGAGGTTGAATCGGTCCACAAATGTCCCCCTGAATCTGTTGTAGAAAAATGGGAGGATTCGAACGAATCTTGTCATAAGAAGGCGTAGTAATAAGCTTTCCCATATACATGTTTGACATGGATCGAACCTAAGCTTCGGGTTAGTGGATGCCCGTGTGAAGTTTTGAGGATACGGCGCATCGCTATTCGTCCAGGATGTCCCAAACGATGATGCCAAAATGTAATTTCGTGCGCGGTCCCTGTGGTAGGGCCGGCCACATAGTGGCATTCTATGGGGCGTATGGTCGTAGTATACAAACCACTCGGGTTACGCTCCATCTTCTCTAGAATACGCTTCTGGTCATATTTGTAGGAAGTTACGCACAGAAATTCAACTCCGTTTTCTACGTGGGTTTCAGCGTGGTAATTGTTATCTCTAATGTCCTTGAAACTTAGTAACGTTCTTCCGGAACGTGGAGAATAGAGTGCCTCAGCAATGGTCATGATTGTACCATTGGACAACATTATACGTGTCTTACCGTATCCTTCGATCAGGTTGGATGGGCCTGAGAGGGTTGTCAAAGGTGCATTCTTAGGTACGAAGTTAGTGAAATAGATGCGTTCACGCAAAACAGTATGCGTGGTTGCACTATCTGCCAGACAACTAACTTTCCCACTAGTCATACCTAGAATGAAAAATTAATTTGAATCGGTCACATGCATAAAAGTTTATAAAAACAAGTATCAATTCAAAATAATTTCATTTATTCAAGGATTAAAAACTTAATATCCAAAATAAATCGCCAACTAATAATCCAAAACATAAAGGAAAATTGTTCAAAATCAACCAAAAAAAAAACAAGGTGGGGTTCGGCCACTAGGTGGAATTCGGCCCCAATTGTCTTATTTCAACTGAAAAATAAGTCTATGTCTAAGATTCTAATCTTCCATAGGAGTGGTATCCTCCTGAAAGTCAGAAACCTCCATCTTTGTAGTCTCCGGTTCGTCCACTTGCATGAAGTTTGATTCAAACTTCTTACGACGAGAATGATATTCATCTACAACCTTCTTGGGAGCACGGCAAATACGGGACCAATGGTCCTTTGAACCACAACGATAGCACATATCGTCATTCATTGTGGCAGGTGCTTTGCCCTTATTCTTGAAGTTCGGGGCCTTGGGAGCGAGGTTTGGGCGCTTCTGGGCTTTGTTTCCTCCCTTGGATGGGCCTTGGCTCTGTTGACCTTGGTGGGATGGCTTCTGGCCGCCCTTACCACGCATCTTTTGGCGTTTTGGGTGCTGATTAGTGCTATAATGTGCTTCAGGCACAACAGTAGCCCCAGTAGGTCGAGCTTGATGATTCTTCATCAACAGCTGGTTCTGCTTTTCAGCAAGAAGTAAAACAGAGATCAAATCCGAGAACTTAGTGAACTTCTGAGCTCTATATTATTGCTGCAGGACAATATTAGAAGCAGAGAAGGTCGAGTAGGTCTTTTCCAGGAGATCCTCTTCAGTCAAAGTTTCATTGCAAAACTTGAGAAGTGATCGGATTCGACAAACTTCAGAATTATATTCATTCACAGACTTAAAGTCTTGGAAGCGCAAGTGCTGCCAGTCGTGTCTTGCTTCAGGCAAGAATATGTCCTTTTGGTGATCGAAACGATCAGCCAAAGCGACCCATAATGCACGTGGATCTTCCTCAGCAAGGTACTTAGTTTGCAGAGCATCATGAATATGTCTTCGGATGAAGATCATAGCAGTAGCTTTTTCAGCTTCGCCAACAGATTTATCTGTTGCTTCTTCAATAGCAGGACGCAAGTTCTTTGCAGTGAGGTGGAGCTTCACATCTTGAACCCACTTGAGGTAGTTCCTTCCAGAGACCTCCAAAGCAGTGAAGTCGAGTTTGTTCAAAGTCGACATGTTCCTATCACAAAATAGATGGACAAGATGTGGTTAGTGTAATGGAGAAAAATCAATCCATTCACATAGGAGTAGAACATACAGGTTCTAATAGACATGTATTGGTTTAATTTTGCATGAAAAACTTCGGGTTTCATGGGTAATATGTTTAAGTGAAAACTTCAGGTTTTCAAACAAGGCCTGTTTATAAGAAACTTCGGGTTTCAAAGTAATTATGAACTTCAGGTTCATATATTCCTGCAGGCAAACACAAATATATATGCAAACAAATATGCAACAAATATATGCAAAAATATTGTATAATGATAATTGAATGAATGTTATTTTGGTCTTCGGGGCCAAATTAAAGTGTGGGTGAAAATATAGAAACCCATATTATTTAAAAATATTAAAATCTCGGGGCCTAAAAATGTAGGCCGAGAACCCTCGGGTGTAGGCTGCAGGCCCACGGGGTGAGAAGGGAATGGGCTGCTGCAGGCAGACCCCAAAAAAAAAATATCTTTTTGTTCTTCTTTTCGGTCTGGGCCGCTGCAGGCGAGCCCAGGAAATAAACAAAAATAATAATTTTGCTGTGCGGGCTGGGTCGCTGCAAGCGAGCCCAGCAAAAATTTGTTTTTTTTTTTCATATGGGGCTGAGAGACAGAGCCCGGATAGGACTCGGGGAAAGCATGGGGATGCAGGCTGCAGGCCTTGCAAGAAGATGGGCTAGCCATCGCAGGCTGCGAGCCTGGTTGCGTTGTAGCCTTGCGTGATGCAAAGGCACGGGTTCGAAGAACCCTAATTCCCCAATCGCAAAAATTTATTTTTTTTCAATTCAATTATATTATATGCATGTATAATTCTAATGAATCACATATTTACGTTGATGCATATGTAAATAATAGTTTCAATGCATGTACATATGTAAGATTCAGTTCATGACAAATATCAAATTCACATAATTGTAGCAATTTTGGTGATGAAGCATACACAATTTATGTAGAATCTAAAATACGTTAAACGTAAAGTTGGGTCATGCATCATGGTGAATGTTCATGCTATCAGGGCTTGCAAAATGTCGAGTTAAAAATCGTTGTTTGAAAAGAACCTGATTGCGTGATGATATAGATGAACTGGTTTGATGCAGAAAAAAAAAATCTCCAACGTCAGATTCCTAAGCGCAGCGGTATGAGCGTGCTGATAACGTGTTGTGGTCTATTTTATCTGACAGAGAGACTAGGGCCGGCGGCAGAGAGAGAGAGGAGAGAGATGTGTGTTTGTAGAATTGTAGGGGAATGTGTGTGTTGTTATCCCTCCTACATTGTGCCTTTATTTATAGTAGTAAAGGTAGAGAAGATATTCCTTCTCCTCCAAGTAATACAAGTTGTAATAGGAAATGATAACTAGAATCAAATCTAATCTAGGATTTACACAATCATACTTATTCTAGGAATGTTTACAACAAAAATGTATTTATAAAGGTGTTTAATTGTCAGAAAATAAAAATTATGACAAATTTTTCTTTTGTAATTTTCAAATTGTTAAAAAAATAATGTAGACGGGCGAAAAAAAGAGGGTAAATGGGTTAAAAAAGAATAAACGGGCGAAAAAATGGGTAAATGGGTAAATGGTTATGATTATGGTTAAATGGGTAAATGGTTATGGGTAAATGGGTACACGGTTATGGGTATGGATAACCCTTTATAAACGGTTATGGTTATAGGTATAACCATTTATGTAATTACCCAACGGGTAAACGGTTATGCGGGTATGAACATAAATGGTTATGGGTAAATAATCGCGGTTACCCGCCTGCCATAACCATTGCCCATTCCTAATCGCCGGCTCCCCGCCGCGAGGCTCAATCAATGCAATTGCAAATGAAGACAGAAGGTACGACTGGTTTAATATTACCCAAAAAAACAATTAAAAAATTATTAATTTTCCAAAAATAAAATAGAATTTAAGAAAATTAAAAGAAAAAAAAGGGGAGAGTGCGTGCGATCGGTGGAAACGAATACTGACAGACTCGGAGAAAGGAGAGAGAGAGAAGACGACTTGGCAGTCGGGAATTTTCGCTACAGAAAAACGAAATCAAGAAACCAAGAGAGCGAATCGAAGTTCCAGAGGTGACACGCAACGCCCATTCACCTGCTAACTGCGCCATCGCTTCTGGAGTGACGACGAAGCAGAGCAATGGAGGCTCTGCGGAGGCCACCTCTCCGTTGTGTTTGGTGAAATGAGCATCGATTCTCCTCGGCTGGTTCGTCCGATCCGATAGCCAAACCCTAGCTCTCTCTGTCTCGCCTTTCCCCATTTGTTGAGAGAGGTGGGCGATGATCGATTTCGATTGTTAGAGAGAGAAAGAGATAGGGAGTTTTAGAGATATATATATATATACATATATATATATATATATATATAATTGTAGGAAGATCGGAAAATGCAGAGACGGAGTCCGCCGAAGCACAGGCACGATGGGACTTCGCCGCTGCCGCTTGGGATGGATTGGAGTCCTCCTCCTCGGAAATGGGTTCGTCTGCTTCCGCTCTCGCCCAATTCCAATTATTTCAAGTTCCTAACTTTGGAAATTGTCTAATTGAAACAAATTACTTTCTAATTTAAGCTTGTATTTATTATTAGTTCGATTACGATTTTCGTATAATCCATCAGTTAATCAGTTATGGAGGTTACATTCACTTCCTAGGGTTTAGCTCAGTTTCAGAGCGTGCACTCACATTCTCTTGTTAATTGCAACTTCTACTTAAAATTACGATTTTACGAGTATCATTTTGTTTTCGCAATTGGCTTAAGATTATCGCATAACCACTAGGAATGATAACAATATAATCTGCAGAGGAAGTTAAGCTGGATCTATTCTTCAATCATCATGTTACCGAAGGAAGAAGATGCATTTTGGGATACGCAACCTCTTCAATGAAAAGAACAAAATTGACATTTTCTTATCAACAATTCAGATTTATGTTCCCATATGCGGATAAGCTCGTTGCTTTGTTCTTTCCTGCCATAGTAGCTTTTTATATGTTGCCAATCATAGTTACTCACTGGGTATCTGTCTAATTCAAAAGACTGACGTTCTTATTGCAGAATGGACAGGACACAGTCTGGCCACATGATCCTCGCACAGGATGGAGTTATTGTGTCGCTATACCTTCGTGGGTTGCCCTTCCAAAATCAAGAAATTCCGATCCCGTAGTGGTACTCAAATTGAATGACCATCCAGTGTTTATCTATTCCCAGGGTTAGATGTTGTTTTATATTATCTTTTAGGACTAAGTACAATTAGGAAATCTATATCCATGGTTGAATTTTCCATGTGTGAATCTTTCAGTATCTCCTGTTGTTGCCTTGCTCAGTCGATCGGTCGATCGGTCAGTCCACAAGTAAATCAAATATGTTATTGGAACGTCATGGTCTTTAGGGTTCTGCAATGTCATGGTTGCTATTATGGTAAATTTGTTGAATAGAATGTTAAAGGTGATCCTGTAGGTGCATTTTCGTTTCTTGTGGGACATAGCAAGTCTTCCTTATATTACATTTAGATGTTTCAGACTATGCAATGTAATCACGTGGTAATTTATGATTGTGACAAACTTGATGTCATTCAATAATAGTATAGATATTCTGTATGGCAATCAAGATTGAGATTTCTATTTGGATAAATCCAACTTTTTTCTGTTGAATTTGTGTAACTAGTCTATAGATAATAGATTGATCATAGCTTTTGGTAAAATAAACATTTATACTACCTACATGCGCTGGTTATTTCAAGCTGATTGTATTTCGCATTTGTTCAACACCTGTCTTTTGAATGGGTTCTATTATAACATTTTAAGGGACAGTTCTACAGGGTTCAGGTTGGTGTACAATCACCAGAAGGTATTACAACTACAAGTGGGGTGTTAAGAAGATTTAATGATTTTCTGAAGTTATTTAGTGATGTAAGTACTGACTTTGGATTGTTTGTAAAATAGGTATTTACTTTATGTTAGAATGGTAGTTCATATGAAATGACAACTTGGTTATTCTCTAAGCACTACTTGAGGAAATGCATTGTTGAATTTTTTTTCCCTTTGTTAAACTAATTAAAGGACATTCTTAATATTTTTTTATTGGCTGTTACTTGTAGCTTAAAAAGGCATTTCCCAAGAAAAATCTCCCACCAACTCCATCCAAGGGACTTCTGCGGATGAAGAGCCGGGAACTGTTGGAAGAGGTAGGTAATGTGTTCTTTACTTTATCAGTTTAAACATGAGTGTCGTTCGATGGAGGACAAGAAACTCACACTAGTGTAGTTCATATTCTTAACAGGGGATGATTACCCTTAACTGGAAAGTGTAATTTTCAATTGCAACCTTCAAACATGTGTGTACTCGTACATATCTATAAGGGTGATTAATATTCTTAAGAAGTTTCAGTTTTGTTGCAGAGAAGGTGTTCGTTGGAGGCTTGGATGACAAAGCTGCTATTGGATATTGATATATCAAGAAGCGTTGCAGTGGCATCCTTTCTTGAACTAGAGTCTGCAGCTAGATCTTGTACGTGACTGTCTTGTGCATGAGTGCTGTGACACATCCCTTTTTTTTGTGTTACACAGATTCCTTTTATAGAGTTTTAATGTATCAGTTCCTTGTCATAATACATCTCAGCGTTCCAAGATGCAAGCCAAAACACGTCAGACTCGAGTTCACTTCAATCGCCTTCCTATTTTACCTTACCTGCCATTGTAGGGAGTTCATCAATCACATCAGATTATGGAAGTGATACTGCTTATGAGACTTCTGAGCTAGGAACCCCAAGGCTAGGAAGGGATGACAGTTCTGAAATTGGTATCGAAGATCTGGTATTGGATGAAGATTTAACAAGCCCAATAGAAAAGCTTGTGAAGTATGGCATGACCAATATTGACGAGGGACTGTTTATGGGACAAACTATACTAGAGCAGTTGGAAGGCCTTCCTAAGCATAAAGTAAATGTGGGACATGTCAATAATGTTGTAGGGAAAAATACATATAATGGAAATGCTTCTAAATCTTCAATTCTAGCTTGTAATGGAATGGAACTTTTCTCCGAGCCAGAGCATAGTAAAGTATTCAACCATGCTCGCAAGCTCTCAAATGAAAGTGTGGGAAGTGATGCCAGTTCTCTCAGAGGTAGTGAAATGTCCAACTCTGGTGTTCCTAACTCATCTGGTGATGGTTCTCTTGACCTTCTTGGAGGTGCTGAGGTTTCAAGCATTATGGAAATGCTTGGCAACACAGAGTTACAACCTTCAGGTGGCACTCAACTAGTTCTCCCATTAGATCAGCGAAACAAATTAAACAGGGTTCTCTCGACCATGCAGCGAAGACTAGTCACAGCAAAAACAGACATGGAAGATCTTATATCTAGACTAAATCAAGAAATAGCAGTGAAAGATTACCTTGCAACAAAGGTATGTCAAATTAAATTAATCATGCTCTTCGTGATGTCAATTGCTGGAATTATTTTTGTTTGGGCTGGAGAACTATTTGATTGTATCTAATTTGATTATTTGTAACATGATTTTTAAAAGACACAAAGAAGTACGTTTTCAATTTTAGGGATGTCTAATAGGAGAAATAAGCCATTATAAATAACCTGGAAGAAAATGTTTTGTTTGTCCCGTGCCAAGACCACTTGGAAGCTTGCAATAAATTCTTGTCCCAAACTTTTAACTACGAAATAAATATCCAGTAATTTAGCAGTGACACAGTGTCTATATTCCAGAATACAAACATATTTCATGTATAGATTACTTTGCCCTCACCTCCAGGGCCCAAACCCTTGCAGCTGCATTTCCGAGGCTTAATTGACAAAAATATTTGTTTTTCCCACTCAGTGATGAAGAAAATTCACGAAATTGAATTGTATACTTAGTTTTTATGCTTGCTTTACATAGACCTAATTATGGATTGTTGCATAAAGAAATTGTTGATAAAAACTACTTTATATAAACCTGGTTATAAGTTGTTAAAAAAAATTGCTCCAATAGTTTGAAAAGATTAATTGGGATAAATTATGCATTGTAAATCTAATTGATTTTGGTGGAAGAAGGATGAGCACAATAGCTGTGACACTTATGAAGTTATAGATGTTGATAAAAGCCAGTTACAGTTTGTTGGCTGAAAGAATTGCCACACCATTTGGTTTCACAGAGGGAGTTCATAGACTAATTGATTGGATCACTACAGGTCAAGGATTTGGAAGTTGAACTTGAAACTACTAGACAAAAGAGTAAAGAGAACCTGCAGCAAGCTATTTTAATTGAGAGGGAAAGGTTTACCAAAATGCAGTGGGATATGGAGGAACTCCGGCGGAAGTCATTGGAAATGGAGTTGAAGTTGAAGTTGGAACAGGTTATTGTTCTTGAAGTTTGTCTTTTCTACTTTTATGTCTTTTCATTTTTTGGGGTCAGTCTGTGTCCATCCTTTTTATTATCTGGATGGTTATACGCTATATATTAAATGCTGCCAGGATAAGAAGTCATGTGCAGAGTCAACAAAAGATTCATCTGGTCAAGAGAAAGAGATATTGCCGCAGGAGTTGGATCCGTACAAGGAGCAGCTTGAAAATTTGTCAAAGCGATATGAAGAGCTAGAAGCAAAATCTAAAGCAGATATTAAAGTTCTTGTTAAAGAAGTTAAATCCTTGCGCAGTTCTCAAGCAGGACTGAAACATGAACTTAGCAAATCGCTGACGGAGAAATCTGAAGCTGAGGTATTTTGTCACTAGTCCAAAAGTATTGTTGCATTCTACTTTCTCAAACTAGTTCTTCTTAGGGTGTTGGGTTAAATTGGTTCTGCTTTCTGTTATTGATCCAGATAATTGGTTTCCTTGTATTTGATTATAACTTCACTTATATTCCGCAATACACTGGAAGCTTTATGTTTTGGTCCAAATACAGATGCGTTGATAGAACAATTTGGCACATTATCATCTTGCTTTCAGAAACAAATAAAAAATTTAGTTGATATGTAGCTGACTAGGCAGAGAGTAATGTATTAGTCAGGTTTGATGTTTTTCTTGTGTTCTTTTATTTTTCTATTTTGCAGAAGCTCCGCCAACAGGAAAAACAAACGAGTAAGCTTGCAGAAACTGCTAGAAAAAAATGGTTGCATGAATGCAAAGTTCTTCATAAGCAGCTTCAAGAATGCAATATCAATTTTCCTGTTGATGATTCTTCAATTCTACCAGAGGCTTCAAATTTGTTGGCTACTTCAGACAACCGTATTAGCCTCTTACTTTCAGAGGTACTTTCTATTTATTTCCCAGTTTCTTTTGTTTGCCGACTTTTATTTTCTGGCATATGGTCACATTATTCAACCCTTCCACATTTTGGCCCATCTTCAAGAAATTAAAATTAAACTTGTTTGTGCGAGAAACATAATATGCTGCACGTTCATATGTTTCTTGCTTGCACGATCAGTTGTAAACATCTTGTTACGTATGGATGGCGCCATTTATTAACCGTTAAATTCTACTTTTCCTAAATGACTATATTTGAGGTGGTGCAATTCCATTTGAGTTTGAAGTAACTTTAAAGCATACTGATTTTTGGCTTACGCATTGTTCTCATTCTCGTAAACCGTCTGAAGTAACGAGTAATTTTGCAATAATTGATTAGGCACAACTCTTAGCTGAAGACAATGGAGCTACTGGTGAAGTTGACAACCTCGATGATGATACGAGGACAATAGACAATGAGTTGAGGAAGTTTCTGGCAGAATTTTTTTCTGAAAATGCTAGATTACGGAAACAGGTGAACTGTCTCATATGTCGTGCTCGCAAAACGGATATCTAATCTACAAAAGACGAGAGGTCCCTGAAGACAACCTTCACTGATGAGTAAGTAGGAAGATGCAAGGATGAATATTGTAAATTTTGTTTTATTTTTTTCCCTTAAAAAGAAAAAAAGAAGAATAATTTGGCCACTCGTGTCATCTGTTGTTTCATGTATTTCTCGTTACACACGACGCTTCAAGCTTGTGGTTACACATACAAGGTTCAAGAAAGTTTGTGCACTCTCTGCTTTACCACAATGTTGTAGAGATGTGAAAGGAAATTATTAGTGAAAAACATGTTTCTCTTTTGTTTTGGCTTAGAAATTTGAAAGTGGCTCTGCTCTTTTCCGTTGTATGCGCGTATAAGCGAATCATGATTTTGCTATGGTTATGGTACCTCAAGCTTTTCGGATGCCAGTCTGCAGGGACTTTCACCTTAAAACATTAACTCTACGATTTTGCTGCTTGTCTTTTGGTATTGCTGCCTTTTGCAATTGTTGTTGCAGCGTTTCTTTCATTTTCCATGGTTATATATAAATCGACATTCGACATCGATTTGTTAAAATATCCAACTTTAGGTATTCACGACATAAGTGAACGAACATGGGTGATGATTTTGACGCTCCAAAGATCACTTCCCGCACTCACTCTCATGCGTGAGAGTGAGTGCGGAAGGTTTTTCAAGGGGGAATCCTGAATAGTGATGGCACGCATCAGTTGAGGTCCATGTTTAGCTTCTTTCACTGTCCTTTTAGAGCCTCTTTTGCTTAGCAAAAGAAATGAGCATCAGAGATTTAAATTGAATAATTTGCCATAATGCGGCGATGAAGGTTTTCCTGTTTTAAGAATAAATCGATCTCTCGAAAATAACATTCGTCCATGAATTTTGTTCGAAATGGCTAATGTTACATACCAATCTACACGAGACGCGGACGAGGGAATGACGAGCATTGTGCACCGGAACTCGGTCGCTCTAAACATTCACGGCCATTTGCTCAAGTGAAGCGCCATTGTTTCTGCAGTCAGCCCAAGCAGAACTCGAACAGATCTGCATGAATGAAAACAAATTAAACTAACTTGGAGAACTTGTAGGAGACTAGCACACTTGATGACCTAGCGAATAATGTCTGAACAGTTAAGACAATGTTCGTACGGTCAAATTTCCCACGTGAAAAGGCATACTTCAGATCACAATCGAAGGCAAGATTCATTATATGCCACAGAAGGGAAAACACAGACAAGGAAATTTGAATTGAAATTAAGGAGAATGGTGGAAGTAGTAGCACTACCTCGTTATCTAACTCGCGTGGCTCCACAAGGATGTAGAGTGGCTTTCCATTAAGCCTGCACTGTCCCTGAAATGTCATAATCATCATTCATCAAGAGCAGCTCAACTGCACAGCACTCGAGATATCAAAAGACTTATGAGTGGCATGCACTCAATACACAACGATGCTTTCGAATTTGAACTACCCTGAATTTTTAGGTCAAGTTATGATGTTGGTCCCCAGAGTTCGGTACCTGTAGTTTTGTCTTTCGCAATTTTAGTCCCCTATTTATCAATGGTTGCAACTCAAGGACAATAATCTACCTTAACATTAGCCACTCGCGTAGGTCACTTGTCGAAAAACTGCAGCAATTACCATTGATCGGCCTACAACCGCGAAAATTGAAACTAGAGGTACCAAAGTGGAACTTCGGCCAAATTACATGGACTAGGATCGTAGTTTAGCGCAATTTTTAAGTTAATAAAATCTTAAACATTACCTTAACCTCAGGCAACCCAATAACGCATCCACATTCTACCACTTCAGCCCCAACACGTTCTAGAAGCACAGAAATTTGTTTTGGGATGATGTAAATTTCAAGTGTAGGGTAAACAAGCAGTTTAAGGGAGAAGATGAACAAGAAGTATCAAGGGCCTCAAGAGCAACCACGCACCTAAAAGTCTTATTGCTGCTGACAAGGTCCCACCGGTAGCTATTAGATCATCAATTACCAATGCACGTTCACCGGGCTGAACAGCACCAACGTGCATTTCCAGGCAATCAGTTCCGTACTCAAGCTCATACGCTTCTGAAATTACTTCTCCTAAATAAGCAGCATTATTAAGTGAAGTTTAGCGTACGGGGAACATGAAAAATGCAAGGTACAAAATAGACGCTTCAGTGACAACCAAGACCTCACTCGCAAACATCCCAATGCTGGAGTAAATTTTGCCTAAAACCGGTTGTATATCACACGATGAGAGAGATAGACACTGGTTGTATACTGTGGTAGGGAAGAAAAATAGCCAATGCGAACGTCACCCTAGTAAAAAAGGCCTTATCCTAAATGAAACTAAGCACTAACAATAGATAAAAGCACATGGGGGAAAACAACAGCCTAATCTAATCTAATAGACCTTTTCAAAGGCTCAAAGGACACCCACTTTATATAACTACATCAAAAGTTGATTAAGGAGGACTGAGGCATGATTAAAAAAGTAATTAGCTCCTGGACATCAACAAACTAAGCATTAAGCTAATTAAAATTAAGCATACCCGGCAACTTTCTAGGTTTACGTAAAGGGACAAACTTGGCACCAATTGCTAAAGCAATTGAAGGACCAAACATGAACCCTCTGGCTTCCACTCCTGCAGATTAATCATAAACAGAACAAGTATGAAAAGCAAACCACAAAAAAGAGTTTAATTATATAATAAAATTTCTAATCACTATTTGGTAAACTATATCACCAGCTTGAAAAGAAGAGTGAATGATTAAGGCCAACAATTGAGACAGTCCAACATTCAAAACACCTTTTTTTAGCAATGCCTGTTCATCTGTCATGAGGGAAGCAAAATGTTGAAGAACTTCCACTCGGAGTTAACCATCTACATCAATAGCTAGCTTTCTTCACTTACGTAAAGCGCCGACAAGAATGCAAGGTTTCAAGGAGCAAAAAGATATCTATGTGAGAAATTAGTACTCTACCCTTAACTCAGGAAACTTACTCTGGTAGTAGTAACCGATACAAAAATGCTGCTCTTACCACATTTTTCATACAACATTAGTACCGCCTCTCCAATACAGGTGGGACCTATCTCTATTTGAGAGGTGGTACAAATGTCGTAACTGCAGCATTAATCAAACCGAAATGATGATATCTGAAATGATGATTTTCTAATTTGACCCCCTTTTGGTAATCAACAGGATGGTCACACAATCACCAGCAACAGAAATTTCTCAATTGTTTTAGGATACATTTGAGGTTAATAGTTTATGGATCGAAATAGACGAAAAAAAAAAAAGCAGAATCTCAAACAAATGAAAAAAAACATCCTGAACATCAGAAAGAATGCAACTACAAACTATGCGTCCAATCAACAAGAAAAATGCAGCAGTGTAGAAGAACGCAAATCGCTTATTATTGAAAACATAACACGACACAGAATTGAGTTTTTTCTTCGTGAACTTCTATTATGCACCGAATTATAAAGAAAAATGAAGTAATCTGCTCTGTTTTGAACTTGTGATCCCATTGCATTAGCCATTGTTATAACTACCGAGGGAAATACATTGGGCAAAACTATTACACATTAAAAAAAGGGGCCAAATTAGAAAATTGTAATTTGACTAAGATGAATGATGTATGATGATACCAAAAGAATAAAGAAAAGACTTGCCAGATATGAAAAATCTTCAACGAAATCAGCGAGGATTGCAGCTCCAGAAAAATATTTCTCAAAACAATCAAAGGGGGAACAAAACAGTAAAACCCAAGAGCCAGACAGCAACTCATATATTAACTAATTAAGCCCACATTTTAATTTCCACAACATTAACAAACCTTAAAAATTACTGCAAAAGATTGTATATAAACACACGCACGCACGCACATATATATATATATAGAGAGAGAGAG
This sequence comes from Malus fusca, assembly GCA_035220775.1. Classification (NCBI taxonomy): domain Eukaryota; kingdom Viridiplantae; phylum Streptophyta; class Magnoliopsida; order Rosales; family Rosaceae; genus Malus; species Malus fusca. Next base: position 14,028,266 of record CM069066.1, on the reverse strand, counting down.
AGAGAGAGAGAGAGAGAGAGAGAGAGAGTACCGGCAACAACAGAGATGTCCATGTCTCTGTAGCGATCAACAAAAATGTCGACAACATGCTTGAAGGTCTTGTGATCAAGCAACAATGTTGTTATGTCTTGAAACATTATTCCTGAACACATTCATACATGCCCAACACACAAAAACATTAAAATAAAACAAATACCCACACAAATCATCAAACTTCACAAAAACACTGACAATTCTACTTAAAAAAAAAATTAAAATTACCCAACAAAACAAGAAAAGCAAAAAATGGAACCTGGTTTTGGAAAGTGAGGCACAACCCTGATGGCCTCTGATATGGCTTGGAGCCTTGGGTCTCCTTTCAGTCCATTTTCTGCTGCAAACATTCTCTCTCTCTCTCTCTCTCTGGTTTTTCTTTCTCTTTCTCTCTCCACAGATGCTTGAAGGGAATGAATTTTGGTCTTTGGGTTGAAGAATCAATGGGTTTTGGGAGTTTCCCTCCTAAAAACTGACAGAAAACCTTAAATCTATTTGCTTTGTTTCGTCTCTCTCAGCATGTTGGTGTTGGTGTTGGTGTCTGGAGTAATTTGTGGCTACTGGTTTTTTGTTTCTTCATTTATTATGATGGCCAAACCACAGCACTTTGGAAGATACGTAGGGGAAGTTTGATGCTGACGCAGCTTTCATGCACGTGTGCTCCACGCTGCCTGCCTTTTCCCATAATTTTTCTTCGGAAAAAAAGAAAAGAAAAATCAAGGTCGAAACTTCAATATGTTTTTACACCACAAGAAATTTAATTTAAACATCATGCATGTGTTTGGTTTGCCACAACAAATGAAGGGTTGTGTTTGAAAGTGATTTTAAGTTTGTAGTTGATTGTACTCTGAGTCGAGGTTTTATTTCTCTGTGGTTGAAGTTTATTATTGATGACATGGATTCTTGAAAAAAATATTCAATTCAATTAACAAATTTTGTAACAGATACTACTAATAATTTTGGTATGCTACTATATAATATCAACGTTATTAAGATTTTTCTTAAAAGTAGAACTCTCTACCATCCCATTTATTTGACATAATTTTTGTGTTAATATAATAAAATAATTTGCTAAAAAGATAAAATGACAAAGACTTTCATTCTAAATTAATTTATGTTGGCTATAACATTAAAAAGGAAAAATTGATAGGCGAACAAGTATATATAAATTTATAAAGTTGTGTATTAATTCGTGAGGATGGAAACAAAAAGAGAGAACGAGGGAAAAAAGGGAATCACGCGCCATAATTTGAAGTAGGAATAGGAGGGGGGGAGAGAGAGAGAGAGAGAGGTCTGAGTCTGACTTATGGATGTTATTTCACTGTAGAGTGTATCTAGCTACTTCACCTACGTTTTCCAAATTCAAGAAACGAATGATTTCATGCCTCCATTTTATACTGTATTTGGAACACGAACTGATCTATATATGAGTTAGGATAATTTTACAAAGATTAAATTTGAACGTAAAATTTTATAAATTAAATGACACATAAATTAATAATTAAATTATTACGTAGATATTGATAAGCATGTTCATCATTCATGTGTTATAATATAAGTAAATATTATAGAGAATTTCTCTCTACTTATATTCATACTAGACAGTGTTTCAGATAAAAAAAAAGAAAATTAATGAAAAATATTTGAAAACTTTGAGTTTTAACGATAAGGACAATATGAATCCTCTTCTATACCAAGACTTGTCACGAATCCTCGTCGATACGAAAACTCTGCTACTAGAACCTGGAGGGATAAAAACAAAAGTGAGTGGGCCTGAATATAAAGCTTTAATAAAGACCTTTTAAACGATATAACCCCTCACTATAAGAGCAACTCCACCCCTAAGGACTTTGCGCCAGCACCCAGCGCATTTATCCACTCAAATGAACAGTAATAGACTGGAGTGAACAGTAATAGGCCAAGGCATCTCCACCCCTAAAAAAATGCGCTGGCACCCAGCGCATTTATTTGGTGTGTTTTTTTTTTTAAGTTTATTTCGGATAAGATTTTTAACCCATTTAAAATAAAGAATAAAAAAAAAATAGTTTTAATTTCGGATAGGATTTTTAACCAATTTCGTCACGCCACGTGTCATTATCTGAACGTACTATTTTGTGAATAGATTTCCGATAATATTTTCAACCAATCCCGACACGCCACGTGTCACTTCCGTGGTACAATAATTTAGCCAAGATTTCGATAAGATTTTCAACCAATCACGTCATGCCACGTGTCATTATCCGAACGTACTATTTTGTGGATAGATTTCCGATAATATTTTCGACCAATCCTGACACGCCACGTGTCACTTCCGGTTTACAATAATTTAGCCAAGATTTCGATAAGATTTTCAACCAATCACGTAGTGCCACGTGGCATTGTCCAGAACATCATCCTTTCTTTTTTTGTCTATATAAACCCTACATCCCTACATTCATCCTCACACCAAGCTCAATCCTTCTTTTTAGCTCAGAATCCTTGTTCATCGTTTTCAAATCTTGAGTTCTTATTACAATGTCTTCTTCAAGAAGGGTGTATAAGCAGTTGCAAGAGCAACAACAAAGGTTGTTGGCACAACAGGCAGAATTGGCCAATCTCGAGGAAGGTGGAGGTGGAGATGAGGCTTTCTTCATGGAGGAGGATGAGGATGATCACCATAGAAGGCAGAAGGCCTCACATTCCCGCCGTGTCATGGAAGCCGTGGGTCAGATAGCCAAACCAAGACGTGTTGCAAACCTCGATAGAAAAAGGGAAAAACGAGGTAAAAATCTATTGGAAGATTATTTTATTCCCAATAGCATATTCCCTGATCATATTTTTAGACGGCGTTTTAGAATGCAACGACATTTGTTCAACAAAATCATGAGTGATATTTGCAACCATGATTCATACTTTGTGCAAAAAGAGGATGCTTTTCATGTTCTAGGTCTTATTCCCGAGCAAAAAATTACGGCATCCTTGCGAATGCTTGCATATGGAGCTTCTGCAGATCAAGTGGATGAGATCGCGAGGATGGGAAAAACAACTGTTCTGGAGTCTCTGATGCGGTTTTGCTCTGCAATTGAAGCCCTATACACCAAAGAGTATCTCCGGACACCCACGTCAAGGGACATGCGAAGGCTTCTGAGGAAGGGTGAGATGCGAGGCTTCCCTGGCATGATTGGAAGCATCGACTGCATGCACTGGACTTGGAAAAACTGTCCAAGTGCGTGGCAAGGAGCATATGGCGACAGAAAAGGAGCCAAAAGCATCATTTTGGAAGCGGTGGCTTCATTTGATACATGGATTTGGCATGCCTTTTTTGGTGTTCCAGGAGCTCAGAATGACCTAAATGTCCTTGCCCAATCCCCAGTGTTCGACGAACTGCTGCAAGGAAACTCGCCGAGATGCACATATTGGGTTAATGGTACCCAATACGAGGGATCATACTACCTTGCAGATGGCATTTACCCAAGGTGGTCAACATTTGTCAAAACAGTGCCACATCCACAGACTGAAAAAGAAAAACACTTTGCAAAATGTCAAGAAGGGTGTAGGAAGGATGTCGAGCGTTGTTTTGGTATCCTGCAAGCTCGTTGGGCGATCGTCAGGGCTGCAGCTAGAATGTTTGATGTCGAGGATCTTCGATCCATCATGATGACGTGTATTATTCTCCACAACATGATTGTTGAAGATGAGTATGATTATGATGCCGTCGATGAATATGAGCCGGATCCGATGAACAACTCAAGAACACGTATCTATTGTGCTCATGACCAGACCGAAGATCCAGTGCAACACGAGCCGTTGGAACGCGATGGACGTTACAATGAATTGATCGTTCAGCGGTACACTAATGTGCAAGAGCCATACTGGCACGTAACCCGCCAGAATGACTTGATTGAGCACCAGTGGGGATTGCATGGAGGCGAAGATAATTAGAATGAGGCTTGTGGTTGAAGAATAAATTGTATTTTTTTTAAGTTTAAGTAATTCTATGTAATGTGTTTTGTTTTTAAGTTTATTTGGTGAGTTTATGTAATTCTATGTAATGTGTTTTGTTTTTAAGTTTATTTGGTGAGTTTATGTAATTCTATGTAATGTGTTTTGTTTTTAAATTTATTTGGTGAGTTTATGTAATCTTATTTCATGTGTTTAAATAAAGTACAAAAGAAATAAAATTTTAAAAATTTTAAAAATAAATAAATAAATAAATAAAGTACATAAGAAATTAAATAAAGTTCAAAAGAAAAAAGAAAGAAAATACATAAAAAATACATAAGAAATTAAATAAAGTTCAAACCTAAAAAAAGAAAAAACATAAGAAATTAAATAAAGTTCAAAAGAAAAAAGAAAGAAAATACATAAAAATACATAAGAAATTAAATAAAGTCTCTCGAGTTAGGATATGTGGTGCTAGGATCTTGGTTGCCATGATTTGTGTAGCTAGAACCCCCTTGACTTGTTTCCGCATCTCTTGCACGCCTCCTACGCATGACATCTCTTTTTTCCGATGTCCAAAAATATTTAGAATTCGGAGACAGTCCTACTAGAGACTTGCTCATAGTGTCACGATCTGCTTGAGCCATCCTTTCTTCTCGAAGCAATTCATTTTCTCGATGAAGTTCTTCTCTAACCAGCTCGTTCTCTCGATTAACTACTTCTCTTTGTCTCTCAGCCGCCGCATCACGGGCCTCAGTAGCTGCTAATATTGCTGCCATAGCAGCAACTTTTTCCTCATCTCTAGCCTTTTCTCGTGCCAAGTTTAGTTCACCTTGGCGAGCAAGTTCCTCCATATATTTAGTGTAGTCATTTTTGGAAGAACTACCTTTTTTCTTTGACGCCTTTTTACCTAGAGGCCTTAGGGACTGACGAGTCGGTTGTGTCTCGGGCACTTGTTCAGGCGTCCCTTCCGTGTCTTGAAATGTGTCGGCTTCTTGTTCGGCCATGTCTGGTTCTGGAGAACTATGTAGACCCATACCGTGCATGACAACTTCTGGACCAGTTGCCACAATTTTGTATTTAGGGCAATCTTTGACAATTTGCCAACATTCCCATTTATTGAATGATTGGTTCCCGTTCTTTGAATTGTAGAATGCTTGAGCTTGTAGTGTCTATAAAAAAGTGGGATAACATAGTGTTAAAAAATGCGGGTGTAACACAAATAAATAAATTCAAAATATTGATACGGGTGGAATGCATATAAATTACATAAAAATGACATAAGAAATTAAATAAAAATTACATAAGAAATTAAAATTTTGATGCGGGTGGAATGCATATAAAAATTACATAAGAAATAACATAAAAATTACATACGAAATTAAATAAATCAAAATATTGATGTGGGTGGAATGCATATAAATAAATAAAAATATTGTTACCTGATCCGCTAAACTTGTCCCACTACGGAGGTTACCGGAAGCATGAGAGATGGCGTTTTTCCAACAAGTAAATGATGCGTTGTGTTTTTTCCAACGACCTTGAAGACCTTGACTAGTTCTGGCGTTTTCTCCATGTACATCGCAAAACGCTTTCGTAATTTTACTCCACATTTCTCGCTTATCCATCTCATTACCCGTAATCGGGTCATGAGTAGTGTGAACCCAACATTCACACAACGTAACATCTTCAATGAGCTTCCACGAAGACATTTTTTTCTCTTAAAGTGTAGAAAATATTGAAATGTAGATAGTATAGAAAGTGTAGAAAATATTGAAATGTGGTGTAAAGGTGGAAGATGAGGGTTAGGTATTTATAGGAAAAAAAATAACATTTTTCAAATATTTCTGTAATTTTTTTAAAATTTTCTGTATTTTTTAATAATTTTTATGTATTTTTTAATAATTTTTAATGAATTTTAATATAGTTAATTAATCTGGCCCGTTGGATTTGAAAAATATTCAAATCCAAGAGCCAGGGACTTGCCACGTGGCCAACGGTCATATTTCTGACCGTTGGGGCCTTTTTTTTTTTTTTTTTTTTACTTTTTTGTAAAAAAAACGTGGACCGTTGATCTTTGATCCGACGGTCTATTTTAAAAGTAAAATTTAAATTTTTTTTACCGTTGGAAATCCAACGGTCTAGAAAACTAGCCGTTGGAAATCCAACGGCCGAAATAAAGCCACGTCGCAAACTCGGGGGGTGGAACTGACAGCGCCTGCACGCGGGCCCGGCTTCTGAAAGCTTGTCGGGCACTCGCTCCACGGCTGCGTGAAGCGCACGCGCCAGCCTTCCTCCCCGGCTTCTATCTCAGTCTCTTTTGGGCTGGGCTCTTGCCCAGCTCGGGCTGGGTACCAGGACATTTGTTGGGGTGAACTTGATTGACAGAGGCCTGGCTTGATTTTGGACTGAAGGCTGGGACATTTGGTCCCCGGTGGAATTGCTCTAATACCTGTATAGGTTCCAAGAAATCATACTACATATATGTATGAAATCAAATGTAAATCAATAGTAAATCCAAGAATATTCCAAATCACTACATATCAGCAACAACAATATGAATCAAGTGCTCATCAATCTATGGTAACCCACGAGTCGGAGTTGCCTAACGCAACCTATACGACTCATAGGCAACCTGTACGACAATGTCAGAATTGCCTATCATTGCAACATGTACGACAATGTCGGAGTTGCCTAAACACTAATATAGTCATGCCCTAACTCAATCATTTCAAATAATACTATAAACTCACATGAACTTACCTGTACGTCATGCGTTCACCTTAGCACTTCAAGGCATTCACAACAATTATATGTAGGTAATATGCATATGGTTATACCATAATGCAATCTAAAACTCAATCATATCATAGTATTTTAGAATATACAAATATATATATATATATATATGACATGGCATAAAATGCATAAATCAATTTAAAGCGTTTTGTGGAACTATCAATGATATACATACGATAAAAGGAAAAGACCCACTCACCTGAGGTCCGCGCTATGACTCCCTAGCATGAATATCGAGACGTCACGAATGATCCTCACCTGCCACGAAGTCCAAAAGTGGACGGAAGATGGTCAATTTTGCCCACAAAGCCACCAGGTGCCTAAAGCTTCCCCGCGTCGATTCGTTGTCTACGGTGGTCCAACGGGGTCAAGGTTGGTCGGGATTTGCTCCTAGGATGATGGGTTACAAAGCCCAAGTGGTGGCATTGACCATCGTTTTGCCGATTTTCCTGAAAATTGAAAAGAGTGGCCGGACATGGTTTTGACCCGTCGGATTTCGTGGCTTCGCCCCGCCAGATGTGGTGGTTTATAAAGGTGGTTCTTGGTTGGGTTTTGTAGAGGGGAATGAGTGCTTCAAGATGGTGGTTGTTGCGTTGAAAAACTCCACCGGAGTTGGCCGGAATCGACCTCGGAAAATGGGTGATCGCGTAGGTCGTTTTGGGTTGGGTCATGGTTTTGGGGGAGCTAAGAGCTTCTCTCTCTCTCCTCTCCTTAATTTCTGATTGGTCATCCCCTTCTTTAACAGATTGGTCCCTTATTTTCTTGCTTAAATCTGATTGGTTACCACTCCCACATGGTGGAAGTTTGGATTAATTTATAACTAAACTTTAAATAACCAATTTCAAACGTCTGTAACTATACCGTTATAATCCGGACTCGCAAATGGCTTTCGTCTATACGCTCGTAGTGACGAGTACTGCAATGATATGCTAAAAAAAAAATATAAGTCCCACATCTTTCTAACCGATGGTCAACGAAGGTTAAAATATTTTCCTCAAGGGGCATTTCCATAAAATCACTAATTTAAAATTTATAAAACTTAAAATTAGGAACAGGTTGTCACAATGTGTCCTGATCCTGTACGAATTGTGTGGATAGATTTCCGATAAGTTTTTTAACCAATCCTATGCGCCAAGTATCACTATCTGTTCAGAATCCTTGTACATAGATGTTCAATAAGATTTTCAACCAATTACGGCGTGCCACATGGCATTATTTACAACCCCATCCTTTTGTTTTCTCCTTATAAACTCTACATCCAACCTAAACTCACATACCAAAATCAAAATATGTTTGAATCTTTCTTATCTTGAGTTGTTACAATGTCTCTTTCAAGGAGATTATTAGAAGTCAAAGAGCAAAAAAATGAATTGTTCGATCTATAAGAGCGAAAAAATGAGTTGTTTGAAATGGAAGAGCAAGACGATGAAGAACGTAGAAGAGGACATGATGAACCAAGTAGGAAGAGAGCTGCATATACCCGTCGTGCCGTGCAAGCTGGGGCTGTAATCTCCAAACCCAGTTGTTCCATGAACCTCAATAGAAAAAGGGAACAACGAGGTAAGAATGTCTTGGAAGATTACTGTGTCCCAAATAGTGTCTACCATGATGCGTATGTTAGACGTCATTTTAAAATGCAACTGCATTTTTTCAACAAAATCATGATTGCTATTTGCAACCATGATTCATACTTTGTGTAAAAGAATGATGTTTTTCTTGTCAAAGGCCTCCTATCTGAGCAAAAACTTATTGTTGCCCTGCAGATGCTAGCATATGGGGCATCTACAGACCAAGTGGATGAGATAGCAAGGATGAGAAAATCAGCAATTCTAGAGTTCCTTATGAGGTTTTGCAGTCGAAGCTATCTACACCAATGAGTACCTTTGGCAACCCATGACCACGGACTTACAAAGGCTTCTGAAGAAGGGACATGATTGGAAGCATCGACTGTATGCAGTGATAATGGAAAAACAGTTTATGGCAAGGAGATTATGGAGACAGAAAAGAAACCAAAAATATCATTTTGGACTGTGGCATATATGATACATAGATTTAGCATGCTTTTTTCAGTGTTCCAGGAGCTCAAAATGCCTCAATGTCCTTGGTCAATTCTCAGTGTCCAACGATGTGCTACGAGGAAGAGCTCCTCAACTCACATATGCAATCAATGGAACCGTGTACTTGGGAGCGTACTACCAAAGAAAGGAAGTTGCTAGCCTAGTGGTGGATCTAACCCCATTTTCCGGCTCATTGAAGATGAAATTTCTTATTGAGGCTTGAAATATAGTAGCCTCATAGAAGATAAAGCCTCCATTGGGGATGCTTTAACACCTCTCTCTCTCTCTCGGTTTGAATAATTGCTGCATCTTTTGTTTGGTTTCCAGAGAAAGTGGAAGAAAGAATGAAATTTGGAAATCTACTATGTAACTTGGGAATAATTTCAATTAATTTGATAATCTAGCATTTATTTTGTTTCAGAGATTGTGGTTAGGGCATTTGGGGGAAATTTTGAAATCTCAAGGGTTTGGGAAAAATTATAAAATTGCAAGGATTGAAGTTCATGTGGATAAAGTTTGAACTGTTTAGAAATTGAGGTGTTGTTGCAGCTTGAGACTAATGTCGTTTAGGGAGTTGTTGCTTATTGCCAATTTGCCATGCTGTGTGATTTCGGTTTTGTCCATTCCATTGTTGTATAATATTTTCATCTAACCAATAATAACACAATCATTTGGGAATTTTTACTGTAAATCGTGCCTACTTGAGGCCGAATTGGTTTTTAATTGAACAAGCATTTACTTGTACCTGTTCGGGTTAGATCTGTCTCTCGCATAACTTCCCGGGATCTTGCCTATCAGGCAAAGTTTGCTGCTTTGTGTGCTGTAATATGAGTTTGCTTAGTTTGAATGGTGCCTTTGTGGGGCCTTTGTTAGGCCTTGAGGCTCATAATCAAAACTAATATGGATTTGAGTGTGCTACTGTTATCTTTGTATAACAGATCGTTCTTTTTTAATTGGGTTGATTGTTTGCGCCACAAGTTACTTAGACTTCTTGATTCTATTGGATTGTTACATATGGGTTAAGTTTGTATAAAGTTCTTTTTCTTGCCTTGTAAATAAGGACTTTTACTCATAATATTATATGTTCAGGTAAAAGGAGTTCAGGGCTCTTCCAATTATTTCTTTGATTACAGTTAACACTAAAGAAGCAAGGTTAATTAGTTTAGCTAGATTAATCATAGATGAAAACTTTGAACGAAAAGCAGTTGAAAATGATTTAAAACACAATGGAAGATACATTAAACAACAGATCTACTTTATGTAAGTACAAACAAAAGATACTCGGGCAAGATTATAACCTTGTCAAGCAAGGTTCATCTTCTTGCAACCACTTCTCTTTGTGTTTTATAGGGGTTGTAATCTTTTAGAGAATGAAATGTAAATTGGGTTTACTAAAGGAATTTGATACTACAATACTGGGAAAGGTAGCAGAGCTTCTAAAACTTGACAAAAGATAACATTCTATGGTGGATCTATGACTAAAAGGGTAGAGTCTGGACAAAATGAAGCTTTTTGGTTTCTTGCTTGTCTGAGAGCAAAGTTCGATGTCTTTTGATTGATTGGTTGAGTGTCCTTGTCCCTTGTGTCCCTTGCTACTTTTATAGATTTTTTAGCCCGAATGTCTAAGCCTTGCCTTTTGGTGATGGGCTCCGGAACATGGGGAGTCACCATTTATTTACCTATGCATGCCCTTGAAAAGTACTTTTTGCTGGGGGTGAACTGCCCTATGAGGGTCACTTCTCACATAGGCTTGTTGCCTATGTGATACTCATCGTAATCGTCAGTTGACTGATGATGGGTTGCTAACCAAACATCACCAAAAGGTCCCCTCCCAATTCTGTGTCTAAGTTTCAATTTTGCAGGTTCAATCCAACGAATTGTTTGTTTCGAAGAGGCTCCAACAGTTCTCAGGCCATCAGAATCACGGTCTAAAAGCTCGTACTCAAATGAAGCTGATGGTTGGTTAGCAACAACTTGTTTAGCCATTTCTTGATCTGAATAAAATCAAGGATTTTTAGCCAAAATGGTCCCTGAGATTTGCATAACTTCTCACTTTGGTCCCTGAGATTTCAAATCAATAGAAGTGGTCCATGAGATTGTACACCATCCATCATTTTGGTCATTCCGCTAAAAACTCCGTTAACTGTCCTGGAGCTCTTGGCCGGAAGTTTGGGCAATTTTCAAAGCTTCGTTCTTAACCAAATTCGACCCATAATATATCAAAATGAAGATAGGAAAGTGTAGAATAAGATTATACCTATTTGGAAGCCCAATGGTTTGTTGGAGATGGTAAGAAAATAGCCTCAAATTTGACTGGTCCGAGGGAAAACTGAAAAACTCCAGGAAACTGGGTAAACTTTAAACGTTCATAACTTCTTCAATACTAAACGAAATCAAGTGATTCAAAAATGCAAATCATACTTCTCAACAGGATGAAGAGAATGGTATATTTTTTTATGGTTAACTCGCCGTGATTTGGCCGAAACATGGCTCGAAAGTGGCTAACTGGAGACCGAGACAACCACTTTCGAGCCGTTTTTCGGCCAAACGACGGTGAGTTAGCCGCTGAAAAATGTGATTTTTGTTTTTGAATCACTTGATTTCGTTGAGTATTGAAGAAGTTATGAACGTTTAAAGTTTACCCAGTTTCCTGCGAATTTTCCAGTTTTCCTTCGAAACCAGTGAACTTTGAGGCTATTTTCCGACCATCTAGGTCAACCATTGGGCTTCCAAATAGGTATAATATTATTCTGCACTTTCCTTTCTTCATTTTGATATATTATGGGTCGAATTTGGTTAAGAAACAATTGAGTTACGAAGCCTTGAAAATTGCCCAAACTTCCGGTCAAGAGCTCCAGGACACTTGACGGAGTTTTTAACGGAATGACCAAAATGATGGATGATGGACAATCTCAGGGACCACTTCTATTGATTTGAAATCTCAGGAACCAAAGTGAGGAGTTATGCAAATCTCAGGGACCATTTTGGCTAAAAAACCTAAAATCAATGAAAAATATTGCATTGATGTCACCATCACAAATACCAATTTACACAAATCATATAAATACACAAAAATTCCTATGATCTTCTCTTCCATTCAAGACAGCAGGGAGTTTTTGTAAACAGCGTTATGCCACTGATTCACTGACCCAAGGGCGACGTAAATTACTTGGGATTATCTCAGGTCATATCACATTCTCTCCCTCTCTTTCTTAATCGATTGGGAACTCATGCTCTAAGGGACTACAAATGAACGCTCACAATGTCATATAACCTTACCGAATGCGAACGAAACATTTTACACAAATTCACAAGGTGTCGCTAGTGTACCATACACGCAATAGTTTCACATACAAAGCAATTCAAACGCTAAAGAAATCAAAGGAAATGGGATGAATAAAACATGTGATCACAGACGTTGTATTTAGAAATTTCATAACTGAGCATTAATCAGTTGTCTTCCATCATCTGTCCAATTGACCAACAAAAGTATCAAACTTTATCTCCCTTCAGACTCTTCAATTTTCCCAGAAACGAGACCGAGTCTGTTTGGTTACTGGGAAAATTTAACTCAACCGATTCAACCTCCTCACAATTTTTTGGTAACCATTTACGCAAAAGTCTTCCACCAATTTGATCATTCACTGAGAAACTAATCAGACAAAAGATATATATAGCACAATGAAAAGCTTAAAAAATTCAATAAATACATGAAATTGGAGATTAATAAACACTCACCGAAAGTTGCTGATGAGCTCCGATGAGTTTGAAATTTCGACGAATTTAGATTGAAATTTACATATGAATAAACAGTATATACAATAAATCAAATGGAAACTCCTCTCCACTCCTCGTTGGGCTGGAATCGGTGAATCTGCTGACCCTCTCTGTTCCTCCTTTAAATTCTGTAGAAATTACGCAAAATTCCCTCATAAAACCGCAATATCATAGCTCATGTTTTAACAGCAAAATTGACAAATTTTTTTACAGGGGTATGACATGGCAACGAATTCATAAGTAAATGTATGACATTACAATGTTTAAAACATGATGTATAAAATTGCAGTTCCATGTATAATTAAGATAGTTTTATGTAACTCATCCATTTTTCTTTTTCTTCTTTTCTTTTTTTCTCTTTTTTCTTCTTCTTTAATCCTTTCGATTAATTACACCGACATTCCTAAAACTTAACTCGAATATCATTTAAATCCTCTGTAACTCAAATTTTGTTACTCAAGTCTCTAAAAAATAACTCGTGCCACTTTAACCATACCATTAATATTCATTAAAACTTTTTAAATGGTACATTTGGCTCACTTATATACCAGAAACTTATTTGTGTATTTAAAATTGTAATAACGATTAAAGTGAGACACTCATTGAATTTTACCCATAAACTTTGAATTTGAAAAATTATGTGAGAATTCAAATTGAATTATAAGATGTGTTGTTTTAAGTAAGCCTATTATATTTTGCATCTGTTGGTCAAATTCATGTCTTGTCTCTTACAAAAGTGTGCATGCCAAGGAAGTTTTAATCAAATCTTGTTCTCCAATAAACCATGAAAGTTGAGTGTGGGAAAGAAGGGGATAGGAGTTTAAAATCACATTGAATTTTTCAATTATTTTATTAGAAACTATGTTTGCACTAGTGTTTAAAGTATCAATATGCAAATTTATGAAAATATAAAAAAATATATGAATATCGGTTACTGTGACAGCCCGTCCCTAATTTTAAGAGTTTTTTAAGTTTTAATAAAGGATTTTACAAAAATGCCCTTTGAGGCACACACATTATTCGAGGTTAATCATTGTGTCGTGCCATCTAAGATTTGTTTTCTTAACATATCATCGTAGTAATCGTCGCTACGGACGTGTGGGCGCTGACGGTTCGTGATTTGGAGTTATATCGAAAAAGTTATTAACGTTTGAAATTTGGGATTTTAAGGAATTATAATTTTAGTAAAATCCAGAATTTCTTTTATGAAAATGGACGGCCCAGATTTAATGAAGAATGAAATAGATGGCTTGGATGTAAGAGAAAGAAAAAAAAAATGAAAGAAGGTTTTGTGTGTGTGTGTACGTGAAAGGAAGAAGAAGAAGATGGAGGATTGGGCAAGCTGCCCAATCGGAACAGGAGAGAGGGAGGAGTTGGGCCAACCAGAAAGAAGAGAAAGTGGAGGACCAATCAGAGGGAGAAGAAAGGAGGAAAGGAGAGAGGGCGAGAAGCGGAGGAGAGAAGGAAGGAAACGGGTTTTCCCCCAACCCGTTTACCCGCGCACCCACCTCCATTTTTTTCCGACGATTTTCACTGGATTTCTAACAAATTGGATCAAGGTACCACTCCCAATCAACACCTAGGCCTTCCCTCTTCATGTTTCAACCCAAAAATCATGAAATTTGATGGTGATTTGGTGAAAACCGCACTCGTGGGTGCCGCGACTTTTTGTTCAAATTCTTCAAATCTTGAAATATTTTCTTTCAATTACTAACACCATTAGCATTCTCCTAGGACCTGGAACAAATCCCAAGCATTGGTTGGGACGGCGGAATTGATTTGAAGGTCGAATTGAAAACACCCAATTCTAGGGTTCTTCACGGTTTTGGTGAAATTGGAGCTCTTCCAGGCCAAATTGGCCTTGGCCACAGGTATAAAGTTTTCTCTACTCATTGAGATCTTCAATTCTGTATTTGTTGAGAAGTTTTGGAAATAGTTGGATTTTCCGGCGAGCCGGGGCGGCCAACCGCCACCCGCGGCGGCCCGTGCGGCGGCAAGTGGCCAATGGCCCGCCAATGTCATTCTTAGCATGTGTTTAAGGTTCTAAGTTCAGTTTTGATAATTGATGGACGTAAATTGAATAACTGAACCTAAGTTCGTTACGATTCGTGATTAGGTGAAAATGTGAATTGACGATCCGACCGTTGGATCGTCACCAAACTTTGATACGTTGTAATACGTAATATTTGAGGATTATAGGAACTTACGGATTGGGAATCCGATTTACGGATCTTCCGGAATTGGAGTTGTAAGTTCATAAAATAGAATGTTAACCGTCACTTGGTTTTGGAAATTGACGGAGATCCGACCGTTGGATAGTAATGAAATTTTAGGATGTTGTCCTTGAGGTATATTGTGGACCTCTGGAAGTTATGTATTTGAAATCTGAGTTGCAGATCTTCCGGATCGAACTGCGTAGTGATGTGTTTTATATAAGTTATATTCTATCGATATGATTTCTGAGGTTGGATTTGATTATTGTTCTAGGCGCCGATCGTCATGACGCCTTGATGTGTTGTGGTAGGGAGTTGTTGGGCGAACTCCAGGTGAGTGGGCAGTATTTCTGTTTATACCTATATGCTATTGAAATTCCTAGAAATTGAGTTCAAATGAAAGTGTTTTTCTAAAATGTCATGCATGTATATATGAGTTATATGAATTGATAATTGATGCATATATATATATGTGAATTGGTGATGTGGACGCACAGGTGAGTATCAGGTGAGTTTTATGTTATTCATGTGAATCATGGATGATGTGTATTATATTGATAGCTCATAACCTGCAATCATGGTGTTAGTGCTTATATTATTCACCCGCACCGCACGCTCACCTTGGATCCAAGTAGGTGCATGTCGTACAGACCATGAGAGGGTTCCGACATGCTAGTCGTACAGATCACTAGAGGTGGTTCCGACTAGTAGGTGACTTTAGATTATGTGCACAGATGATTGTTGAGAGAAGCACTAGAGCGTATTATTACACCATTCTTATCGTACAGACTACTTCAGGTAGTTCCGATTTATGTGCAAAGTAGTGTCGTACAGGTCACCGAGGTGACTCCAGTTTGGATTGGATATTGAGCTATAGAATTAACCGTAGAGGACCAACTGCAGGGTCTCCGGTTAATTCACCATTTCACCTGTTACATTGATGCATCATTCATTCTGTTTTTGAAATTATAACATGGCATACTTTCTGGTTTTTGAGAAAAATTGATGATTTGAGATTTATGAAAAGTATTATGCTATTATGCTATTTTCTGGGAAAGTATACAAGTTTTACAGCGAGGGGTTAGAAATGTTTTAAATGAAAAGTTTTCGAAAAACTTTGTTTTATTGACCCACTCAATTTTGTTTTGCGCCCCTCCAGGTTCTAGATAGCAGAGCTTTGGTGGCCACGAGGAATCCAACGGTGTTCTGACATAATTCACAAAACTAGGACTCACCCTCGGATGTTTCATCTTAGTAATTGTATTTTTAAAGCTTCCGAACTGTGTAAATGGTTACGTCACTCTCACGTGACGGCCAGCATGCCCTCCTTCGGGACGGGGTGTGTCAATTGGTATCAGAGCCTAGGTTGCAGTCCTGGACATCTTGAGAATTCCCTAGTGTCTTCTGTCAGAACTTTACCGCCTCGTGGATAGCCACTTTGTTCAGATGAGCTTAGCTTCCCCGATTTAACTTAGTTATGGAAACTACTAATGTGATTCAGTCTATTACCCAAAGGATTCCTCTTGAGACTGTGTATAAGTTGAATTTGAATCACTTTATGGAAATGAAAGACCGGAGGGAGCAGATCGATGGCTTAATCATTTGTAAAAGGCGTTTCAGATTCTGCAAGTTAAGGGAATCTTTCTTTTGAAAGGTAGGTCGAGATGACTACCTGGTTTCTGAGTATTGAAATTGCATCCTGGTGGAGATAGGAGTTTTATACGATGTCACCGGAGGGAACTGCTGAATGAGAATTGTTTAAAGAGTTGTTTAAGAAAAGGTTTATTCCTCCGGCATATATGGACGGTAAGAAACAAGAGTTTACAATTTGAGACGAGGAAAAGAATGAAAATCAAAGGAAAGATGACCAAGGTAAAGGTCATGTGTCTCAAGAACCTTGCAAGACTTAGAGCTTTAAAAGAAGTGGAGTTAATTCTAGTTCTGCCAGCAGAGATTTTTAGTATCATTGGTCAGATGCAGTGTGGTAGATTTACTGGAGATCTTAGATTACAGAGGCGAGGTGACTCTGGTAGAGGGAATGTACCTTTGTGCCGTAAGTGCAATAGCATACACTTTGGAGAGTGTAGACGAGAAAGCAGAGGATGTTTTACATGTGGACAAATGGGACATAGAGCTACAAGATACTCAGAATCTTTCGGGCTTGATCATGGGCACGTTAAACATTCTTGGTTACTTTGCTAGAGTTTTAATTGATTGTGATGCGGAAATTTGATGTTATTGTCGATGTTGCCCAAGAAAGTAGTGAATGAGCACGATCGAGGAGTGTATATGTATTTCTAATGAAGAGCAAAATGATAATATTACACCCTTAAGAATTGTTGCTTACTTATAGAGACGACAGTGAGTTATCGTTATTGCGGGCTGCAGACCGTAATATCCATAACTTATTTGTTGAATTTGTTAAGCAAGTAAACAGGTAGGTCATTCTATGTCGGTTATGACTATTCAGGGTGTCCAGTGATGGTGGAAGAAGTAGTTATGCCAGCGAATCTTATCCCGTTAGACATTATGGATTTTGATGTGATTTTAGGCACAGATTGGTTGCATTATAATCGTGCCAATATGGATTGCTACGGGAAATCAGTTACTTCCCATTGTCTTGGATTATCCGAGGTTACTTTTGTGAGTGAGCAAAGTGGAGTGAGGCGTACCGTTATTTCTGTTGTGAGAGCAAAGAGATTGTTATCAAAAGGTTGCCAATGATACCTAGCTCATGTGGTGTTGCAGGATCGTACTCCTAGTATTGTGGATGACGTACGAGTGGTAGACATTTTCCTAATGTGTTTCCGGAATGATTTACATGGATTGCCATCAGACAGAGATGTGGTGTTCACTATTGAATTGTCTCCAAGTACAGACTTTATGCTATAGATTGGTTCCTACAGAGTTAAAGGAATTGAAAATTCAGTCACAGGAATTGGTTGATAAAGGTTTCAGTCAACCTAGTACGTTACTTTGGAAAACCCCAGCTTTGTTTATAAGGAATAAAGACGGGACCTTAAGAATATGTATGGATATTAGGTAATTGAATCGGGTAACGAGTAAGAACCTTGGTAGTATGCAAAGTTTGACAAATGTCAATTTTGGACGAATTAAGTGAAAGTAAAGCATGCTAGTCAGCTTGAGTTGGTGTTGCAATGTGAGGGAACATTGGTAGTATGCAAAGTTTGACAAATGTCAATTTTGGACGAATTAAGTGATATTTTTGGAACTTGTGATATCTGCACAAGGTATTCAAGTAGATCCTCAATGAGTGACAACTGGGGAGAATTGGGAACAACCTCGAACCGTCACTGAGGTACTGAGTTTTCTTGGTCTAACAGGCTACTATAGACGTTTGTAAAGGATTTTTCAGTCATTGCCTTGCCATTGACGGGATCGACTAGAAAAGAGGTTAGGTTTGAGTGGATGAAATTGTGAGCAAGGTTTCAGCAGCTGAAGTATTATCTCACTCACATGCCTGTTTTAACGCTTCCAGATTATAGCGGTAATTATGAGGTTTATAGTGATGCTACGTTGGATGTTCTTGAATGCGCGTTGATACAACATGGTAGGGTGATTACCTATGTTTCACGGCAATTGAAACTTCATGAGATGAATTACCCTAATTATGATTTGGAATTAGCAGCTATCATATTTGCTTTGAAGATTTGGAGACATTGTCTTTATGGGAAGAAAAGTGCAAGATTTTTACGAATCAAAAGAGTATCCAATATCTGTTTATTCAGAGGTATCTTAATCTTAGGCAATGAAGGTGGATTGAGTTGCTTAGTGATTATGATTGCACGACCAGGATGATCGTGCAAATGTTGTGCCCAATGCTTTTAGTAGGAAGACCCAAGTGAGAATTAATGCTTGGTACGATTGCCATGTTCATCTTCTTATGGATTTGAGATCTACTGGAGTAAGGTTGGGAATGGAAGATCGAAAAGAAAATGTACTTGCTAATTTTCAAGTTAGGCCTATTTGGTAGGTCGTACTCGAGACTCAAACGTTTGATGAAGAAAATCAAGAATTTATTTAAAGCAAGGAATAACGGGAAAAAGAAATACCTCAGAGATAGAGAATCAGATGGCAAGCTTATGCCAGAGAACAAGGTGTTTATACCTAATGTTATGGAATTAAAGGAAGCAATTTTGGAATTTGCGTACTGTTCAACTTATACAATGCATCCTGGAGGTACTAAGATGTATCATATCATTCGAACATTGTACTATTGACCGAGTATAAAAAGAAAAATGGTGGAGTATGTAAGTAGGCGTAGGGGTGGGTTCGGTTTAAATCGGTTCGGTTTTTTGCCAAAACCGAAACCAAACCAAAATTTCGGTTCGGTTCGGTTCGGTTCATTTTTTTTTTGGTTTTTTTTTGTTCGGTTTTTTTCGGTTCGGTTTTTTCCGGTTCGGTTTCGGTTTTTTGTTTTTTTTCTTTTTCAAAAAATGAAAAACATTGAAATTTTAAATTTTAACATATCCAACACAATCATAACATAAGCATTCTAACTAGAATCAAAGACAATGAAAATAAACATTTAAAGTTGAACTAAAATCCTCAATCAAGTCTTCCAAAGTCCAAATTAACAACCTCACAACACAAAAATCGTACAAATGACTTAGAAAAGTTAAATTGTATGATGTTGTTCAAAGATCAGGGTTGTTTGCTTGTAATTGCATGTTGACAACTTGATTAGTAAAAGTAATACGTGGGTGGATTTATTTAGTGTGTGTTGAATTCTTTTCCATCACAAATTACCCAAATAATCTACCCGAAATAAATGTTTATGGATTATGTTACATGTTATATGAGAGTAGATTTGGAAAAGAAAGTTGGGGCAGAAGTAGACAGTGCTATGGAGATGGATGTAGGTACTTCAGGAGGAGGTTTGGCTCCGGAACCTTATATGGGGGAGAAATAATAGGTTAGGGTTTAGAGTTTTTATAGGCCTTTTTTTAATATTTTGAGCTTAAAGTTTGGCAACACATTGGGTTTAGCACATTTTAACTTACAAATTGGGTTTAGAAAATAATACCCAAAACAAATAATTAAATAAAAAAATTAATTTAATTAATTCGGTTCGGTTCGGTTTGGTTCGGTTTCTAGATCACTAAAACCGAACCGAACCAAAAGAATTCGGTTCGGTTCGGTTTTTTCAATTCGGTTCGGTTTTTTCGTTCGGTTCGATTTTTTCGGTTTCGGTTCGGTTTGGTTTTCGGTTTTTTTCGGTTTTCGGTTTTTTGAACCCACCCCTAAGTAGGCGTATCATCCGTCAGCAGGTTAAAGCGGAAAGAAATAAGTCATTTGGATTGATGTAGTTACTTCCTGTTTCACAGCGGAAATGAGAAAATATTAATATAGATTATGTGTGCAAGTTTCCTCGTTCACGAGATGGTTATGATGAAATTGAGGTGATAATTGATTGGCTTACTAAATCAGCGCAGTATTCTTCAATGAAAGAGCAGTAACCTTTCCAGAAGTGTAACAGTTATTTATCTGTCTTATGGAAAAGAGATTTGGGCTTACGGATCTGTTGAACTTCTTGGGTATGTTGGTCCTTTCAGTTTGTTCCCTAGAACAACGCCATAAGGCCGTGGAAAGCTGTATCTTGTGTTTCGAAATTGTTAGAATTGTGTACGGATGGTATTCAAGACCCTGAGTTAGTGGAGGAGACTACTCGGAATATTCAAGTAATTAAGTCTAACCTGAAAGTGGGCCAGGGTTGATAGAAAAGCTTTGCCGATAGACATGCCACCGATCGAGTGTATAATATAGGTGATTGAGTATTTCTGAAGCTTTAACCTTGGAAAGGTGGGGTTCGGTTCGAGAAGAAAGGTAAGTTAAGTCCTAGGTACATCAGACCATATGTGACCATCAAGAGAGTCAGTGAAGTTGCTTACAGGCTTGAGTTGCCTCCAGAGTTGTCGAAAGTGCATAATGTGTTCCAGGTTTCCATGCTTCGATATTATGTTTCAGATCCTTCACATATGATTCCTCCTTAATCTTTGGAAGTTAATCCGGATTTGATTTATGATGAGGAACCAATGATTATCTTGGATTGGAAGGACAAGATCTAAGGAATAAAACAGTGAAGTTAGCGAAAGTTTTAGGGAGGAATCATTCAGCAGAAGAAACTACTTGGGAGACAAAAGATCGAATGAGAGAGATGTGTTTCAGGTTGTCCTATGGATATTGATGGATTGTAAAGATTGTGTAAATTTCGAGGACGAAATTTTTTTAAGGTGGGTAGATTGTGACAGCCCGTCCCTAATTTTAAGAGTTTTTAAAGTTTTAATAAAGGATTTTACAAAAATGCCCTTTGAGGCACGCACATTATTCGAGGTTAATTGTTGTGTCGTGCCATCTAAGATTTGTTTTCTTAACATATCCTCGTAGTACTCGTCGCTACGGACGTGTGGGCGCTGACGGTTCGTGATTTGGAGTTATATCGAAAAAGTTATTAACGTTTGAAATTTGGGATTTTAAGGAATTATAATTTTAGTAAAATCCAGAATTTCTTTTATGAAAATGGACGGCCCAGATTTAATGAAGAATGAAATAGATGGCTTGGATGTAAGAGAAAGAAAATAAAAAAAAAATGAAAAAAGGTTTTGTGTGTGTGTGTACGTGAAAGGAAGAAGAATAAGATGGAGGATTGGGCAAGCTGCCCAATCGGAACAGGAGAGAGGGAGGAGTTGGGCCAACCAGAAAGAAGAGAAAGTGGAGGACCAATCAGAGGGAGAAGAAAGGAGGAAAGGAGAGAGGGCGAGAAGCAGAGGAGAAAAGGAAAGAAACGGGTTTTCCCCCAACCCGTTTACCCGCGCACCCACCTCCATTTTTTCCGACAATTTTCACTGGATTTCTTACGAATTGGATCAAGGTACCACTCCCAATCAACACCTAGGCCTTCCCTCTTCATGTTTCAACCCAAAAATCATGAAATTTGATGGTGATTTGGTGAAAACCGCACCCGTGGGTGCCGCGACTTTTTGTTCAAATTCTTCAAATCTTGAAATGTTTTCTTTCAATTACTAACACCATTAGCATTCCCCTAGGACCTGGAACAAAGACCAAGCATTGGTTGGGACGGCGGAATTGATTTGAAGGTCGAATTGAAAACACCCAATTCTAGGGTTCTTCACGGTTTTGGTGAAATTGGAGCTCTTCCAGGCCCAATTGGCCTTGGCCACAGGTATAAAGTTTGCTCTACTCATTGAGATCTTCAATTCTGTATTTTTTGAGAATTTTTGGAAATAGTTGGATTTTCCGGCGAGCCGGGGCGGCCAACCGCCACCCGCGGCGACCCATGTGGCGGCGCGTGGCCAATGGCCCGTCAATGTCATTCTTAGCATGTGTTTAAGGTTCTGGGTTCAGTTTTGATAATTGATGGACGTAAATTGAATAATTGAACCTAAGTTCGTTACGATTCGTGGTTAGGTGAAAATGTGAATTGACGATCCGACCGTTGGATCGTCACCAAACTTTGATACGTTGTAATACGTAATATTTGAGGATTATAGGAACTTACGGATTGGGAATCCGATTTACGGATCTTCCGGAATTGGAGTTGTAAGTTCATAAAATAGAATGTTGACCGTCACTTGGTTTTGGAAATTGACGGAGATCCGACCGTTGGATGGTAATGAAATTTTAGGATGTTGTCCTAGAGGTATATTTTGGACCTCTGGAAGTTATGGATTTGAAATCTGAGTTGCAGATCTTCCGGATCGAACTGCGTAGTGATGTATTTTATATAAGTTATATTTTATCGATATGATTTCTGAGGTTGGATTTGATTATTGTTCTAGGCGCCGATCGTCATGACGCCTTGATGTATTGTGCTAGGGAGTTGTTGGGCGAACTCTAGGTGTGTGGACAGTATTTCTGTTTATACCTATATGCTATTGAAATTCCCAGAAATTGAGTTCAAATGAAAGTGTTTTTCTAAAATGTCATGCATGCATATATGAGTTATATGAATTGATAATTGATGCATATATATATGTGAATTGGTGTTGTGGACGCACAAGTGAGTATCAGGTGAGTTTTATGTTATTCATGTGAATCATTGATGATGTGTATTATATTGATAGCTCATAACCTGCAATCATGGTGTTAGTGCTTATATTATTCACCCGCACCGCACGCTCACCTTGGATCCAAGTAGGTGCATGTCGTACAGACCATGAGAGGGTTCCGACATGCTAGTCGTACAGATCACTAGAGGTGGTTCCGACTAGTAGGTGACTTTAGATTATGTGCACATATGATTGTTGTGAGAAGCACTAGAGCGTATTATTACACCATTCTTATCGTACAGACTACTTCAGGTAGTTCCGATTTATGTGCAGAGTAGTGTCGTACATGTCACCGAGGTGACTCCGGTTTGGATTGGATATTGAGCTATAGAATTAACCGTAGAGGACCAACTGCAGGGTCTCCGGTTAATTCACCATTTCACCTGTTACATTGATGCATCATTCATTCTGTTTTTGAAATTATAACATGGCATACTTTCTGGTTTTTGAGAAAAATTGATGATTTGAGATTTATGAAAAGTATTATGCTATTATGCTATTTTCTGGGAAAGTATACAGGTTTTACAGCGAGGGGTTAGAAATGTTTTAAATGAAAAGTTTTCAAAAAACTTTGTTTTAATGACCCACTCAATTTTGTTTTGCGCCCCTCCAGGTTCTAGATAGCAGAGCTTTGGTGGTCACGAGGAATCCAACGGTGTTCTGATAGAATTCACAAAAGTAGGACTCACCCTCGGGTGTTTCATCTTAATAATTGTATTTTTAAAGCTTCCGAACTGTGTAAATGGTTACGTCACTCTCACGTGACGGCCAGCATGCCCTCCTTCGGGACGGGGTGTGTCAGTTACCTTCCCCGAAAATTATTAAAATTTACAGTACAGCGGGTATATGAACACCGGTTGGCACACACCTGGCCCATTTGGATATTTAATTTTTTTATAAACGGTGGTGATGGATAAGTTACTACTGAGACAACGGTGAAGTTTTGAAAGTGACAATGATGGTGAAAACGTTTTACTGTGGTTAATTCTATTTATCCATTTGTCTATTAACTACCAACCTATATATACACATACATACATATATATATACACATACATACATATATATATACACATACATACATACATACATATATAGATATATATGTGTGTGTGCGTGCGTGCGTGCGTGCGTGTGTGTGCATGTCTATTAACTACCAACCTAGGTATTTTAATATTGTGTTTTGGAAAAATCCCTTAATGGCGCGTTTACTAATCCGTAATCAGATTGAGATGAATTGAATTGAGGAGGAATTTGATTGATGAGGAATTGAAATGAGGTGGAATCAGAATTAGATTCTTATTGAAGTTGTTTACCAAAACTGTCTGGAATCGGAGTAAGAATGACATTGATGTATATAAACTGATTACTAATTCACATGAATCAGAATCATAAATAATATGATTACTAAAGTACCCCTACTTTAACTAATTTATTTTATATGCTAATTATTTTTAATAAAACTTTTATTCTTTTTTTTTTAATTTTTTACTAGAGAGAATAATTTTTTATCTTTTATAAAACTTTTAAATTTTCCTAATCGCATAGATTACTTCAAATTTGATATGAAAGAATCATTTTTTATTTGCTTCTAACTCTTAATCACCCTAAACCCTATTAGAAATACCTACAGAAAGTAAACTAAAATAAAATTTTACTTCCTTCTCTCTCTTCCCCCTTTATGTCCCCATTCTTTGTCTGCAACCCCTTTCTTTCCCCTTTCTTTCCCCAGTACGCAGTATCCACACCCCACCATCCAATCTCAGGAGGAACCACGAAGCCACGACCCACCCTATCAACAAAAATAAAGAAAATCCAATTTTCAGGGTGAAAGTGAAAAAAGTTATTTCCTTCTTTTCTGTTTGGATCTGCAAATCACAATTTCCTTTAGGATTTGGGCGTTTGTTGTTCCAGATCATGTTCGTCGTTGTGCCATCGTTTCAAACCCCGGCCGATCGTTGTTCCAAATCGCAGGCGTTCGTCGTTCAGTGCTACTGCATCGTTTCAGATTGCGAAGGTGGGGTGGTATGTGTTGTGAGAGAAACAAATACAGAGGGGAGTGATTGATGAAGGTAGGAGTTGTTTTAGGAATATACATGGGTATTTTGGGTAGAAAAATTTTATTCGTGATGGAGCTCTCTACCCGGAATTCAATTACCACCTCTACATAGGGAATCCAAATTCGGGGAAATCCGAAATTGAACTCCTGAAATTGGCTGGACCCCACATAAAATCTGATTCCCCGATTGCTAGTAAACGGCAGAATGTTTGGGGAGGAATTCAATTCCGTTTCTCTCCATTCCACTCCCGATTGGTAAACACGCCATAAATGAGTGTGAGTTAATTAAAAGAATTAAACAAAAGCTTGTTGGATGGAAGGCTAATATTGTCTTTAAGGCAGGAAGATTAACCCTTATTAAGTCAAATTTGACTGGTATGCCTAATCATATAATGTCGTGTTTCAAATGTCCTGATCTAGTAACTAAAACGATAAATAAAGAGTGTATGGACTTTTTCTGGGGAGGGATAAGAAATTAAAGCCAATTGCTTGGAAGAAAGTTTGCACCTCAAAGGAGCATGGAGGGCTTGGTATTTGGAGAGTTTGATCACTTTAATAATGCGTGCGTAGCCAAATTAAGTTGAAAAGTTTTGACTAATGAGAATAATTGGTGGGTTCAAATTTTTAAAATAAAATACTTAAGGAAATATAATTTCTTGAGTTATAAAGTTAAGCAAAATATTCTCTGGCCTGGAAAGGCATTCTTAAGAGTATGGATATTATTTACAAGGGTATGAGGTGGATTGTGGGTATGGTAAGGATATTCTATTCTAGACCCATCAATGGGTTTTTCCTTACCCATTGTTCCATCTTGTCCAGAGAATCAACGGGCAACTTTGAATTGAGAAGCTAGAGTTAGTGATTCCATTGTTAACAATTGTTGGGTTAGAACTCGTCTTTCTGAAATGTTGGATTTAAATATTGTTAGGAAGATAGGTATTATCCATATTCCTATTCAAAATAGAAAGTGATTATTTTGTTTGGGGTCCTTCAACTAATGGAGAGTTCTCAATTAAGTCGGCAACTTGGATCCAGAGCCCTAATCATTAGGATGTAATATAGACATAAGTTGCTGAAGAAATTGTGGAAGTTGATGATTCCCGCAAGGTTAAAATTTTTGCATGGCTCCTTACAGTGGCGGATCCAGAATTTTAACATTGGGTGGTCCCAATATACATAAATAAAGCTACGTGAGAGCGAGGAGTGGCTGCCGCCCCTCCCCTCGTCGGAAATCATGCCCAAGAGCGGTGGTTCACCTAACCTGCTATTTAATGTGCTGATTTATCTTGAGATTTGTTTTGTTTTTTAATTATTGTCTAATTAATTTGACCACTTTTTCAATATTTTTTAAGCCACACAACGTTATTTCTCTTAAAATTTAAGGAATTAAATGATCGCTTCAATGAGGTAAACTACTAATCAACTTTTCATTCATAATCCATGATGATTTTCAGTTGTAATATTGTTCCATACTTCTAAATTTTACACATATCAATTAATAAAAAAATTTATATCAATTGATGAAACTAAAAAATATGCATGAACTAGTACACAATCTTCAACCAAAAAAAACCCCTATAACACAATCCAAGTAATATCATAAAATCCTAATGAATCAACGATAAATATGTATGAACTAACACTAAAATAAATATGAAAAAATCCTAAAAAATCAACAATAAATATTTATGAACTAACACTAAAATAAAACTAAAAATCCTAACAAATTAACAATAAATATGTATCAACTAACACTAAAAATAAGTAAGAACTAACACTAAATTAGAAACCTTACAGAAATTTTAAAGTTGATTCTGATGACTTTCGGCAGTTCGGCTAGCTTGGGTAGAATGAGGAACAACGCAACATACAATTAGGTTAGTAAAGTGAATTGAATCTGTATCAATTAATAAATGATGATTTTCGCTTGTAAGATCGTTCAATACTTCTAATTTCTACACATATCAATTAATAAAAAAATCTATATCAATTTAAAATATGTATGAACTAAAAACCCTTGACTGTAGTCTGTAAGTTTGTAACACAATCTTCAACAACAACAAAAAAAAAAAAAAAAAAAAGAACCCCTATAACACAATCACGATTTGAATACCAAGCAAATAAAAAAGTTGGGGTTACCTACCTGCAGTGGCGTGAGGATTCCTCCTCCTGTTTGAAAACTTACAGACAATTAGGTATTATTAAATTTGGTAAAGTGAATCTGACAACAAGAGCTAGTTTATTGAATTTGGCCACTGCCTATCACGTGAAGGTTTTTAAAATTTTTAAACAACTTGGCTCAAAACGACGTCGTTTTGGCCAAGTTATTTAAAAGAAAAAATACCTTTCTTCTTCCTCCTGTTTTGCACAGGGTGAAGCAGCCATGCCCGCTGGTCCTCTCCACCACTGCCCAGATTTTGGTGGTCCTTGAAGATCCTCACAGCCATTTCCCGAGCTTCCGGGTGGTCCTGGGACCACCTTGGTCCCTTAATAGATCCGCCCCTGGCTCCTTATACATGAAAAGTTACACACCAGGAGTCGTATGAGTAAATTTGTTCCGGATATTGATAAAATTTGCCCTCTATGTGGCAATATGATGAGAATCAAGATCATTTGTTCCTTAAATGTCATTATGCAAAAATGGTCTGGAATCTTTCTCCTGTGAGTCCATGGAATAATATTAATAATTCAGCGCAATTTGGCAAAGTTATAGATTGAATGAAAGCTTTAATCTCGTTTGAGGACAATAGTTTGATTCACTTAAGTAAAGCTCTTCGTAATTGCTGTCAAATTTGAAATAATAGAAATAATAAAGTGTTTACAAGTATAATTCCTATCCCTACTCAAAGTTTATTAATTGCAGCAAATGTAGGTTTGTCGTACTTCAAGGTTAATTGTAAACAGAATTTCGGGGTTGAAACTTGTACCCCGCATCTCATTAGATGGCAACCCCCTCGTCCTAGTTTTATTAAATTAAACTTTGATGGTTCTGTCAATTTGGAAAAAGCGGTTGTTGCTTTTGTTCCAAAGAATGAGGAGGGGCAACCATTCAGTGCAAGTGCTTTTAATCTAGATGGCGCCACTATCTCTCTTGTGGAGGCCATTTCTTTAAAAGAAGGCTTTTTCTAAGCCATGGGCAAAGGTTTCAAGAACATAATGGTGGAAGGGGACTCCATGCTTGTGATTCAAGCGGTGCAAGGCGCTTGGGATACTCCTTGGCATCTTAAGTCGTTTGCGAATAATATTAGATGGCTGGCTTCTAAATTTCATTGCATTAGGTGGACCCATATCTTTAGGGAAGCTAACTTTGTGACTGACACTTTAGATCACTTTGGCCATATTTTAGCGAACCCATATTTTTTGGAGTATTGTTTACCATTTTCGTCTATGGAAGTCTTTAAATTTGATTGTATGGGAAACAGTTCTATTCGAGGTTTCAAATTTTAATCAATCTCTTTCTTGATAAAATATAGGGAAATACCCAGAAATAGAACAACTTCTTAATCTTGTGACAGAAATAGGACATTTCGAATATGCACACAGCATGCACAACATCGGACATAAATATAATTTTTCCTACACCTTGAAATGACCAAATTGTCCTCCCATATAAATGGGTTATCAAGAAATTCTAGTTCTCATTCTTCATCCAAGCTCTTTCTCTCTCTCTCTCTCTCTCTCTCTCTCTCTATCTCTCTCTACATTTCAAATATGCACAAGAGCTCTCTCTCTCTAACCCACTCATCTTCTTCGATTTTTACCTTTTCATTCGTAGGTTTTGTGAACTGGGTTTGCTTAATTTTGCTTTTTGATTGATGGATTTTTGGAGTTGAAGTGATTGATTTGGTGTTTCTTGGAGGAGACCCAAATCCTTCAATTTTGCCCAATTTTGATTTTTTTTTATCATTTCTTTGATTTATGTGAGTTTTCATTTCTTCTGTCTTTTCCCTCCCTCTGCTCCCTCTATCGATCCAAATTTACAAGCACTAAAATAGGGTTTGGCTTTTACTGCAATTAAATGAAAAAACGTATTAAAGGTCAGTTGCCTTATGGAGAAGAAAAAAATTTGAGGGAGAAGGAAAAAGTTGAGGGAAAAGAGAGAAATCAGAGTGGAAAGAAGGAAGAGAGAATAATATGGACAAAATGTTTTGTGTACTCGTACGCTCTCTTTGTATTAAGTTTGCTCATACACTATATGTACACGACATGCATAAGACATGCACATGTCATGCTCACAGATTTGAGATTTACCTAAGAACTCATAGCTCACAACTCTCTCTTTGAAATAAGAAAAATGACGCATCAGATAAATGACCCTAAACTTTATATGAAGAACCGAAGATTCATTAATTTGAATTTCGTATCAAATTTGATTGGGTTCAAATATTTCAAGGATTTGAAAAAATTGCAGTTTCAAAAGGCATGAAAGAACCCAAATGAATCAAAGGAAATTGTTTCACGAACTCATTCGTTTTTTCATATTTGCAGGGCCTGCCTCTGAATTAAAGGAAAAAGTAGAAAACTACGTTAATACGAAGAGTATCAAAGATGTAAATCCATCTACACATAATACACTATATGCAACCACATGCACATAATATGTACAGTACATGCACATGATATGCACAGAACGAGAGAAACTTTAACGGCAACATATTGGTATAGTGGATACAATTAAACCATAATTGTTATGTATATAAGGTTATAGAAGTGATAGTTTGAAAAGTCTTGTTACATATATCAATCTCCCCTTAACTGTGCACGTGGAAAACATGATACTCGTTATTGTTATTTCATGGACACGCATGACCCTTAACGTCCTCTAAGTTTTTTTCTTAATTTTGTTTTTCGCCGATGCCAATTAGGTTGTGGTCATACTCGCTAAATTTTGGGGCACAACATACGTGCATCATAACTAGTGAACATTCCCGCTTCTCATATTAAGATGTGGTCATGCACACCATATGCACACCACATTCGCAATACGGACAAATTTTCAAAAATTTCTGCAATTGAACACTTGAACCAGAAATTGTTTCATCCCAGTCTTGTAGCACGTCAAAACTTGAAATTTATTCCACAAGCCATACATGCCAACATGAAACACAAACCCTAATTTAACCTCTAAGTATTCATTCATCTTACAAATAACCCAGTTATTCCATAAATCATTGATGAAGGAACTTGGAACCAAACACCCTACCTTACTATGCTTGCCAAAGCTTCAGTCGCCGGAAAAAAATGGAACTTTTCGGCCAAAACAGAATATATGGTACAAAACCCAGCTCACTTTTCTCACCTCTCTCTCGCATCCCTTTGTTCGAAATCAGAGGTATGAGGTGAACCCAAAGCCCAACTCACTCTTCTCGCCTCTCTTTGGACTTCTATCTCTTCAAAATCGGAGCTCAAAGATATGAGGAAGGGAGAGAGAGTAGAGAGAGAAAGTGAGAGAAGAGAGAGGAAGGGAGAGAGAGTAGAGAGAGAGAAATCAAAATATGGAAGGAATAACACATTTATATGTGGGTATTTTAGTAATTTTGGTTTTGTGCATGGTGTACATGGCCAATTCGTCATATTTCTGTCTCATTTTAGAGTATTTCCCTAGTCGTGCGAATTGTCAAAACAATTGTATGTTAACTAAATTTGTCACATTACACATGGACGATGCTAAGGATAATCAAGGTTTGTTGTTGATGCAACTGAGTTTCACATTTACCTTGCCATTTGATTAACAAAAATGTTACTGCCTTAATCTATAACGAAGGAATGTTCAGTTTGTACTGGGTTAAATCCACCTAGACAGTTCATCCACTTGCCACCACATCATTTCTATATCTAAGCTCATTCTCTACCTTATTTATTTGACAAATAAGATTTTGACATGTGCGCTCAATACATTGGTGAATAGATATAGTGGAAAAGGTTTTTTTTTTTTTTTATTAGGTTAATTTTTCCTTGATAAAAGTGGTAATGAGAGAGGGTGAATAGAAATTAAGACCTCGGGTGCAGAGAAAATTCACACCTTGGCATTTGTAAAATTGCAAATCCAAAAATTCTTGAGTACTCTGAAATACTGGGTGCTCTAGTTGTTTTAACTGTTAAATCTTAATTTTTATATTTTAAATAAAGATCTAACGGTTAAGATATCCAAAATATTCGATATCCGGAAGTACTCAAGAAAGTCCCAACAAATCACATGCAAAGATAAAACCCAAAGGTACATATTGCTCTTGTACCGAAGCCCTGTTCCATTTTGGGCTACGAAAATGTTGAAATCTATGGCGATACATCTTTGCTTTTGGGACGCATTGACGAAACGAGTGATAGAAAAAAAATCTTGACCTATCCACTACTTGCAATACTAGTCTACAATTGGGCAAATGAAACTTGTTGCTGCAAAGCAGAATGAAGTGCACCAGCATAAACACCTGCTCAGCTCTATCATGGTTTTTCAGGTATTGGTTTACAGATAATATTATTTAATCTGTACATGTTAATAACCGCAAAAAGAAGTTCTATCACTATTCTATTATTGTTATATTCTGCTCACCCAACTCATACTTACATGAAACGAGTTCGTTTCCACCATGAAACGAGACCTGCTAGTTGCCACAAATCCCATGGATCCTTTCTGTCCTCAATTACACAAAATCTTGAACCAGAACAACAAAGAAATCACAGTCATTCATTACATTCATTTAACATACAAATAATATTAAATTAAATAATCATAGACACAGCAATCCTATTCCCCATCTGCCCATCTGCCTTGATAAATTACTCAGAGAGGAAGGACCTTCTTCACAATCTGGTCACTGAGGTTGGCAATCTGAGAGTCCAGCGCCTTTATGGTCTCCTCCAACTTTGCCAACGCCTCCTGCAGCTCCGCCTCCACCTTCTTCCTCCCCTCCGCCAATTTCTCCTCCACCTCCCCCTACGTCTCCTTCTTCATCTTCGTCAGCGCCGCCGATATCTCCACCCTCGCCGCCCTCATGATGGCGATGCCTTGCTCCTCAAGCTGCTTCACCTCCTCCGACGTGTCCTTCACGCTCCCGAGCTTCTCCCTGATGGCCGAGTCCCTCTCATCCATGAACTTCCCCAGTGGGCTGTAGTAGAGCTTGTTCAGCACCACCATCAGCAACAGGAACTGCACCATCTGGATGGGGAGGGTGAGGTCGAAGTCGAATAGGGCCGCCTTCTCGAACTCCTCCTCCAGGGAGGGTGGCGCCAAGGCCAGCGAGGCGGCGGCGATGGCGGAGAGGGAGGAGGAGAGGGATTTTGGTGGTGGAGATTTGGAATGGGATTCTGGGTTTTGGGATTGGGGAAGAAGGGGAGGGGGAGATGGGGACTTTGGAGGAAGCCATGATCATGTTGGCCATGGCGGAGGACTCTACTGGTTTTTGGGTGCTGTTCTCTTGATTTTGGGATTTTAGATTACCCTTCGGGAATTTGAGGGGTTTTGAATTTGTGAGTGTAAATCTTTGGGGAGAGGGCTATCTCAATTCTTTGCCACCCATATTCATTGGGTTCTTAGGCCATCTCCAACTCGAGGGGGTCAAAACGAGCCATTTGCTCCTTCAAAAATTAATATTTTAATGAACAAGTGCAGAGTCGTATTTCTTACCATAGAGGGTCATAGGCCAAATATGGCCATGTGAAAAAAAAAATCATCTCTAACCGAGGGGTCATATGGCCAAACATAATTTATTATTTAAATTTAAAAACTACAACAACTTAAATTTAAAAACTACAACTACAACAAATTAAATGTAATATAATTAAATATTTAAAATAAATTGTGAAAACACTTACTTCGTCGTAAAAGGAACACCCCAACATTGAACAAATCACCTTTCTTGACCTATAATTAAATATTTTTAAAAAAATTTGGCCCTAAAAAAAAAAATCAAATATAATGGCCTGACGTCAGCATGTTACCATTGCATTCAAAATTCGGCCCGAGGCTGGCTAGCTGGCTGGGTTGGGCCAGCCGGTTGGCCCTTTGGCCATTTTTTGTCCCGTGGGGCCCACGAGCCCTTTGGTCTAACCATCGATTAGAGATGGTTTTCGGGCTATTTTCAGTAATTTGGCCCATTTTCAGCTATTTGGCCCTCTTGACCCTTCGGTTAGAGATAGCCTTATGGATTCAAGAGGGGAAGGAGTTTGTAGTGGGTGATGAGTGGGACTGTTGCTGTCCCACTTGAGGGCCCACAAATTTGGCACCTTGGACACAAACGTATTCAAACCTAGTCCAGGCCGCCAGTGGTCCTCTACCACAGTAGTGAAGAGGAGCGTTGTTCTTGCATCACGACATGGATTCGATCTCTATTGGCTCCTTAATCTAACATCAAATTTAAGAAATTTATCGTTTGACAAAAAAAAAAAAAAAAAAAAACCTAGTCCAAGTAAATTTTGAATTCCAAAAACTCAAAGAAATATTGGAGTCCCTGTGGAGAATAACTTACATGTACTTGAAATATCACGGTGGCAACATTCTAAATCATATCATATAGGGGTGGGTTCGGTTTAAATCGGTTCGGTTTAAATCGGTTCGGTTTTTTGCCAAAACCAAAACCAAAACCAAACCGAAATTTCGGTTCGGTTCGGTTCGGTTCATTTTTTTTTCGGTTTTTTTCGGTTCGGTTTTTTTTCGGTTCGGTTTTTTCCGGTTCGGTTTCGGTTTTTTGTTTTTTTTTTTTTCAAAAAATGAAAAACATTGAAATTTTAAATTTTAACATATCCAACACAATCATAACATAAGCATTCTAATTAGAATCAAAGACAATGAAAATAAACATTTAAAGTTGAACTAAAAT
This sequence comes from Malus fusca, assembly GCA_035220775.1. Lineage (NCBI taxonomy): Eukaryota > Viridiplantae > Streptophyta > Magnoliopsida > Rosales > Rosaceae > Malus > Malus fusca. Next base: position 13,994,501 of record CM069066.1, on the reverse strand, counting down.
CATCAATCAAGTCTTCCAAAGTCCAAACTAACAACCTCACAACACAAAAATCGTACAAATGACTTAGAAAAGTTAAATTGTATGATGTTGTTCAAAGATCAGGGTTGTTTGCTTGTAACTGCATGTTGACAACTTGATTAGTAAAAGTAATACGTGGGTGGATTTATTTAGTGTGTGTTGAATTCTTTTCCATCACAAATTACCCAAATAATCTACCCGAAATAAATGTTTATGGATTATGTTACATGTTATATGAGAGTAGATTTGGAAAAGAAAGCTGGGGCAGAAGTAGACAGTGCTATGGAGATGGATGTAGGTACTTAAGGAGGAGGTTTGATTCCAGAACCTTATATGGGGGAGAAATAATAGGTTAGGGTTTAGAGTTTTTATAGGCCTTTTTTTAATATTTTGAGCTTAAAGTTTGGCAACATATTGGGTTTAGCACATTTTAACTTACAAATTGGGTTTAGAAAATAATACCCAAAACAAATAATTAAATAAAAATAATAATTTAATTAATTCGGTTCGGTTCGGTTTGGTTCGGTTTCTAGATCACTAAAACCAAACCGCGGTTCGGTTCGGTTTTTTCAATTCGGTTCGGTTTTTTCGGTTTCAGTTCGGTTTGGTTTTCGATTTTTTTCGGTTTTCGGTTTTTTGAACCCACCCCTAATATCATATTTATGTGGGTAAAAATAAAAACACATAGTAATGCGTGATTGTTTTTAGATTGCGTCACCGTGGTATCTCTTGTGCAAGTAAGTTTCTCTCGCCATGAAGCTCCGAAAAGAAAAACCCTCCCTCACGTCCATTGACTTAAGGCTGGTTTGGTATTGCTGTGCTTTGAAAAAAAGCTGCTGTGAGAATAAGCGGTTGTGCTGTGAGAATAAGCGGCTGTGAAATAAATCAGCAGAGTGTTTGGTAAACTTTTTTGTAAAAGTGCTTTTGGAAAAAAAAGCAGTCTAATAGTGGGTCTTTTCATTAAAGAAGCACTGTAGCTCTGTGTGCTTTGAAAAAAAGCCAGTTTTCCAAAGCTGCAAATAGTAGCTTCAGTTTTTTCCTTTGATTTCAGCTTATTCTCATAGCAGCTTCCAAAATAAGCCATTTTTTTTCAGTTTACCAAACACCTAAAACCCTCACAGCTTTTTTTCATGGGTGCTTTTTTTTTAAGCACCTCACTCCCAAACTAGGTCTTACTGAGACACCAAGATCTTTACAACTACAATTTTCAGGTGTTGCGAATGGGAGGAACAAGTAAAAAAACAGATTTAAAAGTGGGCAAATGACTGTAGATTGTAAGGTCAAATGTAAATTTATGATATTTTCTAATCAATTTAGGCCAGAAGGAACAGAAATCCATCACTATAGCGTTCTTGAAGATGCACTAATCTATTCTCCAAGTATCCCTTCGACTGTGCCGTTTATCACGTTTTTCGAAACAAAGCCCGAATATCTTCCTAAACCCAACCAGTAAGCCACTAGCTATGCTTGGCGCGCAAGTTCTTGGAGATGATGTTCCTACAGCTGACAGTTTGGAGTATGGAAACCATTCTCCTAATAAGAAAGGCAGCCTGCTCTCATTGTGTTCAATAGAAACTTCGTCATCACAGAGTGGGGACTTTGGATTCTCGATGTCATCAGAATCATAATATACCTCGTCGTTCTGTTCGGCCTCTTTGCCATTCCCTTCTTCCTGTATGTCAGTCTGCCCTTCCTCTTGAAAGCTCATTGATCGCGACACTGACCTGCACATATCAAATTGATTAGTACACAGCATGACTGAAAAGATAAAAGTCCAATTAAGAAAAGCGATTAAGTGGGGCTTATTATAGTAGGGAACTGCGGTATTTTCATGCTTTTGCGCTAAAAATTCTTATAAAAGAGAAATGGCAATAGGGAGAGCCTCACATTGTGTTTTGTTTTAAAGCGAGGAACCCTTTCTTTGACGATTGCCTCTTTGTCATGCTGTAGCTGATTGAAACATGCCGGACAAAATGCAGCTGCACTTACCAAACAACACCAGTTTGAAGGACACCACACCAGCTTTATAGTAGCCAACAGGATAAACGAAAATTTTAAAAAACTCAAGGGATCTGCCCCATACCTGATCACCATCTTTGATCCCATGATGGTTGATATGATCAGTTTCAACAAGTAGCTTCTGATTACCGTAGCACAAGCAGAAATGACCCCACACGTGTGGCCTCCACGATCCATAATTTAACAAGGAACATTGTTAATCATAGGAATCCGGCAGTGCAATGAACTTTCCAACTCAAGATTATAAAAAGGAAGTTTCCATGGAAAATGAACAACTGTTTAATACAGTCTAAAGAATAAAAATATCTGAATGCAAAGAAGTTCAATTTATGTGATTATATGAGTTTGCTTCTAATCCAAAATACTTCAATGGATGATGTGAACATACCATGAAATTTTTCCTGGTCCCTTCTGTGGCATGTGACTGAAAACGGCCTCAACTGCCTGCTTCAATTCTAAAACCGTGGCCGTCATAGCAACTTGAATATCTGTGAAAGCGAACATCTTATTTCATGCAGCTCATCAGATAAACATCTTGATTCTTGCAATCCTCAACCAAAAATATAAATAAATGAACATTTTTATCCGGGTAAATTCTCAGTTAAAAAAATAATAACTTCAAATGCAAAAAGAGGGCAAAAAAGACCGAGAGAAAGTCAGCTGTATTAAGGATTAGTTTGGATAACTATTCTCACCAAACAAAGTGGAGGGCTATTAAGACAGCAAACTGCAAAATACATTTCTGAGAATATGATCATGACAACTAAATCAAATCCTAAGAAAATTGAAAAAACCGTAGATTTCATTGCGGAAAATGTCTACAACTGCAGATATGAATTAGGTAATGGAAATCAAAACAAATCAGTCAGACATTAACCCTGAAATGTGCGCAAAATTGTTTATCAAAACGGAAAAAACCTAACTAACAATGTACACAAGGTTGACCTCCAACATTCCCACAATTTTCTGAGCAACCAAACACGCAGCAATGAGATTAACAACCTAGAAAGACAATAACAGAGATGCCTTCAAAATGAAATTAGAAACTACTAACGCAACACCAGCATGAAAATTACTATATCTTCCCCGAGATCGAAATGGCATCGTAAAAGAAAAACGATTACAAATTTAAACACCGAAGATTTCTACACCATTAGGATTAAAATTAAATTGTAACTCAAAAGAAGGAAAAAAATTACAAATTTGAGTCCATTTTCCAACATTTTCTCGGCAGCCAAACAACCAGCAACAATGCACCTTAGAAATTTAGAAACAAGAGGAAAGAGAGAGTATACCGAAGCAAGAGCCGTCCAATTTCATAACGGAGAGCCGGAGTGGCTCCTGAGGAAGCGCGGAGTAGGAGAAGCTCTTGCGGGAAAAGCCATCGACTAGCAGCAACGGCACAAACGGCAGAGAATTGGAGCGGCGATGCCGTTCGATCGACGGCTGCCGGACAGGGACAAAATCATCATCGTCAATCCTCAGCGTGCTATACGACATAGCTCTGTGAATTTCTCCAAGAGAAACCCCTCAACCATCGCCTTATGCCCGAAAAAAGGAGCTCGAAATTCACCAAAAAAAAATGTAAAAAAAATAAAATTAAAGGATAAATAAAGAGGGATTAGATTCTTATGGAAGAAGAACACGCATTGTGAGATTAGGGCTTTTGGGGAAGCTGTTTCAGAGCTTCTGTCGGAGGCAATTCCAGAGAGAGAGAGAAGGCGAGGGAAGAGAGAGAACCGGAGGGAGATATTTCCCTCTAATATTTTATTTTTTATTTTTTACATTTTGGGTTTGAGAAAAGATGGGGAAGGCAGTTTGACGTTTTGAGTCGTTACGCACGCGCGGTTTTCCGCTCCTTTGATTTTTTAGGACCAGCTCTAATTAACACACTAGTTATTTTATAGTTTAACTAATAAAGGAATTGTCTTTCTTCTATTAGAATTTCAAAGGAAAAAAATAAAAATCATATTGGGTGGTTAGTAAGTTCATTACTTTTCAAAAGGCTTATTCTTTGAAATGCTTCATGAAACTGCTATTTAATCTCAGTTTACATTCGAAATTGGTTTTATCTCACTTTGGTCTCCTGAAATTGACATTTTCAACTCTTTTGGTCTCACTTAACACCATTCCATTAAAGAACTGTTAAATTCAAGGGTATTTAACATATTTTATTTTTTACACATTTATTTACATCTAGCCTACACACTAAACTAATCTCAATTCCGTTTTTGACAAATCTAATTCAAACCCTGGGTGTTGATGTGACAACCCGTCCCAAATTTTACAATTTTATAAATTTTAAAAGTGTGAATTGACGAAAATGCCCTGGAGGCGAGGACTTTGACTTCCATTGACCATCTTCTAGAGGAACGTATGACTTATTCTTTTAGCGTATTGGTGTAGTGCTTGTTGGTACGAATGCATAGGCGAAAGCCGGTTGTGGGTCTGGATTATAACGGTATAGTTACGGACATTTGAAATCGTCTTACTAAACTATAGAATTTTAAATTAATTAGAGCTCCCACCATGTGGGAATGGAAACCAATCAGATTTTTTGTTGTTGGTGGGCCAATTAGGCATTTGACCAATAAAAGAGAAGCTCCCAACATTCTCTTCCCGTGGAGGACACCCGAGACAAGACCCGGTTTCGAACCGGTGTGAAATTCCGGCCACTTCCACCATATTTTCAAGGGAAATTCACCCATCCATTACATGTAACCTCTTTCATAACCTCCCCTCTTCCATTTCCACCCAAAATTAGAAGGAATTTGGTTGAGGTTTGGTGGAAAAACCACCATGGGTACTGCGGGAAAGGTTGCTCGAGATCCACCAAACCTGAAACAATTTCATTCAATTATCACTACCAATAGACTTCCCTTGAACTCCTGAACAAAGCCCAATAGGTTTTAGGGGCGGCGGAACGTCGAGGAGGAAGAATCGAAGCACACCCTTACAGGGTTTCCGACGGATTTTCATGAAATTGAGGTGTTTCCTGGCTAGATTGGACTTGGCCACAGGTATAAATCGATTCCTCATGTTGTGTAGATGAATTTTCATGTTTGGATCGTGTGATTTGATGGAGAAATGAGAAAGTTATAACGATTTAAAGTTTGCCCAGTTTCCGGCGACCTCCACCACTTTCGAGGCGTTTTCTGGCCAAATCACGGCGAGATAGTCATCGTGTAAGGTACCAATCTCTTCGTCTCATCGAGAACTATGAATTTCGTTTTTGAATCACTTGTTTTCGTTGAGTATTGACAAAGTTATGGACATTGAAAGGTTGCTCAGAAATTCCGGCGAGTTACCAGTTTTCCCGCGGACAGCCGTCTTTCAGACCATTTTCCGGCCACCACCGGCCACCATTTGGACTCCAAGCTGGCACCAATCATTTGGGATGCCTCGATGTGCGTGCTAGAGAATCATAGTGTGGACTCCAGGTGAGTGGATCTTTTCCTTTTATCATAGGTATATAATTGATAGTTCCACAAAAGCTTGTAAAGTGAATTATGCATGTTACCTACAATTAATTATTGTGAACTACGAATGGCTTGATCCCTATTTAGGGTATGTAGGCAGTCTAATGAGACGTTAGATGCAGCCATACAATAAATGAGACTAAATAACTGAGACAATATCCTTGTTTAGGGAATTGAGTAATGTGAGGGACATTGGTGGAAAATATAAAATTTAACCTTATGATTTGGTGGTTAAATATTGATCATAAATCAATGTATGAAGAATCAGGAATTTGAAGTAAGGAAACATAAGTAATGATAGTTAATTAAATTAGTATCTAGTTGGGCTTATCATTGATAATTATCTCCGAAAATAAGTAGTTCGGGAGTAGGGCGTTACGAATTATACATTTCACGCCATGTTATATATATATAATTGAAAATACTATGTTATAGTTGAGTTTTAGATTGCATCATGACATATTTATATGTGTATTACCTGAACCTAATTATTGTGAATGCTTCGAAGTACTAAATGATGCTACGGACGCCCAGGTAAGCTTCAGGTGAGTACATGTTGATGATAGTGATGGTAGTGAGTATATTGATGAGATATGTGATGAGATATGGATGATGAGATATTTATTGGCTAGCATGTTGATGAGATATTGATCCAGCCGTACAGGTCACGTGAGGTGACTCCGGCTAGTATATTGATGAGATATGTGATGAGATATTGATTAGCTAGCATGTTGATGAGATATTGATCTAGCCATACAGGTCACATGAGGCGACTCCGGCTAGTATATTGATGAGATATGTGATGAGATATAGATGATGAGATATTGATTGGCGAGAATGTTGATGAGATATTGATCCAGCTGTACAGGTCACGTGAGGTGACTCCGGCTAGTATATTGATGAGATATTGATCCAGCTGTACAGGTCACGTGAGGTGACTCCGGCTAGTAAATTGATGAGATATGTGATGAGATATGGATGATGAGATATTGATTGGCTAGCATGTTGATGAGATATTGACTCAGTCGTACAGGTCACGTGAGGTGACTCCGGCTAGTATATTGATGAGATATATGAGGAGGTATAAATAAAGTCGTACAGGTCCCTATAAGTGACTCCGACTTATATGCTAGCAATGATTCATGAGATATATGAGGAGATATAAATAAAGTTGTACAGGTCCTTATAAGTGACTCCGACTTATATGCTAGCAATGATGAATGAGATATAGGAGGAGATATCAATAAAGTCTTACAGGTCCCTATAAGTGACTCCGACTTATATGCTAGCAATGATTAATGAGATATATGAGGATATACGGATAAGTTGTACAGGTCACTAGAGGTGACTCCGACTGATAAGCTAGCATATGTGATAAGCTAGCATATATGATGAATATGTGACGAGCTAGCATATGTGATGAATATGTGATAAGCTAGCATATGTGATGAATATGATATAAGCTAGCATATGCGATGAAATATGTGATGAACTAGTATATGTGATGGGATATGGGTAAGTCGTACAGGTCACCATAGGTGACTCCGACTTCCGTACTAGTATGAGTTATTAATCACATGATTATTTGATATTGCTGACGAAATGCTGTCTTGTGGTATATTTATGATATTTTCTGGAAATTATACAGGTGTTGTAGCGAGGGGTTATAATGTTTTATATGGTTTCTATTAAAATTTTATTTACAGGGCCACTCACCTTTGTCTTGTTTTCACCCTTTAGGTTTTATTAGCTGAACTTTCTTATCGTCGAAGATTCGTGGCGATTCTTGGAATTGGAGATTATTTCGAGGGTACGATTCTTAATTCACTCTTCTGTACTTGCTTATGCTCTAACGTCATGTGTGAAGTGGGTTCATTCCCGCTCACCGGTGCACTTTGGTATTTAGGCACTCTCAGGTTTAAATTTATTCACATTTTTCCACATCATCACACTTTATGGCTTCGTCACCTTCCAGGTGTCGCCCAGCACAACTCGATTCGGAGTCCTAGTGGACATTCCGGGTCGGGGTGTGTCAGTTGAGGTTTTTTTAAAAAATAAATTATTCAATCAATAGAAAAATTTCGAGCAACAAAATCATTATATCAACAAAAATAAGGGTTACGTGTTTGTTTTAGAGTCGTTTCACTCACAAGGCATCCATGTATTGGCTCGAAATTTTGCACTTGAAAATTCTCAGTACAACGTAAAGGAAACATGATAAGCCCATTTCACAATTTCTTTCTATTCGAAATTGACCTAACCAAGTTTCACCCATCAAAAAAATAATCTCAGATCAATTGTACAAAATATAATCTAAAGTAAAGCCATTAATGTGACAACCCGTCCCAAATTTTACGATTTTATAAATTTTAAAATGTGAATTCACGAGAATACCTAGAGGCGAGGGTATTGACTTATTTGATCGCTAGTTCATGACGCGTATGAACTATTACCTTACCGTATTTCAAAAATACGTTGGTAAGGGTTGTTATTTATTCTATTAATTTCTTATAGTTATTGTTATTTTTATTAATTGAGGGGTTAGAAAAATTAAGGGGAAAAAGAGGAAAAGAAAGAAGAGAAAAAAAATGAGGAAGGTTGCCTGATGCTAGCGAAGTGGAGAGGGAGAGAAAGAAGATGGGCACTGCCCAATCAGGAAAGGAGGAGAGTGAGAGTGACGAATGGGAGAGAAGACCAGGAGGGAAAGGAGGGAGGTGTGGAGCACCCAACCTAGCTGACCTGTACACCCACAACAAAAATCGGTTTCGACCCGGTTCTAATTCCGGCTAGATTCCACCACTTTTCAGACAAAAGTCACCCATTCTTCACCTGGAAATCATCCCTTGACCTCCCCTCTTCCATTTCCACCCAAATTTGGAAAGGATTTGGCTGTAAATCATTGAAATAAACCACGGGGGTGCCGTGAGACCCATGCTCGAAATCCATCAATCGTGAAACCATCTCCTTGAATTACCACCACTAGAACACTCCTATAGAACCCAAGAACAAAGCCCAGGCAGTGGTTGAGGCGTCGGAGTGAGTATGCAGGTCGAATTGAAGCACACCATTTTCTAGGGTTTCGGCGGGTTTGAGCAAAATTGGAGCTTTTCTTGTCCAAATTGGACTTGGCTACAGGTATAAAGTTTACTCTACTCATTGAGATCTTCATTCCTGTAAATTTTGATAATTTTTGGAAATAGTTGGATTTTCCGGCGACTCGGGGCGGCCGACCGCCACCCACGGCGGCGCGTGGCCAGGGGACCATCGATGTTATCCTTAGGCTAAATTAGATGTCTTGAGTTCAGTTTTTGCAATTGTATATCGTAGGTTGATCGTTTGGACCTAAACTCATTAGGATACGTTACTTGGTAAAGATATGAATCGACGATCCGACAGTTGGATGGTCACCAAACTTTAATATGTTATAGTACATAATATTTGAGGACCATAGAAACTTACGGATAAGAAATCTGACGTATGGATTTTCCCGAATTGGATTTGTAAGTTTATAAATTAAAATGTTGACCGCCCTTTAGTTTTGGCAATTGGCGGAGATCCGACCTTTGTATCGTAATGAAACCTTAGGATGTTGTTCTAGAAGTATAATGTGGATTTTTGGAAGCAACGAATCGGAAATCCGTGCTGCAGATCTTCCGAATTGAATTATGTAAGGATGCGTTTTATGTAAATTATGTATTTTATCGGTCACTGAGATGTGATTTGATAATTGGTCATAGGCGACGATGGTTTGTGATGTCTCGATATACGTGCTAGAGAGTCGTAGCGCGGACCTCAAGTAAGTGGGTCTTTTCCCTTCTATCGTATATGTATGTATATATATATATATATATGATTGATAATTCCACCAACAGTTATAAATTGATTACTGCATATAATTACTGTGAATGCTGTGAAGTACTAATGCGAACTACGAATGGCTTGATCCCTGTTTAGGGTACGTATGCAGTCTAACAAGACGTTAGATGCAGCCATAACATAAATAAGATTAATTAATTGAGGTAATAGCCTTGTTTTTGGAAATTGTGCAAGGTGAGGGACATTGGTAGAAAATGTGAGATTTAACCTTATGAATTAGTGATTGGATGTTGGTCATAAATCATGGTGTGAAGGATCGAGAATTTGAAGTAAGGAAACTTAAGTAATGATGAGCTAGCATATGTGATGAGATATATGATGAGCTATGTGATGAGATATATGATGAGCTAGCATATGTGATGAGATATATGATGAGCTAGCATATGTGATGAGATGTCTGATGAGCTAGCATATGTGATGAGATGTATGATGAGCTAGCATATGTGATGAGATATATGATAAGCTAGCATATGTGATGAGATATACTTATGAGCTAGCCTATGTGATGAGATATGGATAAGTCGTACAAGTCACAAGAGGTGACTCTGATTTATGAGCTAGCATATGTGATGAGATATGGATAAATCGTACAGGTCACAAGAGGTGACTTTGACTTATGAGCTAGCATTGATTGATGAGATATGGTTGTAGTCGCACAGGTCACCATAGGTGACTCCGAATGACGTGCTAATATGAGTTATTAAGCACATGATTATTGATATTACTGATGAGATGCTGTGTTATAGTATATTTATGGACTTACTGTTGATATACTTTTAATTTCACATTGATACGTGGTATGATTTTCCTGGAAACTATACAGGTGTTGCAACGATGGGTTATAATGTTTTATATGGTTTCTATTAAAATTTTACTTCCAGGGCCACTCACCCTTGTTTGGTTTTCACCCTCCATGTTTTATTCGCTGAGCTTTCTTATCGTTGAGGATTCATGGCAAGTCTTGGTATTGGATATTACCTTTGATGGTACGATTCTTAATTCATTCTACTGTACTTACTTATGCTCTAACGTCACGTGTGAAGGGGGTTCATTCCCGCTCACCAGCGCACTTTGGTATTTAGGCACTCTTAGGTTTAAATTTATTCACATTTTTCCACATCATCACAATTTATGGCTTCGTCACCTTCCAGGTGTCGGCCAGCACAGCTCGATTCGGAGTCCTAGTGGACATTCCGGGTCGGGGTGTGTCAATTAAGCTATCATATCCACAATATCCCAAACAAATCATCTAAAACAATTGTGCACAATTTGCAACCACAAGTTTATTTGAAAATTTTCTTTTGATTGAATAATTTATTTTTAAAAAGCCCTAACTCATGGGATTTGAATTAGAGTTGTCAAAAAATGAAATTGAGCTTGGTTTAGTGTGTCGGCTAGAGTTAAATACAATGTGTAAAAAGTCTAAAATACCCTTGAATTTAACAGTTCTTTTATGGAATGGGGTGAAGTGAGACCAAATGAGTTGAAAATGTCATTTTCAGGGGGCAAAGTGAGACAAAACCAATTAATTAACCTAAATGGCAGTTTCAGGAGCATTTCAATTAATTAGCCTTTTTCAAAATATGTTGTAATTAAAAAAAACTCTAAGATAAGTAAAATAAAAACAAAAAACAAAAAAGTAAAACAATAAAAAAGAGTCAATTGGCACACGCGTAAGCGTGTGGCAAGAAGTTAGTATATCTATATATATAAAGCCAACACCCTAAAATGGTGAAGCTTTTTAAAATTTCTAAGAAAGACAATTCATATTTAAAGTTTAAGTTTGGTGTAGAAAGAGGTTATATGGGTTTAAATAAAATTTCTCATTTCTAAAATGCCCATTCTCACATTCAATCATTGAAACAACACACATATAAGTAGTTACTCCAGACTTAGTTTCCTTTTTGGCTTATTTAATTAAACAAATTGTAAATCACTTTTTTTTTCAAATAAAAAATAAAATAAAATAAAAATACACAAAGCCAAGATATATAAAGCTAGAACGCAAAAAAAGTGAATCATTCATAAATACCTTTAAAAAAAAAATTAAAAGAACTAAGATGTAAAAAGCAAATCACCACACACGCTCACACATGTGGCAAGAAGATAGTAGTTTAACTAATTGATTGATAATTATTCTACAAAAAATAGTTTTTTTTCCTTTATTGAAAGTTGGGATACAAAAGCATATTATTAACCGTCTTCACTTCTTTATTGTAGATAATATCGTTTGTTAAAAAAACCATATTATTAACAAAAAGATTGTTGCATTAGTACATTTTCAAATAATTATCTCCATTAAGATCTTGGGGGAAGCTCAAGTGGTGCGAGAGGATGATGTGAGAGAGGATGATATAACCATTTAAAAATTATTATGAGTTTTATATTCGATTAAAATAAATACCCAAAATACTTGCTCCTTACATGGAATCACACCAATAAATTAGAATCCCCTGCATTTTTTCAATACATTTTAGATCCAACATTGGTTCATTTCTAAGATTTGATTAAGAGGCTTTGACTAATTGCCACATCAACATTTTCTATTTTTTAAATTACATATAATTTATTTAAAGGCATTTTCACTTCACCTTCTAACTAATTGCCTACAATTTAGGAAATTTTATTTTCCCGGTCCTTTAAACTCCTACTTTTTAATGACTCTTTCTATAAAAAAAAAATAATTAAAGTAATTTAAACGTTTACATTGTTGATGACTCCTATAAAAAAAAATAATTAATTACAGTAATTCCTCATCATTAGGACAAAAAGTAATAAAAGTTATGTTTTGAAAACAAACGTACAAAAAATTCAAATGTACCAAGAAACCAAATGTACCAAAAATTCAAATGTACCAAGTAACCAAATGGACCATTATAATCAAACCTACCGATATAACCAAACTTACCTAACAATGAGTTTTGTTGCATTCTATTTAATTTACTAAAATAAATATTTTAATAAAAAATAAAAAAAATCTTAAATCATCATAATAAGAGATGCATAAAAATAGGAGGAAAAAGGGGAATGCTAACGTGAATAGACTTCTAATGAAATAAAATGAAGCACCAAAATTGTAGGGAAAATGTTTAATCAAACACAAACAATAGAGTTCCAACAAAAAAAAACAAAAAACTATGATTAAGAGTATATACGAAACTACATTTTGCGTTTCATAAATTTTTTCGCGACATCGCTTCAAAATTTGAGCGTATGTGACTGAAAATATGAGAAAAACGGAGAATATTCATCGTATACAATGTCAAAGCTCAAACAAATTACATCGCCAAGCAGCCGGCAATGCCAAATTGTGCAGCCGTGGTTTCTAACACTTACTGATCGGTATAGAAGAATACATACACAGAAAAGAAGCAGGCTTCATTTCCAGTTAACAGTTAAATCCACCACCGAGCGGATGTCTCCGGTCCTAACGCTGCACATCTCACTCCGAGAGCCCAACAACCGCAAAACCAAAATTGGTGGGGCAAACAAGGGCAGCAACTAATCGTCTTCAGGTGAGAGAAGTAGACATTTGTTGAATATGTTACTTCCCTATGAGCTTGTAGTAGGCATACAACCCAGAGCCAAGGAAACCGAGAAATTGACCGATAACATTCAACTACCAAAAACGAAACAGTAAAAATACTCAAATCTCTAAATAAATAGTGAAAAAGTTATTTTGTTAGAGCGGTGAATAGTTTGCACTTACGATATCAAATGGAAGGCCACCGAATAGCATCCAACCAAGTCCGATGGTAAAAAAATCCTGTAACAGTTTAGTGACCAGAAAAGTATGGTCACACCACCGGGAGAAATTCATACAGCGGCTGCTAAGTTATGTTGTAATATATCTAAGAGATGGAAATATAGGCTACACAAACCTTCAAGTTACCGCAAATTGTCTGCGTAAGAGCTGAATTTAGAGTTGTGTTAAGGAATATGCTGTAGTTCAAGAAGAATGCCAGTATGCAGGAACAAAGCAAGACCGCCTGCCAAAGGGAGGGAGAAAAACAGAAAACAACAGTGGACCTCAATCAAAACCACAGGAGTTACTTGGAAGTTGTATTTAAGTACTGCAAGAAGAATAAGCATGTTGTACTCGAGTAATTGATGTCGACTGAATCCGTGAAATGCCGGAAACCCATAGGGAAGATGTAAAATGCTGCTTACAAATAGTTCTTTTTTCTTTTCTTTCAGTAAATACCATTATGAACTATTAAGTGTGCATGCATTAGCAGAGAAGATTGGCATTGGTAAAGAATGTACCATAAAACCAGGTGAAAGGAGATAAGGAAAGTCGATTGTTGCCTTCAAGTCACCACGAATAAAAGTCAAAAACAGCAAAACTGGTCCGCATATGAATCCTACCATAGAGAAACAATACCATTTGTGTCACAGCTTGATTCAATTAAATGAAATTCAAATTATGCACAAGAGTTAAAAAAACCCAAAAGGGCACAGGTTGAGTCAGGATGTTTTCTACTACCATTACACCACATGAGGCCAAAACTATTAAGGCCACTGGATTTCCCTGAGAAAATGAAACTAACAGTCAATATCATAGAAACCTGTCAACCTAGCAAAGTGGAATGCATTGGATTTCTCCGAAGATAAAATGTTGAAGTATTACCAATACGGGCTATGGTTGCAAGATATACTGCTGTCGTGATGTTGGATAAGAAAACAACACCATAGCCATAGGCATCAAATGACAAATCCCGAGATCCGGCAACAAATGCACCAAGAACAATCACGCCAACACTGATAACAACCTTAATATATTCAGTTAAATGAGAAAATCAGGTAGATGGCCATAAAGTAAACACATAATGTAGAACCATTTTTCATCACATTCGCTCATGGGTTAATATAGAACTCTCTCACTCGACCAATTCACGAGCACAAACAAAAGTGCCAACAGATCAACGTTCAGAACTTTCATCGAATCAAAATGAAACTATACAATTCTTTGCGTATATTTAGAAGAGCAAATGATCTATACATATTATCATCAGCATATACAAAATAAATTACATACAAAGGCTACTTACCTTCGAACAATAGGAGATGTATATCTCTGCCCAGCCAAAATATACTCCATAACCATTGTAAATACTACAGTAGTCCTCCTGAGGGTGGTGTACATGGGAACATTTACCCCGCGGACAGACTCCATGGAGGCTAGCTTTCAAGGACAAAATAAATGAATGGGCAAACATTAATCATAAATACAAGAAAGCTACTGATTAATAGTTACCCATCAATACTAGATTACAAGATGCATACCATGTACATCAAATAGGCTCCTGCAAGAGGAAGGGTTTTCTTCAATGTCTTTAATGGTAAACGTCTAGTGGCGTTGATGTCATAAATGATCGAAGATTCACCTACTGTGAAAGAAATCATGTTCCACCGTCTCAAGGTGTAGAGAAAACTACACGAACATATCATCTGCAGTAGCAACCATAAAAAAGGAAAATGTCTTATTTATTTATCATTGGCTATTCAATATGCAGGGCAAACCATGAAGTTACGCACGAAAAGCATTCAAAACAAAGGCCACAACAACATGAGGTTAGACAGTGCCTTAATTTTACTGAAAGAAACGAATTTTGCACTAGAACAGCACAAGAAAGCAGGCAGCAGACATAAATTCTGACCAAAAGACGAAAGATTAATGTAAGATGCGTTTGGGAAAATACCTGAAAGAGTGTGATAACGTTTGCACTTGGAAATTTATAAGAAGACAGAGCTGCCTTGTTAAACATCACCAACAGCACTACAAAACAAAATGGGAACAATTAAATAACAAGTCAACAGTCTTCAAAATTTTCACACTCGTTTGGGATTGCCTCTCTAGAAAGCACTTCTACCCGTAAACAGCAGCAGCAGCAACAACAACAACAACAAAGCCTTATCCCACTAAGTGTGGTCGGTTGTATGAATCCTAGAACGCAATTGCGCTTGGTTTGCGCCAAGTCTTCCGTTAACTCCAAGTACTCCATGTCTTTTCTTAGATTCTCTTTCAAAGTCTTCCTAGGTCTTCTCTACCCTTTTTTCCTCGAGCCTCTATCTCATAATCGCATCTTCTGTAGGTCTTTAGTTCACATGTTCAAACCACCTTCACCGTTCTCTCATCTTATCTTCAATGACAACTACTTTTACTTTGCCTCAGATATCCTCATTCTTAATCGTGTCCTTTCTCGTGTGCCCACACATCTAACGAAGCATTCTCATCTCCGCTGCACTTATGTTTTGCATGTGTTGATGCTTGACAGCCTAACATTCCGCACCATAAAGCATTGTTGGTCTTATTGTCATCCTATAAAGTTTTCCCTTGAGCTTTAGTGGAATGCGATGGTCGCACAACACACTCGATGCACTCTTCCACTTTATCCATCCAGCTTGTATTCTATAGTTGAGATCTCCATCCAATTCTCCGGTCTTCTGCAAGATATATCCAAGATAGCAAAAGTGTCCGCTCTTTGGTACTTCTTTATCTCCAATCGTAACCCCTATCTCATTTGGACCCCCCTCACACTAAACTTGCACTTCATATACTCTGTCTTTGACCTACTTAGGCGCAGACTTTTAGATTCCAACACTTCCCACCAAAGGTTAAGCTTAGCATTTACTCTCTCCTAAGTTTCATCCATCAACACTATATCGTCTGTGAAAAGCATACACCAAGAGATATCATCTTGAACATGTCCCATTAACTCATCCATTGCCAATGTAAAAAGGTAAGGACTTAAGTTTGAGCGTTGAGTAATCCTATATGGGAAAGCTTTCGGTCTGTCGTTCATGAGTTTTTATAGTAGTTCTTGCTCCATCATACAAAGGAGTACTTGGATATATGCTACTCGTACTCCTTTCTTCTCTAGGATACTCTAAAGAATTTCTCTTGCGACCCTATCATACGATTTTTCCAAATCTATAAAGATCATGTGAAAATCCTTTTGCATATCTCTATATCGTTTCATCAATCTTCAAGAGCGATAAATTGCCTCCACGGTTGAGCGCCCTAGCATAAACCCGAATTTATTGTCTAAGACCCGTGTCTCTTGCCTTAGTCTATACTCAATTACTCTCTCCCAAAGCTTCATTGTACGACTCATAAACTTAATACCCATACAGTTCATGCAATTTTGTATGTCGCCATTATTCTTGTAGATAGGCACCAAAGTACTTTTTCGCCCCTCATTTGGCATCTTCTTCGTTTTCCAAATCTTATTGAAAAGGTTTGTGAGCCGTGTCCGTCTCTCCCAAGACCTTCCACACTTCGATCGGTACATCATCATGGGCCATTGTTTTTCTATGCTTTATCATTTTCAAAGCTACAACCACTTCTTCCTTCCTGATTGGGTGGCAGAACAAGTAATTTCTACCCGAGTTACTCAACTCCCCTAAAGAAATACTCCCTTCGTGTTCTTCATTGAAAAGATTATTAAAATAAGATCTCCATCTGTCTTTAACCGCATCCTTCGTAGCTAGAAACATTTCCAAGCATCCTTCGTAGCTAGAAACATTTCCAATTCTCAATTCTGATGCACTTTATTTGGTTCAAGTCACTTGTCTTCCTTTCCCTTGCTCTTTATTTGGTTCAAGTCACTTGTCTTCCTTTCCCTTGCTCTAGCTAGTTTAAAGATTTCCAACTCTCCTTCTTTGGTATCTAAACGCTTATATGTATTGTCAAAAGCCACTAGCTTTGCTTCTCTCACTGCTTTTTTCGCCTCCTTCATCACTATTTTATAATTTTCACAGTTTTGATCAGTTCTATCATTGTTTCTGGCTTTACAACATTCCTTCTTAGCTTTGACCTTTTTCCTGTACCCCTCTTTCCACCACCAAAATTCCTTTTGATGTGTAGCAAAACCCTTGGAGTCTCCTATTACCCCTTTCGCAACTTTTCGGATACAGCTACTCGTAAGCGCTTATGCCAAAAGTGTTTTTCTTATAAACACATTGAATTTTTTATAAAGTATCCAAGTGCTTCCTGAAGAAGCATCTGACATGTGCTTCTCCAGAAAACGCTTCTACGAGCCACACTAAAGTTTTTCTACCAAACTTAGTCATAAACGCTTTTAGCTACCAGAATACGCGCTAGGAATGAAAAAACCCAAATTCATATCAACACAATCAAGCCCATTTAAGCTTTTAATTTTCTTCAAGATTTTTAATAATTTCAATTTAGAGCGACGTGTAATTTACCTGCGCAAGCCATGTAAGAGATTGCAGCGTAGGCTCCACGTCTGGTCATGGCGGATCCTCTGAAGAACTTCTCATCGTCGTCAGCTCCAATGAGTCTCTCTCTCTCCTGGTCACTCGGAGGATCCGATACCGGCAATATCGAATTCTTGCCCGAACCCAACATCTCTAATCTCTCTCGGAGTCACTCTATACGATCAGAGAGAGTTCAAAGTTGGGGAATTGAATGGCAGAATGAATTCAGTTCAATTGGGAGTGGCCAGGTAAATGGGCCCCGACCCAACTAGTCAACTGGGTTATATAAGATTAGTTAGTGAGATTTGGTGAATTGGGCTTAGACATGAGTCAATTTTGCCGATTTGATGACGTTGACTTGGCAAATGGTGTTTTATACAACGACTAAATATAATTCAATTATCTTGGGTAGTTTCTTGAGGTTGTCACGAGACTCACGATGGTGTCGTTCTAATAAAAATGTTTGTCTCGCTGGAAAAGTCAATATTTAGTAATTTTGATAACAATATTTCTTTTATAAGCAAGATGTTTTTGAATTGATTTTTGTTGATGATAATTTCAATACTAATTTATTATGTTTATTATGTGACATAATTCAAATTTTAGAGCAGTTTGTGGCCAATTAAATATAGATGGTAAATCTTCTTTCTTTCCAATAGATGTTTCAAATATTTATTTTATTAACATTTAAGCCCTATAGTTACATTATCGATTAAAATATTATTACAATTGTTTTTAGTTTTCATCTTATTGGTTGATAACGCAAGGTTCTTTTCAACCCCGATAAGGCCAAAGGAACACTGGCTCAAAGGAAAGTCAAGGCCTAGAGAACATGGGAAAAGTGAGGCCAAGCGCTTCGAAAGGCTTAGGCCTCTGAGTTCCTCCAGGAAGCCCCTTCCGAGCACTGAGGGGTGAAGTCGCCTCTGACAACTTTTAGGCACAAGACCCAGGGGCAGAGGAGACAAACCTACTTAAATGTTTACTCTAAGCCAAATGATAGTTAAACAAAAGACAGAAAGCCTATGAAAGGACATAAAGGTTGACAAGTCTGACTTTCATGTACGGACTCCCACTAACTACTGGGCCGAGCAAGGTGCTCCCTCTCCTCGTTCCAAAACGGGATGCAAGTGGATCTATGCAGAAGCCATTTTCCCGCCACGTGTCGGCCAAAGAAGAGGAGGACAACTCGTAGGCCAAGTTTGTAATACCCCGTATTAAAAAAAAAAAGTTATATATATATATATATGTGTGTGTGTGTGTGTGTGTGTGTGTGTGTGTGGGTAATTATTTTTAAGTAATGATTTTATTAGATTTCTTTTATGCAAGAACCTACTTTCAATATGTAAAATAGTCTCAATGTAAAACCCTTTTTGCTACAAAATTAGTTCAAAAAACTAGCTAGTAATTATTTCATGTTCATATGTAATTAGAGATATTTTTAGTTTGAATTGGAGAAGGGGATTATTATGAGTTTGGCTTGATTTTTCTCACGAAGGTAAGGTGTTATTTTGACAATCATTAGAGAGTAAAGAGTAGGTATCATTCCCCACCCTAGAATACGAGGTGGAAGACTATTTAATGGTGAATTAGCAAGTTTGTAATCATTAGGAATGTAGGAGTTAATGATTGTTGATAATTCATCCCCCAAAATTGGAGAGGTGTGAGTCTATATAGGGCCATAGACTATGTACGTGTGTCTAAGTGCATGAGTTGGCAATATTTGTGGTTTTAGAGTGTTGATTCACAAGGCTAAGAGGAATCTTAATCATTTGGTAATATTCTCTATTCAATTTTGTTCCAATGAGGTGAGAACGGGTGGATTTGAAATGCAAGTGTGGACATGTTTGAAGATCTTTAACATCCATAAGTAGCAGCCTTGATATGATTCATTCTCTATAAATAAAAGAGAAGACCTAAGGGAAACACCACCTCACCACCAACAACAACACACGGGGAAACAAGAATAAAAAAACCTCATCTCCTTCCCAAATCACTTTTCTCATTTCCCATTTACTTTACATTATGTAAAGGCTTTAAGCCATCTTTCATTTTGTAAGTCCCTCAAATATAGTGAAATACAATGAAAGCAAACCCCAGTGGATGTAGTCGATTTGGCGAACCACTTAAATCTTGTGTTGTTTATGCATTTACATTTTGAGATCATTGTTATGAGAGCACTCCCACCAAACCATCAAAAATATCCATTTACTTCCCGTGAGAATGCTATAAAATAAGGGGGACAAATCCCATAAAATGCATGAGAACTTACCTAACAGAATTGCTCTATGGAACTTAAATGGGTTTATGTATCAACATCACCTAGAGAGAGATGGAGTAAAATGGTAAAGTAATAATTCTCAATTAGATTGTTGTGTGTTATCCATACCATATATTATTGATAATATAATACGATTTTGGCTACTAACAATTTGATTAGTGTTGCAGATATAATACAATTTTGGCTACCAACACTTTGATGAGTGTTGTAGATGTTATAGAGCATGTGATTATTGATATCCTTGTTACATGGCATATACATAAGCATTCTTGTAAAGTAAGAAAAATAGTTAAATTGTGTTTGAGTTGTGATGATATTCAAGGGCTGACGTTTGTCTTGAATATAAAATAATGAACCTTGTATATGTCAGACGTCGGGTGAAGGGCTTGAGTATTCAAATTGGTTGATTATAAAATAATGAAATCTTGTATATGTCAGGCGTCGGGGGAAGGGCTTGAATATACAATTGGGCGTCGGGGGAAGTGCCTGTATAATAAAGTGGAAACTGAGAATTTAATTACAAAAATTGGGTTTAAGGGATGAACGGGAGTTAACTCATATTCTAAGGTATTCGGAGGCAAGTGGTATAAGCATGGTATGGGACTTGCAGACTTTGATGCCTTAGGTGTGTGTTAGCTGGGTTAGAAGGGAGTGAGTATATTAATCCATCTATTTGCGTATATTTCATGCATTTGAAAGAATTGTTACAATTTAATTATTATTTAATTGGTAGTTCTTGTTGTGAATTAATTTGTGCACCATAGTTATTTCGTTGCGTATTCGATAAATTTTATGTAAGATTTTGTTACATGATGTATTGTGTAATCAGTTCCAAATAATTTTAATTTTATTTTCCACCATATCTTGGTTGTAGAATTTATTTCTATAGTTAAGATATGGCTCACACCCTAGCTCGTGAATAGTCTTTATTCGTGGGTCGGGACGTGACAAAGTTAGTACATTATGAGCATTAAATGCAAGGAAAGACTAGAAAGTGACAAGGTTATAGGGAAAATGGACTCAAGAAATTGCCTATATAAGAAGGCCAAGAATCCCTTAGAAAAGGGTCGGACGAATTGAGGGAGAAACATATTGTTCTAGCTGACATCTACTTGGAATACAATTTATCATAAATAAAAGGAAACTCAGTGGATATAACCCAATTTTGAGGGCGAACCTGTGACATCCCACATCGCCCATGAGAGTGGATCATGTTAGCCTTATATGTATATTCTCATCTCTACCTAGCATGAGGCATTTTGGGAGCTCATTGACTTCGGATTCTGTAGGAACTCCAAAGTTAAGCGAGAAAATGGCTAGATCATTCCCAGGATGGGTGACTCACTGGGAAGTTGCTCGTGAGTTCTCAGAAACAAAACTGTGAGGGCGTGGTTGGGGCCCAAAGCGGACAATATCGTGTTACGATGGAGTCGAGCCCGGGATGTGGTGAGGGTCTGGGCCGGGATGTGACAATTTGGTATCAGAGGCAATCTCTGGCCAGAAGTGTGCCGACGAGGACGTCGGGTAAGTAGGGTGGATTGTGACATCCTACATTGCCCAGGGGAGTGGATCCTGTAATCCTTATATGTATATTTTCATCTCCCAGGATGGGTGACCCACTGGGAAGTTGCTCGTGAGTTCTCAGAAACAAAACTGTGAGGGCGTGGTTGGGGCCCAAAGCGGACAACATCGTACTATGGCGGAGTCGAGCCCGGGATGTGGTGGGGGCCCGGGCTTGACTCCACCGTACGACCTTACTTGAACAGGATCTGTTCTGTAGGTTGTACCTCTGTATCCTTGATTTCTAAGGAGACAGGAACCCCAGTCTGGTGGATGAACCATGACCGTGCAATTAGAGCGTGATTGACAGCCTTGTGATCCTTGGATCATTTGAGCAGTAGATGATCGTTCTCAGCCGTTGTAACAACCGGCTGGGGTGGTCACACGGTTGTCTGACAATTTGGTATCAGAGCCAATCCCTGGCTGGAAGTGTGCCGACGAGGACGTCGGGCCCCTAAGGGGGGTGGATTGTGACATCCCACATCGCCCCAGGGGAGTGGATATTGTAAGCCTTATATGTATATTCTCATTTCTACCTAGCACGAGGCCTTTTGGGAGCTCACTGGCTTCGGGTTCCGTAAGAACTCCGAAGTTAAGCAAGAAAGGGGCCAGATGATTCCCAGGATGGGTGACCCACTGGGAAGTTCTGCTCGCGTGAGTTCCAAGAAACAAAACCGTGAGGACGTGGTCGGGGCCTAAAGCGGAGAATATCATGCTACGGTGGAGTCAAGCCCGGATGTGATGGGGGCCTGGGCCAGGATGTGACGGAACCACTCAGGCCTGGGTGACCCACTGGGAAGTTCTGCTCGCGTGAGTTCCCAGAAACAAAACCGTGAGGGCATGGTCGGGGCCTAAAGCGGACAATATCATGCTACGGTGGAGTCAAGCCCGGATGTGGTGGGGGCCTGGGCCAGGATGTGACGGAACCACTCAGGCCTTGCATCCATTTTCATTAGTTGCAAAGCCCAAGTCCATTAAAAATCAACACTTGATCCATTCAATCTTTGTTAGATTCACCATTTTTTAGCATTAACAGTTTGGCATTGTTTTTGGGAATACGCATACAACTTGGTCGCGTGTTTCTACTTCGTAGATTAACGGCCCCTGACTCTAGAGACGATGAAAGACGGGAACATCCCGAACCTATCAAAGAGTTGGAAATTGTTATCCTATCGGAGGAACACTCGACGAGGACTGTAATAATTGGTACCAAGTTGAAGGAAAAAGTTTGGGAAGAGTTGTAGCTTTCTCGAGAGCCCACTCTAGCCTATTCATCTGGTCGTACGTGGACATGCTAGGAATTAACCCAAGTATCACCTCCCACCGCCTAAGTATCAACCCCCATTGTCGGCCTGTCTAGCAGAATCAAGGTTATAAAAGACGCTAGGTGCTAGTGGGGAGACCTAGGCGGCTAGGCGAGGCCTAGGCGGATTTAAGTAAATCTATCATATTTTGTGTAAATAAGTGTCTGCTTATACTTAAAATATATATAATTTCATCATAAACTACAAAATAAAATGCATATGTATTATGAAGTATTGAAACATAATGAAAACATGTGAAATAAGGATATAATGTGTGTTCATTTAAGTATGCAACAAGTCTCTTACAATTTATTGGAAAAAAAAATGTAAAATGAAAGTTATCTATTTTCTGTCTAAGTGAGTTGTGACCTATGTGGGTCTGGGCGGGCTAGGCGGGCGCCTTAGCAGGTCTAGGCGCCTTAGCAGGTCTAGGCGCCATTTCTTAATTTTCAAACGCCTAGGCATTAATCGGGGTAATGGCCAGCTGCCTAGTGCTTATGCGGAGCCTAGGCGGCGCTAGGCTGAAATTTTTAGAACAGTGGACATAATCATAGATCTTACGATGCCTAGCTTTATAAGGTCATGAAAGTGGAGGTGGACAAGTCGCTTGACATTGAGTTCATCAGGACAGTAGACTACTCAAAGTGATTGGCCAACGTCGGCATGTAGAAAAAGACATCGATCATTGAACGCCCGGTCAAATGAAAAAGACTATACAGACCTTAACGAAGCTTGCCCCAAGGATAAATTTTGTAAGAACCCATATTTTTTTACAAATATGATTTATACTATTTATTTTCAAAACCAAATATAATTCTTTTATTGGGTTTTCCTTTATATATACATATATCTATATTTCTTATATGTATAGGTTTTTGGGTACTCCACTCATATTCTTGTAATAGCTATGTTAGTACTTTGTACCCGTTGGATTATACTGGGCTTTTTAAAATAGGAAAACTAACGAAAAGTCCAAAAAAACTTCTCTTTTAATGAAAAGCCATTTTTAAAGGTATAGTGAATAGTACCAGAGAAATGTATAAATGTGGTTTTTCGTTAAAAGTGAATAGTACCGGAAGTGTTTTGTTAAAACTCCCTTTTAAAATGGATTTTAGTTTTTAACACCTTTATCCATTGGCTAGTTATCACTATTTGGTGATGGTGTTGCATACAAACAGGAAGTGTTAAACATATTGAGCAAAGGTCTTAGGAGGTGGCATCTTTTTGAGCGCTCTTATCTACTTTCATATTTGGCAATAGAGTAAAGTGCTTATCATCAGGTCCTGAGATTTTTAGGGTCCATGATGATGCTAAAAAATGCACTTTAACTTCATATAAGAAAATTATTTGTTTTTACACGTAATTAAGACTTCAATAAAATTATACATAGAAAACCACTTTAAACTCAAAATAATTTATAAACATGGAAAAGTTAATTTATTTTGTATTGAGAGAAGGAAACCAAAAAACTATGAGCTTACAAGTAGATAGATGATGATTTTTATTCTCCTTCTATCTGAACTTTTAAAATATTTTTATATAAATCGTGGGGTGTTTTTTCTTATTTACTAACCTTGTCAATATGAGACTAAAAAAATAATGATGTTTTCGAGTCTTTAATTAGTATGTATAAGTAATGAATGAGCACTAAATCAAACATTTTAATGACACGTCATACGATTTGCAAATTTGGTATACACATTACTCTTTGTTGAATGTTAGCTTTGAATTGGAATGAATGTTTAAAAACCACAACCCATATAGCTACTAGTCAATAATTAAAAAGAATTAACAACCAAATAGAAATTTTAAAAAATTGAAAAGAATAAACATGCACATAGCATTTTGAACTTAGGACCCCTCGTTAATTTTAAACAACAAAAACCATTGCTTCTAATTAAATTTCTTGATCATTTGGCCAAATTTTATAAATTTATACTCTTATGAAAAAAAATTTGTAAAAATTGGAAATTAATTGAATACACATGGTGTTTTGAACTCAAGACCTCCTCATTAATTTCAAACAACAAAGCCACCAGTTATAGTTAAATTTCTTTGTCATTTAACCAAATTTTATAAACTTATACTCTTATGAAACATATATTAATATATGACCTAGTAATTTTGGTGCCCCCAATTTTTTTGGGTCTCGGACGATCGCCGAGCCCGCACAGGGCTTGGGCCGGCCCTGGTGCTTACTAAGCACCCTACATGACTTGGATGTGGACTCGTGGGGATTAGTTGTAGTTGTGGCACAAATCTATGTAAGCCAACATATTAGTCTAGTTAGTTATAGACCTAGGGGGGTGTATTCAATTGGAATTTGAGAGAGTTTCGAGAATTAATAATTTCAGGAGTATTCAATTAGGAATTTAAAAGACTTCATAAAAGTTTAGGTGTATTCAATTGAGAATTCTAAGTATTTTTTAAAAGTCACTAGGAATATAATGTATCATCTAAGATTATAAATGGGAGATTCACAACAAGAAAAGAGAAACGGAACCTATAATCAATGGTCCGTGGAAGAGAGCAACATGTTGTTGCAACTACTTGTTGAGGCCGTAAAAAATGGATGACGTGATGCTAATGGTATAATAAGCAAGCAGACTATAGAAGCCAAAATTGTTCCCGTGCTGAATGAAAAACTTGGGTGTCAAAAAACTCAAGATCATGTTAAGAACCGTGTGAAAATGTGAGGGGTCGATATCAATCAATATGTCATATTTTTAGGCATAGTTTTGGATTTGGTTGGGACTCCGTCACAAAAAAGTTCATGACTAGTGATGAAGTATGGGTAGGCTTCCTTAGAGTGAGTTCTTTTTCTTATAGAATATATTATTTACATGATAATCTTTCACTTTTATAAATTTTATATTTTAACAATTTTAATATGTTTTTCTTTTTTGCTAGTCCCACCCAAAGAGTCAAGGTGTTCGCAAAGAGACATTTGCGGACTATGAAGATTTGATGACTGTATTTGGCGATGGAACAACTAAAGGAACTAACTCAATTGGATTGGGCAATGATACTGATGGCACAACATATAGAGTCGAAGAAAGTAGGCAAATTAGAGTAAACGAGTTCCCTCCACCTGATGAAAGCTTCGAGCAACTTGATCCATTATTCGAAACACCATCCTATGCATCATCGACAGATAAGGCATGGAAAGCTGGTATAGCTACAAATATGTGGACAAATGTTGTGAATGATAGGATTCAAAGATGAGAAATAGAGGCGATTATTTGATTTTACGGGATTTTTTAAAATTTTTGTTCTTGATCTCTCGGGGTTTATGATGGTGGTAGAATAAAAGGTTTGAGGACCATTGGCATATGTTGAGTTTGAAAAATGTTCTTTTTCTTGTTCAAAAGACTATTTGGTATATTCCATTTGGCTAGTGATTTTATTGATTGAGTTGAGCAAAATTTGCACGTTGGTCTCTGTTTCTTACCTGTAAGTCAATTTGTTACATTTTTGTCAAGCTCGTAAACAATGGCTGCAACAGTTAGTTTGTTTATAATGCGCTCACATTCAAGGCCAACAGTGGCACCAGCATTTTTGTGACTGGTGATAATCTTGAAGGAAAAATTTTGTCCTAGCTAAGAACAATGAAGAACATTTGAATACATATGCAAACTATTAACACTTTAAAGTAGGCATGCATTCAAAAACAATTCATAAAACCCATGACTTTCAAAGCCTTGTATATGGTGAACCAATAAACTCTTTAACAACATTAAAGAGAAGTAAAGATTTAGAGTTTCTTTACCCTTGAAGCTCATCCTTGTTTACACAAGGGATTCACCCAAGTGGAGGGCCTTCAAGTCACCTCCAAGCTCCTTGGATATTGCTTGTGATTTCCTTCTCCTTTTGTGCTCCTTTTGTCCTTGAGGATGTTAGGAAAGGATCTCCAAAAAACACCAAAGATTTGGTGTCTCTAAGTCTCCACACCAAGGGTTAAGTGTGAAGATGAAAATGGATGACTTAGAGAAGAAAAGATTGCTAGATTAATCTCTCTAAGTGGCCAGCCTCTTTGTAGAGAGAAAGAGAGAAAATGTTTTTCCTCTTTGCCTCAAAGAAAACCCTATTTTGAAAATAAAGCTATAAAGTTGCTTTTATACTTCATTACAAGTGAGTGGCAAACTTGTAATTAATCCAAGTTTGCACCATTCACCCTAATGGCCGGCCTCTCCTTGTTATTGGGCTAATTTGCCCATTTTGTTTTAGTTGTCATACAACCTAAACATAATGGGCCTTGTGGACCAAAACGCTTTTGGGCCCCGTAACCCAAAACCAACTTAAAAAGCCCAATACGAACCTTTCGTAAAATTAATTAACTAATTAATTAATCTTGACCATTCTTCAATTAAACCATTTAATTGCATATCCATTTCATTTAATTTCTTCACTATCGCCCGTACTCGGTGTACGATCCATTAGGTTCCAATTAGCGAGGTAGTGGACGATTGTTACTCTTAACGATCGATTGTGAATTGAAACCACATTTCAATTCTCCCTTTGATGATTGGTGTTTGTTAATCATTAGGGCTTCCACAAACCATGAGTGACACCTAGCAGTATGTCATGGTTACCCAAGCTAAGTAGAATTGGTTGGAGAACCTATCCAGTTACAACTACAATGCAATACGGTCATTCTCTAATACAATACTCTTAATCACATTGTTTAAGTGATAGTTTGTTTCATGTCTACTATCCAATGTGATACTTTTCTATATGATTCCTTTGAATATGATTTGGAACAAACTTCTTAAGTCATATTCATTTGCTTTGGCCAAAGACTTTAGAATCATATCTTAGAGTATTCTCCTTCCATCATGGAAGGTTAGAGATCCCTTGTTGTGCATTCATATGCCTACATGACTAGATAGCTTGACCCCAACAATGCCGTGGACACTCCGATGGAATGCCGTTGACATGATCAAAGATCAAGGACCTAACCATTAGACATCTATGATGCCTCAGGTCAAAGGACTACTTTGCATATTGCAACTTTAGAGTTCTTACATGACATGTATGTTCGAACTCTCTTTTGATCGTTGTTCAGTGTACTCGATTACTCTTTCGAGCACCTATGTGTTTGTCTTAGTGTCCAACACCAAATGACTTGAGACTAGTCATACTCAAGCTTGAGTTGACATAACACATACTAACCTTAGCGGATTGTCAATACCCAATTGGCAATCCTATGGCTAGGAACGTTTTAGGAATGAACATAAGAGAATGGTCTCGATAATCTAACTCACTTAGATCACTTGTCTCTTAGATCAAATACATCCCTTGGATTCCCTTATTGCATAAACACATGATACAATAAATAGTGTCTGACAATAAGCTTTGACCTTCATTAAACATATAAAAGTTTAATACATTAAGTATTCCAAAAAGCTATTACATCAAATGAGTGGCTTTGTGGGCATACTTCCAACAGATAACCCCAGTTAAAATATATTTTGTAAGCAGACGTTTGATGCGTACTTATGTGTTATGATTGGGTTGTTATTTTGCTTCTTCATTTTGCCTTCTGGGACAACCCAATTGTACCAATCAATTTGGCTTTTCTTGAAATAATAATCACTGCAATTTCGTGGGAATTCAAACAAATCTCTTGAAATTCATGAACAAACTCTTTGAAATTCTCTCATAATTCATGTGAATTCTATGAAACTTAACTCAAAATTCTTGGAAATTGATTCTTTTTTTCTCTCAAATTCTCTCAAATTCCATGGAATTATATTCTCTAAAACTCTCTCAAAATTTCAATTGAATACACCCCCTAGTATATGGCAAATCCTCATCCACATGTCTATTTATATATGTATTTAATTAATATTTTTCCTTATTCTCTAAGCGTTGTAGCAACTCGCTGAAGAAGACGAAGCCTTCATCTTCTTGATATTTTCCTTACCTAGACAGCGTCGTTTGCAAACATGTCAATTTAGTTTGCTGACTCTTCGTTTGTATACCTTGGTTTTCTAAACTGACTGTACAGAGTCCAGACCCACCATTTTACTCTTTTTTAAATCTATCTAAACCCACCTTTCTTTTGTCGTTTGATTACCCATTTGTCTTCTTTTTCAAAAATTGTTTTATTTATCCATTTATCTTTTTTATAGATGGTTTTATTTATCCTTGTAACTTTTATTTTCTTTCTTTCTTCTTTTTCTTTCTATTTTAAGACTCCACCATATTCACTTTAAACTCTCCCATTATCTATAAATATTGTGTTATTTCTTAAAAAATAATAATAATATAAGTATTGTTTAATGTTTATGGTGCGAAAATAAGTTAACGCACAAATTAAACCCTATTTGTGACAATTGTAGTATATGGATAAGTAGGGATCGTTCTAACCGGGGATTAACTAGGGATGCTAACCAAAGTAAAATTAAATTAAAAACGTAAAAACAAAATTTAAAACACTAAACTAGAATCAAAATACTTAACTAGAATCACTCAAAATAAAACTAACAAATAAACTAAAACAAATCAAAAGACTCAAAATAATTCAAGACTCAAGAAAACACAAACTAAATTGATTTCTAACAAATCTAACACTTTAAAATAAACGGGGGATTGATTTTTGACGAAATTGAATTTAAAACAGAAACTTCAAAACAAACTTCAAAGAAAATATATTTTATAGAATGATGAGAAGTTAGTTAGAGGGTTCCTTATCCACACATGAATATATGCATACAATTTGATTCCCAGTTATGATTTCAACAAACGAATAAATGACAATGCTCCAAGTTAATTAGGTCCGCTTAAATTAACCTTCAGATTTTCCACAAGTTATTGGGTTGGATGATTGCATACGACAACCCAAAACATTCCCTACAAGTTCCCTACATGAATTGCATAATAGAGATACAAGCAAGAATCATTAAGTTCTATGAAAATCATAAGCATCGACTAGGCATTCATAACTATGGAATACGCATATTAATCCAACCTAGGGTTTACTAAACACAATCGTGACTAGCGATTTTTACTACTCATGAATATAAGTTCATAACGATTAGGTGAAATTCCCTTATATCCTAGCATCAAGTCTAAGCATGCAAATTAAGTGTCGACCCTCAACCCACATACATAAACAAGTTCTTAATCAACACAGAAAAGTAAACCACATCCAACATTCATAAATTCATAACTGGAGTAAATCAAATCATAATAAACATTTATCCATGGTTTCAAATTCCCCTCTAACTAAACAGAAATTAATTACACATGTTTAATATAATTGAAAAGCAAATTAAATTAAACATGAGTTTAAGAAAAATAAAACCAAATGAGGAGTTGCTCCTCTGTGCTTAAGCTGCCTAAGGCAGCGCCTTCTGCGTGTTTCTCCCTATTTCCGCTGGCTCTTCTTTCCTCTCGCCAGCTGCCTCAGCAGCTTTTCTTCTCTCCCCTTCAAGTTCCGCGTGTCCTCCCTTCCTGTTGCGTCAGTCCTCCTCCCGCTATCTCTTTCTTTCCCGCTGCACAAGGCAGCTGTTATCCTCTCTCTGGCTGCGCAAGGCAGCTGTTGTAGTATATGTTGCCTTCAGCTTTCCTTCGTCTCTCTTATTCTTCTTTTTTCCCGCAGCCTAGCTGCCTTCCTTTTCTGTTTTTTTCTTTTCGCTGCCTAAGGCAGCGTGCTCGTCTGTCTCTCTGACTTTCCTGACAGTCCTCTCCAGCTCTACACCTCTCAGTCTTATTTCTGTTCGTCTCCCCCTCCTTTCCGCGTGCACACACCTTTCTCTTATTATATCTAAGGCAGCTTGCTGCCTTCTCTTTTTCTTTTCAGCCCACTGAATCATCAGCAGCCCGCGCTGCCTTTTTATTCCTCTCTTTTATTATTTCCACTGCTTTCCGTCCCACTCAGTGCTCTATCCACAATCTTTATTTTCTTTTTATCTCAATGCACTCCCTCCTTGCCGTCCACATGTACTGCCAGTGAAGGGCAGTTTTTGTTATTTTTTTTTTTCTAAAGCTACAAAAATCAAATAAGTGAGCACGATAATTTTTTTACGAATTTTTTCACTTAAAATCTTACTTGTGCTAATTTTATTTTCTTAGCTAGATAAATTCTATAAAACACAAAAACAAAGTAAATAGCACAAAAATATGAGGAAATAACTAAGAAAAGACAAGAGAATTTGATGCAAAATATGTATAAATATGAGCATATCAGTTTATTTATATAATATATAGTAAAATTTAATTAAATCTGCCTAGTCTGCCGCCTGACTAGCGTTTAGTGTCTTTTAGAACCTTGCCTATAAATAGGGAGCTCTAGTTCACTTCTCCAAACATGAACGTGGAAGAAATGAATGCAAGAGGTTGGTGTGTATATATACTTATGTATGTGTGTGTGTGTATATATATATATATTTAGATAGTGATTAGAAAATAAGAGAGAGTGGACAAGGGCGGAGTTAGAAATTTTTTTATGGGTGGGCTAGCTAAAATAATACCCTAAAATCAAAAGATTTTTTTTTTTTTTTTGCTACATAAGTATTGTATGCAAAACTTGAAGTTTAACTTTTGTATTTGTATGCAAACTGGAAAAATTTCAACAAATCATCAATTTTCACATATATTTGGATGGAAACACAAGAAGAAGATACAAAACTTAGTACATGGATTATCTCAGTTACAACCACACAACTAGCACAAAACAGAACAATGAAAGTAGAAGTAAAGGCAATCTTAAAAAAAAATTTGATTGAAAATAATATAAAGCCACTGAACCAAATTAGGATAATCTTGTACAAATTGACATCACAAGTTCCTTGGTAACTTTTTAATTTTTAGTTGTGCCAAATACTCACTGGGCTAGTTTCATTGAAAAATAATTCCTTTTACACTTTTATATCTATTATATTAGGTTATACAGTAAAATACATACATATAGCCACAAATCCTCCCTGGGCTACAACCCATCATTGCCTTTGGTGTGGCTCCGCCAGTGAGAGTGGAAGAAATACATGGTGTTAGGAGTGATTAAGGAGTTTGCTCAAGTACATGGAGCCTAACTATTGCCGTAGTGATATGGATCTTCGTTTTAGCTTTGGGGTTTCTTGGGGAACTTATCACCATTGGGGTATTTGTCTTGTTTAAGCTTTGTGAAATATGTGTTATAGTTAGTATGTTTATAACTAATATAACTGTTTTGTATTGGAATTCTGATATATTATTGTTATTTTCAATAATGTGGATATTGTGATAATGTTGATTAAATGCATATGTCATTGCATATTAGAGTGGGGGTATTTTATTGGAATATTTGAGATTGGGATATGAAAATGGAAACATTTTTTATGTGGTTGAGTTCGACTCTCGTAGGGACCAGCAAGGATGACAAATGTGAAATTATAGGAATAGTATGAAGTAGTGGGGACTCTGGCGACTGAGAGGAGAACAAGATGACCAACATAATAGGAAATTTGGGATGATTGAGTTACGGGGGTTAGTTTGTATAATAGAGCATTCAAACCACTAATGCAGTGGTAAAATGCATGGTATGAGACGTGCAGGTCTGCTTGTTTTATTATATAGATTAACAAGTTACGTAATTGAAGTTAAACTACATTCAAGGAATATAATTTCTATTGGATACTATGATTTAATTGATTACGTGTTGCATGACACTCGATTTAGTCTTGACAATTATTCTTGATAAGACTTATGTCCCTACTGAGCTGTGGTTTTGCTCACCCTATACATTTTAGACCTTGCAGGTTTGGTACGAGATTAACGAAGGGTAGACAAGCTGAGGTTGTGTTAGACAGGGGATTTAAGGGTTTTAATTTTATTTATGTACACCATGTAAAGCTTTTGGGATTATTGTAATAAGAGAAGTTTGTCTTCATTTTTATTTTATTTTTACTCGCGCACCAAGCGTGGGGTCTGATTTTTGCCATTGATCCCGGGTTCCAGGCGTGACAGATTTTTGCTGCCCTGCATTGACTGCTTTGTGGATACCACGACAGGGCATGAACTCTTGAGCTTCCTTGACATTTACTCTAGCTATAACCAAAGTCACATGCACTGAGATCAAGACGACACAACCTTCATAACCGACAACATGTCCTATTGTTGGAAGGTAATGTCGTTTAGGCTAAAAAACACCGGGGCTACTTACTAACGGTTGTATAATCGGATGTTCGTTGATCATATAGGAAAAACAATAAAAGTTTATGTGGAAAACATGCTCATAAAGAGCAAGAAGGAAAATCAGTATGTCACTGAGGTCACCAAAGTATTCAAAATCCTTGACGTTTATAAGACGAAGCTGAACCTTGCAAAATGTGCTTTCGATGTTGGCTCGGGGAAGATTGTAGGTTTCATGGTAAGCCATTAAGGAATAGAGGCGAACCCGTGAAGATTCAAGTACTGATCGATATTGCGTCGCACACACAAGGAAGGAAATTCAAAATGTTTCTTCAAACCCCTCCGAGGTTCATCCCCCGATCAACAAATCGCTGCTTGCCTTTCTTCAAACCCCTCTGAGGGGAGCCTTAGACCATAGAATGGACAACGAAATGCCAGCAGGCATTCGACAATCTAAAAGCCCACATAGCCCGAGCACCAATACTCTCCAAACCTGAGCAAGATGAACCATTTTATGTTTATTTATCAGTCTCACCATATGCAGTTAGCTATCAAGAAGGAAGAACGGGTGCAATGACTGGTGTACTAGGGAGTCGAATGAAGATATTTAGAGGTCGAGGAGTTCGTGCTTGCCCTCATTATGTTGGCATGAAGGCTCCCACTGTATTTTCATGCACATTCAATAATTGTACTCACCGGCGATCCACTCAGGCATATGTTATACAAGCCCGAAGTTTCAGGGTGGCTGATCAAATGGGTCGTAAAGTTGTTTGAGTTCGACATCAATTTCCAAACCAGACATGCTCACAAAGGCCATGCTTTAGTAGACTTCATCACAAAGTTCACGCCGCCAAGCGATAACAAGGGCATGGCTGGTAGCCTGACAAATACTACTAGAGGGGCGGTCATCCCGGATGCTTTCCAAACAGTGAAGCCTGTTTGTTGATAAATCGTCAAATAGAAACAATAGCGGGGTGGGCCTTTTGCTTATCACATTGACTGCACAGAGTTCGAGTAAGCTTTGAGATTTAAGTTCCCAGCATCCAATAATGAAGCAGAGTACGAGATGTTACTAGTCGGATTACGTATCACTATAGAATTGGGGCTAAACATATAGGCCCACAACGACTCACAACTAGTGGTTAACCAGAAAAATGATGAGTTCTAGTCCCGAGACAAAAACATAACAGCATATGTAAAGGCCACAGAGAAATTAGTAAGCAATTCATGAAATGCACTATTACCCAAATCCTGAAGGCAGAAAATGACTAAGTAGACAACCAAAGGAGGTTGGCATCAGTGTCTGAAAGAGAGATCAAGCGCGCGATACCAATTGAATACCTGGAAGAGCCTAATATCTTACACCTCTAAGACTTCGTAACAAAGATTAGTGAAGAAGATACTTGGATGACCTCGATACTGGACTACTTACGCCATGGATCACTCTATGAGTATCTGAAGACAAGCATGAATCCTAGAGTTTTCATTTTTGAGCGGCTAGATACACGATCATCAACAATAAAACTCTACAAAAGTGGTTTCTCTTTATCCTATTTACGGTGCATAACACCCTAGAAAGAGTAGCAAGTCTTTAAAGAAATCCATGAAGAAATTTGCGGTGACCACTCAGCAGATCGCATGCTGGGTGTCATAGCCATAAGACTAGGTTTCTTATGGCCGACTATGCAAGCTAATGCCTCCAGGATAATGCAAAGTTGCTAACCCTGCTAGTACTATGTATAGTTGTTTGGGTCGAAAACGATGTTTTGGGCCGAAGGTAACAAATGGGCCGAGACTCTTGATCCAGTGGTAGTAAGGGGATCATGGGCCAGCTGGGTACTGGGGGTTGTCTAATTGTTTGTCGATCGAGTCCCTTTGTGAGAAGGATTGATTTAGATAAAGATGAAGGATGAATCCTTAAACCCCAGGAGTGTTAAAGCTAAAGGCACTAAGGAGCACGGAAAGAACCTGGTTCGTTGTGAAGATGTGTTCAAAGTCCTAATTAAAGTAGGATTGGCCGAGTCTTAGTTAGATCAGGATGAGGAGTTCTAATCTGGGTAAGGTTCTAACTCGGCCAGAAGTAGGTTCGCTCTTATAAATACAGAGGATGAACACACATTTAGAACCTCCAATTTAACACACAAACTATCCTGCGCAAATTCTCGCTCTACGCGAAACCTTTCAACAACCTTGAGATTTTTCATTTTCTTTTCCGCCAACACATCTTTAGTTTGGATAAATAGCACTATGAAGGCAACGAGCGAACATCTTCAGTTTGGATAAACAGCACTGCCGCCGTAGAATCAGCCAACCGCGAAACACCTTTAGTTTGGATAAACAACACTGCGTCAAGGCCGACTGGTTATCTATCCAAGTCTCGGCCGAGAAGGATTTTTGAATCCTTGTTGGTAGAGGTCATGTCATTAGCCTTTTCGGCGAAGTGAGGTGTTACAAATTACCAGGCTCGGCACATTGAACGTCGAGTTGTTATGATTGGTTATTCACAAGTAGGGTTTAGAGTTCGGCATTCTGACGGCCGAACCACGTTTACCATCAAGACATATATTTTGTTTGAGTACTTGTGTCCGTATAGTTTGGAGTTGGTTCAGCGTGCTTATACTCTCACGAATATAATCACTGTGACCGAATCCGGTGCCAACGATCCGTGAACTTCACAGAACTAGCAGCCTTGTCTTCAGGCTCTAGAACCCGACGGCCAAGAAATGTTCTTTCCTCGGTTGCAGTCTAAATTAAGAAGTCAGCAGAGCGCTCAACGCAACATTAACATATTTTAGTCCTCGGTTGAGCTCGGCCGACGAGTTGGCACTCCCGCATACAACCGAATGACGTAGTTAGCTTATTAGTTACTCAGCCTGCGCACCGCGTAAGCTTGGTAGTTTTTAGGGTCAACATTTTGGCACGCTCGGTGGGACACAGTGCTAAAACTTTTGAGTTCATGACCCTTGAGACACGATCAGTAAAGAAGAAAATAGTCATGGGAAAGTCAATGACCGACTTGCCAGTTCAGAGCCCCATACAAGATTTGTCATAGGTACAAAATCCTCTTGTCACTGCGACACCTGAGGCTACAAATGTAATGCACTGAGGGAGGGAAGTCTGCCTCGGTGGTCAACCTCGCAACACAGAAATTCCCGACAAAATCGCAGGCATTTTAATTGAAGAGATAGTGGAAGACTGCGATGAAGATGGTGGTGTAGGCTCTGATCCCTCGATTAGGTCGTTTCTTCGGAGATGACTTGATGAGCAATCTCGGGAGGTTGAACAATCAATCAACCAAAAAAATGAACAATTTGCTCGATGTGATACGAAGTAATGGTGACACACATACCATATTGCTTGAGCTATTGGTTAGTAAAGCCTTCGAAGATGGACCCGCTGGTCAGCTCCGACAACCTCCATTTAGGAGTAATCCGCTACAAGCCGAAACGGGATCTGCTTGGCTCAAAACAATTGAATTGGAAAAAAAAGGAGGATCGGTTAGTAGATCAGATGGATCCGACCCGAGAAAGAAAACAGCATCCGTCGATATGATCGAGGTCCAAAGGATGATCGACTCGGCCTTGAAAAAGAAGCCGAAGTTCTTGAAATTGATCCATCCATATCCGGCTTATGTGGAAAAGTTTGAATATCCTAAAGGCTTTAAGATCCTCGACTTCAGCCTTTTTGTTGGCGAGTCGTCCCTGTCTTCGTTAGAACATGTGGCTCGATTCACTGCGCAATGCGGAGATGTTAATAGTGACTTCCATAAACTGCGACTATTTAACTTCTTGCTAACAGGTTCAGCATTTGCTTGGTACATCAACCTCCCACCTAACTCCATCCAAAGTTGGGAGGAATTGGTCGAAAAGTTCCATGAACAACTTTATCGGCCAGGGATGGAAATGTCAGTTTCATCATTGGCCAAGATGGCTCAAGCATTTGACGAGTCACCAATGGAATACTTAACGAGATTCAAGTTGGCCAGAAATTGGTGTCGAGTACCTCTCCTCGAAGTTGAATTCGTTAGAATCGCTCTGAACGACCTAGATATGGAATATAAAAAGAAATTCTTGGGGGCAAACTTCCGAGATATGTACGAGCTGACCTAGCATGTCGAGCAATATGATTATTTGCTCCGAGAAGAAAAGATCTCGAAGTCCCCATCTCGGGGAACGATTTACAAGAATCCCACGGTTAGCTACGCATCGGCCAAGAGCGAGGATTCCCAATATGCCAGTGTGGACGCTGCTGAGATAATAATAGGTAAGCCGTATGTATGCAAGGCATTGGCTCAAATTCATTCTAAGGATACCAAAACTCGCTCGGTCCCTGAAGAGATAAATCAAGCATCAAAAGTTTACACTTTCGACATCACCAAGGCGATGCAATTTTCGACCAGTTGTTGCTGGCAAAGATCATCAAACTTCGGCCAGGACATAACATTCCTAAGGCCAAAGAGCTGAAAGACAAAACGTATTGTAAGTACCATAACTCGAATAAGCATACCACAAACAACTGCGTCGTGTTCCGGGATGCTATTCAAAGTTGGATTCATAAAGGCAAGCTAAAATTTCTTGAGAAAAAGGTGACTGTCGACGTTGATCTTTTCCCTTCGGCGACAGTCGGCATGGTAGATGCTTATTTGCCCAAAAACAAAGGGAAAGGGAAGACCGAGTTTGTTCCACTACAACACGTCCCAAAGCAGAACTCTCGGCCGCGACTCAAGATTGATCTATTTTCAAACGAGCCACCTACAAAATTTTTGGGACCGGCCATAGTCGAATCCATGTCAGACACCAGTGCAGAGGAAGCTGAGGGACCGATGGTTTTGTGTAACCGTTGCGTCGTCCTAACCAAGCCAAAGGAAAAACAACCTCAGGCTCCGACACCACGACAACCATCCAAGGCCGCGGCAACATCTCCAAAGGAACTCAGCGGAGGCAAAGGGGTATTGAATGCAAAAGGGTGCGACATTGTCCAACCCCGAGGCCGAGAGTTCTTTGATTGTATGATTGTCCGTTGCCATGACTTCCTCTTCTTCTTCTTGTTCTTCAAATTCAAATTCGACCTCTGAGCTTGAACTAGGTGGATTAGGTTCTGGTTTAGGTGGATTGGACTCTTGTTGATTCCTCTTCCTTCTCAAAGTTCTCTCAAAATCGTCGTCAAAGTCAAAGATGTGCTCACGAACAGGTTGAGAACTTCGAATCATAAACTAGTACCTGAAAACAAGAAACAAAACTAGGTCAGAAACTAGAAACAAAAAAACAAGAAAATAAATAAATAGAAATAACAAGGGATTAGCAAAGTTGCTAATCCCCGGCAACGGTGCCAAAATTTGATGCGAAAATTAACTTAACACACAAATGAAACCCGCTTGTTGACAATTGTAGTATGGATAAGTAGGGATCGTTCTAAACTGAGGATTAGGAGGGATTGCTAATCTACTATAAACTGACTCAAAAACATTAAACTAGGCTTGAAAACACTTAACTAGACTCAAAGAACTTAAAACAAACTGAAAGGACTCAAAACTAACTAGAATGACTCAAAACAGCTTAAAATAACTAAATAGACTCAAACTAGACATTAGGAAGTTATTTGGATGAGAATTGAATTAAACTTGACTCAAAACACTTAAAATCACAAACTAAGACATATTCTAACTATATTGACACTCTAAAGTAAAGGGGGATTGGGTTTGGACGAATTTTAAAGTAAAACAAGACAGAAATTAAAACTAGACAGATTTGCACGAAATTGGTTGAATTAAATGGATGATGGGCTAGCTAAAGGGTTCTTCTCCACACATGACACTTGTACATGAATCGATTTCCAATTGCTTTTCAATAAATTATGAAGCTCAACACCCCAGATTAACCGTGATGCACTAATTAACCCTCATATTTTCCTTTACTCATTGAATTGGATGAATGCATGCGACAACCCAAATCATTCTCCAAAGGTCCTCTACATGAATGCATAATAGAGATACAATCAGAGATCATTACGTTCCATGAAAATCATAAGTGTTGACGAGACATTTGTAACTATGAATGCATGATGCGTTTAACAAGAATTCAATTAACGCGATTGTGACTAGCAACCTTCACTACTCATGAATATAAATTTGTAACGATTAGGTGAAACTCATTTATATTCTAGCATCAAATTCATGCATGAAAACTAAGTATGCATCCTTAATCAACATACAAGAATCAGTTTTGAAGAAAACAGTTAATTGAATTGCATTCACAACTTATCAAATCACAATTGGAAGAAATCAATTCATATTGCAAATATGTTCATGGCTTTGAAATTCCCCCTAGCCAAAAGGGGTTTAGCCACTCATAGTTACAGCAAAATAAGAGAATAATAAAGTAGACATTGAAAACAAGAACGAAGTACACCTAAAACGCTCAAATCCTCAAGCTTGAAGCGTCAAAAGCCCTTCTTCTTCCCCACCTTGCTGCGGCACAAGTGACTATGGATGTTTATGGCTGAATGAAGGGGTAAGAGATGTGTAAAGGTTGAATGGGGCTGCGGCAAGGAAATGAGAAAGGCTGGAATTGTGTATGGGAGTGAATGGATGTGTAGAATGGTGAATGATCAATGAAATGCATGACAATGGTATTTATAGGGAGATGATGGATTAGGTGAGTTAGGTGAGTGCACATTCCATTCAATTTAGGTGGGTTAGATGAGTGAACCAACAACTCAAATTTTGGTTGGTTAAATGAGTGCACCATCCATTCAATTTCTGGTAGGTTAAATGAGTGCATCAACAATACAATTTCTGGTAGGTTAGATGAGTGCACCAACCATTCTTGCAACTTGCCAAAATTTGTTTCTCCAGATTTGTAGCATGTTCCTAACCTCATTTAAGCACCAAAAACGTCCATCCAACTTGTTCCCCATGCATGCACTCCAATTCAGCCCAAAACTGCACCAAAATGCACTTTCTTGCCAACTTTGTCATTTGAACCTACAAACACACGAAAATAGCTTAAATCACTAAAATAAGTAGAAACTAACTAAATAAATTCCAAGAAACAAGCTAACTAAGTCGCATAAATATGCTCCTATTAAATTCCCCCACACTTAGCTTTTGCTAGTCCTTGAGCAAAATGAAACAAACAAAAGAAACAAAACACAATCTAAACCTTCTAACAATTGTCTTAGGGATTTCCAAAGAACATGACATGTTAAAAATAATTACTTACACAAATTTTAGTCATCCTTACACTCGAGCACATACTTAATCACAGTTGCCACTTACTAGCTCACAATCAATCAATTAAAACAATGGTTTGAACGTAGTAACATGCCTTAGAGAATTCACTCAATTCCTTACAAGATACTCTTTATTTTCACACAGATTTTCTGACTACACACCCTACACTAGTTATGTGTGAGAAGATTGATACAAACATGTAGACTAGCACTCACATATGTTTATAACAAAGAAAGCATTTTCTGGAGTTATTAAGCATGTTTAGATATGATCTTATGAATGGAATGCTACTACTTAGATGCGAGAACCAGGGTTACCATATGCTCATACCAATTCCAAACTCCACATATTGAAACACACAACATCCAAGATTGAAGTTAAGGGGTTGTAACGGGCTTAAAGGTATTGGCTAACAAAGAAGGGTAAGGATAACAACCGTTCTTAAAGCAATAGCAAGCAAAGTACTGAAATTGACACTTAGAATTCACTTTAGAATGCAGCCACTAAAATTATATTTTTTTTCTTTCTAATTTTTTTTTTAATTTTTAATTTTTTAATCACGAATTTTTCTTTTTCTTTTCTACCCATGTTCCTTTTGAGACTTTGGCGCGCGCGCACACACACAATAATCCCTTCCCCCACACTTGCTTTTCTGCATCACTTGGATCAAAAGGAATTCCCTCTAAGTTATGCTCCACTATGCTTCAAGAACAAGGGTATGGATGGTCCTATTCTGGGCTTGGTAGGGAATATGTGGGTTAACAAAGAACATAGGCTAAACGAGGCTCAACGGGGTTAAAACCTAAACACAATGCACAGAGGGTTGGCTGTTTGGCTCTTGGTTCACTAAACAACTCCATCTTGTTCATGTGTTATGCAAAATCAATATCATGCTTTGAATGAAACAGGCATGAGTTCTAGTATTTGGAACTAAATGATGAAACGCCTTCTAAGTAGCAACCAAGCAAAGAATAATGAGATCATGCAATGACTTTAGAAAACAAGAAATCACAGATTAATAACTCTCCAAAGAACGTTTAGGCTCAAGTCTCCCAGGGTTGTAGCGTTAATTTGAGTTCCTTCCTTCAAGCATGTTACAAAAACTGATTTTTTTTCTTTGTAATTAAATGTGAATTCATAAACAACAACGACAACCAAGCATAAACCAAAGGTAAATCAAACTTCCATCCATGTTTACAACTTTCTTAACAGTTATGCAATTAAAAACCAAATCCTCATCATTGTGTTGGAAGGTATCCTAAGACACAAACAACACACAAAAACAACTCTTTTTGGCTTTTTCAAAACAATTTTTCAAATTTTTATCAAATTTTCGGATTTTTATGTCAAAACACACTAAAATGCTTCAAAACACACTACAAACACTTAAAAACAGTGAAAAACAACATTGTAAGTGATAGGTGAATAAAACCCACGAAAATCATGCAAAACAACTTGTTTACCCCCCCCCCCCCCACACTTAAACCAAACATTGTCCTCAATGTTTCAAACATAGACTCACACATAAGCAAACAAACGACACAACTAACAAACATGACAAGCATGGCAAAGTAAAAACAAGAAAGAGTAGAGTTTAAGAACGCAAATTTGGTTATGGAGTTAGAATTCCATCAAGCCCTCGTTTGAACACATGGGTTGCCTCCCCAGAAGCGCTTGCTTTAACGTCTTCCAGCTGGACGATACCTCCATTTAAGCTCCATTGTAGTCCACGGCATGGAGAGGGTATTTCCTCCACAACATGCTCCTCAAAATACTCATGCATTGGATCTATGAATGGTAGGGCATAATCATCCTTCCTCATTGTGGTGTTTAGCTTTCTAAAGTCAATGTAAATGCTCCCACCATTGTGGATTCGATTGGGGACCTGCACCAAAGAAGGTAACAACCTATTAGTTGAAATGGGAATTGAAGTCGGACTAGATGGCTCACCAATGTGTTGCAATGAAGTGGCAGCACTGTCAACAGATTCTTCAATGGTGCTCTCGGCCAGATTGTGCATTTTGAGGTTAGTGGCGTGTTATTTGTGCTCCACTCCAATTCCCTAATCTACCATGTAACGACTACTGGCCCATTGGTATGTTATCTCCAACCAACCAAATTCGGGCATTAACTTAGTTGAATTTTTGGTCGAAGGAGACACCGGCCTAGTGCTTTCACTAGACAAAGTTCAGGCTGCACCAGCCGAGCTCGAGGATACTCAACCTCAAGTCAAGGATCCTTTAGAGGAAATAAATGTTGGTACGGCCGAAGATCCACGGCCCTTGTTCATTAGTACTTCGTTACCCCAACATGTAAAACCTAAGCTTTGTAAGTTGCTTAAAGAATTTAAAGATTGTTTTGCTTGGAGTTATCATGAGATGCCTGGATTGGATCGAATGCTGGTTGAACATGAATTACGCATCAAACTTGGGTGCAAACCATTCTGCCAACCACCTCGACGATTCTCCATCGAAGTGTAACTAGGCATAAAGGATGAACTCGTTCGACTTTTAAAAGCTGGGTTTATTCGGAAAGCTCGATACGTCGAATGGTTGGCGAACATCATCCAGTATTAAAGAAAAGTGGTGCCCTACGTATCTGTATTGATTTTCGCAATTTGAATCTGGCAACTCCCAAAGATGAATATCCAATGCCGATTTCAGATTTGTTAATCGATGCAGCAGCAAACCATGAGATCTTATCCTTTATGGATGGACATGCTGGTTATAACCAGATTTTCATCGCCGAGGCTGATGTCCATAAGACCGTTTTTCGTTGTTCGGGGGCAATCGGCACATACTAATGGGTCGTCATGCCATTTGACCTCAAGAATGCTGGTGCCACATACCAACGAGCCATGAATACTATATTCCATGATTTGATTGGTACCACCGTCGAAGTCTACATTGACGATGTTGTAATTAAATCAGAGCGTCGGCAGACACATCTAGACGATCTCCGCCAGGCTTTCCTGCGTATGCGCCAACACAACCTTAAAATGAATCAGGCCAAATGTGCTTTCGGCGTATCAGCCGTCGATTTTTTAGGATTCCTTGTACATCATCGTGGCATTGAGGTGGACGAGAATAAGGCACGAGCAATCATCAACGCTCCACTCCCGGCTGCCAAGAAACAACTACAGTCGTTGCTCAGCAGGATTAACTTTCTCCCTCGATTCATTGCCAATTCGGCGGGAAAAATGAAAGCCTTCTCCACACTCTTGAAACTTAAGGATACTGACACCTTCGAATGGTGTGCCGAACATCAAGAGGCGTTCACATAAGTTAAGGTCTCCCTTACAACTCCACCCGTCCTGGTCCCACCATGACGTGGCATACCTCTCAAGCTCTACATCTCCGCGACTGAGAAGTCCATCGTATGCCTTCTTGCACAAGACAATGATGCTAGGCGGGAACATGCCATTTTTTATCTTAATCGAAATCTCAACCCAACATAGATTAATTATTCTACCGTCGAGAAGCTTTGCCTCACCTTATTTTTTGCCGCATCCAAACTCAGTCATTACATACTCCCGTCGGTCACTCTGGTCATCGCCCAAACCGATGTCATTCGTTACATGCTCACTCGGCCGATAGTAAAAGGCCAAATTGGGAAATGGACAATGGCACTGTCCGAATTCAATTTGCAGTATGTGCCCCAGAAAGCTGTCAAAGGCCAAGCGTTGGTCGATTTCTTGGCCCAACATCCCTCACCATATGATTTTGGGGGCAATGACATGGACATCGGCATGGTGCAAACACGTGACAGTTATTGGACAATGTACTTTGATGGCTCTCGTACTTCCGTCTCGGTTGGCGTTGGGATCGTTATTCAATCCCTCAATCACAACCGCTGGTATTTTTCTCTCAAGCTCGAGTTCGAGTGCACGAATAATCAGGCCGAATACGAAGCCCTTATCATCGGCCTGGGTGTCCTGCGTGATTTGCGGGCAACTCGAGTCTTTATTCTTGGTGATTCCGAACATGTGATTAACCAACTTAATGGGACTTTTCGTTGCATGAGTTATACTCTGGCGCCATATTACATGGTTGCCAGCTATTTGGCCGAGTCTTTCGACGGCGTTACCTTCAAACACATTTCACAAGTTCGAAACACTGATGGTGACGAATTAGCTCAAATAGCCTCCGGAGCACAACTCCTAGGGGGCAAACTAGGCCGAGAAATACTTGTGACCTGACGAGCATACTCGGCCTTGGTTAATCAGTAAGTTCTCCAACGTGATTACCTGATCCGTACATGAGTCATGTCATTGTTGGAAATGTGCCATAAAACCAATCATATGATGATACTTTACGGACATTTCACATGTTAAACTAATATAGTTTAATATAAAGGGCAAATATTATTGTTTGAAGCCGTCTCATATAAATGTTATACGCTTAAACGATAAGTCCAAGGAATATGTAATTGGGAGAATGCGATCTAAAGAAGTTAGATTCATGAGACCATTCTCATTCGTATACATATCCTAAACGTTCCTGATCATATGATTGCCAATTGCGCATTGACAGTCCGTTCAGATCAGTACGTGCTATGTCTCCTCTTAGGG
Source organism: Malus fusca (assembly GCA_035220775.1). Lineage (NCBI taxonomy): Eukaryota > Viridiplantae > Streptophyta > Magnoliopsida > Rosales > Rosaceae > Malus > Malus fusca. The sequence goes on along the minus strand of CM069066.1, from coordinate 13,949,827 downwards.
ATAGTGACTGGTCTCGAGTCATTGGTGTGACTAACACCAAGACAAGTACGTAGGTGCTCAATAGAGAATGAGTTCACTGAACGCGATCAACAAAAAGTTCTCATACTCATGTCACATGAGAACTCATGGTTGGGATAATGCAAAGTAGTCCTTTGACCTGAGGCATCATAGTTGTCTTGTGATTAGGTCCTTGATCTTTGACTATGTCAAAGTGACTCCATCAGAGGGTGTCAATGACATAGTTGGGGTTAAGCCACTTAGCCATGGAGGCAAGTGAATGCGCAACAAGGGATCTCTAACCTTCAAACCGTTTGAGGGAGAATACTCTATGATATGATTAAGAATCTCTGGCCAGAGTATGAATGAGATTTAGGAAGTCGTTCAAAATCACATTCAAGGTAATCATATAAATAAATGAATCACATTGGATAGTAGACATGAATAAACTATCAAACCAAACAATGTGGTCAAGAATATTGTATTAGAGAAAGATCGTATTGCATTGTAATCCTAAACTGAACATGTTCTCCACCTCTTCTAATTAGCTTGGGTAACCATGACATACTGCTAGGTGTCACTCATGGTTTTTGGAAGCCCTAAACGTGCATAATCACTAAAGGGAGAATTGAAAGTAAGTTTCAATTCACAATCGATTTGAAAGAGTTCTAATCGCCCACTGCCTCGCTAAAAGGAGCCTAATGGATCGTACACCGTTTAAGGTAGAGATTGAAGAAACAACAGAGATGAGTAAGGATAATTAAATGGTTTAATTATTTATGGCTAGGATTAATTAATATGTTAATTAATCAAACGAATAAGTTCGTTATAGACCTCGGGTTAGTTTTGGGCCGCAAGGCCCAATGGGATTTGAATGTCAAGCCGATTAACTCAAGTTGTATGACAACTTGAAACCACAAAGGGCATGAAAGCCCAATGAACCCTTAATGGCCGGCCATATAGAGAGGGGTAGTGAACTTGGCTTTGTTGAGCAAAAATTGTACATAATATGTAAACAAATAATTCACTCGACACAATTTCACCCTCGTTCATTTTTCCGAAGAGGGTTTTATTAATTCGAGTTCGACCCATTCTAGGCTACGCGCCTATTAATTACAACCCTTCTTTTGGGAAAGGAATACCCTTTGATTCTAATTCGAATAAAATGTAACTTGAGGATTTTGGTGTTTGTTTGATTTTGTGACTGTACCTAGGTCGAATCCTAGATTGCCTACGTACCCTCTTGAGGGATCAAGTCACTCGTAGTTCATGTATTTGATACTTATTTGGATTTGATGCCTTGTGCAGTTTTAGCTCATGCGGGCGAGGAGCATAATGTGGTTTCGTGCTATTTAAGTCTTGTTACGGCTTCGTGCCCTTTTGATACTTGATACGGCTTCATGCCATTGAAATTTGTTCTGGCTTCATGCCCTTTGATACTTGATACGGCTTCTTGCCTTTGAGATTTGTTGCGGCTTCGTGCCCTTTGAAACTTTTCTTCGGCTTCATGCCATTTTGGTATTTGGTAGCAGGAGTGAATTTAGTTTATATAAACCAGTGATTCATTTCTGTTTTACGGTTGCGTCTAAAACTTGATATCAGATTGCCTACGTATCCTTGATGGAATCAAACCGGCATAGTTCGTTAATGAATTTGATTTGGATTTGTGTTCAGACTTTGGCAAAATGAGAAGCCAAATGGATTTATTAAAAACCCATGTATATGAACTTCGTTGTGAAATAAGACTTTGATTTGTCTTTTCAGGACTTGAAGACAAAGTGAGACTCCAAATTTCTGACAGCAACTTTACTTTTTTTTTTTTATGTGACTTTTAAAGCTTCCAAGTTCCAATAGGACTTGAAAGTTCAACAACTTCTCTTCCCCTCCACGTGAGCAAACTCCACGTGAGGTGCTCAGTTCAAAGTGGAATGAGATTTGCCTTTCCCTTGATTAGAAAGTAGGACTCCAAGTTTATTCCACGTGAGATGCATAGGTCAAAACCCATTTAGAGAACTTCTTTTTGGCCTTTTGAATTTTCAGCCCTATAAAAAAAAAAAAAAAAACTAATGAAAAAGGCTTGAAAACTTTGAGTTTTAATGATAAGGACAAAATAAAGGGTAAAGTGAATAGTATCAGATTTGACTTTTTAGTGTAAAAATGTGGTTTTTCGTTAAAGTGAACAGTACTGCGGGCTTTTCATTAAAACTCCCTAAAAAAAAATGGGACTTTGAACCCATCCATTCCAAGCCTTCTGACAACAAGTTTTTACTATCTCCTGCCTTGTTTTATGTGACTCTTCCAAATTCACAGCTTGTCAGCGAGTTCACTTTCTTTTCTTTGAAGATTTTGAACTTCACAAGTCTGAAGTAGGACTCTCCGTGTTATCAGGAAACGAAGACCACCTCCACATTTTTATAAAGAAACTTGATGATGCCTTGTCATGTTGCATTTCCCTTTCTTCCTCTTTTTAAATATATTTTTCCTTTGAACTTTCATCCCCATTTAAAATGAGACTTTGAAACCATTTGACTGACAGCAAGCTTCACTTTTTTTATAACTTTAAATCTTCCAAATTTCAACAATCTCTGTTCTTCTTCACGTGAGGTGCAGGCCTTCCGTTTTTTCTTTCTTTGTAGATTTGGATTTCTAGGTCCAAGCAGGTCTTCACGTGGCATCAGGAAAAAACCAAGTCATACTTAGTTTTATAAAGGTATCTGGAACACTTTTCTTCCTTTAGAGTTTTTAAACTCATTGTATCTACTTTTCCTTCCTTGTGCAGAGAAACATACATGAAATTGGAATAAAAGCAGTCGCCCATCTTGCTGTTTTTCTTCACATTTCTGAAGCAGAGAGTGCTATAGTATCGTCATCTCGAGTACTGCACAAAACTTTTCTTGATGAAAACTTACTTATTTCCTTTACTTTTGATTTGGAGCTTCTATCAATCCATTTCCATCTAATCTTTTCTTTGTGTTTGTGTCAAATTTCCCAGCAACTTTGAAGACAACTTCCCTTTTTTTTATTTCCTGCCGTAGCTTTCTTTTTGCAGACTTTACAATCTCCATTTTTCCTTCTCTTTCAGGTTTGATTGGAACTTCACGGGGTGGTTTAGACCTCGAAGAAATTCATGGGATTAAACTGCAGCGGCACGGAGCGGAGCTCTTGGATTTGATCGGAACTTCACGGGGTGGTTTAGACCCCGAAGAAATTCATGGGATTAAACTGCAGCGGCGGGGAGCGGAAGTGGTGATTTCGTTGGCTTTGTTGGACTGCAACTCGAGAATGCTGGGGAGTGGGAAAAGTTGAAGAAGCAAAGTGCCTCTTTTCTTCCTACAAAGCAGAAGAAGGAAACAACCCAAAAAAAATTAAATGAGATGGCTTTATACCTTCAAATACTGTGTAGCTTTTCCTGCTCTTTGTTCTTGCGTGTAGCTCTTGATTTCTTCTTCTTCTTTCTTTTCCTTTGTTGTACCTTTGCTCTCTTGCTTTGCCTCTCTGTTGTCTTCTCTGTGCTTCACAATTTCTGCAGCGTCTCCTCTCTTGTTTCCGTCTTCCCTTTTGCTTTGGTTCAATGCTTTTTATAGGCGAACAGTGGACATGGCAGTTGAAGTTTAGTGGGATGCAATTTTCCTGGGGTGTGGAGATGCCGAGAGAAAATTATCTCTTGAGTGGAGAACGTGGGAGTTTTAGAGGGTTCTACATACACATGTTCTCTATACCCGGTTGCCATGTGGATGACAAACTCCTTCAGACTTGGCATACGTTGAGGTCCACGTGTGCGGATGTAGAGTTATTTTTTCCTCTCTTTATTTCTTATATATATATTATATAAATATAGTATATATAAGAATATATACACACATACACATAATGTGAGCCTTATTTCTAGTCAGTCCACATTTTAGACTTTATTTATTATTATTTTGAAGTCTCCCCATTTTTAGTAAGAATTGCTAATATATTTTGTTTGTCAAAATATATAGCTCAACAGGCTTAATTGGAAGTTTGCTACTCCATTATGAGGTGGTACAAAGACAACTTTATAGCCATTTCATCTTTAGGGTTTCTTTTGGAAAAAATTGGATGAGAACATGTCTCTCCCTTTTCTCTCTAGGAGGCCGGCCCCCTTGGAGGAGATTAGCTAGCAATCTTCCCTCATTCAAGGTCACTCATCTCTTCTTCAAGTCCTACCTTGGGAACTTGGAGAATCCTTTCAACCATCCTCATCCAAGAAATCCATGGAGCTAAGAAGCAAGGAATGAAGGCCCTCTCCTTAGGTGATTAGCCTTTGCTTATGCAAAGAGGAATCAACAAATGTATAAAATTTCTCAACTCACTTTGTTCTTGAGTTGAGGCTTGGTTCACATAACTACTAGGCTTTGAATTTCATGGGTAATGTTTTGTTTTTGAGTGCATACAAGCATGATTCCGCCTTTAAATGTTAATTGCATGCCATAGATGTTGCTCAAATGAACATGTTTTTCACAAAATTTCCTTCAAGTGGTATCAAGAGCCTAGGTCTAGTAGTTGGTGAATCCTTTTGGGTTTTGTATTTTCATAGTTTATGATTTGAATGTTGTAATTGTTACAAGCTTTATTCTTGCTTCTTTGAATGTAAATTTTGTTAGAAAATTTGCCATCTCAAATGTTTTAGATGTAGTTCATATGAGCATGAATTTTGGAGCTAAAATTTGGTGCCATGTTTTTGGGAAAATTCGGCCAAATCCAAAGGGTGGATTTTTGGGTTCATGTTTGTCTTGTTAAAAGAGTTTTAAAGTGACTTTTGGAACCCCTAAGTGCCCTAGGATGTTAACCCTCTTTTGTGTAGTGACAATTTGAGTTTTATTGAGTGAAAACATTCATGGAGCTCTTATGAGTTTTCATGTGTGTTCTTCAAAGTTCTTGAAGTTCTTACCAAGAACAAAAAGGGTTTGGTGTTGATTCAAAGTGTTGGATATTTTTCATAAAGTTTTGTTTATGGTGGTTGTGTGACTTTATTGAATAAATGGTATGACACGATTTGTCATTTTTTCAATCAACACTCATACCAATCAACTTTTCCACCCATCCCTTTCACCTTTTTCAACACTCTTTAAAATTTTGAATTTTCACCAAACCTACTTCCCCCTTTTTCACTACCCAAACCGGCCACCCTATAAAGTAGGGTATTTTTGGGGCTTTTATGCAATTACATAAAGTTTTGATACTTTTGTGTATTTGTACTTTGACTCAAAAGTTTACGTTTTTATGTAAAGGCCCAAAATCACTAAAGGACAAAATGTTTTGCTCCTTTAATGAAGTTTTTGTATTTTGATGAAATTTTTGGGTTCTAGTTGTAATTACATGAAGTAGTGAACTTTTGTGTTTTTACAAAGTGACCTCAAAAGTTTGTGTTTTGCAATATAGTCCAATAGTTGAGGTTATTGTTTTTCGGCCCAAATTAGTTGAGAACAAAATAGCTTTGTATCTTTAAATGAGAATTGGATTTTCATTTCATTTAGCTCCATTTAAATCAATTCTATGGATACAAAAACCAAATGAAAATGTTGCATTCAAGTTTAATTAGTTAAAGCGTTAATTAATTAAAGAAAGGGTGATTATGAACCTAAGCCTACGATAATTGAGCTATGTGAAAGGCAGTCTCAAATTTGTTTGAACCATGAGAATGTGTAGATTAGATTTTGGTTGTAATTTGATATGATCATATATTGTAAAAGAGCATAAGCTCTTCTTGACTTTAAAGTAATTTGTTTTTGATCAAATGTTGTAAAAGAGCATAAGCTCTTCTTTACTTTGAAGTACTTCTTTCTTGCTTTATTTGATATGCATGAAAATGAAGTAGAGGGTCCAACGCCCAATAAGAAAACACGCCTTAATGTGATGAAATGTGTAACTAAAATCAATCACCATCCCTAGACCGAGATTCAACACTAGGCTCGTGTTGAATCGAATCAAAGGTTCATAGTCATCCTAAGGCCCTAAGGCAACTATATAGTCCATCAATGAATGCAAACCTTACGTTAGTAGTACCATATACTCTTGCTTTAAAAACCGTTTTACAAGCATAGTGGGTGTATCATATGCAACTAAATCAATCAAATGGACCAATAGTTGTAATAGGACCAAATTGTTTTAATAAGATTAAAATGCATGCTTATATGTGATGAGACCTATAACCCTCAACCAAACCATTATTAAGTTGATAAGCGTGAGAGTGCTTTGAACACTCTTTCGTGGCCTTCCACTGTGGTAGGCTCCGATCGTTTGTGACTCGTACACCGACTTCACCCTATCATGGGGGAGTACAAAGTGCGTGCTTACACTCAGGAGGAGTTCTATATGCATACATGATGTTGTGAAGGTAGGAAACGAGAATGATCAACATCATATCATTGTGAGGTTGTTCTTGAACCCCTACTCGAACTTGCATGGTGGGAATGACTTAACTAAGTGCAATGGAGCCAACATCATATCATTGTGAGGCTTCATTCTCTAGAGGCCAAATAAGATGGGTACTTGCAAGAGATGCAAATGAGTAAGTGTACTCTCTCATTATTATTGATGCTAGCCAACATCATATCATTGTGAGGTGGGCTTGGTAATAGTGAGTCTCCCATACCCTACTAAGAGTTTCCTTCAAAAACTCTCGAATTCCGATGAGGGATATGGAATTTGCCAAAAATATTAGGTGGTGCTATTTGATTTAAAGACCCGGATCAAATGGCTTAAAATCAATCAATTTATATTCGTTATGTATTTATTTACCGATATATTTGCAAACGCTATCCAAAACTTGACAAAGAAAAAAAGCCGAAAGCTTTAGTTTCCGGACTTGGTACTACAATCCCTTAGATTGTCTTTAATGGCTTGTATATGTACCTAAGCAGTCTCATCCTCACAATCTTCCTATTGATAATGTATCATTTGAAGAACATGTTAGATAAGTCTATCATAAAGAGGACAACACTTTTAATGTCATAATTCTTCAATTACAAATTGTTGTATGAAGAAGTAAGAGTTGCTTTGAACAACCCTTAGTTAACGCAAACATTAGTGCTCGTTTCTTTGTTACATGAACAAGGAACTTGAGAAGTAAGCACAAGGGCATGGACACTTTATGTGCCATGATTCTTCACTTACAAATTGTTGTATGAAGAAATGAGAGTTGCCTTGAACAACTTTTGAAAGTTTGTAATTGTGTTTAGAACATAATGGTTGGTTGACAAAAATAGTCCATCAACATAGACTTATGATGATTTTGAATCATTGATTGTTGAAGTGTTAAACCACTTCTAGAGACGGAAACTAGGGAAGGACTTCACTTTCGTGTCCCTATCCAAATGGTTCACTAAGTTTATTGTAAACTATATATTGAACAATAACCACACGCTCTCCAAATTGTTTGATGTATATAACACAATTGAAATAAGTTTCAAGAGAGATAGTGGGAGTTTAGGGACCATGACTATTGTAGTCAAAGGAGAAGTCAAATGAAGAAGGCGAAATAACTCCAAGGGAACAAACTTTCTTTATGAAAGGATGGACATTGGAAGGGGTATTTGAAAGAAATGTCTTGCAAGTGTCAAGAACACACATTTCGAAGGTGTTGTAAATTGTTCTTGAAAAATTCAAAACAGTTGGTTCTTCTACTTGAATGCTTGATTCTGTATTAGTAACTATGTTTTACAATCGTTGTAAAAGTGTGGCTAATAAGAAGTAGAAGATTAATGAGAGAAGAGAAAGTACTTCACATTCGGAACGTGAATCAAATGTAGATCTCTGCGAAAGCAGGTAGTACTTACTTCCTCATATGAACTACCAAAGAAAATGGAAAAATAAAGATTATCTTTACATTCCAATTTGAATAAAGGAACTTAATTCCGTATGAGAAATTGATGAATGTTTTGTTTGACAAAACATTGTTCTTTATTGATGAATGATTAGATTATTGTAATCTAATTAATTATCTCTATAGTAGAGATGATATGGTAGTGTTAACTGTTTAGAATATAACGATGCTTAAAACCCAAAAGGTTGCAAGGTAGTGACTAATCCCAACTGAGTTGTGATACCTCTAAAACATAAATTACGAGTTGGTCATAGATGGATGCTTTGGATTGTTAGATCCGGATCCAATGCCTTCTTGTTAAAATTGTAGAGGCAAAAATATTTGAATCTTTATTCTTTTGGAAAGGAAGAAAGAATCACAAAGTTGTTGAGGTTAATTCACTTAGATGTTAGTGGCACTTGTCCACAACATAATACTACTCATGTTGTATGACATTCACCAAAGATCGCTCTCGGTTGGACTATCGTTCATTTTGAATAAACACAAGTCCGAATACTTTGCAAAAGGTTTCAAAGAATTCAAGAATGTAAGTTGATGAGTAAGACGTCTAAAGTATTTACCTCCTTAGATTTGATCCAAGGAAATGTAACACTTTAGAACAGTTTCCTTGAAAGATATCAAGGAAAGAAGCATCATAAGATAATGGATTTCTCCATTAGGAGAAGAACGAACTTGAATAAGATTTAGTTTGTGGAATGTTATCAATTACCCATATATAGGATATATACTTCTAAGACAATATGATTGTCAATTAGAAGATCTTCCAAAATTTTCATGACTCCATAGGATGTAGTTGGAAAGAAAGATAAGTCTTAATCATGTTAAGATTTGGGGTTGTGTGCTAATAAGCAATATTTGTTTGAGAATTATCTTGTGGATATCCTTAAATTAACCTTTGGATATCACTTCTATAAATCAACTAACAAATGTTGTTTTGTTGGGTAGTTCATTGTAATCCTACAATATGATTTGCCTAAAGCGCAAATGAACGAGAGATAAAACTCAAAGAATGGGTTCTTTGAGAGACAAGATGATAATCAACAAATATAACAACCTAGTTCCTACACCACAAGCTCCAAGGTAGTCGAGAAGGATTTATAAACCGTCTTAGTTGAATGGTTTGAACTTTATGACTATGTCATAGAGTTACACCTCTTAATTCGAAAGAAATAAGAATGAAAATCCTTATGACTACATTGAGTGTACATACGACATATACTCAAGGAAATGGTAAAGTACCATTTGACCCGAAATAGTGAAACCTTTAATAGCTAATTGGTAGCTTAAGGTGACTACAATCAAAGAGATTGGTTGACTTGGAAGAAACCATCTTTGACGTAGTCTTAGTTTCAATTAATTCAAAGATTGCTAGCTACAACTAAATGGTGATTCAATGTTTGGACATAATATGGGTTTCCGAAACCATTATTAAGATAGTCTTGATAATATATGTCTAAAACTATGAATCACAAGACATGTAAGTTGTAGAGATCCATCCATCATGAATCTTAGCAAGCTAGTGGGAGCTATAAGCGTCTTATGAGAGAAAGATCAAATCGTTTGATTTCTCATAAAGATGTAAATGAATCTTTTGTTTACTAGGTTTACAAAAGATTAGTGGGAGTTAATCATGTTCCTAAATTTGGAAATGAAAAGAATACTTCTTCGTTAAAGTTATGACTTTAAACATTCTATAACGATAGAATGTATATGGGAGACATAGTCTATAAACATGGGATGGAAATCTATAATGATAGATTTCAGGATATAATTGGATTATATCAAGCCCTAATGATAGACAAAAGATGTAGGAAGTTTCTCATATGATGATAAACTTTAATCAGAAGAACAACTCTAGTGAGACTAGGAGGTAACTCTTCTCAAAGGGAACATACCCTTTTGACTCCTAAAGAAACATAATGCGTAAATAGAATCCTTTATGTATACGCAGAAAGGTGATTTACGTATTTCATATTGTATGAAAAACATTGATATGAGTTGTACCTAGAACGGTACAAGACGATATCAGTGCAAGCCCAGGATCAGAACCATGACAACTGTCAAGTGAGTCCTTAAGTATTTAAGAAATACTAAAGGATAGATTCCTCAAAGAATGAGGAAGAATTAGAGTAACGTAATGGAAGCGTAAATGTATTAGATTATGAATCTAATCCATCATTGGATGTTTCTTCATTATGAATGAAGAGATAATCAGATATCTCTTTATTATGACTAAAGAGATATTTGGATGGAAACATTAAAAGTAATGACTTTAGTGTGTTCCATTGTGAATGCAAAATATATTGCCATATAGAAGCTTACAACAATGTTGTTTGGATGAGAAAGTTCATTCATGAACTCTCTATTCGGTTCCACCCAGAAAGTGTCTCAAGTGTACCGACACTACGACACTAATGGGGCGATAGCTCAAGCCAGGGAATCAAGGTCTCATCATGATCCGAACTCAAATGAGAGACTAAACCACATGATTAAGAATCATGTATAATGGTGACGTCGTTATTCTCAAGGTTGCTTCTATGGATAACATATAGATATCCATTGTCTAGGCCTACTACTCAGCCATTTTTTGAAATGACTACAGAAGAGGTATCATCATTGATGACCAAGCTGATTGGCTCTAGTGCAAGTGGGAGATTGTTGGAAATGTGCCCTAAAACCAATCATATGATGATACTTTACGGACATTTCACATGTTAAACTAATATAGTTTAATATAAAGGGCAAAGATTATTGTTGGAAGCCGTCTCATATAAATGTCATACGCTTAAACGATAAGTCCAAGGAATATGTAATTGGGAGAATGCGATCTAAAGAAGTTAGATTCATGAGACCATTCTCTTTCGTATACATAGCCTAAACGTTCCTGATCATAGGATTGCCAATTGGGCATTGACAGTCCGTTAAGATCAGTACGTGCTATGTCTCCTCTTAGGGAGAGTGACTGGTCTCGAGTCATTGGTGTGACTGACACCAAGACAAGTACGTAGGTGCTCAATAGAGAATGAGTTCACTGAACGCGATCAACAAAAAGTTCTCATACTCATGTCACATGAGAACTCATGGTTGGGATAATGCAAAGTAGTCCTTTGACCTGAGGCATCATAGTTGTCTTGTGATCAGGTCCTTGATCTTTGACTATGTCAAAGTCACTCTATCAGAGGGTGTCCACGACATAGTTGGGGTTAAGCCACTTAGCCATGGAGGCAAGTGAATGCGCAACAAGGGATCTCTAACCTTCAAACCGTTAAAGGGAGAATACTCTATGATATGATTAAGAATCTCTGGCTAGAGTATGAATGAGATTTAGGAAGTCGTTCCAAATCACATTTAAGGTAATCATATAAGTAAATGAATCACATTGGATAGTAGACATGAATAAACTATCAAACCAAACAATGTGGTCAAGAGTATTGTATTAGAGAAAGACCGTATTGCATTGTAATCCTAAACTGAATAGGTTCTCCACCTCTTCTGATTAGCTTGGGTAACCATGACATACTGCTAGGTGTCACTCATGGTTTGTGGAAGCCCTAAACGTGTATAATCACTAAAGGGAGAATTGAAAGTAAGTTTCAATTCACAATCGATTTGAAAGAGTTCTAATCGCCCACTGCCTCGCTAAAAGGAACCTAATGGATCGTACACAGTGTAAGGTAGAGATTGAAGAAATAACAGAGATGAGTAAGGATAATTAAATGGTTTAATTATTTATGGCTAGGATTAATTATTATGTTAATTAATCAAACGAATAAGTTCGTTATAGACCTCGGGTTAGTTTTGGGCCGCAAGGCCCAATGGGATTTGAATGTCAAGCCCATTAACTCAAGTTGTATGACAACTTGAAACCACAAAGGGCTTGAAAGCCCAATGAACCCTTAATGGCCGGCCATATAGAGAGGGGTAGTGAACTTGGCTTAATTGCAAGTTTGCCACTCCATTATGAGGTGGTATAAAGACAACTTTATAGCCATTTCATCCTTAGGGTTTCTTTTGGAGAAAATTGGATGAGAACATGTTTCTCCCTTTTCTCTCTAGGGGGCCGACCCCCTGGAGGAGATTAGCTAGGAATCTTCCCTCCTTCAAGGTCACTCATCTATTCTTCAAGTCCTACCTTGGTGTGGAGACTTAGAGGTTCTCAACTTTGGGAACTTGGAGAATCCTTTCAACCATCCTCATCCAAGAAATCCATGGAGCGAAGAAGCAAGGAATGAAGGCCCTCTCCTTGGGTGATTAGCCTTTGCTTATGCAAAGAGGAATCAACAAAGGTATAAAATTTCTCAACTCACTTTGTTCTTGAGTTGAGTCTTGGTTCACATAACTACTAGGCTTTGAATTTCATGGGTAATGTTTTGTTTTTGAGTGCATACAAGCATGATTCCGCCTTTAAATGTTAATTGCATGTCATAGATGTTGCTCAAATGAACATGTTTTTCACAAAATTTCCTTCAGTCATTACCATCGTTGTTAGAGCGGAAGGACCCTATAGAGGTTTGCGCAGTCGAGGCAATGCCGGATGACTGAAGAATGTCAATTATACGGTATCTTGACAATCCCAATGGCAAACACAAGACAAGGGTTCACGCCACAAATTATGTAATGTACCAAAACGAATTGTATCGAAGGGGTAAGGACGGTGTATTATTATTATGCCTTGGCCCTCAGGAGGCTGCTTAAGCAATCACAGAGGTCCATGAAGGTATTTACGTGGCTGCTTCGGCGACACGGTTATTTTTGGCCGAGCATTCTGAAGGATTGTATTGAGTATGCAAAGGGATGTGTATAGTGTCAAATTCATGGGCTTATACAAAGAGTTTAGGCTGAATCACTCAATTCGGTCACCAAACCATGGTCATTTAGGGGATGGGCCATGGATGTAATCAGCAAAATCGCACCATCCTTCGGGTTAGCAAAGCATGCGTGGATACTTGTCGCAATGGATTACTTCACAAAATGGGTCGAAGCTAAGTCATATGCCGAGTTAACGTCTAAAAAAGTCTGTAATTTCGTAAAAGAAAATATCGTGACTACATTCGGCGTACCAGAAACAATCATAACAGATAATGGTACGATCTTTACATCATGCAGGTTTCAGGAGTGTACGAAAAGTCTAAAAATTCAGCTCGAGTAGTCTACACCGTATTACCCACAGGCGAACGGACAGGCCGAAACAAGTAATAAGGTTTTAATCGGTATTCTCGAGAAAATGGTAAAAGAAAGGCCTGGTATGTGGCATTTAAAGTTAAACGAAGCATTGTGGGCTTATTGAACTTCACCCCGATCAGCCACTGAAATGACTCCATACGCGTTAACCTACGGCCACGATGCTATGTTATCAGTCGAGTTAAGTATAAACTCGTTGCGAGTGATTGAACAGTCAGGCCATGCGGCAAGAGTTAGAAGATTTGGAAGAAAATCGGCTTGACGCTTATAATTTATTGGTGGCACAAAAAAAGATCGTCGAGCGAGCTTATAATCAGCGAGTCAGACAAAAAACATTCGGAGAGGGCGAGTTAGTTTGGCAAATTGTGCTACCCGTAGGAATTAAAGACCCTAGGTTTGGCAAATGGTCACCGAATTGGGAAGGACTGTTCATCGTTCACAAAGTTCTCAGCAAGGGGGCATACCACCTCAAGGATCGAACTGGTTTAATTCACAAGTTACCAATTAACAGGAAAATTTTAAAGAAATACTATCCAGTCACTTGGGAGATGCGAGAATAAAAGATCATTTCATTGATTTTGCAAAGAAACGTACAAGAAAAGTTATAAAAGATTCCTAAATACCACAATCCTAAGGGGTCGAAGGAAGGAAGGCTTCAAGAACGGCCTTCAGTTCCAACCACCTTACTTCACCCATGGTGACTTCGGCTTGCCTCGTCTTTCTATTAAGCTGAAGTTGCTGGATCTGCCTTATGCTAGCCGCAAAGTCCATTAACCAAGCCTTATTTGCTTCAAAATTCTTTTCGAGGTCCGAAGCAACGACTAACCTTTGTCGTTGAAGTTCAGCAATTTGACGTTGCAGCTCGGCGATTTGATGATCAAAGTCGGCCAACTGCGTTTTCTTTGCTTTAATGGCCTCAACCTCTAGTCGACTGGCTTTGTGAGCGGTCTTGGCAGCCTTTAGGTCGTCTTCAGCCTGAATAGCCCGTTCAAAAGTAGTAAAGAACTGTCGAGTCCGCTCCAGGATATCGGATAGGTGGACGACAAAATCGGTACTCAGCAAACCACCAGCTGCAAGAGCGTTCAGGCACTCTCCTACAGAGTCGAGGCCCTTGCATTGAAGGATTTGTGAAGCAGAGAGGGATAAGAGTTCTTGCAACTTGGCGATGGCATTGGATTCGACCTCGGTTGTCGAAGGCTATGCCGACGTAGTAGATGATCTGGCTACTTAAGCAGTATTCGAAAGGAAAACGTCAAGCTCAGCTTCCTATGAAAGCTGCACATGAAAAGGTTTTAGGCGAAAATAAAATCGTAAAGAATATAATATAGAGAATTTGCTTTAGACCTGCCCGGATGAGACTTCGGCCATGTCCTCTGGTTCATTGCTCGAACCTAGAGAGCTTAATGGCCGAGCCCAGTATTTAAGACTGCTTCTCAATTCACGTGGCCGATGAAGGTTATCTACGTTTGATGGCCACTAAGGTGGCCAGGAAATATAGATAACACCCTTCAGAACATAAAATTGTCGATGAAATGAATAATCAGGCACCTGACATTTAATATTATTCTTGGTTTAGACTTGTTATAGTAAAATCAATGAAAGAAAGGGATAAAGCCTTACAAAAGCCGAAGTAACTTATTGAGGAGGAATGCCAAGGTCCTGATCCTGCGGATGGATTGGTGTCTCCGCCGTCGCTTCAGGTTCGACAAGGGGCCTTTTTCCATGGTTAGTTGTAGGAGGATCAACCTGGTTAATTGCCTCAACCACAAGTGAAAGATTGTTGGTAGGAAGTCTAGTTGGTCGAGGGCGACTAGTCAGTGGGGTTTCTTTGTTGCCGTCATCCTGAAATAAGAGTTGTTAGTATTCGGAATCTAATCGAAAAGAAAAAGACATCAGTAATGTAATCATACCTCCTCCAGAACGACCACTGGTTTGGGTTTTGGATCAGGAGGGAGATTTTTCTCGGCCAATGTGGCCACTTTCTCCAAGACAAGAGCAACGATAGGCTTTGTTGCTGCAGGCTTCTTGACCACCGGGTTATTGGTTGGTTCAACCACGACTTGTCGAATGAGTGGAACCTCAGGTGCTTGACCGATGTGAGGTTTTGGTTGCGTGTCCGTCGAGGATCGAGCAACATGAGCACGAGGAGACTCAGCAGTTGCTCTTGTGGTTTGGCTAGAGATGACATGAATTTCCAGCTCCCCTTTTTATGCCAATTGCTTGACACGTTTTTTGGGACGAGGAGCATCGCCAGCCGTTACGGCCTCTGGGCGGGACCATTTGCCCGGTAGGGTCGGTGAGGCGGTCACGATTTTCTTTAGCAAATGAGCATGTTTTTTCGTGGCCACAACCGCGGCTGCCACGTTTGTATGAATGTCTGGAAAAGCTAAAGTCAAATCAGAAGGAAGTTCAAACAAACGACCAAAGGAGAACGATAGACGAAGACAAATACCTTGAGTCGACTATTTGGATTTTGGGGCAAGGGATTTCTTTGGGCGGTCGCTGAAAGTTTTTTTGATGGCGTTCTTGACCGATGTGTGAAAGAAATCCTGAATGTATATATCCCACCAATCGACGAAGGTGGCGGGGCTATAGGTTTCAGGCATGTTAGGCTGGAGACGGAATTTTTGGCACCTTTCTTGGAATTCACGAATTGTCTCCCTATTTTCTCTCTCCGAAGAACCAGATAAGCGTCATCTTCTTAAGAGGGAGCGAGAAGTGAGTAGAGGCACCGGGCAACCTTGGAGGTAGCCGAGTTGTCGAGCAGTGAAATAAGGATGGTATACTTCCCAGCTCGCTCAATGAGCATCGTAGCCGAGGGGAAGGTCGCGTGTTAACACGAACGATCCCCAGTTTTGACAAAGATTAGCATCTTCAGCTTCACTCCATGATGATGGCATATCAAAAACTCATTGTCAAAGAGGTTTTCTAGGCCGAAGAAGTATTTGAAGACTTTTTCGGCCCGGTGAGGAGGCACCGGTCTAGAGGCTAACTGAGGGCCGAACGCCTCGATGGGTTGGAAGCTAGGGATCTTTGGTCGAAGAGTTGCAAAATAGACTTGCAGCCAAAGTTGGAAAACCCAAAGCAGACCATTCTGGTGCGGATCAATTTTGTTGATAGTCGTCTCGGCCAAGCAGCGCAGGAGGTTGGCAAGAATGGCCGAACTGAGGGCGAAGGTGTGACCACTTGCCAGGGCTTCGGCAACCGGTATATTCTCGACCAAGCACTTATTTGTTGTACCAGTAGAATAGGAAGGCTTCATGCTCCCTCTTCCGAATGTTTTCTTCTCATCGGCCAGCTAAATGGAGGATGAGAGTGTTGTAGTTGAAGAAATTCTTGTGTAGTTTTTGAATCTCTTCTCTTGAGGGTTCTTGACCCTCTTTACTCAGCACTTCGACAGCCCGCTGATCGAATAGAGCTTTGAGGTCGAGGATAGACGGATACCCAAGGAGGGCGGCATCAATAGAGGCCAGAAAGAGAGGTCCTAAGGATAATTGAGACATCGAGGATGGTGGGGCCGATAGGGCCGAAGGGAAGGTCCTTGGTGTTGGTGGTCGAACACCAAAAGCACAAAGCTGCCATAAGAAGTTCTCTGTCCATGATGATTTCCACGGTCGAGAGTTTAATGACATCATAGATGCCAAGAGTCTTCCATTCTTGGCCATAGATTTTTTCCATCCATTCGAACCAAGCTACCCAAGCTGTGGTAGTTGAGGGCCAAGCTTCTTGGGGCTTGGTCAGGTCCCATTTCGACCAATCGAACCCTTGCAACAAGGGTGTCAGGCAATGATCCTTGAGGAGAGTGGTGATGGACGATGGTACGACATCCTTGAAAAATGGCCCCAAGATCTGGTGAGAGGCGGTCAAATCACCTTCGAAGCACAGAGTTTTGATGGCGCTTCGATCGATAAAGCCTTGGCATTTGTTGCATTCGTCGGAAATTTTGGAAATGAAGGAAGGCATTGATGAGGAATCGAAGAATTTCTGGGAACTCAAGAGCCATGAGCAAAAGGGGTTCGGGAGTTAGTGAAGTGTAGAGTTTGACCGAAGCAGAGATGGGTATTTATAGGGGTTTTGGGCTGAAAACCCAACGGTTTAAAGTTTCAAATAAAGGATAAGATTAGTCGGATAGTTTAACAATCATTATGGAGATTCGGGAAACCCATATGAAGAGGCTAAGAAATTCGCAGATTGAGGCTACACGATGACATGTGATGGCAGATTCAATGTTGAGGAGACGTTTGATTATGTGCACAACTCAAATAGACCGAGAAATTCACTGATCAAGGTTGCACGATAGCGTGTTGCAGCGAGTTTAATGATGAAGAGACGTTCGGGTATCTGCATGTGTTAAAAAAACTACAATTTCACAAATCAAGGTTATAGTGATGGTGTGTGGAAGGCTAGGTGTTTTAGTGTCAAGTAAGGACAAGCATGCTAGGAAGTTGCCACGTGGCAGGGTGTCTGACAAAATTAAGATCGTGCAATCGTGCTTCATAAATACGCCTAATAGATGGAATATTCAAATTGTTTTAGAAAAAATACCCTGGTTTGTTTTGACTTCTTTAAGGTCGAAATTCGGCTAAAGGAATTCTGAGTTGAAGACCTCAGAAGCGAGGGGGCAGTATTTGGGTCCAAAACGATGTTTTGGGCCGAAGGTAACAAATAGGCTGAGACTCTTGATCCAATGGTAGTAAGGGGATCATGGGCCGACTGGGTACTGGGGTTGTCTAGTTGTTTGTCGATCGAGTTCCTTTGTGAGAAGGATTGATTTAGATAAAGATGAAGGATGAATCTTTAAACCCCCAGGAGTGTTAAAGCTAAAGGCACTAAGGAGCACGGAAAGAACCTGGTTCGTTGTGAAGATGTGTTCAAAGCCCTAATTAAAGTAGGATTGGCCGAGTCTTAGTTAGATCAGGATGAGGAGTCCTAATCCGGGAAAGGTTCTAACTCGGCCAGAAGTAGGTTCGCTCCTATAAATACAGAGGATGAACACACATTCAGAACCTCCAATTCAACACACAAACTGCCCTGCTCAAATTCTTGCTCTACGCGAAACCTCTCAACAACCTTGAGATTTTTCATTTTCTTTTCCACCAACACATCTTCAGTTTGGATAAACAGCACTGTGAAAGCAATCGGCGAACATCTTCATTTTGGATAAACAGCACTGCCGCCGTAGAATCAGCCGACTGCGAAACACCTTCAGTTTGGATAAACAGCACTGCGTCGAGGCCGGTTGGTTATCTATCCAAGTCTCGACCGATAAGGATTTTCGAATCCTTGTTGGTAGAGGTCATCTTACTAGCCTTCTCAGCGAAGTGAGGTGTTACAAATTACCAGGCTCGGCACATTGAACGCTGAGTTGTTTAGGATTGATTATTCACACAAAGGGTTTAGAGTTCGGTATTCTGACTGCTGAACCACGTTTACCATCAAGACATATATTTCCTTTGAGTACTTGTGTCCGTATAGTTTAGAGCCACTTCGGCGTGCTTATACTCTCACGAATATAATCACTGTGACCGAACCCGGTGCCAACGATCTGTGAACTTCGCAGAACTAGTAGCCTTGTCTTCAGGCTCCAGAACCCAAAGGCCGAGACGTGTTCTTTCCTCGGCCATAGTCGTAAGATTAAGAAGTCTGCAACGCGCTTAACACAACATCAACATATTTTACTCCTCGGCCGAGCTCGGCTGACGAGTTGGCACGCCCGCATACAACCGAAGAACGTAGTTAGCTCATTAGTTACTCGGCCTGCGCGCCACGTAGACTTGGTAGTTTTTAGGGTCAACAAGAGTCTAAGAATCGATTGCTCGAACGCCTCATCTCTATGATGAGCCTATGACCATTCGCACAGTAGAGGCTTGACATCATTGGGCCCATGCCTAAAGCAGTAGGAAAGGTCAAGTTTGTGATAATGGCAGTCGAATACTTCACCAAGTGGGCCTAGCCACTAGCAACAATTTTTAAGAGAAAGATCTAAACGTTCGTTTGGCATAATATCATATGTTGATTTGGATCACCCAATTTAGTCGAAATCGATAACAGTCGACAGTTTGATAATCCCAGCTTTGGAAATTATTGTTCAGGGTATGTAATTGATCTTCGTTTCTCGTCGCCATATCACCCAAAGGCCAACGGTCAAATCAAGGTAATAAATAAAATCATTAAGAATATATTGCGTCGGCATGTGGCCTCTACACTGACAAAAAAAGATTGACCCGCGTTGATGCTAGAGGTCTTATAGGCATATAGCGCCACCCATAAGGTAGCCATTATAGAGACTTCTATGCTCTGGCATTTGGGTTAGAGGGGGTCATGTTGGTGGATGTGAATGAGTTGAGCCACCAAGTAGAGTTTTTCATTACCGAGGAGAATCATGAGCTGCAAGCGCTCAACCTGGATTTCCAAAAAGAAAAACACTTACAGGCAGAGCTTAACCATACGGCGTATCAGCAAATAATTGCTTGCCACTATGGTTGATGAGTATATTAGAGGACTTTTCGGCTGGGGGACTTGGGGGTGGTTTGGGAGTGAGGTGCTTAAAAAAAAAGCACCCATGAAAAAAAGCTGTGAGGGTTTTAGGTGTTTGGTAAATTGAAAAAAAAGGCTTATTTTGGAAGTTGCTGTGAGAATAAGCTGAAATCAAAGGAAAAAGTTGAAGCTGCTATTTGCAGCTTTGGAAAACTGCATTTTTTTCAAAGCACACAGAGATACAATGCTACTTTAATGAAAAGACCCACTATCAGACTGCTTTTTTTTCCAAAAGCACTTTTACAAAAAAGTTTACCAAACACTCTGCTGATTTATTTCACAGCCGCTTATTCTCACAGTACAGCTGCTTGTTCTCACAGCAGTTTTTTTTCAAAGCACAGCAATACCAAACCAGCCCTTGGTCTTACAAGCAGTCAGGTTTTCCACTAAAGAAAAGGCAGTTGGAATATTCGCCCCACGGTGGGAAGAACCTTACAAGGTAATAGGGATAATATGGCCAAGAATATATAAGTTGGCCAACCAAGAAAGTTGACCGCTAGCCTATTCCTAAAATGCCGAGCACCTCAAGTGGTACTTCCCATGAAAATGGAATAAGGACAAGGTAGGGGAGACCAAAGACAGATGCTTTGGGTTTGCGATTGGAAAGGCGTCACGAGGAAGTGGTAGGAACACTAGACCACACCTCGGAAGAGTGGTAAGATCATCAGACCACTAGTTAAATAAAGACTTGTTCGACCTCTTTGTGTGGAGGTGCAAGTGGTACTCCCTCGAGGAACATCCTTCACATATAAACATTCCTAACGTAAAAACATAAAGGCTGACATGTATGACTCTTGAGTACGGACTCCCACTAACAACTAGGCCAAGCAAGGTGCTCAGCTAAAATGTGACGTGAGTAGATCTGTACAAAGAACCAGGATCCTGAGCAATTCCCTAGGGATCCTAGGGATCCTGCAATCTTGTCCGTTTATTTTATATTGTGCGGTCAGTTTTCGTTAGGTACTATTCATATTTGAATTTTAAAATTTAAATTTTAAATGATTTCTGACCGCACGATATACGATTAACGGACATGATTGCGGGATCTCTATGATCCCTAAGGAATTGCTCAGGAGAGAATCCTGGTTCCTGTACAAAAGCCACTTCGCTGCCACGTATTGGCCAAAGAAGAGTAGGACATCTCGTAGGTCAAATCAGTATATTCGGCGTATTAAATGCAAGGAAAGTGACATGTTTATAGGGAAAAAGGGTCTCAGGAGATGGACTACATACAGAGGCCAAAAACCCCTTAGAAAGGGTCAGCCAAATTGAGAGAGAAACATACTATTCTAGCTGAGCGCTACTTCTAATACAGTTCATCATAAATCAAAAGAAACTCAGTGGATGTTGCCCATTTTTATGGGTGAACCACTTAAATTTTGTGTCCATTTTTCTTAGTTGTTAAACCCAAGTCCATTAAGGGATCAAAACTTAATCTATTCAATCTTTGTTAACCTCACCAGTTTTGAGTGTTAACACTTGTCAATGGGACACATGTATTAAAAAATAAAATTAAAGGCATTTGACTCCTGACAAAAAATACAACTAGAAAGTAAGTAGTCAAATGACTCAGCTGCCACGTTATTTATGGCATCTCCCATGGAGAACATATTAATGTCGTTTAGTCCTAGGTAGTTTATTTGACATCTCCTTTAGATATGATCTTATGTTACTGCTGATTATGACCTTCAATTTTCTTGTGAGGAATAATTTAGCTTAACCCAATCACATTAATTAGAGCACTTCCTGGCCAACCTCATTTTCCATTTGCTAAATCAAATTGGCGTTAACTCACTGAATCTCACTACTTAATTTGTCTTACAATCAGTTGTGTTTATCTTTCACGTTGTGCAATACAACCGAATATGCAACTGATTATAAGATAAATTCGCTCTTAGAACACTTTCACCCATTGCTTTTAGGCATGGCTAGGTGTCAAAACCATTCCAAAACACATTTCACCCGTTATTGTAAATCTTGGTAATGGGCAGCCATAGTTGATGCCGTGACAATTCTAGCCCCAAGCCAGCTATGGCAAGATAATGTCGACTATGTGAACATGTCGCGTGGGGCCTGGTTAAAAGTTAGAATGCAATGAACTTTGTCATGTGACACTTTTTTAGTCTTTCAATTCAAACAGTAACTTCAATAAAACGATCTCTATTTTTTTGTAAATAAAACAAATTGTTAAGGAATAAGGAAATAAAAATCTATTAAATTTTTAAAATAAAATTTTCTCATTTTTTCACCAAAAATAAAATATGAACATGTGGCGCAATTGTAACAACTTATTCTAAATTAATCTCATCTATTAATTAATTATTAAATAATTGAATCATATATGAATGAAATAATCATTATTACTATTGATAATGGGTGAAGAATGGATCAATTTTTGTTGAGGCAGTTCACTATCCATAAGAATAGTAACTCCCTAACCCCTTTAGGAGCCAAATCCACTGAGAGGGTGGAAATGCTCTTACGTATCTCCAGTTGCAATATAAATAGTGATGAAGATTAAGCATCTTCAGGGGTAACTTCAAACCTCTAATCATGATCGTTGAACACAAAACTTTGAAGAAAGATAATATTTAAATCCTTTTCACATGTCTTGAAGAGTTAAAGTGTAAACATAACTTAAATTATGCGTAAGTTACTTATCCCAAATGATGTATAAAAACAAAACAAGATGGTAAAAGGTTTATTCTTGGTGCCCCAGCTCCCCCTCATTGAAGTGACCTTTTTTTGACTGTTTGCAAGATCCAATTAAACGTGCTCATTAGCAAACGAATCTAATTATAAAGTACAAGTTCACACGCCAGAACTAATTATTAATCTAGGGACTTTAACTTAAAGTTAAAGAGAAAAGCAAACAAAATTCACATCAATTATTTCCGATAATCTTATTTTCATGTTTATGATAAAAGAGAAATGATTATTTATTTGATTGTGAACATGAATTATTGACTATATTAATTATGTGTATGAATTTCTATTCGAATTCATAGTCTGAAAGTATAATCCGACACATCTCTTTTTTGTTGAAGCACAGGAGAAGGAACATTGGATTCCTTACATTTTGATCGAAATGGACAAACTTGGTTGGGTTGTTCGCTATTACACGAATCTTCGAGGAAACCAAGTGAGGTGGTGGTGATCCTAATGTCCTCATCGTACATGGATCTTTGATTAGTTAGATTAAACGTCAATAAAAAGGACATGATCAAAATATAAGTACTTTGAATAGAGAGTTATGGGTCTCTATCCATTGAGAAGAGTGGCAGATTTAGAGATATGGTGGTTCCATTGTTCTTCCCAAGTGCTAAGGTGGGGGAAAAGTGTTTGTTTCAATTTTTCAAAAAGGCTGGACAAAACAAGAAGTTGTTAGTTGAGTAAAGTGTGTCTGCTTCTTTTGCAAAAATACATGAGAGCTTTTTCATCTTGTCTTAGCAAGAAAAAAAACATATACATTGAACAGATTTAGGATATCAAAATGCGTTAGACTAGATTCTTTTTACATACAAACCTATCAGAAAACACACGGGTAATGCTAGGAAGACCAAATTTTTAAACTAAAATTTTAAACCAAATGATGTGGTGGTTGATGATTAGATTATTACTTAATGTTGATTAACGTTCTTAGTTCATATTGGTGACACATTATTTGTTTACAAATTTGATTTAAAATTTAGTCTCCCTAACATTATCCTTTCACACACAGTAACTTTATTACTTCATTATTGAGTTTTGGCTCCTATAGCCTATATAACCCTGTGAACGAGTTTGTCTTTGATATTTTTGAATCCGCCACTACTTCAAGGACATTCTTATCCTAAAAACCAACGATAGAAGGACCTTGGATGTCCCTTAATTAGGTGATATTGTCGTTTGAGATAGTTTTTGGTCCATATGAGGGGACCTCTCAAAGAGATAAGAACATGAATAATTTGAGCAATAACCTAAAATGTTTCCCACTTCTACTTGCCTTCAAAGTTCAAACTTGAACGGCATATATGAATGTGATGTGCATGTGGGTCCTTAAACATTATTTTTGTAAGGGTTGAGATGAAAATGGACCAGACAGACTTTGCACAAAACATCCGATCGAGGTTAGTGATGACTTTTTTTCTGGTTGTTTGATTAAGTAACCCTAAACTCACTTTTAGCTTACTAAAGCACGTTTGGCTTGTTCAGGTAAGCTAAGGATCGTGAAGACTTGGATATCTAAACCTTCAAATCCATAATTTCTGGTCCCCTATTTTGGGTGGAGTACGTATACATTGGCCCCGTCTAGGTCAAGGAAAACTAGCTAAGTCAAATTAATTAAACTTTGGCCTAATAATGACAAATCAATGTGATGTCATACATATGAATATTATTTGTTATTTGTACTACGATCTAATAGTATTGCTCTTATTTATAGATTTATCAGTTGTAACTATGTTTGGGCTTGAAATAAAGGTTTGGGCCGAGAAAGGATGACGTGAATTGAAAGGCCATGATTCTCGACCCAGTAATGATTCCTCGAGCTAGTTGGCTCTCGATCCAAAAGAGCGCTGATACAACCGTGTCCCTATAGGAGTAAGACTATTAAAGGATCAAGCTCATATGTGGTTCGGTACAGTCCTACGTGAATTAAATTTGTTAAGGATCATGAAAGGCTCTGATAATATTCGAATTATTCTAAGGATCAGAACAATGTTTGATCAAATGGGAATGAATCCAGTGCATAAAGGGACTATGTTCAGAATCTTGGTCCAAGTCAAAGAGGCTGAGACTGGATAGAGATTGAGTTTCAACAAAACAAGGGATTAAGAGGATAAAGAGAGACTATCCAGGTAAATGTCGAGTAGGCATAATCCTACCATGACTCTACCTCGACATACTTGTTTATCACGAAGTCCATCCTTATAAATAGAATACGTTTTGCAACACGAAAAGCCCCTTCAACTCAACAAGCAACTCAAAATACTCTATGCGAAACCCTTCTCATAGCCCTGATAAAAATACTAACTATCATAACCATCATGTCGACACATCTTCAGTTTGGATAAGGACACAACACTATGTTGACACCAATGACATCTTCAGTTTAGGTAAGTAAACAGCACGAGAGCCGTAGAAGTAGACGATTTAGGAGCACCTTTAGTTCGGAAAAGTAAACAACAGTACTTCTGGTCGGTTGGTTATCTATCCAAGTCTTGGTGGGCTGAGAATTTCCAATTATTTCACCTAAACTTCATTAGCTTCACAGCAAAGTGGAGTTTCTATGATCAATTATTCCCAAGTGCACTTCCTAGTTTAGCCTTCAGACGGCCAAACCACATTCACCATAAATACACTAATTCATTTTTAGTATCTTTGCCCATACAGCTTGATACCAATTTGGCACACTGATACTCTCACGAATATAATTGAAACAGCCGAACTCAGTACAGAAGATCCTGAACCACGCAGCAAATTAAGCAACCTTATCTTACCCTAATATACTTCCCACTATGAATGCGGTCATTACATAATAATAAATGACTCATTATCTGATTTATATTTTGTGTATATATATGCCTAAGGCTTTTATAATTACCACCTAGACTGCATATATATAAAAGTTTCTTTTATATGATATTTTTGACACACGCCGACCTAGATCGAGGCATGCTAGCCGTCACGTGAGGGTGACATAGCCATGTGCACCGTGCGGAAGCAATAGAGATATAAGGAAGTACGAATAACTAAAAACCAAACCAACTAGAGCACTAGATAAGATAAGGTACAAGTGTGATATTAAGTGTGAGTTCACAATCAGAGCATAAGTAGCCTAAGTGCAGTCCAGCAGGATGAATACTAATTATACAACCACAAAGATAATCCTACATTAGTGATAATCTGTCAGAGCTGCCGTGAATTCCTCGTAAGCCACTGACAAGCACTCCTAACTAGAACCTGGAGGGGCGCAAAGCAGAAAGTGTGAGTGGGCAAAAACAAACCTTTTCAAAACCATTTCATTTAACTAAAGTTCTAACCCCTCGCCGTAAAACCTGTATAATTTCCCAAAAAATAGAATGTATAAATATAGATACATATCTCAAAACCATGCTCAGAAAATGATATTCCTAAGTATGCCATGCCAAATAACTCAAAATAACAGAATAAGTAACTCAGGTGAAATAATATATCAGCCGGATCCACCTAAAGTGGCCTGAACGGCTGAATCTATAGCTTAACAAGTATGCCTGCACACGAGTCGGAACCACCTAAAGTGGTCTGTACGACAGGACTTGGTGTAAATAAATAAATACGCTCTAGTGCTACGATTACGTGAAGACTGTGCGAATAATCGCGGGTCACCTACGAGTTGGAACCACCTATAGTGGTCTGTACGACAGGACTGTGCACCTAACTTGGATCCAAGGTGAGCGTATGGTGAGGGAGGTGAACATCACGTGAAAGCCTGTGCCCTGACCATGAGCATGAGCACTAACATTGGGGTGCAGGTTTATAAATTCTCAACACATCTCACATAATCATCAATTCACATATAAACAATCTACAACTTACCTGGTACTTACCTGAGCGTCCACAGCGTCAAATCACATTATGTATACTACAGTAATTCATACTCTAAATATAACTCAATATGCATGGCATTTCAAAACATAATTTCATTTAAACGCATTTTCTGGGAAAAATACCAAGTATATAAGTATATACTGAAAACCAAAAGCCCACTCACGGATATGTGGAAGGGTTGTAATCCCCGAGCCTTGCTTGACTGCGCTCATCCTCAGGATAGGTCTCACCTATATGCGAAACAACTATATAAACATTATTTAAAGCACACAACCAAAACTAGCTAATAACTTCTCATACAATGCTCAAATGGGGTGTTTGAATATACCAACGTGATCTACTCAACCTCATGAACATCCCCATATTTTTAAAATAATTTTTGGACGTCCCACGCGCGGCCAAACCCTAATTGAGCCTAACGGCTGTTAGGAATATTCCATTAAAACCTTAATAAAAGTTAACGACGTTACTTGACACCGTTAGAATATTCCGTTAGACTTGACGGAATATTCTCCTTCGTCTTCCTTGGTTCGCCGACACCACTGCGATCGCCGGTTTCTGGAAAATATTCAAACCTTCATTTCACACTCATTTTTGCACCAAAATCCATGAAATTTGTCTTAACATGAAGGTTAGAGTGAGTAGAACACATTCTTACCACTTTCAAGCCTTGAAATCCACGGGATCTTGCCGGAGAAACCTCGATAATTCGGCCAAAATTTGAAACTCGTCAAACTAAGCTTCCCGATGTCCAAAACACTCCAACTTTCTTCCCCGAGCTTCGTGAAGATGTTCTAAAGCTTCTTAGGACCTCAAAACTCCTTGAAAATTCCACAATTACGATCACATGAACAGTGCTCAAAATCGGGGTTCTTGGTTTCTCGGGAAAACGAAGGCTTCAAGTCCAATGAAAGGTATGGATGGGTTCCTAAGCTCACAAGGAACATGAAA
Organism: Malus fusca; assembly: GCA_035220775.1. Lineage (NCBI taxonomy): Eukaryota > Viridiplantae > Streptophyta > Magnoliopsida > Rosales > Rosaceae > Malus > Malus fusca. The sequence continues at coordinate 13,922,742 of CM069066.1, read as the reverse complement.
GCAGGCTCCTCGACATCGATCCGTGAAGAAATGGTCTTGTTTGAGGTTTGTCCGTACAGTTGTACGGACTTTCAGAAAAATCCGAGAGAAGGAGAGAGAGAAGGGTCAACGGGGTTGTTTGGGTGTGTGTGGTCCTAGTTTGGGCTACCAACAAAAAAAAACAAAAGCTTAAGTCCTAAATGGGTCCAAACACTTAGGAAAGATTTTAATTGGTCCAAATCCTTAGCCCAATAACACAGACCACCACCAACAAGCTCAAGCGCAATTTAGTCATTTCACGCCATCGATAAAAAAATAATTCGGGACGGGCTGTGACATTTTGGTTCAGTTACTAATTAAGTAGAATAAGGAGAAAATAAGATAGAGGTTATGCCACTTAGAATTACGGTCTAGTGGTATTTCTCTTCACTCTTCACTTGTAAGTAAGTGGTCTTAGGTTCGATTCTCGCCAAAAGCGAACTTGAACCACATAATTGCTTGCTCATTATGAGGCTAAGTCCACCCCTCCCCTTAGTGTAGTTAATATCATTTGTTAAAAAAAAAAATACAAGTTATATGCTGTACTTAAAATGATCCAACGCCTTATTTTACATGGAAAAAAAAATTAACCTAATTAATAAGCTAGGCGCGTCTTGTTAAGAAGTGTTCTTGACACTTTTGTACATCAAATGTCGTTCTTATTTAGAATATAAATTACAATTTACTTTTCTAATTCACACACTTTTTAACTACTTAAGTGAAACGCCACTTTAGAAATATAATTGACTATTTGGGAACATATTGTTTATAAGTGATTTTAAAATGACTGAAAGGTTTTTAGTGAAAATATTTTTGGAACCAATCCTTAGTAAAAATGTAAGTAAATATTGAAAAAGTACTTGAAGTGCTTCTTGCAAGGAGAATACTAGAAGTGCTTCTTGCAAGAAGCACCAATGTGATTATTGCAGAAAGTACTTCAAGTGATTCTGGAGCCCAAAAACATTTTCTTCAAAAATGTTTTCAGTCAAATTAAAAGCATTATCAAACGAGCTCTAAACGAGACCATGCATATAGGTTTAATGGAGCATTATTAAGTTAAATTCGTTTCCAGTCCTCCATCATCAAATTCATAATAAACTTTGAATCTACTTAGTGAACCCGCTTTTAATCACCTTCATCATGCAGTAATATATCTTCATTTACCGATCAAACTAATTGAGTCGGTCGAATTTGACTGATCCATTTGCCAGCTGCTAAAGAAACATGAACTAAACAGCACAGTACATATTTGGGTTCCACCAAGAATACACGAGCGCAATCCAGACAGGACTGACACGACTCATCATTAAGGTTGGCTTCAAAGTGTGTAGGTCGAACCGACGAACCACACGAGCCATGCCGGCCTGCACTGCCCCATGCTTCCTCTCACGTGAACTTCACAAGCGTAATGTACCTTTAATTCTAAGCAAACAAACCACTACCACGTACGTACTTCAATGCCTCCTGCAATGCAAAACCCTACATTTCACTTGTGTTATTGGATTTTGGATCCAACATATACCAAACGTATCACAACTTGTTGGTTGTTTTGTCCAATTATTAGCAACTGCTGATCCTCTGTTGATCTCGATTAATATTTTTTTTCAGTTCCCATGATTATATTATATTATATCATAACTATTTGTGTTTATATGTAAACTCCGACAAAGAGAATACTTAGTATTTTAATGTGGAGATGAACAAGGTCAAGGGGAATGTTTCAAACTTTGAGTATCAATTATTATGGGAATTGTTTGAATCGTTCATGCATGCATCATCATGTGTTTGACGGCTTTCTCCCGACATGCACATTTAGAGTATTAGTATTGAACATGTATAATTAGTATAAGTTATTTTAAAATCTTAATTAAGTAAACTCATGTGGATGAACTATTTAAAAAGAGTTGCCACTGGCCAAGCAAGAGTCAAGCACAACTAATGGTGGTACTTGCATGACCAATAATACTAATTAATTGAAAGGTTTGTTCGTAATATAAAATGAAATGCTATTAGCGAGGGTCAAATGTTGTCGAAAAAAACATTTTGATGTTGGAAAAATATTTTTCCAAAGGGAAAGGCCCCTCGCTTCTTGTTGGAAATGCTTCCATTGAAAATACTTTTTTTTTTTTTTCTGACCAATCATTAGAAATAAATTATTTTCGATGTACAAGACCCCTCGTTATTTTTAGATTCTTGTCTAAAATGAAATTTCAAAACAAACAAATTGAAAATAACACTCACTATTAGCGACGCTATAAAATTGGTCGTTAATAGTATTGGCGCCAACTATTCCCGCAAAATATATGTTTCCAACGCCAGTGAAGTCCTTTTTCAAGGGCAATTTGTGCATCGAAAATAATATGGATTTTAATGACTTATTTCTAACAGATGGTATTTTGCTCCAAAAAAAATGCTTTTTGAGGATATTTAGGGCCTTCAAAATACGAGTAATGCTTGGGAGATCAAATTTTTTAAACCAAATTGCAAACCAAATGATGTGTCACCAATAAGAAACAAGCACGCCAATTGCCATAACTCAATATGTTTTACAGTCGTATTTTATAATATGATGTTATGAGTCACATTCGTTAGTTACTTGGTGACCAAAGATTTATAGTCAACATCTTTAGATTTGGCCAATAAATAGCACACCTATTGATTATTCACCCTTGTATTTCTTTGATCTTCTTTAACAAAAGTTACTTTTCATCCTTGATATCAAACAAAGGGCAACTGATTATGCATTTCTTGATGGCTTAGTGATCAAGAGAACATTTTTGTTGACCTTAAAAGTTTTACATATTATGCTAAAGAAAGTATAAGATAAATACAAGTTAGTTAAACAAAACAATATACTCCCATCTCATAAATAAAAATAAAGAGATTTTTTTTTTTAAAAAAAACAGGGGGGACAACTGGCGGCAAGCCACGGTTATCCACACTTTTCGGGGGCTAGGAAGACTCACAAAGGCATTTCAGCCTCCCCTGGCCATAGTCAAGCAAACTCACCAGCTTGGAGCCTCAAACCCAGGACTTCTATTTTTTTTTTTTTAGGAGCTGGAATCTGCGCCCTTACCACTGGGCCACTTGCTGTAGTTAAAAATAAAGGGATTGATTGCATTGGTTTTTCACTTGGCCATCATAAGGTTTGACATTCACATAAAAAATTCTCTCCCTTTAATTTATTTTCTTTCCCCTCTTAATTAAGTTCTAACTTTCTTAATATGGAGACAAATTGAAAGAAAGAAAAGGAAGAAAGAAAGACGTAGAGGGATGACTAGTAGTAGAAGCAACTGTGATGAAGGTTGAAATAGTGGGAGTGGTGGGTACATTTGAGGACTCTGGAGGCTTAGCGGTCGTGGCACGTTGGTGCACTTCTTTGCTCACATGTCTGCATCGCTGCCCAGCTTTTAGCCGACATAACTTCCCATGCTGTCCTTAACTTCTTCTCCATCTCCTTCACCTCAAATTTCACACACACGGACTACTATAAATAACCACTCACTCCTCTTCTCTTCTCATCAGCCCCCCACATCTCTCTTTGCTTCCCTTTTGATTTTCTAGCTGTCTCCGTATTATTTTTAATTAATTGTGTGTTTAAATCTTAATTAATTGTATTGTATATTATGGAGCTTCAGTTGGGTCTGGCTCTAGCTCTTCCTGACCATCACAGTCCTGTCAAAGGTTTTGACATGAATGGCGTTAATCGCAGCGTCGAGAAAAAAGAGATGGTGGGTTTGGAGAGCAAAACCCAAGTTGGGAATTACAAGCGTAGTTTTGATATGGCTTTTGAGAAGAGTAGTAGTACTGGTGCTGGAAATGAATCGAAGATGTTGGCTTTGTTGTTGTGGAATGATCAGCCAAATGAGGAAGATGATGATGATAAGGGGCGAAAGAGAAGAAACTCTTGCAGGTCCATAATCAAGTGAGTACACATAACTAATTAACTTAAACTTCTTCAAGTACGTCTTGTATGCACTATATGATACGTTATATTGTTAGATAGTCATAAGAACACTTCAAGTACGTCTTGTTTGGCAAGAGCACATTACTCAAGTTATATATGCATCTGAATAAGCTCAATTAGTTCAATTAATATCAACGAACTTAATTCCCAACATATCATTGATTTTCTTGATTCATCGAGTAAGCTCTCCTTAGTAGTTAATTTTATAATTTGTTCGATGTACTAATTAATTAAGATATATCAATTTGACTAATTTGTATCAAATTAATGTACTTAATTAGGAATGATGATGGAGGAAATCATGTAGTTGGTTGGCCACCAATTAAATCTTGGAGGAAAAAGATGCATCATGATCATGATCAACACCATCAGTATTACCCTCTCCAGAATAATCAGATGGCTAATAATTATAAGGAAAACGAAAACGATGGCTCAGCAGCAGCAGCGAATAATTCCATGTACGTAAAGGTGAAGATGGAAGGAGAGGGAATTGTGAGGAAGATCGACATAAATCTGCATCATTCTTTTCAGACGCTCAGAGACACCTTGATTACCATGTTTTCCAACTGTAAGTGTTCTTCCTATATATGATGAATAATTAGTTTATAAAGATATTACCATTTTTAATTAAGTAAACATCCAATAATATTGGAACTCCAATTAAGTATGCATCAATTAATTAATTATTTAATTAAAATACAGGCAAAAGCAAAGAGGGTGGTGCTGCAGCTGATTATATACTCATTTATCAGGACAAACAAGGAGATTGGCTGCTCGCTGCAGATGTTCCCTGGCAGTATGTAACCATAAATTATTCTTTTACGCTATTTGTATCCCCATGTAATATTCCATTTGTTGGGAAAAATACAAGAGAAATTAAAATGCTCTTTTTGGTTTATTTAAATGCCAACATTCTATGTTAATTAATTAAAAAAATACATTAATTAATTACTAATTAACATAATTAATATTAATGTTGCAGAACCTTCATCGAGTCCGTGCAGCGCCTGCAGATAGTAAGGAATGGTGGCTGATCCAGCATTTGAGCAAGATAGCAAAGCTAGGGTTGCTACTTTACTACTTCTTGTTCATATTTGCCTAGTAGAAAAGGAAAGCAGATATAATATATTGAGATCCAAAGAAAGCATTTGGATAATCGCTTGAATAAGTAGTATTTGTGACAAAATGATTCAAGTTTGTGAGAGTGGGGAGAAATAGTGAAGTGGAACACATGTTAGTTTGTTATCCCCCAATTTTATTTTGAATGTACCTTGTAAACATATATATTGTTTAAATGGAAATGGGATACTCAACTGAAAAGTTGAAAATAGATCAACGCAAAATTTGAAAAGCATTACTCATCATACATGTGAGCCGAGCATGATACCTCTCACTTACATGTGAAAATGAATACGACGTACTAAACCATAATTTATAAACTTGTTACTAAAGTTGGTTAGATGAAGTAGGGATATAGTTCACAAGCAGTGTTATCTTGTATATAAAACCTTAAATATTGCACTTATTACTAAAGTTGGTTAGATGAAGTAAGGATATAGTTCACAAGCAGTGTTCTCTTGTATATAAAGCTTTAAATATTGCAGGCCTTCACATTTTCACACTTCATAATTTGAGTATATATCGCATATATGTACAGAATTTTGATTCGAACAAAATTATAATTTCATCAAAATTACAAAGGATGATAATTCAATCTTCGGTGCATAGAAAACAGACGTTACTTTAACCAACATAATTATGTCCAAGAAAAGAATTTACAAGTTTCATGATATGGTCCTGAGACAACATTGAAGAGGGGATGAATTGGTTGCAACGAATTGGAAAAAGAGCCTAATACTGCTCTGGGCATCGATCGCCAGAGTCATCATTGTCTGACCAGACATGCTGACAGACTGAAAGACCACTCAGAGCGTGATAGAAATCTCTCGATGTCCCAGGTTTGTCTCTCACTCCAACCTTCTCTTCCTGTAAGCATACAAGTATGTATAGCTGCAATGCATGCCCCTCAAAAAGTTGTTCGTTAGTAACCGAACATGATTTTTTGTAGTAATGCAACAATCAACCAGTTTATTAGTCCTCCCGCTAAATCCATATTCCCTTGACGGGAATGGGAATTGACGGGATTGCCCCTAACGGGTACTAAGGTAAGTGGTGTGACATGTTTTGAATATTTTATATTTCCTAAGTTTTGGAAATTTATTTAAGTTGGATTAAAAGTTGGTTTATTAAATTGTGTGGTTAGTGATTGGAATGGGATTTGTTTGGATGGACCACACCCTCTCACACGGACTCAACCTCTCTCTCTCCTTCCCCCGTGGTCTCTCTCTCTCTCTTCCCTCACGACACTCACTCTCTCTCCCTCTTGACTTGTACGGACGAAGCCCAAAACCCTCGACCTTCCACGGATCGAAGCTAATAAGGGAATTTCAAGCTCACAGTGAGCTTAAGGAGATCCTCACGAGCTTCGGGGTACTTCGTTGGTAGAGTTTGGACGTCGGAGTACGGAGATCGGAGCTTTTCAAATTTGGCCGGATTATCGAGCTTTCTCAGGTGATACCTATCCCGAGGACGAGCGCATCCAGGGACGTCACGGGGGCTACGACCCTTCGACCTATCAGTGAGTGGGCAGTATTTTCTGTTTATACCTATATGCTATTTAAAATTCCCAGAAATTGAGTTTTAATGAAAGTATGTTTCTAAACTGCCATGCATGCATGATATAAATGATACGCATGATATAAATGATATGAATGATATGAATTGATAATTGATGCATATATATATGTGAATTGGTGCCGTGGACGCACAGGTGAGTATCAGGTGAGTTTTATGTTATTCATGTGAATCATTGATGATGTGTATTATGTTGATAGCTCATAACCTGCAATCATGGTGTTAGTGCTTATATTGTTCACCTGGCACCGCACGCTCACCTTGGATCCAAGTAGGTGCATGTCGTACAGACCATGTGAGGGTTCCGACATGTCGAACAGACCATGAGAGGGTTCCGACTGATAGGTGACCTTAGATTATGTACACATATGATTGATGAGAGAAGCACTAGAGCGTATTATTACACCATTCATGTCGTACAGACTACTTCAGGTAGTTCCGACTTATATGCAGTGTAGTGTCGTACAGGTCACCGAGGTGACTCCGGTTGGATTGGATGTTGAGCTATAGAATTAACCGTACATGACCAACTGCAGGGTCTCTGGTTAATTCATCATTTCACTTGTTACATTGATGCATCATTCATTCTGTTTTTGAAAGTTTTTTTAACATGGCATACTTTCTAGTTTTTAAGAAAGATTGATGATTTTGAGATTTGTGAAAAGTATTATGCTATTATGCTATTTTCTGGGAAAGTATACAGGTTTTACAGCGAGGGGTTAGAAATGTTTTAAATGAAAGGGTTTCGAAAAGCTTTGCTTTACTGACCCACTCAATTTTGTTTTGCGCCCCTCCAGGTTCTAGTTAGCAGTTGGTGGCTCACGAGGTTTCGCTTCGGCATTCTGACAGACTTCCCTAATGTAGGACTCACCTGCGGGTGTTGTACTTTAATTATAGTCCTACTTGACTGCACCTATTGCTTAAGCTTTGTTTATGTGTGCACTCACACTTTAACTCACTCTAGCATGTTATTTGGTTATTCTTGCTAGTAGTTGGTTTTTATTCCTTCGTAATTCTCTTATCTTGCTTCCGCACCGCACTTATGGTTACGTCACGCTCACGTGACGGCCAGCATGCCTTAATTCTAGGATCGGGGTGTGTCAAACAGTCCTCGTGGTGATAAGGTAATCGGAAGATAGCCCTCGTGGTAAAAAAAATTAGGATTTAAATCCTAGTGGTAGAGTTCGTTAGCAAATTTAGTCCAAAATTAATTTTTCCGTTACTTGTATGTTAAATACAGGGATAAAAATGTATTTTAACGTGTACGCCTTCTTCTTCCTCCCTCTGCATTTCATCTGTTTATATCTTAAAACAACCCCCTACCAAAAAACCACAGAAAATAAACCATGATCATTAATCTCTCAGCTTCTCCACCCTCCTATTCTTTCTCTCTCATCAAGTTATCCAATTCCAAATCACCCATCTCTGATTTTCCATCAAAACCCAAAAGCCACCACCCAAAACCTCTATCTTCTTTCATTTGTTGCTCATTTTCTTCACCAGACCTTGGTTTTCACTGCAAGGATCAATTTTTCATTGAAAATGGCAGGTGCCCACATGGGAAAAGGTTCAAGTTTAGGACTTGTACGATTCCTAGGTTCGACTCTGGCAACTTTGAAAGTGCTCAGTCGGTTTTGGAAGCGGTTGCTGTGTTAATGACCATAATTGTTGTCCATGAGAGCGGTCACTTCGTTGCAGTTTATCTCCAAGGCATCCATGTAAGCAAATGGAAGAAGATTGAGGTTTTGGGTGGTGGGTTTTGGGTTTTGATGGAAAATCAGAGATGGGTGATTTGGAATTGGATAACTTGATGAGAGAGAAAGAAGATGAGGGTGGAAAAGCTGAGAGATTAATGATCATGGTTTATTTTCTGTGGTTTTCTGGTAGGGGTTGTTTTAAGATATAAACAGATGAAATGCAGAGGAAGGAAGAAGAAGGCGTACACGTTAAAATACATTTTTATCCTTGTATTTAACATACAAGTAACGGAAAAATCAATTTTGGACCAAATTTGCTAACGGACTCTACCACAAGGGTTTAAATCCTAATTTTTTTACTACAAGGGTTATCTTCCGATTACCTTATCACCACGAGGACTATTTATCCGATTAGGCCAAATTTATTTACAAAGTAATTCACATATAAAATGGGAATCATTTATACCATTTTTTCCATCACTCTATATAATGCATTAACCATTTCATGTGTTTTACAAAAAAAGTTACAAATAAATTGCCGTAATCTTCATCCGAACTATAATAACTTTCACTTTCATCGCTATCATCATTTTCAGTGTCCCATTCCTCATCATCGATAGGTACGTCGCCATCGTCGTTTGTGCGCAGTGGACTATCGTATCGTGAAATATTAGCGAGGTCAATTGTGATCGACTGAATTGGTATTTCGATTGAAGATACCCCTTCTATCTGAAATGGTTCTTGGATAAGATTAGTATCTCGGAGTGTTTCCGCACCACTTTTTATCAAATATTGAAGACGTTGGTTTACAACATTGTCGATGTCGTCGTCAGTATGGTCTTGTTCTGGTATAGCATACACGTTCCTATGATCCATCGTCTGAACAACTTTCCAACCCCTCCTGGCTTTAGGGTCATCTAGATACACAATTTGTTTTCCATGGTTGCTAAAATGTAAGGGTCGTCATCGTACCAAGTTTTGGTAGTGTTCATTGATAGTAATCCATGATCTCTTTTCACACTTCCATGCCTATTTGGGTTTGTATCAAACCATTGACACTTAAATAGGATCACTTGGCACCGGTCTTTGTAAAGAAATTGCACGACACTTGTTAGTTTACCAAAGAATTCAATGTCTGTACTTTTGCCTCCCCTGGGGACATGAACACCGCTGTTTTGCGTACACAACTTGTCATCTCGTGCACCCTCTAAGAGCTTGAAGCCATTGACATGGCAACCCGAGTACAATTCAACACGAATTGGTCTGAACGCCAAGTTTTATAACTCTTCATTGTACGCAGGGGAATTCGATGCTTTCAGTTGATTCACTTAATATTAGACAAACATTTAAATTTGTTAGTTCAAGCAACTTAATTGGTACAATATATATGTCCAATACAAAACACTTCAAACTTACATATTCGAGAAACCACTACGGAAACAATTCACAGTGTTACTTGGCATACAAATTTGAAGGATGTGCCTGCTTCATCATATTTTCGTGCTTGTCTAGGTATGACAGTGTCTTGTCACAATTGTTGAGTACGAACCAATGTGCTACCTCCATGTTCTTCTTGGAAAACGATTTGCCACAAATTGGATCTCCGAATGGTCGAGTGATTTGGGCAAAAACTGAAAGTTTCTCCTTTCTCACACCCCCATCATTATTACGAGGAGGACGATTGAAAGTTTTCTCAACATCCTTTAAATACATTCCACAAAATGTAAGCGCCTCATATGCCACCCAAGCTTGTACAATGGATCATTCGGGCTTCGCTTTGTTTTGTACAATTTTCTTCAAGTCTCCGAGAAGACAGCCAAAAGAAACGATACGATACACATATCACTAATCGTAATATATTTAATATTGATTAATAAAAAAGGCGAGGAATATATACCTTTCTATATGATACATCCAAAGAAAGTTGACTGGTCTAACAAGCAATGCCTCCTCTAGTAAGTGAACCATCACGTGTATCATACTTGTGAAGAAAGCTGGAGGAAATATCATCTCAAACTTGCATAGAACTTGCACAATGTCATGCCGTAACTGATTAACGTCTGTTTTTCGCAACGTTCTTGACGTCAGTTGAGAAAAAAAAAACTGGACAACAACATGATTGGTTTCACTACATAGGTTGGCAAAAGATGTCGAATACCCACAGGAAGTAGGCGTTGCAGAACCACATGGCAATCATGACTCTTTAGGCCAGCTAATTTACCCCCGTCAACGTTCACGCAACGCGCGATATTTGAAGCATACCCATCGGGAAACTTTACAGACGATAAAAACTTTAAAAATTCTTTCTTGTCATTCAGTTTCATTGAAAAAAATTCAAGATCCCTTCTGGCTTTATCATTGACCCTATTCATTCATAAACCCCATTCATCCATAAACCCCGTCGTATTCCCATTTGTTCCAAATCAAGACAAGCTTTGATCGTGTCCTTTGTCTTGCCCTCAATATCTAGAATTGTGCCGACCAATGTGTCAAATACATTTTTCTCAACATGCATAACATCGAGGTTGTGTCTCAATTTTAGTTTGGACCAATACGGGAGCTCAAAAAACATAGACTTATGCGTCCAGTTCATATGTGTAGAAGGTCTTGTCCTACTGACATTGGTCCCGAAAGGAGAAAAATCCAAACGGTTAAGTTGTTCCAAAATCTGAGCACTAGACCATTCTCTAGGTCTGAGGCGATGCTCTTTCTCCCCGTCAAACTCTTTATCCTTCTCTCGCCACTCGTGGTCCCAAGGCAACCATCTTCGATGACCAAGGTAACTAACTTTTCCGGTGTGCCAACTAGATGTTACGTCTTCCTTCCTTACATACAGGGCATGCCATATAACCCCTACTGTTCCACCCAGAAACCATTGCATATGCGGGGAAATCATTCACAATCCACATCACTGCATCCCGTAAAGTGAACATCATGCTAGTACATTTATTGTATGTCTGCACACCGTGTGTCCATAAATCTTTTAGCTCATCCCCAACAGCCGTAAGTATACATCGATTGACCTACCAGGATCCTCAGTTATAAATAGAGTCATCATCATGTATTCTTTTTTCATACATTTCCATGGCGGAAAATTATACGGAAATACAAAAATCGGCCAAGTACTAGGGTGTTGGTTTAAAACCCCAAACGAATTAAATCCGCCAGTGGCAAGCCCTAATCTAACGTTACGAGAATCAGCAGCAAACTCGGGGAATGTTCGATCAAACTCTTTCCATTCCTCTACCCGGTTTTCCTTATGCCATCTCATGTTTGTGGCAGTATGCGTTGACATATACAATCGCTCCTGATAGGAGCATATTTATGCGACTGAGTTAGCTTGTTCTCATGCATTTATGTTGTTATTCCTTAGTTGTTTTAGGGTTTAAAGTCATTTTCGTGCAATTTCAGGTTCTAAGGACAAAGTATGCAAAAAGGTGCATTTTGGAGCCTTTTGGAGTAGTTTTGGGCTTGGAATGAATAACACACGCTTGAAGCTAAGTAGATGGACGAAATTGAAGACTTAAAGAAGTTTGGAACCTACCAAAGAGAGGAAGAAAAAGTAATTCAAGTCAAAGGAGGAAAAGATATCCAAGAAAAAGATGGATTGACCAAATCAAAGTTTCCTAATCCTAATCTAAAAAGGTTTTAGCCATAAGTATGGTTCCTAGTCAATTTGGGACACTTTAATCTCAGTCCAAGGGGGAGCCGCACCCATCCTTCACCATTTCTCTTCCTTGCCGTGCAAGGGAGCCAATCCCTTTCCTAATTTCTGCCATAAATCACACTCCCTTTCACCTCCTTGCACTAATTGATGCACCATCCCTCACCTTTCCACCCATGCCGTGCATCATCACCTTTGTCCCCTACCAGATTACTGCACCATTTCATCACTTTCCTTGCCCATGCCATGCACTCATTCTTGTCCACTCCTTGCACTCATTGATGCACCATCCACCACCTTTCCTTTCCCATGCCGTGCATCATCATCCATGTCCCTCCTTGCACTCATTTGCTGCACCATTCCACTTCCTTTCCTTTGTCTACCATGTGCACAATATTCTTGTCCACTACTTGCACTCATTGAAGCACCACTCCTTCACTTTCCTTGCCCATGCCGTGCACATTAATTGTCCCCTCCATCATATCATATTTCATGCACCATTTCATCACTTTAACCTCCACTCCATGCACTCATTGCTACACCATTCCTTGTTCCCTCCATCATTTCAAATTTCATGCATCATTTCATCACTTTAACCTCGACTCCATGCATTAATTGCTACACCATTCCTTGTTCCCTCCATCATTTCACCATCACTCCATTTTACCCCCCATGCTTTGCATCATCACTTCACTTTCACCCTTGAATCATTGCACACACCACTCCATGTTCCCCTCCATTGCCGTGCACTCCCTCTATAAAAGGAGTGTGTGTAACAGCCATAGAGAGCAGATTTGGTGAAAGCATTCACTGCCATTTCAACACAACCTTCATCCAAACACATCCATTCATCTTCACATCCATTCCTCCATACAAACAAACCTTCAAACACTTACCAACACCTTGTGCCGTAACAAAGGAATGGAAGGAAAGTGATTGGACGTGCTTGATGTTCAACTTGGATCGTTGGAGCATTTAGGTGTTTTCTTTCTTTTGTTTCCAATGTTTAAATTCAGTTTCTTTTGTTTTGTTGTGAACATGAGTGGCTAAACCCCTCTTGGCTAAGGGTGATTTCAAATCCGTGATTATGTGTGCAATATGATTTGATAAATTCCAGTTATGAATTCTTGAATCGTGAATGCAATTGGCTTAACTATTTGATTGATAACTTATTTGTATTTGTTGATTAAGGGTCGACACTTAATTGGCATGCATAAATCCGTTGCTAGAGTATAAGGAAGTTTCACATAATCGTTACAAACTTGTATTCACATGTATTGAAGGTCGCTTATAAACGATCGTGTTAAGTTTAATTCCTAGCATGAGTGACATGATGTCATAGTTGCAAGTGCTTTGTCAATGCTTATGATTTTCATTAAACATAATGATCTTTGATTGTATCTCTATTATGATGTCATGTAGGGAACTTTTGAAGAATGTTTTGGGTTGTCGAATGATTGAATCTATCCTAACGCTTTTAAGTTTGTTTTTGTGTCTTTGTGTCAGTTTAGAGTCAATTAGCAATCCCTCCTAATCCCCGGCCTAGAACGATCGCTACTTATACATATACTACAATTGTCAAAAGAGGGTTTAATTTGTGTGTTAAGTTAATTTATGCATGAAGTTTTTGGCGCCGTTGCCGGGGATTAGTAAGTTTGCTAATCCCTTGTTATTTTTTTTTTTATTTTCATATGTTTTTGTTCCTAGTTGATGACTTTACTTGTTTTCTTGTTTTAGGTGGTTTATGACTCGAAGTTCTCAACCTGTTCATAAGCACATCCTTGACTTTGACGACGATTTTGAACGAACTTTGAGACGAGCTAAGAATCAACAAGAACCCCAACCACCTCAACCTGCACCAGATCTTGAAGAAGACGAAGTACAAGTGGAAGAGGAGGCCACGACTCAGATTTTTGAAGAAGTACAAGACATGGCAGCGGACAATCGAACAATCAAGGAGCTTTCCGCTTCGGGATTGGACAATGCTATGCCCTTAGGCATTCAATACCTCATGCCAGCTCAAGGCAAGACCGATGAGTTTGAATTAAAGTCCAACTTATTGCACCATATTCCTAAGTTCCATGGGTTGTCCATGGAAGATCCTAATAAACATTTGAAGGAGTTCGAGGTTGTTTGTTCGAGCATGACCCCTGTGAATGTTGATGGGAGCATTCTGAAAATGAAAGCTTTTCCCCTTTCTCTCTTGGAAAGGGCTAAAGATTGGTTATATGAGCTAGCCCCCGGAACTGTCACATCATGGGAGAGTATGAAACAGGCGCTTTTGGAGAAGTTTTTCCCAACTTCTCGAGTCATTCTTCTACACAAAATGATTAGTGGCATTCAGCAAAACCAAGGTGAATCATTTCCAACTTATTATGAACGTTTTAAAACTCTTGTTGCTTCATGTCCTCAGAATCAAATGAAAGATGAGCTTCTTCTTCAATATTTCTACGAATGGCTTCTACCAATTAAACGCCAAATGCTAGATGCCTCAACGGGAGGAGCTTTGGTGGACAAAACACCCATGGCTGCCAAGACCTTAATTGCTAACCGCGCGTTGAATGCTTAACAATATTAAGGCGTTGGTCAAAGGGACATCCCACAGCAGCAACATGTTAATGAGGTAAGTGCTATTTTCGAACTTCAAAATCAAATGGCTAATCTTACTACTCTTCTTTCGCAGGTGGTTGAAATACCAAAGGTACAAAGTGTGGCTGCTTGTGGCGTGTGCTCAATGAATGGACATCTCACAGATAAGTGCCCTCAATTGATCGAGAACGGAAGGTGGGAATCTGCCAATGCCGGGGGTTTTCAAGGCCACAATCAGCAACATAATGACCCCTACTCCAACACTTACAATCCAGGGTGGATAGATCATCCAAATTTCAAGTGGAGAGAACCACAACAATCTGCCCAACAAGGAGGATTTCGGCCACAACCCCCTGGGCTGTATCAAATGCCATATGTACCCACTCAAGTCCAACCACAATCTACCCAACCCAATTCAGGTACATCCATGGATAATGATCAAATTGTTCAATTACTAACTTCTTTAGTGCATGGGTAGCAAAATCAAAATAAAACAATGCTTAATCAAGCTAAGGAGGTGGATGAATTGAAGAAACAAATGGGCCAAATGGCAGAGTTCATGGGGCAAATCAAAGAGCAAGGCAAACTGCCTAGCACAACCGTTGTGAATCAAAGGGGATGATTTGAATCCGTAAAGGCCATTATGTTGAGAAGTTGAAAAGAAGTTGGAACGGACCCCCAACCATCAAAATCTACCCAAACGGAGGACGAGAAGCTGCAACAAGAGGAGGATGTCTAACACACACCCACGGTAAGGAAGGAAACAACCTTGCCGTGCACTCCTACACTTCCTAATCCATCCAATATGTCCACCACAGGTAAGAAAGGTTCCAATTCGGTTAATTCTAACGTTATTCCACCATATGCACCTTTCCCTCGCAGATTCATGCAAACACAGAATAAAGAAAGTGAAAAAGACATCCTTGAAACATTCAGAAAAGTACAAGTCAATATTCCCCTTCTTGATGCAATCAAACAAGTCCCGAAGTACGCTAAGTTTTTAAAGAAGCTTTGTACAATAAGGAACAGGATTCGAGAGAAATAGGTGGTACATGTGAATGAGAATGTCTCTGCAATGTTGCAAAGAAAGCTGCCACCCAAATGCAAAGATCCAGGTAGTTTCACTATCCCTTGTGTTATTGGAAATACGAGGTTTGAACATGCTATGCTAAATCTAGGTGCATCAATTAATGTCATGCCATATTCTGTTTATGCATCTATGAATCTAGGAGAGCTTAAACATGATGGTGTTATTATTCAATTAGCCAATCGATCTAATGCCTACCCAAAAGGAGTTTTGGAAGATGTGTTGGTGCAGGTAGACCATTTGATTTTTCCTGCAGATTTCTATGTGCTTGACATGGAGGATGCAGCCCACTCTCCACCATCATCAATCTTACTTGGACGACCTTTCATGAAAACAGCTCAAACCAAGATTGATGTGACCAAGGGAGCATTAACAATGGCATTTGGTGGTGATATGATTCACTTTAAAATTCCTGAATCTAATGTGAATCTTACTGATGTGCGTTCTTGTTTTGCCATTGGTTTAATTAAAGATGTAGGGCAGGAAAATTCATCACCAATTAACAAGGATGAAGTTCCAAGCACCAAAGAAGAGGGAATTGGAGTGGAGCATAAAGAACACACCACTAAACTCCAAATGCATAATCTGGCCGAAAATACCATTGGAAAATCTGTTGACAGTGTTGCCACTTCATTTCAACTAATAGGTTGTTACCTTCTTTGGTGCAGATCCCCAATCGAATCCAAGCTGGTGTGAATGATTACATTGACTTTAAGAAGCTCAACGCCCCAATCGGGAAGGATTACTATCCCCTTCCATTCATAGAGCCAATGTATGAGTATTTTGAGGAGCATGCCGTGGAGGACATACCCCTCCACGCCGTGAGCCCTATTCAAGCTTAAATGGAGGTATCGTCCGGCTGGAAGACGTTAAAGCAAACGCTTCTTGGGAGGCAACTCATGTATTCAAATAAGGAAGATCTTTGGATCACTCCACAATTAGTTTTGCGTTCCTAAAAACCTTCCCTTTACTGTATTTAATTTGCCATGTTTGTCATATTTATTTGTTGCTTGTTTGATTGTTTTTTGTGTGGGTTTATGTTTGAAACGTTGACAGGTAAACAAGGTGTTTTTACATTAATTTTCATGGAAAATGAACATTAGGTAGAAAAGTACAAGAAAGTGCAAACAAACAGGAATGAGCCTTCATTGGTCAAGTGGCGCCTCAGTATTCGACGGAGCTCCAGAAAGACGAAGCGCCAGAGTTTGATTTTCCGGAGCCTCAACACTTGGTGAAGCGCCAGATGACGAAGGCAGAAGTTGCTGCTGGAGTAACGCCACAAACTTTTGATGATCACTCTGAATTCGAACTTCAGACTCCTGCAGCTGAGCTTCCTCTTCATGCTTGTTGAGTAATTAGTTGCGAGCATGTGCAACTCTTTATTCTCGTGCCTAAGCACTTTGACCTCTTGCCGAAGACTAGCCACCTCAGCCATCAACGACTCAACCTGACGAGATCGAGCAAGAAGGCGTTGGCCCATGTTTGATACTGAGCCTGCACATCGGACGCTGAAGGCCAGAGAGTCCTGAACAACCAGCTCGTCGAACCGCTTGGAAAATATCCTACTCTCTCGTGGAGTGAGAAGATTTCTAGCCACCACCGAAGCGGTTGTATCGTTCATCATCATAAAATCCCCAACTGTAAGAGGATCATTGGGGGATAAGAAGGACGACTGTCAAATGTTGTTTGGAGAAGACATGTCAATATCTTCCCCGACATTCAAGTTAAGACGACGGTCAGAAGGGTAAGACATTTCTGAAGGTGTTGAAGAAAAAGAAGAGGTCGGACAAATCAAGATCTTAGAAGTGCAAGAAGGGAGTTTCTACATGTGGAAATTCAAGTGTGCTTTGGAACGTAATGTGTGCCTCTATAAAATCAGCACTCGATGGAGCTTCAGAAATCGAAGAGGCGTCTGCTTTCTCAGAAGAGGAGCCTGCTTAGAAATCGAAGAGACGCCTGCTTTCTCAAAAGCTAACCCTGCTCCGAAACCACGGGCCGATCTCAGATATCAAAGAGGCACCTGCTTTTCGAGACGTGTCAGCACCTGTCACATGCACACTCAGCTTTGCGGAAATCACGGGCAATTTGTCAAAGCGCCGATCTCAGATATCGAAGAGGCACCTGCTTTTCCAGACGTGTCAGCATCTGTCACATGCACACTCAGCTTTGCGGAAATCACAGGCAATTTGTCGAAACGCCGAGCTCAGATATCGAAGAGGCACCTGCTTTTCCAGATGTGTTAGCATCTGTCACATGCAACCTCAGCTTTGCGCAAATTACGGGCCACTTTATCAAAGATTTCTGACAAAGTAGAAAGCGCGTGAATCTTACTGTTCAATCACCCAACGGTTGCCGACAAGAGTAAAAGAATAGTGCCTCTACCAGTTATGAAGAAATTCCTATAAATGTTAACCTTCACAGCAAGGCAGACTTACTCAACTTTTCTTCATCTCCGAAAATGCATTCCCAACGAAGCCTCTCGAGTTACTCAGTGTTCCTCATCCCCTGGGGTACCTCTGCAAACAAGTCATCGAGAGCAAAAGTATTTCATATCATGAAGGTTGAAAGCAAGAGTATCTCATATCATGCTTTCTCCCTGTCATTTTCCTTGTCTTTGTGACAAGGAGAAAGAGAGCAATCAGCCAGCACTTGGTGTCAATCTTCCTATCTAAGAACCGACTGCCTGGAACTCCTTCCTGATTGCTTACCTAGCATTGCTCTCTAGTGTTCATCTTCAACTGTTGATGTACTTCCGAAGAAGATGACCACATCTGCCTGGAGAACAGATAAGGCAAGTGCAAATGATACCTTGAAGCATGTGGAGACAACGTGCTAATTCATCTTCAAGATCAAGTCTCTTTTTCCTTGCTAAGAAGTTCCCCAGCCCAGTTCAAGAATAAACCTGTGGAAAGACACTTCTTCAAAAGCAAAAGTATCTCATATCATCAGAGTCGAAGGCAAAGATATCTCATGGCATGCTTTTCCTTTACCCTTGCTTTTGCCTGCGAGACAAGGAGAAAGAAAGCAATCGGTCGGCACTTGGACAGATTGAACAAAGAAACAGACCATCACCTCTACCTCGTGCCTACCTACCATGCAGAAGAAACAAGCAGAGAAGAATGCTACCTGCACACTCAATCAACCCAGTAGAAGGAGTCTGAGTTGAAACCAAGAGCTCGAGAAGCTTCAACAACATATGGACGCATCAGTCGCCAAAGAGCAAAGCCTCGTCGTACAATGCCATCAAATCACCACCACCAAGGAATTCTCCTCTTCCTTCCAATCTAGTTCAAGACCAAAGTTGTGGAAAGTCAACAAGCATGACAAAATATGTGCCGATTCATTCACTACCGAAGCCAAAGATCATCTACCTCCATAACCAGATTTGCGTTCCTAAACTCTACTATTTCTTGTTTTTACTTTGCCATACTTGTCATGTTTTATTAGTTGTGTTGTATGCTTGTTTGAGTGTAAGTCTATGTTTGAAACATTGAGGACAACGTTTGGTTTAAGTGTTGGGGGGGGTAAACAAGCTGCTTTGCATGATTTTCGTGGGTTTTATTTACCTATCACTTACAATGTTGTTTTTCACTGTTTTTAAATGTTTGTAGTGTGTTTTGAAGCATTTTAGTATGTTTTGACATAAAAATCTGAAATTTTGATAAAAATTTGAAAAATTGTTCTGAAAAAGCCAAAAATAGTTGTTTTTGTGTGTTGTTTGTGTCTTAGGATACCTTCCAACACAATGATAAGGATTCGGTTTTTAATTGCATGACTGTTAAAGAAAGTTACAAACATGGATGGAAGTTTGATATGCTCTTTGGTTTATGCTTGATTGCAATTATAAATTATGAATTCACATGTAATCACAAAGGATAAAATCAGTTTTTGTAACATGCTTGAAGGAAGGAACTCAAATTAACGCTACAACCCTTTGAGACTTGAGCCTAAACCTTATTTGGAGAGTTATTAATCTGTGCATTCTTGTTTTCTAAGTCGTTGCATGATCTCATTATTCTTCTCTCGGTTGCTATTTAGAATGCGTTTCATCATTATAGATCCAAATACTAGAACTCATGCCCATTCCATTCAAAGCATAACATTGATTTGCATAACACATATTCAAGATGAAGTTTGTTTAGTGAACCAAAGCCAAATAGCCGAACCCACCTTTGTCATTTGTTTTGTAGATTTAAACCCCGTTGAGCCTTGTTTAACCTATTTTCTTTGTTAAACCACATCATCTCTACCTAACCTAGAATAGGACTATCCATACCCTTGTTCTTGAAGTATAGTGGAGCATAACCTAGAAAGAATTCATTTTGATCAACATTATTGCAGAAAACAAGTGTGGGGGAATTTGGATTTCAAAGTTGTGTTTTTGTGTGCCAAAGAAATTGGGCATGGCAGAGAGAAAAATTCGTGGAAAAAGAAAAAAGAAAAGAAAAATAAATGCATGAAAAGAATGAAAAACAGTTGAAAATAAGTGAGAATGAACTCACATGTGTTGGTTGTTAAAGAAAGGGTCCAAAAGTTTGAAATTGACCCTAAGGTGTTGCATGAATCTTCCCTTGTGTTTAAAAGTAGATTTCTGCATTCTAAAGAGAATTCTAAGTGCCTAAATCATTACTTTGCTCACTTTTGCTTTAAGAACGTTTGTTTACCCTTACCTTTCTTTGTTAGCCAACACCCTTAAGCCCGTTACAACCCTTGACTTCCATCTTGAGTGTTGTGTGTTTCAAAATGTGGAGTTTGAAATTGGTATGAGCATATGATATCACTGGTTCTCGCTTCTAAGTAGTAGCATTCCATTCATGAGATCATATATATACATGAATTAATAATTCCAGAAATTGCTTCTTTGTTGAAAAACATATGTTAGTACTAGTTTTCATGTTTACATCAATCTTCTCACATATACCTAGTATAGGGAGTGTAGTCAGAAATTCTTGTGTGAAAATAAGAGTGTATCTAGTAAGGAATTGAGGGAATTTTGTAAGGCATGTTACTACATTAAAAATGTTGTTTTAATTGATAAAATGTGAGCTAGTAAATGGTGACTATGATTAAGTATGCTCGAGGGTAAGGATTGCTTAAATCTATGTGAGTGGTGATCTTTGGCATGTCATGTTTCATTGAAAATCCCTGAGGCAAAAGTTGGAAGGTCTAGGTTATGTTTTGTTTGTTTCGTTTGTTTTGTTTTGCTCGAGAACTAGCAAAAGCTAAGTGTGGGGGAATTTGATAGGAGCATATTTATGCGACTGAGTTAGCTTGTTCTCATGCATTTATGTTGTTATTCCTTAGTTGTTTTAGTGTTTAAAATCATTTTCGTGCAATTTCAGGTTCTAAGGACAAAGTAGTTTTGGGCTTGGAATGAATAACACATGCTTGGAGCTAAGTAGATGGACGAATTGAAGACTTAAAGAAGTTTGGAACCTACCAAAGAGAGGAAGAAGAAGTAATTCAAGTCAAGGGAGGAAAAGATATCCAAGAAGAAGATGGATTGACCAAATCAAAGTTTCCTAATCCTAATCTACAAAGGTTTCAGCCATAAGTATGGTTCCTAGTCAATTTGGGACACTTTAATCTCAGTCCAAGGGGGAGCCGCACCCATCCTTCACCATTTCTCTTCATTGCCGTGCAAGGGAGCCAATCCTTTTCCTATTTTCTGCCATAAATCACACTCCCTTTCACCTCCTTGCACTCATTGATGCACCATCCCTCACTTTTCCACCCATGTCGTGCATCATCACCCTTGTCCCCTACCAGATTGCTGCACCATTTCATCACTTTCCTTGCCCATGTCATGCACTCATTCTTGTCCACTCCTTGCACTCATTGATGCACAATCCACCACTTTTCCTTTCCCATGTCGTGCATCATCATCCATGTCCCTCCTTGCACTCATTTGCTGCACCATTCCACTTCATTTCCTTTGTCTACCATGTGCACAATATTCTTGTCCACTACTTGCACTCATTGAAGCACCACTCCTTCACTTTCCTTGCCCATGCCGTGCACATTCATTGTCCCCTCTATCATATCAGATTTCATGCACCATTTCATCACTTTAACCTCCACTCCATGCACTCATTACTACACCATTCCTTTTCCCTCCATCATTTCAGATTTCATGCATCATTTCATCACTTTAACCTCCACTTCATGCACTCATTGCTGCACCATCACTCCATTTTACCCCTCATGCTTTGCATCATCACTTCACTTTCACCCTTGAATCATTGCACACACCACTCCATGTTCCCCTCCATTGCCGTGCACTCCCTCTATAAGAGGAGTGTGTGTAACAGCCATATATAGTAGATTTGGTGAGAGCATTCACCACCATTTCAACACAACCTTCATCCAAACACATCCATTCATCTTCACATCCATTCCTCCATACAAACAAACCTTCAAACACTTACCAACACCTTGTGTTGTAGCAAAGGAAGGGAAGGAAAGTGCTTGGACGTGCTTGCTGTTCAACTTGGATCGTTTGAGCGTTTAGGTGTTTTCTTTCTTTTGTTTCCAATGTTTAAATTCATTTTCTTTCGTTTTGTTGTGAACATGAGTGGCTAAACCCTTCTTGGCTAGGGGTGATTTCAAATCCATGATTATGTGTGCAATATGATTTGATAAATTCCAGTTATGAATTCTTGAATCGTGAATGCAATTGGCTTAACTATTTGATTGATAACTTATTTGTATTTGTTGATTAAGGGTCGACACTTAATTGGCATGCATAAATCTGTTGATAGAGTATAAGGAAGTTTCACATAATTGTTACAAACTTATATTCACATGTAGTGAAGGTCGCTTATAAACGATCACGTTAAGTTTAATTCCTAGCATGAGTGACATGATGTCATAGTTGCAAGTGCTTTGTCAATGCTTATGATTTTCATTAAACATAATGATCTTTGATTGTATCTCTATTATGATGTCATGTAGGGAACTTTTGAAGAATGTTTTGGGTTGTCGAATGATGTCATCCAATCCAATTAAACAAGGAAAATCTCAGGGTTAACTAGTGATATCACTGTTAATTTGGAGCATTGTCGTTCATAATTCAATGAAGTAGTAGCTGGAAATCGAGTTGTTTGCATACATGTCATGTGTGGAGAAAAAGCCTCTAGCTATCCCATCATCCATCTAATTTCCTAAATTTGTTTTCAAACCTGTTTTAAGTTACAATTTGTTTTGTTTTTCTAAGTTCGTCCAAATCAAAACCCCACGTTACTTTCTTGTGTCAAATTCTTTTAAACTTGTTTTGTTTGCGTTCTAAGTGTTTTGAGTCAAGCCCAAACTTTATTTTCTTCCAAAATTGTGTTTAGTGTCGAAAACTGCCTAGTTGGTGTTTTTAGGCAGTTTTGAGTGTTCTTAGCTTATTTTGAGTCTTGTGAACTAGTTTTGAGTCTTTTGAATCTATCCTAACGCTTTTAAGTTTGTTTTTGTGTCTTTGAGTCAGTTTAGAGTCAATTAGCAATCCCTCCTAATCCTCGGCCTAGAACGATCCCTACTTATACATATACTACAATTGTCAAAAGATGGTTTAATTTGTGTGTTAAGTTAATTTACGCATCAGCTGCAACCTAGGTTTTAGGGGCAGATAACACATGACTTCTTGTGAGATCTTAGTCGTTCTATTCTGAGAGGTCATTTATCCAATGTTTTATACTCTTTGTAGAATAAAATACAATTGTTTTTGCAAGCGTGAATTTTTTCATAACCTAATCCAAGACCATTCAACACCTTTTGGCGTGTCTATGGTCTTTCGGCAAACAATTGTCCTTCAGAAACATTCTCTTGAAAACCCCCAAAAAGTAATCGAAACACTGGTTCGACATATGATACTTTATTTTTCCATGCATTAGTTCCACAATGGCCGTGAGAACAGAAAAGCTCTTGCACCCCGGGTATAACTCTTGGTTGGCATTTTTTAATAGTTTTTCATATTGTTCGAACTCTGCACTGTCCTTTGCTATATGCACATCATCTTCCCCTTCCTGATTGGTGTTTGTTGATGCAAATGGAAAAGCATCATTTATAATATCCATGACTTGTTCATTAGGATCCACAATAGGTTCAACATTATCCACTCTTGTGGCGTTTGAAGACGAAGCATTGTCTAATTGTTCCCTATGATGGTTCTAATTATTATATGTCTCAATCATTCCATTCCTTACTAAATGAAATCAAACATTTTCAATTGTCTCCCTTAACATGTTGTTACACCTCCTACAAGGACACCGGATTCTAGTTGCACCCAGGTTGTGTGTACGTGCAAAGTCAATAAAATCCTCGATTTCATCCAAGTATTCATCCGCGCATCTATTCGGGTTCTGTATCCACGTCCTGTCCATAATTCCTGGAACCACAATAACAATACAACAATCACAACAACTTCATACAAAATGATAATGTCACCTATGTCTCCGGTACGGGCCCTATCCCATTCGGGAATGCATAGTCATGTCACGTAATTTACGACTACATCAGATTAGATTTCGACGTGGATGAATTTCGGCAGTATCTTGGTACAGTTCTTCAGGTGTACGACCCGAAGAACGTATAGAGATGACACCAAAATCTCCACAACCGAAACCTAATCCTTCAACCATAAACTACGTGTCATAACTGTGCATTCCCAACTGTCCAAATAATGGGACAATTCAAGAATTAATTGGACCGCAGTCATGCTTTCGCATCCATGCGCGAAATCCAACTAATCCTCGAACGGGAAACTAAGTTTTACTAAAAATAAAAAAACAAGTACGAAGTTAATTTCAATTAACTCCGTACATCACAACACATATTTGTACGTCACGTACAAATTTAACAACATAATATAAATATAATTTCTTAACACAATACAAACATAACAAACTAAGTTCAACATAATTTATTTAATTTTATATGTTTAAAAAATAAAACGAAGAAAATGCCTTCTCAATCGCTCTCCACCAATCGCTAATCACACACAATATCCCTATAGACAACGAAATTAATGGCGTTAGTATGAATTTACATTAATACTTTTATTGTAACAACAAAAAACGCTTACCAGACACACCGAGATAGCTCGATCAACCTAGAGAAGAAGATGGATGGAGTATTAGATGATGAAATTGAGAGAAAATGGAAATAACGGATGTTGGATTGAGCAAAATCAAAGGGATGAGTGCAGAGGCACAATCTACAATTTTTTTGCAGTTTGCCTCTGCACATGGCTGAATCTAGATTAAAAAGGACGAATGATCTTGCACGACGAAACATGTCATTCATCGTGTAAGATATCTTTGCGGGACGAAAAAGGACTTCGTCGCTCAAATGGTACTTGCGCAACAAAAAAGGTCTTGGCCTCGCAAATGACTTTTGTGCGATGAAAAAAGAATATTCGTCATGCAATGCATATTTTTTTTATGTCTTTCTTTTTTATTTGTATGTATTGTGAATTTTTATTTTATTATAAATAAAAAAACTCAAACGTAATTAAACATTAAATTAATTAACAAATATTAATACTCATCCACATATTAATACTCATCCACATAACATATATTTATTCTTAAATTAAATATAAAGTCCACAAAATCTTATTTAAAAAAAATTAAAAAACAACTCTCATCAACTTCCATCCTCCCTCGCCCGCAACACATCAAACTTCCACTACCAGAAACTTTGCTTGAAAAGCCCATCCACATAAATCCGTTGCTTCTCATCGGTTTCATCAACATCCCAATGAACCTACATTAATGCCAATAACAATAAATTAGTAATTTAAAAAATATTACGTTTTAACAAAAATAATTGTTCATTATTTACCACAAACTTACCGATAACTCTCCCAGCATGGACTTCTTCAACTCCTCAGGAACCCTTTTCCAAGACTCAAACTCGGCAGAACAATCCCTCCGCACCAAATTCCCAATGTCATACTTAAATTCGGCGTACACCTCAGCCAAATTTTTGCCTTCAAAGTACGGCATTTGCTTCCGTCTATACCTTTCTGATTGCACACCAACTTTCTTTTTGCCATAACCTTCTCCAGAATCGGCCATTCTTTTTTAAGCAAAAAAATTTTGAAAACTAAGCCTATGAAACTTTGATTATATAGCACTAGGACACCTTTGCACGATGAAATATTTGTCGCGCAAACTTCTAAGTCCGTCGCGAAAATGCGTCATAAATGCGCAATAAATTGGAAGGTTTGAACGCAGTCTGACCGTGCTTTGCACGACAAACACACTGATTCGTCGCGCAAAAATATCTTATGCGATGAAGTATCGTCGCTTAATATATTGTGCGACGAAGGTGTCGTCGCGCAATATATTGCTCGATGAATAAAATAACTGTAATAACAAAATTTATGTAAACATAGATATCTATGTTTACGTAAACTTTATAATTACAAACAAATATTCAAAAACGATTCAATACCTTAAATATTTATTCTAAAATTAATTAATACTTTAAATATTTATTCTATAAATAATTAATACCTAAAATATTATTCTATAAATAGTTAATACCTTAAATATTTATTCTACAAATAATTAATGGCTTTATCCATACAATTATTTTCTGCATACGTACGATATTCATTAAAGATTAAAAACACATATAAATCGAGGATAGATAGGGTGCTTACATTAGGTCTCAATAAAAAAACCCAACAAAAATTGAAACCTAATTAAGTCCAAATACATAAATTATATATATATAAAAAAAACCTGAAATTTAAATATTGTCATACAAAACATAAATTTTAAACTACTATTTGGATGATCCTGCTCCATGCCGCAACACTTCATAATGCCACCGATTGTAACCTCCATCCAACGCATCATCCACCAACTTCATCAATTGTTCTTTCGGTTCATCATCAAAAACATACTTACCCTGTTACACATATATGCAAATAATTAATTCCAACATATAACTAAAATTTTCACAAACTTCATTATTGATCCATCAATAATATACTTACTAATAGTTCATCCATCACAACCTTCTTCAAATTTCCGGGCACATCTTTCCAATTACGCCACTCAGCAGTGGGGCAATTATTCCCCATAGCTACAACAATCACATGAGCAAACTCAAAATGCTCTCTGAAATCATGTGGGTTGGCGTCACACACACTCTTATCGTTGTTTTTATTCGTCATCTCAGCACGAACAGAATTGTAAAGAATAAGGATAATAGAATTATGAAGAATAAGGATAGCAGAAGCGCCTATTTATAGCAAAGTTAGATTCTTTGCGCGACGAATGCTTTGTCGCGCAAACATCTGTATTAAATGTCCTCGGATTCACCTGCATTAAATGGTCAAAAGTTGACCAGAACTTGAGCGACGAAAAATTGGTCGTGCAAAAGTCTTTTCGTCGCTCAAGTTTTTCGCGCCAAATAAAATTACCCCGTGTTTTCTTGTTGACTTTACACGACGACAACTATTATTCATCGCGTGAAAGTTTTTTTTTTAATTCAATATGTTTTCTATTTTGCACGACGAATACGTTGTTCCGTCGCGTAAGTGTCTTTTGTGCGACAAATTTTTGTTCGTCGCTAGCTGTTCTTTCTACCAGTGTAAACTTCAATGTCTATTCTTTGATGGAATAATGGAATTCTTTAATCTGCAAAAAAAAAAATTATTTGTTAAATTAATTTACAATTGTAGATGACAACATTATGAATTAGCAAATTGCAAAAAAAATTGAAAATGACAAGTTTGGATATTCGAAGTTCATACCTTTGAGGATTGTGGAAATTGAAGACCGATCGAAAAGCAATACACATATATCAACCCTAACCCAGACTGGCAGACTACATTCGGCTAGAAACTTGGAGAATAATAAAATACTAATTTTTAGTATTGGGAAAAGGAATAGAAGTGTTGGAAGTTGGAATAGGTAGGCTTCAGGGTTAGACTATATTACATAAATATCCTTAAAATATTTAAAGAGGTCCAGATCTTTTGTCTAAGAAATTGGAATGGTTTAAGTGAAAAAGCCATGGAAAAGTGATAAAAATAATAAAAAGCAGGGTGGGCCTAGGACTATTGTGGTCCTATGGTTTCTCCACCCCTGAAATTAGTTAGAGGGGTATTAGTGTAATTGAGACATGTGTATTGGAGGATATATAGTAACTTCATAAGGGTATCATTGTGTAATAACTTCTCTCTTAAGAAATACAATTCTCTCTCTTCTTCCATTGATGGTCTTCGATTTTCTGCAAAGCTTTCTTTGTTTTGCTTTTGTTAATATGGTATCATCACCTTACTTGGCATGATGCCATCGGTTCTGGTGATCTTCTGCTACTGTCGTGATCTTTTGGAAGTACTTGGTGTGCTCGATTTATGCTTCTACATTTGGGGTTTTTTTCGCTTCTACATTTAAGGATTTCTGATTTCTGCGTCTGTGGAGCTGTGAAGATTTAAGATTGGATTTGTACTTGGGGCTGTTTTTTGAAGAATTGGTGATCGAAATGATGATGAACAATTAGGTGATTAGTAACTTTTACCTATGTTCTAAGTTTGTTGAAATCTGCAATCTGTGAATGTGTTCAAGGAGTTTTCTTTGTTCTACAATTTGGTATCTTTATTGAAGCATATGTTACATCGATGTATACATCTTTCAAGAAAGTGTCAGTCTTTCTTGACTAAGAAAGTGTCATTCTTTCTTAAGAAATAGTTCAGTTTTAGTTGTTTAAGATCAAGAGTATCAATCTCTTCCAAGATTTCAAGAGTCAATCTCTGAGAAGATTCAAAAGTGTCATTCCTTCTGGGAAGATATTTATGTTGTGGAGTGTTTTTCTCCTTAGGTGGTTTGTGTTTCTTGCTGAGTTTTTCCATATTTCCTTTATATACATTGAGTTGATAGAAATGGCTTCTCTATTTAAAGTTGAAAATTTGCTAGGAATGTTAACCATAAAACTAAGAGATGATAATTTTGCCAAATGGGCGTTTCAGTTTCAATCTGTTCTTAAAGGACATAAGTTGTTTGGGTATTTTGATGGCATAATTTTGTGTCCACTAAGATTTGTTATTAATCCAGAAGCAAGAGTAACAAAATAAGTAATTGTTGCATGCACTGAGTGGGAAACCATAAATATGGCTCTTATGAGTTTATTACTTGCCACTTTGACTAATGAGGCAATGGAGTATGTTCTTAGATGTAGAACTGCAAATGAGGAATGGTCTATTCTTGTTGATCGATATGCATCTGTTTTCAAGTCTAGAGTTAATCACTTACAGACTGATTTACACACCATTAAAAAATGTATTGATACTATTAATCAATACCTGATGAAACTGAAAAACATAAGAGATCAATTGATTGCTGCTGGAGAGTCTATGTATGATAATGACTTAATGATTACTGGTTTAGCTGGTTTGCCTAAAGAGTATTCTGTGATTAGAACTGTGATTTTAGCTAAAGAGTTCACTATCACTTTGAAGGAATTCAGGGCGCAATTATTAGGTGCATAGAAAGAAATTGAAGGGGAAGTTAATCTGTTATCATACAATTTGTTAGCTCTCTACATGCAAGGTTCTAGTTATTCAAGTGGGAATTCAATGAATTCAGCATCTTCTTCTAATCCTTAGGGTCATAATCATATACCTGTAACAACTGGTGATGTAATAACTTCTGTATCATATGGTTCATCTTCACTGTCATCTAATTGTACTTTTGTTCAACCACAACATCATGCATTTTATCCTATGTGTTCACCACCTCCTGAATTCTATGGATATGGTTTTGTTGGCCAAACCAGTTGCAATAATCATCAAAATTTCAGGCCTCAACAGAACAATACAGGCTATAGACCATATAATGGAAACAATTTTAAGAAGAACAACAGTCACATGAATAACAGTGGTGGTTATAAAAGGAAATCATATAATTCTGGTGGTAATTCTTCACATTACTACTCTAGGGGATCAAGACAATCTCAGAATGGCAATGGTTCATGGTTTGGAAGCACTGACACAAGGTCTAATGTAGTAATTGAATGTCAGATATGCAACAAACGAGGGCACACTGCTGTAAACTGTTTTCACAAAAACTTAACTTCTTATGCTCCTGGTTTTGCCGTTGAATACCAAATCTATGGAAAGATAGGACATGTAGCTCTTGATTGCTTTCATAGAGCAAATTATGCATTCCAAGGACAACCACCACCACCATCTTTCTCTGCCATGAATGCACAACAAACAACACAGTTCATACCTCAAGATGCTTGGATTGTGGATTCTGGTGCATCTCATCACATGACTGCTGATGTTAATGCATTAACACAAGTTACTCCATTTGAAGGTGCTGAGAAAATAACTATTAGTAATGGTACAAGTCTGCCAATCCAACGTATTGGTTCTACTACATTGAAAACCAAAAATCACTCTCTTGTTCTTAGTAAAGTCTTACATGTTCCCAACATTGCAAGAAGTTTGCTTTATGTCAAACAAATATGTGCTGACAATAAAAGTTGGTTTATATACGATGCATCTGAGTTCTTTGTACAGGACAAGAAGACAAGGGAGATAGTGTATCAAGGAAAAAGTAGGCATGTAGAACTGTTTCAGATTCCAGTGGTTCATCATGCAAAGGGTTTATAGTACACTTCAAAGGTTCCAGAGGCTTATTTGGGCAAAGTAGTGCAGTCTAGCATCTGGTATCAAAGGTTAGGACATCCTGCTAATGAAATCGTGTCTTCCATGTTAAAACAGTTTAGAATTTTACCTAGTACAAATAATAAACAAAGTATTTGTAATTCTTGTATTCAAGGCAAGATGACTAGGATTCCATTTCCAATTAAAAGTGACAGATGTATGTTTCTATTTGAGAAAGTTCACACTGATATTTGGGGTCCATTTCCTGTAAAGTCATTAGAATGATACAAATACTATATAACTTTTGTGGATGAATATACAAAGTTTGTTTGGATATTTTCAATGAGTAACAAATCAGATGTGTATGTCATTTTTGTTAAGTTCTCCAATTTTGTGCTTAATCAATTTGACATATCAATCAAAAGTTTACAAATAGATGGAGGGGGAGAATATATAAGTAATGGTTTCACTTCATTTCTGGCTAGTAAAGGCATTATACAACTAATTTCATGTCCTTACACTCCACAGCAAATTGGAGTGGTAGAAAGGAAACATAGGCATATTGTAGAAACTACATTATCCTTTCTTAGTGCTGCTGGATTATCTACTGAGTTTTGGTACTATGCTTGTGCTCGTTCTATGTTTTTAATCAACAAAATGCCTTGTAAAACACTGTTTTACAATTCTCCATATCAGCTGCTCTATTAAAAAGGTTCCAGAAGTTCAATACTTGAGAATTTTTGGATTTGCAGTATTTCCTTGGTTGACTCCATATAATTCTAATAAGTTACAACCAAGATATGCAATGTGTGTCTTCCTAGGATATGCAATGGGATATGAAGGAGTCATATGTTACAATCTGCAAACAATGAAATGCATTATTTCAAGACATGTTCTTTTTTATGAGTCTATTTTTCCTGCAAAGCTTGTACATTAAAAAATAACTGTCAATTCTCCAATTCAAGAAGCTACTACTCCATCTTCAGTGATAATACCAGTTCCAGTGCCAATAAGAGAGTCATCTATGCAATCTTTGGGGCATCAACATTTAGGATCTGATTTAAATGTTGAATAGTCTACCTCATCAATTACATCAAAAATAAATTACCCTCTGGGGTCTTAGAGCCTTCACAGTCTTACATCTCAGGGTGTTAGTGCAGCATTAGAATCAATAACAGGCCATACTCTTTCTCATCCACTTGATACACCTTATTTGCTTCATGTCCT
Organism: Malus fusca; assembly: GCA_035220775.1. Lineage (NCBI taxonomy): Eukaryota > Viridiplantae > Streptophyta > Magnoliopsida > Rosales > Rosaceae > Malus > Malus fusca. The sequence continues at coordinate 13,891,185 of CM069066.1, read as the reverse complement.
CAATCCTGCACAATTACAGGTAATTTTACCCTCCTCCAACTCTTCAACTAATACCCATTATTCTGGTGTATCTCATTCACATCTCAGACAAGATGGGATTCAAACAAGATTACAAACAAGTGCTATAACTAGAAAGAATTATGCAGCCTTTCTTGATGCACTACCTGAGATCACTTCTTTACAACCAATGGATTCCTTTTCTGGTGGGTTTTCATTCATTGGTGATATTACAGAAGTTGAAGAACCAAAGAATTTTAGAGTAGCTGCAAGTGAAGTGGAATGGCAGGTGGCCATGCAAGAAGAGTACAATGCTTTAAAGGCACAAGGAACATGGAAATTAGTTTCTACACCATCAAACAAAATTGTTATTGGAAGTAAATGGGTCTATAAAGTCAAGAAAAATCCTGATGGTTCTATTTCAAGATATAAGGCTAGATTGGTTGCTCAGGGCTACAATCAAGAACAAGGACTGGACTATTCTCAAACATTCAGTCCAGTAGTGAGACACACTACTATGAGGGTTATTCTTGCTTTAGCTGCACAATTTGGTCGGAACTTAAGATAGTTGGATATAAAGAATGCATTTTTGCATGGAGATTTGGAGGAAGAGGTTTATATGAAACAACCTCATGGATTTGTTGATAAATCATGTCCTGATCATGTATGAAAATTGATTAAGTCTTTGTATGGCTTAAAGCAAGCTCCAAGAGCTTGGAAGTCAAAATTCACAAGTTACCTTCCAGCTATTAGGTTCAAGACATCATTATCAGATACTAGCTTGTTTGTGAAAGAGGACGGTGATGATATTATTCTTCTGTTATCATATGTGAATGACATAATACTAACTGGTTCAAGCCTAGAGAAGATTCAAGTTGTTATTAAAGATCTTGCAGAAGTGTTTGACCTTAAAGACATGGGAAAGCTTACATTTTTCTTGGGTTTGCATATTTAATATAGAGATGATGGTTCTTTATTTGTTACTCAGTCAAAATACACCAAAGAGCTGCTGAAAAAGGCAGGGATTGAGACTTATAAACCTACATCAACACCATTAAAACCACATACTCAGTTGCTGGAAAATGAAGGTACTAAACTAACTGACCCTAATCATTACAGAAGTCTAGTGGGTGCTCTTCAATACTTAACATTCACTAGACTGGATATAGTACATGCTGTGAATATGGTATGTCAATTTATGACCCAACCAACTGATTCACACTTTCATTTGGTTAAAAGAATCTTGAGCTACTCAAAGGGTACAACTAATTGTGGATTGCATTACAAGAAAAGTCCAGAATTTGTTCTCACAACTTATTCAGATTCTGATTGCGCTGCTGATATTAACACAAGGAGGTCCATAACTGGTTTTGTAGTCTATTTGGGGTTAAATCCAATATCATGGCAATCAAAGAAACAAACCACTGTTTCAAGAAGTAGTATAGAGGCTAAATATAAAGCATTGGCACATTCTGCAGCTGATTTGTTCTCGATCAGGTCATTATTTAAAGATCTGCATCAAGTAATTACAGTACCTCCACTCCTACATTGAGACTATTTGTCTGCTCTAGCTCATATTTCGAATCCAGTGTTTCATTCCAAAATAAAGCATCTAGATATAGACTATCACTTTGTCAGGGAAAGTGTAGAAACGTGACCTTGTTATGCAGTATATTCCTACTGAGGATCAAATTGCATACGTGTTTACCAAAGGGCTGCGTAGTCCTATGTTTCTCAAACATTGCAGACACTTGGGAGTACCAGATCAATTAATGCAGTCTTCAGTTACTTGATACAAACTGAGCTTTGAGAGCTCCAAGCTCGGTTTGAGAAAGGAGTAATAACAGAAATAACATAAATGCCATGTGACAATTGTTAGTTGAGTGAGTTAGTTACATTGGATGAAATTAGTTAGAGGGATATTAGTGTAATTGAGACATGTGTATTGGAGGATGTATAGTGGATGTAATTGGTGTCATAAGGGTATCATTGTGTAATAACTTCTCTCTTCATAAATACAATTCTCTCTCTTCTTCCATTGATGTTCTTCGAGTTTTTGAAGCTTTCTTTGTTTTGCTTTTGTTAATATGATGTGTCACAAATAAGAAACAAAAACGTTAATCAATATTTAATTAATATATAATCATCTACAACCACATCATTTGATTTAAAAAATTTGATCTCTCTAACGTTACTCTTTTGAAAATATTGAAAAAGCGTATGGAGTTCGAATCCATCATTTTCATTGTTTAAAACTTAAAAAAGGGTTACATTTTGGAGATGAATGGATCAGTCCAATTCATAATGTTGTAGCCCGTTATCACATTCCTTCTCTACTATTAAGAAGCCATATCCAAGTTCCTCGAGCAACACAAACGTCTTCACCAAGTACTAGTCAATAAAGTCATTAGCCTAATACTAATTTAACCATTCCGACATCATCAAATATATTTGTGAAGATAAAGACTAAATAGACATTGGCAGTCTGTAGTTGGATTCACATAATAGATTCGATTCTCTCATCTAACCTATTTTTGGGTTGTGAACGCAGAAGTAGTAGTCATATTGATTTGAGCGGCTATTCTTTTTGCACCTGAGTTTAAATTATTCTTCTGCAATTTAGATTAATTTAAGTAAAATATCACTCGTATAAATCTTGTTAGAGAGTCCTCCAAGGCTTCAACATTCAGAAGGAAGGAGGGGAATCAAAGAGAACATTGGTAAAAGCTTTTGAGACAAACGTGTCGAACACAACCATGGACATCCATTTCTTGTGGCTGAGGAAAGCAGTTGCTGCATTCCATCTCCGGGTACATATGGACCCTTTAGTCTCAACAATCTATGCTCGTCAATGCAGGGTCGTCCTTGAGAATTTTGGGACCCTAGCCTTCGAAGTGGGGCCTTAAAATTCTTTGAACCCCGGCTCTTTGTACAGTTCAATTTGGAGGCCAAGAAATGTGAAAGTAGGCAACACACCTTCAAAATTTGTTGGCTGACAAGAAGTGGTGGGATGGTGCCTATTTCTTCATGTGGGTCATCCACTTTTATAACACTCCCCTTTGGATAACCACAAGTCTTTGATTGACTGACTTTAAAATTTCTTCAATAATAACTCATGAGATGAATGGTTGGTCTAAAGGAAACAAAACTACTTTGCTCCTATAGCCAATGTAGCATACTCTTAGACACTCCCCCTGATAATATCTCCCTGTGATTAGAATGAGCTTGGATTAACTAACTTGTCATCAAACCAAGGTGCAATTCTTGAACTTTTGAAGCGAAAACTTTGGTAGGTAACTGCTAAGGTTGTGGACCATATTAGTATTAAACGCGTTTCTCCAGCTTCCATTACTTACTGATGACAGGAATGTCACACCTTGCAGCAGGGATGTCACAATCATCAGCATGAAAGGATCAAAGTATAACAGATTGTTTTCACTAAATCCCCATCAAGTAAAAATGTTTGACTCGGCAAAATTCTTACTAGTTTTCCTGTCCTGGTACCGTCCCTTCTAAGATAATATATCCCAACACCATCAGAAGAACAAATGCTTATGATATATGGGCATTTCACAAAATATAAATTTAACCAAAAATAGTTATAAAAAAAGAGACAAGCTAAACCATAAGGAATTCTTCAAGATTGAAAGAGCGTTTTGGCCATGGCGAAATCTCCCACTACGACTTGTTCTCTACAAATTTCAAACACGAAACATCACGAAAACCTTCAACTTTTTTACGAAAATTAAAATATATAAAACATGGAGAAATTTTTTCTAATTGCTCAGAAGACAAGTCGGTGCACCTGATGCCGTAATATAAGTACAAGTACTCTGAAAAATATATTTCTCACTCCACTCATAACATTTTATGTACTAGCTCGTGTTCCGAGTACACTTAAAAATCTTTCCAAAACATGAAATGGGATTGATTAGGCATTGGAGAATTAAAGAGTTCGTTGATGCCCAAAAACCTAACCAAAACGAAATGGGGAAAGAACAGTGGGGAACAATTAATCAAGAGGAAAGAGATTACTGTTGGCGAAAAATTTGATATGCATACGATTTATAAGGGGTGCAGATAAACTCGCTTCACTGTCTTATTTACGCATCTACTTTTTAATAAGAAAATTTTATGCCAATTTTGCCTTCTGGTAAAATAACATCTAATGAAAAATTCCAAAATTGGAATAGTTTTGAAAATTTCCAATGTTTGCTAACTCGTTCGAACGCGCTCTACATGGCTAATAATCTCTTATATGATTGAATTTTTGTATGATGATCTTAAATAAAATTTAAGAAAATAAACAGTTCAATCATGACATTTGTACATTCAAATTACGTTAATCAAATCTAGGTGGAAAATGAGGTCTATGGTGTACCGATAGGATAGACACAAATATTGTCATTTTTCAAATATTGAAAAAGCGTGTCAAGTTTGAATCTTTCATTTCTAATATTTAAAACTTAAAAAAGGGTTACATTTGAATTTTGGAATGATGGATCAGTTCAATTCATAATGTTGTGGCCCGTTATAACATCCCTTCTCTTCTATTAAGAAGCCCATATCCAAGTCCAAAGGCACATAAAGCTTATTCCATGGAGATTTCCTCGAGCAACACAAACGTTTTCACCAGCTACTAGTTTAACCATTTCAACATCATCAAATATTCAAATATATTTGTGAAGGTAAAGGCCAAATAGACATTGGCGGTTTGCAGTTGGATTCTCTTTTCTAACCTATTTTTGGGTTGTGAACGCAAAAATAGTTGACACATTGATTTGAGCGGATACTCTTTATGTACCTAAGTTTAAATTCTTCTTCTGCAATTTAGATTAGTTTAAGTAAAATATCGCTCATATAAAGCTTGTTATTATCTTTTCCTTCCCTAATAATATGTTCACATCGAGTTTTTTAGCGTTAGAGAGTCCTCCAAGACTTCAACATTCAGAAGGAAGCAGGGGGATCAAAGAGAACATTGGTAAAAGCTTTCGAGACAAACGTGTCGAACACAACCATGGACATCCATTTCTTGGGGGCTGAGGAAAGCAGTTGCTGCATTCGATCTCAGGGTACATATGGACCCTTTAGTCTCAGCAATCCATGCTCATCATTGCAGGGCCACCCTGAGAATTTAGGGATCCTAGCCTTCGAAGTGGGATTCTAAAATTCTTTGAACCTTGATTCTTCGTACATTTAAATTTGGAGGCCAGGAAAAGTGAAAGTAGAAAACACACCTTCAACGTTTGTTGGTTGACAAGAAGTGGTGGGACGGTGCGTATTTCCTTATGTGGGTCATCCACTTTTATAACACTCTCCCTTAGATAACCACAAATCTTTGATTGATTGTCTTTAAAATTTATTCAATAATAACTCATGATATGAATAGATGGTCTAAAAAAACAAAAATACTTTGCTCCTGTGACCAACGTAGCATACTCTTAGACGCTCTCCTGTTGATATCTCTCCCTGATTAGAATGAGCTTGGATTAACTAACTTGTCATCAAGCCAATACGTGTCGGTGCAATTATGATCGTTTCTCCAACTTCCATTACTTGTTCTTGCAGCAGGAATGTCACAATCATCTGCATGAAGGGTTCAAATTATAACAGATTGTTTTCACTGAATCCCCATCGAGTGAAAATATCTGACTCGGCAAAATTCTTACTAGTTTTCCATCTGCTGGTACCGTCCCTTCTAAGATAATTTTTCCCAACGCCATCAGAAGAACAAATGCTTATGATATATGGGTATTTTACAAAATATAAATTTAACCAAAAAAGTTATAAAAAAGAGAGAAAAGCTAAACCATAAGGAATTCTTCAAGATTGAAAGAGCGTTTGGCCATGGCTAAATCTCCCTCTACAACTTGTTCTCTACAAATTTAAAACTCGAAACATCATGAAAACCTTCTACTTTTTTACAAAAAATAAATTATATAAAACATGGAGAAATTTTTCGAATTATACGGAACACAAGTTAGTGCACCACATGTCATAATACAAGTATAGGTACCCTGAAAAATATAATCTTCCCTCCATTCATGACATTTGGTGTACCAGCTCGTGTTCTAAGTACGCTGAAAAATCTCTTCAAAACACAAAATGGGATCGATTAGGCTTTGGAGAAATAAAGAATTCATTGATGCCCAAAAACCTAACCAAAAGGAAATTGGGAAAGAGCATTGGGAAACAATTAGTCAAGAGGAAAGAGATTACTGTTGGCAACAAAGTTGATATGCATACGATTTATAAGGAGTGTAGATAAACTCGCTTGTCTTATTTACGCATCCACTTTTTAGTAAGAAAATTTTATGCCAATTTACCTTCTGGTAAAATCATCTAATGACCAAAAAAAAAAAAAGTACTTGCAGATTGCCCATTTCCTTGTGTCTGATGAAGATTTTGCATCATCATATTCATATCTCTGCGGCTGCCGCGTTTCCTTATTTCTGATGAAGGTTTGGATCGACATACGTGTTTTTCATGACCTACAAGTACTTTATGAATAATTTTACCCTTTATGTCACCATTCATACCTCTGCAACTATCTCAATTCCTTTAAATAAAATTTTCTTCATTTTTAGTTCTCTCTAGTTTAATCATAAATAATAGTTGTTCATGTTGTGGCTTATTTTAACTGACAGGGAGAGAGGGGGTTGGGGCTCAGAGAGAAAATAGAGAGAGATGTGCTTGTAGGGTTGTGTAGAGGATGTGTTATTCCCCCTACGCAGTGTCTTTATTTATAGTAATAAGGGAGGGAATAATTTTCTGCCTCAAAGGAATACAAGTAGTAATAGGGTATAATAACTAGAATCAAATCTAATCTTGGATTTACAGAATCACACTTAAATACAAAGTTTATAACACTCCCCCTTGAGTGTGTAAATACTCAAGTAAATTCAGCATCATGTAGAGTTGAGGAAGTCATCTAGTTGGCACTGATTCTAGGAACCCGCTAGTCTCAAAGTAAAGTAGGAACTTGCATATGGAACTAAGTCTCACAAAAAACCCTATGGCTATGGTAAAACCCGAGTAGGGACAAAATCCATAGTCTATGGAAAAATGCGTGAGAAATGCAAAATCAAATGAAACGTCTACGGGACGTCATCAGGGATATGATCAACCCAAGGTGTGTGTCTTGTCAAAACCTCGTTCGGTAGCAAAAACCCAATGGGAAAAATGCTCCTAATCGTAGGAAAAAAGAGTACATTAAGATCAAACAAGTATACTTCATGATACTCCCCCTAAGTTTGACATAATTCCAAAGAGAACTAACAATGTTACAACTCAGAAAATTTACGCATACCTATCCTTGAACAAGCTTCTGAAACGTTGCATTCGGTAGTGATTTGGTGAAGAGGTCGGCTAGATTGTCTTGTGAACGAATTTGCATGACTTCAATCTTTTGATGCTCTTACTGTTGATGTGAGAAAAAAAACTTCGGCGCAATGTGCTTGGTGTTGTCTCCTTTGATGTAACCCTTCTTAAGTTGTTTGATGCATGCTGCGTTGTCTTCATAGATCGTTGTCGGGACGTCAACGACGGGGTAAAGATCGCAGGAGGTTCTAACATGGCCCACAACTGCTCTTAACAAAAGCATTCCCAAGTTGCTTTATGTAAGGCGAGAATTTCAGCATGGTTAGACGAAGTGGCAACTAAGATCTATTTAGTTGACCTCCAAGAGATTGCGGTGCCTCCAACGGTAAAGACATAATCCGTTTAAAAACGCACCATGTGCGGATCAGATAAGTATCATGCGTCGGCATAACCAACAAGGCAAGAATTGACTCGAGATAAAGGGGTACGGCATCACTCGAGGATCTATAGGGATAGAACAAGCCCAGATCCGTAGTACCCTTAAGGAAACGGAAAATGTCTTTAACACTAGTCCAATGTCTGCGTGTTGATGCATTAACCTTGCCAAAATATTAACAGCGAAGGAGATGTCGGGTCTAATGCATTGAGCTAAGTACAATAAAGCGCCTATCTCACTTCGATAAGGAACTTCTGGCTCTAAAATTTCTTCATCATCCTCCTTTGAATGGAAGGGATCTCATTTTGCATCTAGCGATCGAACGACCATAGGAGTACTCGAAGGCTTCACTTTATCCTCGTTAAAGCGGCGCAACACCTTCTGAGTGTAGTTCGATTGATGTACTAAGATTCCATCTGAACGGTACTCTATCTCGATACCTAGACATTATCGAGTCTTTCTTAGATCTTTCATCTCAAATTCTGACTTCAGGTGCATGACAGTTCTCGTGAGCTCTTTAGGAGTTCTGATGAGGTTCATGTCGTCGACATAAATTGCAACAATCGCAAAACCGAAATGTGGCTTCTTATTGAATATGCAAGGGCATAGTTCGTTGTTCACATATCCTGACTAGTCAAAGACTTACTTAGATAGTTATACCACATTCTTTCGGATTGCTTCAAACCGTAGAGTGAACACCTCAGTCAAATTGAGAGCGTGTTATAGGGTTTGGAAATATTTGATCCAGTTAATGTAAGTCCTTAGGGAACTTTCATATAAATTCTTGTATCAAGATCCCCATAGAGATACGCAGTTACTACGTCTATCAGCTGCATACTCAGTTTTTCGGAAACTACCAAACTGATAAGGTAGCGAAAAGTAATCACATCCACAATGGGTGAATAAGTTTCGTCATAGTCAATTCCAGGGCTTTGTGAGAAGCCTTGTGCAATAAGATGAGCTTTGTAACGCACAATTTTGTTCTTGTCATTACATTTTCGAACAAAACCTCACTTGTAGCCAATGTGCTTCACATGTGGAGAAGTAGGAGTTATAGGTCCAAACACCTTACGTTTCACAAGTGAATCGAGTTTGACTTGGATTACTTGTTTCCAATTTGACCAATCAGTTCTATGTCAACATTCATTAACGGAACCGGTTTCAATGTCATCGCTCAACATGATCCCAGTAGCTACTGCATATGCTAATACATCGTCGATGATCATCTCATTTCTACACTAAACATCATCCAAGCTAGCATAATGGACCGAAATCTCTCGATTTTCAGAAGGTGGATTCGTCTCTTCAAAGACACTTTCATAATCTAGAATTTCCTCATGAATTGGATAGAATGAGTAGGTGACAGTCGGACTCACGGTAGGATTAGGAGGAGCCTGTGTCGTGGGTTTCCTTTTCCGGGGGTGTGAATCCTTTGAACTAAGTAGTCTGCCACGCTTCTGTGTAGGGGCAGAGGATTGGTTAGCCGCTAATGTACGTGGATCGGCCAAAGTGGAGTTTCGGGCCCCCAGGAAGGAAGTCTAGCATATATTTGGTACATCTATCTTTACAAGCACATTCGCAGCTGGATATGTGATCTTGTCACTCTCGCTAGATAGTTGAAAGCATCTGACATGCTCTAAGCTAAGCTCTAACGATCTAATATGCAATGCATTTCAGTTTCAGACTAAGCAGTTCAGGGATCTAAATGAGACAAAGTGGAAGTCATCCACGATAATTCGCGTCGTTCTTCAGGAACGTTGACGTTCTTATTTATCCTTAACAACGGAAAGACTGTCTCATAGAAGGGACAATTCGCAAAACGAGCGGTAAGCAGATCGCTTATCAAAGGTTCTAAGTAACAAACGATTGAAGGAGAATCATATCTGACATAGATTCCCATCCTTTGATGAGGCCTCATTTTTGTACATAAAGGCAGCGAAATCGACACATAGACCACACAACCAAAAACGCGTAGATGAGATATGCCGGGTTCGTATCTGGTAACCAACTGAAGGGTGCTATATGGTTGGGTCACAACAAGCCTCACACTGACCAACATGGCTGCATGCAATATTGTATGGCCCCAAGCAGCGATCAGGAGCTTGGTACGTATGAGCATCGATTGAGCAATCATTTGTAAGAGCTTAATGAATGCCTCTTTCAGGCTGTTCTGGGTGTGAACATAGGGTACTGGATGTTCAACTTCAACCCCAACCAACATGCAATAGTCATCAAAAGTTTTAGATGTGAATTTTCCAGCATTATCGAATCGAATAAATTTGATCGGATAATCAGGGTAGTGAGCCTTGAGCTTGATAACTTGAGCCAACAATTTGGAGAATGCAGCATTTCTTGTGGACAATAAGCACATGTGTGACCAACGTGTGGAAGCGTCAACCAAAACCATAAAATATCTAAATGGTCCACAGGGAGGGTGAATCGGTCCACAAATGTCCCCCTGAATCCTTTGTAGAAAAATAGAAGGATTCGAACGAATCTTGTCATAAGAAGGCTTAATAATAAGCTTTCCCATGAAGCAGGTTTGACATGCGATTTCTTGAATCGAACCAAAACTTCGGGTTAGTGGATGCCCGTGTGATGATTCGAGGATACGACGCATCGCTGTTCATCCAGGATGTCCCAAACTATCATGCCAAAGTGTAATTTCGTGCACGGTCCCAAAGATAGGGCCGATCACATAGTGGCTTTCTATAAGGTGTATAGTTGTAGTATACAGACCATTGGGGATACGCTCCATCTTTTCTAGAATACACTTCTGACCATATTCGTAGGAAGTTATGCACAGAAATTTAATTTCATTTTCTACATAGGTTTCAACGTGATAATTATTATCTCTAATGTCCTTGAAACTCAATAACATTCTTCTGGAACGTGGAGAATAAAGTGTCTCGTCAAGGGTCAGGATTGTACCATTGGACAACATTATACGTGCCTTATCGTATCCTTCAATTAGGTGCATTCTTAGGTATGAAGTTTGTGAAATAGATGCGATCACACAAAACGTGTGTGGTTGCACTATCTACAAGACAACTAATTTTCCCACTAGTCATATATAGGCCTGGTAAACGGGTCATGTCTGTCGTGTTCGTGTTGTTTTCATCTAACACATGTTATCTTAACAGGTCGTGTCGTGTCACACCCGTTATCTTAACAGGTCCTTAACAACAGGTAAAGTGACCTAACCCAACCCGTTATGACCCGTTAAGAAAAACATAAATTTTTTTTTAAATTTGCACATACCACACATTGCCACATAAATATTACTTCAAAACATTAAAACACATTTGTAGTTTAAGTACTGCATCTACACTTGAAAATAAGAGCCTAATAAACAAACATCCATACACTACTAGTCTATTACAAAATATTAAATGTGCAAATATTTGCAAAATGAAGCCTTTCTCAAAAGTTTAAACCTTGCCCATGGAACTCAAAGCTTGCATGTTATTCCCTTTACAAAATCCTCAATTTTCATCGATCATCATGACACAAGATTTTGTGGTATCCACTAGTGTAAATATTTTAAATTGAAGATCAAATTCATTCATTGTATTCATATAGGGTCAAGGAGTGTAGCTGTAAAAAATCATCAAAATCGGAGTTAAAGTAACCGTTAAATTGTGATTTTTTGTTGATAACCGTCGAAAAGTTTTGTCCCGTTACTTGATCTCTAAATGTTTGTTTTTTGTGATTTTTGGTTTATGCGATCTCGATGTATATACAAACATGTTTGACGTTGGATATTTGAAATTAGTTTCGTAGAATGCGTATCCCATCAAAACAATAGATTCACTAACACTTAAGAGTTTATTCACAATTTCATTAAGTACAACATAAGATTTTGTGGTATACATTAGTGTAAATATTTTAAATTGAAGATCGAGTTCATTCATTGTATTCATATAGAATCAAGGAGTGAATCTGTAAAAAATCATCAAAATTGGAGTTAAAATAACCGTTAAATCATGATTTTTCGTTGATAACCGTTGAAAAGTTTTGTCCCGTTACTTGATCTTTGAATGTTTGTTTTTTGCAATTTTTGGCGTATGCGATCTCGAAGTATATACAAACATGTTTGACAGTTAGATCGTTGAAACTAGTTTCGTAGAATGCGTATCCCATCAAAACAATAGATTCACTAACACTTAAGAGTTTATTCACACTTTCATTAAGTATAACATAAGATTTTGTGGTATCCACTAGTGTAAATATTTTAAATTGAAGATCGATTTCATTCATTGTATTGGTATAGGGTCAAGAGAGTGTAGCTATAAAAAATCATCAAAATCGGAGTAAAAATAACCGTTAAATCATGATTTTTCGTTGATAACAGCAGAAAAGTTTTGTCCCATTACTTGATCTCTGAATGTTTGTTTTTTTGCGATTTTTGGCGGATGCGATCTTGAAGCATATACAAACAAGTTTGATTGTTGGATCGTTGAAATTAGTTCCGTAGAATGCGTATCTCATCAAAACGATAGATTCACTAACATTTAAGAGTTTATTCATACTTTCATTAAGTATAACATAAGATTTTGTGGTATCCACATGTGTAAATATTTTAAATTGAAGATCGAATTCATTCATTGTATTCATATAGGGTCAAGGAGTGTAGCAGTAAAAAATCATCAAAATCGGAGTTAAAATAACCATTAAATCGTGATTTTTCGTTGATAACTGTAGAAAAGTTTTGTCCCATTACTTGATCTCTGAATGCTTGTTTTTTGCGATTTTTGACGTATGCGATCTTGAAGCATATACAAACAAGTTTGATTGTTGGATCGTTGAAATTAGTTCCGTAGAATGCGTATCTCATCAAAACGATAGATTCACTAACATTTAAGAGTTTATTCATACTTTCATTAAGTATAACATAAGATTTTGTGGTATCCACTAGTGTAAATATTTTAAATTGAAGATCAAATTCATTCAATGTATTCATATAGGGTCAAGGAGTGTAGCTGTAAAAAAATCATCAAAATCGGAGTTAAAATAACCATTAAATCGTGATTTTTCGTTGATAACTGTAGAAAAGTTTTGTCCCATTACTTGATCTCTGAATGCTTGTTTTTTGCGATTTTTGACGTATGCGATCTTGAAGCATATACAAACAATTTTGGCGATTAGACCATTGAATTTAGTTCCGTAGAATGTGTATCCTATCAAAACGATAGATTCACTAACACTTAAGAGTTTATTCATACTTTCCTTAAGTATAACATAAGATTTTGTGGTATCCACTAGTGTAAATATTTTAAATTGAAGATCGAATTCATTCATTGTATTCATATAGGGTCAAGGAGTGTAGCTGTAAAAAAATCATCAAAATCGGAGTTAAAATAACTGTTAAATCGTGATTTTTCGTTGATAACCATCGAAAAGTTTTGTCCCATTACTTGATCTCTGAATGTTTGTTTTTTACAATTTTTAGCATATGCGATCTCACAGCATATACAAACAAGTTTGACGGTTAGATCGTTGAAATTAGTTTCGTTGAATGCGTATCCCATCAAAACGATAGATTCACTAACACTTAAGAGTTTATTCATACTTTCATTAAGTATCCAGCAATGTAAATATTTGAAATTGAAGATTGAGTTCATTCATTGTATTCGTATAGGGTCAAGGAGTGTAGCTGTAAAAAATCATCAAAATCGGAGTTAAAATAACTGTTAAATCGTGATTTTTCGTTGATAACCGTCGAAAAGTTTTGTCCCATTACTTGATCTCTGAATGTTTGTTTTTTTGCGATTTTTGGCGTATACGATCTTGAAGCATATACAAACAAGTTTGATTGTTGGATCGTTGAAATTAGTTCCGTAGAATGCGTATCTCATCAAAACAATAGATTCACTAACATTTAAGAGTTTATTCATACTTTCATTAAGTATAACATAAGATTTTGTGGTATCCACTAGTGTAAATATTTTAAATTGAAGATCAAATTCATTCAATGTATTCATATAGGGTCAAGGAGTGTAGCTGTAAAAAGTCATCAAAATCGGAGTTTAAATAACCGTTAAATCGTGATTTTCCGTTGATAACCTTCGAAAAGTTTTGTCTCGTTACTTGATCTCTGAATGTTTGGTTTTTGCATTTTTTTTAGCATATGTGATCTCAAATCATATACAAACAAGTTTGACGGTTGGATCATTGAAATTAGTTTCATAGAATGCGTATCCCATTAAAACGATAGATTCACTAACCTTTAAGAGTTTATTCTTACTTTCATTAAGTATAACATAAGATTTTGTGGTAACCACAAGTGTAAATATTTCAAATTGTAGATCGAGTTCATTCATTGTATTCATATAGGGTCAAGGAGTGTAGCTGTAAAAATTATCAAAATCGGAGTTAAAATAACCGTTAAATCGTGATTTTTCGTTGATAACCGTTGAAAAGTTTTGTCCCATTACTTGATCTTTGAATGTTTCTTTTTTGCAATTTTTGGCGTATGCGATCTCGAAGTATATACAAACATGTTTGACAATTGGATTGTTGAAACTAGTTTCGTAGAATGCGTATGCCATCAAAACAATAGATTCACTAACACTTAAGAGTTCATTCATACTTTCATTAAGTATCCATTAGTATAAATATTTAAAATTGAAGATCGAGTTCATTTATTGTATTCGTATAGGGTCAAGGAGTGTAGCTGTAAAAAATCATCAAAATCAGAGTTAAAATAACCGTTAAATTGTGATTTTGATAACCGTCGAAAATTTTGGTCCCGTTACTTGATCTCTGAATGTTTGTTTTTTGTGATTTTTGGCGTATGCGATCTTGAAGATATACAAACAAGTTTGACGGTTGGATCGTTGAAATTAGTTTCGTAGAATCCGTATCCTATCAAAACGATAGATTCACTAACACTTAAAGAGTTTATTCATACTTTCATTAAGTATAACTTAAGATTTTGTGGTATTCACTAGTATAAATATTTTAAATTGAAGATCGAATTCATTCATTGTATTCATATAGGGTCAAGGAGTGTAGCTGTAAAAATTCATCAAAATCGGAGTTAAAATAACCGTTAAATCGTGATTTTTCGTTGATAACCGTCAAAAAGTTTTGTCCCTTTACTTGATCTCTAAATGTTTGCTTTTTGCGATTTTTGGCTTATGCTATCTTGAAGCATGTACAAACAAGTTTGACGGTGGGATCGTTGAAATTAGTTTTGTAGAATGTGTATCTCATCGAAACGATAGATTCACTAACACTTGGTTTATTTATACTTTCATTAAGTATAACATAAGATTTCCACTAGTGTAAATATTTTAAATTGAAGATCAAATTTGTTCATTGTATTCATATAGGGTCAAGGTGTGTAGCTTTAAAACATCATCAAAATCTGAGTTAAAATAACCGTTAAATCGTGAATTTTCGTTTATAACCGTTGAAAAGTTTTGTCCCGTTACTTGATCTCTGAATGTTTGTTTTTTGCAATTTTTGGCATGTGCTATCTCGAAGTATATACAAACATGTTCGACAGTTGGATTGTTGAAACTAGTTTCGTAGAATGCGTATCCCATCAAAACAATAGATTCTCTAACACTTAAGAGTTTATTCACTTTCATTAAGTATAACATAAGATTCCACTAGGGTGAATATTTAAAATTGAAGATCGATTTCATTCATTGTATTCATGTAGGGTCAAGGAGTGTAGCTGTAAAAAATCATCAAAATAAGAGTTAAAATAATCATTAAATCGTGATTTTTTGTCGATAACCATCGAAAGGTTTTGTCCCATTACTTGATCTCTGAATGTTTGTTTTTTTTGCGATTTTTTGCTGATGGGATCTCGAAGAATATACAAACAAGTTTGATGGTTGGATCGTTGAAATTAGTTTCGTAGAATTCGTATCCCATCAAGTTCAATGGTATATATATATATATATATATATAGTTCTATCATTCCAAGTATGCTATCACTAAAGTTAGTGAATCTAGCATCTCGGAGACATAACAAAATAGAGGTATTAAGACCTTTTCTAGTTAATGGTTTTACAGCTATTTGAACTAAGCCTATGTGGATATAATTATGACCATATTTCCGAAGCATCTTCATAATCTGCAAAGTAAGTTTCATAATCAAACTTCCAATCTACAGTTTATCTTATCTGTCAGTCCTCACAGTCGTTTGTTTAACTCCCCAACCAAACAGTAAGGCGCGTTCCAAACAATAAGACCCATGAGAGGCATGAGCAGATCGCATGAGCGGGGAAGGGGTTTAGCTAGCGCAAGAGGAAGGTGAATCAGTATAAGTTTTCTGTATTTTGATTGCTTGATTTGTGAAATTTATGAGTAGATTATTTAGATCTAATTCAATGGCCAGCACTAGCTCTAGGTCCAGTTTAGGCGTCATACCTGATATTGTCAATGAAGAACAAAAACTGATTTTCAAACTGATGATAGTATAGATTTTGGAGATTGGAACATCCCCAAAGTCTCAAGTAAAAATATTTATAAAAAGAAATGGTCAGTAACCTCATTTAGAAGTGAACATCATGTCAAGACAGTTGAAAAGGCTTATGCTCTTAGCAAAGAACATGAGACTTGTCAATTGTTTTCTCCAGAACAAATTAAATCCCATAGGAAAGATGGTCATAATTATATCCACATAGGCTTAGTTCAAATAGCTGTAAAACCATTAACTAGAAAAGGTCTTAATACCTCTATTTTGTTATGTCTCCGAGATGCTAGATTCACTAACTTTAGTGATAGCATACTTGGAATGATAGAATCCAGTCTTTATAATGGACCTATCCATTTTGATTGTTTTCCAGACCTCACTATAAGTCTTTCAGATCCGCATATGCTGAAAGCACTCACTTTAAATATTAAGACTTCAGGATACCAAGTCCTTGAAGGAACACAGCCTTTAGTATTAATTTATAGAGTCTATTACAAAGTCACTGACACAAATATGAACTTTCAGGCTTTAACCAAAAGTCTGAGGGATCATACACTCTTAATTCAAACCAACCAAGAAAATGCAAACATTAAAGTTCCAAGATCCATTAAATGGTTAGATATCAGGCTACCTTCAGACTGGTGTTTGATTAATGAAAGCAAGCCAGTAGCTATCCAAAACAGTTTAGTCAACTTAGATAATATAGAACAGTATTTTGATGGGACTGTCAAAATCAATTTTGATCGTCCTGCCAGAAGGTCTTGTGAGTCAATCCACTCATAAAGATCATTTGCTCCTAGCAGAAATTCTTTTTCTGGATCCATGTCAACCGATAGGATGGGTCAGGATCAAGAATTAATAAATTCACTAGCCAATAGGAAATTAAAATCAGTAGACACTAGTTCATCAGTAACCCAACAAGAATTAATCAATGATCTAATCAACATCAAACTAAAATCAGTAGAAACAGCCTCTTAGGTGACACATCCAGTCTATCAACCACAAACTCAAGAACGAGGAGGACAAACTTCTCCAACTAAATCTGACTTTGAAGCAAGTCATGTTGACTTTGAAGAAAGTCAGGTTCACCATCAATTTTTAGTTTTAAATAAACCATTTAAAAAGAATCGTAAAAGGCTCAATGCTGATATTGAAGCTGAAGAAAATATTCCACGCAGGAATATTTTCAGACATAAATATACACAGGAAGAAAAATCAGAAATTTATAAAAAATGGAACCAATTTATGGAAACACACAGATTTGAAGTATTTTTCTTCGATTATGTTGAAAAATATTATGAATCTGACAAAAAATTAGAAGTAATAACCAAAGAAAGCTGGCTTAAAGAAGACAAGACTATTGTCTCTTCTAGTCATCCCCCACAAGAAACTATTCTTATCACAACTGCTAATAAACAAATCCCAGCAACTCCTTTCAAAATCCCGAAAGAAGATGCAGGAACCAAACCCATTATTGAACAGAATAATTTTACCAATCAGAGTCTTCATACAATTGGTAAACAATTAGATAAAATTGAGACAAAGATTGATAATCTTTCCATCTCAAAACCCAAGGAAAAACCTTTCGTACATTTCTCAGAATCCTCTTCAAAGGCAGTAGCCTTGAAATCATCATCTACTTCCACGAGTCAAAAAATTGATCAGTTATTACTTGAATTGAAGAAAGAGAAAATTGTCCAAACTATAAATCATCCTGATGAATCTCAATCAGATTCTTCTTTTTCATCCTCTGAACCAGCCACTGGTACATATTCTATCCGAAAAGTAGAACAAGCTTTCCAAAACCTTGAACTTAAAAGGATTAATCATCGACGCATTAATCCTACATCTCTTACAAAAAACTGGTATCCCAGACCAACTCCTCCTGATATTCAATTTGAAGAAAGAAACATTCAAAACCAATTCTCAGTCTCTTCTGATAAACTTTATGAATGGAATATAGATGGTTTGTCAGAACAAGAACTTCTCAACAAACTCCAACATATGTCCATGGTTGCTAATAGTTATATTACCAATCATAATCTTACTCAACCTGTCATTGTTGACCTCTTGGTCACTAGATTCACTGGAATGCTTCATTCTTGGTGGGAGAAAGATCTCACTGAACAATCCAGAAATGAAATTTTAAATGCTGTTAAAAAAGATGAAGAAGGAATACCAATTTTTGACGAACATATTGGACAAGGCGTCCCTGATGCAATTAACACACTTCTTTTTACAATCATAGAACATTTTATAGGAACACCTAGTAATGTCACCTCTAGGATCCATGATCAACTCAGCAATCTGAGATGTCCAACTCTAAGCGACTTCAGATGGTACAAAGATGTATTCATGTTTAGAGTCATGCTCAGAGAAAACAGTAATCAACCATTTTGGAAAGAAAAATTTATAAATGGATTACCAAATCTTTTTGCACATAAAATTAGAAATGTTTTAGTAAATGAAGAAGGTATCATACCATATCATACCCTTACTTATGGAAATATAATCAATATTATCCAGAATGAAGGATTGAAAATGTGTATTGATATGAAATTTTCAAAACAAGTTAATAAAGATAAATCCATCGCTAAGTATGAGCTAGGAACGTTCTATGAACAATATGGATTACCTCATATTGCTCCTTCTAACAAAAAGAAAAGGTCAGATACCTATAATAGGTATCCAACCAAACACTTTAGTAGAAGACACCCCAAATATAAGAATAAGAATTTTGATAGAAATGAATTTTATGAAAAACCCAAACATTCCAAATGGAAGAAGAAACATTCCAAACAATTCCACTCCAAAGACCAAACCCAAAAGGGCAAATGCTACAAGTGTGGCAAATTTGGTCATTATGCCAATAAATGTAGAGTAAAGAAAACTGTCAACCAGTTGAAGATCTCTGAGGAAGAGAAACTTCAATTAATCCAAGTTTTAGAATTAAAAGACACATACCATAGTCAGTCAGAAGATGATTTGGAATTATCCTCTTTTGATTACCAATAAATGAGCAATAGCTCATCTCCAAACATCAAGGTAGGATGTACTGATGCCTGTTGTAGTAATAAGATTTTAGTCCTTAATAAACAAGAAGAACAAGAAGATTTTCTACTTGAACTAATTAGTAAAGTCGATGACCCAGAACTTAAGTCTTTCTATCTCAAGAAATTAAAGAAATTAGTTTATTCAGATGAACCAGGCACTAGTCAAACTCATTCTACTCCCAAAATCTCTCTTAGCAAAACCTTAGAAATGTTTAATAAGACTAAGAAAGAAATAACCATCAAAGATCTCCAACAGGAAATTAATAAAATCAAAGATGAAATTAGACTTTTAAAGTCCGAAAATATAGAAGTCCGAACACAACTTAGTAAAGTTCAAACACATTTATTAGTAAATCCTAATGATGAAGAACTTGCCAGTTCTTCCTCCAGTTCAGATACAGGTTCTCAATCCACAGAGAATTTAGTCTTAAGTCTTTTAGACAAGATAAGAATTCGAAAATGGTATTCTAAAATTAAAATAATAATTGAAGATTCTCATTTAGAAACCATAGCTTTAGTTGATTCAGGTGCAGATTTGAATTGTATTCAAGAAGGGATAATTCCTACTAAATATTTTCATAAGTCTACAGAAATACTTAGTGCTGCAAACCAATCACCAATGCATTTGAAATATGAAATACCAAAAGCACATGTTTGTCAAGATGATGTTTGTTTCAAAACCCCATTTGTTTTAATAAAAAATATTTCTGACCCAATTATTTTAGGTCTCCCCTTTTTAGCACTTATATATCCTTTTAAGGTATATCACAATAAGATTACTACTAGGGTCTTAGGACAGAAAGTCACGTTTGAATTCTGCCCAAAAACAGACCTTAAAAAACTTAGACATTTACAGAAAAACAATATTTCGAAAACTGTTAGTATTATCACTAATAAGTCACAACATATTAATTTCTTAAAAGAAGAAATTAATCACAAACGGATTAAAGAACAGCTAACAAATAAATCTTTGTTAGAAACCATTGATAAAGTTCAAAAGAAACTTATTAATGAAGTCTGTTCTGATATTCCCAATGCTTTTTGGCACCGTAAACAACACATTGTTAAACTTCCTTATATAAAGGAGTTTAATGAATCAAAAATTCCTACTAAGGCCAGACCAATCCAAATGAGTCAAGAAGTTATGGAACTCTGTAAAATAGAAATCCAAGAGCTTCTTAATAAAGGAATTATTAGGAAAAGTAAGTCACCATGGTCATGCCCTGCATTTTATGTTCAGAAGAACGCAGAATTAGAAAGAGGAACTCCTAGATTAGTTATTAACTATAAACCTTTGAATGAAGTTTTGGAATGGATTAGGTATCCAATTCCCAACAAAAGAGATTTGATAAAGAGACTTTCTCAAGCAGTTATTTTTTCAAAATTTGATATGAAATCAGGCTTTTGGCAGATTCAAACTCATGAAAATGATAAATACAAAACAGCTTTTGTAACTCCTTTTGGACATTATGAATGGAACGTAATGCCTTTCGGTCTAAAGAATGCACCAAGTGAATTTCAAAACATCATGAATGAGATTTTTAATCAATATAGCCATTTTTCCATTGTTTATATTGATGATGTGCTTATATATTCCAAATTAATAGACGAACATTGGAAACATTTGCATTTGTTTGCTAGAATTATTAAGTCCAATGGATTAGTTGTTTCAGCTACTAAGATTAAATTGTTTCAAACTAATATTAGATTTTTAGGTTATAATATCCATCAGTCTACCATCCAACCAATAGATCGAGTCATTCAATTTGCTGATAAATTCCCAGATTAGATTACTGATAAAACCCAACTTCAAAGACTCCTTGGATCATTAAATTATGTTTCAGAATTTTATCCTCATCTTCATCAACAGTGTAAACCATTGTTTGATCGTCTTAAAGATAATCCTCCAACATGGTCTACCATTCATACTTCCATTGTCAAACAGATTAAAACTCATGTTAAGACATTACCTTGTCTTGGCATTCCAACTCCCAACTCTTTTAAAATAGTTGAAACTGATGCATCTGATGCAGGTTATGGAGGTATCCTTAAACAAAAAACTTCTTCCGAATCTCCTGAACAAATTGTTCGTTTCCATTTAGGAATTTGGAATTCTGCACAAACTAATTATAGTACTCTTAAGAAAGAGATATTATCTATTGTATTATGCATTAGTAAATTTCAAGATGATTTATTAAATAAATTTTTTTTAGTCCGAGTCGATTGCAAATCTGCAAAACATGTTTTACAAAAAGAAGTTCAAAACATTGCATCCAAACAGATTTTTGCACGATGGCAAGTCATATTAAGCATTTTTTATTTTGATATTGAATACATTAAAGGCAGCCATAACTGCATTCCAGATTTTTTAACCAGAGAATTTTTGCAGGGGAAGAATGTCAGGAAAGAACAACAATAGTCAGAGGAGGCTTCCAGCCACTCTTCCTCCTCCACCACCAAAAAAGGAATCTATTCCCGATTCCTCTTCATCGGCCCTAGCCATAACTAACCAATTTGTTCCCTTAGGATCTCCATTAGGATCAACTGTTGGCCAATTCCGACCAAATTACCAAACGGCATTAGCCAGCCCTTATGACCCGTATTCATCAATGCCTTCACCCTCATCTCAGAGAACATCTAGCTTTACTAAAACCTCTCCTTATGTTAAGAAACATCTTATGGAACAACTTTTTTGCATTCCCAATCACATTAACAGAAGGCAATTGCCAGACAAAATAGCCAAAACCATTTTCCCCCCAAACTTCCATTATATCCCAACCGAAAATTTCAAATCTCTTCGATATTATCAAGCCATTCTTTCGGCAACTGAAGGAATTTCTGTGAAACCTATTTACAGCACCACCCACCAACCTCCCAAACTCCTCTACCATTCACTCCATATTGGAAAATTCATCACTGAACAAGAATGGGGAATCCCTCTCTACCAAACCAAAGAACTCGCCCTCCAAAATGATCTTATTCCAAACAACAGATATAATTATTTTGATTACATCCAAGCTTGGACCAACATTTTCCTTCATCAATCACCCGATTTTTCTCATTCATGGTTTGTAACCTTTGATAAAAGTTTCAGGTTAAACTTTCCAGCTTGGTTTCCAAATTGGTGGTCTGCTCATGGCCCAACTGCCAGCCTTCTACCCGATGAACTCATGCAATTCCTTTCATCTGGATTTCAGAAGCATTTTGACAGAAGCCGTTTCGATGATAGGATCACTCTCCTTTCATTATTTATGGCTAAATACAAAGTCCCTTGGATATTTAAATGGAATTATGAGTATGAAACAGGTGAAATTTACAGAGCCCGATGGGTTAAATGGTGGGACAAATTTGACTACGGAAGAATTATCAACCTCATCTCATCGGAATTTCCCTCTACACCTGCTTCAGCTTTACCTCCACCAGCAACATCCACACAGGCATTGCTTCCAACACCCTCCACTCAAGCATTGCCAGAAATCCCAGAAAACACTCAGTCGCTATCGGACATTAGTCCTTCATCCTCTCTCAAAGGCAAGCAACCCAAGACAGCAAAATCCTCCAAATCTTCCAATTCAAAGAAAAAGGGAAAATCTTCCCAGCTCCTAAAGATGGCCGACAAGCTTATAGCAAAAGCAGCCCTGCTCCAAAGTTCAAGCGAAGAAGAAGAAGAAGAAATCTCCGGTTCAGACTCATCAGACGTTTCGTCTCAACCAAAGAAATGGGCGGACCGAGTCGATTTCCATGATCCGTATCCAAAT
Source organism: Malus fusca (assembly GCA_035220775.1). Classification (NCBI taxonomy): domain Eukaryota; kingdom Viridiplantae; phylum Streptophyta; class Magnoliopsida; order Rosales; family Rosaceae; genus Malus; species Malus fusca. Next base: position 13,868,187 of record CM069066.1, on the reverse strand, counting down.
GCTCAAGACCCATATGATTTGTAAATCGCACAGCAGCAGTGAATTCCACAGGGAAAAATAGCAATCAGCAGTAGCAGCAATCTTTCAGTCGACAAGATACTATTCATGAATAGTAAAATTCACTTACCATACCAGACACCATCATCGTGATTACACAGTGAAAGTTTCATCATTTCTCAGCCTTTACAGCTTTTAGCACATGCATTCAGCAGTGGACAGCGAGATTCTCGGATCTCAGTCTCCTTCCTCCTCCTATATCTTCCAAGCTCATTCACTGAAGAAAGGGACTTTAGTCGAACAGCTGAGACTCTCTGCGAATTCTCAAAATAACAGAAGTCATAGTTCAGCTCATCTCTTCATCCACCAAAATTATTAAACACTTGTATTTTTAATTTTCAATTAAGGATGCCTGCGAGCTCCATCATTTTTCTTATCAAACGTCAGTAGACGAATCTGTAAGTCGGTTTCCGATTTAAAATAAAATTATCTTTCAAATATATATCTGCATCACTAGTTTCAATTCATTATCTTAATGAATATTACGCCTATTTTTAATATGATTTTATTTGTTTATGTAATCATACTTGATTCAGTTGGTTTCCAATTTCCAGGAAATCCGTCATTTATTCTTAGCAAATATATTGAGCTTCTCATATCCATATATATCTTTGGCTTCCGTCATATATATATATATATTTATTAAGTAGATCTAAATTTATTTATTTTGTACGTATAACACTTAAGAAATTGAATGGTATGTATATTGAAGCCGATCCAATGGTCACCAATATTTAATATTTAATTTAATATATATATATATATATATATAATTATAGTTTTTAGGGGTATAAAATTGTTAAATTAATATATATATATATAAGTATTATAGTATTTTTTTAGGGTTATAAAATTATAAAATTAATATTTTGCTTATCATGTATCGTGTTACTCACGTGTATACCCGAACCAACCCGCTATCTTAACAGTTGCTTATCGAGTTACCCGATAACGACCCGATTCGTTATCGTGTCGATCCGAACACCTGTTAATTTCGTGTCGTGTCGTGTTGGGTTATCGGGTCGTGTCAGGAACTACCAAGACTAGTCATATACCTAGAAATAAAAATTAATTTGAATCGGTCACATGCATAAAAGTTCTAAAAAAATATATCCATTCAAAATAATTTAAGTATTCAAGGATGGTAATTACAAAAAACTTAATATCCAAAAATAAATCACCAACAAATAAACCAAATATAAAGGAAAATTGTGCAAACTTGAACAAAAAACAAGGGGGGTTCGGCCATTATGTGGAATTTGGCCCCATTATTCTAAAATTTAATTAAAAATAGTTCATGTCTAAGATTATAATCTTCCATATGGGTAATAGCCTCCTGAAAGTAAGAAACCTCCATCTTTGTACTCTCTGGTTCATCCACTTGCATAATATTTGATTCAAACTTCTTACAACGAGAATGATATTTAACTACAACCTTTTGGGGAGCATGGCAAACAATGGACCAATGGTCATTTGAACCACTGCGGTAGCACATGTTCGCATCCATGGTTTCAGGTGCTTTGCCTTTATTCTTGAAGTTTGGGGCATTGGGAGCGAGGTTAGGGAGCTTCTAGGCTCGGTTTCCTCCCTTAGATGGGCCTTGGCTCTGTTGACCTTGGCAGGGGGTGGCTTTTGGCCGCATCTACCACACCTATTTTGGGCATTGGTTTGTGTTATAATGTGCTTCAGGCACTGCAGTCGTCCTAGTAGGTCGAGCTTGATGATTTTTCATCAACAGCTGATTTTGTTTTTCAGCGAGAAGTAAGACAGAGATCAAATCTAAACACTTAGTGAACTTCTGAGCTCTATATTGTTGTTACAGGACAATATTGGTAGCAGATAAGGTCGATTAGGTATTCTCCAAGAGATCCTCTTCAGTCAAGTTTTCATTACAGAACTTGAGAAGTGATCAGATTCAACAAACTTCAGCATTATATTGATTCACAGACTTAAAGTCTTGGAAGTGTAAATGTTGCCAGTCATGTCTTGCTTCAGGTAAGAAGATGTCTTTTTGGTGATAAAAACGATCAGCCGAAGCGACCCAAAGTGGTCGTGGATCATCCGAAGAATGTGTCTTCGGATGAAGATCATGGCAGTGGCTTTCTCAGCTTCACCAACCAGGTTGTCCGTCTCATCTTTGATGGCGGGATGCAAATTCTTTGCGGTGAGGTAGAGCTTCACATCTTAGACCCACTTGAGATAGTTTCTTCTAGAGACCTTTAAAGCGGTGAAGTCGAGTTTGTTCAAATTTGACATGTTCCTATCACACAATAAATGGACAAGATATGGTTAGTGTAATGGAGAAAAAAATTAATGCATTCACACAGGAGTAGAACATACAGGTTCTAATAGACATTTATTGGTTTAAATTTACATGAAAAAACTTTCGGGTTTTCATGGGTGATCTTTTTAAGGAAAACTTCAGGTTTTCAAACAAGGCATGTTTCTAGAAACTTTAGGTTTTGAAAGAATTATGAACTTCAAGTTCATATGTTCTTGCAGACAAACACAAATATATATACAGAAATATGCAACAAGAAAATATGCAAATAGATCTTCAAGTCTAGAATTAAAATTGAATTAATTATTTGGACTTCAAGCCAAAATTAAAGTGTGGGTGAAAAATTATAAAACCCAAATTATCTAAAAAAAAGAAAAACAATTAAGCTCAGTGCCCAAAAACAAGGACCAAAGACCACGGGTGGGCTGAGCAGAATGAAACCATGCGGCCCAAGCCCAGAAGAATGGGTTGGAATAGGCTGATCAAGCCTAAAGGGCTTCAGGCCTAAGGCAACAAACGAGCTACCAAAACAAAAAGGCAGGGCCCAAAAAATAGGCCCAGACAGGGGCGCTGATCGTGTGCGTTGGGGAACACAGATGCATCAATCAGAGGTTGGGATTCGGTGTGTCACGACACAAGGAGTCCACAACAGCCATGTAGGCTGGGTTCCACTCAAGGTATTAAATATCGATGATATCGGAAATATCGGTAGTCCAAAAACACGGAAATATCGATGGAAATATCGGGATATTATCGACATCGATAAAAATAATATGGAAACCACGGAAATTGTAAGAAAAACTTGGAAATTTTTATTGAAACTTTGCAGGATGTTTATTTAGTCAATTATCTATTAGTTTATCACAAAAAATTGGAAGGAAATGCATTGCATGATGGATTTAACTTATTTAAGTTGATTATATAGCAAGCTGGCAAACATTGTGAGTGTAGAAAATATGTAGTAATTAATAAAAGAAGTTTAAACACACCATAATCATTTATATATAATGAATTAGTATAATATTTTACACTTTATACATTGCATGGTAAGATACATGAGTGACTTATTACCGTTTTTTTATTTATTTAAGAATTATATGGTTGTGGGGGTTTTATTTAAAATTTATACTGAAGATGCTCTTAAATTATGTAAAATTGTAATCGAAAACAATAATTTATAATTTATATAAGATAAATATATGTATATATATATATATATATATATATATATATATATATATTCCACTTTATAAACCGTCCACCTCACCTTGCTATTTCCCATCACCCATCCACCTTGGGTGGTTTTCATGATTAAAACCATCTCAAAGTCCATGGTTTTCAATTTTTAAACTATCCAAAAACGTCAACATCTGCTATCTCACATTACCCAATTTTTTGAGTCCTCAACCTGCACAACCACCGCATATTATTCACACTCTCTCATCTCTGCTCTCACTCACTCACTCTCTCTCTCTCTCTCTCTTCGCACTCTTTCATCTCTGCCTCCGCCTTCCTCACCGATCCCACCGATGACAACCCCACCTCTGTCGTTGACTCCAGCGACGACCACCACGACCCCCAATCGCCCCCAAACCCCAACCTCAACCTCCACAACAACCACCCATTCTCCTCCTCCCCCTCCGGAGCCCGCCCCGCCGGCGCCGCGCTTGCCTCCGTCTCTGTTCCACGTCTGCTTCAACCAAGACCACGCTTGCTTTGCCGTGGGGACAGACCACGGGTTCCGGATCTACAACTGCGATCCGTTCCGCGAGCTCTTTCGCCGCGACTTCGACAACGACGGCAGAATCGGCGTCGTTGAGGCGCATATCTTAGGTCTGAGTCTGCAATAGATCTGGGTAGTGCGAAGACGCAGCCTCGGCTACCTTTCTGACGAGATTGTTTCGATAATATCGAATATATCGCAATATTATCGATAATATCACGATATTATCGATAATATCGCGATATTTTGACGAAAACTAATTGGATACCTATTAAAATATCGTTACCACGAAAAACCGATAATATCGGCGATATTTCGCCGATATTATCGGCATTTAAGACCATGGTTCCACTACAGTAGGGACACGGGGACACCAGAGCCACGTGGGCTAGTGTCACGAGTGGACCGAAATGAGGAGCTATTGTGGGCTGCAGTATGCAACCCCAAAAACCAAAACTTAGTTTTAGGTTAGGCCGAGAAGAACCATTGCCTAAGTGGACTTGGTTTTGGACTAAAAAACACCTTAGTTGCATGCTAGGTACACTCTCCGGGGAAGAAAACTGGAGCCGTTGCTGCTGGCAACGGTCTTGGGTTACGGTTACCGTAGAACCTTTTATCGGGTGACAGAGAGTGGAATCTCGACCTCAATGAACCAAGAAACCCTCGGGTTCGAGTTAGGGTTTTCGAAATCTGATGAAATTATGAAGAATCTCAGCCACGATTTTGATGGAGATGACTTTAGATCGTCAAGAATGAAAGTCGTGATGGCTGGGCATGGCTGCAGGCCATGCTTTTGTCAAAATATCAGATGCAAATAATGGCGTTGAGTTTTGGGTTCCAAGGGCATGGAGTTGTTTGCTCCATGGGTTGGCTCGGCTCCAGTAGCTCAGGCTGCTCGCCTGGCATGCTGTGCACGACGGCTTGGCGGCTCGCCAGCTGTAGCTTACACGGTGGATGGGTTTTCAACGAAACCCTAATATATATATATATATAAATTTTTTTTTTCATATTATAAATTTAATTCAATTTCATGCATATTCAACATATAATTCAATGCATGTGTAGATATATGATTCAATTCATGCAATATCAATTCACATAATTCAATCAATTATGAATATAATGCATACACAATTTATGTAGAATCTAAAATTTGAAAAACGTAGAGTTAGGTCATGCATTATGGTGAATGTTCATGCTATCAGGGCTACAAAAATATCGAGATAAAAACCGTCGTTTTGAAAGAACCTGATTGCGTGATGATATTGATGAACTGGTTTGATGCACAAAACTTGCACATCAAATTCATAAGTGCAGCGGTAGGAGCATACTGATAACATGTTGTGGCTTATTTTAACTGACAGGGAGAGAGTGGGCCGGCGCCACAGAGAGAAAATAGAGAGAGATGAGTTTGTAAGGTTGTGTAGAGGATATGTTATTCTCCCTACACAGTGCCTTTATTTATAGTAATAAGGGAGGGAAAAATCCTTCTCCTCCAAGGAATACAAGTCCTAATAGGGTAGAATAACTAGAATCAAATCTAATTTAGGATTTACACAATCACACTTAAATACAAAGTTTATAACAGTTTAATATATTTTACTAATGAAATAATTATTTAAAATTTGAAAAACAAAATAAGAGAACAGAAGAAGGAATTGGGGGTTGTCGAGAATTTGGGAAAGGGCATGAGGATGAAATTTTGGGAATGCGGCATGAGGCTTGGTTGTGGATTTGGATGGGGGATAAAAGGGGGTTGCATTAGGAGTCTGAAGAGAGGGAAGGAATGAGAGTTGCAATCGACTGGAGATATGATCAGATTTTGGAATTTACCATAATAAAAATGGGGAAGAGTGGAGGCTCCGCTGTGCTTATTAGCATTCTAATAGTTATTCTACTGAAAAATTAAAAAAATTAGGGGTTATTTTAGTAATAATAGGGGATGTGGATAGCATTTCAATTTTTTAGCATTCTATGGTAGGTGGAATTATAATGTGAGTGAGTACATAAGAAAGTGGGATGGGTCCAACTGCACTTTTTATATAAATTGTTAGGGTTATTTCTGTTGGAATTTTGTTAAGTATTTTAAAATAGAACTAACACTCCCTTTCAGTCTTACATCGTTTTTTTTTTTTTTGTTAACATGGAATTGGAAATTAATAACTAATTCTTTATTGCATAAGGAATTAAAATACATACAATTTTAGAAGTTTCCTTCTTTTAATGTGGAAAAGGATCCTCTCTGGATCCCTTCCTCCTAATCCACGAAGTCCGAGGATCCGGGTGGTTGAAATTTGATCTAACTGCTAAAGTTATTATAACTTTTAAAGTGAGCCCCTGTTTGTAGCCATTAGATCAAATTTCAATGGCCCGGATCCCCAGACTTGGTGGATTAGGCGGAAGGGATCTAGGGAGGATCCCTTTCCGTTTAATGCAACCATTATGAGAGTGCTAATACAATATTCAATTAAGGTCATAACATTCAAATTTTATGGTTGTAAATTTCATTGGTTCTCCAACAGTTGTATCCAACCTAAGTTTTTATATATTTGTCAATCTCTATTATCTAGATAAGAAATGCCAGATACATTTCCCATTTGTCTTTTCCTACTTACCTTTTCCATTCATTGTGCGTCATGTGTCTTCCACTATCAGTTGAAATTAGGGATTTAATTAGCTTAAAAGTTCAAAAATAATAATCTGAGGTGGGATGCATTCTTTCTCTCTCTCTCTCTCTGTCTCTCTCTCTCATTGTTTCTCTTTCTAGAAACCCAAATCCAAAGCCTCTTCTCCGGCTTCCACTTTCAGCCGCCGCCCTTTGCCCATGCTCAGGGTTGGCGGCAACTCGCTACCTCCTTTCGTTTTATTTCCGGTTTTCTCTGAGTTTATCTTAGTTTTCCCTGAGCTGGTCTCAACTATCCCCTAAGTTTGTCTCATATCTGGGCTTCATGCCCCTTATCTGGCATCTTTTGCCTACTTTTACTGCTTTCTGTCTTTTTATTTTCTGTCCTCCCTCATCCTTAGATGTGATACTCCATCCTCCTCCCATCATGTACTCGGATAGGCGGCCTCCGATCAGGAATTGGACACCAAATCTACTTCCTTCTTTAACTTCCCCTCCCCCAATCGGCATGCCTATGCCAGATCCCCAGTGAGGCCAAGTGTTGGGTATTTTACATACCCCCTTAGCCTCACTCTCTACCCGTATGTTGTTACTTTGTTTGTATATATTTGCATGAGTTCGTGAAGGGGACTTGGATCTGGTGTTTACTTTCTCGGTTCGGAGTTTGGCTTCCTCTGAGGATGTGACGGTGGTGGCGATGTGGTCTTTGCTGCTGGAGATTAGGGATTTTTATTGTCTGCTTTTTGCTGCCTTCGGGCCTAAGCTTGTATAAGCCTCTCGTTGTCTCTTGGGTTACTGCTCTCATTTTTCTTGGGTCTTTTACTTTCCTTGTAGTTATTTTCCCGGTCCTTTTTGGGTCTTGTACTAGTTTTTATCATAATGAAAGTTCACTTTGTGATAAAAAAAATTAGCTTAAAATTTGACTATTCTTTTCCATTCATAAACCAGCAATAACTCATTTTCTTTTCATTTTGTTTTTTCCACTTCACCTATAAAAAATTGGCCGACCCTTTCTCTCCCACTACTCCATTGTCGCCCCAACAATTACCTATGGCAGATGCTTAGCCCAACGGTGCCTGTAGGCGGGTCGAAGGGCAAGAAGGCCGCTTGTGATCGGCCAAAGGCTTGACCTCCATACTGACTGTACTAGAACTCAAACGGTGCACAGAAAGCCGTTATCATCCATGCCGACATCGCTGTCGTCGGAGAAGACGCCGTCTCGTTTGGATTGTAGGGTTTGGAAAAGGCAAATGGAAAAAGAAAAAAATAATTATAACTGATTTATAAGGGATATGAATTGTCAATTTCTAAGCTAATTAAATACCTAGTTTTTTGTGCTACATGTTTTCAACGGATGTTCATTTGCAAGAGCTGTTTTGTTTGCCTCTAACATTGCACCTGGTCCTAGCATTGCAGCAACCTCTTCCTTTATTGATTGGCTTTGCTATTGTGATATTGCCTTTCCTCGCAACCAATTTGATATTCTCCTCATACTTATCCATTCCATTTGGCGAGCTCGGAACTCTTTGCTATGGGATAACAAGGTGGAGAACCTTGCTACGGTAAGTAAACTTGTTGCCCTTTATTTATCAGACTTTCTTCTTGCCCAACCTGCCTTTTCGAAGTGTTCTGTATTGTCCCCATCTCACTCGTCTCATCCTCATTCGCATTGGATCAAAATAAATGTTGATGGAGAGTATTGCGCAGCTACTCAGTCTAGGGGTATTGGTGTTGTTTTCCGAGTTGAAGATGGTAACAATGCTGGAAGTTTCGCCTGAAAAATTTCTCATGTGATTTCTCATAATATTGTTGAGATCCTGGCTTCTCGTGAGGGCCTTCAGCTGGCATCTCAATGTAGTTGGACCCAAATTATTCTGGAATATGATGCATTGCAGGTTGTGTAGGCTATTGGAAGCCTTACTTGTGATTCCTCTGCCAATGGTTTATTGTTTGAGGATATTAAGTATAGTCTTCAGGGTGAGTTCAACATGTTCGTCGGTCCACTAATTGTGCGACACATATAATGGCCAGGTTGGCCTTAATTTCTAATTTTTCTAGTTGTTGGTTTGAGGAGCCTCCAGATCTTCTTTGGGATGCAGTTTTACAAGATTGTACACTTTCTTGATATTATGAATAAAATCAGCTATCGTTTCTTCTTCAAAAAAAATAAAAAAACCTAGTGTCAAGTGATAATGGAAGACACATGACACACAATGAATGAAAAAGGTAACTAGGAAAATACAAATGGAGAAGGTAGCTAGCATTCCTCTTGTCAAGATTATTACGGATCTCCTCCCCTCCATTATTCGTCTTTCTTCCGAGTAGACCTGGCAATTTCTTACACGGCCCATTAACACGACACATAAATGACACGAAAATAACGGGTTTTGGGTCGACACAATAACTAATTGGGTCGTTATTGGATCACACAATAAGAACCCGTTAATAACAAGTTCTTAACAGGTTAACACAGGGGTGAACGCGGGTAACCAGTTTTCGACATGTTAAGAAAAATGTTAATTTGATGAATTTAATTAGGGGTGGGCAAACGGGTCCTGGACCCGTGGGTCAGGGCGGATCCTTGCGGTTTGGGGCGGGTACGGGACGGGTCCAAAAATTATAAAAACAAAACGGGGCAGGCCGGGCCGGTTCCTGGTAAATAACAGGGTGGGCTGGTTCTAAAAGTTAGAGAAAACGGGCCCCCGGCCCGGACTATTCATTCCTACTGACTATTGTTTATTAACCTTCTCAGACCTAATTTCACTTAAGCCTCACCCTTACCCTCTCTCTCTCTCGAGTCCACTTCGAGTCTCCTCCCTCATCTCTCGATCTCTCTCGATCTCTTCCCTCTCGATCTCCTTTCTCTCTCTCTCACTCCCACAGTCTCTCTCTCTCTTTCCCATCTCACCTGCCCTAAACCCAGCTCAACCCTTTTCTTCCTCTCGTCTTCTCCAACCTTCACAAAGCATAACCAGGCATATACCCAGGAACTGGCTCAAGATCCGCAACATTGAGCTCCGCCTCCCGCGCCGTCCTCCACAGGTACATTAAAATTATACACACACACACATATATACACATGTATATATGTATCTAAATATTTTAATTTAAAATGTTAGCTTTGAATTTATGAAATGATTGTTCGGTTTTATGCGACGGATGTGAGGGCGGAAAGCTTCGAGGTGCTCGACAAGTACAAGAGGAAGGTTGTGGTGACGGCGAATCTGACGGTGATGGTGGAGCGGGTCTGGGTCTGGGTCGGGGTCGAGTCGAGCTTGGCCGAGATGATGAGGTAGTTAAAGATCGGGATGACGATGAGCAAGTTGAAGATCGGGTCTGGGAGGCGATCAAAACTGGAAGAAGAAAAAAAAAGTAAAGAGGGCCCGTGGACCCGTCCCGAATCGGCCTATTTGAAACGGGCCGGGTTAGGTCCGGTTCCAGTGATTAGATTTGCAATACCCAACCCGGCCCGTCCTATTTCCTTTTAAGCGGGTCCGGTCCGGTCCCTCTAAATTTGAGCCCGGCCCGGCCCGTGCCCACCCCTAAATTTAATATTTTAAACTAATAAAAACTTTCTATAAAATACAATAGGCATAGTGTATGTATATATTGTATATCAAATATGTATTATTGTATTATTATATTTAAGTTATATTTATTTATTTATTTATTTATTTGTATAGTATACTATAGGCAAAGAGTGAGATAGAAAAATTATAAAACACATTAAAAATAAAAATATCTAGTAATTTAAAAACACTAAACACATTAAAAATTATAATAATTAATTTACAACTGCAAAAATGTGAAAAAAATAGGCAAATGCTCGTGATCGCATCCTCTACGCTTTGAGGATGGGTACATCGCCATTTGAATTTTTAGAACCATAAAAGACCTCATGAATAGTGTATTTAAGGGAGTACAAAATAAATAAAATTCATAATCATTAATGTACAAGTTTGAAAAATGTGAAAGCATATATAAACGCTCAGGTTGCTTCCTCAACCTTGAAAATGCAACTCCCTTCATTTTGCATATCCTTGAACTTTTGGTATTTTGTAGTACTGTACTAATGTTTTTTTTATTAGGCTCTTATTTTGGGGTATGTAATACTTGAAAGACAAATGTTTTTATTTTATTTATTTTATTTATTTATTATTATTATTATTATTATTTATGTTTTGAAGTAATATTTATGTGACAATGCGATACGCATATACTAATTTAGTATTATGTTTTCCATTTTTTTGGGTCGATTTATATTTTTCATTTTGAATTTAAAATATATTTTCTTTAACGGGTAACGGATCAGGTTATATTACCTGATAATATTAATGAGTCGATTTCAGGTCGGGTCATATTACTTGTTTACTTTAATGGGAGTAACGCGACCTGTCCCGTTAAGATATCGGGTATGTCATGAAAATGACACGAACACAAGAAACACGACACAAATGACATGTTTACTTCCGAGTACTACTATATTCTTTACTTCCTCTTTACCAAACGAAATAATTGAGCTGCTCATAGATTCAAAGTATTGTGAGTGTACATTTATAAAGACCAAAGGTTGTTAAATCCTGGAAAATAGGGCGCCATAACCTGCTACACCAAGGCATTGTCTCTGAGGGGTGAAATCTACTCTTAAGGACAATGAACTTACACGCCTCAACCTACCATGTTATTCTTGTGAAGTAACTACGAAGAGCAATTTCTACACTCTAAAAGTAAAGTATTTTATGTTATTTAGTTAAGTATTTCAAAATACAACTAACACTCCATTTCAGTCTTACATTTGTTTTTTTGGTTAACATGGAATTGGAAGCCACTTAGTACTACAGTCTATTGCTAACCACTGGTAGGAAAAACTATTTGCGCGACTGAATTTTGCACGACAAAGCAAAATCTGTCGCCCAAAGATGTTTTGCGCAACGACAAGAGATCCTTCGTCATGCAAAGATGGTGAACTTTGCAAGACGGAGGCATTTTTGGCGCAATAGTGTTTGCACGACGAGAAAAAGGTGTTCATCGCGCAAACCAGTAAGAAAACCCTAGGGAATTTTTTTGGCGTAAAATAAATGCGCGACAAAGGTTTTCCCGAGAAAACTTTGCACGACAAAGTCTTCGTTGCGCAAAGATCCTTCAGTTTTTGGGGCAGAGCATTGGAAGCATGGGAATTAGAAGAACATTTGCGCAATGAAGGCTCCATAGCACAAGTTGTTGTTAATTTTGATTCAAATAATCAGTGCATGTGAATCAGAGGAATCTGGACTATATTTAGTGCGGGTCTTTGAGTGACAAAGTCTTCGTCGTGCAAAGGCCTTACCCTTCCTATAAATATGCGTTTCTGCTCTTCTTATTCTTCACAATTCTGTTCGTGCTAGGATGGAGGATAAAAACAAGGATCAAAGCATGCCGCCGCCAACCCGAATGATTTGAGGTAGCATTTTGAGTTCACGCATGCGATTGTTGTAGCTATGGGGAATAATTGTCCTACTGTTGAGTGGCGTTCTTGGAAAGATGTGCCCAAAATGCGAACAGTGTATGTATACTCTTGATGATGATACAAACGAACAGTTGATGAAGTTGATGGAGGATGCATTGGAGAGAGGTTACAATCGGTGGCGTTATGAAGTTCAACGAAATGGAGGACCATCGAAATAGTAGTTTTAAATTTATGTTTTGTATGAGAATATTTAAATTTAAGGTTTTTTTTTATTTTATAAGTTATGTATTTTGACTTAATTAGGTTTTAATTCATGTTTGGTTATTTAAATAATTGAATGAAATATAATATCAATTTATTTAAGGTATTAATTATTTAATGTATTAATTGAATGGAATATAATATCAATTTATTTAAGGTAGTAATTATATTTAGAATACATATTATAACTAAAAATTTGTTTGTAATTATGAACTTCATAATTACAGTCGATCAAGTTCGTCGCTACAACGTTTGCGCGACAAAGATGTCGTTGTGAAAACCCTTGCACGACAAAGGCTTCATTGCGCAAGTGGCGTTCAGTTTTAGGTCAATGTATTTGGTGCATTTGAATCAGAGAAATAAATACCGTATTTACTGCAACTGTTTGTGCGACGAAGTCTTTGTTGCTCAAAGTCCCTTCCTTCCTATAAATATGCACTTCTGCTCTCCTTATTCTTAACACTTCGTTTCGGAAACACTTTACAATTCTGATGATTATAATCAGTTCGTTCTTTGAGTGTTGGTACGATGGGCGAAAGTAGTGAGCGTTCATCAAAGACAACGGATGGCGAAGGTTTTGGAAAAGGTTTGTGTTGAAATTTTTGCATTTTGTATAAAGTTTTTATTTAGCTTCAGTATTATGAAAATATATTTTGTTGATAGACAAGAAGAAAAGAGTTGCGGTACGGGTCCGACACACTTATGGTGGGAGCCGTTACCGAATCACTGCTGACGAAATAATAGGGGTTGTGAAGTCAGATAAGCGCGCCAGCTTTTGGTCCGACATATGAGCATTGGTCCGTACCAAATGTGCTGCGGATTGGGAGTCTTGGAGAGCCATCTCTGAGGAGCTGAAGATGTACATGATTGATGAGTTAGTTGTATGTGTTAATTTCATTAGTTAAATAATAACTATGTTTGTTAAATATAATATAATAGTGAGATTTTAATTTATTAATTTTTGCATGACAGCCTAATTGGGACATTGACAAAAGTGAGAAATCTGATGAAGGCTATCGATAACGTGTTCAAGTTGAGATTCCAGAACTGGAAGTTTGATAATGAGCGCGTTGCAGCACTACAACAAGAACCAGAACAACAGGCGGATGAGTAGAATAGGGTTTCTTATTTTAATTTTATTGCTTATTTAATAATTACATATGAATTTTAAGTTTTTTTAGTATGAAATTTTTTTATTAAATATGTACTTAAAGTTTATTATAAATAAAATTAATGCATTTTAATAAATATGTATATTAATTAAATATGCACAAATGGTATAATGAAATAAGTTCTTATTTATTAAATATGTATATGGTTTGAAAAAATTTGAAGAGTGAATGGAAAAAAAATGAATGGCGCCCAAAAAATTGAATGGCACCTAAAAAAAGTATGTGGTTAAGTATCCACTGTTTGTCCATTTCACCTACAAACAAAAAAAAATTTACAAGGGTTACAACAACCTCAATTATGATATGGCACCTTATGCCTCCGGTTAGGTCGTATCTCATTCGAGAATGCACAGTTACGTGTTCTAATTTACGATTCCAACACATTAGAGATCGTGCGTGGGAAAATTTTGGCAGCATCTCCCTGCAGCTCTTCAAGTGCACGACGTAGATACAAAAAACTACGATGCACCCGAAGAACGCAAAGAGATGCTACCACATTTCCAACGTTCAAACTCTAATTCGTGAACCGCAAAATACAACATGTAAATGTGCAATCTCAAATTGTCCAAAATTTTGGTAATTGCAGCAGCTGCCTTCCCTAGTGGAATTTCCAATAGTTTGAGGTATAAATTTTCTTAACTAACTTATTTAATTTCCATTCATTTAAATTGTGGTGTATGTAGTTTTTAGGTGTTGTGAGTTTGTGTATTTGTATGCAATCATTTTTGTATGGATGTACAAAAAATGTTTTGCAATGTTTATTTGAGCTTGGTTTCTTGTTTGAGAATTTGTTGGATTTTGCGAATGGATGTGAAACCATGACTGCAGTCCAATTAATTCTTGAATTGTCCCAAAATTTTGGACAATTTGAGATTGCACATTTACATGTTGTATTTTGCGGTTCACGAATTAGAGTTTGAATGTTGGAAATGTGGTAGCATCTCTTTGCGTTCTTCGGGTGCATCGTAGTTTTTTGTATCTACGTCGTGCACTTGAAGAGCTGCAGGGAAATGCTGCCAAAATTTTCCCACGCACGATCTCTAATTTATTGGAATCGTAAATTACAACACATAACTGTGCATTCTCGAATGAGATAGGACCTATACCGGAGGCATAAGGTGCCATATCATAATTGAGGTTGTTTTAACCCTTGTAATTTTTGTTTGTTTGTAGGTAAAGTGGACAAACAGTGGATACTTAATTCTAACAGATGTGCTGATGATTATTTGGATGGAATAAATCAGTTCATCGATTTTGCAATTGCAAACAACCGCAGTTCAAATCAAATTCGGTGTCCTTGTAGAAAGTGTAACAACTTAATGATTGAATATTTTGAAACTATTCGATACCATTTAGTGAGAAATGGGATGATGTAAACCTATACTACATGGAATCATACAATATGCTCCATCCTCCCACATTACCCGAGCAGTGGATACAATTGAATCTATTTTGGAGCCAAATGACCAAATTATGGACATTATCAATAATGCTTTTCCAACCGCTAGTTCGAATATGAATGTGGACATAGAAGATGACGCCCCTCCTACCATGGACAATGAAGCATTCGAAAAATACGAAAAACTATTAAAAAGTGCCAAGCAAAAATTATACCTCGGTTGCGAAAGATTTTCAGTGCTCACGGCCATTGTTGAGTTGATGCATGGAAAAACAAAGTTTCGTATGTCAAACCAGTGTTTGATTACTTTTTTGGGGTTTTTAAGAGGATTCTTTCAAAGGACAATTGCCTTCCTAAAGATCATAAAAGTGCAAAGAAGGTGTTGAGTGGTCTTGGATTGGGATATGAAAAAAATTCATGCGTGAAAAATTATTGCATTTTGTTCTACAAAAAGAATCAAGCATTGGATAAATGCCCTGTATGTAATGAGTCATGGTTTAAAATGACATCTCATAATAGAAGAACGAAGATTCTACAAAACGTTATGCGTTATCTCCCATTAAAGCCCAGGTTGTAGCAATTGTATATGTCGACACACACTGCAAGCGACATGAGGTGGCATATGATGTCTCAAATTCGGGGTACAGCTGATCAAACTCTTTCCAAGCGTTATGAGACATCCTGCAGATGGAAAGGTTTGGAAAGAGTTTGATCGGCTGTACCCTAAATTTGCACGTGAGCCCCGAAACGTTAGATTGGGACTTGCGACAAACGGGTTTAATCCATTCGGGGTTCTAAACCAAAACCACAGCACTTGGCCAATCTTCGCAATTTCGTATAATTTGCCGCCTTGGAAGTGCATGAAAAAAGAATATACGATGATGACGTTGTTGATAACCGGAGATTCGGGCAGGTGTATTGATGTGTATTTACAACCGTTGGTCAATGTACTAAAACAATTATGGGAAAGCGGTGTTCCCACGTATGATAAATCTATCGGGAAGATGTTCACTTTGAAAGCAGCCGTGATGTGGACTATAGAAGATTTTCCTGCGTAAGCTATGATGTCTGGGTGGAGCACTAAGGGCTATTACGCATGCCCAGTTTGCAAAGAGGACACGACGTCTAGTCGGCACGCAGGAAAAGTTTGTTACCTAGACCATCGTAGGTGGTTGTCATGGGACCATGAGTGGTGTCAGAATGAGACAACCTTGTTCAACAGCATAGAGCTTCGACCAAGCCCCAGAGAATGGTTCGGCGATGAAATTTTGGCTAAGGTGAATCGGTTAGATTTTTCTCCTTTGGGCAAATCCGTAAATAGCACAAGACCAGACACACATCTAAACTAGACACACAAGATGAGGTTGTTCGAGCTCCCGTACTGGTACAAATTAAAATTGAGACACAACATCGATGTAATGCATGTTGAGAAAAATGTGTTTGATACATTGGTCGAAACTATACTGGACATCGAGGGAAAAACAAAGGGCACAATAAAAGCTCGAATTGATCCGGAAAAAATGGGCATTAGGCCAAGTTTATGGATGACGAGGGACGAAGACATAGCCAGAAAGAAGCTCGCATCGTTTTCAGTGAAACCGGAAAAGCGGAAAGAGCTTTTACAGTTTGTATCTTCTGTAAAGTTTCCAGATGGGTATGCTTCAAACATCGGCCATTGCGCAAACATGGATGGAGGCAAATTTTCCGGCCACAAGAGTTATGATTGTCATGTCATACTTCAACGCCTTGTCCTAGTGGGAATTCGACATCTCTTGCCCGAAGACGTGGTGAAACCAATTATGTTGTTGGCGAGATATTTTTCTCAATTAACTGCAAGATCTTTGCGGAAGTTCGATGATTAACAGTTGTGCGACGATATTATTGAAGTGCTATGCAATTTTGAACAAATATTTCCTCCAGCTTTCTTCATAAGCATGACCCACGTGATGATTCACTTGCCGAATGAGGCACTTCTAGCTGACCATTAAACTATTGATGGATGTATCCGATAAAAAGGTATATAATCGCCATAAATACTTTAATTTGTGATGTATGTACAATTTGACTAATTTTATACGATAATTTGCTTATTGATGTAGACTAGTGGGTGAATTAAAAAATAGTGTACGTAACAAGGCAAAGCCCGAAGGATCAATCGTAGAGGCATGGGTCGGATTTGAGTCACTTACATTTTGTGCAATGTACCTACAAGATGTTGAGACTATGTTCAACTAACAGCAACGCAATAATGACGGTGTGTGAGAAGTGCAAAACTTTTTGTTTTTGTCCAAATTACACGACCATTTGGCGAATCAATCAGAGGGGAGTCGTTTGACAAAATGGACATGGAGGTAGCACATTCGTTTATACTTAACAATTGTGACGAGACAATTACCTACCTAGATGAGCATGAAAAGTTGATGAAGCGGGAACTTCCTTCACATTTATATGTCAAAAAGCATCGTGAATTGTTTCCTCAATGGTTTCGTGAAAATGTAAGTTGTTCATGTTTTGGGTTATTTGAATAATTGTAAATGCTAAACTAACACGGCAACTTTTTCTCATTTATTTAGGTGAAGAAATTGAAGGAAATGAATTCGCCCGCTTACATTGAAGAATTGTACAACCTGGTTGTTGGGCCCCTAACCGCATAATTGTACACCAGTCGTCATGTAAATGGCATCAAGTTTTTGGCAGCTGATCGCGATGACAAGCTTTGTAAGAAAAATAGTGGGGTACAAGTCCCGGGTGCGGGCGACATTGCAGACATTGATTTCTATGGAAAACTGACAAGTGTTGTGCAATTGCTTTACAAAGACCGGTGTGAAGTTATCATTTTTAAGTGTTGCTGGTTTGATACAAACCCACGTAGGGTTAGAGGTATTAAGCGAGACGATGGTTTGCTATCGGTCAACACTAACAGATGTTGGTATAACGACGACCCCTACATTTTGGCAACGATGGACAAACAAATTTTCTATATAGAAGATTGACCATAGAGGGCTGTATGATATTTCGAACTGAGATCCTGCTGCCGATGACGATTATGGTGACGTTGCTGACCAACGATTGGAGACTTCAATGGTACTTGGTGCAGATACACTACGGGATATGATTATTGTACAAGAACGTATCAGGTAGCCGGACGTCTTGAAATCGAAATACCGATCGACTCCATTATTATTGACCTCGGGGATCTACTGCGATACAATGCACCCAAGCGCATGAACAACGATGTTGACAGAGCTACAAATGAGGAGGAATGGGAGTATGAATCTAACGATAGTGATGATATTTATTCTAGTTCAGAGGATTAATGAAAAATTGTGATGTAAATGTAATGATATGTATTGAATGGTATTTATTTTGTATACAAGCAAAAGTTTCCTTTAAATTTTGTAACAAAATAAATTAAATTTATTTATTTAAACCAAAAAATAAATTAAATTTACACATATGCGCAACAACGTTTTATAAATGTTTGTCACGCAAATATTTAAAAATTCATTTTTTTAACTGTGGTGCGACGTAAGTTTAAACACCCTCATCACGCAAACATGAAAAATTTTGATTTTTTTGCCAAAATTGGGCGCGTTTTTATTTCGGCGCTTTAGCTCTCTCTCTCTTTCTATCTCAAACGCACTTAATCTCTCTCTCAATTCTGTTCGAACTCAAGCTCTTCTCTCCCTTTCTCGCACTCTATCTGTTTGTCTGTCTCTCTGTTACTCTCCCTATCACATCTGCCCACTTCGACGCCACGCCCTCTCCCCGACGCCGCAACATTATAGGTAAGCACCTAGTCTTCCTTAATTCATCTCCCTTAATTCGATTATTTATAAGTGCAATTTTCATTGATTTTTCTTTTGAATTGTTCTAATTACAACATTTAGGGATTTAGGATTGAAATTGGGAATCCTGGGTAAGGGATTTAGGGTTGGAATTAGGAATCCTGGGTTATGGATTTAGGGTTCGAATTGGGGATCTTGGGTTATTGATTAATTTATTAATTAGTTTTGATTATAATTATGTATTCGTATTTTGTTTCTAGATAATGAAAAATGTGTTTTACTGGGACAAATTTTTTTATTATGATAGTTAGAAATTTGAAAGGATGAAAACGCGAAACTTCGTGAAAACATGCTCCTTGAACTCTCCAATTTCTAAACTTTTTGCTCTCATTGTTTCTGAATAATTCAGTTCCTCTGTGTTTGATTAATCCCTTTTTGCATGTTGGGTTTTTGTTTTATTTTTTGTTTTAGGGTTTATGGGGTTGAAGATTTGATGATAAAGTTTAAAGTTTGGGTTTAGGGTTTGTGATTTGGATTCTATTGAGTTTTGTTTTGTTTTAGCATCATTTTGTTGTTCTGTGATTCTGTTTGTTTGCTGAGAAAATCAATGCAATTGGGGTAATGAGATGATTATTTTTGCATGATATGTGTTTCGTGAGAAGCGGGGTTGCTTGTTCTTTTTTTCTTATCAGAGTTGAGACTTCAAATTAGCATCTTTGTAGTCACAACATG
Source organism: Malus fusca (assembly GCA_035220775.1). Taxonomy (NCBI): domain Eukaryota; kingdom Viridiplantae; phylum Streptophyta; class Magnoliopsida; order Rosales; family Rosaceae; genus Malus; species Malus fusca. Next base: position 13,848,705 of record CM069066.1, on the reverse strand, counting down.
CATGTGGAACCCACCTTACTATAGTTGTTCCTAGTGTAGCGTCAAAATTGGATCTTGATGCATTTGTTTATGTTTCCGATATGTCAGTATCAATTATGTGTAATCAAATTTTGTTTTAGATGGAGTTTTGAACCTTTTCAATTATTGGTTATGGAGAAGGTGTGTAGCTGCAATATGTTTTGTGTGTCTGGGTTTAGAATGGTGTAGTCATTGTTTAGAGTATAAATCTTTACGTCGGGACTGCAAAGCCATGCACATAATTTTACATCACGTATCCAAGCACACAATCTACGTGTCAAGCCTCAACGGCTACACCTGCTCTCATGTCATCCTATGTATGTGTTGTCCGCGTTCTTAGCTCCATGTGTTTAGCTCAAGTTACTCTACACTACACATGAGGGTACCATTGAGTGTGTTTACACAATTGGAATGTGAAGTCTCACATATGAATATATTTACGATCTTGTGCATCTCCACTCATATCAATTGGTCCTTGGTTGGGTGCTCTAACTTTATCGGTGGTATCGGAATGAAAGTGATGTAACTATAACATACTAAATAGGCTACATAATTTCTTAATTTGCTTTATTAGTTTGAAGTTTTCATTTACTACATTAGTAACAGTTGCATATCAGATTTGGAAAGAAGTCGGTTTTATCCATAAAAGCCTGATGATGCCTTCAAGCACTTACCAAATACTATTTTGACCTAATTTTCTCTTTTATTTTTAAAGGTATAAGAAAAGAAAAAATGCCTATGACTATACCTGCGATACAACGCTAAATTTGCCACCCCTATGTGAGCTATGCTCATGTGTTCTTCATTGAGGAAATAAGTTCTTAGTCCTTACTGCTAAAAATGACGTGAGCAATTAGTTATACTTTTGAAATAAAATACTAACACCTTATCTACTGCATTTTTCATTGTCAATGTCATGATACTTTGGATTATATTTTTGTTCCTCAATCTTATAATCATATACAAAGAAATGAAATAAAAGTTGGAGTCCTTGTCTGAGATTTTTACCTTCATTTCTGAGTTTCTTCTTCAATATGTACAATATCATCAATCCAACTGCAAATTCTAATTGGTAAAACCTCACTAATTTTCACCATGTAGAATCTAACTGCTGCTTATTATGGATTTGATAATATGTTGGTTTTGACTTTGTAATGGCATGCATTTGATAATTATTTGGAATTAATTTCATCATCTCATTTTAAGAATGCAAAACCTTGCTCTAAGTTCTCATTTTATTTGGTTGGTGGGAATTGAGCACCGTGTTTTACTTTGTCATGTCATCCCATTCGCTAAGACATTGAGCTACTATATCACACATTCTACCCTCATTCACATTTGCATTACACATGGACATGGTTGCGACAAGTTTTGTAATTGCGACAAGTTTTGTAACTGTCATGGTACCAGTTGTTGTCAGTTTGTTCGAGTTTTGTAACTGCCTTCCATTCATAATTTGTACAAGTTTTGTAACTTAGGAATGTATTTCGAACTTTGTTTACGATTTCATTTATTTATTTCTAATTGTCAAGGTGAGGATATGTTTTAGTATATCCAAACCAGATTAAAGTAGTGGAATGTAACTTTTTAATTAATTGTTTTTGTAGATGTCGAACTTAATATCAAACCGACGAGCAGTCAGACACCTTCTCCAGGAGGTAGTGCGGCTGCCACCTCACTTGATATAACCGTTAAATCGTAATTTTTCGTTTATAACAGTCGAAAAGTTTTGTCCCATTACTTGATATCTGAATGTTTGTTTTTTGCGATTTTTGGCGTATGCAATCTCGAAGCATATACAAACAAGTTTGACAGTTGGATCATTCAAACTAGTTTCATACAATGCGTTTCCCATCAAAACTATAGATTCACTAACACTTGGAATTTATTAATACTTTCATCAACTATAACATAAGATTTTGTGGTATCAACTTGTGTAAATATTTTAAATTGAAGATCGAATCAGTTCGTTGTATTCATATAGGGTCAAGGAGTGTAACTATAAAAAATCATCAAAATCGGAGTTAATATAACCGTTAAATCGTGATTTTTCGTTTATAACCGTCGAAACGTTTTGTCCCATGATTTTATCTCTGAATGTTTGTTTTTTACGATTTTTGGCGTATGCGATATCGAAGCATATGCAAACAAGTTTGATGGTTGGATCGTTCAAACTAGTTTTGTACAATGCGTTTCCCATCAAAACGATAGAAAAATATATTATTATGTGTTTTTGTTAGAAAAATATTTTATTGTAGGGTTTATGTAAAAAAAAAAAAATTGAATTTGAAAGGAGGAAAGTCACATTTTCTGTAATTCTTATAATAAATTTTAAAAAAAAAATACCTTGTGCGGTGTCTTAATGTGATCGTCGCGCAAAATCACTTTGCGCGACGTCAAATTTTATACCTACATCTAGTTGTGATAATTTTGGCGGTGCAATAGTGAAAAATAGGCGGTTTTTTTTCAATTTTCCAATTCTTTCCCGTGCACCTCCAACAAATGTTGAACCCCAAAGGTTTCTTCCCGTAGACCTCCAACTCTTTCTTTCTTCCCTCTCGCTCATCTCTCCCTCTCTCTTTCCCGTAGACCACCACACGAATCTCTCCCCCTCATTCTAAACGACGGGCCGCCACGCTCTCGAAGCCGACACGAATCAAGTCCCAAAATCAAGGTAAGGGTTTCTGATTTTCGATGGGTTTTTGTTATTTAGGCTTCGTTTGGCAGCTCGGACTGTACTGACTATTTCAGTCGGATAGGATAAATAGTCGTCGGATAGTACTGACTAAATTAGTCGGGCGTTTGGTGCTGTATCGGATTAATCTGTATGTCGGATAATATCCCGAACTATAATATTTATAAAAAAAAATAATTTTAACAGAATAATTGATGTTAAAATGAAAATTTGATGATAAAATAAAAAAATCAAATTTCAAAAAATGATAAAAGATCAAATGAAGGGGAAAAAAAAGAAGAAGATAATAAATAAACAATCAAAATCCATTACACCGACAAAAGAAACCAGAGGAAAGAAGAAACAAACCCAGGTGGCTGCCCAACAATCATCACCACCACCATACCATTGATAACAGTGGTGGAAATCTCAATTCCTAACAAATAATTCATTGATAAGAATTAATTATGTTTAAGAGTCTAAAGGGGCTGGGTCACCATCGCACACCTCACCGCGAACAGAGTGAAGAAAAACTCTGCCAATCCAATAAATCAAATTGAGACAGAAGATGAAGAAGAGAAAAGGCTGGTGGAAATCTCAGATCATTGCCATAACTTTCTGTTCCAAATTCAAAGAAGTGGAGGAGGAGACGAAGGAGAAGGGTGGCAATGGAATCTCTGGGATGGCCAATCCAGTCTTTATATTTTCCATTGCTGCACTTGTTAGTCCTTCGATTAGATCCAGTCCATGGGGAGGACTTCAAGGACGATGCGCAACGAGCGAGAGATTGTTGGACAAAAACGAAGAACCCGACTAATAATACCGAGGTTGGGGAGAGGATAGATAAGCGGGCGTGTGCCGTATAAAACTGGTGGGTCCGGATTAATTATCCGGTGACTATTTAGTACATAAACGCACCAAACAACCGGCTCCGTATAATTAGTCCTATCCGGTACTTTATACGGTGTGCCAAACGAGGCCTTAGGGTTTAGGCTCAAATTGCATGTTGATTTCTGAGTACTTTGTCGAAATCTCCAGATAAAATTGGATGTTGGTTTTGGTTTAGGGTCAAATTGTTTTTTTTGTTATGTGTGTTTTGTGTATGAACATGGAGGAAAATGCTAACAATTTCTGGGCACTGTTCAATTATTTCTGGGCATCCATCTTCAATAGCATAATCCCTTTTGTTCGTTTAGGACCATGACATTAATGCCCCCATCCATCCACCCACAGTGTTTTGTAGTTGCATGAGTTGAGCTCCTTGGACTGGTATCAATTTGTTTCCAGGTACAAGAAAAACTTGCAAGATTGGCATATGAACTACATTTTGAATGTGCATGCTGGGTGGGGACTTGTAGAATTTATGATTAACGATTGTGATTTGATTATGATGAGAATATTGAGTAAAATAATTTCGTTGTCGATTTCAGTAACTGAAGTAGTCAAGAGTATTTATTCTCGATTTTAATGTCCTGTTCGATAATTTTCACTCTAGGACTTAGCTAGTATGATACCCGTTTTTTCTTAACTGTTTTTGTAGGTTCGCGGCGAACTTAAACTCAAGTGATTAAGAACAATTATTTCTGCATTTGAGACTCTAGGTCTGATTATGTCTTTCCATTGTCGCTTGTATAGAAAAAGATACTCAACACCTAAAATTATAGTGATGGGATGGTTGGGATGATAGTATGTATTGAAGGTGGGGGTTTCTAGCTTGGACCCTCAACAAATTACAAAGAAAGAAACTCTCCCTATAGATCTGCCATTGGCATCTTCTTGATAATTTACAGATTTGTTAGTTAAAAACTAATAATTTCTTAATTAGACTTAAGTTTGTTAAGAATATTGGTGTTTGTCAAGTTGATAAGTAGTAGATAACTACTTATGTTGTTGTCTAGTCACAATCCTAGAGCAAATGACGGAGAAACAAACTGGGAAGTGAGTGAGAGTGTAAACTAACTGAGTGAGTTGGGCACAGTTCTTGAATAAGATTACATCAACTTTTCTCTGGTATGTGAGGTCTATGAAAAAATAATTGTGTATTTTTTGTAATTGCTCCGTTGAATACGAGGTCAGTGCTTGGCAAGTGATGCCAAGGCTGCCAAGGCTGCCAAGAAGGGTGGTTGAAAGGCAGTTTAATGGTTTAGTTGTGTTGGAATTATCGTGTATCATGGACTGTACTTTGGAATGTACGATTCTCTAAAACCTGTGGTTTTAACTGGTGGCCTGCATGATAGCTTCTTTGCTAGCTTCTTGTTTTCTTGTTGGGATGGGGAATTACGATTGGTGCTAGATTAGCTTCTTACCCCCATTGACACAGTGCGCCACGAATGATGATGACCTAAGGAGCAGCTGTTAAATATAGTAGCTCTTTGGATGCATTTAAGCAAAATATAAAAAACGAGGGTGCTAAGTCACTGTTTAAGGGTGCTAGAGCAAACATATTGCGTGCTGTTGCAAGTGCCAATGTGCTTGCTGGCTATGACAAGTTGCAAGTCCTGATAATCCATCTTAATTGGAGTCATTGGGTTACAGGGCAAGATCTTCATAAATTCATTATTCTTTCTCATTCTTTCGATAGCGTAGTGGTTATTTATCTTTTGCTCAGTGAAAATGTTTGCTTTTATGTTCTTTTTCGTTGTTTGCATCAAGAAATACTTCCCTGTCTGATCATGTTCTCCGTCTTTAGTTGTTCTGAGTTTATGCACTTAATTCATAATTACTGAACTCTTTTCATTGAATTGTCAGGTGAGCAATTTAAAGTTGAAGAACCCCATCCAGAGGTAAGGCAGGTAATACTATGACAGAAAAAAATGCACTTTGATTTCGCAAAAGTTCATTTCCACCGTGAGACGTTTATTTTCGGACATAGGTTTTCTGGTTTGTTTGTTACATTGGCTTGCTATGTTCAGGTGAGCAATTCATAATAGTTGTTGATGGGGCAGGAAGTGCTTTTATGTTTCCAAATGTTTGTATGGATCTGTTATCATAGTTACAAGGATGAATAATTTTGAGTTATATGTGCTTGTTATCTGGTTGACCTCTGAATGGAAGTTCTTTTACGTTTTTAAACATCCCAGGGCGAGCAGATGAGGGCGCAGATGATGGCCCAAAGCGAGCAGATGAGGGCGCAGCTGAGCGCCCAGGGCGAGGAGATGAGGAACCATGCCGGGACGGTGAGAGACCTTGTACAAGCCATACAGATGTCCGGCCTCCAAATCTCGCTACCAACACCTCATCTTCCTCCACCTTCGACCTCAGAGCCACCTTGCCCTGCCGATACCTAGTAGCCTGATGTATTAAACCTAGTTCACTTGTAGTTTTTTCTTTTTTGTTTGGGCATCTTGTATATACATTTTCATATATTTTATAATTAAATACTTTTGCTTGGTTAATTAATTATTCTTTAGAATTTAATTACAATATTTATCAAAAATTTTAAAAAAAATTATTTCTAACCAAAACAAAAAAAAATTTTATAAAAAAAAAAGGGGTTTGCGCAACACATGCCTATGTTGTGCAAAGCCACTTTGCGTAACGCACGTCTTGCGTCGTGCAAAGCGGCTTTGCGCGACGCACATCCTACTTCGCACAAAGCCCCTTTGCGCAACGGAGGACGTGCGTCGCGCAAACCCCTTTTTAGCGCGACGCACGTTACTTGTTCGTCATGCTAATCCTACAGTCATTGCCTTGGCGTGTAGGTCAGCGCGCGACGAAGGTTGCGTGGTGCAAACCCTTAGGCAACGATTTTTTACTTTGCCCCATTTCTCATTTTGAGTATTATATGAGACCTCGAGCTGCCCATATTTTGTAGGTAAAGAGTTCAAAGCCAAATGAACTAAAAATTGGTCAGTCATAGGTACCTTAAGATCATGCAGTTTCTGGGCAAGATCAACCATCTTCAAGATATGCTCCCTAACACTGCCCACACCATCATACTTCATTGTAGTGATTTGTGTGAGAAAAGTCCCAGTTTCTACTTTTTCTGACTCTGTAAACTTCTCCCCAACTGCAGCCAAGAATTATTTTGCATTGTCTTGTTTTGGAATGCCCCCTTTAGCTGCAGGTTTTTCTTCCCTCAATGCCAAAGTCGAGATCCATTAGGCCAAGTACAATCTCAACGTCTTCCTTCCATTTCTTGAAGTTAGAACCAGTCAAGGTCTCAATGTTTGTAAAATTCAAAGAGGTCATGTGAGGTGCTGAAAAAACAAAACATAAGATTTATAACAGTCAGCCATTATCATCTCAATATTGTTCCCAGAACATAATAATATAACCACAGTATCATCTTTGGACAGAGACTTTATATTAGGGTTGCATAGCCAAAGCATCAAACACAAGGGCAATTTACGTAACTCCAACATTTTTAAGCAGATGAAGAATGTAATCTCATCAATCGAATGCTTCACTATACATTGATTCATTTGTTTGACTTGAATAAATAAACACTTTTGAGCAGATTATTATTCACTTATTACAAACAAATCACAAGTCCAATTTCTTGGATGTCAAGACAAAAACAACAATCCAAACAATTTTGAGTAGATTAGACGTTGAAATCCTTGTTTATGATTCACATTATACTCATCAGTTCAGTATTGACAAATAAAATATGAATCCAAAAGATCTTCTTGGCAATTGGATCGAGTTTTCCAAGTGCTGTCACCAATCTGGATGAACTGACTTTTCTGCATAAATTTAACAAACACAACTGGAGGGAACAAAGTAATTGTTGAGAGTTGTCCCACATCGGTGAGGGACGAGGTTTGCTATATGCTTATATGGTCTTGGGCTACTCCCCATATTGCCAATTGGTTTTATGGTGGAACCCCAATTTCATCATGGTATCAAAGCGGGTTGTCTTCGTGTGAAGCCAAATGGCCACATGTGCTCCACGTTACCCAGTTGTTGTCCACGTGTAGGCTTGAAAATCCGCCACATGTGCGGGGGTGTGTTGAGAGTTGTCCCACATCGGTGAGGGACAAGGTTTGCTATGTGCTTATATGGTCTTGGGCTACTCCCCATATTGCTAATCATTCATTATATTTGTTTGATTTAAAAAAAAAAAACATTAAAATTATCTGGTTAGTATGCAGCGGAAGCAATTAATTAACCAGGATCATAACATCATTCAATTTACGAATAATTAACCATGTCCTTCCGTGCAGACAAGGAACCCATATTTGTTTGATTTAAAAAAAAAAACATTAAAATTATCTGGTTAGTATGCAGCGGAAGCAATTAATTAACCAGGATCATAACATCATTCAATTTACGAATAATTAACCATGTCCTTCTGTGCAGACAAGGAACCCTAGCCACCTGGGTTGGCTCAGATACCACATGTAAGGCTAATCTACAAATAACTAAGCCAACGATAAAACCATCGTGGCACTAGGATTACCAACATCAACAAACAGATCAGTAATAACCAATATATAAATCACACATGCTGTAAGAACCTCTGACCAGAAGGCGTTGCCATTGAGAAGCCAACTGAAGTAGTCTTCTACTTCCAGCACACAACAGCGTGAGAAGCCAACTGAAAGTAGTCTTCTACTTCCAGCACACAACAGCGTTCTCTTCCAAATGAATAGGGTTTTAGCTCTCGAGTATCAGATTAGTGTGGAAGCAGGGACTTCTATATATACACATATGTATATCACGCTAGGATTTCACTCATACCAGCCTATTATCAATAAGAGTGATAAGTCCTATCTCTTTAGTATATTAGTCCCATCATGACTCTTCCACTCAGTATATACTTGATAAGGATTTCAATAAGTTAGCTACACATAATAAAACTCCACGACTTTTATTTTATTAAGGCTCTCAGATTCCTTGTGTTCCATATAACTCGCATAACAAGTTATACATAACCCAAGTAATCCAGTTGTCATTTCATTGCCATTCAAACAAAGTTTTACATTTTTAACTTAAACATTTCTAATATTTTGTTGTTGAACTTGTGATTGTGTTCCGAAGAGATAAGTCACTATATGAATCTGTATCTTTAAAGCCCAAGAGCAAGGCATATTTTTTATCGGTTGTTTGCAAGCTTATGACTTAACCATTTATTTGGCTTTGCTTGAAAACAATATTGGTAGTATAAGAGCCGATAATGATGAATTATTATTTCAACCACTAGAAATGCATTATGTTTTCTTAACGTAGGTGTCTTGATTAATTCATTATTATTTTACTTAATTTGGTGCTTTGTCTTATATATAAAATTGTGTTGTTCTTATACGTGCACTCATGTGACACAAATCTTGTGGTGTTTATGCTTTTGATGGTTCATGTTTATATTGCTATTTTAATATGTCACTCAGTATGAGTATATCTTTTAATAGACTGTTAACTAAGTGTTACTTGGTAGTACTAATTTAATATGTCACTCAGTATGAGTATGTCCATAATATATGTTGCTTGATGGTTACACTACTACATTTAACATTTAGCACAACGAACACAAATTGGTAGCGCAAAGCGTATTTCTGTCGCACAAACGTATGCACAACGAAAACTTCGTCGCACAAAATCCGTCGCGCAAAGATCATGAAGAAAGACTTTGCACGACAAATAAAGACATTAGTCGCGGAGAAGAAGGCGCGACGGTTTCGCTTTCATTGCATAAAATTTTTAGAAACGAATATATTTGTCGCCAAAAATGCCAGGCTACATACATGGGACGACTAATCTTCGTCTCTAAAAACTTTGCGTGACGACATGTTATTCTTGCGCGACGAAAATGGATTAGTCACAAAAAGTTATGCAAGACGAAGGTATTCATAGCGCAAAAAGAAAAATATATATTTTTTAAAATTTATTTTTTTGTTCTAGTTTTAATTTTGTAATAAATTAATAAAATTAAATTGCAATATTTTAATTTTTTTTTGTTCTGGTTTTATTTTTGTAATAAAATAATAAAATAAAATTCCAATTAAAAAATGTAATGAAGAGAAAAATAATTTATTTAAAATAAAAATAAAATGTATGTACAAGGAAAAAATTTAAAAAGTACAAGAGTAAAAAAAACTAAGAAAAAAAGGTGGAACAATCTAGGGGGTCGTCATTCGCAAGCGGCTAGAAAGCTTGGGGCAAGAAGGTCTTGGGGTTGAGGATGGGCTCAGAGGTCGAAGGGGCGGGGTTTTGGGCATGCTCAAGTTGGAGGGGCTCGAACGTTGACGGGGTACGAATATCCAGGAGACGAATGTCGGACTGACTGAGGGCATGTACGATCAGTGACATCTGGCTCTTATACGAGGCGAGCTCAGTCCTAAGGTCGGCCACCTCTGCTGTTAAAGTTGTGATCTCGCCCTTCAATTGCGAGGATGAAGAGGCTTTAGGTTCCCGCCGTTGGGCATTCCTCATCCCCCTGCAATACGTCCCCGTCCTCCTCCTGAGTGTCTGCCAAGGTGTCTGTAAGGATCTGAAACCCCAAATCCTCGGGGGGATCCACTGACTCGATCAGAGTCTCGGAAGGAAGTTGGGAGGTGAACTCTTGAAGAATCGATTGCCTCTTCTCCATCATCGTCGCCTATGTAATATAACATGAAATATTAATAATAACATTGAAATAATAACCATGATACTTGAATGCGTAAGATAGTAATCACAACTAAAGAATACTTAATTACATGAAGGGACTCGGCCAACTCATCCCCGGGTCAAACATAAACGTCTGCAAAGACATTAATCTCCGGGAATTTTGAACCCCCCTGAATAGAACAAGATATGAATAGCTTTATTATTACCTGCCGTTGCGCCTCCATCCTATATGAGAAGGGCCTCGAACCCAAATGGTGGAGAAGAGTCTTTTTCTCTTGATTGATCTTGTTGTCTTTCGCCTTCTTCTGTTATACACCAAATGAATGTATTAGTTGTAATTTAAATGAAATATAAAAAAATCAATAAACATTAGTAAGAAACATATAATACTTTTAGACTTAATAAAAAAAAGGTACCACATAGCCGGGCTCCTGAAAATGACTGCACAGCCACACCTAATTTTCTTCCTAGTCCTCAAACTCCTTCGAGCAACCCTCCTCAAGGGCAACCTGTGGATCATCAAATGTCTGAAAATATTGGTGCAGGTCGCTCTTCCACTGCTTATAGCATTCAGCGAAGAGCCTGTTGACGTACACCAACATATCGTTGTTGATGTCGTCGAATTTTTTGTTCGTCTGCAATGTAAAAAATTAATTACTTACATTATTTAATATAAATATATAAACTTTAAAGGAAAAGCAATAAAAAGTCAGGATACGTACCGACAAACAATCGCGCACCTTTGTCCTCACCTCGTCTAGCATTGTCGTCCAAGAGCATAAGGTAATAGGTCCGAACGACGTGACCAATGTCGTGGGCCAATGCGCTATGCTGCTCCGCCATTGGTGTAGCCCGATGCAGGTCGTCGTATCCAATCGTGATACGTTCGTTGGTCACTCGAGTGACCTTCGCTGTCTTCAACTGGCGACAAGGTCCCCGAGTATTTTTCTTTGCTAAAAAAAATTTTAAAAAAGTCAAACAAACACTACAAATTATACCAAAATTTTGGCAGAACCTCCCCTAAAGTTATAACATTTCCCAAACCCTGGACATTGTAATAAATAGTATTTGATATCCAACAACAATCGCAATAGTTGAATAAGCCAAATTTGGACCAAATGCACAATTGCAGTATGTAACGATTTTGATTGAACTTAATATATGAATAACTAATTTCACAAGGAAATAAAGGGAGTTATTTAACTTTACCTTGTTGTGACCCCGAGGCATCAGTAGTGGATGCCGATGTTGTATTAGGTGTGCGAGGGCGACGGTGACCACGCCTGGCGCTAACAGGTAGCGCCACTGAAGAGGCTGATGACTCCGGCACCTGGGAGACCTGGGGACCAACTGGATCAACCGGATTAACTGCCTGGGGTCCATTTTTGCTAGAGCAGTGGTGGTTGAAGTAGGAGGCGGGGGAATCAAACAAGGTGCAGTCGTCACCGCCTTACGACTTCTAATAAGCTGTGACATCTGCACAATTAGAAGAAAAAAAATTCAATGCATATAGAAGTGCAGACATAGGGTATTGAGGAAAAGTGATATTGCTACATAACTATTCTATTCCTAGTCAATTCAATCTGTGTCTCCTACTTTTGGTTTGTCTTGCTAACTGGTGCCACTCACTATGAAGCTTAGCTTCTTTCCTAGCTGCGCAAGGGTGTTGCAACAGTTATGGTGTCTTACTCGAGTTGGAATGGAAACAAAATGCATGCAAATAAAGAACTTGTAACCGGATACCTTAAGGACAAGCTACGTTTCAGGGTAAGGAAAGTCATTTTACATAAATTGTCTACTGTGGTTATTAGATTATTACTAGTGCCGAGCATGATTAGTTTCTTTTGGAGGGTGCTATCAGGGTTTGTCATATCAGATTGGGAGGGTATTGACAGGATTACATCTCCTCCCAAAGCTAACTATTCATATTCAGTTCAAGCTGGAGTTGGTGCTGGAATCGACATGGTTAGTCTAATTAAAAGTGTAACTTACCGAATGTATTTTTTTGGTGAATTTTAGTCTGTGGCTTTGCAGAATGTGTAAGAAAGGTGGATTTATTGTATAAAGGCAGGACCTGTAAGCGGCCATGCTATACTGCTTCGGCCTGCAAATTACTATTTCGTTTCACCTCGTGGGAATTTTTAAATCTTATGTTCAAAATAATAAGTGGTGAAACACTACTTGTAATCTTATTTCAATATACTTTTGGGATCCCGAGTCTCTACATTTACCATCCGTGCATTTTTACTGGTCACTAACATAAGTGAATCCCAAAAAGATTCAATTGAAGAACAAGACACTCATTCTCTTCTTGTCTATTTGTATCTATTCATCAAGATTACCTATTTCCGTAACTACTAGTCTATATCTTTCTTAAGAAAAAGGGCAAATGGAATATTAATTAATGGAGTGGAATTCTCAATTAGACAATTATGAATCACGAGTTGAAGCTTTTCAAACACGCAAACGTGAATTCTATTCTCAATTGTCTCGTTACTTGATCTCTGTATATTTGTTTTTTGTGATTTTTTACGTACGCGATCTCGAAGCAATTTCGTATAATGCGTTTCTCATCAAATTCAATGGTATATGTATTTACTAAGTAGATTTTAATTTATTTATTTTGTACTCTTAAGCAAAAAAAAAAAAAAAAAAAAAATTGCTCGACGTAAGTGTACGTCGCGCAAAACATCTTTGCGTGACGTACGTTCCTAGGTCACGCAAAGATGTTTTGCGCAACGTACACTTACGTCGAGCAATTTTTTTTTTATGTTTTTTTTTTGTATTTTTTTGTTTTTTTTGTTTTGGGGTTCTTGCATTGCCTTTTTTTGTGTAAATGTTTTAAATTGACGATCAAATTAGTACATTGTATGCATATAGGGTTAAAGAGTATAGCTGTAAAAGATCATCAAAATCGGAGTTAAAATAACCGTTAAATCGTGATTTTTCGTTTATAGCCGTCGAAAATGTTTGTCTTGTTACTTGATCTCTGCATGTTTGTTTTTTGCGATTTTTGGCGTATACAATCTCGAAGCATATACAAACAAGTTTGACGGTTGGATCGTTGAAAATAGTTTCTTACAATGCGTTTGCCATCAAAAGATTAGATTCACTAACACTTGGAATTTATTTATACTTTCATCAAGTATAACATAAGATTTTGTGGTATCCACTTGTGTAAATGTTTTAAATTGACGATCAAATTAGTACATTGTATGCATATAGGGTTAAAGAGTGTAGCTGTAAAAGATCATCAAAATCGGAGTTAAAATAACTATTAAATTGTGATTTTTCGTTTATAGCCGTCGAAAATGTATGCATATAGGGTTAAAGAGTGCAAAGTACTTTGCGCGACGTACGTGCGTGTCGCGCAAAGTACTTTGCACGACTCACGTATGCGTCGCTCAAAGTACTTTGCACGACGTACGTAATTGTTCGCCGCGCAAACCCTACCGTCACTGCCTTGGCGCGACGGTCAGCGCGCGACGAAACCTTCGTCGCGCAAACCCTTAGGCAACGACTTTTGGCTTTGCACGACGCATTTATGTACGTCGCGCAAAGTGTTTTTTCTACTAGTGCTGGTTGGTCTCTTTATAGTTCCCCTAGTTAATATTTCCCCTTCTTCCCACGTATAGACGCATAATTCCCAATCATCTATCTGAAAATGCAAGCAAAAGAAACCCAAGGGGAAAAGAGAAATTCTATTGAAATTTAATCAGACACCCCTTGGAACAAGACAGTTAAAGTTCTTGCCTGCCACTAGCTCTACCAAAACTACCATTAGCGCATAGCATACAAAGACATACTTTTCATGTCACCAAAGTAATAATCATACTATGTTGAAGACAGCAATTACCGAAGATACTATAAATAATCACAACCAGTAAGAATTCAAGAGAAACAATGAAAATTGTTAGAACAAAATGGAAACTTTCAATGAAACTGTATGGACAAAAAAATAGGAGGAACTAAATTGTACAGTGAGTTCAAGTGAATACAATGGTGTGCGGACAAGTACTGTCAGAGAATGTTTACCAGTTATTGAAATTTGATCAAATACACCACAATAACAATTAATAAGGCTTATGCGGTAATATGCATGCGAATAGCAGTTTACAAGTACAAAAAATATGTGTCTAGATTAACAATCATTTATGTGTCGATTAAGCCACAAATTGGTCAGCTAGCATACTCATCAGCTTGGTAGCAGCTTGGTGGATTTGATGAAGGGGAAACACTGGTAGCAGCTTGGTGCAAACTAAATACATACCCCAACAAGTGTGAAGCAGTAAACAAAAGAAATTAACTAAAAGCAACGTGATGGCTTTCTCAAACCTCACCAGAAAAGCTTACCAAATTTATTTTATTTCATATTTGGCACAATATATACAAAACGAGATATCATTCTTTCATTCATATTGAACAAACGAAATAGACTTATATTCTATGTGCTTTCCTCATTCATAAAACACATATGGTTACTGGTTTCTAGACAAGTATATGTTCTAAGATAAACTCAATCTTGACAAACTATTACGATTCAATCAAAACACAACATACCTCTCAATTTGCGATTCCAATCGAAATAAAATAGCGGAAGCATGCACATAATTGAAATCACATATATACCCAAAGAGGAAAAAACACATGATTGAAATCACATATATACTCAACGTCTGTTAAGCTCTTTATCATTGAAAATACATAACTATTTCATCTACCATTTGCAATTAAAGTTGAACTTAATCTGTTTTGGCAGGGCCTAATGTTCCAATGGTTATGGTTTCAGATCGAAAAATTATCGAAACTGAGCCACAAGAACTTTGGCAGCCTTATCGGGTACTGCGAGGAATATTAAGAAATATCCTTGTAATATATTGTACAATCCTTGTAATATATCATCATTACTGTAGGATATTTACTTTCTTATATTAGGTAGGTCAAATCCCACTTTAGACGGATCACGTTTTCTATGCCGTAGAAGAAGGCATGATTGGATTGATGTATTTGTATATATTTTCGTTCCCTTGCTATTGATGAATATAGAAAACTATTCAACCACTGCCTGCAGTTCTTCTAGCCTTCTATCAGTTTCACTATTACAGTTTTCTAAGATGGTATCAGAGCACACTCCTGGTGCCTGATTTCCAAATTTCTCAAGTTGTATCAAGGTTCAAAACACCATGGATCAAACACCACCAACCAACAAAACATCCAATTCCAACAATTCAAACAACAGCAACAACAATTCCGTAGCACCACCAAACAATTCCTCCAAAAATTTCAAAAATATGCACTGTGACCATTGTGACAAAGATGGGCATACAATTGAAAATTGCAGAACTCTAAAATTTTACTGCAAATTTTATGACAGAAGAGGCCATATTGAGGATCGATGCAGGTTTAGGAATGGGACATGGGTTCCCAACAGTGCAGGAACCCCAAGTGGCAGACCACATCATCCTTTTCCGGCTGCCAACGCAGCAGGATCGTCTATAGCACAACAGCCTTCTGACTTCCAGATGGCAGGCCACTCATCCAACTCGCAGGCCTCTCAACCGAACCCATTGAATGGGCTTTCTGCATACCAGCTTCTCCAACTTGTTCAGGCCTTGTCCATGGTAAAATCAAATTATACTTCTTGTAATAACCATGCATATGCAAACACTGCAGGTTTGCCTACTCATTCCGTTGCTTCTATTAATTCTGTATTCACAAAGCCTTGGATCCTGGATAGCGGAGCTACTGACCACATCACCTCTGATTCCACACTTTTCACTAAAACAAATAACACATTAATACCCATCGTTAATTTACCTACTGACTCTACGGCTGCCATCACTTCCACCGGCACCATACCGTTCAATTCAGATATCACTTTAGAGAAGGTTTTATGTGTCCCTTCTTTCCGTTTAAATCTCATGTCTGCCAGCCAAGTCACTAATTCTCTAAATTGTTGTGCCATTTTGTTCCCTACTTTCTGTGTTTTACAAAACTTGGCTATGGGGAAGATAATTGGCTCAGGGAAACAACATGATGGTCTTTATTACATGTCACCTTTACAACACATGCCTACTTCCAACCAAGTTTCTCACCCTTCAAATTTGTGGCATATGCGACTTGGACACCCATCACCTTCTTGCCTTAAATTTGTATCTCCCTTTTTATCTTCACATGATATTTCTTTTAATAATGATTGTTGTGTTTGTCCCATGGCCAAACAAACTAAACTTTCATTTCCACTGAGCTCTATATCATTTCATGTTCCTTTTGATTTGTTGCATTGTGATATTTGGGGTCCACATAAAGTTCCTACTCATTTAGGGGCCCGGTTTTTTCTTACCATTGTCGATGATTATACTAGATGCACATGGTTATATTTGATGCAACATAAGTCTGAAACTCAACACCTTTTAAAATCTTTTGTCGCTTTTGCACACACTCAATTTCATGCCAACATCAAAGCTATACGAGTCGACAACGGGTCTGAATTCATGTCCATGAGAGAATTTTTCCAAAATAATGGCATTGAACATCAACGCATATGTGTTTACACTCCACAACAAAATGGAGTTGTCAAACGCAAACATCGTCACATTCTCACCATAGCCCGTGCCTTACGTTTTCAATCTCACTTACCACTTTCTTTCTGGGGTGAATGTGTTTTAACCGCCGTCTATCTCATTAATCGCCTACCATCACCAATATTATCCACTAAATCACCTTTTGAAATATTGTACAATTGTCCACCATCTGTTGATCACTTGAAAGTTTTTGGCTGTCTTTGTTATGCAATTGTTGTTCATCCTACTCACAAATTTGATTCCCGTGCTAAACATTGCATTTTTGTTGGCTACCCCACGGGTCAAAAGGGTTACAAAAAGCCCATGTGCGCCACTTGTCCTTACACCAGTTGACCTGCCCATCCGCAGCTCTACACCGCATGTGTCCTCCCATCCCGTCCATTCCACGGAATCTGATCATCCCACCGAATCACATAATCCACCACATTCCCCTTCATCTATCACACCTCCACGACAGTCTCTTCGACCTAGGCAACCGCCCCAAATGGAATAAAGACTAGCACATGTCAAACCAAGTCAATCACTTTGCCCCGCCGCCTCGTTCTTCCTCAGGTACTCGTTATCCGCTTTCTGATTTTCTTTCCTACTCTCGTTATTCTTCAACCCATTGTGCTTTTCTAGCTAATGTTACAGGCCAAACAGAGCCTACCTCTTATGCTCAGGCTATCCTTGATCCCAATTGGCGCCAAGCTATGCATATAGAATTAGAGGCTTTACAATACAATAACACATGGAGTATGGTTCCCCTACCTATTGGTCAGAAACCGATCGGTTGTAAATGGGTTTACAAAATTAAATACAAGTCTAATGGCACCATTGAGAGATACAAGTTTCGTCTTGTCGCTAAGGGATACACTCAAGTTGAAGGTGTTGACTATCAAGAGACTTTTTCCCCTACAGCCAAACTCACTACCCTCTGCTTCCTTCTTACTATTGCAGCTACTCGCCATTGGTTTATCCATCAATTGGATGTTCAAAATGCTCTTCTTCACGGCGATTTACATGAAGTTGTGTACATGGAGCCTCCTCCTGGTTTTCACCGACAGGGGGAGAACCTTGTATGTCGGCTTAATAAGTCACTCTATGGACTCAAACAAGCATCCAGAAATTGGTTCTCTACCTTTTCAGATACCATTCAAAAAACTGGTTATCAACAATCCAAAGCGGATTATTCTCTTTTCACCAAGACTCAAGGTACTTCATTTACTGCAGTTCTTATCTATGTCGATGACGTACTTCTTATAGGCAATGATCTTCAAGAAATGGAACGTCTCAAACAATTTCTTCTCAAACGCTTCCACATCAAAGATCTCGGAAATTTGAAATATTTTTTGGGCATAGAATTCTCCCGTTCAAAGAAAGGTATTTTCATGTCTCAGAGGAAATATGCACTTGATATTTTACAAGACTTAGGGCTTTTAGGAGCACGCCCAGACAAGTTTCCCATGGAGCAGAACTTGAAACTCACCCCCACTGATGGAGCATTGCTTAGTGATCCAACCAAGTATAGAAGACTAGTTGGTAGATTAATTTACCTTACTGTGACAAGGCCTGACATAGTCTATTCTGTTCGCACATTGAGTCAATTCATGCACGAACCTCGCAAACCTCATTGGGATGCTGCCTTACGAATTCTCAAATACATCAAAGGAACCCCTGGTCAAGGCTTACTATTTCCCGCCTCTAATAGTCTTGCCTTGAAAGCCTTTTGTGATTCAGATTAGGGAGGTTGTTGTGCTACAAGAAGGTCAGTTACAGGCTATTGTATTTTTCTTGAGAATTCTCTCATTTCATGGAAGTCAAAAAATAAATCACTGTTTCTAGATCCTCCACAGAAGCCGAATATCGAGCTATGGCCAACACATGCCTGGAGCTGACTTGGTTACGTTATATATTAGAGGATTTAAAGGTCCCATATATAGCCCCTACATCATTGTTCTATGATAATCAATCAGCTTTATACATTGTAGTAAATCCTTTCATGAACGCACGAAACACATTGAAACAGATTGTCACATCATTCGAGAAAAACTACAAGCTGGAATGATTAATCCCACATATGTGCCTACGCGCTTCCAATTAGAAGATGTATTTACTAAGGCCTTGGGAAAAGATCAATTTGTGACGTTACGCGACAAGTTGGGACTTCATGATATTCACTCTCCAACTTGAGGGTGAGTATATAGCTACATTCTCTCAAATGTATGTGTTTGTGCTAATTATGCATGAGATATCTAATGCTAGTGAAAACTGCAGTAAAAGAAGCTGAGCACTTGGACTGGAGAATGCGACTGAGAATCGCAATGGGCATGGCATACTGCCTCGAGTATATGCACCAGCTTAACCCGCCTATAGTCCACAACAACTTGAATTCAGGATCCATCCAGCTAACAGAGGATTATGCACCGAAAGTCTGAGAATTTAGCTTATCTATTTCATCTACCATCTGTTAAGCTCTTATCAATTATGGAGTGCAATGGACTCTATCATTTTTACATGTTTGCACCTATCAATGTGACTTTTTGAGTTGACTTGGATGAGGAAAAAATTGGGAATGGATATACCTATGTTCTTTAATTGGGAATGGATACAATTATGGAGTGCAATGGACTCTATCATTTTTACATGTCTACTCTTTGTTTTAACTATTCATTTCAATAGTCATTGCACCACAGAGTACTACCAAGCAAATACACATTATACAGTCTAATTCACTTTGCTATCAAAGTAAAGGACCAGTGGACATATTTCTTCCAATACTTATTCGACTCCATGCATACGAAGGTGCCTTAATTCCAAACAAACAAATAACTAGACAAGTAAAAGCAATCGACATTTTTCACACGCATTCTCGAATTCAACATCCTCCAGCGTTCGCTCTTTCATCCATATATGATCTAGTATTACAAAATGAAAAACAAACAAAGAATTACAAGTTTTTAAATCAATAAAATGTAAATTCTACGGGACTTACAGAAGCTATCCAATAATTTGCAAACAACTAACAAACAATGAATTTGTATTACTACCCTAATTCAGAATCTGTACTCGACAAATTATGTGTATAAAAATCAATTATAAAAATCAAAGCAATTATCAAAGCAGATTCGAACCCTAATTCAGAGCATTCGATTTCGAGCAACCAGAAAGCAATTAATTATAAAAATCAAAGCAGCTTAGAACCCTAATTATAAAGTAATTATCAAAGCATGAAATAATCCTAAAATTACCTCAGAGAGAGAGAGGGTTGTCGAAGGAGGAAGAGAGAGTGCGAGGGGGCGAGAGGGTGAGAGGCCGAGAGGGAGGTTGACAGAGATTTAGTTGTATGAGAGTTTACAGAGAGGAAGAGATGAGGGAAAGTGTTCGCGATTTCAGTTAAATCCCGAGGATCTTGCGCGACGAATAGAATATATTCGTCGCGCAAAAAATTCAACTTTTCATGAAATTATTTTCGTGCCCGCCCAGAAAGTTAATTTTTCAGCTCATTGCGCGACGAATAGAATATATTCAGCTCATCGCGCAATGAGCTGAAAATTTAATTTTCCCGCGTCAATTTTTTATTTATTTTAAATTTATTCAAATAAAAACAATTTATTTATAACATAAGATAAATAAAATACAAAAAATATCATTTAATATGTTTTACAAAGCAAGTCACAAATAAGTTGCATTATTCATCATTCGAACTATAATAACTTTCATTATCATCGTTATCATCATTTTCAGTCTCCCATTCCTCCTCCTCGATAGGTACATCACCGTCGTCGTTTGGGCCCATTGCAACATCGTATCGCGGAAGATTATCAAGGTCAATTGTAATTGACTAAATCGGTATTTCAATTGAAGCCACTCCTTGTATTTGAAATGGTTCTTGGATAAGATTTGTATCTCGAAATGTTTCCGCACCATTTTCTATTGAAGATTCTAAACGTTGGACAACGATGTTGTCGACGTCATTGTCAGTAGGGTCTTGTTCTGGTATAGCATACACATTCCTTTGGTCCATCCTTTGAACAACTTTCCAACATCTCCCATCTTTAGGGTCATCTAGATACACAAACTATTTTGCCATGTTTGCCAAAATGTAAGCGTCATCATCATACCAAGTTCTGTAAGTGTTCACAAATAGTAAGCCATGGTCGATTTTAACACTTCCCTGCCTATATGGGTTTGTATCAAACCATCGCCACTTAAACATGATCACTTGGCATTGGTCTTTGTAATGCAATTGCACGACACTTGTTAGTTTGCCATAGAAATCAATGTATGTACTTTCGCCACCACCTCATGGACACTGCTGTTTTGCATACACAACTTATCATCTCGTACAGCCCCCAAAAAGTTGACGCCTTTAACATGGCAACCCGAGAACAATTCAGTGCGAATCGGTCCGAATGCCAAGTTATATAACTCTTCATTGTAAGTGGGGGAATTCGATGCTTTCAATTTATTCACCTAACATTATACAAAAACATACACATGTTAGCTTGAGAAAATTAAATACTACAATAAATATGTCAAATAGAAAACACTTATATCTTACATATTTGAGAAACCACTATGGAAACAATTCACGGTGTTTCTTGGCAACCAAATGTGATGGATGTTCTCGCTTCATCATCTCTTCATGCTCATCTAGGTATGCCATTGTCTCGTCACAATTGTTCAGTACGAACCAAGGTGCTGTCTCCAAAGGGTCGTGCGCATTGGGCAAAAATAGAAGGTTTCTCCCTTCTCATACCCCCGTCATTATTGCACTGAGGACGATTGAAAGTCATCTCCACATCTTTTAAATACATTCTACAAAATATAAGTGACTCATATTGAACCCAAGCCTCTATAATTGATCCTTCGAGCTTCGCCCTATTTCGTACACTTTTTTTCAACTCCCCGAGAAGCCTGCCAAAATAAAACGAGGCGAGTCAAATTAGTAAGCGTCAGTTAATAATGAATAAACAAATGATGAAGATTATATACCTTTCTATTGGATACATCCAGCAATAGTTGACAGGACCAGCAAGCAATGCCTATTCCGGCAAGTGAACCATCACATGGATTATACTTGTGAAGAAAGCTGGAGGAAATATCATCTCAAACTTGCATAGGATTTGGACAATGTCATGGAGCAATTGATTAACGTCCATCTTTCTCAACGTTCTTGCCATCAGTTGGAAAAAAATCTAAACAACAATATGATTGGCTTTACTACATCTTCCGGCAATAGGTGTCGAATACCAAGAAGTAGGCGTTGCATAACCACATGGCAGTCATGGCCCTTTAGTCCAGCAAATTTACCCCCGTCAACATTCATGCAACGCGCGATATTAGAAGCATACCCATCGGGAAACTTTACAGATGATAAAAACTTTAAAAACTCTTTGTTGTCATTCAGTTTCATGGAAAAAAATGCAAGATCCCTTTTGGCTTTATCAATGTCCCTATTCATCCATAAACCCCTCAGTATTCCCATTCGTTCCAAATCAAGACAAGCTTTGATCATGTCCTTTGTCTTGCCCTCAATATCTAGAATGGTGCCCACCAATGTGTCAAATACATTTTTCTAAACATGCATAACGTCGAGGTTGTGTCTCAATTTTAGTTTCAAACAATACGGGAGCTCAAAAAACATAGACTTGTGCGTGCAGTTCATATGTGTAGAAGATATGGTCCTACTCATTGTTTTTCCAAATGGAGCAAAATCCAAACGGTTAAATTGTTCCAAAATCTGATCACCGGACCATTCTCTAGGTTTGAGGTGATGCTCTGTTTTCCCGTCGAACTCTTTATCCTTTTCCCGCCACTCGTGGTCCCATAGCAACCATCTTCGATGACCAAGGTAACAAACTTTTCCAACTTGCCAACCAAATGTTACATCATCCTTATATATAGGGCATGCCATATAACTGCTAGTGCTCCACCCAGAATGTCACGCCCCAATCCCGACCTACGTCCAGGACCGAAACGTGACGTCATAAAAAACCCGTATATCTAACATACCTCGTCTCCGAGATATGTATCAAGCTCAACTCATGCCTAGAATTTGCGCAGTAATTTTTAATTTTTTTTTTCGTATACTTTATGGTTGCATCTAACCTCCTCGTTAGACTGCCTATGTACCCTCAATAGGGATCAAGCCATTCGTAGTTCACCATTCAAAAAACCAGACATTTATCCCACTGAGCTCAAGCAGAAAAGCATAACATTCCTCAATCATTTAACATAACCTGATAGCATGAAATTCTTGGGCTCAGGCTACATAACAAACCCTCATGAAATCATGATTTCTCTTCCATCCTACATATAAATCATTATGTCTCATCATGATATCACAATTCACAACATACATCATATTTAAGAACCGACGAAACACAAAACCATTCTCTAGCCACATTAATTAATTAATTTGATCAAAGTAATAACAATCATTCCCATATCTTCTAAATTCATACCTTATGAAATCATAATCGAATCGTAGAAAATCCCGAAGGAGTCACCCAGACGTCCAACTTCTTTTCTAACTAAATTCACAAGATTCTCGAAACCATTGACACAAATATATATAAAACTAAGGCTAGAGTGACACAGTTAGGCCAAGCCTACTTCTCCAAATAATGGGATTTCAAACCACTCTACGAAATCCAACAACCTCAGGTTCTGGACCACTCAACGGAACCAAACTAAATATGATCGCCTATCAAATGTACCAAGTACAACTAATCATCATCACCTCTAGAATGCGTATGGTCCCCCATCGCGGATATACCAAGTAGAGCCATAGGCATAATCTCATCGTGTAGACAATGATCACCTATCGCGGATATACCAAGCATGATCACCCCTAACAGTCCCCCATCGCGGATATACCAAGCAGGACTGTATCATATAACTCTAGGTAGTGATCACCCATTGCGGATATACCAAGCATAATCACTCCTAGCATACATATGGTCCCCCATCGTGGATATACCAAGCAGGACCATCCATGTACCACTACTACATGGTGCGGTCTCATCATCACACATTATACCCAATTATACGTATACACGCTATCGATTCCAAATATCAACCAGCATCTAGTCATATGGAGCACAACACAAGGAATTCCCCTAATTACTATTTCTACTAAAAAATCTAATAAAGTACCTAACTCATCTCCTGACTTTCATCCCTATCACATACTAGGTAGTAATGCCAAGTTCAAATAGGTATTCAGTTGGCAATCATATCCAAATAATTATCAAACAATAATTAGATCCCATAATTGTCATAACATTCATCATAATTATCATTCACATTATTAAAAAGATAATTAAACACATATATATCACAAACATCATCAATACACAAGCCAAATCATATGTAATAAGCATAGGTCTATGGCTAAATATATAAAAAGCACATTTCAATAGAAATCATATTTATAAGACCAAATCATATTCACAAATGATACCAATATAAGAAATTAAGATAATAATCATATCTCATATATTCAAGTCACTATCTAACCAATATAGGCCCACTAGACTTCAATTAGTCCCGTAGTACTAATTTTATTATTTAGAACGTTTCGAGACATGTTGACCACAAATCAACTCTCGGTCAACGATAGGGTCCACAACTCTACGTAATTCGATCTTGAAGATCTGCACATCGGATTTCTGATCCATAACTTCCCAAAGTCCACATTATGCTTCTAGAATAACATACTAAAATTTCATTATGATCCAACGGTCGGATTATCGTCAATCACTCAAACAAGTGGCGGTTCAATTTGATCACCACACCAAACAATTGAATTTCAGGAAACCAAGCTAGACATAGGTTCACATGATCACTAGGAGGTATTTGGTACTTAGACAACACTCGTGGACGATCCCACACACCACCACATGCAGTGGTAGCCAAGGTGGAGGGTTTAGAAACCCCGAATTTTCAACATTAACTAAATGAGCTCAAATTTACATGGTAGCTAGAGCTCAACAAGGGAAACACTTTTCACAACTAGGCCGACGATAAATTCTAACCGGAAACCGTCCAAATTCACCGGAGAAAACCGGATTTCTAGGGTTCTAAACACCCAACTCTAAAATGAACACGAAAGCACAAACTAACCATACCAACTTGAAGATTATGAAGAGTAGATGAAGTTTCATACCTCACTCAAAGGAAATGGTCGCCGGAATCACCGGAAAAATGATAAAACCGCCGGAAAAGTCATGGGCTTTGTGGCTTCGAATTGCAAAGATGGAAACGAAAATGGGAAATCTAACACTACAGAGATATAGGGCTCGTCAAGAGCTTTCCATGGACACCAAGATCACCCAAAACGGAGCTCGGACGGAGGAGATACAAGCGGGTTAAGTTGGTGGGTTAACGAGTCCATTCTCTCCCCCCCCCCCCCCCCAAAACAGGTTAGAATTAGATCATCCTTTTTTTTTTTTTTTTAAAGAAACCTCCCTCCTTTCTAATTGGTCCCTTACTTTTTTTTTTTTTTCGTCTGAATGGTCCATCGGCTTTGATTGGTTAACATTCCCACATGATAGGAGTTTTAATTAATTTATAACCTATAGTTTAGTAAAACGATTTCAAACGTCCGTAACTATACCGTAATAATCTAGACTCGTAAACAGCTTTCGCCTATACGTTTGTGGTTTCAAGATCTATTCGAAAACGTTACTTGTGACCTTGAAAGGTCAACGAGTAAATAATAATTTTCCAAACTTCACTCTTCGTAACTAGGTTAATTGAAATCTCAATAATATAAAATCTCAATAATACAAATATGTACATTATAACAGTGAAATCCAGGAACGAGATTTCACACAGAAACCATTGCATATGCAAGAAAATCATTCACAGTCCATATAATTGCTGCCTGCAAGGTGAACATCTTCCCAATACACTTATCATATGTGCGCACATCGTTTGTCCATAAATCCTTCAGCTCATCAACCAACAGCCATAAGTAAACATCGATTGACCTACCAAGATCCTCAGTTATCAAAAGAGTCATCAACATGTATTCTTTTTTCATGCTTTTCAAGGCGGCAAATTATATGGAAATATGAAAATCGGCCAAGTGTTGTGTTGTTGGTTTAGAACTCTGAACAAATTGAATCTGTTAGCGGCAAGTCCCAATCTAACATTTTGGGGATCAGCAGCAAACTCGGGGAACGTTTGATCGAACTCTTTCCATGCCTCCCCATCTGCAGGATGCCTCATCACATCGTCGTCTACGCATTTTTCCTTATGCCATCTCATGTCGGTGACAATATGCGTCAACATATACAATCACTGCAACCTAGGTTTCAAAGGCAGATAACGCATGTCTTTTTGTTGGATCTTAGTCGTTCTATTATGAGATGTCATTTTGAAGCTCGACTCATTGCATAGAGGGCATTTATCAAATGCTTTATTCTCTTTGTAGAATAAAATACAATTGTTTTTGCAAGCATGAATTTTTTCATAACCCAATCCCAGACCATTCAACACCTTTTGCAAATGTCTATGGTCTTTCGGCAAACAATTGTCCCTTGGAAGCATTCTCTTAAAAACCCTCAAAAAGTAATCGAAACACTGGTTCGACATACGATACTTTATTTTTCCGTGCATTAGTTCCACAATGGCCGTGAGAACCGAAAAGGTCTCGCACCTCAGGTATAACTTTTGGTTGGCATTTTTTAATAGTTTTTCATATTGTTCGAACTCTGCATTGTCCATTGGTGTAGGCACGTCATCTTCCCCTTCCTGATTGGTGTTTTTCGATGCAAATAGAAAAGCATCATTTATAATATCTATGACTTGTTCATTAGGATCCATATTAGGTTCAACATTGCCCACTCTTGTGGCGTTTGAAGATGAAGCATTGTCTACTTGTTCCCCATGATGGTTCCAAGTATTATAGGTCTCAACCATTCCATTCCTTACTAAATGAAATCGAACATTTTCAATTGTGCCCCATAACGTGTTGTTACAGCTTCTACAAGGAACATTTTCAATTGTGCCCCATAACGAATATTATTTTGGTCATTCAACATGCATATTTTTTAAAAAAAAAAATTCATTTTTTTCCGTTTCCTTTTTAACTAATGTAAATTTTTTTTAATCTAAATAAAAAACTCAAACCTAATTAAACATTACCAAAATAATTAATAAAACTAATTTATTATCCCAAATACATATTATAACAAATGTAAATTAATATTAATAGTCATCCATATAACATAAATTTATTAATTAAAGTCAAATATAATGTCCTCAAAATCTTATTTCATAAAAAAACAAAAAACAATTAAACTTCAATCCTCTTCCTCATGGGCATCAGCACCTCACTCCGCATCTCGTAGCACATTGAACTTCCACTGTCAGAAATGCATCTTGAAAAGCTCATCCATATACTTCCGCTGCTTCTCATCGGCTTCATCAACATCCCAATGAACCTATATTAATGTCAATAACAATAAATTAGTAATTTAAAAAATACTACTTTTTAACAAAAATAATTATACATTATTTAATATAAACTTACCGATAACTCCCCCACCATGGACTTCTTCAGCTCCTTAGGCATCTTTTTCCAAGACTCAAGCTCGGCAGAACATTGGCTCCGCACGAAACCCCCAATATCAAACCTAAGTTCGGCGTACGCATCAGCCTACTTTTGTCATCAAAGTAGGGCACTTGCTTACGACGGTACCTCTCTATTCGCAATACACCTTTCCTTTCACGAGAGCCTTCTCCCGAATCGGCTATATTGCCTTTGAAACAAAACCTTTCAAAACTAGGGTTCCGAAGTTCTGTTTTTATAGAACTTGTAACACTTTGCGCGACGAAGAGGTTCGTCGTGCAAAATGCGTTATAAATGGGCACGGTTGAAGGGTATCTGGCTATATCAGTGAAACTTTGCGCGACGAACATGTGGAAATTTTCGTCCCGCAAACACTTGGCGGCAAAAAAAAAATTCCTGCTTTTTCTTGCATAAAGACCACAAGTGTTCATCATGCAAAGTATTCTTACGCGACGAATATTTTTGTCGCATAAATTTTATTTATTTTTTCCTAACCTACCATTTTTTAGCAACGAATATATTTTTTCGTCGCGCAAGTGCCACTTAGGCGGCGAAATTTGTTTCGTCGCGCAAGCTGTTTTTCTACTAGTGTTAGTACGACTTAGAGTTTATCTTGAGTGTTATGGGGGTATATATATAAATGGTTAGTGTACAAGATTATATATTTTGCTAAGATTCTGCTTGGTATCAATTTCAATTGGAGATTGTTGGCAATTTGTTGGATATTTCAAAATACGACTAATTTTAGTTTTGCCATTAGTTTTTTCAGTTAACATGGAATTGGAAATCAATATGTCATAGCTCGTCCCTGGATTTATTGTATTATATTTTCAATGATGTGAATTGACGGGACTACCCCTGAGGAATGTATCGAATCGTTGGAATTGGCCAGATATTCGAATTGTTTTGTTGCCCTAGTTTATTTTGGTCAAGCTTAGACCTAAATAATTTATGATTTTTATGGTGTAATGTTGTTGATGATGTGTGAGTGTGAGGACCACACACACACCCAAAAAAAAAAAAAACAAAGTACCATTCTCTCTCTTCCCTCCCGTGCTCTCTCTCCCTCGGACTCACTCTCTCTCTCTCCTCCCCTCACGTACGGACAAGCTTCAAGTATCCATTTCAGGCACAGATCGACATTAAAAAGGTAATATTCTTGTTCCTTGCAAGCTCCTGAGTACATCTATACTATTTTTAGAACGTGAAACCTTAAAAAGGTAATATTCTTGTTCCTTGCAAGCTCCGATTTGGTGCACTGTTCATGCACATGTAAATGTGACGGTTTCAGGTGATTTGAAGCTTGTAGGAAGCTTTAGAACATCCCTACGAAGCCCGGAGAAGAAAAACCAAGCGATTTGGACGTCGGGATCGTCAGTTTCAAGCTTAGCTGGTTTTCTCGAAATTCTCATGCGAGATTATGTGAGATTTAGGTCTTAAAACAGGTATGGGAATGTTCTACAAGTTGAGAGCTTTAATTTGGCACTAATTTCATGAAATTTGGATGAAAATCGACCGAGATATCAAGGTTTTAAGTTTTACCCAGTTTCCAGCTCCGGCGACGGTCGCCGGATGTTCGAGGTTAAGGATGACGGAATATTCCGTCAATTTTGACGGAATATTTCAACAGCGTTAGTTAACTTTAACCGATTCTGTTACTATTTAACGGTGTCACTGTTGCCGTTGGTGTGCCAGGCATGTGCCCGCGCGTGGGCGGCGCGTCTGGCCGTGCCTTGGCCGGCGCGTGGGTGGTCGGAAAATTTTTCTAAAAATATGGGGATATTCGTGGAGTTGTGTAGATCACATTGGTATATTCAAACACCCCATTTGAGCATTGTTTGAGAAGTTATTAGCTAGTTTTGTCTATGTGCTTTAAATAACATTTTTATAGTTAATTCGCATATAGATGAGACTTATCCCGAGGACGAGCGCATTCAAGGGCGACTTGGGGGCTACGACCCTTCGACATACCATTGAGTGGGCTTTTGGTTTTCAGTATATATTTATATACTTGTTATTTTCCCAGAAAATATGTTTAAATGAGATTATGCCTTGAATGCCATGCATATGAATTTATATTCCATATATGAATTGGTATATGATGCATTATATATAATTGTGGTGCTGTGGACGCTCAGGTAAGCTCAGGTGAGTTATGTTTCGTTATGTGAATTATCGATGATGTGATATGTGGTTGAATAACGTTGAGCTCATAAAACTGCACCTAGGGTGATTGTGATTTAGCCAGAGATATGGCACATGCCTGTTTATAATGTCACCGCCCGCACCATATGCTCATATTGGATCCAATTTAGGTGCACAGTCTTGTCGTACAGACCTTTACTATGGTTCCGACTCGTAGGTGACTAGCGATTTATCGCCAATCTATTATGTGAGAGTAGTATTGAGCATAATTATATTACACCCAGTATTGTCGTACAGACCTTTTCATTTGGTTCCGACTCTTGTGCAGTATAGTGCCGTATAGGTCATCGTAGTGACTCCAACTAGATTGACTTTTGAGCTATGAATTCAGCCGTACAGACCACCACAGGGGTTCCGGCTAATATGTCATATTTCTATGAAGTTATTCTCACCTGAATTACTTACTCTGTTATATGTTGGCATGGCATACATATGAATATGATTATGTAAAGCATGATTTGAATTGATATATTTACATATATATTTATGTATATGCTTATATTCTGATTCTGGGAAAAATTATACATGTTTTACAGCGAGGGGTTAGAAATGTTGATAAATGAATTGGTTTTGTAAACATTTGTTTTTGCCCACTCATGTTTTCTGTTTTGCTCCCCTCCAGGTTTTAGGTAAGCTTGCTGTTGGTGGCCTTGAGGACTTTGGCGGTTCTGACATAATAAAATAATTGTAGGACATCTTATGGTACTGTATAACTAGTACTTGTCATACTGGACTGCACCTATACTTGTTATGCTCTGATTATGAGTATTTACTTTTGTATCTTACTCCTAACGCTTCCTGTTTACTAGTGCACTCTAGTAGTTTCAGTTTTTAATTATTCATATATTTCTTATCATTATTGCTTCCGCACTGTGCACATGGCGACGTCACCCTCACGTGACGCCCAACATGCCTTGATCTCGGTTGGGGTGTGTCAAATAACTAATTCTTTATTACATAAGGAATTAGGCTCATTTGGAAGTTTAAAATGGCTGAAACAACTTTTGGTGGAAATGTTTTTTAAACCAATCCTTAATAAAAATCCAAGTGGATACAGAAAAACATTTTAAGTGCTTCTTTCGAAAAGCACTTAAAGTTCTTTTCGAGCCCAAAATTAATTTCACCAGAAGCGTTTTCAATCATTTTAAAAGCACTTACAAACGAGCCCTTAGAATACAGTTTTAGTCATTTCCTTTGTTTACAAGCAACTATTATGAGAGTGTTAACACAATATTCATTTGAGGTCATAATGTTCAAATTTAATTGTTGTAAATTTCATTTATTCTCCAACTGCTATATCCAACCCAATCTTTTATATATATTTGTCAATCTCTTATGTCTAGATCATTATTGATCTCTTCTCCCCTCCCTTGATTCGTCTTTCTTCCGATTACTATTATATTCTTCACTTCCTATTTATCAAGGGAAATAGTTGAGCTGCTCATAGATCTAGGTATTACATGAAAGAAAAAACATGCATGTATTGCGAGTGTATGGTTACAAGGATCAACGGTTGTTATTTCTTAGAGACATTGTCTCTGAGGGATGAAATCTACTTTTAAGGATAATAAACTTACACGCCTCAATCTACCATGTTATTCTTGTGAAGTAACAACGAAGAGCAATTTCTACACTCTAAAAGTAAAGTATTTTATGTTATTTTGTTTATTTATTTATTTAATTGTGGGAATGAAAATTATCAT
This sequence comes from Malus fusca, assembly GCA_035220775.1. Taxonomy (NCBI): domain Eukaryota; kingdom Viridiplantae; phylum Streptophyta; class Magnoliopsida; order Rosales; family Rosaceae; genus Malus; species Malus fusca. The sequence goes on along the minus strand of CM069066.1, from coordinate 13,817,403 downwards.
GTACTAATATTAATCTTATCTGTTTTGTTGTATGAAAAGTAGCATCCACATCGCCAATATTTCTCCACTTTCCGATTCCTATTTCCGAATGTCAAATCTTCTCTCCTTTGTCTATTTTTATTGTGTTTTTGCATTTTTAAAACTCTTTGAGCAATTAGCAAGTCCTCAATTATCCCTCTCTCTCCCAAAGTCAAGAACCCCCAAACCCAATCTTACCATCACCAGCCACGACCCTTCCTCTTGGGTGGGATCGGTGGCAATTCCATCTCTTTCTTCCCTAACCCCCATCTTCTTCCTTTTTTTTTTTCTTTGGCCCTTGATTTTTGGCAATTGGCTCTAAGTTTGTCTCATTTTTCTTAAGCTTTGTCTCAATTTCCTTAAGCTTTGTCTCAATTGTTGGCAATTCTTTGTCTCAATTTCCTAAACCCTAAACCCCTTTTAGATCTAGGGTCGACTTTGGCATTGTTATGGGCTCACTTTTAGGGCTTGTTTCTTTATTTTACTTTTGTAACAGGTTGCACTTTTACTTTAGTGTTGTGGACTGTCTTCAGACTTGCCTCCACTTTGTATTAGTATGTTTTATTTTTAATGAAATTAGTTGCTTGACCAATTAAATGTCCGTAAACACCCAAAAAAGTCGGAAGAAATAAAAAAAATATTGCAAGGCTTAGAAAGCAGGGCGATCACGCCTCAATCTACCATGTTATTCTTGTGAAGTAACAACGAAGAGCAATTTCTACACTCTAAAAGTAAAGTATTTTATGTTATTTTGTTTATTTATTTATTTAATTGTGGGAATGAAAATTATCATGTACTAATATTAATCTTATCTGTTTTGTTGTATGAAAAGTAGCATCCACATCGCCAATATTTCTCCACTTTCCGATTCCTATTTCCGAATGTCAAATCTTCTCTCCTTTGTCTATTTTTATTGTGTTTTTGCATTTTTAAAACTCTTTGAGCAATTAGCAAGTCCTCAATTATCCCTCTCTCTCCCAAAGTCAAGAACCCCCAAACCCAATCTTACCATCACCAGCCACGACCCTTCCTCTTGGGTGGGATCGGTGGCAATTCCATCTCTTTCTTCCCTAACCCCCATCTTCTTCCTTTTTTTTTTTCTTTGGCCCTTGATTTTTGGCAATTGGCTCTAAGTTTGTCTCATTTTTCTTAAGCTTTGTCTCAATTTCCTTAAGCTTTGTCTCAATTGTTGGCAATTCTTTGTCTCAATTTCCTAAACCCTAAACCCCTTTTAGATCTAGGGTCGACTTTGGCATTGTTATGGGCTCACTTTTAGGGCTTGTTTCTTTATTTTACTTTTGTAACAGGTTGCACTTTTACTTTAGTGTTGTGGACTGTCTTCAGACTTGCCTCCACTTTGTATTAGTATGTTTTATTTTTAATGAAATTAGTTGCTTGACCAATTAAATGTCCGTAAACACCCAAAAAAGTCGGAAGAAATAAAAAAAATATTGCAAGGCTTAGAAAGCAGGGCGATCACGGTGGGACTCGAACCCACAATCTCCCGCTCCGGAGGCGAGCGCCTTATCCATTAGGCCACGCGATCTTTTGTCAATTGCTCCGCTTTTATTTATATCACTGTTATGACTGTAAACCTTGAACTCGAACTAGTTTTGGTTGTTATATCCCTTTTCTTTCACCTTTGGTTTTTATATTTTCCCTTAGGTCCATTAATTTATAAATTAATCTAAAGCCTTTCCTTTTCAATGGAATCTATATTTGTACAAAAACTAAAATAAAATGTTAATTTCAAACATCTATTACAAAATGATTAGTAATAAAACAACATTACTAGCATTTTATACCTCAATAAACATTGAAATTTTCCATAAATGGTTTGGTATCGTTTGTTTTCATAGAAAACAAAATTGTATTACTAGAAATAAAATATAAAAAAAATTCTAATTGCTAGATGTCTTGTAATTTTCAAGAAAAAGAAAGACCACTAAATTTGTTTTGATTCTTTATTGATTATAACTACGATCTAGTGGTATTTCTCTTTACTTGTAAGTGAGAGGTTTTAAGATTCGATTCTCGCCAAAGGCGAATTTGAACCAAATTATTGCTGGCCATTATGAGGCTAAGCCCACATCCTCACACTTTGTGTAGATAATAATGTTTGTTAAAAAAAATAAAAAAATAAATAAAACACTAAAATCCTAATCAAGGTTTGATAAAAGAAAACCTAACAAGAAAGTCTGTAGCGGAGATTAACTCAACTCTCTTTAATAATACCCTACAATTTGTGCATGACCCTTCCCTCTACACATTGACATTATTATACACTAACTTATGAACAAACACAAAAATGACCTTTTTTTTTTGTTTGTTATGTCACTGTTAACTTTCAGAATTTATAATTCTCTATACTTGGAATAACATAGCTCGGGAAACATATATTAACCACATCTAATAGAAGAATGACACGCCTACTGAATGCTCACTATTACGGTATTGTGGAGACTAGCATGAACCTTCAAGACTATTAGTTGGCAGTACTGTGGAGACTAGCATGCACCATTAACAACTTCCTAGTATAGCCTGCAGCCTCCCCTCCCAGCTGCCTGTTAAGGTGTAGTCTTTATAACTAGCAGGTCAAACAAAGAAAATGTTAATCATCATTTCTATACTCAGAATTGTCTCAAGTTCTCTTTTCTCTATACTACTCGTCTTTAGCATCGGAGGCCATTTGGCATACAGCATGTGGAGCCAAAAATAATCACAAGGCGACGCGTGGATTTTTGGACAAAAGATGACAAAAATACCCTTGAGGCATAACGGGATTCCTACGCGCGAGCAGCGGGTAATCATCCCTCAACCAAGTCAAAAGTGCCCAAAATAGGTAACAATTCAAAACTTATCTCATCAAATCCCTTCTACAAGGTAACTCCCAAAACTTATTTCATTCCATATATTTTTTACCTCATTTTCCCTTTTTTAGCTAATTATCTTAATCATTCCATAACTCCCCAAATAATTTCTTTCAAAATATGTTAATTAGTCAATTAATAGATTTATTACCTAATTAATTTATTAATGGCTAATTAACCACAATTTACACCCAAAAAATACCTAAATGGCTGGTCCCTATTCTCCTAATAGGGCCAGCCATATCCGTATATATAGCTCACCATTCTCTCCCAAAAACTACTTCCAACTCTTGCTAAAATTCTCTAGAATTCTCAAACACTTTTTCTCTCTAAATTCTAACTTTGGCATCAGAGGTTCTTCGGCCAAAGCCCCCCCCCCCCATTCATCGTGGGCGCATGAGGCTCTTGGCCTTGACCTAAGGTGTTAATTGTTTTGTAGGTGCAATTTTGTCCAAGATCAAGGAGGAAGAAATTTGCATCCACACATCCTCTCCTTTTTTAGGGTGTTCGTTAATTAGGCTAACAGTGTTTGTTCTCTTGCAAGTAAAATTTCATAAAATCAGATGTGTACAAAATTTGCATCTGTAATAATAGCAACTTAAAAAAATAAAAAATAAAACATAGAGTTACACACTCAGCAGAATACACATCTTCATTTTCAGACAAAAAAAAAATTTGCGAATTTTCTTCCATTGATTGTTTTCTCCAATGACGTAGCTCCTAATGGGAAATTAAAAAAAACTTACTTTGTTCATATAATCAAAATATTGATTAGGAAAAAGGAAAGATATAAAGGTAAACGATTATATAAAAATAAAAAATACAGTAAAACCTGTCACAGCCCGTCCCGGGAATTCTTAATATCGGGGACGTGAAATGACGGAATTACCCTTGACGGGTATTAAGGTATGTGTGTGTGTGATATATTTTGGACTAAATGCACTTATTTCATAATCTTTTGGAAAATTATTAAGTTGGATTAAAAATTGGGTTGTATGATTTGTGTGGTTAGGGATTGAAATGGGACTTGTTTTGGGATGGACCACACACACATACACACGGTCAAACCCTTCCTCTTTCTTCCTCGTGCTCTCTCTCTCTCCTCCCTCTCCGTTTCAGTCACTCTCTCCCTCTCAAACCGTTCGGACAAAGAGCAAAGTCCTCAAATCTTCACATATCGAAGGTTCTAAGGTAAGCATCGAACTCCCCTTGAGTTCCTGAGTTCAATTATACTAGTTTTAGGAAGTGAAACCTTCGAAATCACGTGAAACCCGAACCCCCATTTTATGTCACTATTCATGCAATCGTAATATGTCGATTTTCAGAGAATTCTAAGCTTGTAGTGAGCTTAGTGAGGTCCCAAGGAAGCTCGGAGTGCTTCGTTTGAAGGTTTTGGACGTCGGGATCACTGGGTTCGACTTTGGCCGGTTTTCTTGGAATTTTTCTGGTGAGATTTCATGATTTTTAGAGCCTTAAAGTAGTGTAACGTGAAACTACATGCTTAGGGCTTCATTTTGATATAAAATACAAAGAAAATGGTTGAGAAACGAAGGAGAACAAGGCGTTTGAAAATTGCCCAGTTTCTGGCCACCGGAAAAACCAGTCCGGCGACTGGTTGAGGAAGAAGACGCGCGTGGGGGCGCGTAGGTCCGTGCCACCCACGGCGCGTGGGGGTGCGTGCCACGTCAAAAAATTATTCTAAAAATTTGTCGACGTCCGTGACGTCGAGTAGGTTACTGTGGTATATTCATATACCCAAATTGAGCACCGTATGAGAAGTTATTAAGAATTATTGGCTATGTGCTTTAAAATAACGTTTTTATAGTTATTTCGCATATAGGTGATACCTATCCCGAGGACGAGCGCATCCAGGGACGTCACGGGGGCTACGATCCTTCGACTTATTAGTGAGTGGGCAGTATTTCTGTTTATACCTGTATGCTATTGAAATTCCCATAAATTGAGTTCAAATGAAAGTATGTTTCTAAAATGCCATGCATGCATGATATGAATGATATGAGTTATATGAATTGATAATTGATGCATATATATATATATGTGAATTGGTGTTGTTGACGCACAGGTAAGTATCAGGTGAGTTTTATGTTATTCATGTGCATTGTTGATGATGTGTATTATGTTGATAGCTCATAACCTGCAATCATGATGTTAGTGCTTATATTATTCACCTCGCACCGCACGCTCACCTTGGATCCAAGTAGGTGCATGTCGTACAGACCATGAGAGGGTTCCGACATGTCGTACAAACCATGAGAGGGTTCCGACTGATAGGTGACCTTAGATTATGTGCACAGATGATTGATGAGAGAAGCACTAGAGCGTATTATTACACCATTCATGTCGTACAGACTACTTCAGGTAGTTCCGACTTATATGCAGTGTAGTGCCGTACAGGTCACCGAGGTGACTCCGGTTGGATTGGATGTTGATCTATAGAATTAACCGTACAGGACCAACTGCAGGGTCTCCGGTTAATTCATCATTTCACCTGTTACATTGATGTATCATTCATTCTGTTTTTGAAATTATAACATGGCATACTTTCTGGTTTTTGAGAAAAATTAATGATTTGAGATTTATGAAAAGTTATATGCTATTATACTATTTTCTGGGAAAGTATACAGGTTTTACAGCGAGGGGTTAGAAATGTTTTAAATGAAAGGTTTTCGAAAAGCTTTGTTTTACTGACCCACTCAATTTTGTTTTGCGCCCCTCCAGGTTCTAGTTAGCAGTTGGTGGTTGACGAGGGCTTCTACGGCATTCTAACAGACTTCCCTAATGTAGGACTCACCTGTGGGTGTTGTAACTTAATTATAGTCCTACTAGACTGCACCTATTGCTTAAGCTCTGTTTATGTGTGCACTCACACTTTAACTCACTCTAGCATGCTATTTGGTTGTTCTTGCTAGTAGTTGGTTTTTATTCTTTCGTAATTCTCTTATCTTTGCTTCCGCACCGCACTTATGGTTACGTCACGCTCACGTGACGGCCAGCATGCCTTGATTCTAGGATCGGGGTGTGTCAAAACCTGTCTAAAATAATATTCTATAATACAGTAACCTTTTTAAAGTCACAAAAAAATCCAATTTCAACTTGGGACTAGTTATGTGCTGGAATAAACTTTATGTTATAATACAACATAATTTTCTTCGGTCCATTCTTAAGAAACACGCCTCCATGTAGTTATAATTGTCAAGGAGTACAAAAATATGCAAGAAATAAAAGACTTGGCCCCCAAAAAATCCTATTTAGGAAATACAACATGCATTAATAATAAAAAAGAGGTATTCATCTTCACTTGTAAGTGAGAGGTCTTAGATTTAATTATCGCCAAAGGCGAATTTAAACCATATTATTGCTAGCCCATCGTGAGTGATGTGGTAGAAACTAACACACAAATTAAACCCTATAAATTATGCAATCGTAATACGAGTAAGTAGGGATCGTTCTATTCCAAGGATTAGAAGAGATGCTAATCAACACAAATTAAACTTATAAAACTGAAAAACTAAGTTAAACTAACAACAAAACAATGACTGGGGAGATTTTGGACGAATTTAATTAAAATAAAAGTAAATGGCAGCAAGTAAATTAAGTTGTGAATGAAATATGGATGAAAGGATAGCTAAAGTATTATTCTCCACACATGAATCATATGCATACAAATCGATTTCAAGTTATTCTTCCCATAAATCATGAATGACAATGCCCCACATTAACTATGAACAACACTAATTAACTCTCAGATTTTTCTAAGTTCATTGAATTTGACTCAACGACGCAACCAAATTATTCTTCTCAAATTCCCTAACTATGAAAAGTATGATAGAGATACATCTCGAAGATCATTAAATTTTATGAAAATTATAAGCATTGACAAAACATTCATAACTATGAAAATGATGATACTCCTGCCAAGGATTTAATTAGCTCAATTATGACTAGTGACTTTTACTATTTGCAAATATAAGTTCATAACGATTAGGTGAAATTCCCTTATATTCTAGCATCAAATCCCTGCATGCAAACTAAGTGTGCACCCTTAATAAATATCCAAGAATAAGTTCTCTATAAACCGGATAAGAAAATCGCATTCAAGTTTTATGAAACAATAAATGGATGTAATCAATTTATATAAAACATATGATCATGGCTTCGAATTCATCTCTAAATAAAAAGAAACTTAGTTACACATGTTCATCATAACTGAAAAGCAATCTAAAATAAACATTGAAACTTAAAACAAAGATAGAAAGAATTCTGCAAAATTCTAGCAGCTTCAATGGATGAATGGTAGGCGCGGCACATTTCTAAAACGTTGCAGGACATTTCATATATATAGGGCACGGTTGAATCCAAGGAGGAAAGGGATTAGGCGTTTTGAATTATTTTAGGACTCTAAGAAACGGGTGAAGAGTGTTGGAATGTGATTAGGATTCTTCCTTGCAGCTGGAGATAAGATAAGATAAGATAGGATAAGATAATGTTTCTCTCCAACTAGGATTCATCTTTCTTGTGTAATTCCTTGCCTTCCAAGCCTCAACTTTAATTTCTCCAGATTTTAGCACATATTTAACACCTTTTAAACACCAAAAATGTCAAGCCCATATCCTATCCACGCATGCTATCCAATTCACGTCCAAAACTGCTCCAAATTGCTACATTTGATCATTTATTGTCATCTTTACCAACTGGACCTACAATAATACGAAAATAACTTAAACTACTATAATAAATGGAAATTAACTAAGTAAATGCAAAGAAATAAGATTAAAAAGTATAAATATGCTCTTATCAAATTCCCACACAGTTAACTTTTGCTAATCCCTGAGCAAAACAAAGAAAACAAAACATAACATAAACCTTCCAACAATTACCTCAGGGATCTCCAATGAAACATGACATGTTAAAAATCACTACTTGCATAAATTTTAGCCATCCTTACTCTTGAACTTATACTTAACCGCAGTAACCACTCAATAGCTCATATTTAATCAATTAAAACAACATTTGAAAGTAGTAACATGCCTTGGAGATTTCACTCAATTCCTCATCGGATATACTCTTTATTTTCACATAGATTTTCTAACTACACTCCCTATACTAAGTATATGTGAGATGATTGATGTAAACATGTAGACTAGCACTCACATATGTTATAACAGAGAAGGCACTTTCTAGAATTATTAATACAAACATGTATATGATCTCATGAACAGAATGCCACTACTTAGAAGCGAAAACTAGAGATTCCATATGCTCATACCAATTTCAGACTCCACACATTGAAACACATAACAATCAAGATAAAAGTCTAAGGGCTGTAACGGTGCTATGGTATTGGCTAACAAAGAAAAGTTAAGAATAAACAAAGGTTCTTAAAGTGATAGTAAGCAAAGTAATGAAATCAACACTTAGAATTCAACTTTTGATTGCAGCACCCAACTATAAACACAAAAGGGAGATTGGTACAAACTTTAGGGTCAGATTCATATTTTTTTTACCCTTCTTCAACAACCAACACTTTTGAACTCATTCTCACTTCTTTTCAACCTTTTTTTCAACATTTTTCTTCTTCTTTCTTGAAACATAAAACATAAACACTACTTCACTAGATTCAAAAGAACAAATCCTTCCCCCACACTTGTTTTTTCTGCAATCATAGATCAAAAGGAATGCCCAATAAGTCATGCTTCACTATTCCTTAAGAACAAGGGTATGGATATTCCTATACTAGGCTAGGTAGCATAATGTAGGCTAACAAAGAAAATTGGCTAAATAAGGCTCAAAGGGGTTAAACCTACCAATACATATGCAAGGGATAAAGCTTTTTGACTCTGGTGGTAACTAAACACCTTCATCTTGTTATTTGTTATGCAATCAATTTTATGCTTTGAACGAAACAGGCATGAGTTCTAGTATTTGGAACTAAAATGATGAAAACGCTTTCTAAGTAGCAACCAAGCAAAGAAATAATGAGATCATGCAACAACTTTAGAAAACAAGAATAACATAAATTAATAACTCTCCAAACAAAGCATAGGCTCAAATCTCACAGGGTTGTAGCATTAGTTTGAGTGTCTTCCTTCAAGCATTTTACAAAAACTGATTTTTTTTCCCTCTATGATTACATGCGATTCATAAATGACAACTACAACTAAGTATTAACCAAAGAGCATATCAAACTTCCACCCATGTTTGTAACTTTCTTTAACAATTATGCAATAAAAAACCAAATCCTCATCATTGTGTTGGAAGGTGTCCAAAGACACAAAAAAGCAACAAAAACAAATCTTTAAGGCTTTTCTCAAACTTTTTCGATTTTTTTTTTCAAATTTTGTTTTTGTGACGCACAATAAATCACATAAAAACAGTGAATAACAACATTAGTAGTGATAGGTGGTGAAATTCGAAGAGAAATTATGAAAAGCAATATGTTTACCCCTACACTTAAATCAAACATTCTCCTCAATGTTTCAAAAATAAACTTAAACAAGAGAGCAATGAAAGATGACTAGCAAACAAGACTATCATGGCAAAGTAAAAACAATAAAGAAAAGGGTAAAAGAGAGCAAATCTGGTTGTAGGAGTCGAAAATTTCATTGCCTCTTTATTTGAACACGTGGGTTGCCTCCCAATAAGCACTTGCTTTAACGTCTTCCAGCCGGACAACACCTCCATTTAATCCTCACTAGGACCAGTGGCATGATAACACAATATTTATACATTTATATTGCCCATATTTCCTAAGTTTTACGCTATGTTTTCTTGTGAAATTGGTTGTTTGATGTGTTTAGTGCATATTTTGTAGATAATGGGCCATAGAGAAGACTTTGGAGTCTTTCGGTGATTTCAAGACTAAACGGGATCAAAACTGAGAAGAATTGAAGTGAAGAAGCATTCCATCAATCATCAAATGTTAAATTGTTCAATCCACAACTTAATGGCTGTTGTGTGAAAATTATAACTGGATCTGGAAGGTGCTGCGCAGAATTGTCATTTTCGTTGGGACTTCAAACATTCATCAGGACGAACTGAGTGTTGTGTCACATATTCATGGAAAGCTCTGGATATCTAGTTTCGGCCGAATTTTACAGATCATGATTTGGATGCTTCTAGAAGAAGTTATACCTGTTTTAGTACAAGAAGGTCAGTTCATGAATTCTACGCGGAAGTGGAGTCCAGTTTGGATCAGGAAACCGAAGTCTGATGATGTTGGGATTCCTGTTTGGGCTGGGATTCAACAATTGCGGCAAAGCAAGCCTAACAAAACCTACCTATATATTCCTTAGATGTTTATTTAAGAAATGGGGGACGTGAAAAATAGGAGAGAGGAAAATAGGGGAGTCGCACTTCATCACAGAGGATTGACCTAACGAAGACGCCAACGCCGAGGGGGTTCTCCATTTGTTTCGTTTACATCTTTTCCGACTTGGTGATCATGATTGTGATAATTATGTCTTATTATAATTTGATGGTCGTGATGAACTAATTTTGTGTTAGGGATCCAATGTAGCCTTCATGATAATTCTATGTCTTAGTTAACTTCATTCTTTTATCAGTTCAAGGTTTCTAGTTTCATTCATTGTGCTTATATCATTCTTTATGTTCATGTTATTGATTAGCTACCTTTAATATGAATTTTTAGATGTATGAGACAAGGTTATAGTAGACGCCATATGCTTAGCCTTGAGATAGCTTTCTTGGATGAATGAATTGTTGTTGATGCAGACGCCATGCTAAGACACTTTTTGGTTTTCTTTGTTCTTCTTGCACTTAATGGATTTTTGATTATTGACTTAGACTAGACGCCATGGTTAAGTTGATGATTAAGAATACGTGGTTACACCCGGATGCCTAACGGATAATCATAATAAAGAGAGAAGGAACCCTAGAACATGAATTGAATTGTTCTTACTAAGTTATCTAATGACATAGAATTGGATTGATATGGTGAAGTCGGATACCTAGTGTTTCAACCATTGTTTTCAGAAATTATTTACATAAATTCTCTTTAATTTACTGCACTTAAGATTACTTGATCAACTTCTCTTTGGTTAATTATTTGAATTTCGTAGTTTAATTGTTTTCGTTATTTTAATTCTAGTGGGTACTACAACATTGGATTTAGTTAGGTGATTTTGCAAATCCCTGTGGGTACGACACTCGTATTTGCTTGCTATACTATCATATCGATTCGTGCACTTGCGAGAAATATAATTTGTTCATAAAGTTTCTGGCGCCGTTGCCGGGGATTTGTTTTAAAATCCCATCTAACTATTTCTAGTTGTGTATCCCCTGAATTTGTTTATTTTATTTGTTCTAAATTTATTTATTTCTGTAGGTAGTGAATGCAAGGTCGTCGATCGCAAGAAGGAGAACTATTACCGATCGACGATAATATTGATCGAACAAGAAGAGGTACAAAAAAGCACCGAGAAGGAGAGGAGTTGGATCGTGAAGTTGATTCTAGTCATAGCCAAACAGTCACATCAGAATTGGAAGAGAGAGAAAAGGACGTTGAAGACATCCAAATGAAGATGGCAGATGCAAACCCACGTCCCATGAAAGAATTTGCACGCCCAGTTGTTGAAACATCACCATCATGCATTTTATTAGATGCTATTGCTAGAAATTATGAGATGAAAAATATTCATTATAATATGCTTCCTTCTTTTTATGGTGTTGCTAGTGATGATCCTTTGTCATTCATTCGTGATTTTTATGCTACAATTTAAACTTTTCCTTTGCAGGGATTAAGTGAAGATCAATTGCGGATGAGATGTTTTCCATATACTATGAAGGACAAAGCTAAGCAATGGCTTATGTCTTTGACACCTAGATCACTTGCAACATGGGAAGCAATTTACAGTAAGTTTGTTGGAAAATTTTATTCGCACCAGAAGACTACTGAACTCAGGAGCAAGATCGCCACTTTTTCCCAAATGGAGGGTGAGCCATTCCATGAAGCATGGGAACGCTTTAAAATGCTTTTAATTCAATGTCCTCACCATCATTATCCTTTAGAATTACAAAATCATTTTTTCTATGATGGATTAACCCAAGCCTATCAGGCTACTGTTGATAATGCTGTAGGTGGTGCCATGGGTGAAAAAATTGCACAACAAACTTATGAGCTATATGAGATGCTCGGTGCAAATTCTCGGCAGAGAAGTGTTAGGGGTAAGCATTCAGACATTTATGAAATTAGTCCTAATAATGACCTTGTTATGCAGGTGGCTGATTTAACCAAACAAATCAAAACATTGAGCAATGTAGTCATGAACAAGGAAGAAAATGCCGATAATATCGGCGATATTTCGCCGATATTATCGGTTTTTCACGGTAACGATATTTTAATAGGTATCCAATTGGTTTTCGTCTAAATATCGCGATATTATCGATAATATCGCGATATTTCCGAAACTATCGTGATATTTTCGATAATATCGCGAGATCAAAACCCAAAAATATTTAAAAAATGCTGAGAAGTCTCAACAGATAACTACACTTTATCTTAGCCAAAAGGGCCGAGCAAGGCATGCTTTTCTCAGCTTGGGAATGTGGCTTTTATAGGCATGTGTGCTTGCTCACTGCCCTTGCGTGGGCGATGTGGGATTACAGAAACCAAGCTTGGGAATGTGGCTTTTATAGGCCTGTTTGCTTGCTCACTGCCCTTGCGTGGGCGACGTGGGATTACAGAAACCAAAACGTTTTGCTGCGACTTGCGAGGGCTGGTACATGTGAACTTGTGACTCCAACTAGGTAAGACTTAAGAGCCAGATCTAATTTGGGGCCTTCTATCCTATATTTGTGGACAACAATCAAATGCTAAAGATTAAACAAACATAATATGTTCTACTGCTTAGCAAAAAAAGCTACAAACCCTTTGCTTATCAACAAAAAAAGACAAGTCCTTGCACTAGATATACTTTCAAATTACGTTGAGTAGCAACCTGATATATGTATTCAGACGAATTATAAAACAATTGACACACTCCTGGCTTCCAAAATTCAATTCTTTTACTTTATATAAACTTGAAAAAACATAATCGGCATCCAAATTAAAGTTTAGTCTTATTCAACGTATTGATTTTCAATCGTTAATTGATATACTATAATTTGGAACTTCAACACCTAGACGCATGCTTATGTGTAAGAAATTTAAAGTGTCAAATTCGGCACATTATTCTTCATCATTTTATTCACTTCCTTTTTTTTTTTTTTTTAATATCCTAAATAAAACCTCCCAATATTGTACTAATTAATTATATATAAATGATTATGGTGTGTTTAAACTTCTTTCATTAATTACTACATATTTTCTACACTCACAATGTTTGCCAGCTCGCTATATAATCAACTTAAATCAGTTAAATCCATCATGCAATGCATTTCCTTCCAATTTTTTGTGATAAACTAATAGATAATTGACTAAATAAACATCCTGCAAAGTTTCAATAAAAATTTCCAAGTTTTTCTTACAATTTCCGTGGTTTCCATGTAATTTTTATCGATATCGATATTATCCCGATATTTCCATCGATATTTCCGTGTTTTAGGACTACCGATATTTCCGATATTACCGATATTTTCTTCCTTGGTCATGAATAATGGATCGGCCCCTAGTGAGGTATGTGCAATATGTGGTATTTTTTATCATGTATGTCCATCTAGTGAGGCTTTTCCAGAATATTTACAAGAACAAGCTAATATGATGAATACCTATAATCAGAAATATAAATTTGATCATTTTTCAAATACTTATAATACTGGTTGGAGGTTTCATCCTAATCTTTCATGGAATAATAACCAGAATCAAAATCAAGCTAGCTCTTCTTTCCAGCAAAGAAACTCCCTCATTAGAAGACACTTTGAATAATTTTATACAAGTATGCCAAAATAGCCAACAAAGCAATGAACAAAAATTTCAATAACAAGAGGCCTCTTTAAGGAAGCTGGAAGTACAAGTTGGACAGATTGCAGATGCTATGCGAAGCCATGTTCCTGGAAAATTTCCAAGCCAACCAGAGCAAGTCAAGGCGATAAAAATACTTCGAAATGGTAAGGTAATTAATACTGAATTAAATTCTAAATCCAATGATGTGTTACTCAATGATGTAGGTGAAAAAGTTGAAGAAAAAGAGATGGAGGAGGAGCCAGGTAGCACAAAAGAGGACATGAATGGACCTGTTTTCATTGTTGGGACAGGCCCTCAAGTAAATGAGCAGCCACCTTTAGCTGCATCCAAGCTTCACAAGGCATCAGAGCCTTATGTTCCACCTGTTCCCTTTCCAAGCAGCTTAAATAAAAGCAAATGGGATAAGTCTTTTGCCGAAATTTATGATATATTATCTAAAGTTAATGTGAACTTACCTTTGCTTGATATGATTAGGAATATGCCGGCCTATGCAAAAAATTTCAAGGAACTTAATACTTATAAGCGTAAGTATGAACCACATGAAAAGGTAATGGTATCGAAAACCGTCAGTGCAGTTCTTCAAAGGAAATTGCCACCTAAATTGAAGGATCCTGGGAGTTTTAATATTAATATTACTGTTGGTGATACAAAGCTTGAAAAAGCCATGCTAGATTTAGGGGCAAGCATAAATTTAATGCCTTACTCAATATACATTCAATTGGGATTAGGGGAGTTGAAGCCTACAACAATGTCTTTACAACTCGCTGACCGTTCAGTTAAATATCCAAGAGGTATTGTAGAGGATATTTTAGTACAAGTTGATAAACTAATTATTCATGCAAATTTTGTTGTTTTAGATATGGAGGACGCACCAATTCATGATCGGGAATTGCCTATTTTACTTGGACGTCCATTCATGGCAACTGCCAAGACAATCATCGATGTTCAAAATGGCAAGCTCACCATGACAGTCCTTGATGAGACCGTGGAATTTAAAGTGTTTGATTCTTTATCTTATCCTTCTAATTCGTATAATTGTTTCTCGATTGACACTTTGGATTCGGTTGTTTTTTCTAATGTTATGCAAAATGAAGTGGAAGATAAATTGGAAGCAGCTTTAACATAGGGAGGAGAAGATTGGCATGATGATAATGATATAAAGGAGTTCACGCAACCTTAAATAGTGCACTGCCATACCCTCCTAATGCTAACCCAAATGAGATTCTCGAGCCTTCCCAACCCAAATTGGTCCCTTCCATTATGTCCCCACCTAAGTTAGAATTAAAACCACTTCCATCCACCCTCAAATATGCTTACCTTGGAGATCATGAGACTCTTCCAGTGATCATAGCCTCTGATCTTACTCCATTGGAAGAGGAGAAATTACTTCGAGTCTTAAGGGAGCATAGAACTGCCATAGGATGGACCATCGCTGATATCAAAGGAATTAGTCCAGCCATGTGTATGCATAAAATTTTATTGGAAGAAAGTGCCAAGCCAACAAGAGAAGCTCAAAGAAGATTGAATCTCAATATGAAGAAGGTGGTGCGCACAGAGGTTCTTAAACTACTAGATGTGGGAATTATTTATCCCATTTCAAATAGCAAGTGGGTGAGCCCGGTTCAAGTGGTTCCAAAAAAATCTGGAATTACAATTGTGAAGAATGACAATAATGAGCTTGTGCCGACAAGAGTGATTACGGGTTGGAGGGTTTGCATTGATTATAGAAAGCTTAACCTTGTCACTAGAAAATATCACTTTCATTTACCTTTTATTGATCAAATGCTTGAACGCTTAGCCGGTCATTCTTACTATTGTTTTCTTGATGATTTTTCAGGGTATAATCAAATACCAATTGCACCCGAAGATCAAGAGAAGACGACGTTTACATGCCCATTTGGTACCTTCGCATATCGTAGGATGCCTTTTGGCCTATGAAATGCCCCTGCCACTTTCCAAAGATGTATGATGTCAATTTTCTCTGACATGATTGAAAGATGTATCGAGGTATTTATGGATGACTTTTCGGTTTTTGGCACTTCATTTGATAATTGCCTTGATAATTTAACTTTAGTGCTTAAAAGATGCATCGAGACAAATCTAACCTTAAGTTGGGAAAAGAGCAACTTCATGGTAAACAAAGGTATTGTTCTAGGCCATGTGATTTCTAATAAAGGTATTGAAGTAGACAAGGCAAAAATTGATTTAATTGCTAAGTTGCCACCTCCCACTTCTATTAAGGGTGTGCGAAGCTTTCTTGGTCATGCAGGTTTCTATAGGCGTTTCATCCAAGATTTCTCAAAAATTAGTCGTCCCCTATGTAATCTCTTAGCCAAGGATGCTGTTTTTAATTTTGATAAAAGTTGCCATGATGCTTTTGATACTTTGAAAAAGAAATTAACATCAACACCTATCATTATGACACCCAATTAGTCTCTTCCTTTCAAATTAATGTGTGATGCATCTGATTATGCTATAGGTGCGGTTCTTGGACAACGTGTAAGTAACTTGCCTCATGTTATCTATTATGCTAGTTGCACGTTGAATGATGCTCAATTAAATTACTCCACTACTGAAAAAGAACTGTTGGCAGTTGTCTTTGCCTTGGAAAAGTTTCGCTCATATTTAATTGGGTCAAAGGTTATTGTTTATTCCGATCATGCTGCTCTTAAGTATTTACTAACCAAAAAGGATGCCAAGCTTCGATTGATTAGGTGGATTTTATTGTTACAAGAATTTAATTTGGAAATCAGGGACAAAAAAGGATGCAAAAATGTCGTGGCAGACCACCTCTCTCGGCTAGTGGAGGTAGATGGCCATGAAGTACAATATCAATATGGTGTACCACCCATTCATGAAGTTTTTCTTGATGAACAACTCTTCTCAATCCATGGAGAAGAACCCTGGTATGTAGATATTGTTAATTACTTAGCTAGTAATATTATTCGTTCTGATCTAACCTTGCAGGAAAAGAAGAAATTTATGTCCATGGTTAAGCATTATTTTTGGGATGACCCTTATTTATTTAAACATTGTCCTGATCAAATAATAAGGCGTTGTGTTCCAGAAAGTGAGCAGCAGAGTATCCTACAATTCAGCCATGAACTAAATTGCAGAGGACACTTTGGTGCCAAAAAGATAGCTCTTAAGGTTTTGCAATTCCGTTTCTTTTGGCCAACATTATTCAAAGATTCATATAATTTTTGTGTTAGGTGTGACAGGTGCCAACGATTAGGAAATATAAGCAAAAGAAATGAGATGCTGCTAACCAACAATTTGGTGATAGAATTATTTGATGTGTGGGGTGTAGACTTTATGGGTCCCTTTCCTACATCTTTTGGTTATAATTATATTCTTGTTGCTATGGATTACGTGTCTAAATGGATTGAGGCAATTGCAACTAAAACTAATGATAGTAAGGTTGTGCTTGGTTTTTTGCAGAACGTGATATTTACTAGATTTGGGACCCCCAGAGCCATAATTAGTGATGGGGGAAGTCATTTTTGTAACAAAGCTTTTGCAGCATTGTTGAAGAAATACAACATCACTCATCGGATAGCAACACCATATCACCCTCAAACTTCAGGACAAGTCAAGGTTAGTAATCGGCAAATTAAGTACATTTTGAAAAGGACTGTGAAAATTACCAGGAAAGATTGGGCCTTAAAATTGAATGATGCCTTGTGGGCATATCGAACGGCTTACAAAACTCCGATTGGAATGAGCCCTTATAGGCTTGTTTTCGGAAAAGCTTGCCACCTGCCAATGGAATTGGAGCATAGAGCATATTGGGCAATTAAGCAATTAAATTTTGACATGAGTAAAGCTGGAGATGCTAGGAAGTTGCAACTAAATGAGTTAGACGAGCTCCAGAATGAGGCCTATGAGAATGCAAAAATTTACAAAGAAAAGACCAAGCTGTACCATGACAAACTGCTGCAAAGGAAGGAGTTCAAAAAAGGTATGCAAGTGTTGCTTTATGACTCACGTTTACGTCTTTTTCCAGGAAAATTGAAATCTCGGTGGCTTGGACCTTTTAAAGTAAGCCAAGTATTCCCTTACAGAGCTGTTGAAATTGAGAATACAAAGACTGGAAATACTTTCAAGGTGAACGGCCATCGATTAAAGCCATATTTGGCCAACACTCATACAGTTGCCGTGGTTGATTACCTTGACTTAAATAAGCCTTAGATCGTGCATTCCGTCTTGCCTAGACGTTAACTAAAGTGCTTGGTGGGAGGCAACCCACCTCGGTAACTTCGTTTATTTTATTTTTGCTTGTGTATTCATTTGTGTTTCCGTACTGTCAAAACCTTCTATACTCGTTGCATAATTTTCTTGTCACAAACATTGAGGACAATGTTTAGTTTAGGTTTGGGGGTGGAAAACGTTTGTTTTGCTTATTTTTATTTATTTATAATCAGAGAACAACGAAATATGTGTTTCAGAGTATTTTTGCAGATGATGTTATTACCCATGAGAAGCTCACAATATCGAAGAAAAAGAAGGAAATGGTGTTGCGGCCTTACTAGTTTTGTGCTGCATGTCCGTGCCAGCTACAAAGCGATTGGAGCTATTATTCCTCCACAATGTGGAGCCACGACATGTGTATCATTTTCCTTTGTATAATTGCTCTACATTGTCTTCTTGTTATAGTCATAGATGAGAAATTGCATAGGATGATGACCTACAATTAAATTAATCATGGGTGGGATTTAAAAAAAAATAAATAAAATCAAAGATATTAGATAGATTAGAAATTGTTCCTTTCTCATTACATGAGTCTTGGACGCCAAGAATCATACATCAAGTTTCAATTGAGGGCTAGCCAAACTACATATAAAAAAATCTTGGTATATCTCAAGTTCTAGTTTTTCCGTATCCCTTATTTCATAGCCCTTACCCTAGCCTTACATTACAACCACAGTAAAGACCTAATGGATTTATGGGGAAACCTTGCTTAATGGTGAAAATCAATACCTATGTTCTTAGTATTTGATTCTTTTCATGAGATCTATTTTCAGAAATTGCGTTCTTTTTAATATTACTCATATGTGATTATATTTTGATTCCCTTTACATAAGTTCATCACATATGCTTGTTATGAGTGAAAGCCTAGGTTCCGAGAGAAAATTGAGAGATATCCAAGTGAGAATTAGAGTCAAGGCGAATTTGTACACACACCGGGTGTGGATTCTTTTAAGCTCGAGTGCTTGAGATGTCGGCTACATTTTTTTTATGTGGTGTATTGGCTTTTAAAGGCATAACTTTAGTTTTGGAAGTGTGATGGGCATACATTGGTTTTCATTAATTTATGGAAGTGATGTCTTTAACAACTTTGTTTTGTAGTAAAACATTTGTGGGTAACGTAACTAGTAAACCCTCAGGAGACACAACTCCTCCAACTAGGGACACCTAGGGGTTTAAAGGCTTGTGGCACACGCTGAGTGCCATCGTGATTCCCTACGAAAGTGGCCTAGAATAACTTTTTCTTTTTAATTTTTTAGTTTTTAGTTGTGTCGTGTTTTAATTTTGCTCGAGGACTAGCAAAAGATAGGTTTGGGGGTATTTGATAACACAATATTTATACATTTATATTGTCCATATTTCCTAAGTTTTACGCTATGTTTTCTTGTGAAATTGGTTGTTTGATGTGTTTAGTGCATATTTTGTAGATAATGGGCCGTAAAGAAGACTTTGGAGTCTTTTGGTGATTTCAAGACTAAAAGGGATCAAAACTGAGAAGAATTGAAGTGAAGAAGCATTCCAACAATCATCAAATGTTACATTGTTCAATCCACAACTTAATGGCTGCTGTGTGAAAATTATAGCTAGAGCTGGAAGGTGCTACGCATAACTGTCATTTTCGTTGGGATGTCAAACATTCATCAGGAAGAACTGAGTGTTGTGTCACATATTCATGGAAAGCTCTGGATGTCTAGTTTCGGCCGAATTTTACAGATCATGATTTGGATGCTTCTAGAAGAAGTTATACCTGTTTTAGTACGAGAAGGTCAGTTCAGGAATTCTACGCGGAAGTGGAGTCCAGTTTGGATCAGGAAACCGAAGTCTGATGATGTTGGGATTCCTGTTTGGGGTGGGATTCAACAATTGCGGCAAAGCAAGCCTAACAAAACCTACCTATCTAGTCCTTAGATGTTTATTTAAGAAGGGGGGGACGTGAAAAAGAGGAGAGAGGAAAATAGGGGAGTCGCACTTCATCACAGAGGATTGACCTAACGAAGACGCCAATGCCGAGGGGGTTCTCCATTGTTTTTGTTTACATCTTTTCTGACTTGGTGATCATGATTGTGATAATTATGTCTTATTATAATTTGATGGTCGTGATGAACTAATTCTGTTTTAGGGATCCAATGTAGCCTTCATGATAATTCTATGTCTTAGTTAACTTCATTCTTTTATCAGTTCAAGGTTTCTAGTTTCATTCATTGTGCTTATATCATTCTTTATGTTCATGTTATTGATTAGCTACCTTTAATATGAATTTTTAGATGTATGAGACAAGGTTATTGTAGATGCCATATGCTTAGCCTTGAGATAGCTCTCTTGGATGAATGAATTGTTGTTGATGCAGACGTCATGCTAAGACACTTTTTGGTTTTCTTTGTTCTTCTTGCACTTAATGGATTTTTTATTATTGACTTAGACTAGACGCCATGGTTAAGTTGATGATTAAGAATACATGGTTACACCCGGACGCCTAACAGATAATCATAATAAAGAGAGAACGAACCCTAGAACCTGAATTGAATTGTTCTTACTAAGTTATCTAATGACATAGAATTGGATTGATATTGTGAAGTCGGATACCTAATGTTTCAACCATTGTTTTCGGAAATTATTTACATAAATTCTCTTTAATTTAATGCACTTAAGAATACTTGATCAACTTCTCTTTGGTTAATTATTTGAATTTTGTAGTTTAATTGTTTACGTTATTTTAATTCTAGTGGGTACTACAAAATTGGATTCAGTTAGGTGATTTTGCAAATCCCTATGGGTACGACACTCATATTTGCTTGCTATACTATCATATCGATTTGTGCACTTGCGAGAAATATAATTTGTTCATCACAGCATGTAGTTGATCTTTGAATGGAAGGTGATACTTGAAATGATCGGGTAATGGTTTAAATTCTAGAGTGGGTGCCTGAATCATTGAAATCAACATGTTAGTAGAAAACGAAATTGAAATTTGAGGTGGTGGCTTACCTGTGTACTGTGACAAGAACTCAAGGACAAACACTACTTCGAAAGTTTCAGGAATGTTGCTCTCGGCCAAATTTGGTGTAAGGGCAGTGACTTGTCCTGTGTTATAAAATCCAACTTCTTTGGGGATGGTTGTCTCAAGTACATCCTCTTTGATGAATTCTAGATATTCCCTAGCAACTTCTTTCTCTTGAATCCTTCTTCTTGTTGTACAAAGCTCTTTAAAAATTCAACACATTTTGGAACTTGCTTATTGTACCAAGAATCGGGATATTAACTTGCAACTTTCGGAAGGCTTCCAAGAAGTATTTTTCACTCTCTTCTTTCTTGGATTGCATAAACTTGCGAGGACAAGGTATATTCGGTGGAATAAGGTTAGAAAGAATTGAATTCGGAACAACAATACTAGAATTGGATGGTGGTGGAGTTATGGTTGCTGCGGCAATAGGATTAAAGATGATTGGGTGCTACATCAAGGCTTCTTCTAAGCTTGTCGTGGCTGAGTCTTCCTCCTCCTCTTCAGACATCAACTATTTGTCCACTTCTAGGCTATGTTTGGACATCTTTGGTTCAACTCCAACCTCCATACCATTTTCCAAAGTGATAGCTTTAGCTATTTCAAAATCTCCCATCGAATTGACAATAGTTAAGCTAGAGAGTTCGTTTTGTTCTCGAATTTGTCCCATAAATTTTGTGATTTGTCCAAATTGATTTTCAATTCAACCATCTCTTTAGCTTGGTTTTCTAGATCTTGAGTCAAAGAAGCACAAGAAGTATTTAGTATTTGAAGAATTTTAATATGATCTATGGACATACTTGAATTTGGTTGGAATTATTGTGGGAGAGATTGTGGTGGTGCAAATGACCTTTGATAGAACCCTAGAAGTGGTTGTCTATATCTGCCTTGTTATTGAGTTTGTTGAGGTTCCCTCCACTTCATATTTGGATGATCTCTCCATCCCGGATTGTAGGTGTTGGAAAACAGGTCACTCCTTGGTTGATTTTGGCTTTGGTAACCCATGACATTGGCACTTTCCCATCCCCGATTCTCTATTAATTGAGGACATTGATCAGTATGATATCCTTGCCTATAGCACACACCAAATGTAGCCACACTTTGCATTGTGGACCTTTCAATATATTGCTACGTAAGAAAAGTAAGATTCGCCATTTGAGCTTGAAGATTAGCAATTGTCATGTCTTGCTTCTCTAGTACTTGAAATCAAAGAAATAAAACTAAATCAAATATCAAAAGAACAATAAGCAAAAAGCAGAGTGATTAGCAATTTTACTAATCCCCGGCAACGGCGCCAAAATTTGATGTGGTAGAAACCAACACACAAATTAAACCCTATAAATTATGTAATCATAGTACGAGTAAGTAGGGATCGTTCTATTTTGGGGATTAGAAGGGATGCTAATCAACACAAATTAAACTTATAAAACTGAAAACTAAGTTAAACTAACAACAAAACAATGGCTAGGGGGGATTTTGGACGAATTTAATTAAAACAAAAGTAAATGGCAGCAAGTAAATTAAGTTGTGAATGAAATATGGGTGAAAGAATAGCTAAAGGATTCTTCTACACACATGAATCATATGCATACAAATCGATTTCAAGTTATTCTTCCCATAAACCATGAATGGCAATGCCCCAAATTAACTGTGAACAACACTAATTAACTCTCAGATTTTCATAAGTTCATTGAATTTGACTCAATGACGCAACTAAATTATTCTTCTCAAGTTCCCTAATTATGAAAAGAATGATAGAGATACATCTCGAAGATCATTAAATTATGTGAAAATCATAAGCATTGACAAAGCATTCATAACTATGAAAAGCATGATACTCCTGCCAATGATTTAATTAACTCAATCATGACTAGTGACTTTTACTACTTGCAAATATAAGTTCATAACGATTAGGTGAAATTCCCTTATATTCTAGCATCAAATCCCTACATGCAAACTAGGTGTGCACCCTTAATAAACATACAAGAATAAGTTCTTTATAAACCGGATAAGAAAATTGCATTCAAGTTTTATCAAACAATAATTGGATGTAATCAATTTATATAAAACATATAATCATGGCTTCGAATTCACCTCTAGCAAAAAGGAAACTTAGTTACACATGTTCATCATAACTGAAAAGCAATCTAAAATAAACATTGAAACTTAAAACAAAGATAGAAAGAACTCTGAAAATTCTAGCAGCTTCAATGGATGAATGGTAGGCGCGGCACACTTCTAAAACGTTGCAGGATACTTCATATATATATAGGGCACGACTGAATCTAAAGAGGAAATGGATTAAGCGTTTTGAATTATTTTAGGACTCTAAGAAACAGGTGGAGAGTGTTAATGTGATTAGGAATCTTCCTTGCAGCTAGAGATAAGATATGATAAGATAGGATAAGATAATGTTTCTCTTCAACTAGGATTCCTCTTTCTTGTGTAAATTCATTGTCTTCCAAGCCTCAACTTTAATTTCTCCAGATTTTAGCACATGTTTAACACCTTTTAAATACCAAAAACGTCAAGCCCATATGCTATTCACGCATGCTATCCAATCCAAATCCAAAACTGCTCCAAATTGCTCCATTTGACCATTTATTGTTATCTTTACCAACTTGACCTACAATAATACGAAAATAGCTTAAATTACTATAATAAATGGAAATTAATTAAGTAAATGCAAAGAAATAAGATAATAAAGTCACATAAATATGCTCCTATCGGTGAGGCTAAGCTTACTCCTTCCCCCTTAGTGTGGATAATATCGTTTGTTAAAAAAAAAAAAAGTTATGTATTGGAATAAGGTCAATATTATAATAAGTTTTAATTTTATTTGTCCCATACTATGGAAAGACCCTTAACATAATTATAATTGTCAATGAATACAAAAGTATGCAAAAATAAAATAGTTGGCGGATAATATTTAGGAAATACAACATTTTTTAAGAATAAATAAGTCAATAATATATTTTGGCTGCTAATATTTTCCAGACACATTTTAATAAAATTTTGAATAACAAGTTTTTATTTTTATTTTTTAATAAGCGATATTATCTATATTAAAGGGAGGGGGTACTAAGTCTCACAATAGATTAGCAATAATATGAAATTCGTCTTTGGTGAGAAGTAAACCTAAGACTTCTCACTTACAAATAAAGAGGAATAACATTAAACCGTAATACTGAGTAGCAAAATTTTGAATGGCAAGTTTAATCCTTGGTAAAATGACGTAAAGACCTACACAATAAAGAACAGAAGAATAAATATATTTTTATTAAGAATCCCCAAATGTTGAAGGCAACACCCACCAAGAGGAGAAGTAGCACACCTCGAACAGTATCTGGCGAATACTTTGTCTCTTTGAGAGGAGAAAAAAGAGGAAACGATACGGAATATAAAATAAAAGAACATAAAGGGAGAAATGATCATAGGCGTTGGAGATTTTTTGTCCTAAAAAAAATTGAATTTGGAAAAATTTGAAAAAGCATATGATGTAAGGTTTTTGACTCGATTCTTCCTTTTGAAATCGCCCAAAAGTACTTTTTGAATTTTGTGTTTCCGTTTTCTTTGTTTTCTCTCCCTTTGTTTCTCTCTCTAGAAACCCAGATCCACAAGCTCGATCTCCAGTTTCAAGCTTCAGTCGTTGCCCTTTGCTCTTGCTCAGGGTAGGCGGCAGCCCGCTACTGTATCTTCCCTCATCCTTCCTTCCTCTCTCCTTTGCCTTTTCCATAATTTTCCTCCTCTCTCATCTCATTTACCTCATCCCCCTCTTTGCATCCATCTCCTTCTAACGTTATTATTCCCGATTCTTCCACTACTACAAAAGGGGATATTAATGTCGGATTAAAAATGACAAGAAACACCACTTACTATAGGATTATTGGGCAAAATCCGACATTAAATCGTGCAATGTCGGATAGAGGAACCGACACCAATGCTACCGTCACAAAAAGGGTATTGACATCGCTTAGGCCCCTTAATCCGCCACCATGAAGCAAAGTAATATAAAATAAAAAGAAACAAAGGCGTCGCTTAAAAGTGACATAGGCACTAACGTCGCTTATAAGTGACATAGAAAGGCGAGATGATGTCGGTTAAAACCGACATTAAGTAACAAATAAATAATTAAAATATCACATTTGGTGTCGCTTCCAACCGACATCACTTGAGTTAAATAAATAAAATATCAAGCTGACGTCACTTATAAGCGACACTAGATATATTAAAAATAAAAAAATTTATAAATCTTCACGTCAGTTTTTAATTAATAATAATTACAAAAAATTATATGAAAATAATTCCAACTAATATATCATTTATAGGCCAAGTCAACCATTAACAAAAACTCATAACAAACATTTGATAACTTTTTATTGAAAGAACTGTTTTATATTAATAATCATATATTCAACTACATATACAAAAAAATCAATGTAAAAATTTTACAAGTACTTGTTACAATCCTATGATATGTCTTATAATGCTAGTTTTTCATGTCCACTTTAACCAATTGTCAAGGAGTTCGAATGTAGTGCTACGAACATTGATCCACAATTATTATCTTTATTCTGCAAAAAAAAAAATTAAAATAAAATAAAGATAACTTATATCAAGCACAATATAATTGTCAATTGGTAAGAAACTCAAACAATGAAAATCAAAAAATAAACATAAGCTCTAATGAAGAGCCTTGCATAATTTTTGCTCAAGGTGTGAGCATAGCAACCACCAATCTATACCATAAATAATGCAAGTGAATAGTTGAAGTGAAAATTAAACACACCTCCAATACATTCTTCAATTTTTCTCGTACCATCCTAAGATTAGAGGATGTTCATAAATCCAAAGAATCTAAAAAATATAAGGAAAGTAAAACTATATGCACAGTTTAACAATTCTGATGTTTCACAGTTTCAGGATTATAAGGACAACTATATCACATAAACTGAACCATGGTAAGGTATAGAGTTGGCTCTGTTTCAACAAAAAAGTTATTACAGGGAATAATGGTAAGATTGGTGGTTGTTTGGAGTGTATGTGCCTAACACAGCTAGAGAAAAGGGTGCAATTTATGTGGTTCCAGGAGGTGCACGAATGTGGAAATTTCCATATGGCAGGAGGAGTTACCTGTACAAGTATCTTTCTTCTCAACATCAAAAAAGAAAGGGAAAAAAAGGAAAAGAAAAAAAATAATACCTCCGGGGTCATCCAATATGGTTTTCTAACAACTGAATGTGTATTAGCATCCGCCTCAGTCAGTTTTGTCGCAACACCGAAATCAGCTAGTTTCACAAGTCCCTGAAAAGGATGCCTCATACAGATCAAGAAATACAATAAGTTATTACTAAAAAGGAGAAGGTACACAAGCAACAGATGGTAGATCAATATCTTTGCACCCTTGATATCCCAATGGAACAAATACTTTACAAGAACATGATGGTAACCATATATGAAAACTCGTCTAGTAAAAAATGAGAAATACACATGTAAGTTACCTCTTTAGTTGTCAATATATTTGCACCCTTGATATCCCGATGGATTACGCCCTGTTCATGTAAATATACTAACCCCTACAGAACCTGTATCATAACGAATATCAAGTCCAAATATCTAACTTGCATGCGCCTACACATACAAATAACAAACTGCAAGGATATTACGGAACCTGAGCAATGTACACAGCTACCAATGATTCTGGAAAAGGTCCAAATTTGTTTGTCTTGATAATGTTGGCAAGTGAGCCATTCTCCACATATCTACAAGTATAGCAACCGTCAAACATGTTTGTATATACTTCGAGATCGCATACACAAAAAATTGCACAAAACAAACATTCAAAGATCAAATAACGGGACAAAACGTTTCGACGGTTATCAACGAAAAATCACGATTTAACGGTTATTTTAACTTCGATTTTGATGATTTTTTACAGCTACACTCCCTGACCCTATATGAATACAATGACAGAACTCGATCTTCAATTTAAAATATTTACACTAGTGGATACCACAAAATCTTATGTGCAAATTTAAGAAGAAAAAAAAAATTTCTTAACAGGTCGGGTAACTTTACCCATTGGGTAAAGTGACCCGATCTATTAAGGACCCGTTAAGATAACAGGTGTGACACGACACGACCTGTTTGCCAGGCCTATTCTAGAGGGTATATAAAGGCCACCAATCAGTCGCCTACAATCGACACCGGGTTTCAAAATATTTAAAAAAATTTAAAATCTATGTCGGCTACAACCGACACAGGCTTTGAAAATATTTAAAAACTTTCTCTAGTGTCGGGTATAAGCGACACCAGTCTTCTTTTAACCAACACTAACTTTATGTTGATTACAAGCGACACCGGGTTTAAAAATATTTAATAAAAATTAAAACTTATGTTGGCTACAACCAATAGCTTTGAAAATATTTAAAAACTATCATTAGTGTCGGAAAAAAGCGACACCAGTTTTTATGTCGGTTAAAAGCAACACCACTAATAAAACATATTAAAATCTATGTCGGATATAAGCGACATTAACAGTTTATGTCGGTTATAAGTGACAGTAATTTCGACACCATATAAAGTAGGTGTCGGAATGTCTTAAGCTCCACTATGTTTTATAAAAGTGACACCAACCACCGACAAAATAAAGCCCTTTTGTAGTAGTGTTCCCTGAGTTTATCTCAAATTCCCTTGAGCCGGGTCTTAACTATCCCTGAGCTTGTCTCGAATTTGAGCTTCATGCCCCTTATCTGGTGTTTTTCGCCTACTTTTACTGCTTTCTGTCTTTTAATTTTCATTCCTCCCTTCTCCTTAGTTGTGATACTCCATCCCCATCCCCCATGTACTCCGATCGGCGGGCTCCAATGAGAAATTAGATACTAGATCCACTACCCTCCCTCACTTCCCCTCCCCCAACTGGCATGCAGATCCCCATCGAAACCAAGTGTTGGGTATTTTACATACCCCCTTAGCCTCACTCTCTATCCATATGATACTTTGTTTGTATATATTTGCAGGGGTTTGTGAATGGGACTTGGATCTAATGTCTTTCTCTTGGTTCAAAGTTTGGCTTCCTCCAAGGATGTGATGGCGACAGGGGTCTGGTTTATGTGGCTTGAGATAGGGTTTTTTTTTGTTGTTTGTTATTGCAGCGTATGAACCTAAGTTTGTGAGGACTTCCCGTTGTATCTTGGGTTGCAGCTCTCACTTTGCTTTGGCCTTTTACTTTATAGGAAACTTCATTTTAATCATTGGCAAATATGACTTTTGGACTAAAACCATGAGTAAGATCAAAATCTAATTTTAGTCCCTTGATACATTAATCACCTCATTTATTAATTATATTTTTTATGTTTTAATTATTTCTCTTTAATTTTAATGTATTAAATTTATTTCATTATAATTTTCATTTTCATTTCATTCATCGTAATATATTTTGTTGTAAACATTTAGATAAATTAATTTTTATTTTACAGTATATTTCGATATACTATGTCTTCTTCATTTAGGTACATTAAATTCATTATAATACATTTTTGGTGCATACATTTAGGTACACACATTTCAGTACATATATTTCGATACAAACATTTAGTTACATTAATTCAATATAATACATTTCGGTACATACATTTTGGTACATTAGTTTAATATAATACATTTCAATACATACATTTGGGTACATACATTTCGGTACACACATTTAGGTACATTAGTTTAATATAATACGTTTTGGTGCACACATTTGAGTACATACATTTCGGTACTAACATTTAAATACATTAATTCAATATAATACATTTCGGTACTAACATTTAGGTACATTAATTGAGTTTTTTTCAAGTTTGAAGAATGTTAAATAAATTAATAAATTAAAAAAACTTTTGTTTGGTTAAAAAATATATTAAAATGTGTATATTAATAAATTTAAATATTTAATGGGAGACATTGAATAAAATACACATTAATTATTTTGAATTAAGGACACATGAAGGTATTATAATCAATATGTAATCTAACATCAGGTTTATTTTAAATTTCAATTTTCTTCAAGGATTAGAGTTGGAAAACCCCTTTACTTTATCTTTTGTTGTTTATTAGGTTCTTTTGGGCCTTGTACTAGTTTTTTTAATATATTGAAAGTTCTATTGACCAAAAAAAAAAAATTGTGTTTCCGCATCATTGTGATGGAGCAATAAATAAGTGTATTTAGATTTAAGACAAAATTACAAATAGAGATAGATAGCTATCTAACTCAAAAACGTATTTTGTCTCTCTTTTTGTTTCTCTCTCTAGAAGTCCAGGTCTAGACGCTCCATCCCTAGTTTCGAGCGTTTAGCTACCGCCGCTTACTCTTGCTTGGGGTAGGCGGCAACCCGCTACTCCTTCTTCCCTCATCCTTCCCTTCTTCCCTCTTTTCTCCATTGCCCTTTCTATCTTTTTCCTCCCCTCTCTTCTCTTCTGCCTCATCCCCTTCCTACATTTACCTCATCTTCCTCCCCCTTTCCAGACTCTTTCCTACATGTTTATTCTCTGTTCTCTCCTAAGTTTTTCTCACTTTTTCCTGAGCCAGGTCTCAACTATTCCCTGAGCTTGTCTCATATTTGGGCTTCATACCCTTATCTGGCGTTTTTCATCTACTTTTACTGCTTTCTGTCTTTTAATTTTCCTTTCTCCCTCATCCTCAGCTATGATATTCCATTCCCATCCTATCATGTACTCGGATCGGCGGGCTTCGATGAGAAATTGGATACTAGATCCACTACCCTCCCTCACTTCCCCTCCCCAACTGGCATGCCGGATCCACATAAAGGCTAAGTGTTGGGTATTTTACATATCCCCTTAGCATCACTCTGTACCCATATGATACTTTCTTTGTATATATTTGCAGGGGTTCGTGAAGGAGACTTGGATCTGGTGTCTATTCTCTCGATTTAGAGTTTGGTTTCCTCTGACGATGTGGCAGCAATCTTTATTCTACTTGAGATTAGGGTTTTTTGTTGTTTGTTGTTGCAGCCTTCCGGCCTAAGTTTGTGAGGGTCTTCTTAGGTTGTAGCTCTCATTTTGCTTGAGTCTTTTTTTTTATCTGTCGTTGTCTATGGGGTTCCTTTTGGGCCTTGTACTAGTTTTCCATGTAATGAAAGTTCTATTGACCAAAAAAAAAAAAAAAAAAAAAGCTAACTCACTTTTCTTCATAAAGATTACAAAGTCTCTTTAAGGGAAATGAGAGGCTGGGGAAGAGGATTGAGTGGTTGTGGTTGCTGGGTGGAGCCGTAGAGGTGGAGGGGTGGAGAGGTGGAGGGAATAAGATTCTCTCCCCTCCTGTTCCCATCCCTTCCCCTCCTCTCACTTTGCTTTTGTCTTATTATTTCTATAAAAAATCAATATAAGATGTTTACGTGATTTAATCGTAATCGTCCAAGTATGAGGGGAAGGAAGTGGGGAGAGATTAGAAGGGAAGAGAATCTTCTTCCGAGATGGAGAGGCTGCTATGTTTAAAAAATAGGGATAGTTTAGGAACACAAGTAGGTGGGAAGAGAGGATAAGTTTTTTTGCACTTTTTATGGTGGGTGGTTATATAAAGTGGGTGGGAAAATAAGACAAATGGGTGAGTCTAGTAGCTTTCTATATTTTTTACTTATAGCTCTGTTAGTCAATTAGTACTACGGTCTAGTTGTATTTTTATTCACTTGTAATTGAGAAGTTTTAGATTTGATTCTCACCAAAGACGAATTTGAACTAAATTATTACTAACTCATTGTGATGCTTAGCTCATTCCTCCATCCATAATATTCACCTTTCTAAAGTTATAAAATTAGTTTAGAAACAACTGTATAACTTTAGAGAAGTTTTGCTATGAGGTAAACAAGGGAATCTATTTGGGTAAATTTCACACGTTTACAATATTTTAGGTAAACTAGTTTACTTTAGGATGTCTCTATCAGGTAAGTATCACCGTAACCGGTACGGCGTACGCTCAGTTTCGCGCTCCTTTAACTAAAATACACCCTGCTGCACCCAATCCGAAAGTCTTCGCACCAACACGCTCACTCGTTTCGTAATTCTTTCCGACACGCCGCCCGACACTACCGCCAGTCTCTCCCAGCTACCCAGCTAGATCCCAGATCTCAGATCTAATCCACGGCTCCCGTCCCTCCACGTCATCCTGGACTCCAACCCACTATTTAAATTCAACCTCTTCCCCTCCTCTCTCTAGTTTCACGCAGAGAGCGAAAAAAACCCGAGAAATTCGATTGGTCGTCGGTTGCTCCGAGATCCGACCCGCCGGACTGCCCACGCCGCAGATCTAGAGACTCCGACATCGACGGTAAATTACCAAAATGTACGCCCCTTTCTATCTTTAGAAACTCAATCTTTCTCCAAATTAATTAAACGAAGTGAACCGTTTCGTCATTTCCATTGTATCTCAGCTCGCGCGGTATATTAAATCGGAAGTAACGCAGATCGACGGCCGGGATGGCGCCGAGCACGATCCGGAAAGCAATCGGAGCCGTCAAGGACCAGACGAGCATCGGCATCGCCAAGGTCGCCAGCAATCTGGCCCCGGACCTCGAGGTCGCTATCGTCAAAGCGACGTCGCACGAGGATGATCCGGCGAGCGAGAAGCACGTCCATGAGATTCTGACGCTGACGTCATCGTCCCGGGGCTACGTCAACGCGTGCGTGTCGGCGGTGTCGAAGCGTCTGGGGAAGACGCGCGATTGGATCGTGGCGCTCAAGGCGCTGATGCTGGTCCACCGTCTCCTGAACGACGGCGACCCGGTGTTCGGGGACGAGATCGTGTACGCGACCCGCAGGGGTACCCGCCTCCTGAATCTATCGGATTTCAGGGACGAGGCGCACTCGAGCTCGTGGGACCACTCCGCCTTTGTGAGGACTTATGCTCTGTACTTGGATCAGAGGCTTGAGCTGATGCTGTTTGAGAGAAAGAGCAGCGGAGGAGGCAGCGGAACTGGTCTTGGTGCTGGAGATCGGCAGGGCTCTGGCGGCTTCAACGGCGGGTCTTCGAATTTCAGGTCTCCGCCGCCGAGGAATTACGAGTATGAGTACGGAGGAGAGCGAGATCGAGATTATGAATATGGAGGAGGGATGAGGAGGTCGAGGTCGTACGGCGATATGAATGACTCGGTGAGTCGAAACGGGCGAGATGAGAAGAGAATTGTGAGTGTGACCCCATTGAGGGATATGAAGCCGGAGCGGATTTTCGCGAAAATGGGTCATCTGCAGAGGCTGTTGGATCGGTTCTTGGCGACCCGACCCACCGGATTGGCTAAGAACAGTCGGTTGGTTCTGGTGGCTGTGTACCCGCTGGTGAGGGAGAGCTTTCAGCTGTATGCTGATATTTGTGAGGTATTGGCGGTTTTACTTGATAAGTTTTTCGATATGGAGTATCCGGATTGCGTTAAGGCTTTCGATGCTTATGTGGGTGCGGCGAAGCAGATTGATGAGCTGGTTGGGTTTTATGGGTGGTGTAAGGATTCCGGTTTGGCTCGGTCGTCGGAGTATCCGGAGGTGCAGAGGATTGGGAGCAAGTTGCTGGAAACATTGGAGGAGTTTGTGAGGGACAGGTCCAAGGCAACCAAGAGTCCCGAGAGGAGGGTGGAGGCTGCTCCTGTGGCTCCAGTGGAGGAGCCCCAACCCGATATGAATGAGATTAAAGCGCTGCCTGCGCCAGATAGTTTCACTCCCCCGCCACCTCCTGAGGTTGTGGCGAAGGCTGAGGTGAAGCAGGAAGTGGTAGGGGATTTGGTGGATTTGAGGGATAATGGAGTTTCAGCTGATGCACAGGGGAATCAGTTGGCTTTGGCTTTGTTTGCCGGTCCTGGTGGTGGTGGAAGTGCTAATGGATCGTGGGAAGCTTTCCCAACAGACGGGCAGCCCCAAGTCACCTCGGCTTGGCAGACTCCAGCTGCAGAGCCGGGAAAGGCTGATTGGGAACTGGCATTGGTGGAGACAGCAAGTAATTTATCGAGGCAGAAGCAAAATCTTGGTGGTGGGATGGATCCCTTGTTGTTGGACGGCATGTATGATCAGGGCATTGTGAGGCAGCATGTGAGTACTGCCCAATTGACTGGTGGTAGTGCAAGTAGTGTAGCATTGCCCGGGCCGGGCAAGAGCGCAACGCAGGTGTTAGCTCTTCCCGCTCCAGACGGGACAGTCCAGGCGGTGAATCAGGATCCCTTTGCCGCATCATTAACCGTTCCACCACCTTCCTATGTGCAAATGGCGGATCTGGAGAAGAAGCAGCACTTGCTTACGCAGGAGCAGCAGCTGTGGAACCAATATGCCAAGGAAGGAATGCAAGGCCAAGGTAGCTTGCAGAAAATGAGCAGTGCCGGATACTACGGAGCAGCTCCTATGGAAATGCAACCCTATGGAATGCCTCCGGTAAACGGAATGGGGATGCCGCCACCGGCTGGGTACTACGCTCCTTACTGATTTTTGTGATCCTCATTTGGCTGCCTATAAAATGACTCCTCTTTGTTAATTTTGTATGCTATTTTTCTAGTTCTTTATTTTATATCTTGCTTGAATGTACTAAGCCTGTTGTGCATTAAGATGGTGGGGGAAGAGGGGGACTAAAACGAAGAGATGAGTCATTTGTTGGGGGGTAGGGGGTTGGATTTTGAATGCTCGGATATACATAAAATTTGTGATCTTTTTGTGTTTCGTAATATTAGAATCTCTTACGTTTTTCTTGAGAACCAAATTTAATTCATTCGATTTGATAGCCATTTATGTATACGATGCAAAATCTATTTTAGGCTTGTGCGGTATATTTTTACAGACAAATCATAGTTTGACGGGTGTGCGTAAGCTTTTACATTTGTTATTATGATGGGTTAGCTTTGCATGTATGTCTGAATTTGATTAGCTTGTAAGAAGCGAAGTAGTACTCGTATGTATATAGATGAAATAATGATATTGAATTCCACTTATGAACAAAGCACAAAATAAGTGTACATAATCGTGCTTGCCTGAGTGAAACCGGTCCTCCAAACTGAATCGTGTCTATTCCTACTTAGCTTCATTACAATTTTGATATGTATGCTTTATCATGTTATTTTCAACCATGTTTCATGTGGATCCAAATTTGGACATAGTTGGACTTAATAATTCGGATGATGGTTTGGCTAATCTAAGACAAAAGACAGGGTTATGCCATTTAATATTACGATCTAGTTGTATTTCTCTTCACTTGTAAGTGAGAGGTCTCATGTTTGATTCTCGCCAAAAGAGAATTTGAACAACATTATTGTTGGTCGATTGTGAGGTTAAGCTTACTTCTTCTTTAGTGTAGATAATATCGTTTGTGAAAAAAAAAAAAAAAAAAAAACCGACAAAAGACAGGTCCAGATTGAAGGGAGATTAGAACAAAATAATGAGAGGTATACGTGATTAATTCGTGGATAACCAAAGACCTGCGACACATACGATAGACAATCGTCCAAAGAAGCTTCCACATGTCAAAGAAAGCAACGCGAATTAACTGAAAACGACCTCCTATGCCAGTTTGGACTACTATGTTTATTCTCCGTGACAACGGATAACTCCAACTTACGCATCCTAAATCCAAATCCAAGTCATTCTAATCCAAGGTCTTCGTTAAGTGAAAAAAAAAAAAAAACATACATGAAACGGGTTAGTTCATTTCTCTATCTTTTTCATCATCTATTGTATCTTTCTCATCACATAATGTTTCTAGTATTTCAAGTGCATATTGGGATATAAACAAGAACGTTATAAAACCATGAGATTGAATTTCATATCGACATTGGAGAAATAATGGATTTTGCATGTGCTTATAAGTAGTTGATTTTGTAAACACTGAAATTCCTGCAATGAATGAGACAATAACACGTGAACAAAATAATATTTTATTAATGATTTAGGGGTTACAATCTCTTCTACAAATTTAGCCTCTGATTCGATCTTCGTAATGTGTAGATTTGTGGATTGTGCTGTTGATCCAAGGGTCGTTGGGGCTTGATATTGAAGGTTGATGAATTGATCTTCAATGGGCTTTTGGGCTTGATCTTGAAGAAACTGTTGCGCGGATTTCTTCAAGGGCTTTTGGGCTTAATCTTGAAGGTTGATGGGTGAACGGATCTTCAAGGGCTTTTGGGCTTGATCTTGAAGAACGGTTGGATGTGTGGATTTGTTGATGTTGCTAATCCAAAGGGCCGTTGGGGCTTGATCTTAGGATGAACGGACGATGAAAGATGAACACTTTCTTCAAGGGGCCGTCGGGGCTTGATCTTGAAGGAGGATTTGACGAATAACAAAGAGAGCTTTCTTGATCCTTCGGGATTTGCTTGGGAGTTTTAGAGTTTCAAAGCTTCAAGGTTTTGGTGTAATGTGAATTGGTGAATCAAAATGAATGCCTTGGCTTCCTATTTATAGAATTCCAAAACTTGATTTTTTGGATTTAAATAATCAGATGAAATAAATCATTTCTGCCAGGTGTTGACACGTGTCCTATTTGATGACTTTTCCGATGATTTTCGATTTTTTGTTGAGTCACATGCTACGTGTAAAATTTATGTGACAGATGAACGTTGAAATTTTAATTATTGATCAACATTTATTTCACCGAAATTTCGATGTCTACAGATTTATTTCTCATACTGCCAATATTTAGTTTTATGGTGCAACCTCTTAACTTACTTTAAAACAAGTAACTGTTCTTTGTTGTTAAATTGGCAATTCGTGCCAGTAACATTACGTAACGTTAGTTGTATTCTTCTCAACTTGTACGTAGAAAGTTGCAGGTTCAACTTATTTGGTAAGTCTGACTCAATTGACATGTTCATTGCAGGGTTCAATCCAAATTCTCACTCTTATAAAATATGGCCTTTTAGTCATAATGGTTCTTGATATTGGCATAACTCACTTTGGTCTTTGAGATTGAAAACCAATAGAAGCGGTCCATGGGTTTGTTCACCATAAATCATTTTTGTCATTCTGTGAAATATCTATTAGCATCATTGTTAGAGCAATTCCACCCATGGAGCCCTTCCCCCTGCCAATCCACTATTCAATCCACCCTATTAAACAGTAACTGCCTTAAATGAATAGTAACTACCATTAATGAACAGTAATTGCCATTTACATCTCCACCATTGGAACCCTCCCCCCTGGCAATAAGCAATTAAAATAATAGTTTTTTTTGTTTGTTTAAATAATAAAAAACCTCTCTCTCTCTCTCTCTCTCTCTCTGACACAAAAAAATATAAACAATTACAAAGCCCTCGGGCCACAGGCCCGTCGACTTCCCACCCCCCCTTCGCTCGGCCTCCCACCCTCACTCGGGCCCTTCCCCGCTGGAGCTGCTCCCACCGGCCCTCAGGCCCTTTCTCCTCCC
Source organism: Malus fusca (assembly GCA_035220775.1). Lineage (NCBI taxonomy): Eukaryota > Viridiplantae > Streptophyta > Magnoliopsida > Rosales > Rosaceae > Malus > Malus fusca. The sequence continues at coordinate 13,780,939 of CM069066.1, read as the reverse complement.
CTGTCGCCCGAGCAACCAGCAAAGCTGGAGTTGCTCTTAAATTGTCTCGTCAGCTACCACGTAACCATTTTTTGTTCCTTTTAGCCAATATGGTCTCTTAGAGTAGTATAACCCCTAACAATCAATAAAAGTAGTGCTTATGTTTGTCCATCATAAACCGTTTTGATCATTTCGTAAAAAATTTGTTACTATCACATACATTAACATAATTAATCATAGTTATCAAACATGCATGCTTTCTTTGAGGTGGGTTAAAAAAGTCCACACACACAACAAATATTGTAGTGAGGAAAAGAACAACATTGTCTTTGTTTGGTTTGTTGTAAACAGCTGTCAATTGGAATGGAATGCAGAGGTTCCTTTCTGTATGATATGAGGATCCACCACCACCACCACTTCTAGATGAATTTGGCACCAATTGGTTTTTGACTCATGACCCACCCACCTCCCACACACACACACACGCACACACACTCCTTCCTTTTCTTTTTCTTTTTAACATCATATTTGTGCGTTTTCGACTTTTAACCTTTCACTTTTGTTTTTGTTTGATAAAACCTACTCTCCAACTTTTTATGTGTAATTGACATTTATTATGCTCTTATTGGTTGGATTCTACCTAAACCTTATAGCTAATCCTCTATTCAACTTGGCATGGCTCTCACTCTCGGTTTGTCACTATGGTACAATGATAACTAGGGAATCAGAATGTAATCATCTTTGGATATCGAGATTTGATAGACTAGGTTGATCGTAAAAATGAAAATGCTTAACCCTAAATGATGCATATAATGCGATTGAATTGAACATGGACCTTCTCGCTAATCCTACCATGCAAATAGGCATGTCTTGTTGACAACCATTATTCATTCTTAGTTTGTAATTATGCTTTACAAAATAAAGTATTGAGAATAAAATGTGAATTTAAAAACTAAGAATTAGAATAAATTTCCTTTTGAGAACATGGATCGTAAAGAGGAATTTGATAGGATTACAAACGACCTAGATGGGTTTTGGCATTGAAGAAAAATTGGGATAGAGGCGTCCGACCATCTCACACATAAATACCTTTGTCGGAAAATATAACTCTTTGTATTTTGATCTTATTCGGTAAGAGAATTACTGAAATTTTTGGCAGTAATTTTGAGTAGTAGCCATGTATTTGAACTTTTATTGAACCCATTGTGTTGACCAAATGTATAAAGAAAACCGAAGAAAAAGAATCTATAGGCATTTTGGCACTGCCGATGGGGAGAAAATTAAATTATATAAGTCACAGAAATTTGGGTATTAAACAACTGGCTCGTGCCACTTAACATTATGGTCTAGTGGTATTTCTCTTCATTAGTAAATGAGAGGTTTTAGGTTCAATTATTGCCAAAGACGAATTTGAACCAAATTATTACTTGTCCATTATGAGAGTAAATATACCTCATCTTCCTTAGTGTAAATAATATTATTTATTCAAAATAAGAAACAACTGGCTCGTATCATTCCTTTGCCTTTTCAAGTCAATGAAGGTGGTATAGCTGTGTCCTGGTGACTACAAGCTGCACTCCGCATGATGTATCGGTTATTGTTTTATAATATATACAATTATAGGGGCTTAATAGGAAACAAATACAATTCCTTTGACACTTCACGTCAATATATGAAGGTGGTATGGCTGGGTCCTCGTAACAAGCAGCTGCAACCTCAAAAATAATTCGTTTTACCTTAAAATGGTTGGCCAAACCAAATCAACATCGAGAGGTCAACTGCAAGAGAGCTGTACAAATACCTTATATGGTCAAGGAAGATAGGGGACTTGAGGTAAATCATCAGCATAATAAATTAATATCGAACTAAATCATTACGGGATGACTCAATGATTGAGACGAATTTCAGGTTCCCCTACACGACTTGTTCTGGGTTAAATTTCTGGCGTTGGTGAATCACACGATAGTAGTTAGGAGGAGGCTAAAATGTCTCTGTGAGTCTTCCAAACCCTTGAAAAAGTAGAATGTCGTGGGTTGACTATCAATTGATCCTCTTTTTAAATAAAAAATTATTATTATCAAACTCACTATTTATAGGAGATGATTTTGAGAGTATAAATTCCATAACGGGGAAAAAGTAGCATTTGCATGTGCTTATATGTTGTTGGACTACTCTCCTTGTTAACAACTGGTTTTATGATGGAACCTCAACTTCTTCATGATATTAGAGTAGGTTGTTCAAGTCACCCCATTTTGTGTTGTCCCCGCGTTAGTATGAATCCTACATATGAGAAAAAAGTGACATTGCATGTGCTTATAAGTTGTTGGGCTATTCCGTATATTGCCAATTGATTTTATGGTAAAACCTCAAATTATTCAGTCAAACGTGAAACCTCTCATTTACAAGTAAAGAAGAAAAATAGTGTACTAATAGGCCAATAGCTTATACATTGTGTTTTAAGTAGATCACATCCCCTTACTAAATTCTCTCAAATTATTGAGCGCAGATATAACCGTTAAATTCCACTATGTATGTCATATGCATTTATGCATTCTAGAATTTTCACTTTCTGCATCTTGCGGGGCTGAAGATGAAGAGAGGTCATTAAACTTGTGGTCAATGAGGGAGTGGAGGACCACATGATTGATATAAACCCTAATTTCTGAACTCTGCTGTATTATTTGTACCATTTTTTCTGCAGTTGAACCAACTCTGCTTGTGATCTGATAACTAATGGCCATTTTGCAGTTTGGCATTGTTCAACTATGGGGCCAGATGGGTCATGGGTCAAATTTCTTTATGAGGCTCATAATGCTGGGCTTCTAGCTTTTGGTTGCTATATTTCTTCCCCATCATTTTCTTTACGCCAAATCTTTTTGTTCGATACATTTATGAAATTTGGCGAGTTCTCCTTCACCCATTATCATCATTTGGTACTTAAGATTTCACTTTAAAATTAATTGACAATATAAAGTAAAAATTTTTATAAGTTCATGTAGGATATGATTTTTTTTACTGTCTTAGAGCATCTCCAAAGGAGATGTCAAAATCTTAGGTGGAATGCCACTGTGCATATTTGACATCAAAAGTCTTTCCAACCGAAGTGTTATTTATTGACTGGATTTGAAAGTTTTGTGATTTGGAGTCAAATTTGACATTAATGTCAAATTTATTTTTAATTCATTTTACTAGTGGGTCCCTTATTCCACTGACATTTCAACCAATAAAAATTGTGTTTCAACATTTTTTTAATAATTACAACTATTTAAAACTTTATTTAAATAATAAAATAACATTTGACAATTTGGTTGGAGAAGTACAAAAATTAACATAAAGCTTCAGATTGCCACATAAGCCATCAATTGTAATTTGACTCCTATAATTTGACATCTCATTTGGAGATGGTCTTATGTCAGATAAGACAAATCATCACATATTTATCTCACGCGATGAGAGAGAGACATAATATATATATATATATATATATATATATATATATATATATATATATATGTGTGTGTGTGTGTGTGTGTGTGTGTGTGGTTGCAAAGGCATATTTATCATGCTTGGCTCCCAACCCGTAATGCATGTGAAATCCACAAGGTATTAGAGTTGGGGGTTCCCCATGCCTGCGTAGGTGATTGTTTCTAGCATTTGCCTCCTATTTTTACTAGCAATATCGGGGGAGGGAGAAACTAAATCTAGAAAATCGAGTGCATAGATAAATACTCTTAATTACTTGAGTTACAAGCCCTTGAGATTCAACGAATTCACAAATTGTAACCTTAATAAATTGGCGGTGGATGGGACCTTTTTCTTCCATCCAACTTGAATTCAAGTCCTCCCCTTTCATTTTGTCTAGCTTAGCGTAGTAATATCTTTGTAATAAAATAAATAAATAATTGGCCCTTTAATTTTTATTTTTATCACCAATAGAAAGAACGAAAAAGGACACACTGTGGATCTAATTACAAAGCCCAAATACATAAAGTTTCCGCTTATATATTTTTGGGTTGGGCTAATTTATTTGTTGTTAGATAGTCAATGATGATGATAAAACATTGAATGGTGGCCCAAATCTGAATATTTTTAAAATTAATTAGGATCTGGGTGTGCAAAGCAAAGCATCAGAAGCATTAAATCAAAGCCCTAAGACTTGTATTCAAATTTCCCTCTCAAGAGAAAAAATATGTGACAAAACAAAGGTTTATTATATTGAAACCCCACATATTGTTGAATACACCCTACATTTACTTTTTTAATTAAAACTTATCTTAATACACCCCATTTACTGTCCTATAATACTCACACCCCACACTCTCACCATATACCTTTTATTTTCTACGTACACCTCGCACTCCTCAAATCTTAGGTGTAAATACATAAGGTCATCCAAAAGTACCTTTGGTGTAAATCTGAAGCTGGTGTGATTTCGAATTTTTAAAATTTTTTCTATTGGAGTGGTGCCAACAATTGTTTGATTATTTGCATGTGTCTATCCCTTCATGTTTCTCTATCCCTTCCATGGAAAGAGGTGGAAGGTTGTGGGTATTCCGTACCAGTGGATGAGGAAGATGATTTTCGCAACATTGGATGAGGAAGATGAGGAAGAAAAAAATCCAAAAAAAATATGGCAGCTATAAAAGTGTAGAGCTTTATATAGAGTAGGAGCGATGGCACTGGGTAATGGGGATTAAATAAATATTAGGGTTGATGATGATTCCTCTTCTTTTCCTTTGATCAAATCATGAGAATGGATTTAGTTATTGAATCATTGAATTAGAGGAAGAGATTAGGTTGTTACGCTGCTTTTAAAATCAAGGGATCTTTGTGATCTAATGTGGCTAAGGTTTATTAGGTGTGTGATTCTCATCATCAATCATATTTGTTTATAATCGATATCATTCATAACGCAGCTATATGCATGCCAATGTCGTTGAAATCACTAAAACAATGAAAATACGAAGTCTTACCTCATGTAAAGTTTCCGGACGTTGATTTCACGTTTGATTCGTCAAGAATAATTTTTTCAATTAACGTGTTTGTAGTTTCATTAATTCTACAATGGAGGATGAGAGTGGTTTCAAGAGTTGAAGAAGATAAATAAACTTGGGATAACCTTATAAGGTCGAAATTTGTCATTACAAATTAGGTATATAAGTCATTTAATATTAAATTTTAATGAGGGGTGTATTCAACATATTGTGGGGTGCTAAAAAAAAAAACCCAAAACAAACATCCATGTAGTAGTGTCACAACCTGTCCCAAATTTATATTTATCGACGACGTGAATTGACGAGTATACCCTTGGATGTTAATGTGTATTATGTGATTTAAGTTGGATTTGGACCCATTTATTATTTTCCCTAAGTTTTTGGACCCAATTGGAAGTAAGGGAATTATTGGTTTTTGATTGGTGGTTTTGGTCGACACATACCTTTTCTCTCTCACTCTCCCGTGCTCTCTCTCTCTTGGTTTCACTCTCTCTCCTTCGAAATGGCACGGACAAGCACCCAAGACCCTTGAAACTTCACGGATCGCTGCCAAAATTAGTACCATTGTGTTCGTGAGGACCATATGAGTTCAAAGGTACCAATTTCAGGTAAGAATTCGTTCGATATCACGTTGAAAATTCAAGCTCCGAGTTGAGCACTATTCATGAACTTTTAAATGGTTTTGTTTTAGGACAATCCAAGCTTATAGCGAGCTTAGTGAGGTCCCAAGAAAGCTTGGAGTGCTTCGTTTGAAGGTTTTGGACGTCGAGATCGTGGGGACGAAGTTTGGCCGGTTTTCTTGGAATTCTCCGGTGAGATTCCGTGACTTTTAGAACTTTAAATTAGTATGATTGTGTTCTACAAGTTAAGAGCTTCATTTTGGTATAAAATACGTGGAAAATGGTGCAAAAACGAGTGAGAAATGGGCAGTTGCAGGTCTGCCCAGAATCCGGCGCCGGTGACACAATTTCGGCGTCTGGAGGTTGAAGACGATGCGCGTGAGGGCACGTGAGCCATAGTTAAATTTTTCTAAAAATATCACAATGTTCGTGAGGTTGTGTAGATCACTGTGGTATATTCATATACCTATTTTGAGCAATGCATGAGAAGTTATTAGCTAGTATTGCCTATATGCTTTAAAATAACGTTTTTATAGTTAATTCGCATATAGGTGAGACTTATTCCGGGCGACTCGGGGGTTACGACCCGTCGACATATCAGTGAGTGGGCTTTTGTTTTCAGTATATAATTATATACTTGATATATTTCCTAGAAATGCATTTTTAAGAAAAGTATGCTTTAAATTAATATGCCAAATGCCTTTATATTCTGAATATGCATTTCATGGTTGCATATATATATATATATATATATAATTGTGGTGCTGTGGAGGCCCAGGTAAGTGCAGGTAAGTTATGATTGGTTTAGGTGAACTACGAACGACTTGATCCCTGTTTAGGGTACGTAGGCAGTCTAACAAGAGGTTAGATGCAACCATTCAATAAATGAGATGAACATGTTGATTGTCTATATGAGATGTGATTAAGACAAAGGCCTTAGTTGTGAATAGAATGATTATAAATGTATTGATGAACATTGAACTCATAACCTGCACCAGGGTGATTGCGATTTAGCCAGAGAGAGTTGGCACATGCCTGTATATTATGTCACCTCCCGCACCATATGCTCACATTGGATCCAATTTAGGTGCACAGTCTTGTCGTACAGACCACTATAAGTGGTTCCGGCTCGTAGGTGACTAACGATTTATCGCACAGCTAGCATGAGGGCGTAGTAGTGAGCATAACTATAGTAGTAGTGACTCCGACTAGATTGAGTTTAAGTTATGAATTTCAGCCGTACAGACTACCACAGGGGTTCCGGCTAACATATCACATTTCTATGAAATTATTCTTACCTGGGTTGTTTACTTTGTTATATTTTGGCATGGCATACATATGAAAATGATTATGTGAAGCATGAATGGAAATGATATGACTTCAAATATATATATGTATATGCTTACATCTTGATTCTGGGAAAATTATACATGTTTTACAGCGAGGGGTTAGATATGTTGATTAATGAAATGGTTTTGTAAAACATTTGTTTTTGCCCACTCACGTTTTCTGTTTTGCGCCCCTCCAGGTTTTAAGTAAGTTGCTGTTGGTGGCTTGAGGACGTCGGTTGTTCTGACCATTCTACATTATAGTAGGACATTCTTGGTACTGTGTAATTAGTACTTGTCATACTGGACTGCACCTAGACTTTATGCTCTGATTAGGAGTGTTTACTGTTGTAACTAACTCCTATCACCTTCTGTTTAGTAGTACACTCTAGTAATTTGGTTTTCAATTCTTCATATAATTCTTATCATCATCGCTTCCGCACTGTGCACATGGCTACGTCACTCTCACGTGACGGCCAGCATGCCTTGATCTCGGTCGGGGTGTGTCAGTTTGGTATCAGAGCCTAGGTTTAGCAGTCATGTATAATTCTTCAATTATCTAATCCTTGTGATGTCTTATGTCAGAACTATGCCACCTCTTAGAGAGCCCCGTCAACCAGCTGAATCTAGTTTCCCCGATATTGCTCAGTTAGGGGAAGCTATAGTTTCTGCCATTCAGACAACATTCCGTACTCCTCAGAGGACACCTCTTGAGACAGTTCATAATCTGAAATTGAATACCTTCATGGGAAATGAAGGTCATGAGGGGGCGGAAAAATGGTTGAATCATGTGGAGAAGACCTTTCAGGTGATGCAGAGTCAGGGGAATCTTTCTTCTAATAGGTGGGTCGAGACGACTACCTTGTTTTTGGGAGAACAGCCTGCATCCTGGTGGAGACAAGAGTCTTACGAGATGACCCCAGAAGAGATTGTGGACTGAGGAGTGTTTAAGGAGCGGTTTCAGGAAAGGTTCATTCCTCATGCGTATATCGATCTTAAGAAACAAGAGTTTACTCATCTAAGGCAAGGGAAGATGTCTGCTAATGAGTATTACAGGATGTTTACTGATATGTCTAGATATGATCTGGAGGTTGCTGCTAATCCAGTAGAGATGCTTTGCCGTTTAAGTTTGTTTACTAAGAAGAAATGACGTTCCATAGCGACATCGACTCACTGTGCCTCCTACTAGGAGTTCTATGAGATTCTATTGAGGATTGAGGCTTCAGATAGCATGCCTAGTGAGAGTGAGGATGAGGAAAGAAATAATGGGGGCCAGAGGCGAGATAATAAAGGAAAAAGGCAAGCATTTCAGGTACCCCGCAAGACTCAGAACTTTAAGAGGAGTGGTGGCAGTTCCAGCTCTTCTAGCGGGGGATTGAGTACTAATATGCAGAGGAGAGGTGGTAGATTCACTGGAGGCCCGAGGTTCCAGAGGTCGAGAGATTTTGGTGGTTCAGGTGCTCCCGTATGCCGCAGGTGTAATAATTGGTATTTTGGGGAGTGTAGGAAAGGCAACAATGGATGTTTTACTTGTGGCCAGATGGGTCATAGGGCTGCTCAATGCCCTTAGAGTCAGCAGAGACCCCAGTAACCTTCCTTCCCACCACCTGCACCTACCTAGCACGCTTCAGGATCTGGTGGTTACACTCAGACTGGACGAGGAGGCGCCTACCACTATCAGGGCGACGCCGCTCCCTACACCTTAGGACAGCAGCAGTACTCTCAGGATCCTCAGTATCAGAGTGGGTACCCTCAGTACCAGGGAGGATCTATGTCTTATCAGCCTCATTCAGCCGGAGGATCTCAGTGGTATCAAGGGGGACAGCCCCAACAATGAGAGATTGCTGCTAGTAGTGCAGGATCTTCGAGGCAGTCAGGTCAGCAGAGGCAGGGACGTGGTATTCACGCCAACAGAGGTTGCGGTGGACGACAACAGAATCAAGGGCGTATCCACAACATGTCACTGCAAGATGCCCAGAATAATCCAGATTTAATCATGGGTACGTTAAATATTCTTGGTCATTTTGCTAGAGTGTTGATTGATTGTGGTGCTACACATTCTGTTATTTCTCATGCATTTGCTCAAGTGACACAACCTCATCCTACACCTCTAGGATATAATTTAGAATTTTCTATGCCTAGAAGGGATAGCTGTTTTGTGGATCGGGTATATCCAGGATGTCCAGTGATAGTAGAGGGTATTATTATGCCAGCTAATCTTATGTCGTTGGATATTATGGATTTTGATGTGATTTTGGGCACAGATTGGTTGCACTATAATCGTGCCGAGATAGATTGTTATGGAAAGACAGTCACATTTCATTGTCCTGGATTACCTGAAGTTACATTTGTAGGAGAGCCTAGTGGGGTGAGACATGGTATTATTTCGGCCATGAAAGCAAAGAGACTATTGTCGAAAGGTTGCCTGGGATATTTCGCTCATGTGGTGCTGAATGATGATACTCCTAATAATGTGGAGGATGTTCGAGTGGTCAGATATTTTTCGGATGTATTCCTTGAGAATTTGCCTGGATTGCCGCCAGATAGAGAGGTGGAGTTTGTTGTTGATCTACTTCCAGGTACGAATCCTTAACTTCTTATAGAATGGCTCCTGCTGAATTAAGGGAATTGAAAGTCTAGTTGCAAGAGTTAGTGGATAAAGGTTTTATCCAGCCGAGTACATCACCTTGGGGAGCTCCAGTTTTATTTGTGAGGAAGAAAGATGGAACCTTGAGGCTATGCATCGATTACAGGCAATTGAATAGGGTAACCATTAAGAACCGTTATCATTGCCTCGTATAGATGATTTATTTGATCAACACAGATGTGCCTGTGTATTTTCTAAGATTGACTTGAGGTCGGGATACTATTAGTTGAAGATTAAGAATGAAGATGTCCCTAAAATCGCATTCAGAACTCGATATGGTCATTATGAGTTTCTTATGATGCCATTCGGGTTAACTAATGCACCAGCAGCTTTTATGGATTTGATGAATCGAGTATTCCAGCCATATTTGGACAGGTTTGTTATTGTCTTCATTGACGATATCCTGGTATACTCTAAGTCTAAGGCTGAGCATGCTAGACATTTGAAGTTGGTGTTGAGCAGTTTGAGGGAACACCAACTATATGCTAAGTTTAGCAAATGTTAATTTTGGTTGAATCAAGTGGCATTTTTGGGACATGTCATTTCTGCTCAAGGCATTCAAGTGGATTCTCAAAAAGTAGCAGCTGTGGAGAATTGGGAGCAACCTCGAACCGTCACCGAGGTACGGAGTTTTCTTGGCCTAACAGGCTACTATAGACGGTTCGTTAAGGATTTTTCAGTGATTGCTCTGCCATTGACGAGGTTGACTCGAAAGGATGTTAAGTTTGAGTGGGATAATAAATGTGAGCAAAGTTTCTAGCAGCTGAAGTACTATCTCACTCATGCACCTGTTCTAGCACTTCCAGATGATAACGGTAATTATGAGGTTTATAGTGATGCTTCTCTGAATGGTTTGGGTTGTGTATTGATGCAACAGGGTAGGGTAATTACTTATGCTTCGAGACAGTTGAAACCTCATGAGAAGAATTACCCTACACATGATTTGGAGTTAGCAGCTATCATCTTTGCCTTGAAGATTTGGAGACATTATCTTTATGGTGAGAAATGTAAGATCTTCACAAGATCATAAGAGTCTTCAGTATCTGTTTACTCAAAGAGATCTTAATCTTCGACAGCGGAGGTGGATTGAGTTACTTAGTGACTATGATTGCACGATTGAGTACCATCCTGGTCGTGCAAATGCAGTGGCTGTTGCACTTAGCAGGAAGACTCCAGCTAGACTTAATGCCATCTATGATTGTCATGTTCATCTCCTAACGGATTTGAGATCCACTAGAGTGGAGCTAGGAGTAGGAGATCGAGAAGAAGCCTTGCTTGCTAATTTTCGGGTTAGGCCAGTTTTAATTGATCGTGTGCTGGAGGCTCAGATGATTGATGAGGAGACCCAGGAAATAATTCAAGCAAGGAACCAAGGCAAAAAGAAAGATTTTGAGATTCGAGAATCCGACGGCATGCTTATGCAGGAAAATAGAATGTATGTGCCGAATAATGCAGAGTTAAAGAAAGATATTTTGGATGAAGCACATATTTCGGCATAAGCGATGCATCCAGGAGGCACTAAGATGTATTATACCATTAGACCATTTTATTATTGGCCAGGTATGAAAAGAGAAATTGCCGAATATGTGAGTAGGCGTGCCATTTGCCAACAGGTTAAAGCTGAAAGGAAGAAGCCGTTTGGGTTGATGCAGCCACTTCCCATTCCATAGTGGAAATGGGAAAATATTACTATGGATTTTGTGTACAAGCTTCCTCGTACACAGAATGGTTATGACGGCATTTGGGTGGTAGTTGATCGGCTTACGAAGTCAGCGCATTTTATTCCAGTGAGGGAGAAGTATTCGTCAAGCCGATTAGCTAAGTTATTTATATCACAGATTGTGAAGTATCATGGTGTGCCAGTTAATATTATCTAGGATCGGGATCCCAGATTTACTTCCAAGTTCTGGATAGCATTCTAGGAAGCTCTTAGTACGAGATTGCTTTATAGTACGGCATATCATCCTCAGACAGATGGACAATTTGAGAGGACCATTTAGACATTAGAGGATATGTTGAGATCTTCAGTGCTGCAGTTTGGCGATGGTTGGCATGATTGTTTGGATCTGATAGAGTTCGCCTACAACAACAGTTATCATTCGAGCATTGGTATGGCACCATTTGAGGCACTTTATGGGAAACCTTGTCGTACGCCTCTATGTTGGTCAGAGGTTGGCGAAAGAGTTTTAGTGGGCCCTGAGATTGTGGACGTGACCACTCAAAATGTTCAGGTAATTAAGTCTAACCTGAAAGTGGCCCAAGATCGACAAAAGAGCTTAGCAGACAAGCATGCCACTGATCGGAAGTATGATGTATGTGATTGGGTATTTTTGAAGCTATCACCTTGGAAAGGTGTTGTATGATTTGGAAAGAAAGGAAAGTTGAGCCCTAGGTACATTGGACCATATATGATCACCGAGCGAGTCGGTGAAGTTGCTTACAGGCTTGAGTTGCCTCCAGAGTTGTCCAAGGTACATGATGTGTTTCATGTTTCGATGCTTCGACATTATGTTTCAGATCTTTCACATGTGATTCCTCCTCAACCTTCGGAAATCAATTCGGACTTGACTTATGATGAGGAACCAGTGACTTTATTGGATTGGAAGGATAAAGAACTGAGGAACAAGACAGTTCGTCTGGTAAAAGTGTTATGGAGAAATCATTCAATGGAAGAAGCTACTTGGGAGACAGAGGATCATATGAGAGAGATGTATCCACGATTGTTTTATGATTATTAGTGGATGTAATTGTTATGTATAATTTCGAGGACGAAATTTTATAAGGTGTGGAGATTGTCACAACCCGTCCCAAATTTATATTTATCGACGGCGTGAATTGACGAAAATACCCTTGGACGTTAATGTGTATTATGTGATTTAAGTTGGATTTGGACCCATTTATTATTTTTCCCTAAGTTTTTGGACCCAATTGGAAGTAAGGGAATTATTGGTTTCAGACCACACATACCTTTTCTCTCTCACTCTCCCGTGCTCTCTCTCTCGGTTTCACTCTCTCTCCTTCGAAATGGCACGGACAAGCACCCAAGACCCTTGAAACTTCACGGATCGCGGCCAAAATTAGTACCATTATGTTCGTGAGGACCATACGAGTTCAAATGTACCCATTTCAGGTAAGAACTCGTTTGATATCACGTTGAAAATTCAAGCTTCGAGTTAAGCACTATTCATGAACTTTTAAATGGTTGTGTTTTAGGACAATCCAAGTTTATATCGAGCTTAGTGAGGTCCTAAGGAAGCTCGGAGTGCTTCGTTTGAAGGTTGTGGACGTCGGGATAGTGGGGACGAAGTTTAGCCTGTTTTCTTGGAATTCTCCGGTGAGATTCCGTGACTTTTAGAACTTAAAATTAGTATGATTGTGTTCTACAAGTTCAGAGCTTCATTTTGGTATAAAATACGTGGAAAATGGTGCAAAAACGAGTGGGAAATGGGTAGTTGTAGGTCTGCCCAGAATCCGGCACCGGTGACACAGTTCCGGCGTCTGGAGGTTGAAGACGATGCACGTGGGCGCCGCGTGAGGCCGTGCCCTCCCAGGCGCGTGAGCCATAGTTAAATTTTTCTAAAAATATCACAATGTTCGTGTGGTTGTGTAGATCACTGTGGTATATTCATACACCTATTTTGAGCAATGTATGAGAAGTTATTAGCTAGTATTGCCTATATGCTTTAAAATAGCATTTTTATAGTTAATTCGCATATAGGTGAGACTTATTCCGGGCGACTCGGGGGTTACGACTCGTCGACATATCAGTGAGTGGGCTTTTGTTTTCAGTATATAATTATATACTTGATATATTTCCTAGAAATGCATTTTTAAGAAAAGTATGCTTTGAATTAATATGCCAAATGCCTTTATATTCTGAATATGCATTTCATGGTTGCATATATATATAATTATGGTGTTGTGGAGGCCCAGGTAAGTGTAGGTAAGTTATGATTGGTTTAGGTGAACTACGAACGGTTTGATCCCTGTTTAGGTTACGTAGGCAGTCTAACGAGAGGTTAGATGCAGCCATTCAATAAATGAGATGAACATGTTGATTGTCTATATGGGATGTGATTAAGACAAAGGCCTTAGTTGTGAATAGAATGATTATAAATGTATTGATGAACATTGAACTAATAACCTGCACCAGGGTGATTGCGATTTAGCCAGAGAGAGTTGGCACATGCCTGTATATTATGTCACCTCCCACACCATATGCTCACATTGGATTCAATTTAGGTGCACAGTCTTGTCGTACAGACCACTATAAGTGGTTCCGACTCGTAGGTGATTAACGATTTATCGCACAGCTAGCATGAGGGCGTAGTAGTGAGCATAACTATATTACACCCAACCTTGTCGTACAGACCCTTTTTAGTGGTTCTGACTTATGTGCAGTATATTTCCGTATAGGTCATAGTAGTGACTCCGGCTAGATTGTGTTTAAGCTATGAATTCAACCTTACAGACTACCACAGGGGTTCCGGCTAACATATCACATTTCTATGAAATTATTCTTACCTGGATTGTTTACTTTGTTATATTTTGGCATGGCATACATATGAAAATGATTATGTGAAGCATGAATGGAAATGATATGATTTCAAATATATATATATATATATATGTATATGCTGACATCTTGATTCTGGGAAAATTATACATGTTTTACAGCGAGGGGTTAGATATGTTGATTAATGAAATGGTTTTGTAAAACATTTGTTTTTGCCCACTCACGTTTTCTGTTTTGCGCCCCTCCAGGTTTTAAGTAAGTTGCTGTTGGTGGCTCAAGGACATTGGTTGTTCTGACTATTCTACATTATAGTAGGACATTCTTGGTACTGTGTAATTAGTACTTGTCCTACTGGACTGCACCTAGACTTTATGCTCTGATTATGAGTGTTTACTGTTGTAACTAACTCCTATCACTTTCTGTTTAGTAGTACACTCTAGTAATTTGGTTTTCAATTATTCGTATAATTCTTATCATCATCGCTTCCGCACTGTGCACATGGCTACGTCACTCTCACGTGACGGCCAACATGCCTTGATCTCGGTCGGGGTGTGTCAAGTAGTGTTTATGTATGTATGCTACATATTGGAATTACTAAAAGACGTTAGGCGCTAGTTTGGCGGTGTGATAGAGCCTAGTGCCTAGGGAGGAGTCTAGGCGAACTAGGAGGATTTAAGGAAATTTATTACATATTGTATAAATTAGTGGCTAATTATACTTAAAAAAAAACATAATTGCATACATAAATTGCAAAATAAAATGACATATTATAAAATATTAAAAATAATTGAAGACATGGAGAGCAAGCATATAATTAGTGCTCATCCAAGTATTCAACAAGTCTCTTACATTTTATTGGAAAAATAAAATACAAAATGAAAATTATCGATTTTTTGTCTAAGTAAGAATCGCGATGTAGGTGGATTTAGGCGGGCTAGCAAGTCTAGGCGCACTTTCTTAATTTTGAAATGCTTAGGGACTAATCAGGATGGTGACCAACCGCCTAGCGCCTAGGCGAGGATTTTTAGAACAATAAATGGAATTGCTATAATTTTGATTGTGAGGTTGATTTGGTCATATGATTCCGAGTATCTTTCTTTTCTAATGTTATGTGTTCAATTTTCACATTATTGCTTATACCAAAAAAGAGAACAAGTTGTAGATCCTAAACAAGATGCAACAAACCAAATGTGTTTTTGAAGGAGCATCGTACGAATTATTGAAAATAATTATGGGTAGATAGTTTATACAGTCTTTTTACGATATATTGTTTTTAACCTTCTTAAGGTAATGACATCTTTCCTAAGGCAGTAAGGTTATTCCTCAATGCATTTCAACGATTAGAATTGCTTAATCATCATTTAAAGGTCATTTGTTGAAAATCATCCAGATTTAAAGTATTTGATCATCTAAAATGTGGAAATTTTAATTTATTAAATAAAAGTAAAATGAAATACGAACAATCGAAAGTTCTATTTGGTTCTTAGTAGCACATATCTTTTAAAGCAAAACAAAAAATGCACGTGGCAGACCACGGTTGGATTCTCGTTGGTAAGTCATTATTCGTACACCCTCTTCTCCTTTAGCGCCTTTGCTACATTACAACACAATCCCTTTCTCTTAGAACTCCGCTTTCAGGTTTAAGTTTAGTGTTTACGCTGTAGTGTGAATAATCATGGTAAATTATAAATATGAAAAGGAAATTTTTTTGACATGTCATATGAATTTATGCACCTTTTTTAGTTTCTCATATAAAGGATTTGTCATTTCACCATAATTCCGTTAAGTTTTCCATCTAAAATAACTCATGGACCTTGCACATGACTTAGTTTCAAAGTTATTTTGGTCTTTGTAACTCCCCCCACACTTTCAGGATGATTTAGGACATTTCAACTCCTCTTTTTTAGAATAGGTGGACCGCCCTAAATTCTCAAAATTCGCAATTAGTTAAACTCCATGTAGTGAGCCTAATATACTTTTTTAGTAGTTCACCATAAGTTTTTGAAGCGAACACAACATATTTTTTTAACTAGCCAAAATTTTTGGGTTGTACCAAAGAGAAGTAACTTGTAAAAAGGAGGTCAAATGTCAAAACCAATTTATTCCTCCACCTTGTAGTGTCAATGTATTCTTGTATTAAAATAAAAAAAATTGTGAAAATGAGGTCAAAATTCCGAAATAACCCTGAACACAAGTCCTGTGCATTGCACGTTGTTGGAACCAAATTCGCGCATTATCGTGAGTGGTGGTTGTACACAAACTCAAGCAACTTGCAAAACAATAAACAACCGTAAGCAAGCCTTAAAACCGAGGGGAGGCGGGGTTGTGTCGGCCAAAGACTCTCCAACGGTCAAGTTAGTGAATGAGTTTAGACTCAAGCAGTGGGCAAGAGTATTCAAGTGTTTAGATTGCATTACCAGAGATAAACCCTAGATGGCCGTATTTATACCATGGGAGAGACATTTTTAGGATATAATCCTCGTTCTAAGTCGGGAGAATCCTAGAAGATATCTAAAAGTAGACATTGCACCCTCTTAGGAGTTATGATTACTTGCGGCATACGCCAATTCCTAGATTGTAGGAACTCCAAGACTTAAAGGATCTGATTGTGTCCATATCCGGACCAGATCGCGTGTCTTGCGGAACTAGCATAGTCATCTAGCGGAGTCACTAGCACTCCCCCTATTGCCCCAAAACACGGTGATGGTGGCACCGCTGGTCCATCTGATACAGCTATGCACAAAGCTGGTGAGTCCATGACCGGACTTCTAAGGTAGTATTCGGATCAGCCTTACCTTGGCCCTCGAAAATCAGGGTCCCACAATTGCCCATAACTATCCATCTGAGAGCCAATCTGTTCCCCTTGAGAATGGATAGTTACCCAAAGACCATGCATTTTGGAGTAGGTTGGAATACGTATTGTCTTAGTCTTCAATCTTTATGTGCACTGGTTTGACTCTTGACATTTTAGGATAGTTAAGTCGCTTCAATTTCTGTCACGCATCCTCTAAAATCGTGCAAACAATCAACCGCAATGATGACAAACATCTCCACCTTGTGTGCATGCTCCTCACGCATTTAATTTGATTGGCTTTGATTCCTGCATGCGTCGATCTCTAGGTGACGACCCTCCATTTTCAATGGTGAGATCTTTCAGTGATTTGTCTTTATATAACCGCTTTTCCTTTGAGATATTCACAACCATTTTTGTTTCTACAACATGGAACTTATGTGTTCTAACCAAAGCTTCATTTCCATACTCAGTTTTCTCCTTGATCTTTTGATGTTCAAATTCTGCAAATAAAAACTTCCTTTGTTCTCGCTAATTTCTTCCAAACAAAGCTAAGTAACACCTAATTTAGCCATAGTCTCATCTTAATGTCCCCTGCTTTTGGCGATTTGTTTTATACGTTCATCCCATCATAGCACTCTAGATGTAGGATTTGAATATGATCCCAATCTCTTCAAGGGATTGAAATTCTTTCAGGGGCTCTTCATCACCGCCTTCTTCCTCTTCCTCAGCTTGTGGACGACGACAGTGGTAGATCTCTATCAGAATACTCGCCCTCAATACAATGTTGTGCTCGAAACACATCAAGATGGACATAGCACGCAATTGATCTGACAGTAGTACTTTGTCCAATCATCGGCGAGTTATGTTTAATATGTAGCATTGTCTTAAAAATTTCCTTTTGCTCGGGGTGAGGGCTTGCCTCCCCCAAACCATTGTATCTATTTAGTCCCTCTCTGGGAATTTGATAATGAACATGTGCTTGTATGATTGTTTACATGTCTTCATATTCGTGTAAGATTTTTAAACTGATAATTTTTTTTAAGTAAACGAACTTCAAGAAATAAGTAAGCAACATAGCAAAATGCTAATAAGTTAGTGGGCTCGGGACAGAGCTCAAAGCCCCATTGGTAACGTTGATTTGGAGAAACTTTACCTCCCAATCTTAGCATTCGTAAAGATTCATCGCAGTCGGAGCACCACCTTACTATGCTCCGTGCTCACTAACATATTTATTGAATTGAAGAAGTACAATGCTTATATTTGGAATGACCTGCGTTGAGCGAATTAGCAACAATTTTTTATCCTGCCCCATCCTTTAGGGCAAGGATTTCAATACTTGCAATGTAGTCTAGAAAGCGATTTTTCTTTCGAGACTAGATTGCGTGTTTGTTTCCAGTGAAGCTTTAACAAAAAAATTTTGGAAACTTGGTTGTCAGCATGTGGGTCGGAAATAGTTTTTGAATCATTTTGTCGCACCCTATGTGTCGAACCTAAGCGTTTTCGATCAGACCACCTTCGCTGGCTTGGCCAAAGAATTTCCGCATATCGGAGCTTCGTTGGTAAAATTCCTTTTGGGGATTGCCTAGTTTGGATGCCCCTTTCAATGTTGCAAAACATACTTGAATTAGTATATTGGTTTGGGATATAAGTAGTCGTACTCGGTATCGGAGTTCAGAGCCACCTTCAGATGCTTTCTGAAATGCCATTTTGACTATTCCCTCGAATGGCGTAGAGCCCAGGTTTGAATGGTATAGCCCACAACTTTGCTAGTTCTAGTTGTATAAACTTTCCGAATGCCGGAAGGTGTATTGGACTTCTGGGTCAGGGCGTTATTTCCTAGTGCCCGTAGCCGGCCAATCGTTACCACGCTTATTACGGTTTGAGTCTCTCAAGCTGTTAACCTTTCAAGACGAGCTCGGCTAAGAGAGACTCCTTTGACAGTGTTGCTTTGAATTTTTAGACTTGCGTTTATATGAAGCTTTCAAAGTTTATATGGGTACCATTTCCCATAAGTGACTGGTAATTTATGATCCGGTTTTACCTTAAGCTTATTTTGATGGATTGGTTTTCAGCCGTTCAGATTTCATCCAACGGCCCACATTCGGTTCGCACATTTGAAAGCGCAATACAAATTGACGTTGGCAATATGAAGTTTGAACCAAACAAAAAAGCCATTAGTCTTTACTTAAGAGACATGAACTGGGGATACTAAGAGCATCTTCAGTAATTCTCGGTTAAATTTGTATTATTTTAGCAATTCAAATATTAATTTGGCCTGCCACTGCTTTCACCAATACTAGCTATTTTAGCTTAGTTAAAAAAAAATTTATTTTTTCTCAAACTTGACAATCCAAACCCTTTTTCCTTATGTTCGAGTTTCCTTTTTCTGCATTTTTTTGTTAAGGTAGCCAAAAAGCCTCATTTAACTAAGTTGTTGGAAATGCTCTATCGTGGAGGTAGTGTGTCTCAAAATTGATTATGTATCTTCACTAGGTTTAGTGTCATAAAACCTATCATACGCCGTCACTATGAGAGATGAATGCAAGAATACAAGTATATTTATGTAATTTTGTTACCAACTCGTCAAACTCATGTTTGCACATCCCACCACGTATTTTAATCTTTCCAGTTGCATGGCATAATTGAGGCAAGAGTTGGCATTGTAAATTGCACAGATGATGAAAGTAGAGTTGAATTGGAAGGGATGGCCACCGGCCATTGTTAACAATGTGAGGTTCGGGTTTCTTAATTAAAGGCAACCGACAATGACAAATACTATCAGAAACTCTGAACTCATGAATGAATTCACACAACACACAGAACATAGGGAGAGGGGCAATAAAGCCAAAAGCAATTTAAAAAAAAAAAAGAAAAGAAAAAAAGAAAGAGGGACTCCTGCCTCCTAAGGTAAGGGGGAAGCATGCATGTGAATGAGTGGGGGAGACACCAAAACCTCCCACCCAATCAAATCAATTTCAAAGGTCAATTTCAAACCCCAACTCTACCCCTTTTGAAATTATTGAGTTTACAGAAAAACGGATAAGCCTCCTCCTTTTATATGTTCACTGTACTTCGTGTGGTCAGATTTCATTGGGTACTGTATGTTTATAATTTTAAATAAAAGATTTAAAATAATTTCTAACCGCACAATGTACTATGAACGGGTAATATATAAGGATCCTTAAGATCTTCACAAAGAGAATCCAGATAGGATCCAAATCTCATAAAAACCCAAGTTAAAAAAAGATGTACAAACAAAACTCTCGTTCTCCTCTATTGGTTACTAGAAATTTTGGTGGAACTGCATTTTGGGTCAGTAGTTGTCTCTGATGAAGGAGAGAGTCTCACACAATTTAACAAGAACAGCCATAAGCAGAAGTTGGTTCCCAACTGTCCATACAAGCTGCTTAATTGCAGCTGAAGGACTTTTGCTTCTCTCTCTAATGTCTAAACCCAACTCTCCCTCTTTCTCTCTCTCTAGAATTGGTTAGAGAGGATGCCAAGATTAGAGCCAAGACAATATGAATGTGTGAGAAGAGCTTGGCACTGTTGAAATAGTATCAAGCATGTAGTTGATAGGTTTACTGACAATAAAGATCAAAGCTTTGTGATAGAAAACAATGGTGAGAGATGAACACACACACACACACACACACACACACACACACAGAAGTTCTAATAATTTTGATTGAAATTGAAGAGAGGGAAACTACAAGGTTATAACCTTAACTTGGTCCATTGCTTAGATCCTACATTTTAGGGAGTAAGGACACATCTCTAGCCATTTCAGGCCATCAGAGGCTGTGATTCTTCCACTTGGGAGAGGATCGAAAGACACAACACAACACTAATAGATAAAGCAATACCTATGCTATTTACTAAAAATAGAAATAATAAAGTAGCCGTTACAACTTAAACTCTAACAGCAATTACTAAAATTAGTAAGTTCTTCAGTGGTCTTCGATTTCATCATTCTCTTCAATTGCATTTGCAAGATAGTCATCTGCAATGTTGATTTCAAGCTGGTATGCAGCTTAAATCTTAACAGCCTCTCCTAAGCACTTAATGGCTTCACTCCAAGCTTCAATCTTAGATAATTAAATCTTTCTTTTGGCAAGGCTTTTGTAAAAATGTCTGCAAACTATCCTTCACTTCTGCAATACTTCACATCAATTGCACCTTCCTGCAATGCTTCCGTTATGAAGTGGTATTTCCTGTTGATGTGTCTTGTCCTTTGATGGAACACAGGGTTCTTTACCATAGATATTGCAGACATATTGTCACAAAACAATGGAGTTGCATCAGGTTGCATCTCACCAAAGCCATTAAGAACAAATCTTAGCCAAATAGCTTGAGTTGTGGCTTCTACTGCTGAGACATATTCAGCTTCAGCAATTGATAATGCAACAATGTTTTGTTTCACAGAGGCTGATAGGAGCATATTTATGCGACTTAGTTAGTTTCTACTTATTATAGTGTTTTAAGCTATTTTCGTGAGTTTGTAGGTCCAAATGACAAAGTTGGCAAGAAAGTACATTTTGGAGCATTTTAGAGTAGTTTTGGGCTGGAATGGATAGCTTACAATTGGAGCACAAGGAATGGACGAATTTGAAGTCCAAGAGAGGCTAGGAATGTGCTAAAGAGTTGAAGAAATTAATTCAAGACATTGAAGATAAGGAATTAGCTCAAAAGAAGGAGATATTATCCAAACTGCCTTATCTTATCCAAAACCTTATCCAACCTTATCTCATCCAAACTAACCTTATCTTATCTTATCCTATCCTAATCTTATCCTGCCTTAATTCCAATTGCAAGGGGGACTCCTTATCACATTAGAATACCTAATATCTGATTCTAGAAGCCCTAAAACAATGCAAATAACATGATCCCTTTCCCCCCTAGAAATCTGACGAATTTAATCCCTTTCTAGAAGCTTTGTGCTGAATTTCCTAGTCCTATTCCTCTAGGATTGTGTAATCCTTCTCCTCCACTACTTTGCTCAAAACCCTAGCCTATAAATACATATTTTCTGCCACAATTCAAACCACCACCCTCTACCATTAGATCACCACACCATCCATCACACCTAAGAGCCGAAATTTAGAGAAAAATACCATTGTGCCGTAGCAAGGAAGGAAGGGAGAAAGTTGGAGCCGTGACTTGCCATTCAATCATTGGATTGCTGGAGAATTTCTAGGTGTTTTCTATCTTTTATTTTCAATGTCTAATTTAAGTTATCTTTGTTTAATTGCGAACATGAGGAACTAATTTCTTTATAGTTGGAGGTGAATTTGAAGCCATGATTATATGCTTTATATGAATTGATTACATCCGGTTACTGTTTCTTGTGTCTTGAATGTGATTTGCTTATCTGAGTTATTAAAACTTGTTTATGTATGTTGATTGAGGATGCATACTTAGTTTGCATGCATGAACTTGATGCTAGAGTATAAGGGAGTTTTACCTAATCGTTATGAACTTATATTCACAAGTAGTGGAAGTCACTAGTCATGATCGTGTTAAGTAAATTCTTGGCAGGAGTATCATGCTTTTCATAGTTACGAATGCCTCGTCAATGCTTATGATTTTCAAAGAACTTAATGACCTTTGATATGTTTTCTATCATGCTTTTCATAGTTAGGGGACTTGAGAAGGATAATTTGGTTGTGATGTGTATCCCGTCCAATTCAATGAAATAAGGAAAATCTGATGGTTAATTTGTGCTATCACGGTTAACTTGGGGTGTTGTCATTCATGGTTTAAAGGAATAATAACTGGAAATTGGTTTATATGCATATGTCATGTGTGGAGAAGGACCCTCTAACTAGCTTTTCACCCTTTTTAATTCACCAAATTCGTTTTCTTAAAGTGTTTTATGCAAAGTTTATGTTTTAAGTTTTAAATTTCGTCAAAATCAATCCCCCTTTTAATTAAGTGTCTTAGATTAGTTAGAAAAGTGTTTAAATCTGTCCAATTTAGTGTTTTGAGTCTTACTAGTCTAAAATTCATCCAAATAGCTCCCTAGAGTCTGTTTTGAGTCTTTTTAACTTAGTTTTGCTGTTTTGAGTGTTTTGAGTCAGTTTTGAGTCTATAGAGTCTAGTTTAGTGTTTTTGAGTCTTATTTGTGTTGATTAGCAGCCCTAGTTAATCCCCGGTCTAAAACGATCCCTACTTACTTCTTTACTACAATTGTCAACAATAGGGTTTAATTTGTGTGTCAAATAATTTTCACATCAGAGACCCATGAGAACACTCCACTTCCAAAGCTAAATGCATACCCTGAAGTACTCATATTGTCATATTCGCTTCCTGCCCAATCTGAGTCACAAAATCCAATGAGAATTGAATCTTTGTTCCTTGCAAAATTAATTCCATAATTGAGAGTTCCTTGAATGTATCTCAGGACTCTTTTTGCTACTCCCATGTGTTTGTTTGTGGGACCATTCATAAATCTAGATAGCAAACTTGCAGCAAACATTACATCTAGCCTAGTTGTTGTCAAATATAGTAGGTTGCCAACTATCATTCTGTATAGAGCTTCATCAGCTAGCTCACAGGCTTGCAATCTTCAAGTCCAAACTTGACAAGAAGAGACCCTTGAATACTTGCTTTGGTGAGTAAACACCCCTTTATCAGATTGTAGTAGTCCCATTCCCAAGAAATGGTGATGAGTCCTAAGTCTGACATTTCATATCTCTACATCATTTCCTTCTTAAACTCACTGAGTAACACATCTTTATTGCCAATATAGACAATATATATTGAAACTATGATCATTTTTCCTTCTTCATCGGTTCTGGTGTATGGAGTGGCTTCACTAGCACTTATCCTGAAGTTGCAACTAATGAGATAAGTATCAATTTCACATTACCAGGCTCTGGGACCTTGCTTTAGACCATATAGGGCATTCTTATAGCTTTTTTCAGGGTTTTTTTTATTTTTTATTTTTTATTTTTTTATTTTTAAGAATTGCACTCACAGTTCACGTCCCTTCTTCAGAATCAGACCACAGAGCTTTGATACCATGTTGAAATGGTATAGGCATGTAGTTGATAAGTTTACTAACAATAAAGATCAAAGCTTTGTGACAGAAAACAATGGTGAGAGATGAACACAGAGAGAGAGAAGTTCTAATAATTATGATTGAAATCGAAGAGAGGGAAAATACAAGGTTGTAACCGTAACTTGTTCCATTGCTCAGATCCTACATTTTAGGGAGAAATGACATATCTCCAGCCATTTAGGCCATCGAGGTTGTGATCCTTCCACTTAGGAGAGGATTGAAAGACACAGTACAACTCTAATAGATAAGAGCAATAGCTGTGCTATTTACTAAAAATAGAAAGAAGAAACTAGCCGTTACAACTTAAACTCTAACCGCTATTACTAAAATTCGTAAGTTCTTCACTGTTCTTCGATTCATCATTCTCTTCAATTGCATTTGCAGGATAGTCATCTGCAATGTTGAAATCAAGCTAGTTTGCAGCTTAAATCTTAACAGGCAAAGTGAGAGGCACCAACCCATGAGAGGTTCTCTCATCAAATAAATCTTCAGGTTCCCCCAACTTTCGATTTTTGCATGTCTATTTTTTGGTGCTTTTTTGGTGGGATTTTGAAATGTTTAAAATTTAATCAGTAATCACTTATAAGCGTTTTTGCTTAATTACGGTTGTGAATGAGATCTGCAGCTCAGTAACTAAGAAGAACAAAGAATGGCAAGAGAAGCTCCTTATTGTTGTTCTCAAAGCTGAAGACATCATGTACTCCAAGGCCAACTCTGAGGTAATTTTTTTAATTTTTACCTTTGAATCTAAATACTACTTAGGTGGGGATTAAAAGTTTATTTTTTGTCTTTCTACTTTCTGCATTTTCTGAGTAGGAGAACAGAGTTGTGTGTATAATGCTAGATTTTTACTTATTTTGCTCTTTAAAAGTTGTGTTTTGCAATTTATGTTGTTTTATAGGCATAATATATGGACCTTAAAACCCTTTGGGATCGAACTAATGATGCCATTAACACGATAATTCGACGTGATGAGACTACTGAAATTGAAGAGTTTCTTCAGCCTTGTATTGAAGGTAGCTACAACAATTTTGGATTGCATAATTTCTTGATATTGTTTAGTATGAACATTCGCAATAACATCCCGGTTTTCATAAAACAATTCAGCTGCTTTCAATTTGGGGTGCATAGCAAGAAGAGCAACAAGGAGTCAACAAAATACTAATACAAGGTGTTATATGATGCGTGTCACATCCGATGTCCCTAGTAGAGGATGCTAGTCAAAAGGATTACATGTCCGCTTCGCAGTATAGGCCACATTGTTCAAGTTATGTGAACCCCAAAACTATCAATTCAACCCATCTTGCTTTTTAGTCTAGATGTCCTGTTGTCACAAACAATGACTGTAGTACTATGAAGTTCACAGTTGCATTCGAAAATGTTTCTCACTCGGGTTATGACCATCTTTTTCCTAGGGAAAAGCCGGCAACATCTAACTTTCCTAAATACCCTTTGTGCTATGGAAATCTTCCTCAGTTCGAAGAACTAAAAGCAGGTTTTGTTGTCCATTCTAAACTAGTTTCTGACTTTTTAGAACCTGCCAAGATGGGAGTTATTCCAAACCTTCTTTCTAATGGAGATAAAGCAAATAACAACACACGAACAGATATAAGAGACTACCCTGAGAGCCCATATATGATCGGCTGTGATTTGTCTCTACGATTAGGCCCGCTTTCTAGTCAATGCCAGAGCGGTGAAAGCAGTCAGGCCCAAGAGGGAAAAAAAGTTAGTGTTCAGGAAGGGACCAAGTGTAGTGATTAGTCATTGTGATTCGATAAACAGTTTCCTCTCATTCCTAAGGGTAATGAATATGGCCCAATAGACTCATGGAGTAGGTTGAGTTTCGAGAGCGAAGATAAGTACGTGCAAGCTGTGAAGCTTAAAATAATCCCAAAAATTTTAGAGGCGACACGTGAATTTTTACTCAAAAAAGACAATATTGCCCTCAATAAATGAGCAGGCTCCTCAGATACTCCCACGCACAGCTCACACCCCTGAAGATCTCAGCAGCTAAATACAACTGCCCACAGCTCACTTGTCATTGGCAAGCAAAAGTCAAAGCATTAAAGATAATGATTAATTACCCAAATCCTATCTTTAATACATTCCCAATTGAAGATTGACTCCAATCAAGTAAGTAATCCCAATTTAAATCAATTAAGGATAATTACTTCATTATCTCAAGATATTATTTCCTATTTAATATCTTGAGAATATTTCTCCATAAACATTGGCCAATAGGATGCCCTGTGTAGGGTAAACCCTAACACTATGGCCGACCCTCTCCCGTATATATACCCCATATTCTACCAAATTTCATAAGCTTTTGCTACCCTAAAAAGCCCTAAACACTTTACTCTTCTCAAAGAAACTAACTTAGGCTCAGAGATACATTGGCCTAACCCCCTACCTTGTGAATTTGTGAGGATTAGGTCCTTGATCAAAGGTGTTGATTGTTTTGCAGGTGCATTTTTGTCAAAACTAGAGATGGCGGAAATTTGCATCGACAAATTGGTGCTTTCATTGAGAGCTGGTTCAAATACTCAAAGAAGCTTCTTGCATTTGTTTCTTGAATTTTTTGTTACGGTACGTCGTATCAATTAATTTTTCCTAGAAAGGTTTCTTGATCAATCCCTGGAGAAAGGATACAATGGTAGGAAATTCAGAAACCACGATGAAAGGAACCCTATACGAACAAGGATTTGGATCGGAGAGTGAAGACGAGGACATAGGCCCACGACGGTGATCCTCAAGACTCAACGCTACGGCGGGAGGAGCCCCACCGCCGCGGCTACCACCGTAGTAGCAGCAGCCCAATCCGAGGCCCAGACGCTTGCTGCAGTGGCCTACCACGCTGCTAGGGCACTAACAGGCTACATGCAGGAGGCTCAGCATATACCAACTACCACAGCAGGCTCAGGGCAGGAGGCCCAACCCACTGCAACAGTAGGCCTTGCTGCACAGCAAGCCGAGACTCGAGCCTAGACCATAGCAGCTGCTGCCAGCCAGCAGGCCATGACGTGGCAACCCAACGGCCAATAGAGCCCAATCCCATGCAAGCCCAAGGTGAGCAAGCACCGACCCAACGCGCATCGCATAGCCCAGTCATCCAGCTAGGTTGGCCCGCCCTACGACCCACTACGGCGACCCAACCGCGACCTAATCTAACTGGAGGCCACTTTCGGTGATCCAGATTCCGTCCACTGGTCCCACTATCGACTCAGGGTTATTTTCACCCCATTTTTCTGCAAGAATGCCCGCTTTGGGCTCAAGATTTGTACCTGCAGTTCACTACACTTCCACCACACATGGAGATGCCCATTAGCTGGACTCTTCCAATCCAAATAGCGAGCATCACCTGTCCTAGTAGGTCACCAATTTGACAAGTGCCCTCGTGCAGCAGACCACCTTGGTGAACCAGCTCATTGAGCATATCAAGACGCAGCGCATCCTCGACAAGGTGTCCTTAAGCAGGACGAGGGCAGCAGAATGAGACTTATTCTAGTGACGTCCCGGCAAAGAGCCGCTTAGTCCGCCATGAACAGTGAGTTTGGGTAGTGTGAACTCTCGTTTGGGCCCTCGGGAAAACGTTTTCTCCAGCCTAGATGCGCAGACAAACGCTCGGCTCACGAGTCAGTATGCAATTGAGGTTGGGTCCATACTTCGACGAGCACTCAGGACATTTCAGGCGAAGCGTCCACATGAGGCTAGGCTTACAAGGAGATCCTCTTGCGAGGCACCGGAGTAGGCAGCCATATGGTGGATCGAGGAGAGTACGAGAACAGTCCAGCTCAAGTTCCACTGGCAGCCCCCTCTAAGCACGACGGCAAGCAGTACATAATGAACCACGTGCACTGTGACCGCGGAACGAACGAGCAAGGCATGTAGAAGAGCAACATGGACCAGCAGGTCAACACCCGGGGCAGCTAGAGGCTCCACTGCACCACCAGACGCAAATCCAAGAGGAAGTGCACATCCTCGTAGCAGAGCAGCCGCGTGGATTCTAACGTATTGATACTACCGATGATGTCATTCGTAAAGACATGGCCACCATGAGTAGGTCATTGTTTACAGACGAGATCGAGCAGATAGAGCCATCGTGGAAGTTCAACCCACCGCATTTCACTTTATTTAAAGGAAATCAAGATTTGGACAAGCACTTGATGCACTACAGAAGCGCCATGACTCTCTATTGAAGGAAAAAAATTTGTCCTAGCTAAGAACATATAAGAATATTTGAACACATATGCAAACTATTAACACATTAAAGTAGGCATGCATTCAAAAACAATTCTAAAACCCATGACTTTCAAAGCCTAGTGAATGGTGAACCAACAAACTCTTTAACAACATTAAAGAGAATAAAGGATTTAGAGATTCTTTACCCTTGAAGCTCATCCTTGATTACACAAGGGATTCACCCAAGTGGAGGGCCTTCAAGTCACCTCCTTGGATCTTCCTTGTGATTTTCTTCCTTTTAGTGTTCCTTTGCTTCTTTGAGGATTTGATGATATGTTCTCCAAAACACCAAAAACTTGATGTCTCTAAGTCTCTTCACCAAGGATGTATTGTGAAGATGAAATGGATGACTTAGAGAAGAATAGATTGCTAGCTAAAACTTCTCTAAGTGGCCGGCCTATTTAGAGAAAAAGAGAGAATAGGTTTCACCTCTTTTCATCAAGAAAACCCTAATAAGAAATAAAGCTATAAAGTTGATTTTATACTTCATTTCAAGTGAGTGGCAAACTTGTAATTAATCCAAGTTTGCAACCATCACCCTTATGGCCGGCCTTACTTTTGTTATTGGGCTAATTGCCCATTTTGTTTTAGTTGTCATACAACTTAAACATAATGGGCCTTGTGGACCAAAACGCTTTTGGGCCCCGAAGCCCAAAACCAACTTAAAAGCCTAATACGAACATTTCGTATAATTAATTAACTAATTAATTAACCTTGACCATTTTTCAATTAATCATTTAATTGCATATCCATTCCATTTATTCTCTTCACTTTCATCCTTACTCGGTGTACGATCCATTAGGTTCCATTTAGCGAGGTAGTGGGCGATTGTTACTCTTAACGATCGATTATGAATCGAAACTACATTTCAATTCTCCCTTTGATTAAGATTAGTGTTTGCTAATCTTCAGGGCTTCCACAAACCATGAGTGACACCTAGCAGCATGTCATGGTTACCCAAGCTAAGTAGAAGTGGTTGGAGAACCTATCCAGTTACAACTACAACGCAATACGGTCATTCTCTAATACAATACTCTTAATCACATTGTTTGAGTGATAGTTTGTTTCATGTCTACTATCCAATGTGATACTTCTCTATATGATTCAATTGAATATGATTTGGAACAAACTTCCTAAGTCATATTCATATGCTTTGGCCAAAGACTCTCGAATCATATCTTAGAGTATTCTTGATGGTGATTTTTACCGCTTGTAAAACAAGGGTTAAACCATAGAAAATTCTTGCAAGAGAACAAGTGTTTGTAGTATAGAATGGCTCAAGCAAGGTCGATCTCCTCAGGGACTGATATAAACAATTTACGAGTTTTTGTGTATTTAACTTATTTAACTCTAAGAACTACACTAATTTGATGAAACTAAATACTATTGGATGTGACTTAAACAGATATCTAAAATGGGAATTGGCTTATAGGAATAGTGATTCAACTAAACAAAACAAGTAAATGAGGAAATTCAAGATAAAATAAATGATTGAAGAAAAATAGATTTACAATATGCTAGAGTTCAACCTTTACCAACAACACTCCTACGTAGCTATTCCAATTGCTTAAATAATTGAAAACACATATGCTTTGAAGGTTGGATTTTCCTTGTGTATGTTTTACTTGTGACATTCAAGCTAAAACGCATACCACTACATGCAACTTATCCATGACATTTGGATTAAATATAAACATGAGTGATTCATTAATTTTGGTGAAAATCCTTTTGTTAAACCATGTACTCCCTAAGAGCATGATATTTACCTTAGGAGAGTACAATCCTCAATCACAAGAAGCACAACCAATTTTAACGTGACATTCGTTCAAAATTGCATCCAATAACTTTTCTAAGCATCCTAATGGTGATCAATCATCAAGACACATAGATAGTTTAATTTAGAGATTGAAAATATCAAAGCAAGCATGTAACAACACTTAAACAATTGAAAGAGAAATCTACGTAATCATGTTGCGGCTCATGGCCTCACTCTAGCAAAAAGGAAATTAGTTACACATAATTATTTGAATACATAAGAAATTATCCATGAAGAATCAAAGAAAGAGACAACCCTTTTTTACAAGGAGGTTATCGCCTGATACTCTCCGATCCTCCTTCCATGTGGAGCTGCGGCTCCCTTATTTTTCTGCTATGTTGCTCTTCTCTGCTCCTGACTTCCTCCCCTCTGCCTTCTTTTTCTTCCAACTCCCTGTCCGTGTTCCCCCTCTCTGGTTATCATGCGCTGCCATATATCCCCTCCCTCTGTCGTGCCGTGTGCTTTCCTTAAACAAAAGGAAATGAATTTTTTTTCTAAGCACCAAGGCCACAAGTGGAAGGCCATCATTGTTGTCCCCCTTCTTTTGCTCTTTGATTTCTTTTTCAAAAACTTCCCGTGGAGACAAGCTCCACTTCCATGTGTTCACATTGCTTTTACTTTATTTTATTTCATTTTTCTTCTCTTTCTTTCCCACTTCCATGCGTACTCCTCCTTTTTTGCTCTCTCTTTTCCTGCTTTTATGCTGCTCCATTCACTCTCTGCCGTGCCTCTCTGTCTTCCCCACTTCACTTCCATGTGTTATCTTTGCCTTTAACCAAAAGGCAGCTCTTTTCCAAGTCACTAAAGCCACAAGTGGAAGACAAGCCTCACTTCAATTCTTTTGTTTGTTTTTATTATTTCCTTTTCTCCTTTTTGCTTGAAATTGATCATAAAGCAAATTTAACTGCACACTAACACAAGGTAAGGTAAAATGCAACCATTTTAACACAAAAACATCACAAAGACTTTAGAAATGGATGGTATAATTGCATGAAATATATGAGTGATCAAATACCCCCAAACTTACATTTTTGCTAGTCCTCTAGCAAAACAACACACAAAACAAAACCACTCAACTAAGACTAGATTCAACAACTTAGTAGCCAACTTCTCAAATTCGATTTCAGAGATAAGTGTTAACCATGAAACAAACAGCCAAGAACTAAGCAACAAGAGCTCAAAAATGTAGTTTAGGCTCACAGATTAATAACTCTCCAAATAAAGTTTAGGCTCAAGTCTCTCAGGGTTGTAGCGTTAGTTTGAGTTCCTTCCTTCAAGCATGTTACAAAAACTGATTTTCTCCTTTGTGATTACATGTGAATTCGTTAATGTCAACTACAACCAAGTATTAACCAAAGAGCATATCAAACTTCCATCCATGTTTGTAACTTTCTTTAACAGTCATGCAATTAAAAACCAAATCCTCATCATTGTGTTGGAAGGTATCCTAAGACACAAACAACGCACAAAAACAACTCTTTTTGGCTTTTTCAAAACAATTTTTCAAGTTTTTATCAAATTTTTATCAAATTTTTGGATTTTTATGTCAAAACACACTACAAACACTTAAAAACAGTGAAAAACAACATTGTAAGTGATAGGTGAATAAAACCTATGAAACTCATGCAAAACAGCTTGTTTACCCCCCCCCACACTTAAACCAAACATTGTCCTCAATGTTTCAAACATAGACTTACACTCAAACAAGCGAACAACACAACTAATAAAACATGACAAGTATGGCAAAGTAAAAACAAGAAAGAGTAGAGTTTAGGAACGCAAATCTGGTTATGGAGGTAGATAATCTTGTTGACTTTCCACAGCTTTGATCTTGAACTGGATTGGAATTTTGAGCAAGGAATAGGAGAGTTCCTTGGTGGTGGTGATTTGATGGCATTGTACGGCGAGGCTTTGCGTTTTGGCGACGGTGCCGTCAATATGTTGTTGAAACTTCTCGAGCTCTTGGATTCAACTCAGACTCCTTCTACTGGGTTGATTTGATTATGCAGGCTGCATTCTTCTCTGCTTGTTTCTTCTGCACGGCAGGCAGGCACGAGGTAGAGGTGATGGTCTGTTTCCTTTTTCAATCTTTCCAAGTGCCGACCGATTGCTTTCTTTCTCCTTGTCCTTAGTTGAGGATGAATCAGCACGTTGTCTCCACATGCTTCAAGGTATCATTTTCACTTGCCTTATCTGTTCTCCAGGCAGATGTGGTATCTTTTTGGAAGCATAAGATGTTGAAGATGAGTACTCGAGAGCAATGCTAGGTAAGCAATCAGGAAGGGGTTCCAGGCAGTCGGTTCCAGATCGGAAGATTGATACCAAGTGTTGGCTGATTGCTCTTTTTCTCCTTGTCCCGCAAGTGAGAACAAAGACAAGGAAAAGGATAGGGAGAAAGCATGATATGAGATACTCTTGCTTTCAACCTCCACGATTTGAAATATTTTTGCTCTTGATGACTTGTTTGCAGAGGTACCCCAGGGGATGAGGAACACTGAGTAACTTG
Source organism: Malus fusca (assembly GCA_035220775.1). Taxonomy (NCBI): domain Eukaryota; kingdom Viridiplantae; phylum Streptophyta; class Magnoliopsida; order Rosales; family Rosaceae; genus Malus; species Malus fusca. Next base: position 13,748,437 of record CM069066.1, on the reverse strand, counting down.
AGAGGCTTCATTGGGAATGCATTCTCGGAGATGAAGAAAGGTTGAGTAAGGCTGCCTTGCTATGGAGGGTGAAGGTTGACATTTATAGGAATTTCTTAATAACTGGTAGAGGCACTATTCATTTACTCTTGTTGGCAACCGTTGGGTGATTGAACAGTAAGATTCAAGCGCTTTCTACTTTGTCAGAAATCTTTGATAAAGTGGCCCGTAATTTGCCCAAAGCTGAGGTTGCATGTGACAGGTGCTGACAAGTCTGGAAAAGGGGATATGCCCGTGGTTTCTGAGCAGGCCCGACTTTTGAGAAAGCAGGCGCCTCTTCGATGTCTGAGCAGGCGCCTCTTCCATTTCTAAAGCTCCGTCGAGTGCTTATTTTTATAGAGGCACGCATTACGTTTCAAAGCACGCTTGAATTGCCGCCTGTAGAAACTCCCTTCTTGTACTTCTGAGTTCTTGATTTGTCCGACTTCTTCTTTTTCGTCAACACCTTCGGAAATGTCTTACCCATCTGACCGTCGTCTTAACTTGAATGTCGGGGAAGATATTGACATGTCTTCTCCAGACAAAATTTGGCATATGTCCTTCTTATCCCCCAATGGTCCTCTTACAGTTGGGGATTCTGTGATGACGAACAATACAACCGCTTCGATGGTGGCTATAAATCTTCTCACTCCAAGAGACAGTAGGATACTTTCCAGGCGGTTCGACGAGCTGGCTGTTCAGGACTCTCTGGCCTTCAACGTCCGATGTGCAGGCTCATCATCAAACATGGGCCAACTCCTTCTTGCTCGATCTCGTCAGGTTGAGTCTTTGATGGCTGAGGTGGCTAGTCTTCGGCAAGAGATCAGAGTGCTTAGGCACGAGAATAAAGAGTTGCACATGCTCGCAACTAATTGCTCAACGAGTATGAAGAGGAAGCTTGACCAGCTACAGGAGTCCGAAGTTCGAATTCAGAGTGATCATCAAAGGTTTGTGGTGTTACTCCAGAGGCAACTTCTGCCTTCGTCATCTGGTGCTTCACCAAGTGTTGAGGCTCCAGAAAAACAAACTTTGGTGCTTCGTCTTTCTGGAGCTCCGTCAAGTGTTGAGGCACCTCATGACCAATGAAGGCTCATTCCTGTTTGTTTGCACATTCTTGTACTTTTTTTTTTAATGTTCCTTTTCCACGAAAATTAATGTAAAAACACCTTGTTTACCTGTCAATGTTTCAAACATAAACCCACACCAAAAACAATCAAACAAGCAACAAATAAATATGACAAACATGGCAAAATAAATGCAGTAAAGGGAAGGTTTTTAGGAACTCAAAACTGATTGTGGAGCGATTCAAAGATCTTCCTTATTTGAATACATGGGTTACCTCCCAAGAAGCTCTTTCTTTAATGTCTTGCAGCCGGACGAAGCTTGCTTCTAGGCTTGGATAAGGCCCACGACAGTGAGTGGGATTTCTTCCACAATCTGCCCCACACCACTCTCATAGTATAGCTTCAAACGATGCCCGTTCACCTTGAATTCGTCGCCGTTCCTTAAGCTTTTAACTTGGACTGCACCATGGGGAAAAACATTAGTAACAACAAACGGCCCAATCGACTTAGAACGTAACTTACCAGGGAATAAATATATACGGGAATTGAAGAGCAACACTTTCTGCCCAATGGTGAATGTCTTGCCACGAATCATCCTATCATGAAATGCCTTGGTTTTCTCCTTGTAGATTCGATCATTCTCATATGCATCGTTCCGGATTTCCTCGAGTTCATGCAATTGGAGCTTTCTATGAATTCCATCTGCATTAATGTCCATATTGAATGTCTTCACAGCCCAATACGCCTTGTGCTCTAGTTCCACAGGTAGGTGACATGGCTTGCCATAGATTAGCCGAAATGGAGACATCCCTAGGGGTGTTTTGTAGGCAGTGCGATATGCCCACAATGCATCTTCTAAATGCAAGCTCCAATCCTTCCGGGTTGGCCCAACAGTTTTTTCCAAGATTTGCTTGATTTCTCTATTCGAAACTTCGGCTTGGCCACTAGTTTGAGGATGGTAAGGCGTGGAAGCCCTATGCTTGACATTGTACTTTTTAAACAGCGCCTCAATGGTCCGATTGCAAAAGTGGGAGCCTCCATCGCTTATAAACACCCTCGGCATGCCAAATCTGGAAAAGATGTTAGCCTTGATAAAATCTGCAACCACTCTAGAATCGTTAGTACGGGTGGCTTTGGCTTCCACCCATTTCGACACATAATCAACGACTAGCAAAATATAAGTAAAACCATATGAGGGCGGAAAGGGTCCCATGAAATCTATACCCCATACGTCAAAGATCTCCACATTAAAGATGGGGGTTTGCGGCATTTGGTCATTGGCACCTATTGTACCTGTTCTTTGGCATCTATCACAAGTTATGCAAAATGTTCTAGCATCCTTAAACAATGTAGGCCAATATAAACCACTCTCTAAAACCTTAAGGGCCGTCATTTGGGTGCCAAAATGACCCTCACATGCATAACTATGGCATAATGCAAGAATTGAATTAAACTCAAAAGTGTGCACACATCTACGAATAATCTGGTCAGGACAATACTTCCACAAATATGGATCATCCCACACATAAAATCGTGCATCATTTCTGAGTTTATCACGCTTGTATTTATCTAGAGTGCTAGGAACTTGTTTTGTGACCAAATAATTGACCAAATCAGCATACCAAGGCTCACTTACCTCTAGGGACAACAATTGCTCGTCAGGGAATGTTTCTAGAATGGGTAAGGAGTCCTCAATGTGCACCAAACGGTTGAGGTGGTCAGCCACCACGTTTTCACTCCCATTTTTTACTCTAATTTCAATGTTGAACTGTTGAAGTAAGAGCATCCAACGAATCAGCCTTGGTTTGGCCTCCTTCTTGGTGAGAAGATACTTCAAAGCTGCATGGTTAGAATATACAATCACTTTAGTGCCGAGTAAGTATGAACGAAATTTATCTAAAGCAAAGACAACTGCAAGAAGTTCTTTCTCAGTGGTAGAATAATTCAATTGAGCATCATTTAGGGTCTGGGAGGCGTAATGGATGACGTGGGGCTGTTTGTTCCTCCTTTGGCCTAAAACAGCACCAATGGCATAGTCGGATGCATCACACATTAGCTCAAATGGAAGGCTCCAATCTGGTGGCCTGATGATGGGGGTCGAAGTCAACATGTCCTTGAGGGTTTTGAAAGCGGTCTCACACTCCTCGTTGAACTCAAATGCTACTTCCTTTTGGAGTAAACGGCAAAGGGGTTGGGAGATTTTTGAGAAATCCTTGATGAATCTCCTATAAAATCCTGCATGGCCAAGAAAAGAACGAACCTCCATCACCGAAGTGGGAGAGGGTAAGTGACGTATAAGATCTATTTTGGACTTATCAACCTCAATCCTTTTTTCTGATATGATATGCCCCAAAACTATACCTTGTTTTACCATAATATAGCACTTTTCCCAATTCAAAACAAGATTAGTTTCGATGCATCGTTGTAAGATCAAAGTAAGATTATTCAAGCATGCATCAAATGAGTCACCAAAAACACTAAAGTCATCCATAAACACTTCAATGATCTTTTCCACAAAATCTGAGAAAATACTTACCATACACATTTGGAATATGGCTGGTGCGTTGCATAGCCCAAATGGCATGCGTCGATAAGCAAAGGTACCAAAGGGGCACGTGAAGGTAGTCTTTTCTTGGTCATCGGGAGCTATCACAATCTGGTTATAACCCGAATAGCCATCAAGAAAACAATAAAAAGAATGACCGGCTAACCTTTCAAGCATTTGATCAATAAAGGGCAGCGGGAAGTGATCTTTTCTTGTTGTAGCGTTGAGCTTCCGATAGTCAATACAAACTCTCCATCCGGTTTGGATTCGGGTGGGCACAAGCTCATTCTCTTCGTTTTTTACCACAGTGACTTCGGACTTCTTAGGAACAACTTAGACCGGAGAGACCCAATGGCTATCAAAAATTGGGTAAATCACTCCACAATCTAGTAGCTTGATGATTTCCTTCTTCACAACGTCCATCATGGGTGGATTGAGTCGGCGTTGTGCTTCTCTAGATGGTTTGGCTTCTTCTTCCAAGAGTATTCGATGCATGCAAGTGGTAGGGCTAATTCCCTTTATATCGGCCAATGACCACCCAATGGCAGTTTTGTATTCCCGAAGCACCCTCACCAACTTGTCCTCTTCTTGTGCTGTCAGTAAAGAAGAGATGATGACGGGCAGTGTCTCTTTTTCTCCCAAAAACACATATTTCAAATGGCTAGGCAATGGTTTAAGCTCTAGGGAAGGTGGCTGAATTACAGAAGGAAGCAACTTGTTAGTCGAAATGGGAATTGAAATTAGGTTAGGAGACTTACCAATATGCTTTGGATTTGACTCTAGAGCAGCAACCATCTCCACCAATTCTTCTTGAATAGGCACGGCAAGGTATGCTTTGTTGTTGCCGTGGGTATGCCTAAGTGCTAACCCTTCGTTTTTGAGTCCAATGCTTTGCGTGAGAGTCTTTTCAAGTGCATCCTCACTCAAATCAAGGAATTCCTGCGCCAAAGAGTCAATTACATCAATAGAGAAGCAAGAGTGATCATCATGAGGATATCTCATAGCATCAGAAATATTGAAATCAATAACTTCCCCATCAAATTCCATGGTCAATGTTCCTTTGAATACGTCTATCTTTGTACGGGCAGTCTTCATGAATGGTCGGCTAAGTAAGAGTGGTAATGGAGGGGAACGATCCGAGTCTTCCATTTCAAGCACGTAGAAGTCCGCCGGAAAGACTAGGTGATTCACCTGCACTAAAACATCCTCCAAAACACCTTTTGGATACACATTAGATATATCGGCTAATTGAATAATCACTCCATCATTTTTTAATTCTCCCAAGTTCATAGATGTATATATTGAATAAGGCATGACATTTATTGTTGCACCTAGATCTAACATGGCAGATTCAAAGCGAGTGTTTCCTATAACACAAGGAATTGTAAAACTGCCGGGATCTTTGCACTTAGGAGGTAATTTTCGTTGCAACACGGCTGAGACATTCTTACTTACCCTTACCACCTCTTTGTTCGAAGCCCTCTTCCTTGTAGTGCACAGCTCCTTCAGGAACTTAGCATACTTGGGGACTTGTTTAATTGCATCTAGAAGTGGAATGTTGACTTGCACCTTTCTGAATGTGTCAAGGATGTCTTTGTCACTCTCATCCTTCTTTGATTGCACAAACCTGCGAGGAAAGGGTGCATTGGGTGGAATGGAGTTAGAAGTCATGGAATTTGAACCCAACTTACCTTTGGTGGCCGAATTAGGGTGTGTAGGTGGCTGCGGCAAGGATTGCTCAATCTTTGCCGTGGGCAGACCTTGTTCCTTCTCCTCAGATTGCATCTTTTCGTCCTCTTTTTTATTGGATTTAGATGGGTTGGGATCAGATCCAACTTCTTTTCCACTTCGCAAGGTTATGGCTTTGGCAGATTCGAAGCCTCCCTTTGGATTCACATCCGTCGAACTAGGTAACTTACCTTGTTCTCTACTAAATTACCCCATGAATTCAGCCATGTGTCCCACTTGTCACTTCAATTCAGTCACCTCTCGAGCTTGATTTTGCATTTCCTTGGCGTAATTGTGCATGTCTTTGGCTTGATTTTCCTGACCCTGCGCAAACGTAGTTAGTAATTGAATAACTTGAGCATTATCAAAAGACGAACCTGAGTTATTTTGGGCAGGTTGTGTTTGGGGATGTGTGGGTGCATACGGCCTTTGGTAGAATCCCGGAGGTTGCTGTCTAAATGCACTTTGTTGTTGGGTTTGTTGGGGCTCCCTCCATTTGAAATTTGGATGATCTTTCCAACCTGGATTGTATGTATTAGAGAAAGGATCATTCCTTGGTTGGTTTTGACTCCCAAAACCCACGGCATTGGCATATTCCCACCCTCCATTTTCGATCAATTGAGGGCACTTATCCGTGAGGTGTCCTTGCATTGAGCACACGCCACAAGCAGCTACACTTTGTTCTTTTGGTTTTTCAACCACCTGTGAAAGAAGAGTAGTAAGATTAGCCATTTGATTTTGAAGTTCGGAAATAGCACTTACCTCATTCACATGTTGCTGCCGTGGAGTGTCTCTTTGTCCTACGCCTTCATATTGTTGAGCATTCAAAGCTCGGTTAGCAATTAGGGTATTGGCAGCCGTAGGTGTTTTGTCCACCAAAGCTCCTCTTGCTGAGGCATCTAGCATTTGGCATTCAATGAGGATGAGTCCTTCGTGGAAGTATTGAATGAGCAGCTTCTCCTTCATTTGGTGTTGTGGACATGAAGCAACAAGAGTTTTAAAATGTTCGTAATAAGTTGGAAACGATTCACGTTGATTTTGTTGAATGCCACTAATCCTTTTGCGTAGAAGAATGACTCGAGAAGTTGGGAAAAACTTCTCCAAGAATGCCCGTTTCATGCTCTCCCAAGATGTGACAATTCCGGGAGCTAGTTCATACAACCAATCTTTAGCCTTTTCCAAGAGAGAAAAGGGAAAAGCCTTCATGTTTAATATGCTCCCATCGACGTTGACAGGAGTCATGCTGGAACACACCACTTCGAACTCCTTCAAGTGCTTGTTTGGATCCTCCATGGACAGCCCATGGAACTTCAGGATGTGGTGCAACAAACTGGACTTCAATTCAAACTCCTCGGTCTTGCCTTGAGCTGGCATGGGGTATTGAATGCACAAAGGTGTGGCATTGTCCAATCCCAAAGCAGAAAGCTCCTTAATTGTTCGATTGTCCGCTGCCATGTCTTGTACTTCTTCAAACATCTGAGTTGTGGCCTCCTCTTCCATTTGTACTTCGTCTTCTTCAAGATCTGGTGCAGGTTGAGGTGGTTGGGGTTCTTGTTGATTCCTTGCTCGTCTCAAAGTTCGTTCAAAATCGTCGTCAAAGTCAAGGATGTGCTTATGAACAGGTTGAGAACTTCGAGTCATAAACCACCTAAAACAAGAAAACAAGTAAAGTCAGCAACTAGGAACAAAAACACATGAAAATAAACAAAAAGAAACTTGATGCGAAATTTAACTTAACACACAAATTAAACCCTCTTTTGACAATTGTAGTATATGTATAAGTAGAGATCGTTCTAGGCCGGGGATTAGGAATGATTGCTAATTGATTCTAAACTGACTCAAAGACACAAAAACAAACTTAAAAACGATAGGATAGATTCAAAAGACTCAAAACTAGTTCACAAGACTCAAAATAAGCTAAAAACACTCAAAACTGCCTAAAAACACCAACTAGGCAGTTTCTGACACTAAACACAATTTTGGACAAAAATAAGGTTTGGGCTTGACTCATAACACTTAAAAACACAAAAAAAACAAGTTTAAAACAATTTGAAACAAGAAAGTAAAGGGGGGTTTTGTTTTGGACGAATTTAAAATAACAAAACAGATTGTAACTTAAAAATAGGTTTGAAAACAATTTTAGGAAATTAGATTGGCTAGCTAGAGGCTTTTCCTCCACACATGACATGTATGCAAACAACTCGATTTCCAGTTACTACTTCATTGAATTATGAACGACAAATGCCCCAAATTAACCGTAACATCACTAGTTAACCCTCAGATTTTCCTTGTTTTATTGGATTGGATGACATCATTCGACAACCCAAAGTATTCTTCAAAAGTTCCCTACATGACATCATAATAGAGATACAATCAAAGATCATTACGTTCAATGAAAATCATAAGCATTGACAAAGCACTTGCAACTATGACATCATGTCACTTATGCTATGAATTAAACTTAACGCGATCGTGACCAACGACCTTCACTACATATGAATATAAGTTTGTAACGATTATGTGAAACTTCCTTATACTCTAGCATCAGATTTATGCATGCCAATTAAGTGTCGACCCTTAAGCAACAAATACAAATAAGTTATCAATCAAATAGTTAAGCTAATTGCATTCACGATTCAAGAATTCATAACTGGAATTTATCAACTCATATTGCACACATAATCATGGCTTTGAAATCACCCCTAGCCAAGAGGGGTTTAGCCACTCATGTTCACAGCAAAACGAAAGAAAAAGAATTTAAACATTGTAAATATAGAACGAATTACACCTAGAATGCTTCAACAATCAAGCTTAAACATCCAAGAGTGCTCCTTTCTTTCTTTACTCACAGTACAAGGTTTGGTGTAAGGTTTGGGTGGTGATTTGTATGAAAGAATGGATGAGAAGATGAATGGATGTGTATGGATGAAGGTTGGTTGCGGCAAGGAGTGTTTGGATTTGTTTTTGGTTGTGTTGAATGGTGGTGGAGGATGGATCCCAATCTGCCCTTATGGCTGTTACACACACTTCTTTTTATAGAAGGAGTGCACAACTAGGGAAAGAAAAGGGAATGGTATAGTGCAGCAATGATTCAATGAAGGGGACAAGGACTATTATGCACAACTAGGGAAAGGAAAGTGAGTGGAATGGTGCAGAAATGAGTGCAATGAGGGAACATGGATGAGTGTGCACGGCATGGGAAAAGAAAGGTGAGGGATGGTGCAGTAATGATTCAATGGAGTGGGCAAGAATGAGTGCATGGCATAGAAGGGAAAGTGAGTGCAATGGTGCATGAAATCTGGATCAATGGAGGGGACAATGATGATGGCACGGCATGGAAGGGAAATGTGGGGGATGGTGCAGCAATGAGTGCATGGAGTGGACAAGAATATTGTGCACATGGTGGAGAAAGGAAAGGGAGGTGAAATGGTGCAAAAAATAGGAAAGGGATTGGCTCCCTTACACGGCAAGGAAGAAAGAAAGGGAAAGGAGAAGTGTGGCTCTCCCTTGGACTGAGATTAAAGTGTCCCAAATTGACTAGGAACCATAATTATGGCTAAAACCTTTGTAAATTAGGATTAGGAAACTTTGATTTGGTCAATCCTTCTTCTTCTTGGATTCATTTTCCTTCCTTGACTTGAATTAATTTTTCTTCCTCTCTCTAGCTGATTCCTAGCATGCTTTGGTCTTCAATTTCGTCCATCCCTCTTGCTCCATTCATGTGATATTCATTCCAAGCCCAAAACTGCTCCAAAATGCACCTTATTGCTTTATAAGGCCTATGGACCTACAAACACACGAAAATAGCTTAAAATACATAATTAACTAAGAAATAACAACATAAATGCACAAGAACAAGCTAACTATGTCGCATAAATATGCTTCTATCAATAGCTAAGGATGACGCCTAAGTGGTCACACATGTCGTCTGCCTCTGTAAGTAAAACGCTCAGACGATGACCCAATGGCTGGCAACCCAAGCTGAGACTTACACCTGCTATGACTACGCGGACCCATCTGTTTATTTAAAAGCAGTGCTTCCGATTGCCGGTTTACGGTTTTAAGTTTTGCAAGAGCTAAAGCTGAAATGTACAACTATAGCAACTACGCGGATTCCTCTGCTTTCTAAGAGAAGCACGTGTTCAGCCGCCGGCTCTATAAGTTAAAAATTTCGCAATTTATGCCCTGAAATGGTCAAGGCTTGTGCAGCCGCTAAAGCCAAATTGTACAACTATAGTAGCTACGATCCTCTGCTTTCTACGAGAAGCATGTGTTCGGCCACCGACTCTATAAGTTAAAAATTTTCCTAACACGTCCCAATAGGGCCAAAGCTCGTGCAGCCGCTAAAGTAGAAATGTACGATTATGGCAGCTACGCGGACTCCTCTGTTTTTTACGAGAAACACGTGTCCGGCTGCCAGCTCTATATGTTAAAAGTTTTGCATTACACCCCGGGAGGGCTAAGGCCCGTGAAGCCGAGATTCGCATCTATAGCAGCTGCACGAACTCGCCTGCTTCCTACGAAGGCAACAAGTTCGGTCGCCGGCTCTATATGTTAGAAATCTTGCATTTTTTCCTATTGCAGGTAAAGCTCATTGAGCCCCAAAACCGAAACTAAAACATAAGTGACGACATGGGATCGACTGCTTCATTGAAGCAGCTCACCCAGCCACCTGTCGTACAATAAAGTTTTGCAAAAGACATGGCGAAATTGAAGGATGAAGCAAAGCAAAGAAAGCTATTTATTAAATTTCTAGCAAATTGATAAACTGGCTCGAAGGAAAATAAAGTTCAAATAAAGCATAACAAAAAGGAAAAGAAGAAAATTCCTAAGTCTAAACAAAAGACTACTCATCGGCAGCCTGCGCAACCACTGGTCCCTCGACTGCCATGCCTTTAGCAGCCACATCGCTCTCAGTAGCCAAAGCTTCCATCAGTTCATCCTCAGCCACCCCTGCCTAGATTGCATGACCCTCATCTGCTCCACCACAAGCGACCTCAAACAAGAAGTCAAGCAGATCAACTGGAGAAATAGAGAAAGTCTCAAAGTCCTTCTTGGAAAACTCATAATTCGACGACCTACCCTGAAGATGGTCTACATAGCCAAGCTTGTAGAAATCGGCCTGGCAAGAAGCAAGCGCCACTTCATGATTGGCTTTTTCATTCTTCAGCTACACATTCTCCTCAATAAGCCCAATGTGAGCACCAAGCAGCTTATCCAGTTCCTTTTTTAGGTTCTCGCTAGCAGACAACGCACCTTGCAGATCCACTTCCTTGGACTCAAGCTTACTGGCAACATCATTGAGACGAGATACTTCAATATGCATGAAGACAAGCTCATCATCCTTGGCAAACAAGCAGATCGTAGATCCGAATTGACATGCTCAAGGTCTTTGACCACTGGTGAAACACGACTAACTTCCTTCTCTGCAGCTTCCAATCTCGCCTGAGTTGCACTAAGCTTAGCCTTCAAGTTGATGACTTCTTGATGAGTGGTCTCCAGTTGCACAGAAGTAAGGGCAGAGACATCAGACCCTTTCAAAATAGCAAGTTCAGATTCGAGCCTCTCGATCTTTTCAACAGCCGAGCAAAGATGAGCCGTTAGCGCCACTTCGGCCTCTTTAGCACACTTGACATCATCTTGATCAACAAGCATAAACTCAGTTACCAAGATCAAAGTCTTGTGCATTGTAGCAATCAGGAATGACCTTCTCGATTAGGCAAGATGCTTCGCAAAATACTCTGAGCGGATGACAACTTTCCCAACATTGTCAACGAACTTGGTGCATGCATCAATGTCCTTAAGCAGGTCAGCCTTCAGCAGTGCACAAACCTTAGGAAACTCTTTAGGCTCATACTCGGTGGATCTCTCACAACTACTCGTGTGAGCAGATTTCCCTTTCTCAGCAGACGAATCAGTCGCAACAGAATGAGGAACAGGTCCAGGCACCACCTTAGCAGCAGAATCCACTTTCCCGTTCTTGATAACGGCGAGCCTCTCAGAAGCCGAACCAGACTTAGCTCCCGATGCGCACTTCAACATAAACCCAGACACTGGGGGCACTATCAAATATTTCCACTGGGCAATCCTCTCAGCAATGGTCATGGCTACCTTCGGAACAACAAGTTTCACAGGCTTTGACTCAATGGTCTTTTTCATCCCCTTAGGAGAAGTCAAATCAATGGCAAGCTTCTCAGCAGCAGACGAGTCCCTGCGAGCAGCAGAAGAAGTCCTTAGTTTCTTCTCAACCGAAGGTTGACAAGCAAGTGAGAAATATCTCATTTCCACCCTCATTGGCAGCAGGCTCTACAGCAGCGATCAGATGAGCAAGCACCTCATCCTTTATCCGCTTTATCTCTTCCTTTGGAGGCAGCCCGCTTTTCTCCCAACGAAGAAGACTGAATAGCCAGCGCCACTCACGGTACTCAGCAGGAATGCCCAAGGTGAAGTGCATTTTCTTCATATTCGCCGAAGTTCTTGGAGTTGAGCCAAATTCCAAATCTACACAAAGTAAGAAGGATAATCAGTAAATTGAAGTCATGGAGCAGCTCAACAAAAATTCAAGCATGCCAAGAATGAAGCAATTCACTTACCACTGATAAAGACAGTTGAAACATGCAGTTCAAAAGAGAAGTTAGACTTCCACTATCCACTAACCTCCAAGGTGTCTCTCGCCCACTCATGATCACCTTTGCAAGAAGCATCAAGCAGCATGTGGCGAGACCTCAGCTGCCCCACACCTTCCTTGTACCAGAACTCATTTATGGTCAAGCCAAGATCAAAGAACCTGCTCAAGTTTAAGAACCGCACCATTGCACGAACTATATTCGGGGAGCATTGAGTAGGCGATCATTTCATGAAGCAGATCACCTCCTGGAAAAGACGCGGCATGGGAAAAGTAAATCCCAACATGAAGTAATACGGATGGAATTTGATAGCCCTTTTCCTATCAGTGGCACCCTCACCACACAGTTCATGGCCAATGTCATCCTTCACCCGCTTGACGTGAACTCGTGACGGAATCGCATGTTTGTACGTCTCAAGAAAATCCCAAAACAGTTCATCGGAATTGATCTTGACATATGCAGCCTTGAAGTAGCCCATCTTGACGGTACAAAGGTGGATGATATTGTCACCTTTGCAATCGGAGTAAGACATTTCAAAATCTTTGCAAAAAAGTATGAAGAAAAATATTTAGAAGGCAACTCACGAGAAGAAAATAAAAAAAATTAAAAAAAATATTAAAAAGACCGCAACGCCCAGAGCCCCAACGCCAGGCCCCACGACCCAGCTCGCCATCACTCTCTCTCTCTCTTCTTTAGCACATGCCCAAACTGCAGAAGCCTAGTAGCAAGGTAGGCTTCATGGCCCAGACCCGACTCTCCCTCTCTCACGCAGCATGGCCTAAAGGCCCTTGGTCATCCATGCATGGGGGCCACGCCGTTCAACCCAACACAAGAGGAAGCCCGCGCCTCCTTCCCCTCTCGTCCTTTGCGCCCAATGCACTCCAAGAAGGCCCAAGCCACCAGGACCCTAGAGCTGGCCCACGCCTGTCTCTCCCGCTCTTTCTCGTCTCGCCTACACGGGCCTGTGCCCAGCAGCCATGGAAGCCCAACCCAAGCTTGCCTCCTCGCACCTAGCGCACATGTCACCTAGGCCCACGCTAGCCGACCCCCGTACTGCACCACCAACAGCCCCGTGGCACCCTTACCACATGTTTCACACATCCTCGGCCCTTGCCGAGCCAATTTTTTGAGTCCCAAGACTCCCAAGAAATCAAGAATAAGAAAATTCAAATTTTTCATACCTTGGTGCAGCACAGAAAAGAAGAACAACAACGAGAGACGACTATTTGCAAGGGCAAGAGATGAAGAAAGTTAGGGGAGGGGGAAAATTTTCCTCTGGTTTTTCTCTTCCTTGTTGGAATGATGATTGCTCGCCAAATTTATTTAATCCCCTGCTTAAGGCAGAATTAAATAGGTATTGGGGTCAATTGGTTTCCTTTTCCTAGAAGTAGTCTATCTCCAAATCAAGAAAGGAGATCAAGTTAAAAATTGGGAAACAACTCTACAAGCCTTTACAACTTGGGATTCCTACACCTACTGCCTTTTTCCTACGTGCAACCCAGCAGGTGTGGGGGCATTTGTGGAGCCTAAAATAATCCCAAAAATTCTAGAGGCGACACGTGAACTTTTGCTCAAGAAAGACAAGATTGCCATCAATAAATGGGCAGGCTCCTCAGATACTCCCACGTGCAGCTCACAACTCTGAATGTCTCAGCAGCTGAATACGACTGCCCACAGCTCACCTGCCCTTGGCAAGGAAAAGTCAAAGCATTAAAGATAAGGATTAATTATTCAAATCCTATCTTTAATACATTCCCAATTGAAGATTGACTCAAATCAAGTAAGTAATCCCAATTTAAATCAATTAGGGATAATTACTTCATTATCTCAAGATATTATTTCCTATTTAATATCTTGAGAATATTTCTCCATAAACATTGGCCAATATGATGCCTCCATGTGTAGGGTAAAACCCTGACACTATGGTCTGCCCTCTCCCCTATGTATACCCCATATTCTACCAAATTTCCGAAGCTTTTGCTACCCTAAAAAACCCTAAACACTTTAATCTTCTCAGAGAAACTTAGGCATCGGGGATCCGTTGGCCTAACCCCCCTTCCTCCAACCTCGTGGACGCATGAGGCTTAGGTCCTTGATCAAAGGTGTTGATTGTTTTACAGGTGCATTTTCGTCAAAGCTAGAGACGGCGGAAATTTGCATTAACACAAGCGGCAACAAGAAAGTGGAAGGCAGCTTTGAATCACCCAACAGAGGATTCCAAATACTGTAGGCAGTCGGAGCTTCCTTTCAGCCACTTGAACGGAAGCATGAGGAATAGAGGTTTGTAGACTAACTGTTGCTTTAGTAAAGTTAGTTTTTCATTATTTTGACATTGGCATAGCGAATGTTTTGCCAAAAGCTTCTTTTTGTAATCTCGATGTACTTCCTAGCTAGATTACATGGTAATGAACTTAGCTGCTTTTGTAGTGTTTTAAGCGATGAAATGTAAATTGTGAATTAAAGCATAAATTAGATGAGCGAATGGACTTCTAATCTGCTATGTACAAATAGTGCTACGTTATGCATGATGCTTTCTAGAACATAGAACTTTATGTAGTTATGGTGTGAAGTGTTAACTGAATAAACTTCATGAAGATTCTGATTTGTTAATTCATAGGATTATTCTGGTAGAAAAACTTTCCTGCACCAGTTGCCATGAAATGATTCTCACATTCATAGTCATGTGTAGCTCGCTTGATGTAGCAAATGTGAGACACCCGTTTCATGTTTCATGTTTCATGAAACCGGGAAAGTATTCCTAGTTTGGACATGTGTTTGGAGATTTGGAGATCAGAAATGGGATCTATTTGAAAAGGGAGGTGTTTGGATCAAAACTTGAACTTTGGGCTCGGGGGGAGTTGGCCCAAAGAAACAACCTAAAAGGGAGAGGAGCTCGAAAGCCCAGTCAAGGCCCAACCGAAGTCCAGAAGGCAGGAGGAGCTCGTTTCTGACTAGGTGCAGACCATGTGAACTACTTGCTCACCTACCCAAAGGCCAAGTGGTATAGACTGACCAGCTATACAGCCTATAAAGTACTTTATAGTGGCAGAACAAGTAAAATAGTTGATGAGTCACTACCCCTCAAACTGCATTCGGGCAATGTTGCTGCTACAGGAGGCCAAGCCGAGTTGTCTATAAAAGAAGAAAGAGAAACCAAAAATGAGGACACTCAAACAAACCAAAAATACAAGCACAAACTCTGCTCAAAAACCAGATTTGCCTTCAAACGAAGCTGTAGTCAGCAAGCCTTCATCCCTCTCGGGATAAACCCTCATTCAAAGCCTTTGTAATAGCTCTGCTACCCTGTATAACTCTTGCTGTAGTATCGATTTCTTTCTATAAATTCATCTCCCAACCCCTTTTCTGAGCTTTCAAACCCCCCTGATAAACCACAAAGATAGGAAGTTGCAAGACGATCAGCCTTGCCCGACCCTCTTTGTTTTTATCTTTTCATTCATTAGCCTAGCAATATGTTGTATACTACAAGTTGTATTCAAGTTATTTCTAGTGATATGGCTATTAAAAGACTCTCTCAGCGCTTGAATCCGATTTGAATATGTCTTCATAGTTCAAATCAGATCTAAGTTTCTAAGCCCTCGAGCATGTAAGATTTGATCACTTAAAAGTCCTTGACCTCAAGGCATAAAAAAGAACCTTATGTGGACTTAACCCATACACGACAAGCTTTGATAAACAAGAAGTCCGAAGTTACTTGAGGCGCAAGTAATCGACATATCACTTAGTGTTATTTCTATTATATTATGATGACTATAGAACGTTTGAGTACGGAATGAATTCTGATGGGAAGCCTCAAGGCCTACATCTAAGACCCTACAAAGGCATCTATTTGGATTCATTATGTTCCTTGGGCTAGAACGTTGAGTATAGAATAAACTCTTATGGGAAGCCTCAAGGCCTATCTAAGGCCCCACAAAGGCACCCATTTGGATTCATTCTGTTCCTCGGGCTAGAACGTTGAGTATAGAATAAACTCTGATGGGAAGCCTCAAGGCCTATCTAAGGCCCCACAAAGGCACCCATTTGGATTCATTCTATTCCTCGGGCTCAGGTGATCAGAAGTATAATGGTTATAAAACTCATATAACCAAGAACATGAACCTTATATATTCGAGTACTATGTTAGTTATTAACGGAAAGCCTCAAGGCCTACACCTAAGGCCCTACAAAGGCACCTGTCGTAACTAAGATAGTCTCTCAGATATATATATAAGCAAAACTCAACATCCGTTTTACATCTGCCATGCTGAAGATGGCAGTGGCACGCCTGAGCACTTAAAAGTTAATCTTGATTGTGAGCCTCAAGGCCTACACCTAAGGCCCCACAAAGGCACCTTTCAAAGTTAACTCTGTCCTTCTCTTTCAGCCTTGCCCGACAAGCCTTGCCCAACAGGCTTTGCCCGACAAGTCGTCCAGTGAAGCAGAAGCCCGACAGCGAAGCATCAACCGGCGCGAACCTCTCGGGGAGCTGTGTGCTCGTCGGTCGGGAAACATCCTCAACGGTAATTCCCACCACGAACAGGAGGACATATACCACTCAAACCTAAACTTTTCTGTTTAAAATAATAACTGAAAATGAGAGTTTCCTCCTTAAAACTTATTTTCTCTCACTTAAAACCCATCCTTTTTATTTTTTCAGACATAAACTCCATTTACTAGAGTCCAACTAAGCAAATTTCCTTAACAAGCTTGGTATGTCAGTTTTTATAATTCTCGTGTTCCTAAAATACCCTCATAGAGTGTAACATGGGTTATGTTTGACTTATAATTAATAATAAATTTTTCATTTTATTATTTTCAATGCAATTAAATGTCAATTAACCTATTATTTGATTAGGCTTTTTTTTTCTCAAATTTTTTTACCAAAAATTGTTTTATCATGAAACTAGCTTACCTTATTAGCATGCAATATATAATATAAAAAAATATTATGGTGTTTTACGTTGAGACGTGGACAAACATAATTTCTGTCAAAAAAATTATACAAAATAGTGGTTGAATTTTTTTCCTTCCATAGAAAATAATTTACCTATCTATATGTTAGTACCCACTTAGAATAGAAATTCCGTAAAAATAATTTACCTACCCCATAGGTGTGATATTGTAAAGAAAAAATGTATATGATTTGTCACATCCCGGGCCCGTTCCACCACCGTAGCACTACAATCAATCAAAACTCTAGCAAAGTGACCAAGGATATTTAACGTACCCATAATCAAATCTGGATGGTTCTGAGCATCTTGCAGTGAGATATGATTAACACGTCTCTGAGCTTGCTGTCGTCCACCACGACCTCTGTTACCTTGATTACCTTGCCCCTGAGAAGTACGTCCCTATCATGTCTGGCTAGACTGCCTAGACGGTCATGCACTGCTAGCAGCAACCTCTCCCTGTCGGGGCTGACCTCCCTGATGTCACTGAGATCCGCTAGCTGGCATGGAAGAATATGAAGTATAACTCCAGGATCTTGGGAATACCCAGTCTGAGAATAAGGATCCTGGGAATACTGATGTTGCCCCGGGTCCACCACATCCCGGGCCCGCCCTACCACCGTAGCACGATATTGTCCGCTTTGGGCTTACCATTCCTTCACGGTTTTGTTTTTAGGAACTCACGAGCAACTTCCCAGTGGGTCACCCATCTTGGGAGTGCTCTGGTCTCCTTCTCGCTTAACTTCAGAGTTCCTACGGAACCCGAAGCCAGTGAGCTCCCAAAATGCATCGTGCTAGGTAGGGAAGGGAATATACATTTAAGGATCACTCCCCTAGGCGATGTGGGATGTCACAATCCACCCCCCTTAGAGCAACTCCACCCATGGAGCCTTCCCCCTGGCAATCCACTATTGAATCCACCCTTTTGAACAGTAACTGCCTTAAATGAATAGTATCTGCCATTAATGAACAGTAATTGCCATTTGCATCTCCACCCTTGGAGCCCTCCCCCCAGGCAATAGGCAATAAAATATTAGTTTTTTTGTTTGTTTAAATAATACAAAATAAAATTATTTGTAATTTCGGATAAGATTTGTCTAAAGGAATGGCTAAGTATTTTCCAACGACTGGATATCGATTCTTTGGTTCTTTTCCCACTCATTTGCTCAACAAATTTGGTATGAATTAAACTCCACATTTCTCGCAATTGCATCTCATTACCTGTAAGGGAATTATGAGTAACTTCAACCCAGCTAGTGCACAACGCAACATCTTCAAGAAGCGACCAATTCGAACCTGCATCAGTAGCCATTTTGTGGAAAAAAATTGGATTGAAACTTTGAGAGAAAGATAGGAATTTGATTGAAAGTAGTTGAGAAAATATGAAATTGTGGTGTAAGGTAGATGAAGAAGAAGTGGTATTTATAGAAAAGTAAAAACAAATTTTTACAAATTTTTTTCAGATTTTTTACAATTTTTTCGGATTTTTTACAATTTTTTTTAAATATTTATTCAAATAATTAATCTCTGCCGTTGGATTTAAAAATTTTGAATTCCAACACTCCAGATTATGCCACGTGTCACAACGGTAACTTTTCTTAATTTTAAAACTATTTTTTCTTTTTTTTTTAAATTTATAAAGCAGATTAATATCAACCGTTGATCTCAGATCGAACGGTTGATATAAAATCAGCTTTTTTTTTTTTTTACCGTTGTAAATCGGACGGTTCTTATTAAAGAATCGTTGGGATCTAACGGACCGTGGGAAGCCACGTGGCTTCCCAACGGTAACTGGCGCGCGGGCCATCCCCCTGAAATCCTGTCGGTCGACGCGCCCCCACTCGCGAGTGAGGGGCACGCGCCTGACACAAAAAAAATAAAAAAAAAAGGCCGGACCCAGCCCTTGCGTCAGCCTGACGTCACAAGGCTCGGGGGCCAGGCCTGTCAATTTTCCACGGGCCTCCCACTCGGGCTCCCACCCTCACTCGGGCCCTTCCCCGCTGGAGCTGCTCCCACCGGCCCTCAGGCCCTTTCTCCTCGCCTGTCGCCCGAGCAACCAGCAACGCTGGAGTTGCTCTTAGGGGCCCGACGTCCTCGTCGGCACACTTCCGGCCAGGGATTGGCTTTGATATCATTTGTCACATCCCGGCCCGGGTCCACCACATCTCGGGCCCGCTCTACCACCGTAGCACGATATTGTCCGCTTTGGGCTTACCATTCCCTCACGGTTTTGTTTTTGGGAACTCACGAGCAACTTCCCAGTGGGTCACCCATCCTGGGAGTGCTCTGGCCTCCTTCTCGCTTAACTTCAGAGTTCCTACGGAACCCGAAGCCAATGAGCTCCCAAAAGGCCTCGTGCTAGGTAGGGAAAGGAATATACATTTAAGGATCAGTCCCCCGAACGATGTGGGATGACACATGATTACTTTGGATATTATAAGTAATAATATGACAGTATTATTTGTATAGGTAAATTAATAAGTAGATTGGTAAATTAGTATGTACTAAAAAAATGCAGATAAATTAGCTTGTAACAAAAGAATGTATGTAAATTAGTGATTTTTTTTTTTTAAATATAGGTAAATAGTGTGTATCAAAAGAATGTAGGTCAATTAGTTTGTATCAAAAGAATGTAGGTAAATTAGTGAATTTTTAAAATATAGGTAAATAGTTTGTAATACGTGGTTTTAAAACAGGAGCTCAATTGCTCATTGCTAGTATAATTGAAGGTGAGTAATAATAATATTTATTGACATATTTAGGTCATTGTGGCATATGTTGTAAATATTTTATAAGGATATGTCATTTATTTGCCAACATGGCAGACTATTTGAATTTTGGATTTTATTTGGATGTTTAATATGAGGTGGGTTTTTTTCTAGACAATATTAGTTACAAGGGCCTATATTAATTAGTATTAGTCATCACATGTAAGGTTATGGACCAACCTCTGATTGGCCCTATTAGGAAAAATTTGGGTAAGAAAAAAAAAATTGATGGGGATTTTTTTTGTGTGGGTGAGGGTAAGGGTGAGTGTGGGGGACAAAGAAGTTTGTCTCTTTAAACATCTATTATCTCAAGTTATTATTCAATTGTGCCTGTGGCTGTGGCTGTGGCTGTGGGCCCCTTATTTTCTTTTTTAGTTAAGGGAAAATAATTATCACAGAAAATGACTGGATGGGGATCTTTGTCTGCAATTGCAACTTTTTGCACAAGTGGTGACTAATCTTTGTAAGGACCCCATCTTTTGCGTTCCCCCTTAAGTCATTTTGGTGGGGTCAAAACAAACGCTGATCTTTCTTTGTTTCAACGTATTCTCTAACTAGAGGCTGGGACGAAGGTGATAGCATCTCAAGTTTATCACGCTCTGTTATGTGCTTTAACTTTACATGATATTGTATGATTGGTTTAAAGTATTGTCATTTTAGCGTTCTAGTTGTGTGTAAGTTGTACTCGAGGTTATGCCACAAATTGGAATCTCACTGAATTTTTTTTTTTTTTTTTGGTTACATCTCATTGAACTTTCTACCTAGTTCCAATATGTCAGAAAATGTTAAGGAATCAAACCCTTCTGTACAATTCGGCTACTTGATTTCTAGTCACTCTTCACCTGAGAAGAGAGTAAGTGGAAGAAGTCGAAGATGTCGACAAAGTGGAGGAGGAGAAGGACGACAATGATGATGACGATGACGATGATGACGAAGAGGAGGAGGAGGTGTAGTGGAACTCGATCTGCAAATGCCGGTGAAGAGGTAAAATAGAAGCTGCACTCTTCTTCTCTTGCTCCTCAAGCTTCTTAAGTGGTATTGCTGCAAGAAATCTTTTAATGAACTGTCTACAGCACTCTTTTCCACTGCATATTACTTCTAATCTTTCCTCTGAATTATCCTCTACTTTCTTTGTTTTCCCATGCATGATGCTCGAATTGTCGAATTTTAGTATGTATGCCTGGTTACACCCCTCAAAGAGCCTCTCGCCCAAAGAGTCAATCATATAGTATGCATCGGCTTCAATCTTCAGAACGAAAAAGTGGTCGTTCCAACTTACTATGTATATCCTCGGTTCGTAAGACTTTGTGTTTTTATTTATTTCATTCCATATGTCATCAAACGACATGAGTCCCTTCAAGCTCTCGAACTTCTCAGGGCTGAAGAATCCAATAAAGGATTTCTTAGGCGAGACATCGAGAGGTCTAAGATCAGCTTCCAAAACTGTTTCAAGGTCGAAGTGTTTGTTGGGAAATAAATTTATGTAGGTCTCGTTGCTGCAGAGTTTTTGCCACTCTGAGGAACCTTGTGTGATGAGGCTGTCGAATTTGGATCTTGTAGGCATCAAGTGTTGATTCAAATGCAGCCAGTGCGCGATGACCGCAACTAGCGCTGTGCAGGCACTCTCTCCGGCGGCCTTTTCACTCCGTTGATCAAAGGAGGCAAAGAACACATTGGTCGTGAGCTTTGCTTGCCCGTCTCTGCTTTCTACTTCCCTTTCTTCCCATCTACTTGTGATGTAATTTCCAAGTTCATGATCTGATTGTGAAGAATATTCAGCAGTACTATTTGATTCCTGTAGAAAAAGAAAAGCCAGATGAGCTAACATTTGGAGCATCATTTTATCTTTTTTGGTAAGAAGCATTGATATATAGCAAAGCTGGAAAGGCTAAGATTGTTTTCTGAAAACCAAAAGTGCTTCTATCTACGTAAGGTAAAAAAACTTTAAAGTGCTTCTAGGTCAAACAAGAGCTTTCTAGGAAAGCATCTCCAGGTGCTCTTTTAGGAAGTGTTTGGTCTTAAAATAAAATTTTCGCAATTCTAGCTTAAGTGTTTAATACAAAGAGTCTCAAACAAACCCTAAAACTATTAAAGCTACAGTAATGACTGACTGCAAAACCCACATGCAACATATTTAATATCCTCTCAATAAGTCAATGTAGATAGAGAGGAGTGTTAAATCCGTTACACGTAAGTTTTTCTCCTACTAAACACAATTCAAATAGTAACACTTACACAACATTACCCTAAAAAATGTAACATATAATACCTTTACAGAATCAGGGAGATTATTGTCAACAGCTCTACTAGTCTTCCCAACAAAGAGCTCCACTTTTCTCCTAGGCGGTCTTCCATTCAACCACTTCCTCTTCCTCTTCCTCAAGAACCAGCTCTTCTCCCCCGAGTCAAACTGAGTCTCGTGACTCGGGAACGATCCCGACTCACCCTTTGAATTCAAGTCTGCATTGACATCACTGGATATGAGTCCGTTCCCCGGGGACCCTTCTGAGTCACACAAGAATGACTCGTGCCAGTCACTCGTGACTTGGTCCCCACGACTCTTCCTCTCATTGCTTGACTTTCTAAAGCTCCTGAAGTAGCTTACCCTTCGAGTCAACTTTCCCTAGTCTGACTCGGCCGAGTCTTGACCGAGTCCTGCCGAGCCATGCGAGTTTCTGACCTCAGCAAAGCTTAGACAAACCTGCGGCTCCATCAAACATTGAAAGTCCATAAGCTTACAAAGAAATAAAATGATAGGATTAATGGATTATTAATTTAATTACTAAAGATTGATCATAAGTGTGTTGGTATGAACTAGCCACTTGGTACTTCTGAGAAACTTTCCGCTGTTACATTTGCTACGTGAGATTATCAATGAATTAAAATTATAACACATGCACTTATTTATTAGTATAATTCTTCACATTTATGAAATAATTAGTCATACGTGATTAATATGTAGTGGTGTTACCAATAATGAAACGAATAGATGAATAAAAAAAGTTGAGGGGAAAACAATTCTGGTCATTAATATTACCCAATTAAGAACAGATGATCTAATAAACTGGCTTTGCCTTAAATGGGATTTAAAACAGCTAATTAAGCATAGATTTCACAATTAAGAAATGTAACTTTGTTTAGGTAAAATTAGACTTGACTAAATAACGGAAAACGGGATTAATCTTGTCTGTAAATTTGCAATTAATTAACTTAATTACCAGAAATTAAAAAATGAGAAAAATAGCAAAAATGAAGTTAATTTACCAAAAGGGTAGCTTCGCTGGGAGTCGTCCCCTCCATTTTCAAAGTAACAGAGAGCTTCCTCTGAATCTGAGAATCCATTGTCGATGGCAATTCTGCTAGATTCAACGAAACCGTCCCGAAAACCACCATATTACTCTTCTGTTCTGTACTCGCTCCCTGAAATTCACAAACGCAAAAGAATAATCAATTTCAAATATTCAACAAATAGAAGCAGAACCACATCGGCTTGAGCTGATGTGCTCTTCCTATATACCTGAATTCGAATAGTTTAAAGCAGAACATCACTTGTATAGAGAAAACAAACACAAACCCATTAATGCTTAAAAATCAAAAGATTAGAAACTTACGTGTAACAGGGTAAAAGTCAAATCCCAAGGACTAAAGTTACCACCTTGCTTCAACCCAAAATTACAGAGGTTCTGAAATTCGTCATCCCATTCAATGACTTGACGACTCAAAAATCCATGGCTGGTGTAGTTTTTCGGATGCCTCGACGAACTTCTTCCGTAGAATGGAACCAAAACTCCAGGCCCTCCAGGCTTATACCCTTTCCATTTCACCTCAATCACACCAACTCTATCTTTCTCCTTCTCAAAATTAAACCCTTGCAGCTTCAATTGGCTCACCTTCACGTGAAACCTCTTTGTTCCCCCACCCGGCCACGGCGACCACTTCATCTTGCGCTTGTAATTATGATACGATGATCCAACCACATGTCAATCGAACTCAAAACTTGATGACCTTTAGTCATCTGTATCAGAAAGCCAAAAAGTTACAAAACGACCGACGACGGATTCAGCGTCTTGAATGGTTTCATGTGATGAAAATGTATGAATTTATGAATTCGGTTTTTGGGAAATCAAAGAAAGGGGGTCTTTCTTTATTGGGTCACAGTGACAGCTATAATTTTCTAAAGCTTTTGCATGGCCGAGTCTCTCAAGAGAGTCCCCAACGACTCCAAACCCCGCGTTTTATATGATTCCGAGTGTGCGACCCAATTGGCCATCACTTTACACGTTCTTGGATCTTCCACTTAAGTGTCACGTGAATGTACGACAAGGATCATCTGGCAACGGTTCGACTGGTTGGTTTGAGTAATAGGCTTGGGGGAGTTTAATCTTCAGCATCGAAAAGTCTTTGTGGCCTTTCTGTGGCCTTTTAACTTGGTGACATTAAGAATTATCAGAAAGACAGGTTAAAGGTCCACTTTCAACAATACCGTTATTATTCTCAACTTGGTAATTATCATCTGCACAATCAGTCAAGTGTAGGGTTATTGAAATATCTCACATCAGTCGTATGTCTGAGAAAATAAGAGTTTAAATATCTTAAGGCCACTCTAACTAACATCAAGACCTTTTGTGGTAAAACCCTACACTTGACGGATTGTGCAGGTGATAATTACTATGTTGGAGTGTGCCTTTGGCCCGTCTCTTTTATAATTCTACAGATATGTCCAATCACATAGCAATACTTAAACACAACTTAACATCGTCAACTTTTAGTTATTAAAATAAAATATGAGCCACTTAATACTACGATCTAGTAGTATTCATCTTCACTTATAAGTGAGAGGTCTTAGTTTCGATACTTGCCAAAGACGAATTTAACTACATTATTGCTAGCCCATTATGAGGCTAAACACACCATCTCCTACTTATTAGTATAGATAATATTTATTGTTTAAAAATAAAATAAAATAAAATAAATAGAAAAATAAAAGAACATGGACAGCCACCCAAAAAAAGGATACTACTTTCTTCATCTATTGCCACGTGTTCTTGGATATACGATGTTATAGATAATATTAGGGAACTTTAACGAAAAGCTCCTAGTACTGTTCACTTTAATGAAAAACCACATTTTTACACTAAAAAGTCAATCAGGTACTATTTACTTTACCCTTTATTTTGTCCTTATCGTTAAAACTCAAAATTTTCAAGCCATTTTCATTAGTTTTCCTATAATATTAAGGAGAAAAACTTGTGTGCAATATTCTAAAAAATTGTTAGGCAATAATGGGATAGTGGTAGCCGCTAGGCAGTGGCAGATTTAGAAAATATTATTTGGATGGCCAATATGAATAGCACGTAATTTTTTTTGCATGCATGTCGACAGATGCTAATAGCTTCCGAGCAAGCATGTTGACTAATGCCAATAACTTTTGAGCGAGCATGCCGACAGATGTTAACGTATGCCGAGTGAGCCTATCAACATATGCCTATAGCAATGCATACACAGGCATGAGGCTACAGCTACCCAACCTAGTGCTCATAGAGGCAATTCGTCGAGCAGTTGGAGGGAAGCTTTTAAGGACATCTTAGATTTTTAAAGGGCAACACACAACTCTTCTATTGAGAATTTCCAAGCTTGAAAGGGTCAGCTGACTCAACTTACCCCAAAGTGGATCCACCTCGGTCGCTAGGTGGTGAGTTGGTAAAAGATTTGGTCTATGAGCTTCTTGGAGAATAAATGATGGAGTAGTATTGACCCAAAAGGACAAGTAAAAAGGTAGTGTTTGAAGGAGAGAAGTATATTATGATCATAATAAGATTCATGATTTTGTACTCAAGATCTCATCCAAGGAATTAAAAACTGAATGTCAATAAATTCAATGCATAGTCGCAGAAAAGATTATGATAAGTTTTGACTTATGTTTCGACTAATATAACAAAAAAAATTGTAATTTTCGCATTATGGTATAGAAATCTCACTCTCTAATATTACTTAAAAGCAAGACTAACCTATTGGCTTGATGATTTTGGTCAATTAAACCCATAGGATTTGTTCAAACCATAGTTGGATATGAAGGTGATACAAACTTGGGTGCAAAAGACCAAACATATTGTGTTGATCGACTAGTTTAACCTTTGTAATTATAGTACATTTTTTATTCATGTATGATTATGTTATTGAGGCCTTGCCCGTGGGAGACTTGGGGAGACTAGATCAATTTATGGACCTGGTCTTTCCTTTCTTCTCTTCTAATTCAAATTATTTGAGTTTTAAGACGTAATTTATTGTATTAAGTATAAGATAATGGAAGCATAGATGTGGAAAAACATAAACAAATTAGAGAAAGGTTGGCTCTAGCATCCATTTTTGGTGTTGTAGCATACAACATGTTGCACGAGAGTTTGTCTCGTTCGAGGGATTTGGTTAATTAGAAGTTAGCTGTCCTAAAACATTGGAAAGCCTCCAATGAGATAAGTTAAGCTATGATATCATATAATCCTTTTAAGTAAGTGGATGAGTTGCTTTTTTGTTTTTTTCGGTAACATGGAAGAAGAAAAACACTCAGAAACAACTAATCTAGCTGTAGCAACTCCAGAGCAGTCATCCGAAAGAGTTTGAACTAAACAAGAAGGAGGCTCTTGAAACAATTAAGCTAATATCATATAATCCTTTTAAGTAAGTGGATGAGTTGCTTTCGGTCGTTCTGTTTAATTAATATTAGAGGGCTAAATGCCACCTAAGTGAGATTATCTTCTTCGTTTGGCCTCATTAAATATGACAGACAAATTTTTAGGGCTTTTTAGGATGGAAATAGAGGATGAGGATACTCTCTAGATCCTTTTTGTGAGGATTCCGGGAAAAACTTCATCGCGTTAGTTTGTCGTACATCGTGCGGTCAGTTTTCGTCAAGTACTGTTTGTGTTCAATTTGAAATAAAAAAAAATTCAAAATGATTTCTGACTACAGGATGACAAATGGACAGACGATGAAGTGATCCCTGTAATCCTCACAAAGAATATCTGAATAGGATCCTATTCCGTAATAGAGAGAGGGAGTGAGAGTTGACCATATCGTACACTGCCAGACCTAACTTTAACTTTACCTAATTCAGACAGGTTTTATATTCCCATCATAATCTAACTAAATTTTATCGGTAGTATTACAATTTACACATGTAACTAAATTTTATCTGTTGTTATTTTCCGTAAAACTTCTCACTATGGTAGTATTCCTAGTTTTCTTATTCTCTCTCACGGCGTCCTCTATCTCTCCCCGGTCCTCAAACTTCTCACTTTGTCAAACCGAACAAAATTACGCTACAACGATATTGGTTTAAGGGCACAATTCAAGATTTGTGCCTTCTCAACCGATATTTAGCACAATTAGCAATTAATTGTGTTCTCTACGTTACAGACATAATAATTTCGTGCCTAAGCAAGGCACAAATACTAAATAAATTTGTCCCAGCACATTGTGGGCACAATCACCGTGCCTTATGATAGAAAGAAATCTGTGAATGGCCATTTCAGAATGAGGATTACTGATATTGAATGGCACCAATAACTGTTTCGTGACAAAATTCCTGATTAATGGACACATTTGTGATATCGTGCCACTTATATTTGCTTTTAACATGACAAGTACAAATAATTAAAAGATCGTACTTATGTATTTTCATTTGCAAAGAACACGCATCAAGTTTTCGTGCCTCAGAGAGCACTAAAAGCAAAAATCTGGCCCCTGACATGAACTCATAGAGCACAATGGATAAAAATCGTGCTTTAGATTTCAATTATGCAAGAGCATGCGTTTGTCTTATCAGTTCATCACAAGTACATGTCACGAAAAGCTTCAAATGTGACATGTTGTGTTTAGTGTGTATTCGGTATAGTTATCGTATTAAAACTTCTATATCAATTACTATGTCAATGGAGCCCCAATCACCGTACCAAAACCTCCTTCATCATTTCAACTTTATACTCATCACCCCAACAAGCTTGAATTATGAACTCCTTATTGAGTTCCACATGCATCTTCCATGAAGCCCCAGTGGTAAAACAAGAACCCCTGCTATACTCATTATACAAATCAAGCAAACATTTTTTTTATCTCCTTAAGGATTCAATCTACCTTACTATCATTCCATCCAAGATTTTTAAGGTTGATAAAAATCATTGAAGTTTATAACAAGGGTCTAGAACTTGGCCAAGAAAAATAATAAATGGTTTCACATTCTCATAACTCCCCCAATACTAGTTAAATTTCCACATTACTGTAGAAGCCACCCTTTGCACTGTCGTATTGGTAGCATCTTTTTTATTCTCATTCTCTATTTGTAATGCAACCACTTGACCAAGTATCAAAATTGATGTAACCTTTTTTGTTGCACTAAGTTTCAAAGTGTTTGTTCTTTACTTTATTTTATTAAAGATTCAAAACTTTATTTATTATTATTTTAAATAAAAATATGAAGAGTCATATCCATTGGAGAAGTCTTGTCTTTTATTAAGGGATATGTAGAGTTTTATAAATAGTGAACTCCTCAAACAGAACAAATTGGTTAACATATGTTCAAATGTTTTCCTTCTCTTCCTACTACAATACTCATGTATAATCCTTATTATCTTCCTACTCATCTTGATCATCAATGGGCAATTGATCACTACTTGGCACCCTGTCTACCGTAATCGTGCTTATGGATTAGACACTCTGTGAGATTCAAGGGTTGTATCTTGGAGTTGTAGATAGCCGTTATAACCGACACGTAGGGAGGTGTCTATGGCTTTAGGACAGTGACAACATGTCTCTCTTGATATCACAAGCCAGATCATTCTTTACCTTTTCCTTTTTTTACTTCTTTATTTATTGATATATGTGTTTGATGCATTTAGGTATTATCTAATTGATTGAATTTACATGTATATTATGATCATAATCATTTATATTATCCAACAATTAAAGTTGTATATTACATCTCTATTGTCGAGGAAAACGCTATGAATTTATATGTGTTGTTATTTTGGTTGTGTGATCAATTATCGCAATTTATTAATTTCTTAATTTCTTAATTTAAAGAAAAGGTATTTGCATGTATATGCATCGATTATCCATAATACGTATCTGTTTGGGCCCAAAATATCAATTTGGGCCGAGGACAGAACCATCTCGGCCCGGAAGACCTGACAACAAGGGAGCCTCGGGTCGCTCGGGTCGTGGGCTTCTAAAACTAGGCCGGCTAGGTTATTTACGAAGACAAATCCTGGTACAACAAGGAGTCTCGGCAAGTATGATAACCCGGAAGGGAGCCGACTAAAAAAGGGACTAGGTTCACAATCCTAGTCAGGATAGGACTGGTCGAGTGGTTGTTGATCCGGAGAAGAAAGCCTAGTTCGAGTAGGATTGTAAATCAAGGTCCAGTGCTATAAATAGGGGAGGCTGCAAGCCAGTAAAGCCCCCACAAAATCAATACAAAATTGCCCTGCGCAAATCCTCAACAACTTGAGAACTTTTTCTTTTTCTTTTTCGCTGACACATCTTCCGTTGGCATCAACAGCACTGTGAAAGCAACCGGTGATATCTTAAGTCGGCATAGATAGCTCTGTCACCGTAGAATTGGCCGAACTCGCAGTACCTTCCGTTGGCATCAACAGCATTGCGGCGGGCACGGTCAATTGTCTATCCAAGTCTCGGTCGAGAAGGGTTTCTAAATCCTTTTTGGTCGAGGTCATCTCATTAGTCTTCTCGACGAAGTGAGGTGTTACAATTATTACATTCGGTACATTGAAAGCCGAATTCGATTTGTGAGCTTCGTGATAATAGTAACCTTGTCTTCAGGTTTGAGAATCCAGGAGGCCGAGACGTGTTCCTTTCTCGGCCGCAATCGCAAGACGCAGAAGTCAGTAGCGCGACCCAACGCGACATCAACAAATTTACTCCTCGGCCGAGCTCGGCCGACGAGTTGGCACGCCCGCATTCACCGAAGGACGTAGTTAGCTTTTAGATTACTCGGCCTGCGCGCCACGTAGGCTTTGTAGTTTTTAGGGTCAACATTTTCCCTAATCATCGGCCTTGGGATCCTTCATGACCTGCGGGCGACCCGCGCCCTCGTCCTCGGCGACTCCGAACTTGTGATTAACCAACTTAATGGTTCTTTTCGTTGCATGAGTTGCACCCTGGCGCCTTACCACATGATCGCCAGCTATTTGGCCGAGTCCTTCGACGGTATTACATTTCAACATATTTCCCGGAGTCGTAATACCGACGCAGACGAGTTGGCTCAAATCGCCTCCGGCGCACAACTCTTGGGGGGCAAGCTAGGCCGAGAAATACCCGTGTTGCGACAGCTATACCCGGCCTTGGTTAACCAACAAGTCCTCCAGCGTGACAACGTGATACGTACACGAGTTATGTCCCTACCTTCGTTGCTAGATCGAGACGACCTCATAGACGTTTGCGCTGTCGAGGCAATACCGGATGATTGGAGGAGGCCGATTATGCAATATCTCGACAATCCCAATAATAAACACGATCGCAAGACAAGGGTTCACGCCACGAACTATGTCATGTATCAGCGTGAGTTATATCGAAAAGGCGAAGATGGTTTGTTATTACTGTGCCTCGGTCCCCAAGAAAGTGCTCAGGCGATTTCAGAAGTCCACGAAGGGATATGCGGAGCTCATCAATCCGGACGAAAAATGCGATGGCTACTTCGACGGCACGGTTATTTTTGGCCAAGGATACTAAAGGATTGTATTGAGTTCGCACGAGGGTGTGTACAATGCCAGATACATGGACCTATACAGAGGGTCCCGGCCGAATCATTGCATTCGGTCATAAAGCCATGGCCGTTTAGAGGATGGGCCATGGACGTGATCAGCAAAATCACGCCGTCTTCTGGAGCCGCTAAACATGCATGGATACTAGTCGCAACCGATTACTTCACCAAGTGGGTCGAAGCAAAGTCATATGCCGAACTAACATCTAAAGAGGTTTGCGACTTCGTGGAGGAACACATCGTGACCCGATTTGGCGTACCAGAAACGATCATAACTGACAATGGAACAATTTTTACAGCCGAAAGGTTTAAAGAGTATACAGCCAATTTGAAAATTCGGCTCGAACAGTCTACACCGTATTATCCGCAAGCGAATGGGCAGGCCGAGGCAAGTAATAAAGTGTTGATCGGCATCCTCGAAAAAATAATAAAAGAAAGGCCTGGCATGTGGCATTTGAAGTTGAACGAGGCATTATGGGCATATCGAACATCGCCTCGATCAGCGACTGCGACAACCCCGTACGCATTAACTTACGGACATGATGCAATGTTACCAGTCGAGCTAAGCATAAATTCGTTGCGATTAATCGAGCAAAGTAGTTTGTTTAGTGCCGAATATAATCAGTCCATGAGACAGGAGTTAGAAGACTTGGAAGAAGCACGACTTGACGCTTATAACTTACTAGTGGCACAAAAACGGATTGCCGAGCGAGCCTATAATCAAAATGTACGACAAAAAACATTCGGCGAAGGTGAGTTAGTGTGGCAAACGGTGTTGCCCGTTGGACTAAAGGATCCTAGGTTCGGCAAATGGTCGCCGAATTGGGAAGGACCGTTTGTCGTGCATAAAGTATATGGCAAGGGGGCGTATCACCTTAAAGACCGAACCGGTGTGGTCCATAGGTTACCAATCAACGGAAAATTTTTGAAGAAATACTATCCGGTCACATGGGAGATGCAAGAATAATAGAAGACCAATTCATTAAAGATTGATAAGTATTTACAAATAAGTAGGCCGACCGATTTACAGCCAGATACATTCAAGGTGAAGAAGGTAGAAGGGTGCTGAGTAAGGCTTTCAGCTCCAACCACCGCACTTCTCCCATAATGACCTGGGCCTGCCGATTCTTCTTCTCCAGCTTCAATTGCTCGACCCGCCTCGCATTCGCCGTGAACTCAGTTAAGCAATCCTTGCCGTCCGACTCGAAGTCCTTGGGAAGATCAGAAGCAACGGCCGATCTCCTCTTCGACAACTCAGCCATTTGACGGTCGAGGTCGGCCAGGACATCCCCTTTAGCCTTCAGGGCGTCAACCTTCGGGCGAAGGTTCTCTTGTACGGCCATGGCAGCCTGTAGGTCTTGCTCGGCCCTTAAAGCACTCTCGGAAACAGTGAAAGTTTCTCGAACGCGCTCCAAGGCAGTTGAGGCCTGAACAACGGCCTCGCCGCTCAGTTGACCGTCGGCTCCGAGGTCATTCAGACTCTCACCCAGCCGATCAAGACCTTTGCTCTCAAGAACTTGCGAAGCCGAGAGCGACAGGATTTCTTGCAGCCGAGTCAAAGCAGTTGAATCGGCAGGTTCGGTCACGGCGGCAGAAGGGCCAGCCCCTCCAGTGGTACCGGACAGAAGAGCTTTGAATTCGACCTCCCATGATGCCTGCACGCACAAATCGGGTTAAGCTCACAGAAAATAAAAAAAAAATGGCGTGAAGGTTTCGTCTCTTTTAACCTGCTGAGAGGAGACTTCGGCCATGTCCTCAGGATCGTTGCTTGAACCCAAAGAACTCAATGGCCGAGCCCAGTGTCTCAGATTGCTTCTCAGTTCTCGTGGCCAATGGAGGTTATCTACGTTTGATGGCCACTGAGGCGGCCACGAAATATAGATAACGCCCTTCGGCGCGTAGAACTTTCGATGAAAAGAATGTACAGGTACCTGACAGTTTTTTCGGGTTTAGAATTCTAAAGCAGTAAAGTAATCAAAGAAAGGTGGTAAAGGGTACTTACGAAGGCCGAAGTAGCTTCCTGCGAAGGAATGTGGAGGTCTTGATCCTGAGGATGCACGGGCGTCTCCGCCGTTGCCTCTGGCTCCCGGACCGGTCGTTTGCCGCGATCGGCTGTGGAAGGGCCGACTGGGACAGCAGCTTCGGGCGAGGGGGGGACGCCCTGGTCCTGGAGAGAAGCGGAAGGTTCGGCCACCATGACTGGTTCCTCGGCCGGACGTTTGCCACAGTCAGCCACGGAGGGACTTGCTTGAGCAACCCTCTCGGATGTGGGAGGAGGTTGTCGACGCGTACGAGGACGAGTTGCCAGCGGAGTCTCGTCGCTCCCTTCGCTCTCATCCAGAACGAAGACAGAGGGTTTTGGATTTACAGGGGAAGTTCCCTCGGCCGCAGAAACCGTTTTTTTCCAAAATCGGCGCAGCCTCGACAGAAGGAGGTACAACTGGTGTACCGGCCCCGGAAACAGGTCGCGTCTGAACTGTCTCTGCGGCCGGAACTGGTCGCTCCTCGACCAAGCGATGGTCGACGGCAGGTGGAGGGGAAACACTGGGGGTCATCGTTCCAGTAGTATGACTGGAGATGACGTGGATCTCCCGTGCGCCTTTATTTGCTAGTTTCTTTACCCGCTTGGCAGGCGGTGGAGATTGGACAGCCGGCGCGGCCTCTTGGCGAGGCCGTTTGGTCAACCTGGCCCGGCCAGCAGTTTTATCTGTCTTCGCCAAAACCGATTCTTTCCCGGCTGCGGCGACTGCCCCTACTTTTCTCAATGGCCGACTACCTGGGAAGATAAAAGCAAATTAGCACGGCAAATCGAAGAACTTAAAGGAAAAGTGAAAAAATGAACAGTTACCTTGAGTTTGGGGGGCAGAGGACTTCTTAGGCCGGTCGCCGAAGAGTTTGTCCAGCACGTCTTCGACCGGAGCACCAAAGAATTCCTGGATGTAGGCCTCCCACCAATCACCGAAGGTGTCAGTGCATAGGGTTTCTGGGGTGGTCGGTCGAAGGCGGAACTTTTGGCACTGCTCTTGAAACTCCCTCGCAGCAGTTCGGCATTCCTTCTCCGAAGAACGAGGCTCACGTCCGCGGCTTAGGACTGTCCGGGAGGAGAGAAGGGGGACCGGGCAGCCTTGAAGATAACCGAGCTGTCGGGCAAGGAAGTTAGGATGGTACACTTCCCAACCCGCTCGTTTCCCATCGCAGCCAAGGGGAAGGTCGCGAGTAAGCACAAACGACCCCCAGGATTGGCGAAGGTCGGCGTCTTCCCCCGCGCCCCACATGGATGTAGGCAGTCTGATGGAGGAAGGGTAGTCCCGACGACGGCATATCAGGAACTCGTCGTTGGAGAGGTCATCAAGGGCGAAGAGGTACCTAAATACCTCTTCGGCGTGATGAGGGGGTGTCGGTAGGGAGGCCAACTGAAGACCAAGTGCCTCCGTTGGTGAGAAGTCGGCTATAGCCGGCCGAAGGGAGGTGAAATACACTTGTAACCAGAGCTGGAAGACCCAGAGGGGACCGTTCTGGTGTGGGTCGATCTTGTGCAGGGTCGCCTCGGCCAGGCAGCGGAAGAGGTGGGCGAGAATGTTGGAGCTCAGTGACAGGACATGGCCACTAGCCAGGGCCTCGGCCACCGGCATATTCTCGACCAAGCACTTGTTCGATTTGGTACAACAAATGTATTTGTTGTACCAGTAGAAGAGGAAGGCTTCATGTTCCCCTTCTCGTAGGTCCTCTTCTCCTCGGCCGGCGAAGTGGAGGTAGAGGGTGTTGTAATTGAAGAAGTTTTTGTGAAGCTTGTGAATGTCTTCTTTCGACGGGATTCGGCCTTCACGGTTTAACGTCTCGAAAGCCCGTCGATCAAAAAGCGTCTTCAGGTCGATGTTCGACGGGTACCCAGAGAGGGCCGCGTCGATAGAGAGCCCGGTCGTTAAAGTGCCCAGGATGGCGGTGACATCCAGAGTGGTGGGGCCAATGGGACCAAGTGGAAGCACCATGGTGTTGGTGGCCGAGCACCAAAAGCACAAGGCGGCTTGGAGGAGCTCCTTGTCGGGAACGATTTCCATTGACGAAAGGAGGATGGCGTCGTGGATGCCAAGGACCTTCCATTGATCGCCGAAGAACTTCTCCATTCGGACAACCCAGGCTGCCCAGGTTGTGGTCGTCGAGGGCCAGGAGCTTTGGGGTTTCGCCGCGTCCCATCTCGACCATTCAAACCCTTGGAGTAAGGGTGTTAGGCAGTGCTCCTGGAGAAGGCCAGTAATGGCCGACGGAACGGTCGCCTTGAAAAGAGGACCCAGGATTTGGTGAGGAGTGCTCATGTCACTCTCAAACCGTATGGTTTTGATCGAGCTTCGATCGAGTATTTTTTGATGTTGTTCGCACTCCCTGGAAAGCTTTGAGATGAAGGATGCCGTTGTAGGAAGGAAACACGGCGTAAAAGGGTTTTCTGGGTTGGGGGTTTGAAAGCAAAGACCTGGAAGAAAGAGATGAATTCGAGAGAAAAACGGCAAGAAATTTCTGAAAGTTTTGAAAGCGTACAGTACAAATGGAAAATTCCAGTATTTATAGAGATGGGAAAGGAAGTGCAATCGTTCGAAATTCAAAATAAAGGGTAAAATCGACTGAAGAAATCACTGATCATAATGAGCATTCAGGGAATGCAGTTGAGAAGACCGAGGGTTTCAGGTTTTGGGGGCGCACGATTGCGTGTGACGGCGAGATTGATGGCGAAAGACGTTTCGGCATCCGCACGCTGAGAAGTGGCTCACGGATTGAGATAATGATGGCTAGGTTTAGCCATAAGGTCATGATGACCTGACGGTTCGAGTAACCGCACGCTTCAGACGTCATTATTAGGAAATACCAAGTCACAGGCTGCCACGTGGAGTGGAGGTTTGCAGGTTCAAGATCGTGCGATCGTGTTCAATAAATGCGCCTTGAAAATAGAGTACTTGGGTTCTGTGAGCTAGATTCGCTTCTTCAAGGTCGAAACTCGGCCAAAGAGTTCAGGCCGAAGACCTCAGAAGCGAGGGGGCAATGTTTGGGCCCAAAATATCAATTTGGGCCGAGGACAGAACCATCTCGGCCCGGAAGACCTGACAACAAGGGAGCCTCGGGTCGCTCGGGTCGTGGGCTTCTAAAACTAGGCCGGCTAGGTTATTTACGAAGACAAATCCTGGTACAACAAGGAGTCTCGGCAAGTATGATAACCCGGAAGGGAGCCGACTAAAAAATGGACTAGGTTCACAATCCTAGTCAGGATAGGACTGGTCGAGTGGTTGTTGATCCGGAGAAGAAAGCCTAGTTCGAGTAGGATTGTAAATCAAGGTCCAGTGCTATAAATAGGGGAGGCTGCAAGCCAGTAAAGCCCCCACAAAATCAATACAAAATTGCCCTGCGCAAATCCTCAACAACTTGAGAACTTTTTCTTTTTCTTTTTCGCTGACACATCTTCCGTTGGCATCAACAGCACTGTGAAAGCAACCGGTGATATCTTAAGTCGGCATAGATAGCTCTGTCACCGTAGAATTGGCCGAACTCGCAGTACCTTCCGTTGGCATCAACAGCACTGCGGCGGGCACGGTCAATTGTCTATCCAAGTCTCGGTCGAGAAGGGTTTCTAAATCCTTTTTGGTCGAGGTCATCTCATTAGTCTTCTCGACGAAGTGAGGTGTTACAATTATTACATTCGGCACATTGAAAGCCGAATTCGATTTGTGAGCTTCGTGATAATAGTAACCTTGTCTTCAGGTTTGAGAATCCAGGAGGCCGAGACGTGTTCCTTTCTCGGCCGCAATCGCAAGACGCAGAAGTCAGTAGCGCGACCCAACGCGACATCAACAAATTTACTCCTCGGCCGAGCTCGGCCGACGAGTTGGCACGCCCGCATTCACCGAAGGACGTAGTTAGCTTTTAGATTACTCGGCCTGCGCGCCACGTAGGCTTTGTAGTTTTTAGGGTCAACAGTATCTCTATGGTGTTTCGTGATTGAGTAAGGCGGGTGATGATTAAAACATATTTTGCCTACATTGCTTGATTATCTCAGATTATTGAGATAGTGATAAAACTCAAATGTATCTGAGTCTTCTGAGGCTGTCCTTCCTCTTACTGGGAAGAACAAGCTTTATTTTTTATGTTATTTTAATATTTGGGTAAAATGAAAGAAGCTTGTATTACAATACAGACCATGTCTTTTCATACAGATTTTCCATTTGTTTTATAGGAATACAGTCTACATAGAAATATTTTAAATTAGGGTTCTTACAGGTTGAATCAAAATTCAATATTCTTTGCGCTTTCTTGCTTGTGTAATTGTTTTCTTGGTACCTCCGATGACTTAGCATTGTGGTTTAAACGATTGAGATTAGGGGTTTGCATCTAGAATTACTTGGAGAAAAAAAATTCCTTCTGAACTCATCACTTTTCTTGCCTGGTAAATATTCGTACAGGGATCGAATGCCAACAAGAATTATGTAGTCTTGCAGATCTTTCCTAGTACTATAAAATCCATATATTATTTGCTAAATTTCGTTGTGAAGTGATTGAGTTATGATCATTTTAAACAATGATTTAGAATCTGAAAATTCTGGATGAAAACATGTTAATTTGGGTTGATTTGGGTTTTAGATTCTATGTCGTCAAAGGGGAAAAGTTATGGTCTATGCAGTTTTATATATATATACACACACACACTTAATTTTATATATGATAATTCCTACATGCTTCTTGTTCTTGAAACTGTATAACTGTTTGGTAATAATTAATTTGACCGAAAGGGGCCGACATTATACTTTGATTGCATCTTTACATGGTACACAACTTGGAAATGCAGTTTTATCGCATTTTTTTTATATTAGACACTTGCCTCTGATCATGTTTTTCTCAAATTTGCATGGTTGCAGTTAAAAAAATTTGGACACAATCGGTCAAAAATCGTATAAAAGAAATACAGCGTGACTTAAACGCTATAAGTAAAAGTTGTTTTAATTGGGTGGTAAACTAAATCATAGAATATGAATTTATTGCGTTTTCATCGCTCTTTGACTTTCGTATGTTAGACACCCTGCTATGTCTTAAAATTCATTCATTGTGTATTATATCGTCATCCTCATATATAGTAACCTGCAAAAAGATTTGCAGTATGTGCTTTCATAAGTTTTACTTGCAACATTAACTTTTTTATGTTACTAATATTGTCAATTATTATATATATGAGTGATTATATATTGACTACAGAGAAGTGTAATTTAGGATGGACTGCTGACTTTGTAAAATCAAAAGCGTATATATAAGTCGGTGCCGTGTTATTGTGGGATTTGGTCTAAACAATATATTTGTTGATCAATCTTGGTTTATACTTTTTGAAGAAAATAAAAAATAAAAAAATAAAAAACCCTTGGGAAAGTATATTTGGGTTTTACTAGACCTGGCATTCGTGTCGTGTTTTCCGTGTTCGTGTCGTTTTCGTGTCATACCCGATATCTTACGGTTAGTTCTACGGCTTGGGAAAGTATATGCAG
This sequence comes from Malus fusca, assembly GCA_035220775.1. Lineage (NCBI taxonomy): Eukaryota > Viridiplantae > Streptophyta > Magnoliopsida > Rosales > Rosaceae > Malus > Malus fusca. The sequence continues at coordinate 13,710,451 of CM069066.1, read as the reverse complement.
GAAGATGAACGGTTTGGATCGTTGATATTATATTTAGAGTTTTACGGTTAGTTCTACTACAATAATTATTATTAATTTTATTAATTTTACCCTCAAATAAAAAAAATTATTCATGAAGGTTTGGAGGATTTTAAAAATCAAAACGATAATGTAAGTGTAACCATTATCTACTCGTGAATGAATAATGATGAATCACGAGTGTTTATATATTCTTTCACATTTTTCATACGTGTATGTATGTCTTCTTTAGTTCTTGCCTATACAAATACTATACTAGTTCATTTTAATTTTGGACAACATGTTAAGTAAAATTTATCCCATAATAAGGAACTCTCATAATAAAAATAAATAATGACTAAAACTTTTTTTTTTAACTTATATAGAATAATAATACAAAACTATATATTTAATATATAATATATTGTATATATTAATATGGCTATTGTATTTTATAATAAATCTTTTAGTAATTAAACTTTAAAATTATCGAAATAATTTTTTTCTTAACGGGTCGAAACATGTTACCCACGTGTTACCCGCGTGTATACCCGTTAATAACGGGTTCTTAACGGGTCACCCGATAATGACCCGATTAGTTATCGTATTGGCCCAAAACTCGTTATTTTCGTGTCGTTTTCGTGTCGTGTTAAAAACTGCCGGGTCTAGGTTTTACTTCTCCATCTCTTAATCAAATGTTACAAATTGTGAATTATATGTTGATTGAGTTTTGCTTTGTTGAGCTTTGGTATCACAATGAGAATAAAGTCACAAGAATAGATTAATATTTTGTCTTCATTGCAAGACATGTAAGTTACTCTTTGAGAACAAACAAATAATATTAAACTTTTCTTCAAGGTGTGTGTAATTTACTCTTACTTTTGATATCTTATATATACTGAAATTGATTTGACATTTTCATGAAATTAATTTTCTAATAAGCGCCATAATGTGGGGGTATGTTTCATTGCTTGTCCCCATGTTTATTCTAGTGAAGCTATGAATGATTATGCACCTTAAACAACTTATATGTGAAATTATGACTAAAATATTTTTTAGCTTGTAGTTATTTATAACGTACAGGTTTACTGATGAGCAAATATATGACCAGAAAGAAAACCTACATATACCTTGTGAAGGCAATCATAATAAAATGATTTGTTAGCCATTTATCTGCATATCTCATGGAGACTAACTACAATCGAGGGGGATATGCTTAAGCCCGTAAGGGAGTCACCTAAGGAAGAAACCCAACTTCTATGATTGGAGATCCCATGAAGGAAGTTCAATGTGGTAGAAACAATCCATATTGCGTGACTCATTATAGCACTCATATTATAATGAAGATATCCATGAGATATTCTTTTGCTTACCCTAGGACTTTAGTGCTATTTTATGTGGCGTTAGGAAGGGTATTAACCCTGAATGAGTTTTGAGGCGGGCAATCTCCCGCAGGGTACAAGTCACATGTACTCTTGGAAAACTCACCTAAGTGAGAGTAGTTGTGAGGCCACGACTGTAAGGATTAGGCTGTTCTCTAATAACTCTCATGAGAATCAAGAGTAAGCGCATGGCCATAAATACTCATAACCCGTGCCAATTTTTCGATTTGTACCATGTGTGTTACATTTAGTAATCTTATCAAAAGGAGTCTAGTTCAAGACATAGTTCACTATGATTCCTTCAAATGAAAGTTGTTAACACTAAGTTAGGTTCAAGTCCAAAAGACACCTACACCCATTGCATGGTATACAAGTTACCCAAATTTATTCCATTAGTATCTATATGTTTATGTCTTCTACACTTCTGTGGAGTTTTGAATCTTGTGGGGGATTGTTGGTTATTTACTTTATTTTATTAGATTCAAAACTTTATTTATTATTATTTTAAATAATATGAAGAGTCTTATCCATTAGAGAAGTCATGTCTTATTAAGGGATATGTAGAGTTTTATAAATAGCGAACTCCTCAAATAGAACAAATTGGTTAACATATGTTCAAATGTTTTCCTTCTCTTCCTACTACAGTACTCATATATAATCCTTATTATCTTTCTACTCATCTTGATCATCAATGGGCAATTGATCACTACTTGACACCCCGTCTACCATAATCGTGCTTATGGATTAGACACTCTGTGAGATTCAAGGGTTGTATCTTGGAGTTGTAGATAGCCGTTATAACCAGCACGTAGTGAGGCATCTACGGCTTTAGGACATTGACAACATGCCTCTCTTGATATCACAAGCCAGATTATTCTTTACCTTTTCCTTTTTACTGCTTTATTTATTGATATATGTGTTTGATGCATTTGGGTATTATCTAATTGATTGAATTGACATGTGTATTATGATCATAATCATTTATATTATCCAACACAAAGTAGAATCATGAAAATTATGAGAAAGTGAGAGTAGACACTTAGGGTATTAGGAATATACATACAGATAATATGGCAGACAAAGATAATAAGTGACAAGCTGAAGCCTGAAATGGGAATAAGTGACAAGCTGAAGCCTGAAATGGGAGGAGGCTTAAGGATCGGTAAGTACTTAAAAATGGGATTACCTTTGCATATTTTACCATTTCATTTTGGTAAAATGAATAAAGCCATCTATAACCACTTAATATAGGTCCAAATCAACCATTAACAACCAATAATCATACAGACTTTGAGTTGAAGAATCAACTAAACATAAAACTAACAAATTTATTGATTTAGGGTTTCAGAAATCACCTTACAATTGACCCACAGTTCGTCGGAGAGTATGATACGGACAGCTGGGATCGAGAGACAAAGATGAAGGTTAGAATTGATAAGATAGAGTGTCGATGGGAAGATATGGGTGTTGGAAAATATTAGTATTTAGTTTATTTGAATGTTTGGTTTTCTGGGCTTAGCCCGTTAGCATTAGGGTTTTGATTTCTTACATTTTAGGATTAGGGTTAGTTTATTATAAATAGCATGCTTGTTATTCATTTGAGATCAAGTCATTCACAATGTAGTCTCTTAGGGTTTTGTAGCCGTTTCGGCATTCTCGTTTATTTAATAATATTCCTATTATTTTGTAGTCTCGTTCGTTGCGCACTCTGATATTCAACTTGGTATCAGAGCAGGTTTCATCCTTCGGGATTTAATATGTTTTGGGTTGGTATCCATTTGCTTGTGTCTGTTGTCGTTCATGTTCAGATTGCCTAGTTGTTGTTGACAGTTTGCAAGGAAAAAAAGTGTGTTAATTTTTTCAGTTGTGTTGACGGCCTGCTGCTTCCCCACCAAAATCTGCCCCACTGCCCGCTGCTCTCGCCCACATCAGACCTGCTACGCAACACCACCATCCTCCACCGATAGTTGTTGCACCTTGCCATATGTTGAATCCGTTGGAATCTCTGCCCAGAAAGAAAGAAAATAAAAAAGAGAAGTTGAAAGGCAGGAGAAAAGAAAAGAAAAAAAAATGGAAAAAGGAAAAGAAAATAAGAAAGAGAAAAAAAAAAGGAAATTTTTTTTTCCTTTTTTTTTCGCTGTTTGTTTTAGGCCCACACTGCCAAAGGGGAAAACATGGTTAAGTTTGTGTTTAGGCCACACGAGTTGTTGGCTTGTTTGAGATTGTTTTGTGACCGTCATTCGAGTGCTTGGAATTGCGACCACTCGAGTGATAGTGTTTGTGTTTGTTCGTTCGTTGCTTCAATTGAGATATGGAAATCTCGTCCGTTTAGTGACGGGTTCTTTTCATACTCTCAACACTTATCAGAATCAGTTTGAACCAGAATTAGCTTGCCAGCAAGAATCTAGAATCAAGAATCAAGAATCAAGTCAAGTCAAGTTCGCCAGTCAAGTCAAGTCAAGTCCAGTCAAGTCATGTCAAGTCAAGTCAAGTTTGCATGCCTACCAGTCCGTCTAACGGAGCCAGTCTGCATCTGCTTGTTTGCAAACCCATGTCGTATACCGCCATGAGTTTGACGGGGGGTGTTGGAAAATATTAGTATTTAGTTTATTTGAATGTTTGGTTTTCTGGGCTTAGCCCGTTAGCATTAGGGTTTTGATTTCTTACCTTTTAGGATTAGGTTTAGTTTATTATAAATAGCATTCTTGTTATTCATTTGAGATCAAGTCATTCACAATGTAGTCTCTTAGGGTTTTGTAGCCGTTCCGACATTCTCGTTTATTTAATAATATTCCTATTATTTTGCAGTCTCGTTCGTTGCGCACTCTGATATTCAACTATGGGAGATAAAACAAATAAATTTTTTTTTTACTTTTTTCAGTATTGTGGATAATGATATTGAACACCAATACCATAATAGAAAATCTCGGTTTGGCACAAATATTGTGTCATTACCGATTGTCACAAAAATTTGACATAAAATTGGTATGGCACGGTTGGATTGGCACGATAATATATAATATAAAAAAATCCACCCCTAGTTGGGTTATATGTTTCCAAATATGATGTTTGTATCAAATTAGTTTCCTCATTCCACTACGAGGTTTGTATCTTTAATTTTTTTTTTCTGGTGGGACTGCAAAAGATAAAGTTGCATTATAATTTTTAATGGTACTATTCACACACTTCTTTTTATCTTTCATACAGTCATACATTCTATGTTAAATTTTTTTCCTTGATATTCTTCAATTCATTGTGATGATCAAAAATTGAAAGGAATGTGTTGGGAGCAAAAAGACATGTGTGGATAGCATTACACTAATTCTTTTCCCTAAATTTTTCCTCTCTCTCTCAATTCTTCTCTTGCTCTTTCAAGGAAGTTTCTTGCCAAATCTCCCTTCTCGATCATAGGTTTCAACTTTACTTCTCTAATCATCGCAGGATCTTCCTTCTTCATCTTGGCTCTCTGCCACTTGCTCAGCAACGTTATTATGCATCAGCTCACTGTCGCTTGCTCATACTTAATTCGAGATCTATTCACTTTGACTGGCCACCTACTCACGTGCTCTTGCTTGACTAGTCTACGACACGCAATCAACTTAACCTGAGATTTTCTCGTTGTCACTTCGAAAGCAATGTGGTTGGTTTTTTCTTTTTTATTTATAGGTAATTTTTCATTTGATTTCTTTTTTTTTTTTAATTTTCGATTAAATTGTTTTCCTTATTTAATTTTCAAGTTCTTGCACAAACCGACCCATTAAACGCACTTGCACCATGGCCCACATCATATGGCACAAATATAAGTGCCCTTTATAGCAGAAAGCACAATAGCTTTTGTGCCCTTCGTCTTACATTCTTTTTTTTAACAATCAATATTATCTACATTAAAGGAGAGATGGTGGATTTATCACGATGAGTTAGCAATAATGTGATTCAAATTCGTCTTTGGCAAGAATCGAACTTAAAACCTTTCACTAAGTGGTTTCGTCTGACATTCTTATAGTGTTATTTCCCTGGCTTCGTCAAGTGAAGCCATATCTCGTCGGCCTTTTTTTTTTATAATTTCGTGGATGGGTCTCACCCTCTTCCCTCTCTCATTATTCCCGAAACACAGAGTCAAAGGTGAGAAAGATCATGAGATCCTAATCTTGACTCTGCTACTAGGATTCAACTAGATCAACTCATTGTTAGTTCTCAAAAGATAAGTGTTGTAAACACAAAAAGATACACAACTGAGTGTATATAAGATGGTAGCAACAGTTGAATATCAGGGTGCGCAATGAACAAGACTACAAAATAATAAGAATATTACTAAACAAACAAGAATGCCGAAATGGCAACAAAATCTCAAGAGGCTACATTGTGACTAACTTGTTATTCATACTAAACTATAAGCTATATTTATACACAACAAAACCTAGAAACGCTAATTTGGATGGGCTAGGTCCATATACTAAATTAATTAACAAGCAAATCTAAATAATCAAATAACCATAAAATACTAATATTTTTCAACACCCCTGTCAAGCAAATGCAGACTGACTCCATTAGGCTGACTTGACTTGGATGCTGGATGTTTCAGTTACAAAGACCTCTAAATTGCAACTAACAATTATTCGTTGAAGCTAGGACAAGGAGGTTTTTGCTCTGTTTACCAAGGGAGTATCCCAGATGGGACTTAACTAGCTGTGAAGAAGTTGGAAGGCATTGGTCAAGGAAAGAAAGAGTTTGGAGCTGAAGTTAGCATCATTGCCAGCATCCATCATCTGCACTTGGTCCTGCTCAGGGGCTTCTATGCAGAAGGAAGTCATCAACATCTGGTTTACAATTACATGGTAAATGGATCTCTTGATAAGTGGATTTTTAAGAAAAACAATGGAGAATTCATATTGGATTGGGAGACAAGATTCAACATACATTTTGTACGGCTAAATGACTAGCTTATCTCCATGAAGATTGTTCACTGTGAGATAAAGCCTAAAAATGTTCTCCTCGACACTAATTACCTTGCTAAAGTCTCAGATTTTGGTATGGCAAAGCTAATGACCAGGAAGTAAAGCCATGTTTTCCCAAAGTTAAGAGAAACCCATAGGTACTTTGCACCGGAGTGGATCACCAACTACGCAATATCAAAGAAGAGTGATATGTATAGCTAAGGAATGCTATTGCGAGAGATCATTAGGGGGAGAATTGGGGGGGGGGGGAGAAATAACTATGACTCGACAGAAACTTTAGGAACAAAAAATCCCATTTTCCATCTTATGCCTTCAAGATGTTGGAAGAAGGCAAACTAAAGGACATCCTGGACACAAAACTAGGAAAAGATGAAGCCGACGCTAGGGTACACACATCCATTATGGTTGCTTTGTGGTGCATACATGAAGATATGTCTTTGAGTCCATCAATGACGAAGGTTGTCCAAATGCTTAAAGGTATATATCATATTCCTTAGCCTCCAGCCTCCAACTCAACGGGTTCTCATCTTTATACAAAATTTTTCAAATTGATCAGCGAGAAGAAGACTTCCTCATGACCATCAGACTGCAACAACGATGCCTATCTTTCTACAGTGCGTCTCTCCAGCCCAAGATAACATTTGCTAAAGATTAGAAACATGTACACATTGTTTATCTCCCATATTTTTGTATATTTTTCTCCATTTACTGAAATTTTGTAACCTTAGTTGTTACCTTTTTCTTAGCTCAAGTTCTTTATATATTTCTTGGCATTGCTTTTTCTGTAAATAATAAGTGTTCAATATAGTTGAATATTGCAAAATGAAGTGGAATTCCATTCATCTCTCTCAAGCAGCTGGACGTTTAATGTTTAAGACTCAACAATACATCTCTGAAAACCAAAAAGACCCAAAACAACATACTCTAAGAGACAAAGATACAACTTTCTTTGTCTCGCGCTTTCCGTTCCCGCCCCGTTACCATCTCCGATTTGAGATAAGGATTACTCCGTTAGGTCTTTCTGGTCCATCATAGGCCAGTAATAGACCTACTTGTTGGAACCTAAATTGCTTCTAGTTCCAAGGATCGAAGGCAGCAAGTGAAGCTCCAACGGATAGTCTGCTATTGAGTCGAAGAAGAAAGAAGAAACAAAGGGTTTTAGAGTTAACGGCTAGTTTCTATTTAAAGTTTGTGTGTGTAAGTGAGTGACAAGTGTACACTCCTGATTAGATCACTTAAAATCGCAATGAAGGGCTAGGATTAAATCAAGAGTAGAGTAGGTGGATTTCATAGTACATGCTTGTCCTTTAGCACAATTTAAAGAGAGGTTTGTGAGTTGGCAATGTACCAAAACCCTACAAACACTCCTATATAAATGAAATTATAGCTGATACAATGGCACAGCCTTGTAGCCGTCAAATATCTGCAACATTCCTTATTCATTCTATCATTTCGAGTCCCTAAGAAATCTAACCAAAACAGCAACAAAATACACCAAAATACAAACTTTATCATGGCCTCAGAGCCTGGTTGCTAATCTTTCCTATTTATGGTCGTTTTCTATGCATTTTGGTATCTTTAGGAGTACTCAGATATTGTCTACAACCCCAAGATTCAAGATTTAAGCCTACAAATGAAGGGATCCAGTAGCAGTGAGCTAAAAGCTCATATCATTGATGGGGAGAACTATGATTTTTGGAGAATAAGGATGACCACCATCTTCAAGTCTTATGACCTCTGGGATATGGTTCAGTACGGGTATGGGCTACCTAAGGTGGAGGTTGATGCTCTAGAGGATGACCTCACAGAGAAACAGACTGCAATGTTGAAGCAAAATCGAATGGATGATGCCAGAGCTCATAGGATCATCCAATGAGCTGTTTCAAACACCATATTTCCAAGGATAGTAAATAAAGACACTGCAAATGGAGCTTGGGAGGTTTTACAACAGGAATACAGAGGAGACACCAAAGTAAGAAAGGTAAAGCTTCATTCCCTTAGAAGAAATTTCGAATATACAAGAATAAGGGAAAATGAACTGTTGAAATACTACTTTTCTAGGCTATTTGATGTTGTAAACCAAATGAAAACCTATGGTGAAGAACTGCCAAATGCAAGAGTTGTCCAAAAACTATTGATTAGCTTGACTAAACCCTATGATTCAATAGTGAGTGTTATTGAAGAAACCAAAGACACGGAAACTCTTAGTGTGCAAGATGTGATGGCATCTTTAAGAGTCTTTGACCAAAGACTTGAGAGGCATGCTAACTCTGCCACTAAGAGAGTTTTTCAATCTCTCAATATTGGTTCTAATAGTCAAGCTGGTGCAAGTAAACAGAAACCACATTGAAAGGGCAAGTTCAAAAGATGGGAAGGAAATGGGTATTAAAACCGTAGATCTAACTATGGCAGCAACACCAGTGAGGGTCCCAAAACCAAACAGTTGTGTAAGCACTATGATAAATCCCATTTTAGGGAGTGTTGGTTCAAGGGCAAGCCTAAATGCCACAAATGCAACAGGTTTGAGCATCTCATGAAGGATTGCAGGTCAAACAATGTGCAACATGTGAACTATGCAAATCAAGTGGAAGAAAAAGCAAATGTGTTATGTGCATTCAGTGCCAAAGTTGAGAAAAACACTGAAGTATAGTACATTGATAGTGGCTACAGCAACCATATAACTGCACATGAGTCACTACTTATGGACATTCACACTGGTTTCACAGGAAAAGTAAAAATGGGACATGGGAACATTGTTAAAGCCACTAGAAGATGAACTCTAGTTATTGAAACCAAGAAAGGGGGAATACACATAAGGGAAGTTATGCTAGTGACTGGATTGGATGAGAACCTACTCAGTGTTGGCCAAATGATGAAGCATGGCTATTTCCTACTCTTTGGAGTAACTGTGGTTCAAATATTTGATGACAGGTCTTTCTCAAATCTAGTGACTAGAGTGGAAGTGAAAAACATAAGCTTTTCACTCATTCTGAGGTATTTTGAAGAAATGGCAAAGAAATCAAGTGTGACAGGTTCAATGAAGCTATGGCACAAGCGACTTGGTCATTTAAACATGACAAGTCTTCAAAATTTGCAAAAGTATGAAATGGTGCAAGGTATACCAGAGTTGGATCATTGCAGTGAAACCTGTGAAGGGTGTGTGTTTGGAAAACATCACAGAGATGTCTATGCCACTTGAATTGATTCACACTGATGTGTGTGGTCCTTTGCAAACTATAACAATCAGTGGAAACAAATACTTTCTACCCTTCATTGATGACTACTCAAGGATGTGTTGGGTGTATTTCATAAGGTTTAAGTCAAAAGTGTTCACGATCTTCAAAAAGTTCAAAGCAATGGTGGAATTGCAGAGTGAACACCAGATAAAAAGACTAAGAATGAGTAAAGTATACCTCTTTAAAGTTCAATGCATTCTGTGAAGATGTGGATTGGAGAATCAACTCACTGTGGCATACTCACCACAACAGAATTGCATTGCAGAAAGGAGAAACAGGACTATAGTTGAAATGGCTAAGTCAATGATGCATAAAAAGAACATGCCTTATTCTTTATGGGGTGAAGCAGTGTATACTACAATGTATTTGTAAAACAGGTGCCCTACCAAAACACTAGACAAAAAGACACCATTTGAAGTTTTCAGTGGAAAAAAACAATTTGTGAAGCATCTGAAGGTATTTGGCTCAGTATGCTATGCTCACATACCTCTATAGATAAGGCAGAAGCTGGAGAAATCAAGCAACAAATGTGTTTTTATGGGCTATGTTACCAGTGAAAAAGGGTACATGATCTTCAATCTGTCAACTCAGAAGATAAACATATCTAGAGATGTTATCTTTGATGAAGACTCCACACGGAATTGGGAAACAAGTGTAAAAAAGAAAAACATTGCCTCTTTACAACTTGATCTCAACGATAGAGAAACAAGACAACCTATTGAGACCTCAATTCAAGAAGAAGTCACAGAGAATATTGAGACACACTAAACTCCACAGCAAGCAAGTATGAGTCCACAATCAAACATGTCACATCCCAGTCTTGATTCTGCCGTAGCACCATATTGTCTGCTTTGGGCCCCGGCCATGCCATCACGGTTTTGTTTCTAGGAACTCAACAATAACTTCCCAGTGAATCACATATCCTAGGATTGCTCATGCCTGAACTCGCTTATCTTCGGAGTTCCGATGGAACTCAAAGCCAGTGAGTTCCTAAAAGGCCTCGTGCTATATGGAGGTGGGTATGTACATATAAGGTACGTCACCCCCTCTCCGTTGGTCGATATGGGATGTTACAATCCACCCCCCCTTAGGGGCTCATCCTCGTCGGCACACTCGCACCACACGGCAGAGTGGCTCTGATACCATTATGTCACATCCCAATCCCGGCTTCGTCGTAACATGATATTGTCCGTTTTGGGCCCTGGCCACGCCCTCACGGTTTTGTTTCTGGGAACTCACATGAGAAATTCCTAGTGGGTCACCCATCTTAGGAATGCTCTCGCCCGAACTCGCTTAACTTCGGAGTTCCAATAGAATCCAAAGCCAGTGAGTCCCTAAAAGGCCTCATGCTATATAGAGGTGGGCACGTACATATAAGGCACATCACCCTCTCTCCGTTGGTCGATGTGGGATGTTACAAAACCATTCACAGATTACAACACCAAGCTCTCTAGTGAGATTGAGGAGCCTGGAAGAAATATATGCCACTTGCAACTTTTGTGTAGTGGAACCAGAGACTTATGAGGAAGCTGAGAAAGATAAGTCTTGGAAGAAGGCAATGAAAGAAGAGCTACAAATGATAGAAACGAATGACACTTGGGAACTGGTGAATAGATCAGGTGACAAGCCTATGATTGAAGTGAAATGGGTGTATAAAACCAAGCTAAACCTAGATGGTTATGTGCAAAAGAACAAGGCCAGATTAGTAGCTAAAGCCTACTCATAGAAACTAGGTGTAGACTTCAATGAAACCTTTGCTCCAGCAGCAAGGTTAGACACTATAAGGACCTTAATTGCCCTAGCAACTAAAAGGGGTTGAAAGTTACACCAACTGGATATGAAATCTGCATTTCTAAATGGAGTCCTAGAAGATGAGGTGTTTGTAGAACAACCTCAAGGGTTCACAAGTGAAGAATTTCCAGATAAGTTATACAAGCTAAGGAATGCACTCTATGGCCTAAAGCAAGCTCCAAAGGCTTGGTACAGTGAGATTGACTCTTATTTCACTGAGAAATGATTTCAAAAGAGTCCAAGTGAAGCTACCCTCTACACCAAAAACAAAAAACAATAACAAGACACTCATTGTATCAATCTATGTATATGATGTTGTCTACACTAGAGATGATGAAGCTATGATTGCAGAATTCAAGGAAGAAATAATGAAGATGTATGAGATGACAGACCTAGGCCTCTTACATCAATTCCTTGGCATTGGGGTAATTCAAGAAGCAAGCAGCATCTTCATTCATCAGAAGAAGTATGCTCAAACATTGCTTGAGAAATTTGGTTTGAAAGGCTGCAAACCTGCCTATACACCCCTAATTGCAAATGAGAAGCTCAAGAAGGATAATGGAAGTGAAGCTGTGGATTCTAGTATCTACAAAAGCATTGTTGGAAGTCTATTGTACCTAATTGCAACAATGCCTGATTTAATGTTATCAGCAAGTCTACTCTTAAGGTTTGTGCAGAATCTTACTAAGATACACATGGGGACTGCTAAGAGAGTGCTAAGATATGTGCAAGGAACATTTGACTATGGAATCAAGTATGAAAAAGGGAAGTCAACTATCCTAATTGGATTTTGTGATAGTGACTAGGGTGGCAGTGAAGATGATTGCAGAAGCACATCAGGTTATGCATTCACTTTTGGTTCAGGGGTTTTCTCTTGGGCATCAGTGAAACAACAAAGTGTTGCACTGTCCACAGCTAAGGCAGAGTATGTGAGTGCCTCAGAGGCAATAGCTCAAGCCATCTGGCTGAGATTCATACTCAATGACTTTGGTGAATTGCAAGTTGATGCCACACCACTTCTGTGTGACAACACCTTTGCAATCGCCATGACTAAAAACCCAGTTTTTCATCATAGAACAAAGCACATAAAAATGAGATATCATTTCATCAGAGAAGCATTGCAAGAGAACACAATCAAGTTACACTATTGCAAGATAGAAGAACAGATCGCAGACATTTTCACAAAAGCTCTTTCAAAGGATATATTCAATTACCTGAGGGGATTGCTTTGAGTGACAACCAGAACCAATTTAGAGGGGGGTGTTGGAACCTAAATTGCTTCTGGTTCCAAGGATCGAAGGCAGCAAGTGAAGCTCCAACGGATAGTTTGCAGCTAAGTTGAAGAAGAAAGAAGAAACAAAGAGTTTTAGAGTTAACGGCTAGTTTCTATTTAAAGTTTGTGTGTGTAAGTGAGTGACAAGTATACACTCCAGATTAGATCACTTAAAACTCCAATGAAGAGTTAGGATTAAATCTGGAGTAGAGTAGGTGAATTTCATAGTACATGCTTGTCCTTTAGCACAATTTAGAGAGAGGTTTGTGAGTTGGCAATGTACCAAAACCCTACAAACACTCCTATGTAAATGAAATTATAGCTGATGCAATGGCACGGCCTTGTAGCCGTCAAATACATGCAACATTCCTTATTCATTTTGTCATTTCGAGGCCCTAAGAAATCTAACCAAAACAATGACAAAACACACCAAAATACAAACTTTATCACTACTTACATGTTGACAAGCTCCAGAGCTAAACCGTTGCTCCATTGCTTTGGTGGCTTTGAACAAATTTTATCACGTCATAAGTTAACTCGTCTAATAATACTTTTCTTCCTAACATTACAAGGGGAGACCCATGTTGAATTGCCTTACTCTTCAATGAACGATACATCCCTTCTTAATGTTGGAAAAGATCCCAAATTTGAATTGGGTGTCCATAAGAGATCCTAAGTTTGAATTGAGTTGACAGACGCCCTTTGAATAGATTGGGTGTAGGATTTCCCATGGACTCGACCACATGGGATGAGGCCCTTTTTCCTACATATATCTCTCTTCTTGAAATGACAACAAACCCATTTCTCATTACCTCGACCATCCATTAGATATGGCGCCAGCCAACTACCTCCACCGCCTTCCTCCTTTGCTCCTCAAGCTCGTCCATCTCTCCCGCCTCTTCCTCCACCGCATTCCCGTTCAACTTCATCTTTCCCGCCAAATCCCCCTCAACGGTGAATTTTCGCGCCAATCCTCTCCACGCCGTCAGTGCCGCCGCTTCAGGTAAAAGCTAACAGAACCCTAAATTATCTGTTTGGTTGGTTGGAGAAGTGAAAGGAATCTAAATTCTGTAAATTGATGCACCAAATGTTGAAAATCTCAGGTAAAGATCACGTCTTGGGCAGAAGAGGACTGGTGCTTACACTTACTGCCACACTGCCATTGCTGCTTCCTTTCTATGAATGCACGGCGGCGAAGGCGGCTGAGTGAGTTGAACAAAATCTCTGATCTTTTCGTGTTTTAAGAGATTTAATTTTGTGTAAAGTAATTACTGGGTTTTGTCTGTGGCATTTGGAAGGTCGGGTGGAAGGGAATATGAGCTTATGAAGGAGGAGATCAGGAAGGTGGTGACGAAGGGTAAGGCCGCCGGCGTGCTTCGTATGGTGTTCCATGATGCCGGGACCTTTCAAATTGATGATAATTTAGGTGCAGATATCTATATGCGTTGACCTTGCTAGTTCATTGCCTTTTGAAGTTGGAGTAACATCAACTGGAGTTAAGATTCCTACACTTCCTGCAATACCCACTTGGGTCTTGTGGATCGGGGATGCACGAGTGGTTGATGGTACAATCATTTTGCCACTGATATGTTTCGCGTTGAAACAACGGATATATTGTCCAAATTTCTTTCAAATGAGGAATTACAAGTGCTCTACTATTACTGTAATGCGTCTTCATGGCTGTTGTTAACTTTGCAGGTGGTATGGATGGTTCTATCGTTTATGAACTTGATAGACCAGAAAACAAAGGTCTTAAAAGTCCTTTCAAGGCATGCCCCTTCTTGACTTTATATATAGATGTGTGCTGATTCAATCTTTTGGTTTCCATCGAGTTCCCAATTTTTAATCTTTTGCATAATGATTGAGTAAACAAATTATTTTATATGATCTTCTACCAGCTAACTCCTCGGTGGATTGAATTGTTGGTAGATTCTAGAGAAAGCAAAGAGTGAGGTGGATGCAGTAAACCCAGGTTTTCCATCTACTAGATACGTTTGTCTAGGTTTCAGTAGTGCCGGTGTTTTGGTTCTGAGCTAACATGTGGGTGTTTCCAAAACTAGTGTCCTGGGCAGACATGATTGCTGTGGCTGGAGCAGAAGCAGTTTCAATATGTGGAGGTCCAACAATCCAAGTCCTGTTGGGCAGACTAGATGCAAAGTAAGATGCATCAAGGGGAAAAAGCCAACATCATGCTTGAATCTTGCTAGTGTTAACGCAAACACTATAAGGAGAAAGAAAAAGAAAAGAAAAAAAAGAGTTTCTAATTCTTGTAGGAACATCAATCTAATGCTACCAAAAGCTGGTAATTCCTATTTTAAGAAATGATGTAGTGAATAGCTACTTCTCTCTATCTCTCATCTTTTTCTTGTTTTTTATTTATTTTATCATCAGGGAGCCTGATCCTGAAGGAAAACTGCCTGAAGAAACTCTGGATGCTTTTGGTCTGAAGCAAAGCTTTCAAACAAAAGGCTTGTCGTAAGTTCGTATATGTTAAAACCTTTGCATTTGGTGGACGAGGTGTGGTTGTTTCATTGTATTCAAAATAAACCAGATATGCATGAAGATTATAGTCCTTGAGATATCAATGGACATTTTGTTGATGGATTTACTTAGTTTCTGCATTTAATTGATTTCTGTTCTTGTTATATGGTTATAAGTAAACCACTTTGTCAAACTTTATTATCCTTGACTTGCCTTGGTACGGAGTTGAAGGGAAACATGACCTTTTATATTTTTTTCAGAACTCAGGAACTTGTTGCTCTGTCAGGAGCTCATACTATTGGAAATAAAGTTTTCGGGAACCCAACTGTTTTCGACAATACATACTTCAAAATTCTGCTTGACAAACCATCTTCAGGTAAAATAACAGTAACATCGATATAAGGTGCATAATAAACGAGGCTTAAAAGAAACTCAGCTCAAGCTCCCACTATTGGGGAATTTGTGTTGCAACACGATAACTGAGCAACAATAGAAACATAGGAATACAACGGAGTAATGAGAGTGAGAGAACTTTCAATTTTCTGTTTAATCTTCAATGAGATTATTTTTTTTCATTTTGATGCACAAGTATGATTGATCAATTGCTTGGTTAACAAAGCCATTGTTTTTTCTATCATGATATCAACGATAGCGTGGAAAAAAAGTATCGCGACTTATACACACGGCTTTGAAAATCCATGACTTGATAGACAATTATTTTCTCTTGTCAAAATATCAATTTTTGTTGTTCGATTCCTGATTCTGTTCTTTGCATGCAGGTAGCATGATTGGCCTTCCCTCAGACCGTGCACTTGCCAAGGATGATGAATGTTTAAGGTCTATTTCCTTTCAAAAACTTTAATCTGCACTTTTTTCTGCCAGTTGAAGACTCGACCCGGTTACTCATACACGTATTAAAATGAATATTATCTGGTCAGAAGACTTCGAAGAAAAAAAAAGAGCCATTATTTAAAACAGAAAAATCTAAATTCAATGAAAATAAATCCACAAGCTCCTTACAGTAGTTGAGATAATTGTGATCATTCACAATTTCCATATGCAAGAGTTGATATTTCTGCTTAATATTCTACACTAGGAGAGGAATTAAAGGTTTTGTCACGGTGAGTTGACGCAACAATTGCGAATGTTTTAGAACGATGGCCTACTTCTGTATTACTATGATCTAACATATCTTGCATAACTGCTTGATATGTCATGCTCCAGCGATCAGAAAGTTATTAGAAATTTCCTGATCCATGCAAGCAAAACACATACGTTTCTGAAATACCATGTGCATTTTATTTGATTCATGCTACGTCTGATTTCCCACTGGTTAAACCTGGACTACTTTCACCCTTTTCCGGAAGAAAATAGATATATAATTCTGTTGCGTACTTAGCCATCAGCTTAGAAAAATGACAGAGTAGCCTATGCTCTATGTTTATGTACGTGTAGTATCTGTTTGTTATTCATATCCAACTGAAGAGAATCTTGCTTCCTGCGCAGCTGGATCACAAAGTATGCCGAGGACCAGAATACGTTCTTCAAAGATTTCAAGACGGCTTATCTCAAACTAGTGAATTCGGGAGCCACGTGGAAGAGCTTGTGAAATAATTGCAGAAGCGAGCAAACTTGACGTTTATGACGCAGTAATGGAACACAATAAAGAGATCAAGAAGCGAAGCATTGGCAACAAGGGCTGAGTCTTGCTAGAATGAAGAATTAATTAGCTGCAAGTGTTAATTGAATGATTAGCTGACAGATAAGGTGAGACCCCAAGCAAGACTTATCTTGTATAATTAACATTTATGTCAAATAATTCAGCCAATTCAGATATGAAATAACGAATTTTTGGACTACCAAGTATAAGCTACATGATGTGAGAAAGTCAAGGTTATTAGAGCTATCATAAATTTATCTGTGCATGACTCATTTCCCTTTGAACGAGTGTTATTTGTATCACATTTACTTACCGCTTTTCTATCTGACCAAAACCTTGAGTATGACTGGAGATATATCGCCTTCTCTCTTTCTGAGCATGCAACAAGGATTAATACTCTGGTTATACAGTAGAATCTCTCCTCTCTATTAGAGATCAATGGAATCAACATGCTAGACCCGTGCGATAAATTCAAATCTAGTTGAACGTCTTACGTGTGATCGCTCTATTATGCAGTTCTCTCACACCAAGATGGGGCCCACGTGTGAGACCCACATTCATGTTTCATCCGATATGAAAGAGCTACAATTAATCACACACGCACCGTTATGTGTTTTAAGAACCTCTGTTATTTGCTTGTGGTTGATTTCTCAACGAACACCAAAAACAAAGAAACTAAAAAGAGAGTAATTATATTAAGAGGAGTTGTTATCCAAAAGGTATGGTGGTGTGCTTGTGGGTCAAGCAACTCTTAAGGGTCGTATTAGAGCTTTGATTCAAATTTTTCCATATAATAAACAATACAAGAATACCTGTATAAAGGAGGAGCTGAAAATATATGGACATCTCAACTCCACTTTCATCTTTTATTTTATTTTGTTAATTTGACTAGCTCTTGTCTTTGTGGTTGCCAATTAATGGTTCTCGTTGATGGGAACCAAATAGCGGCATCTTCGAAAGAAAAATAATATTGCAAAATAACATGATAAAAATTGAATTGTTATCTAACAAAATGTCATTCTACTTTCTTTATTTCTAAAAATATACATAAAGAGTACAGTACGACTTCTTATTTTTTAATCAAACAATAGATTTGTTAAATAAGATATTAGATTAGAGAGCCGACAGGGTTCGTGACACACCCCGATCCGGAATGTCCACTAGGACTCTGAATTGAGCTATGCTGGCTGACACATGGAGGGTGACGAAGCCATAAAGTATGATGATGTGGAAAAATGTGAATAAATTTAAACCTAAGAGTGCCTAAATACAAGAGTGCGCCGTGAGCAGAAATGAACTCATTTCACACGTGACGTCAGAGCATAAGTAAAGTACAGTAGAATGGATTGAAAATCATACCATCGAAGGTAATCTCTAATACCAAGACTTGCCACGAATCTTCGACGATAAGAAAGCTCAACTAATAAAACCTGGATGGTGAAAACAAAACAAGGGTGAGTGGCCCTAGAAATGAAATTTTAATAGAAACCATCTAAAGCATTATAACCCCTCACTGCAACAACGGTATAGTTTCCAGAAAATCATACCACGTATCAATGTGAAACCAAAAGTATATCAACAGTAAACCATAAATATACCACAACACAGCATCTCATCAGCAATATCAATAATCATGTGATTAATAACTCATACTAGCACGCAAGTCGGAGTCACCTATAGTGACATGTACGACTTATCCATATCTCATCACATATGCTAGCTCATTAATCAGGAGTCACCTCTAGTGACCTATACGACTTATCCATATCTCATCACATATGCTAACTCATAAGTCGGGAGTCACCTATAATGACATGGTGACATGTACGACTTATCCATATCTCATCACATATGCTAGCTCATAAGTCGGGAGTCACCTATAGTGACCTGTACGACTTATCCATATCCCATCACATATGCTAGCTCATAAGTCGGGAGTCACCTATAGTGACTTGTACGACTTATCAATATCTTATTAAGTATACATGCACACGAGTCGGAACCACCTAAGGTGGTCTGTACGACAGGACTGGATGTAAATAAATATGCTCAAGTGCTACGATCACGTGAAGACTATGCGAATAATCGCGGGTCACCTTAAGTCGGAACCATCTATAGTGGTCTATACGACAGGTCTGTGCACCTACCTTGAATCCAAGGTGAGCGTAAGGTGCTGGAGGTTAACATAACGTGAAGGACTGTGCCCTGGCCACGGGCGGGAGCACTAACACCGGGGTGCAGGTTTATGAGCTCCACTCACGTTCGTTCATCACTAATTATTATTCAATCATACCGACATTATATACTCACCTTGACCTCCGTATTGTGTGCAACACTATGCGGATTTGTACCGAATTACATACTAAAATATAAACTAATTATGGCATGGCATTTATAAAACGTAAAACCACAATTTCTGGTTTCTTCACACATTGATTTATAATCAACATTTAATCACCGAGACGTAAGGTTAAATCTCACATTTTTCATCATATTCCTTCATATTGCTCAATTTCTCAAACAAGGCTATTGTCTTAATTATTTAGTCTCATTTATGGTATGGCTGCATCTAACGTCTCGTTAGACTGCCTACGTACCCTAATCAGGGATCAAGCCATTCGTAGTTCCCATTAGCACTTCAAAGCATTAACAGTAATTATATGCAATAATCAATTTCTGACCGTTTGTGGAATTGTCAATCATATATATATATGTATATACGATAGAAAAGAAAAGACCCACTCACCTGAGGTCCGTGCCACAACTCCCTAGCACGCATGTCGAGACATCATGAACCATCGTCGCCTATGACCAATTATCAAATCACATCTTAGAGTTCTGATCGATAAAATACATAATTTACATAAAACGCATCCCTACGTAATTCAATTCGGAAGATCTGCATCATGGATTTCTGATCCGTTGCTTCCAAAGACTCACATTAAACTTCTAGAACAACATCCTAAGGTTTCATTATGATCCAACGGTCGGATCTTTGCCAATTGCCCAAAATCAAGTGGTGGTCAACATTTTATTTTATGAACTTACAAATCCAATTCAGGAAGATCCGTACGTCAAATTCCCGATCTGTAAGTTTCTATGGTTCTCAAATATTACGTACTATAACATATTAAAGTTTGGCGACAATCCAACGGTCGGATCGTTGATTCATATAATGACCTATTAACGTAATGTAGAGAATTTAGATTCTAACAATCAACCTACGTCATACAATTACCAAAACTGAACTCAAAACATCTAGTTAGCCTAAGAATAACATCGACGGCCCCCTGGCCATGCGCCGCCACACCAGCTGCCGTAGGTCGCGGTCGGCCGCCCTGGCTCGCCGGAAAACTCAACTATTTCTAAAAATTTCCAAAAATTACAGGAATGAAGATCTCAATTAGTAAAGTAATTTTCATACATGTGACCAAGGCCAATTTAGCTCGAAAAGGCTCCAATTTGCCTCGAATCCGCTGGGAACCCTAGAAATTGGTGTTCTTGATTCGTCCCCAATTCGACTCCGATGCTCCAACCAATGATTGGGCATTGTTCTATGCCTCAAGGGAAGTCTATTGGTGGTGACAATTGGAAGAGATTGCTTCAGAAATGGGAGAATCGACACAAGACCCGTCAGTGTCACCATCACCAAATGTCACGGATTTGACCCAATTTCCATCGAATCTTGATAGAAGAATGAAGGGGAAGAGGTATGGTGATGATTGCAGGTGGAAATGGGATGAAATTGGCCTGAAAAACGGCTCGGAACCGCCGAAATTCCACCGGTTTCAAAACCGGGTTGGGTGCGGGTTCAAGGGATCTGGTCGATCCTCTCCCTTTCTCCTCTCTCCTTTCCCATCCTTTCCTCTTTTCTCATTGGGCAGACTTTCCTCCCTCCTCTTCTAATTCGTTCCTCATGTCCCTCTCCTTCCGATTGGGCATCCTTGCTCAATCCCTTTTTTTTTTCCTCTGTAATCCTTCCTCCTTGTTTCCTTCTTCTTTTTCCCCAAATTCCTAACAACAAACTATTAAAATAATATAGTAGTATTTATGAGAAATAAATAAAATAATGAATAACGGTCCTTACCATGTACTTTCCGAATTTATAGTCCCGTAAACCTCCGTCTTAGTTCCGAATTCAATTTTTGCATGCGTCTACGCGTTCGCACCACCAAATACTTTTGGAATACAGTAAGTTAATAGTTCATACGCGTTATGAACTAGCGGTCAACGAAAATCAATACCCTCGCCTCTAGGGTATTTTCGTAAATTCACATTTTAAAATTTATAAACTCGTAAAATTTGGGATGGGTTGTCACAGTTCGAACTCACGCCGTGGTGCAAGAGCAATACTCCTCTCCACTACTATGTCAAAGGGTCACTTGCTACAATATGACATTTCTAGAGCGCTGATAACATATCCAATTAGAAATATGTTAAGTATAATGATCAATGTGTAGACCATTGATGTCAAAATTTAAGCATTGCCCCATTTTTTAACTTAGAAAGACAGACATATAAAGAAATAACTTATTGATAAAACAAATAAATAAAAATGATTTACATCATAAATTGTGATTTGCATGTAAGAAAAAAAAACTCATTCCTAAGAAGAAATACGTATTTTACTAGAAAGGGAACCGGATTTCTCCTAATTCACCAAGTCTGGAGATTCAGGCAATTGAAATTTGATCCAATAGCTACAAATAGAGGCCCACTTTAAAAGTTATAATAATTTTAGCCGTTTTTCCCTTTTTTTAGTTAGATACATCATTTTTCCCTTTATTTTCCTGTCAGACTGGACAGTGAAGAGGACCCAGGGTCCTTTTGCTGTCAGACTGGACTGTATCATATGTTGTGTTCAGTATATGCGCCGGATCATTTTCCTGGGGATCCTAGGGATGGTGTAATCATATTTGTTTATTGTACATTGTACAGTCAGAAATAATTTAAAATTTAAAATTTAAAATTAAATATAAATAACATCTAACGAAAACTGTACAATGTACGATGAAATGATATGATTACACGATCAACGGAATCCCTAAGAAAAAGATCCAACGTTTATGCATCTTTCTTTTTATGAAAATAATCAAACTATAATCCTTTTAATCAAAATTACTTAAAAATGCTTATCTTAATACAAATATATGTACTTAGGAATCTACATTATTTTATTTGATTATACCAAAGATATCACATTAAACAGGCTTTCACAATAATGTCTGTATATCTAAGCATTCATCCAAATAAAAAATGTGTGTATAAAGATCTATACATGCACATGCCAGATTAGTAGTTCACACATTTGTGGCCCTAAAAGGATATTAAAATGTTTTTTTATTTTCTTAAGTTAATCAACTTGTCTGTCACTGTAATATTTATTTATTCAACGTCTGTCGTGCATGCATGAGATCTAAATTTAAGATTTTCTCTATTAAAAAATAAAGACGAAGTACCGCAAGAACAAATCCTCTTTTGCTTTAATTACTGTAAATTGGGGTTTGATCTAATAAGTAATCTCCAGAGGCCTAGAGGGGTCGAAACACTTTCACAAGATTGGCTTCAACCTAGTTAATTTGCAATAAGTTGTAAAGAGAGAGTTTTGGTAGGTATCGGAAACTCTAAGTCACAGACTCTATTATTTATATGTTATAAATTATAATAAGGGTGAATACAAGGCTGGTTCATTGAGGTACTGTTTGGTACGTAAGATGGGACAGAACTCACTTGTTCCACATTTGGTGCGCGAAAAGAGTAGGACGCATTGTCACGTATAACAGATTTTAATTAAATTTTTGTTCTACAGCCCATGGAACACAAAATTATAAATTTTTGGACAACAATACCCCTTATCGTTTTAATTAATTCAATTGTCTACCCTCTCTCTCCCATAGCCTCTCTCTCTTCTCCTCCTCCTCCACTACAAATCCACCAACCCAACCATGGCTTCTCCACCATCTTCCCCACAGGACGACTTCATCCTCCATCTCCAATCGGCCCCAATGCTAACCCAATCCCAGCAAACCCACCCGCCTAACCCCGTCTTCCTCCTGCCTCTTCTCTCTCTCTGCTGGTCCCACGACGAGACTGTCTCCCTGCTGGTCACACATTGGCAAGACGTGACCGACGCCGTCGCTCGACGATGCCTCGCTGCTTCTCAGGTGTCGTCACAAGATCAGAGCTTCTACCCTCCCTCTTTCTCCGGTAACCCCCTTCTCTTATACCTTTTCTCTCACGTAGCCTCCATCACTCCCAAATCCTCCACCGCCTCCCTTCCCTCTCCTTAATCTCCAGATCCTCCGCCTCCTCGACTTCTTCTTCGAGGCTCAAGATGCTTCGACGTCGTCGCTGTTGTGAGCGGTGACGCTACTCGATTTGCATCCAGAGGTCCAGGGAAGGTCTAGTGGCATGCAAGGTGATGAGGTACAGAGCTCCGGCAATGATGGTCCTGCACGATGGTCCCCCATGTTGCCTAACCTTCCTTCCCATAGCCATGACGGCTGCAGAAAATCCAATTTCTACAGAAAGTCCATGGGGTTGAGTCGATGGAATCGACGGAGATCCGTGGGTACGTTTGTCATTTAATCATTCATTTCATTTCCCCCTGCACGTACCAAACACGGAATAGAACAACTGTCTCATTTCGTCCTTTGCGTACCAAACGTAGAACGAAACCTCCCGCTGTGTTCCATTCCATTATGTCCCATTATGTCATGTTCTGTCCCATTTCGTCCCGTCTACGTACCAAACTCTACCTGATTTCGAAGGCCCTGTATGGGCAAATAATTTGAGGCATTTTTCTGTAGGAAATAAAATTAACACCTAATTTTGAAGAACACAAAGAACTAATATCTACTGCCTTTCAATGCTCAAAGCAAGCACAGATAATTTTTTTTTTTTTTTAACCTAAACCACAAAGAAAAGAAAGATCTTTTTTATTTGGAAGTTTTAACAAAACACTCCCGGTACTGTTCACTTTTAACGAAAAACCACATTTATACATGTTAATATCTGTGTGAATGACAAAGTTTTAAAAATGAAGTTTTAAAAGAAGTTTATATTAGGTTTATCGTTAAAAAATTCATAGTATTGTAACTTGTACGTTAAAAAAAAATGGGGACACCCTCTTGACCATTAGATTTGGCTTTAATGAAATTCTGTGGTTGAGATTAAATCACAAGCCACAGAATCTCAACCACAGAATTTCATTAAAGCTAAATCTAACGATCAAGTGGATGTTCTCATTTTTATTTGAAAAATAGGGATCCCTTCCCTTAAAGACTTCCTTCCTCTATATATATATATATGAAGCCTCCTTCCAAAAAATACCAATGGGAGTCTCCTTCCAAAAAAAAAAAAAAAAAAAAAAAAAAAAATCCAATGGGAGTGATTAGGGGGCAAGAAAACTTGACGTAAATGGAGCAAATTAAATAAGTAAATAAAAGGACAAATATTGTTGGGGCAGAGCAAGAGCAACTCCTGACCTGACCGGTAGTTGTTCACCTGGTCTGGGTATGATGGAGTCCAGTAGTCATCCTAAAGTCAGCCTAAGATTTTCTTTTATTTTGTCTACAAAAATGTAGTTTCCATTTTCATATTTCCGTCTTTTTCAATCACAATCCAAGAAAAAGAAAAGTTTTCTTGAACGTGAATGAATGATGATGAATGATAATTTTTATTTTTGTAGCATGTATGGAGCGGATCTGTGACATTACAAAAAAAAATAGTATAAATTTTAAACAATTAGATTAGTCCACTTTTATTCTTAATTACACGAAATCTCTTTATTTCGTGGGTGTTAGATAGATTACAATGTATTTAAATGTACTTAAAAAGTTCAAAAGTGCTAAGAACCATGAAGGTGCTTGTACTTCAAACTGCCGACTTCTCCTCATTAGAAAGGCTAATGAGGCTAAAAGGCTTGGCAAGTGAAGATAGAGAACCTATCGTTCACATATTCTTACATCATAAGGTATATATGAAAGTGATTTATTGATAGTGTTAGAAGCAACCACAATGAAAGGAGATTGTTGAAGTAACATAGTTATATTTGTCAAATGATATGTATTTAAAAAGTATGAAAAAGTAATTTGCTTCTTGAAAGAGATAATAAAAATATAGTTAATTAGTTCAGCTTGACTACTTAAAAATTATCTCTTGTAATGAGTAAATTTTAGGCATTGAAAGGTAGTTAATTAGTTCAGCTTGACTACTTAAAAATTATCTCTTGTAATGAGTAAATTTTAGGCATTGAAAGGTTGGAGACATTCTTACAAATCCTTAAATGTGGAAGAATGTACCTTGAGTATTAGCAAATTACTTTGTAAGTCCTAGCATATGTTTTGGAGGACTTAACGTTGGAAACAAGCACTTTCGAATGGTTTTATATCTATGCATGGATGTGAAATTTATGAGGGCCATATATTAGAGATATCAACCTAAGTGGTACCAATTTGTAAAGGTTTGACTAGAGAGCGAGTTGTATCATCGAGTGGAATGGGTTAATAGCCCGTAGCAAGAGTAGTCATAGTGGAAACTCAACCTAGTTGACTGGATATCCTAAGATCTAGGTTTAGAAGGGAATGCTAAATTATGACAACTCGAAGTAGCACTGTGGAGATATACTCTATACTACCTATGTGCCATGATGATAACAGTGCTACTTGCCATTGAGATTAGGTTAACCTTTGCTTTTAATGATTCCTATAGCTTGGAATACTTAGAAGTTCAATTGGGGTATTGCAGAATACTTTTAGTGGGAAGTCACCTATCTTGAGTAAAGAATGAGGTCGTTCCTATGAGAATTTTTTTGAAGGGTTTAATTCTCTAGAGTGCTAATGAGAAACTAGGAATTGTTCAAGGCCGAAATGAACACAACCAAGCAACCACGAGGTGTTTAGAAAGGTATTTTTTTTTATTACTATTATCTTGGTTTACAAAACCGGCTGAGCAGTTCAAGATATCGTGTTCATTGATTAGCCAAGAAATTGGATAGTAATTCATTACAGAATGTTCAAAACCAAAAGCTACCTATCCAGAGGCAGTACTTTCCCTACTGAATCTCTCTCTAATGTTTGGATTGTCGTTTGCATAGTGTTGAGTCAATTTCCATTCATTTGAGGATTGGTGAAAATTTAATATTATTATTATATTTATTAATTGAATGGAAATTATTAGTGGTGCCTTTTGGTAAAAAAAATGTCTCTCCAAACATAAAATTCAAATGAAGAGTTGCAACTTTTAACTCTTCATGATTAGTTACGTACTTTTAAAGATACACCTCTACTTCTATGACTATGCAAGTTCTCTTGGAGTCATTTAATCACTTCTATATTCACATATTCATACACATGTTGCACTATTGTTAGAGGTTTTATAGTGTTTCATTGAGTCTAAATGAGAAAGAATTCAGCACAATCGTAATAATATATCAATTTAAACTCTATTTTTTCCAACATAGATAACACCACTCATATCACAGTTAGAGGTTTTATAGTGTGACATTGAGTCATAATGAGAGAAAATTCAACACAATCATAATAATATATCAATTTAAACTATTTTTTTCCAACATAGATAACACCACCCATATGTGATATATGTAATTAGAGGAGAAGAGTCATGGTGCGTGACATATCTAATATCTTTGCGCAACCAATAAGAAATTTGTGGGACACAGAGCACACGTGCAAATGATATAGAATGTCGTGGATGTCGTGGAGGGTAATAAGTAGGAGGGGGCATGCATTGGCAGCTCCCATGCTCCTCTGCTTCCTTGTGTCTCTCCTCTGTGACAGTACACTCTTTATATAACTCATATAATAGTTTCGATTCTCGCTAAAAACGAATTTAAACTACACTATTACTAGCTCATTGTAAGGCTAAGCACACCTCCTCCCCTTAGTATAAATTATATCGTTTGTTAACAAAAAATTCATATACCATGCCAATTTAATTTATGTGCAATTTTTCATTCCCACTTAATTTCTAAAACATATGAACGTACATAGACATAGGAATTTAAGTTTAAAATGAATAGAAAACTTCATTTTAATCCTTGGTAAAGATGACTTTTAGATTAAAACCATGAGTAAGATTAAAATCTAATTTTAGTCCCTTTATGCATTAATAACCTCATTTATTAATTATATTTTGATTTTTTAATTATTTCTCTTTTTCTTCCTAATTTTTAATGTATTAATATTGTTTCATTATAATTTTCATTTTCATTTCATTTTCATTTCATTTATCGTAATACATTTTGTTGTAAACATTTAGATAAATTAATTTTTGTTATACAATATATTTTGATGTACTTTGTCTTCTTTATTTAGGTACATTAAATTCATTATAATACATTTTGGTGCATACATTTAAGTACACACATTTCGGTACATACATTTTGACACACCCCGGGATGTCCACTAGGACTCCGAATTGAGTTGTGCTGGCCGACACCTGAAAGGTGACGAAGCCATAAAGTATGATGATGTGGAAAAAAAGTGAATAAATTTAAACCTAAGAGAGCCTAAAAATCAGAGTGCGTTGGTGAGCGGGAGTTAACCCACTTCACACGTAACGTTAGAGCATAAGTAAGTACAGTAGAGTGGATTAAGAATCATACCCTCGAAAGAAATCTCCAATACTAAGATTTGCCACAAATCCTCGACGATAAAAAAGCTCAGCTAATAAAACCTAGAGGGTGAAAACAAAATAAGGGTGAATGGCCCTGGAAATAAAATTTTAATAGAAACCTTCTAGAACGTTATAACCCCTTACTGCAATACCTGTATAGTTTCCAGAAAATCATACCACGTATCCATGTGAAATCAAAAGTATATCAACAGTAATTCCATAAATATACCACGACACATCATCTCATCAGCAATATGAATAATCATGTACTCAATAATCTATATTAGCATGCAAGTTGGAGTCACCTAATGTGACTTGTACGACTGCACCCATAACTCATCAATCAATGTTAGCACATAAGTCGGAGTCACCTATAGTGACCTGTACGTCTTACCCATATCTCATCAATCAATGCTAGCACATAAGTCGGAGTCACCTATAGTGACCTGTGCGACTTATCCATATCTCATCAATCAATATCCCGATAATATGTCAGCCGGATCCACCTCTTGTGGCCTGTACGGCTGAACCCATAGCTCATCACATATCTCTGCACACAAGTCGGAACCACCTCTTGTGGTCTGTACGATAGGCTAGGTGTAAATAATTACGCTCAAGTGCTACGATCACGTGAAGGCTGTGCGAAGTATCGCAAGTAACCTACGAGTCGGAACCACCTAATGTGGTATGTACGACAAGTTGGCACCTACCTTGAATCCAAGGTGAGCGTGTGGTGCGAGAGATGAACGATCATGTGAAGGCTAGGCCCTATCCTCGGGCGAGAGCACTAACACCGGGGTGCAGGGTTATGAGCTTTAAATGCATCTAATATGGCATGTACGACTTATAAACAACCTGTACGACAATGTCGGAGTTACCTCTATTGCAACATGTACGACAGTGTCATAGTTGCTTAAAACATAAATATAGTCATGCCATCACTCAATGGTTCCAAATAAAATGTAATCATAACCATGCATCCCACATTTCACAACATATAATCACCTAAACTTATCTGTGCATCCTGTGTTCACCTTCGTACTTTAAAACATTCACAATAATTATACGCAATAATATGCTTATGGACATGCCCTGATGCAATCCAAAACTTAACCATATCGTAGTGCTTCCAAATATATATATATATATATATATATCAATAGTGTGGCGAAAAATGCACAATCTATAACGCCCTACTCCCGAACTATAAATTTTCGGGAATAATTATCGGTGACAAGCTCAACTAAACACTAATTTAACTAACTATCAATACTTACGATTCTTTACTTCCATTTCTCGATCCTTCACACAATGATTTATGACCAAAATCCAATCACTAAATCATAAAGTTAAATCTCACATTTTCCACCAATGTCCCTCACATTGCACAATTTCCCAAACAAGGCTATTGTCTCAATTATTTAGTCTCATTTATAGTATGATTGCATCTAACGTCTCGTTAGACTGCCTACGTACCCTAAATAGGGATCAAGCCAAACATATATATATATATATAATAGAAAGGAAAAGACCGACTTACCTAAGGTCCGCGCTATGCCTCCCTAGCACGAATATCGAGACGTCACGAGCCATCGTCGCCTAGAACAATTATCAAATCACGTCTCAGAGTCCTTACCGATAGAATACATAATTTATATAAAACGCATCCCTACGTAATTCAATCCGGAAGATCTGCATCACGGATTTCCGATGTATTACTTCCAAAGATCCACATTATGTTCCTAGAACAACGTCCAAGTGTTTCATTATGATCCAACGTTCGGATCTCCGCCAATTGCCAAAATCAAGTGGCGGTCAACATTTTATTTTATGAACTTACAAATCCAATTCGGGAAGATCCGTAAGTCGGATTCCCGATCCGTAAGTTTCTATGGTTCTCAAATATTATGTACTATAATGTATTAAATTTTGGTGATGATCCAACGGTCGGATCATCGATTCATACAATGACCTATTAATGTATCGTAGGGAATTTAGGTTCCAACCATCAACCTATGTCATACAATTACCAAGACTGAACTCCAGGCATCTAATTTAGCCTAAAAATGAAGATCTCAATGAGTAGAGTAACTTTCATACTTGCGGCCAAGGCCAATTTGGCCTGGAAAAACCTTAATTTCATGAAAATCTGCCAGAACCCTAGGTTTGGGGGTGCTTTGATTCGTCCTCAAATCAACTCCGCCGCTCCAACCAATGATTGGGCATTGTTTTTAGGCTCAAGGGAAGTATATTGGTGGTGGCAATTGAGATAAATCATTGTAGAAATGGCAGATTGCCACCAAGAACACCATAGTGCTGCCGATGCTCTTGCCACGAAACCAAGACCAAATCTTGTCCGATTTGTGCAGAAAATCGAAGAGGAATGATCGATGAGAAGTTCCCAAGTAGTGGGCCGGTGCAATTCGCCGGAATTTGACCGGAGAAAGCACCGGATTTCATGCATTTTCGCCGGGTTGGGTACGGGTCATGGTGAACCCGGCGGTTCTTCTCCTCCTCTTCTTCTCTCCTTTCTCTCCTTTCTCTCTTCTCTGATTGGTCACCCTCACATCTCTCCTCTTCTGATTCGCCTCACCTCTCCCTCCTTTTGCTTTCTCCGGGTCTCTCATGTGCACTCTTCCTCCCTTCTCTTCCGCTGCCATCAGGCAGTCTCTCCTTCTCCTTTTTTTTTTCTTTTTTTTTCTTTTCTTTCATTACTCTCGAATAACCTTATATAATCATATATTTTGAATGAAAAGATATAAAGAAGATATAAAAAAAGTAATATACCCACCTTGGATCGCTATAGAAATATTTCGTACATCTCACCATACGTTGGTCACAAAAGCCAAAAATGTCACATCCCGGCTCGGGTACACCACATCCCGGGCCCACTTTACCACCGTAGCACGATATTGTCTGCTTTGGGCTTACCATTCCCTCACGGTTTTGTTTTTGGGAACTCACGAGCAACTTCCTAGTGGGTCACCCATCCTGGGAGTGCTCTGGCCTCCTTCTCGCTTAACATCAGAGTTCCTACAGAACCCGAAGCCAGTGAGCTCCCAAAATGCCTCGTGCTAGGTAGGGATGTGAATATACATTTAAGGATCACTCCCTTGGGCGATGTGGGATGTTACAATCCACCCCCCTTAGGGGCCTGATGTTGGAAGTATGCCCACAAAGCCACTCATTTGATGTAATAGCTTTTTGGAATACTTAATATGTTAAACTTTTATATGTTTAACGGAAGGGCAATACTTATTGTTAATCACTATTTATTGAATCATGTGTTTAATCAATAAGAGAATCCAAGGGATGTATTTGACATAAGAGATAAGTGATCTAATGAGTTAGATTAAGGAGACCTTTCTCTTATGTTCATTCCTAAAACGTTCCTAGCCATAGGATTGCCAATTGGGCATTGACAATCCGCTAAGGTTAGTATGTGTTATGTTGACTCAAACGTGAGTATGAACTAGTCTCAAGTCATTTGGTGTTGGACACTAAGACAAACACATAGGTGCTCGAAAGAGTAATCGAGTACACTGAACTGCGATTAATGAGAGTTCAAACATACATGTCATGTACGAACTCTAAGGTTACAATATGCAAATTAGTCCTTAGACCTGAGGCATCATAGATGTCTAATGGTTAGGTCCTTGATCTTTGATCATGACAAAGGCATTCCCTCGGATTGTCCACGGCATTGTTGGGGTCATGTGATCTAGTCATGTAGGCATATGAATGCACAACAAGGGATCTCTAACCTTCCATGGTGGAAGGAGAATACTCTAAAATATGATTCTAAAGTCTTTGGCCAAAGCAAATGAATATGACTAAGGAAGATGTTCCAAATCATATTCAAGGGAATCATATAAGAAAGTATCACATTGGATAGTAGACATGAAACAAACTATCACTTAAAACAATGTGGTTAAGAGTATTGTATTAGAGAAGGACCGTATTGCATTGTAATTGTAACTGGATAGGTTCTCCAACCAATTCTACTTAGCTTGGGTAACCATGACATACTGCTAGGTGTCACTCATGGTTTGTGGAAGCCCTATTGATTAGCAAACACTAATCATCAAAAAGGGAGAATTGAAATGTGGTTTCAATTCACAATCGATAGTTAAGAGTAACATCGCCCACTGCCTCGCTAATTGGAACCTAATGGATCGCACACCAAATAAGGATATATGTGAAGCAATTAAATGAAATGGATAAGCAATTAAATGGTTTAATTGAAGAATGGTCAAGATTAATTAATTAGTTAATTAATTATACGAAATGTTCGTATTGGGCTTTTAAGTTGGTTTTAGGGCTTCGGGGCCCAAAAGTGTTTTGGTCCACAAGGCCCATTATGTTTAAGTTGTATGACAACTAAAACAAAATGGGCAATAAGCCCAATAACAATATATGGCCATTTAGGGTGAGGGTATGCAAGTTTGCCACTCACCTAAGAAATGAAGTATAAATTCATCTTTATAGCTTTGTTTTCAATTAGGGTTTTCTAAGCTACTTGGGGATAGTTATCTAGCAAATTTACTTCCCTAAGTGATCCATTTTCATTCTCACAAATTACATCCTTGGTGAAGAGACATAGAGACATCAAACTTTTGGTGTTTTGGAGAACTAATCCTCAAATCCTCAAAGAAGCAAAGGAGCACTAAAAGGAGGGAAATCACAAGGAAGATCCAAGGAGCAAGGAGGTGACTTGAAGGCCCTCCACTTGGGTGAATCCCTTGTGTAATCAAGGATGAGCTTCAAGGGTAAAGAATCTCTAAATTCTTCATATTCTTTAATGTTGTTAAAGAGTCTTTTGATTCACCATATACTAGGCTTTGAAAGTCATGGGTTTCATGAATTGTTTTTGGATGCATGCCTACTTTAAAGAGTTAATTGTTAGCATATGTATTCAAATGTTCATACATGTTCTTAGCTAGGACAAAATTTTTCCTTCAAGTGGTATCAAGAGCCTAGGTCTAGTGTATGGTGGATCCTTTTGGGTTTTGTGATTTTCATGTTTTATGATTTAAATGTTGTAAATGTTACAAGCTTTGTTCTTGCTTTGAATATAAATTTTGCTAGAAAATTTAGCATCTCAAATGTTGTAGATGTATTTCATTTAAGCATGAATATTGGAACTAAAATTTGGTGCCATGTATTTTGAGTTTTCATAAGTGTTCTTCAATGTTCTTGGAGTTCTTGCCAAGAACAAAAAGTTTTGAAGTTTTGATTCAAAAAGTTTTATGTTTTTACATAAAGTTTTGATTTAATTTTAGTGGGTGATGGTTAATGATTAAGTAATTTTAATGGGAGACAAACTTTGTTTTAAAGAATGACATAAATCATTTCTTACAAAATTTTATTTCATCTTTACCTCACCTAACATAACCCACTTACAAAACTTTGTATAAAATTTGAATTTTCATCAATAAAACACTATATGGCAGGCCACCCTTTTAAAATAGGGTATTTTTGGGTGTTTTGTGCACTTACATAAAGTTTTGATACTTTTGTGTATTTGCATTTTGGCCCAAAAGTTTACGTTTTTACGTTAAGGTCCAAAAAACTTTAAAGGACAAATTGTTTTGCTCCTTTAATGATGTTTTGACATTATTAAAAATGTTTGGGTTCTAAGTTGTGATTACATGAAGTTGTGGACTCTTGTGTTTTTACAAAGTGACCCCAAAAGTTTTTGTTTTTAGAAAATGGCCCAAAAGTTGTGGTCATTGTTTTTGGCCCAAATTAGATGAGAACAAAATGGTTTGTCTCTTTAAATGAGAATTGGATTTTCATTTTATTTAGTTCCATTTAAATCAATTCTATGGATCCGAAAACCAATTGTTTAAAGTTGTTTTCTTAATTAAATGTGTTTGATTAAGAGAATGGTGATTATGAACCAAATGCCTCGATAATTGAGCTATGTGATTGGCCGCTTTACATTATGAATGTTTGGGATTGGTAGTGTAGATTTGAATGTAATTTGATTAATTCAATTTGTTGTAAATGGACATAAGTCCATCATTTGTGTTGTAAAAGGGCATAAGCCCTTATTATTATTTCATGTATTCCTTTTGTTTAAATGTATGCAAAATGGAATAGTTGGGTCCAACGCCCAATAGGAAATAACAGTTTAATTGGATTAAACGCGTAACTAAAATCAACAACTACATACCTTAGACCCAAGGTCCAACACAAGGCTCGTGTTGGATCAAATCAAACGGTTCATAATCATCCTAAAACCTAATATGACTATATAGTCCATATGAGGATGCAAAGCATTCGTTAGTAGTTCCATATAGTCTCGCTTGTTTCAACGAAACAGTGGGAGTATTATATACTACTAATTCATATAAACTTGGACCAATGGTTGTGATAGGCCCAAGTTCTTTTAATGTGATTAAAATGTTTTGATGTAGCCCAACGCTATTCCCTCAAACAAATATTTAAGTTGATAAGCGAGAGATGTTTAGAATATCTCTTCGTAGGCCTTCCACCGTGGTGGGTTCCAAGCGTTTGTGACTCATGCACCGGCTTCACCCTATCATGGGGGAGTACAAAGCATGTGCTTATATCCAGGAGGAATCCATATACATATGATGAGGTGAGTGTAGGCAACGAGGATAGCCAACATCGTATCATCGTGAGGCTATTCTTGAACCCCTTCACGAACTAAGCATGGTGGGAATAACTTAAACTAAGTGCAATGGTGCCAACATCGTATCATCGTGAGGCAACATTCTCTAGAGGCCAAACGAGATGGGTAATTACAAAAGGTTGTAAATGAATAATGCGTTATTCTCTCATCATTATTTTTGCTAGCCAACATCGTATCATCGTGAGGTGGGCTTGGTAATGGTGAGTCTCCCATAACCCACTAAGAGTTCAATATAACTCTCGAATTCTATTGAGGGATGTGGAATTTGCCAAAAATGGTGGGTGATACTATTTGATTAAAAGACCCAATCAAAATAGTTTTAAACAACAATGCTAATTCGATTTCTGTTATGTTATGTAGTGAACGACATGCCTAAAATTATACCCACCATTATACTTGACAAAAAGGGCCTAAAGGGCCAACGTTTCCTTGCTTGGTATCGCCACATTGAGAATGTCTCAAAGGTGAAAGACATATTGTATGTACTTAAGCAATCCCCTCCTCATGTACCTCCTACGAAACTAGCTTCAAATGAGGAGTGTCAAAATTATATTAGACACTATGAGGATGACTTACAAGCCAAATGCTTAATCCTCACTTCACTTAGTGAGGAGCTTATGAAGCTACATAAGCACATGGACACTTCTTGTGCCATGGTTGAAAGTTTGCATAAGATGCATGACCTTGAGACTAGTAATGTACGATTCTCAAATATTTGTAGTCTAATGAATGCCAAAATGGCAAAGGGGACATCGGTCCATAAACATGGACAAAAGATGGAAATGATCTTTCAAGATCTTCAAAGTTTAGGAACTTCCATCGATGGGAAAATGGCCCAAGACTTTTTCCTTGCATCTCTCTCGGATGATTTCACTAAGTTTATCGTAAACTATAAAGTGAATAGATTCGATCATTCTTTGAAAGAGATGATTGACATGTGCTGTAAATTTGAAAAAGGTTTCAAAAGGGACAGTGGGAGTGAGAATGCAATAATAAGGAAAAGGTTACATAAGAAGAAGGCAAAGAAATCCAAGGGAACATGCTTTCATTGTGGAAAGGATGAACGTTGGAAGAAGAAATACAGGGTGCGCATTGCGAGCCTTATGACAAGGACTTTTGAAGAGACTATTTCTGTCATAGAGAGTGCTTTTACAGTGGGCTCCAATTCCTGGATATTTGATTCAGGCGCTAGTCAACATATTTGTAATACGTTGCAGGGACTAACAGGGAGCAGATCACTGCGCAATGAGGAGATGGTTGTGCGAGTTGGGAACGGCACTAAAATCTCTGCAAAAGCAATAGGCACCTATATGCTTAACCTACCCTCTGGGGAAGTCCTGGAACTTAAAAATTGTTTATATTTTCCTTCATGTATAAAGAATTTGATTTCCATCTCTAAGCTTTTACGAGATGGGCACTCAGTGTTGTTTGACAAAATGAGTTGCACTTTATACTTGAACGGTCGTATTATCTCTCATGGTAATATGATAGAGGGACTTTTTCACCTAGAGACGAATAGTGGGATGCACTGTATTGAAAGCGGGAATACCTCAAAACCCAAAAGGGCTAGAGAAGAAGTTAACCAAGAAAAGATGTGGCATCTTAAACTTGGACATGTGAACCTTGATAAGATTCGCAAGATGTCGAAAGACGGATATTTCCACCCATTAGGTAATGACCGGATGGGTACTTGTGAATGTTGCTTGAAAGGGAAGATGACCAAATCTCCATTTACTGGAAAATGAGAGTGTGCCACTGAAATTCTAGGGTTAATCCACACTGACGTATGTGGACCTATGTCTACTACGTCGAGAGAAGGCTTCTCATACTATATCACATTCATCGACGATCACTCTCGGTTTGGCTATGTATATCTTATGAAGTACAAGTCAGAATCCTTTGAAAGGTTCAAAGAATTCAAGAATGAAGTTGAGAAGCAAACTGGGAAACAGATAAAAATCCTAAGATCGGATCGAGGGGGTGAATATCTGAGTAATGAGTTCCTAGATTATCTCAAAGAGTGTGGAATAATATCACAGTGGACTCCACCGGGAACTCCACAACTTAATGGAGTTTCTGAAAGGAGAAATCGAACCTTGATGAACATGGTTCGTTCTATGATGAGTTCCGCTGATCTACCAGTAACATTCTGGGGATACGCTCTATATACAGCAGCTTACTTGCTTAATAGAGTACCTTCCAAATCAGTTTCACAAACGCCCTATGAGATATGGCATGGAAGAAAGCCAAGTCTTAATCATATTAAAATTTGGGGTTGTGATGCATATGTCAAGAAGCTTGAGGCTACTAAGCTTGAAGCGAGATCAGTAAGATGCTATTTTGTGGGATATCCTAAAGAAACTATGGGATATGAGTTCTACCATCCTGACGACCAGAAAGTCTTTGTCGCCAGAACTGCTAAGTTTCTAGAGGACGAATTTGTTCTCAAAGGAACTATAAGCAAACAGATGGAAATTAATGAGATTAATAATGAACCACAAACAAGCACTCGACATATTGACAACCCTGTTCCTGAACCCCTAGCTCCACGTAGATCTGAACGGGTTAGTAAGCCACCTATGAGGTTTGGCTTAAATAATGACTTTGATGAATTGTACCTTTTAGGTGACAATGAAACAAAGGAGGACCCTAGGGACTACACTGAAGCAATGTCCGACATTGATTCAAAGAGATGGCAAATGGACGTGAAGACGGCCTTTCTGAACGGCTACCTACAGGAAGAGCTCTATATGACTCAACCCGAAGGTTTCGTGTCCGAGTCTGAAGAGACTAAGGCATGCAAGCTTCAAAGGTCCATTTATGGACTTAAGCAAGCCTCCAGGAGCTGGAACATTCGTTTCGACACTGAAATCAAAACGTTTGGTTTTACTCAAAACGAAGACGACAATTGTGTTTATCAAAAAGTCGTTGGGGATGCAGTAGTATTCCTAGTGTTATATGTAGATGACATATTACTATTCGGGAATGACACTGCAGTACTTTCTTCTGTAAAAGTGTGGTTGTCTAAAACCTTCCACATGAAAGATTTAGGAGATGCATCTTATGTACTTGGGATAAAACTCTATCGTGATAGATCCAGAAAATTAATTGGATTATCCCAATCGATGTACATTCATAAGGTGCTAAGTAGGTTCCAGATGGAACAATCTAAGAAAGGTTTTCTTCCTGTGAGACATGGAATTCACCTTTCTAAGTCCATGGGACCTAAGACTCCTGAAGAGATACGGCTAAATGAATGAAATTCCTTATGCTTCCGCCATAGGGAGTCTCATGTATGCCATGATATGCACAAGGCCTGATATCGCGTATGCTGTGAGCATTACTAGTCGATATCAATCTAACCCAGGATCAGAACACTGGGCAGCTGTCAAGATGGTCCTTAAGTACTTAAGAAGAACTAAGGACATGTTCCTCGTTTATGGAGGAGCATCAGAGTTGCGAGTGGAAGCTTATACAGACGCAGATTTCCAATCTGACGTCGATGATAGAAGTTCCAACTCCGGATATGTATTCACTCTGAATGGTGGGGCTGTCAGTTGGAAAAGCAAGAAACAAAGTGTAATTGCTGATTCCACGACAGAGGCTGAATATGTCGCTACAGCTGAAGCCGGCAAAGAAGCGTTCTGGATGAAAAAGTTCATTACTGAACTTGGAGTGGTTCCAACCATCACATCACCAGTAACTTTGTACTGTGATAATAGTGGGGCGATAGCTCAAGCCAAGGAACCCAGGGCTCATCAAAAGAACAAGCATTTTGATAGGCGCTTTAATATCATAAGATGATATGCTGCCGAGGGGAAAATCAACATCCTCAAAGTTGCTTCAGCCGATAATGTAGCAGATCCACTGACAAAGCCAATGACTCAAATCCAGCTTGATCGTCATATGGATAAGATGAGTATTAGATACATGGGAGGATGGCTTTGAGTGCAAGTGGGAGATTGTTGGAAGTATGCCCACAAAGCCACTCATTTGATGTAATAGCTTTTTGGAATACTTAATATGTTAAACTTTTATATGTTTAACGGAAGGGCAATACTTATTGTTAATCACTATTTATTGAATCATGTGTTTAATCAATAAGAGAATCCAAGGGATGTATTTGACATAAGAGATAAGTGATCTAATGAGTTAGATTAAGGAGACCTTTCTCTTATGTTCATTCCTAAAACGTTCCTAGCCATAGGATTGCCAATTGGGCATTGACAATCCGCTAAGGTTAGTATGTGTTATGTTGACTCAAACGTGAGTATGAACTAGTCTCAAGTCATTTGGTGTTGGACACTAAGACAAACACATAGGTGCTCGAAAGAGTAATCGAGTACACTGAACTGCGATTAATGAGAGTTCAAACATACATGTCATGTACGAACTCTAAGGTTACAATATGCAAATTAGTCCTTAGACCTGAGGCATCATAGATGTCTAATGGTTAGGTCCTTGATCTTTGATCATGACAAAGGCATTCCCTCGGATTGTCCACGGCATTGTTGGGGTCATGTGATCTAGTCATGTAGGCATATGAATGCACAACAAGGGATCTCTAACCTTCCATGGTGGAAGGAGAATACTCTAAAATATGATTCTAAAGTCTTTGGCCAAAGCAAATGAATATGACTAAGGAAGATGTTCCAAATCATATTCAAGGGAATCATATAAGAAAGTATCACATTGGATAGTAGACATGAAACAAACTATCACTTAAAACAATGTGGTTAAGAGTATTGTATTAGAGAAGGACCGTATTGCATTGTAATTGTAACTGGATAGGTTCTCCAACCAATTCTACTTAGCTTGGGTAACCATGACATACTGCTAGGTGTCACTCATGGTTTGTGGAAGCCCTATTGATTAGCAAACACTAATCATCAAAAAGGGAGAATTGAAATGTGGTTTCAATTCACAATCGATAGTTAAGAGTAACATCGCCCACTGCCTCGCTAATTGGAACCTAATGGATCGCACACCAAATAAGGATATATGTGAAGCAATTAAATGAAATGGATAAGCAATTAAATGGTTTAATTGAAGAATGGTCAAGATTAATTAATTAGTTAATTAATTATACGAAATGTTCGTATTGGGCTTTTAAGTTGGTTTTAGGGCTTCGGGGCCCAAAAGTGTTTTGGTCCACAAGGCCCATTATGTTTAAGTTGTATGACAACTAAAACAAAATGGGCAATAAGCCCAATAACAATATATGGCCATTTAGGGTGAGGGTATGCAAGTTTGCCACTCACCTAAGAAATGAAGTATAAATTCATCTTTATAGCTTTGTTTTCAATTAGGGTTTTCTAAGCTACTTGGGGATAGTTATCTAGCAAATTTACTTCCCTAAGTGATCCATTTTCATTCTCACAAATTACATCCTTGGTGAAGAGACATAGAGACATCAAACTTTTGGTGTTTTGGAGAACTAATCCTCAAATCCTCAAAGAAGCAAATGAGCACTAAAAGGAGGGAAATCACAAGGAAGATCCAAGGAGCAAGGAGGTGACTTGAAGGCCCTCCACTTGGGTGAATCCCTTGTGTAATCAAGGATGAGCTTCAAGGGTAAAGAATCTCTAAATTCTTCATATTCTTTAATGTTGTTAAAGAGTCTTTTGATTCACCATATACTAGGCTTTGAAAGTCATGGGTTTCATGAATTGTTTTTGGATGCATGCCTACTTTAAAGAGTTAATTGTTAGCATATGTATTCAAATGTTCATACATGTTCTTAGCTAGGACAAAATTTTTCCTTCACCTGACGTCCTCGTCGGCACACTTCCGGCCAGGGATTGGCTCTGATACAATTTGTCACATCCTGGCACCGGTCCACCACATCTCGAGCCCACTTTACCACCATAGCACGATATTGTCCGCTTTGAGCTTACCATTCCCTCACGGTTTTGTTTTTGGGAACTCACGAGCAACTTCCTAGTGGGTCACTCATCCTGGGAGTGCTCTGGCCTCCTTCTCGCTTAACATCGGAGTTCCTACAGAACCCGAAGCCAGTGAGCTCCCAAAAAGCCTCGTGCTAGGTAGGGATGTGAATATACATTTAAGGATCACTCCCTTGGGCGATGTGGGATGTTACAAAAAACCTTCATCTCTAGGGCATTTCCGTAAATTCACACTTTTAAAATTAATAAAAATGTAAAATTTGGGACGGGTTGTCACACATTTCGATACTAACATTTAGGTACATTAATTCAATATAATACATTTTGGTGCATACATTTCGGTACACACATTTAGGTACATTAATTTAATATAATACATTTTGGTGCATATATTTCGGTACATACATTTCGTTACTAACATTTAAATACATTAGTTCAATATAATACATTTCGGTACTAATATTAGATACATTAATTGAGTCTTTCAAGTTTGAAGAATGTTAAATAAAATTAATAAATTAAAAAACTCTTTTTTGGTCAAAAAATAAATAAAATTTGTATATTAATAAATTTATATATTTAATGGGAGACATTAAATAAAATGCACATTAATTATTTCAAATTAAGGACACATCAAGGGATTATAATCAATATGTAATCTAACACCAGATTTATTTTAAATTTCAATCTTATTAAAGGATTAAAGTTAAAAAAACCTATAAATGAATTAGCATTTTGAAGGTAATAAATTATTACCACTACATAATTAAACTCGAAATCGGCGTCCTTTCAACATAAGTACAAGTCAGTGGAAAAAAAAAATGAACAAGCAAATGTATATACCTATTTGTGTGTATATAAGGTATAGATACTTTTGGAGGTTTTTAGGTTTTAAGTATTGATTATGAGTAGTGTAGGTTTGGCAAGAGATGATGTTGAATTTTTGTGATGTGGGTTTTCTAGATTATAAAGCGGTTATTGTTCGTGTTAAATTTGCTCGTTGTAGCTTGTGTCTTTTGTTCATGTTTTATGGTGGCATTTTGGTATAATTTATCATGATGTCATCGGTAGCTTTGTTGGTGGTTTTAAGCATAGAGTCCTAATTGTAGCATTTACTATGTGTTCCTTTGAGTGGTCGCTTACCGGTTTTGTTGGCAATTTTGTGCGCAAAACTCTCATGTGACGGATTATGAAGTGATTGAATTTCTAATGTCAGGATGGAAGTTCGCTTTGGACTGCTATTCGTGTTCTTGTGTTTGCCACACTAAAAGATCCGCCGATATGGTGGCTATTAGATTGGCCAAATTGGCTTTTTTTTTTTTTTTTTTTTTTTTTTGAGTCTAATTCCTAATGGTAATTCCCATTCTAGAGAAATTAAAAAAAAAATGACTGAATAAAACTGAAAATAAGTGCAAAGTTTTCTTCTTGGTGCTGTTAGAAATTGATTGATTTAATTTTCCTGAGGGGACATAACAATGGAAAACACCACCATATGCCATTTGGAACAAATCTGATATTTCCAGCCAACTTGGCTTAAAAGCCAATACAGCGGATTAAGCAAAAGCAAAAGAAAAAGCAAATTGCACAGTTTGAAATAATAACAACTGTCTAATCCAGTCTGTTCCTTAAGCTATGATAAAAAAGTATATTAAAATATAAAATCACAGCAAGTTATTACATGAAAAAAAGCTTCCATCACTCGTCACAATGCTTTTGCTAAATCAAGTGGTTAATTTGAATTGTAGGCCCTACTTTGTTTGCATAATTCTCCTTTTTTTCTTTGTTAATTAACCCATTATAAACTTAATTAAGTCATTGTTTCCTTTTGTTTTGGTTAAACAAAGGAGCTAATAGCCCTACAAAAGAGAAACTACAAAATAATATCACAACGTCGAGAGATTCTAGAAATATCACAAAATACTAACTGCTTACAAGAAGATGAAGTTTGCTCAAAATGAACCATACCCAAAGGATGAAAAAGGCTCAGGTTGGCTAATTCATCAGTAACAAAATTTATTTCACATTAGATATATCGAATATTACATTTCCAGTCACACAGTAACATTGAACGGTCATATATATTTTTGATCGGTCTGATTTGTTATATATGTCGCTTGTTCTTGACACATGCTAACAAGAGAAAGGTACAGATCTACATATATTTTATCCCACTTCTTTTTTCCCTTCTTACTTAAACAATTGGAATATGTAGCTATGTTTCTAGTGTTGTTTGATGGAATCGGAATTCCATCATAAAGAGAAAGATCCTTTGACCCAGGACTCAAACATACCTATTTCTTTTTTTATTTATTCAAATAGGTTATATATATATATATATATATATATATTTAACAAACAATAGTAAGGGGTAAAGAGGTGGGCTAAGTCTTGTACTGAGCAAACTATAATAATGTGATTTAACTTCGCTTTTAGCGAGAATCAAACACCTCTCACTTACAAATAAATAAAAATATTATTAGATTGTACTACTGAGTGAAAAATTAGAAAATAGGTTTTGATGTAGCAATAATGGTAGAGATCGCCATATCCATATGCATGCACATGGCTTTATATTCAAGTGTGAGAACGGAGAAGAACATGTCACACACACACACGCACAGAGAGAGAGAGAGAGAGAGTAGTTCAGTTACGATCGGATGGTGACCGAGAAAGATTGGTGTCGGTTGCATGCAACTCTTTACATACCCGACAACTTAGCTGAAATTGGTCGGTTTGTCATGAGGTCGTCACCTCTCTCGCCCCTTCCTCATCTCCCTCTTGCTATATATTCGCCCATGAAAATTCAAGAAAAATTAGGTTTCAGACACCCGCGGATATACCTAAATTTAAGAAGAATCCGGGCTTAGACAACGGCGGATTTAGATACTAGATAACTTTTGGGTTTTCTACCTTTAATATTTGAAGAAGATTGAAATTTAAAATAAACCTGATTTTAGATTACATATTGATTATAATATCTTGATATGTCCTTAATTCAAAATAATTAATGTATATTTTATTCAAAGTCTCCCATTAAATATTTAAATTATTAATATACACATTTTAATATATTTTTTGACCAAACAAAAGTTTTTTTAATTTATTAATTTTATTTAACATTCTTCAAACTTGAAAACTCAATTAATGTACTTAAATGTTAGTACCGAAATGTATGTACCAAAATATTAGTACCGAAATGTATTATATTGAATTAATGAATTTAAATGTTAGTACCGAAATGTATGTACCCAAATGTATGCACCGAAATGTATTATATTAAACTAATGTACCTGAATGTGTATACCGAAATGTATTATATTGAATTAATGTACCTAAATGTTTGTATCGAAATGTACGTACTAAAATGTATGTACCTAAATGTATGCACCAAAATGTATTATAATGAATTTAATGTACCTAAATGAAGAAGACAAAATATATCGAAATATATTGTAAAATAAAAATTATTTTATCTAAATGTTTATAACAAAATATATTACGATGAATGAAATGAAAATGAAAATTATAATGAATAAAATTAATACATTAAAATTAGGAAGAAAAAGAGAAATAATTAAAACATCAAAAATATAATTAATAAATAAGGTGCTTAATGTATTTAGAGGATAAAATTAGATTTTGATCTTACTCATTATTTTAATTTAAAAGTCATCTTTACCAATTATTAAAATGAAGCCTAATAACTTTTTTGGCAACCGGGAGATAGGGTTGTCAAATCTATTATGGATTTGACTACTTGATAAATAAATAAAAAAACATATGACTCAAATGTTTCTATATATTCGTTATAATTATTATCTCAACGGTCATATCGTAATTGTATTAAATATATATATATATATATATATTCACGGGAATTATATTTAACTTTTAAATAGTGACTGTATTAAATATGTGCTTTAACTTTGTATCATCCAATTTGAGGAGAAACAAGCTTTAGATCTAGGGAACTTTAACGAAAACCTCCCGATATTGTTTATTTTAACAAAAAATCACATTTTTACACTAAAAAGTCAATCCTGATACTATTCA
The DNA here is from genome assembly GCA_035220775.1 of Malus fusca. Lineage (NCBI taxonomy): Eukaryota > Viridiplantae > Streptophyta > Magnoliopsida > Rosales > Rosaceae > Malus > Malus fusca. Next base: position 13,666,418 of record CM069066.1, on the reverse strand, counting down.
CTTTACCCTTTATTTTGTTCTTATCATTAAAACTCAAAGTTTTCAAGTCATTTCCATTAGTTTTCCTTTATATTTATCATAAAAATGTTCTCTTTAACTTTGTATATAAATAGGATATGTTACTAATAAGGGTAAATTATATTTTACCCTAAGTATGAGTCCAATTGCAATTTCATACAACATCTTTAAAATATTTCAAATTCATACAACTTTTATTATTTCATTTCGATTTCATAGAATTATTAGAAAATCTGTTATGATAGCCATTAAATAATGACGTGGAAACATTAAGTTTCACATTTGTGCTAACGTGGCTACCAACTTGTGCCATATGGCCAATGACTAATAAATATATTTAATTAATGATTTTTTTATATAATTAAAACCTTAAAAATTAGAAAAGAAAATGAAATCCCCAATCCCTCCCGATTCCAACATCATCTCATAATGGCATCGTCCCAGCCCAATTCCCACATTCTGCAACACACACAGACCAAGCCTGTCAACGAGGATCAGGCCTTCAATGTGCTCGACACAATTTATAGGTCCGGCTTACGTGGAGTTCATCACCGATCTGGAAGGTTCGTTGATGGGCGCGGGAATCTGAATCGGACCCCAGTTCGTCGAGAACGGCGCGAGCGAGATGAGATTGGTCAGCGTCCTCTGGGAGGTTCTCGCCGGCGACAACCTCGGATTCAATTCACCCCCTTTGTGGTTGCTGCTCGGCCCTTCACTCTTACTCTGGTGAAGAAACTCCTTCACACCCATCTGGTATCTCAATTCGAACCCAAAAATTCAAAATTTTTTGAAATCCCAGATCTGCCGAGCGGAAAGGACGAAATGGGAGGCTCGCTGCATGAAGACGATTTGCTTGGGCCTGGAGAGCTTGCCGCCACGGGTGAGGCCTAACGGAATTGGGTCGTCGGGAATGGGTCTAACCAGTTCTTTGAGGATCCTCGGCTTCGGCATTTCAATATCCTAGAAACTGCGGGTTGCCCTTTCCAGAACCTTATGCAATTCTTTAAACCCATTTGATTTTCATTTAAATTTAATTTTTAATCTATGTGGACAAATTTCACTGCCGCGTCAGCAAAAATATAGTTTATACATTTCTCACCTCATCATTTAACGGTTTGACTTAAGGTTGTATGAAATTGCAACTACAAGTTTGTGTATGAGATTGAAACATTTTAAGGCTCGCCACCACCTGGAAATCAATCACCATCATCCCCTCTTCAGTTTACACCCAAGATTGTTGGGGTTTTGGCCGCATATCGCAAAGAATGGAACCGTCGGTTCCGGGGGTGCCACAACGGAAATCCATCGATCGTGAAAGCTACGTTGACCACCACCACCACCACCAAAACACTCCTCTTGAGGCCTGGAACAAATCCTAAACAATTGTAGGAGCGGCAGGGCACCGGAGGTGACGGATCGAAGCCACCTATTTCTAGGGTTTCCGGCGGATCGAGGCAAAATTCAGGTGTTTCCCGCCCGAATTGGACCTCGGCCCAGGTATGAAAATTGTTCCCCTTGATTTGTTCTACATGACTATAAAATTTGGTAATTTTTAGAAATAGTTGAATTTTCCGGCGAGTCAAGGCGGGCGGCTGCCATGTGCGGTGGCACATGGGCCGAAGCACCCCCTGACCTTCCTAGGCTTAATTTGATACCCCAATTCCATAGGTGAAGTCCGATTGATGAAATCTCATCGTTTGAACATAGTTTTGATAGAGACCGCCACTTGATCCTTATATGAATTGACGATCCGACCATTGGTGTCACCAAACCTTAATATGCTATAGTATGTAATATTTGAGGACCATAGGAACTGACGGATTGGGAATCCAAAGTACAGATATTCCCAAATTGGATTTCTAAGTTTGTAAATCTAAACGTCAGTCGTCACTTAATTTTAGCAATTGGCGGAAATCTGACCGTTGGATCGTTCCAAAGCTTTAGGATGTTGTTCTAGAAGCTTATTGAAACCCTTGGGAAGTTACGGATCGGAAATCTAAGGTGCAGTTCTTTCGGATCGAATTATGCAGGGTTGTGGACCCTACAGTCGACCTTCGACCGACTGTTGACTTTTGGTCAATGAGTTTCTAGAATGTCCTTGGGGATGTGTTTTATGTAAGTTACGTGCTCTATCGATATGAATTCTGAGATGTGATTTGATATTTGTTCTAGGCGACTATCGCTCGTGACGGCTCGATATAGTATATATATATGATTGATAGTTTCCATTTATGCATTTGAAAAAGAATTTCTTACATACGCCTGAATTATACTAAAGTTTATAAGAATTAGCGAAATGACAAAATTTATGAAATATGCTACATCCTACAGGATGCACATGTATGCTTATAATTAGACCTGGCATTTTCAACCCGACCCGTTAAAATTAGTATTTGGGTGAGTGCTAAACGGGTCGGGTCATTAACGAGTCAACTCGTTAATCACCCGTTATTTAACGGGTCATTTTAGGCCAACCTGCGAAACTCGTTAACACCCGTTATTGAGGACTTTTGTGTAATTTCAAATTTTCACTCTTTCATTCATTTGCAGTTTGATAGAGTGTCTAGTATTGTTGCAAAATACATTGGGAGGCCAATTTCCCAGCTCCCATTAGTTCAGCCTAGTCATATTTTGTCTTTGGACTTATCAATGGCAAGTTTTGGGGGTCATGGGATGGTCGGACCTTCGCTTGATCTTGATCTTTTATCTGGGAGTGCTTCATCTTCCATGCCCAATTTACCTTACCAACCTAATGGGTTTTCGGACATGGATAAGTCCCTCATGACTGACATTGCTGCAAATGCCATGGAAGAGTTGCTTAGGCTTTTGCAGACCAATGAACCCTTGTGGATGAAGTCTTCTACTGATGGGAGGGATGTTCTCAATCTCGAAACCTATGAGAGGATTTTCCGAGGGCTAATAGTCATTTGATTATTTTGGCTGCCTATCTTATTGGGGTTGCTGCTTCTCCAAACCTTGGTCCTAGAGATGTTGATGATTGGCAAAACGGTTATCTGCCTGAAAACGCCAACCCCTCAGATTATGAACGTGTATAATTGATAGGAAGTCAAATTCTACTATACAAAATGGGGCTGTATTTGATTTGGATGAAAAAAAAATGTTAACGAGTGTTAACGGTTGAAATGGGTGAAATGGGTAACTTATTATATTAATGGGGTTGGGTTTGGGTGACCCGTTAGCTTAACGGGTTGGGTTCGAGTGACCCGTTTACAGGTCTACTTATAATCTTTGATGCCATAATTATATCTACGGCTATGAATGTTAGTATGTTGGTTAGAACTATCAAATCATTGTGGCATGCTTATATTTATGTAGTCAGCTCATCATTGCTGCACCCCGGTGTTAGTGCTCACTCAGGGCCAGGGCCAGTCTTTCACATGTATGTTCACCTCCGCACCGCACGCTTGCCTTGGATCCAAGTAGGTGCCAGTCCTGTCGTACAGGTTGCATTAGGCAACTCCGACTCGTAGGTGACCGCGAATAGCACCGGTCTTCACGTGATTGTAGCACTAAAGCATATATTATGATTACACCCAATCCTATCGTACATGATGCAACTTCGACTTATGTGCTAGCATAGATTGATGAGCATCAGTTCAGTCGTACAGGTCGCATTAGGCGACTCTGACTTGTGTGCTAGTATAGATTGATTGAACACCTGATTTTACTTATAATATTGTTGAGATTGTGTGATTTTGGATGTCCTGCCTTTAGTTACAAGATATTGTGCCGTAATGAATTCTTGAGATTTTGCAGGCTACGGTAAGTATTTTTATACTATATGTAGTAAGTATATTTTGGAAACTATACTTGTTTTACGATGAGGGGTTACAATGTTTTCAAAATGGTTTTTATAAAACTTTATTTTCAGGCCCACTCACCCTTGTTTTTCGCCCCTCCAGGTTTTAATAGTTAAGCTTTCTTATCGACGAGGATTCATGGCAAATCTTGGTATTGGAGATTACCTTCGATGGTATGATTTTCAATCCACTCTACCTCTAACATCACATGTGCAATGAGTTTATTCCCGCTCACAACGCACTCTTATATTTAGGCACTTTCAGGTTTAAATTTATTCACCTTTTCCACTACACTACATTTTATGGCTTTGTCACCTTTCAGGTGTTCGCCATCACAACTCGATTCGGAGTCCAAGTGGGCACTCCGAGTCGGGGTGTGTCAAAGTTGGAAAATTGGATGACTCCAATACTATTGTTTGTATGGTTGTATTGCCAAATTAAAATAAGAGATGCGTTATAAAATAAATCGTTTTACTATTTTCCCCTCATATATTCTACCTAGAAAACGGATAGTATCGTTTGTTAAAAAAAGAAAAAGGGAAAGTAAGACAAAGATGCAAATAAATAATAACAGTGTATTTTGTTCGATATGGTGAAAATATTGATTTCCAAATATAGAAACCCTCAATTTGCAAACAATTGAATTAAAAAAGAAGGAAATTAACCCTACCAGAAAACTGATTTAAATAATTGACAGAGAAAAAAAAAGTGAGAGTTACAGATTTGACATTTCCACCAGAGAAAGCAAAGTAAAAAATTATTGACCAAAATCAAAGTAAGAAATCAGAATTAATGCATTACTGCCTTCAAATTTCTAACTTATTGTTTGATTCAAACATGACTTGTATTTTAACAAATTAATTAACTATATTAAAAAAACAAAATCACCTCAAATATAATTTTTTTAATTACTAACGATATTACTTAAGCTAATGTAACATTCCAATTTTGTGAAAATTAAATTAAATTAATTAATCATAATCTAATTACTTCAAATTTCAAGCGTTTGCAATCAATAAAAACATCTAATAGTAATGAACTTGTAGTTCAGTTGGTTACGAAAATTTGTGGTCTCAGTTTTCATATTCCTCTCCCTAAATTACCACTTGTAAATATATCTATATCTATATAAAATAAAGTAAGAAAGAATTCCAAAGGTACCACCATCCTATAGATATGCGTAAGTTGTCTTAAACGTCAAATGATGATAAAAAAAAAATGATAATACTAGAATAGGCACTAGGGCAATGTATGAGTCATAGGATTTCAAATCATGTGTCGGTTAGAAAACATAATTTGCCCATCAAAATTTACAATATCCTCATTTTATCGATATTGACAATTCGTCTTTGAAAAACAATAAACATCTCGTTTCTAAAAGAAATGTCCAACTAGTTAAGTGCATTCATTTTTGCACTTTAGATCCATCGTGTATTGGTTACGGAACATAGATTGCCTATTAACATTGTCGATACGATATTCGCACTTTATCGATAACGACAATTTATTCTGTAGTAAACAACAAAAATCTTGTCTTAAGAAAAAATATCCAAGTCGTTAAGTGCGTTGTTCTTTGGATCTGATATCTTATATTCGATGCCTCCTTCCCATTATGTCGCTCAAATAAAACTAGAATGAAGATATCATTCCACATTCTAGAAGTAAAACTGAAATAAGTAACTGTAAAAAAGTTGGTGTGGAGGGTTTGTTACTTTGTTAGTGGGCAGTTAATACTTGCCCGAAAACCGTAAAACCGTATATCTTGAAAGTACGGTGACAGTATATACAGTGTATTTGGTTGGCGTAGAGAGAGAGAGAGAGAGAGAGAGAGAGAGAAACCTGACCTGGATTTGGTGTTTTTAAATCCGAAATCGTATAAGCAAAAACGCCTCTTCCTCCGAGTCGTAACTGAGTCGGCCCCGCGTCTCCACTCACTCACTCACTCCGACTCGCTTTCATTATTTACTCACATTTCATACGCTTCAGTCTTCACTCACTCACTCCTTCAAATTTCAAATCCACAAAATTTATTATTTATATCGTTTATTATTATTTCCGATTTCATTTTCTTTAAACCCCCCAAAAATGAAAAGGAATTATCAAAACTCCGACTTTTGAATCCGAAAAAGATCTTCCCTTTTGGGTCCCGATCCTCCGATCCGCTTCCGCCGTCGTCGCTGCCGTACTCTCTTCACTCTCCGGCGCTCAGATCCTTGAAGCCGTCTCTGCGGTTGGGCCGGAGCTAATGGAGTTTTAGTTGTTGTTGTGCGCTTGTCGAGGTGAGTGGATACTCTTTAATCTTGTTTTACAGTGGTAGTCCGTTTGGCTGCCGAGAAAATGTGATGAAATGGCAGGAAAATGGTGAATCTTGTGGTTTTTGTATTGATTTCGGCTTGAAGACTGAGTTCTGAGCTCTAGGGATAGCCAAATGTTGAATCTTGTGCCTTTTGTATTGATCGTTGATTTCCTTACTGGTTGTTTGTTGCATGTTTGTGTTAGATCAGTGTAAAATTTAAAGATTTTTGTTCTGGAAATGTGGCTTGTGTTTTGTGCTTGATGTGGATTTTATTATATAATTTATTTATTTATTTTTCAGTTTTAAATCTTGGTGTATTTTTTATTAAATGAAGATTTTGATTGAACTAATTTCGGAATTTACTCCGAGGCAAGTATATATGCACTCTGTTTGTTTGCTGAGAAACTGGAGGAAAATTAATTTAATTACAGTTCTTATTGGGTAATACCTTAAATTCGAGCTCGTATTCTATAGATAATAGTTTTTATGGGAATAATAATAAGATTGTTCTTAATTTTGTAGTTAGTGTGTCATGGATTCAGATAATTTGGCAGCCACCTACGGGCTTGAGGTGGCTCATCAAAACGGTGTTCATGGGCAAGCTGGTGTTGTTTCAGACGACATGAATGGGACCTTCAGCGAGAATGCTATGACGGAGACTGCAGCATCAAGTGGGAAAATTGGAAATGCTGATAAGGTGGATGACGGTGGGACTAATAGCTCGTCTGTTTGGGAAGCTATAGAGGCCAATGTCAACCCTGAAAGTAATGGTTTGACTGTTGCTTTGACTATTGCTAAGGTAGGAAGTGCTAGATTTCGGCTGGCTGGTTTGAGTTAATTATACGCGTCGACCTGATTTACATTTCCATCTGCATGTCTGTGTTGCAGGAAGATGAAGTGAAAGGTTCTACTCATTCAAAGCCCGCCAAAGTGCATAAAGGTCCAGGTAAGAGCAAGAATGAGAAGGCCCCTGGTCCCAAGAGCGTCTCCCCAACTTTGATGAAGAAAAGCAAAGATGGAAATGGCACTGAGGCAAAAGCTTCTGTTTCAAATGGTTCGGCTGCTCCAAATTCATGCCCGAAACAGCCTAACAAGAATAGATTATTTAATGGGAGACAGGTTCAATCATCCAATGTAAACGTCAATTTCACCTTCGGTTTCCTTTTTTGCAGCTTTTCCAATCTTTGGATACAACGTTTGTGTTGTTTTATTTTGATATCTTTGTTATTGTTGATTATTCTGTCTAATCTTTTATTTGATTCCAGCAGCAACCTGAAAAACTTGATGCAGAATTGTCTGAAGGCAGCGTGTGAGTAATGCTTGTGTTTATGTTCTATTTCCTTGTCTCTTCTTTATGCCTTAGGGGTTTATGTCTCTTATAGCTTATGTTTAATTTTTTTCTCCCTAATTCTTGGAGACCATCTTGAGTTGAGATGTTTAATTTGGAAACTATCTTTATTGAATTGTTCGCTTGGCTATTTGTTGATTGTGATTTTTCTTTTACAGGGAGAAGGCGAAGCTGAAGCCTTTGAAAAAAGGCTCCCAGAATCAGGCTGAAGGAGAATCACAATCCTCTTTGTATCCTTAACCTTTTGAACATTTGTTGCCTACTAAATCTGCTGGTCTTCTTACATTATTTGTCTATTGCCTTTTATTCGTTTTTCATTTATCCTTAACTGCATCTTAGAAGTCCAACAGAAGGAGATAAACAGCCTAGGGTTGGGACACTTCCGAAATATGGTTTCAGTTTTAGGTGCGATGAACGAGCTGAGAAAAGGAGAGAGGTTAGTTTTCTGCATTGCATCTTTCTGATTTTTTTTTCGTATGCTGAGTCTTCCAACACTATCTCTGTTATCGAAGTAACGTTTACCATTACCTTGGGCAGTTCTATACTAAACTGGAGGAAAAGATACATGCAAAGGAGATGGAGAAGAATAATTTGCAAGCCAAGTCCGAGGTGGTATTCAATCAATGGTGGTCAACCGAAACCTGTGTGCGAATCCTGTTCTTATTATGAATGTTGTCTGTTCTTATACAGGAAACTCTGGAAGCTGAGATTAGGATGCTCAGGAAAAAACTGACTTTTAAAGCAACTCCAATGCCAAGCTTCTATCAGGAGCCTCCACCTCCTAAAGTGGAGCTGAAGAAGGTATATCTTTTTCTTTCAAAATCACAAATGGCATGATGCATATTCTTTTGTTCATGCGTAATTTCCAGTTTTCTGGTGAATCTGATTTTGTGCTTGAGTTTGGAAATTTTTTTGTCATATATAGAAAAGTGGTGGGGTGTGCAAGTACATTATTGACGGACTTCTAAATGGTGGTTAGTTTATAACTTTGGCCATGACCCTGTTGGACGCATTCTGGTTGCATTTCCAGTTTTCTTATATTACAGTTGTCGTATAGGATGCCTTTGGTAGATCTTCCTATATAGTTCGGCTTACATCTCTTAGTTTAGTAGCATGTGCAACTGTTAACAACTGTTTATTTGGTAAAGTACTGGTCCTAAATTATTTTCCCATTCTTCAGTATTGTACATGTAATTTTCCTTCACAGCAAGAGAGTGCAACTTTTACCACTTATACTTCTGAGTTCATGCACCTTTTTCATTTTTGGAAAATTGAACATGTTAATCAAGCCAATCCTTAAAGTTATCAATCACTTAATCAGACTCTCACAATCTGACCCCATTCAGTCAGTTGGAACAGTGGTAGTATCTGAGTTATTATTGACAAGTCTAGTACAGCTACCATGCTCCGTTTGATTGGAAAGGAGGCACCACAGACGTAATATTTTGATGCTGCCAACAACTGTTTTACCCAAAATTGCACTGAGCATTACAGTTCATACTTTGTTAGTCTACCGAAAGCTTATAAAAATCGGTTTCAAGTTTCTTGACTAATACGTAGTCTAAACATGTATTTCTACTATGATTAGTTAAGTTGGAACTGCATAGTGATAATCGTGCTTCACTGTACTTAGCTGTTATTTGAGAGCAGTGCACTGCTATATTTTGGCCTTGATGTCTAGTGCAATTGATGTAGATACCAACTACAAGAGCCAAATCTCCCAAGCTCGGACGTAGGAAGAGCTTACCTCCTGCAGTTTCTGAAGCACACGGTAATACCAATGGTCGATCTAGCAGGCTTAGTCTGGATGAGAAAGTACCTCAGAACACTGCTAAAGGGCCCTCTCCTGTGCATCCAAAGAAGCCACAACGGAAGTCTCTTCCTAGACTCCCGTCTGAGAAGACCACTTTACCAAATGTGGTGAATGAGCCAAAAATGACTTCTAAGGCAGTAAATGAGGAAAAGACCAACTTAATTGCTGCAACGATTGAGGAGAATGCCACCGTGCCCACTGCAGAAAGTGAAGCTGGATCTCACACCCAAGAGGAGGGGGCAGCAGTTCCCAAGGCCGAGGTAAGCAAAGAGCAGTCCCATACAGATGACGAGACAGCGGATGAAGACCAACACCAGCCCGTCTATGTTCAAGAACCTATAACCTTGGAGCATTGAGCAGAAAGCATGGACAAAACTGAACGTGCAGAGAGAGCTCCATCAAAAGACACCGTTTATGAAAATAAGAAAGGTAATAGACCTGAATCAATTTGACGACGAAGGCATGAAGAATTTTGCATTATGGTTTGTGATGTCTGTCTTGTCCGTAGTCAGCAGCATGGTTGTTTTGTGTGCTTGCTTTCAAGGTTGCTGGTCATTGTCATCGGAATTCTGAATTCCAGTTTTCCGCACCGTATGTAACTATTTGCAAGGTTGTTTTTCTAATTTATATGTTTAAGCATATGCATTTGTTGCCAGATAATTGGGAAGACTTGGGGAAAATTTTGGAAAAACTTTTGTTAGATATAGTTGGTGCTTGGAAAATATATATGTTAAGCTGGTTCTGTTGAACAATTGGGAATTGTGAATCAATCAAGGCTGATTTTGTGTTGTAGATTTTCCCGATCACTTCGATGTCTTGAACTTTACTGCTTTCTGTATTTTACTTCAACTCCACAGGGTAAAACCAATGTGTCTTGCTGGTTCAACATTTTTCTTGGTTGAGATGTGTATCGAAAGGTGGAGAGGAGGTTCTGGGAAAACTACTTTTAACTCCTTAACGACGTAGTTTTGGGCGAGATAAACCCAGGCCGCTTGGTTCTGCATCTTCAGCCACAACTGATTATATTGTAGGGATAAAAAGTAAAAACTACTTTCTGTTTTCAAAATTTGGCCTTAAGTTTTTTTTTTTTTTTTTCAGTTTTCATTTTTTCATTTTTGGGTTTTCAATTTTAAAAAAAATTGAAAGTAGTTACTAAACAAGATTGTAGTCCTTGAAAACAAAACTAAAAACTAAAAAAGAATGATTATCAAACGACCTTAATTATACAAAACTTACATAAAACTTAATTTTGTAATTACCAATGGATGCGTTATTATTCCAATTTAGTGAAAGCCTTGTTTGGTACCCTGATAAGGATTGTGGACTAGACTCGTTGTTTGATGTTTGAGTGCAGTCCCACATGACCAAGCCGTTTGAATGTCATTTTGACCCAACATGCATTCCAAATCATGTTTTCGTGTCTCACTTTACCGTATGTCGTTGTTGACCCTAAAAACTACTAAGCCTACGTAGCGCGCATGCCGAGGAACTAATAAGCTAACTACGTCATTCGGTTATGTGCGGGGCATGCAAACTCGACGGCCGAGCTCGACTGGGGAGTAAAATATGCTGATGTCATGTTGAGCGCGCTGCTGACTTCTCGATCTTGCGACTACGGCCGAGGAAGGAACACGTCTCGACCCTTGGGTTCTAGAGTCTGAAGGCAAGGCTGCTAGTCTTGTAAAGTTCACGGATCGTCGGCGCCGGGTTCGGTCACGGTGATTATATTTGTAAGTGTATAAGCACGCCGAACTGACACTAAACTATACGGACACAAATACTCAAATGAGATAAATGTCTTGATGGTAAATGTGGTTCAGCCGTCAGAATGCCGAACTCTAAAACGTACTTGTGAATACCTAATCATAAAACAAACTCGACATTCAATGTGCCGAGCCTAGTAACTTGTAACACCTCATTTTGCCGATAAGCCTGATGAGATGACCTCTACCAACAAGGACTCGAGAATCCTTGTCGACCGAGACTTGGATAATAACCAGTCGGCCTCGAAGCAGTGTTGTCTATCCAAATTGAAGGTGCTCCTTGATCGGCTGATTCTACTGCTCTAGTGCTGTTTATCCAAACTGAAGATGTCGCCAGTTGCCTTGGTGGGAAGAAAGGGGAAGAAGATAAAATCTCAAGGTTGTTGAGAACCTTTGTGCAGGGCAATTTGTGTGTTGAATTGGAGGGGCTTTCAATGATGCACTCCCTTCTCTATTTATAGCAACGAATCACCTCATGGCCTAACTAGAAATGGGCTAGGATTAGAACTCCTCAACCCAATCTGATCAGGTTTCAGCCAATCCTAATTCCCATAGGACTTTCAACTAAGCTTTTTAACAAGCCAGATTCATCCCCTAATTCTCAGTATCCTTAGCCTTAAGACTCCTTATTGCACTAGGATTCGACTAACTCACCCTTATCTAAACCAAACCTCTTCGTAATAGGATTCGGCCGACCTTGACTAAACTGCCCATAACAAGATTCTAGATGAATGCTATTGAGCCGAGAATGACTCTAAGCTCGGCCCAAAATAATATTTTGGGCCCAAACATTGCCCCTCGCTTTTGAGGTTTTCGACCTACAAGTCTTGACCGAGCCTCGACCTTGAAGAAGCGAAATAAACCCTTAGCATATTCCTTCTAGTAAACCGGAGGACATTGAAAAGCCTCAAATACTCCAACCACCCAGGCGCATTTGTTAGACACGATTGCACGATCTCTTAAACTTGTCAGATTCCCTGCCAGATGGTAGTTCCTCCGCCCACCTATCATTCTTCAATAATGACGTTCGAAGCGTGCAGGCACTGAAACGTCCATTCGCCATAAACCTCGCTGTCACACTCAATCGTGCATCCTCAATTTGCAAGCTTTTCGGCCTCTTCACCTGGATTTTCAAATCTCTGTTATGATTACAAAACTCTCTGGTCGAATTTACCCCTAATTCTTTTAAAATTAAACTGTTGATCTTCTTCCCAAATGTCTATAATCACTCATCTTCATTTGGATTTTCACGCTTTCAAACCTCCAGAAATTCTTGCCATTTGCTCCCAGCCTAGAAAAGAAACCAAACTTTGAAACCTAGAAAATCTTCAACCTTCATCAATGGCTGCCAACACCTTCATCACTAAACTCACTGAAGAATGTGACAAGTGCTGAGACTTCATCGATTGGAACGCCATCAAAACCCTCCGATTTGAGGGTGATTCGAGCGCCTCCCACCAAACTTTGGGACCACTTTTCAAGGATGACGTCCTAGAGTCAATCACCAAGATGTTGAAGGCCCACTACTTTGAACCCCTATTTCAAGAGTACGATTGGTCGAAGTAGGAGTCGACCGAACCCCAAGGAGCTTGGCCCTCAACCACTGCAGCGTAGGTCGCCTAAGTTACCAGTATGGAGTCACACTTCAGCGACGAGTGGAAGACTCTTCGCATGTTTGAAGCCATTAAGCTTTCGACCCATGAGATCAACATGGACCGAGAGCTCTTAATGGCCGCCATAAGCTTCTGGTGCTCGACCACTAATACAATGATTCTTCCCCTCGACCCCATCGGGCCAACTGTGCTGGATATCATGGCCATACTTGGCACTTCCCCCTCTGGTTTCCCAGTCGACGCCGTTATGTTGCGGTACGAATTTGACCTGGACCTGAAGGCAGTCTTCGACGAGGGTGCCGTCGAAGTCTTGACGAAGAAAAATCAAGGGCCGTTGAAAAAAGACGTGCAAAAATTGCACAAAAATTTCTTCAACTACAACACTTTGATAAACCACTTCACTGGCTCGGAAGAGAAGGGCCTAATTTCACCAAAAATTCTATAAGTTGAAAGGCGTTATTTATATTTACTGGCTACCTCAGTGGCCATCAAGAGCAGATAACCTTCATCGGTCGCACGAATTAAAAAGACACGTTAAACACTGGGCTCGTCCATTAAGCTCTCTAGGTTCGAGCAAAGAACCAGCAGACATGGCCGAAGTCTAATCTCGGCAAGTCTAACACAACTTCCTTTTGTGCCATTACTTTGAATTCTCATTTTCCTAACAAGCACTTTTGTGCAGGCTTCATAGGAGATCGAGCTCGACGCTCTTATTTCTAGTACTTCGGGGACGGCTGGGCCTTCTGCTTCCACAACCGAGCCCTCTGTAACTACAGCCGAGTCTAGCGCATTCGCCAAGTTGCAAGAGCTTCTGTCTCTATCGGCCTTACAAATCCTTCAATGTAAAGGCCTCGATTCTGTAGGAGAATGTCTGAATGACCTTGCAACCAACGACCTTCTGAGCAACGAAAGTGTCGTTCACTTGTTTACTGTCCTATAACAAACCCGACAATATTTCACTATCTTCGAAAGGGCTCTTTAGGCAGACAATGACCTCAAGGCTGCAATGGTCGCTCATGAAGCTATCCAACCAGAGCTTGAGGCCATAAAGGCAAAGAATGAGTGACTGGCCGATCTTGACCGTCAAATCGCTGAACTTCAACGTCAAAGGTCGACCGTTGCTTCTGAGCTTGAAAAGGATTTTGAGTCGAATAAACCTCGATTGGTAGAGTATGTGGCGGGTGAGAAGCGAATACAGCAACTACAACTCGACAAAATAACAAGACAGGCCGAGGTTACGATGGGCGAAGTAAGGTGGTTAGAACTGAAAGCCTATCTTGAAGCTTTTCTTCCTTTGACTCCTTAGGATTTTGTCTTTAGTTGTAGGCCGGTTGACTATTTGTAACTTTACTTGTACGCTCATTTCAAAACAATAAATTTTTTATTCTTGCATTTCCCAAGTGATCGGATAATATTTCTTTAAGAATTTCCCATTGATTGGCAATTTATGAATTAAACCAGTTCGATCCTTGAGGTGGTATGCCCCTTGCCGAGGACTTTGTGGACGACGAATGGTTCTTCCTAATTCGAAGATCATTTCCCAAATCTAGGGTCTTTAATCCCTATTGGCAACACAGTTTGCCATACTAATTCACCTTCGCCGAACGTCTTTTGCCTAACTCGTCGATTATAAGCTCGTTCAACAATCTTTTTATGAGTCACCAGTAAGTTATAGGCATCGAGCCGAGCTTCCTCCAAGTCCTCTAACTCTTGCCTCTTGGCCTGACTATACTCAGCACTGAACAAACTGCTTTGTTCGATAGCTCGTAACGAGTTTATGCTTAGTTCGATCGGTAGCATCGCGTTGTGTCCATAAGTCAACGCATCTGGGGTCGTCATGTTGCTGATTAGAGTGAAGTTCGGTATGCCCATAATGCCTCGTTTAACTTCAAATGCCACATACCAGGCTTTTCTTTTATCATTTTCTCAAGGATACCGATTAAAACTTTATTACTTGTTTCGTCTTATTTGTTTATTTGTGGATAATACGGCGTGGACTAATCGAGCCGAATTTTCAGACTTACTGCGTACTCTTTAAACCTATCGGCTGTAAAAATTGTGCCGTTGTCCGTTATAATTGTTTCTAGTATGCCGAATCTTGTCACGATGTTTTCTTCTACAAAATTACAGACCTTTTTAGAAGTTAACTCGGTGTATGACTTCGCTTCGACCTACTTGGTGAAGTAGTCTGTCGCAACGAGTATATCCATGCATGCTTTGATGATCTGGAAGACAACGTAATTTTGCAGATTAAGTCTATGGCCCATCCTCTGAACGACCATGGTTTAGTGACCGAGTGAAGTAATTTGACCGAGACTCTATGTACAGGTCCATGAATTTGACATTGTACACAACCTCGCGCGTATTCAATGCAATCTTTCAATATACTTGGCCAGAAATAGCCGTGCCGGTAGAGCAACCACCGTGTTTTACATCCAGATTGATGAGTTCCGCATATCCCTTCGTGTACCTCTGTAATAGCTTGGGAGGCCTCCTCTAGGCCGAGGCATAATAGCAACAGACAGTCTTCACCTTTTCAGTATAGCTCATTCTGGTACATTACGTAATTTGTGGCATGTAACCTTGTCATGCAGTCATGGTTGCCATTGGGATTACCAAGATACTGCATAATTGACTTTCTCCAGTTGTCTGGTAATGTATCGACCGCACAAATATCTATAGGATCCTCTAGTTCCAATGTCATATCCCGGCCCGGGGCGGACCACTTCCCGGGCCCGTTTCACCACCGTAGCACGATATTGTCCGCTTTGGGCCCCGACTACGCCCTCACGGTTTTGTTTTTGGGAACTCACGAGCAACTTCCCAGTGGGTCACCCATCCTGGGAGTGCTCTGGCCTCATTCTCGCTTAACTTCGAAGTTCCTACGGAACCCGAAGTCAGTGAGCTCCCAAAAGGCCTCGTGCTAGGTAGAGATGGGAATATACATTTAAGGATCACTCCCCTGGGCGATGTGGGATGTTACAATCCACCCCCCTTAGGGGTCCGACGTCCTCGTCGGCACACTTCCGGCCAGGGATTGGCTCTGATACCATTTGTCATATCCCGGCCCGGGGCGGACCACTTCCCGGGCCCGTTTCACCACCGTAGCACGATATTGTCCGCTTTGGGCCCCGACTACGCCCTCACGGTTTTGTTTCTGGGAACTCACGAGCAACTTCCCAGTGGGTCACCCATCCTGGGAGTGCTCTGGCCTCCTTCTCGCTTAACTTCGAAGTTCCTACGGAACCCGAAGCCAGTGAGCTCCCAAAAGGCCCCGTGCTAGGTAGAGATGGGAATATACATTTAAGGATCACTCCCCTGGGCGATGTGGGATGTTACATCCAACAACGAAGGTAGGGACATAACTCTTGTACGGATCACATGGTCATTTTGGAGAACTTGTTAATTAACCAAGGCTGGGTGTGGATGTTGCACTACTGGTATGACCCGGCCTAACTCGCTCCCCAAGAGTTGTGCTCTGGAGGCTATTTGAGCCAATTCGTCTGCGTCAGTATTTTGAACTCGTGAGATGTGCTTGAATGTAATGCCTTTAAACAATTCGGCTAAATAGCTAGCAACCGTGTGATAGGGCGCTAGAGTACAACTCATGCAACAAAAAGTTTCATTGAGTTGGTTAATCACAAGTTCTGAATCGCCAAGGACGAGCACACATGCAGCCTTCAAGTAGTGAAAGACGTTAAGGCCGTTCGGCCTGATTATTTGTACAGTCGAAATCCAGCTTGAGAGAAAAATACCATCAGTAGTGATCAGGGGACTGGATGACAATTCTAACGCCAGCCGAGGTCGAGGTACTAGAGCCATCAAAATACATTGTCCAATAATTATCACGTGTTTCCACCATGCCAATTTCGACGTTGTTGCCCTCCAAAAATGTTTGGAGAGGGATGTTGAGCTAAGAAATCGGCCACCACCTGTCCTTTTACAGCTTTTTGGGGCACGTATTGCAAACTAAATTTGAACAACCCCATTGTCCACTTCCTAATTCGGCCTTTCACTATTGGTCGAGTGAGCATATAGCGAATAACATATGTGTGGGCGATAACCTGTGTAACAAAAGGGAACATGTAATGCCTGAGCTTAGACATAGCGAAGAACAAAGCCAAACAGAGTTTCTCGACAGGTGAATAATTTATCTTAGCTTGGTTAAGATTCCGGTTAAGGTAAAAAATGGCCTGCTCTCGCCGTGTGTCGTTGTCTTATGCAAGAAAATAGCCAATGGACTCAGATATAAAGTTTGAGGGGTTTGCTCTGCCAAGGTGGCACGAAGACAAGTAGGGTAGTGAGGGAGACCTTGATTTGCGTGAAAGCATCCTCATACTCCTCACGCCATTCGAATTTGTCAGAATCCTTGAGTTTCAAGAGCGTGGAGAAAGCTTTTATCTTCCCTGCCAAATTAGAAATGAAACGGCGGAGGAAATTGATTTTACCGAGTAACGATTGTAATTGCTTCTTGGTTGTCGAGGGTGGAGCATCAATGATCGCTCGAGCTTTATTCACATCCACCTCGATGCCATGATGATGTACAAGGAAACCTAAGAAGTTGCCTGCTGATACACTAAAGGCGCACTTGGCAGGGTTCATTTTAAGGTTATGTTGGCGCATACGAAGGAAAGCATACTGAAGATCATCTAAACAGTAGCGGATCCAGGATTTTAAATTTGGGGGCTCCCATTAATAAAGGTAAAAAAATTTATAGACAAAATTAACATTGAAAAGTTAAATATAATACATTTCATTCAAAAATCATACGCAAAACAACATTACAAGCTATAAAATCCTAATTTGAGCGTCTACGACGGGGTTTCATAGTCTGAAAATGTTCTATGATAGCTTCATTACCAATACATGAAAAAACATCACTCAACCATCTTTCTCAATGAGCAAAATAGATGGTGCTATCGGCTTTGACTTGAAAAATCTCTCCATATTTTTTTATTTCTAAACTACACATTTAACAAAAAAAAAAAAAAAAAAAAAACACAAAACATATACCAATTGTTAAAAAGGGTCCTATTTTCTTTCTTCTCCGTGCGCGGTCTAGGTGGATTTAAGTAAATTTATTATATACTTAGTATTTTGGTGAATTTAAGGTATAAGATAAAAGTTCAAATAATTACAAGTTCATAGTAATTTACATAATATTTTTAAAGATCATATTGATTTATATTGAATTTTAAGACAAATAAGTGTGTTAAATATGTGGGTGTAGAAAGCAAAATGAGGCACTGGACGCGTAAAGAGGGGAGCCACACCAATTAGCAAAAATATACACCTAGGGACTGACATCCCATTTTCATTTTTTGGAAAGATCAAGTTGATGCTAGCTGTCGGAACGTGATTGGACCAATTAAAAAATAAATAAAATGGGAAAGTTTGAGGGTGGTCACTTGGGAATGAAAGAATGAGAGAGAAACTCATTTAATCATCTTCTTACTCTCGCAAGAACAGAACCTACTAACCCAGAAATTACAGAACACATTGCACAGACCTCGTGTTCGAGTACGAGGGGTCCCAGAAATTGCAGAACACATTGCACAGACCTCTTTAACAAACCAAATTCATCCCCTAATTGTCAGCACCTTAGTCTTAAGACTCCTTGTTGCACTACGATTCGACTAACTCATCCTTATCTAAATCAAACCTCTTTGTAATAGGATTCGGCCGACCTTGGCTAGACGGCCCATAACAAGATTTTAGACGAATGCTACTGGGCTGAGAATGACTCTAAGCCCAAAATAATATTTTGGGCCCAAACAGTTGTTAAGTCCATTAAGTTCTTTCGTTTAAAATGCTAATGTGGCATGCTAATGATCCAATGCGTTGCATATAATTTAGGGCATAAGTTAGGTCAAAATAACTCTACGGGGCAAAGTGGGTCTCCAAAACACTTTGAGGAGTAACACAGTAACTAAGCCTAAATATTTACTACATTTATCCAGGGGTAAAAAAATAAACCTCGGTCCATTTCCGCTGTCTTTAGTTGGATAAAAGTTGATACACAGCAACAACTCCAGCTGAGCATTGACAGAGTCTAATTCAACCAAATGCAGAAATTCTTCAACTTGATTAACCTTTTTTCATTTTCTCTGTTTTTCCTTGATATGTAGTGATTTCCGCACATCTTTTGGGTCGAATAGAATAAAGGAGAATCAAAAGCTATAAACAGGAGTGTCAGTGTGTACAACGAGAATAAGTGTGCGTTAATCGTTTCTCTATGAATTTCCTAAACTTCCACTAATTCAAACTTCAAAACGTTCCCAACCATGTAAAGGAAAATACTCGGCTTACGAGGAGTTATTTCTCTTTGCAGACAAATCGCGATTTCATGATTATATTTCACGATTTCAGAGGCACAAACAATCTTGTAGTGGGTAATCTGTTTGTCACCACCATTATAAGGAAGGCTCCACTTTTCTTGAATAAGTTTGATGTTGGTGTGAACAAGACAAAACATCCATCATCGAGACGAGTAATTGGGGCAACCCACCACAATAGAGGCAAATGTGGAGCTACCATATATGTTATTAGGTCAAGCCCACCATCATCCAGACATACAAATCTTATTCAAATATCTTATTCTATCTTGCATTTCAAGCCAACCCTAACAAGGCCCTACCATTAACTGTGGGACTATTTGATAACTATTTTTTTCTTAATTTTTAGTTTTTAGTTTTCACGTTTTTGAAAACTGAAAACTAAAATTTTGTTTAGTAACAACTTTCATTTTTTCCACTTAGTACTACGGTCCAGTGATATTCATTTTTACTTGTAAGTGAAAAGTCTTAGATTCGATTCTCACTAAAAGCAAATATGAGCCATATTATTATGGCTAGGTCAGTGAGACTTATCCCACTCTTCCACCTTTTTAGTATATAGATAATATTGTTTGATCCAAAAAAAAAAAATTTTACTTTCAGTTTTTAAGAAAATGAAAACGGGAAACTATAATAAGAAAACTCAAGACAAAATTTTGAAAACTCACGGAGGTAGTTTTTAGTTTTCGTTTTTTTTTTAAACTAAGAGGTGTGCTATCCACACATCCCTTTTTACTTCTCACACATCCTTGTTAATTTCTGTCCGTTGATCTTCTTCAATTCATCCGATCCGATGGCCGAAAATAAAAAAGGTGTGGGAGAAGTAAAAAGAGGTGTTTGGATATCACACCCTAAAACTAAAAGTAGTTACCAAATAAGATTTTAGTTCTTAACCTTCAAAAAATTGAAAATAAAATAATTATCAAACGGCCGCTGCGATATGACTTTCGCACCCCATTTTATATTCTCCACTATTACCTTCGACTTTCTAATGTTTTGGAATAAATAACTCGTCAAAGGAGAACTAAAGGGAGAGTGCCGAAGGAGAAAATGGGAGTGGGAGTACAAACAAACGCTTAATTGAAAGGACTTTCTGCCGTAAATAAGCCTTGTTGAAATATCTGATGAACATGCCAGGAAGCTCACATAGATGTTCACATAAATATCTGCCGTAAATAAGCCTTGGGAAACAGCTTCCGCATTACCAACAATTGCTTACATCCATGACTTCACATGGATGTTCTTGATCAGTGTTTTAATCTCAACCTTTGATATCAAATCCCACAAACTACTAAATGATTTAATCTCAACATTTGATATCAAATCTGACAGACTATTAAATGTTTTAATCTCAACTTTTGACATCAAATCAGTAAACGGGACTCTGTATTCACATGGAAATTTACCAAGCATATGCGAAATCGAAAACACATTTAAAACACAACTGAATTTTATTTCATATCATAAGAAACATACATCGCAAAGGGCAGAGAGATGCAGAGTTCACTAACAATATTAAGAAGTTGCAGAGCACATTCCATGAACAAATGGTGCCTCAAAAACAGGGGCTTGGAGAAAAAACAAACCTCTTCCCCGAAAGGAAAAGGATTGTCGAGGCAGACGCATAACAATGCCGCCACGGCCGAAGCCCCCAAACACAAGGACACCACACATTCGGAACTGCCAAAAGGAACCGGATTACATGACTTTTGACAAATCGATGACCTCGGAACTCTGATCCCACCCTCTGAGGAAAACATATGACCCAACCATCACGTACGGCATACAAGTAAAAAAACGTGAGCGACTCGGTAAAACCAACACTGGACTGACTTAGAACTAGAACTAGGTGTAGGAATCCTAAAAGAGCTTGGCCTAAGCATTGGACATAGCCAAGCAAAAAGGCGAGGCTTCCTGCACCTAGCAATACAAACCAGAACTACTGGAAACTGGAAGGGCAACCTAGATCAAGCACCCCAAAGCAGTTTGCTCAGGGATATATACGGCACAAGTACCTGGAACAGATCTCCAATGATAGGAAACCTGCAAAAAAATGGTAAATGGCCATTTTTCCCTGGTAAAAAGGTGTACTGGGGCACTTGACGACTAAAGACCCATAGCTGATGGACCCAAAAACTAAATGAACTGTGGCTACTCACAAAAGCTGACTATGATTTGTGGACTTCCTGACTATTTCAATCCCGATCACTGTGGTTGACGATTCTGATTCTGAAATGAACAATTACCAGTTTCTTCCCAGCCTAGGAAAGGATATCACAACGCCACAGCTGCTCCACGAGCCGGTCAACAGTGCTGCTGCTGATTGCGTTGCAATGCTGAAGATTCAAACCAAGAAGGGTCTGACCCATTTTCACCAAGGCAGGCAAACTCTTGTCAGATACCAAAGGGCACCCAGATATGGAGAGGATCTGCAGATTTAGCTGGTCTGCATGGGCTAGGGATGCAATTCCAAAATCGGTGATTGCACACCTTGAGACGTCAAGATCACTAAGCAATGTGCAGTTCCCTGCAATAGCTGCCAAGCCTGCATCGCTGACCAGTCTACAGCCTTCAAGGTTTAGGACTTCCATAGTCCAACCATGTAGGCCAGCCATGGATGAAACCACTTTGTCTGTTAGATTCACACAACCGCTGAGATTAACCTTTACCAGGCCAGCCTCACAGTTCTCAACCAGTGGGAGAAACCCAACATCTGTTATATTCTCAAGACCACTGAAGTCTACATGCTGCAGTTGAGGGCAAAGTTTACCCAAAAGAGCCAGGCCAACGTTCCCAAATCCAGGGCAGCTACGAATCGACAATGATCGAAGAGATTGGCATGGAGACACCGCATGTGATCCAAAGTTTAGATCCTTCAATCCCAGGCAGGAAACAAAAGCCAGAGACTTCAATTTTGAACCACCAGTTGAAAGAACACCAAAAAGCCCAAATTGGGTGATCCTGTGGCACTCCTCCAAATGAAGGCTCTCAAGAGATCCTGCTGCTTTGCAAAACGATACCAACCCACTGTCAGATACGAATAGACATTTGCGAAGGCAAAACTGTTTCAAGTTCGGGCAACCTTTTCCTACTGCTTCAAGACCTGTATCTGTAACACCTTGACAGGATGTAACAGTGAAGGACTTCAACTTCTGCAGTCCCTGACCATTGCCCATGACCCAGAAACCCCTCTCAGTCACGTTCGAGAGGCTGGTAAGGACAAGATCCGTTACAGCATTGCCATAGTGTCCAATAACAGCAAGAGACACATCAGAGATGGTCAAAGCCTGAAGCTTCACCTTTGTCAGGACATAAGGGATCGAAGATAGCAAACTAGCAATTCCCTGATCCCCAACAAGATGGCAATTCTTGATTGAAATGGATTTGAGATTGGGGCAGCACTGGCCAATTGCTTGAAGACCTTCGTTCCCAATGTTGGAACAAGACTCAAGTGATACATCTGTCAAATTAGGACACTTCTTGGCAATTGCAATCAAACCCTTATTAGATATTGCAGGACACCGGGAGAGGTCAAGCTTCTCTAACAGACGACAGCGGTTAGCAATCTCGCACAAGCCCTCATCTCCAATAGAGGACATGTTCCCCAAAGAAAGAACCCTCAGAGAAGGACAGCCATGGGATATTGCCTTAAGGCCAAGGTTTGTCACCCCACGAACAGAATTGTTTCCACGGATCATAAGCTTTCCCAATCCACCACGACTAGCAGTTCCAACAGCAATTGCAGCAAGTCTAACATCTGTTGCCTTCTTTCCTTCCAAGCTCCTGGAAAGATATCCACAACCCTCAACTTCCTGATCTTCAGCCTTATTTCCAGAGACCTCATCCTGAGACTTGAAAGATTGGTTGGTTGTGTTGCTGCTGAATTCGTCCCTATTGATATTACTTAAAACATTAAGCCACCGCTTGGAAACGCATGCACAAGCACTCCTTTCCTCACCTCCAGGAATCCGTTTAAAGATTTCAAAGAGGCACTCATCTGGTAGAACATTTATAGACACCTCCTTCTCAAAATATCCTCCGCTAAAAATGAAGGGGGCGCTGATGCGAGACCTCTTGCGAGGAGGAAATAGGACATCAGCATGATGTCCAAGAGACAACAAGAGGCCAGCTTCTTTAGGGTTTGTGTATATTCCCCCAGGGCAAAAATCATCTTTACCTGTTAACCAATAACACAATATTAAAATCCACAACATGTTACAAATCCCTCTCTAAGGCAACATAATAAATTAATGAAGATCTAATCAAATAAACATGTTCAGCTGAAATAAAACGTTCATCCAGAAACATTAGAAGAAGAAAAAATTCCAAATTGAATTCAAAATTAGACTTTCAATCGAGATCTAAGATAAATTTGGATCAGACAGGTCCCTAACTATTTGAAGACAGATCATAATCTACCCATATTATTAAAATTCACATCAGATCCATGATCGGTTAATCAATCCTCATCTAATTTCAGAAAGCAATTAATTCACCCAAAAAAGGAAGAAAAAAAAATACAATAACCCCAAAATTGAATACATGAACCAAAAGGCCGATAAGATCTTAGGGTTTCAAATCCAAAACTATTTCATCTAAACCCCCTAAATTATTATTCTAAATCCAAAATATTATTAAAAATGAAACTAAAATCATCAAAATTCACAAAAACAAGAAAACCCAACAGATCAACAAGCTAGCTCATCAAAATTCCAAATATCCCATCTCTGTTGTACAAATTTAACAGCTAAACATCATTCAAATCACAAATTCCAAACAAGCGGACAATTATTTAAGCCCAAAAACAATAAAGTCAACAAAAAAACATCAAAAATATCAAGACTTACCGGAGAAGCCAAGTAGCTTTGACATGGGTGCAACTCTAAAACCTCCGGGAGGCCGAAAGTGCAAAGCTTTCCGCCAAAAAACCCTCGAAAGAGAGCAAAAAAGAGAGACCCAGAAACGATTAAGGCTGCAACAACGATCAGTAAAGGTTGAAGGCACTGATGCATGAGAGGTTGGAGCTATACGGACATGGAAACCCTATCAGGTAGGGCAAAAAAGGAGAGATGGAGGAGAGGGAAAGAGAGGAGAGAGAGGAAGCTGAGAGAAATGAAGAATGGAACTTGTACGATAGGAGATTTATTGTGAGTGATGGGGTTCGGTACGTGACAATACACGCAAGATTAACTCACATGCAATGTATTTGGGCTATGAAAGTGGGTTTCTTTGTAATATTCTCCCACCCACCCAATCAATACCACACAAACCGCAACCTGCCTTTTCCCCCTTGGTTTTTGCTTGGCAGGGTTTGCGTGGTAGGGGGTGTTTGGGATTTGAATCCCATCCGGATCCAAATTGTGGGATCCTAAGAATCCTCACATTTTACTAATTCATCGTGTATCGTAGGGTTATAGATCATTTGAAATATTTATTTAAAATTACACAAATAGTACTTGACGAAAAATGGCCGCACGATATACGATGAACAGCTATGATGTGAGGATTCTTAGGATTCCTACAAAATGGATCCGGAGAGGATCCTCTTCCAGGGTGTATGGACACAAGGTTAGGTATTGGGGTGTTAGGACAATAGGTTAGGTTTTGGGGTGATAATATCTACATATCCATTTTTACTTTACACACACATTTTGTTTGTTCATATCATTTGATATGACGTTCAAAGATTAAGAAAAGGTGTGTGAGAGAACACTCCTTATTGGAATAAGATTAATGTGAACACTCTTTGGATTGCTTCTTGGAGAGTAAGAAGGTTGCTAAGAATGCTATTGCAATGTGTGGAGGAAAATGGAGAATGAGATAGTATTTTATATAAGATAAAGTGGATTTACCAATTTACTTGATTGCCTATTATGTTAGATTTAGTCCACGATAGGACATTTCTTATTTATTATTTATTTTGTGAAGCAATGCATGCGGTTCGATTTTATACGGGTACACAAAAATTGGATTCGTTTTGGGTTTCGGATCTTAATATCCGGAGTTTAGGGATCAATTCATCTAGACCGCACAAATTGAATCCAACGGTCCCCATTAAGTTATTTTCCTAGCCCATCGCACAAAACTAACAACTCTGATTTCTTTTACATACCAATCAACGACCCAGATAATTTGAACCTTAGGCTCCGAACACTAAGGTCAGGATCGAATCCAATTCCTATACATCCTCTTGTATTATATTTACTCATTTTTTACTTATTGGGATAGAGGTCGATGCGGTACGGTACTTTGCGGTTTATTTTTTATTTATGTTAGATTTTCAACTTTTTACTTATTTTTGTAGAGGCCGTCGTTAGGGTTCGTTTATGTACAGTTTGATTTCCTATTAAGTAAAATTTATCTAATTACTGTGGATTTTTTGCTTGTTTTTAAGTAGAGGTTGGTGTGATCCTGTTTCGTAGAGCTTAGGACTAAAACTGTACATTAAGTAGGGTAACTTTGTGGTTTGTTTTTGTTTATACCTTAAACCCGTAGCACAATTGAACTACACCAATTCCCTAATAAACAAAAAGTGTGGGAGGTCCCGAATTTGATGCTCCGAGCTGGTGAATCTACTTGACTGTAGCCACATGTAGTGTGAAATTCCCCATAGCTTCTCCGGACCCCAAAAAAATGGATAACCGTGGCGTGCCACCAGTTGTTCCCATTTTTTTAAAAAAAAAAAAAAAAAAAAAACTACTTCAACTTATCTAGTAAATGGTTTTGTTGAGGCGGTGCTGCCTGATTCAGTACATTTTGATTTCTTATTATGTTAAGATTTAATCACAAATTAATGCATATTTGTTTTTACTTGTTTTAGGTAAAGTGAGCAATTGAGTAGCAAAGTTAGATTTGCTATGCCACACAGAAAAAACACATCTCCAACTGAAGTAGCAACCAATTAGCAAATTGACAAGTAGCAACTAACCTTGTAAAATACAATTATACAAGGTCATCTGCTACTTCTTTAAGTTAGCAAATTGGGTTCTGCAACATATTTTATTCAAAACTATTGTTTAGTAAAGAGTTTAAAAATAAAAGTTGGGCTCCATAAAATATGATACATTTAAGATATTAATATTCTAAGAGTAAATTGTAGCAATGTTCCCTCAACTTTAATTGTCACATACCGGCCCGGGTCCATCACATCCCGGGCCCGCTCTACCACCGTAGCACGATATTGTCCGCTTTGAGCCCTAACCACGCCCTCACAGTTTTGTTTCTGGGAACTCACAAGCAACTTCCAAGTGGGTCACCCATCCTAGGAATGCTCTGGCCCCCTTCACGCTTAACTTCGGAGTTCGTATGGAACCCGAAACCAGTGAGCTCCCAAAAGGCTTGGTGCTAGGTAGGGATGAGAATATACATATAAGGATCACTCTCCCCTAGGCGATGTGGGATCTTACAATCCACCCCCCTTAGGGGCCCGACGTCCTCGTCGGCACACTTCCGGCCAGGGAATGGCTCTGATACAATTTGTCACATCCATGCCCGGGTCCACCACATCCCGGGCCCGTTCCACTACCGTAGCACGATATTGTCCGCTTTGGGCTTACCATTCCCTCACGATTTTGTTTTTAGGAACTCACGAGCAACTTCCCAGTGGGTCATCCATCCTGGGAGTGCTCTGGCATTCTTCTCGCTTAACTTTGGAGTTCCTACGGAACCCGAAGCCAGTGAGCTCCCAAAAGGCCTCGTGCTAGGTAGGGATGAGAATATACATATAAGGATCACTCTTCCCTGGGCGATGTGGGATCTTACATTAATCAAATTGGAGCAATGGTCCCTCAACTAAAAATCCATTACCATTGGTCCCTCAACTCATCAAAATGTGTAGCTATGGTCCTTTTCGTCAACTTCATCAAAAATTTGTCAAAATAAGTTATGTTGGAATGACCATTGCTACAATTGGGGTCCCACAACTAATCAAAACTTTTACCTATGATCATTTTCGTCAACTTTGTCAAAATTTTGTCAAAATGATTTATGTTGGAAAGACCATCGCTACAATTGAGTTAAAGTTTGAGGGACTATTGCTGCAATTGAATTAAAGTTGAGGGACCATTTCTTCAGTTGGATTAAAGTTAAGGGACCATTGCTCCAATTGAGTTAAAGTTAAGGGACCATTACTACAATTTACTCATATTCTAAAGTAAAAAATAAAAGGGCAAATCTCAGTTTACTACCCTCAAGTTTCGTGGTTTTCAACATTTTGGTACATGAAGTTTTTTTCGTCTCAAAGTCATACCTAAAGTGTTAATTTTGGGACAGTCTCATACATTTGTTAGTCTGGCTGTTAAGTCTCTTGTTAACTGATGACGTGGCGCCCATGTGGACAATGATTTGGTGTCACGTGTCATTAAGGGGTCCATGTGGAAATTAAAATTTTCTTGCCCAAATTTAAATTATTAAAATAATTAATTAAATAAAAGTATTAAAAAAAAACCCCAAAACCCTATTCGTCTTCCCCACCTGACACCCATCCACCCTCTCCACGGTTCCACCCCTCCACCCCTCACCCACTGACACCCTTCCACTTCCCTGATACCCACCCCTACCACTAAGCCTTTTCTTCTTCCCCAAAAACCCATCCCCTTCCGTTCCCCCAAAACCCAAAAATTCTCTCTCTCCCTTCTCTCCTCTGCGTCAAACAACAAAAAAACCCTAAATGTTCACAAGGCCCTTTCGAGAAGCCCGAGATGATGCTGCAACACCTCCACCACTTCGTCGGATCAAAGGAGTCCGAAATTGAGGAGGTCTGCAAGGTCCACTACCAAGACTTCATCCTCGTCGTCAACGAACTTCGATCTCTTCTCTCCGACGTCAATTCTCTCAAGTCTTCCCTCTCTGATTCCAACGCCAAGCTCCAGTCTGTCGGCCTCCCTCTTCTATCCTCCCTCGACGCCTTCATTGAAGCCTGAAACATATCCTGCAACGTCAACCTCGCGCTCGAATAGGTCCGAAAGTGTATTCGTTTATTGGTAGGCGTAGAGAAGAAAAGGGATGGATGAAATTTTGGGGTTTTGGGGGAAGGGAAGGGGCTGGGTTTTTGGGGAAGGAGAAAAGGCCTGGTGGTAGGGTGGTTATCAAGGAAGGGGAATGAGTGGTTATCAAGGAAGGGGAAGGGCGTTGGTGGGTGAGGGGTGGAGATGATGGAGGGGTGAAGCTGTGGAGGGGATGGAAGGGTGTTGGGTAGGGAAGACGAAGGGGATTCTGGGTTTTTTTTATTAATTATTTTAATATTTTAAATTTGGGAGAGAAATTTTTTTTTGAATTCTTAATTTCGACGTGGACCCCTTAATGACATGTGGCGCCCAGTCATTGTCCACATGGGCGCCATGTCATCAGTTAACATGAGACTTAACAGCTAGACTAATGGATGTATGAGACTATCCCAAAATAAACACTTTCGGTATGGCTCTGGGACGAAAAAAAATTTCATGTACTAAATGTTGAAAACTACGAAACTTGAGGGTAGTAAACTGAGATTTACCTAAAATAAAATTTGAAGAGTTGGTTGAAGAGTGGGTTGTAGTGACAAATTTTTAAAGTAGCATAAAAATGCCAAATAAACTTACAAATTGTTGTAGGCCTATTTGATTGAACGATTTAGGGTTTAGAGAGAGAGAGGGGTTCGGCAATATTGAGAGAGAAGGGATATTGATTTAATTGTGAGGTGTGTTTGATTCACTCCATTGGGCCTTTATTTATAGTAGTATGAAGGGTAAAACCTTTCCCTTTAGGATTACAATATTTAATAGGCAATCTAATCCTAATAGGAATATAAGATACTTTCCCATATTCCCTAGGATTTACACAATCACATTCCTATTCTAAATATGACTGGATTTACACAATCACATTCCTATTCTAAATATGACTGAAACACTCCCCTTGAGTGTCTAAATACTCAACAAACCATCGCATCAGATCTTCAGCAGATAAGGTAGAATAGTTGATGAAGTCATCGGCACAACGAGTGATCGCGAGTCTCAAATTTAAGTGAAGTATGCATTTGTAGTAAAACTCACAAAACATCGCTATGGTAAAACCCAAGGCATGGGGAAAACCCATAGACTAAGGAGAAAAGTGAGAGTATGCATAATGTCTAAAACGAACGTCAAACTAGACGAAGGTAGTAAACTCAACGGAGTATGATCATCCCAGGATGGGTGCCTCATTAAAACCTTGTTAGGTAGCAAAAACCCAGTGGGAAAAAATGCTCCTAATCGTAGGAAAAAGAGTACATTAAGATCATGTGAGTATGCTTCTAGATACTCCCCCTGAGTTAGACATAACTTCTAAATAAGAGAATTACAAGCGATTCAACTTAGATAATTTACGCATACCGATTCCTTGGATTAGCTTCTGAAATGTAGACGTGGGTAATGACTTGGTAAAGAGATCATCCAGGTTATCCTGGGAACGAATTTGCTTGACTTCAATGTTCTGATGCTGCTGCTGCTGGTGAGAGTAAAAGAACTTCGGCGTTATGTGCTTGGTGTTGTCTCCCTTGATGTATCCCTTCTTCAGCTGCTCGATACATGCTGCATTGTCTTTAAAAATCGTCATATGAAGGTCAACGACTGATGTAAGACCACTAGTGCTTCAAATATGTTCCTTAACTTCTCTAAGCCAAAAGCACTCACGCGATGCTTCATGTAGGGGGAGAATCCCAGCATGGTTAGACGAAGTCGTAACTAGCGTTTGCTTGGTAGACCTCCAAGATATAGCGGTGTCTCTAACGGTAAAGACATAACCCGTTTGAGATCGTGCTCTATGTGGGTTAGACAGATATCCAGCATATGCGTAACCAATAAGGCGAGAATCAATCCGAGGGCCATAGGGGGCGGCAACACTTGGAGATTTACGGGTATAGAACAAACCCAAATCCGTAGTACCTTTGAGGTAGCAGAAAATGTCTTTAACACCATTCCAGTGCCTGCGTGTGGGCGCATTGCTGTATCTAGCCAATAGATTCACAACGAATGAGATGTCGGGTCTAGTGCCCCAATTGCACTTAGGTAAGGAACTTCGGGTTCCAAAATCTATTCCTCATCCTCATTTGGACGGAAGGGATCTCGTTTAGCATCTAGAGTTCAAACAACATCTCATTCCTATTCCAAACCTCATCCAATAGTGTGTAGTGGACCGAAATCTAGCGATTCTCGGGAGGCCGGCATGTTTCATCTGAAACATCACCGTAATCTAGAATAACCTCATGTGTTGGAACAGATGAGTGAACGATGGTCGGATTCAAACTAGGGTCACTAGTTGGTGTCATTTTCCTCTTCCGAGGTTGTGAATCCTTTGAACCAAGGGGTCTGCCACGCTTCAGGGTCGGAGCAGATGATTGGCTAGCTGACAATGTAGCTTGCCGCGTGGAAGGTGCGTCCTCCCCATCTTCGGGGATGGTCCAGCCTTCCTAGGCAGGTTGTTGACGTACACGGGGTACATCTATCCTTGCAGGTGTGTTTGCAGCATGTATGTGTGATTTTGTCACCTTTGATAGATTATTAAAAGCATTCGGCATGCTCTGAAGATCTATAATTCGACACATCTCAGTTTCAGACTGGGCAGTGTGGGGATCTAAATGAGACAAGTGGGAGCATACCACAACAATTCGCAGCGTTCTACGGGAACGTTATCATGTTTATCTCCCCTAACGACGGGAAGACTGTCTCATCAAAGTGACAATCCGCAAAACGTGCGGTAAAGAGATCTCCTGTCAAGGGTTCTAAGTAGCGAACAATTGATGGCGAATCATAACCGACATAGATTCCCATTTTTCTCTGAGGACCCATTTTGGTACGTAGCGGCAACGCTATTGGCACATAAATGGCGCACCCAAACACCCGTAAATGAGAGACGTCAGGCCCGTATCCAATAACCAACTATAACGGTGAATGTGGTTGGGTAGCGGTGGGCCTCAGGCGGACCAACATAGTTGCGTGTAATATTGCATAGCCCCAGGCAGATACCGGCAATTTGGTTCTTATAACCAAAGTCCGAGCTATCAATTGAAGGCGCTTTATGAAAGCTTCTGCCAGGCCGTTTTGGGTGTGAACATGGGGCACAAGATGTTCCACATTAATTCCTACTGACATGCAATAATCGTCAAAAGTCTGTGACGTAAACTCTCCAACGTTATCCAGTCGAATCGACTTGATCCGATAATCAGGGTGGTGAGCCCTTAGTTTAATGATTTGAGCTAAGAGTTTAGCAAACTCGGCGTTGCGTGTGGACAACAAGCAAACATGTGACCATCTTGTCGATGCATCAACCAACACCATAAAATATTTAAATGGTCCGCATGTTGGTTGGATTGGTCCACAAATGTCCCCTTGAATCATCTAAAGAAATTTAGGGGGGGTCGTGAATAATCTTTGTATATGAGGGTGGAGTATTCAACTTCCCTAAAGAACACGTTTTGCATGGTGAGAGTCCAACATAGGGATGTAACTTATGCCCGTGTAAAGATTTTAGGATACGGTGCATCATGTCACGTCCAGGATGTCCCAAATGATCATGCCAAAGCAACAAAGTATCCGAGAACTCAGGCATAGGGCCGGCCACACTATGGGCTTCTATGCCGCGAATGGTTGTGATGTACAACCCATTCGGCAAGCGTTCCAACTTCTCGTGAATATGCTTCTAGCCATATTCATACGAAGTGATACAAAGAAATTAAGAACTATGATCTTCAGTGGTTTCAAGATGATATTTATTATCTCGAATATCTCTAAAACTCAGCAACGTTCTTCTGAAACGTGGAGAATAGAGTCATAATTGTACCATTAGACAACATGATACGTGTCTTTCTGTATCCTTCAATCAGGTTGGATGGGCCTGAGAGAGTTGTCAAATGAGCTTTCTTGGGTATTAAGTTAGTAAAATAGTGTCGTTCACGCAAGATGGTATGCGTGGTTGCACTATCTGCCAGACAACTAACTTCCCCACTAAACATACCTAGAAATAAATTGATTGAATTTGTCACATGTATAAATATAAGTCCATTCATTCAATTAAGCAATTCGAGAAAATAATATCCCTTCAAATAACAATCCATAATTCAAAACAACCCAAAACCAAACAAATTATTCCAAATACATAGAAAAATTGTTCAAAATTAAACCATAAACCTAGCAAAATAGGGGGGTAGGGCCTGCCACTAGGGGTAAACACCCTAAAAACATGTCTAATTTATTCATCCATAGGTACTGATGCCTCCTGGAAATCTGATATCTCCATTGATGTAGTTGCATCTTCCGGATGATCCACTTGTGCAAAGTTAGACTCAAGATGAGAATGATATTTGGCAATAGCCTTAGGGGAAGCTCGGCATACGCGTGACTAATGATTCCTTAATCCACGGCGATAACATATGTCCAGTTCAGTAGAAGCAGTCTGAATAGGAGCTTTGCCCTTGTTCTTGAAGTTTGGGACCTTAGGGGCGAGTGTTGGACGTTGCTGGGTCACATTTCTTCCCTTAGGTGTGGCACTCTGTTGACCTTGGGCTCGTGGTTGGGCTTGCCGCCCATTGCTACGGCCACGACTATTCTTTCGTCGTTTATGGCTGCTAGAATAAGTCGCATGCGCTTCAGGTGCGGCGTTCGAGCCAGTGGGTCGAGCTTGATGATTCTTCATTAAAAGTTGGTTCTTCTTTTCAGCGAGAAGTAAAACAAAGATCAAATCCGAAAACTTGGTGAATTTTTGTGCCCTGTATTGTTGCTGCAGGACAATATTAGTGGCATGGAAGGTCGAATAGGTCATCTCCAAGAGATTTGATTCAGTTAGTTCCACTTTACAGAATTTCAACAGAGAACGGATTCTACAAACTTCAAAGTTGTATTCAGTCACAGACTTAAAGTCCTGGAAGCGAAGATGCTGCCAGTCGTGTCTTGCTTCAGGCAATTATGTCTTTCTGGTGATCGAAACGGTCGGCCAGAGCAAGCCAGAGGGTGCGTGGGTCCTCCTCAGCGAGATACTCAGTCTGCAGTGCATCATGAATGTGTCTTCGGATGAAGATCATTGCAGTAGCCTTTTGAGCTTCGTCAACAGGTTTGTCGGCAATAAGTGCCTCAATGGTGGCTCTAATACCCTTTGGAGTAAGATGGAGCTTCACGTTTTGAACCCATTTCAGATAGTTTCTTCCAAAGACTTCTAGAGCGGAGAAATTGAGCTTGTTCAAGTTCGACATGTCCCTAAAACGGAGGGAGAAAACGTATTTTTGAATCGTTATTGTCCAAAAGTGATCTTCAGGTCAATAATTTTGGATTCATTATCAGATTAATGGACTGAAAGTCACTTTTAATTAATTCAATAAATTGGACCATACATGGTCGATTGTAGAAGCTAAATAATATTAACATAATATTATTGGATTGAAAATATAGCCCCAAAAATATTTGGGCTTGGTGACGTGGGTTAGGGGGTACGAGTTGGGTGCCTTAAGCATAAGGCAAGGCCCAAAGGTCCTTAGATGGTGGTAGCATGCTTCAGACCCATCAAATTGGGCTCGAGAAGCGGGCTAAGGGTGCACGCAAAGCCTAGCGCAAAAGGCTGGCTTTGGTTGGGCACGGGTGGACAAAGCCCAGCCCTGTGGGCTGGCATGTGGGTTCGAATGGGAGCCCAGCCGCATAGGCTGGCTTCCTGTGTTGCAAGCCGCAAGGAAACAAGGTCCAATCGAGTGGGCTAGCACTTAAGGTAGCAGGTCTGCGGGCTTGGGTGTGTGCAGGACAAGAACCCAGCAAGCAAAGCTTGCTGTGGGTTTGGTCAAGGTCCAGGAAGGCTGCAAGCCTCCATAGAGAGGGAGCTAGGGCTGCATGCCTATTCCACTCAAGCAGGCCGAAGGCCTGGAGGTCCATGTAGGTGCAGCAAAGCCCAGAGGGCTACTGCCAATGTTGTGCCGCAGAGGTGGTGCCAAATTATGTCCAATTTCCTTTTTTTTTTTTTTTTTTTTTTTTCAAAATCCCATAAGGTTTAGGAAAACCCTAAATATGCTTCTAATTTAATTTTGTACTTTGACTCACAAATTCCACATAACAATTTAATTGTGCGATGCAGGAAACAAATATATATATTGACAAATATATGAACATATACAATATATATATCGAAAGGAAAATATAAACATAGAGGGGTTCATGCATCATGGGGAATGTTTTTATGTTTCATGGACGTTTCAAATCTCTTCTTTTATTTTAAGCTTACCTGATTAGCAGAAAACCAATAAGCCTTTGAATTTGGTGGATGATAGCCTCCTCCAACGATGCTTCAATTCCTCAGCTTCTGGTAAGAGCGTGCTGATAACGTGTTGTAGGCCTATTTGATTGAACGATCTAGGGTTTAGAGAGAGACAAGGTTCTGCAATATTGAGAGAGAAGAGAGATTGATTTAATTGTGAGGTGTGTTTGATTCACTCCATTGTGCCTTTATTTATAGTAGTAGGAAGAGTAAAACCTTTCCCGTTAGGATTACAATATTTAATAGGTAATCTAATCCTAATAGGAATATAAGATACTTTCCCAGATTCCCTAGGATTTACACAATCATATTCCTATTCTAAATATGACTGCAACACAAATGACACTTTTAAATTTTTTTTTTGCTAATTCCATTAGAGATGCTTTAACATTTTTGCTTTATTATTTTGGTTTAGGTCTCAAACCAATGACTAGTTTGATTTGGTTAATTCTATTCGTAAAAGAATCAACACAAAATTGTTTCATGACTCCTTTGATTGCTCGGTATTTATTAGCGATCTTTTCACTTTTATTAATGCCACGCAAAACTAAAAATTTAATTACATTTTGTTTGACAAAGGAAAATTTAATTATACCACAAATGAAGAAAAATAGTGGAAGTATAATATAATTAAAATTTTAGTTGAGTACTAGTGGAGCACACATGACATAAGGAGAAGTGAGAAGGTAAGTGAAAAAATTGCTAGCATTTCTCTTTTGGCTTTGCCTAACAGAGATAATGGAAGGTTTTAGCCAATAAGAGTGGATGAGAGTGGTGGGTGCCATGGGTGGGGTGGGGTGCGCGACTGTCAAGTTCTGTATTCTGCTTTTAATTTTGTTAAGGTTTAGCTTTGTTGTGTTCGGGTGAAGGATTAAGTAATTGGACACATGTCGATAAACTACAAAAGCGATGGTAGAATTTGGACTCTTGCGTGAGGGTTTAGTTATGTTGAAGTGTGTTGATAAATTTTAATTCCTTAATGATAATTGTGTAGTAGGGTAAGGAAGATAATCCGTATTAGAATTTTAAGTTGGGTATAAAGATGTAAAAGATAGGTTCAAATAAAATTTTCCTTCTCTTTAGGAAATTTTTTTCTACCTGCTTTAGGGTTTTTGTCCATCATCGTCAAATAAGCCCTTGTTCGTTATTATCCACAATTTAATGATCTAGATGGCGGCACTTGTGAATCAAAGAATCTGATCAAACTGAGACACAGAATTGGAGAAAAAAACATGTTGACTAAAAAAGTTAATTTCAGATTGAAAAAAAAACATTAGTTAATTTCAGCTCAAAATTTTGAAGAAAACTGAGTTAAAATGCAAGGACAATTATCTGCCTGTTGAAAATACTGCTGGGTAGTGAATGCCCACAGTACCTTGGAAGACTTTCCAATTCTCACACAAAATGGGTTTTCAACTTTGGCATAAGTTTTCAATACCCATGACAATGGAAATTGACTTTGGATGCAGGAGATCGTTTTTCTACATTTGGTGTTGTAAATGTCAAATTGTAATAATACGAGTTGCTCTATAAATAGAGCACTCGAATGCAATCAAAAGATACGGAAAGACATACAGAAGAACATAAGAAATAAATCTCTTCTCCATCTTTTATTTGTCATACACTTGAGCTATAGTTTTAGTGTGATATTTTACATTTGCTTCGCACCTATCAAAAATGTTATCCCTCAAACTTTTACATTTTTATAACACTGCCTTTGTATAAATTAACCATAACCATGTTAATAAAAGGCACTTAAGAGTCAACCCAGTCAGCACATCATAACAAGGGAACAAAGAATTTGAATTTGGCGTGTGTATAGAAAATTGAACTGAAAATGACATCTAGTATTTTTTGTTTTGTCAACCATATTAAAGACCACGTTACTTACTTGGAACTTTTATGTTTTTTTTTTCGAACAAACGATATTATTTATACTAAGAGAAAATGGTAGACTAAACCTCACAATGAGCTTGTAATAATATGGTTTAAGTTCACATTTATCGAGAATCAAACATAAAACCTCTCACTTACAAGTGAAGAGGAATATCACTAGACTGTATTACTAAGTGGCAACTTTCATGTTACTTTTATCTTTTTAGTTATTCTCACATTACAATATTCTTTTAAGAGAAATGCTAGCAACTTTCACTTTCTCATTACTTGATGATTTAAACTGTCTATTTTTTGAGCCAGCCTTTAAAAATTAATTTTGAAGAACCATCTAATAAAAACTCATTTGCCACTTAGTACTATAGTATAGTGGTATTCTTTTTCACTTGTAAGTGAGAGGTCTTAGGTTCGTCTCGCTAAAGGCGAATTTGAACCGCATTATTGCTAGCCTTAGCCCATTGTGAGGCTAAGTCCACCATCTCCCATTTAATGTGGATAATATCGTTTATTAAAAAAAAATTAAAATAAAAAATCATTTAATCGTTTAATCGCTTAAGATAATTTTGGTGCTGAGCTAAAAATATTTTTTCTTTAGTAAAATGAAAATTAGATGACTAAACAATTTCTTATTTAGTGCTATCAGATGATTACAGTATTGATGAAGATTTGAAATCCCTTAAAACCCCCAAATCTACTAGATTAATAAATGTTTATACTTCTTTGAACCATCAAATCAGAATCCCAGCATACTTTATATGGAAAAAAAAAAAAAAAAACTGTTTATGTCATTGTGACAGCCCGTCCCTAATTTTAAGAATTTTTAAAGTTTTAATAAAGGATTTTACAAAAATACCCTTGGAGGCACGCACGTCATTCGAGGTTAATCGTCATGTCGTGCCATCTAAGATTTGTTTTCTTGACATATCCTCGTAGTACTCGTCGCTACGGACGTGTGGGCGCTGACGGTTCGTGATTTGGAGTTATATCGAAAAAGTTATTAACGTTTGAAATTTGGGATTTTAAGGAATTATAATTTTAGTAAAATCTAGAATTTCTTTTATGAAAATGGACGGCCCAGATTTAATGATGAATAAATGGATGGTTTGGATGTAAGGAAAAACAAAAATAAATAAAAATATGAAATGAGGTTTTGTGTGTGTGTGCGTGAGAAGAAGAGGAAGAAACAGAAAAAAATGGAGATTGGGCAAAGCTGCCCAATCGGAGAAGAAGAAGATGAAAACGAATGGAGAGAAGAGAGAGGAAGAATCTGACCAACCAGAGGAAGGAAAGGAGGAAAGGAGAGAGGGCGAGAAGCGGAGGAGAGAAGGGAGAAACGGGTTGGGGAACCCGTGACCCGCGCGCGCGACCCGTCGGTTTTCTACACATTCCCGTCGAAATTCCACCAATTTTCCGACGAATTGAATCAAGGTACCACTCCCAATCAACATCTAGACCTTCCCTCTTCACGTTTCACCCCAAGAATCATTGAATTTCGTGGTGATTTCGCGAAGAACACCCTACGGGTGCCGTGACCTTT
The DNA here is from genome assembly GCA_035220775.1 of Malus fusca. Taxonomy (NCBI): domain Eukaryota; kingdom Viridiplantae; phylum Streptophyta; class Magnoliopsida; order Rosales; family Rosaceae; genus Malus; species Malus fusca. The sequence continues at coordinate 13,628,735 of CM069066.1, read as the reverse complement.
TTTTGTCTAAATTCTTCAAATTTTGAAATGTTTTCTTTCAATTACTAACACCATTAGCATTCCTTTAGGACCTAGAACAAAGCCCAAGAGGTAGTTGAGGCGTTGGATCACGTTTGGAGGTCGAATTGGAAGCACCCAATTCTAGGGTTCTTCACGGTTTTGGTGAAATTGAAGCACTTCCAGGCCAAATTGGCCTTGGCCACAGGTATGAAAGTTGTTCTACTCATTGAGATCTTCAAATCTGCAAATTTTGGTAATTTTTGGAAATAGTTGAATTTTCCGGCGAACCGGGGCGGCCAACCGCCACCCGTGGCGGCCCGTGCGGCGGCGCGTGGCCAATGGCCCGCCAATGTCATTCTTAGCATGTGTTTAATGCTCTAGGTTCAGTTTTGATAATTGATGGACGTAAATTGAATAATTGAACCTAAGTTCGTTACGATTCGTGGTTAGGTGAAAATGTGAATTGACGATCCGACCGTTGGATCGTCACCAAACTTTGATATGTTATAATACGTAATATTTGAGGATTATAGGAACTTACGGATCGGGAATCCGATTTGCGGATCTTTCGGAATTGGAGTTGTAAGTTCATAAAATAGAACGTTAACCGTCACTTGGTTTTGGAAATTGACGGAGATCCGACCGTTGGATGGTAATGAAAATTTAGGATGTTGTCCTAGAGATATATTGTGGACCTCTGGAAGTTATGGATTGGAAATCTGAGTTGCAGATCTTCCAGATCGAACTGCGTAGTGACGTGTTTTATATAAGTTATATATTCTATCGATATGATTTCTGAGGTTGGATTTGATTATTGTTCTAGGCGCCGATCGTCATGACGCCTCGATGTGTTGTGCTAGGGAGTTGTTGGGCGAACTCCAGGTGAGTGGGCAGTATTTTCTGTATTTACCTATATACTATTGAATTTCCCAGAAACTGAGTTTTTAATGAAAGTATGTTTCTAAAATGCCATGCATGAATGAGATGCATGATATGAATGAAATGCCATGATAGGAATGATATGCATGTGATGAATGATATGAATTATATGAATTGATAATCGATGCATGTATATATATATGAATTGGTGTTGTGGACGCACAGGTAAGTCAGGTGAGCTTATATTATTTATGTGAATCATTGATGATGTGCATGACGTTGATAGCTCATAATCTGCACCCTAGGTGTTAGTGCTTATATTATTCACCACACCGCACGCTCGCCTTGGATCCAAGTAGGTGTATGTCGTACAGACCATGTGAGGGTTCCGACATGCCAGTCGTACAGACCATTAGAGGGGTTCCGACTGGTGGGTGACCTTAGATATGCGCGCTGATGATTGATGTGAGAAGCACTAGAGCGTATTTATACACCTGTCATCGTACAGACTACCTTATGTAGTTCCGAGTGACGTGCAGAGTTAGACCGTACAGGTCACCGAGGTGACTCCGGATGGATTGGATGTTGAGCTATAGAATTAACCGAACAGGACCAACTGCAGGGTCTCCGGTTAATTCATTATTTCACCTGTTACATTGATGCATCATTCAAACTGTTTTTAAAAATTTTTACATGGCGTACTCTCTGGTTTTAAGAAAGATGATGATTTGAGATTTATGAAAAACTATATGCTATTATGCTATTTTCTGGGAAAGTATACAGGTTTTACAGCGAGGGGTTAGAAATGTTTTAAATGAAATGTTTTTGAAAAACTTTGTTTTACTGACCCACTCAATTTTGTTTTTGCGCCCCTCCAGGTTCAAGTTAGCAGAGCTTTGGTGGCCACGAGGAATCCAACAGTGTTCTGACAGAATTCACAAATGTAAGATTCACCCTCGGGTGTTATATCTTAGAAATTGTATCTTTAAAGCTTCCGAACTGTGTAAATGGTTACGTCACTCTCACGTGACGGCCAGCATGCCCTCCTTCGGGACGGGGTGTGTCAGTTGGTATCAGAGCCTAGGTTGCAATCCTGGACACCTTAAGAATTTCCTAGTGTTTTCTGTCAGAACTTTACCGCCTCGTGGATAGCCACTTTGTTCAGATGAACTTAGCTTCCCCGATTTAGCTTAGTTATGGGAACTACTGATGTGATTCAGTCTATTACCCAAATGATTCCTCTTGGGACTGTGTATAAGTTGAATTTGAATCACTTTATGGAAAGGAAGAACCTGAGGGAGCAGAGTGATGGCTTAATTATTTGGAAAAGACGTTTCGGATTATGCAAAGTCAAGGGAATCTTCCTCCCGACAGGTGGGTCGAGATGACTACCTGGTTTCTGAGTATTGGAATTGCACCCTGGTGTAGATAAGAGTCTTATACGATGTCACCAGAGGAAACAGCGGAATGAGAGTTGTTTAAGAAAAGATTATTCCTCCAACATATATGGATGGTAAGAAACAAGAGTTTACAATTTGAGACAAGGAAACGAATGAGGATCAAAGGAATGATTACCAAGGTAAAAGTTATGTGTCTCAAGAGCCTCGCAAGACTTAGAGCTTCAAAGGAAGTGGAGTTAATTCTAGTTCTGCCAGCAGAGATTATTTTAGTAACATTGGTCAGATGCGAAATGGTAGATTTACTGGAGATCCTAGATTACAGAGACGAGGTGACTCTAGTAGAGGGAATGTACCTTTGTGCCGTAAGTACAATAGCATACACTTTGGAGAGTGTAGGCGAGAAAGCAGAGGATGCTTTACATGTGGACAAATGGAACATAGAGTTGCAAGATGCTTTGAATCATTCGGACTTGATTATGGATACGCTGGATATTTTGGTCACTTTGCCAGAGTTCATTGGTCGTGATGCAGAAACTTTATATTATTGTCGATGTTGCCAAGAGAGAAATGTTTGAGCACGATCGAGGCGTATGTATGTATTTTCCCTGTGAGGAGTAAGATGGTAATATTGCACTATTGGGAATTGTTGCTTACTTATTGAGACAACGATGATTTATTAGTATTGCGGGCTGCAGACCGTAATATTAATAACTTATTTGTTGGATTCGTTAAGCAAGTAAACAAGTAAGTCATTCAATGCCGATTATGATTATTCAGGGTGTCCAGTGATGGTGGAAGAAGTAGTTGTGCCAGCGAATTTTATCCCGCTAGACATTGTGGATTTTGATGTGATTTGAGGCACAAATTGGTTGCATTATAATCGTGCCAATATGGATTGCTACGGGAAATCGGTTACTTTCCATTATCTTGGATTATCAGAGGTTACTTTTGTGAGTGAGCAAGGTGGAGTGAGGCATGCCGTTATTTCTGTTATAAGAGCAAAGAGATCATTATCGAAAAGCTGCCAAGAATACTTAGCTCACATAGTGCTACATGATGCTACGCTGAGTAGTGTGGAAAATGTAAAAGTTGGTTAGACATTTTCGGTTGTAATTCCGGATGAGTTACCTGGATTGCCATCAGACAGAGATATGGTGTTCACTATTGAATTGTCTCCGAGTGCATATTTTATGTTATAGATTGGTTCCTACATAGTTAAAGGAAATTGAAAATCCAGTCGCAGGAATTGGTTGATAAAGGTTTCAATCCACCTAGTACGTTACCTTGGAAAACCTCAGCTTTATTTCCAAGGAAGAAAGACGGGACCTTAAGAATATGTATGGATATTAGGTAATTGAATCGGGTAACGAGTAGGAACCATTATCCAGTGCCGCGCATTGATGATTGTTCGATCAGCTTAGAGGTACCTATGTGATTTCAAGAAAAGAGTTGAAGTCTGATATACTCTTAAGTGAAAATAAAGCATGCTAGTCGTTTCGAGTTGGTGTTGCAATGTTTGAGGGAACATTGGTAGTATGCAAAGTTTGACAAATGTCAATTTTGGACGAATCAGGTGGCATTTTTGGGACATGTGATATTTGCACAAGGTATTCAAGTAGATCCTCAAAGAGTGACAACTGGGGAGAATTGGGAACAACCACGAACCGTGATTGAGATTCGGAGTTTTCTTAACTTAGCAGGCTATCATGGACGGTTGGTGAAAGAATTTTCAGTCATTGCTTTACCATTGACGAGAAAAGAGGTTAAGTTTGAGTGGGATGATAATTGTGGGTAAAGTTTTCAATAGTTGAAATATTTCCTCACTCGTGCACGTATTTTAGCACTCCCGGATGATGACGGTAATTATACGGTTTATAGTGATGCTTCGTTGAATGTTCTTGAATGCGTGTTGATGCAACATGGTAGGGTGATTACCTACGTTTCACGGTAATTGAAATTTCATGAGATGAATTACCCTAATTATGATTTGGAATTAACAGTTATCATCTTCACTTAGAAGATTTGGAGACATTACCTTTATGGAGAAAAGTACAGGAGTTTTTACGAGTCTAAGGAGTATCCAATATCTGTTTATTCAGAGGTATCTTAATCTTAGGCAACGAAGGTGGATTGTGTTGCCTAGTGATTATGATTGCACGACCAGGGTGATCGTGCAAATGTTGTGGCCAATACTCTTAGTATGAAAACCCTAATGAGAATTAATGTTTGGTACGATTGCCATGTTCATCTTCTTGTGGATTTGAGATCTACTGGAGTAAAGTTGGGAATGGAAGATCGAAAAGAAAACGTACTTGCTAATTTTCAAGTTAGGCCTATTTGGTAGGTCGTACTCGAGACTTAAGCGTTTGACGAAGAAATTCAAGAATTTATTTAAAGCAAGGAACAACGGGAAAAAGAAAGACCTCAGAGTTAGAGAATTAGATGGCAAGTGCAAGAGAACAAGGTGCTTATACCTAATGTTATGGAATTAAAGGAAGCAATTTTGGAATTTGCGTACTGTTCAACTTATACAATGCATCCTAGAAGTACTAAGATGTATTATACCATTCGATCATTTTACTATTGGTCAGGTATGAAAAGAGAAATGTTTGTATATATAAATAGATGTAACATCTATCAACAGGTTAAAACGGAAAGAAAGAAGTCTTTTAGATTGATGTAGTTACTTCCCGTTCCACAACGGAAATGGGAAAATATCTATGGATTTTGTGTACAAGTTTCCTCGTTCACGAGATGGTTATGATGAAATTGAGGTGATAATTGATTGGCTTACTAAAGCAGAGCAGTATTCTTCAATGAAAGAGCAGTAACCTTTCCAAAAGTGCAACAGTTATTTATCTGTCTTATGGAAAAGAGATTTGGGCTTGCGGATCTGTTGAACTTCTTGAGTATGTTGGTCATTTCAGTTTGTTCCAAGAGCAACACCATAAGGCCGTGGAAAGCTGTGTTTTGTGTTTCGAATTGTTAGAATTGTGGACGGATGATATTCAAGGCCCTGAGTTAGTGGAGGAGACTACTCAGAATATTCAAGTAATTAAGTCTAACCTGGAAGTGAGCCAAGATCGGCTGAAGAGTTTAGCAGATAGACACGCTACTGATCGAGTTTATGGTGTGGGTAATTTGGTGTTCTTGAAGTTGTCACCTTGGAGAGGTGTAGTACGGTTTGGAATGAGAGGCAAGCTAAATCCTAGGTACTTAGGACCTTATGAGATCACTGAGAGGATTGGTAAAGTTGCTTACAGTTTGGAGTTGCCTTCGGAGTTATCTAAGATTCATAATGTGTTTCATGTCTCGATGCTTCGACATTATGATTCAGATCCTTCACATGTCGTCCCTCCTCAACCTTTGGAAGTCAATCTGGATTTGATGTATGATGAGGAGCCAGTGCCTATCTTGTATTAGAAAGATGATGTACTGAGAAATAAGATAATGAGTTTGGTGAAAGTTTATGGAGGAATATTTCAGTGGAAGAAGCTACTTGGAAGTCGGAGAATCGAATGAGAGAGATGTGTTTCGGGCTGTTTTATGAATATTGATGGATTGTAAAGATTGTGTAAATTTCGAGGACGAAATTTCTTTAAGGTGGGTAGATTGTGACAGCCCGTCCCTAATTTTAAGAATTTTTAAAGTTTTAATAAAGGATTTTACAAAAATACCCTTGGAGGCACGCACGTCATTCGAGGTTAATCATCATGTCGTGCCATCTAAGATTTGTTTTCTTGACATATCCTCGTAGTACTCGTCGCTACGGACGTGTGGGCGCTGACGGTTCGTGATTTGGAGTTATATCGAAAAAGTTATTAACGTTTGAAATTTGGGATTTTAAGGAATTATAATTTTAGTAAAATCTAGAATTTCTTTTATGAAAATGGACGGCCCAGATTTAATGATGAATAAATGGATGGTTTGGATGTAAGGAAAAACAAAAATAAATAAAAATATGAAATGAGGTTTTGTGTGTGTGTGTGCGTGAGAAGAAGAGGAAGAAACAGAAAAAAATGGAGATTGGGCAAAGCTGCCCAATCGGAGAAGAAGAAGATGAAAACGAATGGAGAGAAGAGAGAGGAAGAATCTGACCAACCAGAGGAAGGAAAGGAGGAAAGGAGAGAGGGCGAGAAGCGGAGGAGAGAAGGGAGAAACGGGTTGGGGAACCCGTGACCCGCGCGCGCGACCCGTCGGTTTTCTACACATTCCCGTCGAAATTCCACCAATTTTCCGACGAATTGAATCAAGGTACCACTCCCAATCAACATCTAGACCTTCCCTCTTCACGTTTCACCCCAAGAATCATTGAATTTCGTGGTGATTTCGCGAAGAACACCCTACGGGTGCCGTGACCTTTTTTTGTCTAAATTCTTCAAATTTTGAAATGTTTTCTTTCAATTACTAAAACCATTAGCATTCCTTTAGGACCTAGAACAAAGCCCAAGAGGTAGTTGAGGCGTTGGATCACGTTTGGAGGTCGAATTGGAAGCACCCAATTCTAGGGTTCTTCACGGTTTTGGTGAAATTGAAGCACTTCCAGGCCAAATTGGCCTTGGCCACAGGTATGAAAGTTGTTCTACTCATTGAGATCTTCAAATCTGCAAATTTTGGTAATTTTTGGAAATAGTTGAATTTTCCGGCGAACCGGGGCGGCCAACCGCCACCCGCGGCGGCCCGTGCGGCGGCGCGTGGCCAATGGCCCGCCAATGTCATTCTTAGCATGTGTTTAATGCTCTAGGTTCAGTTTTGATAATTGATGGACGTAAATTGAATAATTGAACCTAAGTTCGTTACGATTCGTGGTTAGGTGAAAATGTGAATTGACGATCCGACCGTTGGATCGTCACCAAACTTTGATACGTTATAATACGTAATATTTGAGGATTATAGGAACTTACGGATCGGGAATCCGATTTGCGGATCTTTCGGAATTGGAGTTGTAAGTTCATAAAATAGAACGTTAACCGTCACTTGGTTTTGGAAATTGACGGAGATCCGACCGTTGGATGGTAATGAAATTTTAGGATGTTGTCCTAGAGATATATTGTGGACCTCTGGAAGTTATGGATTGGAAATCTGAGTTGCAGATCTTCCAGATCGAACTGCGTAGTGACGTGTTTTATATAAGTTATATATTCTATCGATATGATTTCTGAGGTTGGATTTGATTATTGTTCTAGGCGCCGATCGTCATGACGCCTCGATGTGTTGTGCTAGGGAGTTGTTGGGCGAACTCCAGGTGAGTGGGCAGTATTTTCTGTATTTACCTATATACTATTGAATTTCCCAGAAACTGAGTTTTTAATGAAAGTATGTTTCTAAAATGCCATGCATGAATGAGATGCATGATATGAATGAAATGCCATGATGGGAATGATATGCATGTGATGAATGATATGAATTATATGAATTGATAATCGATGCATGTATATATATATGAATTGGTGCTGTGGACGCACAGGTAAGTCAGGTGAGCTTATATTATTTATGTGAATCATTGATGATGTGCATGACGTTGATAGCTCATAATCTGCACCCTAGGTGTTAGTGCTTATATTATTCACCACACCGCACGCTCGCCTTGGATCCAAGTAGGTGGATGTCGTACAGACCATGTGAGGGTTCCGACATGCCAGTCGTACAGACCATTAGAGGGGTTCCGACTGGTGGGTGACCTTAGATATGCGCGCTGATGATTGATGTGAGAAGCACTAGAGCGTATTTATACACCTGTCATCGTACAGACTACCTTATGTAGTTTCGAGTGACGTGCAGAGTTAGACCGTACAGGTCACCGAGGTGACTCCGGATGGATTGGATGTTGAGCTATAGAATTAACCGAACAGGACCAACTGCAGGGTCTCCGGTTAATTCATTAATTCACCTGTTACATTGATGCATCATTCAAATTGTTTTTAAAAATTTTTACATGGCGTACTCTCTGGTTTTAAGAAAGATGATGATTTGAGATTTATGAAAAACTATATGTTATTATGCTATTTTCTGGGAAAGTATACAGGTTTTACAGCGAGGGGTTAGAAATGTTTTAAATGAAATGTTTTTGAAAAACTTTGTTTTACTGACCCACTCAATTTTGTTTTTGCGCCCCTCCAGGTTCAAGTTAGCAGAGCTTTGGTGGCCACGAGGAATCCAACAGTGTTCTGACAGAATTCACAAATGTAAGATTCACCCTCGGGTGTTATATCTTAGAAATTGTATCTTTAAAGCTTCCGAACTGTGTAAATGGTTACGTCACTCTCACGTGACGGCCAGCATGCCCTCCTTCGGGACGGGGTGTGTCATCATACTTTAACAATAATTAACTGTAAAATAAAATAGTTGAGCGTTTGATAATTTTTTTAAAGTGATGTGAGTATAAATAGAAATGTAAAAGCGTTTGATAAATTTTAATGTAAAAGTGATATAATTATATATATAATAAAAATATGGACATAGCAGTGGGGGTGGTGGCAATGACAGCAATGGCGAAGGCAGTGGTGGTGGTCTTGAAGGCGGCGGTAGTGGTCATGGAAGCGACAAAAGTGGGGATAAGGTGGCGAATGACCATAGGAGTACTCGAATGATTCACTTTATCCTCGTTAGATTGATGTATCCTAATACCATTCAAACAATGCTCGATCTCTAGGTGAAGACAATATCGAGTTTTTCAAAGATTTTTTATCTCAAATTCCAACTTTAATTGCACTGCAGTTTTCTCAAGCTCTTCAAGAGTCCTAAAGAGATTCATGTCATGGACATAAATTGCATGATCACAAATTCGGAATGTGACTTCTTAATAAACACACATTGGCATAGTTCGTTGTTCACATATCCCTGACGGTTATACACCATTCATCCTGATTGTTTCAATTCGTACAGTGGTCTTCTGAATCTAATCTATCGATAGGGTGTTTTGTGGTCTAGAACTATTTTATCCAGTCAATGTAAGTCATCCAGGAAATTTTATGTAGATTTCCGTATCAAGATCCTCATAAAGATACGCGGTTACCACGTTCATGAGCCACATATTTAGTTCTTTAGAAACTACCCAACTGATAAGGTAGCGGAATGTTATGACGTCCATAACGAGAGATGGCCTAAATCCAAAGCATTTTGAATGAGAAGAGATATGTTCGAATAAAATTCTTGTTCTCATTTTCAATAATTCTAGTTGTTGTGGCCCAAAAATGTCATCTATAAGCCTAATCATGCCTTGAAGCCCAATCGTTGTGGAAGTGTTACAAGCCAGGTTTAAACCTATGTATAAAGTACGAAATGAAGAGTATGCAAATTTACGATCATGCCAAGCCGTATTATAATATTAATACATTAATATTATGATTTGGGTCACGCCATGCTTAAATGAGCCCAAGGTACTTAACAGGGCTTGTCGAGTGATATGTGGTGTGGATGGTTATGGAAGTTCACTGGGCCTACGTGGAATCAGGGCTATGGAAGACTTTGGGCTGCTTGGGGGCCCAAGCCCATACCCTTTGCATTTCACGCAAGCAAGCATTGAGAGATAATTAGCCTAGTTTATCTATTTCCCTAGCAAGCCAACCATTTTAGTTAGGACTAAACTAGATTCTAGCATTAAATGCACTCTAAGTCTAGCAAGTCAGGCATTTAATGTTGACTTTCCCTTCCTAGCTTGCACAGACAGCCAACACGCGAAAGCCATGAAGCGCGCTACCTGAAGTAGCGTCTACAGAAGGTTGGCCTGGGAAAGCTACGCCTCGGGAAGTAGCAGAATGCAGGTTTTAACAGTGCAACTACTTTACACCAAAAGGAAAATAGTATGAGAGCTAGAGAGAAAGGAAGGGGAAGACCAATCCACAAAAGGAAATCCCTTTGAAGCCTAGAAAAGAAACCAAGAGATTCTCCAGCTGGAGCCTAGAAGGGTCTCTGCTTCTATAAATACAAATCATCAGTACGTTGTAAAGAGAGACACAACCACGCAGGAGAAGAAGAACGACAAGGGCAAGAGTGCACCACGCAGAGGCAGAGCAAGCTTCTTTTAAGTGCAGAAAACTCTAGTTCTTTATATATAAGTCTTTCCTTCATCTGGGTCTTCCAATAATCTTCCATAACTCTTGCAAAACCACCAAAACCATCAGAAACCCTAGATTAGCTATTTCGATACCGTATGGCCAATAACAACCTTTCTCATGCCAAACTAGTGGGCTTTTACCTTCCGCACCATGCATCATTTGTGTAGGTCATAATTTATAGTGATTACTTAGTCATTCTCAATATTTGTTAGTTTAACAAATACTCCTTAAATCCGCTAGGGTCAACGCACGAAGTGCTTGTCAGTGCCTAGGGAAACACTTTATTGCCTAGGGAAGCACTTCGTCAACGCCTAGGGAAACACCTCGTCAGCGCTCATGGAAACACCTCGTCAGCGCCCAAGGAAGCACTTCATCAACGCCCAGGAAAACACCTCATCAATGCCCAGGGAAGCACTTCATCATCGCCCAGAGAATCACTATGTTAGCACCTAAGGAAGCATTCTATCAACACATGGGGAAGCACTTCGTCATACCCAAGAAAACACATCATTAGCGCCGAGGGAAACACTCCATCAGCACTGAAGGTAGCATCTGATCAGTGTTGGAAGCACTTTAGCGTTGGAAGCACTCAACATAACACCAGACCAAGCATCCATGAGCTACTGGAAGAAAAACAAAGCATTCCCTAGGACTTACTTTTCCTTCGGGACACTTTGGGCCTAGTCTTCACTAACTCAGAAATGGGGCACATGAAGGATTTGATTCGTCTCTTTGCAATACAAGCCCATTGAAGCATTTGATACAAAAGCCCTTCAACACTAGTGTTACCCTGCTTTAGAGAATTTTCTTCTACCTGCTTAGGAATTTTGTCCATAGCCGTCAAATAAGGTCCCTTATTTGTTATTATCCACAATTTAATGATCTATATGTTTGCACTTAGATTGGTGTGTTTGAATTTGGTGTGTTTAAAGGAAAGCAGAAGAAAAAAAGGCACTCAAGGGTCAACCCACTCTATTCCCTTAACAAGGGAACAATAAATTTGAATTTGGTGTGTTTAAAGCAACTCTAGTGTGTGTGGATCCCCTAGGGGATCAACTGTTTAATCCATTTTCTCTCTCAAACACTGCTGTAACAACTCGTCCCTAATCTTACAATTTTATTAATTTTAAAAGAGTGAATTGACAAAAATGCCCCTAGAGGCGAGATTGTTGGCTTTTGTTGACCGTTGTTTCGTGACACGTATGAACTATTATTTTATCGTATTCTCGAAGTCCTCTATGGTACGAATGCGTAGGCGTAAGTGGAATTGAAATCGAAGTTACGATAGAGGTTTTACAGAATTACAAATCTGAAAAAATACTTTTGTAAAACATTACTATTTTTTATTTTCATAATTATTATATTATTATTTTAATATTTTCTGATTGGATATTTTAAATATTTTAATAATAATATTTTATATTTTCATAATTATTATTTTAATATTTTCTGATTGAATATTTTAAATATTTTAATAATTTTCTGGCCCGGGGGGCCTACACGGACACAAACTTTTCACTATCTTCTTGCCACGTTTCCTTTCTCCCAACACTTTCGGATCTCTCTCTCTTCACTCACCCTCTTTCTTGTTGCCACCTCACCTCTCCTTCCACTCATCTCTCTCAGCTTTCTTTTTTCGCAAACACTAGAGCTGAGACCTGGCACACCTTCACTGCTCCAACGAGCTCCACCGCTGTAATAGAAAATTTTAAAATATATGATTATGTGAATTTTTTTTTTGGGAAGTGAAATGACGAAATTGTCCCTCGTTGATTAAACGTAATTTTTTAGGACGTATTTTATCCTCATATATTTTGTCATGTTTCTTGACATATTTAGATAAAGTTCGATCCTATGTAGGTGCAAACCATTCGTAAAACGGAGTTATAACGAAAGAGTTATTAACGTTTAAAGTTAGGGACATTTTTTTTGTAATTTTGGCTTTATTTGGATGGCTCCAGATCTCTGAAGCCATTATCTGTGATGATGTGGACGACTGCGATGAGAATGAGATAAGAGAAATGAGAGAAATGAGGAATGGCACCGGCCAATAAGGGAAAAAGGAGATGAGGGAAAGGAGGGAGGGAGGGAGAAGGAGAGAACCGGCCAACCCGGTTTCTCTACCCGACCTGCCAACTTGACCCGCTTATATCTCCTCCATACAAACTCCGTTTTGGGTGATCTTGGTGTCCATGGAAAGCCCTTGACGAGCCCTACATCTCTGTAGTGTTAGATTTCCTAATTTCTTTCCCATTTTTCCAATTCGAAGCCACAAATCCCACGACTTTTCCGGCGGCTTTAATCTTTTTCCAGTGGCTTCAGCGAGCTTCACCGTCGATGACCACCACCAAAAGACTTCTCTCAACCCCAGGAGCAAGGCCCAAGCCTTTGATGAGGCGATGAAGTTCGTTTTGGTGACAAATCGACAACTACCCAAATCAAGGATTTCCGGCGGGTTCGAGTCAATTTGGAGCCTTTTCCGGCCAAATTGGACTTGGTCACAGGTATAAAGTTTTCTCTACTCTTTGAGATCTTCATTTCTATAAAATTGAGAATTTTTGGGAATAGTTGAAATTTTCTAGCGAGTCAGGGTGGCCGACTGCCACCCACGGCAGCACGTGGCCAGAGAGTCGTCGATGCTATTTTTAGGCTAAATTAGATGCCCTGATTTTAATTTTGATATTCGTATGACGTAGGTTGATCGTTTGAACCTAAATTCACTACGATACCTTACTTGATCAATTTGTGATTTGATGATCCGACTGTTGGATCGTCACCAAACTTTGAGACCTTATTGTACGTAACATTTGAGGACCTTAGGAACTTACGGATTAGAAATTCGACAGACGGATCTTTCCAAATTAGATTTTCAAGTTTGTAAAATAAAAGGTTGACCACCACTTGATTTCGTGATTGGCGGAGATCTGACCGTTGGATCGGAATGAAACTTTAGCATGTTAATCTAGAAGCATAATGTGAACTACGAATGGCTTGATCCCTTTGTAGGGTACGTAGGTAGTCTAACGAGACGGTTAGATGCAGCCATAAAACAACCCAAATTTAATATTGTACTTTATTTCTTTAAGGAAAGAGATTTATTATGGTTAACAACATAAAGATTAACCATGATTTTAATTTTGGCCTATCACCGGATATTAGCTTCCAAATAAGAATTTTTGGGTCGTTACAACCGCCACCAACGACCACCACCTTGTTATGCACCTTCCCCTTTCCTCCTCGTCTCAAACTTAGACACATTATCTCTTTCTCTCTCTGCTCGCTGCAAAAGAGCGTCGACAAGAATCCGACGATCTCCTTCACTTCTCGACCTCGATTTTACACATAAGTCAACTCGGGGAAAACACTCATTAGTTTCCGGCAAAGGATCTGCGAGTCACAGGCTTTTTTTGGTCACTTTCCGACCACATCTAGGCTTTGTGTTGGTGGGTTACTATCGGAGACTCCGCTTTCCTAGTTCGAACGACTGCGACTTCGCAAGTATCTGTGAACGGGTCTTTTCTTTTATATAGTATATATATTATTTGACTTTCTATACATATATTAATAATGCATTTTCTAAGTGATGCCATAATTAAATTAACATTATAAGAATTGTCGCAATGATGAAAATTATGAGATCATTATGAATCCTACGGGATGTATATGTATGCATATAATTACGAGATGCCTTAATTATATTTGCGACAATGAATAGTAATGTCGACGTGAATTGTTGATTTACCGCTGTATAAGTTTATTTACGTTAGCTGCTTATCATGTGCTACACTGGTGTTAATACTCGCCCGGGTTAGGGCCAGGCTTCACGTGTATGTTCACATCACACCGCACGCTCACTTTGGATCCATTGTAGGTGCCAGTCTTGTCCTATATTGATATAGGCAATTAGAACTCGTATGTGATGTACATAACGCCAATCTTCACGTGATTGTAGTACTAGAGCGTAAATAATTATTACACCCAATCATGTTCATGTTAGATTATCTCTGCATGAACTCGTGTGTCAGCATATGTCGACGAGCACTCAATATGATATGTTTGCTTATGCGAGATTATGTGTTTACAAACGTCATGTGTTTATTTACAAAAGTTTGTGACGTGTTGCATTCTTGAGTTATTGCTGGCTATGGTAAGTATTTTCATATTATACGTAGTATGTTATATTTGGAAACTATACTTGTTTTACGGTGAGGGGTTATACGTTTTCAAAAAGGTTTTTACAAAGCTTCATTGTTAGGCCCACTCACCTTTGTTTTTTCGGCCCTCCATGTTTTAGTGGCTGATCTTTCGTATTGACGAGGATTCTTGGCAAATGTTGGAATAGAAGATTACCTTCGATGGTATAATTCTCATTATACTTTTACTGTACTTTACTTATGACATCACGTGTGAAATGGGTTCATTCCCGTTCCCATGCGCACTATTCCATTTAGGCACTTTTAGGTTTAAATTTACTCAAATTTTTCACATCACTACACCTTATGGCTTCATCACCTTCCTGGTGTCGGCCAACACAGCTCGATTCGGAGTCCAGCTAGACATTTCTGGTCAGGGTGCGTGAACTGCTCCACCGTAGGCCAATAGACTAGGCTCTAGGGGAGCCCGTTTGAGAAGCCAAGCGAAAATCCACAAACCCAGCCCCTAGGGGCAGTGATGCAAGACTAACGCCACAGTCACATCAGCCACTATTAAAAAATTATAAAAATAATAAAAAATTACTTAAAAATACAAAAAATTATATAAAAATAATTAAAAATATAAAAATGAATAAAAATACAAAAAAAATTATAATTTATTTTCTATAAATATCTAACCATATTCTTCCAACTTACACCACATTTTTTATATTTTCAAATACCTTCAACCAATCTTTTATTATTAGACAAATTTAAAAATAAAAGAATTATTATTATTTATAACAAAAATAATAATATTTTAATACGAATTGCTTGGGCTATTCAGTCAGGGGTGGAGATGCACTTAGACAATTACTGGTTGTTAAGGGTAGTTACTATTCACTTGAGGGGTTGAGTTGCCTATTGCCTAGGGAGGCCTAACAACATTAAAATTGTTCTTATAGAAAATTGAACTGACGTTGACATTTAGTATGTTTATTTCGTCAATCATATTTAAGACCACGTTACTAACTTGGAGCTATTAACTTTCTTGTTACTTTCATCTCGTTAGTTATTCTCACATTACAATATATTTTATTTAAGAGAAATGCTAGCAACCTTTTTGTTTAAATCAACTTTTACTTTCTCATTACTTGATGATTATAACTGTCTATTTTTTAGTCAGTCCTTAAAAATTAATTTGGTAAAGAATCCGTCTAATAAAAACTCATTTAATCGTTAAATTATTTAAGTTAATTTTAGTGCTGAGCTGAAAACGTTTCTATTTATTGAATGAAAATTAAATAACAACTTTTTATTTAGTGATATCAGATATAATATTGACGGTGAGAGGTTAGAATGGAAAGAAGATTTGAATTCTCTTGAAACCCGCTCCTCTTTTTTTTTTTTTTGGAAGATTTCGAAACTATTAAATAATTTAAGGGATGAGAGTTTCGAACTCAAGACGCATGGTAGAAATCCAACACTTTATCCATTAGGATATAAAAAAAAACACCCCTCTCCTAGACTAATGGATGCTTAAACTCTTTTGAACCATGTAATTAGAATCTCAGCTTATTTTTGATTAAATAATCACCCATTTCTCAACATTATATTCTCACTTGTGTATTCCAAATAATGCAATTGGTTTATAAATCAGAAACCCCCCAGAGGCCAGAGCTGAGTCCCAAATTGGAGAATTAACTTGACCACCAAGTTGCAGTATTATTCTATTCACTAATGGGGATCCAGCTGTGTGTATCTAATCATCCATGCCTTATAATTGACTAGCCTTCATGCACACGCTTGAGAAGGCATTTTTTGAATCAGGGTGTACTACACGCGACTTACACGTTTTAAATGTATTATTATACGCGTGTGAAAGTCCTTTTTTATAACTGGTGAGCACGTGTAGAAGGTATTTTTTGAATCACGGCATGCTACTTGTGACTTACACATTTTAAATGTATTATTATGCCCGTGCGAAATCCTTTTTATATAACCAGCACTACACGCCTCTTAAGATATTTTGAACGTGTTTAAAAATAGAGAAAATAATATTTAATATTGTGAGGTACTAATTAAACAAAAAATTGTACAAAAAGAATTAATACTGTTTATATGACGAAAATACCCCCTGCATTATTTTAGATTGCTTTTGGACTTTTTTGTTTGGGGGACATTTTTGTCCTAAAATTTTTAGTGAAGCCGGTGACCCCAAAAGAGCCTCCTGGCTTTATATATAAAGATAGCCACTTAGAGCAGTTCCACCGTTGGAAACCCTCCCCCAGGCTATTCACTATGTTATCCACCCAGTGAACAGTAACTGACCTCAATGAACAGTAATCACTTTTTGCATCTCCACCCCTATACTAAATAGCCCTGTCAATTGGTAATAAAATATTACTATTTTTTCCTCACCTATCCCCATCACCCTTCCCCGTTTTCCCCTCATTTGATCAATTCTTCCTTTCTCTCCCTCTTTGTCTCTCTGTCTCTGTCTCTTCTTTCTATCTCCCTCATCCTTTTTCTTTCTTTCTCTCCCTCTTTTCCAGCTCACTCTCGTGAGCTCTCTTCCTCCTTCCTCTTCAAACCTTCAACAAATCAAGCTCAAAAATAATATTTTTGGAATCCCTGGAACTCAAGGAACCTAACCATGGCCTTGCATGCGGCATCGGTGCATGGTGCTAGGTCCTACCATTGAAGCTGAGAGCTTGAGCTCTCAATCCATTTACCTCTTTGTCCTCCATTCTCTCTTCTCGTCCTTTTTTTTGTCTCTCCTGTTTGTTTCTCTATCTCCCACCAGATCCACCGCACGGGTGGTCGAAATCTTGCAGGCCTTCGAATCAGAGTCGGTGTCGTCAATTGCAGTTGGAGAGAGAGCGATTGTTTGAGACAAAATAGAGGAGGATGGAGAAGCAAACGGAGACAAAGAAAGATGAGACGGAGGGATGCCAACTTCGGTGAGAAGATCAGAAAGGGTGGCGTCAAGGCCGGTGGGTGCGTTAATAACGTGGTTGACGTCGCCCTGACATCAGCCCACGTCAGATAGCCTTCAGGCACTCGGGACCTGAAGCTTGGGCCTGCTCGGGCTCGCTCGCCAGCCAACGCTGAACTTCCTCCCTCGGGCAATCAGGCCCTGTTCCGCAGCCTGTCTCTCGAGCAGTTGCTCCCGCTGGAGCTGCTCTTAATGTGGCTACCATAATTTTACTTTAGGGAAGGTTTGAAACCTTGACTTACAAGGTACTTTAAAGTTTAAATTGCCCAAAAGAGAAAATTTTCAAACTGTATATAGAACTTTTTCAAACTGTAAATCTAACACTACATATAAAGAGAAATTTAACAGGTAATTCAGTTAACAATGATAACATAACATGTCTTGCTATACGTCTAATAAAATGACACTGTCAAGTATTTCTTCATAGAGTTTCATTTGTTAAGTGAGGAGTATTATTGTCACACAATCACGTGTTTGATTCCCTACTCTCTCCAATTTTCGTATCATTCAATTTATTTTCCTTCATTATAATTTCACAACTGTTAAAATGTGCAAGTTTAAACCCAATGTATGAATAATCTTACAATAAGTTTTACACACATTAGTAACAATCGCGCACCGCCATATTGAATGTAAGTAGTGTTGAATACTTTGATTATTCTTGCACTCTCTTCTCTACTCCAAAGATTGATTAACTAGCACATTTTGCTAACCTTAATCCTCAACTTGAAATGAAAAATATAACAACTCTTAATAATATGTGTCACACAACTTGGCTTAAGCCATCTCATACCTCTCATATATTCGAAGAATTATAATCGTAACGATAATTAAGCAAAGTTATCTGTCTTTTACTTTTAGGATACTATAGTGCAAGTGGGACGGTTCCCCCCTAGTTGTTGTTAATATATAGAGTTACCTTAAACAACATATAATTTAAAACTAGCAACATGGGATGGGATAGGATGGGAGTATTGCCCCATCCATGAATCTTGATATGTATTAGGTGGTGTTATTCATACAACTATTTTTACCTTTCATACATTCTTTTCAATTTTTAATATTGAATTGAATAAATAGAAAAAGATCAAACAACAAAAGTTAACAAAATATGTATAAAAAGTAAATAAATAAAATAAAAAAACTATGTGAACAACACCGCTCCTGTAATAATACAATGCACAGAATACCTTGAAAGAATGCAGTATGTAGAGAGAGAGAGAGAGAGAGAGAGAGATATATATATATATATATATATGACATGTACGGATTACCTCTCAGCTTTCATTCTTTCTTTAGCTCTACTTTTCTCTATGAGGTGTGATATCCACACATCTCTTTTTACTTCTCACACACAACTTATTAATTTTTGTCTTTTGATCTTCTTCAATTTAGTTGATCCCACAACCAGAAATTCAGAAAGTGTATAAAAAGTAAAAAGGAGTGTGTGGACAACACACCCCTTTCTCTATATAGGATCCTATTTTTTAACCCAATTTGAACTTGTTGCTTCCCAAGTCAAATGTTTTCATTTGTAAATTCTGTATTCCATAATGTATAAAAAAAAGCATATGCAATTTTTTTCAATAGTACGAAATATTAAACGGTACAACAAATGAATTGTCGAGAATAAAAATATAGGATTTAACCATCATAAAAGTAAAATCTAACGACTAAAATACTAACGAGACACTCAATCTTCTAATGATTTGCTTCATTTCCTTTTTCCTTCCAAGAAAAGACTAAAATTTAGTGTTTTTTCCTCCATCTCATGTCACAAGAACAAATGCTATTAACATTTTATAATGTTTGTTTCAAGGGGAATTACAAGAAGATCATATTCGACAAGCATGAGTGCTGCGAATCCAAGTCGATCATTCTAAAAATAAAAAAAAAAGGACTCGTGAATCTGCCATTTCTCCATAAATCCCAATACCACATTCCCCATAAAAATCACGAGTGTGATTCTTGACTTTATATGATCCTCATTCATGCTTTGATTTTTAAAATGTCTTTCAATGGAGGAATTCTAAAGTCTGATTTCCAGACCAACTCATTCATACAGTCCAAGAAACAAAAAGAATTAACCTACTCTATCTTTTGATTTGTCATGCTAATCCTACTCCACTTTAGTCTCACCTTCTCTCTCACAACAACTGCGATCTAGTTTCGCTACGCAAAAACTTCTCCATTTAACGCTCGGATAACCATTTCACTCTCGGATAACCATTTCACTCTCGTTGCCCTCATGTTCATTTAAAAGGAAGATGATATCTTTTTCTCATTTGACCTAAACAATAATGTCATGTGTGTGATGTATTAACTTTTTGTATTATCCATATTTTTACCTCTTACTTTAATTACATAGCATAACATTTGTGACTGAAAGCAAACCCTAGGGAATATTGAAATACTCAATACTCCAACCATTTGGGGAGGGGGAAGAAATTGGACTTGTATTTTGCTCAAGGTTCTAAGGGTGTTAGTCGGATGGCAAGCAGGTGCCTAGTGCTTAGGCAAGACTTATGTGGTTTTCTTTTTAATTTTAAGTAAACTTATTATACAATAAATAAATGTCTACCTATACTTAAAAAGAAATACATAATTGTATTGTGCTACATAAATTGTAAAATAGAATGACATATAGATTATAAAGTAGGACATATTGAAAACATAGAGAACAAGCATATAGTGAATGTTTATCCAAGTATTCAACAAGTCTCTTACAATTTATTGAAAAAATAAAATGAAGAATGAAAGTTTATCTATCTTGTATATAAGTAAGAGTTGCGACTTAGACGGATCTAGGTGGACGCTTAGGCAGGTCTAAGTGCCATTATAAATTTTCAAATGCTTAAGGAATCAATTAAGTCGGTGGCCAGCCACGAGACCTATGCGGCAGTGGACGAAGATTTTTAAAACAGTGATTTTGCATCATTGTTTCCTTAAGATACATCCACTTGTATTAATTAAAGAATTAAGTCCTATGTATGCAGTCCCATGATACCTACAAGAACACTTTAATATTACTCTCTTTCTCTCTCTCGATTCTTAAGCAATTTGAAATTGGTGCATCATATGCATGTGTACCTCCTATGTTTGACCGTATTCCAATTCATCCAAGGCTTTTGTGCACATCTTTCATTCTTTGAATCCTTACTTTTGAGGCTATTTAATCACAGTTTTTTATATAATTAAGCAACGAAATCTAGCAACTTGAATTATAATAAGAGTAAAGTTATTTATACCATGTTATTATACCATGTTTCATATCATCTTAGGTGGCTTCTGATGTGGACATCCACATCATTTGAAAAATTTGCAAAACCCAAGGAAATGAACTAGTTTTTCTTAATTATTAGTTTATTAAATAATGAACTAAATTTAAAAATCTGATTAATTCAAATGATGTGGCTGTCCACATCAAATGCCACCTAAGATGGTATGAAAATGTGGTACACAAATATGGTATGAATAACATTACTCTTATAATAATCCTTCCCACGCGGAGCTAGAGGCACAAGCATTATGATGCTTAATTTGCATAAATATACTAAATCTAGCAACTTTAATAATTATACAGGTTCAGCTCATCAGCCAGCTAAACCTAATTAATTAGCATGCAACCTCTCTGGCTGGCTTAGTGGGTCTATCAATATATAATTAAGAATTATGTTTTGCATTTGCTAGGAGGATGGATTTTGGATCGTCTCAGTCAAGATTCTCTCAAATATGTTTTTTCCAGCTAAATATTAATTTAAGTTGTAGGTTAAGGACTTCTCATGGAAAAAGAAGAAGAAAATCTCATGACATCCCCTAATAAACCTAAAAGATTTGTTTTTTATTTTATTTTGAGGGATCATGCTGGCCAACTTATTGTAACATCCCACATCGCTCAGGGGAGTGATCCTTAAATGTATATTCCCATCCCTACCTAGCACGATGTCTTTTGGGAGCTCATTGGCTTCGGGTTCCGTAGGAACTCCGAAGTTAAGCGAGAATGAGGCCAGAACACTCCTAGGATGGGTGACCCATTGGGAAGTTGCTCGTGAGTTCTCAGAAACAAAACCATGAGGGCATGGTCAGGGCCCAAAGCGGACAATATCGTGATACGGTGGTGGAACGGGCCCGGGAAGTGATCCACCCCAGGCCGGGATGTGACAAAATGGTATCAGAGCCAATCCCTGGCCGGAAGTGTGCCGACAAGGACGTCGGGCCCCTGAGGGGGGTGGATTGTAACATCCCACATCGCCCAGGGGAGTGATCCTTAAATGTATATTCTCATCCCTACCTAGCACGAGGCCTTTTGGGAGCTCACTGGCTTCGAGTTCCGTAGGAACTCTGAAGTTAAGCGAGAATGAGGCCAGAGCATTCCCAGGATGGGTGACCCACTGGGAAGTTGCTCGTGAGTTTCTAGAAACAAAACTGTGAGGGCATGGTCAGGGTCCAAAGCGGACAATATCGTGCTACGGTGGTGGAACGGGCCAGGGAAGGGATCCACCCCGGACCTGGATGTGACACTTATTCTTGCTTTTATGTTTTTATCGTCCACATGCGTATCTCAAGTGTACGTTTAAGGGCTCGTTGATTACTTAAGATTGAATTAGATTGAAAATTCATGAGATTCAAGGTGAAAAATGAAGTTAGAGGTAAAGAATTATTCATTTTTTACGGATTTTGGGAGATCGGAAGAGGTAAGTTTCATTCAAGAGTAATTCATCTTCTATCTTCAACTTGATCAAAATTTCTTTATTTCTTGCATCAACATACTTTGAATCTAATGAATTATCCAATATAATTTATTTATAGACCAAATGTGCCAAATATACTTTCGCCGATTAGAATTTGAACCTAAAACACCTTACTGTTTTTTGCTCTTCCTTTTCCGATTAACATGTTGACGATTTTCATATCCATATTTAGTTTATCCTTCAAGTTATCATATAAACAACCCATTCCCCATTTCCTTATCTTATATTAAAAAATTATGTAACAAAAACATTTTGTCAGCTAATGGTGCAACTGTATCTAGGAAGGTATACAAATCAAATACAGTGTGGAGTTGAAATATTCAATTTGGGATTTAAATCTTAACAGACTTCACAACAAAGGTTTAAATTTTAATTTTTTTTATACAAAAGCTATCTTCTGACTAATATATCACCACGAGGACAATTAATTTTTTTTTCAATAATTAATCTTAAGCATTTTGTTTATGCACCTCAAATCCTATATAAGGCTGGAACATGTATTATTGGCTGGGCAGGCCCATCTTTATCTTTATATAGGTCAAATGGAGATGGCTTACATCCATTTTCAATGTTGGAAGGAGTGGGACAAAACATGGTGCTTAAATGTCAATGTCTACTGTGTAGTATGAAGACAAACGGAGTGAATAAATGCGGACAAATACTCATATAAAATGGGTTGCTTATCACGTGAGTTTTCGGCAAAATAATGTATTGGTAGGTAGAAATCTTTTTTCTCATAACAATATATTATCAAATGAAAACGTTAGAGTAATGAAAAACTCATTTTATATAAGTTACGTTCGTCATAAAATTGGATTTATGACATAACATATTAAAGGGAGAAGTTAGCAGCCGGTTCACACTGCGCACATCCACTTTTATTTTGTTATTTTCTTTTCTACTATACAATTATTAAACGTGAAACATGGAACATGCATGACGTAAAACATTGTATCTAGATTGATACTCAAATATTAATCACATTAATCCTAAGTCCTCCAATTTGTTTTGACTTGGGTCCAATTAAGATGGCTAGTACTTTTTTTTTCTCCTTTCTTTTGTCATCATCTTAAGTGTCTCATCTTTGATGGTTCGGTTTAATTTCGATTATGTTCGATTCGATTCAACTATATTAAAAAGTCGACACTTAAAAAATCATGATTTATGAATTTTAAAAAGAAAAAAAAATCATTAAATTTAAGTCTTCAGTGCCATTATATGATCAAAGTTTAACATTGTCCATTTGTCTTGTTCTTATTTTTTTTTTCTGGTCAAGCTGTCTTGTTCTTGTTGGATTTGCCTAATTGATGCATTTTTTAATTGACGTAATACTTTAAATAAAATTTTAAGACATTTCCTAAAAACTCCCAAAAAATTCGTTATAATACGATCCAACAAAAAGGATTCTTAGTGGGGAATTATGTAATTGATTCAATTATGGAATCGTGAATAATCATCGATTTCAGTTGGTACATGGTAAGGATAAGGTAATGGAATTGATAGAGAAATTCATAGATATCTATACTTTGTTCTTCTTGGTGGATTATCCTAGTGAATAAAGTCTATTTTTCAACTCACTGTTTTGAGGTCAAACTCTAGATTTATACCGCCTATAATAAGGAGATACTTTGTGCCCCATCTACAAAGTTCATGTTTATGATTAAAATTATTCATATTATAAATCACTCTATAAGATCATCACTGCAAAATATATCGTGAGAAGGAGTTCATCCTCAATCCTTGAGGTGCCGAGTCTTTTCCTAATAAAAATAAAAAGGAAAAAGGGACTCCACATTTCGTGTTTGGCAAAGTGATCCTTGGCTTTCAAAGGTTTTGATGTTATGGAAAAATCGCATTCAGTTATGATTCCTGCCTTTCAGATTACACGCCACAAAAAGTGAGTATGATATCAATATATTCAAGTCGTATAAAAATTACACTCTTAATATGAATCGGAAAATTTGAGTTTGATATCAATATTATACTCATAAGTTAAAATATATTAAACTCATGAGTGTGATACTAATGTATTGAACTCACATTAGTGTAGTGTTATTGGTATCAAATTCCTATATATAAAGTCTCAATCTATGGGTTTTTGTTGTTTGCCGAAAACACAAAAAAATTGTTACTAGCACTCCAAAATAAGGAAGCGCAGAACGACTATTTTGAAGCACTAATAACAGCTCCCAAAAACAATAGCAGAGAAAGTATTGTAAAGTAGCAATTGATAATTAAGCAAACCATCAGTATTTTGTGTAAATTACAAAGCTGGGCAAAGAGGAAGAGAAGAAAGTGTTTTTTTAGGGTTTTCTTGGTCAATCATACAAACCATCTTGCTCCCAAATATCGACGAGAAAATCGATCATTTCCTGTCATTTTAATTTAAGAAATAGTCAGAATGAGTGGAGTAGCAATAGATTAAACAAGTGTGGAGCCATGTCAACTTACAGGAAGAGGGATTGGCTGGCGAAAAGGCTTGTTGGTACTGAGTACGCTCTCGTAAGTGGCGTTCCAACTACAAAACACAGTAACCGATCATCAGCGAAAAATTTGATAATTCAACCACAAGGAACAAATAATTGCATAGGGGAAAACTGCATTACAATCCAAGGTGCAAACAAGAGAGAAGTTAAAATCAAGTGAAGTTGAGTAAGTGGTGAAGTTGGCTTTGAAGTGTCGGCTTACACTTTTAAGTGTTAAGGTTGATCAGTTCGGAGATGATTTAATGAAATATCTGCTTGTATAATTGTGTCCCTACATCAATTCAAATGCTTCTAGTATCACATGCAATCAAAAATTCACCTTATTCTAGGTTCTCGAAGTTGTGTCTGGCGTTGAGGCTGTTTATTTGCAAGCCACAGATTCCTTGTCTGGTTCCAGAGTAAAAGACCTGAATCCATTTCAATTTTGAATGTCAAAAATTTAGTTTGACAGAACAATTCGATTTAGAGGCACTGTAAAACAATAAAATGATTCCAGACAATAGTAAAGCCACATGGTTCCAGAAAAGCACAGCAAAACCTTTGATTCATTGCTTACACTTTGCTGGTCTAAAATATTACAGATTTGATAATATGGCAACATCAACACCAGGCTAAACTTCTATTTTTCACAAAGAAAGCACTAAAATCAATCAACGCAATGATGACAAAAAATAAAATAAAATGGTTATGTGGATCAAACTTTCGTAAATATCCACCGTTATCTTCTCTTTTGTTGTTAAAGATAAAGAAAATGTGCATGAATATCAGTCAAACATGGTGTGCCCACAAAAAGTACACTGAAGAGAAAGAGACAGAGAGAGAACTTGCCATGATTTACAAATTCAGGTGTATTGCTTGTGCTGCCAGAAGTACCGTGGGAATCAAGGGGGTTTGAAGTGCTAATTGATGAGATGCTTTTCTGAAACTGGATTCCATTGTTCTCCATTTCAATTGTGCTAGTGCTCCAGAAATCCTCTGATATGCTATTTTTTCTCACTGATTGACCTTGAATTCTCAGTCCATTTGATGGCTCATCGACAGGAATAAGTAGTCGGGGTTGGCTACAGCATCCAAGACAGCCTCTGCTCTGTTACAAATTAGGTAGACCGTTGAAGTAACCACAAAAAATGATTATTGCTACAACTATCAACTTGAGTGGCGATACAAAAACTTTAAGACAAACCGTAACAAATAAAGAAAATTGAAAATTAATAAACATGGGCTTACATAATCAGCATACAAAAATTCTTTGGGATCTCTCTAAGTCCCCACACCCCAGAAACAAAGAAAATAAGGAAACGATAAAAACGCAAATGCATACATTTCCCCATGATTTAGAACTGTACAATCTTCAAGTTAATGAAACTTCCACCTATAATCAAATCAGCTTTCTTTTTCGAGTAAACTAGACAGAACCTTACAAGAACAAATGATGCAAGCTCCTAAACATGCATTCTCACAAAAAAGGTTGTAAATCATAGTCTGCATAAGAAAAGATATAAATGCAGGTAGAAAATAATGAGGCAATGTCCCATAAGTAACATTCAACAATAATGGAAATACACTGCCATGCATGAATTAAGCCCTGTCATTATCCATAGGCGAAAATATCAATGCACTGATACCGAATTCAACCATTGCAACAAATAAAGCCTATGAGTTAAACTCACATATGGGAAAATAACTTAGCCACTCAAACTCACGCCACCAGATCCAAGTTCAACAAACACCACACTTCACAGACAGTACTGACAATCCAATTATGAAAAACTCTTATAACAAGAACAAGGCACTATCATTCCCTGGAGTAGAAATTCATTACAAATAAATTGTTTATGTATGAAAAAGAACGAAATTGCATCCCTTACTCTGAAAAGAGCCTTGCACTTCCTATGGATTTTCTCCATAACTACAACCACAAAAGCTCAAAAGCAAGCACTGGAAAACACAACAAATGAACAGCACGATTTCTTCTCAAAGCATCTCGCTGTCTGAGACCAAAAACAACACCTTGAATACATATTTCCTACAGAACTCCATGCGAAGGGAAATCCTAAGAATATAACTACCAAATGCCCAAGGCTTGAAGCAAAGAATGCCAAATAAAAAACTAAAAACATGTTTCATGTTCATTCACTCTCAAAATCACTTAACGAACAAGTAAACCAAAGTACCAAGATTCTAAAACAAAGTTAAAGGAACATGAAGCCCTTGTTTAGTCATCCAGAAAGCTTGGGGAAAAACAAATTAAAAACACCAAATTTCCACTTTTAAATCTTCTTTTTTTCCTGTGATGTCAACATCCCAAAAAGAGCAAAATCAATTTTACTACACCTACGAGTTGCATATCCAATTTCAGCTTAGATTTCAATTTCTAGAGTCTCAATACTTGGAAAGACAAAATCTCAAGACATGTGCAATCTCACTTTTTTTATTCTTCCCTTTGTTTCTCACAACGATCCAAGTTTTCAAATTTTTCTTCATTTCCCTTAATTTTCTCAGGAAACAAAAAGAACCCACAACTTTTTAAGAAAAAAATTAACATAAAGAAAAAGAAACTCACCCCATGCATGTGAAAATGGCAGAGCCCCAAGAGGGAAGATATCTACAGCTTTTCATCTAGAAGTGGCCAAGCTCAAACTTGTCCACCAAAACCCTAAATCCATGAAGGAGAAAGACAAACCTCACGATCCTTCATAATCCCATACAATTAAAGCTGTTTTTTCAGAGCAATTTAATCTGAATTAATCCACAATTTAATTTAGCAAAATTCATATGCAATCACTAAGATTCATGTTTCTGATTGATTCCCAGGGAAAAAAAATACATTAAAATAAAAAAAAAAAGGAAAATGATTCCGATCACTTTAAAAAAAAAAAAAACAGATTTTTATTCTGCACTTTTTAATTTAATTTAATAATAATGAACCTGAAGGATGGCATGGTTGGATTTGAAATTGGGTATAGGTCAGGTTCTTCTCTCCTTCATGAAATAGATGGCCCTCTGGTTGGCTTCTGATTCAACCTAAGGGGCACACTTTTTTTGTTCTTAAACTCTTTCCCCCCTTCTCTCTTCTCTTTCCTTCTTGCTGTTTTATTTTCTCAATACTTTTTTTGTGTGTTTTGTGATTATTAGTTTATTTATTGGGAGGTGGGAGGCAAAACAACCACTTTTTGCTGTGTAAATCTGCAGAGATTAATTTGTTGAATCATGTAAAAAAGCAACGTTGAAAAATTGATAAAATAAAATACAATATATAATGAATGTTCTTATAGTTAATTGTATTGAACTGTTGTCGTGTATAATAGAATTACATACACTGTATTGTTTATGTGATAATAATATGTAATTTGAGGATTATATCTATTATCATTGGGATGTGCTATCCATACATTCCAAATTACTTCTCACACACCTCTTGTTAATTTCTGTCCGTTGATCTTCTTCAATTCATCCGATCCGACGGTCGAAAATTAGAAGAATGTGTGAGAACTAAAATGAGATGTGTAGATATCACAACCCTTATCATTAGTCGTGAACCCGCTGATCTGTATCTATGAAGTCCTTACCTAACTATTGCTTTTGGTTTGCTTATAAGAAAACTTATTTGCTTTTTGGGGTTGTTTTGTTATATTTCCTTCTTGTGGGTTACAACCATTTGTGTGAAATTTTAAGGTGTTGGTGTTGGAGGGGTCCATTCTAGTGTGACGGAATCCATCAATCATGTTATCATCATTCAATTAGCATCATTTTAAATCATTTTCTTGTTGCTGTACATGGTTAGATAACTTTTGTTAATTGTTATTGAATTTGGGTAAAAAGAACTCAATTATTTAATTGCCACCTCTCTCCCCATTTGTTTATGGGGTCTGTACAAAATGTATAATTTTTTTTTTTGGTTACCCACAAAAAATACACACACATATATACATGTATAAGTAATGTTAGGTAGACTAAATTTGTAGACAATTTAGAAACTAAATAATATGTCTAATAAAAAATAAACATGTTAATCAACACTTAGGTAATAATCCAATAAGTCACTTCCATGTCGTTTAGTTTACAAAAATTTATCTACACATTTAGTCTTCCTAACATTCTGAGATTTGATTTGATTTGGATGAATCAAAATATTAACTTTATGGATTGAAGTGGATGAGGCGAAAAAAGGGTACCAACTAATCTACAATTATGTATATAACACGGAAAAACTCTTTTCAGATGTATCACTTTTAACACTGTTAGGTGAAAGCAAACAGCTTCTGCCATAATGTCTTTTTTGGTGAGGTCATATGGAGAAATTCTAGGGTATGACCGGGACAACACGATGTCCCTCGCTAATGTGTTCCTGCAACCACAATCAAGAATTTCTCCCTCATGAGTATACACCATGTACTCTATTGCCTAATAAAAGTTGAATATTAGAGTGCGGAACGAACAAGACTAACAAAATAATAAGAATATTATTAAACTAACTGAGAATGCTGAAACGGCTACAAAACATTAAGAGACTACATTGTGAATGACTTGTTATTCTACGAGCTACAAAACATCATATATATAGAGAAAACTAACATAACCCTAATAAGCAAGAAAACGAAACCCTAATACTAACGGGCTAAGCCTAAATTCAAACAATAAAATAATCCTAAATTCCAACACCCCCCGTCAAACTCATGGCAGTACGCGTCATGAGTTTGCCAACAAGCAGATGCGGATCCAAGCTTCGTTAGGCGGACACGACAAGGCAAGCTCCGTTAGGCGGACAAGACAAGGCAAGCGGGCAATCAAGCAAACAAACGAACAATCCAAGCGAGCAAGGGAGCAAATAAGCAATTCCAGCAATCAACAAATTCTTATCACTCGAGTGGTCACAATTCCAAGCAGGTCAACCAACAATTCCTGCGGGCCTAAAATAAACATCCAAAAAAAAATTCTTTTTTTCTTTTTTCTTTTTTTCTTTCTTATTTTCTTCTCCTTTTTTTTTTCTTTTCTCCTTCTTCCTCTTTTTTTCTTCTGTTTCCTTTTTTCCAATGGTTTTCTCCAGAACGCGCAAACCAAGTGCGAGTTCTGGTCAACGAACAATGGGAACGGCAAGCAAGCAAGCAGATGTGCAGCAGCAAGTTAGGGAACGAATCATCTGGAGGCAGGGATGGCAGCAGGTACAGCAGCGGTGCGAGACTGAGGTGTAGCAGTGGTGTGGTGGATCGGTCAGATCGGCAGGTCGGGTTGGGATTGCAGGCAGCAATTTGGTGCGGGTCAAAAGCAGTGGATGCATGCGACAAGTGGGTCGGGTATGGAGGGGGTTTTGACCAGGCGACCATGAGACCGTATGTGCAGTAGCGTCTGTGGTACAACGGATGTGTGGTGGTCCTCTGTGCAGCAGTGCAAAGCGGGTCGAGTTCTGGGATCCTAATTGCAGCGGCAACATGAGTGGATGGTGATTGGGTGCGATGATGTTGGGTCAGGTACGATGGTGATGCGGGTTGGGTTTCGACGAAAATTGCAGAGATGACATCAAGTTCAGACTACGACTGTTTTTGTTTTTTCAAACTAAACCAATGACAATCTAAACAATAAACAAGACGAACAAACAAACTGATATGAATCAAGGGCAGATTAAATCCCGAAGGATCAAACATGCTCTGATACCAAGTTGAATATTAGAGTGCATAACGAACAAGACTAACAAAATAATAAGAATATTATTAAACTAACTAAGAATGCCGAAACGGCTACAAAACCCTAAGGGTGCGTTTGTTGCACCGGATTATCTCGGACTAGACTAGCTTCAGGGATTAAGCTGGACTGGCTTGACTTAGACTAAGCAGGACTAAAAATAATGAAGTGTTTGGTATGGCGCCGGACTAATAAGCCAGACATGAAAAAATATTAAATTTTATATTATAAAATGTTATTTTGTAGTTATTTTAAATTAAAAAAAAACCTAATTAAATTGCTTCTCTATTCTCTATCCAAGAAGGACCCAGATGCTTCGTCTACCAATTCAATTGCCAGCAATTTTTTTTAATTTCCTATCGCAGCAACTCTCCAACACCAACAATAAAGAAATACCCAGATGTTCTATCCCAATTCAATTGTTTATCTATTAAAGTGATTCAATTGCTTCCCTACCGCAGCAACTCACTAGTCTGCGACAACAGATTTTCGAAGACCCAATCGACCCAGAAATAACCAGACCCGAAAGAGAGAGACCCAGAAATACCCAGTTTTGTAAGCTGCCACACACCCAGCACCATCAACAACGCTTCCCAGAAGAAAAAAAATGGCGTTGTAACCGCCGTTTCCCACCGGCGGAGGAAAGCTGCACCGCAAGAGTGGTGGGAATCAATTTTGGGGGCTGCAGAGGAATGGCTGCATCACATGGATTTGTGACGAGAGAGAGAGACGCATGCGGAGAAAGGGTGGGCTGAGGTCGTCGATTCGTTTCTTTGTTAGTCCTGCTTAATACCAAGTGAAACGGTGGGACTAGATATTGAGGTTTAGTGAAGTGCGGGGCGCCTCGTAGTCGAGGCGAGTCCCATTAACTCTAATCCAAGACCATGTCAAACACGGGACTATAGTCCTAGTTAAGCCAATCCCTGCTAGTCTATTATTAAACTAACTAAGAATGCCGAAACGGCTACAAAACCCTAAGAGACTACAATGTGAATGACTTGTTATTCTACGAGCTACAAAGCATCATATATATAGAGAACTAACCTAACCCTAATAAGCAAGAAAACGAAACCCTAATACTCACGGGCTAAGCCCAAATTCAAACAATAAAATAATCCTAAATTCCAACAATAAAAGGATCACTTTTATGGTTGATTGTCCCTTGCATTTGCATTATTGGCCAGGAAGAACTGAAAAAATTAATGGACGTTTTGGACTTTGTTAAGAGACGCAATGCAATATCATAGTTGATGGACATTAAACTTTTATTTGGATAATATATACATATCTTTTTGTACACATCAGGAACTAATATTGTGAGTGATTGTAACTAGGTTTTACATTCAAATTATTCAACCACGAACTAGACTTTATGAGTAAACACAACAACTAGGTGGTGAGGATTGGAAGAATGTACTTGGATTTGGTGCTGAAAACTCTAGCCTTTGTATCGGGGAAATATTCAAAGCCCGGTAGTGTTGTTAGAGCTTTATTCTTGCTTACCTCAATGGGGTAGTGGAGAAGATGACCTGGATGGTCTTGATAACAAGTGTCGCTCGAGTAAAATTCCCAGTTCTTTTCGGCAATCTGGTTTACTCGTCGAATGCATTCCAAAGATTCTGGATGCCAGAAGAAGTTGTCATCCACTTTGAGGTCCTCATACCATAGTGCTAGTCTGAAAGCATAGATCTGGGCCCTGGCTGGGATTGTGGAAGCTAAATGGTTAGGTTGGAATGCTCCTATAGCAATCTCAGAGTCCCTTGCCCCATCCATTGACCTTTGATTTATGTTCGCAGATCCAATGATTATGTATTCATCACCAACTGAAAGAAAAAAAAACATGTTAGAGAATGTTCATTAAATTGCACTCGAACATGGCTAATAGTCTGGTATAGTATATCTAACATGTTATGTTATTAGACTGTGAATTAGGACTACACATTCTTACATGCTAGTACTAAAGTTAACTTTAAATTTATGAGTCTGTTTACCTATCATCATTTTTTTAATGCATGTAAATCATGAAACGCCAGGCCTGCTGAGCTATTTTGTAATCGGTGTCTAGCTCTGGAGTCTCAGGAGGTTTATATTCGCCATCCATCTCCGTCTCCCGGTTGCCAAGGCTGAAGAATTGAGATAATCCTTAGGGTTTGCATTTGAGGCCTTTCTCTAAAGGGCCTCAAAGATGTCAGTGTACAAAATCTCCACTGTTCTCCTTTGCCAATCCAATATAGCTTGAACAGAAGCACTCTCAGGTGTACCTTTGGGCCACATTGGGACAACAATGTAGATGATGAATCTCTCTCCCACTTCAATTTTGCTAACAATCTTCACTGAAAGCTCCTTCATTATAAGATGCAAAACATTGATATCCTCATCTCTAATGTCTCCCAAATAAGCTGCCAAGGAAATACTGATTCTTAATGTAAATGAAGTTTGTGGCTCGCCGAATAACATGGATATACGCATTCTGAATGCTTCGGTCGATGATGTTATTCTTCCTACTCACAAGTCCCATTTTTGTTGCTTCAAGAGGCTTTTTAGGAAAGCAAAAGCAACTCGTCGATGGATCTAAATAGTTGAACGTTCCATGATTCGTTGTCATTCGAAAACATATTTTGTAAAGGCTGAACTATGATTTCTTCAAGTTTGCCTAGTGGAATTAAGAACATTTCTCCAACCTATTTTTTCCACCTCTGCTCAAAGTTGCGCAAGACATCCTAAGCAATCGGTCCTTCCAGTTTGCAATGAATATCATGCCAGGGCTTCCTTGGACCGCCTTTCCTAATTGAAGAGCCTACAAAGTTGAGCTGGTGGAAATTGTAGAGCAAAAATAATCACAAGGCGACACGTGAATTTTTTGATAAAAGAGGACAAAAATACTCTTGAGGCATATCGGGATTCCTACGCACGAGCACCGGACAATCATCCCTCAACCAAGTCAAAAGTGCCCAAAATAGGTAACAATTCAAAACCTATTTCATTTATCCTCATCAAATCCCTTCTCCAAAATCTATTTCATTCCATATATTTTCTACCCCATTCTCCCTTTTTTAGCTAATCAATTAGGTAATTATTTTATTAATTAGCTAATTGATTAGATAATAATTTCATAACTCCCAAGTTATTTCTTTCAAATTATGTTAAGTAGTCAATTAATGGATTTATTACCTAATTAATCTATTAATGGCTAATTAACTACAAATTACACCCAAAAAAAAAAAACCCCAAATGGTTGGTCCCTATTCTCCTAATAGGGCCGGCCATATCCCTATAAATAGCTCTCCATTCTCTCCAAAATCTACTTCCAAGTCTCTTGCTAAAATTCTCTAAAATTCTCAAACACTTTCTCTCTAAATTCTAATTTTGGCATCGGAGGTTGTTCAACCAAAGCCCCCCACCCCATTCATCGTGGGCGCGTGAGGCTTTTGGCCTTGACCAAAAGTGTTAATTGTTTTGTAGGTGCAATTTTGTCCAAGATCAAGAAGAAAGAAATTAGCATCCACAAATTGATGCTTTCATTAAGACTTGAGTCCCACACTCGTAGAAAACTCTCGCATCTAAGGTTTTCTATTTTCTTGTCCATTTGTAGATTTTTCGTACGTTCTTATTTTTAGAAATTTTTATTTGCAAAAATTCTTTGATAAAACGTAAAAGAGAAGTACAATGGCTAGAAATTTAGAAAATTCAACAAGTGAAAATTCCAATATTTAAGAGATGGGACTGCGGTGATCCACGAGGCTAAATGTGACAATAAATGGAGCGGCACCACCACCACAAGTTTCCACCACGGGAACCACCGTGGTGGCCACCACTGTGACCACCCGCGACGAGGTTCATGGTGTCACCACCATGGCCCGAGCCGTGCCATCTAAGCAAGCCCAAAATGTGCCATCCAAGGCCCACGGCCCAAGCCATGTCATTCCAAGCCCAATGCGTTGCTAAGCCAAGCCCTAGCCTCGCACCCACGTGCGCCACACGCCGAGCAGCCTACTCTCGTGGCCCAACCTGCTCCTGTGGCCCAGCCTACTCCTGCGGCCCAACCTGCTCATGCTGCCCAGTCTGCTCATGTGGCTTTCCAAGCAGCCCAAATCGATTCAAGATTAGTTCAACCTTCACAGCTCAAAATTTCCGGACCGACGATCGAACCGAGAGCATTTTCACCACATTTTTTTGTGGATTTGACATTTCCCAACTCAAATCTCACGCCCGGAGTCTACCACACTTCCACTGCTCAAGGAGGCATATTCCTTTCAAGCTCTTCTAATCCAAATGGCGAACAACACTTGTCTCGACAAGTCATATAGTTGACGAGCGTCTTTGCACAAT
The DNA here is from genome assembly GCA_035220775.1 of Malus fusca. Taxonomy (NCBI): domain Eukaryota; kingdom Viridiplantae; phylum Streptophyta; class Magnoliopsida; order Rosales; family Rosaceae; genus Malus; species Malus fusca. The sequence goes on along the minus strand of CM069066.1, from coordinate 13,594,023 downwards.
AGACAACCTTGGATAATCAACTCTTGCAACGCTCTGAGATCCAACGTGCCCCCGACGACGTGTGCCGAAGAAGGACAAGGGCAAACAAACCTCTCCACCAGCATCCTGGCAAGAAACCACTTAACCAATCATGAACCGAACGTTCTAACGGAGTACACTCCCTACTGGACCCCCGAGATAGCGTATACTCCCGTCTTAGCGCATGGAGGAGTGTGCACTCTCAGTTAAGCCCATGGACAAACATACACTCACGGTTGGGGCCACACTCCAATAATCAACATGAGCAATCTTCTAGGCGAAATGTTCATTCGCGGCAAGGCTCGCAAGGAGCATCCTCCACCTCACATCGGAGTAGGCAGCACAGCGGACGAAGAGAAAAAATCACTTAATCAGGCTCAAGTTCAAACAGCAACCTGCGAGTTACCCGCTCGTCTGCTAGGAACATACCACACCCATCGTAGCGGCGACATAGATAAGACGAACACATGGAAGAGCAGCCTAGACCAGTAGGTCACGACCGAGGGCAGCTGAGAGCTCTGTCACCCCCAACAAATGAAAATTCAGGAAGAAGTAGAAAGGTTCCTGACCGAGCGATTACTCGATTTCCCGCGCAACGAAGATATTGACAAGGCGCTCTGATGAGACATGACCAACATAAGCGAGTCATCATTCAATGACAAGATCGAGCAGACATGACTACCCCACATAGATTGCCGGATATAAAGATTACTTATGTTCTGACAAAAGCAACAGCTTAGCCTAATGGCACGCCAGGGGTAGACGAGTACCAAAAGGCCCAACTACTAAGAACCAGGGGCATGCCTTGTTCTCAACACTTCAGACAATTTTTCCTGCTGCCCACAACCTGGCCCAAGCCAGCCCTAGCTCTGCTTTCACAGCCGTGCCTACCTACTCCACGGCTTCCGACAGCCATTGACATATCACCATGGCTCATAACTGTGCCAATCTTACACCACGGCTCCCAGCTATGCCGATTTTGCCATGTTTCTCGTGTCAACCAAGCCTCAAAATGGCACACGACGAAACACCTATTGATGGTGCAATAATTCTGGGAGCAACTCACTACGCTTACACCCTTACGTGGGTTCCACAAGTAGTTCGCCAAACAAGACCTCGCAGGCTGAGGATTATTTCAGTTGTCTAACAGTCCAGCTTTCCTCAACTGATGTCCACAACAATTTCTCAAAACCCTTTATGGGTCTGCTCTCCAATGCGAGAAGATAAACTAATTGCTCTCCAATGCGAGAGGGTAAAACAATTCCCCGACACCCATAAGGGTTTGCTCTCCAGTGCGAGAGGATAAACTAATTGCTCTTCAGTATGAGAGGGTAAACTAATTCCCCAACACCCATATGGGTTTGCTCTCCAATGCGAGAGGGTAAACCAATTCCCCGACACTTATATGGGTTTGCTCTCTAGTGTGAAATGATAAACTAATTGCTCTCCAGTGCGAGAGGATAAACTAAATGCTCTCCAGTGCGAGAGGGTAAACTAATTCCCTGACATCCATCTGGGTAAGCTCTTCAGTGCGAGAAGGACACATAGCTCAAAAGATCGAATGCTTGAAGATCAACCAGGCAGCAAATGGTCAGGGGGCAGCATCCACTTTTACACTTAACAGTTCGCTCATCCGACACTTCATCTTCAACAGCTCAAATCTTGGCAGCTACATGAAGGAAAAATTTTGTCCTAGCTAAGAACATGTATGAACATTTGAATACATATGCTAACAATTAACTCTTTAAAGTAGGCATGCATCCAAAAAAAATTCATGAAACCCATGACTTTCAAAGCCTAGTATATGGTGAATCAAAAGACTCTTTAACAACATTAAAGAATATGAAGAATTTAGAGATTCTTTACCCTTGAAGCTCATCCTTGATTACACAAGGGATTCACCCAAGTGGAGGGCCTTCAAGTCACCTCCTTGCTCCTTGGATCTTCCTTGTGATTTCCCTCCTTTTAGTGCTCCTTTGCTTCTTTGAGGATTTGAGGATTAGTTCTCCAAAACACCAAAAGTTTGATGTCTCTATGTCTCTTCACCAAGGATGTAATTTGTGAGAATGAATAATGGATCACTTAGGGAAGTAAATTTGCTAGATAACTATCCCCAAATAGCTTTGAAAACCCTTAATTGAATTTTGCTATAAAGTCCTTTATATAGTCCCTTCAAATAAGTGACCTAAAGGACCTAAAGCCCAATTTATCTACCATGGCCGGCCATTACATTGTTATTGGGCTTATTGCCCATTTTGTTTTAGTTGTCATACAACTTAAACATAATGGGCCTTGTGGACCAAAACACTTTTGGGCCCCGAAGCCCTAAAACCAACTTAAAAGCCCAATACGAATATTTCGTATAATTAATTAACTAATTAATTAATCTTGACCATTCTTCAATTAAACCATTTAATTGCTTATCCATTTCATTTAATTGCTTCACATACATCCTTATTTGGTGTGCGATCCATTAGGTTCCAATTAGCGAGGCAGTGGGCGATGTTACTCTTAACTATCGATTGTGAATTGAAACCACATTTCAATTCTCCCTTTTTGATGATTAGTGTTTGCTAATCAATAGGGCTTCCACAAACCATGAGTGACACTTAGCAGTATGTCATGGTTACCCAAGCTAAGTAGAATTGGTTGGAGAACCTATCCAGTTACAATTACAATGCAATACGGTCCTTCTCTAATACAATACTCTTAACCACATTGTTTAAGTGATAGTTTGTTTCATGTCTACTATCCAATGTGATACTTTCATATATGATTCCCTTGAATATGATTTGGAACATCTTCCTTAGTCATATTCATTTGCTTTGGCCAAAGACTTTAGAATCATATTTTAGAGTATACTCCTTTCACCATGGAAGGTTAGAGATCCCTTGTTGTGCATTCATATGCCTACATGACTAGATCACATGACCCCAACAATGCCGTGGACAATCCGAGGGAATGCCTTTGTCATGATCAAAGATCAAGGACCTAACCATTAGACATCTATGATGCCTCAGGTCTAAGGACTACTTTGCATATTGTAACCTTAGAGTTCGTACATGACATGTATGTTTGAACTCTCATTAATCGCAGTTCAGTGTACTCGATTACTCTTTCGAGCACCTATGTGTTTGTCTTAGTGTCCAACACCTAAATGACTTGAGACTAGTTCATACTCACGTTTGAGTCAACATAACACATACTAACCTTAGCGGATTGTCAATGCCCAATTGGCAATCCTATGGTTAGGAACGTTTTAGGAATGAGCATAAGAGAAAGGTCTCATTAATCTAACTCATTAGATCACTTATCTCTTATGTCAAATACATCCCTTGGATTCTCTTATTGATTAAACACATGATACAATAAATAGTGATTAACAATAAGTATTGCCCTTCCGTTAAACATATAAAAGTTTAACATATTAAGTATTCCAAAAAGCTATTACATCAAATGAGTGTCTTTGTGGGCATACTTCCAACAATCTCCCACTTGCACTCAAAGCCATCCTCCCATGTATCTAATACCCATCTTATCCATATGACGATCAAGCTGGATTTGAGTCATTGGCTTTGTCAGTGGATCTGCTACATTATCGGCTGAAGCAATTTTGAGGATATTAATCTTCCCTTCGGCAGCATATCTTCTTATGATATTAAAGCGCCTATCAAAATGCATGTTCTTTTGATGAGCCCTGGGTTCCTTGGCTTGAGCTATCGCCCCACTATTATCACAGTACAAAGTTACTGGTGATGTGATGGTTGGAACCACTCCAAGTTCAGTAATGAACTTTTTCATCCAGAACGCTTCTTTGCCGGCTTCAGCTGCAGCGACATATTCAGCCTCTGTCGTGGAATCAGCAATTACACTTTGTTTCTTGCTTTTCCAACTGACAGCCCCACCATTCAGAGTGAATACATATCCGGAGTTGGAACTTCTATCATCGACGTCAGATTGGAAATCTGCGTCTGTATAGGCTTCCACTCGCAACTCTGCTGCTCCTCCATAAACGAGGAACATGTCCTTAGTTCTTCTTAAGTACTTAAGGACCATCTTGACAGCTGCCCAGTGTTCTGATCCTGGGTTAGATTGATGTCGACTAGTAATGCTCACAGCATACGCGATATCAGGCCTTGTGCATATCATGGCATACATGAGACTCCCTATGGCGGAAGCATAAGGAATTTCATTCATTAACCGTATCTCTTCAGGAGTCTTAGGTCCCATGGATTTAGAAAGGTGAATTCCATGTCTAACAGGAAGAAAACCTTTCTTAGATTGTTCCATCTGGAACCTACTTAGCACCTTATCAATGTACATAGATTGAGATAATCCAATTAATTTTCTGGATCTATCACGATAGAGCTTTATCCCAAGTACATAAGATGCATCTCCTAAATCTTTCATGTGGAAGGTTTTAGACAACCACACTTTTACAGAAGAAAGTACTGCAGTGTCATTCCCGAATAGTAATATGTCATCTACATATAACACTAGGAATACTACTGCATCCCCAACGACTTTTTGATAAACACAATTGTCGTCTTCGTTTTGAGTAAAACCAAACGTTTTGATTTCAGTATCGAAACGAATGTTCCAGCTCCTGGAGGCTTGCTTAAGTCCATAAATGGACATTTGAAGCTTGCATACCTTAGTCTCTTCAGACTCGGACACGAAACCTTCGGGTTGAGTCATATAGAGCTCTTCCTGTAGGTAGCCGTTCAGAAAGGCCGTCTTCACGTCCATTTGCCAGATTTCATAATCATGGTACGCAGCTATAGCAAGCAAAATCCGAATGGACTTAATCATGGCTACAGGAGAGAAGGTTTCTTCATAGTCAATCCCTTCTATTTGCCTGTATCCCTTGGCTACTAGTCTAGCCTTATAAGTCTCCACGTTCCCATCAACGCCTATCTTCCTCTTGAAGACCCATTTGTTTCCAACAGGTACAATACCTTCTGGAGGGTCTACAAGAGTCCAGACCTGATTTTGATACATGGAATCCATCTCGGATTTCATGGCCTCTTGCCATCTCTTTGAATCAATGTCGGACATTGCTTCAGTGTAGTCTCTAGGGTCCTCCTTTGTTTCATTGTCACCTAGAAGGTACAATTCATCAAAGTCATTATTTAAGCCAAACCTCATAGGTGGCTTACTAACCCGTTCAGATCTACGTGGAGCTAGGGGTTCAGGAACAGGGTTGTCAATATGTCGAGTGCTTGTTTGTGGTTCATTATTAATCTCATTAATTTCCATCTCTTTGCTTCTAGTTCCTTTGAGAACAAATTGTTCCTCTAGAAACATAGCAGTTCTGGCGACAAAGACTTTCTGGTCGTCAAGATGGTAGAACTCATATCCCATAGTTTCTCTAGGATATCCCACAAAATAGCATCTTACTGATCTTGCTTCAAGCTTAGTGGCCTCAAGCTTCTTGACATATGCTTCACAACCCCAAATCTTAATATGATTAAGACTTGGCTTTCTTCCATGCCATATCTCATAGGGCGTTTGTGAAACTGATTTGGAAGTTACTCTATTAAGCAAGTAAGCTGCTGTATATAGAGCATATCCCCAGAATGTTACTGGTAGATCAGCGGAACTCATCATAGAACGAACCATGTTCATCAAGGTTCGATTTCTCCTTTCAGAAACTCCATTAAGTTGTGGAGTTCCCGGTGGAGTCCACTGTGATATTATTCCACACTCTTTGAGATAATCTAGGAACTCATTACTCAGATATTCACCCCCTCGATCCGATCTTAGGATTTTTATCTGTTTCCCAGTTTGCTTCTCAACTTCATTCTTGAATTCTTTGAACCTTTCAAAGGATTCTGACTTGTACTTCATAAGATATACATAGCCAAACCGAGATTGATCGTCGGTGAATGTGATATAGTATGAGAAGCCTTCTCTCGACGTAGTAGACATAGGTCCACATACGTCAGTGTGGATTAACCTTAGAATTTCAGCGGCACGCTCTCCTTTTCCAGTAAATGGAGATTTGGTCATCTTCCCTTTCAAGCAACATTCACAAGTACCCATCCGGTCATTACCTAATGGGCGGAAATATCCGTCTTTCGACATCTTGCGAATCTTATCAAGGTTCACATGTCCAAGTTTAAGATGCCACATCTTTTCTTGGTTAACTTCTTCTCTAGCCCTTTTGGGTTTTGAGGTATTCCCGCTTTCAATACAGTGCATCCCACTATTCGTCTCTAGGTGAAAAAGTCCCTCTATCATATTACCATGAGAGATAATACGACCGTTCAAGTATAAAGTGCAACTCATTTTGTCAAACAACACTGAGTGCCCATCTCGTAAAAGCTTAGAGATGGAAATCAAATTCTTTATACATGAAGGAAAATATAAACAATTTTTAAGTTCCAGGACTTCCCCAGAGGGTAGGTTAAGCATATAGGTGCCTATTGCTTTTGCAAAGATTTTAGTGCCGTTCCCAACTCGCACAACCATCTCCTCATTGCGCAGTGATGTGCTCCCTGTTAGTCCCTGCAACGTATTACAGATATGTTGACTAGCGCCTGAATCAAATATCCAGGAATTGGAGCCCACTGTAAAAGCACTCTCTATGACAGAAATAGTCTCTTCAAAAGTCCTTGTCATAAGGCTCGCAATGCGCACCCTGTATTTCTTCTTCCAACGTTCATCCTTTCCACAATGAAAGCATGTTCCTTTGGATTTCTTTGCCTTCTTCTTACGCAACCTTTTCCTTATCATTGCATTCTCACTCCCACTGTCCTTTTTGAAACCTTTTTCAAATTTACAGCACATGTCAATCATCTCTTTCAAAGAATGATCGAATCTATTCACTTTATAGTTTACGATAAACTTAGTGAAATCATCCGAGAGAGATGCAAGGAAAAAGTCTTGGGCCATTTTCCCATCGATGGAAGTTCCTAAACTTTGAAGATCTTGAAAGATCCTTTCCATCTTTTGTCCATGTTCATGGACCGATGTCCCCTTTGCCATTTTGGCATTCATTAGACTACAAATATTTGAGAATCGTACATTACTAGTCTCAAGGTCATGCATCTTATGTAAACTTTCAACCATGGCACAAGAAGTGTCCATGTGCTTATGTAGCTTCATAAGCTCCTCACTAAGTGAAGTGAGGATTAAGCATTTGGCTTGTAAGTCATCCTCATAGTGTCTAACATAATTTTGACACTCCTCCTTTGAAGCTAGTTTCGTAGGAGGTACATGAGGAGGGGATTGCTTAAGCACATACAATATGTCTTTCACCTTTGAGACATTCTCAATTTGGCGATACCAAGCAAGGAAACGTTGGCCCTTTAGGCCCTTTTTGTCAAGTATAATGGTGGGTATAATTTTAGGCATGTCGTTCACTACATAACATAACAGAAATCGAATTAGCATTGTTGTTTAAAACTATTTGATTGGGTCTTTTAATCAAATAGTATCACCCACCATTTTTGGCAAATTCCACATCCCTCAATAGAATTCGAGAGTTATATTGAACTCTTAGTGGGTTATGGGAGACTCACCATTACCAAGCCCACCTCACGATGATACGATATTGGTTAGCAAAAATAATGATGAGAGAATAACGCATTATTCATTTACAACCTTTTGTAATTACCCATCTCGTTTGGCCTCTAGAGAATGATGCCTCACGATGATACGATATCGGCACCATTGCACTTAGTTTAAGTTATTCCCACCATGCTTAGTTCGTGAAGGGGTTCAAGAATAGCCTCACAATGATATGATATCGGCTATCCTCGTTGCCTACACTCACCTCATCATATGTATATGGATTCCTCCTGGATGTAAGCACATGCTTTGTACTTCCCCATGATAGGGTGAAGCCGGTGCATGAGTCACAAACGATTGGAACCCACCACGATGGAAGGCCTACGAAGAGATATTCTAAACATCTCTCGCTTATCAACTTAAATATTAATTTGTTGAGGGAATAGCGTTGGGCTACATCAAAACATTTTAATCATATTAAAAGAACTTGGGCCTATCACAACCATTGGTCCAAGTTTATATGAATTAGTAGTATATAATACTCCCACAGTTTCGTTGAAACAAGCGAGACTATATGGAACTACTAACGAATGCTTTGCATCCTCATATGGACTATATAGTCATATTAGGTTTTAGGATGATTATGAACCGTTTGATTTGATCCAACACGAGCCTTGTGTTGGACCTTGGGTCTAAGGTATGTAGTTGTTGATTTTAGTTACGCGTTTAATCCAATTAAACCGTTATTTCCTATTGGGCGTTGGACCCAACTATTCCATTTTGCATACATTTAAACAAAAGGAATACATGAAATAATAATAAGGGCTTATGCCCTTTTACAACATAAATGATGGACTTATGTCCATTTACAACAATCTTGAACTAATCAAATTACATTCAAATCTACACTACCAAGCCCAAACATTCATAATGTAAAGCGGCCAATCACATAGCTCAATTATCGAGGCATTTGGTTCATAATCACCCTTCTCTTAATCAAACACATTTAATTAAGAAAACAACTTTAAAACAATTGGTTTTCGGATCCATAGAATTGATTTAAATGAAACTAAATAAAATGAAAATCCAATTCTCATTTAAAGAGACAAACCATTTTGTTCTCATCTAATTTGGGCCATTTTCTAAAAACAAAAACTTTTGGGGTCACTTTGTAAAAACACAAGAGTCCACAACTTCATGTAATTACAACTTAGAACCCAAACATTTTTAATAATGTCAAAAACATCATTAAAGGAGCAAAACAATTTGTCCTTTAAAGTTTTTGGACCTTAACGTAAAAACGTAAACTTTTGGGCCAAAATGCAAATACACAAAAGTATCAAAACTTTATGTAAGTGCATAAAACACCCAAAAATACCCTATTTTAAAGGGGTGGCCGGCCATATAGTGTTTTAGTGATGAAAATTCAAATTTTATACAAAGTTTTGTAAGTGGGTTATGTTAGGTGAGGTAAAGATGAAATAAAATTTTGTAAGAAATGATTTATGTCATTCTTTAAAACAAAGTTTGTCTCCCATTAAAATTACTTAATCATTAACCATCACCCACTAAAATTAAATCAAAACTTTATGTAAAAACATAAAACTTTTTGAATCAAAACTTCAAAACTTTTTTGTTCTTGGCAAGAACTCCAAGAACATTGAAGAACACTTATGAAAACTCAAAATACATGGCACCAAATTTTAGTTCCAATATTCATGCTTAAATGAAATACATCTACAACATTTGAGATGCAAAATTTTCTAGCAAAATTTATATTCAAAGCAAGAACAAAGCTTGTAACATTTACAACATTTAAATCATAAAACATGAAAATCACAAAACCCAAAAGGATCCACCATACACTAGACCTAGGCTCTTGATACCACTTGAAGGAAAAATTTTGTCCTAGCTAAGAACATGTATGAACATTTGAATACATATGCTAACAATTAACTCTTTAAAGTAGGCATGCATCCAAAAACAATTCATGAAACCCATGACTTTCAAAGCCTAGTATATGGTGAATCAAAAGACTCTTTAACAACATTAAAGAATATGAAGAATTTAGAGATTCTTTACCCTTGAAGCTCATCCTTGATTACACAAGGGATTCACCCAAGTGGAGGGCCTTCAAGTCACCTCCTTGCTCCTTGGATCTTCCTTGTGATTTCCCTCCTTTTAGTGCTCCTTTGCTTCTTTGAGGATTTGAGGATTAGTTCTCCAAAACACCAAAAGTTTGATGTCTCTATGTCTCTTCACCAAGGATGTAATTTGTGAGAATGAATAATGGATCACTTAGGGAAGTAAATTTGCTAGATAACTATCCCCAAATAGCTTTGAAAACCCTTAATTGAATTTTGCTATAAAGTCCTTTATATAGTCCCTTCAAATAAGTGACCTAAAGAACCTAAAGCCCAATTTATCTACCATGGCCGGCCATTACATTGTTATTGGGCTTATTGCCCATTTTGTTTTAGTTGTCATACAACTTAAACATAATGGGCCTTGTGGACCAAAACACTTTTGGGCCCCGAAGCCCTAAAACCAACTTAAAAGCCCAATACGAATATTTCGTATAATTAATTAACTAATTAATTAATCTTGACCATTCTTCAATTAAACCATTTAATTGCTTATCCATTTCATTTAATTGCTTCACATACATCCTTATTTGGTGTGCGATCCATTAGGTTCCAATTAGCGAGGCAGTGGGCGATGTTACTCTTAACTATCGATTGTGAATTGAAACCATATTTCAATTCTCCCTTTTTGATGATTAGTGTTTGCTAATCAATAGGGCTTCCACAAACCATGAGTGACACCTAGCAGTATGTCATGGTTACCCAAGCTAAGTAGAATTGGTTGGAGAACCTATCCAGTTACAATTACAATGCAATACGGTCCTTCTCTAATACAATACTCTTAACCACATTGTTTAAGTGATAGTTTGTTTCATGTCTACTATCCAATGTGATACTTTCATATATGATTCCCTTGAATATGATTTGGAACATCTTCCTTAGTCATATTCATTTGCTTTGGCCAAAGACTTTAGAATCATATTTTAGAGTATACTCCTTTCACCATGGAAGGTTAGAGATCCCTTGTTGTGCATTCATATGCCTACATGACTAGATCACATGACCCCAACAATGCCGTGGACAATCCGAGGGAATGCCTTTGTCATGATCAAAGATCAAGGACCTAACCATTAGACATCTATGATGCCTCAGGTCTAAGGACTACTTTGCATATTGTAACCTTAGAGTTCGTACATGACATGTATGTTTGAACTCTCATTAATCGCAGTTCAGTGTACTCGATTACTCTTTCGAGCACCTATGTGTTTGTCTTAGTGTCCAACACCTAAATGACTTGAGACTAGTTCATACTCACGTTTGAGTCAACATAACACATACTAACCTTAGCGGATTGTCAATGCCCAATTGGCAATCCTATGGTTAGGAACGTTTTAGGAATGAGCATAAGAGAAAGGTCTCCTTAATCTAACTCATTAGATCACTTATCTCTTATGTCAAATACATCCCTTGGATTCTCTTATTGATTAAACACATGATACAATAAATAGTGATTAACAATAAGTATTGCCCTTCCGTTAAACATATAAAAGTTTAACATATTAAGTATTCCAAAAAGCTATTACATCAAATGAATGGCTTTGTGGGCATACTTCCAACACTACATCCTTGACTGCTCCATCTACAGCAGCTGAGAAATCTCAAGCAGTTTCCTCATTTTTGGCAAGCAGCCCAGACGTGGCAACCCAAACCGTTGCCCATACCACCTCCTTGGCCCATGCCAAGCCAACTCCTGACCCCTGCCAATCGACGTGCCGCACCACCCCGACGGCTGCCCTATGGCAGCATCTCCCAAGAAGAAGACAAGGATAATTAAGTTTTTCTTACATTGGTGCGGCACGAAGAAGACAAAACAATCAACGGAAGACGATTCTTTGCACGGCCAAGCAAAGAAGAGTGTTAGGGGAGGGGGAACAAATATCCTCTAGCATTCTCTCTTTCTTTTAGGGATAAATAATTGCCCTCCGAAGTTGATTTAATCCCCTACTTAAGGTAGGCTTAAATAGGTTTTGAAGGCGATTTATTTCCCTTTCCTAGAATAATCTAATTCCAAGTCCAAGAGAGAATCTGCATCAAAATTGGAGGTCTCTACACCTGCTGCCCTTTCCTGCGAGCAGCCCAGTAGGTATGTGGGCATTTGTGGAGCCAAAAATAATCACAAGGTGACGCGTGGATTTTTGGATAAAAGAGGACAAAAATACCTTGAGGCATATTGGGATTCCTACGCGCGAGCAGCGGGCAATCATCCCTCAACCAAGTCAAAAGTGCCCATAATAGGTAACAATTCAAAACCTATGTCATTCATCCTCATCAAATCCCTTCTACAAGGTAACTCCCAAAACCTATTTCATTCCATATATTTTCTACCCCATTTTTCCTTTTTTAGAGCTAATCAATTAGCTAATTATTTTATTAATTAGCTAATTGATTAGATAATTATTCCATAACTCCCAAGTTATTTCTTTCAAATTATGTTAATTAGTCAATTAATGGATTTATTACCTAATTAATCTATTAATGGTTAATTAACTACAAATTACACACACAAAAAACCCCAAATGGCTGGTCCCTATTCTTCTAATAGGGCCGGCCATATCCCTATAAATAGCTCTCCATTCTCTCCAAAAACTAATTCCAAGTCTTTTGCTAAAATTCTCTAAACTTCTCAAACACTCTCTCTAAATTATAACTTTGGCATCGGAGGTTCTTCGGCCAAAGCCACCCCCCCCAATTCATCGTGGGCGCGTGAAGCTTTTGGCCTTGACCAAAGGTGTTAATTGTTTTGTAGATGCAATTTTGTCCAAGATCAAGGAGGAAGAAATTTACATCCACATAAATCGTTCTGGTGGGTTGTGCCTAGTGTTGCAAACACGATATGTTTTTTAGTATCATATCTTCCATCACAAAGATCAATGTCTGTGATAAAGCTCACAATCCTCCTTTGTGATCCTCCGCCGGATATCTCACTGTCCACCACAATTGTTTTCTGATGGTGAGAAAACATTGTGACAGTCTCACTTTTCCCTTCATCACGGTTTCGAGGGCATAAGAAGCAACGCACTTTCGTGTTTCGAAAATATGCTTCTGTTTCTTTATCATGAGTTGTCATCAAACCATCATTCTTTAGCTCCTCAATAAAATTCCTGTCATCCCAAACAAGCAACAAAACCAAAACACCCTCATTAGCCTTCATCTTAAGAAGCTACCCTAGTGTAATGTCATCTTTTCGCCTTCTCAGGTCCCTTATCAACGTTATTTCAATGTACACAGACCAGCTAGTTATGTAAATAAACTGCCTTACATTAGTGATTACATCAAAGATATCCTCCCAACATCTCTAGGGCTCATATAATCCTCCTAGGGGCATAGGAATATGAGGATTAAATTTGTCTGCGACATGCGAATCTTGGTACAGGGTAACCTTACAACCTTGCCTTTAATTCAAAAATGTTCAAGGAACACCTTCATACTTAGGGTTTCTAATCCCAAGGGACCATTGAAAATCTTCTGCAACATTAGAAAACTGTAATTTGACATGAATTTTAGAATTACCGTGGATTGGATTGTAACCTTCATCTAAAATTTCAACCCATTTGTCCACCACATAACCCTTGATTATCTCCTCAACAAGTGTATAAACTCTTCCAATTAGGGTTGCCCCAATGAGATCATCATCTTTGACAGTGAATATAATGTGTGAGATGTGGGCAACTGTGAAATTTCCCCCCATTGCGGATTGTTTGGATCATTTATCATTCGTGTCCACCTGGCCCTCGCCTTATCTAGATCAACTGTTGCATAGAGTTTGGATCCAACTATCTGAAAAATGTGTAAGGTAAGTGTCAGAAGTGAATTATGCAGAAAAATATTAGTTTTGGAGGAAAATTAGCTTGATATAAATATATTTAGCAAATAAAGAATAATGTACCTGCTGATGTCCGCAAAGCACCAACTTCTTGACTTGAGCTGCAAACTTTTTAGGTGAATTTGGTGCATCCACCGTGTCAAAAGTAAAGGAAGAAAAAGAATCAGATAAAAACACTTGAGCTTAAAAGAACTAAACCATTGAAAGACGGTAAAAAGTTTGAAATATCAGACATTATGCACACATGGTATTCTAGAAATAATATGGTTCAAATTCACCTTTGGCGAAAATTGAATCTAAGACCTCTCACTTACAAGTGAAGAGGAATACGACTAGACCATAATACTAAGTGGCTAGACCTAATTTTGTTTTTTAGCAGGAAGATTTGCGTGTAAGGAAACAAAACAGTAGAAGAAAGATTTATAGAATGCAAGTCACAGACTCATAGGACATCTCTTCATTTTGTGTGGGATAAAGAGGATTTAAAGTTACAAAATTTTGGAGGAGAAATAAAATACGACACATTCTTGAGGGCACTAGAATATGGTTGGTACAACTTGGGGAAAATGACTTTGATTTAGTCAAGGATCATAAGCTTTTCTCAACAAATATTTGGAAAATGATTTTAACACACTCCTTTCTTACCTCATGCACATCCATCTAGTTTCGTAGCTGTTAGACTAAACAATTAAAGTAAAATTAACAGTTGAGATTAATAAAGGATATGCATAAGATAAAGAAAAAAAAAGGTGTGTTAAATCATTGTACTCTATGCCACTTAGTATGACGGTCTAGTGGTATTCATCTTCACTTGTAAGTGAGAGGTCTTAGGTTCGATTCTCGCCAAAGGTGAATTTGAACCAAATTATTGCTAGCCTATTGTGAGGCTAAGCCTACCCCCTCCCCCTTATTGTAGATAATATTGTTTGTTAAAAAAAAAAAAATCATTGTACTCTATTTCATAATATTATACAATACAAATTTTCCTTGATATGAAAATTCTTTGCAATTGTATAGGGGTTATTTATTGCAACATTAGCATGGAGGGAAATTGAATGGAGAGATTTTCCAAATAAACTTATTTAAGGAATACTCTCGTACGACCAATTCAATTTAAGAACAATTTAATTTAATGATCAGAAGACTATGTTTTAAGTCTTTCCTTAAAGATCATTTTACATTCTAACTCGGAAATTATTTGACCATTTGATTAAATGATCATCTTATTATTGTTTTTTTAAATGTTTGTGATTTTCTTTGTCGCAGTTAGATATCTTAATAGTTCAAATCTATTTTCGTAAGAATGATCTAACAATTCATCTTAAAAATGACCTATAAATGATGACTTAGAAAATAAAGAGTTGGATTATCAAAATATAATTGTGACAACCCGTCCCTAATTTTACGATTTTATAAATTTTAAAAGAGTGATTTGATGAAAATGCCCTAGAGGTGAGATTGTTGAATTTCGTTGACTAAAGAATAGTGAGACATACGAAATATTCTTTTAGCTATTTGCATAGTACGCAACCATACGAACGCGTGGCCATAAGAAGAATCGAATTTGGAGCTACGATGGAGATTTTACAGATTTACGAACGTGAAGGGCGATTTGGTAATTTCATGTTTAGAGATATTTTGTGACTTGTTTTGTGAGCCACGTGGGGCCCACACTTCACTCATGCCCTATCTCGTGTCCTCTCTCTTTAGTAATTTTGGTCCCTCTCTCTCTCGAACTCT
Organism: Malus fusca; assembly: GCA_035220775.1. Lineage (NCBI taxonomy): Eukaryota > Viridiplantae > Streptophyta > Magnoliopsida > Rosales > Rosaceae > Malus > Malus fusca. The sequence continues at coordinate 13,578,783 of CM069066.1, read as the reverse complement.
CATATTTTTAAACTCTTGGACCACACTCTTGTTGCCACCTCATTCCCACGTACTAAGTTTATTATTTTAAAAATATTTCTCCCTCTCTCTCCCAAAAAGCTCTCTCTCTCATGGACTTCTCCCATCCTCTGTGAAGTAGCACCACCACCACTTTTGCCGACCACGATGAGCATCACAACCCAGATCACCACCTCACACTGCTCCATTTTCTCTCGAACACTCTTCCGCCCTCTCATCTCTCTCAACTCTAAATCTATCTTAGTTCACTCTCTCTTCTCCTATCGGTGAAACCCATAAACCGAACCATCATCATCGTCGTTTTGACGAGCTTGAACCACAAAATAACGCACTACATTCTCTCCCTCGGATTTCTCATTCTATGGACTTCGTGCACACTGCACAGAAACGTAATAGGGAACGCCACCATGTTTTCTCGTTAGTTCACAAACTTCCAATGAGAGTACACTTTGAGGACAGCCTAAAAATTCTTGGATCATGTTTTAGTATATGTTTCTAGCTTTCTTAAGGGTTTTGATGTGGGTTTTGGTACAGAACCATTGCGAGGAAGACACCCCAGATTCTGACGGAGATCCGGTAGCTTTTGAGCTCTTTTTCGGCCAACTCCGGCCATGGCCGAGGAACCCAATGGTATATTTCGATTCCTTGTTCCATGGGCTTCAATTTGATATATTGGGTTGCTAGTTTTAATTAAGATTTAAAGCTAAACGAAGCCGAATAAGTTTCCCGGCTAAATTTTCCAATTTCCCGCTTTCTTCTTTGTTGGGTTTGGCCATCCCACGAGCCTAACAAGTCAACCCGACCTCAGAAAAAAAAAAGAAAAAAAAAAGAAACCAGATCCGCCACCCAGATCTAGATCCGAACCTAGGATCCGGCCTGGCCTAATTCCAATGTGGATCAGAAATATTCCTTATGTTGACTTTTTCAAAAAAATTTCGAAAACCTTCGTAAGCAAATTTCAACATCCCGAGTCCGTTTTTGATATCCATTTAGTGAAATTCCAAAGTTTTAACGTAGTTGACTGCCGAAACGTCTCAGTTGACTTTTTAAGGTTGACCGATGACTCTTTCGTTGACTTTTTACCAAATTTGCCCGTGATACCTCTTAGCGTAAGTCAACGCTCTGACTCCGGATATGCACTCTGTTTTCCCAAATTTAGTGTTTTAGTTGAGTTTTACTAACGGACCCCAATATTATGCTTAAGTGCGATTACTATCGGAGACTCCAGCTTCTTTAGTCTAAACGGCTGTGACCTCGCAAGTATCTGTGAGTGAGTCTTTTCTTTTATATATTATATATATATTTGCTAGTTTCCATTTATATATTTGATAAAGAATTTTCTACATTACACTTAGATTAGGGTAACGTATATAAAATTATCGTATTGACGGAATTCATGCAATTATACTACGTCCCACGAGATGCACAGGTATACGTATTAGTATGGATGCTTTAATAGTATTTATGATTATGAATAGCATTGCATTGATTAGAATTATCAATTTACTATGGCATGATCATATTTACGTTATCTACTCATCATGTGCTTCAATGGTGTTAGTACTCGCTCGGGCCAAGACCAGTCTTTCACATGTATGTTCACATCGCACTGTACGATCACTTTGGATTCATTGTAGGTGCGAGTCCTGTCCTAGATTGCTATAGGCAATCAGGACTCGTATGTGATGCTTATAGCTCCAGTCTTCACGTGATTATAGTACTAGAGCAGAAATCATTATTACACTCAGTCTTGTTCATGTTAAAATACCTCTGCATGAACTCGTGTGTCATCATATGTCGATGAGCACTCGATGTGTTATGTTTATTTCGGTGAGATATTGTGATTACTGAAAGTTATATAGTTGTTTACGAATTTTGTGACATATTGAATTCTAGAGTTATTGCAGGCTACGGTAAGTATTTTCATACTATACATAGTATGTATATTTTGGAAACTATATTTGTTTTACGGCGAGTGGTTATAATGTTTTCAAAAAGGTTTTTATAAAACTTTATTTTTAGGCCCACTCATCCTTGTTTTTCGCCCCTCCAGGTTTTAGTAGCTGAGCTTTCGTGTCGACAAGGATTCTTGTCAAATCTTGGTATAGGTTGTTGCCTTTGATGGTATAATTCTCATCCTACTTTACTTTACTTATGCCTTGACATCACGTATGAATTGGGTTCATTCTCGCTCACCAACGCACTCTTATACTTAGGCACTTTTAGGTTTAAACTTACTCACATTTTCCCCATCACTACACTTTATGGCTTCGTCACCCTCCTGGTGTTGGCCAACACAGCTCGATTCGAAGCCCAAGTGGGCATTCCGGGTCGGGGTGTGTCAGTTTGGTATCATAGCATAAGTTTGGGCAGTATTGCGTTCATCACACATGTGATGTAAGCATACTTGGTTCTTGAACCTAAGTGTCGAATCTTGCCACCTCATTGAATACAAAAAAGTGTGTTAGCTTTTCCTAAGTTATGGGTTACTTGGACGACTTATTGACATGTTAGAAGAACAGTTTGGCAACCGCTTCTAGACTTTAACAAAGAACCTCCTTGCCAAGGAAAATCCTGATTTGGAAACGAGTTGTGGCCCTAAAGCAAGGCTATTGTGTCGGTAATTGTGTACCACCAAATACTTTACTCATCAATTCCACTACTATTATCTCGTCATCTTTACCAACCCTTTCAAGTTAGGAAACCAAGAATAGTTTTTATTCCTTGGCAGCATCCGTTAGTATACCATCTATTAGAATTCCTTCGAAGTTTACTTCGTCAAGATTCTAGAAATGTCTTGAGTGACAACGTGGTGCTATAGTGGTAGCACTCGACGGAAGAACACCTGGGGGACAACCACTTTTAATCCCCGATAGCACTAATCTTTTCACACACACTAGTGATCATTCCGGGTCTTCAGGAGGAACATCTACTTCCGTTTAAGTTCGTTCTAAAGTAGATTATTAGCAAATTCCTTTTTCCGGCCTTAGGACATTCCAACCAACATTAGTTCCTAGATTACCTTTCGATGTTGTACTCGTCATTTCGATGAGCATAGGCACAGGTGTACGAGTTATTATACCTACGGTCAGTAGAAATCCCCAAAGTAGTAAGTATTTTCCCTAGAATTAATGAAACCACCTCACATGACAAGTTCCTTACCAATCATCTGAAACCATCTACCCAAGCGGGATCTAATATGTAATCAGCATACGGTGGTGCTACTAATTGACGATACTGTTCGATATCCAAGAACTATCAACCCGTATTTAGGCGATATGATTTCTGATACTAGACACAGGTACTAGTATTTGGGAGTGATACCTTTATGCTAGAACGACAGTTCACAGTTTGAGGGTAGTGAACAATATCAAAATATCATATGTGCGTTAATTAGCGACGCAACTGATAGATTGATTAACAGTGACTACCTAGGGCCGAGGAAATTTAAATCGTGGAAACTTAGGAACAAGCTTTGTATTAAGATGGTAAACTCACGGTTATGTTAACCATATTACCCATTTAGGTAACCAAAACCTTTTTTACAAGTCACTTTTCCGATCACTTCCACAAACAAATATTGAGGCACAAGTTATTTTCCCGCTGTAAGAACGAAATGAGCATTGAGACAATTGTGAAGACCTTTTAGTACATGGCGTATAGAAAGGAAATAGTATGGTACATTTTGAGGATGAATATCTCTGGCGTCATTTCTCAAAATTTTACCTGGGACATCACCAAATTATGAAATGAAGCACACCATCGATCCATTTTCTCGTACTAAACCAGTTTTCCTTGTGCATTTTCGAATGACCCCTACATCATTGAGAAAACTTAGTTACAAAATCTTACCGATTAGGAATTTATCCGACCAAACACTTTGTCTTAGGGAACCTCAAACCTAGTCAGGAAGAAAAAAGACTAAACCTTTAGATCATACCTAGATTTTAGCAACTCAATCGGGTGACGATTAAAACCGTTAATACCTATGCTTCGAATTGATGGTCTACCCGACTAACTTTTGTAACTCGAGTTTTCTTCCATAGCTTGTCGAATTTGTAGTGGTCTTACCGATGACTTTCTCACCTACCCTAGCAATGAGAGAAAATTTTCTAAACACCGACAATCAGCTTTATACCAAATTCCTTAACTGTTAACTTTGATTAAATTGGTAGTTTTCTTGGGAGACGTGATCTTAGTACACAATATTCTTTTCTCTTTCCCAAAAGGTTGTAGCTGAAGAAAGTTGAAATTCTCAAAAAGTGTTGTGAAATGCAAGATATCCTTGGCCTTGTCGATTTTATCGATAGTTTATTAGCGACTTTTCAGCTGTAGCATTTTCCTTCCAAGTTGACCGAGGAAAGATATTTTAGTTTGGGATGTTGGATATGAATGAAATTTATGACAGCCTATATGTTGTCTCTTCCCAAGCATTATTCTTCATTTTTCGACAACGTCGATAATTTGGAAATCCACATTAACATTTTTTCTAGATGATTTGGCTGTGTAGATGCAACATGACGGAGTATCGCATTTGTTCCCCAGCATTTGGAACTGTACGAAATGACCATCTTACTCATGACTTAGAGTCAACAATTATCATCCTTACTTGAAAACCGGATGACACTTCTCTGTGGAGAAACGTGTCCAAAATCTTTACTAACCTTAGACCTTTCAACTATATCTTCATTTGAAAGGAACTAGATTTTTTTACTGTGGCAGTGGGAGAACCAAATCAACATTTACGATTGCACTATCATGTATCACCCCGGTTGTGTAAACGTATTACTGTTTACTGCAGCAAAAGACATTATCTACCCTTGAACACTTTCAGCCTATCCTATTTCATTATAGTTGGAATTCACGAGTTTTGATATGACGTTACTTACAATCATCAAGAAATCGTTCGAGTGTTTATAATCACTTCCTGTATCCAAATGGAGATGGGGAAATATCACCATAAGCTCCATGTATAAGCTATCTTGTACATGTGGAGATTATGATAATGTTTCGGTGATTATAGACTGACTTGACAAGTCAGCTTACTTTTCATTGGTCCAGAAGGACTAGGTTTAGACCACTTGGTAAAATTCCTCATTCTTGAAATTATCAGATTTTCTGATGTTTCGATCAGCCTCTATTATGATTGTGATTCCATATTCACCTCTTTGTTTCGGAAGGCATTCCAATTAACCTTGGGTACGTGTCTACCCTATTGCACTTCGTATTGTCTCTAGGGCAGACAGATCGTCTAGAAGAATCGCTCGGACGTTGAAATTTTAGTTACGACAATTAATTCCTGAATCACCCAATACATACCCTGTTAAACGAATATTTATCGTTGGTTATTGAATATTCAGGAAGCTACAGTTGAAGCAAGATATATGCATTTAACCCAATTACCTTGTATTCTAGATTTGATGGACTTGTTTTAATCCTCAAATTCTTAAGTGTTCATTTAACCTTTTCGGCGTAATTTTATACTAAACTCGAGAGAAATTCATAATGAGTCTACTCACTAGGGGTGGGTTCGGTTCAAATCGGTTCGGTTTTTTGCCAAAACCGAAACCAAACCGAAATTTCGGTTCAGTTCGGTTCGGTTCATTTTTTTTTCAGTTTTTTTTCGGTTCGGTTTTTTCCGGTTCGGTTTCGGTTTTTTGTTTTGTTTTTTTTCAAAAAATGAAAAACATTGAAATTTTAAATTTTAACATATCCAACACAATCATAACATAAGCATTCTAACTAGAATCAAAGACAATGAAAATAAACATTTAAAGTTGAATTAAAATCATCAATCAAGTCTTCCAAAGTCCAAACTAACAACCTCACAACACAAAAATCGTACAAATGAGTTAGAAAAGTTAAATTGTATGATGTTGTTCAAAGATCAGTGTTGTTTGCTTGTAACTACATGTTGACAACTTGATTAGTAAAAGTAATGCGTGGGTGGATTTATTTAGTGTGTGTTGGATTATTTTCCATCACAAATTACCCAAGTAATCTACCCGAAATAAATGTTTATGGGTTCTGTTACATGTTATATGAGAGTAGATTTGGAAAAGAAAGCTGGGGCAGAAGTAGACAGTGCTATGGAGATGGATGTAGGTACTTGAGGAGGAGGTTTGGTTCCGGAACCTTATATGGGGACCTTATATGGGGGAGAAATAATAGGTTAGGGTTTAGAGCTTTTATAGGCCTTTTTTAAATATTTTGAGCTTAAAGTTTGGCAACACATTGGGTTTAGCACATTTTAACTTACAAATTGGGTTTAGAAAATAATACCCAGAACAAATAATTAAATAAAAATTTTAATTTAATTAATTCGGTTCGGTTCGGTTTAGTTCGGTTTCTAGATCACTAAAACCGAACCGAACCAAAAGAATTTGGTTCGGTTCGGTTTTTTCAATTCGGTTCGGTTTTTTTGTTCGGTTCGGTTTTTTCGGTTTCGGTTCGGTTCGGTTTTCGGTTTTTTGAACCCACCCCTACTACTCACTAAGATATTGTTAACTACATTGTTTGAGTTTCATGGTGTACTTGTCACTATTGTATCTCACCGTGATACGCATTTCATTTCTAAGTCTTGGGAAGCCTTTTTGAAGGTTATGAGTACTAAGTTTTTGTCCCGTACCACCTTTCACCCTCAGAATAATAGTCAATCTGAACGAACTATCCAGACCTTAATGTACATGTTATGTTTGTCTAATCCGTAGTTTTAGCATGATTATGATTTACACTTATCTTTGTTAGAGTTGTGTGTAACTGGGGTTACACTTTCGATTTTGAGTATGACACTATTTGAGACGTGGTATAGAGATTGATGCACAATACATGATGGACAGAAGAGTATTACAAATAGGTATTCGAATGATCAAGATTGCAATATAGGAAATTGTGTAATGTTGATGATGTTGCTCGAGAGGGTAATACGTGAGCGTGATCAAGGCACAATTGGACGATTTATGCGCATTTCCCAATGAGGGGCAAGATGGTAATATTGCACCCTCGAGAATTTCTTACTTGCTTATCAAGACAATAGTGAGTTGTTGGTATTGCGGGTTGCAGACTATAATATCGATAACTTATTTGTTGGGTTTGTTAAGCAAGTGGACAATTATGCCCGTCTACTTAGTATTTTTATTTAGTTATCTATTGTTGGGAATGACCCAAAGATACTACACTTATTCTCAGAGTACGTGATGCTACAAGTTCGTAGGTGAAATTTTTCTATGTTCAGTTTTGATTTCAATACAACTATTTTAAATTCTACGTTATATTATATACGTATTTTGACGATATGTTACTATATATCTATTTTTGATTTTATGTTTTCATAAAGGATTTTATATTTTAGTATTGTATTGAAGGAGGAGGAAAGTTTAAGTTTGGAGGCATGAAAGAGGAATCATTGCAATCCGATCGCGACCAAATGACATTTTCTTTTATGCAACCGCTCTATCTTAACTTCTTCCTTATGTACTTTGTATCTGTCTTTGAGTATTTTATGTATAGCAACCTATTTCAAATTTCGAGGACGAATTTTTTTTAAGGTAGGTAGATTGTGACAATCCGTCCCTAATTTTATGATTTTATAAATTTTAAAAAGTGATTTGACGAAAATGCCCTAGAGGTGAGATTATTGACTTTTGTTGACCAGTGCATAGTGAGACATACAAAATATTCTTTTAGCGTATTTGCATAGTACGTGACGATACGAACGCGTGAGCACAAGCGGAATAGAATTGGAGCTACAATGGAGATTTTACAGATTTACGAAACTGAAGGGCGATTTGATAATTTCATGTTTAGAGATATTTTGTGACTTGTTTTGGGAGCCACATGGGGCCCACACCCCACTCATGCCCTATCCTGTGTCTTATCTCTCTAGAAATTTCGGTCCCTCTCTCTTTCAAACTATCATTTTTTTAACTCTTGAACCACACTCTTGTTGCCACCTCACTCCCTCTTACTAAGTTTATTATTTTAAAACTATCTCTCACTCTCTCTCCCGAATAGCTCTCTCTCTCGCACTTCTCCCATCCTCTGTGAAACATAGCACCACCGCCACTTTCGCCAACTCCGGCGAGCATCCCAATCCAGATCACCACCTTACACTGCTCAATTTTATCTCGAACACTCTTCCGCCCTCTCATCTCTCTCAGCTCATAAATCTATCTTAGTTTTATCTCTATTCTCCTATGGGTGAAACCCAGAAACCGAGCCATCGTCATCGTTGTTTCGACGAGCTTGAACCACAAAACAACACACTACATTCTCTCCCTCAGATTTCTCATACTCTGGACTTCGTGCACACTGCATAGAAACGCAAAGGGGAACGCCGCCATGTTTTCCGACGAGTTCACAAACTTCCAACGAGAGTAAGCTTTGAGGACAGCCTAAAAATTCTTGGATCATGTTTGAGTCTATGTTTCTAGCTTTCTTAAGGGTTTTGATGTGAGTTTTGGTACATAACCATTGTGGGGAAGACACCCCAGATTCCGGCGGAGATCTGGCAGCTTTCGAGCCCTTTTCCGGACAACTCTGGTCACGACCGAGGAACCTAATGGTATATTTCGATTCCTTGTTCCTTGGGCTTCAATTTGATATATTGGGTTGCTAGTTTTAATTGAGATTTGAAGCTAAACAGAGTCGGGGAAGTTTATCGGTTAAATTTCCCAATTTTTGGCTTTCTCCTTCGTTGGGTCCGGCCGACCCCAGAGCCCAACGGGTCAACCCGACCATAGGGAAAAAAAAGAACCAGATACGCGATCCGGTTCAGATCCGGCCCGGCCCAATTCCAATATGGATCAAGAATATTCCTAGAATATTCTTTGGAATATTCCTTATGTTGACTTTTTCGAAAAAAATTTCGAAAATCCTCCTAGGCTAATTTCGACGTCCCGAGTCTATTTTTGAGATCCATTTAGTGAAATTCCAAAGTTTTAGCGTAGTTGACCGCCGGAGCATCTTGGTTGACTTTTTAGGGTTGACCGTTGACTCTTTCGTTGACTTTTTACAAAATTTGCCCGGGACACCTCTTAGCGTAATTTGACGCTCTAATTCCGAATCCACACTCCGTTTTCTCAGATTTAGTGTTTTAGTTGATTTTTACTAATAGGCCCCAATATTATGTTTAGATGCGATTACTATCGGAGACTTCGACTTCTTTAGTCCGAACGGCTGCGACCTCGCAAGTATCTGTGAGTGGTTCTTTTCTTATATATATATATATATATATATATTTGTTAGTTTCCATTTATATATTTGATAAAGAATTTTCTACATTACACTTAGATTAGGGTAACGTATATAAAATTATCGTATTGACGGAATTCATGCAATTATACTACCTCCCACGGGATGCACATGTATGCCTATTAGTATGGATGATTTAATAGTATTTATGATTATTTATAGCATTGTATTGATTAGAATTATCGAATTATCGATTTACTATGGCATGATCATATTTACGTTATTTGCTCATCGTGTGCTACACTGGTGTTAGTACTCGCCCAGGCCAGGGCCAGTCTTTCACATGTATGTTCACATCGCACCGTACGCTCACTTTGGATTCATTGTAGGTGTGAGTCATGTCCTAGATTGCTATAGGCAATTAGAACTCGTATGTGATGCTCATAGCGCCAGTCTTCACGTGATTATAGTACTAGAGCGGAAATCATTATTACACGTAGTCATGTTCATGTCAGAATACCTTTGCATGAACTCGTGTGTCAGCATATGTCGATGAGCATTCGATGTGATATGTTTATTTATGTGAGATATTGTGATTACTGGAAGTTATATGGCTATTTACGAATTTTGTGTCGTATTGAATTCTTGAGTTATTGCAGGCTACGGTAAGTATTTTCATACTATACGTAGTATGTATATTTTGAAAACTATACTTGTTTTACGGTGATGGGTTATAATGTTTTCAAAAAGGTTTTTATAAAACTTTTTTTTAGGCCCACTCACCTTTGTTTTTCGCCCCCTTAGGTTTTAGTAGCTGAGCTTTCATGTCGACGAGGATTCTTGGCAAATCTTGGTATAAGTGGTTACCTTCGATGTTATAATTCTCATTCTATTTTACTGTACTTTACTTATGCTCTGACATCATGTGTGAAATTGGTTCATTCCCGCGATCACCAGCGCACTCTTATACTTAGGCACTCTTAGGTTTAAACTTACTCACATTTTCCACATCACTACACTTTATGGCTTCGTCACCCTCCTGGTGTCAGCCAACACAGCTTGATTCGGAGCCCAAGTGGGCATTCCGGGTCGGGATGTGTCAATAATACTGAAATGTTTCTCATATAACTTTTATTTGAAGAATTTCTCATTAGAAGAAGACTCCAAATCAAAACTTTAATCATTAGACAAGACTCAATTGAGCCACCATCGCCCTTGTAATCAGATTTTGCATACTATTGTTCTAATTCTAAAGAAGTGCTTTGAAAAGTCATTTGGGTTTTATTGTGCCACTTCATTATACAACTTTACAACTATATCATACCAACAACAACAAAATTACTTACAACCATATCATTTATTCATTAGGTTATCACTTTTGGAATGACCCCTTTTACATTATTTTTGAGGGAAAAAATCGAAAAAAAGTAGAAAAGAAGACGCAATTTTCCTTGGTCAGTTTATACTTTCTTTTCCCAAAAAGCATGACCACTTTATATGCATTACAACAACATCAACAAAAAGAATTGACAGCCAAATTTAACTGGGTCAAATAAATGATGCACAAAATTAAAAGGTTTCAGTTCAATCTTGCTGAAAAAAACAAGGTACATTGAACAATAAGTTGAACCCACATCCATTATCCAGCCTATCAACTTCATATATCGTTGCATAAAGCATCCCATGAAGCAAACGTGGCATCGTTTTTAACTTCTCTCACTAAAACCCTTTGAGAATTGTTGGACTGCAACAAAATGGAGATAAAGCATATAAATGCATGTATATATATACATATATGTAAAAGAATACTATATAGCTTCAAGGAAGAGTTAAAGCAACATTAAATTTAACAAACTTTTAAGGAATATATATATATATATATATATATATATATATATATATATATATATATAAAGAGGCAGGGGAAAGAGAATCTCATTGAGTTTGTATATGAAGGAAGGTATATATCTGCATAAAATTCAACTTAGAATAGGCTCCAACTTTGCTTCCAAGGTGCCTATTGTGAATCTTCCAAGTCATTTGGTGAAGATTATGTAGAACAATGTGCTTTAATTTTATGCACAAACCAAGTCAATGTATTAATTGATTGTAGAAGATGCCAATGTAACACATTATTTTAAGCCTGCTATACTAGTGGTTAATGTCGTTTTAAATTACTAATTACTTAGCACTTGAGTGTCGATGTAAATGTATCAGGAAATTTATAATGGGACAAATTCAATATATTTGATGTTTTGAGGAAAGAGGAAAGATTAAAAAGAAAGTCAATGGGAGTTAGTCAATTGCAAAGGAGAATGATGTATTGTGGTTGAATTAGGATAGGTTCATGGTTCAATTTCCTCGAACATAACGATAAAAAGAGATTAAAAGAAGATATTGGAAAAGTAGTTATATCCAGGATGCTGCCTTTGTTACGCAAGTGCGCTAACAATATATTGTTTTCGATGGACTATGATAGCACACAACCAACCAAACCTTAGTTCTTGGTATCTCACAAGCTCTCACGATTTCTTCAAGTGTTTCACTCTTGTATTTCTTGTACAAAGAATAAAACCCTAAAGTCCTATACATATTAGTATACCTAGGCCTCGTTTGTTGCATCGGACTGTCTTGGACTGGACTAGCTTCAGGGACTAAACTGGACTGGCTTAGACTAGACTAAGCTGGACTAACTTAGTGAACGTTTGGTGCAGTGTCGGACTAAGAAGCAGGACTATAATATTATATTATTTAATCTATATTTATTAATATATTTTTTTAATTTAATCTATATCAATTAATATTTTATTATTTCTTTATCATTTTCCATTTGTTCTAGACTCATCTTCTTCTCTGATATCTATGCCTATCTCTTTATCATTTTCCATTTTTTGCTCCGCCCTCCGTCTCCTCCTTCCCCCTTCCTTTTTCTTCTGTTTCACATATGTACCACTGTCCCCTCTCCCCTCTCTCCCCTTGTATTCATTTCGTTTCGCCTCCAAGGAAGCGCTTGGAGCAGGAGTTGCGTTGTGGCAAAAGGATCTCAAATTGCAAAGTTCGTTTTCGGATCCAAAGTTCTTTAGGCGAAGACCGTTATCTCTGTTTTATGGGTCTAATTCCAATTCAATCGACGAAAATGGAGAACCCATTTCTGCATATCGATTAAGTGTTAAGTGTTCTTTTGTCTGTTCGTCGGGAAATTTGGGCTGTGGGTTCGTCGGGAAGCAAATAGGGGGTTGGGTTCGCTGGGTTCGCAGGATGATGGAGATTGGCAAAAAGGCTAGATTTTGATGACTGGGTTCGCGGGATGTTGGTGGTGGTGGAGACGGGATTAGCAATCCCGTAGTTTTCGAGGGGTTTAGCTAAGATCAGCGAGCGAAGGACTTAGTTGGCACGAGTCCGAGCTAATCCCATTTAACTTAGTCCTAGCTAGTCCAGTCCTAGCTAAGAAGGTCAAACAAACGAGGCCCTAAAGTCCTATCTTAGGTTACAATATAGGAATCCTTCTAAGAAAGCCGAAACCCTCCCAAAACATGACTGAAAAAAAGTAGCCCAAAAATCCGGAAACCATGAATCTGATGGATCGTGTAGCTATCACGACCCATCGCCCAGCACCAAGAAACACGCATGAAGTTACTGCCTCGATCCGACCGGTAGCCAGGGCGATCAATCCTACTTTCTACACTTGCTTACCTCTCGAGTTGGTGCTTGTTGCCTTGGTTAGATAGGTTGCCCAAAAACTGGTTACACGTCTAAAACTTCCAGAAACCTATTCCAACTCTTAGATCACGAGCTAACTTCACAACAACATCCTTTCATTTATTTTGTTGCAATTTACTCACTGGCATTATAGGTCCGGAAGATAGTGTAAGGCAAACATAGAAAAGGTGATCAATAATTCAGCCATGCTACATGATATATTGATAATAGCTAGGTCGAAAATTCAACGCCAAACAATAAATTTGGACGCCAAAAGGTTAATAATTTAGAGACCCTTGTGGTCCTAGAAGAGTAACTAATCAATCCACAAGAGTCTTTTGAGTCAACCCCTAACCAAACACACCTTAATGCCCGTCTGAGGAAAAAAGCAAAAGAAAAAAAAGTCTGTAGTATGCCCATGTATACACGAAAAAGCGCATATATATGTGTGTATACAATGCCCCACTCATTTATAAGAGAGAAGGCATTCTATACACCGATTTTGCATGCATAGAGAATTCTATAGAATATTATACTAAAATTGGGTCTGTTTTGAATTGAATTAGTAAACTATTCTATTAGCATGATCTATATAGAAATCCTGGTCTTATACTAGAGTAAGTAACCAATCCTCAAAAGTCTTACTAAATCAACTAACCAACCTTTAAAGCATCCAAGGAATAAGAAAAATCTTCATAAATTATGCAATATATAAATGAAAAGATTATCTCACATGAAGTGCATATAATACTCCTACTGTGAGTGGGACGCTACATACACTCGTTATGTGCAAGAATTTTCCAAAAAGTTCAATATTATTTATCATTGGATTAAGTAACCCTAATTTGATTATATTCAAGATCACAGCAAAACCTAAGAAGAATGACATGAAACAATGGCATTTCTCACAACAGCTTCTTCGCCAACATTGGATTAGCAAACCCTAATTTGATTAGGGTAAAAGAAGACTTTTTTTTTTTTTTTTTTCTGTTGGTAAGTAATAATAAGTGCAATTTCTTTTTGGTGGGGAGAGGGAGAAAGGATCATAACATGATGCTCATTTTCTTTTGTTCCAGTTGTCAAGAACCTGAGGGTGTTTATAATGGCTGTGCAGGTGAATAATTTATTGCACTCTCTCTCTCTCTCTCTGTACTACAAAAGGCTTTCCGACCAAGCAAGCTACCGACAGTTCTTGTAAATGCCTATACTCTTCCCTCATCTCTCTCTAAAATTCCATCTCTCAAATTCTCTCTCTCTGGTTATTTCCTTCTAAAAAAACATGGTACAATCAAGGAAGTTCAGAGGAGTCAGGCAGCGACAGTGGGGCTCTTGGGTGTCAGAAATTCGCCACCCATTACTGTAAGTCCACCACACTCTCACATTCTTCCATTTAATACTTCATCCACCCCCATTTCATCGTTGTCGTAACAATCTGGTAGCATAGCATATAAGATTGTCTGACAAGCAGAATCTAATAACATAACATATCAGACTCTGCTCGAGCAACGTGTTATGGAAGTCTGTCTTACTTTCTCTATTGTCTTTTATGTTGTTGATGATTTAGTAAGAGGAGGGTGTGGCTAGGGACATTTGAGACAGCAGAGGCAGCAGCAAGAGCATATGACCAAGCAGCAATTTTGATGAACGGAAAGAATGCCAAGACCAATTTTCCGTTATTGAACAACAACAATTCCAACCAAGACACGAAATCCCCCACTGACCAAGACACCCCATGGTCTCCAAAAGCACTTTCCGAGCTACTCAGGGCCAAGCTCAGAAAATGCTGCAAAGACCAATCGCCCTCCCTGACTTGCCTTCGACTCGACAATGACAATTCCCACATTGGGGTCTGGCAGAAGCGCCCGGCCGGATCGCGGGCGAGCTCCAATTGGGTCATGAGGATTGAGCTTGGGAAGAAGAAGAAGCAGGGTTCTAATCATGATCATCAAGAGGAATTGATGTCGTCCTTGTCATCGTCGTCGAGTTCATCATCAATGGTGGAGTTGACTGAGGGTGGAGTGAGTGTGGCAGATCCGGATGAAGAGGATAAACTTGCAATGCAGATGATAGAAGAGTTGCTGAATTGGAATTATCCAATGCCTACACCTACAGGTAATGTTCAAGAAGGAAAAAATATTTAAAGGGAATTCTATACTCTGGATTTTTTAACCGTTAAACTCTTGATAAAAAATATAATAAACAAGATCTAACGTTTAAAAACTTCAGAATATAAAAATGCTCGGAAGTATCGTAGAATTTTCGATAGGTAACCAGTCAACCAGCTTGAATTCCTAGTGTTATTAGTCCTTGAAGTAGGGAAGCAGTTAAGACTGAGTGCTCAATTTGCAGTTACGTATGGTAGTTAATCAAATCATAAAACGCCACGTCCTCACTGTGGTGTTGTGATTGTTTAAAAAGAATCGTAGAAAGATTTTAAATAGATATTTGTCAAATCTGCGTGGTTGGTAGTAGCAATACTTGTGTTGAAAATGTAAAAATGTAGATAATATTAATTAAGCTCACCTCTTTCTGCAGATTTGGTTAATTTATACTGTTATTACTTAATAACTATAATCTCCAAAATAAAGATTGTTCTCTCCCTGTAATAAAAAAGGAAAATGTTTTTAAAAAATATACTGTAGTACTCAAAAGAAGTTACAAACTTTGGGGAACTAAAAGTAGCTTGGCCAATAGGCGAGCAAGCCTACACACCAGGGCGTCGCAGTCATCAAACCGACCACCCACGCTACCCTCCTTTTCCTAAAGCGATTGGGACGAACTAATAGTATCTGCTCTCTTAAATAAGCTGTCAAAATATTCAAATTCAAATAAGCAATAATAGTAAAAAAAGATAATATTAATATTTTTTAACTGAAAAGCTAAATATGATGTGGTATAATAAAAAATGACACCTCTTCCCTTCCTGCTAAATTTGACAACAGCTTCCAAAAAATATTAATTAATTATTAAATGCTTTTTATTAAGTTTTTAAATTGGTTTAAAGCCTCGCCTTTTAATTACTTTCTTTTACCAATGCAATGTTTAAATATTTTTATACTTTTTAATTCATTTTCTTTCATTACCAATGTAAAGAAAATAAGTATGAATTTTTATTTAATGTTTAAATTTGACATATGAGTTGAAGAACAAAACTATAAAAGATATCAAGGTGTCACATAAGTTATCAAATTTAAACTTTATGTTTAAAATTTAAAATTCCCTTTAGAGATGGTCTAAAGTATATTATAATAAACAAAGCATCAACGTGGTTCTGTATGTCAAGAAAAGATGTCTTTTGTTATTAAAAGGAAAATGTTACTTATTCATCACATTATATGCGCATAAATAAACAAATCTTGCATTATCACAAAACTCAAGAAAGAAGGAACACAGAGGTCGTACTTACAGACAAATGCAGAAGTAGAAAAACAGAGTGCAATGACACATATGAACTGATATTTTCCATATATAGGTTAAATCTAATTTTGGTATATAACACATATAATTGTTTTTTTTTTTTTGGCCATTACGTCTTGATTGTCGCAGTGTGACGATGAATCAGAATTTTTTTTTCCCAAAGCGATGAATCAGAATTAGGGTTGGTAAAAGTGTTTGACGTTTAATTTCCAAAAATAAGATATTTAAAAGGAGAAATTAGGTTCCTATTTTTTTTTTTTTAACTCCATTGATTGAAACCTTATTCCTTATCAATTTTTCATCAAGCTCTCTCGGTTTTAATAAACGTCATTAATTATTTTAATAATAAAATAGTTTACACGTCAAGATAATTAAATTTTATTTCTAAATATATTCATTTAGTGTTGGAAATGTTACATTTAATATATATTTATGGCTTAATTTTGTATCATATATTTTTATTTTTACTTTGTACCCATTTTAATTTGCAACCTTTTTTTTTAAATTGTACCAATTTTCTTTTCAGTTTTAGTTTGTATACATATATTAATTTCTTTTTGTGTACATATTTTTCAAACTTTTATTTGTACTCATTTTTTTAACCTTTTATTTGCACCAATAATTTACTAATAATGTACCCATTTGTCTTTAAAAATGTATCACTTTGTTATATGTACCAAATTGTTTTTTTGTAAGTATCTTTTTTTTAATGTAAAATGTATCCATTTTCTAATGTAAGACCTAATTATTATTTTTAATTTAAAATGTACCAATTGTTTTTTTATATAAAATGTATCCATTTTTTATACGAAATGTACTCATTTTTTTTATATAAAACGTACCACCTTTTTTGTATGAAAGGTACCAACTTTTTGTACGTAAAATGTACCGTTTAAAAATTACCAATTTCTTGTATGTAAAATGTCAATAATATAAGTAATGACACATCATGGGTTTTATTTAAATATAATTTATCTTAATGACAAATCAATTCATTAAGATAAACTATACTTTTTTAAATAAGTATAATTTATTTTTTAATATTTTTAATCCCACAAATCTTGAATTTTATTTAAAATCTCATTAATATAAGTAACTACAAATATCAAATTTTAATTTAAAATTATATAACCTACACAGAAATGCATTATTGCATTAATTTCAGGAACTTCAATAAAAAACTGAAAGCCAACAAGGTTTCAGTCAAAGAACGTTGATAAATAGGGACTGCATTCAAAGTTACCCTATTTAAAAGTTTTCTTATATTAATATTTAGTTTTTGTTAATCAACCTACAAAAACAGTGTTAAAAAAGTTTTCTACATGCTGCAACACTTCATAGATCCGTCAATATGGTGGCTTTAAGAATCCGCGAGTTGGTCTTAGTTTTCTGCTTTTGAGTCTTTTTTTTATTTAAGAACACCTTAAATTTAATCAAGGATGTCCTCTTTGAAGTTTCATCATTTATTTAAGAGAATTTTAACAAAAAGCTTATGCTACTGTCCACTTTAACAAAAAATCATATTTTTACACTAAAAAATCAATCATGGAACTATTCACTTTACTTTTTATTTTGTCCTTATCCTTAAAACTTAAAAATTTTCAAGTCATTTTTATTAATTTTCCTTTTATTTAATGCTCTAACAAAACCGCTATCGTTCTACCTTAAAAAATGTGTACATGTCTAAGAAACACAAAAAAGTTATATTAATTATACTTAATTATTGTTCGTGGCAGGAATCTCCGTCGGGGATGTTCCCTGGCCGACGAGCACACAACTCCCCGAGAGGTTGGCGCCGGTTGATTCTTTGCTGTCGGGCTTCTGCTTCACTGGATGGCTTGTCGGGCAAGGGCTCGTCGGGCAAGGCCTGTCGGGCAAGGCTTGTCGGGCAAGGCTGAAAGAGAAGGACAGAGTTAACTTTGAAAGGTGCCTTCGTGGGGCCTTAGGTGTAGGCCTTGAGGCTCACAATCAAGATTAACTTTTAAGTGCTTAGGCGTGCCACTGCCATCTTCAGCATGGCAGATGTAAAACGGATGTCGAGTTTTTAGTTGTATAAATATATATGCCCGAGAGACCGTGTTAGTTATGGCAAGTGCCTTTGTGGGGCATTAGGTGTAGGCCTTGAGGCTTCCAGTCAATAACTAAACCAGTACTTGAACATATAACGTTTATTTCATTGATTTCAGGAGTCTTATGCCTATTATATTTCTGATCACCCAAACTCGAGGAACAGAATGAATCCAAATAGGTGCCTTTGTGGGGCCTTAGATGTAGGCCTTGAGGCTTCCTATCAGAATTAACTCTATGCTCAAACGTTCTAGCCCGAAGAGCAGAATGAATCCAAATAGGTGCCTTTGTGGGGCCTTAGATGTAGGCCTTGAGGCTTCCTATCAGAATTCATTCTATACTCAAACGTTCTATGACAATCATAATATAATAGAAGTAAAACTGAGGGATAGGTTGATTACTTGCGCCCCAAGTAACTTCGGACTTCTTGTTTATCAAAGACTGTCGTGGATGGGTTAAGTCCACATAAGGTTCTTTTTTATGCCTTGAGGTCAAGGACTTTTAAATGATCAAATCTTACATGCCCGAGGGCTTAGAACTTAGATCTGGTTTGAACTATGAAGACATATTCAAATCGGATCTAAGTATTGAGATAGTCTTTTAATAGTCATCTTACTATAAATAACTTGAATACAACTGGAAACATACAACATATTGCTAGGCTAATGAACAAAAAGATAAAAACAAAGAGGGTCAGGCAAGGTTTAACCTTGTCAGGCAAGGCTGATCGTCTTGCAACTTCCTATCTTTGTGGTTTTATCAAGGGGTTTGAAAGCTTAGAAAAGAGGGTAAGAATATGAGTTTACAGAGAGAAATCGATACTACAGCAAGAGTTGAACAGGGTAGCAGAGCTATTACAAAGGTTTGAATGAAGGTTTATCCCGAGAGGGATGAAGGCTTGGGCTGACTACAGCTTCGTTTGAAGGCAAATCTGGCTTTTGAGCAGAGTTTGTGCTTGCATTTGTTTGTTTGGTTGAGTGTCCTTATTCCTGGTTTCTCTTTCTTCTTTTATAGACAACTCGGTTTGGCCTCCTGTAGCAGCAACCTTGCCCGAATGCAGCTTGAAGGGTAGTGACTCATCAGCTATTTTACTTGTACTGCCACTATAAAATAATTTATGGGCTGCATAGCTGGTGAGTCTATACCACTTGGTTTTTGGGTAGGTGAGCAAGTGGCTCTCATGATCTGCACCAGGTCAGAAAAAGGCCTTTTTTGCTTTCTGGGTTTCGGCTGGGCTTCGGCCATCTCTCCTTCTAGGCTTCCATTTGGGCCAACTTCTTTCCGAGCCCAAAGTTCAAGTTTTGATCCAAACAGTGCCCCCTTCAATTGATATTTAGCCTGGAATTCCAGGCACCAATATTGATTGAAAAGCTGCATGCGCCTGCACCCTTGCTCTTGGAACTTGTATCTTCTGGTTGAGATCAACGCTACCCGGAGTCTCTTGATCTTCCCAAGACCCTTGAACTACCTTTTGATATTCCTTATAAATTTCAGCCCTCTCAACAAATCATCATCGATCTCATCTTTTATCCAACCCAAGTGTTACTACCTCCTGAGTTTTCTCCTAAACACTGTGAAATGAGTTCTTCGTATTTTAAGTGGGGTTTCTTAAAATTCCCTTTTCGTGAGAAAAAGAGTTTTCATCAGATAATCACTATCTCCGACACCTTTGGTCAAACACCCCGCTATCTCCAACACCTTTGGTCAGGCGGTTTCCTCACGAAGGCTTGCCTTCCTGCTCGCTGTCATGATAAATCAGGCTTCACCATCATATATGGTGATGACTCTATCTGAGGATCCTCTACCAGACGTGTCTTGGCCGCATAACCCAATCACCTGATCAGATTCTATTCATGAAGACATCGGAAAACCAGCTGAAAACGATATTGTATCCAGGAGGAATCGAGTGTAGTACGTCGGAATTGAATTTGTTGTAAATTTCACCAATTTGCCGAAATGAAATAAACATTATTTTAGCAACTTTTGTTTTTCTGTTTTCTTGGATGACTGATGAACATACACTGCACATTGATATCCCGCAGCTTGCTTTACCTTGCATCCTCTTCAATATAACAATCTCTAACATCCCATAATGTGGGACAATATTTCTTCAAGAATTTAACATTAATGGGATGTTTCTGCCCATTTCCTTCAAGGTCCGCCAAGTAGTATCCTCCCTTGTCCGATACTCGACTAATAATGAAATGACCTTCCCATGTTGGGCTCCACTTTCCAAAGCCCCTAAGCTGAGTTCCTAGAGGGAGGATTGTCTTCCATACTAAATCTCCCTCCTTGAAAGACTTCATTCTCACCTTTTTATTATAAACTCGGGCAACAACTTTCTTTCCTTCCTGAATCTGGTTCAAGGCTTCAATTCGGGCTACATCTAAGTCTTCAATTCCTTGACACATGGCTTCGATGTACTCTTCACTGTGTAACCCAAACTGATTTTGGATTCTGACAGAACTTACATTGATCTCCATGGGAAGCACTGCATCTTGCCCGAAGGTTAAATCATAAGGAGTTGTCCCTGTTTCTGCCCTTTTGGAAGTTTTGTATGCCACAAAGTATTCCCCAGCTTTTCATGCCATTTTTTTGGACTATCTATCACCATTCTTTTGATAATGTTTACCAAAATCTTGTTGCTGGATTCTGCTTGGCTGTTTGACTGTGAGGAGTAAGGGCTGGACTAGATCATCTTTATTTTGTATTTGCTTGCAAACTCTTCAACTTCTTTTGAAATAAAAGATGGGCCACGATCCGTTACTATAGTTTCGGGCACCCCAAATCTATACAGAATCTTGGTCTCAATAAAATTCTTGAATGCGGCTGAGGTTATGAATTTTACTGCCGATGCTTCTACCCATTTGGTGAAGTAATTCGTTGCTACAATTATGAAAGTGTGCCCTTTGCTAGAAGCTGGATAGATCTGCCCGATGAAGTCCATCGTCTATCCTCTGAAGGGCCAAAGCTTAACCACTGGATTTAAAGGCACTGAAGGCACATGCTGGAGAGGTCCGTGTCTTTGACATTCTTCACAGCCTCGGGCATAGGACTTGCAATCTTTTTCCATAGCGGGCCAGAAATAACCATACCTTCTAAGCAACCATCTCATCTTCGTTCCAGCCTGATGTGCTCCACATACTCCCTCATGTACTTCGGCCATTACTTTCATGGATTCCTCTTGGCCTAAGCATTTTAATAATAACCCGTCTGGAGTTTTCCTTAACAGGTCATTCGCCCATAAGACATACTTGGTTGCTTGCTGTCTATTCTTCTTGCTTGTAGGTGAAGAGGGATCTTTTAAATGATGGATGATGGACGACCTCCAATCTTCTGTTTCAGTTTCTAGAACCATTATATCTAGACTAAATCCTCTTTCTAGAATAGAAGGAAAGTTTCTTCTTTGAATCTCGACATCCAACCCATATTTTCTTTCCTGTAGTCGCACACCTAAGGCCAATTGTGCCATTTCGTTGGCCGCTAGGTTGGCTCCCCTGGGAACATGATTGACTGATATCTCAGAATCCCAATAACTCAGCAATTGCGTAGCCGCCAAATAATATCCTGCCATAGTGATATGTCTGCACTTGAACTCCCCATTTAGCTGGTTTATTACTAGCTCTGAATCACCAAAGACCTCTACCTTCATTGCTCCCAAATCCATCAAGATTTCCAAACCAATTATTAAGGCCTCATACTCTGCCCGATTGTTGGTGTTTCCTTGGTAATCCAGGAAAAATGAGTAATAATGATAAACCCCTTGAGGGCTGATAATCACAATCCCAGCTTCTGAAGCCTTCTGAGTGTAAGAACCATCAAAATACAGCTTCCAATGAGTGATCCAGATGCCAGTCACTCTTCTTATCTCTTGCTGGACCCACTCCTCTTTGCCCGAGATATCTTTTCTCGGCGGGATCCAAACGCTAGTAACTTCCAGGCTTCCTGGGATATTGATTACCTCACCTTGAGATTCTTGATGCTCCACCAAGAAGTCAGCAATTGCTTGGCCTTTAACTGCCCTTTGGGGTACATACTGAAAACTGAACTCTGATAATGCCAGAATCCACTTCCCAATCCTTCCTGTTAGCATTGGCTTTGACAACATGTACTTTATCATATCTGTTTTGGCGATGATGTGCACGTGACAAGGTAACATGTAATGCCTTAGCTTACTAGTAGTAAAATATAGAGCCAAGCACAATCTCTCTACTGGGGAATATCTAGTTTCTACCTCGGTCAGAATTCTATTGAGGTAGTACAATGCCTGCTCTTTCCCGCCTTCATTATTTTGAGCTAGCAAACTCCCGATTGATTTTTCTGAGGCAGAGATATATAGCTTTAAGGGTTTTCCCCTTTTAGGTGGCACCAACACTGGTAGAGAAGTCAAATAGGCCTTGATGCCGTCGAATGCCTTTTGGTGTGGTGGTCCCCACTCGAAGTTTTCTTTATCCTTCAATCTTAGTAAAAGAGTCAGCGGCTGGATCTTGCTCGCTAAATTGGCAATGAATCTCCTTAAGAAGTTAATTTTGCCCAGCAGCCTCTGAAGTTGCACTTTTTTGGTGGGCGGGGGAGACTCCATTATTGCCCGAGATTTGTTTTTGTTCACTTGTACACCTCTTTGATGAACCAGGAATCCCAAGAAGTTGCCCGCTCTTACTCCAAACGCTCACTTCTTTGGATTCATCTTCAATTGGTGGATCATCATTCTTGTCAATGTTTGCCTGAGGTCTATCAGATGCTGCCCTTCTGTTTTAGATTTCACCACAATGTCATCAATGTACACCTCCATGCTCTGGCCAATCAAATCATGAAAGATGGCATTCATTGCCATTTGGTAAGTTGCACCAGCATTCTTGAGCCCGAATGGCATGACTAGGTATTCATATGCCCCCACATGACCGAGACACCTAAAAGTTGTTTTATGTATATCTTCCGGGGCCATCTTTATCTGATTATATCCGGCATTTCCATCCATAAAAGATAAAACTTTGTGTTTTGCTATTGCATCTATGGATAGATCGGCCATGTGCATGGGATATTCATCTTTTGGTGTAGCGTCATTAATATTTCTGTAATCAACACAACATCGTACTGCTTTTGTTATAGCTTTTAAAACGGGTACAATGTTGGCTAACCACTCCACATATTTGGCTGGTCTGATAAAGGCAGCTTTTACTAGCCTTTCAATCTCTTCTTTGACTTTTTCTTCTATCTCATTTGACATCCTTCGTGGTGCTTGCTTAACAGGTTTATATCCCTCCTTGATGGGCATTCTATGTTCCACCAAGGTTGAATCTAAACCTGGCATCTCAGTATAATGCCAAGCAAAACAATATTTGAATTCTTGCAAAAGACAGATAATCTTTGCCCGATAATCAATATCCAATAGACCACTGATTTGTATTGGTCTTGGATCTTCTTCTGTCCCTAGTTCAATAACTTCCAGAGGATCTTGGACTTCTGGAGGTGGCTTATCTAGTTCTGCACACAAAAATTCGACTAGCTCGGGGCTTTCGGGCAAGTCGTCTGGCCCATCAAGGTCATATATGCATTCGGCCATTTGTATGGCTCTCTCCAACTCTTCTTTACAAGATTCATCCCTGTTTTCATCCTAGCTGGTCGAAGCTCCTTCTTGCCATTCCTGCTCTTCTTTGTCTAAGAGCTCCATTTCTTGCCTCCTCCCTTTTTCCATACACCAACAGTCTTTTAATCAGAGATCTGATTGCCATCACCTGATCTTTCCTTTTTTGTTCTGTCATTGGTGGTGTAGGGATGTCGGGACGATACAAGGTCTATCCCACTCCTCTCTAGTAAGGAGCATTCCTTGCTCTAGAAGCTTTTGGGCCGTCACCTTGGTAGGGCGGCCGTTCTCATCAGCTTCTGAACATTTCAAGATTCCTACATTGGGGTTGTAGAAACTTGCTTCTGCCACATTGGCTGTGGGAAAAAATGGCCGTGATTCGACCTCTACCATCTCCCAAAAGCCTGGGTCTTCTGTGTCCGCCTCATGATAAACAGCCACTTGTTGATGAAGAGTGGAGGGTATAGCAAGACTTTGATGGATCTAATCTTTTCCGAGTAAGGCCCTATAGGTGGAAGTGCAGTCCACCACAAAGAATGTCAGCATGATCTGTTTAGACCCCAAGTCCACTTCTAAGGGCAATATCCCATGAGTCTTGGTGATAGCGCCCGAGAAGCTTGAAACCGTGAGGTTTGTAGGAATAAGATCTTCCATGCTTCTCCCCATTTTCTTCATTTGTTTGGCCAGCAGTACATTAACAGCCACTCCCCCATCAATCAAAACTCTTTTGAAGGGCACCCCCTCCAAATGAGTCGTAACGTATATGGACTTAAGGTGATTGGCAAGCAAAGTGTTTGGGCGGCTGAACACCATTTTGTCTGTATAAATCCTTAAAGGACCATTCTTGGATGCTTCAGAGGATTCAGCCTTGCCCGATTCTTCCTCTTCGACTACCTCCACATTGACATGTGCCATCATTGGCTCAGTTGTCAAGTAATCACCTTCCATAGTAGTGGGCTGATCAGGTCTGGCACCAAACGTGGCGGATAGTACATATGCCATGTTGATATGAAAATTGCTAGGCTCAGACAGTTCCTCTTTGTTGCTCCCAATCTGGTCCATGAACTCATCTAACCAAGCCATCACATCTGCTGGAAGCAGTGGTTCTGGTGGCGCCTCTTGTTGATTCATGCCTGAATATGGTGTTTGCTTTGGAACCTCACCGAAAGGAACCCCCACTGACAGAGAAGGTGGTTTCCTTTCCGGTGAAACAGTTCCAAAACAAATAGGCTTTGTCTTCCATCCAGGAGTTGGTACCATGATCATATCTTCTTGAGCTCTCCTCAAGATCCTATATTTCCCAGGATGCAGGCCCGGTGGCACATGGTCTCCCTCGCCTTCTGTCTTGCTATTAGCCATTTCCACTTCTTTTTTACTACTCCATCGGAATTGGCTACTCCCCCCAGATGACGTTTGCTCCAACTTTTGATTTTTGTATGCTTCAGACGTCGCAAGGGTCTTTAAGGAGTTCATGTAGGCTTTGTGTTGCCTTTGGACCCTTCTGACCATGGAGGCTCCCATTTGCTTAACGGGCTGTCCATTTTTCCCAACCACATACCATTTTCGCCCGAGACGGGCAGGATTATCTTTTTTGACAGGGTTTGTTATCCTGACCTCTCTTCCCATATGGCCGTACTGAGAGTGCCCTACACCCCTCTCTTTCGGCTTCTTGGCGTCTTTATCCTCTGCCTCATCAGAGACTTCATGGTTGCGAAATATCTCTGATAAAGCCCTCGGTTGGGAATCGCATCCTAACCGCTGAAAGACACTTCGGGAGGTATCATTTCCTGTAGTCCGCCGAGCTTTCTCTTGTACTTCTTTTTTCTTTTCTTCTTCATTCCTCCTGATCAGTTCGTGATCAATGAAGGCTCCTGTGGGCGGTATTTCGAGCTCACACTCGCATTGACACTTACTGCACAGCACCCTCCCTTTGATTATGGCGACTCTTGGATATTCAGGCAAGTTAACCACCCCTTTTATGGGTTTGTCAACCAGTCTTCTTTCTTCCTTTCTTGTGACCTTTTCTTTCCCCTTCTCCGCCCAGGCCATACTGATCATATTTATTGGGGCCTCTGAGAAGGGATCCGTAGGTTCATACATCGCTGCTTCCTCTGGTTGGTTGATTTTAAATCCCTTCTTCTCCCTATCATCTTTCTCCCCAAGGTGAGGTAAAGATGTAGGAATATGTGGTTTTAGAGCCGGGTCATCTTCCTTTCTGGAGCCTGCCGAGGCGTTCTCCAGTCTCTGTAGCATGTGCAATAAGACAGTTTGTAAATCTTCTGATCCCTTTGACATACTTCTTTGATCAAAGATAGTCTCACTCGGCGTGCCAAAACTATATTCGTGGCAGGAATCTCCGTCGGGGGTGTTCCCTGGCCGACGAGCACACAGTTCCCCGAGAGGTTGGCGCCGGTTGATTCTTTGCTGTCGGGCTTCTGCTTCACTGGATGGCTTGTCGGGCAAGGGCTCGTCGGGCAAGGCCTGTCGGGCAAGGCTTGTCGGGCAAGGTTGAAAGAGAATGACATAGTTAACTTTGAAAGGTGCCTTCGTGGGGCCTTAGGTGTAGGCCTTGAGGCTCACAATCAAGATTAACTTTTAAGTGCTCAGGCGTGCCACTGCCATCTTCAGCATGGCAGATGTAAAACGGATGTCGAGTTTTTAGTTGTATAAATATATATGCCTGAGAGACCGTGTTAGTTATGGCAAGTGCCTTTGTGGGGCCTTAGGTGTAGCCCTTGAGGCTTCCAGTCAATAACTAAACCAGTACTCGAACATATAACGTTTATTTCATTGATTTCAGGAGTCTTATGCCTATTATATTTCTGATCACCCAAACTCGAGGAACAAAATGAATCCAAATAGGTGCATTTGTGGGGCCTTAGATGTAGGCCTTGAGGCTTCCTATCAGAATTAACTCTATGCTCAAACGTTCTAGCCCGAAGAGCAGAATGAATCCAAATAGGTGTCTTTGTGGGGCCTTAGATGTAGGCCTTGAGGCTTCCTATCAGAATTCATTCTATACTCAAACGTTCTATGGCAATCATAATATAATATAAGTAAAACTGAGGGATAGGTTGATTACTTGCGCCCCAAGTAACTTCGGACTTCTTGTTTATCAAAGACTGTCGTGGATGGGTTAAGTCCACATAAGGTTCTTTTTTATGCCTTGAGGTCAAGGACTTTTAAATGATCAAATCTTACATGCCCGAGGGCTTAAAACTTAGATCTGGTTTGAACTATGAAGACATATTCAAATCGGATCTAAGTATTGAGAGTCTTTTAATAGTCATCTTACTAGAAATAACTTGAATACAACTGGAAGCATACAACATATTGCTAGGCTAATGAACAAAAAGATAAAAACAAAGAGGGTCGGGCAAGGCTGATCGTCTTGCAACTTCCTATCTTTGTGGTTTTATCAAGGGGTTTGAAAACTTAGAAAAGAGGGTAAGAAGATGAGTTTACAGAGAGAAATCGATACTACAGCAAAAGTTGAACAGGGTAGCAGAGCTATTACAAAGGTTTGAATGAAGGTTTATCCCGAGAGGGATGAAGGCTTGGGCTGACTACAGCTTCGTTTGAAGGAAAATCTGGCTTTTGAGCAAAGTTTGTGCTTGCATTTGTTTGTTTGGTTGAGTGCCCTTATTCCTGGTTTCTCTTTCTTCTTTTATAGACAACTTGGTTTGGCTTCCTGTAGCAGCAACCTTGCCCGAATGCAGCTTGAAGGGTAGTGACTCATCAGCTATTTTACTTGTACTGCCACTACAAAGTACTTTATGGGCTGCATAGCTGGTCAGTCTATACCACTTGGTTTTGGGTAGGTGAGCAAGTGGCTCTCATGATCTGCACCAGGTCAGAAAAGGCCTTTTCTGCTTTCTGGGTTTTCGCTGGGCTTCGGCCATCTCTCATTCTAGGCTTCCCTTTGGGCCAACTCCTTTCCGAGCCCAAAGTTCAAGTTTTGATCCAAACAATTATATTGAATATAATATATGTTTAAGCAGTTTGACATGCCCATCATGCTTCTGTTTCAACATCAGTGGAATCAGCATCAACCTAGATTTCTAATGTGATTCCATTTATTCAATCAAACCCGAGATTCGGGAGTTTTAGTTCCCTTGGGTGAAAAGTTGTATTTACGAGGAAGGAGACAAAAAACACGAGTGCAAAAAGATGTTCTGAATGACGAATGTATATGAGAGCGGTGTTTCATAATTCAAATGAAAGGAAAGAAACCCAAGTTCTATAAATTCCTACTCTTTCAGACTGAAAAAAGATGAGAATCGAACTCTTGCGGTGAATATCAAAATGAGAATTTTCTCAATTTAATTAACTACCAATAATTCAAGAGGTGAAAAGCAGTAGATGTGGATTTTTCAAGGCAGCTACAGAACACATCATGTGGTGTGAATTAGAAAGAATTAAGACCACACGGATTACACGAACATGACCTGGTCCTGAAGGGACTGCCCTTGGTTGGTGGTGGTGATCAATGGTCATCAATGCTCCATACATCAAACAGTGGCTAAGCTCTTTATCTATATGTATTGTGGCTATCATCAAATTTATGAAGTACTTTCAGTGCCATGTGATTGTCAAATGCAAAGTTGATGCAGAGGAAGTTTACTTTAATTTTGCTAGCGTCAGTGTGTCCGCGTACGAGTGAGTGAGATTTGATTGTGGCAACATTCTAACCCCACACACATCATTGTTGTTGTAGATCCCTAAATGGAAATAATGTACCTCTGTATTAATCCATTTTTTAGAGTACAAATCGAAGAGATAATTGGAGCAATAATCTCTGACTTTAGCCCAATCGGAGCTTTGATCCCTAAACTTAAATTATGTGATTCGGTCCTAAACTTATTATGATGTAGAGCAATGGTCATTTTCGCTAACGTTGTTAAAATTTCCATCCATTTCCCCCCTAGAAACTCTTTGTTTTGGATAAAATTTCTAACGGTGTTACCCGAAGGGATTATTACTTCACTTTGTGACAAGTTCAAAGATCAAAACTCATGGATTTTAATATCAAGGACCAAAGTTCCAATTGCACCAAAATTCAAGAAACATTGCTCCTATTTTATTTACATTGAATGGAGAGTAAAATTATGTTAGAATATTGTGAATACTCTGTTAGAATACTGTGATGGATTAGCTTGATAATTACAGGAAAGACAGCTAAATTTGAGTTGTTTGGCTTTATTTTGAATATAATTAAATTATGAGATATTAATTAGTTTCTGGCAGATGACAGAAATGTCAGAGCGAAATGAAGTCCTTTATTTGAGTCCTCAAGGAAAACAATATTGAAAATCCATCAAACAAAAGAGAAAACTGAAACCTTTAAATAAGTCACTTTTAAAGGAGAAATCTAAGACGAGATTAAAACTTGAGCTAATAAAATATGCAGAATGGCCTTGTTGCCGTGATGTTTGACGACGGAGAGAGGGGACAACTCTCAAGGGTCTCAGATGCCACAAGAGACAGCTCTTAGAGCAAGTCCACCTCTAAAAAAATGCGTCAACATCCAATTCATTTAATCCACTCAGTGAACAATAATAGACCCTAATGAACAGAAATAGGGCAAATGTATCTCCACCCCTAAAAAATGCGCTGGCACAAAGTCTAAAAAATGCGCTAGCACAAACGATCTTCACCCTTACAAAGTGCGTTGGCACATAACCCATTTAAAATATTATTAATTTTTTTATAAAATAATAAATAAATAAATAGTTTTAATTTCGGATAGGATTTTTAACAAATCTCGTCACGCAACTTGTCATTATCCGAACGTACTATTTGGTGAGTTTATGTAATCTTATTTGATGTGTTTAAATAAAGTTTTAAAAATAAATAAGAAATTACATAAAGTTTTGAAAATAAATAAGAAATTACATAAAGTTTGAAAAATAAATAAGAAATTACATAAAGTTTTAAAAATAAATAAGAAATTACATAAAATACTAATAAGAAATAAGAAATTACACAAAGTACTAATAATAAATAAGAAATTACATAAAGTACTACCAATAAATAAGAAATTACATAAAGTACTAAAAATAAATAAGAAATTACATCTATTAATAAAAATAAATAAGAAATTACATAAAGTACTAAAAATAAAGACGAAATTACATAAAGTACTAAAAATTAAGACGCAATTAAATAAAGTACTACAAATAAATACGAAATTATACAAAGTTTGTGGAGCTAGGATATGTGGTGCTAGGATCTTCATTGCTAGAACCCTCTCAACTTGTTTCCGCATCTCTTACACTCTTCCTCCGCACCACGTCCCTTTCTCACAATCTGCTTGAGCCATCCCTTCTTCTCTAAGCATCTCGTTTTCTCGATTAAGTGCTTCTCTAATCATCTCGTTTTCTCGATTAAGTATTTCTCTTTGTCTCTCAGCCGCCGCATCATGTCTATCAGTAGCTGCTAATATTGCTGCCATAACATCAACTTTTTCCTTATCTTTAGCCCCTTCCCACGCCATGTTCAGTTCACCTTGGCGAGCAAGTTCGTCCATATATTTAGTGTAGTCAGTATTAGAAGAACTACATTTTTTCTTTGATGCCTTTCTACCTTGAGGCCTGAAGGACTGACTAATCGGTTGGGTCTCCAGCACTTCTTTAGGCGTCCCTTCCGTCTCTTCAAATGTGTCACCTTCTTGTTCGGCCGTATTTGCTTCTGGCGAACTATGTAGACCCATGTCGTGCATGACAACTTCTGGACCGGTTACCACAATTCTGTATCTGGGGCAATCTTTGACAATTTGCCAACATTCCCATTTACTGAATGATTTGTTGTGGTTCTTTGCATTGTAGAATGCTTGTGCTTGTAGTGTCTATAAATGCGGGATAAGACAATATTATAAAATGCGAATGTAGCACAAATAAATAAATTAAAATATTAATGCGGGTGGAATACATATAAATAAATAAATAATATTGTCACTTGATCTGCTAAACTTGTCCCACTACGCAGATTACCGGAAGCATGAGAGATAACGTTTTTCCAACAAGTAAATGATGCGTTGAGTTTTTTCCAATGACCTTGAAGACCTTGACTACTTCTGGCGTCTTTTCCATGTACATTGCAAAACGCTTTCGTAATTTTACTCCACATTTCTCTCTTATCCATCTCATTACCCGTAATCGGGTCATGAATAGTGTGAACCTAGCATTCACACAACGTAACATCTTCGATGAGCTTCCACATAGTCATTTTTTCTCTCAAAAAAAATATGAAAGCTTTGGTAGAAAGTGTTGAAAATATTGAAATGTGGTGAAAGGTGGAAGATGAGGGTTAGGTATTTATAGAAAAAAAGTACATAAATTTTTAAATTTTTTAAAAATTTTAATAATTTTTTTATTAATTTTTTATAAATTTTAATTTAGTTAATTAATTTGGACCTTGGATTTGAAAAACACTTAAATCCAACAGCCTATACGTTAACACGTGGCCAACAGTCATAATTCTGACCGTTGTGCCTTTTATTTTTGGGGAGGGGGAGGTGGATCGTCGATCTCTAGATCGGACGATCCAAATCAAGCCACGTCACTAGCCGTTGGATGTCAAATTCAAAAAAAATTTACCGTTGGAAATCCAACGGCCCAGGTGTTGGAAATGTGCCCTAAAGCCAATCATATGATGATACTTTACGGACATTTCACATGTTAAACTAATCTAGTTTACATATAAAGGGCAAACATTATTGTTTGAGCCGTCTCATATAAATGTTATATGCTTAAACGATAAAGTCCAAGGAATATGTGATTGGGAGAATGCAATCTAATGAAGTTAGATTAATGAGACCATTCTTTCGTAGACACATCCTAAACGTTCCTGATCATAGGATTGCCAATTGGGCATTGACAGTCCGTTAAGATCAGTACGTGCTATGTCTTTTCTCAGGGATAGTGACTAGTCTCGAGTCATTGGTGTGTGTGACATCAAGACAAGTACGTAGGTGCTCAATAGAGAATGAGTCCACTGAACATGATCAACGAGGAGTTCTCATACTCATGTCACATGAGAACTCATGGTTGGGATAATGCAAATTAGTCATTTGACCTGAGGCATCACAGTTGTCTTGTGGTTAAGTCCTTGATCTTTGATTATGTCAAAGTCACCCCATCGGGGTGTCCACGACATCATTGGGGTTAAGCCACTTAGTTATGGAGACAAGTGAATGTGCAACAAGGGATCTCTAACCTTCAAATGGTTTGAGGGAGAATACTCTATGATATGATTAAAATCTCTGGCCAGAGTATGAATGAGATTAGGGAATGCGTTCCAAATCACATTCAAGGTAATCATATAAGCAAACGAATCACATTGGATAGTAGACATGAATAAATAAACTATCAAACCAAACAATGTGGTCAAGAGTATTAGATTAGAGAAAGACCGTATTGCATTTGTAATCCTAAACTGAATAGGTTCTCTACCTCTTCTGATTAGCTTGGGTAGCCATGATATGCTGCTAGGTGTCACTCATGGTTTGTGGAAGCCCTAAACGTGTGTAATCACTAAAGGGAGAATTGAAAGTAAGTTTCAATTCACAATCGATGTAAAATGGTTTTAATCGCCCACTGCCTCGCTAAAAGGAACCTAATGGATCGTACACCGTGTAAGGTGGAGATTGAAGAAACAATGGAGATGAGTAAGAATAATTAAATGTTTTAATTATTTATGGCAAGGATTAATTAATATGTTAATTAATCAAACGAATAAGTTCGTTAAAGACCTCGGGATAGTTTTGGACCTTAAGGCCCAATGGGCTTCGAACGTCAAAGCCCATTGACTTAAGTTGTATGACAACTTAATGAATAAAGATTCACAAAGGCCCAAAAGCCCATATCCATTTTGTGTAGAATTAGGGTTTTTGGTTCTTTAGGTCATTTAAAGAAGTGACTATATAAAGAACTTTATAGCCTAAAATTCATAAGGGTTGATTTTAGAGAAAATTGGTGAGAACTTGTTTCTTCATTTTCTCTCTAAGAGGCCAACCACCTTGGAGGGTGAATCTAGCAATCCTACTACTCCAAGGTCACTCATTTCTTCTTCAATCCAACCTTGGTGTAGAATCTTTAGAGGTTCTCTATTTTGGGAACTTGGAGAATCCAATTCATTCAACCAAATCCATGGAGCTAAGAAGCAAGGAATGAAGGCCCTATCTCTTGGGTGATTATCCTTTGCATATGCAAAGAGGAATCTACAAAGGTAAATATTTCTCAACTAATAAATGTTGATTTAAAAGTTGAGTCAAGGTTCACCAATCTACTAGGCTTTGAATTTCATGGTTGATGTTTTGTTTTGAGTGCATGTAAGCATGATTCCGCCTTTAATATGTTAATTGCATGCTATTGATGTTGCTCAAATGAACATGTTTTTCACAAAATTTCCTTCAAGTGGTATCAGAGCCTAGGTCTAGTAGTTGGT
Source organism: Malus fusca (assembly GCA_035220775.1). Classification (NCBI taxonomy): domain Eukaryota; kingdom Viridiplantae; phylum Streptophyta; class Magnoliopsida; order Rosales; family Rosaceae; genus Malus; species Malus fusca. The sequence continues at coordinate 13,545,359 of CM069066.1, read as the reverse complement.
GAATCATTTTGGGTTTTGTAGTTCATAGTTTTTGATTTAAAAGTTGTAATATGTTACAAGCTTTATTCTTGTTTCTTTGAATGTAAATTTTGTGAGAAAATTTGCCATCTCAAATGTTGTAGATGTAGTTCATATGAGCATGAATTTTGGAGCTAAAATTTGGTGCCATGTTTTTGGGGAAATTCGGCCAAATCCAAAGGGTGATTTTTTGGGTTCATGTTTGTCTTGTTAAAATGGTTTTAAAGTGAATTTTGGAACCCCTAAGTACCCTAGGATGTTAGCCATCTTTTGAGTGGTGAAAATTTGAGTTTTGGTGAGTGAAAACATTCATGGAGCTATTATGAGTTTTCATGAGTGTTCTTCAATGTTCTTGAAGTTCTTGCCAAGAACAAAAAGTTTTGAAGTTTTGATTCAAAAAGTTTTATGTTTTTACATAAAGTTTTGGTTTAATTTTAGTGGGTGATGGTTATTGGTAAAGTATTATTAATGGTTTTAATGGTAGACAAACTTTTTTAAAAGTTTGACATAAATTCAATTAATGGTAGACAAACTTTTATAAAAGTTTGACATAAATTCAATATATATCATATATGTTTCATCTTTACCTCACCTAACAAAATCCACTTTCATAAACTTTGTACAATTGGACTTATCTCCACTCTATTTTATCCCTAAAACCGGCCACCCTACATGTAGGGTATTTTTGGGCCTTTTGTGCAATTACATAAAGTTTTGATACTTTTGTGTATTTGTATTTTAGCCCAAAAGTTTACGTTTTTACGTTAAGGCCCAAAAACGCTAAAGGACAAATTGTTTTGCTCCTTTAATGAAGTTTTTTGTATTTGTTGAAATTTTTGGGTTCTAGTTGTAATTACATGAAGTAGTGGACTTTTGTGTTTTTACAAAATGACCCCAAAAGTTTGTGTTTCGCAATATAGCCCAAAAAGTTGTGGTTATTGCATGATGACCCAAATTAAGTAGGGAACAAAAATTGTTTTGTCTCTTTAAATGAGAATTGGATTTTCATTTCATTTAGCTCCATTTAAATCAATTTTATGGATACAAAAACAAAATGAAAATGTTGCATTCAAGTTTAATTAGTTAAAGTGTTAATTAATTAAAGGGTGATTATGAACCTAAGCCTACGATAATTGAGCTATGTGAAAGGCCGTTTCAAATTTGTTTGAACCATGGGAATGTGTAGATTAATTTTGGTTGTAATTTGATTTGATCAAATATTGTAAAAGAGCATAAGCTCTTCTTTACTTTAAAGTAATTTGAATTATGCAAATGTTGTAATGAGCATAAGCTCACCTTTACTTTGAAGTACTTCTTTCTTGCTTTATTTGATATGCATGAAAATGGAGTAGAGGGTCCAACGCCCCTAAGACAACACGCCTTAATGTGATTAAACGCGTAACTAAAATCAATCTCCATCCCTAGTCCGAGATTCAACACTAGGCTCGTGTTGAATCTAAACAAAGGTTCATAGTCATCCTAAGGCCCTAAGGCAACTATATAGTCCATCAAATGAATGCAAACCTTATGTTAGTAGTATCATATACTCTTGCTTTAAAAACCGTTTTATAAGTATAGTGGGAGTATTATATACAACTAAATTGAATCAAATGGACCAATAGTTGTAATAGGACCAAAATTGTTTTAATGAAGATTAAAATGAATACTTATATGTGATGAGACCTAAAACCCTCAAACAAACCATTATTAAGTTGAAAAGCGTGAGAGTGCTTAGAACACTCTTTCGTGGCCTTCCACCGTGGTAGCTCCAATCGTTTATGACTTGTACACCGGCTTCACCCTATCATGGGGGAGTAGAAAGTGCATGCTTATACTCAGGAGGAGTCTATATACATACTTGATGAGGTGAGTGTAGGCAACGAGGATGGCCAATATCGTATCATCGTGAGGCTATTCTTGAACCCCTTCACGAACTAAGCATGGTGGGAATGACTTAACTAAGTGCAATGGAGCCAATATCATATCATTGTGAGGCAACATTCTCTAGAGGCCAAATTGATGGGTACTTGCATTAGTTGCAAATGAGTAAGTGTACTCTCTCATTATTATTAATGCTAGCCAATATCATATCATTGTGAGGTGGGCTTGGTAATAGTGAGTCTCCCATAACCTACTAAGAGTTTCCTCCAAAACTCTCGAATTCCAATGAGGGATATGGAATTTGCCAAAAATAGTGGGTGGTGCTATTTGATTTAAAGACCCGAATCAAATGGCTTAAAATCAATCAATTTATATTCGTTATGTATTTGTTTACCAATATATATTTGCAAACGCTATCCAAAACTTGACAAAGAAAAGCCGAATGTTTTAGTTTCCGGACTTGGTAACACAATCCCAAAGATTGTCTTAAATGGATTGTGCATGTACCTAAGAAGTCTCATCCTCACAATCTTCCTATTGATAATGTATCATTGGAAGAACATGTTAGAAATGTCTATCATGAAGAGGACAACACAAACAACCAATGCTTATTCCTTCGTTATATGAACAAAGGAACTTACGAAGATTAGCATAAAGACAAGGACACTTTTAGTGTCATAGTTCTTCACTTACAAATTGTTGTATGAAGAAATAAGAGTTGCCTTGAACAACTCTTGAAAGTTTGTAATTATGTTTAGAACATAATGGTTGGTTGACAAAAATAGTCCATCAACATGGACTTATGATGATTTTGAATCATTGAGTGTTGAAGTGATAAACCACTTAACGAGACGGAAACTAAGCTAGGACTTCACCTTTATGTCCCTATCCTAATGGTTCACTAAGTTTATTGTAAACTATGTAGTGAACAATAACCACACACTCTCCAAAATGTTTGATGTGTATAACACAATTGAAAAAAGGTTTCAAGAGAGATAGTGGGAGTTTAGGGACCATGACTATTGTAGTCAAAGGAGAAGTCAAATGAAGAAGATAAAATTAACTCCAAGGGAACAAACTTTCTTTATGAAAGGATGGACATTGGAAGGGGTATTTGCAAGAAATGTCTTGCAAGTGTCAAGAACACACATTTCGAAGGTGTTGTAAATTGTTCTTGAAAAGTTCAAAACAGTTGGTTCTTCTACTTGAATGCTTGATTTCGTATTAGTAACTATGTTTTACAATCGTTGTAAAAGTGTGGCTAATAAGAAGTAGAAGATTAATGAGAGAAGAGAAAGTACTTCACATTCGGAACGTGAATAAAATATAGATCTCTGCGAAAGCAGATGGTACTAACTTCCTCATATGAACTACCAAAGAAATTGGAAAAACCAAAGATTGTCTTTACATCCCAATTTTAAGGAACTTAATTTCGTCACTATAGTAGAGATGGATGAATGTTTTGTTTGACAAAACATTGTTCTTTATTAATCAATGATTGGATTATAGTAATCTAATTGATTGTCTCTATAGTAGAGATGATATGGTAGCGTTAACTGTTTAGAATATAATGATGCTTAAAACCCAAAAGGTTGCAAGATAGTGACTAATCCCAACTGAGTTGTGATACCTCTAAAACATAAATTACGAGTTGGTCATAGATGGATGCTTTGGATCGTTAGATCCGGATCCAATACCTTCTTGTCCAAATTGTATAGAGGCGAAATGTTCGAATCTTTATTCTTTTGGAAAGAAGAAAGAATCACAAAGTTATTGAGGTTAATTCACTTAGATGTTAGTGGCACTTGTCCACAACATAATACTACTCATGTTGTTTGACATTCACCGAAGATCACTCTCGGTTGGACTATAGTTTATTTTGAATAAACACAAGTCCGAATACTTTGCAAAAGGTTTCAAAGAATTCAAGAAATGTAAGTTGATGAGTAAGACGTCTAAAGTAAATACATCCTTAGATTTGATCCAAGGAATGGTAACACTTTAGAATAGTTTCCTTGAAAGATATCAAGGAAAGAAGCATCATAAGATAATGGATTTTTCCATTAGGAGAAGAACGAACTTGAATAAGATTTAGTTCGTTGGACATTATCAATTACCCATATATAGGATATATACTTCTAAAACAATATGATTGTCAATTAGAAAATCTTCCAAAATTTTTCATGACTCCATAGGATGTAGTTGGAAAGAAAGACAAATCTTAATCATGTTAAGATTTGGGGTTGTGTGCTAATAAACAATATTTGTTTAAAAATTATCTTGTGGATATCCTTAAATTAACTTTTGGATATCACTTATATAAACCAACCAACAAATGTTGTTTGTTGAGTAGTTCATTGTAATCCTACAATGTGATTTTCCTTAGAGCAAATGAACTAGGAATAGAACTCAAAAGAATGGGTTCTTTGAGAGACAAGATGATAATCAACAAATATAACAACCTAGTTCCTATACCACAAGCTCCAAGGTAGTCAAGAAGGATTTATAAACCGTCTCAGTTGAATGGTTTGAACTTTATGACTACATTGAGTGTATATACGATATATACTCAAGGAAATGGTAAAGTACCATTTGACCCGAAATAATGAAACCTTCATAGCTAATTGGTAGCTTAAGGTGACTACAATCAAAGAGAATGGTTGACTTTGAAGGAACCATCTTTGACGTAGTCTTAGTTTCAATTAATTCGAAGATTGCTAGCTACCACTAAATGTTGATTCAATGTTTGGACATCATATAGGTTTCCGAAACCATTATTAAGATAGTCCTAATAATATATGTCTAAAACTATGAATCACAAAACATGTAAGTTGTAGAGATCCAACCATCATGGATCTAAGCAAGCTAGTGGGAGCCATAAGCGTTTTATGAGGGAAAGATCAAATTGTTTGATTTCTCATAAAGATGTAAATGAATCTTTTGTTTACTAGGTTTACAAAAGATTAGTGGGAGTTAATCATGTTCCTAAAATTCAATATGTATATATGCACATATATGATATATTAATTTTGGAAATGAAAAGAACACTTCTTCGTTAAAGTTATGACTTTAAACTTTCTATAACAATAGAATGTATATGGGAGACATAGTCTATATACATGGGAAGGAAATCTATAATGGTAGATTTTAGGATATAATTGGATTATATCATGCCCTAATAATAGACAAAAGGATGCTAGGAAGTTTCTCATATGATGATAAACTTCAATCAGAAGAACAACTCTAGTGAGACTAGGAGGTAGCTCTTCTCAAAGGGAACGTACCCTTTGACTCCCAAAGAAATAATGCGTAAATCGAATCCTTTATGCATACGCAGAAAGGTAATTTATGTATTTCATATTGTATGAAAAACATTGATATGAGTTGTACCTAGAAAGGTACAAGGCGATATCAATGCAAGCCCAGGATCAGAACCATGGCAACTGTCAAGTGAATCCTTAAGTATTTAAGAAATACTAAAGGATATGTTCCTCGAAGAATGAGGAAGAATTAGAGTAACGTAATGGAAGCGTAAATGTATTAGATTGTGAATCTAATCCATCATTGGATGTTTCTTCATTGTGAATGAAGAGATAAACAGATATCTCTTTATTATGACTAAAGAGATATTTGGATGGAAACATTAAAGTAATGACTTTAGTGTGTTCCATTATGAATGCAAAATATATTGCCATATAGAAGTTTACAACAATGTTGTTTGGATGGGAAAGTTCATTTATGAACTCTCTATTCGGTTCCAACCAGAAAGTGTATCTAGTGTACTGACACTACGACACTAATGGGGCGATAGCTCAAGCCAGGGAATCAAGGTCTCATCAAGATCCGAACTCATATGAGAGACTGAACCACATGATTGGGAATCATGTATAATGGTGACGTCGATATTCTCAAGGTTGCTTCTATGGATAACATATAGATATCCTTTGCCTAGGCCTACTACTCAGCCATTTATGAAATGACTACAGAAGAGGAATCATAACAGATGAACAAGCTGATTGGCTCCAGTGCAAGTGGGAGATTGTTGGAAATGTGCCCTAAAGCCAATCATATGATGATACTTTACGGACATTTCACATGTTAAACTAATCTAGTTTACATATAAAGGGCAAACATTATTGTTTGAGCCGTCTCATATAAATGTTATATGCTTAAACGATAAAGTCCAAGGAATATGTGATTGGGAGAATGCAATCTAATGAAGTTAGATTAATGAGACCATTCTTTCGTAGACACATCCTAAACGTTCCTGATCATAGGATTGCCAATTGGGCATTGACAGTCCGTTAAGATCAGTACGTGTTATGTCTTCTCTCAGGGATAGTGACTAGTCTCGAGTCATTGGTGTGTGTGACATCAAGACAAGTACGTAGGTGCTCAATAGAGAATGAGTCCACTGAACATGATCAACGAGGAGTTCTCATACTCATGTCACATGAGAACTCATGGTTGGGATAATGCAAATTAGTCATTTGACCTGAGGCATCACAGTTGTCTTGTGGTTAAGTCCTTGATCTTTGATTATGTCAAAGTCACCCCATCGGGGTGTCCACGACATCATTGGGGTTAAGCCACTTAGTTATGGAGACAAGTGAATGTGCAACAAGGGATCTCTAACCTTCAAATGGTTTGAGGGAGAATACTCTATGATATGATTAAAATCTCTGGCCAGAGTATGAATGAGATTAGGGAATGCGTTCCAAATCACATTCAAGGTAATCATATAAGCAAACGAATCACATTGGATAGTAGACATGAATAAATAAACTATCAAACCAAACAATGTGGTCAAGAGTATTAGATTAGAGAAAGACCGTATTGCATTTGTAATCCTAAACTGAATAGGTTCTCTACCTCTTCTGATTAGCTTGGGTAGCCATGATATGCTGCTAGGTGTCACTCATGGTTTGTGGAAGCCCTAAACGTGTGTAATCACTAAAGGGAGAATTGAAAGTAAGTTTCAATTCACAATCGATGTAAAATGGTTTTAATCGCCCACTGCCTCGCTAAAAGGAACCTAATGGATCGTACACCGTGTAAGGTGGAGATTGAAGAAACAATGGAGATGAGTAAGAATCATTAAATGTTTTAATTATTTATGGCAAGGATTAATTAATATGTTAATTAATCAAACGAATAAGTTCGTTAAAGACCTCGGGATAGTTTTGGACCTTAAGGCCCAATGAGCTTCGAACGTCAAAGCCCATTGACTTAAGTTGTATGACAACTTAATGAATAAAGATTCACAAAGGCCCAAAAGCCCATATCCATTTTGTGTAGAATTAGGGTTTTTGGTTCTTTAGGTCATTTAAAGAAGTGACTATATAAAGAACTTTATAGCCTAAAATTCATAAGGGTTGATTTTAGAGAAAATTGGTGAGAACTTGTTTCTTCATTTTCTCTCTAAGAAGCCAACCACCTTGGAGGGTGAATCTAGCAATCCTACTACTCCAAGGTCACTCATTTCTTCTTCAATCCAACCTTGGTGTAGAATCTTTAGAGGTTCTCTATTTTGGGAACTTGGAGAATCCAATTCATTCAACCAAATCCATGGAGCTAAGAAGCAAGGAATGAAGGCCCTATCTCTTGGGTGATTATCCTTTGCATATGCAAAGAGGAATCTACAAAGGTAAATATTTCTCAACTAATAAATGTTGATTTAAAAGTTGAGTCAAGGTTCACCAATCTACTAGGCTTTGAATTTCATGGTTGATGTTTTGTTTTGAGTGCATGTAAGCATGATTCCGCCTTTAATATGTTAATTGCATGCTATTGATGTTGCTCAAATGAACATGTTTTTCACAAAATTTCCTTCACCAGGATGGGCCACGTGGCTTCCCCATCAGATCGGTGAGTGCACCTGCGCATGCGGGCCTTGCATCTGATTTCTTGTTGGCTTCGGAGAGTCTGTTGGAAATCATATATTATAGTATAAAATATTGTAGTAATAATTTTAATAATTGAGTGAAAAATAGTGTTAACTATATTTCTTAGAAATATTATGTTATTTAGGTGCATTCCCTTGTCAAATGACGTATACTTATAGATGAAAAGTTACATCTCTTTAACAAGAAGTACTTGAGTTCTATATAAACTCATGAAACCATTATCATTAAGAATAGAAAGAAAAAAAGTTAATTCTTACTCTTGAGGAATAAGGTTTCCCCACTCTATTTCTCTCACTCTTCGTTTGTCTTCCGAGTCGTGTCTTGAGAGTACGAAATATATAAAGTTCGTCAGAGTCCGAAGATTGAAGTGCTTTGACTTCGGATTATAGATTGTTGAATCCTGTGAGACAGACACATATTGAACTACAAGCACAAGAGTAGGGGTGAAATTTTGTCTGTAGGACATTGCATTTATACAAGCCTCAATCTCTAAGTTTGTTAATATTTGTAACTTTCTCTCTGGTTGTTTATATTAATCTCATATATAATTGATGTTGTTGTTGCAGTCATATTTAGAATAGGAATGTGATTGTGTAAATCCTAGTAGATATGAGAATGTATCTTATATTCGTATTAGGAGTAGATTACCTATTAAATGTTTTAATCCTAAAGGGAAAGGTTTTTACCTATCCTACTACTATAAAAAAAGGCACAATTGGGTGAATCAAACACACCTCACAATTAAATCACTCTCTCTTCTCCCTCAATATTGCCGACCCCCTCTCTCTCTAAACCTTAGATCATTCAATCAAATAGGTCTACAACACGTTATCAGCACACTCTTGCTAGAAGCTGAGGAATTGACGCATCATAGGAGGAGGCTATCATCCACCAAATTGAAAGGCTTATTCGTTTTCTGTTAATCAGGTACGCTTAAAATAAAAGAAGATATTTGAAATGTCCACGAAGTATGAAAACATTCCCCATGATGCATGAACCCCTCTATGTTTATTTTTTCCTTTCGATATATATATTGTATATGTTCATATATTTATCAATATATATATTTGTTTCATGCATCGCACAATTAAATTGTTATGTGGAATTTGTGAGTCAAATTATATAAAATAAATTAGAAGCAAATATGGGTTTCCTAAACCCTAGAGGATTTTGAAAAAAAAAATTGATTGGAACTTGCGATTTTGCGGCACCACTGCCGTGACAACACCACGGCATCACAATGGATTGCATTGACGAGATGGACCACTTACACATCCCTATTTGGGTCTGCTGCTACCTCGGACAGCACCAAGCCTTGGCTTGGGTCCATGTCACAGGCCTGCAGCCCTGCCATGTTGTCTCGGTCCACGGCCTCCATGATGCAACCTTTATGGTTGCTGGGCTTTGTAGATGCTCCAGCCTGCATCACATGCAGCCAACCCTTGAGGTTGGGCTCCCCGCGCCACACCTACAGGCCAGGCCTTACTCACGTGCCTAGCCCCTTGGTCCAACACGCTAGCTTTAATGGTTGGGCCTTTCCCCCTCACCTCGTGACCTGAAAATCATACCCGAGGATTTTTGGGCCATGCTTTTTTACCCAAGGCACCCAACCCGAGCCCAAATTATTTTTGGGGCTATATTTTCGACCCATAATATTATTTAGCTTCTACAATTGAACCCCGTATGGCCCGATTTATTAAATTAATTAAAAGTGACCTGCAGTCCATTAATCTGATAATGAATCCAAAATTATTGACTTGAAGATCACTTTTGGACATTAACGATTCAATAATTTATTTTTATACTTTGAATCGTCACATACTTTCGTAGTAACGAAGCTCTCACACTTGAGTTCCCGAAGAACCTCAAATCCACTATATTCAAAATTTTGCATTATGTGTTTCTTACAGGAACATCTCATTATGAACTAATTGTTCATAAAACTAAATTGAACCTGTAGTTTCAAATTTAGTGCCTTTGAAACCTGAAGTTTTCATTCAAAACATACCACATGAAACTTGTAGTTTTCATGCATAAATTAAACCAATACATGTCTATAGAACCTGTATGTTCTACGATATATGTCTATGGCTTACCATATGACTACTCACGTTTTTTTCCCTCTATTTTAGGGACATGTCGAACTTAAACAAGCTTGATTTCTCTGCTCTAGAAGTCTCTGGAAGAAACTATCTGAAGTGGGTTCAAGACGTGAAGCTCCATCTAACTCCAAAGGGCATTAGAGCGACCATCGAGGCACCTATTGCCGACAAACCTGTTGACGAAGCTCAGAATGCTACTGCAATGATCTTCATTCGAAGACACATCCATGATGCACTGCAGACTGAGTATCTCACTGAGGAGGACCCACACATCATTTGGCTTGCTCTGGCTGACCGTTTCGATCATCAGAAAGACATATACTTGCCTGAAGCAAAACGACTGGCAGTATCTTCGTTTCCAGGATTTTAAGTCCGTGAATGAATACAACTCTGAAGTTTGTAGAATTCGTTCATTGTTGAAATTCTACAAAGTGGAACTCACCGAATCAAATCTCCTGGAGAATACCTATTCGACCTTCCATGCCACCAATATTGTCCTGCAACAACAATATAGGGCACAAAAATTCACCAAGTTTTCGGATTTGATCTCTGTTTTACTTCTCGTTGAAAAGCAGAACCAACTTTTGATGAAGAATCATTAAGCTCGACCCACTGGCTCGAATACAGCGCCTGAAGCGCATGCGACCTATTCTAGTAGCCATAAACGACGAAAGAATCGTCGTGGCCATGGCAATGGGTGGCAAGCCCAACCACAGGCCCAAGGTCAACAGAGTGCCACACCTAAGGGAAGAAATGTGGCCCAGTAATGTCCACCACTCGCCCCTAAGGTCCCAAACTTCAAGAACAAGGGCAAAGCTCCCGTTCAGCCCACTTCTACTGAACTGGACATGTACTATCGTTGTGGATCAAAGGATCATTGGTCACGTGTATGCCGAGCTTCCCCTGAGGCTATTGCCATGTATCATTCCCGTCGTGAGTCTAACTTTGCACATGTAGATCATTTGGAAAATGCAACTACATCAATGAAGATATCGGATTTTCAGGAGGCGTCAGCGCCTATGGATGAATAAATTAGACATGTTTTTAGGGTGTTGACCCCTAGTGGCCGAACCCAGTAGGAGTGGCCAGCCCTACCCCCCCTATTTTGCTAGGTTTATGGTTTAATTTTTTAACAATTTTTCTAAGTATTTGGAATAATTTGTTTGGTTTTGGTTTGTTTTGAATTATGGATTGTTCTTGGAATAGATATTATTTTCTCGAATTGCTTAATTGAATAAATGGACTTATATTTATACATGTGACCAATTCAATCAATTTATTTCTAGGTATGTCTAGTGGGGAAGCTAGTTGTCTGGCAGATAGTGTAACTACGCACACCATCTTGCGTGAACGACATTATTTTACTAACTTAATACCCAAGAAAGCTCATTTGACAACTCTCTCAGGCTCATCCAACCTGATTGAAGGATACGGAAAGACATGTATCATGTTGTCTAATGGTACAATATTAGAGATAATCAATATCATATTGAAACCACTGAAGATAATGGTTCTGAATTTCTTTGTATCACTTTATACGGATATGGCCAGAAGCGTATTCACGAGAAGTTAGAATGTCTGCCGAGTGAGTTGTACATCACAACCATTCGCGGCATAGAAGCCCATAGTGTGGCCGACCCTATGCCTGAATTCCAAGACACTTTGTTGCTTTGGCATGACCGTTTGGGACATCCTGGACGTGACATGATGCGCCGTATTCTCAAATCTTCACATGAGCATAAGTGACATCCTTATGTTAGACTCCCGCCATGCAAAGCGTGTTCTTTAAGGAAGTTGAATACTCAACCCTCATATACAAAGATTATTCATGATCCCCCTAAGTTTCTTCAGAGGATTCAGGGAGACATTTGTGGACCTATTCAACCAACCTGCAGACCATTTAGATACTTTATGGTGTTGGTTGATGCATCGACAAGTTGGTCACATGTTTTCTTGTTGTCCACATGCAACACCGCGTTTGCTAAACTCCTAGCTCAAATCATTAAGCTAAGGGCTCACCACGTTGATTATCCGATTAAGTCGATTCAACTGGATAACGCTGGAGAGTTTAAGTCACAGACTTTTGACGATTATTGCATGTCAGTAGGGACTGATGTGGAACATCCTGTGCCCCATGTTCACACCCAAAACAGCCTGGCAGAAGATTTTATAAAGCGCATTCAATTGATAACTCGGACTTTGGTTATGAGAACCAAATTGCCTGTATCTGCCTGGGGCTATGCAATATTGCACGCAGCTATGTTGGTCTGCCTGAGGCCCACTGCTACTCAACCACATTTACCGTTACAGTTGGTCACTGGATACGAGCCTGAAGTCTCACATTTACGGGTGTTTGGGTACGCCATTCATGTGCCAATAACACCTCCGCTACGTACCAAAATGGGTCCTTAGAGAAAAATGGGAATCTATGTTGGTTATGATTCGCCATCAATTGTTCATTACTTAGAACCCTTGACAGGAGATCTTTTTACAGCACGTTTTGCGGATTGTCACTTCGATGAGACAGTCTTCTCGTCGTTAGGGGGAGATAAACATGTTAACATTCCCATAAAACGCCGCGAATTGTGGTGGTATGCTCTCACTATGTCTCATTTAGATCCCCGCACTGCCCAGTTTGAAACTGAGGTGCGACGAATTATGGAATCTTCAGAGCATCGCTTAAAGCATGCCAGATGCTTTTAATGATCTAGCAAAGGTGACAAGATCACATATACCCGCTGCAAACACACCTGTAAGGATAGATGTACCCCGTGTACGTCAATAACCCGTCTGGGAAGGCCGGACCATCCCCGAAGGTGGGGAGGCTGCACCCTCCACGCGGCTAGGTACATTGGCGGCTAGCCAATCATCTGCTTCGACCCTGAAGTGTGGCAGACCTCTTGGTTCAAAGGATTCACAACCCTAGAATAGGAAAATGACACCAACTAGTAACCCTAGTTTGAATCCGACCATCGCTCACTCATCCGTTCCAATGCATGAGGTTATTCTAGATTACGGTGATGCTTTAGAAGAAACATGCCAGACTCCCGAGAATCATGAGATTTCGATCCATTACGCAGTACTGGATGAGGTTTGGAATAGGAATGAGATGATCGTCGACGATATATTCACGTACTCATTAGCTACTGACATTATGCTTAGTGATGACATTGAATCCACGTTCCTTCGATGAATGCCGACGTAGAACCGATTGGTCAAACTGGAAACAAGCAATCCAGGTCAAACTCGATTTGCTTACGAAATGTATGGTGTTTGGACCTATCGTTCATACACCACCACGCATGAAGCCTGTTGGCTACAAGTGGGTTTTCATAAGGAAGCGTAATGAGAAGAATGAAATAATGTGATACAAAGCACGCATCGTAGCGCAAGTCTTCTCTCAACGCCCTGGGATTGATTACGATGAGACGTATTCCCCCGTAATGGACGTTATAACGTTACGCTACCTAATCAGTTTGGTAGTTTCCGAAAAACTGAATATGCAGCTTATGGACGTGGTAACCGTGTATCTCTATGAGGATCTAGATACGGAAACTTACATGAAAGTTCCAAAAAGACTTCCGTTGACTGGTTCAAATAGGTCTAGACCACGGAACACTCTCTCAATTAGGTAGAAGAGGTCACTTTACGGATTGAAACAATCCGGGCAGATGTGGTATAACCATCTGAGTAAATATTTGACAAGTCAGGGTTATGTGAACGACGAATTATGCCCATGCGTGTTCATAAAGAAGTCACAAGTTTATGTTGATGACATGAACCTTATTGGGACTCCCATAGAACTTGAGGAAATTGCTGCACACTTGAAATTGGAATTTTAGATGAAGGATCTTGGGAAAACTCGATACTATCTTGGCCTGGAGATCGAGCATTGTTCGGATGGAATCCTAGTACATCAATCGAACTGCACCCAAAAGGTGTTGCGTCGTTTTAATGAGGATAAAGCGAAGCCTTCGAGTACACCCATGGTCGTTCGGATTCTAGATGCTAAACGAGATTCATTCCATCCAAATGAGGATGAGGGAGAGATTTTGGAACCCGAAGTTCCTTACCTAAGTGCAATTGGGGCTTTATTGTACTTGGCTCAGTGCACTAGACCTGACATCTCCTTCGCTGTGAATCTTTTGGCAAGATACAGCAATGCGCCCACACGCAGGCACTAGAATGGTGTTAAAGACATTTTCCGCTACCTCAAGGGTACAATGGATTTGGGCTTGTTCTATACGCACAAAACTCCAAGTGTTGCCTCCCCCTATGGTCCTCGAATTGATTCTCGCCTTGTTGGTTACGCAGATGCTGGATATCTGTCGGACCCACATAGAGCACGTTCTCAAACGAGCTATGTCTTTACCGTTGGAGACACCACTATATCTTGGAGGTCTACTAAGCAAACACTAATTGCGACTTCGTCTAACCATGCTGAGATTCTCGCCCTGCATGAAGCATCGCGTGAGTGTTTTTGGTTGAGAGAAGTTATGGGACATATTCGAAGCACTAGTGGTCTTACATCAGTCGTTGATCTTCCTACGACGATCTTTGAAAACAATGCGGTATGTATCGAGCAGTTGAAGAATGGATACATCAAGGGAGACAACATTAAGCACATAGCGCCAAAGTTCTTTTACTCACACCAGCAGCAACAACATAAGAACATTGAAGTCAAGCAAATCCGTTCCCAGAACAACCTGGCCGATCTCTTCACCAAGTCATTGCCCAAGTCTACTTTTCAAAAGCTCGTCCAAAGAATCGGAATGAGTAAACTATCTGAGTTAAATCGCTTATAGTTCTCTTATTTAGAAGTTATGTCTAACTCAGGGGGAGTAACCAGAAGCATACTCACATGATCTTAATGTACTCTTTTTCCTACGATTAGGAGCATTTTTTCCCACTGGGTTTTTACTACCTAACGAGGTTTTAATGAGGCACCCATCCTGGGATGATCATACTCTGTTGAGTTCACTACTTTCATCCTGTTTGACGTTTGTTTAAAGACATTATGCATACTTCTCACTTTTCTCCTTAGTCTATGGGTTTTCCTCATGCCTTGGGTTTTACCATAGCGAGGTTATGTGAGTTTTACTACAAATGCATACTTCACTTAAATTTGAGACTCGTGATCACCTGTTTGTTGGAAATATGCCCTGAAAGCCAATCTTTGGAAGAAACCTTTCAGGACAAATGAATAGATGTATAGATGATTCTTATACGTCAAATGGCAAAGACACGAATTAGGACTATCTCAATAAACGATATATGTCTTAAATAGTGTATCCATGGACAATGGATGGATTGAAGAAGTAATCTAATGATGTTAGACTACAGAGACCTTCTTCAGATAACCAAATGTCCAAAAGGTTCCTGGTCATTGGATTGTCGGAAGGAAACTGACAATGCGTAGATCGGTACATACTGTGTCTGCTTCAAATGGAAGGATGGAAAGTCTCATCCCATTCGTGTTGTGACACTAAGACAAGTATGTAGGTGCTCATTAGGGGAATGAGTTCACTGAACACAATCGAACAAGAGTACTTGCATGGAGGTATACTCACATGTCAAGCAAGTAACTCTAATGGTTGGAATAATGTAAGTAGTCCTTAGACCTGAGGCATCGTCGTTGTCTTGTGGTTAAGTACTTGATCTTTAATTATGTCAAACGTCACTCTTTCAGAATGTCAACGGCATAGTCGGGGTTAAGCCACTTAGTCATGAAGGCAAGTGTATGCGCAACAAGGAATCTCTAATCCTCGATAAGAGAGGAAGAATACTCTAAGATATGATTCGGGAATCTTCGGCCGAAGTATCGAGCGTATTAAAAGGAATGCGTTCCTATACGACTCAAAAGAATCATATAAGAAGGAATAATCACATTAGGGGTTTGACATAATATATCCATACCCTAGTAATATGATTGAGAGTATTGTATTAGAGAATGATCGAATTACATTGTAATTCCAATTGAATAGGTTCTCCGAATAAACTTCTACATTAGCTTGGGTAGCTATGACATATGGTTAGATGTCACTCATAGTTTGTGAGTTCTTCTAAGATAAATAAACATAGTCATCAAAGAAGAATGGTGAATTAAAATGAAGTTTTGATTCACTAAGTGATTGAAATTAAATTGAATTAATGCCAATCACCTCACTGCCTTGCTAATTAGAACCTAAAAGATTGTTCACCAAAACACTATTGTAGTGAGTAATAAATGGATGATGGAAACAATTAATTGGATTAATTGAGTGTTGGGATTAATTTAGAAAGTCTAAAGAAATCATAAAAGCGATAAAGATCGTTTTTGGGCTTAAAGAAACGTTCGGGTTTAATTGGGCCCATTGGGCCTAAACCCATTGGGCTTTTATTCAAGCATTGGATGACTTGAAATAAATGAAAGCCCAAAGCCCATATTAACACAAGTAGGCCGGCCACATACTAAGGGTTTGGGTGAGATGTTTGGTCAATTTGTTGACTAGGTTTTTGATGATATATAAGGAACTTTATAGAGATTGATTCCTTCAATGGTTTTGTAAGTTTTAGAAACACAAAATCAAAAACAACCATCTCTCTCTTTCTCAACAATAGGCCGGCCAACCAAGAGGTGAATGGGCTAACAACTTTTCATCCTTTTGGTCATTCCTTCATCCTTCTCATTATACTAGTGGGTGAGGATCTTTAGAGGTCTTCTACTTTGGGGACTTGAAGAGAACCTAGGAGCACTCATTCTATCAAAGTGGAGGAGGCAAGGAAGGAAGCTAGGCTCAAGGAATTCAAGGAACAAAGAGCTTGGAGGTGGTCCATCCTTGGTCTAAAATCAAGAACAAGAGGTATAGATCTATTCCTTGACTTTGTTCTTAAGCAAAATTGTTTTGATGCATTATATTTAAACCTATGAACCTTGAAGGGGATTTGCATGACTATAACTTTGATAACTTGTTATAAATGCTTCCGTTGCGTATGTATATAAATCTAGAATTGTATATGCATGCTAGTCATTTTGAAATCCCAAATCTTGAAAAACTCATAATTTTCCCTTCACTGTTGTGCTGATGACTTCATCAACTATTCTACCTTATTTGCTGAAGATCTGATTAGATGGTTTGTTAAGTATTTACACACTCAAAGGGGAGTGTTGTGTGATTGTGTAAATCCTAGTAGACCTGTCGGGACGCGACCCGGTCTTGCCTCTGAAAAAGTGAGCTACATGCTCTACTCCGACTTTCACCAGTCTATGGGAATGTATCTTATATTCCTATTAGGAGTATATTACCTATTAAATGTTGTAATCCTAAAGGGAAAGGTTTTTACCTATCCTACTACTATAAATAAAGGCACAATGGGGTGAACCAAACACACCTCACAATTAAATCACTCTCTCTTCTCCTTCAATATTGTCTGCCCCCCATCTTCTCTCTAAACCTTAGATCGTTCAATCAAATAGGCCTACAACAGTTGTGAATTTCTTTATGATTATTATTATTGGATTTCTTGTGTTATTTCCATATTTTCTATTATTGTTCCATCAATATAAAGACAGAAAATTTTCTTTATGCAATAATTAAAAAATATGCCAATTCTCAAAAAGCAGTTGCTAGATATTGGAAATAGAATATGTTGCATTTGACGTAAACCCTATCCTCTTCAAGAAGGAAGGATCACTGCATCTAATGATGAATCTGAGACATGAATCTTTCCAATTTACATAGAAAGATTTAATTTGATCATTGGGCTAGATGATGGGTTGTTGGTTGTATATATAGTGAGTTGTGGGAATTGTTGATGATAATTAGAAGATAGTACTGCAAAACAATTGCATGTTTGGTTCTATAATCTTGTATGCGATATACATGATATAGACACGATATATATAATATTCTTTGTATGATTTTATTTTAAAGATTTTCATGTAATCTAGGTTATTTAATGCTTAATACAAACCAATTGTTTTTTTTTTTTTTTGGAAAATGTTTGACTGTAGCAAAACTACAGCCAAAATTCCCTCAACTTTTATTAAACAGCAAGCCCAAAATTACAAGCAAACCAAAGGCCCAACTTACAAATATACACAACCAAAAAAGGCCGAAACCAACAGAAAAACAGAAAGAGGCCTCACAATAGTGAAGCCCAAAAAAACACACAACAACCAACCGAGAAGCTTCTGCAGAAATCTCCTCCACCGAAAAAGATCCAAGCAAAAAACTGGAAACGTTAGCCGCCACCGAGTATCACCGCCTAATACACCACCGCCAACCCCGAACAACAACCAGATCACAACCATTAACATGAGATAGTTGGCACCAAAGAAGGATTAGCCAACTACCGGTACAAAGCTTGTGGAAACCCACAAGCAACACTGCCGAAAACGGCAGACAGCAAGGAGAACGTGGTCGTGTGGGAAACACCCAAGCCAGGAAAAACACCCCAGCTCTACACACGAACTCAAAAGGAACTATGCCTGAAGATCAGACTGAGGAAGAGATGGGGAGAGGTATACTGACGGGAGATGAAGAACAAGACAGGCTGGAGGGGAAAAAGGGGAGAAGCATGGAGAAGCAAAAAGAAAAGAAGAAGAACAGAAGAAATATGACACGGCAGAGAATGGGAAAATAAGAGAAAACAGAAGAAGAAAGGGAAAAGTGGCAATCGACTCCAGCCAAAGCCAGAGTCAGCGCCTGAGAAGGTGGACAAGATGAAGGCCATCACCGAAAGGGGGGGAAGAAACTCTCACAGAAGGAGAAAAGGTCTATCACGGAAAGAGAGAATCTCACAACAATACAAACCAATTGTTTGGTATAGACGCATTTGTATGGTTATTGTTTGAATTTACACATATAAGTAAATGCTTTACATATCAATATGAAGCATATCATTTGACTTCGATGAATGCAGTGCAATAGCGTTTATGAAATACCATTCAAAAACCATGTTTGGTGTTGACTATTCTATTACAAAAAGGTGATGGTTAAGGCCGAGTGAAATGGCTTATTAAAAAATTTGGTTTATCTGTAAATGTATAACGGTTACAGTGATATACCAGTTCATGAAATGATCAGTTCCTTTTGTTTTTTCAAAAAGGAATGAATTTGAATTGATGCATAGAATCTCATTATTTAAAATGGAAGATGTAATGGCTTCATGCCCAGACAAATCATGTCTTGATAGGGAAGATGCAAAACATTGCATATGATTTGATGAAGCCATATATGAGCTTGATATGCCAGGGTGATGTTTTTACAACACAAAATTCCATCAAAAGGCATTTGGTGGTGGAATGGATGTATTTGTTGCCAAGCAGTATTGTACTTGCGGTGGCAAGTTCAGAAGTTTAAATTTTAGTTTGATTGATACTATGCCACTTGTTTCCAGTACATTTTAGGTGAGGATAAGCATGGCATATGCGTAAATACTTGAATTTGTGCAAGAATATTTGAGAAGTATATAGTGCTTGCATTTGTCCAGGCTGTTGATCATGAGAAAGATACAACAATAGTAAAATCGAATGAGTATGAGGGCTTGGAGGTTTTTTTAATGTATTTCCTCTATCACCAGATGATGTTTGAGGTTGTTAAAAGGATGCACCACTTGGCATAAGGCACTAGAACGTAGTGCCATAAACCACAGAGATGTAACCTTGTAGTGCCAAGAATGATTATGGCCTAATGCTTCTTTCAAGACAGGTTATTTCATGGAAACTAAAAATCGAGTGTCGCCATAGGTCAAGAGTATAAGTTACTTGAGAAATCCAAAATTCATTTAAGATGAATTAATTAACATCGTCTTGGAAAGATGACGATTGGATTGTGGGGGTCGAGGCAAAAAGGGAGATAACATTCTTGTGTGGGGGTTTGAGGCCCGTGGCAATTTTGAAATCTTATAAGCTAAAGGATGAAAGTAATGAGTAATTGTTTAAGGTATGGCAATGTTAGAGACCTTCGTACAAATACCTTAAATGTGGGGGAATTTACCCAAGTGTTAGCAAATTACTTAGTAATTTACCCAAGTTTTAGGGTGTATATTTATACTTAATGACATTGATATCTTATAAATAAGAGGAATGGAGCAAACTATTCGTAATCAGTGGTCACCTATGTGAGGGTAGAAGTGGGTCGCTTCTATGAGTATGAGATGGCTAAATTCTTTAAAGCTCTCATGAATCCGGGATTTATTCAGGACCCAAATGAACACAACCGTATGAACTATAATATATTAGGATAAGAGATGTGTGTTGCTTATTGTCTCGGTTTACTGCTGCGCTGAACAGTTCAAGATCTTCCACATCCACTGCGTCACCAAGTAAATTCGATAAGTATTCACTAGGGTAGATTCAAGTCCAAAAGACACATCTCCCGATGCATCTCTTGTCCGCCTGTACTCTCAAATTCTTCTTGATTTTTCATTCATTTGGGGATTGTTGGAAATTATATATTATAGTATAAAATATTGTAATATATAATTTTAATAATTGAATGAAAAATAGTGTTAACCATATTTCTTAAAAAGGTTATGTTATTTAGGTGCATTCCCTTGTCAAATGATGTATACTTATAGATGAAAAGTTACATCTCTTTAACAAGAAGTACGTGGGTTCTATATAAACTCATGAAACCATTATCATTAAGAATAGAAAAAAAAAGTTAATTCTTACTCTTTAGAAATAAGGTTTCCCCACTCTAATTCTCTCACTCTTCGTTTGTCTTCCGAGTCGTGTCTTGAGAGTACGGAATATATAAAGTTCCGCAGAGTCCAAAGATTGAAGTGCTTTAACTTCGGATTATAGATTGTTGAATCCTAGGAGACAGACGCCTACTGAACTACAAGCACAAAGTAGGGGCAAAATTCTGTCTTTAGGACATTACATTTATGCAAGCCTTAATATATAAGTTTGTTAGTATTTCTAACTTTCTCTCTCCTTGTTTATATTAATCTCATATATAATTGATGTTGTGAATTTCTTTATGATTATTATTATTGGAATTCTTTTGTTATTTCCATATTTTCTATTATTGTTCCATCAGAGTCAATCGTTCCACTCCGCCGCGCTTGATTTTGATTCGAGCATGGTAGTCAACTGTAATCCAAGCAAAGCTCAACATGCACATCTCCAGCAACATCTGGCTCTTGTAAATGCATTGATCCTTTCACCCATTTCGGGTGGCAAGTAACCTGGTACCGTGCCGATGCCTTCAGATCATACAGTATATTCTTCTCATCGTCAGTAAGAGAATCAATACTTGAATCCATATTTAAAAAAAACTAGCCTGAATTCTCTTTTAAGAGCATTGTAAGGCCTCGTTTGTGTTAGAATATATGAAATGAATAGAACGAATGGTTGAGATATTGACACTTGTAATAAGATTACATGTTCTGTTGCATAGTTTGTTAAGATTGTGAGATGAACTATAAATACTCCTACATGTAATAACTTTCTCATTAAGTAATATACAAAGATTGAATACAATTTTTCCCTCTCTTTTCTATCTGTATCTTCTTCTACAAGTTGTCTTCTTTTTTAGATCTTATATGTTTAACATGCTTAACATGGTATCCATCGCCGTCTTTGCTCGCGCAACAACTGATCTACAACAAGCTTCCGCTCATTAACTTCGCCTGCTCTTTGAAGTTGTTTGATCATCTTCTTTCCTTTGAGTTGTCATTTCTCTGGCGACTTTCTAATTTCTTCTGCGATCTTCAAGAATTAAGGTTTATGTGGTTCTACGACTGACCACACTTCGTCTTCTTCATCAGTTTCTTTGCTGCACACCAGGTGTTTGTTTGATTGCTCCAGTCAAGAATTCTCTTTCTTTTGCAAAAATGGTAACTGCATCGCAACTTCAGATTTTACAGTCTCCGATTACTGCTTTAATTTCTTCTGTTTCTTCATCTGTGAATGTGAAATTGGATGAAGCAAATTACTTGAATTGGCATTTTCAAATGGAATTACTGTTTGAAGGATATGGAATTATGGGCTTTGTTAATGGCTCAAACCCATGTCCTGCTCGTTTTTCACCATCTGTTTCTGCGAATTCTGATGCCAAATCTGATAATTCTCCGCGTAATCTTGAAATTGATGAGTATAAAGTGTGGAAATTGCATGATAGGGTTATTATGCAATTGATTACTGCTACCTTGTCTCTTATTGATGTTTCGTGTGCAATTGGTAGTTCTTGTTCTAAAGATTTGTGGACAAGGTTGAAGGAACATTTCTCGACTGTATCCAATACTAGTGTGTTTCAGTTGAAGTCTGATTTACAGAATATCAAGAAAGGTACCAGCATTGTATCATAGTACCTTCAGAAAATTAAAGAATCAAGGGACTACTTATCTATTGCAGGAGTGAAATTTGAGGATGAAGATATTGTTATCTTAGCACTCAATGGCTTACCATCTGAGTATAACACTTTCAGATGCTTTCAAGGATGAGAAAGTGTTATTTCCCTCAAAGAGTTTCGAGCACAATTGCTTGCTGAAGAGGTTATTCTTGAAACTAATTTTACTATATCATTCCTGTCTGCTATGTTGGTTGATGTTAGTGATAAAGGTCCATCTTTTCAGGCAAGTTCATCTCAGGGCACCAACTATCAAGGCAACAATTATCAGCGCAATCATTATCACGGTAACACTTATCAAGGGAATAATTATGGCAGCTATCAAGGGACTAATTTTGGGAATTACCAAGGGAACAATTCTGGTCAATCCAGCTATGCTTTCAAGCCTTATAATAATAACAAAAACAAAGGAAAGGGCAAGCTTTATCAGGGTAATAAGTACGCCTACTCTAGACCAAATATGCCTACTCAAACTCATGTTTTGCCGGTTCCTACTTCTGGTCTTCTTGGTCAATTTTTTATGCATGCATATGGTGGATATCCTGGCCCTTATCTTTCATGTCAGTTATGCAATCAAGATGGTCATACTGCTCCATATTGCTACAATGTCCCTTGAGATAAACCTAAGTGTTTCATTTGTGGCAAATCAAATCATACTGCTCAGTATTGTTTTCACAAAGACAAAGTACCTCAGTTTCAACCACTGTTTCAGCAGCAATTCCCAATGCCTGTTGGTCAATCATCCTCTCAGCATCCTATGCAAGCAATGAACATTGTTCTTTCTCAGTCTTCACAGAGTGTTCTTGGCATGTCCTCTCATTACTCTAATCCTCAAGTGTGGTTGACTGACTCGGGTGCCACTAATCATATGACATCTGAGTTTGGTAATCTCTCTTTGGCCACTCTTTATCCCTCGCTTGAGATGGTACAAACTACAAATGGTGAAGGTCTGAACATTTCTCACATTGGTAAAACTGTTATAAGAACTCCATTGCAACCACTTAAACTCAATTATGTTCTATATGTTCCCAAGTTATCTCAGAATCTATTATCTGTTCATAGAATCTGTTTAGATAACAATTGTTGACTGATCCTTGATGCTTTCAATTTCTGGATTCAGGACAAGGCCATAGGGAAGATGTTATACAAAGGAGTGTGCAGTAATGGTCTCTACCCAATTACATCCTTATCTACTGTCAACTCATTTCAACTTCAACCCTCAACTTTGCTTGGTCAGCTAGTTAACTCTACTATTTGGCATAGCCGACTAGGTCATCCATCAAATCCTATTGTTTCTTTAATACTTAAAAAAGAAAATATTCCCTGTAGTCATGACAATTTACCTGTGATGTGTCAAAACTGCTTAGAAGGCAAGTTTTGTAAACTGCCATTCCAGTTAAGTGTCAATAAAGCTACAAAACCTTTTGATGTACTGCATAGTGATATATGGGGACCAGCACCTTGTGTTTCGTTAGATGGTTTTAAATACTATGTCACTTTCATTGATGAGTGTACACGATACTGTTAGATCTTTCCATTAATGAATAAATCAAATATTTTGATATCTTTTATGCCTTTCATTCTTTTATACTTACTCAGTTTTCTGCATCACTTAAAATATTGCAAAGTGATGGGGTGGGGAATATGTGAGCAATAGGTTTCAATCTTTTCTCAAAACCAAGGGTATTACACATCAAATTTCATGTCCCTACACCCTTAAACAGAATAGATTAGCATAACGAAAACATAGGCACCTTGTTGAAACCACAGTAACTTTGATGCAATCATCTCAATTACCATCTCAATTCTGGTCCTTTGCTGTTCAAACTGCAAACTATTTGATTAATATGATGTCATCCCCTATGTTACAGAACCAATCTCCTTTTGAAATTCTATTTGGTGCAGTTCCTTTGATATCTCACTTAAAGATCTTTGGATGTGCACGTTTTCCTTTACTTAAACCCTACAACAGTTCCAACTTGCAACCTAAAACCACGAAATGTGTCTTCTAAGGCTATGCATCAAAGTATAAGGGTTATATATGCTATGCAGTCACAAATCACAAGTTTTATACATCAAGACATGTGATGTTCAATGAACAAGAGTTTCCATATATATCTTTATTGATAGCAGCTAAACAAACTGAAATTGGATGCATATATATTTATTTATACACACAATCTTCCATTTCTTTATTTATACACAAGAGTTTCCATATATATCTTTATTTATACACACAATCTTTATTTATACAAACTGAAATGAACAAGAGTTTCCATATATATCTTTATTTATACACACAATCTTCCATTTCTTTACCTTAGCCAGTTGTTAATTTTGACAATAAACTTGTTTCCTCAATACCAAGTACCTCTGTCTCTACACATCAAGAGTCTCCCATACTTTTACCTGCTGAAATTGGTTCTCCTTCTCCTACATCACCTATCCCAGACTCTAATCCTTTAAACTTTACCTCATATCCATTTCCTACTCCTCTAAATGTCTCTAATGCTGCACACTCATCTTCCCACATCCATGTGGACCTTGACTCTAGACCTAAAAGTCTTCAAGTAATTTCTTCAGTACCATCATTGAATTTGCACTCAATGCAAACAAGGAGTAAGAGTGGCATTGTTAAGAAGAAGGTCATCCTCACTACTGTGGAAGACTCTTGAGGTATTGATTTGACTCTTACTGAACCATCCACTTATAAGTCTGCACTTAAGGTTCCTGTTTGGATGAATGCTATGAAGGAAGAATTAAGTACTCTATATAAACAAGGAACATGGAGTTTAGTGCCTTTACCAGCACACAAGAACTTGGTTGGTTGCAAATGGATTTTTAAGATAAAGAAGCATGCAGATGGATCTATAGCTAGACATAAAGCTAGACTTGTGGCACAAGGTTTTAGTCAAGAACCTAGCTTGGATTATGGAGAAACTTTCAGCCCTGTGGTGAAACCAACAATAGTGAGACTCATTATGTCCTTAACTGCTGAGTTTGATTGGCCTTTAAGGTAATTAGATGTAAAAAATGCATTTTTACATAACATTCTTCGAAAGGAAGTTTATATGACCCAACCTCCAAGATTCCTTGATCTAAATCATCCTGAAATGGTTTGTAAACTACACAAATCCTTGTATGGTCTTAAGCAAGCTCATCGAGCTTGGAATGAGAGATTTACTGCTTTCTTGCCATCTATAGGGTTCAAAGATACATACTCAGACTCCTCATTATTTGTCAAGACAGTAGGTTCTAATGTTGTGATATTGCTCCTGTATGTGGATGATATTATCATCACAGGCAGCAGTCCTGATGCTATTCAACAAGTTATTGACTCTCTCACTTCTGAATTTGATCTCAAGGACCTTGGTGATTTGCATTACTTTCTGGGAATTCATATTGCAATGACTTCTCATGGTTTGTTTTTATCTTAAACAAAATACATATAGGATTTGTTGCAGAAAACTGAGATGCTTGATTCAAAGTCCTGTGATACTCCAGGTCTACCCTATAACAGGTTGCTTAAGAATGATGGAGAATTATACAACAATCTAAGTCTATATAGAAGTGTGGTGGGTGCTCTTCAGTATCTCACTTTTACACGACCTGATATTGCATTTTCCGTGCATCAGGTGTGTCAATTCATGCAAGAACCCATGGTCTCTCATTTTACTCCAGTCAAGCGTATCTTACGATACTTAAAAGGAACAATGAAGGTTGGTATGTCTTACTCTAAGGGTGATTTGAATCTTACTGCATATAATGATGCAGATTGGGCTGGGGATCCGAATGATAGACGTTCTACCGCTGGCTTTGTGGTATTTATGGGATCAAATCCAATATCCTGGAGTTCAAAGAAACAACAAACTATCTCCAGATCATCAACAGAGGCCGAGTACAGGGCATTGTCCATAACTGCTGTAGAATTGGATTGGATCCAACAACTACTATCTTTTTTGCAAGTTCCCATATTAGTTTCTCCCACATTGTTTTGTGACAATCTTTCTACCATTGCATTGTCTCTCAATCCAGTGCAACATCAGCGAACAAAACACATAGAAGTGGATGTTCACTTTGTTCGAGAAAGAATTGCTAAGAAGAAGCTCCTTGTGCAGTTTGTGAATTCTAGGGAACAGTATGCTGATATTCTAACAAAGGGCTGAAGTGCTTCTCTGTTTCGTACACATTGTTTCAATCTCATGTTAGGTTTATCCCAACATGACATTGAGGGGGGCTGTTAGAATATATGAAATGAATAGAATGAATGGTTGAGATGTTGACACTTGTAATAAGATTACATGTTCTGTTGCATAGTTTGTTAAGATTGTGAGAGGAACTATAAATACTCCTACATGTAATAACTTTCTCATTAAGTAATACACAAAGATCCAATGCAATTTTTCCCTCTCTTTTCTCTCTGTATCTTCTTCTACAAGTTGTCTTCTTTGTGAGATCTTATCTGTTTAACATGCTTAACAGTTTGGTACGCCGTATAACTCACCGGATAGAACTAATAATACGAACCCAGGTGTTTGGTGTTTTTTTTTGTATTAAATAGTCACCAAATTAAATAATCCAGCCTCACCTATTTTATACGGTAAATACTCTATTACTGTTCACTCCAACAACGCGGTATTGTTTGGTCAGTTCTCGCTCTCTCCATCCTCGCGTTGCACTCCCTCTGTCTCTCGCATGCTCTCTCATTTGAAATAATGAGTACAATTTGAGCTGCCAAACGAGGCCGAAGATTGCTTCAACCACTCCAGCTCCCCTTGCTTCTTGCTGTTGGATTTGGGGATGGACCAAACATGCCCAATAACAATCTCTTCTTCTCTCTTTAACTTTGTATTGCCCCATTAGACCCTTCAGCTGGCCATCATAAGAGCACTTTTTCTCCCAAGCACCAGCTATAAAATTCAGTAGCTCCAGGAATCTCCAGATCCATATCATATGGGAGGTCACCGGGAGCATAATTCAGCTCCGAAGAGGTTGCCACTTCTTCGTCATAAGCATCTCTAATGTGGCGACATAGTCGCCCCAAAACTTTAGTTGACTTATACGTCTGGTATTCCTCTTTCCCCATGAAATCTGGTTACATCTTTGGCTTTAGATGTGCTGGCAAGGCAAGAGTCTTTCCAGTTTTCGGAAAATCGACCGCAAATGCTGCACACTCAGCTAGTTAAAGGTAGTTCTCACCCATAGCCCCATAATCACTATGGTCAGCATGAACCACATGTGAATTGCATATAACCCCTAGGTTCTCATTCACCATGTTTTTCACAAAGAAATTTATAATATGCTGTGGTATAAACATAATGACAGTAAGAAATATCCATGAAAAACTTTGGGACCGAAATAAAATAGTGTAAAATCGAACAAAAGAACACAATTTATTTAGAAGGTAAACCTAATATAAATGAAGAACAAGTCTCAAAGAAAACGTCGCTCGATTCACTTTTAGGCAATACGTCATAATTCTGCACATTTTATTTATATAACCTTTATATGAACGGATTAAGTAACAGAATAGTTATCTCGTGGAAAAAAAAAATGAAATCCATTTTCCAGTAAACTTCACATTGACAACTCAAGTTGATAGAATACAAAACAATTGTAAATGCATTTCATGTTGCTAGAGATATTGTATGAGTATGCAAATATAAAATTTTGGAGTCCACATCATACCATCTTCAACTAGGAACAACGGTAAACTAAAGAAGCTCATGACCAGCATCCTTAATAGTACAACCATAACCAGTGGTGGAGCCAGGAATTCTTGTGAGGAGGAGCATCGCACAGTGTAAAAGAAAAAAGGGTAGTATCTATAAAATCACTAACCAAAATATTGTAATATGTATCCAAAGTAATCATATTTATCCTCGACGAGTTTTCACATTTTGAAACAATAGCATGATAATCCCGTTATATATACTATTGAAAGAATTATTAAACTCAACAGGGAGAATCAAGAAAAAAAAATTAAACATCCTAACACTAAAGTAAGAGGTAGAATAGAGTAGAAACGAATAAAAATTATAGGCAATAGTAGAGATTTACAAATCTTATTGTTCTTATTCAATAAATTTGTAATTTTTTTTATAAGTTGAATGAATTTGGAATTTGGAATGAAAAAATAATATGAAATTAGAAATTTCGAAAATGAGATAGGAATAGCTCTCGAATCTCTGCATTGTACCGTGAAACAAATCAGATTAGAGTGTGAGGCAAGAATTTTTTTTTTTTATAAGTAAAAGGAAATGATGGGTTTGATTTTAAAGGTTTGATTTGTGATAAAGGACCATAACAAGAGATAATGATTCCATTTATTGAAAATATGAGTATGCCCCTTGGAATTTAATTTTCATTAACGAAAACCCACAATTGTAAAATTTTCTAATAAAAACCCAATAACTAGGCTCCAATTAAGCAATATCCATAACTAAGTATGACTTGACAAAATTGGTATTTTTGGATGTCTAAATTACCCCTAATATCATTGACTTTGGGGTCTATTACTTGTTATCTACATTTATTTTATATTATTTCATTCAATTAAGCATTTTGAAATGTTTATGTAGATTTGGAAAAGAAAAATTTTAGTGTCGTGATTTCAATGCATATTGTAACATCCTACATCGTCCAGGGTAGTGGATCCTGTAAGCCTTATATATATATTCCCATCTCTACCTAGCACGAGGCCTTTTGGGAGCTCACTGGCTTCGGGTTCCATCGGAACTCCGAAGTTAAGCGAGTTCGCGCGAGAGCAATCCCATGATGGGTGACCCACTGGAAATTTCGAGTTCCTAGAAAAAAAATCATGAGGGCGTGGTCGGGGCCCAAAACAGACAATATCGTGTTATGGCGGAGTCGAGCCCGAGATGTGGTGGGGGCCCAGGTCGGGATGTGACACATATTAATAACAAAAATTACATGATATTAGAGTTTTGATTTCTTATATAGTTGTTTTCACATTTACGTAAAAATGAGCATTTTATTCCTTTTCAAATAATTGTAACAGGTAAATTAGTATTTTTCACAAATATACAAATGTTATTTTATTCAAAATTACCAATATTTTACATATATAAAATAACAATATTAAGTTCCATGTAAAATAACTGTAACATCCCACATCGCCCAGGGGAGTGATCCTTAAATATATATTCTCATCCCTACCTAGCACGAGGCCTTTTGGGAGTTCACTGGCTTCGGGTTCCGTCAGAACTCCGAAGTTAAGCGAGAAGGAGGCCAGAGCACTCCCAGGATGGGTGACCCACTGGGAAGTTGCTCGTGAGTTCCCAAAAACAAAACCGTGAGGGAATGGTAAGCCCAAAGCGGACAATATCGTGCTACGGTGGTAGAGCGGGCCCGGGATGTGACAAATGGTATCAGAGCCAATCCCTGGCCGGAAGTGTGCCGACGAGGACGTCGGGCCCCTAAGGGGGGTGGATTGTGACATCCCACATCGCCCAGGGGAGTGATCCTTAAATATATATTCTCATCCCTACCTAGCACGAGGCATTTTGGGAGCTCACTGGCTTCGGGTTCCGTCGGAATCCGAAGTTAAGCGAGAATGAGGCCAGAGCACTCCCAGGATGGGTGACCCACTGGGAAGTTGCTCGTGAGTTCCCAAAAAAACAAAACCGTGAGGGAATGGTAAGCCCAAAGCGGATAATATCGTGCTACGGTGGTGGAGCGGGCCCGGGAAGTGGTCCGCCCCAGGCCGGGATGTGACAATAACAATATAAGTTCTAGGTAAAAAAATACATGCAAAATAATTTACCAACAAAACAAATAAATAAATTTTGTTTGATTCAAAAGTTAATTAAATTATTTGCATACACATATATATAATAATATCAAAACGTGCCTAACATATGTAATAATACATGCAAAATAATTCACTTACAGAATAAATGAATGTTGATTGATTGCAAACGACACATAATAGTAACAAATGTGCTTGTTATATGTAATAATACATGAAAATTTGTTTACCTACAAAATAAAAGGATGTTTTTAGCCAATTGATTCAAAGTTAATTAATTACCTATATTCTACTTAAAATATAGGTAATTTATTTCACATAGATATAATAATAACAAAATGTGCCTAATGTATACATGCAAAATAATTTACCTACAATGATTGTCAAACAAATATAAGAAATGGAACAGATGATGGTAAGACAAGTATAAAGTAGATACTTTTGTAATTTACCTATAATAAATGAATGTTGATTGATTGCAAACAACACATAATAATAACAAATCTGCCTAGTATATGTAATAATACATGCAAAATTGTTTACCTACAAAATAAAAGGATGTTTTTAGCCAATTGATTCAAAGTTAATTAATTACCTATATTGTAACATCCCACATCGCCCAGGGAAGAGGATCATGTAAGCCTTATATGTATATTCTCATCTCTACCTAGCACGAGACCTTTTGGGGGCTTACTGGCTTCGGGTTCCGTAGGAACTCCGAAGTTAAGCGAGTTCGCGCGAGAGCAATCTCAGGATGGGTGACCCACTGGGAAGTTCTCGTGTGAGTTCCCAGAAACAAAATCGTAAGGGCGTGGTCAAGGCCCAAAGCGGACAATATCGTGCTATGTTGGAGTCGAGTCCGGGATGTGGTGGGGGCCCAGGCCAGGATGTGACAATTTGGTATCAGAGCCAATCCCTGGCCGAAAGTGTGCCGACGAGCACGTTGGGCCCCTAAGGGGGGTGGATTGTAACATCCCATATCGCTTAGGGAAGAGGATCTTGTAAGCCTTATATATATATATATTCTCATCTCTACCTAGCACGAGGCCTTTTGGGAGCTCACTGGCTTCGGGTTCCGTAGGAACTCCGAAGTTAAACGAGTTCGCGCGAGACCAATCTCAGAATGGGTGACCCACTGGGAAGTTCTCGTGTAAGTTCCTAGAAACAAAATCGTGATGGCGTGGTCGGGGCCCAAAGCGGACAATATCGTGCTACGGTGGAGTCGAGCCCGGGATGTGGTGGGGGCCCGGGCCGGGATGTGACATATATTCTACTTAAAAATATAGGTAATTTATTTCACACATATATAATAATAACAAAATGTGCCTAATGTACACATGCAAAATAATTTACCTACAATGATTGTCAAACAAATATAAGAAATAGAATAGATGTTGGTAAGAAAGTATAAAGTAGATACTTTTGTAATAATAAAGCACTTATTTGCCATAATTATGGTGGATAATTAAATTCATCAACATAATTAGGGTGTTGTGGCACAATTGTAAATATTTTGAAAATAATAGGTATTTATTTGTTTACATGGCATTTTAATTCAATTTGGGTTTTATTTGGAAGTTTAAAACGAGATGGATTTTTGTCAAGAAAATAAGTGTTGCATGGGCTTACATCTAAAGAACCCTTGAATTTATTTGAAGTGATGAACAAAAGGAGGGTTTTAGAGCAAGAGAAATATGTAGACACACATATATATATGTTTTTTTTTTTTCAAGATCAGGATAGGCCAAAGACCACCATGGTCCCTTGATGCCTCCGCCAGTGACCATAACAAAAATGGTGGCATCAAATGTGTTTCTAGGGAATTAGTTGATAAGAAATTTACTCCCATAGAGCATAAAACAAAACAACTCTGTGTGAGCATAAACAAGACATGATATCAGTGTGATAACACTATCAACTCTGAAAGAAAATTCACATATTTGATCGACGTGCAGTTTTATTAATCTGTGTTGCCGAAACATGCAAGATAGTGAAAAGGTTGTTTGTCTAAAGAAAGAAGGGCATATTGTCGACTGAAAAGCAAGCATGGAAAGAGAAGAAAAATAATCATGTTCCAAGAATCAAATATTCACATAATCATAGAGACAACCTCTTGAGTTATACGACGCACATGATGTATGGCTTCTCGAGGATCATACACAGGCCTGGCAATTCCTGACACAACTCGATAACCCGACACGACACGACACGAAATTAACAAATGTTCGGGTCGACACGATAACGAATCGGGTACGCCAAAATCGCAAAAAACAAACATTCAGAGATCAAGTAACAAGTCAAAACTTTTCGACGGTTATCAACGAAAAATCACAATTTAACGGTTATTTTAACTCCAATTGTGATGATTTTTTACAGCTACACTCCTTGATCCTATTTGAATACAATGAATGAATTCGATCTTCAATTTAAAATATTTACACTAGTGGATACCACAAAATCTTATATTATACTTAATGAAAGTATGAATAAACTCTCAAGTGTTAGTGAATCTATCGTTTTGATGGGATACGCATTCTACGAAACTAATTTCAACAATCCAACCGTCAAACTTATTTGTATATGCTTCAAGATCGCATACGCCAAAAATTGCAAAAAACAAACATTCAAACATCATGTAACGAGACCAAACTTTTCGACGGTTATCAACGAAAAATCACAATTTAACGGTTACTTTAACTCCGATTTTAATGATTTTTTTACGGCTACACTCCTTGAGCCTATACGAATACAATGAATAAACTCGATCTTCAATTTAAAATATTTATACTAGTGGATACCACAAAATATTATGTTATACTTAATGAAAGTATGAATAAACTCTTAAGTGTTAGTGAATCTATTGTTTTGAATATGCATTCTACGAAACTAGTTTCAACGATCCAACCGTCAAACATGTTTGTATATACTTCGAGATCGCATACGCCAAAAATTGCAAAAAACAAACATTCAAAGATCAAGTAACGGGACAAAACTTTTCAACGGTTATCAACAAAAAATCACGATTTAACGGTTATTTTAACTCCGATTTTGATGATTTTTTACAACTACACTCCTTGACCCTATATGAATACAATGAATGAACTCGATCTTCAATTTAAAATATTTACACTAGTGGATACCACAAAATCTTATGTTATACTTCATGAAAGTATGAATAAACTAGTGAATCTATTGTTTTGATGAGATACGCATTCTACGAAACTAATTTCAACGATCCAACCGTCAAACTTGTTTGTATATACTTCGAGATTGCATACGCCAAAAATTGCAAAAAACAAACATTCAGAGATCAAGTAATGAGACAAAACTTTTCGACGGTTATCAACGAAAAATCATGATTTAATGGTTATTTTAACTCCGATTTTGATGATCTTTTACAACTACACTCCTTGACCCTATATAAATACAATGAATGAACTCGATCTTCAATTTAAAATATTTACACTAGTGGATACCACAAAATCTTATGTTATACTTAATGAAAGTATAACTAAACTCTTAAGTGTTAGTGAATCTATTGTTTTGATGAGATACGCATTCTACGAAACTAGTTTCAACGATCCAACCGTCAAACATATTTGTATAAACTTCAAGATCGCACAAGCCAAAAATTGCAAAAGACAAACATTCAGAGATCAAGTAACGGGACAAAACTTTTCGACGGTTATCAACGAAAAATCACGATTTAACACTTATTTGAACTCCGATTTTGATGATTTTTTACAGCTACACTCCTTCACCCTATATGAATACAATGAATGAATTCATTCTTCAATTTAAAATATTTACACTAGTGGATACCACAAAATCTTATATTATGATGATTGATGAAAATTGAGGATTTTGTAAAAGGAATAACATGCAAGCTTTGAGTTCCTTTGGCAAGGTTTAAACTTTTGAATAAGGCTTCACAACCTTAAAAACAAAAACTCTTTCATTTTGTATATCTTTGCATATTTAATATTTTGTAATAGAATAGTAGTGTATGAATGTTTGTTTATTAGACTCTTATTTTCGAGTGTAGATGTAGTACTTAAACGACAAATGTGTTTTAATGTTTTGAAGTAATATTTATGTGGCAATGTGTGGTATGTGCAAATTTAAGAAATTTTTTTTTTTTTCTTAACGGGTCATAGTGGGTCATAACGGGTCGGGTCACTTTACCCACTGTTAAGGACCCATTAAGATAACGGGTGTGACACGACACGACCCGTTAAGATAACAAGTGTTACACAAAAACGACACGAACACGACAGACACGATCCGTTTGCCAGGCATAATCATACATCATCGGAGTCCAGCTCTTTTTACTTGGGGGAATAAGATCTTCATCCCAAGTGACAAAGTAAAAGTCCCCCATCGAGGTCACATCCAGAAGCTATGAAGCACATATATAGATACGGCGATATGATACGACATGATACGGGAAAACTCTTGAAAAGTAGGATACGATACGCGATAGATACATCAATTAAAAATCTCACTTAGAAAAAAAATCGTGGTCGGGAAGGTTGTAGTAGCAAAAGCCATTGGAATTTTAATTTTATACATTGGAAGAATCAATTTTGTTATTAATAGACTAGGATATGGGAATGGCATAACTGAAAGAAAGGAAATCGATTAGTTATTCATCAAAGTTTCATTTATTCAATGACTAGAATTAAACGAGGGTGTATAGCTCGAAGACATAGAACAAAAATTCGTTTATTTGCATTAACCTTTCGAGGGGCTCATTCAAGACTTACTCGTACTATTACTCAATAGAAAATAAGAACTTTCGTTTCGGCTCATTGGGATAGAGGTAGACAAAAGAGAGATTTTCGTCGGTTGTGGATCACTCGGATAAATGCAGTAATTCGCGAGGATAAAGTATACTTCAATTAT
The DNA here is from genome assembly GCA_035220775.1 of Malus fusca. Taxonomy (NCBI): domain Eukaryota; kingdom Viridiplantae; phylum Streptophyta; class Magnoliopsida; order Rosales; family Rosaceae; genus Malus; species Malus fusca. The sequence goes on along the minus strand of CM069066.1, from coordinate 13,510,435 downwards.
AGTAAATTTATACACAATATGTACAAGAGACAGTTGCTTCTTAATCGTAAAATACTTGCACAAATAACCATATTAAATAAGAGTTGTCTTTATATGATTTCAAATGAGATCATAAAATAAAGAGATCGGAAGGAATATGTTGGAATAGTTTAAATGGAGTTCCCTGGAGAATGATGATACACCCCAACCTAAAATCAAGGCGTGTTGGCTGTCACGTGAGGGTGAAGTAGCCATGTGCACAGTGCGGAAGCGATAAGGATAAGAAATATACGAATAAATAAAAACCAAAAGCTAACTAATGTGCACTAATAAGCAGAAAGTGCTAGGAATGAGATACAAGTGTAAATACACCTAATCAGAGCGTAGAAAGTCTAGATGCAGTCCAGTAGGACAAGTACTAGTTATACAGTACCATAAGATATCCTACGAATATTATATTTTGTCAGAACAGTCGAGATCCTCAAATGCCACCAACAGCAAGTTTACCTAAAACCTGGAGGGGTGCAAAACAGAAAGTGTGAGTGGGCAAAAACAAAGCTTTTCAAAATCATTTCGTTTATCAAACGCTCTAACCCCTCGTCGAAAAACTTGTATAATTTTCCCAGAAATAGAATATATATATATATATATATATATATATTCAAATCATGCTTCACATATCCATATCTATAAGTATGCCATGCCAAAATATAAAACAGAATAAGTAACTCAGGTGAAAATGAATTCATGAAAAATAACATATTAGCCGGAACCCCTGCAGAAGTCTGTGTGGTTGAATTCATAGCTCATTAATCAATCTAGCCGGAGTCACTACATGTGACCTATACGACACTACACTGCACACGAGTCGGAACCACTGGAAGGGTCTGTACGACAAGACTGTGTGTAATATAGTTATGCTCAATGATACGCTTTCATGATAGTTGTGCGATAAATTGCTAGTCACCTACGAGTCGGAACCACCTATAATGGTCTGTACGACAAGACTGTGCACCTAAATTGGATCCAATGTGAGCATATGGTGCGGGATGTGACATTATATACAGGCATGTGTCATATCTTTGACTAAATTACTAACACCGGGGTGCAGGTTCATAAGCTCAATGTTTCTCAATTAATCACAACCATTATTCACATTCACAATTTATAAACTCACCTGGGACTTACCTGAGAGTCAATTATATATATATATATATATATATATATATATATGCAAACATCATATGCATATTCTAAATGTAAAACGTTTGGCATGGCAATTTAAGTCATAACTTAGTTAAATGCATTTTCTGGGAAAATATCAAGTATATAAGTATATACTGAAAACCAAAAGCCCACTCACTGGTATGTTGAAGGGTCGTAGCCCTCGAGTCGCCCTTGACTGCGCTCGTCCTCAGGATAGGTCTCACATATATGCGAAATAACTATAAAAACGTTAATTTAAAGCATATAACCAATACTAGCTAATAACTTCTCATACATTGCTCTAAATATACCATTGTGACCTACACAACTCCACGAACACGCCCAAATTTTTTAAATAATTTTTGGAGCCCTCACGTGCCGGCAAGGGTACAGGGCCCTACGCGCGGCCACGCGTAGGGACCCTAACGGAATCCCCTAACCCCGTTAGGAATATTCAGTTAAAAAGTAACAGAAACCGTTAAAACTAACCAACGCCGTTACGAATATTCCATCAAAGTTGACGGAATATCCGTCATACCCTACCTTCGAACTCCGACGACCGTCGCCGGAAACTGGAAAAACTTTAAAACCTTGTATCTCAATCATTTCTTAACCAAAACTCATGAAATTGGTCTCAATTTAAAGTTTATAACTAGAAGAACACATCCTTACCAATTTCAAGGCTTGAAATCCACGAAAACTCGCCAGAGAAAGCTTGATAATCCGGCGAAAACTTAAAACTCGTCGAACTCGATTTCCCGACGTCCAAATTGCTTGGTTTTTCTTCTCCGAGCTTTGTGAGGATGATTCAAAGCTCCATATGCCCTTAAAAACTCCTAAAAACCTCACATTAATTAGTGCATGAACAATACCTAAATCGGAGTTCGTGAGAAACTAAGGTTTTTGAAGGTTTTAAGTCCAAATAAAGGTATAAATCGACTTCAAGGCTTGTAAAGAGTTTGAATGTTACCTTTTAAACCTCAATCCGTGCCTGAAATGGAAGGTTTGGAGTTCATCCGTACAAAGTTGATGGGAACGGAAGAAAATCGAGAGGGATGAGAAAGATGTCTATGTGTTTGTGTGGTGTGTACGTTCATCACGTGTGTGTGTGGTCTACATTTCTGCTACACACACACAATCACCAAACATTTCCAAATTTTTTAATTGGTTCCAAAAGCTTAGGAAACATAGATAGGATAAAAATCTAAGTACATACCACACACAACACAATTCAATGTCCAAGGGCAGAATAGTCATTTCACGTCATCGATAAAATTTTATTCCGGGACGGGGTGTCACAAATGAACTCTGGGAAGGTAGAGTAGAAATTAGTATGATAAAATATGATAAAGTCATCAAAATGAAGAAAGATGATAAATAAAAAATATTTATTCCTCTTCTCCCATTTTTTTTCTTACGACAGGACATTTCGATTTTAATATTTTTCGAACAAAAAAAAAACGTCAATCCGTATTTGAGTTTGGATTGGAATTTTATTTTGATTCAAT